>OX438898.1:11025028-13525028 GCA_949316265.1 Diarsia mendica | reverse complement strand
CGGAGCTGAGGAAGATGTCCAAAAAGGTACCTTTATACCTTACTATAGGTGTTGCCAGCGGCTTCGCCCGCTACAACTCGAAAATTATCCCACGGGAAGATTAAATCGGGATAAAAGCTATCCTATGTGTTAATCCAGGTTATAAACTACCTGTATACTAAATTTTATCCAAATCCGCTCAGTAGTTTTTGAAAAGTTTGCGTGAAAGAGTTATCCTTACATACATACTATCAAAATTTCACGTTTATAATATTAGTAGGATTGTTTTCAAACCTCTTGGTGTTTTCCACTGCTAGGAAATGGTCTCCCCTTTCTCCTTCCACAAATCTCTCTATTATGTGCAATATCTGGCCATGTTCGCCCACAAAAAAGGCTAGATTGTCGCACCATTTAAATAAAACTTAACAATTTTCTGGCTAACTGTACCATTTGCCATACCGTCCAACAAGTTGCAAGTGTCTAACACTGAAATCCGTCGTTGGACGAGTCTTCGGTGTCGGGCATAGGGCCATACGTCTATAATGGACTTAGGTAGGACATCTAGACGCGAAGATGGCCGATGGAGTAAGGTTTAAACTGAATGGTGGCCAAAGTTACGCCTAAGAAATTAGGGCTGCCCAAAAGCGCGTTACGTTGAAGATATCGACAAAGTTGCGGAAAACAGATTCGGAAAAGTGTCCTAAGAAAACACTACATGTCGATGTGTCCATAGTCGCTGCGGTTGTCTGCCCGGTCCACTAATGTCGTGAGCCTAATTTTATTATTCTTGCTTGCTAATAATGATGACTATAACGAAGGGATGGTCTCATGACATTGGTTGACTGATGGCGCTGAGTAGAATGTTTGTGATTGCCCCATTGCCTTAGTCTTAGTTTTAGAATAACCTAGTTTTAACTTAGACTTATACCTTAACTTATATAGAATATTAATACGATTCCACGAGAACCTACTGCCGACAAATTGCTTTGCAGTTTGGCAGATATGTATTTATGTAAAAGTGTAAATTCTTATAAAATAAAAAAAAATTAAAAAAAGATGAGTAAGGTACACACCAGACAAAGAATAACGGCAGATGGATGGAGAGGTGTTTACTCAACACTGGGTCATTCCGGACTAAAATTATCGTTATGATGAGTCGAGAAGTTATGGATGTCAACTTAAAAAGCTTGGCCTGTAGCTATATCGGTTAAGTTAGCTGCCGTCCTAACGACACCTTCTCAAATAACCCTTTATATCTTCCAGGCTTTCCTCATGTCCTTATGTCGGCTGGTGGTGATAGAACTGGGGAGTACTCTCCGTCTCTCATATGTGGTGGTGTCAGAACTGCTGCCTCATCTGCGGGGACTTCTCGGCCTGAAGTGCAGCAGTATTCAAACAAACCAGGAAGCGGCCAACTTTTATACGAAGGCCAGAGATGAGAATTTTGTTAGTACACCAAAAATCAAATGAAGCATTTATTTCAAGTAAGCCAGTTTCAGGCACTTTTGAATAGTCGAAACAAATACAAATTAAAAAGACGCTACAGTCCCAGTCACAAGGCATAATAACTGTGAATGTTCTGTAGTTGCCAGTTCCCTAACGTATATCTCATGAAGAAGAACGGGCAAGAAACTCCATGGACACTCTTTTAAATCAGAATATTGTTACAAAACCTTGATGATATCATTTATGTTGAGAGATGACCTTTCATTTTATAGCTATTTGTGTTAAAATTTCCCTTTTTGCGTTTAACTAAACTCGGAACCATCTTGCATCTTGTTTAGGGTTCGGTATGGGTGGTTCTGTTCTTAACTTTGTAATCCAAAAATAAGCCTTTTCATGCCTTCAATCGTCATCTTCAAAAATTTTTCTAATGAAAAACGATACATGGTTCATTTGATTTGGTTCGTACTGTTACGAGCTGGGTATGGGATAAATAAAATCACTACCAATTAAACACACGAATTAACTTTATTACTCGTAAAACACTTATACACAATCGCAAAACAGTACTGAACACTTTGTCGCACTAGATAACTCTTCGAACCTTTCGTTGTCTCGCTTAAAAGTGAACTGACTCACTTCGTCCTCAATCGGTCCTTTTATACCCAAGCAAACAAAAGACATTCGAGATAATTCTCTATTATTCAAGAAAGAATCCACAAAAAAGCATTAACAAAAAAATAAACTTAAAGATAAAAGAACCGACAAGGAAGAAGTTACTTAACGTCGTCGGCATACGGTCGAAATTACAATGACAACTGCCGGCGACTCCCGGCGCCTGACCTTGAATACAATGTAAGTTCTATACCTACTACGGAAATACGTACCTAAAAGAATGTACTCGTATTTTGTAGGTACTACACAGTTATTAGCGCGGTTTCTCGAAGATTCTAGATGACCGTCGTAACACTGCCCCCTCCTTAGACATGCTCGTCCCGAGCATCATTGGTCCCGTAATATCGCGCCAATCGGTCTACATGCACAACCTTAGGTGCACCTCGCGGACCCTTCTGTATTCGGTAGGTGACATCGTTGATCCTGGTCACAACTCTGTATGGTCCATCCCATTTTGCTTGCAATTTCGGAGACCTCCCCTTGCTCCGCACTGGGTTATGCAACCACACCAGCGAACTTTCGTCGAAACCACGACTGTTTGCCTTCCGGTCATAACGAGTCTTCATCTTCTCAGACATCTGTTGTCCGGATTGCCTGATATGCTCATACACATCATTTAACTTGTTACGCAGATCATTCGCGTAATCCGTTACACTGCGTGGGACATCCGGGGGGGTTCCAGTGATTAAATCTGCAGGCAACCGTAATTCCCTTCCAAAGTTCGCGAAGGCTGGAGTTACAGTCGTACTTTCGTGAACTGCACTCCGATAGGACAGAAGAAACGGCTGTATGTGTTTGTCCCAATCCCTTTGCCTGCTTTCCACGACTTTAGCCAGATATCTCTCCAATGTCTGGTTGAATCGTTCCACCATTCCATCAGATTGTGGGTGGTAAGAGGTGGTCCTGGTTTTGTGTGTACCCATCAATCGACAAGTCTCCTGAAAAACTTGCGATTCAAAATTCCTTCCTTGATCGCTGTGAATTTCTAAGGGTACTCCAAAACGACAGAAGACTTCCTGAACCAATTTATCCGCGACTGTTGTTGCTTCTTGGTTAGGAATGGCGAAGACTTCTGGCCACTTGGTGAAGTAGTCCATGACAACCATGAAGTACTTGTTTCCGCTATCGCTTTCTGGAAATGGTCCCGCAACGTCCAGTGCTATCCGCTTCCAGGGTGCTCCCACGTTGTACACTTTTAATGCACCTCTGCTTCGCGTGTGAGGTCCTTTCACAGCCGCACAGCTGGTACATTTGCGACACCAGTCCTCCACATCATCTCGACAGTGAATCCAGTAAAAGCGCTCTCTGATCTTCAGTAGAGTCCTTTTCACCCCCATATGTCCTCCTGAGCATCCATCATGGTAGAGCCGTAAAACATCCGGTACCTTAGCTTTAGGAACAACCATTTGTAGATGACAGCTGTCCCCACGAGCGTTTTCCCATTTACGGCACAAGACTCCATCCTGGATCTCCAAACTATTCCATTGTGCCCAATAACTCTTCGTGATGGAACTCATCGCAGCCACATCACTCCACTTGGGCTTCGGACCACCAGCTTTGATCCACTCGAAGATCGGTTTGATATCCGGGTCACTTTGCTGAGCCTGCTGTATGGTTTCCTTCCATTCCTCGCTGAGATCTGTTCTTAGCCTCCTCACAGACACAACTTCCTTAGTTTCTTGTCTGGAACTCTGCATACAGTCTTCACGCCAAGGTCTTGAAAGTTCATCATTGTTACCGCGAGTTCTCCACTGTTGCTGGGCAGTCATATCAGTCGCCTTTTCCCGCTGTGATTGGTCTTCCCTCGGTGTGCGTCGCTTTTTACAATTTGGCCGTAGGTGACCACTTTCTCCACAAGCGTAGCACCTAGGGCTGTACTTTCGCGGACGCTCATGATGTACAGGTGTTGCCACAACTTCCCTGACCCAGTGCGTACGGTGGTCCTGCCTCACTGCCTCTACTTCTAAGGCATGGGCCAAGGCATCTTTCAGCGTCTCATGATGCCCAAGTCTCACAGCGGCTCTAACCTCCAAGTCGCGTATTCCATCGATGAACGCCTGTACCAGATTTCCATCAATAAGTGCAGGGGCGGACTGGTATGCTTTCCGAACCAGCTTTTCAACTTCCAGGGCCCACTGCTGTAAGTTCTCGGCACTACGTTGAACGCGATCCCTTA
Organism: Diarsia mendica; assembly: GCA_949316265.1. Lineage (NCBI taxonomy): Eukaryota > Metazoa > Arthropoda > Insecta > Lepidoptera > Noctuidae > Diarsia > Diarsia mendica. The sequence goes on along the minus strand of OX438898.1, from coordinate 13,520,755 downwards.
ACTTGGCACGAAAAACATGCTCCAGGTGCGCGTCACCGTATCTGGACTCTTATGCCTCCAGCAGCTGTTCGTAGGTCACATCCTTGCCGAGGGCCTCAAGAATGTTAAGGGCCTGGTCTCGGAGACCCAAGGTGAGCGCGGGCATGGCTTGCGCTTTGGTCCACCCATTCACTTTCATAACGGCCTCGAATTGGATTTTATAGGCCGACCACGAAGATGTTCCGTCGAATGGAGGCACTTTAAACCCGCGCACCGAAGGGGCAGCAATCACTGAAGTTACAGACCCGTCTCCAACCTTAATTTCACTTAAGGCCTTCTTCACATCGGCGATCTGATTTTCGGCCTTTGCGATACGGTTGTCGTGCTGCTGTACCTGCTCCTTCATCACGCTCAGCTCTTTCCCAACTGATGCGTGAAGATCCTTTATCAGGAGCATCTGTTCCTCTTGGCGCCGGACCTGCTCCTCTTGACGGCGAGCCTGTTCCTCCTTGTCCCATTGCAACTGCTCCTCCAACCGACGGGCCTGCTCTTCTTGACGGCGAGCCTGCTCCTCTTGAAGGCGAGCTTGCTCCTCCTTATCTTGTTGCCGCTGCTCCTGCAACTGGCGAGCCTGTTCCTCCTTGTCTCGTCGCAACTGTTCTTGCAACTGGCGTCCCTGTTCCTGCAGCAGCGCCATTAAGGCAGACATGTCTGGCACTGCTGATACTGAAGAAACGCCAGATGAGCCAGCGACTGGCTCTGGACGTAAGCTCGACACCGCCCGGTGTCTGTGTCGGAGAGTCTCCAAATCGCCTTTGGTCCATACCTTGCTGCCGCTGACTCCTCGTACGGATACTATCCGTGTCGTCCTTCGGTAGAATCGGCATTATTTATCCCCGCTTCTGACACCAAATTGTTACGAGCTGGGTATGGGATAAATAAAATCACTACCAATTAAACACACGAATTAACTTTATTACTCGTAAAACACTTATACACAATCGCAAAACAGTACTGAACACTTTGTCGCACTAGATAACTCTTCGAACCTTTCGTTGTCTCGCTTAAAAGTGAACTGACTCACTTCGTCCTCAATCGGTCCTTTTATACCCAAGCAAACAAAAGACATTCGAGATAATTCTCTATTATTCAAGAAAGAATCCACAAAAAAACATTAACAAAAAAATAAACTTAAAGATAAAAGAACCGACAAGGAAGAAGTTACTTAACGTCGTCGGCATACGGTCGAAATTACAATGACAACTGCCGGCGACTCCCGGCGCCTGACCTTGAATACAATGTAAGTTCTATACCTACTACGGAAATACGTACCTAAAAGAATGAACTCGTATTTTGTAGGTACTACACAGTTATTAGTGCGGTTTCTCGAAGATTCTAGATGACCGTCGTAACAGTACGAAGAAATATTAGGGAAATGGCAATGACTGCTATAGACATCTTAACTGGCAGCAACTATAGTAGCATTTTTTCTACATCGATTAGGAGTTAAAAGTTCAATTAGTTCTTATAAAACATTCCTGACTTGATTAGCAATTTGGTCAATAAACACAGAAAAGGCACGAGCACTTCAAGTTCAGGATTCGATATTTATAACTCTATTTTCTTAAGTGAACTTCATGGAAGGTCAAGCTCCTACAAACATATATTATAACGCCATGTACGAGTAACAAGGGACGGTCCTAACGTCCTAGGGAAATCTGACCGCATTATAAATTATATATTTCGTTCATGTAATTAAAGGGCCGGCCTTGAACTAAATTCTTGGAACTATCCATCCATAATAAAACAAATTATTTATAAGCACAAGGGGTTTTATATATGTGCATAGGCTAGTCATTTAAACGAGTTTTGGCAACGTGCAACTGTCAGCGGGAGTTTATTAACTTAAATATAATAATTATGTGTAACGGAATCTTCGATCGTGATTTTGACCCACTTTAGAACGTCGAATTAATTCGTAACTTTGCACATTTATCAAGGACCGATGACAATGCAGTAATTTAAATAATTTTTCCCTTTATCTTAATCAGGAATTCCAGGATTAGTGATTTCCCAAAATCGATAGTGTCTTTGTGTAAAGTACATGTTTAAAAAATAATAGTTTAATAAAAACTAAAAAACACGGTTTTTATAGAAAACCTAACTAAAAAGTAGAAAATCATTTGATGAGCTTGATGTCGATTGTTATACTCGTAATATAATAATGACAGATAACGACCCTAGCCGCAGTTATTATTAAGCCACGAATTCCGATATATTATCCACTAAAGGTAAACAATCGATTCTAAATCTGTCTGTGCCCTTTGTGTTGACCTTTAGGCACGGGTTTATAATATTTTTGGATTTGGGGCAATTTCGGAGACTAGCACTTTTCAACTGAATATTAACCAATGTATTTGCTGAGTAGTTTGTGATTACATCTGAGTGCCTCTGAGAGCATGTTAATTCAATTTTGTTTGTGACAGTAGCCCGATGTCCCACGGTTAATGTATCATTATTGTTTCAAGTACGAGAGTCATGGTTTCGGGCATTTTCAGAAGCTTCCATTAGCTCCTGTGATGTGAAGGCCAATAGGACATGCAGGACACGTTATTAAAGTGTCCAGTCATTTGTGTGGCATCACCATATACACGCTCCAGTGCAGAGTCATTTATGAATCTCCACCTGAACAGGTTATCCTTGCTTGGGCCAACCTGTGTCCGGAATCTGTTTAAGGACTTCCAGTTTATAAGCATACAAAAGTTATAAATGCAACCTACGACACTTTTAAAACATATTTAAAGTTATATCTGATAGTGCGCTATTCAAAGCTGTTAAAACAGAAAAGTAGTAAATAGTGATCTTAAACACAGACAGGGAAGCAAACAACAGAAAAAAAACCGACTTCAAAAACACAAAAAGTTAAAAAAAAAGAAATCACAATAAAGTAATAAAAAAAACTTCAGAAGAAAAATCAGCTTCGAACACAAAAATAATTTTGAATATCGGTTCATTAATGACGAAGATATCCAGAAAACAACATAAAAAACATACCTACAGACGAATTGAGAACCTCCTCCTTTTTGAAAGTCAGTTAAAAAGAGCGAGGAAGAGACATCCCTGCTCTCTTTGTGATCTATATGAGAGGCAGTCGGTCGTAACAAGCCGCTTCTTTTGTTTCCAGGTGGGTCTCGGGTCCAAGCTGCTATCCCAGCCGTCACCTCGGCTGTGTACCATGATGGACTTACTATGGACCTTCCTTGATGAGTCCGCATTGTGCGATGTCTTGGAACATTCTGTGGTCCGGGAATGTCTACTATATGACTTGGTGTCACAGGTATTACACAGATACAGATTACTTTATTGGCTCAAACATGTGTGTACATACAATTATTAAAAGAAGAAAATGCCTGCAAGGATAAGTACATGGAGCTGTACTAACATGTTTACCGTGTTGTCATAATCAGACTCATTAAAAGTATATTCACCGATTTTTAGGGTTCCGTACCTCAAAAGGAAAAAACGGAACCCATAACAATCACTCGTGTGTCTGTCTGTCTATATCTGTCTGTCTATCCGACCATTCCCCCCCCCCCCTTATCTCCGAAACTACTGAACCTAAAATTCTGAAAAAAAATACAGAAGTTAGTTCAACATGTATAAATTACAGTCATGGTACGGAACCCTTCATGTGCAAGTCCGACTTGCACTTGGCCAGTTCTTTTTTTGCCTATTGCCAACAATTTCATTATTGTTAGGTACTGTTAGCCTGTGTCACCCCACTGCTAGGGTAAGATCTCCTCCCACGACCTCCATATATGCCAGTATTAATAGACCAGTGTGGACCACTGCTACACTCGTCGCTTATTCTGTCCACCTCGTCTCGCCATCACCGGTGAGTTTTACCGCGTCTAGAATAGTCAACAATTTGGCAACCTCACATTATTTTCCCAGGACATGTACTTCAACCAGCAAATAGAAGGTGTGTACGTGCTATGTGGACTGATGCAGCACCGGGAGACGAGGCATCATCTCGTCAAATACGTGTTCTTCAATAAAATTACGTTAGTTTTGCAGTACTGCTATCAGTTTGAATGCCGCTTTATCACTTGCCGTGGTACAAAAACTGCTAAAGCGGTTAGACCGAAGCAGACACAGTTTACGTCTCACGCCAATCATGTCTCTTCTCGTCTCCCCTGTGGCCTGCTTTTGCTTAACCGCCGATTACGGACGTTGGCCCTAAAAAAGAGATATCACCTCTCCTATCTGCTCAATCGTTTCCACAGGGTAAGCGGAGACGAGAAGTGTTACTAACAAAATTCCATTGTTGATTTACAACGCATCTGCTTTGCTCTCGTCTCGTGTCAGTTTTTGAGGAACCAGTGCCTTAAGCTGCAGTACCTCTTTCAGATTCGACAACTTTTTGAATATAAAATGTCCAGATGATAAAGTACTACGGACAGTGGTCAGAAAATCGTGGTGGCAACGACCTACCTCGGTGCTAGGAGAAACAGACCCTAGAGTAGCTGGTAAGTATACACAAGCCATAAGACCATAAAAGAGTGTCCATGGAGTTTTTTGCCCATTTTTCTCCATAGAAGTCTACGCTTTGGAATGGGCAACTACAGTTCCTTCACAAGTTATTATGCCTTGTGACTGTGACTGTAGCTTCGCATTCTTTGTTTTCGGACATTCAAAAGTGCCTGTAATAGTGCAATTGAAATGCTTTGAGTTTGAGTTTGATAATTTTCAGTAAAGACATAATTATATTCAAAGTCAAAGTCAAAAAAAAAAAAACACATTAGCTTACAAGGACACAGTCTTATAAAACATCTACAAAAAAAGGTAAGATAGGCAGCCGTTCGATTCTCGCGATGTAAAATAGTGATCTTTAGCTCCGGTTAGACTGAAAACCGACCCCAACGTTATTTCGAAAAAGGCTATCTGTACTACTGCTACTGTTTAAAAAAAAACACATCATATCTTAAGTAAATCGAAAAATGTTTATTTTCAGAAATGGCGGAGAAGGGCACCATAAAGCGTTCACCATCCACACCAACAGGGACAGGTACTATTATAATAGGTATTAATTATTTATCGTCTATACTCCTACCTACTGAAAACCAGCGCTGAGTGTTTTACACCCAGCATATGCTGAGTTGGTTACCCTTTCGTTATGGGCATGCTCAGCGCAGTTGAGCTGTATAATTAATTGTTAAGCTGTTTGTTGTTATTTGTTTATGTATGTGCTGCTCTTTTGTGTTGCTGCTGTCCATTAGCGAATAAATACATATTCTATTCTATTCTATTCTACTCCGTAGTACAATAAATGAATAATTTTACATCTTTTTAATTTGTTAATTAAAAAATTTAATAAATTTATAATAATAATAATAATATAGAAAGGATGAGTGAAAGTCGATTAACGAAAGGCTAAGGCAGATGTGAGTGGCAACGCCGGGACAGGACGCCCTAGAAAGACATACACTGACCTTATTGGTGCTGTTCTTCAGAAAGGACAGGTGCGTAGAACTCGCATCCGGCGTGCGTGGAATGTATTTTGAAATTGCAGATTAAAAACAAATTTAGACTTCTTGATTGTTTTTTTAGAAGTCTGTTCTTTTTTTTTGCTAAAAAGTTCTTTGGCCATTTCAGAAAAGACAAAAAAAATAATGCAGACAGCGGAGACGGATGCGGCACTCGAGGCCCAGTACAGGGAGGATTGCGCTAAAATCACGAAAGCAATTGCGCCATTGGAGCAAGTTCAGGTGAGATTGGGTCCAGAGGGACGGCGGACTTGGGCAAATGGGCATGCCCACCCCCCATAATTATAACTATACCCGAGGCGGTGGCGCGTAGTGTGTTCCACGCGCGACTCCAAAAAGACGACGAGGCGGCAGTTTTGCACCTTATTCTCTCCATGAACTTGAAGAGGCCCGGGGACGCGGACGGGCACGCAGGCGCGCACGGGGGCGGTAAGGAATCGTGGAAGCCGCACCAGTTTCCAAGATCCCCGGTGCAAGTATAGGACGGGAACACTGGGGTAGTTTTTAGTCAGTTAGGGTCTGACAGACCTCTCCACTCGCCCCAGGCCGGAGGTTATCCATGAGGATTTTTCCCTCAGAACAAAAATAACAATTTAAGTGAGTTTTGTAGTTTTCATAGCTCTCTCTATGTTATTGTACGTAAAAATAAGTTTGTATGCCATAGTCATTATCACCTTCTGCCTAGCCTTTTTCTTAACTATATTGGAGTTGGCTTTCAGTCTAACCGGATGCTGTGGAGTATCAGTATCTTACGTGAAGCGACGGCCTATCTTACCTCCACAATCCAGTTAGTACCGTAATGCGATGCCGTGGACGTGGATGGTGGCAACCAGTCTTACCAAAAGACTGATCCACGTCCTAGTTACTTTAAAAACAGCAACTTAAATAAATATAAATGTAATAAAGTAAGTGCAGGCTACATACTTGGAACAGGTCCAGTAAGATAACTTACTTAAATGAAGTCCCGCGGAAGTTCGGACACTTCATTGTCAGAGATAAATGTTGTGAGAAATTGTTTTGTTGTAGTTGAAATCACTGATTAAAAGATATTGCGTTTAGGAATATCTAGACTTCTTACTTTGCTTACGTCATCATCTCCCTAGCTTTTTCTTGACTATATTAGGGTAGCTTCCACAGTTCCACTCTAACTGGATGCAGCTGAATACCTTTACATGGAGCGACTATCTACCTGACCTCCACAACTCAGTTAGTACTCCACAACTCAGGTAGAAGATTTAGGTTTAGGCGCAGAATGTCAGAAACGCAAAATGCCAGATTAGCAAATCGTCAGGTGTGAGATTTTTTTCTCAAATGGTCAGAAACGCAAAATGACAGAAACGCAAAATGTCAGGTTCGCGAAAAGACAGAAACGCAAAATGTCAGGTTCGCGAAAAGACAGAAACGCAAAATGTCAGGTTCGCGAAAAGACAGAAACGCAAAATGACAGGTTCGCAAAAAGACAGATTCGCAAAATGTCAGGTTCGCTATATGAACAGATATGCAAAACGTCAGAAAAGTTTTTTTTGTGGTGTAAAGTGTAAACCTTTTTTTTCCCTGTTGGTGAAATATCATCAAATGACCCGCCCCCCGCTTTTGGGCAGAGCGAAAGGGAGTGTCAGACTTCTACTGACTAAAAACCACCCATGTTTCTTCTTCGGATTTTTAGGAGTTGGGGTATACGCTTAGAGGCACTATGAGCAGCAAAGAAAATACAAAAATTAAAAATTGATAAAAAAACTTTTTAACAAAAAATAAAACCGCCTTAAAAATCAGCTTCTGAGGTCGGTGACTTTTGTTTGTTTGATTTCATGTTTTTGCCACCGACTTCAGAAGCTGATTTTTCTTCTAAAGTTTATTTTTCACTTTTTCGTGTTTTTTTTGAAGGCGGTTTTATTTTTTGTTAAAAAGTTTTTATTTTTCACCTTTTAGTGGTTCATAATTATGTAAGTTCACATGTTCACGAGTCATAATGTGGACAATGTAGTTTTTTTTTGAGTTTTGTTGATTTTTCAAAAACCGCTTGTCCGATTTCGATAAAAAAAATATAGGACTATTTCGGAAGTATACCCTTTCCAACAAAAAAAGATTTTTCAAATCGGTAAGCAAGTGACGGAGTTATGCCCGCACAAACATAAAAAAAAAAAACAAATATCCGAATTGAGAACCTCCTTCTTTTTTTAGAAGTCGGTTAAAAAATTTCATTTTCAACAGTCAATTTTCCTGTTTTTTTTTTTTTTGGGAAATTGATTTTTCTGTTGCAGTTTTGAGTTGACCTTGACCATAGAACTTATTTAGGTTCTGAGAACCATGGTCCTACGACGCACCGTTTCCGAGTTATGGTCCTACGAATTTTTATCTAGAACACTCTTTATTTCCAAAATGGTGCGTCGTAGGACCATGGTTCCAGGAACTTAAATTGTTTCTATGGACAAGGTTAATAAGATGCTGCAATAAAAATAGCTAAAATCTGAAAAAATAAAACCTGAAAATTTCTGCGCCCGATACAAAAGTTAAAAGATCGACCGACACTTAGAATTTTTTTTCAATTTTTTTGTCTCTCTTTTATGCGGGTTTTTTTTCACCACCTCATAGTGTTCGACTAAAGCAAAATTTTTTTTCCATAAAAGATTTTCATCCGAGCTACAATTTTGGAAATATAGAGCGTTCTAGATAAAACGAAGTAAAATTCGTAGGACCATAACTCAGAAACGGTGTGTCGTAGGACCATAGTTCTCAGAACCCAAATAATTTATATGGTCAAGGTCAACCTGAAACTGAAAAAAGAGGAATTTTTTCACGAAAATTTTCTAAGTCCTCGCGCCAAATCTGGCATTCTGCGAATCTGGCATTCTGCGAATCTGTCATTCTGCGAAACTGTCTTTTTCAGATCTTGTCATTTTGCGTTTCTGACCATTTGCTAATCTGTCTTTCTGCGAATCTGTCATTTTGCGAATCTGTCTTTTTCAGATCTTGTCATTTTGCGACACCTGGCATTATGCGTTTCTGACCATTTGCTAATCTGTCATTTTGCGTTTCTGACGTTCTGCGCCTAAACCAAGATTTACACCACTTATTGATGGACTGTGTCCGATATGAGTCTGGGAGAAATGAGCTGTTTAGGGTATTGAGGTTGAACAGACTTGAAGTAGGCACATTCCACAAAATCCTGGCTCAACCAAATGGTGATGATGCGAAGAGTCTGTTTAGGTTCATGGCCCACATTTGACAAATGTATATTTAGGATACGATGGGACTGACATACGCATTGCGATTATAAATGTCCCTAAATAAATAAAGAAAGAAAAACTCAGTTAGTACCAGATGAAAAGCTCCTTGGTAAGACTAGTTGTCAGATTTCCAGGCCACGGACTACCTGTGAGGCTGTGACGACTGTCTAAGATTTAGAAATGACAGCCAGGATCAATGGCTTATCGTCCTTTCTGAGGCATGTAGGAAATTTTGTATGTAGAACTAGCACTTTGCCCACGGCTTCGCCCGCGTGGATGTCGGTTCAACTACAAAAGTGACGATTTCCCATAGAAACTTTCATCCCCCTTTTCACCCCCTTAAAGGTTAAATTTCCAAAAACCCCTTCTTAGTGCTCCCCTACATTATAATAGGAAGCCGTGTGCAAAATTTCACATTCCTAGCCCCAGTAGTTTCGGCTGGACGTTGATATGTCACCCAGTCAGTTCTCCTTTTATATATATAGATTTTCAAAATTTCAATAGATGGTCTCCTATCCACAGGCCAACCTAGGCAAGCGTGGCTTAACTGTTATTATCTAGCTACGAACTCCTCTTACTTTGCTTACGAGAGAAAGTTTATTCAACAAAAAAATATTTGCCAGTAAATTACCCGCCTCAAGCGTGTAAGCACTTGCCAAGCTTTCGACCCTGAACGAGGCCTGAAGCACTGAGTTCACGGCCCAATACCTCGGCCACGAGGCGTTTTTTGGCAACATTCCCGCTGTAACCGCGTTGTTATGCTAAATTACTGGCAGAAGTAGCTATTGCACCGATAACTTCCTTTGCCTTGGTGTGTTTCGGATGAGCGCGCGGAGAATAAGTTAATGGTGATTGCGGTAGCGGACGCGATTTTTTTTGCCACTGTACTTCGTAAGTTGTAGGGGCCAGTTAGTATAGCGCAGCTAAGCAGTGCGACCCCAAGAGATGCAGCTCTGATAAATCGAAGTCATGTGCGTATATATTGTATAATTATATCACAAGCTTTGGTTTTAAAAACGTCGTAAGGAAACTAGCATGCTTGAGAGATATTTCTCGACGACACGTAAAGTCAAGTCAGAGGCCCATGGGCTACATTGAAAACTCTGACACCAGGGGTCTACTCTCTAACAACGAAACTGTCGAAACTCTATATATTCGGCAGTATATGCGGGCGTTTCCTACTCTTTAGCACCTACGCACACAAGTTTTGTTCGAGGTAAAGAAGAAAGAAAGAAGAGCCCAATAGAAGCCAGTCGAGTTCGATTTCCATAGAGTAAAACAAAATATAGTCTCTTCCTCACTACAGTTCTTTATCAGTTATATTTTACCTCTAGTAGACTATCTCGTTTATCTAGCTAAGTGGTTGCAAACGCAGACTTCATCATTATTTAATAGTTCGCGTCTGTCTCAACACTCGCGCCCGTTCCATACCCTAGGTGAAGCCTAAAAGTGGACTGTTGCTCACGGAACTGGCGACGGCGTTACGTCGACATTTTCAAACTAATTTGGCAACTAAAATATGGGTTTAGTCTAGAATAATATGTTGAAGAGATTCATGAGAAAATTCTTTTAAGGGTAGAAAACTAGAATTTTAAATGTCTTCCGTATTTGCGGTGCTCAGTAGCAAGCACTTTTAAAAGTGTTTATTTTATTTTATTATTATGTCGTTACGAGCATAACAATCCGTAGATGGGTGACCCATTACATACCGAGCCCTCCTGACCTTTTTCGGCCACAGCGGCCAATCATAGTGGAGATTAGTCATCGGCGCGGGAGATAAGATATTGTACAAATATCTGCGCAAGCACAGGGGCACTCTCTGTTCCTTTTCTCTCATAGTCCAATGGGACAGCAATCCTAGACCGGAGAGAGATCAGGCGCAGATCTAGACCAACTCATTCAAGCAAGGCTTAACCTGAAGGTCGACCCGACGGGCTGCTATTATTTATGTCCACGAGTATCATAATATTCTTTTAAAGACTGATTTCCACCATAGCGGAGACGACCAGAGCGCAGAGGAGATGTGCCAAATTCGACCAATCGCAGGAAGGGCGAAAGACCAGATGTAAATTTTAACTAATGTGATTGGTCGATTTCCGCACATCTCCTCTTGTCTTCGCTCCTCTCCGCTTTGGTGGAAACCGGGCCTAACAAATGAAATCTTTTCTCAACAGCTGGAGTTCCTCCTACTACTTCTGGACAACACAGATGGCACAAACATGGTGCCCTCGACACGGAAGATCTTCCTGGAAAAGTTCAGAAGATACATCATGGACAACTGTATACTTGACATGGTAAATATCTAATCTACACATTCTTCTTGGTTTTGGCCTGTGCGTTGGACCTCAGTCAGTCAGCTTGGTCTTTTATAGATATAGATAAAAGAAGAAGGAATTTTAAAGTTTTAATGCCATCATCATCAGATGATTAAGCAGTGATAGCCTAGAGGTGTGACTGTTGAACTGACAAATCATAGGTGCCGAGAACAAACCACCCGCACCTTTGATTTTTCGGATTCATGTACGTTTGCGTCTCATGTATTATGGATGAGCCTATTGCCCGCAACCGGGTACAACTCCAGAATTCGACAGAAAAACAATCCTTCCTTTGACAGAATTTTGAATGTAATGATCATAATCCTGGATCTATAAATATGTCCTCGTTTTGCGCATTGTTTTAGTGAACAAACGATAATTATGATACTGACCTGCGAATTCGGAATTTGGAACTTAAAATTACGCTCTTTAAGCCCTTTTTTAGGGGCTTTGAAATCATCAAATAACCCCTCCCGCTCTGGGCAGAGCGGTAGGGGAGCGTCAGACTTCTACTGATAAAAACCATCCATGTTCCTTCTTAGCCCTTTGTGTCGAGGCAGCGGTATCTCTTTAGAACAACCCGCAGCCCCGACGGAACGCTCTTTAAGCCTTACTGTGACTTATAAACGTCTAAAATAAATAAATTTAAGTAAATCATCTAAAATTCAAACCTATTGATTGCTAGTCCGAATTGATCGATATAAAAGTGTCAGGAGGCTATATTTCAGAGGCTGTTCAACATCTCGCGAACCTCCCCGGCCATCTCGTGGTGTTGTCACGCGAGGCTTCTCAGCGCTGTACTGTGGCTATGGAATGATGAGAACCCTATCGGACAAACGTGAGTATTTGTTGAATGTTGACCTTCTTTGTGCAGTCACTGTTTGATTCATAGTTATCTATTATATGCTGCTGTCGTAGGTATTTGAATTGAGTTTGACTTTTGTATTCGCCAATGTGATCGCCTGACGGCTGCGCTCATGTATTTTCTATTTGATATTTATTTTAATATTTCTGGTGTACAGATTCTTCAATTCTTTGATTGCATCCACGAACAATCTCTCTACGAGAAGTTAACAGTATTGCAACAGATGGTGATGAAACGGATGATAAAAGTGAGGGAAAGAGGCAACACCTGTGTTTGTGCTTACACTAAGACTTGTACTATAATCCCCGCCACGAGAAGCTATAATTTTTATAAACAAGAAACTTCTACTAAGTTTATCATCATTAGCCTATAATGTTCCCACTGCAGGGACTCAGGCCTCCCGTCAAGAGACAGTGCGGCCTCGACATAAAGGGCAAAGAAGGAACATGGGTGGTTTTTAGTCAGTAGAAGTCTGACACTCCCTTTCGAGGGGTTATTTGATGATTTCCCACCCAACAAAAAAAGGGACTCTGGCGTGCCATGTGCGGGTTTGTAGATGTTACATGTCCTTTGATTTTTTTAGTTCTAAGACATGCCGGTTTCCTCACAAATGTTTTCCTTCACCGTTTTGAGAACAGCAGTAATGAAATAAATTACACAAAGTAATTTGCCTGCCTGGGTTCGAACCCACGACTTACTATTCGTATGTCGGGGCCGCCACCACTGGTCCACCGCTGCTCTGGCAACTGTCTCAAGCTCATATATCGAATCGAAATAACCGCGCAAAGTATGTAACAGAAAACGCTCCATGAAGGCGACATTATTGTTGGCTCAACGGAGGCGACGTGTGAATTCCTATTTAAAGATAGAAGCGCTACCCTTATCAGACGCGACAAGATATACGAGGGTGCAGTTTTATTCAAATACTAGTGACCCGCCCCGGCTTCGCACGGGTGCAAAAAAGGTATTAAAACCTTCCTCTTGAATCACTCTATCTATTAAAAAAAACCGCATCAAAATCCGTTGCGTAGTTTTAAAGATTTAAGCATACAGACAAACAAACAAATAAACAAACAAACAGACACGACTTTGTTTTATACTATGTAAGGATATTGCTAGATTATGTATATTGCATGTCTTCTTAGCACGTGTGAAATTGAATTTTGGGAAAGTGTTTCCTATTTTCTATCTATAAACAGCATGTCGCTGTCGAGGAGGCCTGTGTGCCAGCAATGGAAACATTAATAGGCTGATGATGATGATACGAGCTTGTAGCTAAATAATAACTTCCGCACTGGCTGATCTTCAGATTAAGCTGCATTTGCATAGGTTGGTCCATGGATGGGTGACCCATTATATTCCAAGTTTCCTACGTGCCTCGGATGACGCATTGACCGTTTTGTCTCGCTGGCTGTCAATTTTATATCTTTGACAGTCGTTACAGGTTATACTTTTCTTTTTTTTTTTAGGTGGGTGGAAAATCATCGAATAACCCCCCCCCCCCCCCCCCGCTCTTGGGCAGAGCGAAGGGGAGTGTCAGACTTCTACTGACTAAAAACCAAACCCATGTTCCTTCTTCGCCCTTGTGTCGGAGCCGCGTTATCCTTTCGACAAGCCACAGCCCCGACGAGGTTATCCTTATCCTTACATAGTATAAAACAAAGTCGCTATTTTTGTCTATTTGTCTGTATGCTTAAATCTTTAAAACTACGCAACGGATTTTGATGCGGTTTTTTTTAATAGATAGAGTGATTCAAGAGGAAGGTTTTAGTATATAAGGTCCCATTAAAATAGGTGGACAAATTTTAACACAGCGTTCAGTAGGTCTAACCAAAGATATCTAAACAAAAAAAAACATTAAATGAAGTGATTTTTTTTTTATTTAAAATAATGAATTGCCGGCTCTCTAGAACAAACACATCCTATAGGAGTAGGTACCTAAATGCGTTTTTCTTAATTTTTTTTTTACCATCGTCCCTATTTTGGTGGTCCCCTAGTAGCATTTTTTGTTGGCATTTAGTTGGGCCACATCAGAGGTATGTGGCCCAACTAAATGCCAACAAAAATGTATGTGGCCCAACTAAATGCCAACAAATGCCAACAAAAATGCTACTAGGGTCTGAATGATTCCTGAAATTTTGTCCACCTATTTAAATGGGACCTTATATACTAAAACCTGCAAAAAAAAAAAAAAATTGACTGACATCCACGCGGTTTACGCCGCGGGCATCAGTTAGTTTATTTTATTTTATTTTATTTATTCAGGGACAATAAACAGCTACAATATACAGTGTTGAAACAGACAAAATTTTTTTTTAAAAATAACAATATTGCAGCCCACTACATTATCCGCATATTAACAAATAGTTAGTTAATGATATAAGATTTTTATTTCAGTCACGGAACTCCTCATCTACCAGCTAAGACGTTCATCGACGGAGAACTGGACTTCTACAACGTTGACCGTCTAGGCGGAGTACTGCCATTCCTAGTCCGGACTTTGAGGTGAATAGCTTTTAAATACTATCGTCATCATTTTCCTGCATTTGTCTCATTCTACTTGGATTTGGCGCAACTAGTTTGCTTTTTCAATTCTCATCTAAAAGGAGGTGACTGCTGAGATGACGAGAAATAGGGAAGTATGGAAGAAGAAGACATGTTGCGCCAACCCCAAATAAATTGGGATAAGGGCAGGAGAATGATGATCTGTCAGAAGTCCAGGCATCATTTACTCCTTTAACTTTCCTCATACGATCCATCCATCTTTTTTTGGGTTTTCTATCAAAAGGATTTGAAATACCAATGCTTAATAATGTGTTATCTGTATGAGAGGAAGCCTTTGCCTTGCAGTGGGACAGTAATAGGCTGGTCTATGATAAGTCTTTTATTTTAAGGTGGGAAATCATCAAAGGACTCCTCCCGCTCTGGGCAGAGCGGTTGGGAGTGTCAGACTTCTACTGACTAAAAACCCCCATGTTCCTTCTTAGCCCTTTGTGTCGAGGCCGTGGTATCTGTTTCGAACAACCCGCAGCCCCGACGGGGTCCATGATAAGTCTGACATGAGAAATACACAAGTTCTCCGGCAAGTTGTGTTTTTAGTCAAGGCGGTCTATAAGAGGCTTACCTTTGATTGACTGCCCCAGCCCGGAAGATACCCAAGGAAATATTCACCCACTGCTAAAGAGGCCTATACCCAGGCCTCTCTTTTCTTCTGCCAATATCAACGCTCACGTGCCTACCTCATCCAGGTTTTACTTTTGGTCATGCTTTTTTGTAAATTTTGCTTACAGACAAGACCTCGTTGGCGTATTGGGAGAAGACAACCTATTTATACAAAGTTTTGAACCCAACTATAACCGCGCTGGAGGGATCGACACAGGTACTTGTAATTTAGTGAGTTTTTCTGTAAAATCTTCTTACTTTGGAGTAATTTCGAATTTACAGATGAAAGTTTAAGTTTTACTCTGGACGCTCTTAACTTGCACGTCTTGCTACATAGTTCTCACATAATATACCATCTCAACATGAATGATAAAATGTACCAAGATTTTGTAACAAATTCTAATTTAAAAGAGTGTCCATGGAGTTTCTTGCCCGTTCTTCTTCATGAGATCTACGTTAGGGAACTGGCAACTACAGTACTTTCACAAGTTATTATGCCTTGTGATTGTGACTGTAGCGTAGGAGTGCAATGCGTCGTTTCGGGAGTTGCTGCGTCGGGCTGCGCGGCGCCGGATGTTACCGGCGGCGAGTGGTGTGGGAGCGGGGGCGCGCGGTGGCGTGGGCCGTGGCGGCGGGTGTGCGGGGCTCCGGGTCGCGGGGCGGCGGTTGCACGTTGCGGCGTGCATTCGTTGTTCCGTGATTCGGGGTCTCGAGCATTCGTTGTTGCGGTTTGCGTCGCTGCGTGCTTTCGTGCTCGCAGTGTTCGCTGTTGCGGGCATTCGGTGGCGTGTGGTTCGGCGTGGTGGCTTTCGGAATGACGTATTGCACTCGTAGTTTCGTTTTTTTTTTTTGTGAAATGTTCTTCTGACATTCAAAAGTGCCTGTAATGGCTTAATTGAAATAAAGAATTTGAGTTTGAGTTTGAGTTTAAGAAAGTGGGATCTTTTAGAAATATTCTTATCATAAACACGGTTAATTTTAAGTAGTTCTGGAACAGAAAATAAACTGCTATAAACTTGAACATCGAACTCGAATTGATTGGGACTATTATTTTCATTAAATAACAATTAAAAAATCACGAATGTTTTGATACATGATGTTTATATTGCAATACTAGCTGATGCCCGCGACTTCGTTCACGTGGAAATTTTGATGAGTGACTGTCTCGTTGATTGAGTGACAGTGAAATTAGTGATAGCTTTGATTTCCACATCAGCTGTTCCAGATCTTCAAATTTTATACGACAACAGAGAGTGCTTATCAGGCTGAACAACTCTTGCTAAGACGTCATTCCTATATATGTTATAGTGTAGCTGGGCTCTTGGACTTCCACATCAGCTGTTCCAGATCTTCAAACTTTATACGACAACAGAGAGTGCTCATCAGGCTGAACAATTCTTGCTAAGACGTCATTCCTATATATGTTATAGTGTAGCTGGGCTCTTGGAGTTCCACATCAGGTGTTCCAGATCTTCGAATTTATTCTCTTTTGCAGAAAATGCTCATCACGTGGAACAATTTTTGCTACGGTACCATTTTTGTATCTCTTATAGTTAAGCTGGTCTGTTGCGGTTCTGCAACAGGTATTCAAGTTTCCAAGATAAATTATAGCCTATATGTTGGCCAGACTTAATATCTATACAACTAAAAAAGAACCATTCAAATCCGTCGAGTAGTTCCGAAGATTAGCGTGTACAAACAAACAGACAAACAGACAAACAGACACACAGACAAACAGACAGACTTTTTTTTTCGATTCGTGCTCTATTACTGTTTCTAAACCCCCCTCAAATATTATTTTTTTAATATATTCAATGTACAGACACAGTTTTGTTACTGTTTTATTATATGTAATAATATAGATATATAGATAAACATCATTTAAGTAGGTTTTGTTGTAGATTTCTGTGAAAAAAAGAGAATATGCGTGTATATCACAGAGCGGATCGCGTAAGATCTTGCATTTATGAATGAGATAGTGGAGGCACTACTAACATTTTACTCGAATAACGGAAAAAGTGATTTTCTAACTTCTTTATTGAATGTCTTAAAAAACAATGCCAAAAGTAACTATTACTCGACTGGAGTGTTTCTACTCCAAAACGATGTAAAGTTAACCTTGTATAATTTTTAACGTTCCTAACTTATTGATAGCATCCCAGAATGCTTGTATTTCTTCACGCGTTCTTAAATATTCCCTAACTTAAATACCTATTTCTTAGCGATTTGTTTTTTAATTTGCTATAAAGGCGTGCCCAGACTGGTTGATCAGGCGGGTTCGGTTGGCGCGCGCCGGTTGCGGTCAGTCCGTCAGAACTTGCCGGGCGGTTGGTCATCCCATGGATCTCATTTAGTGACTTACCGGCCTAAACAACGCAACAAAAGTGCCTTTTGTTTCTTTTAATATGTTTGAATTACTGAACTAGGTACCTCGTTGGTCTAGTGGTCACAAGCGCAACTGTTGTGCATTCGGTCCGGGGTTCGAATCCCAGGTCGGGCAAAGTGTTATTGGGGTTTCAGTAGCAGCCTAGGAGTCTGGGTTTGTATCCGATTGATGGCAATAGGCTTGCCCCCTATTACATGGAACTTAAACATATCTGACGAAGTATGTGTGTATCTAAAAATGCCCTTATATGAGACTACACTTCCTTCTAACAATATTTTTAAGCGGTAAATCTTTTTTTTTTTTTTTAAACAAACAAACAAACATCAATCGTTGCCCCACACTAGGAATTTCTCCTGTATCGTGGGTGCGTTGACAAACATTTAAACTCACATACACAAATACCCAGACCCGAAACAACTATTTGTAGGCCATACAAATATTTGTTCCGTGCGGGGATCGAACCCGCGACACGCAGCGCAGCAGTCCAATCGCTTAGCCACTGCGCCAACCGTGCTATCAATCATAGGTTAGACTGTACAGCTGTTCATCGTTGAGCTGCAATACTAACATCCTAATACCCTGATAAGAGAGTACACTTTCTCCTGCACTATTTAAGCGGTTATACTGTACAGCTGTTCTATCTTCCTAAATATCCTGTAATACTCTTCTTTGCCACGGTGAGTGACTACACTTGAAACTTGCCAGGTGTGAGCGACATGGCTGCCGGGTCGCCGGGGCTGGCCACCTTGCCGCAGGTCATATCCTCGATGGCCAGGTTCATGCATACTCCTATGCCGCCAGTGCCTAACAGGTAATCATTTTTTTTAGACTAGATTAGCATAGAATATCTCTTTTTTCGTTTTTTTGTGTGCACTCAAAAATTCATTGAGTTTTCCACCAGAATTTTTCATAAAAAAATAAAGTACTTTTTTTTGGATGGTGGGAAATCATTAAATGACTCCTCCCTCTGGGCAGAGTAATAGGGAGTGTCAGACTTCTACTGACTAAAAACCACCCATGTTCCTTATTAGCCCTTTGTGTCGAGGCCACGATATCTATTTCTAACAACCTGCAGCCCCGACGGGCGTCGGCTCTTGAGGGCCCCTTCAATGTTGCCATCTCTTTAGGGTGCGCGTGGAACACGAACGCGCCGTAGACACGACCCTAATGACAGGATGCTTATTATTTCATCATAGTTGCTGTGTCTGCATAAATTTTTAAACCGACATGGTTAGTAACATTCTTTGTAACACTGAAAACGGGTTCTCTAAATAGACTCCAAATCCAAGTCGATCTTAGCAAAGACAATATCTTCAGATGGGGGTTCATTAACGGCTCAGATCTCATATGTGTATGCGGCGTATCTCCACAGACAATGGCTCAGCTTCGATCTTGCGCTGTATTCCCTGACACCTGCACACTTGACGATCTAATGACTGCATCAGAGATCGCAGTTCATATGGCTGAATTATGTGCCAAATAAATTTAATGAAATTTTTTTATCGACACGCTAAGAAGAAGATGGTAATGCCTTACTGAGTAAACAGTCAACATGATTGATATCCCGTTTTCATTGATACTGATAATGTCTGTCTGTATGTCAAACAGCCATTCCTTTAGAAGAAAAATTTAGAATACGACTTTTTAAATTTTCTTGTTGGCACATAAATATTTTTTCTCTATTTCTTTTGAAATGTTCATTGATACAGCGTTATAGTCCAAAATGACTGTATGATATTCATGTAAAACGACTTGTTTTCTATATTAAACCTTAATTTGCTTCTGTGACTGACTTAAGTTTGTACAGCACCTCATTAAAACTCACTGTGAACTTTCGGACTCACAACTTAATGTAAGTCTTTGTTAAGTTGCTTGCCGTGTCTGCCACTTGAAGACGTATTGTAGTGAAAACTACTTTAGGAAACATATATTTGTGTTTTTTAGAATTGGAGGTTATGTGATTAATACCTACCCGTCTTTATTTATCTGCCTTATACAAGCGAAGTGTTTGATTTTCAAAAGAGTTGAAATACCGACAATAATGACATTACAATCAATTCATTCATTGGACAATTATTTGCAATAAAATCAATTACAAGATTACACGAAAAAAGTTCCTTGCTGCATAAAAGGTAACACAACTTGCTACGCACTCCGGCTACGACGTAGCCACCGCTACGCTTGCTACGCCGTAGCACCGCGTAGTACGGCGTACGTCGCGCGTCATTCTGAAACTGAACTAGCGTCATCTGGAACTGAAAATTTCAAAAATAAATATTCAGTTCAAGTTTAACACTACAGAATACTTTTTACCAAATTTTTATCTAATCTTAATCTATACTAACATTTTAAAGAGGTAAAGTTTGTATATTTGTTCAATTGTAAGGGGTAATCTCGGGATCTACTGAACCAATTTTAAAAATTCTTTCGCCAATAGAAAGCCACATTATTGCTGAGTGTCATATGCTACTTTTTATCCCTGTATTCCCACGGAAACGGGATCTACGCTGGTGAAACCGCGGGACGTCCGCTAGTAATTATATAAAATGCAAAGCTGATCCGAGCTGAGCTGACTGAGGATCAACGCACAGGCCAAAACCTTAAAATTCCGCACACGTATTCCTTTTATGACGTAAGCACCCACTAAGGAGTAGTTTTTCAAGATTCAACCCCCAAGGGGTGAAATAGGGAATGAAAGTTTGTATGGAAAATCGTATTTTTTATACACACGCGGGCGTAGCCGTGGTCAAAAGCTAGTCAATCAGTAATAAAACTCTATGTAGTTGACCGTTCTCATATCTCGTCTGCTCCACATTCAGGACTACAGGGGAAACGGCTCTGGCTCTCAAAGGCACCAGGTCAATGATGCCGGGAGCGGGATCCATCGACGTCAGGTATTCGTACCTTCGGCTGGTAGACGGCCTCCTTGCGTTGTACCATGGGGCTGCTATCAAGCATGCTGAAAAGGTAGGTTTTGTCGATGTTCTTTAAATAGACTACAAACTAGGCTCCGGCTAAATGGAGGCGAACGCAATGGAGAAGAGATGTGCTTGTGCAAGATTGTACCAATCGCAGATGAGAAAAGTGTTTTGAAAATAATTGTGAACTCATCAAAATCAGTTACCTAGTTTACAAGGATAACGCGAACACACTGACAGTCAAAAAACGATTTTATTCTAAATGTTATAATACCTAATGAATGTTTGTCCTCTATGGATTTTCAAACCATTGTGATGAATCTTTGGTGGGTTCTTCTTTTACTCATAATATTCATAAAACCTCTATTTAAAAGGTCCCATTAAAATAGGTAGACAAAATTTCAAAAACCATTTAGACCACCAAAATAAGGACAATGGTAAAAATAATAATAAGAAAAACGCATTTAAGTAACTACTCATAAAGGACGAGTTTGTTCTAGAGTGCCGGCAATTTATTATTTTAAGTCAAAATAAAATCCCTTTATTTAGTGTTTTTTTTTTTGTTTGGATATCTTTGTTTAGACGTACTGAACGCTGTGTTAAAATTTGTCCACCTATTTTAATGGGACCTTTTAAACCTTTTAAAATGGGAGTAAAGATAACCTTAACGAAGCTAATAAGCACTGGTTCTCCCCATTATTACGATCAGTTTTGTTGTAGACCATAACTGGGAACCTTTTACGAGTAGTAACGGAGATATTTGGGGTCAAAGTTCCAACTTTGACCCCAACAAAACAAAGTTTTTTTTTTAATACAAGTTAACATGTAATAAATTTACTTTTCTTCCAACTATGCTTTAATTTCATCATAATCACACTAAAAACTCAGCACAAAGCGAGTCTTTAGTGCTCTAGAGCAATAAAAATGTATGAAATTTCATTATTGCACAGTTTATTTTTTTTAATCGCACCGATGCCTTTCTCAATGGATTAGCTCTATTCAGCCAGCCGATATCAATACTTTTTTTTTACATAAGTATTATTCGTTTCTATCCTACTACTTGTTCCAAATTTAAAAAATGATTGTTGCTAACTGGTTACTATAAAATGAAAGAAATTTAAAAAAGTAATTTGGCGGGCACATTTTGGGGAACTTTGTTAATTTTGCTTGACAATATTTTTGGAAACGATAAAGTGTGATACTATCTGATTTTGAGTGCTTCGGCTTCGAATTAAAATGGAATCATTTAGCGACACATTAACTCCGGAAAACATTCTAAATGAAGACGACAGTGTTAAGTATAGAAAATCTTTTAACTGTTTGATATGAGTTTCTTTTATCTACTATTCCTTTATGTAATAGTTGAAAGAAAAGTAGATTATGCACCTCGCCTTAAGTAATTTATATTGCCCTCGTGCCTGTTAGATTAGAGCCCTCGCTAACGCTCAGGCTCTAAATCAGGCACTCGGTGCAATAATAAATTACTTTGTGCTCGATGCAATAATCTACTATTGAAGACTCTAACCACCTCCGTACTATTAAATGCATCCATCAATACAATGTTTTTGAGTGCACTTATGCGTAACATCGAAAAACGCGAACCCAAAAAAAAACATTTCCGAGCAATAATTTTGGCGTAGAGTTTTTGATATATAAAATGAATGGACGACGGCTTCCTGAAAGGTCCGTTTGCACCTCTTATTTACGTGGTTTTACAACTATAATAAAATCCATACATAAAAGTAGCTTCAGTCCATAAAATTGCAGAATATGTTTGTTTGCAATGTAGCGTGACTTGTTCAAATAAAATAAAACTTAGTTTTCATGTCTCAACTGCACGAAATGCCATATAAATCATACGGGTTCATAACTTTTGCTTATATACATTTCTTTCAAAGTTGCATTAGACTAGCGGCCCGTCCCAGCTTCGCTCGGACTTTATTTTTTAAACTTTTAATTAATATAGCCGATGTTACTCGGGGACAATGTACATAATGGGGAAACAGTTTTTAAAATCGGTCTAATTGTTTTTGAGTTTATTCGATAAAACATAATATAATTTGTAGACTGCCTTAATAGTGTTGTGGTCGCAAGCTCCACTCTTAAGTATAACTTCCTTTTTTTTGTTTTTGGGGTTGGGAAATCATCGAATGACTCCTCCCGCTCAACAGCCCCTCCCGGCAGAGCGGTAGGGAGTATCAGACTTCGACTGACTAAAAACCAACCATGTTCCTTCTTAGCCCTTTGTGCCGAGGCCGCGGTATCTCTTGCGAACAACCAGCAGCCCCGACGGGTAAGCATAACATCCTGGGTACGATTTCCGGGTCAGGTAAACTGTTATTAGGTTATTCCATAAAGAATTTCATCATGAGTCACACACAGCCTAGAGTTCGGATTATACCGGTTGATGACAATAGGTTTAACCCCTTATTACATGGGACTGAAACATAACTGGCGAAATGTGGGTGTACCTACTACAGGATACACCTCTGTCTAAGCCTTCGGCGATTACAGCTGTAATGTTGTTTTGTTGTAGTTATGCGAGCTAACGGACAACCAAGTCGACATGGCTGATTGTTTGCACGACATTGAGAATCGGATATACACCGTCACCACGGAGTTGCAGACTAAGAGAGGTTGATATTGCTCGTTCTTCATCATCATCATCATCACCTACCTAGCCATTTCCCAACTCCGTTGAGATCGGCAGTTTTATTGAATTTAGCTGAATACCAGTAGGTATTCAATAGGGATGTTTCCTAAAAAAGATATGATTCTGTTTACGTCGTTAGATTGTCGAAAAATATTGGAGACGTGTTTTTTGCTTTATGTAATTAACGAAAATAAAACGTGTCAAAGATCATAAGTTGGGGCTTGTGACGTCACTTGTAAAAAAAGGACCAAACTTTTACGTCACACGACTTTTCGAAGCACTGCAGCGTCTTCATTTTTGTCTACGTGAAAAATGAAAAAATATGTGTCTAATATTTTTTTGGAAATCTATCTGACGGACTAATCAGATTTTTTTGTCAACTACCCTATACAATTTGACATGAAGCGACAGCCTTTTAGACCTCCACTAACCAAAAAAAAATAAGTGTCGATTTTTTCTTCTAGTCTACTTTTACTCTCCATGAAAATCTGGCCAGTACCTTTTATTTTTGGTCTGCTTGCACTCAGCTATAATGTTTATGTGTCAACTTTGATCAGATGTCGCCAGCGCAGAAACTGAACAAGATAACATTAAGAAACAACTTATAGAGAACATACTTAAAGAACTGGAGAGATCCAAATTAGTTTATGTGGTTAGTATGTTCATGACGTTATTATACAAGCACTAGCAGTAGACTGCTGGTTAGTCTAGTGGTCGCAAGTGACTGCTGTGCATCAGGTCTTGGGTCTGAGAACCAGATTAAAAGACCACACTTTGACTTTACTTTGATGGAAAGATCTACTTTCACGCAAAAATATATTTCTGATTCACAGACCACACTTTACTTTACAGCAAAGTAGTCAAGCAACTATCTCTGAAATTGAATAATTTGAAAGTAAACTTCGGTAATACAAAGCTTACTTTGTGAAGACTACTTTGCTGTAAAGTAAAGTGTGGTCTGTGAATATGGGCCTCATTCCCGGGTAGGACAAAGTGTCATTGGATTTTTTTTTTCAACAGGAATTAATTTTCGCAGCAGCAGCCACGGAATCTGGATTTGTACCCGGGTGGTGGCATTATGCTCGCCCTCTATTACATGGGACTAAAACAAAAGTAGCGAAATGTGGGTGTATTGTTAGGTTCACCTCTGCCTTACCCTTCGGGGATTACAGGCGTGATGTTATGTCATTGTTTACTCGCCAAAACATACCCAGTACAACAAGCCGAACCTAGAGGGAGGCCTTCCAACGCAACGTCTTCCGGTTCGCGGTCGCCACTCAAGAACTTTCCAGCCCCATCGGCCATGCGTTCTACGAGCAATGTGCCCTGCCCACTGACACTTAAGTTTGGCAATTCTTTGGGCTATGTCGGAAACCTTGGTTCTCATGCAGATGTCCTCATTTCTGATTCGATCACGCAAGGAAACTTCGAGCATAGCCCTCTCCATTGCCCTTATTTTTTTTTATTTTTTTTTTTTGGTGGGTGGAAAATCATCGAATAACCCCCCCCGCTCTTGGGCAGAGCGAAAGGGAGTGTCAGACTTCTACTGACTAAAAACCAAACCCATGTTCCTTCTTCGCCCTTGTGTCGGAGCCGCGTTAACCTTTCGACGAACCACAGCCCCGACGGGCTCTCCATTGCCCTTTGGGTGACTTTAAGCCTTCTGATGAGGCCCATTGTGAGCGACCACGTTTCCGCTAATATATCTTTGTTAATTGAATTAATTTTCAGGAGAAATTAGAAGCAGGTTCATTGCAAATGGCTTGGGTGATTGGTGCTGTCTGGACCAAACAGAGGCAGATAGAGCTCGCGAAACACTTCTCAGGAACATTGCACTCATTGAGACTGGCCTCCGACCAGGACTATGCTACACAAGTTCAAGTAAGTTCATTATTTTTCTTCTATTTTATAACCTAGTGTCAGTTTTTATGCCGCCCAAGTAAGGGCCTCTGACTTGGCATTACATGCCGTTAAGAAATATGGCTCAGATATACTGTTTTTTTCACGATGTTTGTCGTCACCGAAGTTAGTGGTAATAGGGGATCGGACAAAAAAAAACTAATTAGTCCGTCAGATAGATTTCCAAAAATTATTGGACACGTATTTTTTCTTTTTTCATATAAACTTAAAATGAAGACGATACAGTGCTTCGAAAACTCGTGTGACGTCATATGATATTACATTTTGACGACACAAGTGACGTTTCAAGCCCCACTCCAAGATCTTTGACGCGTTTTATCTTCGTCATTTTTTATTGATTTGATAAAACAAAAAATACGTATTCAATATTTTTCAATAATCTAACTTACGGACTAAACAGAATCATATTATTTTGACCCAGTCCGATCCCCTATTGTACAATACGCACATGAATCTGAAAGAAACACCAGAGGTGCGTGTCTTGTGTTTGAACTCGAGACTTATCATTTGGCTGTCCCACGGTCGCACCACTAGACTATAACTAATCACTGCTGCTGTGCTAACTAGGCACAGTTGGTTTTGGTTTACGTTAATAACAACTATGGCGCTTATACTCTTATAAATCCTCAAGAGTTCAGTTTCATGGTCACTTAGGACATTCCACTCGTGTCTTGGACGGCACCGGACTCGAATTGCGTATGTCGGATGAGTCTACAATCCCTCATTTTGCCAAAGTGAATTCGCAGCAGCCATTTTATAAAGCTTCTTATATCGGATTTGGAATAAAAATGAGCTATGTAAATGTAGTAATGTAGTGGAGCAGCGGTGGCCCAGTGGTGTCGGCCCCGACTTACGAACAGTAGGTCGTGTGTAACCCAGGCAGGCGCATTACTTTGTGTAATTTATTTCATCACCGCTGCTCTCAAAACGGTGAAGGAAAACATCGTGAGGAAACCGACATATCTTAGAACCAAAAAGTTCGAAGACATGTGACATCTGCCAATCCGCACTGGGCCCGCGTGGTGGATTTTAGCCCATCCCTCTCCTAGAGAGAAGGCCTGAGTCCCTGCAGTGGGAACATTATATAAATGATGATGTAAATGTAAACGTATATTAACAGAGCAGTATTTCAGTACGCACAGGTGGCCAGCAAGGAGATCCTACCGGGGAAGAGTTCCATACTGGGAGGAACGAGCTATGCGTCGCTACAGCTGGAGTATACGTCTAGTTCGGATCAGAGGTTTGTAGTCTTATTGCCCGTTTTCACTAGCTTTAGGTGGCACCCAAAATAAATGACAAATATAAAGAAACGCTTTTTGATTTTTGCCGTTTTCCTAGTTTATTATATGTATAACCCTACACGACCTATATGACTGGAGGCTATACATACTTACATAGTACTTATACATATTTTTATTATTATTGGTGTGTGCTAGCTGACTTGAGGCAATAATATAATTTAGTGTAATGAACTCTTTGTTAATATTATCCTACACACCGAATCCGGTTCTTCTAAGATAATAGACAGATATATGTTTCTGGGGGTATTCTGCCTTCTTAAAAAAAAAAAAAAAAAAGACCCCCCCCCCCCCTCTTGGGCAGAGCGAAGGGGAGTGTCAGACTTCTACTGACTAAAAACCAAACCCATGTTCCTTCTTCGCCCTTGTGCCGGAGCCGCTTTATCCTTTCGATAATCCACAGCCCCGACGGGGATTTTATTAGCCTACTTTTAATAAAAGGCTTTTGATTTTAACTCTCGACCCTTAACTACCTTATTGTTTATGTTCGAAACTTGGTAGCAGCGAACTTTTACAGTCTCTGCACATCTTAACAAAATCACTTCAATAACAGTTATTTCATTTACTTTTACTTTTTAGTCCTATGAGTCCAACTTCCAGAGCGACAACACCTCGGACTGGATCCACCTTACAAATGGAAGCATCTAATCGTAAGTGTCATAATACTAATGATATCAGCGATATAATTATGGCTTCGGTACTAAATGTTTCCAAAGAACAAAATTTGAAAAAAATTATGACTGACTTTAGATTCTCTTGATATACATACATTATATGCCCTGAACTGCCTGACTGACTAACTATATTTTATGTTCAATCACTACGCGTCTATCAAGTTGGTCAAGATGTCTCGATAGATGACTTAAAAAGATAAGGAACTCTGATCCAAAAATATTCTAATTTTTCCTAATAATAGAGCGTATTAAACCACAGACAAAGGTGCGAGTGCCATAAACCGCTTTTAATGAAACCGCTTTTAACTGGTCGGAACCGGTTGGATCCGGGTGGAACTAGAAATTTCGAGTTAATTAGGGAGCTTATTTGAGTTGCATCTATATTTCACGCCATCCCAAACTACGTGGCTTAATAATAACTGCTACTCGGGTCGATCTTTAGGTTAAGTCGTCCTTACCTAGATTGGTCTTTGGATGGATGACCACGCATTACATAACGAGTTTCCTCCATGCTTCGGAAAGCACGTTAACCTGTTGGTCCCGGCTGTCATATAAACATCACTGGCAGTCCTTACTGGTAGTCAGTAACCTAAAAAGTCTGGCCACCAGTCTTACCAAAGGGTATCGTATTACCCAGTATTAACTGGGTTGTGGAGGTCAGACAGGCAGTCGCTTCATGTAAAATACTGGTATTCAGCTGCATCTGGATAGAGTGGAAGCCGACCCCAACATAGTTGGGAAAATGCTAGGCAGATGATGATATTCCTAACCGTACTCTTTGCCAGAATTAGTAATGACACAAAACATTTAAAAAAAATATAGGCAAAAGAGTCAAGTCTTTTGCGAACAGAGGACAACAGGGCTACTTTAACACACCGCCATTATTGCTTAGATCGTACAGGTGGCACAGAATTTGCAGAGTCCCTATTCGCGTTCGTTCCGGAGTACCACGTGGACGCTATGTTGGAGCTGTGCAACACGCTGAGGCTGTACATGCATCCCACCATACCCGTGCACCAGATACCAGGTGAGAACTTTAAATATTTATACGCTTTAATACAACATGCACAAGGTACAGTTTGTATCCTTGTCGAAATTCAGGAGATTGACGTGAAAGACAATAATAAATCAATTTGAATTCATTATTATCAGCTTATAATGTTCCCACTGCAGTGACTAAGCCCTCTCAAGGAAAGGGATGGGCTATAATGCACCACGCGGGCCCAGTGCGGGTTGGTAGATATCACATGTCTTCGATTGTTTTCGTTCTAAGACATGCCATTTTCCTTCACAGTTTTGAGAGCAGTGGTGATGAAATAAGTTACACAAAATAGTGCGCCTGTCTGGGTTCGAACCCACGATTTCCTGTGCGTAAATCGGAGCCGCAACAAAAATACGATAAAAAATTAACAGTATTCTAGAATAAACACAGCGCGCGTCGTCGTCGTGTTTGGGGAATACGAAATGATCGAATAAAGGTTAGCGTTTGTGCGTGTGTATGTGCGAAAACGCGGGTGATTCACATCTACCAATTTATGTATAAAAGAAAAAAAAACCGGCCAAGTGCGAGTCGGACTCGCGCACCGAGTGTTCCGTAAAAAAAATATATTTTGTGATGTAACTAAAAATTTATGGTTTTCGTAATTTTTCCTTTATCTATGCTATAAGACGTTGCTTCGTACCAAATTTCAAGATTCTGAGTTCACGGCAAGCACCCTGTAGGTTTTGATTCCCTTGCAAGTGTCGAAAATTTGCGGCATAAACGGCTGTATCTTTTGATTGCGTTGGCTTAGAAGTTTGATTTTTTCACAGCTTCAAGGGACAGTAGACCTGAGTAATTGATATAAATTTCAGCTTCATACCTCCACGCGTTCCTGAGAAAAAGGGTCTTGACAGACGGACGGACGGACGGACAGACGGACAACAAAGTGATCCTATAAGGGTTCCGTTTTTTCCTTTTGAGGTACGGAACCCTAAAAAAAAATGGAAAATGTCAAATCAATCATGTATGTTACCCTAATAAAATATCTTCCACCGTCAGAATGGGAAGATCTAGTGGTGTCTTGCGCCGCGTTCCTGTGCTCAGAGTTCGCAGATCAGCGGATAGTACTGGCCAGCACGAGGGAGTCGCTGGTCCAGACCCTGGCGTCGTTCGCCACACAGCCAGCCACTATGAGGGCTATCGAGAGAGTGCCCATCAAACAGTGAGTACGCAAGATCTTCTTCCTAGCGTGTCGATGGCAATCTAAATTGTTTCAGCCCAGGATTGTGCTACTAGTTTGGCGCTTTTGGTAGCGTCCATCAGTTCTTGTAATAAACAACCAACAGGACACACAGGACACGTAAGATGATTTCTAAACATTAAACACCCATAACATAGCGTAAGGTTTTTTTTTTTTTTTTCTTTCTTCATATTTTAAATTGCAAACTTAGTTTTTACATTGTACCTATTTATTAATTTCAATAAGGCGTTTTTGTTTTGTGCTCACAGTGCTCACACTATAAATAATTTTATTACATATCTATACGTGAGGATTTGTAATTGGCTCTCTGGTGACTATGGTTTCTTTTTTGTTTGTTTTTGTTAGCTGTAAGTCCTCCATGTACTAAATAAATAAATGACACACAACATGACATATAATAGGTCTTTACCTATGAAATTGCCGTTTTGTTTGAAAAAAATTAAACGAATTTTTTTCATGTATTTTTTATTTGTATTAATCGAAGTAATCACCCATGCAATCAATGCATCTTTGCCAACGCAGTGGCAGTTTATTGATGCCCTTCTTAAAGAAATCAGCTGGTCGGGAGGCAACAAATTCTTCAAAGGCATTTTGTACTGCCTCTCGGGTATTGAATTTTTTTCCTGCCAAGAAGTTATCCAAATTCTGGAAAAAGTAGTAGTCTGTAGGCGCAAGGTCTGGTGAGTAGGGCGGATGATGGAGAGCTTCCAACCCCAGTTCTTGCAACTTGGAGACCGTCTGCTGTGCAGTATGAGGTCGCGCGTTGTCGTGCAGGAGCAGCGGAGACGAGCGATTGACCAATGCTGGTTGGAGATGTGCCAGCTTCTCCATCATTGTGTTCAGTTCTTCCCAGTACACATCTGCAGTAATGCTCACCCCGTTTGGTAAGAAGCTGTGATGAATCACACCGGCGCTAGACCACCAAACAGTGACCATCACTTTTCTAGGGGTAAGTTTTCGTTTAGGGCATTGTTTAATTGCTGAACCAGGATCCAACCAACTTGCTGAGCGCTTACGGTTATCGTACAGGATCCATTTTTCATCGCAGGTAACAATGCGGTTCAAAATTCCTTCATTTGTGTGTCTGTTGAGCAGTGCAAGGCACGTCTCGACGCGTACTTCGCGCTGGCGATCATTGAGTTCGTGGGGCACCCATTTGTCAAGCTTTTTTACCTTGCCAATTTGACGCAAATGGACCAATATTGTTTTGACGCTAACGTCGAAAGCTGCTGCTAATTCAGCCGTAGATTGTGTATCATCAGCTTCTTTAACAAAAATTATTTTGATTTGAAATGACCAGTACTGCAGAACGGCAATTTCATAGGTAAATACCTAATATTATACGCCTGTAATCCTTTATGGGTAAGGCAGAAGTGTATATCATAAGTACATGCACATTTCACCAATTAGGGTGGAGTCCAATGTAATAGGGGGCGAGTTTTTTGCCATCAACCGAGAAAAGAACCAAGCTGGAGGGCTGCTACTGAGCAATTTCTGATAGAAAACCCCAAAAACCTTTTGACCGACCCGGGAATCGAAACCAGGACATTATCTAGACCAAGGAAGCAGCCAAGAGATAATTTTCCGAGTTCAATTGTTTATTATAATACTAACATCCAGCACCACCACGTTATTTCAGACAAATGAGCATGATCGAAGAGCTGGTGCGTCCTTACCAGAACCGCGCTTGGGCACAGTCCAACTGGGTGCTCGTGCGCTTCTGGCATGGCTCTGGCTTTGGCTTCCGACACCGACAGTGGCCGCATTTGGCAGCCAGGTGAGAATATCATCATCATCATTTCAGCCGAAAGATGTTCACTGCTGGACTCGGATTAGGCCTTTCCAAAGTGTCGCCACATTGACC
This sequence comes from Diarsia mendica, assembly GCA_949316265.1. Classification (NCBI taxonomy): domain Eukaryota; kingdom Metazoa; phylum Arthropoda; class Insecta; order Lepidoptera; family Noctuidae; genus Diarsia; species Diarsia mendica. The sequence continues at coordinate 13,489,705 of OX438898.1, read as the reverse complement.
GGTCTCGGGCGTCTCACATTCAGCGAATCCCCGTGTTTTACCAGGTCATCGGTCCACCTAGTGGGAGGTCTTCCAACGTAACGTCATCTTTTTCGCGTTCACCACTCAAGAACTTTTTGATGAGAATATACAGGGTATAAAAGAACCCTTCCCAAAGCCTTCGACCAAGCATTCCGTACATCTATCTACTTATGTAAAACTTCGCAAAAATTATTGCTCGAAAACGACTTGGCTTTGTGTGACTTATCTTTTCACTAATTATATCATTGTGCTGATGGATGCATCGAAGTAACTACATTTAAAGTTTTTTTTAAGCTTGTGAAAACGTTGTGACTTTGACCTATATTACCTACTAGCTTTTTCCAGCGGCTTCGCCCGCGTGAATATGATGATTTTCCATACAAACTTTCATCCCCTATTTAACTCCCTTAGGGGTTGAATTTCGAAAAATCCTTCCTTATTCCTTGTCTACGTTATAAAGGGAACCTAGCTTTCTAGGTCCAAGGGTTTGGGCTGAGCGTTGATGAGTCAGTCAGTCAGTCAGGACTTCTCTCTTTATTTATATAGATAGATAGATAGATAGACTAGTGACCCGCCCCGGCTTCGCACGGGTGCAAAAAAGGTATTTTTGTATTACTCTTGAATCACTCTATCTATTAAAAAACCGCATCAAAATCCGTTGCGTAGTTTTAAAGATTTAAGCATACAAAGGGACATAGGGACAGAGAAAGCGACTTTGTTTTATACTATGTAGTGATATCAGTAACTAGAAGATTACCAGGTATGTATGTACTCGTATATAAGTATCGGTTTATAAATACTAGTCATCCTATAAGACAATGAGTGGTCTTTGCAAAAAAAAACCCCACATGACTGACAGCTATTCCGCTTTAGGGTTAATGTAGGCTTTTACTTTTTTCTCTCACTCATCCAGCCATTTCTAAAACTTTATTAGACTTTTGACTTTTGACATTCTTTCTGCTTTTCGTTAAACAACTACGAGTGATTTTATCATAAGCAAGATTATCCGGTGCTTTAAAACGCAAAGAAAACACCTTAGTATTTCTAGAAAAGTTTTCACACTGGCAAGTGCTCCCGACACAATAGCACTTTAACTAAAACTCTTGATAAAACACTTTCAACTGCGTTCCTTAAACAGGGCGACGTGTTTCTCTGTGAAAACACAATGAACGTTCACAACTTTACGGTACTAAGGTTACTTGAATCAGGATTGATGTGGGAAAAAGGTTATGGGAGGAAAAAGGAATGATTTAGTTTGAGGTAAAGGGTTAGCTCTACACTTTTCTACCATTAAACATTTATGTGATCATTTGTAACGCACAGTCGTCTAGAAGTACGACTTTCGACCATGACGGATAAATCTTTGCGGAGACTAGCGAATGACTCAAGAGATATTATATTATTACAGGAGCTATATCACTATATGGGCCGTATGGGCAGTTTCAGATTAGCTCGTTTTTGGAAGCTTTTGTAGTTGTTTTTTATGCATGTGCATATGTTCCACGCAAGACGATGATTTTGCATCCATGCAGCATCCACACTTGAATCTTTTTCGCTTGCATAAAACATAATTTAAAGCAATATAATTAATACCCATTCCCAAGGTTCCTCAGTCTTGTTCTCCAACACTTTCAAAACTATTTTAAAGTGCCCAACGCCTATGCTAATTCTGAATCAAAAGTGTGTTTAAATTTCAATTTCCATTTGAACAGAAATTACCACACGGACAATATCAAACGGTATAACTCAGGAGCGACTCCTAGTCAAATATATAGCCTCTGCATCATTGAGATTTATCGACGCAATATCCAAATGGAACCTATTGAACTGAGTACGACGTAGATACATTGCAGAATGCTAGATCTAGTTGTTCCTTCCAATATGGGCATATAATAATATGCAGATGTCCAAATGGCTGAAAATACATTATGAGGTTAGAAAGTTGTTATTTTTAATAGGAATTGGCAAAAAAAGCCGTGTACCTCTTCCTGCGTGAGTACTGGCTTTCGAATTCTCGACGACTCGCCATCTTTTTCGTGACTGCCGCCTGTTCTACGGGCCAAAAGCTCTCCTCAAATAGGAGTGATCCCGCCTAACAAATAATTAGCTAATGATATTGATTGTGACTTTTACATATCACCACGCAGGTATGGTGACAGGGAGCCGACAGTTAACAACCTCGGTGCCAAAGTTGACGCAGGACTTATGAGTCAATGTTTCGGTAAGTGAGGTCCTATCTTTATCCAAAATTACTTCACTGAAACAATCACTTATGTTCATAAAAAAATATTGTCCGTTACATTTATATGCTATTAGACATTATTTGGTTTTAAATGATTTGTGGTGACTACACTACTTTCTCAATCAGAGCTTTGATGATGAGGATTTCATAAAGTCGTATTAAAATTTGTTCACTAGGCCCCTAATAGCGGTCTAAATAGTCAATTTCAAGCATTTTGTAAGGGTTCTAGAGCTTATGAAGTTATATCTCTAATCTAAAAAGAAAACATAGGGACATAGGAGAACATTGCATAGAGGGTGATATTTAGTTTAGTTTAACTGGTTTATCCGCCCTTAGCCTCTTGATTGGCCCATTGTGCGTGAGGGTGACATTTATTTTAATGTAAAATCATTGCTATAAACCAGAAAGAAAACAAACGACAGCGTTTGTTTTGAGAAAAGACCACTTTTCGTTCAAAGTTGCGTTTGCCAAACGAACATTTATGTGATCTAGGTCCATGCCCCTCGGAGGTGATCCAAGGTCGCATCACAGACTACCTGAGAGAACACCCGAGCAACGCGGCTTCTTTCCTGAACTCCCTACTCAGTCAGCTCAACTGGGCATTCTCCGAGTTCATCACTATGATGCAGGAGGTAATAATAATAATGTAACACTATCCTTTCTTCTTATTGCATGACCTGTCACTCGGCCCGATTTCCAACTTCTTATTGTAATGTATTTTAGTATTGTTTTCATCATCATCTGCTTAGCCTTTTCCCTACTATGTTGGGGTTGACTTCCAGCCTAACCGGATGTAGCTAAATACCAGTATTTTACATTGAGGGAGTTCTGGGTAAAACGTTTCTTTGTCAGACATTCGGCCCACTGACTACCTGTGACAACTGTGAGCTTTACAAATGAGAGCCAAGACCAACAGTTTAAGGTTTGAGGTAACGCGCTAAGTAATGGGTAACGGGTGGTTGCCTATCCACATCACAACCTAGCTAAGCGCGGCCTAACCTGAAGATTAATCCGCGCAGCTGTATAATTTAGCCGCGGGCTAAGTTTTGTTTTGATTCATGACATAAATTATTCTGTGTCTAGATGGACCGTGTCAGCATAGACTCCCACCTGGAGTTACGTCAGATCAAGTTGTGTGCAACCTGCTTCGACCTGTACCACGGGTTAGCCCGGGCGCTGGAGATGACCTTACACCTGGTACCACAACTGCTCACCAAATCAGAGGCCTGCGACAGTCAGAATGAACTGCTACTCGGCAGGACATGTCAGGTACCTAATGCACGTGAGATGTTAAGAAAACTCAAGTCTTGAGATACTTCAGATAAAACAATAACTCCAACATCCCAAAAACGTGATAGCCACAACATCATTATCAAAATAAGCACGAACTTTGTGTTCCCATGCACCAACCCAGATTCAGTGACTGATCAAGAAACGTATAATTTACTCCCGGGCACTGAGCACTGATTACGGTCAGTGGATCTGGGTTGGTAAATGAGCCATTGCCCTAGCAAATCATGGTTTAGTGTCTAGCTGATTTACAATGCTTCCCGGTGTGCACCATCGAGAAGCCGAGTAACATGACTTTTTTAATGTCCACGCTGGCCACCATTGGTGTCCACCATTGACGGACGGTGATTCAACTTAATAATAATACTCTAAGTTACTTTTATTTCATTAACCACTAGGAAGGCCAGAATCATGAATAGGTCAAAGTACATCCTACCTCGAGTTAGTATAAGACGTGTACGACACTGATGGTGAAAGAGCGGAGCCTTCTAATACAGGCATTGTTTGCCTAAATTAGGGCTCCAAACACGTAATCATGTAATGTTATACTTATTTCGCACAATAAACTATTTTGTATTTGTAAGTGTTTATTATCTTTTCCTTCATTACATGCTGTATGATAATCGAAATTTACAAAAATACGAACATAGTTTTGTTTGTGACATTCCTATCAGTTGGTCATTTAATATTTCTAAGGGCGCCTTCAAATTAGGGCGTTAGCAGCGCGGCAGTCGCGCGGCTGCAGCACATTTTTATAAGAACAGCCGTGACAACCCGTTGATAATTGTTTATAGTCGCACGACTGCCGCGCTGCTAACGCCCTAATTTGAAGGCGCCCTAAAAGTTAGATACCATTGGTCAGATCAGAAGATACTTAAAATATGGAAACACCATTACGATGACCTTTGGCCGACCTGTCTCCATTGTTGTTTCAAGCTCCTTAAATTCATCAGCTCTTCCATTCTAGATCCTAATGGCAGTAGTGTCCCGGGTGTGCATCCGTGGCGGTGGCGGCGCTAGTTTCGCTCGACTCGTTTCCCGGGGTCTACCGGACACTGACCGGGTGCACTACTACGTGGCATTGGCCCCCGTGGCTGGCTGTCTCATAGGAATGCTGGATCCTAAACTGCCTGCTGATGTAAGTATCAATCCTACACATAATAAAATCGTAAGAAAACCAAATCGATGTTCCGAAATAGTGTAAAAATAACTGCATAGATTCTGTTAAAAACGTGCAGGAATATTTCTTACATGCTTCTTGAAATGTTGGAAAAAAAATGTTAATTTAATATTACGTTCTCGGTCTCAAAATGGTCAAAACCAGGATCTCTGATTTTTCGGATTCAAGTGCGTATTTTATACTACTAGTGCGTATTTTGTACTGTATGGATCGGAATGTTGGGCTGTGAAGAAGATGGATAAAAAAAAGGTTGCATGTTGCGGAGATGAGAATGTTGAGGTGGATGTGTGGTGTGACCAGAATGGATAAAGTAAGGAACGAGTATATCAGAGAAAGTTTGAAAGTTGCGCCAATTACAGAAAAGTTAAAAGGGAATCGACTCTCGTGGTATGGGCATGTGATGAGGAGGGATGAATCGCATGTGACTAAAAAAGTTATGAATATAAATGTGGATGGATGGAGAGGGAGAGGAAGACCAAAGAAAAGATGGATGGAGTGTGTGAGGAGTGATATGAAGGAATAAATGATAACGTGACGACTAACAAGGCAGAATGGAAGAAAACAACATGTTGCGCCGACCCCAAATGACTGGGATAAGGGCAGGAAGAAGAAGAAGTGCGTATTTTATAATTCTCGTTTCAAGTTTCGGTGAACGAAAACATTGTGAGGAAACAAGCGTGCCTGAGATATAAAGAATAGAATAGAATAGAATAAAGAAAGGAGAACTACAATGTTTGCCCATTGCGTACTGTTATTTGAGACTTCCCTTTCAGAGATGTCAGACGATCCCGAATTGCCAATATTCACAATAAACACCACAAATATCATTATTTTGTTTCAGCATCTAGACAGAGTGACAAAAGCGTTGGTGACGGAGCCACTGTTCAGAATGGATGGGCTGGAGCTCATGCTGGGCAAGTCAAAGAACAACAAAGTATTCTCATTTTACAAATGTAAGTCGCTACATATTATTATTGATAAAACTGTCACTACGCCCGCGACTACTTTCGAAAATTGTGTTAGCTCGACTAATCCGATTGACAAAAATGCAATGAATAGGCTATAGCACCCACGAATAATGTAGGTAGGTATTACTAGGTATCTTTCTATCACTGATTGCACTTTTTTTGGTAAAAAAAATTTAAACTCGTGTCAGGACACGTGACCTGATCGAAAATGCGTAGGACGCTGTACCGCAGGGCGTTTGCATTTGTGTCAAATGTCAAAAAGTGGAAACTTCTGTAGCGTATTTAGCCGCATACATGACAGTACTTTTATGCTCCTAATAATAATAAAGCAATTCGTGCGAAATTATTCCCTAACCATTCCTAAATATTTAAAAATGCACAACGTTAATGTTCAAGTTTTCACTTCAGCCGACACTCCCCGTTGTTTTTTTAACCGACTTCTAAAAAAAGAAGGAGGTTCTCAATTCGGATGTTTGTTTTTTTTTATGTTTGTTCGGGCATAACTCCGTCACTTGCTAACCGATTTGAAAAATTCTTTTTTTAGTTGGAAAGGGTATACTTCCCAAATGGTCCCATAATTTTTTTATCGAAATCGGACAAGCGGTTTTTGAAAAATCAACAAAACTCAAAAAAAATACTACATTGTCCACATTATGACCCATGAACATGTGAACCACTAAAAAGTGAAAAATAAAAACTTTTTAACAAAAAATAAAACCGACTTCAAAAAAAAAGTCAAAAATAAATCAGTTTCTGAAGTCGGTGGCAAAAAAATTAAATCAAACAAACAAAAGTCACCGACTTCAAAAACTGATTTATTTTTGACTTTTTTGTGTTTTTTTTTTTTAAGTCGGTTTTTTTTTTTATTATTCGATTGTTAGTTCCGCAGATTACCCCATGAGTATTAACCAATAGAGCTAACAAACAATATTCTTTATCTATTCTAGACCCAGATGACGTAACAATGGAAGAACTAAAAGCTTTAGAGTTAGTAGCGGAGCGGCTAAGACTAGCCCGAGAAGGTATAGTGAAGGTAAAGTCCCCGGGCTCGAGTGGGGCGCAGTCCGATCTGTTGTGTACCATCTGCTACGCTAGGCCTGCCGACACCTCCTTTACGCCTTGTGGACATCATTCTTGCAGGTTTGTAATCTCTTAAGGCGAGGTTGCAGTACTTTGTTTTTATGTACGCACGACCTCGCCCCCCGCCCTGCCGCGCGAGCGATATAATGCCTAAATTTTGACTGTTTTTTGCTTCTTGGAGAAAAACTATAAAGAAATTATATAATATGTTTTCAACATTTACTTCAAAATAAAAAGTTCTATCTATTGATTGAAATTGTGATTTAGAGTCATGTTTGATAAAAAAAGTATCGAGCCGATCATTCTAAATCGCGTTTCTATCTTTACGATTTACTAGAGAGTATGTTCAATTTTGATGTAATGATTTTTATTTATTAAAAAACTCGTATTTAGTTCGATTTTTATAGGTTCAAAAATCTTAAAATTACTGCAACCCGGCCTTAAAAAGTTCTGTAATGCTGGCGATAACACTTGTATAAATACCGGCACGGTTCTTGAGCGCTCAGCGGAAGAGTGGGGATCGCTGTGCGCATCGTACACTATATGACAAATAAAACACACACCCGTTTATTATTTATTGGTCGTGAGGTAAGTGCAGCAGGAGTAAAGAACAAATCCCGAGTGACGGCTATTACGCGATGCGCTACGGGCCATTCACTGCACTTTCCCCGCCCCGCGTCTCACTTCATACCACCAAAGGGACCCAATAACTCACTTTTGCGTCAGCGCTCAAGAATCGTGCCGATGATAATAGTTGTAGCAGGGCCCTATGGCACACGGCGTATTTTCTACGGTGCCGACGCGCGTAAAACACGATACAAACGCGCGTGTGAAGCGCGTTCGAAACTCGTTTGAAGCGCGTACAAAGGTTCGGATTGGGACCGATGTATCTGCGCGGATACGCGCCGACGACGCGCGTTTCACGATCGCCCCGTGTGCTTAGGTTGAATTCAAATCTCGTTTGAAGCGCGTATAAGCGAGTTATCAGTGCGTCGTCTGCGCGTTTAAAATACGCCGTGTGCTAGGGGCCTTAGATTATCACCTAACCTCGCTAAGTATGTTACGGGTATGCTTCCAATCTAACCAATAATACCTACAGCTGAATACACGAATTTTGCATGTATTTTTCACATGAAGCGACTGCCTATCAACAACGCGGTTACTGGATAATACCGGATACCGATCTTACTGTGTGTTTGTTATGACGTCTTAAATCAGGATTGTTTTATTCTTATTCCAGTGTAGGAAAGCGACAGAGCTATACAAGGTCGCGCCATCTCTTTTCCACTCTGGAAATGATTCCAAAATGTAAAGCAGATTGTTTAATCTGTTTGACGTCATGGTAACACACTTTTTTTTTCAGGATGTGCGAAATCATCAAATGACTCCTTCCGCAGAGCGGTAGGGAGTGTCAGACTTCTACTGACTAAAAATATGTTCTTTCTTAGCCCTTTGTGTCGAGGCCGCGTATCTCTTTCCAACAACCCGCAGCTCCGACATTGGGCCCCTGACGTCTTGATTATCAAAACTTATATCAATTCTTTGTCCTAGGGCTTGTATAATGCAGCACCTACTAAACAGCAAGCAATGTTTCTTCTGCAAAGCAGACATCGAATCAGTACACGAGATAGAACCCACTAACGCCTGACGCCATTTTGTGACGTCATCAACAATAATGGCGGCTGCACTTCAAGTTACATTTTGTAAATCTATGGAAATCATAGCAATCCTACATTGTTTTTATAAAATAAAGTACGGAGACAATTTCTTGTATTTAGAGGCGATATATTTTTACGTTTTGGTGTTTTGATTAAATTATTTTTTTATTTAATCATTGAAAGTTTTGTTGTTTTTTTTCCTGCTATCATCATTTTAGCCGAAAGACGTTCACTGCTGGACATAGGCGTCCCCAAAGTGTCACCACAATGACCGATCCCATGCGTCTTACATGTGACCTGCGCTCTGCCACTTAAGTTTGGAAATTCATCACCATCTGGTTAGCATTTTCCCAACTATGTTGGGGTCGGCTTCAATCTAACCGGATGCAGCTGAATACCAGTATTTCACATGTAACGACTGCCTATCTGACCTCCACAACTCAGTTAATACTGGCTAATACCCTTTGGTAAGACTGGTTTTCAAAAACAACACACACTAAGTTTTGATCGTTTTATTAAGTACACGAAAGTTTGTCTAGTGGTATTGGTCAGGGCCCTTTGCTGAGTCCTTGCGGGCCGTACGCGTAGTACGTTAGAGGACACTCGCAGGTCCCTCGCAATCCTGGGTGGCCGCGGGGGCCCATCGCTCCTGAAAAAGAAGACAAGAATTTTAGAATTACTATCATTTTTATTTTTTTATGATCAATAGGGGATCGGACTGACTCAAAAAAATATGATTCTGTTTAGTCCGTCAGTTAGATTATCGAAAAATATTGGATACGTGTTTTTTGTTTTATCAAAACAATAAAAATTGACGAAGATAAAGCGCGTCAAAGATCATGGAGTGGGGCTTGAAACGTCAATTGAAGGTACAAAATGTACTATCATATGTCTTCATTTTTTGTTTACGTGAAAAAAGAAAAAATACGTGGTTAATATTTTTTGGAAATCTATCTGACGGACTAATTAGTTTTTTTTTGTCCGATCCCCTATTCCCGGGTCGAGCAAAAGTGTCATAGTGTGTAAACTGGTTTTTCTGAGGAATTTCTCAGTAGCACCTGCAGACTCTGAATATGTGCCCTGTTGATGGCCAGAAAAGTGGGTGTACGTAAGGGTACAGCTCTACCTAACCCTTCGAGAATTATTGGCGTGATGTTATGCATGTCTGTATGTATATTACCTTCTCGCCCTGGGTCTCCTCTGTCACCGGTTCTGCCTGGATGACCTGATGGACCGATAGGACCTGTAAACAAGGTAAAACAGAGTAAGTAATAATATTCCGTCACAATGTTCGCGCGTTTTCTTTTGTTAAGTACGAGTAATACGCTGAAATTACAACGAACTCCGAAGTCTCAATTTCTCATCTAAATCCACTGTGGTTAACGACTGTCAAAGATCTACAACTAACAGCTGGAACCAACGGATATAATAACTAGGAAGTTATCCGAGGCACGGAGGAAACTCGGTGTGTAATGGGTGGTAAACCATCCAAGGCTCAACCTTTGCAAGCAGGGCTTAACCTGAAGATCACCCCGTGTGGTTGTAATTATTGAGCCACGAACTCCTCCTCGAATCAACCCGCTTCTTTAGAAAAACCAGTAAAATTTTAGTATTGGGACAAGCCCGCCACACTATTCCCAAACCTGTTACTCCTGTGCGCCAGAATCAACAGTGGCTACCACAAGAAAAGCGCCGATATAAACCTCGAAGTCCCAGAAAAACTATTAAACTGTCTTGGATCCCAGAAAACTATAGCAGAGGAGTAGGAAAAACATTATTCCACTTCCCTCCATATCAGCAAGAGACATAATTTCTACTTCACTAATGACATTGCTACATTACCGATTTGTCCTCTTGGACCCTCAGGTCCCTGCACACCGAGGCCCTCTGGTCCCCTGTCACCTTTGTCCCCTTTCTCCCCTGCAGGACCAGGGTTGCCACTCTTGCCTGTGTCCCCTGTCTCGCCAGGGTATCCTCGCGGCCCTGGCTCTCCGGAGTCGCCTTGTATTCCTGGAGGCGAAGATTGAATAAGAAGTAATAGGCGCAAATGGTTTACTTTGGGCAATTTATTAGACCTATCTAAACTCGGCCCAAAGCATGTTTTTTAAGAAGTCTGTTTCATTGGCTTTTTTGCCATCGACTACCGAACGTTAAGTTATTTTAGACCTTTTCAGTGTATGTTTCTTTTTGATATATCTTTTGTTTTTTTTTTTTGTACCCCTTTTAATTGTAGTTTAACACACTTAGGTAATCTTGTCATGAATCAATTTTACATCGTAACTAGAAGTTACTTAGGACCATCATGAACCAAACTACTGAACAGATTTTAATGAAATTTCTATGGGACCAATCAGTGAGATAATCTTTTCACATAAAAGCGAGATAGCGAGATAAACCAATTGAGAAAAAAAATCTAATTGGTTCATGCCCATGTCAATATGGGCTATGAGGTAACAAACCTAAAAAATACAACCTAATTGAGAACCCCCTCCATTTTTGAAGTCGATTATAATACTAATAGGTAGGTAAATGATCCGTCTGAATGATTGTTACCTGGCGCTCCAGGCGGCCCCGGTCTGCCTGGATGTCCACGCTTCCCAACTACAGTGTTCGTCTGCATGGTCAGACTTGATGCCAGCTCTCCTAGACGAACTGTTGACAAATGTTGTTTATTTATTTCAACAATTTATGAAAAAATAAAATATAGAACAAATATTTTATTCAAATGAAATAAAAAGAATATTTAAATAAGTAATTGTATTTATTTCTCTCACTAAAATTTTTAGATGATTAGCTACTTTGCATGGAACACAAAATAATTATTCTCTCTTTATTTTATGAAGAGTAGGGATGTACAATTGTACAGATCTCGTAGAAAATGGTGGAACGAGTTGGACAAAACCAACAACCAGTAGTCAATATTAGGCTCGGAACGAAACAACTGGAAGACATGGGGAGGAATCATTCCCACTAGTTCCTTTGCCCAGCCGTGGGATGACGTGGGTTGTCAGTATCAGTACACTTGGAAGATTCGTGTTGTGCTTAGGGTCTGTAGTTCATCATGAGCTTAGTACTATTATGTTACACTTAGGGGGGACTTAGGTTCCTGTCGCGGCTGTGGATTATCGAAAGGTTAACGCGGCTCCGACACAAGGGCGAAGAAGGAACATGGGTTTGGTTTTTAGTCAGTAGAAGTCTGACACTCCCCTTCGCTCTGCCCAAGAGCGGGGGGGGGTTATTCGATGATTATCCACCCACCAAAAATAAAAATTAAAAAAAACGGGGGACTTAGGTCGACTGTTAAAATCAATTAGAGCGCATATCTTTTTAGGCAAAGAAATAGTATTACTTTACACAGACAAAAAACAGCATATAAAAAGAAAACATACCTTTAATAATATCTTCGCAAATGTTCCTTATTTCAGCTTCAGATATTGAAGGTGCCTGAAAGAGTAACAAGGTGACCATATAGTCCAGTCAAAATAGATATTTGAAATACGAGTAACAACACAATACAATAACAATTCACGTAGTGATGTAAACCTACGTCTCGGCACAAGTCGGCACCGATATCGCTGGACGGTTACCGTTACCAAGACTAGTATTCTTCAATAGGACGACGTACTTACCTCTTGTACATAGCTGGTGGGTGCCGGTAACCCAGGCAGCCCTGGGGTTCCTCTCTCTCCAGGTGTTCCAGGTAGTCCATCCAATCCGGGCCTGCCTGGTAGACCGGGGAAGCCTGCCTCTCCTTTCTGGACACACATTGACATAATTTCAGACAAAGCCTCAGCTAGTAATAGGACGATATCATCATAGCCTTATTCCACATTATGAAGTTCAAGATGTACTTTGGGCCCAACCAAATTATCAGCACCGTTTTTTTTTTATTTAAGCACCATACCTGTAGGTATGGTAAGCGGATTATAAAATAAAATATACTAATATTCTTTTCTGAACTTGGAAAATGTGAGCTCTAAAATACCTGTGTAGGTACTGTGAACTTTTATAATAAACTGGTAAATGTTATGCTGTAGCTTTTATTCTGTGCTTATTTTGATGTTTTGAACCTAGTAAATAAATTATGCTTAAATCTGTTCAAATAGAAGCTTTTATTTCCCTTTTGCTCTGGCTTCTCCTACATTCTTTTCTCTAGATTAATTTTCTAGGGAGAAAATAGATCAGGGCTGTGGGTTACAGAACTAATGAGATACCGCGGCCCCGGACACAAAAGGCTCAAAAGGAACATGGGTGGTATTTAGTCAGCAGAAGTCTGACACTCCCATCCGCTCCACCCAGAGCGGGAGGGAGCAGTCATTTAATGATTTCATAACCACCAAAAAAAAAAAGGACGTTTGTAAGGGCTAAGCGCATAGTTTTTAAAGTATTAGTTACGTGCAGTCACCTACAAAAAGATCTTAGCATAACATTTACCTGTCCGTTTAGCCCCTGAGGCCCAGGCGGTCCCGGGATGGAGATCTGTTGTGAGGATGCAGCTGCAGACCCAGGATGACCAGGGGGGCCTGGCTGACCCGGAGGCCCTTCTGGACCCTGAAGGCATTAAGATAGATAAAGAAACGACTAGAAGAATATAGAAAACCGAGTACTGCTCTAGTCGTATGATTGAACCTTCAATCGTACAGTCAGGACCCAGCATTACCTCAACCCTCTGCTTGAATGCGATCGTTCTGCTTTGCTATGCAACGGGCACTATTTGTATTTAGATGCTTTTAGTAGGCATCACCACTGGCGATATATTCGCGTTTTCTGTTAGAAACAATTTAATTTAACGGAAATATACCCTAACAAATAATGATATAACTAAAATATGCATTATCTTCAAAAAATACAGTCGTAATAATTATGCAAATGTGTACCGGTAGTCCGTCGGAGCCCCTCTTCCCCTCTGGTCCGGGTAAGCCCGGCGGACCCATGTTGCCCGGCAAGCCTTGCAGTCCTGTGAAACCTTGCGGTCCTGGTTGACCCTGCAAAGTATGCACTAACTAAATATAAAGAGCTAATAAAAATTGCAAAGTGCACAAAGTGCTTATAAAATGACAAAAAAAAACAACAATGCAAAATAAATATTTAAAAATATAACGGAGCAGAACAACAAAAAATAGTTATCAGCTTCACAAAACTTCTTTCAACACCCTATGTAGGTATACCCTGATAGATGAACACGGGATGAGCATTAATCCAGGGCCCCGAGTCTTAAAAGTACCTTATGCCTGTCGACTTAAGGTACTTTTTGGCTTGTCGTCAATCAACCATTATGAGATCAATGATCGACCATTCTGACACTATTGAATAGCAGACTCGGGGCCCTGGTGGCGTACCATGAATCTTATCCACGCTGAAATAAGATTAAACAAAACAATGCTGCTTTACGACGGCATGGTAACCCCACAGAGCAGACTAATGGGCCTACTACACGCTCAAGCTTCACCACACTTTTCGTTCACACTTCACAGTACATCGCGCGTATGGTTGGTAAAACTGTATTACCATTACAAACCACACGCGCGATGTACTGTGTGCATCGTGTAATCGCGCAGGCAAGACTGTGGGGAAGTGTGAGCGTGTGGTAGGCGCATTTAAATGTGCGCGCACGTAAACGATAGATCTGGGGGTCTAAAACGGCCACTTTAGCAGATCATAATAGGAATTGCGTCAAAAAGCGTAAATGACCTTTCATAATAGTAACAGCGTCTGGGACCATTAAGGAAAATAGATCATAGGTAAGTAATATTAAGAAAACAATATGAATTGCGTTAAATTCGTAAAATGGTCACTGACGCAGTTATTAAGTATTTTGAAAGGTCAATTCATATTCTGATCTGCTAAAGTGGCCATTTTAGACCCCCTGCTCCGCCCTTTTCATGTTGATAGAAAAATTCAATGAACCAGGTCCTGTCTTGGAATCGGACGTATAATAACTGCATGCATAGAAAAGCTTTTGTAAGAACAGGTAACATTACCACAACACCGTCGCGTCCCGGCTCGCCTCTCGGACCGACGTCCCCCGGCCTGCCGTCTCGCCCTGGAGCACCCGGAGCGCCTCTAGCACCTTACAACATAATAGTATAAGAAAAAGGTGAAAACCACACATCGGCTCATCTTCTTGATATACAAAAATCACGTGTCACTATGTTCGTACACGCTAATCTCCGAAACCACCCAACCAATATCAATGACATTTTGTAAAAACAACAGGGAGTCTAAAATGGCCACTTTAGCAGATCATAATATGAATTGTTTTAAAAGGCGTAAAATGGACCTTTCATAATAGTAACTGCGTCTATGACCATTTAGGAAAATAGATCATAATAGGAAAATAATATGAATTGCATTAAAATTCGTAAAATGGTCACAGACGCAGTTCCTATTATTAAAGGATCATTTTACGCTTTTTAACGCAATTCATATGATGATCTGCTAAAGTGGCCATTTTAGATACCCAGGACGGAACATAAGCAGCTACTACTGGCAGGTTACCACTAAGCAGGATCATGTTTAGTTAGGTTTTCAGTGGTCAGCCGTGAAAAAACTTGCGGAAGTGAAGACAGCATAAATATTTGATTAACTTACCATGTATGAGCGAGGCATTAATGTTACTAGCAGGTCCAGGTGGTCCTATGAGTCCGCGTTCACCGGGAGGTCCCACAAGCCCTGGTGGGCCAGGCAAACCCTGAACATAACATTAAATTACAACTCACTCGCCCTTTATATTGTGCGAATAAAAATCATGATAATCAGCCTTTTTTGACCACCATTTTAAATTAGATAGTACTTAGTCGTAGTCACCTAGTTTTTAATGCTGGGGTTATAAAAGTGCTTATAGTAAAAAAAACTATTTCAGTACGGAATCTTAAAACTTAGGAACCCTTTGTTCTGGAATATAAGTGAAAATGTTAACCAGATAGGGTAGTTTTCAGAGATAATGCTAGGCATGAAACACCTAAATACACATAATTATGTTACAACTAAATTGTAACATAATTATGTGGACTCACATCTTTTCCATCTGTCCCGGGAAGTCCTGCGAATCCAGGTAAGCCGGCTTCTCCTGAATCACCTGAAAAAAACACGTTTATATGTTTAATATTTTAAAGATGTGCTTTTAAAAACTTGAAACTTAGCACGAATACGGAGAAACGTGGTTTACGGAGAAACGTGGGTAAACATACAAAATCTTGGTTTCATAATTCATGTTGAGTTCATACACATTATGAGAGAAAGACGTGTAAGGTAAAAACGTCCAGAATAAAAATATATTTTTTAAACAATTTAAAAATAAAATAAACCATGGCGACTACCAGTCATGGATGGCGAGATGACCAGTCATGGATCCGCACCATTCAGGTCAACCATCATCTGCCTAGCCTTTTCCTAACTATGTTGGGGTCCAGTCTACCTGGATGCAGTTGAATACCAGTATTTTACATGAAGCTGCTGCCCATCTGACCTCCATAACCCAGTACTGGTTAATACGAGGCACCGAGGAAATTGGTATGTAACGGGCGGTCACCCATCCACAGACCAACCTAGGCAAGCACGTCGTAACCTAAATATCGACCCGAGTGGCAGTTATTATTAAGCCACGATCTCCAACCATTGATCCAGCCAAATCAATTAAATCGATCCATTTACCTTTTTGCCCTAAATCCCCTTTCTCTCCCTTCGGTCCGCGACGCCCAGGCTCCCCTGGGGGTCCAACATACCCCGGACCAGTTGCATTGACGATAGACCCCGGAACTCCCGGTTCACCCTTGGGTCCATTGAAGCCGGGGACACCGGGGATTCCTATGCTCCCTTTCACACCTCGTTCTCCCTAAAACAAACCAGCTTCTATGGTCAGCGGCAAATAATAAAATTATGCATTTGATAAATGAGATCTCTGATGATTCTTTCTATAAGTAATCTTCTAAATACGGCAGTTTGTGAGGAAGGATGATTGGGTGAAGAAAGAAAGAAAGAAAAAATATATTTTACCTGTGGCAGACAAACGACGTGTAACAAAATAAAAACAAAATGTTGATAGATGGAGAGGAGTATGAATTGTGTAAAGAAATATGCCAGTTGAAAACCAGCGTCGGACACTAGCTGCTCGGCAATTTGCTGAACTGGTCCAATTTGGCGCTGCCGTGAGATGCACACACTCTTTTGTATTTTTTGTTTTTCAATTTAGTTTTTTTTTATAACTTTATTGTGTGCACTTATGGCCTGTGCTGAATAAATGTGTTTCTTTCTTTCTTTTCTTTATAAGAAAGAAAAAGAAGTAAATAATAACGTGACAGAGGAGAATGGAATAAAAAAAACTTGTTGAGAGACCCCAAGTAACATGGGACAAAGGCACGAAGGTCATGATGATGTTGAGACAGTTTATAAAATGGATTTACACATAGATACTTAATACTTTTTTAACTGACTTCTAAAAAAAGAAGGAGGTTCTCAATTCGGATGTTTGTTTTTTTTAGGTTTGTTCGGGCATAACTCCGTCGCTTGCTATTTGATTTGAAAAATTCCTTTTTTGTTGGAAAGGGTATACTTCCCAAATGGTCCAATATTATCAACAAAACTAAAAAAAAAGCTACATTGTCCACATTATGACCCATGAACATGTGAACTTACATGTGACCCACTAAAAAGTGCAAAATAAAAACTTTTTAACAAAAAATAAAACAGTTTCTGAAGTCGGTGACTTTTGTTTCTTTGATTTCATTTTTTTGCCGCCGACTTCAGAAACTGATTTTTCTTCTAAAGTTTATTTTTCACTTTTTTGTGTTTTTTTTTAAGTCGGGTTTAATTCCATTAGTACGATCCTGTTGAACAATCGGAGAAATCAACGCGGGTGAGCCATAATAAATCAGAAAATTTTAAAACGTTTTTCATCTCTTAATCGCTTAGCGTGGTATGGACATCTGAAACGAAGGAATGAGAAAAATGTTGAGTATGAATGTATATGACTATAAATAATAAGAGGAAGACAAAAGAAACGATGGATGGACTGTGTGAAGGTTGATATGGCAAGAAAGGAGGTGACTGCTGAGATGACGAGAAATAGAGAGGTATGGAAGAAGAAGACATGTTGCGCCGACCCCAAATAAATTGGGATAAGGACAGGAGAATGATGATCATCTCTTACCGGTATACCGGTAAATCCTCTCTCCCCTTGTTCTCCTTTAAAACCACGTGGTCCTCTGGGACCCTGAAACAGAAACATATTTTTAACCGACTTCCCAAAAAGGAGGAGGTTCTCAATTCGATTGGTATGTTTTTTTTTTCTATATACGTAGGTACGTACACCGATTACGCTGCGATTTTTACAACGAGTTCAGATGTGTGCCTCGTTTATTGCGAAATTATACGGGAAAACACTGAGATAGTCAATGATATTTTGTTCAAGTTCCATGTAAAAGGAGGCACAGATACAGAATTCTATTATAGAGAAATTCCTGATGGAAAAACTCATACCGCCGTATCGGATATTCCCAGTACAAGTGTTAATAATAACTTTGAACCATAATCTGTGCAGAAGTATCTTTGGCTTTGTCGCTGTCCCGAAACCCAGGTTTTTATTCTCAACAGTAAAAATAAACATAAATAAATATTATTAACATCAAATAGCTTACTTCTGGGCATGTGGTGTTGCAGACGGAACCCACCAGTGGATCGGCCAAAAGCGACGGGTCCACTTCATACTGCAAAGCAAAATATAAAATCACACAGGTTACTCATGAGTCCATGTTATACGAGTACTTAACTTACATAATGCGTGTAAAAGTACTCATTTAACGAAGCTGAAAGGGATGGGTTCTTTTGTTGTAGATGGGAGATGAGATGAGATATTTAGTGAGTAAAAACATTTTTAAATTTTAAAACTTGTTCAAAAAAAAATAATTGTGTTGATTACATCAATGTGTAAAAAGCTTGGCACTTTTACCTTCAATATATCCGTACCTAGAAGGTTCCAAGTACAAATTGAAAATTTTAAAATATTTTAAGAAATTTTTCAACATTCAATTTCGTTTTAACTTTCATACTCGCTAAAGGTAAGTTTTCATCCTTTGGATACAGATATATTTCTTTATTATCGTAACAAAATCCGACAACACAACTTGAATTCTAGGGATTTCTAGTGTTTTTTCAATATTTCCACTTTCGTGATTTTTATTGTTATCTATTGAAAGTAATAGTCCCAATCGATTCGAGTTCGATAATCAAATTTGGGTGCCTTTCGGTTCCAGAACGACCTAAAATTGACCGTGTCTAATTTAATAATTATTTATTTTAGGTACACTTACTGTTGGAGGCGATGTAGCTATTAAATATTGAGGTTTATCCTGAAAATGTATAATCACAATTATAGGTCGATTTGCATGATGTCGGACTGAATATTCCATATTAGATTCAGTGTAATTTTAACTTACGATTTCTTCACAGCTATCCCGGCTCAAGTTGTATCGGTCGCAGCTTAGCGACAGCCATTGGAGATCTATCTGAAAAAAATAAGTACACTTACTAAACTAGTCTGAATACATAAGAATTATAAATTTACTGAATAAAATCACTCCGTGTATAAGCTTCGCTTTACGATGGATGACCATCTTTACATAGTGGAAAAACGGTTAAGGATGCGTTTCCACGACTTATTATAATGACATGTTCGTAAAAGAAATAAGTTCATAAAGAGTAGCAGCAGTAGTTCAGTATTTAGGGGTTTCTTGTTTTACCTTTTGTGGTACGGAACCCTAAAACCCACCACAAAAACATAATTTTTCTCAGTCGGATAAAATAGTTACGTTTCTAAAAAAATTAAATCGAGAAAGTATTCTCATCTGAAAGTGTTATAAAATGGTCCGTAATTCAATACTGGGTTGTAATGTTGGTAATATTGGGTTGAGGAAGTCAGATAGGCAGACGCTCCAAGTAAAATACTAGTATTCACCTGTATCCGGTAAGACTTGAAGCCGACCCCAAAGTAGAAAAAAGCTAGGATATGGATTATTCAGATATACAGACAGATTATACCAATCTGCTATTCACCCAGAAAACCATACCATAATCGTTCTCATAATGAAGTTAAATACAAATTAACATCCACATAATGTAACATCCACAGAACATCGGTTTCAAATTTACAGAAGTCAACCAAAGCAAGCAAAACCCGGGTAACCACATCCGGCCGATGCCCCGGATGTGACATATCAGCCGGATTTCCGTAAATCCATAGAAATGAACCGGAGCGATTCACATGATTGTTATGTGTGACTCAAAATGAAAGTAAAGCGGTAAGTAGGTACTGAATTATTATGTTATCATAACATAACATAACGCCTGTAACATCTAAAGAGTTAGGCAGAGCTGTAGGTACGGTGAGCATCAGAAGTAGCTGAACATTTCGGAATTTTAATTATTTTATGTACAGGACTCCAGCTATTATTTTTAATGTTTCAGAAGATTAATCGTTAAAATAGTCCTTACACTCCAATAAAATGTAGTAACGAGTAATATCTAACGAGTTTTTATTAAAAAAACAGCTTTGAAACTTTGAGTAATCCTAACTTCCTAACTAATATTATAAATGCGAAAGTAACTCTGTCTGTCTGTCTTTCTGTCTGTCTGTCTTTGCTTCACGCCTAAACTACTGAACCGATTTGTGTGAAATTTGGTACAGACATAGTTTGGAACTTGAGAAAGGACATAGGATAGTTTTTTTTTTTTTTTTGCGAGATAAACCAAAAATCTGCCGGAAGTCACTATTTCACGCGAACGAAGTCGCGGGCAAAAGCTAGTGTTAATATACTTCTGATGCTGACCGTACCTAATAGTATACCCATATTTCACCAGTTATGTTTTAAACTCCATGTAATAGGGAGCGAGCCTATTGCCATTAACCGGGCACAAATCCAGACACCATGGCTGCTACTGAGAAATCCCTGATGGAAAAACCCAATAACACTTTGCCCGACCCGGGAATCGAACCCGAGACAATTATTTATTAGTGAGTCATTAAATCAATTAATAAGTTTGTAACATGCTTAGATGGGGCTACGGTTTTGATTATGGTTTTCAACATTATTTATTTCCGGAAAATTTCAGTATGTAAATCATCAATCCTTGCACCTTGCACATAATATAAAATCTCCCATGATCTGTGAAGTCGCGAAAAACATTACGAAGCGACGGGTCGCTAAAGTTCAAGAATTGAAATGAATGAATGGAACTTACAGGTGCAGAGGTCCCGTCATCATTAGACACGATGGTAACAGTGGTAGCGTTGCTGAAGTCGTGCGAACTTATCTTCTCTGGCATTAACTGAAATATATTAAATCAGTATAAAGTACTAGCTCTACGCCAAACGCGTGTGTTACACAGTTGGGGTTTGTAAAGTTTGGATAACAAGGCAATCACTTTTGTGTCTTTCGTTGTTTTTGGTCAAAATTAAATAAAATAGACGTAAACGATAAAATGAATGATGAGATTTTATTATGTTTTCTCTGGGACGCGTCGAGTTTCAGTGTCTCGGTGCTCGGTGGTCGCCACTGTTGATTCTGGCTTTCAAGAATTGCAGTGGTTTGAGAATAGAGTGGTGGGCTTGTCCCAAAAAAAAGAGATTATAATTTATGTTCTAAGCAAGAGTAAATTTTCTCACCTCAATGCAGTCGACAGCAACGTGCACCGTGTGGTTTGAAATAGAAGTGTGTATCTTGTGCCAGCCTGGAGTGAATATCTGGAAACGAAATAAAAATATTTGAAAAAGTTATATTAAATTCAGCTGGAAATAGACCACTACTACGAAGTGGTGTCTAACTGGTGCAAACTTTTTCGTTTCTACAATAAATTGTGTCTCAATCTCAAACATAGTGATACTACTGCAACTACGCATTTTTTTATAAAACTGCTTAAAATAGTAGTGGCACATGAAGTATACATCATCATCATCATCATCACATCGTTCCGACATCCCCGCGGGCGAAGCCGCGGGCATCAGCTATTGTACTATAAACTATTTCAAAACGATTTACCCACCTCCCAACTATTAAACATAACCCTGGATCCTCCGATGAAGACTGCAATCTTCTTGGTGACCGGCAGGAAGGTGAGTGAGAACTGCAGGCTGGAGGGAGACCGCGCCCGCACCAGGCTCCACGGACGACGCTGGCCGCGCGCATTGAATGTGCCCACTACCGTGAAGTGGGGGGGCAGGCCCGTTGGGAATACGTCACTGTGGTAGAAGGGGTCACTTGAAACACAACC
Source organism: Diarsia mendica (assembly GCA_949316265.1). NCBI lineage: Eukaryota > Metazoa > Arthropoda > Insecta > Lepidoptera > Noctuidae > Diarsia > Diarsia mendica. The sequence goes on along the minus strand of OX438898.1, from coordinate 13,468,003 downwards.
TTTCTCGCACGACACCGCTCGTCAGCGGGGTCAGCTTAGGAGAATTCGATCGGTAAAATAAAAGTATTGACGGGGCGCCACACCTTGAGGCAGTAGCTAATGCGACGTGACTTCAAGACTTGTAAGAAGCGCCTAAGGCAATCGTTACGATATGCAAATTCGGCCCAGCAAATGGCTTTTGGGATTTTGTATCAAGAATTTCTCAGTGGCAGCCACGGAGTTGGGATTTGTGCCTGATTGATGGCAATAGGCTCACCTCCTATTATATGGGACTTAAGTCATGACTACCGAAATGAGGGTGTACTAATAGAAATACCTCTGCCTAACCCTTCGGGGAATACAGGCTTAATGTCATGTAATTCAATAGCACTTCGTGAATTATATTAATACTCTGGTGTTTTCGAAATGGCATATTTTAAATCAAACACCGTTCTCACTTAGTTTTTTCACCATATTATTATCATACTTACTGCAAAGGCAGCGTCAAGTTCACATTGAGACCGATTCTGTAAGCTCTCTGCAGATCTTGTGACCCCTGTACCAGGGTGATACCCTTGGTATCGCGCAGGTCCATCTTGTACACCCCTATCAGGTCCACCGTCTGGAAGTCCACGTCCCCTGACATGTTTGAGGAGCAGGAGGTTGCAATGTCCGCTAGAGGAAGCTCTGAAGTGGGGTTTTCTGAAAATGTAACGGATAACAGAGGATAAGCTGACTTGAGCGCGTTTAGCTGGTGAAAATGAGCAGAAGATTGCGGCTGCGTAAGGATATAATGGTAGAGGTATCGCATGTTACCATAATAGAGACAAAGCTGAAATGTTACTTCAGATACAAGACATGTATCTGAAATAACACTGCAGTATTCAACACCAGCATAATTTAATAACAGTGGGAATCATCGACACGACGACGAAAAAGCACTATATCTCCTACTTTTCAAATTGAAGAAACCTAAACTTGCTTATTGTACAAAAAACTACGTAAGTTAGTAAGCAAAATCTGCTCATTTAGGAAATCCCGAAGGGTAGTGGAAGTAGAAGAGATAAATAGAATTTGGTCATTAAGACCCATTAACCAGGACAATGAGTGAAACTCCCTGCCTACGTCGGTTTTGTTTCTGTGTTTAAGGTCATAATATGAAATCGGGATAAAAGAAACGAGTAGTCAATGTAGTCATATGGACCCCAATCTATTTAAGTTGTGAGTAGTAGGCTTCTTCTAGGTCAGCTCGTTCCATCGTTGACCTCATCTCTGCCCTCAGGACAAGATTAAGGTCAAAAGAAGGCCCATTTCAAATAATTAAAAAATAAATTCTTCTTGGCAGTTCAAATTTATATGCTTTCAAATCGAGCTTATACGAACAAACGTTACCATATAATGACCACACATCAATGCATCATTACATGAATTGGAAATCAGTTGATATTGACAGAATTGGTCCAGACCAATTTGGTCAATTTTGTCAAGTAAATTGTTTTTGAATGGTGATTTAGATTTTATGAAGACTGCAAACTAAAATAGACTGACAAATTAAGTATTATGAATGAATTGCCTAAGGTAAATATTTCTTCAATTATTACTAGACATGTTGCGGAGACCTAAAATAAAAACTTTTTAACAAAAAATAAAACCGACTTCAAAAAAAAAGTCAAAAATAAATCAGTTTCTGAAGTCGGTGACTTTTGTTTGTTTGATTTAATTTTTTTGCCACCGACTTCAGAAACTGATTTATTTTTGACTTTTTTTTTGAAGTCGGTTTTTTTTTTTTTTTTTTAAGTTTTTATTTTTCACTTTTTAGTGGTTCACTTGTTCATGGGTCATAATGTGGACAATGTAGTATTTTTTTTTGAGTTTTGTAGATTTTTCAAAAACCGCTTGTCCGATTTCGATAAAAAAATTATGGGACCATTTGGGAAGTATACCCTTTCCAACAAAAAAAGAATTTTTCAAATCGGTTAGCAAGTGACGGAGTTATGCCCGAACAAACATAAAAAAAAAAACAAACATCCGAATTGAGAACCTCCTTCTTTTTTTAGAAGTCGGTTAAAAATAGGATAAGGGCTGAGAACGATGATATCTCACCTGTTTGTCCATTGCTGGTTGGATATGATGTTATCACAATTATGAAGATAGTTAACCTGAAAAAGACAAAACAAATATAATATATTAATCGGTCGGTTCACATTTCAAGATTCACAAGCTCGCCCCTTATTACAAGAGCTTTGTAAAATAATTGGCAAAAGCTGGATGTGCACACGGCAACACATCAAGCCATACATTTCCCAGTATAACATAGCGTCGCTTTGTATAGATTTCCCGTACACACTACTTAATTAAACTGGTTTTGAATAGTTTGTCGTCGTGTGCCCTTTTACTGACGTTGTTGTGTTGTTGAATTTAATCAAAAGTTATTATAACTAAATCTAGACTAGGTTACTAAAGAAGTTAGTCAGAAGGTATATTTACTTATAGCAATTTTTGATTAAGTTCTGATATATTTTAAGCCAGACAACCACCTCTCTCAACACTCTCTGACTACTTTTATATTTTACAATGTTATCAAACAAAGTAAACCACAAAAAATATTTCAATGAATGAGATCGCCTATAGGTTAGGTTAGGATTAATCTAGATACTTGTCCATCTTCCCGACCTTAACCTACCTCCCTGGCGCCAAAACGTCGATGCATAAAATAAATAAAACCATCAGCCGTGTCCTACTTTGGACATCGAATCTCGATAGACTCAGGTCAACAAATAATTGAACTGCGTCCCGACCACTTGAATTGACCTTCAACAGTCAATGAGTGGCTAGTGGCCAATTTGATGGGTTCTTTAACGGTTGTGACGTCTCTTGAGTGGGTCAATATAGCGAAGCAAATTGATTCTTCGTCGATGAAATGTGCAAATATTTTTGGCATCCTCGGTTATTTAAAGTGGGATTGGTTTTCGGGACAAACCAATAAGTCATTAACGATCGAACTCTACACGCAATGAAATGAAGTTCAATCAGAACATTATAATTATGGAATTATGGAGATTCAAATTCAAACCTCATTTTGAACGACAAATTACGCTCGTCTTCTTTTTCTTCTTCCCTAACATAATATGAATTAACATTCCCGGAACAAGAAAGTATAAATAGAAAATTGTCCGGCGTTGTTTTTTATTTAACTGCTGCGCTGAATCTGGGTGGCTGTAACTACCTCACGAGCCAGAGTGATCACTATCAGCATAGTCAGCCTACCCTCCACTATTTATACACATTACAGAAGTTACATGTTATTTAGTAATCATATCACGGACAAATCTCTAAGCAAAAACATTAACCATAAAGTTCGGTACGGGCCCCTTGAGGGGCTCGACACATAAACCTACGCTGGCTCGGCTTCGGCCGCTCAAGGGGCCGGCAGTCAAGTCATACGACATCCTGATTATTTATGTAAATATTTTTATTTCTGTTTGTCAAATACTATGTGTATGTGTTAATTAAGAGAGTTGAATAAAAAGCTCATATGTGAACGCCATTAAATATTCTGTATTTATTGCGCAAGTTTCTTAATTTACCCTTATAAAATAAAAGTACATAAATACGGTCATCGCCATTTTGACGGCAGTACTGGCCGAGGCTAAAACGCATAAAAAATGTGGTTTTCGGACATTCGAGCTCCACTATATTGAGATCGAATAACTCGTCATTTAATTTTGTGACGATTTCATCCATAAATCATTTTAAATAAGCAGTGGTAGTGATGAATTTTAAAATCTATAATCGAAGTTTTGCGCCAATCGTGTTTGTTTACATTTTTATTTTTCAAATTATATCACATAGACGCGTATAGATTCAATAACGATATATATTAATTATATTAATATATATCGTTATTGAGTCATTAACGATCGAACTCTACACGCAATGAAATGAAGTTCAATTAACGTTAGACAAATTACGCTCGTCTGCTTTTTCTTCTTCGCTACATAATGCCCTACAGTCGTTGACCCAATAATGAAGACAAGCTTGTGTTACTCCATTTCTCTTTCATTGATCTATGTAAAAAATAAAGAATATAATTGCCAGAAATAAGGTGCATGACCCTTCTTGGGCAGGGTTACCATTCGTCTGGATTTGTGTACATATCTGACTTTTCAGCTCTCCGCCAGGAGTTTAGTGTTTTAGGTGATTTTAAAGAAAAAATAATATGAATTAAAATTCCCGGAACAAGAAAGTATAAATAGAAAATTGTCCGGCGTTGTTTTTTATTTAACTGCTGCGCTGAATCCGGGTGGCTGACGACCTCACGAGCCAGAGTGATCAATATCAGCATAGTCAGCCTACCCTTCACTATTTATACACCACACAACACACATTACAGAAGTTACATGTTATTTAGTAATAATATGATTCTTAAAATGGATCACGGACAAATCTCTAAGCAAAAACATTAAACTGTATTTATATAAAATATACGCTATCACTTCGTGCCAGTCCAGCCGATCTGCACAAGTTCATCTGTTCTGTTTGATCTGTCCATCCTTTGTTACCTGCTACTACCAACGCAAGCTTTAGATCATGATCTCAATTCGGTATGATAGATGTGGGAACAGACTCTAAAACCGCGAATCATGATGACTACTACATTTTAAGTACAATCACGCTTAATAACTATGAAAACACTTCGCTTAGTTCAAACGCCAATTTCTCGTGAAATAACGATTGCAACTTTGAGATATTGTTACGAGCTGGGTATGGGATAAATAAAATCACTACCAATTAAACACACGAATTAACTTTATTAATCGCAAAACACGTATTCACAATCACTTCAACAGTACTGAACACTTTGTCGCACTAGATAACTCTTCGAACCTTTCGTTGTCCCGCTTAAAAGTGAACTGACTAACTTCGTCCTTAATCGGTCCTTTTATACCCAAGCAAACAAAAGATATTCGAGATAATTCTCTATTATTCAAGAAAGCATCAACAAAAAAACATTAACAAAAAATAAATTTAAAGATAAAAGAACCGACAAGGAAGAAGTTACTTTACGCCCTCGGCATACGGTCGAAATTACAATGTCAATTGCCGCTGACGTCGTGCGTAGGCTGACCTTGAAATACAATGTAACTATACCTACAGCGGAAATAGGTACCTAAAAGAATGAACTCGTATTTTCTAGGCACTACACAGTTATTAGCGCGGTTTCTCGAAGATTCTAGATGACCGTCGTAACACTGCCCCCTCCTTAGACATGCTCGTCCCGAGCATCATTGGTCCCGTAATATCGCGCCAATCGGTCTACATGCACAACCTTAGGTGCACCTCGCGGACCTTTCTGTATTTTGTAGGTAACATCGTTGATCCTGGTCACAACTCGGTATGGTCCATCCCATTTTGCTTGCAATTTCGGAGACTTTCCCTTGCTCCGCACTGGGTTATGCAACCACACCAGCGAACTTTCGTCGAAACCACGACCGTTTGCCTTCCGGTCATAACGAGTCTTCATCTTCTCAGACATCTGTTGCCCGGATTGCCTGATATGCTCATACACATCATTTAACTTGTTACGCAGGTCATTCGCGTAATCCGTTACACTGCGTGGGACATCAGGTGGAGTTCCAGTAATTAAATCTGCAGGCAACCGTAATTCCCTTCCAAAGTTCGCGAAGGCTGGAGTTACAGTCGTACTTTCGTGAACTGCACTCCGATAGGACAGAAGAAACGGCTGTATGTGCTTGTCCCAATCCCTTTGCCTGTTTTCCACAACTTTTGCCAGATATCTCTCCAACGTCTGGTTGAATCGTTCCACCATTCCATCAGATTGTGGGTGGTAAGAGGTGGTTCTGGTTTTGTGGGTACCCATCAATCGACAAGTCTCCTGAAAAACTTGCGATTCGAAATTCCTCCCTTGATCGCTGTGAATTTCTAAGGGTACTCCAAAACGACAGAAGACTTCCTGAACCAATTTATCTGCGACTGTTGTGGCTTCTTGGTTAGGAATGGCGAAGACTTCTGGCCACTTTGTGAAATAGTCCATGACAACCAGGAAGTACTTGTTTCCGCTGTCACTTTCTGGAAATGGTCCCGCAACGTCCAGTGCTATCCGCTCCCAGGGAGCTCCAACGTTGTACACTTTCAGTGCACCTCTGCTTCGTGTGTGGGGTCCCTTCACAGCCGCACAGCTGGTACACTTGCGACACCAGTCTTCTACATCATCTCGACAGTGGATCCAGTAAAAGCGCTATCTGATTTTCAGTAGAGTCCTTTTTACCCCCATATGTCCTCCTGAGCATCCATCATGGTAGAGCCGTAAAACATCCGGTACCTTAGCTTTAGGGACAACCATTTGTAGATGACAGCTGTCCCCACGAGCGTTTTCCCATTTACGGCACAAGACTCCATCCTGGATCTCCAAACTGTTCCATTGTGCCCAATAACTCTTCGTGATGGAACTCATCGCAGCCACATCACTCCACTTGGGCTTCGGAGCACCAGCTTTGATCCAGTCGAAGATTGGCTTGATGTCCGAGTCATTTTGTTGAGCCTGTTGCAGAGTCTCCTTCCATTCATCGCTGAGATCCGTTCTAAGCATCCTCACGGGCACTACTTCCTTAATCTCTTGCCTGACACAGTGCTTGCTGTCTTCAGGACAAGGTCTTCTTGACAAGGCATCTGCGTTACCGTGAGTTTTCCCACTGCGATGTTCAGTTACGAAGTCAAACTCTTGCAGTAGTTCAATCCATCTCGCCACTTGTCCCTCTGGATTCTTGAACTGTAATAGCCACTTCAATGCAGCATGGTCAGTTCGTAGCTGGAATTTCCGTCCCAACAAATACTTACTGAAGTGCTGCAATGTCTTCACTACGGCGAGCAGCTCTCGTCTCGTTACGCAGTAATTCCTTTCCGGTTTAGATAAAGACTTGCTGAAGTAAGCTATAACAACCTCCTGATCTCCTTTCCGTTGAGATAACACGCCCCCAATCCCAGTATTACTTGCGTCTGTGTCAACTATAAAGTCATTTTCAGTGTCAGGATATCCCAAAATAGGGGTATTGCACAGACGTCCCTTTAATTCTTGAAATGCGGCGTCGCAGTTCTCGTCCCAACAGAATTGTTGCTTTTCCTCAGTGAGTCTGTGTAGAGGTTTCGCAATGTCGGCAAAATTCTTCACAAACCGGCGATAGTAGGAGCACAAACCCAAAAATGCTCTGACCTGTGTCTTGTCTTTCGAAACTGGCCAATCCTTGACGGCAACAACTTTCTCTAGGTCTGTTTGAACACCTTCTCCCGAAACTATGTGTCCTAAAAAGTTCACTTGCTTTCTGAAAAACGAGCACTTTTTCGGACTCAACTTCAGGTTTGCTGTTTGGATCTTCGACAGCACTCGGTTGAGGTTTCTAAGGTGATCTTCAAACGTACGTCCCACAATGATTATGTCGTCTAGATAGATAAGACATGCGTCACCAATCAACCCGGCAAGTACTTGCTCCATCAGCCTCTCAAACGTTGCAGGAGCATTACATAAACCGAAAGGCATCACTTTAAACTGCCACAACCCTTTTCCTGTTGAGAATGCAGTCTTCTCCTTATCCTTGGGGTCTATTTCTACCTGCCAGTAACCACTTTTCAGGTCCAGTGTCGTAAACCACTTCATTCCCGCCAGCGTATCCAGTGTGTCATCGATCCTAGGCAGTGGATAGCTGTCCTTTTTCGTGACGTCGTTCAGTCGTCGATAATCCACACAAAAGCGCATACTGCCGTCCTTTTTCTTCACCAGGACCACAGGAGAACACCATGGACTGGATGAAGGTTCTATAACACCGTCTTTCACCATTCCCTCAATCATGGTTTCCACTTCTTTTTCCCGTGCAACTGGCAGTCTTCTTGGTCGCTGACGGATAGGTAACTCGTTGCCTGTATTAATCCTGTGCTGAACCAGTCCGGTTCTGCCTATGTCAGCATCACTCGTAGAGAAAATATCGGCGTACTGAAGTAACATCTTCTTAGCCTTGTCCATTTCACCTTCAGTTAAATGACAATTTTCTAGAAGCGTTGACACGTCGAATTTGGCACTACTAATTTTGTTTCCGGTAGGTAGATCTTGCAATTGACGCATCCAGGCTACTTCCTCGCAAGTACCGATCAAGGTGCCCTTCTTAATCACTTGCTCCTTGTCACTTGGATTCAGGATGCGTACAGCTGAGATGTTGTTGGCCTTTACCAGAGTTCGTGCCATCTTCCATGAGAACTCATTGTTCACCCTTTCAATCAGGACACTTCGATCTTTGTGTCCAGAATTCTGTGGTAACTTGACTGGCACGATCGTTTCTGATCTGCGAGGAAGAACAATTTCCTTCAAGCAGTACACTTTCCCTGATGGTGCACCTTCCATGAAGACTTCCTCTGAACCACATTTCAACACTCCTTGGTCAATGTCGATCTCACAACGATATTTCCGCATGAAGTCCAAGCCCAAGATGCAATCGTCGACTATGTCGGCCACGATGACATTGTGTCGGTAAATTCTATCACCCAATTTTAACTCCACCTCCTTCTTGCCTCGGACGGTTATGTGCTGACCGGTAGCTGTTAATAATTGAAGACGGTCACGGTTATTGAAGAAGCCCCCAAGAAACCGATTCGCCAGATGAGAATTGACAACCGTGTGAGAAGCTCCAGTATCCAACGTCAGTTTGCATGGAGTTCCGTTGACTTCGCCGTTGATGATCAGGCTGTTCCCGTCATGTACTTGTGAGATCGAGATCCTCGGGGCTCTTTCAAAACCAGCCAGCACCCGCCCCCCAGTCCTGGCATTTACTCGTTTCCCTGCTGTGGTTGGGCAGCCACTTCAGCCACCTTTCCTTGCTGAGGTTGGTCTTCTTTTAGTGAGCTGCGCTTAGGACAGCTTGATCGAAGATGACCCCTTTCTCCACAAGTGTAGCACCTAGGGCTGTGTCCTTGCGGGCGGTCGCGTACAGGTGACGCTACAACCTCCCTGACCCGGTGCGTACGGTGGTCCTGCCTCACTGCCTCTACTTCTAAGGCATGGGCCAAGGCATCTTTCAGCGTCTCATGATGCCCAAGTCTCACAGCGGCTCTAACCTCCAAGTCGCGTATTCCATCGATGAACGCCTGTACCAGATTTCCATCAATAAGTGCAGGGGCGGACTGGTATGCTTTCCGAACCAGCTTTTCAACTTCTAGGGCCCACTGCTGTAAGTTCTCGGCACTACGTTGAACGCGATCCCTTAACTTGGCACGAAAAACATGCTCCAGGTGCGCGTCACCGTATCTGGACTCTAATGCCTCCAGCAGCTGTTCGTAGGTCACATCCTTGCCGAGGGCCTCAAGAATGTTAAGGGCCTGGTCTCGGAGACCCAAGGTGAGCGCGGTCATGGCTTGCGCTTTGGTCCACCCATTCACTTTCATAACGGCCTTGAATTGGATTTTATAGGCCGACCACGAAGATGTTCCGTCGAATGGCGGCACTTTAAACCCGCGTACTGAAGGTGCAGCAATCACCGAAGCCACAGCCCCGGCTCCAACCTTAATTTCGCTCAAGGCCTTCTTCACGTCGGCGATCTGAATTTCGGCCTTTGCGATACGGTTGTCGTGCTGCTGTACCTGCTCCTTCATCACGCTCAGCTCTTTTCCAACTGATGCGTGAAGATCCTTTATCAGGAGCATCTGTTCCTCTTGGCGCCGGACCTGCTCCTCTTGATCGCGTTGCAACTTTTCCTCCAACCGGCGGGTCTGCTCCTCTTGACGGCGAGCCTGTTCCTCCTTGTCCCGTTGCAACTGCTCCTCCAACCGACGGGCCTGCTCCTCTTGACGACGAGCCTGCTCCTCCTGACGACGTGCCTGGTCTTGCAGCAGTGCCATTAATAAATTAAATTAAATTAAATTAATAATTGCTGGAGTAGCTCCAGATGGGCCAGCAACTGGCTCTGACGTAGGCTGGGCACCGCCCGGTGTTTGTGTCGGGGAGTCCCCAAATCGCCTTTGGTCCATACCTTGCTGCCGCTGACTCCTCGTACGGATACTATCCGTGTCGTCCTTCGGTAGAATCGGCATTATTTATCCCCGCTTCTGACACCAAATTGTTACGAGCTGGGTATGGGATAAATAAAATCACTACCAATTAAACACACGAATTAACTTTATTAATCGCAAAACACGTATTCACAATCACTTCAACAGTACTGAACACTTTGTCGCACTAGATAACTCTTCGAACCTTTCGTTGACCCGCTTAAAAGTGAACTGACTAACTTCGTCCTTAATCGGTCCTTTTATACCCAAGCAAACAAAAGATATTCGAGATAATTCTCTATTATTCAAGAAAGCATCAACAAAAAAACATTAACAAAAAATAAATTTAAAGATAAAAGAACCGACAAGGAAGAAGTTACTTTACGCCCTCGGCATACGGTCGAAATTACAATGTCAATTGCCGCTGACGTCGTGCGTAGGCTGACCTTGAAATACAATGTAACTATACCTACAGCGGAAATAGGTACCTAAAAGAATGAACTCGTATTTTCTAGGCACTACACAGTTATTAGCGCGGTTTCTCGAAGATTCTAGATGACCGTCGTAACAATATGATATAACTTTATTGGGTTATGTGGGTTCCAAAATATTAGTTTCGGTACGTAACATGAACATAAATCTATACAGTTACCAAAAAATTGCTTCTTAACGTTAGTCAGTGTATATGTTACCGGCCAAACCCTGACAGTTGGCGAAAATTGCTTCTAGAAGTTGATAAGTACCTATACTTATATGTTTAACCGGTCGAAACCGATTTCAGGCAAAACTAGTTTGTCCCAGGCCAAACCGTTTTATCGTGTCAGGATACACAAACCCAAACAAAGCAATTACACTGCACCCAACTTGGAAGTAGCTATTGCCGGCTGCTGCTGCAGCACCGCTCGCTGCGCTCGCTCGGCTCGCGCGTGGTTGGCCATAGTTCTAACCTAACCCATTTAAACGGGTTTCTCTATGATCGTTATTTTGTGAAGAGTGCCAGTTTGGTCTAGGACAAACTAGTTTTGCCATCTATGTTTTGTTTTGAAATCGGGATTGGCTTATAACATATAGGGTAAATATTGGACTATTGGTGTTCTTGACAGAATGACTGTACCTATAGGGACATGACATGCTGATCACACGTCTGTTAAAAGCGAATTACTCAGAAACATAAACGCAAATGATGAAATGCAAACGTAACGATAATTGTATGTTACCTACATACATACAATTTTTACAAGTTTACTAGCGCATGATTCGGCGATGTGATACGATCGTTTAATTAATTTGTTTCGTTTAGCGAGTATACGACATTCATCATCGTATTAGGTTCCTTTGAATGTTTGCCTAACGAAGGAGTTACATTTTGTGTGCTTTTGAAATGCAGTTTTATTTAAAAACTAGGACTATTGTCTGCCAGTAAAAATCAGTTCACCCAATTCGAAGATTTAAAAAAAATTAAGATAAAGAGTTTAAAATTATGTTTTTATTTTATGTAGGTACGTACTTACCGTATTATACTTTTACATGTTTTTTTTTTGTTTTTTTTTTATTCAATACATTTAAAAGTTTTATTTATTTGTATAGATATTTCTGCACTGATAAAATATTATGATAATCACCTATAATGACCCGCATATTGAAAGATTTTAAATTCTGAAGACCAATTCTATCCCGTCGGGGCTGCGGATTGTCGAAAGAGACACCGCGGCCTCGGCACACGCACAAGGGCGAAGAAGGAACATGGGTGGTTTTTAGTCAGTAGAAGTCTGTCACTCCCTTTCACTCTGCCCAAGAGCGGGGGGGTCATTTGATGATTTTCCACACACCCGAAGAAAACAAAAAAAAAACTAATTCTATATGGTTCTCGTACACGCAATAGCATAAATCTAATATGCAGGAATCATCATCATCAGCCTATAATGTTCCCACTGCAGGGACTCAGGCCTCCTCTCTAGGAGAGGGCAGGAAACAACATAAAATACCTACTACTTCAAATATCGGTTCAGGCGTTTAGAAGTTTTGGTGGAATACAGAAACTCACAAACACACATAGGTACATACATACATAAACGCTAAGAACATAACACTCTTTTTTTGGGGCAGAAGTGATAAATAGAACCTATTAGTATACAAATTCTAAGAAAAAATCTTTAGGAGCTTTATGATACTTATGCGAACTGAAAATTAAATTCAGTCAGTCATTTAAGATTGTTTGCTACGATCTGCCGATTTAAACTCGAAATAATATGTTTGCTTAATTTAATAAACAGTTTATTATGAGGAAACCAGTATGCCTGAAAGATATTTCTCAACGGCGGCATGTATAACCAAGTCAGAAGCCCAGGGCGACACCAGATTCACCACGCACTAACCACGCGATAAATAAATAAAATTAAAAAAAAAAACCTTTTAATTACAAATCAAAAATTTAAAAATCAAAGTCTCACTCACCTAAATACCGCCATATTCCCCATAACTACGAACTCTCGCGCATAACGATCGCGCGCTGTCTCGCGCGACCCAACCGCTATGTTATCGCACTTCTACCGACTACTGACGCTCACCACCGCTGAGATTTGACAGCCAACGCTGATATATATCAATTAATAAGCTCCTGACAGAAGCTACCGCAATTATTGACCATACAATGAAGTGCATAACTTCACGTTTCTATAAATACGAAGCATTTGGTTTCAGTTCCTTGTGGCAACTGCCCCCCTGTGAGCCGGAAAGCGGTACGACAGAAAACAGGGAATAAGCGAAAACATAGTTTTCTTGATGAGTACTTACCAAAATGAGATGAAACAAGAAATGACACTAGCATACGTAAACATACTGCTTTAAAATGACTACTTGCCTAGGTTCTAAATCGGCACACTCACACTACATAGCTTTACGTAAATAGAAAAAATATTAGATAACGGGAAAACTGCGACACCATCATATTTTCAAACTTTTACAGAACATTATTATTAGTAACTTTTCTAAATAACGTTCCCGCCGATTTCATTCAGACGCCAAAATATTGTGATAACTGCTAACACCTTTACAATAAGGTTTTATTTGGGAAAAAATCCAGAAAACCTGAGAGAGATCCTTCTGACATTCAAAAGTGCCTGTAATGGCTTAATTGAAATAAACTATTTGAGTTTGAGTTAGAGTTTATTATTTTTAATTCAAGCACAAAAATAACAAAATATGAAAATATTACCCATAGGTATGGCTATAACCATACTGTTATAGTCACACACACCTACATTAATTTCTATTTTTCCTTCTAACTATTTTAAAATCTTTCAAAAGATTGATATGTGATAGAAAATTCTGAAAGAATTTACGAATATAAATTCATATTTTGATTCGATTACGGGTGCGTAACAATTGTAGCAAGTAAATTGTCTTCTGAGCTCAATCAATTTGCATTAAATAAAATTTCGTCAACAAAGTGCATCAGCTGGTCAAACAAGACGTCCCTATCGACCTCAACGGAAAGATTTAATGAAGACTTAGGTACAGACTACAGTAGGTACAATGGCGCCTGATACTCGATCCTTTCTTTGTTTCCCTGCGATTTTAAGAGCTCATAACTTTATTAAAGTAATGAGCTGCTGTAAATTTCAATCAGTGCATTCGGGGCAGCGAATTCTAAATGGGAACTGACAAACCACAAAGGTACACCGCCGATTGCATGAGTCTGCTATCTAGACTTTAGAGATAACATCAGATTTATTGGTCGTGTGCTCTTTTGAGGAATGGAATGAACACTGATTCTTTCGCACCCGCATGTAGTTTCAGTTCTTTTGCTAGCGAACTCACATTTGCAACTGATAGTAGATTTTGTCATAGCAGTTACATTTTTTTTCAATAGAAGCTTCCATCGGGAGTCGGAACTTTGATCGAGGATTGCTTTTTTTTCTTTTTTTAAATTTTTGTCCTAACACCGACTTTACTCCTCCATAATTAAAATACAAAATACAAAGCATTTATTTGCATAACACAGGTAAGGAGGATGTTACAAACGTTTTTATGGGTATGAGGTGTGCAAATATATTGTTAGGAATTTATGACAGAATCAAGAATAAGAGTTTATTAAATTACTATGTCATTCAAAATATAATTTAATCTATTGATTGATTAAATTGGATTCGAAATAGTAATGTTAATTATTAAATAATATACAGTAAATGTCATGGAAATTAACAATGCTCAAAGGGACAAAGAGCAGGACAGTTGGACTAGGAGCTGCATATCTTGTGGGAGAAATGCACAATATCACTGAATTTAGGTGAGTCGAGTAAAGTCGAGTTGAGTCGACGATACTCCATGGAGAGCCATGGGGATTGTTCATGCCAACCGCTGGCGCCACCTATCATCGGCGCGCCGAACCTGGTGACCGCTGAGCATTCAAGCTGGCAAAAGGGTTCACACATTCATCACCACATCAGGCGGAGCCAGTGTCGCGCGGCCCCTTCCACGGATCGCTAATTCACCGCAGCTATAAAAACTTTGTTTTGTATAGAATCAGTCCTTTTTTACCTTCTCTCTTCCTTCAAGTCACATCCATCATCCATACAGAACCCACAGTGCAGTCTGTAATCATGTAATTTTAATTTGAAGGAAAACAATATACGTCTCAAATCATCACGCCTTATTCAATTTTTACACCGACGGAACAACTGATCCCCAACATTTTGGTCCTACGAGACGGATTCAAGCATACCAGCCGGAAGAAGACTCCACATACACAGTGCCGACCACGTTGCCGGCACGTTGCGGACTTTGACTCGGACTGGAGCCGGGCGCTGAAGACAATAGCTGGCTGTGAAGACGATCGACCGAGTGCAGCGATCATCACGATCGACCGAGTGCAGCGATCATCACAGCTGGTCCAGTGACCCAGCAATAACTTCATACAAGAAGAAAAGGCAAAGGCGTAAGAAACGTAACGGTCAGGTCTCTGTTCCGTCCCGTCAATCCCACCCATCACATCCATATAGTTGCGATTTGTGTTAAAGCTGTGTTTCGTTTCAGTTCACGCGAGTGTGGCAGCCACGTGGACCAGGTGATATTTGCATGTGAGTAACCACACCACATCACACCACACCACATAACGCTCATCCATATTCCGTCAGAATGTCGGTCAAGGCAGTGGACGAAGTTCTTTCCGAATTAAAGAAACGTAGGGGTAACATTAAGGGTCGGTTAACCCAGTTTAAAAATTACGTAGAATCGTTCGCGGGAGCTCAATTAACTACCATACAAACAGCTGAGTTAACTTTACGTGTTCAAGCCGCGAGTGAATTATACGATAAATTCGACAACGTAGAAAATGAACTCGAACTACTCCTTCCGGAATCCGAAACAAACGCGAATCTACAATACATAGAAGCATTAGAAGATATTTATTTTACGGCAATAGCCACTGCAAAGTGTTTAATTAAAAACGCGGAAATTACAAGTCGACTTCCAATTGCATCAGAACCACGTGTCAATATTAAATTACCAGACATAAAATTACCCGCCTTCGATGGAGCATATGATCACTGGCTAGAATTTAAACATTCATACGTAACCATGATTCATAATCGTTCCGATCTAGACGAGATCCAAAAATTCCATTATTTGCGGTCAGCACTTAGTGGAAGCGCGTTACAAGTGATAGCAGCTTTGGAATTCAGCCCAGCCAACTACGTTCACGCCTGGGAGTTACTAGAAAACCGTTATCACAACGAGAGGTTATTAATCAATAATCACGTAAAAGCGTTGCATAATATTCAATCATTAAAACAAGAATCGCCATCGCAAATAAGGAAATTAATCGATACTATTTTACGTAACCTGCGCGCTTTAAACTCACTGAATGAACCCACAGTTAATTGGGATACATTAATAATATATTTAGTGGTCAGTAAGCTGGATTCGTCTACGGAACGTGAGTGGGAAAGCCACATCGGTGCCACGTGTTTGGGCTCACGAGAGAAAATAAAACTTAGCGATTTAATAACGTTCCTCCGGGGTCGAGCGGACACGTTGGAAATGATCGGCACTAGCCACATAAAAGAAAAAACACCTCATAGCGATTTTAAACATCAAAACGTGAACGAAAAACGTAATTCACATCGAGTACACAGTTACTCTGCGACTAAAGCGGCACGTTTTAATAATTTCCGTGGTGCTACAAATAAACAATGGGAGTTACCCAAGTGTGTCCTGTGCGATAGGGAACACTCATTATACGCGTGTACAGCCTTTCTTAACATGTCCGTGAAAGACAGAATTAAATTTGTTAGCGATAACAAGGTATGTGCAAATTGCCTGCGAACCGGTCACGCGCTAAGTCAATGTAAATACGGGTCGTGTAAACAGTGTTCAAACAAACATAACAGCCTGTTGCACTTAGACGAGAGGGGTAACAGCGCGTGTGATCGTGCGCCGGCAAGCGGAGCACTCGAACAAGCTCACAGTCTAGCTACATCAACGTTACGTTCGGACGACTCGAGCCCTACAGTCATGTGTGAAGCAAACACTACCGGATTTAAATTAATAAGTACTGTTTTGCTCTCTACGGCGTTAATTGAAGTAGCTGATAATAATAACGTGTATCATACGGCCCGCGCGCTCTTAGATAACGGAAGCCAGAACTGTTTCATAACAGAAAAATTAGCAAAAAAAATAAATGCGTTATATATACAGTCCACTATTCAAATATCGGGTGTGGGACAGTCAGTCTCGCAATCACAGCATTCATGTGACGTCACAATACGTTCAAAATTAAGCGATTTCAATACCAAGCTTCGCTGTTTAATCTTGCCATGCATAACATCCAGTTTGCCTACGATAAACATCGAAGCCGGTAATATATATATACCTGAGTTCTTACAATTAGCAGATCCGACGTTTAACGTAAGTTCAGAAATTGACTTGTTGATTGGCGCGGATAGATTTTGGGATCTTCTAGAAACAGACAAAATACGTTTAGCAAGTGGCCCATTCCTACAAAATTCAAAATTAGGATGGTTATTGTCCGGTCCTGTGCTCGCGAGGAGCCCAAAACCTGCTCACGTTCATTGCCACTTCAGTCAGGAGATCGATAAACAACTCCGGCTGTTTTGGGAACTCGAAAACATTCCTTCATCATCATGCGCACCCTTAACAGATGATGAACGCACCTGCGAAAACATATTCAATAACACTACAAAACGCGTTGAAAACGGTAGATTTTCGGTTCGTATACCGTTGAAAGAGGCACCAGATGCCCTAGGTGATTCTTACACGTCAGCAACGAAACGATTTTTAACCTTGGAGCGTAAACTCGATCGTTTACCAGAGCTTAAACATTTATATTCTAACTTCATGCGTGAATACAATGATTTAGGTCACATGTCCAAGTTGGAGACTTGTAGTCAACCAAATTATTATCTTCCACATCATGGTGTTGTCAAGGAATCTAGTTCAACAACAAAACTACGCGTTGTATTTGATGCTAGTGCCGTCACTAGCTCGAATAAATCATTAAACGATATTCAGTACCCGGGACCCGCGTTACAAAACGATATTTTCTCGATTTTGTTACGATTTAGACAATATAAATATGTAGCTTGTGCAGACGTGGAGAAAATGTTTCGTCAAGTTCTTCTCCAGCATGACCAAAGGTCACTACAATTAATATTGTGGCGGGATAATCCTTCAGATCCGTTAGACACATATCAACTAAATACAGTCACGTACGGAACTGCGTCAGCACCATATTTAAGTATGCGCTGTATTAGACAGTTAGCATTAGAGTGCGACGATGACGTCATCGCTCGCATCATCACGGAAGACATATTCGTGGACGATCTCATCACCGGTGATGATGATCTAAACAACTTGCTTCAAATATGTCAAAAAACATCAGACGTGCTCCAATCGGGGTGTTTTCCTTTGCGCAAGTGGACCTTTAACTCAGATGCATCTCACAACAAAGCCACAGAACGCTTCATAGGCGAACATGCGCAAACCAAAACACTCGGATTGGGTTGGCATAACACTAGTGACGAGTTACACTTCGTTACAAATATTGAGAACCAAGACAACAATTCACGTTTAACTAAGCGAATAATGTTATCAGTAATATCACAAATATACGACCCATTGGGTCTTCTTTCGCCGGCAGTCATGATTTCAAAAATGATTTTACAAAAATTATGGCTGAGTAAAATTGACTGGGATACTCCGGTCTCTCAGGAAATTGCTAACATTTGGAAACATTTTATTTTTACGTTAAGATTTCTAAACGATATTCGCATCCCTCGCCACGTAATAGGCGATCATAATCAATACACAGAGCTTCATATATTTACCGACGCGTCTCAACACGCATACGGCGCGTGTACCTACATACGTACATTTAGCAATATCGGTGACGCAACCGTTCGACTATTGTGCGCCAAGGGCAAAGTTGCACCTTTAAAAACAATCAGCATTCCGCGCTTAGAGCTGAGCGCCGCGCTTCTGGGAGCCCAGCTATTTAATAAAATAATTAAATCTCTTAGATTGCAGTTCAGTAAAGTATACTTTTGGACGGATTCCACAATCGTTATGGGTTGGATTAAAATGTCACCACATTTATTGAAAACGTTCGTACAAAACCGAGTAACTGAAATAAATGAACTCACAGGTGACTCAGTGTGGTTACATGTGAGTAGTAAGGACAACCCAGCTGATCTATTGTCTAGAGGTTGCGGCCTAGATTTATTAAAAGATAACGGACTTTGGTGGCACGGTCCATCCTATTTACATAATCGTTCACATGACTTTGAGCAAACTTACCGCGATAATTCGGAAGAATATAACTTACCAGATTTAAAACAAAAACAAACCTGCTTAGCCAATATTCAGCACGAAGACATATTCAAATTCGATAAATACGTTTCATTCACTAAACTTGTACGGGTAGGTAGCTACGTACTTAGATTCATAAATAACTTAAGCCTCAGGCGGGCGGACCGCGCCAAGCGACAAACCGGTTTCTTATCAGTAAACGAGTTGGACGCCGCGCTGAGAATGTTAATTATACTCGTGCAAAGGAATTCTTTTCCAGATATTTTGAATAACTTATTGGCTCAAATTCCTATCAAGCGAAATTGTAAACAATATAATAGGATTTCAAGTTTAAATGTTTTTATTGATGAACATAAGATAATTCGGGTTGGCGGTCGAATATGTAATTCATCCGACTTCACCTACGATAAAAAACATCCGATTTTATTATGCAGTAAGCATCCATTCACGATTTGTTTATTTAAGCACGAGCATGCACGATTATTACATGCCGGACCTCAACTTTTATTAGCTAACATGCGTGAACGTTGGTGGCCGTTGAACGCTAGAAATCTCGCTAGAAAAATAGTACACGAATGTATATCGTGCACACGTAATCGGGGTAAGACATTAGCACCTCTCATGGGCAACTTACCTTCCGAGCGGTTAGAACCTGGTTACCCGTTTATGCGAACCGGTGTAGACTATGCGGGGCCAGTTTTCATATTATCCAGAAAGGGCAGAGGTTCTAGACTCACTAAGGCATACATTTGTCTTTTTATTTGTTTCACGACTAGAGCCATGCATTTGGAACTCGTTACTAGTTTATCTACAAACGACTACATATTAGCACTAAAACGTTTCATTAGCCGGCGAGGTACGCCTCGCACTATCTTCTCTGATAACGGTAGAAACTTTGTGGGCGCGGAAAAGGAGTTTCCTTTATTTTTAGAAAAGGAATCAGAAGCCATTATTGATTACGCTTCCACTAATAGCATTGAATTTCGATTTATTCCTCCTTATTCTCCACACTTTGGCGGACTATGGGAGGGCGGGGTGAAGTCATGCAAGTATCACCTGAGACGCATAGTAGGTAACGCGCGACTAACTTACGAGGAATTTTCCACGGCTTTGACACAAATCGAAGCTGTCTTAAATTCCCGTCCAATGTCACCTCTTTCCTCAGACCCTTCTGACCTTTCCCCCCTCACCCCCTCACACTTCCTCATTGGCCGACCGTTAACGTCGCCACCTTCAAGGAATTTTCCAGACCAGCCAACTTCGAGTCTGACACGCTACGAGCGCATCGAGCAACTGCGGCAGCACTTCTGGCGTCGCTGGTCTACAGAATACATCTCTGAGCTGCAACAGCGAACCAAGTGGAAGACCAAGCAGGAGGACATCACCTTGGACAGCCTTGTCCTCATCAAGGACGACCAGTTGCCACCATTGAGGTGGCGGCTCGGTCGCATTCTACGTGTCATTCCAGGCGGAGACGGCATAGCACGAGTGGCTGACATCAGGACAGCTGCTGGCACGATCAGGCGTGCCTTCTCCAAGATCTGCCCGCTGCCTCCACAACCTGTGAGCGGCGACGCCTGACTCCGTGCCGGGAACCATTTTGGAAGCAGCGCTTCCAAGGCCGGGGGCATGTTCATGCCAACCGCTGGCGCCACCTATCATCGGCGCGCCGAACCTGGTGACCGCTGAGCATTCAAGCTGGCAAAAGGGTTCACACATTCATCACCACATCAGGCGGAGCCAGTGTCGCGCGGCCCCTTCCACGGATCGCTAATTCACCGCAGCTATAAAAACTTTGTTTTGTATAGAATCAGTCCTTTTTTACCTTCTCTCTTCCTTCAAGTCACATCCATCATCCATACAGAACCCACAGTGCAGTCTGTAATCATGTAATTTTAATTTGAAGGAAAACAATATACGTCTCAAATCATCACGCCTTATTCAATTTTTACACCGACGGAACAACTGATCCCCAACAGGGATGTTTTCTTAATGAGAAAATCTATGAGATAAAATGGCAAATGGGCTGTTAGCTATCAATCACGCGCCAAGTGGGAGTGAGTAGATGTCACAACCATGATCTTTGATTTTTATTTATTTATTTATTTATTTAAACTTCATGCACAAGAGTGGTACATAGGCGGACTTAATGCCACAAGGCATTCTCTACCAGTCAACCTTAGGGTCAAATAAGACAGCACTGTGGTAGAGTACAAAAAATAATAATAAGGAGAAAACCATTATGTAATATAAATTGATATACATAAATAAGAACATACTAATACATATTATTATAGATAGAATATAATAAACTAATATATATTATAATACATACAAAACAGTCTAAAACACGAGAAACCTTATAATAAACACTGTGACCAGAGATTTGATTATGAGCAATTTAGTCCGATTTTAAATAGTACTTCCGAACTGCTCTTTTGAAAGCCATTTTACTTTCGGCTTTTTTAATCCCAAGGGGTAGCGCGTTCCAGAGCTTTATGGTTGAGACTGCGTAAGAGGAGGACATAAAGCCAGTACGGTGTGAGGGAATTTCAAGCAATAGGTTCTTGGACGCTCGAAGGTTAAGACTGTGTGAACTGCCCAACACATTGAAATATTTTTTTAAGTAATTGGGAGCACATGGATCCTTTAAAATGGTGAAGAGCGTGCAAAGAGATCTGAGGGATCTTCTGAGCCGGATAGGCAGCCATTTAAGCTGAGAACGGTATGCCGAGATGTGGTCGTATTTACGTAGGCCAAAAATGAACCGAATGCAATTATTAAGGAGACGATCTAATTTATTTAAAAGTTCCTGGGAAAGATCAGAGTAACAAACATCAGCATAGTCGATGATGGGGAGCACAAGGGACTGGACCAAAGTTATTTTAATGCTGGATGGTAAAAAATGTTTGAATCTATAGAGAGACCGCAGTGAGTATGTGACTTTTTGGCTAACCTGAGCTACCTGCTTATTCCAACTGAGTGTGTCGTCTATGTGCAGGCCCAAGTCTTTTACATGAGGTGAGAGAGGAATTACATTATTGTCGAACATAAGCGGCATTAGTTGGCTGGTATCTAAGTTTCTCAGGTAGTACGAACTACCTAAGAGGACGGCCTGACATTTCCCGACGTTGACAGCAACCCCGAACTTGCTGGACCATTCACCGATAATCTGAAGATCAGCATTGAGTAATGTGATACAGCTGTCAAGGTCGGCAACGTCAGACTGAGCGTAAAGTTGCAGGTCGTCAGCGTATAGATGGTAAGAGCATTTGAGGACAGTAGTAATGGAGTTTATAAATAACGAAAATAAGAGAGGAGAAAGAATACCGCCTTGTGGAACACCAGCTGCCAGGTCGCACCAGTCGGAGTAAACCTGATCAGCACGCACCGCCTGCTGGCGCCCACGAAGATATGATGAAAACCACTCACGTGACAACGAAGATACCCCAATTTGAGACAGTATGGCCAGGAGAATATCGTGGTCAACGGTGTTAAAAGCGTTGGAAAAATCTATTAAAACCAACACCGTAACCCTCGAATTCTCCAAGCCATCCCTAATGTCTTCTGTCACTTTAAGCAGGGCTGTGGCCGTGCTGTGGCCAGGCCGAAAACCAGATTGGAACTCGGACAACAGGTTATTTTTGAGGACGTAAGAGGATATTTGCTTAAGAGCAGCTGCTTCAAGGATTTTGGAAAGGAAAGGGAGAATAGAGATCGGTCGGTAGTGGTTTGGCAAACTTGGACTGGAAATTTTTGGAAGAGGGATAATGTACGCTTTACGCCACAAAGCTGGAAACACACCAGTGAACAATGAATAATTTATCATGTGTGTAACAATAGGGATTATGTGGTCAGCCATAAAAGACAACATTATTCTGCTGATCCCATCACAGCCAACAGCCCTAGACTTAATTGACGTAAAGAATTTATGGACCTCAACGCTAGTCACGGGAGAGAAAGAGAAAGAGTCAGGAGGTTTTATTGGCTTGGAAGTAATGTCATGAATAGTTTGATTCTTATTTTTGATTCTAGGAGCTACCAGTTTCATCATCGTTATGGGAGAAGTGGTCCTGCCTGTTTTGTCTTACGGGGCTGAAACGTGAACAATCACGGTACGAGGTGATCCGTCAGAGAAACAGAGTTGTCGACATAGCGCACAGAATAAGTAAGCTAAAGTGATAATAGGCAATCGGCGGCGTAAGGTGGGATGCCCTCGGGCTCGGTGGAGCGACGATCTACGCAAGGTAGCTGGTGACAACTGGATGACAGTTGCCAAGAATCGAGTTTAGTGGCGTGGCCTATGTCCAACAGAGGATTTATGTAGGCTGATTTCAGATGAAGGCACGAATTCGAGGTTGGAATTGAACCTACTAGTAGGTACAGCACGTGAATCAGTGCTGATTTGGGTCGCTATTCAAAAAAGGAAACCTTAAATCAGAATACAGACCTATCCTTTTCATGAACCAGGACTCATTCATAGACAAATCGTCTATGACAAAGCGATGACACAATAATGCATTAATTATTTCAATTAAATCACACTGTCAAGGCTCTGAGAATCTTTAAATAGGCCATCTTCCTAGAACGAGTGCATGCCAACAAGGAATGCGATAGATTTCATTCGTTAATAGGCTTTAATGGGCGAACAGATAAACGCACACAACCCGTGTTTAATTTACTATTAAATATGTTGCTAACAAATCATAAAAATATGAGGAAGTAGATGTAAAGTTTTATTACCTAATTAATAATTAATTTTATATTGGTAGCCCAACCTAACAAAGAAGATAGAATACAAATAGAAAAATAAATTATCGGAGAGAGATGAATTTAAAACTTAATAGGGGAGAAGGAGAAGAGCAGTGGTGGCTCAGTGGTAGTGGCCCCGACTAACGAACAGTGAGTCGTGGGTTCGAACCCAATCAGGCCCATTACTTTGTGTAATTTATTTCATCACCACTGCTCTCAACACGGTGAAGGAAAACATCGTGAGGAAACCGGACAGACAGACGGACATAGCGAAACTATAATTAAGGAATCCATGTTGACTACGGAACCCTAAAAATCATCGTTCGGGGGCAGGTATAGGTAAGGTGGTTAATCAGTTTAGTAATTAGTTTACATATTTTGATGGGAAAATACAGAACCCTACATTGTGCGTGGTCCGACATGCATTTGGCCGGTTTTTATTATGGAATTGACACATAAGAATCTGTGCCGACACTCACGAGCATAACATAAAAGGTATTATAATAAAATATATTTATTGCCAACAAAATCTTCGAATGCAAGGGATACCCACAAGCAGCGTCAGACTTCAGGCTAAACCATGTTACTCAACTAAACCAAAGAAACACACACACCACTACTGGACCCACACATTGGCCACAGTCTTCTTTTATTTTATCTTTGAATTTAAATTGCTAAAAAGTTTGCAACTTCCTGAAATTTAGAAAAAAGAAAATTTACTGGCTGGTATCTTCCAAAAAAATTGATTAATGACATTTATTTTGCAAAAAAAACCTTAATAAATAAACGCTAATGGCATTTTAAAATTTTTTGGTCGCATGTGGCCAGATTCCTAGAGTTAAATCAACGAAGAAGGTTTTATGCCCTTCAGAGACGATCAGAGTTAAAGTTCAAGTAGGGAAAATTATTTAAATGTCTAGTCTCTACCTAAACCTAGGGTGAGACGAAAACTTTTTTTTTATATTAAATGGGCTTACTCTTGACCTCAATCTTGCCCTAAGGGCAGAGATGAGGTCGACGATGGAACGAGCTTACCCAGAAGAAGCCTATTTACTCGCGACTTAAATAGATTGGGGTTATATAAACTCGGGAAGACCGACGCAGGCAGGATGTTCCACTCCTTGGCTGTACGAATAATGAAAGACTTAGCAAAACGCTTCGTACGAATGTGTGGAACATCGACAAGGTATGGGTTATAGCCTGCAGTACGCCTAGTCTCACGATGGAAGAAGGGAGATGGTGGAATAAGCTCGTGGAGCTCTTGCGCACACTCTCCGAAGTACAGTCTCTAGAAGACCGACAGACATGCAGCTTTGCGGCGGTGGGCCAGGCTATGTAGCTTGGCAACCAGCTTAGCGTCACCAATTAGCCTCCTGGCTCTGCGCTCTACTGAGTCGAGTGTGGCAAGTTGGTATTTGGCTGAGTCGTCCCAAAGGTGACAGCAGTACTCCATGCCGGACCGGACTTGAGCTTTATACAATATTGAAAGCTGTCCAGGCTTGAAGTACCGCTTGACCCTGTTTAGGATACCCAACTTTTTTGACGCAGTTTGAGCTTTCGACTCGATGTAGGCGCCGAAATTCAGATTTGCACTCAACTTCGTGCCAAGAAGCTCGAGACCAGGGGCGTATTTACCCTAGGGCCATCCGGGCCATGGCCCGGGGCGCCAGTACGCCAGGGGCGGCGTAGCCGCCTAGCCGCCCCTGGCCGATTACATTTTGTTTTGGTTTTGGCACCATTCGTTCCACTTTTAATTCTCACCTTTTTTATATTTTCTTAACAATCTCAATTCAAGTTTACATAACAAAACCAGGCGTACGACGTTGTAAAAATAGGGACAACCAAGCACAGGCTTATTTTTCTCGCCACCCTGGGCGGTTTTTCGAATTAGCCTTACGTATATTCCAATCTGCCATATGCCGCCCCAAAAAGCAAGTAAACAAGCACTATATCCTTCTAATCTGCCGCCCACTGTTTACTATTCTCGGTAAAAAGAAAATTTAACCTATCTGGAATGCTAAAATTTTCTAGCTCGCTTCGCTCGCTCTTGCCACCGAGTTTTCTTCATTGTCCAATTCAATCCCTCAATGCATTAGTAGTAATAGTAAGTTAAGTATATTTTTTGAACGTTAAAAATAAAAGGCAGTTACGTTTCCGAGGCAGGCGGCAAAAATTTTCGAGCTCGCTCCGCTCGCTCTTACATTTGCCCTCAAGTCTGATTCATGCATAACTTCTTAAAAAAATATCTATCCATATGAATTGTTGAAACAAGATGTAACTTATCCGATGTGTCAAAATTGTTTGAGCTCGTTCGCTGTTTCTGTTTATTTTCGGAACGGCAATCCTTAAAACACTATTAGCTATGGCAAACAAAAGAAAAAAAAATATAAAAAATTGATTATAGTTTTATGAAAATCATAAAACTGACGGCCTATACTCTTACTGCCGCACTCAGAGACGTTTAATTAATAGTTAAACCATCACTTTTTTTATTTTATTTTTATTTTATTTATTTAGGGACAAAAAACAGTTACACGTTACAATTTGTATATCGGAGCTAATTAGATTAATTCAATAAACGTATAACCCACACTATTGTCCACGGATTCCAAATAAAAAATATCTAAAAGAGGAAAGGACGGACGGTCACATATTAATATCTGAATTAAAAGAGAAGAAAAAAAAAAACAAAAAGAAAATCAAGTTATAAAGTTATGAAAGGGCGTCGGTAAGCAAAGTTATAGCCATTTTTTTAAATTTTGCAGGAGAAAATGCAAAAATATCTGAATCGGTAAAGTGTGTGTTATAAGTTACTACAAGGCGGCGGAGAGGTGCCCGCTCTCCGGCGTTTGTTTTGCACTTCTCAGTGTGAAACAGACGAGGAACGCGCACCTCCCGCCGTATAACAGTTCTAGGTACTACGTAACATAATTTATTGGTAAGTTCATTACAATCAAACTTATTATTACAAATGCCATGCAGCATCATGGCCATGAGGAGCGTACGTCTGGACTCCAAACTCAACAGAGTGTGCTGTTTGAGTAGTTCTAAATAAGAAATTCTCGTGTGATTAAACTTATACTGCACGTTACGTAGGAATTTTTTTTGAACCATTTCAAGTCTATGTGAGTATTTGTCGTAGAAAGGACTCCAAATAGGAACAGCATATTCTAACTGGGAGCGAATCAGGGTCTTGTATAAAAATAAGAAAGTGGATTTTTTTTTTAAAGTCCTTAGACGATCTCATGACGAAACCATACATCCGAAAGGCCTTGCTAATAACATTATCAATATGAACATCAAAGTGTAATTTGGAATCCAGCAATATTCCAAGGTCTCGTGTTGACTCAATTTTTCTCAAAGTAATGCCATGCAGGGTATACGAGAAATGAATTATGTTTTTATTTTTGGTAAATGATATAGAATTACATTTAGGTAAGCTGAGTTGTAACTTGTTATCTAGGCAATATTGAGACAGTCTATGGAGATCCTCTTGAAGTAGTAGGCAATCATGAATATTCAAACAAGATTTATAAATTTTCATATCATCGGCGTACATTAGGAAGGCTGAGTTAATAAAACAGGATTTAATATCGTTAATAAAGAGAATAAAGAGGAGTGGGCCCAACACGGATCCCTGGGGCACACCAGATTCCACAAAAAAATAGTCTGACTCGTAACCGTTTATAACAACTTTTTGAGTTCTGTTAAAAATATAAGACGCAAACCACCTAAGCAAACTACCTCTGATGCCGTTGAAGGCAATTTTGTCCAAAAGCAATTTATGGTCCACCTTGTCGAAAGCCTTCTGAAAATCCGTGTACACTGCATCAACTTGGATGCGGTTGTCCATCTTCTCAAATAGGTAATTTGTAAAAATCATAAGATTTGTGGTGGTTGATCGACATTTAACAAAACCGTGCTGTTCTGGAATTATAAGATTACGCAGATAGGGATATAGCGAGCTATGCACAAGACTTTCAAAAAGCTTTGACAAAGTGGACAGTATCGAAATAGGGCGATAGTTTTTAATATCGGTTTTATCACCACTCTTATATATAGGCGTAATGAAAGCTCTCTTCCATACAGTGGGAAAAACTCCTTCGGTTAAACACTTATTATAAATTATATGTAGTGGCAAGTGGATGGTAGTGGCAGTATTTTTAAAGAAAAGGGGTGGTAGACCGTCTGGACCAGGTCCTTTGGTTTGGTCTAAGGCTTTAAGCGCAGTTTGTACTTCATCCTTGCTAAGGTAAATATTTGGGAGGGATATAGATTTATCAGCAAAGTTATTGGGCGGCTGCCAATTGTCGGGGTCAAAATCAGAGGGCTCATAAACAGATTTAAAAAACGTTGAAAACAGATTACATATTTCAGTAGGATCACTAGATGAAATATTATGGCAGTGCATAGTAGCCGGAATACCCGACCTTCCTTTGCGGTTGGATATATATGACCAGAAGTGTTTGACGTTAAGAGGTATACTATCTTCGACCGAGTTTATGTACCGTTTAAAACACTCTTCGCAACTTAATTTGAAACGTTTACGATTATTTGAGAAGGTTTCATAATCAGACAAGTTACAATACTTTTTCCATCTTATCCAAGCACGTTCCTTTTTCTTAAATATATTAATAAGCGATGGGCTAAACCAGGAGGGAAAACGAGAAGATTTCGCTCGTATGTGAGGAACATGGTCACGAATTAACCCATATATATAATCATAAAACGTACAGACGGCCTGTTCGGCCGTTAGGTGAGAAAGTAATTCATCCCAGTTTATTTTTAAGAGTGCGCAATTAATACTTTCATAGTTGGCCTTATAGTAATTATATTTCGTAATGGTATGACGCTTCATTGGTGTAAGTTGAGATTCAAGAGAACTCAAAACGGAAAATGGGGGATGGTAACCATCCTTCTGTAATAGTTCCACATCCGATTGTAACTGACAGTCGACGTTAGAAATAAATAAATCAAGTGTTCTTCCTCGAGTGTTTTTCAGTGTGTTATATTGTGTAGCACTGATGGTGGACATTAAATTAAATAAATGATGGCTTGCGGTATTGGTTGGCCTCGGATGTGTTGAATACTCGCGGTCCAACCATTCAATATCAGGCAAGTTATAATCACCAGCTACATAAAACGATTCGGTACTGGTGTCGATAAGAATGTCTTGCAACATTTCAAAGTGGCAACCGTACACGTCGTCAGGAGACCGCGGTGGTATGTACGCAGCACTTATAATGTGGCGTGTGTTGGGCCGCGACGCAGGCAGCTGGATCATAACATGTTCTATGTTCACGTGAGCAGGATGCGTCAATATTCTCGTCGGTTGGAGCTCACGTAGCACTGCTATGAGAACCCCCCCACCCTCTTGCTTATTTGTTGCAACACGATTACGATCATCTCTAAAAACCAAATATCTGTCATCAATAAACTCGCTATCAGCAATGCTAGGTGTGAGCCAGGTTTCGGTAAGTATGATAACGTCAAAAGAGTACGACAAAATATTCATGAACAATGTATGTAATTTGGTTCTAATTCCTCTGCAGTTCTGATAGTACAACGATATACTGTTATTGAGCATTACAATACGTTATACTACAAAACGAGTAAACAAGTAAAATAAAATAATTAAAGTTTCGGGTATCTCTAAAAAAAATTGGAGCCAGAACGTTACGCTGCAGTTTGTAAAACACAATTACCTTCAAAACATGATTCATAATAACTGACAAAATTATATTATAAGTTAGGCATAAACAAAATCGTTTGGGACTTTTGAACACTTTAAAATAATTACCACATAGTATATCGCTAGAATAATTATTACAGTAACACCGAAAAGCATGCAATATTTTTATTTTACCTAATATAAAAAAAGATTGATTGTTTTCTCTCCTAATCGGTTGTTTACTTACGACGACATAACAAAACTTAAAATAATAACAAGAAGTGACACAATCAGATAGGTAATGACCTGTGTAGAAAAATGCATATAATATAACGAATAAGCTACATATTTTTATTTTGTTTACATTGGGTGATTCTAATGAGGTCGTCGTTACAACGAATAGCGAAAGTTTTCGAGTTATCTGTTTCTTTAGCCAGTACAGTGGCATTTTTGATCCAGACATATTTAACATTATGTTTTTTGGCCAACTCACGGCATTCGCGAAACAACTTTTTGTTGTACAATGTTAAATGTTCGTTAATATATATATTTTGAGACGTACCTGACAAGCCGATGTCGTTGGATTTTAAATTTTTAGATAAACGATAGGCACTTAAAATATTATTGCGTTGTGTACGTGATGACAACTTTGCGATGATATTCTTAGGGCGGCTACCTTCTTCGTTGCGAGCATGAGGCACACGATGAACAGACAGGATGTCTTGACGGGAAATAGGCCACTTCAGAGCAGCGCCAACAGATTCCATGATTGTATGCAAGTCCTCGTCGCGTTTTTCAGGCAAATTACATATTTCAATGTTGTTTAACCTTGCCTGCTGTTCCAACGACTCCATTTTTTGTTCGAGACTGGAAAGTTTATCACCCATCGAACTAATAGATGAGGTGCGCGTATCAATCTTGTCCACTTGTATCTTCAAATCGTCTTGCTGATCAGAATGATATTGAAGAGATTCCTCCAATTTGGATATTTGTTGTTTAAAGGTAGAATGTTCATGGCGCAAAGCACTTATATCGCTTTTAATCTCGAGCGAGGTGTCTCTTGTTGAAGTATTATATTATCTGTGTTCATATGTCAACCACGCTCTACACTTCCTGTTCCGCCCGTCCTAACAAGATGTCTGTATCTGTAGTGTCCGTATTAGCTAGGTTAAGCTATTTAATAAACTGATAGTTATCAAATGAATCTCTTATTTAACCATTCTAGTTCTCACAGGTTATGGGCCCAGACGCCTTGTTAGTTGAGCTAGGAATATAGTTGAGTATTTATTTTGGTTTACCGAGCGCGTTTTCAGAGCACAACAATGGAGACCACGCCGGCAAAGATAATAAATTTTCCCCAGCTAAAAGCCGAATCTTTCGGAAATTGGCTCTTCAGAGTACAATGCTTATTAGATGAAAGAGGCCTAAAAGAGATAACAGAGGCAAAACAGATAGAAGAAAATAAGAAGAACTTGGATGCGAAGGCAAGAAGTTTAATAGTACAATGCCTAACGGATAGGCATTTAAACCTGGTTAAAGATTGTTCAACGGCGAATGAAATGATGAACTCCTTGAAAATCACATTTCAAAGAAAAAGTGTGATATCAAAAATCACTCTTCGAAGAAAACTATTGACTATAAAGCAAGATGGCAGCTTGGAGGAATATTTTGCAAAATACGAAAATCTGATTCGGGAATTAGAAGTATCGGATGAAAAGATAGCAGAATGCGATAAAGTCTGTTACCTCCTAACGGGGCTTGGAGAGGAGTATAATAATGTTATAACTGCAATCGAAACTGTTAACACAGACCTATCTCTAGAATTTGTCCGGACAAAATTGCTGGACCACGAAGTAAGAAAGTCCCAGGAGTCGAATGTAAAAGATGAAACATCATTTGTAAGCAGAAGCATGCATGTGATTTGCTACAAATGTAAGAAGAAGGGCCACAAGTCGTATGAGTGCCGGATGTTGAGCAGAGGCCGGGGACGGGGCTACAGAAGTCCCAGGGGCAGAGGAGAAGCAGCTCATCCTGCACAAGAGGAGAGCATGTTTATAGCGTCGGAGCAGGCGCTAACTGCCAAAGACATGGCAAACACTATTTCTTTTATTGTTGACTCCGGAGCCACTCAACATTTTGTACAAGAACAGTACTCTAAATATATGACAGATGTAGAAAACTTGCCACAAAAGTTAAATATAAAAATAGCAAATGGACAGACCCTTACAGCTACACAGAAGGGAATTTTAGTAGCCACTCATAATAATAAAAGGATTAAAATAGAAGCTGTAATAGTACCTGATCTCAGTACTAACTTGCTATCGGTCAGTAAATTAGTAGAAAGAAAAATGGAAGTAATTTTTAGAAAAGGTAAATTACTAATAAAGCACCAAAATGAAACCTATCATGGAGTGAAAAAGGGACAGCTATATACATTTGATGTAAAAATAAATATTGAAAACGATGCGCATTCATGTCAGTTGACAGAAGATAACATTAATGTATGGCATCAAAGATTTGGTCATATGTGTAGAAAGAAATTGGCTATATTAGGATTACCATTTAGTACAGAACCATGTGAGCCATGCATGAAAAATAAAGCAACAAGATTGCCATTCAAAAGGCTACAGAGACCAAGATCAAGTAAAATTGGTGAATTGATACATACAGATATAGCAGGTCCTACTAGAGTGCCAACTACAGAAGGCTATAGGTATTTCCAAACAATAATTGATGATCACAGTCACTTCACACAGACATATTTGTTGACACATAAATCTGAAGCAACAGGAAAGCTGATATCATACATAAAGGAAATGGAAAGACAAATGGAAGTGAAAGTCAAAAGAGTCAGATGTGATAATGGTGGTGAGTTTACAGCAAACTCATTAAAAGATTTCTGCACGAACAAAGGAATTAGGATAGAGTATACCCAGAAATACAGTCCGCAACAAAATGGCAAAGCTGAAAGGATGAATAGAACAATTTACGACAAAGCAAGAACAATGTTGGATGAGTCTAATCTGCCAAGACACCTCTGGGGACATGCTGTATTAACAGCCACATTCCTAATTAATCGCTCACCATGCTCATCTATACAAGACAAAGTACCAGCCAAGGAAATGAAGAAAGAATGTAATCTGGAAATGATAAAGATTTTTGGAAGTAAAGCTTGGGTACACATAATGCCTAAACAAGATAAGCTATCAAGCAGAGCAACTCCAGCTAGAATGGTGGGATATGCTATAAATGGTTATAAAGTATGGGATCCCAACACAAACTCGATAATAATATCGCGAGATGTAAGATTTGATGAAACAAATATAAAGTATACAGAAGAAAAGAAACCACAATATTTGAATGAAGAAATATTAGATGATACAATCCCAGGAGAAGAGATAGAACAACATGAAAATAGAGAAGACAAAAGTAGTCAAAATATATGTACTAAGTCAGGAAGAGAAGTGAGAAAACCACAGCGGTTAAATGATTATGAGACTTATGAAGCATACTGCTTATTATCCAGTGTAAGCGACCCGGTAACATACAAAGAAGCTATAGAACAGAGTATTGAATGGAAAACTGCAGTAATAAATGAAATAAAATCATTAGAAGAACAAGAAACATGGTCAGAAACAGAACTACCAAAAGGATGTAAACCAATAGACACAAAGTGGATTTTTAAGACCAAATCAGATGGAACCAGAAAAGCGAGGTTAGTTGCCCGAGGATTCCAACAAACAATTGAAGACTATGTATATGCTCCAGTGGCAAAACTAACTACCATAAGAATGGGATTATCACAAGCAGTGAACAATGACTGGAAAATAAATCAATTAGATATACCAACAGCATTTCTAAATGGAAAATTAGAAACAGAAGTGTACATTAAAGTTCCAGAGGGAGTAAATGTGCAAAATAACAAGGAAGGAACAGTCTTAAGACTTAATAAGGCTTTATATGGCCTAAAAGAATCGCCAAAATGTTGGAATAAAACATTTGATACATTTTGCAAGAAAATAAATATGACAAGATCCAAAAATGATATATGTCTCTACTCAGGCAAGAATATATGGCTTATACTATTTGTTGACGATATAATGTTGATGGGAAATGAAAAAGAAGTAAATAATGTGATTAAACTATTGCAAGAAGAATTTAAAGCCAAAAACTTGGGAAGAATAAGTAACTTTTTAGGTATTGAGATACAGCAAAATAACAACACAATAAAGTTATCACAAAAGCGTTTTATTGAAAATATAATTGCAAAGTTTAATATGGTGAACTGCAGAGAATCAAAGACGCCGATGGAGAGCAGCTTCCAAGCACCTGAAAAAGAAGAACAGATTAATAATGTACCATACAGAGAGCTTATGGGATGCCTAAATTACCTGGCAACAATCAGCAGACCGGATATTACCTTTGCTACTTCATTTTTGAGTAGATACCTAGACAAGCCTACAAGAAGCTTGTGGACTGCAGCAAAGAGAATATTGCATTATTTAAATGCAACTAAAGATATGGAATTGACTTACCATAAGAAGAAAGAAGATAATAGCAATCTTTCTCTAATTTCAGCCTTTTCAGATGCAGACTGGGCTGGTGATAAGACAGACAGAAAAAGTGTCAGTGGTATGGTCATCTATCACCAAGGCAATTTGATCTCATGGTCTTCTAAGAAGCAACAGTCTGTCGCGCTTAGTACTGCCGAAGCTGAGTATATTTCTGCAGCCATGTGTGCGAGTGAACTCCTGTTTATTCATGGTTTGGCAAAAGACTTTAATGATCAGTGCAGTGTTGAACTAAAAGTGGACAATCAAAGTGCTATAAAAATGATTATGAACAGTGAAAATACGCGATATTCAAAACACATAGACATAAAGTTTCATTTCATAAAAGACATTATTGCTCGAAACTTAATTACAGTGAAATACGTGAGTTCTTGTGAAAATACATCTGACATCATGACAAAGCCCTTGTGTAGTGTAAAACATAATTATTTTCGTGCTAATTTGTTTAATTGAACTTTAGCCTTTGTTTATTTTGATTACATTTGAGGTTATGTAGAAATGTCAAACTAGAAATGCCACTCATGTAAAATGTTAGATACTGTCACTTTAGTGTTGCCATAAGATTAAAAAAAAAAAAAAATATATCTATATATAATTTTGTTTCGTGTAGCAATTTCAAGTTGTAATAATGTTGAAAAAAAAAAAATATTGTAACTTAAAATTGAGAGGGAGTGTTGAAGTATTATATTATCTGTGTTCATATGTCAACCACGCTCTACACTTCCTGTTCCGCCCGTCCTAACAAGATGTCTGTATCTGTAGTGTCCGTATTAGCTAGGTTAAGCTATTTAATAAACTGATAGTTATCAAATGAATCTCTTATTTAACCATTCTAGTTCTCACATCTCTGAGAACATCTAGATCAGCCTTGATTGTATCAACAATGTTCTCGTGCAGTTTCGACAGCTTAGCATCCAGCTCCAAGCGCAGTTCCTTGAGTGCGTTGGTAACCTCCCGGGCTGCCGTTATACAGTCGCAAGCAGGTAGTTTTCTTTTGCGCAACGTAGCTGACGGTTCCCGTGATTCACCACACGTAGTAAGGTCGGGATTCGAGTGAGATGCACTTTGCGGGCCAACCATCATTGCACTTTCTTATTCCAGGTCCTTGTCAAACTGAGTAGTTGATTGTTTAGTCGAAGCACACGTAACACTCGATAATGGACTCTGTGATTGCTGTCTTATGACACAAATTACACTGTACTTTTTCTTTACTTTAATTGGTAGGTGAAGGATTTTATGACACGTCCGTCGTCGATCGCTCGGTACGAGGGTATGACTCACCCTTATTGCATTTCTCGACCCCATGAACACCCTCGCCATACGGCTCGGGTGTTCAATCTGCCTCGAATGCAATAACAAACTTTCCGCACTTGTATCAAAATGTACTATTACACTATAACTGCAACACTGGCTACATTGGCTTTTTCTAATTAAAATTCACCGCAATATTTAATTAAATTATTGGTTGATTTTTAATTATTTTGGATTCGGATGAAAAAAAAAATTCAAAATCTATTTCGTTACTGGCAATATTGACTACATTCCATAATTCCATTACGCACAAGAATTCCCAGAATAAAAAAGAAATCACCGATTTTAATGCATCTTATTTAGGCTAAAGATACAGTATTGAAAAATAGTTTTGAAGTATATTTAATTTGAAGTAAACTGAATAAGTTTTTATTTTCAATTTCATACACTATTTTGTAACATATCAAAGTTTTAAGTTGGTTGTCACCAAACCGAACAAGTCTTTTACTTGTCAAAACGGAACGTAAAAGTTGTCTTCAGTCGTCAACGTGAACAAGTGCTGTATTTCATCATTCTTGTAGTTATTTCCCAAAATTATTAGAAAAGGAACAAGAAAACACAAACAAGGTATTAAAATAAGCCGACTGATACTTTTTATGTTGCAACAATCTTTAAAAAATCGAATGTATAGGTTATGAATTAAAAATTGTTACAGATGCCTCTTTCGTGTCGGTTTTACCAAGAAAAGTATCCGGAGGTGGAAGATGTAGTGATGGTGAACGTAAGGTCCATCGCGGAGATGGGTGCTTACGTCCACTTGCTGGAATACAACAACATTGAGGGCATGATCTTGTTGTCAGAGTTGTCCAGGCGTCGTATCAGGTCCATCAACAAGTTGATCAGAGTGGGCAAGACTGAGCCCGTCGTCGTCATCAGAGTAGACAAAGAAAAAGGTAATGGTTTATTTTTAGTTGTAATTTTTTGGAATGAACAAAAAGAGACAGGAAAAATTGGCAAGTTAGGTTATTTACAACAGTTTCTTCTCAAGTTTTTAAGTATTCTAGAACCACAATACAATACCTATGTTGTGTCATTTAAGTCTCGCTTAGTGAATTAACAAAGTTATGTTTGATTACTAATTGTAAATGTTTGTAAACTTGATCAAGTTAGCAACGCTGTTATGGTCAAACTACAATTGATTTCTTTATAACAATCTGTACTTGAAACTCCTTTTTTTTTCATATTGTTGGTTATTGGACATGTAATTTTATGATCTCCATTAAAAACATCTTCTTTTATGTTAATTTTATGCACAATTTTATTAAGTGGTAAATGCAGTAATTTAACTTTGCCAACAGTTTTTGTCTTCCCATGTCTAGTTTTTAAACCATCACTTTAATTAACAACGATCATGGTATTTTATCCTAAAAATGTTATCCATAAATTAATTTTAAATCAATCTCACGTTACAGGTTACATAGACTTGTCAAAACGTCGTGTATCCGCCGAAGATATAGACAAATGTACGGAGAGGTATGCTAAAGCGAAAGCAGTGAACTCCATCCTGCGTCACGTGGCTGAACTCCTGCACTACGAGAGCTCAGAACAGTTGGAGGAGTTGTACAAGAGGACCGCGTGGCTGTTTGAAGAGAAATACAAGAAGAAGGCTTCAGCTTATGACTTCTTTAAACAGGCTGCAGTGTAAGTAATTTGTCTATACTAATATTATAAACTAGCTGACCCACGCAACTTTGTCTGCGTCAAATAAATATAGCTTATAACCTTTCTCGATAAATCGACTATCCAACATAAATTAAGCTAAATCGTAACAAACTAAAAATCTTATCTTTCCTCTTTATAATATTAGTTGAGATGGTTTAGATTAGCTTAGATTATATTAAAGTGAGAATTACTATATATCTCTTACAGTTAAATATACAATAACACCCTGTACTTGTAAACATTATGATGCAGTAAATAATTTGAATTTCCCGGAGGCCAGCCAGAATCCCCCGTACCTACATTGCGACGCGCGAATTATTTTGCCGCGCGGATATTTTTACATTGCGATATGACGATATCTTATAAGATATGTGTTTAAACTGTATAGAGTGAAGGGCATAAATATTCTATATAAAATTTCCGTTCTAACAAACACATTTATTTAGATATAGATTAATACCTTAGGGGTTAAATAAGCTTCGCAAAAAATTATTCTTTTTAACCTAACATTTTAATAGTAAAAAGGGTTACAGTGAGTCAATCTTAAAAGATAGACATGTGAAGTCGCGGACTTTTTTTTAGAACTTTTAAAGAGAAAAAAATCTTTCATACATGATATTTTCGTAACTTAAACCGTTTTTGCAGCGCACGCAGCGGAAGCTCTCAAAAAAGAAAAACCTTTTCCCGTTCTTGTAACATTTTTCATTTATCCTCCGCGCCTGTTAGCCGTAGCGTGATGTTATATAGCCTAAAGCCTTCCTTGATAAATGGACTATCCAACACAAATAGAATTTTTCAATTCCAATCAGTAGTTCCTGAGTTTACCGCGTTCAAACAAACAAACTCTTCAGCTTTATAATATTAGTATAGATAGAACCCAAGCAGCGGTTCGAACTAACACGTGAAAGCGTAATCTGATACGAGCTTCTGCTCATAAATAAATCTAGTCTACAAGAATGTCGGGCCTAAAAAAGGTCAAATTAGTACACACGGCTACACATCAAGCTATAAACCAGTATAATCTGATCGTTCATTGTGCGAAAAGATCTAGTAAAGTGAGGCCAAGATTAACTGGTTTTGTATAGTTTGATGTGTAGCCGTGTGTACATCAATGACTTATTGTGTCTGTCAGTTCTGTCACTGGCTACCTAAAACCTAAACCTTTCTTTTTTCTTTCTTTAATAGTACACATTGGATAATGGATTTTTATTTTATCCTAGTAGTAGGTGCGATTCTGTGACAATTAACAGTTAGCTAGTTTAAACAATAAAATAATAATTCGTAAACAAATTTTCCAGCGACCCCTCAGTCCTGAACGAGTGTGGTCTAGACGAGAACACAAAAGAGGTCCTGCTAGCCAACATCAAGCGGAAGCTAACATCACAAGCGGTGAAGATCCGCGCAGACATAGAATGTGCCTGCTATGGATACGAGGGCATCGACGCTGTGCGTGCTGCCTTGAAAGCTGGGCTTGCGTTATCCACTGTGGACTTGCCTATCAAGATTAATCTGATTGCGCCACCTTTGTATGGTAAGTGAAATTCAATCAATCTACTTCTTAGGTTGTCGATGGCGATCTAAATTGTCTCAGTCCAGAATTAGGGAATATGCATAATTTTTTTATTTTTTGAAGTCTATAAAAACAAAGACGGAAAACAAGACCAAAATCGCCCAGACAGCACAAAAGTTATAATAACCAATAAAACTTGTTTTATCATCACGTCATGAACGTTAACAGATCTCTCTGTCAAATCAGCAGTGTTAAAAAAAAATATTTCAATTTCCTGATAAAAAAATCATGCATTTACCTATATAATTGAGCGACTAGTTTGGCGCTTTCGGTAGCGTCTATCAGTTCCTGTAGTGAACAACGAACAGGACACGATATTAAGTGCCCCATTCATTCATGTGTTTAAATATGTCTATATGTGTCACAAAAACCTTCTTCATTAATTACTCTAAAATTAGTGAAAATTGGTTCGGTAGTTTTGAGTTTATCGCGTTCAGACAAACAGACAGACATGATGTGGGGACCCTTGTCTATGACATGTAGGATATGACAATGATTATTGTCTTTGTAGATCTTTGATAGTCATTCTCATTACAGGTGTTCAGTGATTCGAAATTCCGACAACCAGTCTTACCAAGTATTGTATTACCCAGTACTAACTGTGTGGTGGAGGTCAGATAGGCAGACGCTCCAAGTAAAATACAGACATTCTTCAGCTGTTTTTGGTTAGATTGTAAGCCGACCCCAACATAGTTGGGAAAATGAGTATTTTAAGAGGCTGACTTGTGTCCCATATGTCATGTATGACCTGGAGTGGCGTTGCTTAGGCAGATGGATTAATTTTCCTGTGTTGTTTTCAGTAATGACCACATCAACGCCTGAGAAAACTGACGGTCTCAAAGCGTTGCAAGATGCCATCGACAAAATAAAAGAGACCATAGACACCGCGGGAGGAGTATTCAATGTCCAGATGGCGGTAAGTTGAAAGCATAATGCTTAAAGTTACTATTCACCGCGGATAACAGTAAAAATCTAACATAACATCATGCCTGTAATCACCGAAGGGCTAGGCGTAGGTTTAATAGTACACCCACATTTCGCCAGTTATGTTTCCATATAACAAGGGAGCGAACCTATTGCCATCAAACGTTCACAAATCCAGACTCAGTGACTGATACTAAGAAATTCCTGATGAAAAAACATAATGAATGCAGGCATGTGGATGTGATGGGTAGCCATAAAACAGACATCAAACATTCAAATCGCAACCTGCATGAGTGTATGACCAGATGTATGAACGTGGATGAGGCAAAAGTAGTATTGGTAAGGATTGTAGCAGGTGGCGTTCAGTGGTTTCTGCATACCCCATGGGAAAAGGGCTGATAATGATGATATTTTTGTTTTTTTTTTATAGCCTACATTGTGTCCCACTGCTGAGCAAAGGCCTCCCCTTTCTCTTTCCACACCTCTCTATCATGTGCGATCTCTGGCCATTTTAATCCCGCAAACATGATCAGATCGTCACGCCACCTTCGCCGCGGTCGACCCCGACGGCGCCGTCCTTCCTCAGGCGTCCAGTGAGTGAGGATCCTTGCCCATCTCTCCGGGTGCATCCGTGCTACGTGGCCTGCCCACTCCCACTTCAGCCTAGCTGTTTTTTCCCCAACATCAGCTATTTGAGTTATGGAGCGCAGGGTGGTGTTTCTAATGCGATCTGATCGCCTAACACCTATTATGCTGCGCTCCATTGCTCGCTGGCAAATCTTGAGTTTGGCTTTCTGTTGTTCAGTAAGTGACCAACTTTGTGCACTGATGATGATATAGATACTATAAATGCTTGTTGTGTGTTACAGCCTAAGGTAGTGACCGCGACGGACGAGGCTGAACTCGCGCGGCAGATGGAGCGCGCGGAGGCCGAGAATGCGGAGGTGGCTGGAGACTCTGCAGAGGAAGACGAGGACCAGGGTATGTAGCTGTTCACACAACTTAAAATTTTCAAATAGTGGCAATAGGCAATGCAAATTGCTCGCAGGAGGGATGGCCGATGGACCTGAAAAGTTGACGTTGCATTGA
This sequence comes from Diarsia mendica, assembly GCA_949316265.1. Classification (NCBI taxonomy): domain Eukaryota; kingdom Metazoa; phylum Arthropoda; class Insecta; order Lepidoptera; family Noctuidae; genus Diarsia; species Diarsia mendica. Next base: position 13,427,598 of record OX438898.1, on the reverse strand, counting down.
AAGGCCTCCCACTAGGTGGACCGATGACCTGGTGAAGGTTGCTGGGACCCGCAAACTGGATACGAAACACACGGGACTGGCGTGGAAATGTGGCGACATTTAGGGGAGGCCTATGTCCTGCAGTGGACGTATTTCGGTTATATTGATTAACTGTTTCCCCAGGTATGGGAGACGTTCGCGTGGAAGATGAACCTCAGCAAAACGGCGCGTCGGACGAAGAAGAAGATTAAGCTCGAGAGATATAATATGTCACTTTATACATACTATGATAGTACCGTCATGTTACTATACCTAATATACACACGTTTTATATATACTTGCTACCCTTTCATTTGGTTACGACCTACAGATCCCTAGCTATTAATTTATAAAGATTGTTGATTAAATAAGGTAGTAAAAACGGAAACGATTTTGTAAGAAACTAAGGTTGACAGTCAGAGAATGCCTTGTCGCATTAAGGACGCATTCCCGATTGATAAGTCAAATCATTACTTTTTATAACAAAAGTATGTTTATATGTATAAATGTACCGAAGTGTTTTAATTTACTTCGGTACATTTATTGAGAAACTGGACATATCTAAAATTATATTTATAGTTAAGAATTGTACCTTGCACATCTATCTACAATAAGCAGCAAAAACATTTTAAAAATACAAAGCATTGTATTTAATAAACATACTTTTGTTTAAAAAAGTAATGATTTGACTTATCAATCGGGAATGCGTCCTTAAGTCCGCCTATGTACCACTATTGTACATACATGAAGTTTAATAAAACAACTACTACTAGTTGATAAAATGTTATGCAAAATATTTTGTTATACATAACACTAGCGGACGTGCCGCGGTTTCACCCGCGTAGTTCCCGTTCCCGGGGGAATACAGGGATAAAAAGTAGCCTATGTTACTCAGAGTGAATGTAGCTTTCTACTGGTGAAAGAATTTTTGAAATCGACGCAACAGTTTTTGAGTTCATTCATTACAAACATACACACAAAAATACAAATCTTTCCTCTTTACAACATTAGTGTAGATAGCACCACGCCTGTAATTCCCGAAGGGTTACGCAGAGATGTACCTCAAAGTACACCCACATTTCTCTAGCAATATCCATGACTAGAATCATATCTGCGTAGCCTTTTCCCAACTATATTGGGGTCGGCTTCCAGTCTAACCGGATGCAGCTGAATACCAGTATTTTACATGGAGCGACTGCCTATCTGACCTCCACAACCCAGTTAATACTAGGTAATACAATACCCTTTGGTAAGACTGGATGTCAGAATTTCAGGTCACTGACTACCTGTAATGACTGCCAAAGATCTATATATATGGCAGCCGGGACCAACAGCTTAACGTGCTTTCTGAGGCACGGAGGAAACTCGGTATGTCCGGCGGTCACCCATCCACAGACCGACCTAGGCAAGCACAGCTTTACCTAAAGATCGACCTGAGTGGCAGTTCTTATTAAGCCACGAGCTCCTCCATCCATGACAAGAATATGAGATGAAATCACATATCATAGGGGGTGAGCCTATTGCTATCAACCAGGCACAACTCCGGACTCGTCCGGCTGCTAATGAGAAACTCCTGATGGAAAAACCCAATAACACTTTCACTTTGCCCGACCCGGGCATCGAACCCAGAAACTCAAGCTCAATAATCACACTTGACACCACTAGACCAAAGATAAGCACTTTAGAGTTCAGGGAGTCTAAAATGGCCACTTTAGCAGATCATAATATGAATTGCATTAAAATTCGTAAAATGGTCACAGACGCAGTTACTATTATTAAGGTTGATGTTCCAGGGTAGCCCGAGCTCATAAAGGTTCCGGAATGACTTTGAATTCATTCCGGAACCTTTATGAGCTCGGAGAGTTGTATTAATGATTTTGATGATTATAATTCTGTCACTACATATGTCTTACAGCAGCGAATCAAATGTTCATCAACATACAACCTATCACTGGCCTGCAAATTGCAAAAAACTTAAGAAAATTTGAATTTCGCGGGCTGGTTGGAGGATTCACCTTAAAGGATCATTTTACGCTTTTTAACCCAATTCATATGATGATCTGCTAAAGTGGCCATTTTAGATACCCAGTTCACTGAACACAACATAGTACCCTTTCAATGAGTTTTGTTTCCACACTTGGAAGACTCCATTCCAATTTTGTGGCACACAATATCAATCACCTGTGGTATCATGTGAGTATCGTTGGTGGTCAATATTCTGATACTATTTGCTTTCATCATTCCACTGCTAGACAAAGGCCTCTCCATACACAGAGTACTTTTGTGTCTCCACATGACATCAAATTGTTGCGATCCAAGGACACTGCGGACCACTGGTCGCTAGCCTTTTAACAATAATAAAAATCATTTTATTTCAGGCAACTAAGGCCCATAAGTAAAATACACACAAAAATAACAAACTAATAACTAAACACGTAACGTCGGCGTCGTGTTACGCTGCGAGGTGTCGTGTAACCGTCCTCGGAAACGTCGGTAAACGACACCTTTCGGCCAAAAGTCCTCCTTCAAAAAGGTCTGGAGATGTTGGGTTGGAACACGCACCACAAATGACTTAAAATTGATGTGGCGCGATTCTTAGCCAGATCATCCCGCCATATTCTACGAGATTTACCGAGATGCCTTCTGGCTGTGTCTGGGTCCAAGAATTTGGCATGTGGCAGAGGTGTCCACCCCAGTCCCACTTTAGCTATCCTAACTTATTAAAAAAATAAAAACCATACTTACAATATCATACTAATAAAACATTATTTTCATTTATTTACAAATAACACACAACTATTTACAATAAAGTACGGTAACATAATAGATCTATAATCACATTTGAAACAAAACCATAAAATAATATTCTATAACAAAATAACATTTTAATAAAACAATATAATAAATATTTACACTTTTCTACCATTTATTCTATTCAGTTTGCTTCTATGTACTTTGTCAAAGAATAAGAGACCTGCCGCTTTTTCTATTGACTCGGGTGGTACCTGTAATAAAAAAAAGAATTATATTAGGAAAAAATCGAATGTGTAAATATTTTTTCTATATATTTTTTTCTTTCTTTCTTTATGATTATCTGTCTAACTTTTTCCCAACAGTGTTGAGTCGGTTTCCAGTCTATCCAGTACCACAGATAATATAATACTAGCGTACCAGTACTATTCCGGTTGCAGCTGAATACTAGTATTTTACCCTATTGGCCCTCTACAACCGTCATAGTACTAGGTAATTACGATATTCCCTTGTATTGGTAAAAGTGTTCGTCAAGACTTTCCACTGACTACGACTGTCAAAGATCCTACAAATCACAGCGGGGACCAACGGCTTAGCATGCTTTCCGAGGCACGGAGTAAATACACGGAATGTAATGGGAGAAGTATCATTACTAAAATAATGATAAAATATATACAAGTAGCAAAAAGAGAAGAATAATAATTACAGGGCGTCAAAAAATTCGTCCACATTGCTGTCAACAGGAAAAGTGCCCAGAAGGCTGGCAGCATTACCACGTTGGATGGCAATGCTGATTCTTTGGCCAAAGAATAGGCCAGCCCTCTGGTCACGTGAAGAGTCGACCAACCGCTTGGCAATTTCCTTAAAAATTAGGTGAGCACTCGGACCCCAAGGCCCCAGTGTTTCAACCCCAAACGGCTCAAACACATAACTGCCAATTAAGTTGTTGTATTTGCGCCGCTTGAGGTTTTCAGCACCTGCAGCAGCCGCCCCAGCACAGCTCACCGTGCTAGGAAGATGGGATGGCGCAAGGGTGTCGACGCAAGTTGCGTCCCACACCAAAGGCCTACCCAACTTCCACGGCATTATGGTCATACCATCTGGTCTCTTCCCATCGACGCGTGCCAACCCATTGGGTTCCAAAACAGCAGGCACACCGGCGGCGGTAGCCAGAGCACGACGGATGAGATCATTAATGCTGGCGTGCCGCGCAATTCGACCTGCGCTCTTACTGCAGGAAAGGCCATGGTGTCCGAGGCTGTCGACTACTTCACCACATTGACAGCGATGTGGAGCCCCACACGGAGCACCCAAACGCAAACATGTAGCGAGCCGGAAGGTTGTGTCACCTAGCATAGTGCCTATATTAGGTGACGGTAGTGCCTGAAGCCAGAGGCCCGACTCCCACTCACCCACAGCCAGCAGGCGGGCACGCTCAGCAGTATTGGTAGACGTATTAATTAGGTTATTCCGTACCAACCTGCAGAGCGGCTCATCCCACTGTCTCTGGGAAAATGGGTTCTCGGGCCGATCCGTGTTCGGGCAAGCCATTCTCCAGGCGCTCTCTGCATCGGTCAAGCACGTCACTTAGTATCATTACTAAGTATCTCTGAAAATACTATAGTTTCTTCAGGGCTCTTCGTTTCGCTGCGGCTGCAGTTTGTCATAACGATTCATCTGAACGGTAGCCTTCTTCGGTAACCTAGGTACTCTCCGCGAGATCCAAGGGGCTGCTGGCCTTTCTCGGGGAGTTGAGGTGGATCGAAAAAAATCCCACCCGTACGCAAAATACGCGTTTTGGACGCAGAGTTGCGGACAAGGATGTTTACTGACTAAAAAAATATGATTCTAATTAGTCCGTCTGTTAGATTATCGAAAAATATTGGATACGTATTTTTTGTTTTATCAAATCAATAAAAATTGACGAAGATAAAATGCGTCAAAGATTTGAGTGGGAGGTTGTGACGTCACTGCTCGCTAAGAAATGTCATACTATGTCTTAGAATATGACGTCACACGAGTTTTCAAAGCACTGTATCGTCTTCATTGTTTGTTTATTAAGAGAAAAAAGAAAAAATATGTGTCCAATATTTTTTGAAAATCTATAATAATAATAATATTCCACAACTATCACACAACGCCATCTAGTCCCAAGCTAAGCAGAGCTTGTGTTATGGGTACTAGACAACTGATAAACATACTTATATATTTCTAAATACATACATATTATAGATAAATTACACCCAGACACAGAACAAATGATCGTGCTCATCACACAAACATTTGTCCTGGGTGGGAATCGAACCCACGACCTCCGGCATAGCAGTTAGGGTCACTAACCACTAGACCAACAGGCCAGTCAAACTAAACTACTCGACTAATTAGATTTTTTTGTTAACATCCCTATTCCATACGGGTAGCCTTTGGTGACCACCCATTACATACCGAGTTTCCTAGGTGCTCCGGAAAGCACGTCAAGCCATTGGTCCCGGCTGTCATTTTAAAATCGGCAGTGGCCCGAAAGTCTGACAACCGCAGTCTTACTTACCGAGGGGTATCCTAAACCCAATACTAATTTGGGTTGTGGAGGTCAGATAGGCAGTCGCTTCATGTAAAATACTGATACAGTGAAACTTGGTTAACTGGGACCTGGATAAGTGAGAAACCTCTATAACTGGAACTCATACTGGGGTCCCATGAGACAGATTTGTATATCTGAGACACTGGGTGTGGAATACCTCTATAAGTGAGACAAATTTTCAGGTCCCTTGAGGTCTCACTTAACCAGGTTTCACTGTATTCAGTTGCATCCGGTTAGACAGGAAGCCGACCCCAACATAGTTGGGAAAAGGCTACGCAGATGATGACGTTAGCCTTCAGAATTATACAATGACTTACCATAAAGGCTGCCACAGGCGTCTCGCTGGGTATCTTCTGGTTGGGCATGACATAGGCCTCCATATCGAGCGAGCCGTCCTTCGCCTCGGCCACCACCACCTTGTAGAAGTGCGTGGGTACCGCTACCGTGTTCGCACCGAGCACTTGGTAGTGGACATAGCACTTGCCGTCCGATTCTTTCCTGAAAACACGATTGGAACACTGGTTCAGAATGAACAACCTTGAAAGGGTTTGGCAGAGCGTACATAATATTACAGTACGATCAAATTATCTTGACAGGTCTGAACATAGGCTCTGCGAACTTTTACGCATGTAAACTTGTGAAGAAAACTGTTATTGCCAGATAAACCAATACCTTTACGATCAGAAAATATCTAATATATACAGTAAGAAATACAAATATGTAAAATAAATATCAAAACACTTTTAGACATTAATAATAATAATAATAATATTCCACAACTATCACACAACGCCATCTAGTCCCAAGCTAAGCAGAGCTTGTGTTATGGGTACTAGACAACTGATAAACATACTTGTATATTTCTAAATACATACATATTATAGATAAATTACACCCAGACACAGAACAAATGATCGTGCTCATCACACAAACATTTTTCCTGGGTGGGAATCGAACCCACGACCTCCGGCATAGCAGTTAGGGTCACTAACCACTAGACCAACAGGCGAGTCACAAAATAACCTGCACGAAGTTCGGACCTGCCAAGATAATTTGATTGCACTGTAATCCAGAATTCGCCAGTTACGTGTACGTTCCATGACTTCCATGTAACAAGGGGCGAGGCAGTTGCCATCAAACCACAGAACAGAGACACAAATCTAGACTCTGTGGCTGCTACTGAGAAATTCTCGATGGAATAACCCAATAGCACTTTCCCCGAACCGGGAATCGAATGCAGGATCTCATGGTCAGCAGTCGCGCTTGCGACCACTACACCAACGAGCCAGTCAAAAATTAAGTATAGTTGAAATAGGCTTATTGTTCATAAACTTAGTTTTTGGATAAAAACTTGAAACGGTGCAAATGGTTAGTAATGGGTAATGGATAGATCTTCAAAATACCCTTAGAAAAACCAGTGCTTAGCTTGTACGCGCGAACATACCTTGGCAGCCGCGCGTGTTTAACCGTAAGCAAATGAAACAGACTAGTATTACAATAGAATAATCGTACTGGAGTGTAAATGTGGTGTTGCCCCACACTATTTGAAACTGTGGGGCACTTGATATCATGTCCTGCCTGTCTTGTTATTTGTACATGACATGAGCTGATGGACGCAACTGAAAGTGCGTGCTAATGTTGAGTTGTCATCGATACGCTAAGAAGAAGAAGAAGAATAGAATGATCACTAGGTACCTTGGTAAGTACAGCGGTCCGGTGCAGCAGTACACATTGGGATATACTTTGGTGAGCTTACGCACATGTCTCTCCAAATCATTCCACGCATGTCTGTTAAAGCCTTCTCCTACCTGAAAACAATCATTAATACTTATTATGAAAAAAAATCGAGGTAGGCTTGTGACGACTAGCGACATCTATCGCAACACCTGCGTACTAACAACGATCGAAAGAAATTCCGACATCGCGCTATCAACATTATTCGCGACATAAGCCTATATAGGAGTTCCCGACTTACATATGTCGGGCAGTTAGCCCGCCGGACACAACACCCGTCCGGTCGGAGGATCCTCCCTTTTATATGGGGGATGAGGAGCTTTACACCCTGTTCCTCATTGCCCCCAAAGGCTGCAATCTTAAAAATCCTACATCCCTTTCGCAAGTGTTAAAAACAATAATCGCACACTACAGCCGGTTCCGAAATTGCGATGTTCTCCGGTCCATTCAGTTACTAAATTGCATGTACTTATCTTTAGTAGGATTTTTTTTTTAATTGGGGCTTTTACACATAGCATAATTATGTGAATCCCATCATATCCTAAATAATTGAGTAGGAAAGTTAACAAAGCCCTCATTTTAATGCAGTTGGCTGATGAAAAGGTGGCAGTAGAGTAATAGTGCGTTATTTAAAGTAATAGTGATGAAAACGCTCAAAGGAGAACTTACATTTCACAATACATTAAACTGCTGTAAAATCTGGGTAAGCTCTGCCAAACCCTTAGCAATCACAGGGGTGATATTATGTGGTAATGATTACCTGAGGAGCCATATTGGTGAGGAAGAATGTCTGATCTACATGCTGCTGAGCGAGGCGGTGGTTACCAGCGGCCGCCATGTGGCCACGGTCGAACCCTGAGCCTTTGTAGTCTGAATTCTGTGACCTGGAATTATATTCTAGTTTGTTCTTCTTATAATTATACACAAGTATGTTGTAGATGCTTTTTAATGTTTACGACATTTTTAGAGGTCGCCGCCCCCAATCGCAGCTACGACGACACAGCGGTGGTCCGCCCTCCAACGTATCCTCCGGCCTATGCCCGCAATGGAAACAACCAGGGGTTTCCTTGCGCCTGATTTGATGCACATACCAAAAACTTCAAACCAATGACCTCAATACACCTGCTTAGCACTTGAGGTTGTTACCAGTCAACCAATGAGGCAGTTCATTTATTTGACCCTGTGTATGATAGGCCCCCAGTTGTAACTTAAATGAATAAGGGAGGAATATTGATGAAGATGATAGAAGGAGAGGAAAAGCTACTGGTCCATGAAGACGCTAATGAAGGGAGATCTTCCGGTTTCCCTGAAGCGCAAACTCATCGACATGTGCATTCTGCCCGTCCTAACCTATGGTGCTCAGACGTGGTCTCTCACCGAGAATCAAAAGTTCCGCCTTGGAGTTTGCCAAAGGGCAATGGAACGTAGCATTTTGGGTGTCAAAAGACAAGACCGAATTCGAAACACCACGCTGCGCTCCAAAACGGGCATAGTGGACGTTGGCAAGAAGGCTGCTAGGCTAAAATGGGATTGGGCGGGTCACGTCAGTCGCATGCACGATGGTTGCCGGAAGACGGACGGCGCCGCCGATGCCGGCCCAGAAAGAGGTGGCGAGACGATCTGGACGCGCACCATGAGGGCTGGTTCGAGGTGGCTCAGGATAAGAGTACTTGGAAGGAATTGGGGAGGCCTTTGCCCTGCAGTGGGACAGTACAGGCTATTAAAAAAAAAATATATATATATATATAAGGGAGATTCTCACCTAAAGAACGGATGTATGCTCTCATCGGGCTTGAATTCACATTTGCTTCTGTCCACCTGGTCATTCTTAGCAATGTGTGCCTTTGTGATGTGCTCAAACACCCAGTTAGGCACTCGGTTGCGGCGGTCGTACGACAGTATGAAGTCATCGTACAAACGCACATTGTCCAAACTAGGGAAACCATATTTCATTATTTGTGAAACCTGAAAATATTAAGTCACATTAGATAAAAAAACGAAAATAATGAGCTTGTTTAAGATTAGAAACTTTTCTGAGGATTGTTGACTATGACTGGCTTGTAATAGCCGAGTGTAAACATCAGAAATCGAGTAGAACCTGGTTTTACCCGCAAACTGATGTAAGCATACCGAGGCTATATATTTGTACACATAACAGAATACAAAAGCAATTTTCTCGAGGAAATAACCCTTACAACATTTAGATATACCCCTAGACTCCTAGGCAAATTAACTTGACCCAAGATGGCGTCGTTATGCGCAGGTTCTGTGCTTGATTTGTACGGGACGTCTAAAAAACGACTACTGCGCAGGTTCAAGTTATATGCTGCGTGGTATAACGAGTATGTTAATGTTAAAATGACCCACGTAAAGCTTAATCAATACGAATCTTACCCGATCTTTAACGCCACCGCTTTCTGTGTAAGGAGAAGCTGCCGACACCGTGCCGAAGGCAGGCAGGCCCGGCATGCTCTTCAGTCGTTTACCATCAACAATAATTGAGTCATTCCAAAGAATATTATAGAATTTATCCTTATTTTGTCCTACATAAAATCCGGTCAGGCCAACAGCACTCAACTGAGCGATATGCATAAGCCGCTTACGAAACATTCTGTATTTAGGTTGATATCAATAAATTAATGTTGTTTAGTACTTTTTTTATACGTATTTAAGTCAATATTCATAAAATTGTTGTGTTTCAAAACACGTAACAAACCAAGATTTAGGTTATTTAAAATGACAGTGACACTGACAGCTTGATGTTATTCGCTGTCTTCTATTTTCTGAAAGCTGCCAGTAAAACTTCGTTCTTCATGCTTTCAAAGTTGTATAAATTAGATTTTTTTATTGTTTGAATCCGAAAACTAGAACAAAATAATTATTAGTAATAAAATACAAGTGCCCCACTCACAAACTTCTCTGCAGAAACATCCTTGGGTAAACACCGAGATACCAAATGAATGGCCAAGTTCAAGATGTCCCTAAGTCCACTTAGGGATTTTATGCACTATCAACACAGCTGTTAAAGCAGGTCATTATCTATGGTTTTATCTATGATATGACGTTTGTAAGTTGTTCCTAAGTCTGTTTTTTTTTATTCATTTAGTAGCCTAACTAAGTGTCAAAAAGTCTCTAAGTCTGTTTTTTTTATTCATTTATTAGCCTAAGTCCAGTAATTCCAGTTCAAAAAATCCCTAAGTGTCAAAAGTCCCTAATATATTGTTTTGTTAATAGTGCCCCTAAGTCCAAGATATTATCTATTAAAATCCCTAAGTCCAGTTAAAAGTCCCTAAGTCCAGCTTAAAAATCCCTAAGTCCATAGGATAAGGGACTTAGGCTAAACCATTTATATCGATTTACTCAATAATAACTCATTGAATTTAAATCCTACACGGTTTATCGGTAAGAGACTTCTAAGATATATCATTTTTACCAATATTTGCGATCAAAAGTATTTCGGTGTTGTTTCAAAGTCAAATTTATTGAAACTTTACCGGCGCCATTTCTGTAACCTAAGAAAAAGGACTTAGGGATATCTTGAACTTGGCCATTCATTTCTGTAACCTAAGAAAAAGGACTTAGGGATATCTTGAACTTGGCCATTCAAATGCTTCCCAAAAAAAAAAAAATAATAATTGACACAATTTTTTAGTAATTTTTTTTAGCCGTTGCTGTCAAATTTTGTCTTGGCTGGCTTCGTTCGTTTCAAAACATTTGTCTTGTTTACCATATTTTTATTGCTGTCACCTCTAACCTCTACAAAAGAGCAAGTGCGCATTAAAAAATAACACTCACAAATAGTCACAAACCTGGACCTCCTACTTATCTAACCTAAAAAAATCTTCCAATAATATCTTGCCGGTTAGTAACTGAACAATAGTGATAAATGAAATCATTAACGCAACTCCCATAGTTATATCCTTGAACAAGCAGAAGAAAATCATGAGGAATTTACTTATGAAAACAAACCGCACTCTTGCAGCAGTTTTGTCGAAATATAAATATAGTACAGCTGCAAAATCTGTAGCTACAGTGCGACTAAAAGACAAAGAATTCATAACAGACGACTACACTAATGTCACACCTAAAATTATATCTTATTTGGGTAAAAACCTGCACTTGCAGAAAAATAACCCATTATCAATCGTAAGGCAAAGAATTGTGAACTATTTTTACGCTTCGTTCACTCACAGGGGGCACCCAGCATTTAGCATTTACGATAACTTGTCCCCTATAGTCACGACGAAGCAAAACTTTGATGACTTGCTCATTCCGTCTGATCACCCGAGCCGGGCGAAGTCCGACTGTTATTATGTAAACAGAGGGAATCTCCTGAGGGCTCACATGACCGCACACCAGAGTGAGCTGTTGCGGTCTGGTCTAGACAATTTCTTGATGATCGGAGATGTGTATAGGAGGGATGAAATTGATTCTACACATTTTCCTATATTTCACCAAGTGAGTAAAGCTGTATATTATTTTTTTATTTATTTCTAACAATAATGTTGACTATTTCCCACAAATTGACAGCAAGAAGCATAACACAGATGTGTAAGGAATGGGGAGAGGCCTTAACTCAAGAGTGGGACAGATCAGGTTAAACATTCACCTGCCCTTATTCCAATTTATTTGAGGTTGGCACTGCATTTCTTCCATACTCCTGCGAATGACCAGGAAAAGAGAACTATACTTATTTATCAGGGATACTTTTTTGTTATTAGATGTAACAGGTCGGGTATAACTAACTTTTGTAATATGATGAATCACACAGGGATATTGTAAACGCCAGTAAGCGGGTCACAGTCTTCAGACTCTCTGACTATTGTGGCCTCAAGCTGCTGTCAACAAATCTTCTACATACTACTATTCTACTCATGTATAGTTCAAGAAAAGACACATTTATTGGTATATAACATGGTATTCCTAAATTTTTTCTAAATGTAAACCTTATTATTTTTCAGGTAGATGCAGTACGATCCCAGCGTAAAGAGGAACTGTTTCCTGGGCAACCAGATCTAGAAATTTTTGAGCCAAAGTATGACAAGAACAATCCTCATTCCTTTATAAACTCCATTGATGACCCAATGAAACAAAGCTGCCATACGTTAGAAGCTGTTAAATTAATGGAGACACAACTAAAAACCCACCTCATAGGTCTAACAAAAGTGTTATTCGGTGAAAGTATAAAATACCGATGGGTTGAAGAGTACTTCCCTTTCACTCACCCTTCATGGGAGCTTGAAATATTCTACGAAAACAAATGGATGGAAGTCTTAGGCTGCGGCATCGTAAGAAACGAGATTCTAGTCAACGCAGGGCCTTCAAATACTATAGCATATGCATTTGGACTTGGTTTAGAAAGACTTGCAATGGCTTTGTACAAAATCCCTGATATTCGGTTAATGTGGAGTACGGATTCTGGATTTTTAACACAGTTCGAGAATATTAACTTAAATGCAAAGATAACATATAAGCCTGTATCGTCGTATCCTCAGTGTACAAATGACATTTCATTTTGGTTGCCTGCCAACTTGACAATAGATACATTTACTAGCAACGACTTCTACGATCTAGTCAGAGATATTGGAGGTGATATTATTGAACAGGTTCGTTATTATATTTATAATTTCCTTGTACATATTATAAAATAAAGTACTCCACCGCGTCTGTCGGTCTGTCTGTTCGCGATAAGGTTTTAGTATACAACTTGACCGACATCCACGCGGGCGAAGCCGCAGGCGTCAGCTTATCCATACTATAATTATATACTTATACTATACTATCCATACTAATATTATAAATGCGAAAGTAACTCTGTCTGTCTGTCACTCTTTCACGCCTAAACGGCTGAACGGATTTAGATGAAATTTGGTACAGACATAGTTTGGAACTTGAGAAAGGACATAGGATAGTTTTTTTTTTTTTTTTCGCGAGATAAACCAAAAATCTTCCGGAAGTCACTATTCCACGCGAACGAAGTCGCGGGCAAAAGCTAGTTTAATATAAATGGGTATCATAAATTCAGAACTAGCATTGATAGGCTTCACCACCTTTGTAGTCTAGGCTAGTTTTCTCCTTATTTCAGACGAAATTATTGACATTCACTCTCAGGCCGTGTTACTATATCGACAATATTATATGCTCTTTTGGGCATATAATTTGACACAAGATAGAAATATGACAATTCCCTTTTGATTGATCGACCCATCTATACCTTTGCTCCTCAAGAAAGTCTGTTCCCTTACAATATAATTATTTTTCCAGGTGCGGCTCAAGGACAAGTTCATTCACCCGAAGTCTCAGAAGCACAGTCTATGTTACAGCATAGTATACAGACATCTGGAGCGCACGCTCACTCAGGCAGAGGTCAACCAAGTTCATAAGGAGATTGAGAAGGCTGTGGTCGACGCCTTCGGTGTAGCCATTAGATAAAACATTATTTATTTGTTAATATAGTATGTTGAATTTCATGTTGATTGTTTCAATTCATCTTCGATTGTATTCAGTAGGTACATCAGTCAGCCTCCCCACACGTAAACTATCATTGGTTTTTACAACTGTACACTAGGCTGTACGTAGGCGTACTTAATGCCACTATATTGTCCCACTGCTGGCCAAAGGCCTCCATATCGTTCCACTCTTCGCTCTGTGCGGTTTTCTCCGTCCAAGTTGTCACAAACGCTTCCAAGACGTCGCGCCAGCGTTTTCGAGGCCTCCCTCGGCGACGAGGCATTCTCTACCAGAAGAAAAAGCTGCTATTCCCTACAATACTGCAATACCTATACGGTCAAAATATACGGCCGCAATCATCATCTTGGCCTTGTCCCATTATATTTGGGGTCGGCGCTACACGCTTTCTTCTTTCATTCTCCTCTGTCAGACGGCATCTTTACTCGTCCTTCATATCATTCTTTACGAAATCTATCCATCATTTCTTTGGTCTTCCTCTCCCACTACATTCATCAAAATTTACCTATATTCATCAAATCATCACTCTTTTAGTCACGATGTGATTCGTCGTTCCTCATAACGTGCCCCTACAAAGTCAGTCGATTCCGTTACCACTTCTCTGAAAGTGGCACCACTTTCAAATTTCCTCTTGCTCACATACGAGTATTAGAGGAAATTAACGCGTACCTATTCAGGTACGCGTTCCTTACATTATCTTATTCTTGCCACACCACACATCCTCCTTAACATTATCATCTCCGCTAGATGTAATCTTTATCATCCATCTTTTCTAAGTAGATTGAGCTAGAGTAGAGAAAGCTTCTCTTAGATAATGGCTATCTACATTCATACTCAACATTTTCCTCATACCACGATAACCGATTACCACACAACTGTTCAGTCACCGGCACCACTTTGCTTCTTATATGTACCGTTTCCTTATTTTCGAGGAGCTCGTGGCTATATGATATACCTACCACTTTGGGCGATCTTTAGGCTAGGTTACTTAGGTAGCCACGCTTGCCTAGGTCGACGTAACCCGAAGAATCGTCAGACTTAAATGGCAATAATAATAATAAACATTTTATTTCAGGCTTCTAAGGCCCATAGGTAAAATACACAAATAACATAAAACAATAACAACAAACTAATACATATGAAAAAACCTTATAAACTATAACTACTTACACACGTACCTAACGTTGGCGGCGTCGTGTTGCGCTGCGAGGTGTCACGTAATCGTCCCCGGAAACGTCGATACAAGACACCTTTCGGCCAAAAGTCCTCGGATCCTTCATGCAGGTCTGTAGATGCTGGGTTGGGACTCGTACCACGAACGATTTAAAGTTGATGTTGTGGCGCGATTTCAACCTTTCAGCCCTCAGAGTCCAGCTGGCAATGGGCAGGGCACATTGTTTGCAGAACGGATGGCCGATGGGGCCGAAAAGTTCATGGAGCGGCGCCCGCGAACCGGAAGACGTTGCGTTGGAAGGCCTCCCACTAGGTGAACCGATGACCTGGTGAAGGTTGCGGGGAACCACGGTCCACGGGATGCTAGACGCACTGGACCGGTCAATGTGGCGACACCTGGGGGTGGCCTATGTCCAGCAGTGGACGTCTTTTGGCGGAAATGATGATGATGAATATGATGATGCTTGCCTAGGTTGCTGTAGATGGGTGACCACTCATTGTATTACATGCAGAGTTCCCTCCGTGCCTCGGAAAGCACGTTAAGCTGTTGGTACTGTTGCCATATATAGATCTTTAGCAGTCGTTACTGTAGTCAGCGACCAGAAAGTCTGACAACAAGTCTTACCAAAGGGTATCGTATAACCCCGTCGAGGCCGCGGATTTTTGTATTAGATGACGTGGCCTCGGCGCAAGGGCAAAGAACGAACATGGGTTCGGTTTTTAGTCAGTAGAAGTCTGACACTCCCCTTCGTTCTGCCCAAGAGCGGGGCGGGGGGGGGGGGGGGTCATTTGATGATTTTCCACCCACCAAAAAAAAAAAAGGGTATCGTATAACCTAGTATATATTAACTGGGTTGTGGAGGTCAGATAGGCAGTCGTTCCATTTAAAAAATACTGGTATTCAGCTGCATTCGGCTGCAGGCAGATGATAATGTAGGTACTTAAGTACTCTTTCCTTATTTTATCCAATCGCGTTAGGTACCACACATCCCCTTTAAATTGTCATTTGTATGTTTGAATGAGATTTAGAAACAATAACGTGAAAAAGTTTTTGATGGCAGCTAACGGTTTAGATATTTATAATGATATGTGTCTTGTACACACGGCTAGTCGGCTACACATCAAGCTATACATTTCCAGTTTACGCTGATCTCGCACTGTACCTACGGAAATCCTATACAATGCGAGACCAGCTTATATACTGGAAATGTATAGCTTGATGTGTAGCCGTGTGTACAGGGTGGTCCTAATAATATATGACATGAAAAAATAAGGCGATAACTCTCAAGAATCGCGGAACATACGTGGGGGGTTTTCCGGGGACCCTTGGGCACGAGGAAATTTGGACTATACTTGTACATACTGGGGGTATGTATAATTCAAGTACCTACTTTAAGTGAAACACAGACATAATTTCTATTATTATTTATTTCACATAAATTAAACACCAGTTTCACGACATTAAATACACCTGGTGGATTGAATTGTGATGTCCTGTTAAGATCAGGCCCGCCTGTTCTACTTATTTTACCATAACTGCACTGCAGGTTAAAAATATCAATGATGCAGTTGTTTGGTAACTTCTATACTTAAACATTAAATGGAAAAAACATCTCGAACTTTTGAAAGACGATAAAAAATCTTATTGCTCCGTCAGATTTACAAAAATGTTGGACACATATTTTTTTTTCTTTTTTCACGTAAACAAAAAACGAAAACGATACAGTGCTTCGAAAACTCGTGTGACGACACATTTCAGTACCTAGTACCTACATTTTTTTCCGTATGTGTCGTTACAAGCCTGCACTATGATCTTTGACGTATCTTCGTCAATTTTAATTAATTTGATAAAATAAATAAAATACACGTACTTATTTATACTTATCCAGTATTTTTCGATATTCCAACTGATGGACTAAACAGAATCATATTTTTTTTAGTCAGGCGACATCCCTATTTTTTTAATAGTTTGGTTTGTGAGTATATCGCATTACAGTGTTACATTTATAAGACACAACATCAGGAACATACTGCGGACACTGCGGTGTCTACTAATTTATACATCCAGTTAAGAATCACATTAAATTTACACATATTTACAAAATGAAAAATAACCCTCCTTCAGGGCTTTGCCGCAGTCGGGTAAAAAACAAGTTGTGACGATATCTGGTTAGTGCGACACGCCTCTTTTGCAGCCACATTTAAGAGTAGTACACTGAGAAAAAAATCCTGAGACAAAGCTGCAGTTTTACATTGCGGGCAAATTCTTGCGAAAGTGACAAAATAATTTTGAGATTACAGCAAAATAACCTTTGCTGCCACAGCAACTTTTTTTTTGTGAAACGCAAATATTGTGAACCCCGCAGTAAAATATTGTGGCGTTATCAATTTTTGGGCCCTTAGATATAATCGCAAAGTGGTATTTAGCGGGGTTCACATGGTTAAAGTTTGTGTAGTTCGCAATGTGCGCTGCACATTGACTTTAGACGTTGTGGCGTTAGCAATTATTGGGCCCTTTGATAAATTCGCAAAGTGGTAATTTGCGGGGTTTACATGGTTAGAGTTTGTGCAGTTCGCAATGTGAGCTGCGCATTGACTTTAGATATTGCGGCGTTAGCAATTATTGGGTCCTTTGATATATTCGCAAAGTGTTAATATGCGTTGTTCACATGGTTAGAGTTTGTGCAGTTCGCAATGTGAGCTGCGCATTGACTTTAGATATTGCGGCGTTAGCAATTATTGGGGCCTTTGATATATTCGCAAAGTGTTAATATGCGGGGTTCACATGGTTAAAGTTTGTGTAGTTCGCAATGTAAGCCGTACATTGATGTTATAAGTTGTGGCGTTATCAATTTTCAGGCCCGTTGTTAAAATCACATGTTGGGAATCTGTGGGGTTTACCAAGTTAAAGTTTGTGTGGTTTGCAATATAAGCTGTGCATTAATGTTATATGCTGTGGCGTTAGCAATATTCGGGCCCTTTGATAAAATCACGATATGGTAATCTGAGAGGTTCACTTATGGCATGGCTGATTTCTGGTCAAAAGTAATTTTATCCTATTATGTATCTAAATCTATCATTCCACTCATGCTGGTTTCGTTAGCGAAGCTAACAATAAGAAGAAAGGGTTCACAGGTTATACGTTTGTGCATGGTTCCGGTGTTCGACATTAACTTTGACATCATGTTGTGGCGTTAGCAATTATCGAGCCCTTTGATAAAATCGTATAAGTTGGTAATCTGTGGGTGGGGTTCATATAATTGAAGTTTGTGTAGTATGCAATTTAAGTTGCACTTGTTTTATATGCTTTGGCCAATGATATTATATAATCATCACATTACACCATTAACAATTAAATTTACCAAAGATCCCCTTTGATAAAATCGCAATATCTATTAAAAGGCGTTCACAAAGTTAAAGTTTGTGTCGTTCGCAATATACCTAAGCAGCACATTGATTTTTTATGTTGTGGCATTGAATTTTTTTTTTTATAAAATTGCAAATTTGTACTCTGTGGGGTTAACAATTCTAAGGGCACGAGTTCACAATGTGCATAATTCTCTAACAATGTTCAAATTGCTATAAACACAATTCAAACTTAGCGAGGGTATCCTAACATAGATAAAAATACAAATCAACTATAGTGAAAATCACAAAGTTCATTCTCGACAATGTTTGAATTTGGTAAAGTTGTTAAAATCGATCGGTATCTAGTTTAGTCTTCGGTCGGCAGTGGCGGGCAACACTACTCGTAATAGCTTATAGTCTATAGAGAATATATCTCCGCGGCGCGTGCGTTATGTTGGTACGGTACACTTGGTACACCTGATTTTAATTATCTAATTCTAGTTCTTCTAGCCGTTCGGATTTTCGGAATTTAGGAAGGAAGAAGGAAGTACACCGCACGGACACACAGAGACATTATTACAGAGGTTTTATGACCGTCGGCGCGTCTGCGAGTGCGTCGATAATCGTCGTGAAAAGTAAAACTGTAAAAAAAGTGCGTGTGGTGAAAAAGTGTTATTTGTGGTGTGGTTATCTGTGGTGAAAAAGGGGTTTACAAGCTGTACCTACGTGTTTAATTATAACTTAATGTTTGATTAAAAATTGGTGACATTTTGATAACTGCTTTTTATTATGTAGATAGTCATTCCCGTTTCTAAGACGTTGCACATGATTAATACACCGGGCTTCAGATTTTAGCACTCTAGAAGCTCTGTGCATTGCTGGCATGTGCAACGCTAAATAATTCTACTATTGCTAATCTATACACTATGCTTTATTAGCAACCTTCACGTTGTGGTTCCAACAAAGGCGTGATCTAACATTGTGATGATCGCCATTTTACCATTGCTATTTCCGCAGTACCATATTGCAGAAATAGCAATGCTACCATTTATGTTCCCACAGTACAATGTTGCTACTCCAGCAATATTGTACTGCGGGAGCAGCAATGGTAACATTGCTATACCTGCAATATGGTACTGCGGAAATAGCAATGGTAAAATGGCGATCATCACAATGTTAGATCACGCCTTTGTTGGAACCACAACGTGAAGGTTGCTAATAAAGCATAGTGTACATAGCTAGAACCACAAGGTTGACAGATAACATTGCGTTAATCGCAACTGCAGGCCTGTTTTTACATCACAACTTTGTTGAAACCACAACTTGAAGGTTGCTAATAAAGTAAAGTGTACATAGCTACAACCACAAGGTTGACAGATAACATTGCGTTAATCGCAACTGCAGGCCAGTTTTTACATCACAACTTTGTTGAAACCACAACTTGAAGGTTGCTAATAAAGTAAAGTGTACATAGCTAGAACCACAAGGTTGACAGATAACATTGCGTTAATCACAACTGCAGGCCAGTTTTTACATCACAACTTTGTTGGAACCACAACTTGAAGGTTGCTAACAAAGCAAAGTGTACATAGCTGGAACCACAATGTTGAAAGATAACATTGCGTTAATCGCAACTGTAAGATTGCAACTATAGCAAACTGTACGTTGCTAGATTATATAAGTTTAACACTGTGATATCTCCACGTTTAAAGTTGCGAAATAGGAGCCAACAGAGTAAGTTTGTGAAAACGAGCGTTTGTGAAATTCGCTATGTGATAATCCACAAAGTACACATTTCCACTTTGTCACTTTCGCAATAGTTTTTCGCAATAAAAAAGTTGCTGCGGCAACAAACTTACTCTGTTGGCTCCTATTTCGCAAACTTTTATTGTTAATTTAACAATACTTTTTTCTCAGTGTACTTAGACGTGTGTCATGTACAGAGGTCAGCAAATCAAGTTGCTAAAATTAACCGGAATTGAGCAATTTTAATCGCCGTATATAATATACCTAAAAAAGACTCCCCACACTAATCGCACTCAGTAATCACCACGAAAATGTGTTACACTACACCCAAAATATATACACGTGGAGTAAAGTTACACCCTAGAGTAATATCAGTTGCACGGTTATACCATACATTTTGCATAGTTTAAGTTTGGTGTACCTATCGTCATGCAGAAAGAAGGCCAAAATAACTCTAAGGAGTAATTGAAAAACTTAAAACCTCATTATTAAGAAAAACTTTTACATTGAAATGGGTAATAAAGTCAGCGAAATAATTGCTAAGCAAATTGATTACGAACTTTCGAAAAGAAAAAATGTATTCAAGAGCGAGAGTAGCGAGCTTGAAAATTTGAACACCTACCTCGCCTTTGATAGGTTTTATTTTGTCATTTTTGCTAATAACTGTCATTATTTTCTGAAAGGTGGATAACTTTACTCTAGAACGGTAACTTTATGGGATGTCAATTTGCTTATCAAATTAATCTCCCTGACGGTAAAACGCCTAAGACATTTTCAGTCATTTCAATTACACCTTGTATATTATTCATAATTATTAAATATAATTAGGATAGGTATCCTAAAATAATATCACAGAAAACCCATGGATTACATCACACAGATCACATCATACATCAGGATTAATTGTTATCATGTTACACAATTATTATTATAAATACACATATTCAATACTGGTTTATCGTTCATAACTTTATACACAATCTACAAAAATACATCTCATTCTAAGATGAAAAGAACATGTACAAGAAAACACATTAATATTTTATCCCGGATTCTGGAACATACGTAAGCCCAAAAACTAGCAAACAAAATTATGAAATTACGTCAACTGCTGCGATTGACTACTCGTATCTGAATGATCAATAGACATAATTATACCGTCTTATTACAAAACGTAGTTAAACCTGGTTTAACTTAGACTTGGTTTATCTCGCATGCTGTCACTTTCTTTTGAATATTATTGAAGTGAGACGTCATGCGAGATAAACCAAGTCTAAGTTAAACCAGGTTTAACTACGTTTTGTAATAAGGCGGTGAAGGTTTAATTTCGTTCTAGAAACCGGGTTTTAGTCAACCAAAATGTACTACCGAGCTAACTGAGGGTCTGCCAGTTTTCACCATTATCCCTCTATTTTTTATGGTGGCTGGGAAACCATCAAAAGGCCCCCTTCCGCTCTGGGCGTGAAAACCACCCACGTTCCTTCATAGCCCTGTGTGTTCCGGGGCCGCGGTATCTGTTTCGAACAGTCCCGCAGCCCCAGCAGCACCTTTATAAAGAATAAAATAATTTATAAAGAATAAAATAAGGGTTAAAACAGTCAGAATAGTAGGTAGTACGCCAGTATTATATTATCTGTGATAGGTAGGTACATTAAAAATAAAAAATCTAATCTACTTAATTCAATATGTAACTAACTAAAAGTTGAAAAGTGATCGACCGTCAGCAAACTCAGTAGGTACCTAGTATATAAAATTGTGATTTTGAACTATGGAAAGCTCCGATAGCTTTCCGTAATTCTTAGTATGGGTTGGAAATTCGTCAAGCAATAGACCGATCTAGAGGTTTTGCATTTCACAGCCAACACAAGTTAGCATAAACATAAAACTCTTATCGCACTACAACTTAATCCTAAACAATCATAGTATTAAAAAAAATCGGCGCAGGTCACAAAATAAAAATAATTCAAAAAAGTTTTACGCTCATATATTATATCACACTACATTTTTTATTATGAAAGCATGAGCAGCATGTTTATTCTAGCAATGAAATATACAGTAAATGTAATTTTGTAGTTAATCTACCGAAAACCTTAACCACACCTACCAGTCCACATCAGTGTTAATCCTATCTGAATCTTACAAATATATTTTTTATATTTACATTCAGTTTTATTTTTCTATACTAATATTTTATAGAAGTAAAGTTTGTGTGTTTGTATATTTGTTAAATTGTAAGGGGTAATCTCGGGATCTACTGAACCGATTTTAAAAATTCTTTCACCAATAGAAAGCCACATTATTGCTGAGTGTCATAGGCTATTTATCCCTGTATTCCCACGGGAACGGGATCTACGCGGGTGAAACCGCGGGACGTCCGCTAGTACTTTATATAAAAAGTTTTGTTTGATATTTATATAATTATTATGTGGTATGGGTTTTTTTTTATAATATAATAGGCGATGAATTGTATGAATTAAAATAACTGCATTTCTGAATTAAAGAAATAATAATTATGGTAGGTAGAAAAAAAGTTACGCTCATATAGCTTATTTCCTGAAATATTAAATTAATCCGATTTTAAAATAGAATAATGTTTGATCTTAAGCAAATGTCTATACTTGGAATGGAAAGGAAAATTAATAGCTAGTTTTAAGCGTAGTTATTGGTTGAAAATCTGTCAATGACATCTTATATTTAAAAATAGCTTGATCTCATTGGTCAAAATGGGACTTAGCTATGGTCACGCCATCTACAATAAGTTTTAATATCCATTGAAACAGTTGTAGATATACTAATTATTAAAACACTCTTAATGAGATAAATTAAGAAAAACATAACCCTTTGGCAGTGGGGTAAAAACACTATCCTACAGAGTACAGACAAATAATAAAATCACTACCTAAATAAAAACGCCAGGTGATTTATTTAAACACTAAGTAGACTACTACTACGATTTACTTTTGTCAAAGATTGACTATGATTTATTTTTGTCAAAGTCTACATATTTCTGTTGTCCAAGATGCGACTTTCAAATACAATTACCGTCACAGAACACTACATCACGCAATCAATGTTACCCTATCCTCCGAATATTGCCCCAGACAAACCGCGGGTTATAAACACGTCGCCCTATGTAGGTTGCAAAGTCAATTACACGCCTAAAATACAGTGACCTTCCTCCTCATCATCACTCTCATCTACATCAAACCCAAATGGTGCATCTGGGTCAATGAAATCATTGTCAGCATCGGTCACGTAAAAAGTATCACTGGCAGTGTCAGCAGCTGGTAATTCATTCGCTTGTGAATCACTATCATCGCCACTCATATGTTCCTCGTTATTTTCTGGCAATTCAGATTCATTTTGCTTGTCAACAGGCACTTGTTTGTCCATATTGTCAACGTCATTCATTGTAACATTTCCAATGTCAGCCACTGGTAGTTCTGATTCAATCTGTTCTCTAACCGGTGCTTGCCGTTCTAATACAATTTTGCCACCTTCAGCCACTGGTAGTTCTGATTCAATCTGTTCTCTAACCGGCGCTTGCCGTTCTAATACAATTTTGCCACCTTCAGCCACTGTCAGTGAAAATGAATCAATTTCCATTGGAACCGATTTGGGTGCAATATTTTCATGCATCTTTTTCGCTATCTTAGATAGCGGTTCATCGTCAGACGAATCATCGGATAAAATAGTAGTGGCGAATTGTTTTCTAGGTTCTGTACGTGACGTCGTTGCAACCGGCTCGTTATCTGCTCTTATTTGACCTTTATACATCAATTCGCGCTTTTTCAACGTAATTTTCTTCAAGAACGGCCGCATAAGCACAGGGCTATTTAATTCTGCGCTTTCCACATCAGCGTCTGAGTCAGCGTTCATATTAATTTTTCTTAAAAATTGCTTTCGCTTTCTTGTATGGTCTAAGATAGAACTTGTCACGTTTTTAATATTTTGATTAATTTTATTTAGGTTTAACCGTTGCAGAATACTGGGTTTCAGGGCTTTGAACAATTTTACCGGTCTAGCTGGGCCAGTAAAAGCTGAAGGTTTTGAAACTGGCCTAGCAGCAGAATCGTCACCTGGCAAATTATTAACGAGTAAAAGTGACCGTTTGCTAGGTGAAGGCTCTGGTGACGTATCTGTACTTTGCTGTTCTGGTATATCATCTTCAGTTAGATCGATAACCGATTTCGGTGCAATATTACGTAGTAGTGTCCGCGGCATTGGAGCTTGTTGTGTTATTCCTTTCATGCAAACATTTATTGGTACAAGGTATCCATTTTCCATATCTAATTTAAAGAATACTCCTTTATTCGCGCACGCGTATTTAAGCTCGTACAGAGAAGTAATTGGCGTCAGCTCGCCAAGTGCTGATTGTATTTTCGGAACTACAGGTTGAGGAGGACTGAGGGCTCCGGGTATCAACATTGGCTGTAATATAGTTGAACCTTGACTAGGTGGATCAGTAGAGGGTAAGACTGTCCCCTGAACAGGAACTGCAGTTTGTCCATTTTCAGGTGGCGTCATGTCTTCATCAAATATACCCGACATTTCCATCAAATCCGACAGTATATTTTTAGGTTTAGGTTTACTAGGCTCACTTACACTTTCTGCGGGTACCTCAGTACTTGCCTTCTGTGTTGCTGGCTCAGGAAGGTCTTGTACTTCAATAGTAGTGTTCTGACCTGATATCTCAGATTGCGCTTCAGTTTTTTCTGTTAATACTTCCTCAGATTGCGCTTCAGTTTTTTCTGTTAATAATTCCTCAGATTGCGCTTCAGTTTGTTCTGTTAATACTTCGTTTACATGTGAGCTTTCAATCTGGTTTGAAGTTTTAGCTAGATCTATTTCAGCATTTACATGCTGACTTGATGAGATAGGCTGATCTTCTGGTTGTTCAGCTGATACTTCCTGTACATCAGTACTTTTAATCTGGCTTGAGTCTACGTCAGCACTCACTTTATTTGATGGGTCAGGATGACCTTGTAATTGTACAGTTGACGCTGAAAGCATTTCATTTTTAGTCGACTCCTGGATATTTTCTTGAATGTCAATAACTGTATTTATTTGGTTGACGTTTTGACTACTTTCTGTAGCTATGACATTAGTGCTAATGCTAGAGTCAGTGCGATTTTCTTCTATTTCATTAGCCGTATTCATTTGTGCAATACGAGTAACATTAGGAGAGCCTTCATTATTTACTGTTACATTTTCCTCATTGGTTAGAACATTGGCTACAAGAGGAGTTCCTTTATCATTTTCGTTTACATTAGGTGCAGACTCATCATCATTGTCAATGAGATCAACAACCTCGCCTGTCGTGACAGCGGGTGTCACCGGAACATTTAATATATTCAACGCTTGCTCCTGTGCGGCGCCTCTTTCCATGTGAGCGCGCATAGCTGCAAGATATTCAGGCATCTCCGTCATGTCTGTTGCGGTCACCTCCACATTCGGGTCTATTCTGTACGAAACAGTCGCATCCGGCAGCAATATTATATGCACACCTGTCGGTAATTTGAAAGATGGCTCTAAAGCTTTTTTCGCGTCATTGAAATATTTCAGGTTAAAAGGAAACTTGATCGTGGTCAGCAATATTTTATTCTTTCCCAAATGTAATGGACAAGCTGTAGGTTTTTCAGAAATTTGTTTACTATTTAAGAATATAATTTTTTCCCTGATATTTTTTGGTGTTTCGAAGGAGTTTTTTATGAGGGATGGGGATTTTGGACAAATACGTCTGGTATTTGTTTTAAGTGTATTTTGCACTATAAACTTTTTATCCGCCAATACTTTAATTAAACTAGGTGAAGAAATTTTATTCGGAGATATCGTTGCAGTAGGAGTATTTATCGCATTGAGTATCACAACTTCAGATTGATTGTCAGAACTATTAGATGTGTTTTGATGTGAAGGTGTAGCTGCCTCTGCAGGGACGCCAGATATCAAGTTGTGATTTTCCGAAGTAGAAACGGACACAAATTTACGTCTAACTGTGTTGGGAATCTCTGGGCCCCGTATCGCGGGAGGTGGGACCACTGCAGAAGTAGAAACGGACACTTCACCACCCAGCCTGGGAACAGGCAGGTGTACACCCACAGCTTGATCACTCAAGAATTCAAGGTCATTCTCATTAGTTTTCCCTTGAGTATTCGAAGCCTCTAAATCTATAACTATCTGGTCTGATGCTAGGGGAGGAACTCGGACTGACGCCGTACCAGTAGGAGTTTCGCGTGCATACATAGGTTTCGCGTTCACGCTGAGACGCGTCCCTCCCGTTACAAGAGTTACGTTACTTGCAATTCCTTTTGGATTTGGTGCTTTAATGATTTGCAATTCATTGCCTTTCACTTCCTCGTCTTGCACAGTATCTCGGTTCCTATAATAATCATGTAACAACTGGCGACAACAACACTTACATCGTCTGCTACAGCCGTGAGCCGGTATATAGTCCCTCTTAAATAACAACTGTAACATTCTGTGTCGAGCCCAGCAACAATATTCCATCGCGTTATTGGGCTCTTCGCATCCTGCATCTACTTTCCTACCACGTTTAGGAACAGGTGGATAGCTGTTTGCCGCGGATTTTACATAAAATATGGGATTCTGGCGCTTGGTATTATTTTTCTTGCGCTCTGTCAAAGTTCCAGGTTCTTCGGAAGTTACAGGCTCTTCGAAAGGTACAGGCTCTTCTATCACAAGCTCTTCGGAAGTTACAGGCTCTTCGATCACCACCTCCTCGGAAGTTACAGGCTCTTCGATCACCACCTCCTCGGAACTTACAGGCTCTTTTTCACCCGCTACTATATTAGATGAATGATCACATCGATTAACCGATCGTGCATGTTGTGGAGACGTCTGTTGAACGGCGTTTTTGCGTTTTTTCTTTTTGCGCGCAACTACTGTCGGTTTTTTTTCATCAGTTAAAAGACGTAACATTTTGTTTAGAGCATCTAAAGTTAGGAGGGCCTCGTCACACCTTTCATTTTGGGTTGCTTTATAATTTTTAGTTATCCAAGGTATTTCAGGTCTAAATTGCCTCGGCTTCCATGGAAGGGATTTTGGCGGTAAAACTCTTTTTCCATTTACAAATCTCGGCGGTCGGCCAGTAATTACTGTATTTCGAGGTCTGTAGCCATCAGTAAATCTTAAATCAGGACGTATTTCACGTGATGGAGGTATAGTATACCCTTTGGGTGTGACGGAACGCAAATCGTCTATATTTTGGACGATTTGGTTATTACGTGAAATTATAGAGTCTATAGACCTTATTATGTTGTTCGCTTGTGGTTCTATCGGTCGTGAATCTTGGACTGTTTCTGCGGTTGTTACAGTTCGTTGAGGATCCGGAACTGGAGGAGGAGTCGCAGTGATGGGAGATGTGACAATAGTAACTGGTACTTGCGGCTGATTATTTTGAACTTGGATAGGAGTTACTTCCGCAGTAAGGAGTCGTTGGTTGATGCGGCGTATCTCACTAATATCCGGTAGGTTTATTACTGTATTTCTCTCACTCATTCGAGCCACGTCTATAGGCTGTTTCGAGGCTTCCAAACATTGGCGTATCATTGGAATAATATCTGCTTTATTCGAGTTATCTATGAGACTCTGAGCAGGCATAGCCGAGGGCACTACTGAAACGCTATGACTTTCCGTATCATCGATAATTTCAATTTCCGTTTTAACGTCATGGTCAGCAGGTTTTAGATATAGTGTTCCGGATATAAGCTTAGATTCGAAAGTTTTACTTAGGTCAATAGTCAAGGGCTTACACGACTTGATTAGTACCCGGTTACGCGGGGAGCTAAAGAATCCCACGCTTAGCCTCTTGAGCCTAGTGTTAAAATCAGGGTTTTTACACAACTGTATAGGATTATATCTGCGACTTCGCGGTTTTCTTAATAAGTAGCTAGTTCGTTTTACTTTAAGGCTTTCATCTATACTCTCATCACTGTCACTGTCAGTAGATGGAACAATATCATCATTTTCTATTTTACATTCTATGGGTACAGTATGATCTTGTGGGAAAATTGTTTCAGTGACATTTAGTGGTTCTTCTTTAACTATAAGGGTATCAATACTATATGTATTTATTGGGACACATTCAATTGTTTCTTTATTATCATTTACTGTTTCCTTTTTAATATTTTCATCACAAGAGTTATTATCGATTGTTTGCTTTATAATTGGTTTGCTCCTTTTCGTAATGGCGTCTAATAATAGTTTGTCATTAATATGATCGAAGGGCTGTGTGCGAAACAGGCCCATGCTATCTAACCTGGTTGTGTATACGATGGGGTACAACAGCAGCTTTGCATCTATTTTCGGAGTATCTTCATCTGCTTCGTTACCTTCGATATCTGATTCTGTAACAATGATACTAGTTTAGATCTATGGTCAAACGCAACTTTGGACGACTGTAAATGTAGTTAACTGAAGCTAAAATGGTAAAAAGCCACTCACCATTCGAACTATCTTCTCCAAAATAAGCCTCGCCGTTGTCCACAATCTCGATCCCTTCATCCGCGAAAACAAGACCAGCTGGCAGCTCCTCGAAACCGAAAAACTTTTCTTCTTTCTTTACAACCTCTATTGTCTTCTCAACTCCACTGACTATTAAAGGCTCAGTTGAGGTAACTTCTAGAATTTTAGGTGTTTCAACCTCCTTAGGTTGGTCTATGATACTTTTGGGTACAGTTTTTTGGTCTTTGAGAGTGATAAGGTCATCTACAGTATCTTCTTCTTCATCTGAATCAATAATTACAACAGGCTTTGAATCATTGTCTATGATTTCTACATCCTTCATTACTTCTGCTGTTTCGTTAACTGTAGAATTACTGATTTCAGTATTTGAAACGTCAATATTGGGTATGTTTTC
Source organism: Diarsia mendica (assembly GCA_949316265.1). NCBI lineage: Eukaryota > Metazoa > Arthropoda > Insecta > Lepidoptera > Noctuidae > Diarsia > Diarsia mendica. Next base: position 13,398,901 of record OX438898.1, on the reverse strand, counting down.
ATTGGTAACTGGTTGAGTACCGTCTTTATTGTGACTGGTCATACTAATTTCATCTTCGCTACTGTTAGTATCGGTAACATCTACGATACTAATTATATTGGTAGCTTCAACGCTACCGAAAACACCGGCTTTGTCCACGTTAGCACTAACACTGCTCTCAACTACATTACCAACAACGCTTGTTTCGTCAATTCGACCCAAAACATTACTAGATTCATCATTACCAGAGATTGGTATCTCATCATCATCACTGATTTCGTTTATATCTTCAGGTATATTATCACCAGCACCTGGACTAGGATCTCTAACAGTACCCTGATTATTTTCGATATTTACAACATCGTCTTTATCGTCACTTCCGATTTCGGTTACTTGATCATTATTACGGGCAATATTATCTATAATAATATCCACATTATCGACTTTCGCTTCAGCATTCTCAACTGTGATTGTCTCTTGAATACTGGTATTTATATCGTTAGAGATATTGGTATCGTTAGCGTTAACTACGCTTTTACTGGCGTCATTTTCAATGTTATCATAGGTTCGATCTTCGTCTATGTTAGCGATTACACTGGTATCAGTAACATTACCGAACACGGAACCAATTCGAGGCATGACAGAATCTTCTTTATCTGTGACTGTATCTTCTTCAATTTGATTGTCATTCTTTTCTTGGTTATTTGCTTCAGCATCCATACTGTCAATTTGTAAGTTTTCTAAAGCTGTTGATTCTAGAACTACTTCGAACATGGATTTCTTTGGCGGTTCTGGGGGTGTTTCATCTTCTTCCATTTCATCTGTTGGTTCTTGTTTTATCCTTACTAATCCTGGAACAGGAAATCCTTCTTCTTCTTGCTTATCCTGTTCTGCCGTGTTATCATCTTGTTCTAGTCTGAGATCTATAGTTTCTATTCTTGGTTCTATCATCACCAAATCTGGTGCATCTGGGGATCAAAAGTGTAAGGTTGAGGTGTCACAAAATTCAGAGACAAAAAAAGTGTAGTTAAAAATCGAACTTTTCACGGCTTTTTCATATTTTTTTTTTATTGCGGGATTTTCATGTATTTTTTAAATGTTTTTTTGTCAATGAAAACATCGTAAATAAGTTAAATCAGTTTGTTTACTTTGCTGTATTGATGAAGATTCCGTTCCACTTACCTACAGATGATTTTCGTTTAGCTGGTTTTGACCGTGCAGCTCTTTCTTGCTTCTCTTCCTGAAATATGTTAACTTCGGTTAACACAGCAGAACAAGTTTCCAATATGGAAATACGCAATAACAGGCCTATTTTGAGCCCATTATAGGATCATTTTAGGCAGACTGTAAAACCATTATAGGAAGGTCCACTCGTGTAGGTCCATTATATGACCCATGGTGAGTGCATCATGCGAACTATCGTAGGGCTATTATACAAACTATTGTAGGACCATTATACAGGAGACTGTAATGTCATTATAGGACCCCGTGTAGGTCCATCATAGGGTACATTATACGAACTAAAGTAGGGCCATTTTACGGATCATTATAGGACCATTGCACGAGAAACTATTAAAGGACCAAGTGTAGGAACATTATAGGGCCAATGGTAAGCCAATCATACAAACTATAGTAGTATCACTATACGGGCCATTGTAGGATCATAATACGAGAGATTGTAAAACCATTATAGGATACCCGTGTAGGAACATTATAGGGCCCATGGGGAGCCCATCATACGAACTATAGTAGGATCACTATACAGGCCTTTGTTACGCAACTGGGCTTATCCCAGTTGTATACGGCCCTGTGTGCCTATTGGCCTTGTACTGTTCTGTCTCCTGCTGATATGGAGTGAAGTGAAACTTATGTTTTTCTTACTAATCCGCTATTCTTTCTGATTAATTTCGTTGTGGGATCCAAAACAGTTAAAATCGTTTCTCTGAGACTTCGTCGAGCTTCATTATATCGGCGCTTTTCTGATGGTCGTCGCCACTGTTGTTTCTGGCTAACAGGAGTTACAGTGGTTTGGGAATAGTGTGCCGGGCTTGTATAGAGCGGAGTTCGTGTGGTATTATAAACTTTTTGGGATCAATACGAAAAAGAATAAATAAAAATTAATATTAATTATAACTTACAAATTCCTCGGGCATTGTGATCAGTCTTAGTTCTATCATTTTATCCCACTCGATGAACTTGTCAATTACTAGTGGCTTATAACTGAAAAGAAATTGATTATAATATTAACTTACCGCCTTATTCATAAAAATAGTTAAGAGTTGTTTAACTTAAGCTTGGTTTATCTCGCATGCCGTCACTTTCATTAAACAACTCTTAACTATTTTTATGAATAAGGCGGTTAGTTTTTAATCAACACGAATTAAGGACGCATTTACGATTGATAAGTCAAATCATTACTTTTTTAAACAAAAGTATGTTTATTAAATACAATGCTTTGTATTTTTAAAATGTTTTTGCTACTTATTGTAGGTAGATGTGCAAGGTACAATTCTTAACTATAAATATAATTTTAGATATGTCCAGTTTCTCAATAAATGTACCGAAGTGAAATTTTTTTACTTAATAGTTAGTTAAGAATTGTACCTTGCACATCTACCTACAATAAGTAGCAAAAACATTTTAAAAATACAAAGCATTGTATTTAATAAACATACTTTTGTTTAAAAAAGTAATGATTTGACTTATCAATCGTAAATGCGTCCTTTAAATATAAATGGCAAAAGTAGGTGTACTTATTAGATACACTTTTTTTTTGGGATTGGTAAATCATCAAATCGCCCAGCAGTGGGACACAATAGGCTAATTTAAAAAAGTCATCAAATAACCTCTCCCGCTCTGGGTAGAGCGGAAGGGAGTGTCAGACTTCTACTGACTAAAAACCACCCATGTTCCTTCTTAGCCCTTTTAGTCGAGGCCGCGGTATCTCTTTCGAACACGCAGCCCTGACGGGATTAGGTATACTTCTGTCTAACCCTTCGGGTATTACAGGCGAGTTGTTTAAAAATATTTATTTTAGCCTCGTTGGTCTAGTGGTCGCAAGTGCGGCAACTGTGCATGAGGTCCTTGGTTCGATTATTCCCAGCCCCCGTAGCATTTCTATTCTATCTCTATTCTACCAAGAATAGACTAAGATTTTTCCATACAATTTGACATGAAACCTCGCTCCAATCTGTCATTTTGTCGATTCTTCCGTCGACAAAACCCGTTTCTTTGGTGGTCATGCTAAGCCGGCAGGTCGGGCAAAATGTTATTGAGTTTTGCCAACTATATTAGGGTCGGCTTCCACTTAAGGCGACATTAGCTGCCCGCGACCTTGAGCGCGCGTTTAACTCATCGCCTAAACAAATAAGGTTGAAAATGGCGATGCGTTTGATGCTCGTGACTGCCAAAATGAACGATAGTTCGCAGATTTAATTTATTTTAAAAAAAAATACGCTGTAATGTTAAAATATTTTTACATATGTCTTTAGTTGGTTAAATTTAAGCTCGTTCCATCGTCGACCTCATCTCTGCCCTTAGGGCAAGATTGAGGTCAAGAGTAAGCCCATATTGAATAAAAAAAAAAAAAAAAAAAAAAAATTCCTTTCTGATAGTAAAAAAATAAATAACAGTTGTCACTCAAAATATTGAGCATTTCGAGACGAAAAAGTTTTTTCGTGTGATTTTTTTGTGATTTTGTGTTTTTTTTTTTCGAGGTTATTGATTACTTTTAGAAAATATTTTTGCATAAGTCTTTTACCTATACATTTGACTATACACTGTATTTTTTTTGGAATTGTAATAAGTAGCAATACGGCTAACTCTGCGACGAAAAACAGGTCGTTTTTACGGTTCCCCCGTTAACTGCGCCTTAAATCGCTTGATGCTTAATATCATCTCTCTCTCATTCATATCATTCCTCACACAATCTACATATCTTTTCTTTGGCCTTCTACTCCCTCTCCATCCATCACTATTTATATCCATCACTTTTTATCATCATCATCAGCCATAAGACGCCCACTGCTGGACAAAGGCCTCCCCCAAAGAACGCCATAACGAACGGCAACGGCGGCCTGCCGTTTGCATCCACCAGTTGCCCGCGACTCTCACGATGTCATCGGTCCACCTGGTGGGTTCGTAGTCACCACTCGAGAACCTTCCTTCTTCCACTTTTTATCATCACAAATTAATAGAAAAAAACAAATACATACGTTGCAGCAATATCAGTTTCCAAGGGAGTCGGCTTAAACTCCTGAGACTGCGCGATTCTGCTGGTATTGCCTCGGTAAGCATACCAGAAGTTGTAGAATTTGTCCCTGGTGGCCTTTCGGAGTTGGTACCAACGTCGCTGTAGCAGCATCGGGGAGACCTGGTGACCTCTGCGAACGAAAATAGGGAAAAAAATCAAGTGAGCCTCTCGCTACAAACTTAAACTTACACCTATTTCCCTTTCCTAGGTTTTTAGGGTTCCGTGTCTCGAAAAGAAAAAACGGAACCCTTATAGGATCACTCGTGTGTCTGCCTGTCCGACCATTCCAACACCCGTTATCTCCGAAACTACAGAGCCTAAATTTTGAAAAAATATAGAAATTAATTTATTAAACATCGGATAATCATCAAACGACGCCTCCCGCTCTGGGCGGTGCAGAAGAGTGTCAGACTTTTACTGACTAAAACTCAGCCGTGTTCCTTCTTATGCTCTTTGCGGTCCAGGACCGCGGTAGCTCTTTCGAAAAAATCTGCAACCCTGGCTAAGCCCTCCTAATTGGGGGCGAGCCTATTCCAACCAAACAACCGAACACAGATTCAGACTTCGTAAGCTGCTATTAAAAAAAAACCTGATGTAAAAACCCAATAACACTTTACCCGACCCGGGAATCGAACCCAGGATCTCATGCTCAGCAGTTGCTATTTCGACCACTAGACCAACGAGGAAGAAATCTTATCTTATCCCTATCTAAGCTGTTAATTGCTAATCCTCGCGATAAGAGTCGAATTCGTCCCGCCATCTTCTTCTGGGCCTGCCGCGTTGCAGTTCGCTGCTGTTTGGAACCCATTGCGTTGTTACTTTAGCCCACAGCTCCCCCGGCATGCGACAGATGTGGCCAGCCCAGTTTAGGCAGTGGTCCGACCGCCGACGATGAACAAGAAACGAGTAGAACTAAAAACTCTAAACGAGTTGGCGATCAGCGGGAAACGAGTGTGTAGTTTCGATGGTTTTGTCCCCGGGCTATAAGGAGTGTGCGCGGTACACGTGTTTACAAATAATTAAGCATCGCTGAACGAGTATCGCTGAGCGATTTATTTTTGAAAGCTCGTCGCTCAGCGACAAAACGAGCAAAAGCGAGTCGTCGCCGGCAGTGTGAACAGTCAGAGAGCAACTTTAACTATATGCATCTCTTTCGTTTACACGGAATGTACATTTATTGTGCGTTTCTTGAGAGAGAAAATCGCCGATAGTTAGTAGTTTTCTCGCCGGCGGTCGGATCACTGTCTTAATTTGAGCTTGTCAGCCGTGTGACTTACCGGTTATTATAATATATAGTAGCCAAAGACCACGCCTCAGCTAGGTTGTCGCCCCTCAGATTTTCAATGCCAAATAACTTGACGAGCTTCAGTAACTCCACCAACACCGGATGATCTTCTTTGGTACCTTTAAGGTTTTCTTGTTCCTGGAAATTTTACAAATGATTTGTTAGCCAAGTGATGAACATACGATTTCACATTTACATAATGGAAGAAATAATGACAATGGGCAGGCGACATTGCTTGCAAAACGGATAGCTGTTGGGGCCGAAAACTCTGGAGTGGTGACCGCGAACGAAGACGTTAAGGTCTCCCTCTAGGTGGATCGATGACGTTGAAGAAGTTTGCGAGGATCCGCTGGAAGCGAGACGCACGGGACCGGCCAATGTGGCGACACTAGGGGGGGCCTATTCCAGCAGTGGCCGTCTTTCGGCTAAAATGATGATGATGAATGATGATGACTGGAAGAAAAGAACGTGTTGCGCCGACTTCAAGTAACATGGGACAAGGGCCGAAAGATGACGATAATTCGTTTCTATTTTCCTTGACATTGACTGCCACGGTCAAGTAAGACGACAAGCCAAAAAGTACCTTAAGTCGACAGAGTTAGGGCACTTTTTTGCTTGTTCGGCTTGTCGTCTATACGTGACTGTGGCGCTCAAAAGGTTAAGTGACTTAACTATAATTTGATAAGTCTTCGTTCATAATTTGAACACTTTTATTCTTTTTAACTGGTCCATTTGATTGTACGCATAAGATCCTGCCGCTCCATGTAAAATACTGGTATTCAGCTGCAGCCGATTAGACTTTAAGCCAACCCTAACATAGTTGGGAAAGGCTATGCAGATGATGAGGTGCCCTTCCTGTTTCTCTTTGATTAAATCAATAATAAACATAATTACCTGACCAATAAGGTCTATATCCTGGTGCACGAGCACCAGGTCGAACATCAGCCAGTCTGTAAGCGTCATCCGGGCGGGCGCAGGCACGGCTTCCATGTTGTCGTCGGCTAAGAATAGACGATCCAGCTTCTTCAGCGTTAGGCCTCGCATTCGCGCCCTAGGTACAAAATTTGTATATAACACATTTTTCACAAACATTTAAAGTCACACAAACACCCAGACCCGAAACAATCTGTAGGCCATACAAATCAAACCCACGATATGCAGTGCAGCAGTCCAATCGCTCAACCGCTGCGCCAAACGTGCCGTCAAACTCAAAGCATTTATTTCGATTAGACCATTTAGATTATAGCCCATCCCTATCCTAGAGAGGAGGCGTGAGTCCCTGCAGTGGGAACATTATAGGCTGATGAGGATGAGACCATTTACAAACACTATAGAATGTCAAAAAAAAAAAAGTGAAGCTACAGTCACAGTCACAAGGCATAATAACTTGTGAAAGTAGTGTAGTTGCCCATTTCGAAGCATATATCTTTAAAGAGAAGGAGATATATCTCCTACGATACTAATAGAAGGGAAATCAACAATCAAATAATTACCAGTATGCTCACATAGAAACTTTTATATAAAACTAGAGATCCGCCCCCGCTTCGCATGGGTGGAATGTGCTACATATAAACCTTTCTCTTGAATCACTCTATCTATTAAAAAAACTCGCATCAAATTATGTTGTATAGTTTTAAAGATCTAAGCATACATAGGGATAGACAGCGGGAAGCGACTTTGCTTTTACTATTTAGTGATTTAAAGATTGTATATTACTTATTAGGTGTACCTTTATACAAAACTAGCTAATGCCCGCGGCTTCGCCCGCGTGGATACCGTAAAAACAATCCTTGATGTGGATTATATAAAAAATAAAATATTCTTTATTTCGGATAAGCAACATCCTTAAGGGTTAGTAAAAAACAAAAAGATAACTTATATTTTTGTAACTTTGTTAGTATACTATATATCATTCTAAAATTTCAGCTCGATCGGTGCAGAACTTTTTGAGTTTTTGAAGCGTACACAAACCAACATAACATTTTTATATATATAGAAGTTATGGTTACTTCATTATTGTTATCTTTTTTCTTTAATAAAAAAAAAATGAAAACATTAGATTGGTTCTAATAAACAAAATTCACCATTCAACAGCTACTGCATATTATGGGAAATCATCAAATGACTCCTGCTGCTCCGGGTGGAACATAAGGGAGTGTCACACTTGTACTGACCAAAACCCACCCATCTTCCTTCTTAGCCCTTTGTGTTCTGGAGCCACAGTATCTCTTTCGAACAGTCCCGTAGCCCCGTCAAGCGTTGGCCTTTCTATTTGCTCTGCTATTAAAAATAGCTTTATGATGAGGTAGCAAAACTTACCACAGCAACTTGCAGTCGCACCCAGTTTCCTTCTTCAATTCCTTCCATATTTCCTCTTCTGGTCTCTTCTGTTGGATTAGCAGACGAGCAATGGATCGTATCAGACGTCTCTTGAACTTGTCTAGCTCAACCCCAGCCTTCTCCACGTGGGGAGGCTTCTCTGGTAACCAAAAACAAAAATGAGTTCAAGTTTTGTTTTTTTTTTTGTTTTACTATCTTTTTAAATCTCCTGTTTGGAGTTTGATAATTATTGTCTCATCGGATCATACTACCAGGATAAAAAGTATCCTATGTGTTTACATTCAGATTATAAACTGAATGTGTGCTAAATTTCATATAAATCCGTTCAGTAGTTTTTAAGTGAAAGAGTACCAAACATCCATCCACTCTCACAAATTTTAGCATTTATAATATTAGCAGCAAAGTGGCTTAAAAAGATTTTAAATGAAATCCTTAGAATAACTAATTATATGACAGTTACTGATCAGAAAGGTTGTGTCACGATTATATTGTTCTTTAGAAACTAAAGTAAGTAGGTACAAGTAGTTAATTTAGTAAAATGTTAGCAATAAAGGTTACTGTCATGTTAGCGTTTAAGTCAACTTTCTGTACTAGTAAGAGCATTTATAGAAATTATGCACATTGCACTGCATGGCAATAGCATGACAATTATAAGATATTAGATTTCTGTAAATTAAAAATTCTAGACAATTAAAATAATTTATTAATCACAAGAAACCTATTTATGTACTTATTTAGGTCACAAGTTAAAAATAACAAGTTTTATAAATCAACAGATACTTATTTTTTAACTCTTCCATTACTTGTATCATGGAACTTCTGGACAGATAAGAATGCTTAAATTTAATGAGCTAAATAGAATCCACTGAGATGGTGCTATTAATACTAATTAGTTCGTTACCTACTGAAAGAATGTAGAAATGTCATAAAAATATTGTTTTATTTTTTTTCTATCAACAAGTGTGCAATAAACTTGTAACTTGATTAAAAAGAGCGAGGCGGGCTTGCAAGATTCCATGATAGGTACCTATATCTTTCTATCTATCCATACTAAGATAAATAAACTTTTATAACAAGGTCAGACTATCCACCACATAACGAGTAAATTAAAAAATGGATCAGAATTTGTTTGAAACTATCTGTCAAGTAAGTGAACGAGAACTTAATCGTAGGTGCGGTGCTGGTTAAACAGGCACTTTATCCATTAAGTATGGGAAAAACTTTAAACAGTTTTGATAACTTTACGTAAATTGTAAACAAACATTTCGAAGTTTGCTCATAAATGTACTCTGTGGTTTGCTCTAAGTTTTGACAGTTGTTGTGTAGTGTTGCCAGATGTGGTCAATTTTTTATACAATTTATCGCCGGCACCGCGAAACAAATTGCTGAAAATTATAAATGAAACACTTGAACTTTGTCGAATTGAAAATCTAAAGTACTGAACCGATTTTGATGAAATTTCTTTAGGACCAATCGGAAAGCATATCATACCCTAAACACATACATAAAAAAAAATCTAATCGGTATATAAAATGTCGGAGATAAGGAGGTAACATACAAAAAAGACAGACGAATTGAGAACCTCCTGCTTTTTTGAAGTCGGTTAAAAAGATTTACTTTAATGTTAACGAGCCTCACCGATATGTTAAAGGGCTCGGAAGTAGAGAAGAATATTAAATTAGGTAAGACGTATTTTTACTTCGACGATTTTTATTCCGACTTCCCAAAAAGGAGGAGGTTCTTAAATAAGACAAAGTACAGCGCCACCACATCAGCTACCCGAGTCCGAAACACAAATTTTCCCAATCAACCATGAACCTTTAGCGATCAAGATAAAAATCGATTAAAGAAATGTGACAGATTGTAGTAGCTTGATGTGCTGTCTTGTGGAGACGCGGGGCGTGAGTTGCGGCGTGCAACATCGAGAGAATCGCTACTTTTAATAAAGCTGCCAAGCTGCATGCGCCGCTTTGAGCACCGCGACGCAGCAATGTCATCTACGGGCGCCACCGCAAGTAACTCAGCTTTTCAAGCAAACGTGCGTTTGATCGATTCTTCACGTTAGTTTTTAGTGATTAGTTTTGTCCGTGGTTCACCTGACTGTACTAGTTTAAATAAATCGCTATAGTACATACGAACCGCGCCGCGTGGCGCACCTTGACGAGCAGGATAGAATGTCGAATAACATAATTATCTTAATAATCACTAATATGTTGAAATATCATATCGTAAATCGACATAGAATTTAATATTTTCTGTTTATAGATTCAATTTAATAAATAACTTTTTTTTAAAGTCGGTTAAAGAAGTCAAGAATTTTATTCTAATAATCAATAAAACATTCAAATAAAAAGAAAAATCGCTGTGGGATGTTGCAGGTGACATTTGATGACATTAAACGCCAAAATACGTTAATTGCTTCTTTAACTTTTGTAAAAGAAGACAATTCTAAGCAGTTTAATTTTAATGTTTTTTTTTTTACAATAATCAATCATGTTGTAACTATAAAAGTCTTAAAAAAAATATCGACCCTCCATCATAGTAATACATCCCCTCACTAAACATATCCATGACGGCATGCGACAGTGAAATAAACTAAAATGTCTTAAAAAAATACTTACTATTTTTTTCTATAAAAATATCGACCATCCATCATAGCAATATACCCCATCAACACCCCACATCACTAAACATATCTATATTATCTATGACGTCATGTGACACAGTGACAGTGACACTGGATAGACAAAGTTTATTATTTTTTTCGTCATCTACCATATTAATATCTTTCACGTAACCCTAACGAAACTCATTTAAATTCTTTTTTAATAAAACGAAAAGGGATATCTTTACTAAAGAGGTTTTAATTTCAAGGTACCTACTGAACTGAGCTTCCGTCATATTCCATGACGATCCCTTGCTGATCGCACGTGTTTTTATTATTTCAAACACAAATCTGTTTTACTTTTCAATAAAATAAAACAAAAATCAGCCAAAATGTAATCACACGCACGCCTGTCTGTGTAGGTACGTCCGTCAAAACGCTTTTTTCTTTACATAATTGTTTAATACCTAATAATAATGATGACGTCTCTAACCGTAACTTTAGTCATTTTATGGTCAATTAAAAAGACCCCAAAACTACTAGGTACTTACAAATAAAATTTGTTTTACTTATTATTTTTCTTGTTTTTAACTCATTGCGCATTTAATTATTTAATTTAAATAATCAATAAAACTTAACTAAGTTATTCATTAAAGTAATTATCTATAACGCCAGCATAAAGTAGAAACAGTAAAAATACTTCAAAATATTAGCAGCCGACACGTCTGCATGCTTCTAATGCGACCTCGTAAATGGACGCTTCTCGAGTTATCTTGACCGATGTAGACGTAACAAATATCAATATATAAATACCCATTGAGTACAGGACAACCGGAACACCAGTTTTATTATCACATTTAAATCTGCAGTCACATTCACTAATCAATAACAATCTAAAGTTTCCTTTCACAGTTTACATTTTCTGCACACTTGCGAACACGTCAACGTTTAAAAACAAAATGGCGAAAGCGCACATCGCTCGATGGACACCTACAGAACAGCGCCGCTCCACAGCGCGCGGCGTGGCGGCATGCGCTACACGACACGAATGAGGAGATTGTCGCTCTGTCCCTCTCACGCATTAAAGCGGGTTTTCAGACAGGGGGGATTTGCGTAAGCGAGACACCAACATTTCGAAATCCATACCCGATACCCATTTTGAATGAACACTTCATACAGGTCGGACGTATGTTTGGCCGTATTCTGTGGTAAGGCGACTGCCGGAAAATAAAATGGTGAACCGTGTTAATTTTAAACATTATTAATTTAGTGTCGCAATATACATAGTGGCCTTTCATTCTAAATAGGATTTTACAAGTGTATAATAATAGTAAGTATGTCTAGATATTTCGTCAATTAAAATAATACGAGCGAGTGTATTGAGTTTACCAAAAGTAGGTTACCGCCGAGTGCCAACACTGCCAACCTATGTCATCAATGGAATAGAAATCGTTTAGATAGCGAGTGTTCAGTTTATTTGGTTGATAATGAGGTAGAATCTCACTTCATTATACCAACTTTAACTTCATTTTGATCACAGACATTCAAAAGTAAAACCTGAATTGCTCAGGAAGGCGTGAATTTTTTCTCAAGAATTTCAATAGACTCCGGTCGGTCGCTAACACGAAACTCGTAATCATACTCAGCTAAGAGCCCCTACTATTTACTTCATTTATTTTTAGCTGGTGAGAACTGCTCATTCTTAAAATAGATTTTTATGTTGTTACGCTACCGACAGTTTTAAGTTCTAAATTGAAAACAGGAAAACCATCACTATTGTTAACCATCAATTCAGGGAAAATTAAAATAATTAAAATTATATTTATTATTCAAAGTAATGTTTACAATTAACATACTGCTGATACAACATAAAAAAACATAGGCACGTAATCAGTGATTGGTAAGTTTGGTAACCGATCTACACCATCTACACTCGAATTCACTCGATGGTCTTTACCATCGAGTACCGATTGATTTGTCATATTTGCACACATGGTAGGGAACGAAATGAGCTCATGGCGGGCATGTCAGTTTGTTTCCATTGTCAACTCAGCCGACAAAATTCGTTACGAATATTTTATTAATGCAATTATTGGGGAAAATATTTTGTTATCATGTAATCCAGATAAAGGTTTTGTTTTCATCACGAGAAATGGTCTTTAATTAAACCAGCCTTAAAAATATTTTTTGAGGTATTTTTGCCTCTATGCACATTATGAATTGAATTGAAATAAAAATTAAATAATAAAAATGAAAATGAAAAAAAAATATTGGTAATTTTAAATTAATTTTCATAACTCATACTCTGAAAGTAGGTTTGAAGTTGCCTGAAGAGCAGGTTGAAAGTAATACTTTTCAGCCCTAGGGAGAATGGCTTTCTACTGACAGCTGTCAAATTATTTGATGTAATTGGGAGCAAGCCTATTGCCATCAATCAATGTAATTAGGAGCAAGCCTATTGCCATCCACCGATTTAGGTAACTGGGGGCAAGCCTATTGCCATCAACCAGTGTAATTAGGAGCAAGCCTATTGCCATCAACCAATCTAATTAGGAGCAAACCTATTGCCACCAACCGACGTGATTAGGTGCAAGCCTATTGCCATCAAAAAATATAATTAGGAGCAAGCCTATTGCCATCAACTGATCTAATTGGGACCAAGCCTATTGCCATCGACCAATGTAATTAGGAGCAAGCCTATTGCCATCCACCGATTTAGGTAATTGGCCTATTCCCATCAACTTTCCTTGTATTCGTTATGAAAAGCACAGTGTTTACTCGTCGTTTTTATTCGATAACGATATCGTATCGTCCGAGTCTTGTTTATGAAACCGTACCAGCCAGCTGGTAACTTGTTTATAGTAGAGTAGAAAGCGTGGTTCTGTGCACACGATTATTAGCTTTGTTGCTTTTACGATAATGTTTACTTTCGTGTGTGTGAGTGAATGCTTTGGTACTTATGTTCTTTGACCTTGCGTGAAGTAAATTATTCAACGAGTTTGAGGCGTAATGTCTTGTGTACTATAATATTCTAAGTTAATTCTTCAAACACATGTTTGCGTCACCTTGCGTTGCCTAGGCAACCTTTAGAAACCAAGAAACCGGTATCCGGAAGCGGTAGGTAACTCAGCTAGGTAGACGGTCTATCATATGGTCCTGGTCCATTGGAGAAATGTTCTGAAAATCAGAAATGTTGTCTATTATAGTAAATGAAAGGTTCAACAACCTTACATCTTATATTTTTTGTAAGTTTTGGCTCGTTCACGAAGAGACTTTCGTTTTCGTTCGTTCATTATTAACCTCCTCTCCTCCTCCTCTCCTAGCCTACTATGTATGAGTAACCTGTCGCCATTTTATTTATGACGTCATGGCTCTCAAATCAAATAGGTAGGGTCAGCGTTGTTGCCCCGTTGGTCTCGTGGCCGCAAAGCGCGACTGCGGGATCTTGGGTACTATTCTCGGCAATAAGTGCTATTGGGTTTTTCATCAAAAATTCCCAGTAAGTACCTAGTAGCCCGAAGTTTGGTAGTTGGTGGTAGGTAGGTATACCTAGTGCTTTACAAGGCACGGGGCCATGTAAAGCACGTTAAGGCGTTGGTCCTGTCCTGCGCCTGAATCGGACTTTGACAGTAAAAGGAACCTATTTTAGAGAGTGCATCTGTGCCCGCGCACACTTGTGCACTTAATATGTCCCGAGCGGAAGGCTTATCTCCGCTAAGATTGGCCGCCGTGACAGAAAGCAGCCAGGAATAATATAGGGTCAGCATAAAAGTGTGTTCAAACCATTGATATATATCAATGGTCCAAAGTCCAAACACGGCGAGCAAGGCGCGCGGCATTCGCGGGACACACGTCTTTTATACGCAGCAGTCAGCACTTCAGCAGTCGTCCAATCATATAACGCGGATTGCCGCGCGCGGCAGCCGTACTCAAATGCCGCGTGTTATTTGGACACACAATAACACTTCGGACACAGTATATAAATGTATAAATTAAAAAAAAAACTGGCTTATTGCAAGGTGGACTTGCACATGAAGGGTTCCGTACCATGACTTCTTATAAGTTTTCTTGTAATCTATACGTGTTGAACTAATTTCTGTATCTTGTTCAGAATTTTAGACCCAGCAGTTTCGGAGATAAGGGCCCCCCCCCTTATCTCCGAAACTGGATGGTTGGACAGACAGACAGACACACGAGTGATCCTATAAGGGTTTCGTTTTTTCCTTTTGAGGTACGGAACCCTAAAAATAGAATAGGATTTACAATGGCCAAGACAAAATGTGGGCACAATACAGAGTTTACAGAGCGACCTAACCCTTCGGGATTACAGGTGTGAGCGTGATGTTATGTTTTCACGTAATACACAGAGAGAGAGTTAATATATGTAAGTAAACTTAACAAAAAAAAAATACATATTCGGTGGCTTAAACACGAAACGATACTTACAAATAATTGAAATGATTGATTGCATTGACCTTGACTGATTGTGTCTCTTTCTATTTTATTTTTGTCTGCATGTTTTTTTCCGGCTAATCTCCGAAATGGCTGGTCCGATTTTTTATGGTACCTACTTTTAGTGGCAGAACCAGAAGCTGATGTTGTAATAACTTGTAAGGATTCTTCAGCTTCTTTTATTTTCGAAGAAGTATTACGATCACGTGCAAATTGCAAAGGACATTAAAACCCTTGAAATTGCTAACAAAATTCGATTCAAATAGAGAAGTAATATTTTTTAAGCAATAATTTTAAGCGAACGAAGGTCGCGTGCAACAGCTACTTACTTAGTTGGTGAATTTAAAACCAGTCGTGTCTTTTGCTTCAACATTGCCACGCTCTTAAAAAAACACATATAGGGAACAAGGTATTCCGCGAAATTCGAATTTGCAACTTTAGATATAACCCGGTTCATTAAAGAAAGGAATCTAAAATGGCGGTTTTTATCATGTCCTCACGCTCGCACACTATAGTGAGCGAGCGAGAGGACATGCCATGTGTTGCCATTTTAGATTCCTTTCTTTAATGAACCGGGTTATATAATAGGATTCGCGACCGTATCAACTGTGACTTTACTGATAGTAAAAATAATTAAAATCACCAATAAAACCCTCTGTTTATATTACTTCCATGAGTGACTATTTGAAGAAATAGACACACTCAGTCTTGCGCCAAGGTGCCAGAGAGCGGGAGAGCGCTTGCATGGCAATTAGCAGGCGCTTTAGGAAAATTCGGAGTCTCAAAACTTGAACTTTTATCTTTCTTTTGACTTTGAGAAAAAATGGTTTTAGGAACCTCAATGTCATTTTTCAAGACCTACTTATATAAAGACACCACACACGAATAGGTTTGACGAAAATAGTATATTTCATTTTAAGTGCGGAAAGCCTGTCATTGCAAAGAGTTCCGACAAATGTCTACCCGAGCCTAGGCACTGCCGACGGCGAGGGTTCATAGAAGTTTTTATGATTCATGCAAATATTTCTAAAGAAGCTACTAATTTGATTCAATATCAGATTTAATTATTTGATTCCTTGAGTTAAAGGTTTCATAAAGTTTCATTCCATTTCATCTCATTAAATTTCATTTTTATTTCATATCAATAAAAAAAATCTACTGAAGACTTGGCTGTATGGGCATAGTTCCCTTTGCCTACCCAGAATGGGTAAAGAAAACAAAAAATCTCTGCATAGATTCTTTTACGGTAGGCGCCATTTTCCAAAAATGTTCTTTGCGAGTTTAACCGCTCTGGCGCCGCGCGAAATTACGGTTTTATTATTTTATTAAATTGCTTCATTTTTTCGCAACTGTATTAAAAATAGTTGTTCAGTACACGTGCGGAACCGTCATTGCAACTTGTTCCGACTGTCAACCCTCGCCGTCGACTGTGCCTCGGCTCGGTTTGACATTTGTCGGAACTCTTGACACTCTTGAATGACAGGCTTTCCGCACTTATAATGAAATATACTATTTTAGTTTCAGTTCCATGTATGGGGAGAGCACCTTTTTTTTTTTGGTAGGTAGAAAATCATCAAATAACCCCCCACCGCTCTTGGGCAGAGCGGAAGGGAGTGTCAGACTTCTACTGACTAAAAACCAAGCCATGTTCCTTGTGCCGAGGCCGCGTTATGCCTTTCGAGAATCCGCAGCCCCGACGGCGACGGGAGAGCCCCATAATCTTTTATATTAATATTATTATACAAAAAAAATAAATTATACAAATCTTGTAATATCCCGAGGTAAACACTGTGCTTTTCATTACGAATACAAGGAAAGTTGATGGGAGTAGGCTTGCGCCTAATTACCTAAATCGGTGGATAGCAATAGGCTTTGCTCCTAATTACATCGGTTGATGGCAATAGGCTTGCTCCTAATTACATCGGTTGGAGGCAATAGGCTTTTTCCCGATTACATCAGTTGATGGCAATAAGCTTGCTCCTAATTACATTGGTTGATGGCAATAGGCTTGCTCCTAATTACATAGGTTATGGCAATAGGCTTGCTCCTAATTACATTGGTTGATGGCAATAGGCTTGCTCCTAATTAGATCTGTTGATGGCAACAGGCTTGCCCCCAATTACATCAGTTGATGGCAATAGGCTTGCTCTTAATTACATTGGTTGATGGCAATAGGCTTGCTCTCAATTACCTAAATCCATGGATGGCAATAGGCTTGCTCGTAATTACATCGATTGATGACAATAGGCTTGCTCCTAATTAGATTGGTTGATGGCAATAGGCTTGCTCCTAATTACATCAGTTGATTGCAATAGGCTTGCCCCCAATTACATCAGTTGATGACAATGGGCTTGCTCCCAATAACATTGGTTGGTGGCAATAGATATAGATAAGAAGACTTTTGTGGCAGCAGGGATAGATGTTTTGTCGCTTCCATTGGCAAGTGCCACAAGATAGTGAACAAGTGAAGTGTTACTAATTTATAGTTTTATGCCTATAGCACATCTCCGCTGCGAAACTCAAAGGGCGAAACCGCAATAATTTCGCTGTGAGTTCTTTGGCGGCGAAACAGGTCAAACAGGAGCGAAATAACTGACTATGATGTTGTCTCTTTCTAACACGATTTCGCTCATTTGCTCAGGCTGCGCGAGTTTCGCTGTACAATCTAAGGCGCAGTTAAAGGGGCACCGTAAATACGACCTGTTTTTCGTCGCAGAGTTAGCCGTATTGCTACTTATTACAATTCCAAAAAAAATACAGTGTATAGTCAAATGTATAGGTAAAAGACTTATGCAATTTTTTTTTCTAAAAGTAATCAAGAACCTCGAAAAAAAAAATCACAAAAACACAAAAAAATCACACGAAAAAACTTTTTCGTCTCGAAATGCTTAATATTTTGAGTGACAACTGTTATTTTTTTTTTACTATCAGAAAGGAAATTTAACCAACTAAAGACATATAGTAAAAATATTTTAACATTACAGCATATTTTTTTTTTTAATAAATTAAATCTGCGAACTATCGTTCATTTTGGCAGTCACGAGCATCAAACGCATCGCCATTTTCAACCTTATTTGTTTAGGCGATGAGTTAAACGCGCGCTCAAGGTCGCGGGCAGCTAATGTCGCCTTAACAGTACTACGGTCAACGGGCGGAGATGTAGACGGCTCCTGCTACAGGCATTAAGGTTCATTTACTATGACAAATTGTATTTTATAGAATGTATGTTAGTCTGTAAGGTATTCGTATATATGGGCAAAAGTTACCTGAGCATAAATAATTGTATGATGTATGTGTTACAGTGTTATGAGAAAATAGATTGTGAAGTTTATGGTTTTGCTTTGAAAATTGGATAAATAAAACACAGATTCAGTGTTCAAGTGTATTCCGAAGATACATCATTCTATTCTACTGCAGCAACTTAAACATAATGACTAGAATCAATACAAAACATAATATTATCTTTTAATAAACTTAGGAAACTAAATGTTTTAGGAATGTTTTCAGACTAAAATAATTAAGATATAACACATATAATAATAATATTCCACAACTATCACACAACGCCATCTAGTCCCAAGCTAAGCAGAGCTTGTGTTATGGGTACTAGACAACTGATAAACATACTTATATATTTCTAAATACATACATATTATAGATAAATTACACCCAGACACAGAACAAATGATCGTGCTCATCACACAAACATTTGTCCTGGGTGGGAATCGAACCCACGACCTCCGGCATAGCAGTTAGGGTCACTAACCAACCACTAGACCAACAGGCCAGTCATATCACTCTCAAAGCTTCAAGTCTATGAATTGTCCCTGTAATCCTGTTGTTATCAGTTCAACATTTCTTTTAGAGATCAAGTCAAGGTATAAGACTGCAATAATGAGGTGAGAAATGGAAAGACCCCGCTATCTGTTGTCTAAAGGACCCCAAACTTCTCTAGTAGCGTAACTGCCACTCTGTTGACTAACCATTTCATTCTACCCTCTTAACTTTCAAATACATATATATATTTAATATTAATTAATAGTAAATATGTAAATATTATAAAAAATCAGTTCATAGAGCACACACACGCACGCACGCGCGCACTATGTGGCACAAAAAGAAATTGAGAAAGTAGCTTATGGTTAAATATTGACATTGAATTAATCAAGTTGATTTTTGATCAACTCTTCCTCATTCAAATGCAACTCTGAAACAAAAAAAGATTAGTGTTTAGTACAACCTGCAAAGAAATGGAAAGGAAAAATAATATTGACAACTATCCAATACTTTTTTTTTTCTAAAAATCTAAATACTAGTTTTGTTAAAAGAGGGTTTGCAGTACTGTCTTAATTGAGATGTCCTATCTAGGTTGCCAGTAGAAATAGTCATAAAATAACTGTATTTATTCTAAACCTACTATGATGAATGCTGTTACCATGAACTCAGCACGATAGTTTGGGACCCCCAGAATAGAAATTGATATAGTTATAAATAAACAACTGTTGTTCATTGTGTGATGTGCTGTTTATGTTAGGTAGAGCTCAGCCTAACCCTTTGTGTATTACAGGTTTGATGTTATATTCAAAGCTACATGAGGTAAGTATTGCACATTAATAGGGATACCTACCAGTGCTGTGACATTAATTATCAAAAATGTTTCAGCACCATGCTGCAATAGAGTCCATTTGGCCTTGTATGGGACTAATTTAATTTTGAGTGTTTCTCTTATGTTTAGTTTTTTCTTGTTTTTTTTTTCAAATTTTTAATTTATCATCAATTTGTTTTGTCCTGTGTGAGACCAATAAATACTTTTATATCCTTTCTGAAAAGAAACAGCTGTTTAGTTATGACAAAAATGAATTACCTTCGTCCGCAGCTAACTTCTTCGTTCCTTCTTGGAGTTTAGCTTGTGGTTCGTCCATGATAATCATGCTTTTCTCCATCTTGCACTTGAGGTACCAAGGAATAGGAGTATGGAACGTGGTCTGGTTGCCCTCTACAAGAAGAAAAGATATTGAAGACATCAAGAAGTATACCATGCTACCCATTGGGGCTGCGAGTTGTTCGAAAGAGATACTGTAGCCTCGGCACAAGGGCTAAGAAGGGACATGGGTAGTTTTAAGTCAATAGAAGTCTGACAATTCCTTCCGCTCTGCCCAGAGCGGGTGTGGTTATTTGATGACTTCCCACCCCACAAAAAAAAAGGTATACCATGCTTGTGATCACCGTAGGCTTGCACAAGGAAGTACCTACATAAAATTTACCCCAGTTATGTTTGTCCCATGTAAAAAGGGGCAAGCTTATTGCCATCAATCAAGTTAAAATAAAAACTCTTTGGCTGCTACTGAGAAATTCCGGAATGAAAAACCCAATTACAATGTCCAACCTGGGAATCGAACCCAGTGCCTCATGAACAGCTGTTGTGACATGTTCATTTTGTGACCATTATGTGAGAATAATAAACGGTAAACTATTCTAAATATTCAAGAAATTGGGCAAAAACAATTAACTAACATAACAGGCAGCTACCTAATAATATTAATAGAGATGAACGAGTAGAGAGGATTATACTTACTGTCTTGGAATGATCCAACTGATTGAATCGTTTTTAAATGAGGCATAGGATTCAAGATTTTCATCTTGTAATCGCTGTATAGACGTTCTCCTTCAATTATAGTCATTTTGCCAGTTATTCGGCGCAGCAAAGATGAAATTGCACAGAAACAGAAACAACAACAATTATGGGCGGTGGCCGGTGCACAAATCGCCAACAACAATGGCAGAGAGCACAGAACATAATATTTATCTAGAGAGTCGCTCTCTCTATACTTACTTTACTCTTTGAGAGTCGCTATCATGCAAGGATCATGACAATGATCGACTCCAGTGTTGCCACTGGCAACACTGGCACATACCTATACGAAGTGTCTGGCATTAAGTGTATTGATTTTCTGTTATAGAGTTAGTTCTTCTTTCTTCTTCTATTCTTCTGTATAGAAGATTTGTAAGATAACATAAATGTAACAATATCATGCTTTTGCGGACCTCCGGAGCATGAGCGTTTAAATCTATGGTTTAAATATTACCTAGATAGCATGGGACTGGGGACAGGCAGGGGATATATTGTGTGTTTTTTGGGTGCGTTCATGGGTAAAAAAATGCTATGTTTGTACAGACATGACAGACTCTACACAAAAACATATCTAGCGTGTGGTTTTTAATTTGAGAGACGAACTTCCATGGAAGTTTGACATTTCGTCTCAAATTAAAAACCCCACCATAGTCATTGATATGACCTGTGGATATGACCATATTACATCTATTTTACTCTAACAATAATAAATAAAATTGAAATGTCTATTTGTGATATCAAAATAACAGCTTATTTCCGAAACGTTAGACCGATTTTTAGATAGTTGATGTTCTAAAACTAGTTATGGTGAATCCGACAAGGTAGCCCGCGAAATTCAAATATTCTTAAGTTTTTGCAATTTGCCGGTCAGGGCTAGGCCACACTGGCGACGACACAAGCAGTTGAAGCAGTACGGCGTCGCAATGTTCATTGTTCTTATGGCGCCGTTGCAGCACCGCAACAGGCTTGGCTTGGCTTGCCCAGTGTTGTTGAGGTCTTGCCTATGCCGTATAAACAAAAGAGCGGCGCCGCCGCGCCCGCTGCGGCCGCGGCACCACCCACACTGCTTGCACCCCTCCCCGCCTCGTCTGCCTCGTGCCGTTGTCCGGTGCGCCTGCGGTGCAGCGCCAGAGCGGTGCCGGACGTGGCGGACGTACCGGGCCGTGTGGCATATACCATACATTTTTTTATGTAGGAAAACCATTGCGGCACCGCTCAGGCGCCGCGCCGGAGCCGTACCGCACCGTGTGGCCTGGTGCTCAGTGTCAGGTTGTATGTTAGATAAAATAAGATTTGCTCTTTAATTAATTTATTTGTATATAGTCTAAAGAAGATGCAAAGAAGACTAGCGTGTGTGCCAGCGGCTTCGCCCGCGTGGAGTTCGATAATTGTCCCACGGGATCATTACTACCGGAATAAGAAGTATAATATGTTAATCCAGGTTATAAACCATCTGTGTTCTAAATATCATCCGCATCCGTTCAGCAGTTTTTGCGTGAAAGAGTAACATCCTCACAAACTTTCGCATCTATAAATTAGTAGGAAGTAGGATGTTTTTGTGTAGAGTTTGTAGAAACCTACACCTACCCACATACAGGGCACGCCATTACGGTCAGGTAGAATGTAGATCCAAACTGAGGAACTGAAGAGGTGTTTAAAAAAAATATGTTTACACTGTTGCATGGAGGTATATACATCGTTTAATCAATTACTATAATCAGCAGCAATCGTAACAACTAACAAGTGAGTTGTTACTACGTGAATATAACATAACGTTAATAACATAATAGATAAAATAACAAAACCATGCTCTTTTCTTATTTGGCCATGGGCTTTAAATCTTGTCAATCCTCTCAGAAGAATTCTCAAGAGAATTCTCTCTTCTTAGAGCTGCTCACTATATAACCACGATCTTAAACTGTCCGTTATAGACACATCATGCTTGGCAAGATGGGCTTTTAAAGGTAGCAAGAAGAGTTTGTTCCTGTTATATAACGCAATACTTAATTGTTTATTTAATATTAATGGATATATTGCCTCCTTTCTCGATTGATTTTTATAAGATTTAGTTTTTCTGAATTTTGATGTATGTTGAGAAGAATTACTGTCCTGCAAAGAAGGCGTATTCGACGCTTTCTTCACAGCATTCAAAATCATATCCAGCATTCTTAGTTCCTTTGTGGTAAAATTGTCTAGTGATTGAGTGCATTCAATAACAACATTGTTTTTATTATGTTTGCTTGATTTTTCTACAAGTACCCGCACAAAACGTTTTGGGTCGTCATCTCTGGTGAAAGGAAATGATCCACATGTGCCTTTTGATAGCGTGTCAAACGACGATAGGGAAACATGAAACGAAACCATTTCATTTGTATTCTTTCTTTGTATCATTGTATTCTTGACAGCGGCTGGTTCGGTTACTACTGGTTTGGTTATACTCGTAGGATTATTGATAGGTTTCTCCACGACATCTGCAAATCTCACTTTAATATTAACTTTTTTTCTGACCATATTATTCGTATGCCTTGCAGCTTTGGGTAAAAGTGTAATATGAATTTTCTCAGTATTTATAGGCATGCAACAGCAATTGCAAAATATTGGAGAACATGGGTGGATACCCCTTATATAGTTTACAGTATTGGGTAAAGCGCGCATTTCTAACAGACGACTAGCAAATTCTTCGCGTTTATACCAACAACAAATATTACCTATGATATGGTTTGCTGTTTCTGGTAGAAGGCTTGGCAATTCTTGTTCGTCTTTTCTGTTTTTTAAATGCAATTTTATCTGACCATCTACTCCGATTACGTAATATTCTCTTCCAAACTCAATAATTGTTGAATGTAAAAATGGCAATTCGTCTTCTATCACAGGATGATCTGTTATTTCTGGGAGTGTTGGAACCACAAGCAACGATTTTGAAAGCATTGTATTTCGTGACTTAGCTGAAATTACGTGTTTTTCTGGCATTTTGTTTACCCAAACGCTTAATAATTCTGTTGGTTTTAGTAACATTGGACTTATTGATGTTGTGACACCTGATTTTTCTATATCTTTGCTTCTACAGCAACAACTGCAAGGGTTATCTGCACATTTGTGTGGTTTCCTCATGAACGCCACTGTTTCTTTACGTGGAAGCGTTAACGATTTTAAATACAATTCTCTGTTATACCAGCAGCAACAGAACACTTTATGTACATTCATACCTACTGTCAGTAAACGCAAAATCTCATTATCAATATTATCAATACGAAACCTGTTATATCTCTGAATGTGATAGTTTTTATCTAGAAGGTACATGTCGGCTTCTCCTTGTTGTTGATCATATACTACTTTAACTTGATGCTTATGTGATTTGTTCTTTGTTGGGATTGGTTTATTAATTTTGGAATTTTCGCTTGCGTCACTTTGTGGTTGTAAATTATATTTAATATCTTCAAGTACAACTCTCACAGGTTTGCACATGGATAACAGATGGTTGTTCTGTTTAGCTATTCGAGCTACTTTTCTGTTGAACGTTTTTATATAACAAGATAAGTCTTCGTAAGAATAATCAGAATGTATTGCTTCAGGCCATTTTCGTTTCGAATTTAGTTTTGGTTTGCTCTCTTTGATTATGGTATTGATAACTGTGCCTACACGCATGTCAGCTGTATTTTCCTTGAAAATGTCCATATCGTCTAATTTAGTTGTATACACAAACGAATGAGGCATTTCATGCTCATATTCTTTCACCGATTGTACAGATTTTGTTTCTTGAGATTGTGATTCTTCTGATTTTGATTCCTCATATTTCCATTCTTCAGATTCCGACTCCTCAGATTCCTCGTCGAAGTTTTCCGTATCCTCATCGCTGGAGTCCATCATTACCTACCTAAAGAAAACAAAACATAAAATATGTTAATGTTGTTTGAAGAGTGATGATGATTTTAGAATTATTATAGATAAGTACCTACAATTAATATGTATAAAAAATATAATATGAGACACATTGATATATTAAAAGGAGGAAGATACGTTACGCGCTAACATTGCAATCAGAAAAACATGCACCGAAACAAATACACAAATACATAATACACATACACCGCTTTTAACCCATTGACCGCCACGGTCAAGTAAGACGACAAGCCAAAAAGTACCTTAAGTCGACAGACTTAAAGCACTAGTTTGCTTGTTCGGCTTGTCGTCTATACGTGACTGTGGCGCTAAAAAGGTTAATACATCAATGATGAGCGATTTATTGAATTGTGCTTATCTTACTCTAGTAAGAGAAAGAGACGGTGTATAGCTCTGTCGTTTTCTACCCTAAATAGTAAATCAAAATGAATACTTAATCTATTATTTAGGGTAGATGCGATCCCGTCGGGGCCGCGGATTTTTGTACTAGACTAGTGACCCGCCCCGGCTTCGCACGGGTACAAAAAAGGTATTAAAACCTTCCTCTTGAATCACTCTATCTACCTATTAAAAAAAACCGCATCAAAATCCGTTGCGTAGTTTTAAAGATTTAAGCATACAGACAAACAAACAAACAAACAGACGCGACTTTGTTTTATACTATGTAAGGATTACGTGGCCTCGGCGCAAGGGCAAAGAAGGAACATGGGTTCGGTATTTAGTCAGTAGAAGTCTGACACTCCCCTTCGCTCTGCCCAAGAGTGGGGGGGGTCATTCGATGATTTTCCACCCACCAAAAAAAAAAGGTAGATGCGATAAGATAGTCCGAAAAATTCAATTTTTCTGAAGTTTATTGAAATCTGTAGTGTTTTGTGAAATCTGTGGTTTTATGTTATTACTAAAATATGCTTCACGCATGTAATGCGTATGTATTTATAGAGATAGGTATAATCATTAAAATTGTGAATACAATACTCTTGAGTTGATTTGATTCCACTGAGTGACTTTTTGATGAAAAAGGCATTCTAGGAAGTAATATGAACTGAGAGCGTCGTATTGTTGATTTTAATCATTATTACTCTGTAAAGTCACATTTGTTACGGTCGCGAAATCTATTTTATTTTACATACCTACAGCCTGACACTGACCGGCAAATTGCAAAAAAAACGTAAGAAAATTCGAATTTCGCGGGCTACCCTGAAGCTTCCACCTTAACTAGTTTCTACTTACAATACTTACCTACTTTTACTTTTATAGTACGGTCTGTACGGTATACTTAATATGTATGAATGACCCCGTACTTATTTATTAGAAAATTCATTACATCAAGACACTTTTAAAGTTTTATTTAGGTATCTACTCATTTTCATTGAAGAAAAGGGAAGCTTTCAAAACTATTTACAGATTGTTTCACGTTTTAAAAAATATCTCTCACTTTCAACCCTCAGATGACACCAAGGAGACATCAGACACTTCATATTTTTCAAGCAAGCAGCCATAAATGGCGTTGCTATGACAACAAATATTGTTTATTTCCTAGCAATTACTGTCCACGGGGATCTCGTTCAAACTAAGTTGTTTTTGAGCTGTGTGTATTATTAAAATTAATTATTTAAGTCAGCAAATAAACCTGACAAAAGAGCAAATGATCAAATGATATTTCAGTGACTAAATTAAATTGAGAACAAATAGGTGACTGTGGTTAACTGTGTCGTGACTCGTGTTGTGTTCATCTTTTGTTATTAAGTACCTATATTAAAGACAAATAGCAAATTCCTAACCCTAATTCATTTGTTAAAAAACTATTCGAAGTCTATAAAAACTTCTTACAGGAAGCATTATTAAAAAATATTACAAATCTTTTTTGTAAAACGTTAAAAGTATTTATCTTGACCTAATTATACTGACCCCGTGGCCCCGCTCGACCCCAAATGGGGTCAAATTAGAAATCAGATTGTAGAGTAGATATGAAATCATCGTTGTAAAGGCTAGGCTAAGATTTTAATTATTTTTTGGGTACATAAAATAAATAAATAGGTGTAGGAAATCAAGATTCCTTTGACGAATTAAAACTTTTAATTATTGAAGATGGTGTTTGGTGACTTCAATAGATGACTATAGTGAATTTACGGACAGCAACTATTAAAATGTTCAATTTTCAAGTCATGAAGAAATTGAGTAGAATATCCTCCTTGTATTTTCTATCAAGTGTAAGTACCTGTGTAAGTACCCACCTCATGATTCCGTATTTAACCTGACCATACTTAGTAAAGCTTTTTTACATGTCTTTAATTTTTCACAGCGGTTTTTCAAGATGTCAACTCAAGGATCTAAGTGAAATGGGAGAGAAGCTCAGTAAACTGATATCGGCGGGAGGGGTGCAGGCCGGGGGTTCGGTGCTCGACAGAGTAATATCCCAACCTAGCAGTGAAGATCATACTGTGCTTTATAAACTTGCAGATTACAAAAAGGGTACCTAAGTTCGAATCATAGTTCTTTATTTACTTTACCTATAGGGTATAACGGAATCTTTGTAAAGTCGTCAACCAAGCATGCCGTATCAAACTAAGTAACTGCGCAAACATTTATGCTGGACAACGGTTTTTTGGTGTAAAACGTTTGGGTAGCGCTCAATGTAACACAAGTTAACACAACCAAAACAATGTGTAAAAAATAAATGTACGAAGATTGCTTTTTTTCCTTGACAAGCAGCGCCACCCCTAATTGCAAACCTAGAGACATAAGATGACAAGTTGATAATAATAAATAGACACGCGAAAACGTGACAGGCACGCGACATTATTAACTGAAAAATCAACGACCGAGCAACGAGTATCAAACTATTGAATTTTAATTGGCCATTTTCTTTCATTGTAATGTTTTATAGTTCATTGCTGCCCTCTATGTACAGACAATCAATTTTTTTCACACTATATAATGTCATCATCATTTTTTTATCAGGGGTCCAGCGCAGCATAATAACAATCTAGCGAAACTCTGCAGTCGTGATGGGTATCGAGAAAATATAAACACGACAAAAATAACAGATTTTGCTAACTCATACAAGTACCGAAACTTCGAGCGGTCCTGTTGACTGAAAGAAGTTTTTTTGTTTGTTTTATATTACGAATTTACGATTCGATATTGCTCATGAAATGTGTGGTGTTTTTGCTAGCAAATAAATTTTTTTTTTTTCCAAATATTTTTTTAAGAATCAGCATTGCTTTCCAACGTGGCAGTGGCAATGCTGCCACCCTTTTATGCGGGCGCCACACTATGCTCCTCGCGCTGCTCATCGCCATTCGCCATGCTCCTCGCGCTGCCGCTATTTGCTGCGATGTTCTACTCGCGCAATTAATCGCGCGCGACGCTCCTCACTTGTTATTTGCGTTTGGTGGACGATGAAACTGTGGCAGCGTGCGCGCTATGCATTTTTAGTATAGTTAAGTATATCAATGTCACAAAAAGAAATATACATCGTCGTCATCATCCTCGCCAACGGAGATGGTGGATCACATGTATTCATCGCGCGATCATCGCGGAGCGGTGGGCAGGACGAGGAGCATGACGTGCGGCATGACGAGTAACGTTGCCACACTATGGCCCTGCCTCCTTTCCTCTTTCCTCGCTACTTCCCATGCCACTCGTCGAGTGTGTGGCAGCCGCATTAGGCACATTTCCTGTTGACAGCGCAGCGGCGGCGCAGCGATACTGACGAATTTTTGGATGCCCTTGTATTTTTTCTTTGATTCTTCTACCTACGTACTTTAATTGTAAATTGTATATATTAATTTGTTGTTTATTTAGAATAGGTACCTTGATTAAATCATAATAATTTATTCCTTTCCTGTCTAGGCGGTCTGCTCCTCGAGGCGTATACGAAAGGCGGAATGCTGGCCGCCGAGAAGCTGATCAGAGACGAGTTCGCAGCCTACATGTACGCGAAGGGGAGGGGCAGGGTCATCAATCGCGCTGAGTACCTCAGGTGGAAGTTCAGGGATCAGGAACAGGTTAGCTGGATGAAGAAGATGTGAGAGGAACGGATCGCCTACATTAGTTAAACAGTGTTTGATCCTGAGTTCCGATTTTCTGTTGACGGCTTAGAGAATGATTGGATTTAGACATTGTAAAAAAACGTACCTATCACTACTTTTGGCGCTAAGAAGTAGCCAATAGTCACGGACTCACGGCAAATCAACGCGTGAAAAAAAATCCTCACGTTAAAAATCGCCCCAGTGGACGAGGGTTAATTTAATTAGAGTCAAGCAAAATTAATAAAACATCATTCTGTACTTAAATGACATCGTGATAACGGTGATAATTGCACTCATCATAAACTGATAATAAGTATGAACAAGGCTTAACAACGAAGGCGCAGTTAACGGGGGAACCGTAAAAACGACCTGTTTTTCGTCGCAGAGTTAGCCGTATTGCTACTTATTACAATTCCAAAAAAAATACAGTGTATAGTCAAATGTATAGGTAAAAGACTTATGCAAAAATATTTTCTAAAAGTAATCAAGAACCTCGAAAAAAAAAATCACAAAATCACAAAAAAATCACACGAAAAAACTTTTTCGTCTCGAAATGCTCAATATTTTGAGTGACAACTGTTATTTATTTTTTTACTATCAGAAAGGAAATTTAACCAACTAAAGACATATGTAAAAATATTTTAACATTACAGCGTATTTTTTTTTTAAATAAATTAAATCTGCGAACTATCGTTCATTTTGGCAGTCACGAGCATCAAACGCATCGCCATTTTCAACCTTATTTGTTTAGGCGATGAGTTAAACGCGCGCTCAAGGTCGCGGGCAGGTAATGTCGCCTTAAATTGAAACTTCAGGCTACAACAAACACTATGCGGTAATACACACTTTTGCTAACTTGCGGAGACATAACGCCATTTTTATTTCTGCACGATGGATGGACTGTGTGAAGGACGATAAATGGCAAGAAAGGTTTCAGATAAAATGACGAGTAAGATATGCTGCGATGGATTAGGGCTGGAGAATGATGATTGTTTTAGATCAGCTCAGACTTAGTCAGGTGTCTATTAGCCCAAGAGCCCACGACAGCCAGAATTCCGTTATTTTATAAAAGCTGAAAGTTAGTCTGTACATGACCCCTATAAAGGTAAGAACGACCAGCGAATATAGAGTTTGGGCTGTGGTGCCTTTGACAGTTAGCGACTTAGCGGGTAGTAAAGGTGCATAAAATAGTACAATATTTTCGTTAAAGTATAAAGCTCAATTTTTTGATATTGTCTTCGGCATAACTTAAGAAACCTCTTCTTCCATTGCCGGACACTTTTGACGGTTCCAACCCTGGGGGTTGGAACGGTCTTTCAAACGATTGACTTTGAGGAAAAATGGTTTTAGAGACCTCAATGTCATTTTTAAAGACCTATCTATAGACACCCCACATGTACAGAATTGATAAAAAAAAAATTGTGTCAGTTCCATGTATGGGGAGACCCCTTTAATCTTTTATATATTTTTGTTTTTGTATAAGAATCGTAAATCGGTCAAAGTCAATCGTTTGAAAGATAGACACTTACAAAGTGGTAAAGTGTGTCTGGCAGGGGGTTGGAACCGTCAGAAGTGTCCGGCAATGGAAGACGAGGTTTCATAAGTTATGCCGAAGACAATATAAAAAAATTGAGCTTTATACTTTAACGAAAATATGGTACTATTTTATGCACTTTTACTACCCGCTAACTGCCAAAGGCACCACAGCCCAGACTCTATATTCGCTGGTCATTCTAACCTTTATTAGGGGTCATGCACAGACCAACTTTCAGCTTTTATAAAATAACGAAGGTCTGGCTGTCGTGGGCTCTAAGGCTATATATACTTATCGTCGCAGAACAGGCTTGATCAGATCACAACATGTATGACCATTCGCCATATTTGTGGCATTAAATACGGCGTGGCTGTGTTTTATCGCTCGTTTTGACCGGTTTGGGTTCACAAAATCGCCTAACTAACATTTTTTTCTCATCCATTATAGAACTGCTATAAGAACCCAGTAACTCCTCAGGTGGTGTTACCAATAGAAGCGTCGCTGTCGCCTCACGACCCGCTCGCTAAGTGGGAGGACCACACCGCATGCTGGCAGATGTGCTACCGAGGAGCTCTGGGGGAGTCGCTTCTTCATGTGCTTATTATTTGTGATACTAAGGTGAGACAGACCAATAACAATGTCTGCGAAGTAGACATAATAGCTTAGATTTGGTATCTGGTTCATGTGTGTTTGTTAATGTTAAATTAGAGCTAATTTAAAGGAAGCCATTTCCACAACCTTTTCTGAGTTTTGTATTACTTTTATCTTGTATTGCCATGACGGGGCCGTGTTTCTACCACAGTAAACGAGTGGAGAGAACTCATGCCGATCGACCAACCGAACACAACAAGTCTTGCATATATCCATCGTTTCTGCTCCGGTCGTTTCCGCTTTTGTGGAACCCTATGTTTCGTGGCCGAATGCTACGCTACGGCGCAATATTTTTTAAATTTAAAGAAAATTGAGCATTGTTCAATTCCAGATTCATACAAGATTAGCAAGAACACTAGTGAAATGTTTCCCGAAACTGTCACTGGATGTCGTTGAAGGAGAGGAGTATTTAGGCAAGTGCATCACCATTTTTCGCAGGCGTCTATTAATATTGCGTTTGCTTGTAACCGGCAGTGGAATATTAGTACATTTCTATGTTGCAGGAGCCAGTTCTCTGCACCTGGCCATAGCGTATAGCAACAACGAGCTCGTGCAAGACTTAGTGGAAGCAGGCGCTGATGTCAACCAGAGAGCTATTGGTAAGATCCAATATCTATCGGCTATAGTTTTACTTCTTACTCTTGGGAGCAGCAAACGTTCTGCAACGCTTTTCTTTCAAGTATTTTTTGTCTCACGAAGATAAAATCGGGGTGCAACGTGCAAGGGACTGCCTTCCGCAAACTGACAGACATTCAGCTCTTTATTTTGAATCATATTACACCGGATTTTTTGTTATTTACTCATGTGCTACTCAATGCTACAGAGTTCATCGTTCGTCGTCACGCTTGCCGTCCGCTACGTGCGTTTTACCTTGGTAATTTAACAATACATTGCGTATTAGGAAAAAAACAAATCTTTATTGATATAACGTTTCTATCGTTCTGAAACAATTTCTTGTGCCAGTTTTCTTAGTATGATACAGGTACTGAATTCTCCCCATCAGTCTGCGTAGGGCTGACCCTAACACCCTGTATAATTTGTGTGTGCCGAGTTCATTTCCGCTGACAAACTTTACGCAGATTGGTGGGCTTATAAAATGTTCAAAACGTTTTGTTTCTTTTCTTTTATCTTTTAATTTATGTTTGCCTTGTCTATTATTGACCAATAGGCAGTTTCTTCCTGCCCCGTGACCAACAACGTGTGCCTCCCGCCCGTCAGACAAACTACGAAGGTCTAGCATACCTAGGCGAGTATCCCTTAGCGTGGGCGGCTTGCTGCGCCAATGAAGGAGTATACAACCTCCTTTGTGACTCCGGAGCTGATCCGGATGCACAGGACTCGTTTGGGAATATGATACTCCATATGGTGGTGGTTTGTGATAAACTGGTGAGTTTTGCTGTAACTCTCGAACCAAGAAATTTTACGCGGTTTGATTTTGTATATTACATGGGCTCTTGATCTCAATCTTTTAAACGACTTCGAATAAGAAAAATATTTACAAAACTAACAGGTGGGGTCTGGACCCCACCTGCTTCCAACTTCATTATGTTCAGATAACCGTCAAATCTGTGGAGTTTTGCTAGCCAGTTAAAATTGACCCTGTGTGTGTCTGTGTTTTGCTCTTTTACGTAAAACAAAAATATTTATTAAATACTCACCGTGTCTTCAACCTAGGATATGTTCGGCTATGCGCTGCGGCATCCGAAGGTCCCTGCCAGCAACGGTCGCATGAACCTGGCAGGGTTCACGCCACTAACACTGGCCTGCCAGCTAGGCCGAGCGTCCGTCTTCAGAGAGATGTTGGAACTGTCCGCCAAGGAGTTCTGGCGGTACTCCAATATCACCTGTTCTGCTTACCCGTTGAATGCTCTGGATACCTTGCTGCCTGATGGAAGGACCAGTAAGTTTTTAATTTAGTATTATTTTAAGGAGTTTAGTAGATATTTTACCGGCCAAACCCGATTTCAGGCCAAATTAGTTTGCCCTAGGCTATTTTTTTATCGTGTCTAGAATTCTGGACACACACGAACCCAAATAAAGTAATATTACACTGCACCCACCCAACCCGGATGTAGCGTTTGCTGGCCGCTGCTGCGGTACCGCTCGCTACGCTCGCTTGGCTCGCGCGTGGTTGGTCACACTTCTAACCTAACTTTACCTAACCTAACCCATTTAAACGGTTTGCTATAACATAGAGCAAATTATTTTGTGATGTTTCCTAGTTTGGCCTGGCCTGAAATCAGGTTCGGGCGGTAAAAGATACAATAAAACAGTACGAGTAGCCCCAGGTCCATGGACGAATAAATTGTATCACAATACCTACGGCTGCCAAGTCACGACACTTATAGGTAGGTACCTACACGGATATTTTGGCGCGTGATCGAATTTGGAACTAATTTTTTTAATAAAAAATGTCGTCGTTTCATAAAATACACTTCACAAAGTTCACCAACAAACAACGCTTCTTTTCAATGTCCTGCAAGAGTGCAAGTGCTAAAAGATCCTTGTAGCACTGTTGCAAGTATTTAATTTTAATTAAAATTCATTTCTTTTTGTAAGTAAAAAATATAGGATTAAAAAAAGTATTGAAGATAATAGTAGGTAAGTAAGTAAGTACCTATATCCTAAGAAAAATAGCAGTTTACGTTACGCACACTACACCCACCTACACCGCTCGCTTCCCCCCCGCAAGCCTCCCTACTCCCCGATAGATGCCGTTACGAATGCTGTGTTAATAGTACTATGTAAGTAATAATAACCTACCAAATATAAAAGTAAACGAGTAAGATAGGAAGTATTCTAGTGAAGATAAACAATAAGTACTTAGTTAGAAACAAAACAGACTCACCCAGGTTTCAAAAAGTTAGTCAAAGTTATTCTTGCTCAAAACAGCGTCGTAATAATATTAACTGTGTGTGTGACGCCGGACGCGAGATAGCGCGGTTCGCAGCGTGGAGGCCGGAGGCGTGTGGTGAAGAGCGGGGGGGAGACGAAACGGGCGGTCGACGCGACGCAGCAGGGGTAACGCGGTGAGCGGGGAGCCGCACGGTCGTCAAGGCTGCCAGTGCCAACCTAACCGTTATGTTTCGCCGCCCGCTCTCCGCTCCGTTCCCTTTCCCCGCGCGAGTGTAGCTATCACGTGTTTTGTGTGACTGTGTTCACTTCAATCACTTCTGTACAAGACTTTACACCACATTTTAATTACCTACCTAATTTTAGTTTCCCAAAGGATTCTTTGTTAGAAACGTTGATTCAGTTTATTTTATGAGGCAAAAAGGTTTACTTATTTAGGTACCTACCTACCTAAGTAAGTATAGATAATAAACAAAGAATGATTATCTAAGCTAGGCTAGGAAATAAAGCCAATTGAGTACCTACAGTCAGCATCAGAAGTAGATTATTACCAACTTAAATTGATTAACGTTTTATTTTCGAAGTCATAGAAGTCATACTTTTACGAAATAGGTAGGTAAGAAGTACTTAAGTCTTATCTAAAAGTAGAGTCCTTAAGTCTTATCTAAAAGTAGAGTCCGTTAGGTCACGAGAAAAGTGTAAGAAACATATTATTTTGTGCTCGACTGTACAAGTGGACAGTGGACACATCAAACAAAATACAACTCAATAAATTATCAAAAACGAAGTATGGCTAACGACAGCGACAGGTGCAATCAATACGCCACCCGTCTGGCCCACTTTACCTGCGTCATGGGCAGGGCTTGCGGCTTGCCTTGCAAGTATTACCTACATAATTATAGACCATCATAGGCGTTATCGAGCTCCAGGTAAAATCAATATTTTGTTTTGAATGCCTGATCAGGATGTTTATTACTTTTTCCTATTAATAAAATGTTATAAAGACCCCTCTACACATCGTCGGCAGATGTTACTGCGGATACATCCGCCGATGTATAGACGTGGTGATTTGTTCGTCTGTGGTAGGTTGGTATTGAACGTCGGCAGATGCGTCTGCCGCCAATCAGAAGCTTGTTAGCTCGGGCGCCCGGCGCGCGGCGTCGTCTGTCCACACATCTGCGGACGCATCAGATCGCTACAGAGCTGAGTTACGATTGAGTGCACGCATCCTGTCGGGGCTGGCAACAAAACGAAATGGCTAGTATGAGCTCTGACGAAACTTTCAAATTCATTGAATTATATCAAACAGAAAACTGCCTGTGGAATCCAGAGAATAAGTGCTACAAAAACAAAAAAGTTGTAAGTACATACCTACCTATTACCTACCTACCTATTCGCGGGTAATTTTTATTTCAGTTAGAATTGATTGAACTTAAATACCTACTTATTGTACCTACTTGATTACCTATATATTTTTTTTCAGATTAATGATTCGTGGAAACGTATTGCTGACACGATGGGTGTTCCAGTACCAGATCTAAAAAAGAAAAAAGACAATCTTCTTACTACTTTCAGGATTAATTTAAGAAAACATTTATCTTCCAAGAACTCGGGGGCTGGAGAAGATGAAGTGTACCAGCCTATCTGGCCGTTTTATGATGTGATGGCAGCATTTCTAACAGATGTTTACTTATCCAAAAGTGCCATGAATTCAGAGGAAAATGTAAGTAAAAAAAACATTTTATAGTCTTATATTTTCAAAAATATTAGATACGGTCGCCCACAAAAGTGCATAAGAAATAAGTACTCAAGAAATGGTGCAACAAGACACATGTGTCATTGTAATTAGAAATACCTTCGCGATATTCCGTGGTAGTAGGCTTCTTAAAAATTCTGAACACACTACACATTATTCCAAAAGTATTTAATATTTTCAACTGCTACACGCGAGGTATTCCTCAGAGAGCACCTTTTAGTAGCGCTCCCGATACCTAACAACTAAATTTTTTTTTTTTTAAATCCTGGAAGCGCTCCTATGATTAACTTTCGAATAAAGATAGGATACTGACTGAAACTATCGGTTAACAAGTAAAACACGTTATTTTATACAATTTGCAAAAACTCTACACTCCATGACCATAGATTGATGAGGCGCGCGTGGCGCGTGAAAACTGCAAACTTAGGCAATAAAAAAAACTTCATATTTTTAAACGGTTTTATTTAGCTCACCCCGTTTGTTTTATTCTTGAGTCAATTTTTTTTTAATTATTGTTATCGGGAGCGCTACTAAAAGGTGGGCTCTGAGGAATAATAAAGGTGCGCCTCATTAGGTGCGTCTCAAAACGGTGGCGCTTCGAGGAATACCTCATATCAACTACACGCGAACTATTAGTTTTTAGGGTTCCGTAGTCAACATGGAACCCTAAGTTGCAGGCCACGCTAGAGATCTGCGGTGAGCGGGGGCGACCTGCGGGGCGGGAGGAGTAACGACGGTGCGCCTTGCCGCTGTAGTGAAGTGTAGTGTGCCTGTGCCCACAGAAGAGTACATTTTATCTCACAGAGTACTACATTATAAATAACTGTGCCACGTTGAAGCGGCCGCGTGACACGCGGTTTGATATCTACATTGAAACCTTTTTTTCCGCAACCATCACCGGATTTTTTTTTCAAAAAATATTATTTATATCTACACAATCTAAATATTTTTGAACATCAATAAATATGCAAAGTAGCCTCTGTACTTATCTTTTTTTTGCTTCATTATCGGGGGGCACGGCAGTGCCCCCGCCGAGTCGAGCGCGAAGCAACCACTGCCGTACCATCCTTTACTGGAACCATTTCGTCGCATTTTCAGGCCCCTATTTGAGAACCTCTGGATAAGACCAGAACGCTGAAATTTTCGTCATCCAGTAAGCTATACAATCACACTTAAAATAAAAAGTTTCTAGTCTGTAGGTCATTTAGTTCCTAAGTTAAGCGAAAGCAAAGTTTCGCATTTATGAAACTCACTCACTCACTCATGATCATCAAAATAGAACTAGTACTTCCCATAAACTCAGAGAGCTGAAATTTGGTACAGAATTAGGGTTTAATGGCCACTTTAAGGGGCAATGACTTTGTCTAGATTTCATTACTTTTTAGAGATAAACAAGCAGCTCCATCGAGACTTGGCTAGTTTTTTACAGAATGTTTTTGTTGGGATCTATATTACCTATATTATTATGAAGTCATGCCGAGGGTACAGTACCTATGACTTATTTTTGCCAATAACTTTCTTAATGATATTATTATGGATTTTTTTTCGTAGTCGCTACTCGCAAATCGCGTAACTACTACCCCTCTGGCACCTAATAAATCTCTGCGGGAGGGTGCATTATTGTTAATAGCGTATTTAAACCAACTTAATAATAGACTCGTACTAATACTTCTTAATAATAGTGCCAAGAGTATACCATACTGAAATGTCCCTTATAATTGAAGTAAGTTGGTACTCAGATGCGGTATGGGGTGGCAGTAGAATCATTATATATGTTTTCCATCCAAAGCGCCAATCATCATCATCATCAGCCATTAGACGTCCACTGCTGGACAAAGGCCTCCCCCATAGAACGCCATAAAGATCGGCAGCCTGCCGTTTGCATCCACCGGTTGCCCGCGACTCTCACGATGTCGTCGGTCCACCTGGTGGGAGGCCTGCCAACGCTGCGTCTTCCGGTTCGTGGTCGCCACTCGAGAACCTTTCTTCCCCATCGGTTGTCCGTTCTTCGAGCGAAAAGCGTCAAAGCGCCAATACAATGAGGAAAATGAAATCCTTCAGCTTTTGTTCATCATCATCCGT
This sequence comes from Diarsia mendica, assembly GCA_949316265.1. NCBI lineage: Eukaryota > Metazoa > Arthropoda > Insecta > Lepidoptera > Noctuidae > Diarsia > Diarsia mendica. The sequence goes on along the minus strand of OX438898.1, from coordinate 13,361,546 downwards.
AGTTTTGGGCATCTAAAAATAAAAATTAAGTAAATATTTTAGGTAGGTATTTTAAACTTTGTTTTAACTAACATATTAATTAACTATGTTAAACTTTTTATTGTATTTTTTCTCAGATACAACCTGAAGAGACTTTCTTTTTGAAAGTATCGCCTAGTGACAATAGTGACTCCCCTTCAGAAGCTGAAAACGACGACGGCGCCGACGTCCATCCTACCCCTCTAAAGAACCTTCGTCAATCACAAAAACGTCTTGCTACGAGTCCGCCTGAATTGCAGGAAGCAAGTCGAAAAAGGAGCACTGCTTTTACGGAATTTGCCAAAGAAACAGGGAAAGAAGACGAATGTGATTTTTTTTGCAAAATGTTGGCGAAGCAAATCAAAGAATACCCAATACCTGAAAGGGAAGAAATCATGTATGAACTGCATGGAGTTATGATCAACAGACGTCGTCGGTATGACAGAAAAAGTACTAGCAACAGTGTATAATATAAATATGTATCGCAAACACCGTCACCGAGTTATATAGTTGAGTCCCCCTTTTCAGTTGAATCACTGCCACAAAATGTAGTCAACCAACAATCCCAAGTATTCCCAGCATTAGCAATAAACATTTTATCGCAAAAAATTGTTCACCCAGAAACCAGTAGAGCGTGTTAATTAAGAAAGCTTGGGAAATGTGCTGAATGATAATTGATAACTGAAATATGGGTGAACAATTGAAAAGAGGGAGTCAACTTCAGAAATGTGCTGAATGATAAGTGTAAAATAAATATTTCACTTACCATTTCTTACCATATAAGTGAAATACATATTTCACTTACCATTCAGCACATTTCCGATTAGTTTAGATTAAATTAGATTTTTCGATTTAGTAATAAACGATTTTTGTTAACAACGTAGGTTCCTACCAGGGATGTTGCGAATATTCGAATCCGCATCCGCAAATGCGGAGCTTCCGCATAGATTTGAACATCCGCATCCGCAATAATCAATGCGGATATTCATGCGGATGCGAATGTCACACAAGTTGCGGCAAGAAAGAAAATGGGCGAGGCCGGCCGGCGAATGGCGCGTGCCGTTTCCCTTGTGACAAATGACAATGACCAATGGGAGCGAAGAAATTGGTGACAACTGACAAGATCCGACGCGTTTGTTGTGGTGCATCTTTTGTTTCTTGTAAATAAATCATTACGTGTTTGTTTGCGCTGTTGATTACTTATCGTATAGATTGATATTTCGAGTGTGGTCATGAGTTGTGATTGTGATCATTGTGTGTAAATAATTGTTTATGGGAAAACTTTATATTAACTACACTAATCGAAGACTACTTTAGTCCTAGCTCAGCTTATTTCAATCGTCAGGTCAATTCCATTATGTTACACCGGTAATACGTTTTATTGTAGGTAAAGTTTATTATTATAACAAAATTCTTTATTTTTCAGCGTGTAGTTAATTAATAATGTCACCACCGATACAAAGTACCTAATCTAAAAAATGTTTTAATAATTCTTCATTCATATACTGTACCTACTTCATTTTTATTTTACTTCATTTTTTTTTACTTTTTGGGGGGTATATGAGGAACAGGGTGTAAAGTTCCTCATCCCCCGTTGAAAAGGGAGGATCCTCCGACCGGACGGGTGTTGTGTCCGGCGGGCTAACTGCCCGACAGTTGTAAGTCGGGAACTCCTATATAGGCTTATGTCGCGGATAATGTTGATAGCGCGATGTAGGAACTTCTGTCGATCGTTTGTTAGTACGCAGGTGTTGCGATAGATGTCGCTAGTCGCCACATCACTCCCCTCCGAGACCGGAGGTCGAAAGCAGGTTAAGTCTTGGCGCTTGTCAGCCAGTGGAAGGTTCCAGTGAGTCGGAACCGGATGCCGCATAGTTCACGGTGAGTCGGAACTGTCTGCGGTGATGCCCCAGTGAGTCGGGGTGATGCTGCATATTAGCTCCAGTGAGTCGGAGTGATGCAGTGCTTGCCGTGTTGCTGCGTATGCTCCAGTGAGTCGGAGTGTGCAGTGCTGCGTAGTGGCTGGCTGCTGCGTCGACCAGGAGAGAAGGGCGTCTCTGCTTGCTGACCGGCCGAAGTGCAGTGTGCTGTGCCAAAGTCGCTGATGAGGCTGGGGGTGATGTCCAGGAATGCGCTTCCGCTGCATGCTGGTGGACAGGATACCCCATGAAGCCGTGGCTGCTGGCTGACGGTATGACTCGCTGCTCGAAGGCGAAGGGGAAGTGGTGACGACGTCTGAAGTAGTTGCACGAAGGCTGCGCTGACGTTCATGCTCGGGGTCACCAGTTCGGGGGGTATGAGGAACAGGGTGTAAAGCTCCTCATCCCCCATAGAACAGGGAGGATCCTCCGACCGGACGGGTGTTGTGTCCGGCGGGCTAACTGCCCGACAGTTGTAAGTCGGGAACTCCTATAAAGGCTTATGGCTCCTTCCACAAAATCATCTCATTTTGATCAATTTTGATCGCTTGGTGTGGGAAATCTATGAAGAATTTGAAGCTTCCTTTTGGCTATTATAAGAGACGAGTTCTTTTTCAGGTGGATGGGTTTGAAGAATTTTCAAAATAATGTTTATGTTAATGACAATCACCCGTATTCAAAAGCCCTTTTCCGCACAAATACCGATCGAGTTACGTTTGGCTTAGCCGAACATAACACTACAAACGATTTTCAACATTAAAAAAAATATAAATAACATCACCGTATGGTCTACTAGGGGACCAGTTTGCCACATTTTCGACTTCAATACAAAATATAGCAGAAAAAAAATGTTAAAACATCGCAATTTTTACAAAATGTCTCGTCAAATAAGATTTTTTTTCTATACCTTAGAATCACGTTAAAGAAAATTTAAAAACTACGTATTAATTTTAAGGTAACCTTCTAATAGAATCGTATTTTTATTTTATCAATAAACTATAATTTCATTTCGTAAATTGAATCTAAAGTTAACTATATTATCGACCGCGCAAACTCTATCTCGCCAGTACGAATCGGCCACTGCCAGAGGACGGACGTATCGCTTTGTGTCACAAACGCTCCCGTGTTTTTCGTGCATATATTTTCGAGATTGTACACCGATTACCACAATTTGATACACTTATTAATTTTGATCAAACATGTTTATTTTGCTAGTTTGTAAAGATTGCTAAATTTTTTTTCATCTTCAGATCGAAGTCGAATTTCACGATCGTTTGTTGTTGTCGATTGTACTTCGATATATATTTTTAACCGACCTCCAAAAAAGAGGAGGTTCTCTATTCGTGTTTGTATGTCCGCGAATATCTCCGTCAATTGTGGACTGATTTTCAAAATTATTTTTGTTTTGGAAAGGGTATACTCCCGAGGCGGTCCCATTGCACCAAGTCAGTTTCTGATGATGGGAACTCTGAGAAATTGAGGGCAACCCTCGAATATCATAGGCGCACATAACGTTTTCCATACATTTTCAGAAGTTGTTCAAGTATTTGCGTCTGATAATCATAATTTCATGTGGCGGCGCTGCGCTGATGACGGAAGGTGCAACTCCTCAACGGTCAGGACTTGAAAGAAAATTCCTTCAAAATTATACGTACTTATGGATCGATAGTTGTATTCTTTCAGGGTATTAGGTTGAAGTGATGATAGACGGTAAATCTCATTTACCGACTTAAAAAAGGAGGTTCTCAGTTCGTCTGCTAGAAATTTTTTAGTTCTTCCGTCATGGGTGTCGTTTTCATGGTTTTCGGGGTCGCTGATTACGAAAATGAAGCCAAAATGAAAATCCATGATGGCGGCCAGGAAAATTTTTGGTTTTTCCGTCATGGGTGTCGTTTTCATGGTTATTGGGGTCGCTGATTACGAAAATGAGGTCAAAATGAAAATCCAAGATGGCAGGCAGGTTTTTTGGGATTTCCGTCATGGGTGTCGTTTTGATGGTTTTTGGGGTCGCTGATTACGAAAATGAGGTCAAAATGAAAATCAAGATGGCGCCGACAAAAATTTTTGGTATTTCCGTCATGGGTGTCGTTTACATGGTTTTTGGGGTTGCTGATTACGAAAATGAAGCCAAAATGAAAATCCAAGATGGCGGCCAGAAAATTTTTTGGTTTTTCCGTCATGGGTGTCGTTTTCATGGTTTGTCGGGTCGCTGATTACGAAAATGAGTTCAAAATGAAAATCCAAGATGTCAGCCAGGAAATTTTTTTGGTTTTCCGTCATGGGTGTCGTTTTGATGGTTTTCGGGGTCGCTGATTACGAAAATGAAGCCAAAATGAAAATCCAAGATGGCGGCCAGGAAAATTTTTGGTTTTTCCGTCATGGGTGTCGTTTTCATGGTTTTTGGTGTCGCTGATTACGAAAATGAAGCCAAAAGGAAAATCCAAGATGGCGGCCAGGAAAATTTTTGGGTTTGCCGTCATGGGTGTCGTTTTCATGGTTTTTGGTGTCGCTGATTACGAAAATGAGGTCAAAATGAAAATCAAGATGGCGCCGACAAAAATTTTGGTTATTCCGTCATGGGTGTCGTTTTCATGGTTTCCGGGGTCGCTGATTACGAAAATGAAGCCAAAAGGAAAATCCAAGATGGCGGCCAGGAAAATTTTTGGGTTTGCCGTCATGGGTGTCGTTTTCATGGTTTTTGGGGTCCCTGATTACGAAAATGAGACCAAAATTAAAATCCAAGGTGGTGGCTAGAAAAATTTTAGGTTCGTCCGTCATGGGTGTCGTTTTCATGGTTTTTGGGTAAACTGAGTACACACTACACCCCTGATTTCGCATTGCATATTCGCCAATTGCAAAGTGCAAAGACTAAGGTAATTTTATTTAAAACAACTGCCCGAAATAATGACACTATGACAATACTACTAAATGATGGTAATATTGAACTCGTGAAAGAAACTAAATTCCTGGGAGTGCACATAGATGACCCATTAAACTGGAAAAATAATTAGCCGCCATTGATGCATATCTATATCATCCACATGTTATGCTTTAAGAACCCTTATATAGAGACGAAATTGACATTGAACACTTAAAAATCGTAAACCACGCACTAATTGAATCCAAATTAAGATACAGTATACAATTCTGGGGAAACAGCTATAATTATAACTGTAAACGAGCTTTTGTCCTTCAGAAAAGAGCTATACGTACCATTGTCCGTATCTCACAAAGAGAGAGTTGTCGTCCGCATTTCTTAGACTTAAAAATTCTTACAATTCCCAGTCTCTACATTCTTGTACTTCTGATTAATTTAAAAAAGTACATACATGAATATGAGACGCATGAGGAAAGACTAGTCAGGGAGAGTACCTACACGTAGGAAAGATTTGAAAAATAAGATAAGTCCTCATTTTAACATTGTGAAACATAGTTCACAATATCAAGCAGTGCAATTATTCAATAGGGTACCATTAGAATTAAAAAGCTTAATCTATACGTCTTCATTTAAATCAAAGCTTCAAGCATTCCTACTGGATAAATGTCTCTACTCCGTTGACGATATGTAATATTAAGGTATATAATACAATTATGATAATGCGCCAACTGATATAATTTGTCCTTTGTGTTTGTCAGTTTTTAATTTTAAAATGACTATTTGTATAAAGCTGACATGAATTTTACAACAATCTAATAATTTAATTATTTTGTATTTTTGATTATTTTTTGTTTCAATTATGATTTAAATTTGTATTTTATGTGTAGGTATTGTAATTTTTGTTGTTAATGTTTAATTATGACTTATGAATGTGTTTTATTATTATTTTTTATTATTATTTTTATGATTTCAAATACAATGTGAATTGTTTGTGAATAAATTGAATTGAATTATCAGTTGAGTCAAATACATTCCCAACAGAATGGAAAACATCTAAAGTTATCCCGGTTCATAAGAGTAGCCCAAAAAGTGATATAAAAAATTACAGACCCATAGCTGTTTTATCCATATTTGGAAAAGTGTTTCAAGCGGTACTTTTAAAAAAAGTATTTTCCAAACTGCAACGGTGGTTTGCGGAGGAACAGCACGGATTTCTTCCAAATCGTTCAACCACGTCTAATTTACTCAACGTTATGACATACTTAGCCAAAAATATTGACGACAGAAAGCAGGTGGATGTCACTTATTTTGATTTTCAGAAGGCTTTTGACCGGGTTGACAATGATATACTTTTGAGTAAATTGGCTTTGGCTGGTTTCTCTGCGGCAACACTTAAATTCTTCGCAAATTACCTATACAATCGCAAACAATATGTTATTTTTGAAAATGCCAATTCGGAATGCTTGGAGGTTAGTACCTTGGCCTAGTACTAACCTAAGTCCCCTGTATTTTCTTATTGTTGTAAATGACCTGCCCAAGTGTGTAAAGCACTCCACAGTTTTAATGTATGCCGATGATGTCAAAGTTGCGCTTCCCATATCTAATCTTAGCGATACAGTCACACTTCAACAAGACATAGACAGCATCCACCATTGGAGCACTATAAACAACCTCAACTTGAATATTAGCAAATGTGCGATCATGACCTTTTCTAAAGTCACACAACCTATCCTCAATATTTACACATTAAACAATGAGCCCCTGAAACGAGTTAATGCCGTACGCGATATTGGTACTAATTTTGACCCACACCTCACATTTAACCAACATAGTAATATAATACAAATATGCAACAAGTCCCGCAAAAACTTAGGTTTTGTTTTACGACAAGTTAATTTTTAAGCTATTGCATAGCTTCTATCGCGGACCTTGAGCGTGGAGACTTGGAGAGCGAATTCAGAAATTCCCTAACGAAAATATTCAAGATTCAGTATTCAACCAGGTTGCTATGGTTACGGAAAAAAACAAGGTTATCAACTGAGTTTGTCAAATTAAATAATTAATTATTTGCTGTTGTAAAAAAATATGCCATGCAATAGCTTTACCGCGGCAGTCTCCGAGTGCCACATTTAGTTTTTTTTTTTAATAATTGACCAGCCATAAACCTCATCTACAACTCCTTCGTACGCAGTTTACTCGAAACCAATAGTGTAATCTGGAACCCTCATGAAAAAATCTATAAACTAGTCATTGAAAAGGTCCAGAAGTCTTTTATTCGCTACCTCTAACTCAAATTATTTGGCTTTTACCCATATAATTTACCCTACGCCATTCGTGCTAGGTATGGTGACATACCAGAGCTTAGAAGTCAGGGGAAATCTTGCTCTAGTTAAATATGTCATCTGCTTAGTTCGTGGTTCCCATTTTAATTCCCTGCTGTTACAGTACATCTCTTTTAACATCCCACTACCTATCCGGCACTCTCTTCGCCCACGCCAACGTCCTCTTTTTTCGATTCCTCAAACAAGCACCGTAACTCTTAAGACTAGCCCACTATTTCTAGCCCTTACCCACATAAACATTTTTTCACACCACCTGCTCGAAAATGTCAAATTATATGTCAAGCAACCTTAACCTAAAGTGAGTCATTAGTGACCGGGGGAACAGCCGGTCATTAATGTTGTAGTGGATTTCATTATGACCCGCTGGTCAATAATGTGATTTGAATTTGGAATCTCACATGCTCAGCTAAATTGGCAGTATAGTACTATAGGTAGTGCGCGCGGAACTAGTTGGCCGCGCCTTAGGCATGATTTTGTTTTTTATTTGTATTATTTTCAATAAATTGAACAATAAGGTATTATTGTTCACGATATCTCGAGATTGGTCATCACTGTATAATTATAAACTCCCGTGCATTGCGAGCTGTAGGCAACCCGCCCCCTCACCCCTGTCGCCACCTAAGGCGCGGCCAACTAGTTCCGCGCGCACTATAACAAACACCCTTTGGTGTTGGTGCCAGAAAGAGGAAAGCTATTCTCGATACCCTTACTACGCGTGGATGATATTCTCGATTTCCTACAAAATCATAACGACTGCTTCTTCATATCGTTGCCATGTTTTCGAAGACATAATAATTTGTAAGAATAATTAGATAACTGCGAACCATTTTTTAAAAGGAATGGAATAACATTAAAACTGGCATTAATAATAACAAATACCGTACCGCGCCGTAATACCGTAATAGTAATTGGCTGTAACATTAGTTAATTTATTTTAAGTAAACTGCGCTAAGATAATATTGCTGTGGAATTTGTGGTAGGTATTAAACCTATCTAAGTATACTATGGTCGATTTATCACACTTTATCAAAAATACTATAATTTCACGAGCGTCTCCAATGACGTTCTAAATTCAAAATGCATACAGCCAATCATCCAAAACCATTCTACCATTTCTTTCTTATAGTTATTTCTATTTCATTATTTCTAATACCTATGTTATTCTTACTGTTTGTTTATTTAATAAATACTTTGTTTTTCGTACTACCTATAGCTATTATTTTCTCACAGTAGGTGTAAAAAGTAGAGTATGCTCCTCTGGGCTAAAGGTGTCTTTGCCTTGGGCTAGCTTGAATCCCTCGCTGCATTCAGGATTCTTGTATTAACTCCCTCGCTTCGCTCGTGAGTTAAACTCTTAACTCCCTCCCTGCGGTCGGGAGTTAAATCCCGAATCCTTCATTGCGCTCGAGATTCAATATGACGCCCGTGACATAAGACACAACTTTAGCCCCTTGGTGCATAATCTACTATAATGTATGACGAGTCATTAGATATTTTTGCAAGTACGGAACTAAGTCTCCTTAACACTGCTTCTCGATACCTGGAGTCCATTGCCACTCCCAGTACTATCTCCTCGGGTTTAACAATTTTTTTGGTAATTTTTATTTGATTTCAACTTTTGCCACTAGAATGTTTTGTTAATTTTTATTGTAATAATGTTTGTTTTTTTCTTAGTTTTGTTATTATTATTTTTTATTTCTAAGTTTTTTGTTTTTTGTTCAACCTATAACTTGTATAATATACAACGTCACAACTAAAGAAACCAACCGGCGAGTCGAGAACACCTGGAAGAAATATTGGAGTATGAAGGAAATCTTCAAAAGCACCTTGCCAATAAAATTGAAAACGAAAGCAATGGAGATATGCCTGCTACCATGCCTCACCTACGCCTGCCAAACTTGGACTATCTCGAAGAAAGTAGTCCAAAAAGTCAGGACATGTCAAAGAGGTATAGAGAGAAGTTACTTGGGACTAAGGCTTAAAGACAAGGTCAATCACACAGAGATAAGACAGCAAACGAAAGCTAGAGACGTCATTCGGTACACCCTAAAACAAAAGTGGCGCTGGGCGGGTCACATACAAAGAACCCAAGACGGAAGATGGTCGTCCACAGTAACTAACTGGTACCCGTTCAACAAGAAACGCAAACGCGGTAGACCCCACAAACGATGGAGCGACGACATAGCGAAAATCGCAGGAAGAACTTGGACGAGGTTAGCCAGAGACCGACATGAGTGGCATAGCAAGGAGGAGGCTTTTACCGCCTTAGGCGGTTCTTACATTTAGTTTTAAAATATATAATAATGAATTTAATTAATTAATGTAATATTTAAGTGTAATTTAAATGAAACAATCTGTTAATGAAATGTATAATAATGAGTTTAATTAATTAATGTAATGTAATGTTTAAGTGTGATGTTATTTCTATAATAATCAATCTGCAACAAATTTAGTTAATTATAATTATTATTATTATAATTTATTTTAATTTATTTATTTACTTTCTATTGTCAGCATTGTAAATTGCATGTTTACGGTTGTTGAATATTATTATAATAAATTAATGTCTGTATTGATTATGCATGAATTTGAAATGTAAGGAATCAAATAAAAGCTTTATTTATTTATTTTATAACTTGTATGTGTGGTGTCACTGTAAATATAAGTTGGTTATTAATAAATAAATAAATTATGTGCTTTAGCGTATGTTCCATCAGAACCAGTTATCAACGCTTTTGACGAACTGCTCGAATCTGTTTTATATTGTGCATTCTGGCCTCCTCCGACAAGGCATTGATTATTTTGAAGATAACTGGATCGGAAGGTTGGAAAGACGGGGCAGGCGAGCTCCTAGATTTCCTATTGATCTGTGGAATACTTTTGATGCAGTTCTTCAGGAAATTCCCCGAACGAACAACTCCGTTGAAGGCTTTCACAGGAGATTCTAGTCACTTCTATCGGCTCATCTCATCACCCATCTATATGGAAGTTTTTGGATGAACTTCGTCGGCAGCAAAGCCTGACAGAACTGAAACTGGAGCAAATTTTGTCTCGTGGATCACACACAACTAGTCGGCCAAGATATAGGCAAACATCGGCAAGATTGAAAGATTTAGTTGAATCATTTGGGGAGAGACCACTCCCAGATAACTTACGGGCCAATGCTCATAATTTTGAATTTCAACAAATATGATTAAAAAAATACATAAAAAAAACGAAACACAAAATGATTAAACCTAAAAAGCATACAAATTTAAAATAAATAATTATATCTATCTAGGGTCAAAGTCTACATACTGCATACGGCCAATGACCTTTTTTTTTACAAAATAAGCCAGCATTCCTTCAGGCGTTATCGACATTCTTGACCTCGAAAGCACAAAACCTAACAAAAAATCAAATGTTTCTTTTTTCCTTCATCACATTGTGTATAAAATCAATGAAAATAAACAACCAAAAAAAAAACGCTAGGTGTCGGTCCACCTCCACGTGGTGCCCGTTGGAAACGTGATAACGGCTAACGGACTATTTGAATGACAATGCCTATAATTCCATTTTTTTCCTGTTCATGTTATTTTACATTTTGTCTAGTATAACTTATTAATATTTATTTCGATTTCATGTTTAACAAACCCATTTTATGTATTTCTACATTTTGACCCCCGAAAACCATGAAAACGACACCCATGACGGAAAAACCTAAAATTTTGCTAGACGCCATCTTGGATTTTAATTTTGGTCTCATTTTCGTAATCAGCGACCATAAAAACCATGAAAACGACACCCATGACGGAAAAACCAAAAATTTTCGTTGGCGCCATCTTGATTTTCATTTTGACCTCATATTCGTAATCAGCGACCCCAAAAACCATCAAAACGACACCCATGACGGAAAAACCAAAAAAAATCCAGGCTGCCATCTTGGATTTTCATTTTGACCTCATTTTCGTAATCAGCGACCCCAAAAACCATGACAACGACACCCATGACGGAAAAAATTGAAAAATTTCTGACCGCCACCTTGGATTTTCATTTTGACCTCATTTTCGTAATCAGCGACCCCTATAGCCATGAAAACGACACCCATGACGGAAAACCCAAAAATTTTCGTTGGCGCCATCTTGATTTTCATTTTGACTTCATTTTCGTAATCAGCGACCCCAAAAACCATGAAAACGACACCCATGACGGAAAAACCTAAAATTTTCCTAGCCGACGAATTGAGAACCTCCTTTTTATTAAGTCGGTTAATGAGATTTACCGTCTATAATCAGTTCAACCTAATAGCCTGAAAGAATACAACTATCGATCCATAAGTACGTATAATTTTGAAGGAATTTTCTTTCAAGTCCTGACCGTTGAGGAGTTGCACCTTCCGTCATCAGCGCAGCGCCGCCACATGAAATTATGATTATCAGACGCAAATACTTGAACAGCTTCTGAAAATGTATGGAAAACGTTATGTGCACCTATGATATTCGAGGGTTGCCCTCAATTTCTCAGAGTTCCCATCATCAGTAACTGACTTGGTGACAATGGGACCACCTTGGGAGTATACCTTTTCAAACAAAAAAATAATTTTGAAAATCGGTCCACAATTGTCGGAGATATGCGCGGACCACATAAAAAAAACATACGAATAGAGAACCTTACTTCCTTTTTAGGAGTCGGTTAAAAAGAGACGGAAACATTATTTATTTTTGACGTGTTGTAGTGCTTTTGCAACCAATTTACAACAAAATTTAAATCTGTGATTAAAATAGATATCATAATTTTTGATTTATTAAATGAATATTATTTCATCTAACACCAAATTGAACCATTTTTATGTTGATTGATATACTGTACCTATACACAACACACATTCCAGACTATTTTTCAAAGTGTACTTACTTACTATAAAATTATGTCACTTAAAATAATAATCGTCTAAATGATCAAATTTTTCAACCGTAGTTCAACGCTCGAAATGCCCGTGTGTGCGTTCGTCGGTGTTATCGCTGCACACAAACATAGCATCGCACCGAAATTGCCTAAAGTTCCGCAAGTCTTGTCTGTACAAGGCCTCTTATGTCGCGGATAATGTTGATAGCGCGATGTAGGATTTTCTGTCGATCGTTTGTTAGTACGCAGGTGTTGCGATAGATGTCGCTAGTCGCCACAACTTCATTTATATAATATCTTAAACATTCGCATCCGCATCCGCATCCGCGGATGTGAGCCTTCAAAACTCCGCATCCGCATCCGCATCCGCGGATGTCAAAAAATCGGCTTCCGCAACATCCCTGGTTCCTACTTATTATAAACAATAAATACCTAAATATTTTGGACAAAACAATGTGTTTACCTTCACTAAATCCTTTAACAGGTCGTTGAGCAGCAAACATATCTCAGGGATTATAATTAGAGATATAACTTGGCTTGAAATTTTGAAAAGGTAATGTAGGTAAGCTTCTATAGCTATCTCCAGTAGCTAAATATCTTAATGTTACTGCCAGACCCACTTTCACTGGAATCGCATCCCTTTTAGTCTCTATTCAACTTACTTACTTTGTTCTATTTCTGTGCATAGCCAGCACATCCACCACCTTCTAAGTATTCTATTTGTAGGCTTCCGTCCTCGAAAGGAAAAGGAACCCTTATCCTATAGGTTATAGGATCACTTTGTAGTTTGTCCGTCCGTCTGTCTGTCTGTCTGTCAAGACCCTTTTTCTCAAGAACGCGTGGAGGTATCAAGCTGAAATTTATATCGAATATTCAAATTTACTGTCCCTTAAACCTGTATGAATAAGCCAACGCAATCAAAAGATAAAGCCGTTTATGCCGCAAATTTTCGACACTCGCAAGACCTTCAGGGTACTTCCCGTGACCTCAGAATCTTGAATTTTAACATGGAGCAATGTCTTAAAGCACAGATAAAGGAAAAATTGCGAAAAGCATACCATTATTTTGTTACAACATAAATTAAAAATATTTTTAATCATTTTAAACTTTGTACAGAACCTTCGGTGCCCGAGCCCGACTCGCACTTGGCTGGCTTTTTAATAACTCTACTACGATGCACACACAAGTAATTGTTAAAAGTAGTAAATAAATAAATAGCTGCGGCAGCTACGCTGGCTACTGTCTCAACATCCATTTTTTTCTATGGTCCCTCTACACATCGACAGATGCGACTGCCAGACGTCCTCAGGCGTGACAGATGCGTCCGCAGATGTGAGGCCAGACGCAAGGAGCTCGACTTCCAACCCTTTGATGTGGGACAAAACCGACATCAAACGGGTTGGAGGCAGCCGCATAGTGCCGACGGTCAATACAAACCACAGACGACAAATCACCCCCTCTACACATCGGCGGATGCATCCGCAGATGACGTCTGCCGGTCCGTCTGCCGATGTGTATAGGCCTTAAGACAGAGCTAGGTGATCTGTAGGTACCTCAGGATTTTCGTTCTTTGCATGGTATGTGCCTAACCTAGCCCGTCAGGGATTACAGGCGTGATGTTATGTAGAAAGAAAGAGGGAAACAGAATGATTTCCTAATTCCAATATAATCCCTTCAATATCCAGTTTTCCCTACTGCAAAATTATAAATGAATGATTTTATATTTTTAGATTGGAACTCGGCTTTGTTCATAATCTTGAATGGTACAAAACAAGAGCATCTGAACATGTTGGATGGTGGCATCATTCAGAGGCTGCTCGAGGAAAAGTGGAAAACGTTTGCACGAGTAAGTAGCATTCATTTTGTCCTTTAGAAAGTAACTTACAGATTGAAGTGTGCGAAGTTTCGAAAAAATCGCCTTATGGCGGGGTTGCAGTACTTTTTATGATTTTTGAACCTATAAAAATCGAACTAAATACGAGTTTTTTATTAAATAAAAATCATTACCGTAAAGTGGGGCTTTTTGAGACTCCAGGGGCTATTCAGAATTTTAGTAATAAAATATTTGATTGAATATATTTTTTCTTCTAGTAACAGTAGAATCTTTTTTTTACAAAATGGCAATACTACAACTAATGTCAGTGTCACCGGCGAAATTCGGAGGTTAAGAAAGTGTAAACAAGCGGTCAATTTTTTTTTTTAAAATACTTGTTTAATCGAGTGAATTTGTACGTGTTTTACTTCCAGTTGATACACCAAAATTTTAAAGGTAAGTGGAAAATGAGTTTATTCATGTAGACATATGTTTTCTTGGGATTTCATTGGTGTTTTCAATTGTATTGTAGCTTGTTCTAGACGCCATATTTTTTGGGTTATTGAGAATGGGGCTTTTTGGCACGAATTTGGGGCTATTTGGAATCCTGTTCCAAATAACCCCTGGTTTGTGTGCTTTAGTTTTACTAAGTTTAAGATCGCCGTCTCAAATAGCCCCAAATGCGTATAATGTATAAATTAAGGGGAAGCTTCTCATATCTTTTTTATTTTATATTACAGTTCCGGTAATATGGTGCGTACTTACCAAAGAAAGTACACTAATTCCAGAAATGGTAAAACTTTTGTACCGTATCAGAGTTATTCAAAGGAAAATTTGGAAAACGCCATAGAGGCTGTTAAGTCTGGAAAACTTAAGCTAACTGATGCTGCCAATACATATGACATACCTAAGAGCACGCTATGTAGGAAATATAGAAACTTAAATTGCACGCAAGATAAAGCTGGACATCCAACATTGTTTACTCCCGAAGAGGAGAATTCGTTTATACGAAACATATTAATTTTAAGTGAATGGGGATTTCCCTTCGACTGTATGGATCTTCGAGTATTAGCTCAAAAATATTTGAACAAAATAGGCAAAAATATATATGGGCTTAAAAATAACTTACCAGGGACTGATTGGGCACGCAATTTTCTGATAAGACATAAATCAGCAATTTCAAATCGTAAAGCGTCTAATATTTCTACTGATCGTGCCAAAATTACAAGTGATGTAATTGATAGTTTTTTCGACAATTATGTGAAGTCTGTCGATGGTGTCACTCCAGACTGTATTATTAACTACGACGAGACCAACCTTACAGATGATCCAGGTTGTAAAAACTATATTTATAAAAGAGGCACAAAGTACCCAGAAAGAGTGGTAAACCATTCAAAAACAGCAGTTTCACTCATGTTTACGGGAACAGCAGATGGTGAGTTGTTACCAATTTGTGTCGTTTATAAATCGGATCATTTATGGGATATGTGGCTGGAGGGTGGACCTGAAGGAACGAGGTACAATCGGTCAAAGAGTGGGTGGTTTGATTCAGTCTGTTTTCAAGACTGGTTTGATACCATTATAGTACCTTACGCACGAAAGAAAGCAGGGCGGAAAGTTCTAATCGGAGATAATCTGTCGTCTCATTTTTCGGAAAACGTACTGAAGACTTGTGAACAATTAAATATTGCATTTGTATGCTTACCACCGAAAACAACACATCTGCTTCAGCCATTAGATGTCGCATTTTTCGGCCCACTAAAGACCTACTGGCGAGATGTCTTAACTCATTGGAAGTTAAAAGAAGGGAGGAAACATAAAACTTTGGTCAAAAGTTTTTTTCCAAAATTATTAGGTCAACTAAAAAACAAATTGTTTGAAAGCGGTGCTGTATGTCGTAACCTTCAAGCAGGTTTTAGTAAATCGGGTTTATACCCAATGAACCCTGAACTTCCTAAATCACGGCTGCCACAAAGGACAAATATTACAGATGAACAAATAAATAACGCGACGTTATTAGTAGTTACAGATTTATTGCAAGAAATACGGAATCCTCCAGCCTCTGCCGAAAAAAGACGAAAAAAAAAGTGTAATGTACAGCCTGGGAAAAGCATAACCGCAGCAGACTTGGTTCAAAGTGAAGTTCACACAACTACAAAATCAAAGCATAACAACACCAAGGGGAAGAAGAAATCATGTCAAAAAAAAAAGAAGGCATCTTTGAACTCTGGAATAATTGCTTCTGGTGTCGACGAAAATATCTTTGATTTGAGCGCTACCAGAGTAATGATAGATGAATATACAGATATTACTCAAGACTGTTCTGTAATGTCAAATGAGCCCATGCCAGGTAATGATATTTCTGATGAAAAAGAAAACGAACCCAATAATAACAGTAAAAAACAACAACTAAAGTTCAACTATACTAAGACTGATCAAACTATACACAAGACTGAAGAATGCGAAGATAATATTTTACTACATGAACAAATTGAAATTTCGCAAAAACAAGATACAAATCTATTAAACATAGCAAAAGGCAACGAAATTTGTGATCAAAATGTATTCGAACAAAAAGATTTGGACCTAATTACAGAGTATATAGAAGAAAATTATGATAAAAAAGATATGAACAAAAATCGATTCAGAAACGAAGACAGGCAAGAATGGACAATTCAGGAAATTAAACTAAATGAAGAAACAGGATTTATGCAAACATTTATAACTACCACCGCTGTCATAGAAAAACAAAAGTCTCCTATGTTGTCTGAAAAGTCAAAATTGAAATCAAAAGCTCATAACGATCTTGAACGAGAAAATATTGGAGTTGACTATAATCATGTTAACTCTGGTTCTAAGGAAAATATTGATTTCTCAGATAATAAAACCATAGGCATTGTTCGAAAGCTGAAACGTAAGTCACGTGTATACACTTTAAGTAACAAAACAAAAAATAAACCTGCCAAAAGAATGAAAAGTACTGATTCAACAACCACTGAAGAACTTTCAATGAGTGTACACAGTGATAGTGATTTATATGATGTCGACCTTGAACTTATTGAAAATTTAAGCAACATTGATCTCGAGCACACAGACGATCTAGATATTATCGACCTCGAGGATGATGAAGTGGTAAAGAGAAAGAATGATGAGAGAGAAGCCGAAATATTTAATGAAATTATGCGTATGGAGTCACAGAACGAGACATGTTATACAAAAACTCAAGACAACAAAACAGAAATTAATATGAGCTTGAATGAATATGGATATTCAGAATCTCTTTTCAAAGCAACTGATGAGGACAAGACTGAAAAACAATTACAGACTGAAGAAGAATTACAGACTGAAAATAAAGAGTGGAACATAGGAGATAATGTTCTAGTTAGATATTATCAGAAAAAGAAATGGCAATATTATATCGGCTTAATTACTGACATTAATGACCAAATTGAAAAAAAATATAAAATATCATATTACAAAACCATTTCTAAAAAAGGTGATCTCATATTTAAGAAACCAAAACGTTCAGATGTAGATTGTGTACCTGACGATATAATTTTAAAGCAAGTAGAGTTATTACAAATCAATGAAAATAATGAGTTTGTCTTGTTCAATGATGAAGATTTATTATATTTTTGATTAAGTTTTAATAATGTCGTAAGTTAAACCAAAGTGTTTTCAAAGCAGTAGGTAGGTATACAGGAAGAGCCGCATCGACGTGCAAACGATTACCACGTAGTCAGTACATCATACCGAACCCGGGACATAGAAACTAGTCAGCGGTAATTTAAAAAAAAAGTCTGATGTTCCATTCAGTGGATACATGTAGACCGTGCAGGTAGTTTTAGGAAACAGCAGATTTTTTTTAAATTAGGTAGGTAGGTACTGAAGAATAATTTTTGTGAGGAGATCAGAATCATGTAGGTACCTACTGAATACGTGGTAATCGATTGTGCGTCGATGCGGCCCCTCCACCCTCTATTGTTTATCATAAGTATAAGTGACGTTACCTAGATTTTTATTGTGGTTAATTCCTTGCCAAATATTATTTTTTTGTCTATTTTACATTTTATTAGGCACCTTTTTCACTTTTTATAAAGATCTCAATGTTTAAGTATATTTTTACCTTCCCCTTAAATGTTCCAAATATTGCCTTAATTCATAAACAATTGTTTGTATACGATTACTATAGATTCCAAATAGCCCCTAAGTGGCGAATCGTTTTTTTCATAATAAATGTTACGATGCTAAATATTTGGCTTTTTATTTCAAATTAAACCACAAACCTATATTATAATGAAACTGTTGGTCCAAATATCGCAAGACCTGTTTAAATTGATACAGCTCCATAAATAGATGAAAAACAAAGTTAGAATATGTCGATTACAAAAAGCCCCAAACCGGCGATATTTGGAATTGCACGTTTGAAAAAAAATATCTCTATCTATGTTCAATACATAAATACAACCGTATTTTTCTAGAAGGTATTGATAAGGTAAGTCGTAAAAAAAATTGTCTAAGCTCATAACCTAAGTAGTTTTTGTGTACAACATAATTTTTCATAAAAAACATACCAAATAGCCCCACTTTACGGTACATAAAAATTGAACATACTCTCTAGTAAATCGTAAAGATAGAAACGCGATTTAGAATGATCGGCTTAATACTTTTTTTTATCAAACATGACTCTAAATCACAATTTCAAACATGTAGGTACTGCTAAGACATTTCATCATGAATTTATATAAAAGTTATATCAATAGATAGAACTTTTTATTCTGAAGTAAATGTTGAAAACATATTGTATAATTTCTTTATAGTTTTTCTCCAATAAGCAAAAAACAGTCAAAATTTAGGCATTATATCGCTCGCGCGGCAGGGCGGGGGGTGAGGTCGTGCGTACATAAAAACAAAGTACTGCAACCTCGCCATAAGAGGGAACAGGGGATATCACTCACTAATGAGTATGACGTAAATATTTGAAGAAAGTTTAGAGATCGTCGTTTCGTATTCTCCTTTTCTACTCGATAACGAAGCCGGCCGAACTCGCGGACGTCGTGCGACGTGCGACCAAACTTTCTTTCTCGTTTCGACTAAAAGTCGCTTCTTTGGCAAAAGTCCTGATCACGGCCGCGTAGCGCATGTGGGGTCTGGGGACTGTACCTAATTCAGATGTGTCTTACTTCTTTTATGAGTCTCTAAATAATATCTCAAATCTCAAAGTAAATCTACTGACGTCCTCTGATCATCTGGATCAAATTCAGTGTCTGATTAATTAGGGACAATATCTGAATAGCCTACTTCTCCCTTCATTAATAAAAACTAGACCTATTGCTCTTGTCATTACAGAACAAATTCCTTAAACGCCTCCTAATCCTGATGCTCCACCTTCTACTCCTATCTCTCTCCGTCTACCTTCGTCACAGCAGCGCCGAAGCGGACGCCCATCCGGACTGGAGCCTCGAGATTGCTGATGCGAGGAGTGGCATCCGTTTGGCAAGTGAACTAGGGACCCTTGCCAGTACACTGTGCTATATTATATTGCAGCAGGGAGATGAGTTGAAGAATCAAGGACTAGTGGCTTATTTTAAGCAGTTGGTAAGTCTTATAAATTGGTTATGGTTTAATAGGTACATTTTTTTCTTAAAGACTCACCATTTGACAGTTATTTGATAGACACTATAAGTTATCCACTGTCACTATATGATACGCAATAGCCCTGCAGGTCGGGCCAAGTTTGGTTTTTTTTATCCACAGAGTCTGGATTTGTACCCGGTTGTTGGCAAAAGGCTCGCCCCTTATTAATGCCACTTAATAGATTTGTTTGGCGAAATGTAGGTGTACCTACTAAGTAATGGGTACACCTCTGCTTAAACCTGCGGGGATTATAGGCGTGAAGTTATGTTACCTATATGTTTTCCTTTTACTCCAGATCCACGAACCAGCGAAGTTTATATTCCTGAGTTCGAACCTGCTGCTGTTAGCATGCATACCAGCGCGTCTAATGCGACAGCCGATGTTAGAAGAAGCTCTATTGATATTCCTACTGCCAGGCTTCTGGTTTCTACTTATGTTCTTCGCTGGGTAAGTCCTTATACTTATATACAGGATCCGAGGTCCTTACATGTTACAAAAAGCAATGCCTGGGACTTTTATTACCTACCCAACTGCGCGGCAGTATAAAGATACCTTTTTTTTGGATGGTGGGAAATCATCAAATGACTCCCCCGCTCTGGGTGGAGCGGTAGGGAATGTCAGACTTCTACTGAATAAAAACCACCCATGTTCCTTCTTAGCTCTTTGTGTCCAAAGCCGCGGTATCTCTTTCGAACAACCCGCAGCCCCGGCAGGCAGCAAAGACTCCTCATGTTTTTTATTTAAGACTTAACCTACATTTTTAACTTCAGCACTAATTTCTATACCCTTATCTACCTCGGGGAACCTCTGCCTACGTCTTAAGAGAAGACTTGCTCAATGCTACGTGTTTTGTCGGCAGTGCGGTGAAGCTAACTGGTCCGTTCGTGACGATGATCTACAGCATGATCACAGGAGACATGTTCACCTTCGGCATCATCTACTCCATTGTTCTGTTCGGGTTCTCGCAGTCTTTCTATTTCTTATACAAAGGTAAGTCTTCGTTTATTATTAGTTGTTATGAATTGGGAAGTGACTAGTTGACTACCTCCCTCGTCTCGGAATCGACAGAAGCCGGTCAGAAATAACTTTAGATCCATACAATAAAAGCGAAACAGCACCGAACCCAGAGTCGCATATTCCTTTACCTAGTGGTGTGTGTATTCATCCCGAAACTTGACGTGAAATCTAATAAATCACATTAAGGTTGATGTTCCAGGGTAGCCCGCGAAATTCAAATTTTCTTAAGTTTTTTGCAATTTGCAGGCCAGTGATAGGTGGTATGTTGATGAACATTTGATTCGCGGCTGTAAGACGTTTTACAAGGTCAAAGCCATTACGGAACCTTTATGAGCTCGGAGGGTTGTATTAATGATTTTGATGATTATTAGTACATTACTGCAGAATCCAGTAAGTAAGCCTTCCTGGCCAAGTATGAGTTAACCGGACCGAACCGCAGGTGAGGTCTGGTTATATAAGAGGCCAGGATGGCTTTCTTACTGGTTGAGGTTTGTATAATGCTTTTCTCAAAAATTAAAGAAAGTTTAACAACAAATTCGTTTAATTAATATTGAAGGTTACATTCATATGTGAAAAACACAACAGCACTTTTTGGCCGACCCGGGAATCGAACTCAGGACCTCACGCTCTGCAGTCGAGCTTGCGACCACTAGACCAACGAGGCAGTTTAGGAAACAACTTTAGAAAAAACTTTTTAATAAACTGAAATTACTAAATACAATCATAAAATCCCACACTATACTTCTACAACATTACTAAGTACAAAACGCAACGTATAAAATGGCTGTTTAAGGTTCCAAAAATATATGTATCTCATAAAATGTCATACCAAAAAGAGAGATAGATATATATTTGGAACCTCCCTTCTATAACATGTTATAATGGCTAAACTCTAATCTGTGTCTGGTACTATGTTTTTTTTTCTAAGCAGATCTAAAGAGGATGACCTAGTGTCCAGTAAGTAAATTACATACTTACTTACTGGACAGTAGGAGATTCCAAGTTTAAAATCTCGCTTCTTACTGGACAGTTGTGAATAAGTCTCCGGTAAAGTTCACTTTCTGGATACTTTTTAGAGATGTTATGGCAACATTACATACCATTTTTGAGAAAAATTCTGTAACTATCACTGGCCTGCAAATTGCAAAAAACTTAAGAAAATTTGAATTTCGCGGGCTGGTTGGAGGATTCACCTTAATCGTTTTATTTAGGTTACGTACGCACTAGCAGACTTGCTAACTGCCTAGACTCTATGCCCTAGTAGAGCCAAAGGAATCTGGCGCGCTGTGCGGCCGGAAGCGGAAATTCTAAAACGTTCGTTTCACTTTGCTACTCACAAGACTCTAGGCGCTAAGAATGCGAGTGCGTGTAACTCTAAATTTTCAATTTGGTTGCAGGGTTCCCAAATGTGCAGTCTACACTGTTTTCAAGTTATCCTAGTACTTGGATGGCACTGTTCCAGATTACGCTCGGAGATTACAGTGTGAGTTGAATTAAATAGTCCGTTTTAGTTAGTCCTGATTTCTATATGACGGGGGGAGGGGACATTCCCACTTCTTGTAGATGTTTGAAAATCGTTACGGATCGCCAGAAGCATTGAGGTATAATGTAGTACATTATACCTCAATGGCCAGAAGCTTGAAAGTTCTACAATCAGTCTTCGACTCCAACATACTTGAGAAAATAGTAGATGATAATGTAACTATAACCTGTGCTATATAACTACGTGTAAATAGTACGCCTCTGCCTACCCTTCCGGTTAAAAATCTTAGGTATAACTTTAATACTTATTATAGTTTGGTATTATCTCGCTGATTTTGGCCCTAACAACAATATTCTTCCAGTACACAGACCTGAGTATGACGACGTACCCGAATCTATCGAAGACGGTGTTCGCGATATTCATGGTGTTCGTGCCTATTCTCCTGCTCAACATGTTGATCGCCATGATGGGCAACACTTACGCGCATGTCATCGAACAGTCGGAGAAGGAATGGGTTAAACAGGTAGGTCTCTCATTTTGTTTTAAAAGTAAGTAGGTAAGTAAGTCCATAACTGTACCTACATGTATGAAGGTATACCTATCTAGATGTCCTCCTGTAATCCCCGAAGGGTTAAGCAGAAATGAACCTAATAGGTAGTATACCTACTCCCAAAATTCGCCAGTTATCTTTCAGTCCCATGTAATAGGGGATCGGACAAAAACAAACTAATTATGCCCGGTTTCTGAGGCACTTTATCTGTGGTTTATCTATTCATATGCGTACATTTGAATAGATAAACCACAGATAAAGTGCCTCAGAAACCGGGCATTAGTCCGTCAGATAGATTTCCAAAAAAATATTGACAACATATTTTTTCTTTTTTCACGTAAACAAAAAATGAAGACGATACAGTGCTTCGAAAACTCGTGTGACGTCATATGATAGTACATTTTGTACCTTCAAGTGACGTTTCAAGCCCCACTCCATGATCTTTGACGCGCTTTATCTTCGTCAATTTTTATTGATTTGATAAAACAAAAAACACGTATCCAATATTTTTCGATTATCTAACTGACGGACTAAGCAGAATTCTATTTTTTTGAGTCAGTCGGATCCCTTATTGGTAAACGGGGACAAATGCAGACTCAATGACTGCTACTGAGAAATTCCTGATGGAAAAACTCTTTACTCGACACAAATCCTACACTCTGCTTATGTTTCAGGCAATACAGGCGTGCAATTTTTTTTTAACAGCCTTTTATTTTTCGCACTGCTGGGACATAGGCCTCCTCTCTTTGAGAGGGATTGGGCTATAAGCTACCACGTGGGCCCATTGCGGATTGGTAGTTGTCACAAATGTCTTCGAATTGCATGAGTGCTTTAGGAACTTAATTTTATTTCCTTTCAGTGGGCAAAAATAGTCGTATCACTAGAACGATCAGTGGCCCAAGAGGACGCCCACAAGTACTTGCAGGAGTACTCGATAGGCTTGGGTCCCTCTGACGACCCTCGGTACGAGGTGAGAGCTGTCATGGTCATCAAGAGTGCGGCCAAGACCAGGGCTAAGCAGAGGAAGGGCGCCTTGACCAATTGGAAGGTGAGGGATAACTATATAGAGGCTATTATTTTATACGTAAATAGGTACGATAATAACAAATACAGAAATGAATAATACTGAATAAGTACCTACATACAAAATAATAACCAACCCTGTTCTTATTTATGCAAGCATTACCAGAATGAAAGCCAAATTAGAAATGCAAATTTTTAACAAATCTCATAATCAGTTTTTACTGTCAGTCCAAACTGTCAAACCGCATTTGCATAGCATTTGTATTAGGCCCGGCAGAAAAAAATATTCTACTCGTAGTCTGGGAGACCAACATTATTATATTTCTTTCCCTGCTTACGACAGCGCGTTGGCAAGGTTACAATAGCGGAGCTGCGTCGCCGAGGTATCAGCGGTGAAGAGTTACGTCGTCTGATGTGGGGCAGAGTGTCAATATCCACACCTACCAAGGCACCATTAGGGTGAGCATCTGAGCATTCATATAAAATAAATAGGTTTTTAACTGTGAACAAAGCATTTCTCAAAGATCATTTTAATACAAATGCATAGTTCAAAGTTTGGGTGAGGCCTATGTCCAGCAGTGGTCGTCTTTCGGCTGAAATGATGATCATCACATGTTTCATAAGTACGTAAATTATAGAGATGTCCCTATTAACAGTTGAACATTAAACCCATGTTCAAATAGTCATTGATTTGTCTGAAGACTGCGTCCCATTTTATCAGACGGAAACATGTCTGTAATTCTGGATTTTGATAGTCAGGAAAAACTTATGTCATGATCTTATGCCTTGCCAACATGGTTGTGTGTGTCCCAACAGTCGTCGTACCGCTGCACCACAGCCAGACTGCGTGACATCAGCCAGTGGTGCTTTAGTACCACAGGCAGGAGGCGAGGGAGGGGGAGTGGCTCCTGCGTTGTCTTCAGCCCTCAACGTCATGGCATTCACACAAGAAATGAACCTGGGTACTACCGGAACCACTGGTACGTATAAATTTGCGATGTACCTACCTAAATAAAAAAGGTTCTGTTGCTTCAAAATACCCATAAATTAAGACGACCTTATTATTATCCACAGGTCAAGAATATAAGCAACCGACTCCAGATTTGCTGGTCAACGGAAAGTCGTCACATGTACCAATCTCCGGAATTTCAACTCAGTCAATGATACATACACCTAACCAGCTCAGTGTGCCTTCATCATTTCCTCAAAATAAAAACAGTTTAGAGACTTCATTAGTTGGCACAATGCCGGCGATGCCAATCAGTGCTGTTCCAACGACTGGCCAGATGCCCGTCACAGGTTCCCAAATGGCTATGGGAACTCAAATGTCCGGCGTACAATCGCATCTACCCGGTTCTCAATTGCCATTACAAGGTGCACAAATGCCTTACACTGGTAGCCAAATGGCATTACCAGGAGGCCAAATCCCATACGCAGGTAGTCAAATAGCACCTCCAAGAGGTCAAATGCCATACTCAGGTTCCCAAATGCCACTACCGGGTGGCCAAATGCCACATCCAGGTTCCCAAATGCCACTACCACGTGGTCAAATGCCGTATTCAGGTTCTCAAATGCCACTACCAGGTGGTCAAATGCCATTTCCAGTTTCTCAAATGCCAATAGCAGGTGGCCAAATACCACTGCCAGGTGGCCAAATTGCATACTCAGGTCCTCAAATGCCACTGCCAACTGGCCAAATGCCATACCCAGGTTCTCAAATTCCACTGCCAGGTGGACAAATCCCTTACGTTGGTACTCAAATTCCACTGCCAGGTGGCCCAGTCCCGTACACAGGTGCTCAAATGCCACTAATGGGTACCCAAATGTCCAGTGGACAAATGCAGCAATTTGGTGGACAAATGCAAGTTCCTGGTGGTCAAATGCCAGTAACTTCAATGCAAGGACCGATGGCATACGGTCAGCCGGGAGTAATGTATCCAATGTATGGACAGATGTACGGCCCAGGGATGCAGCAGATTGAAATACAAATTCAGAAGCCAAGTAAGTGTTTTGATAACATCGTTATCCTCTCTTGTACGTTCAGAAACATAAATAAATCAAAAATATTTATGTGCCTTTAGTTTCCGATGAGGTGTTCCGCGACTATTTGTTCGAGTTGATCAAACTGGCTGAAGAAGCGACGCCAGACAAATCAGAAATCAAGGCTCTTGCTGAAAAAGCTGCTGATCTGGATGACGTGCCTGAGATTGACATCAATGTTTCTGTAAGTTTGAGAATCAGTTCTTTTGCCGTCAGACACGTTTTGGTTAGATTTCCGTATAGCCCAACGAGCGCAACTCGGATAAAATACTGGTATTCATCTGTACCCGCTTAGTTCGACTGGAAGTCAACTTCAACATAGTTGAGAAAGGCTAAGCTGAATTGGGGAGTTTTCGGATAAGTATTGTATCAGTAACTTCCATCAGTCACCTCTTACAGTCCGTTTCAGTTCAGACTTTAAGTATAGGTCCTGTATGACTGACGGTGGTTACATGATATTAACCAATCTTTAGAGGGCCTGTGTCTTGGTTTACGGTACACTTATTCTCACAGAAAGTAGGCCGGTCACCCAACAGTGAGAACATTATACGCTGATTATGCTACTTGTTGTCAGACGGCTGCTAGATCAGCGCGCCGGGTTGTCGCTGGTGCTGTGTCAGGACTGTTCGGAGTGGCCGCCGACGCACCAACTACCACCGACACTGCGTGGAAACGTGAGAGGAACGAGAACAGCGACAGCGATCCTATATCAGGTAGCTACAACACGTAACAATGATAGGTGAAGTTGCTGAAATATAAACGTAGGTACATCAAACAAATACATATTCAAATGAGACTGCCAAACTATTCACGAAATTTTTAAAATATTGTGGTACCCAGTTTTTTGACAACTAACGTTGGCACAAAGGGCGCTGTTGGTGGAAACAACAAGATGATTATGGCTACATGCTAAAATATCTTTGTACAGCTTAGCTGGATTAATGAATTAATCAATCAGGATTTTTTAAAGGTTCACGATTTTACAGAATCTGTTCTTCTGGGTCGTGCGTCGCGTGCCCGCCGAGCTCGATCTGCATCACGCCGCGCTCCTCCACCACCACCTCATCTTTACGTCCCTGCCAGGTATCGACACATAACTTATAGCCCTCACGCTCAACCTGGCATGAGGCAACCCATGCATATCTGATAAGCACGTGCCTATCTGCGCTGGAACCTACTTGTTTCAATGAACAATCTACATTCAATGCCAACCCAGTGCTAGGTAAAACAATGTGTGGGTAATAAAAATTATCCATTTATAAGTTAGCTGATCTATATGATATTGAATATGACAGATTCAAAGGCACTGTGAATAACCTGCTAATAGTGACTTCATTAGATGATTGCCCATAAATAAAACGAAAAATAAAGGAAGGTATCGCAGAGGTAGGACCTTCACCGACGCTTTTTCCTGATAGATGTTGATCTATCAGCAACCGTAAACCGGCTCTCTATTATTTATCAATATTTCTGAATGTGTGTGTATCATACATTCATACTTGTCTTTTGTAGGTCTATGTACCTGGTGGCATCTGAAAGTAGTGCTGTGGAGAGTGATGTGCCCCTGGAAGAACAAGCTAGCTCCGGGAATAACTCGTAAGATTACTTTTTTAAACCTTTTCTTGCAAAGTTACTAAATGGTACCTATAATCCATCATCTATTAATTATGTATAATCTGTTTAAGAATTTAATATCTATATGTAGGTTTAAGTTTGCTATCATTTATGTTAATAATAATGCCTATTATTAAAATATTTTTTCTATTTCAAACGTAACTAACATACTTACATAATAAATTAATTTCATAACAATATTATGGTCTAAACACATCAGTCAAGTCTGTATCATCAGTTAAATTGTTTTTCAAGCCAACAATTAGAACTTTGTTTATCAACAGTTCCGCATGATATCTTTGCAGTGGATCCATTCTCTTCAGTTTACAAACTACATTTTCTCCAATAGCTTCCAGTTCCCTGTTCAACAAATTATCATTTTGTTCTCTGTTCAACAAATTATCATTTTGTTCTCTGTTCAACAAATTATCATTTTGTTCATAATAATCATTTAATTCTACCTTCACAATTTTTTTCCTTATTTTGGCTTTACTTCTTTTTTTTGGTGGTTCATCTTCAGACATGGATTCTAGGACATCACTTGTGTGAGATAAAGGCTCACCGTTTTCTGAAGTTGATCCATCGGTTTCTTCTTCCTGTAAAAATATATATAAAACAAAATTTATTAGATCAGTTGTTGCTGTCATCAAGTCACAATAAAACTTGTGCAAGGGGTGAAACATCCCGTCGAGGCTGTGGTTTGTCGAAAGGATAACGCGGCTCCGACACAAGGGCGAAGAAGGAACATGGGTTTGTTTTTTAGTCATTAGAAGTCTGACACTCGGGGGGGGTTATTCGATGATTTTCCACCCACCAAAAAAAAAAGAAAAAAAAAGGGGTGAAACATAAACAACTTACATCAAATTTATTGTCATCCACATTGATTTCACTGATTTCAGGTAAATAGCTGTCGTCACAGTTTTTATCAAGAAATCTCAGTGCGTAAAACTTCCAATTTTTAGGTTCAAATTCATAAATTTCCTCATCCTTCGGTCCGACACATTTCGAAGCTAAATATTTTTTTCTGTCTTTCCTGTATGTGGATCTTAGTGTGTTTATTTTCTGTCGCACGTGCATACGAGTTGCGGACGGATTCCATCGTTTTATAATTTTTAATAGGACGTCCTGCGCTTCACCTCGTTTGTATTTATTTGCATTATGTTTGTGGGAGGTGTCCCAAAGTACAGGTAAATTCTTATAAGTTTCTATGAAGTCTTCCTCTACAGCTCGGCTCTCACGGCTGAGGGATACAATAGCTGTCGATGTTGATCCATCTTCCTGCATGATCACTTGATCAGTTTTGCAAAATTATTAACTGAACAGAAAAACTGATCTGTCTGATTCTGATTTGACATTAAGGTACAGTTACACATGCTCAAAAATAGTATGCTTATTAGCATGCCTAAAATGAGCATGCTGTTGGAACTCAATACATTTGCTTCTATTAAGCATGCTTATTATAAGCATGCTTTTTAATAAGCTTCCAATGCTTTTTAATAAGCTTAAAATTCCACAAACATTCGTTGTTCCGATAAAGAGTGACAAATTTCAAAGTCTTCTCGTCACCTCAGCGACCCATTTTTGGCGAGAAATCGGCGCCTGTTCCTGCAGCGACGATCGGAATACTACTAACAAGCATGCTCAATAAGCAGACCTGTCCACACGTGCTTAAACCACGCCCCCCGCCACCCGCGCCGCAGGTAGCATGCTCAAAAATCGCACGCCTGTCGATTTTTGAGTATGCTCGAAATAAGCATGCTTATTTTGAGCAAGGTATGGACACACGTGCTTGTAAGCAGCAAATGCTCGGTTGAAGCATGCTTTCGTGCTTTAAATAAGCATGTGTAACTGTACCTTAACTTGTTGGCTTGGCTTGACATCAACAACTTCTATGCCGGCCACACACGTCCGGTTTCCGAATTAGGTTTTCAGATCAGGAATTCAGATTCGGAATTCCGTGAGACCAGCGCTTAGGTCCGGTTTTTTTCATTCGGAATTTTATACGACCAGTACGTGTCGAGACGCTTGGAAAGCACACGTAAACATGGAAGACGGAGGGGAATTGATTGCCTTCGCATTTTTACTGGCGTTTTTTGATCTGCTTCCAAGCCAAGTCCTTTACGACTCTCAAGTGATAGTCCAGATTATAAATATCCCACATGCATGGATACTCGTATTTTTCCACCCTTTTTTTTTTTTTTTTTTTATAAAACGATGCCCCACACTAGGAATTTCTCCTGTATCGTGGGTGCGTTCACAAACATTTAAACTCACATACACAAATACCCAGACCCGGAACAACTATCTGTAGGTCATACAAATATTTGTTCCGTGCGGGGATCGAACCCGCGACACACAGCGCAGCAGTCCGTTGCTTGAGCCACTGCGCCAACCGTGTCGTCGAATTTATTTAGAGGCTTTTACCTTACAAAGGTATGTCAGCCTCATCATACCCTAACTAATTATGATACGTAATTAATTTATAATTATACACAAACATATTATTGCGAAAGCGAGGGACCATGATAAAATTTTCGGCTTCACACATTTTGTTACTTACGGTTACGACTGGTTACGACGACGACGGGTCGATAGACAAACACTCGTTACAAGGATCGCGCGGATCTGAATTGAAATTTCCGTGCGTGTACGGCGGACGAGCCATAATGTACGCGAGCGCTGCGTTCGGAATGACGTCATTAGGTTTTTTTTTCCGTTCTGACTGTCCGAACGCACCGAACCGAACGTTATGGGCCTACTACACGCACACACTTCCCCATGGGTTTACTTGCGCAAACTGGCTTGAACGCGGAACACTGTGCGTGTGGTTGGGAAAACAAGCCCTGCGCAAACCCCACGGCGCGGCCTGAGGGCGGCTTGAACGATACCTGCGAGCCCGGCCTGCGCGTACTTTTCTGTGCGTGTGGTTGGGCGTTCAGTGCTCACACCGCAGTCGAGGCTAGTCGTCGGTCGAAAAATTACGTCATTTATAAAATGGCAGACCTACCTACGTACGTATGATCGCGTCTTTAACTGAATTTTTAAGTCTATATAAATCCCTGCCTGCAATTTGAAAAATTAAATCGAAGGATTAAAGAAATAGTTCTTCACTGGGAAACGTTGTTTACACGACGACGATTTTGACAAAAATGAGGCCTGCGCGTACTTCACTGAGCGTGTGGTAGCGCCGGGAGCGTTCAGTTTTTTCATGAGGAAAGCGCGCGCAGGCCCGGACTGAAGTGAAGTGTGTGCGTGTAGTAGACCCATAGGTTTTTTTCCGTCCGGAAAAAGGAAGAATAGTGTGCACCTTGTTGAACATTTTGTATGTAAGCAGCTCAGACCAAGAAAAAAAGAAAGACGGCGCGCCGCGAACACCAACAGTGAAGCCACAAAACCACACGCCTATAGCAAGTAAACATACAAGCTCACGCACACACCCACACTAAAACCACACGCATTTCTCCTAGAACGACACGACTTCACGAGACATTGTCTACACACATAGATAAAAAGTTGGCTTCACTTTTGATGTTCGCGCCGCGCCGTCTTCTTTTTTTTGTTGGTCTGAGGTAAGCAGAGATTCAGGTTTCCGAATCTGAATTCCTGATCCGAAAACCTAATTCGGAAACCGGACGTGTGCGGCCGGCCTTATTGACAGTTTGGGTTACAGTTTACTGGGGTGGCCAGTTGTAATATAAAATAATAATAAGAATAGATTCGTATTTTCCTTTCCTGTGATATTTTCAGCCTAACAAATTCTCCTTTATTCACCAGAGCACTTGGAGACGTTGCTCGAATCAGAGCAGCACGGCCTCTATGCATTCTGTCTGCCACTGGGTTACAGGCGCCAGGCCACGTGGAGCACTCAATGTTTGTAGTTGGTACGTACGCCTACCCTGCCTACATTCATCAGAACTTGTTAACTTTGTTGATTTAAAAGAGAGATTGATTTGTGGCAAAGGTCCGCGAAAATAGAATTTTCTTCAAGTCGTATGTTAGAGTAACAAATGTGTATTGAGTAATAATGATTAAAATCACCAATACAATCGTCTCAGTTCTTAAAGAACTCAACATACGACTTGACACCCCCTCGCTAGAGTATTTATGTTCTGTGCTTGACACTGACCGGGAAATTGCAAAAAACGTAAGAAAATTCGAATTTTGCGGGCTACCTTGTCACCTTCGCCATAAATAGAATAAGATTTACGACCGTTACAAATGTGACTTTACTGTGTAATAATGATTAAAATCACCAATACAACCGTCTCAGATTGTCTCTTGAATGACTATTTGATGAAAAAGGCATTCAAATTGCAAAAGACGTAAAAAAATCTAATTTCGGGCTAGATTGTCGCATTTACCATAATGGCTTTTTGCTCTCATATCGCAAATAAATATTTTAGCGTCCCTGAGGTGGCTAAAAGGGTCTTCCAGACTCGAATAGGTAATAGAACTTGTTGTCCTGTAAGCTGGAGATTCCATGCGCAATTCCTCGAGATTCTAGCTCTGCGAGACTCATCCTACGGGGCCCTTCGTTCGTGTGTGGAACACCCCAGAGGGCGTTGTTCAGGCGACAGACACCATGTAGGGAGATTTCTATACCTCTTCAGTGCATAATCTTCTCTATTCGATATCTGCATCGACACTACTATTTACTACACTTTTTTATCATGAACAGGGGCCGGCAGTGGAGTTGAAGTTGAAAGTTCTGCGCCAGCTCAGGCAACAAACAAGCACGTGAGGACTCGCAGACCAAAAACCGCACGACATAGACGAAATAGGTAAGCTATCAGCCGATTTGAACAGGAAGGCCCTCTTTCTTCCTATAGCGGATCGGGTCATATGGTGGCAGCTAGAACAATAGGTTCTCATTACAATTTTGACACCTAAACTTTGTAGTTGTTTCCAGTTTGACTAAGACATTGAAGGCTTGAATCACCGCTGCGGGTTGTTCGAAGAGATACCGCGGCCTCGACACAAAGGGCTAAAAAGGAACATGGGTGGTTTTAAGTCCGTAGAAGTCAACACTCCCTTCCGTCGCTCTGAAAAAAGACTTGAATCACCCGATTTTCTAATAAAAAGATGATTCCGTCCTTCGGACGGCAGGTATAAGCCCGTGGTCCCAGCCGACAACCCATGTCGGAGAGGCCTTTTTTTTGGGACGAGCGGAAGGAAGTGTCCGACTTCTACTGGACTAAAAACCGCCTATGTCCTGTGTCGAGGCCCCGCAGCCCCAACGGGATGTCAGAGGCCAGGCGGTTTTTAGAAACACTGACACTAGGGTGTTGTCGTTAGACCTTACTGCCCACACTATTAAGAAACGGCAAATCGATCCAATCTGACATCTTGTCCCAATATGTAAAGAAGCGTTTTACTGCTATTGCGGTTTGCTGCTGCCTAAGGAAATGTACCAGTGGTTGATTTCCCAAAGGTGCCGAATTCTTTATATTTGGAAATAAATTTGTAAAATCTAAAGCAAACTAAACCTTTTGAATGTGTTCTCAAAGTCTAATTATACGCAGGGTATCTCCTTCGCCAGTCATGGAGGCTGGTAGCCCACTCCAGCCCTGGGCCACAGCGCCGCTGTCTCGTCTCTCGCAGCTCATCAGGACGTCCAGCGCGTCAACAGCATCGCTCAACTCTCGAACTTCAGGCGATGATACTGACAGCAATCGGCAGCAGAGGTACTGACGGTGTAACTAGGATGAAGAACTATTGATACTTTACACTGCCATCTTCAAGATTTTAGCAATGTTTATTATGTATTAAGTGGAATAATAGGTATAAATTCCAACGGTCAAAGCTGCGTTTCTGAAGCAATTGTGCAAAGAGTTCAGTTTTATGGAAAATAGTATAGAATTATTTATGACGTAAGGTGTTTCTACTTGTAAGAAATCTATCTAAGTCAAATTGCACTATTAATTGCCTGTAATGTGATGTAATTATGTGTATTCGTAACTACTTAGTGTACTATCTTAGAGCTTTAACTTAACAGTGATAATAAGTACAAATAAAAGGTTATTTATCACCTAGGAAGAATAAGTATTCTAGTATTATACAAGGCAGGTCCTGATCATAACTATGTTCTCTCATACTTATTGTGAAATAAAACAAAACATAGTTTAAATAAATTTATTTGATCGCCCCTAACTCGCCGCTGTGAAAACCAATATAACGTAATCAAATTCAAAAAATGTAAAGTTGTAACATGAAAATAAAAGTAATTTGGAATAACTGTTGTTTTTAACGATATCTACGAAACTAAAACGGAAAATGAAATGGTTGAACATAAATACAACTAATATAAAATAAAAATTCATCGAGTATGACTAGACACGATTTGTCCAAAACGTAAAGCGGTGAAAGCACTTAATCATTTATCCAATAAAACTACTGTTTCTGATTTAAGTGGTAATCGTGTTTGGATTTTTTTTATAAAATGGCTTAATTTTAGTCGTATTGATAAGTGCGTTCAACCCAACTTTAAAAATAATTCAACTGCACACTAAATGCCCGGCTTTTGAGGTTTTCAGTCAGATCAACTCTCAATAGCTATTGATTCAAACATTTCGATGAGATTTATGCGAATTTCTGTGTTCAGAAACGCGATATTCGATATCGCATTTCCAATGTCAAATTCATTTAAAACTGCAGTATAAATACCTCAAAAGGCGAGCAATAGCCAGCTATCTAGTTAGTGTGTGTAATTTCATCAAATAATACACATAATTGCATGTATGAGTACACCGTGTTCAAATGTTTTTGTGGAAAGAACTTGTTAAGCCCATTAGAAAATTTTGAAAAAGATTTATTGTAGCCGAAAGTGACCCTAAGCCAATTTTTGATGATACTTTGTACTTTCCTTAGAAATCGCATTAGCCAGACAGAGCTAACCGTTTCTATATAACCGAAATCATTGATGTTTGTTAATAAGACACTAAAACACGAATCAAAATACTTATGCAGTTTTCATAGTGGGGTTACCCTCAGTACGTGATACTATAACATGGACCATGCATAGCCCCCAAGGATCAGCTGTGTATTAGTTTCAATACTTTGTCTAGTCTACTCTAACTGTACTTGGCATGACGTTTGAGAGTAACCAGATAATCACAGTTAATTTCATCCTTTCATCTAGAGTAAAACTTACCAAGACAATCTCAGTAATACCACCTTTATCTCAGCTTTCGTGCTCGTTCCGCCATATTCCAATATTATTTGTATCATTTTTGTGTCAGTTTCAATGATATTAAGGAGTGGCAGTACTTCTCTCACCTTTAACAGATCGACAACAATGAGGGTAGTGAGGCAATCACAAGATGAGATGCAAATATAGCATACACACAAGATAATAATCAAATCAATACAGCAAGTACACAGCGATGTAAAAAATACAAGTATAAGATAAAAGGGCATATAGAGAAAACATGGAAATGTTACAATATGTAACGTAAAAACATTGTCAATGTTTAAAAATATTAGTTAGCAAAGATACGTCCCGCCTTTGTGGTGAAGTATGCTCGTCAGTATTGGTAAGAAAAGTGATGTCATATCTCTGGATATGCGATTCTGTGAAAAGCACATTTAAAATATGCAAACATCATAAAACGAATACGATATAACAGAGAACTATGACATTAGTATCTACGAGATGTCAAGTAAGATCTACACCTAATAAAATAAGAAATAACATGATCAATTGATAACTCAAATACACGACTGGAAATAGCTGTGTGATTTTTGACGTGTGACAAAAATTCACCAAGGCCAATTTTACCATAATGAAACGATATACAAGTACGTTTTATGAACACAAATAACTTCAACAATTCAAAATTAATCTGACCTATGCAATATTTTCACCGCACGACAAATATCATGTGACTGTAGAAATAGTAAATCAGGGGATCCTACTATAAAAAAAGACACCAACACGTAAAATATGTCAGAAATGCTAAAATTCATCAAATAATATGTCAATCGTCAGATAAAACGGCAGAATATAGTGAGAGAAAGAGTAAAAAGCACAACGATGTAAATTGTTAGAGTTAGGGTCACTTACCTCCGGGGACTGTGGACAGAAACCATGATTATAAATAAAATGAACACACTAGTGAATCAATATACACTTTATATGCTTAAAAATTAATACAAGTCTGAGGGGGCTTGCGCCCTCGGTGCCGTATCGAGCGTGAGCCGCGTCGAACCATAAGTGAACAGTGTCGAGAGGAATGTAGATAGTATTACATTACCTTTATCTCATTTATTTCTCATAAAGACTAACACCTAATTACACCAAGGCTATATAACCGTACATCACTGATACCAGCATTACAACCTACGAGCTGATCAGAGAGATGTGGCGCCAAACATTACAACCTAACTTATGCTAAACATAGTTCATTACATGAATTGGGAGTTCTATTCTCATGATTTCTTACTGATTTTTTGGAAAAATATATTGCTGATCTCCAAATTCACGTGGATATTACACATGTATTTATATAAGACGTATGTGTGTCAACTAGTCACTCAGCACAGTGCATTTACCTCGGCTCCTCGCGGCGTGGTGTCCGCTTTTCGTTCATTCTCTCTATAGCTCCGTGGTAGGTCGGATCATTCTGTTACATCTTTTTAGGCAGTGTGGCTTCCTAACTTATACCTGGACAGACTGGCATGTCAAATGATCAATATTGGCACATAAACAATCATAACATTTCAGTATAAAAAGAACATGATATAACACAGTTTAAAGTATAAACCACACAGCCGTTTGTAAGTTTAAATATAGTGTTCGTAAAAAATAATCTCATCATATACGTTTGTTGACAATGTTCAAGTGTTAGTTACCCACAAGAAATAAATATGTGATAATTATGTGCCTATGTACTGTCTGTTCGTGACGACTCTAGATGTGAGTCGACATCTCTAGGGGTGCCAAGTGGGCTATTCATAATTATATATTTGCATTTAAAATGATAAATAATAATTAAAAGCTTTAAAACAATAATCAGATCATACAGTTGTTCAGATGTGCGTCGAGAGCTGTATGCTTGCGGTAGAGGTCGACTCAGATCTAGAGCCGGCGCTGACTGGCAAGTTATTTATTGTGGGTCATCAGTAGCTAGGCGTTGCAGAAGTTGTATGATGCGTTCATTTTCCAAGTTATAAACTATTTCGTTAGAATGTACAACGGGGGAGTCAGGCAGCGGCAGGTCTCCTGGCCCTCCGTCGGCGCTCTGCAATCACACAAACAAACGAACATGGCAACACTTGCTACTTAACAAATTGTCGTTTTGCGCTCACGAGCAGGCAACCCCGGAACTGGCCTACATCTGCAACACTACACACACTAAATAGTTCGTGTTCAACACATCTCACAGGTAACTACTAGACACATCAATACAGCATATTATAAACT
The DNA here is from genome assembly GCA_949316265.1 of Diarsia mendica. Classification (NCBI taxonomy): domain Eukaryota; kingdom Metazoa; phylum Arthropoda; class Insecta; order Lepidoptera; family Noctuidae; genus Diarsia; species Diarsia mendica. The sequence goes on along the minus strand of OX438898.1, from coordinate 13,324,907 downwards.
TTACATTGTTTGTATGACATGCAAACTGAAATAGAATATACCATAAATTAAGACATGCATTTCGTCAATTTAATTGTGATATATAACGGAAAATGCCTGTAAAATAAAGATTAATTTGCAATGTAAAAATAAACCAATCACCTATGATAAAAGTACACAAAATATATCATAACATGCTGGATGTAATACTGTTCAAATTAAAATAACACGTCAGTAATAATATCATACATTTCATGGTGGTAGTGACAATTTGAACAACTTAAATATATTGCAAAAATATTGTTTCAATTGTCAACAGTACAGTGGTGATAATGCCAATTAGGTAAGCAATAATAAGCTACATAAAATGAATACATAGTACATAACTTTTTACATTGCTTTTGTTCATCATAAATATTGTTGATTGATTTAGGTGTTTTATAATTTGATGAGGTTGTATTTACGGCATTTTCAGTATTAATTTAAACATTGTTTCTTGTTATAATCAAACAATACCCAATAGGGCTTCATAAGATATATTTTCACAACGAATATGAACAAAAAATCGGAGATAGATATAGTTAAAGCATTTGAGAGCATTCGACATGTCATAGAATAAACCAAAAATAATAATAATAAAAAAACAGGCAAATATGAACACAATCACGTATCATGTAGTATAAGAACTCCTAAGCACACAACTTAAAATACACACGGAAGTAATACTTTTCAACAGCTGGCAACATACACCTGTATGTTTAGCGACATATCGGTCGAAATTACGAGACGGAAATTAATTCTATACAAATTATGTGGCGTATGTCAAGTCTATGCTCTTGGGAAGGTGGGGTCACCCATTAACAAATAAAAAGGTAAATTGAGTTACATAGATAAGTTTATGGTACTACAATGTCGGCCTGTGCCACAAATGCCACTCAATTATGAGGACCTTTCAAAACTCCTTCTGCCTTAGTCACTCTGCGTTGAAGTAACAAAGACAGCACGAGATTTAAGTACAACTTAAAATTGAGTAACTAAAATTTAGCCATAAGGTACCGTCACGTAATTTCCACAAATATGTCACCGTACTAAGCACGTAAAGTCTGTATGCGTGTGGTGTGGGTACTTACGGCCTATTGCTGGTGGTGCTCGGCGCCCGGCTGTCCCGGGTAGGGGTAGGGCTGGTAGCCCGGGTACACCTGCGGCGCGTACACGCCGTACTGCTGGTACTGGCCGCCCGAGCCGCCCGCGCCGCCCGGACCACCCGGACCCGGCGTCGTCGCGCCGCCGCTGTTGCCACCCGTCGTCTGTGGTACACGACAACGATATGACTAAATCTGCTTTACGGAAGGTCTTCTTCTTATCGTGGGCAGTAAGGTGTAACGACCCCACACACCCTAGTGTCAAGAGTTTCTAACCCGCTACAAAGGCCTCTTTGTCATTGTTTGATGAAAGCTATTTGGCTGCCGGGACCACCGGCTTATACGTGCCAGATTTTGATCAGATAATCAGGTGATTAGAGCCTGCAATGTCCTAACCAAACTGGAAACAACGTATATAGGTTCGATTCCTACGGGAAGCGTAGGAATCGAACCTACGACCACAAGGACGCCTAAACAACTTGACCACGGACGGTGATGGAAGTATTGACACAGTTGTTGGTTATTGATAGTGGCAGAGCGATTGTCCACTGTGCTGCGTGGCGTGGGATCGACCTTTGCACGTAATAAATATTTGTACGGCGATCAGATAGTTGTGTCGGGTCCGAGTGTTTGTGATTTTGAATGTATGTAAATGCATTAATACTGGGTGCATTCTTATTATTTTACATTATACAGGAGAGATTTGTAGAGTGGGGCTATGTTTTATTTAAAAGAAAGAGAGAATGATACACCAGGCTGGTAGGCACACTGTTGTAGTCACGTTTTACATTCAATAAAAGGTGTTAGCTGAAAAAAGAGGATAGATGAACATTTATGTATAGAATCTCAACATTTTGAAACAAAGAGTTTGTGGAACGTCGTAATAGTTGAACATAGTAACCTTGAGCTTGATCTGCGCCTCGATGGCCTCGGCCTCCTTGAGCTTGCCGATACTGCGGTAGTACTCGGCCCACTGCGCGCTGTAGTCGGGCTGCGCCGCGCCGGGCGGGGCTGCGGGCGCGGCCGGGCCGGGGGCGGGGGCGGCGGCCGCGGGCGGGGTGCCGGCGCCGCCGCTGCCGCCACCACCACCGCCGCCATTACCTGCTATCGAACGTTACAGTTATATCGACTCTACAAGCACCTTCACCGAATATCAATCTTGGAGGGACACATAAGTGAATGATTACGTGAAAATTGTTTCACAGTCATTTCTTCAACCAAACTAGCAGAAAACTTGGAAAAAAACTGCCCTAAACTCTATTCGTTTATCTTCTAAAACGTCACTTATCCGAATTATATAAACGATGAAAGTTGTGCTGAAGCTGCTATCTCAACAATGCGAGTGGATTCTTTTTTTGAAAATACATAAAACCGAATTATATAAGCGATAAAAGTTGTGCCGAAGCTTATATCTCGGCAATGGGAGGGGATACTATTTTGAAAATAAGCCCTTTGTAAACCACTCCAACTCATGTAGAAGCTAGAAGTTACAAGTTGCTATTTCCAATGAGTTATTAATTTATTGTCTTCGTAACTTTTAAAGAAAACTCCACCAATGAAACTAAAGCGATCAGCACATCTAAATCGCGTTCAAGAGCTGTATAATGTCATATTCACGTGTAACGACAGTGGTAAAAAATAAACAGGAACTGATTTATAATTTTATTCGGGCAGAGCTTCCCCTTACAACTATTACAATCGAGTGCGACAAGATCGCTAAAATGAGCTTGCAGGGCATTATAAAGCTTTATCCCCACCGGAGGCGTCCGGTAGTTATGGCTTGGCTCAGAGGTTGGCATGGCTGTCGTTGGCATGGCTCGCTGTCAGGTGGCTGTCAGATGGCTGTCAGATGACTGTCAGTAGGCTGTTGTAACATTCGGCCGTCCTGAAACAATTGCTCCCGCAATGGGAACCAGAAAACAACGATTACAAGTCAGCTCAAAAAAACCAAGTTAAAATGGGACAATAAACTTTGATCTCTCAAGAAGATTTATGAAATCTTCGGTGTTCAATTGTTCATCCACACTACTGGTGCTATCAGACATATAAGCATCGCTACGATATAGTCATAAGGAATCAACGGATACTAAGCCTGTAAACCCGTTGTATCATAATTATTTTATGACCTTTTGTACTTCTTAGTTTATGTCAATCATTACCTAACTGGCCAGAATATAAATCCTCTAACATACAAGAATTAACTTGGCAACAGGCTCGCCCCCTATTGCATGGGACTTAAACTTTACTGTATACTACTATGTGTGTGTACTCATGGGTACACCTCTACCTAACCCTTCGGGCATTACAAGCGTGATGTTATTAGCATTGACCTTGTTGCCGCTAGTAGTCAGCGCCTGGCGTAAATGTGCGTAATCACCGTTTTTTGTAATTTGTAAATCACACTATTATCAGCTAGGTATTATTATTTTTCGCCTTGTATCTAAGCTACGTCCCATTTTCTTTCCAGCTATTCAAATTCCAGTAGTAGATAACTCTATCGCTTCTAAATTGCACTGGTACAGAAACCCTGTCTAGGATAAATCGTAAGGCTTATAGGTACCCTGTTGCATTATTAACAGTATTATTAAAACTCCAAATTATGTTTGGTAACCTATTGTCCCCATATTGAGTTGCTTCCTTAAGTTCCGTGAATTGTGCGATTAGTGCCTCCCACACTTCGACCTACTCATTAAACGTAGAATCAGAGACATTAAAAACATGAAACACTTTTCATATAAGAAAAGATAACAAAAAAAACTAAGTTTGCCAACCTATCGTATAAAGAAACTGAAGAAACAATTTAAGTTAACTATAAACCATACCAATATGACACACGCACACACACATGTTGGTACTAACACACATGCTTCTTAGCGTGTCGATGGCAAAACTTCATTACTTTTACACACAACACCATTTAACCCCATCAACACTAGATATTGCTCAACTCATCAACGCTAAGATAATGCTACTCTGGCCCCCAAGATACCTACAGGCGTAGCCTAGTTTCGAGACCTCGGTTTTATCACCATTTTCAAATTAAAATTAAACTTGCTACATCTATTATATTAGCGCTAAGTTAGATTAACAAAAATGATTGTAAATAGACTTAATTAATATTATTCTTCTTAGCAAACCTAGGTAGGACACGCAATAGCTGTTAACAGTTAACGTATTTTTAAACTGCTGTTCCGTTACAAACTTCTTGAAATATCTACTCGTAAAGACCTTGCCATGGTCGGAAACAATGTGATCTGAATAAATAATTGCGATCTAAACTAATTGTCACCACAGAATTATTGACATTAGGCGTTGGTTCAGAAACAACGAATTTAGTGAAAGCATGTATCAATATAAACAATATGTACCCACTAGTACTCCTTTTTTTTGTTTAGCCAGAAGGGCTCAAACTATCGATATTTACCTACCATTTTCATTGGTTCAGTAGATCTATTTAGAAATTGAATGTCATTGGCCCTCCTTCCTACCGTACCGCTTTCCCGTAAGCACAATGTAAACATGATGTCACATAATAATGTTTAAGTATAAATCGGGTAATTTATATATGGAAACCAGAAATGTTGCTCTTATTTATAAGTTCAGAACTTCGTTCTTTACGCACTTTACGCCTTGGCCAACATCGTCATGATGCATTTTGTAATATTTTCCATCGCGCGAAGTTTGACACAACTAATCGGGTACCGTAAAGGTTTGTTTACGTTACAGGCTACTATCAATACTACAATTATTCACTATAGTTATACTACAATTATTCACTATAGCAAAACAATACAACTTTTTGGCTTTTCATCTTGTCATTGCACTGTACTGAACTAATCGTTAACCTCTAAATGGTACACATTAAACGGCATTCATCAAACGATCTACTTACATAAGGCTGAAGCAAAGGCAGGCATAGAATTTAACTTTAGCTTCGGTTTTGGCTTGCTGGATTTTGCTTGGCTTTTGTTTGTAATATCGAGCAATGCATAGCATAAGATCACGTTTAGTCATTATATCGCGCACTGCAGTACAGTCCGAAATTACATGGACATTTTTACATAACACATTTATACGATAATATCTTCGCAACAACTTCATTACTGCAAGGGATTAAAGCCCAAAATCATGATTAACACTCTTTCCGACTAGTAACGCGACTAAACTAAAGGACTGGGCGCAAACTACCGTCAATCTGCTTTTATAAAAGATACCTTGCTGCATACGTGTGAATTTCTGTTGGGAAACTAGGATCGTTTATTATAATAATCACATTTTTTTTTTTACTTCCTTAACAAGATTTATGTGACTTGCCGCATAAGTCATACCCACATCGTATTATTTTTTGTTAGTTTGATAAACAATCGAGCTATTATTGCAAAGTTACTATTGAACTGTCGTAGGAGCCTATACTACCTCAAATTAGCAACACTATTTGTGGTGGTTCAAACTTCGATTGAAATACTGTTAAAATAAAGTTCTAATCAGCTTGCACTACAAAGCGGTTGTTACGTCTTTCGCTGCGGCCGAATAGTGCGAAATTAGTGGTATTTTGCGATTTACAACAAAACTATTGATTGGACTAAAAAAAAGTAAAACACTGATTTTGTTTACTGCAGTGAATCATATACTTTTACGCATTATAAAACTCGCGTTTTACTCCTGTTGGCCTCATAAATAACTACATAGAACTAGATGGAATAAATTGACGCACTTCGTTTACCTTACTCGAGACGGGAAATTAAGACACATGTATCAACTTAAATTCAACCGGTTGAATGCCATCACATGCTTATTTTACCTATGAAATATGTAAAAATTAACGGTTTCTCATATTTAATTTTAAGATCCTCGTTTGCAATTTGTCAAGAACTTTATGCAATAAGTTTATACCTGTTTGAATATCGACTGACGGTAGCAAGAGATTGCCTAGGAATGCTATAAACCACTGACAATAGTTTGATGAAATTATTGTAGCTATTTAGATCTAAAGATTTACTTTGGAGTTGTTGGATAATCTGATGCGCACTTGAACTAAATAAAATATGTACATCTTAAGTTCTCAATTCCTTAGTACACAACTAGTAAAACCATTTTTGTACCGAGATAATATACTGATTACCTGACTATGATTAGATTTACTTATCGGGCCTACCAAATTACCTAATTTTGTCTACGATTGGCATAATTATTATCAACACATAGGGCACTTCATTGTAAAACACATTTGGCTAATATATTTGGCTAATGGCATTTGGCTAATATTTTGCAAATATCTGTTAACTGGCATGTTAACTGACCTTGTTATTTATGCATGGTTCCTGGCAGCTCTCAGCGTGAAGTAGGACGGTTCCTCCCTTCCATGTCCTTGGGCTCGCTGTTGACGACCTTGAGGTAGCCTTCATTTACCGTAGCAGCGTTACTGGCAGAGAAATGGATACTTCTTGTAACTCGAAGTGTCTCACAGGTGGTTACTGGCCGCAGTCTTCGTTTTCAGGGTCAAATTATGGAATCAATGATGCGGTACTGAGGGCAGGCGCTTCGTGTTCCATCCAGATCGTAGACTGCTTTTTCAATTTGTGCCTTGTGATTCTGGGATGGGCGACTCTTCAATATTTTCCTTGTAGGCGGTGTGCATCAACGTTCTTCGTTTGAATTTTCAGACCTCGTCCTTTGTACTTGGTGACCGTTGACTTTTAAATGTATCAGAGCGTCGTTTAATCGTAGGTTTATTGTTTTCGATCCCACTTCTGAGTGTAACGACAGTGGTAAAAAATAAACAGGAACTGATTTATAATTTTATTCGGGCAGAGCTTCCCCTTACAACTATTACAATCGAGTGCGACAAGATCGCTAAAATGAGCTTGCAGGGCATTATAAAGCTTTATCCCCACCGGAGGCGTCCGGTAGTTATGGCTTGGCTCAGAGGTTGGCATGGCTGTCGTTGGCATGGCTCGCTGTCAGGTGGCTGTCAGATGGCTGTCAGATGACTGTCAGTAGGCTGTTGTAACACACGCTAGATTATTAACACTGACTCGACCGCCGATAGACGCACAGTTTGAGTTCTGTTTAATTTGTGAAATCCGGTTTAAATTCACACTAATATTATAAAGAGTTAAAGTTTCTAAGGTTTTAGGAAGTAATCTCTGGATCTACTGAACCGATTTTGAAAATTCTTTCACTAATGGGGAAGATTTATTATCCTCGAGTATCATATAAGGCTATATTAAAACGTTCCCGTGGGATAATGTTCGGCCAAAGCGCGAGTGATGCCGAGGGGAAAAGCTAAATTGGGACAATCCCGCCACACTATTCCCAAACCACTGTAACTCCTGTTAGCCAGAATCAACAGTGGCGACCACAAGAAAAGCGCCGAGACAATGAAGCTCGACGAAGTCCCAGAGAAGCGAATTAACTGTCTTGGATCCCACAACGAAATTAATCAGAAAAGAATAGCGGAGGAGTAGGAAAAAACATAATTAAGAGCGTATGCTACCTCAGATTAGCAACCCTATTTGTGGTGGTTCAAACTTCGCTTGAAATACTGTTAGAATAAAGTTCTAATCAGCTTGCACTACAAAGCGGTTGTTACGTCTTTCGCTGCGGCCGAATAGTGCGAAATTAGTGGTATTTTGCGATTTAAAAAAAAACTATTGATTGGACTAAAAAAGTAAAACACTATGACTCTAGTATGTTGCTTGTAGAATTATTTGGCAAAAAAATCAGAACGATGACATGTATTTTAGTATGGTTTTTACTCGTTAAAAGAAATTTTTAGAGGTATCTTTGCGATTTTTTTCTATCGAGCAAAGTTACAGATAGCGCGCGAGTTGAATGCAGAGCTTAGGAATGCGGTAGTGCTGTGACAGCACTACCGCATTACACTAGTGTGAATAGCACAGCACTACACTGCTCCCGCTCTTTACCTCAGACCCCGACTGCATTCAACTCGCGCGCTATCTGTAGTTGTATTATGTTTTCACAACACTATGGCACTAGCATATATCCTGAAGAATATCATATATTTTTCTGATGTTGATTACTGCGCTGAATCATATACTTTTACGCATTATAAAACTCGCGTTTGAGGTACCATAAGCTCTTAAGGGGAAAAGCTAGTCACAATAAAATTGCTCACCATCCATGCCTTGTCCTCCTTGCACCTTGGCCTGCGCCTCAATGGCCTCGGCCTCGCGCATCAGTCCCAGTGAGCGGTAGTAGTCGATCCATTGCTGCGAGTAGTCTGGTTGTCCAGTAGCTGGGTTGATCTGCACCTGTTGCTACGCAAGGGAGGGGTGGAGTGTGTTTTAAAAAGAGTAGCCAGAATATACATAGAGAGAATTTTAAGTCAAGTGCAAAATTGCGTTAAAATTTCTTACAAAATGAACGAGCTCTATCGAGTGTTTTTTACATTTACAAGTCATTATTTTTATGATCTAGCTAGTGAGTATGAGTGAGTATTTCATCTCCAACAATAGTGTACCCTCATTTCGTAAAACGGCCCATTTTATTGTCAAATAAATGAAAAACATGTAGTACTTTTTTGTGGAGCAGCATTAGTTGTTGTTGTAAGAAAAAAGAAAAATAAAAGCTATTTCAAGTTATCAATAATGTAGCAAATTGACGGTCTACAAAAATCTTCCACAAGAACTTGCGTGGATCGGATACACCTTGAAAGGGTAACCAGTCGCTGTACCTGAACTATAGGTGAGCCATGTAAATACCTGCGGTCCTTGCTGCTGCTGCGGCTGGTGCCAGTGCGGGTTGTAGCCCCAGGCAGGCGGGCCTCCGCCCCCCGCGCCGCCCCCCCCGTAGTACTCCCCGCCGTTGCCGCCACCGTTACCGTTCCCGTTGCCATTGCCGCCGCCATTACCGCCGGACGTGTCGGTGATGAAGTTCACAGGCTACAGGGACAAGAGGTTATGATAAGAATTTATTTCAACGATCATTTTCCTTGTTTAATAGATGGTGACAAGCAACTTTGCAGTGTAATTGTTACAAAATTCATATTATTTATGTAGCAGTAGTTTCTTAGTTTACCACACACCATGGAAGGAAAACATCGTTATATTTTGAACTTACGATCAATATAGGTCTAACGAATGAAAAAAGACTAAACATGCAATGCAAATGATGACTTCAAAAATATGAAACGTTAACAAACGGGCAACAAAAGTTGCGGCAGCTTGCCGTTCATTATGGCGTTTTATGAGGGATGCCTTTGTCCAGCTGCGGACTTGTTCTGGCTGATGGTGACGATGAGGACAAACATACCATGCCAACTTTCTCCATGATGATCCGCTTGCAATGTTCCACGGCCTCGGGATGTCCGCGTATGTAGAACGTGCGGTTGTTGCGGTCCGTGCCTTGCGCGCGACGGTCTAACTCGCAGTGCGCGCCTGAAGCTGCGTTGATCTGCTTTATTACCTCGCCGCCTGGACAGAAGTGTTAATGTTATTACGACTTTACATTAGTTAGCTTCGAAAAAAAATTATAATTTTCATTTCTCACATAGGCCTAGAACAGCGGTGGCAAAATGGTGGCAGCCCCGACTTACGAACTAGTAAGTCGTGGGTTCGAACCTAAGCAGGAGCATTACTTACGTCTAATTTATTTCAGCACCACTGCTCTCAAAACGGTGAAGAAAAATATCCAAAACAATCGAAGACATGTGACATCTACCAACCCGTATTGGGCCCGCGTGGTGGATTATAGCTCATCCCTCCCCTAGACAGGAGACCTGAGTCCCTGGCAGTGTGAACATTATAGGCTGATGAAGATGATACTTAACTTTCCAAAGTCTAGCTACATTTTGCTATCAAACATGAGGTATTGTTAGATAACGTACCTCTGCCGATGATGAGGCCGCACTTGACGTTGGAGACGTTGAAGGTGACGCGTATCTCCTGCGCGTCCTGCCACTGGCTGTAGTCTCCGCCGCCGCGCTCGCCGTTCCGCTGTCCGGCCGCGCCGCGTCCGCGCCCCGTCCGCACTTCCTGCTCACGTCTCTGTACATTATTACAATAATTATGTGCGGACAATGATAACACTGACCTGACAAGGCCCAGTAGTATCAACTCCTCATTTACTAGGTTGTAAAAGAAAAAAAATCTTTGTGTAATTTATTTTTTATAACCTGTGGGCCAATGGTATCAGTTCCCCATTTACTGGATTCATGGATTGTAATTTATTCTATCGGCACTGCTATCAAAACGGTGAAGAATCGAAGACATGTGCCATCTACGGCATCATCTAGGCTTGAACGACTATTGCCGATTTCAGCTGATTTGAGTATTTTAATCCAGTTTTTCAGATAAGTTATGAACTCTCTTTTTATGAACTTTCTTTTTATTAACCCCCGACGCAAAAACGACAGGGTGTTATAAGTTTGACGTATCTGTGTGTGTATCTGTCTGTGGCATCGTAGCTCCCGAACGCATGATCCGATTTTGATTTAGTTTTTTTTGTTTGAAAGGTGAATTAGTCGAGAGTGTTCTTAGCTATGTTTGAAAAACATCGATCCAAGATGGCCACCGCCACAAAATGGCGGAGTACATATTATTATTTGTTCACAACTCCTATCAGTATCAAATGAAAGGGCTTGATTAGTAGAATACTATACACTCTAACAAATTTAAAATCCAAGATGGCCGCCACCACAAAATGGCGATTTACATATTATTTTTTCACAACTCCATCAATATGGGTATCAAATGAAAGGGCTTGGTTGGGAGAATACTATACAGATACTATAACAAAATTCAAATCCAAGATGGCCGCCATCACAAAATGGCGGATTACTTATTTTTTACAATTCCGTCAATATGGGTATCAAATGAAAAGGCTTGATTAGTAGAATACTATTCACTAACACAAATTTCAAATCCAAGATGGCCGCCATCACAAAATGACGAATTACGTTTGTTTTTACAACTCCCTCAATATGGGTAGCAAAAAAAATTAAAGGGATTGATTTGTAGAATAATGGTCACTATATTGGAAGGGAATGAGGAATAAACTAATGAAATTAAAACAAAAAAGCTTGAAAATTGTTTTTTGACTTTTACTCCCTTTAAACTTGGTCAAACTTTGATTTAAAGGGAGTCAAAGTGGAGAACCAATGTTTTATCTTTATTGAGTTGGGGGTTTTTAAATTTTTATTAACTTATCTTGGTTAACCTACCTCGTCGGTCTAGGGGTCGCAAGGGCGACTACGACTATAGTTAACTTAGTATTATTATAGAATAGAATCAATTAATTTTAAGGTAAAGGTACAAGTTGGTAGCCGACTGCACGCAGCAGCAGCAGACGACGTGTCGCAGCGACACTACTGGTTTCTACGTATTTCTATGAAATTGAATGATTATTATTGAATTGAATTTATTATTTTGTATGAAGCGACGACATGTCTGCTGCTGCTGCGTGCATTCGGCTACCAACTTGTACCTTAACAAAGACCCATAGAAGTAAAAGAAGTAGATAGAATGGATGGTTATGACCAGTAGTTTAAAAGTAACATAATCAATCACAATATATTATTATGTGTGTGTTTATACTCACATTTACACTTGAGATGAGGTCGTCAATCATTTGCCTGGCTTGATCCACCTGGTGCGGCTTGCCTTGCAGGTAACATCTGTATCACATTTGTATATTTTAACTACTTACTTTTTATTGCGAAATGTAGGCGTGCAGTCGACTTACGAAACCCTTAACCATTCTTGCAGAAATGGAGCCATGGACAGGTTTAGTTTACAGGGAATGGTTGGTTGAACGGTTCACACACGAATGTTTGGCTAGTGGGAACCCTCGCGTTTCTATTTGAACCATTTTCTCTTACTACAAAATATGTTTTTAAGTGAATGTTTCGCCAGTGGGAAAGGACATTAATGTCTCAAACTCTAGAATCGATTAACGTTTTCCCTAGGTACTCTAACTATACATTTCTGCATACCGTTTCTAGGGAACACAGGGGTAAACTTGAGAATAAATACAATACCTCTTATCCCCGGGTCCATCGTCTCGCTCCTGATGGAACTGAACCCTGCAACCAGTCTCTGCCTGGATCTTCTTGATCATATCTCCTCCGCGACCGATCACGATGCCTACCGCTACTTTTGGCACTAGTACCTGATAACAATATAATAATAAACGATATAATGTATTATGAGTCTACTGCTTATACAGTGTGTACCAGAACAGTGTGGCCATGGTTCAGAGTGTGATCACCTTTTCCATGGTATTTGGGAAAATCTGATATTTTTAGAAGTTGATCGCACAAAATCGAAGAAGATTACTGAAAAACTGGGCAAATTTATCACATTGCGTTGTTGTTTACCTATGCTTTTTAGGGAACATTTCATAGTTGCCCTTTCAGGATTTCAGGCTATGCGTAGGACACTAGACAGATCGACTTGTAAAATTCACTTAATGAATGAAACTAATAATTGTGTCAAGTCCTCGTCACGAGAAGCTATTCATTTTGTAAATCAGGATTCTACAAAGTGTAGCGACAATTCAATCAACAAGAAATAATCGCAAATTCAATAAACTCAAAGTAACATAATATTATTGTGTGATACGAAACTAATAAGCAATTTCACTTGATTGGGTTATATTTTAGCGATTTAAAGCGCTGTCGTCGAATATTTTGTGGTACTGAAACGCGTCTAAATAATGGAACGTAAACATTTGGAGCGCGGTTTTAAAGTAAGTTTGCACAGACGTTATCAATCTTATTGGTGCCCGCAACCTAACACCAAGGTTAGACGATTAACACACCACACGCAAGAATTGAATATGGTTGTGTAGATGGAGGCGAAAATACAATAGAATTTATAATAGAAGACAGAAGATTACCTCTCTTCTGAAACAGAATACTCGGAATCGTCTGACTACAGCAATTAGATGTGTGTGTATTATACAAAGGCTAAGAATCCCTAAGCTTGTGTTAACAAAATTTATAGCTTCTCGTGATGGGGACTTTACATGATCTTACCGTGATATGATCAAATGCATACTGGTGTAGGAAGAAAAAACTGCTTTTAGTAATAATTCATTATAAATTTCAGTCAGTTCCAGTCACAGATATAGATATACCTAGATAACGAAAGTATCACGATCCATATGAAAAATAGTGCAGTAACTTTTTTACTACCAACTATCTCGTCATACAATAATATTAATTGTCGATTATTTAGTAATACAAACAAGTTATTAAACAATACATAACATGTTTTTGTTCTTTAAATACCTAGAATTATTAAGTTCTTGAGTTGTAATGGTCTAACATTGTTGTTTTTAACAAATTAGGTTGCTGCGACAGTAACCTCATTCAAGTATTTTAAAGTACCTAAGCTGGGCACGAAGTGCTCTTGCGTGATCTAGGTGTACCTATTTCTGTGCTTCCACTGTCTTTGAAATTGAATTGAAATATTTGGTTTAGATACGCGGATCAGTAGTTTCACCATATTTAATTTAATATTCTCGACATTAGCATCTTCATCAAATTCTAAACCTAATTTGTTTTAACTACGTGGGAGGTATGAAATAGCAACGACTTTCAGACTTTGCTCAGGACACATTCCATTAAAAAAGATTAATTATTTATTTAAGTTTGCTTTTGCAATGTTATTCATTCAGCTGTACTGAAAGTGGTATCTACCAAATAGAAATGGAGTGTGTCCGGAAAAAAGCCCGAAATTTTATGAGAACTACAATTATTATGATTCTTTCAGATGTAGGCTGGTGTAACAGCATGTTGTCAGATTGCTGTACAGGCTTGGTCAAATGGGCATTAAAAACAGAATAAGTTAAGTGAATCTACTGTAGGCTTATAATTATTTTGAAATATTATGTGTAAGCCCCTTTTTCTCAAGAAGTGTGTTGCTTTTACAGCAGCTGCATAGGGATTTTACCTCAGTGGAGTTGGTAGCAAGTCCGTTCCCTTGGTCGTGTCCCTGATACTGGTCTTCATACTGCGGTTGTCTTGGCCCGCCGCCCTGCTGCATGTCCTTGTCAGCTAGCAGCTCGTACACCAGCTGCTTCGCGTGCTCCACTTTAGCCGGGTCACCGGATATACGTAGCGGCTTCTCCTGAACAATAGTTTTTGTTGTTTAATTGCGAAAAGGATCCAATTCACAACATGGTTTTTGTGGATTGGATCCTTTCCGCTTAACTACGTCAAATTTTGTGTTTTAATAATTAGCATCACTAGAGTTGTTGCCAGGGTAAAAATAATGATGCTTCTGATGGAGGTCGAGAACAATTTTGCGATGTCCCACATGTTATTAAAGTATTTAGAATAGTTCGTAGATGTTGGTGTAAATAAGTTATTTAGTTTAAGATAACTAGCACAAGAGGTGCAACACAATAATTCATGAAAATGGACTTTACAAGACAGTTCTCTCGATTGACCTCCATGTTTCTTTATAGCAATAATGTTGATACTCACATATTCTGTGTTGGGTCCATCCTGAATGACCACCATCTTGGCACCAGACTGTTCCTGCAGCTGTTTGATGGTCTTGCCATTTTTACCGATGATCAGGCCCACTTTGGGACCCGGCAGCATTATCTCCTCCTGCTGTAGAGGGAATCAAGTTTAGTGCTTTTGACTGTCTTGGTAGGAACTATCTCAATGATAAAATCGAAAGATATTATTTATAATGGTGGTGAAATAAATAGAATACTATAAATAATTATGTACAAATCTTGCAATAATTATAAAATAGTGAGTGACATTTATCTACTTTAGTGTATCATTCTACTGCTAAATAGGGTGGGAATTCAGCTGTATTATATTAGACTAACATAGTTGGAAATGGACAGTTGATGATTTATCTTTATTGCCACTTGTCTATCTATATCTAATAAATCAATATTTTCGGAATTTCTTATTGTAACAATACTGTTTCGTAAAACTAGTATCTAACTATGTAACTAAACTACAACAAGCATTTTTATGCATACATATTTATGTATAGGGCATGCCAAACCCAATTACGACCCCATAATAAAAACCGGTTTTTCCCCTAGTTTGACTTAGGGGCCGAAACCGGGGTTTGCAAGGGCAGATTTTATTATAATAAAACATGCATATGAATTTGACATTTCACTACAAAATTAAGGTAACTTGCTACAGCTACTAAAAATAAATATTATAACTATTAAAATGGTTACTTACGTCACAATTTTGCACCCAATCCGATCGTCCGATTGGTAGGTTGCCCTGCGGAATCAGACAAGTTGGAATCACTACTTTCTAGAAGAGTGGATCCTATCGGGCGACCACACACTTCTCCATACAGCCGGACATGTACCTATACTTACAATAGGCTAATACATTCATTTTGAGAAATTGGTATAAATTCTACCTTCGAATGTATTTGAACCAAAATACATATTATTTAGAAAAAATAATCAGCCATCCCGAAAAATTAAGTACACTGTGTGGTAACATCCTTCATGTATAAATTACTAACGGTCCGCACCAACTTCGCACGGGTGGACACTTATTTTCTAAACTTGCTATAAATATAGCCTATGTTACTCAGGGATCATGATTGTAGCATAGTAATAGTGAAGAATTTGTGAAATTGATCCAGTACTTTTTGAGGGTATTCATTACAAAAATTAAAACATACATAATAATTATATATTCCCTTTGCCTTATATGGCTGCTAGCTTATATTAAATTAAATATGTCGCGACTTCCCATGTATGGCAAAGGTACAATGACCGTCTGTATGGTATGATTGTATGGTCGACCAAGCAGATTGGGTGCGAAGTCGTGACAAATGTACAGGAATACATGAATCACGCTTTTATCGCCGACAGGTATTATTACATTCAATTACCCGCTGAAAAACTTGTTAGTAGAATATGTTGCTATTAACAGAGTTTTTTGTTGTACCCATTTTCAAGCCAAGCGAGGTAAAATCTATAAAATAACACACAAATATTGACCTCCTCTAAAATGCGAACTAAATTCATGTACCAGCTCCAAAAAGTAGGGGTAGGTATACTAGGTATACCAACCTACAAGACTCAAGTCAGGTTGCAACTTAAAAAAAAAAAAAAAAAAAAAATATACCGATCGAATTGAGAACCTCCTCCTTTTTGGGAAGTCGGTTAAAAATAAGCAGACTTGGCGATGAGGCCAGTATTTCTAAAAACTCTAGCACACACATTGGCAACCCTAACTACAAGATAAGCAGAACTCTCCTTGAATTTATCATTAAATTATCTGTGGAGTCGCGGATTGTACAACTTAGCAATATTCATGTACAATCAAACAACATACTTGGTATACAGCCAGCTAATTTACATTTAAGATTACACAGATACATTAAGAGACTGATGTCAAATGATAGAGCAACACACACCCAAACTATTTATAAAACAACATCGTAATAAATATTGTCAATGGACTAGAATCATAATGATTTCTGTGTGTATACCAAATAGCTTGTTCGACCATACCCTCCACCTTACGTCAGTATGTTAGAGCTACGTACCGCAAGCATGGCGCCGCCGCCTCCGCCGCCATTCCCCCCGCGCGGCATGGGCGGCATGCCCCCGCCGCCGCCCCCTCCCGGCCCCTCAGGGTGCTGCGGCGCATTCTCCCGCCCGCGGTGATTCACAATTTGGTTGACGAGCTCCCTGCGTCAAAAAGTTAGAGACCGTTCACAGTTATTTTACCTATAACAGTAGGGTTAAGACTGGTAGTCCTAATACAAAAAGAAACAAATATTCGGGTATGCAATAAGCATCATTTGTTGATAGGATCGGGTTTTTTAAAGTACGCGGCCGTTAAGAAGTGTATGATTAGATAGAAATTCTCCCTCTCTTTCACTTATGTGACAATACACAAAGCACAACTTTTTCTAGAAGTTGAGCTGTCTTCTTAACGACCGCGTACTTTAGTATTAGTCCTTACTTGGCCCTGGAGATGGCCTCCCGCGATCCAGTGAGGGTGCAGAGCCTGTCGGGCTGGCCACCGGAGTCTGGTGCCATCTGTATCTTGCAGCCTGACTCCGCTTGCAGGCGCGTGATCTGCTCTCCACCGCGTCCTATTACTGTGGACAAAAAATGTAGAGGTTAATAGTGTGTAGCTTTTTATTTCATTTTCATGACTTCTAAGTGTTACATTTTTAGTTACAGCCCAGAAGTGCAAAAATGTAGATGTTCTTATTAAAGTAGTATTACTTTGCATATAGAATTTGTTATTTGCTATTTCTCTCATTTCATTTTGTATTACTTTTCCATCGGACTATGAGAGTAGGGGGAGAAGGTTATACTGTGTTTTTGCACACACTTTTTGCCCAATTATATCTCCTGTCTCCGCTGAGACTGGCCACTAACTTTGGTGTCCTACGGTTGATACTGGTGTTGTCAATACTTACTGAGTCCGACCATCTTGTCGGGCACCCGGATGTACTCGTTGAGCGTCTGGTCGGGCATGAGGTTGCCGGGCGCGCTCGGCGGAGGAGGCGGTGCCGCCACTGCAGCGGGAGGCGCGGCGCGGCTCACGGCCGGGACTGCACTTGGTGCACTTAGGACAAGAAAGCATTTGTTTTCGAGTTATTTTATCACGGACATCAGTTATGAATTCAAACTAGGCTGAAATCAGCACTTTTCGAACGTCAAAATTTATTTACAAAAGACGTCCCGCAAAACGTCCACCCACGAACGTTCGACACTTCCAAGTGTTTTAGCAGGGAAGAAGAAGTGGCGTAACAAACTCCCCAGTAACACATCTTCATCTGTCTGTTAGGTTAGAAGAACCAGACTCAATACTCAATACAATAGTTGTGTAAGTTCCCATCCCCTTCCATAGAGAGGACACTGCTCTAGCAGTGAGAACATTATAGGCTGATTATGCTATCAGTCAAACTGATTTTTATTTCCTTTCCCATATTTGGTTGAAAATGATAAATTCAAAGGACATCATTAAAGTTTGGAAAAAAAATGTACCCAAAAAGTACAATTAGTATTTTTAACCGACTTCAAAAAAAGGAGGAGGTTATCAATTTGACTGTTTTTTTTTTTTTTTTTTTTTTTTTTTATGTTTGTTACCTCATAACTCCGTCGCTTGCTAACCGATTTGAAAAATTCTTTTTTTGTTGGAAAGGATATACTTCCCAAGTGGTCCCATGATCACCAAGTCAGGATCTGATGATGGGATCCTGGAGAAATAGAGGGAACTCTTCAAATTTTATAGGCACACTTGAAGTGATTTGAGTAGTTTTTGGAAGAGTACTTTCTCGGAGTGGTTCCAATTCAATTTAGTGAAGATCTGATGAAGAACTTCGGAGATAGGCAACGGAACTCCTCAACGAATGATAGCAAATGGACTGGGATTGCTGAAATGTCATGTCTGTCTATTGTTTAGACCAGATCATAACATAACTTCACGCCAGTACGCTGTGAAGGGGTAAGCACATGTGAACCACTAAAAAGTGAAAAAAAAAAACTTTTTTACAAAAAATTAAACCGACTTCAACAAAAAATCTAACACAAAAAAGTGAAAAATAAACTTAAGAAGAAAATCAGCTTCGGAAGTCGGTGGCAAAATCATGAAATAAATCAAACAAAAGTCACCGACTTCAGAAGCTGATTTTCTTCTTAAGTTTATTTTTCACTTTTTTGTGTTAGATTTTTTGTTGAAGTCGGTTTATAAATATCATGCTGATAACAATTTAAATAAAACTATGAGCTGTGTTTTCAAAATAAATTCAAAGTGAGTCACCCTACTCACGTTGAATGGACTGTTATAAATCTCTATACTTATTTATAAATAATATTGAGATTGTTCATAAGATTTTTTGTTTCATTTTCTTTAGTTTTTGGGTACGAATTACATGTGTCCTTACAGTGTTCTTCAATATCATGTAGATACGGTTTCTAGTGCCAGAAGTGAAATTACTGTTGATCACGTACGGACGGACCATTTTTTACGCGACAATTTATTACGACGCTCTAGATTTTCGAATCTTAGCGTCTAGCGACGAGCCAAGCGTTCAGAATACAAAAGAGCGCATCTTCAGTAAGTTATAGTGGGAAAATAGTCACGCCATGCACGTGACGGACTTAGTATTGAGAACCTAAAAAAATAATATGTGAAGGTGACAAGGTTATTTATAAACAGAGTTCTCATCTCCGGCTAATTTTACCAAAAGTACACTTTTTACCCGACTGCGGCTGAGCCCTAAAGGAGGATAATGTACTTAGTTGCTGTAATTGAGTTTAAGTTGGTTACTCGACGGTTTTACAATGATGTCCCTATACTGTTCCCATTGCAGGGACTCAGCCCTCATCTCTCATTTACTATTACAAAATACTTACAAAAGTTAACCTCATAAAATAAATCGAGTAGCACAGTACTCAACTGACACTCATATCACGTATGCGAGCCCAAAGCACCAAGTTTTACGAGTGTCAGTGACAGTTAGCGTGACTCATTATGACGCGCGCGAATCGTAGGTAGGTACGTGCAGAACAAACACACGTGTTTTTTGTGTTTGTGACAACTAACACGGGACGAGAGGGTTAACAAACGAGCGGCTTGCAAAAATATCGTATTGGCAGTCAAGAATAATGATTTAAATATAGACTTTTCGTTATTAATAGATTAGACAAAACAAACATTTCGTTTGAACAGGTGTAATTTTTAAGTTTTAGAAAGCATCTTTTTTTTTTTTTAAGAATTAAGTACCTACCTATTTATGATAATAAAATATTAAGAATATTTTACGTTGGCTGTTGCAAAATATGGCGAAATAATTAGTTTATATCTCGAATTAATTTACTTAACATTTTCCCTGCAACAATGACAAGCGTAAATCGACAGGTACCTAGTAGGTACGTTCATCGAGATTAATTTTATTATTCTCATTGTTGTAAAGGCACATTTTGTGACTGCTTTAAAAACAGAATAGTCATCATCAATTTTCTATGCTGACTGTACGCACAACAACCAATCAAGATAAACAGTTTATGTGGATCTCTCATTGAATGGAAAATCAATACAAAGCGAGGTCATGTTATACTGGCAATGTAAAGTTTGATGTGTCGCCGTGTGTACCACTATTCTAAG
Organism: Diarsia mendica; assembly: GCA_949316265.1. NCBI lineage: Eukaryota > Metazoa > Arthropoda > Insecta > Lepidoptera > Noctuidae > Diarsia > Diarsia mendica. Next base: position 13,304,687 of record OX438898.1, on the reverse strand, counting down.
ATAAAGCTTTTTGAGTTCTGACTGCTATTAAGAAACCACTAGCTGGTGCCCGCGGCTTCGCCCGAGTGGTTGTCGGAACTTGACAAATTATATACTAAAACCTTTCCCAAGAACCAACCCTATCCATTGGTAAAAACAGCATGAAAAACTTGCAGTAGTTTTTGAGTTTATCGCGAACAGACAGACAGACGCGGCGGAGGACTTCGTTTTATAATAATTATGTAGTGATAGTGATATTATTATGTAGTGATGACTTTATAAATAATCTTGTTTCTGTTTGCGCGGCAAAATAGCAGACTGATAACTGGTGCCCTGAAACAAAGTGGCGTGTGGTCGCGGCATACCACGAACAAGCTGGCGGGACGCCTTCCGCCAGAACTGGAAGGAGAACGCACGGATTCGCGAGAAATGGAAACAATAGAAGGACAGGCTCGATAAAAAAACATTGTTTCTGATGTTTAGGGTTTCATAGACAGATGGCAAAAAACAGAACCCATAAAGAATCGTTCAGTCAGTATGTCACACCCATTTTACTCTGAGACTGTTGGCACCACACAGTTGAGATTTGGAGAGCATTAGGCCTACCATGACGTCTTAAGAGCATAGACGGGCTGCATTTTTCCATACAAATGTATTCCCCTATTCTCTTCCTGGATAATGTCTCTAGAGTAATCGTTTTTATTTATAAAAATCCAGGTCTATTGAAGGCATGCCCCTGTCATTTTTTTTTTCAAAATATTTATTACAAAAATAAATATGACTTACCAAAAACCTAAAAAAATACCCCGTTTTTACCTACGTAATCAGATAACTACCAAAGAAAATTGAAAAGTTTTTAAAATAAAAACAAGTAATAGGGGCATAGATCTATTCTTCCTTTAAATTTTGATACCAAATATAATTTAATTGTCTTAGGTTTCGAGGAGAAAACAGGAGAATACGAAACGTCGATCGGTCAAGGTTTTTTATAGGTAAAATCGTTCTGAGCTGCAGTTGTCTCTATCGCACTCACATATTGATACCGCCCGGTTGCTAGAGCGCAGCGCGACGGCAATAGTTATATATACGTATATTATACGCAGCCCGTCTATGCTCTTAAAACAGTTCTTATTCCAGTGAGAAAAAGAGATGGCGCTAGACACCCTGTATAGTTCTATCACCTTTCCACACATGTATACTCAGTTTTGCTGTTGAGTGTAAATTTACATAAATGAAGGTTAAAAAATAGTGTTTGATGCTACAACACTCTTCGTAGGTAGGTAGGTCAGTTTTTGGGTAATTTTTGTAGTTTTTTTTTTTCAAGATTTTCGTCATACCTGTAGAAAAGAAAATAGTAACTTACCTCATTTGTGGTTGAGGTTGTTGATACGGTACTTCTACTGAAGCTTGTTTCTTTGCATTCGGTTCTGGACCCTCCTCCAATGGCCTCTTGCTTCCACCTCCTTCGAGCTTAGCAGCAACCTGTATGGAATAATCATGAATATAACAGTATGTTTAAAAAAAAGATATATTTTACCTCTCATTTTGAGTCTACATGTAAATAAAAAAAAAAAATATTCCATGAGTTAGCAAAATTCATTTTATTTCATAGACAAACTTCTAGTTTAAAATACTTATTTACAATACGTTGATATCATGTGGATGAAATAGGAGCTACGGTTTCGAATATAATAAAGAAAAAGAGATGTGACCTCACAAAACAAGAACTTATCATGTATTCTGGAACAATAAATTATTCTTATTCGGTTTCGAATATAATAAAGAAAAAGAGATGTGACCTCACAAAACAAGAACTTATCATGTATTCTGGAACAATAAATTATTCTTATTCTTATTCTTATTTAAAGTTTTGGCTGACTAATGACACAATTATTCAATTGTTAAACTTGTTATCAATATTTTATCAATTAGTAAGTACTCATGAACTTGCAAAGATACAGTGGGCCTTTGTATGATAAACCAAAGCCTGCTTTTATAACGGTTTACTTATTCATGTGGTAGTTTGACATTTGAATAAGATTGAATTGTAATGTAACTCATTGGTAATCCAAATAAATAAATAAATAAAAGTTTTCCCATAGAGACTTAGATTTCTACCAATTCATAACCGTATTGACCACAGGTATTGACAATAATGTTTTACATTCTTAATATTATGTTTTTAAGTTAGAAATTGGTCTTTTAAACTGCCAAGTTAGTGTATCGCTACTAGAATTTGTGTCATGTTTAGGAGCCAGCCAATACAAGAAGTTGCATGTTCAAGAATGTATGAAAGTTTCTTACTTTATTACAGCAACTGTTTGCATTAATTTAATAAATTCAACTGTTTCCCTCCAAAAGTGATGTCTATTTACAACCATAGATTTTAATACACTGACATTTTAATTCCTCTAAACTACTCTAAAGTCATCAACCAGCCATGACTTACATATTCTGCCCCTTTTAAAAACATTAACATTCTCAGGTTATAATATTTTATTTCACTAAGCAATTGTTAATATTACAGATACAGTGTAACATTAATAATTTATTTGATCTGAGATTTGAGAATGATTTGTCTTTGTTACTAAACTTTATTGATCCCAACTGCCAAGTACTACAGACAATATTTTTAAAATTGTTTGATTCAACATTGTTTTTGTCTTTAGATCCACGAAAAAATATGGGAAAAAGATTGTCTTAGGGGCGGAGTACCCTCACAGCATGGCCAGAGTTAGTTTGTTGTCTGATGCATAATTCGCGCCTATAGGTACAATGCCACAACGCAGTATTGCCGCGACAGAATTGCTTAGCGTGTATGCCAGCCAAAATCATCCGAGCCGCAAGGGCAGACATCACAACTAAACAGCTGCATTGTATTTGCATAAAACACTCATTATCACTATGAAAAATTGCAATCAATATGTAGGTTAGGTAAAAGCATCTTACCAATGATCCTTCATGGAACATCAATAGTATGAAGAAAAAGGGCGGGTTAGAATAAAAACTACTTAAAATGCATGTTATTTTCAAGATTGAAGGTATAAACATAAAACTATAACGGTAAATAACACGCAAATGTCATTAAATAGACGCGATTTCTGTAAAGAAAAGATGCGCTTACCAATCTAGCACGTTGTACAGCAGCCGCAAATCCCGCCGTTTGGCTATTGTTTTGAAGCGTAGCCATAGAAGAATAATCACTCATATTTGAACCCAATTTCACATTCAACCGCGTAATACCGCAGCCATTAAAAAGGATCAAAATGACCCAAAAACTTTATGAAAGGTTTCTCTCGCAACGCAAGTTCGTTGCGAGAACGACGCGGACCATAGACAAAATGAGAGATGTTTTAAATGTCGCTTACCAATTTTATTTCTTTTTGTATTTATCTACCAACTTGTATTATTTATTGAGTTAACAATAAGACTGTAACATAATGAGCTAAAATAGGACAGCGATTGTGCTATTTTTCATGCTGAAACGTTACATTTGAGTTTTTAGGAAAGTCAAAATTATTGTCTTTGGCTGAAAATGAAAGAGCGTTTGGTTATTGGTATTTTGTTAAAATATTAATTATTAAAAAAGGTTTTATCAAAAAATTAATGATCAATGATTACTGCTCACAATCTCTCAAAATTCATAAAATTACATTAGTTAAGTATTATATAAAATCCCTTCCGTCAAGTACAACCTATCTGCTCAAGTGGGAGGTAATATTGGCCGACATTGTAATTTCTAATTTAATGATAGTTAATTAAATAAATAATTGTTGTTTTAGTCAAATAGGGGCAAAAATCTACATAATCCAAGCTTATAAACGTAAAAAGAGGTCGATGCACCGAAAATAACAAAACGTTCTAACTTTTTTTTCTATGTTATGGGTGCGTGCATTTGTGTTGTCCGGTGTTTGAAGACGCTTGGAATTTGCTTTCAATTTCTTCGTAGGAAAAATGTCGGGTGATACCGATAAAGCGAAAATCAGTGACAATCAGGTATAGTTGTGAAATAAGTATTTGTTTTATTTTTCTATGTAATAGTGCGCGTCTATTAAGAAGGATTTGAGTTGTGTAGTGGTGTTATTTCCGTGATAGATCACTAATGTTTGCCTGCGTCTCAACATGGCTGACAGAACGATTGCTTCCCGCTAAAAGCGGGAACTACGCCACGGAGGGTTGTGATACGAGTCAATATTTCGCAATGAAAACTGTGAATGCCATCCTGATCAGTTATCGAAACTGATTCTAATGGGATATTTTTCAGGATTTCGCATATTTTGGCCACCCCCGCCCCTTTGCATTTCGTTGCAGGGCCTTTGTTAATGTGCACGATGTTATATGACATTGATATGAAATCCGCATGACCTTGATATTTGGTTTCTTGCGATTATTCAATTTTAGAGGCAGCGTGATATGTTGTTGTTCCACTGAGCCGCGGCCTCGCGACTCGTCATTTACGCTCAGAACTCGGCCGGCGATGTAAATAAAACATAAGTATCCTTTCGGGGGCCTTTATTGCTGACCTCTTTAGTTTTTTTTTCCGGTACATTTTTTGTGATAGTATTCGATTATTTGTGGCGCGAACGCAAATATGTTGTCACGAAATTTTTGAAATAGGCGGCTGATTTGGCTGGCTTTGTAGAATATTCCCTAAAATGGTAGGTACTACAAATCCATACTGTATATTGTATGTACACAGCTGTATACGTCTTACTGTAGTGCTAGAAGAGAGGCATTGAATTTTGTGACTTGCGTCTATTAACATAAGGTTGATAATTGAGTGACGGCGCGCGGAAGTGACGCCGACTTCACCAATAGAATGGTGTTCAACATGCAGATTTTGCAATGCATGGTTGCAAAATAAAATATTTTTAGTAGAATTGGTTGTCATCATAAACAACAATATCTACATGTTGCACTTGTTAGAGTAGGTAAAAGAAATTGTCATAATCTGTTCATTGATTTTGTGCAAAATGTCATGTTGTTTCACAATACAGAACCTGAAATGTTTCATTATCTTGGAATTAATTAGTTTCTTTAATAGAGCAGCCTTCAGTTGCATGAATGTGTTTAAGTCACATTTACATTTGAAGCAGTTCATCTAGTATGATATTGTTCACTGAAAATACTTGCTGTATTTGCTCGGTCAATCTTATGAAACTGCTGATCACATTGCAATATATGATTTACTTCCCCCGTGATATAGTCAAAAATATGTTCTGATTCTATACTTTGTCAATTTGTACTGAAATCGTATGTATTTAATTAAAAAGTAAATTGTGCTTTACTGTATTACTGAACAGTAGGTACTTGATCAGATATTATTAAACTCATAAAGCAACGGCATAAAAATGATTGATTATCTAAATTCCTGTGCACCTAACTAAATGATATTGGTAACCAATTTGTTTCTAAGTAGGAATGAATTTGTATGAAAAATTATCCAATATTTGTCAATGTTATGTTAGCAGAATCTTAATTGTATTCAAATTTTCTTATGCACATAGAATTTACTTTTTTGTACAATAAAAATGCTACATAGCTCTTTTACAATATTCTTATGGCTACAATTTATAGCAGACATGACAGAAGATTTCCTATAAGATTTAATATTCTATTCATAATAGCTTGTATTGTTCTGTAAATTTTAATGTACACATTTACCAAAATCTGTTGTTAAAATATAGAAATCTTCACATTCAAACATAAAATCAAGATTTTCAATAGAACAAATTTTTGTGCAGGATGAAGACAAGAAGTCTGGAACAGGCGACGGTCATACAACAGAAGATGAGTCCTCTCAGGACTCAAAGGGTGAGTTGCAGGCATCTGTGGACCCTGCCCAAGGTAACGCCGATGTAGATCAACCAGACACCAATGAGGAGGATAAGCCACCTAGTATAGAAGGTCAGGTTCATGCACCAGTACATCGGTCTGGTCAATGTGTTCACAAGTCCTAACCTAACCTAACCTAACCTTTTGGGGCTGATTTCTTCACCTTTTGCATGTTGACTTTTTGAAAACAGTGTGGTAACCAAAAAAATACTAAGTAGTTAATATATTGGTTTAATTTTATTCAACTAAAAATGATTAAAGATTTTTGTATTCATCAGTATTTAATGACATTATTTTTCAATCTAAGTTAACATGCAAAAGATTCTGTTGTACATTACATTTACATTCCACTAGGTACTCTATACAATAATTACAATCATGGAACATAAATAAAACCAGTACTTATTCAAATAAGTCAAGTAAAAGACCTAATAATTGCTTTCACTGTAAATAATTACTAAGGTACACTTACATTTTATGCCCACATCATTTTACCATATTAATCAAAAACATATTGCTCACAGACCAATAATGTCGCTCTGCATGTAAAAAATGACAGAATTTGATCTTATTCAAAATGTAAAGTCAAAAAGAAAAAGATGTGTGATGTAAAAATGTAAAGGCACCAATTAAAAGATGACATTTTAATTGGTGCCTTTACATAGGTATTTCATCATTTGTGCTTCGTCGTATTTTTTTTGTAATGACGTACCTACGTTGCAGCAGTCGCAACTTACTAATCATAAATCTCTGAAGAACACCACTAGGCAAGTTTTTGTAGTAAAAATATAGAAAACTAAAAAAAGTACGATTTTTTTATCGAGAACAAGACATAAAAATGTCATCTTGTACCGTAATATGGATGTTTTCTGACAAAAAAAATGAAGCGGTGTATACCGTCAGTTAGATTATCGTAAAATATTAGATACGTGTTTTTTGTTTTATCAAATTAATAAAAACTAGCTGTGCCCGCGACTTCGTTCGCGTGGTTGTCGAAAACTAAAATGCGTCGCTTAGACAAAAGTTCTTACATTAAATCATTGCCCTGCGTTAACTTACTGACGCTTTAGAAAATAAGAATAGGGTAATGCAAAGCACTGACTATGTCTAAAATTAAAGTTAGATGTACTTTCGGATGTTTGTTAATCAACCCCGTCAGAACGGCCGAACGGATCTTGATGAAATTTGAAACAGAGTAGAATACTGACTCCTTTCCGCTCTGCCCAGCCCAGACCGGGAAGGGTTCTACTGACTAAAAACCACCAATGTTCCTTCATAGCCCTTGTGCCGAGGGCGCGGTATCTCTTTCGAACAACCCGCAGCCCCGACGGGACCCGCAGCCCTGACGGGTGGTTTAGGTAGCCTGACTTGAGTCTAACAAAATTTGCACTTTATAGCTTAATATTTCACAAACGAATCCCTTGATCCGAAGTGTTTGAGCAAACTCACAATCTTTTTCAAAGACCTATCTAACGACACCCCACCACACTATGGACTTCGCAAGAAAAACATCCCCTCTTGTATGTGTACCCTAAAAAACTATTTTTTGCGGGATTTTATTTTACGGCGTAACTCATCTGTATATTCATGCTAACTTACAGCTTCCTAGTACTACGCTAGTATTAAATTATCTGTGACCGCGCGGTAAATGAACAACGCCATCTATCGAAGACGAAGATAAACTGCTAAAATTTAATGCATGGAAAGCGATCAATCACACTATAGGGTTTAGGCTATGTAGACTCTGAAAGCAGCGTCATTTAGACTACCTATCTACAGAGTACCTATAGCTATCATAACTTTTTTAAAGTTATCTTTTGAAGGCATTTATTAATAAGTACCATATGCGTTTAACAGATGTCGTTACATGTCTCATTCTTGATCATAATGATAAAGTTCTTCTTGAAAACTATAAATTCAAATATCTTTTGATAGAGAGCACCGATTAAGATGAAACAAAGACTAAGTAATACCCCAAGTTACGCACAATATTTATGTATAAAAGTTACCTACATTAGTTTCGTAAATTTCATGTGATGCTTAGTCATCGAAACAGACAAACAGATAAACAGACAAACAGACAAACAGACAAACAGATAAACAGACAAACAGACAAAAATTCCAAAAATGCTGGAAATGAGTTCTGTTGGTTATCTATATCACACTGACAATTTTTTTTTTTAATATTTGCAATGTACAAAAATATTTTGTCTACAGATTTATTATATGTATAGATTGACGAAGATAAAACGCGTCAAAGATCATGAGTGGGGGCATGTGACGTCACTACGTGGTAAAAAATGTACTGCGTTGTGACGTCACACGAATTTTTGAAGCACTGTATCGTCTTCATTTTTTGTTTAAGCAAAAAAAGAAAAAAATATGGTTACTATATTTTTTGGAAATCTATCTGACGGACTAATTCGTTTTTTTTTGTCAACTCCCCTCAAACCGTCCAAAAAAATCTTTATGAAGAAATCTACAGGTTAACAGGTTGTTGTTGATGCTACAAGCAAGAATTTTATCTTATCCTCAGAGTTAAAGAAAGCAATACTTCTGTTAACATTTAGGGAACTTCGAAAATAAATAACAAATCAGTTGGAATCATCTAAAAAATACCAGCGCATAGAAACCTTATCGAAACAACAATGAAGATATAGCGCGATTATTTATGCATGAATAATTTGCCGCTATAACGAAAATCTGAGTGTTGACCCTCTGTATTTGTGCTCTATGAATGTCAAACTGTTGATATACAGAATACAGAAAGCAAGAGAAGCTCCATGGAAAGGACTGCGATTACCGTACGCCGAGTGTCAGATATATTCGCTGACGCTGACCTATGGAAAAAGCAAAGTGCAGAAAACACGCTAGTTAGTGCAAGGCTGCAAGCCCTAAGAATTAATTGCCACAACAGACACAAACACAACATAATATTTTAATTCAAAACAACTACAAATCCAAGGAAACGAGTGAAGATAACCAGCTAGAAACTGAATAAATTGTCTAAAGCGTTGCTAGTAAACTTGCAACCATGTCACTCGTTATTATCGATTTCCGTGCATAGACTTACTGAGGCTCAAATGGCGCCTGTCCTTGTGCGTACATCACCTACAGTTTTCGCCAGGTATAAGAGGCATATTGAACAATTATTCAATGAATTGGATGCTTAATAAAGCCAAAATAAATCTATAAATTATATACATGTGCCAATTAGTTCCGTCCACGTTATACGACAAAAGCCTAAAAGAAACGAATATTCGTCAGTGAAAAGGAACTCTGCTGGCTCTGAAACTGGTTTCAATAAATAAATCTAGGCACTACTATTTGAATTCCTGGCGTGTCTGTATGTTTATTTATGAAATAAACATGGCTTTCCCGCGCAACGCAAACCTGTTGTATAATGGCGGCTCTCCTTAACTCTCCTAGACATATTTTTTCGATACAAATGTATTTTAGTACTCAAGACTGGGATAAAAAACTTAATCGTCAATTTGTAACTTTTCCAAATGATTGTAAATACAGTAAAGAATCTATAATTTCTATAGTCAATTAAAGAAATCTTTGCCCACATATCAAACAAAGCGTGTACTTGAAGAGAAAGTTGAAATTACAAAAGACCGTATCTTCATAATAATCTCAACATACTTGAGACCAGAGAGACGCCTAGTCATGCAAATATCATTTCAACATTTCCGAAACAATGAGAAGCCAATGCAACAATTAAAGGGTTTCTCTGTCTGCGGAGTTTCGCATATTATAATTTTCTTGCGTTATAAATGATGAAGAATAGAAAATGTTGGAACCGAAACCCGGTAGTACTACATAAGTTAAATTCTGAACTATTATACTAGAATAGGCGATGATATTTGCAATTACGGATTCAGGCTGGGTGTATAAGTCTGAGTCACTCTCGCCTACAAATTATGTTGACCTCCTTGACTGTAACGACGTTTAGAAATTAGAGGTCTTTAAAAATCAGTCTTGTGATTATTCCGGACATATTTTTAATGCATACCGGTTTAGAACGAAATGGTTTGTAGAGTGTCGTTACAAGTTTTTGGCGTTGCTAATTTAAGTCGTCTGTGACCAATGTCTTTTGAGCCTTGGTGCGAAATTAATGTGTATTGTGTATTTCACACAATATTCCTTGAAATTATGTTTGGAAAACCTTTATGTCCAGGGTATTTTTTCCGTTTAGTTTTCTGACTTTGCCTAAACCAAAGACAAAGCTTACTAGTTGCCATTTCAAAGTTCACGACCACAAATAGTCGTAAAATAAAAGGTAGAGACCTTGTAATTGCGCTAGTGTGATCAATTCCTAAATGTACGAGAAAAATAGATCTCTCATTAATTAATTCACTGACTGCAATTAAACAATTTCACCATCTCTTCATAATAATTACCACAGCTCACGAGCATTTCTTTCATTTGTAAAATTGTAACTAACAATATCTCGGCATCATAAGTACTAACCGCTTACTTATCCGGCGAGATTCAGTTAGCATCCAGAGCAATTTAGCCAATCGTGTGGGAGCAGAGAAACGACCACTATATGTGCACTTTCATGCGAACTTGCAATTTGAAGAATACACTTTCGATTTCAATCGCGTTGAAAAATTTGGGTATGGAATAAAAAAGAACCTGGTTCCTGTTGAAGTCTAAAAAGGAATAGGAGGCTTCCTTGCAAGGGCACAATACAGGGTGATTATTAATAATGCATGCGGAATTAAACTCGTGAGAGGACTGAGGAATGCTATGAAAATGATGCCGTGTATCGTTTACGTCTTTCACGGGACTTCTGACAGGGGAAGAAAACGTTTTGAGCTGACCCCAAGTATAATGTGATAAGGGCTGGAAGATGATGAAAAGGAATTTAACTCTTAATCTGTGAAAGTTTGTGGCCAATAACTTTTTGCTGGTGTTAAAAATATCTAATCGTCAAACATTTTTCCGTGATTTCTCGCATTTTATCAACGAGCTATTTATTCAGTGTTGAGGTAGCCACACGTTATGATGAATTGCGCAATTTACTGTGCAAACTGGTCGTTACAGTTTAGGGCACGGTCAGATAAACGCTAAGCGGAACTGATCGGATTTTTTATATAGATAAGCAGAACTAGCAGAATTCGAAGGCATGTGACATCTATCAATTTGCACTGGGCCCGCGTGGTAGATTATAGCCCATTCCGTCTCAAAGAGAGGAGGCCTGTGTCCCAGCAATGGGAAAATTAATAGGCTGTTGATGATGATGAAGCAGAACAACCTATGTTAGCGAAACATACTTAAAAGACACGTCTAAAATAATTCGTTGGTATATTGTTTTCCTAAATAATTGTGCCTAAGAAACCCTAAAGTCCAAGACCTTGATAAGTCGTTAGAAATTGACGGAAGGTCATTAAAGGAAGTACCTATATCATCAAATGGCGGTGCATAACTTAACATATATTTAATTGGCATGGTTTCCAAAGTTACTTTCAGTCAAATTAGGTTTTTTTTACACGAATGCAGTGCAATTATACAAGCTACGATGCGATACGAATAAAGTATCTAGACGCAACAGTGTGGCCTATGCCTATTATGCATGAGAGAAATGGATCACTCATTCATAATTCAATGACCTCAAGGATCGGTTTGCAGTCAAATCGATTTGTTGTAAGTTTAGAACCAAAGGGCATTGACACGCCTGTTAAGGCGTTTATGTAGAACTTAGATTTATCCTATTAATTTTACGAAATAAATCGCGGCACCATTATCAACATTACAGTTTACCATAGACAATAAATTATTAATTGAAGGCTCAACTCCTCAAGTCTCGACTCTCGACCTTCGTGCAACTGTCGACCAACCCCTTTAAAAATTATGAACGGTGCGGAACAAGTAATCGATAATATTTAATAATTCAAAGCCGAGACACAAGGGACCATCAAGGGACAGTCCTCACGATGATGCATTTAATGAAAACGTAGAACGAAACTATCTTTCACATTCGCTAAAACAGTGGTACCAATGTTTGCTAATCATTTGCTAAGTGGTGAGATTGTGGAGATGAATTTAATTCATTTATACCCTAGAGATCGTTCATTGTAATCGTTTATGAAGGGGAGACCACATCGCGAGTTCTCGCGAGCGAGTTCATCACTACCCCGTTAAATTCCTTATAGGCGACCGTTATATTTGTGTGCGTGCAACCGACGAGCAATGTAAAGCTACGTTCCCACTATTCGCGCACCAACTGTGCTCCGCGCAGGTTTTATGCAAACACAAAGGAGATCCGCGGTGCACAGTTTGTACGCGGAGTACCCAGCTCGAGAAGCTCCCGTTTCTACGGCTCGTTACATTGTCAAACTTATATCTCAAATTATTGTGTTAATTATAGTATTGTATTATATAAATTAAATCGATAGCGTTTGTCGTTGACACTTTATCATATTTTGCAAATCGTTGGTCTCTATTTGATTTTGGGCTCTAAATTTAATGGGACAAAGTGCATTTTAATTTGGTAAATTGAACGGGATGGGGATTGAGTCCGTCGATTGTGGCCCATTCCAACCAAATCACGATGAGGAGACTGTCAACAATATTGTTGCCAAGTGGTTCGCGTCGCTAGCAACTACGTAAACGCATATTGGGATTTAGGAGGCTTCTTTTTTTACACTCGTTTTTCAGCTATTATATATATATTCTAGTATAGGTGCGAATCGGATAAGTTCTAAAGTAATTTTCAGTCGATTGAAGTTATTTCAAGAATGTAGTTCATTTCACAAGCCAGGGAGGGTGTGGGAGTGCTACTAGCTCAGAAAAGGCATCCACTACATTGCACTATTCAAACACTACCCTAGTTTGAAACACTAGGCTTACTAGCTCTCTTTTCTAGAAATAAAGCTATTTACGCGAATCCAGAGTAACTTGTTGCTGGCTTACTAGCACTAGCTTGGCATCCTGGCCTGAGAAATTTGCCTCGTGTATGTCAGGGGAAAAAAATAGTTTTTCCGCTGTGCCGGAGCAAATTGGTAAATTAGGGATAGTGAAGAATGCCCGTCGGCGCTGTGGGTTGTTCGAAAGATATACCGCGGCCTCGACACAAATGGTTAGGAAGGAACATGGGTGGTTTTTAGTCAGTAGAAAAATCATTTGATGATTTCCCACCCTCCAAAAAAAAGGCTTAGTGAAGAAGAAAGTACCATGATGGTCATGATGTAATAGTTACACATTATCTAGAGCAGAAATACTATAAACGACAAACAACTTACTCCAAACGTTTTGTTCTTCCTTCAGAAGCATATTTTGTGTTATTTTATGGAGTCATGTCTTGTTATCATCATATAAATTGTCGCTCAGTCAAAATCTACATTACCGCAATGTCGTTGAACGATATCGTTTTGTTATCATTATCGCTAATATTTTTGATGTCTCTGGAGTTATAACTCTTACGTACTTAAGTTTAAAACTGGTTTATTAACTAATCTCGGACAAAAACAATATTTTGATTAGTTTAATGGAACACCAAATTAATGTTATTATAAAAACAGGGAAAGAGGGAAGGGGCGGCCTGTGCCCTGCAATGGGACACAAATGGCTAATACGAACAGGGAGCAATTCATTAGCTTCCGCTTTCCGTTTTTCCTAAAGTACGTAAACTCAGAAACTACGCATACGTACGTAAATCAAATAAATCAATTTAGATACCGTTTCTAGCCATCATAATCTGCCTATAATGTTCCCACTGCTGAGACACAGGCCTCTCATCTCTATGAGAGGGAATGGGCTATCATCCACCACGCGGGCCCGGTGCGGGTTCAACCCCAGTCATTCCTAGTGACTCTCAGATATTAAATTCGGAAGTATTGAATAGTAAACAGTATATTTTTTCATAAACAGGTGACTCAAAATCGACAACGGCTAACGGCAAGGACGATGAAGGTGCAGGAGATAACTCTAAGGACGACAAGAGGGATGTGAAGGCTGATGCAGATTCCAAAAAGGTCAGTAAAATTGATAACAGGAACTTTTGAAATGTGCGCGGTAATTGTATGGACGAAGATGACCTGTTAATTGTTATGCCAACCCGAAAATTAGGTGGGGGGTACTTTATTTATAGTATGAGAGCGGTGCATGGAGGAAGCCCATGTCCAGTAGTAGTTCCGCTAAATGATGATGACAACAGTAACTACTAACTAACCTTGTTTAAAAGGCACCAACAAATTATGGTGGTGTGTGGGTACCAAAGTTGAAATTCACCTAGTGTGAGCTTTGAGCACATTTTATGTAAAAGAGCAGTTTTTGGAGCTTAAATTAGTTGAACCTACAGCTGTCAATAATGTGTCCACTCATGGTCAGTTGGTTGATAAACAAACAACGCGCCAATACCGTTTGTCCATTGCTCGAAAAACGTTCAACTACAAAGTACCACAACAAACACGGGCAAAAAGAACTGAATAACAGGGTTGGGGTTAGGTCAAGGTCTTTGTAAGAGCATTAATGTATGCAAATAAGGTCGCCTCTTTCTATCTCACTGTACGAATCTGGGGTTGAAATGCATAGCCATTGTTGCCGAGGGTGGAAGCTGTGAAAGGGAAACACATACTTAATTTTAAAAAAAGTTTCCTGCTTGCCTGGGTTGGTCTATGGATGGGTGACCACCTCCGACTCCGTGCCTCGGTAAGCACGTTAAGCCGTTGGTCCCAGCTTTCATTTGTATATCTTTGACAATCAGTAAGAGGTAGTCAGTGGCCCGTAAGTCAACCAGTCTTACGAAGAGGTAGTACATGGGTTGTGGAGGTCAGATAGGCAGTCGTTCCATGTAAAATACTGATATTCAGCTGCATCCGGTTAGACCGGAAAACGATTCCAACATAGTTGGGAAAGGCTAGGCAGGGACATTAAAATTTGTTCATACATGTGAACCCCCCTGGGTTCGATATAATGTACTGAATTCCGTGATATAAGTTTGTTCGTCTATGTCCCCTCTACCCTATAAGAAAGCGGTTAGATCTCCACTTCACAGGTGTTTTCTTTGATTGTAACGGTCTCAAAGTTAAAAATCTATTAATAAGGTGCCATTTTTTGGTACACGACTTCTTTTCGCCGACGCAGAGGAGGTCACTTTCGACTGCCTGTGTGGTTCAGAGGACTAAGTAGGAGGAGAATATAGTACACACTTTTCATTCGCTAGCGATTTGTTCTCTTCGCTGTCATGTATGGCGTAATTGAGTAATTAATAACAGTCTTGCGAGTTAGCAACATCTAAATCGGTGATGTGACTACTTTTGTCTACTTACTTCCAAAGACGTAAACAAGTAGTTATTATGCCCATATGGATGCATCTCGCGTGCTGCTTACCCAGTTATCGACGAGAGCGTGACGGACACGAATGTTGTGATTTAATTACGTAAATTAACTTCAATTCTGTTAACATGATAATGTCATTAATATAAAGATGACCTAATAAATACTTTACGGCCTTGAAATTTGAGTATTTGAAGAAATAAACGCCAGACGATATGCTAACCTGACGAGTTTAGCAAGTTCCGACATAGTAGGTAAATTGCTTCTTTAATTTGAAACCACGTGTTTTAATAGTTCCAAAGATACTGTATCCTTATTCGATGTTTAACCAAATCTAGGTAGAATATTTTGCGAACCTATCGCTATGTTTGAACCACTACTCAGTCATGGCCGCGGTCAAAAGTTCACGACTACCGGAATAACCTAATGTAATAATAGCAACGAAAAGTGTACGTAATTTGTAATAGCATCCATACGAAAATATGTGGACGTCAGATAGGCAGTCATTCCATGTAAAATACTGACTGCATCCAGTTGAACTGGAAGCCGCCTAGTTGGGGAAAGGCCAGGAAGATGATGCGAAGTACGAAATAGTGGCAAACTTGTGCTTTTAAGACTTACTTTTGTATCTAAAAACTCATTGAGAAACAGTATCTTTTTACTTTATATTCAGCGCAGTAATCGATAGGTATGCTTAGTCAAGAAACCATAATTTATGTTCATTTTACAGAATTCCACGCAAGAACAAAATAGAGCGGCTTTTTTAGAATTATTTAGCACAAATAAAATAATAACCCGACTTGATAATGAATTTAACGATGCTGATTTTTATAACTAAATTAATGCCTTTGAAAAAGTACAGACGTTAGCACATCAAGCTACTACAATCTGTCATATTTATTTAATAGATTTTCAACTCTATCGCTATGGCATTGGGTTGATTGGGAAAATTTAACAGTTTCGGGTAACTTGACGTGGTGGCGTCTGTACAAGGAAAACTAGTTTAGTTTGATTAATTCATTCATACACGTTCCTTGGTTTTATTAATTAGAATATTTATGTCAATTTTATGAAAATGTGTATTTGACTGACTTATATTTTCGTAGTTTATTTTTGAATTTTTTTGTACAATCGTTCAAGTACCCAAACAGTCCGTTGCTGAACATCGCTCCCCTCCTAAATTGCGCCAAAACACACAATTCTAGATTAACTGTCTCATTGGTCTTGTGATCGAAAACAGTATTGCTTGATCAATAAAGTAATATTGGATTTTTCCATCAAGGATTGTCCAGAGGCAGAACTTCCCAGTTGATGGCAATCGGCTTACCCTCTAGTACATGGCACTGAACATTTGGATTTATTCTAGGGTACATGTCTGCCTAATCTTTTGGAAGTAACAGACGTGATGTTATGGCTCTAAAAAAAGTCAAAACATATCGCATCGTAACGTCGAGGTTAAAAATAGCTCGACCTCGAAAGTCAAGGACGTGTCCCTCACACAGGTTTATTTTGAGATAATATCATCGATTTTCATTAGTCGCGAAAGGTGGTAATTGTAGGAATCATTCAGAGAGGATTTGTTTTTCGTATTTATTTATACATGATTCTTTGATTTTTTTCGTATTGAATGTGTTCCGGACTAAGTAAGATTTTTATACAACTGTGAAATGTAATACGTTTCTGTAATCATAATCACGACGATCAATTATCGGGGTTTCCGCAGAGTGAAACGATTTAAAGAAGAAAATATTTTTTTAGACCCTATTTAGATAGATCATTATCCAGACCAAAGGAAACATGGATAAATTGTGTAAGAAAAGATATATTATGAAAGTAAAAGGGGTGAAACTCAAACTGAAGACATTATTTATATCAATTAAGTAAACCGTTTATTTTTAGGAAGAAAATGGCGAGGCTCATGACGAAGATGAAAAGG
Organism: Diarsia mendica; assembly: GCA_949316265.1. Lineage (NCBI taxonomy): Eukaryota > Metazoa > Arthropoda > Insecta > Lepidoptera > Noctuidae > Diarsia > Diarsia mendica. The sequence goes on along the minus strand of OX438898.1, from coordinate 13,287,649 downwards.
ATGACGTAAAGACCAACGACAAAGTTCCTAAGAAGGCCGCACCTAAAAAGAAGCCAGCTAGCAAGAAAGAGGTAAGAACACACGGGTCTACCTTTTTTAGCAGAATTTTTTATACCTGAATTTTGTTTTGCATAACAGTGGATGGCAGAAACTTTATTTCACAGAAAATCATTTGGCATACACTCATTTACCATAAATTCAAAACGCATAATTTTGTAAGTCAGAATCATCTTTGAGCATAAACTTCATTTCCAGAACCATCATTTCGCCGTAAATTCATAATCAGAATCGTCTTTTGGCACGCATTTCATTTCAGTATAATATGTGTAACATGCAATAATAATAATAATTATTATCATCTTTATTTATTTTTCTTACATACTAATTTACATTTTTAAATATTTGTTAAAAAAGATATCAAAAAACATTTAAAAATATAAAAAAATAGTAGTCCACCGGTGTCGGGAGCAGGGTCCAAGCCACCGGTGGTTAGGGTTCCAGAGACAGGAACCTCCTCACAATACGGGCCGTATCAAGAAGTACTGCCTTCTGAATCAGGCCCTTGATCCAACCGCCAAGCGAAAGTTTTGACAGGTGGTCGTCCATGCTTTTTGCTATCAGGCCATTGGCCGTGACGACTATCGGCACAATGATAGCCGAGTTCACATGCCACATATCGACAACCTCGTGTGCTAAGTCCAGATATTTCATTTGCTTCTCTTTCTCAGCTTTCACGAGGTTCTCGTCATGTGGGATGGTAACATCGATTATCATTACGCGGCGCGCTGATCGGTCTATCACCACTATGTCAGGTTTATTGGCAATAATAGTCCTGTCAGTGATGATAGACTGATCCCAGTACAACGTGACATGGTCTTTTTCGAGAACTGGGTCGGGCACATACCTGTAGTACGGTACCTCAGATTCCACGAGTTTATATTTCAAGGCAAGTTGCTGGTGAATAATCCTGGCCACTTGATTGTGTCTGTGCAAGTACTCGCCGTTAGCCAGACGAGAACAACCAGAAATAATATGTCTGATGGACTCACCCGGACGGTGGCATGCCCGACACACGTCAACCGTCCCATCCTTCATAATATATTTCCGGAAGTTGTTCGTCAACATAACTTCGTCCATAATTGCACAGACAAAACCTTCAGTTTCCCCAAAGAGGTCGCCGAAACGTAGCCAGGACACGGACGCTAGAAAATCTACATCGGGCCCATGAAGAGCCCGGTAGAAGCGCCCGTGAAGCTCCTTGCTTTGCCATACTTGCTTGCGGTTTTCAGCAGTAAGCACCACAGGTTTGCGCCAGTTCTCGTTAGCCATGGACAGCGGGGTGAGTCCCTTGTCCACTGCGACCACATCTCGGTGCATACCCACATCGGCCTTTAAAAAATATTCTCTGAGACTGCACACCTCGCGGTTGTGGAGGGTCTTCGCGTTTAAAAAGCCTCGACCCCCGCATTTCCGCGGGATGTACAGTCTCATGACCGATGATCGTGGGTGATGCATCCGATTTGCGGTTAGCAATGTACGGACTCTCCTATCCAAGGCATCGAGTTCAGTCTGAGTCCATCTGAGTATGCCGAAAGAGTACATTAAAACTGGCATGACCCAACCGTTGAAGGCGCGCACCTTGTTCCCACCTGAAAGAAGGCTATTAAGAACCTTCTTCAGGCGTCCGAAGAAGCGCTCCCTCAACGATTGCTTCATGTCAGCTACGTTAATGCCTAACGCTTCCGACATACCCAAATATTTATAGCTTTCGGATGAGGAGAGGGATCTGAGGTGTATGGAATCCGAGAGCTGAATTCCCTCGGATTCCATAATCTCTCCTCTCTTTACATGCATGACTGCACATTTGTCCACACCAAATTCCATCCTGATGGCGCTACTAAAAGAATCAGTTATTTTTAGTAACTCCATCATTCGCAATTTGTTGGGGGCAAACAGTTTCAGATCATCCATGTAAAGAAGGTGAGATATGACCTGACCATCTCTCCTCAACCGGTAGCCTAGACCTGAATCCTCCAGCAATGTGCTAAGAGGATTCAGGGCCAGACAGAACCATAGCGGGCTCAGACTGTCGCCCTGGAATATTCCCCGTTTAATCCATACAGGTTCATCGTTCCCCTGAATCTGTCGACATCCTGGATATCGAAGGACCGTCTTCCATTGCCTCATACACGACTCCAGGAAGGCGCGTAGAGTTGTATCTATCTTGTACAACTCCAGCACCTTCATCAGCCATGTATGTGGCACCGAGTCGTAGGCCTTCTTATAATCTATCCAACATGTCGACAGATCCTTGTGGGCTCGACGAACCTGTTGGCTAATGGCCATGTCGATGAGGAGTAGCTCCTTAGTTCCGCGGGACCCGTTCCTACATCCATTCTGAGAAGCAGACATAATACAGTTTTGCTCAATGTGTTTATTAATTTTTGCCCTCAAAATGGATGTAAGAAGTTTATAGACCGTCGATAAACACGTAATCGGTCTATAATTCTTGGGTTCCGCGGGACTACCTGACTTATGGAGCAGGTGGGTAACGCCTGTGGTTAAAAACTGCGGAAGCGACGCAGACTCTAAGGCTGACTGGAATTGAGATGCCAGGCAAGTGTGTGAACTTCTGAGCCATTTGAGCCAGAAATTGTGCAGTCCGTCCGGACCTGGTGATTTCCAGTTCGGTAACTGACGAACTGCACTGGCTATATCCAGTGGTGTTATTAGGATAGGTTCCATTTCTGGAATAGGTTCACACATTCGCTCGACATCACGCAACCAGTCAGCCTCAGTATGACAGACGGGTACCGACCAGATGCTGCGCCAGAATGAACTGGTAGCAGTATCATCTGGGTGACACACGTCCGTCATATTTTGCTCGGGTCGCTCCCAAGTTCGGTATACCCACCTTTCATCGCTCTGGAACATGCGATTCTGCGAGTAACGATCAACCCGCCGCTTATACCGCCGAATACGGTTGGCCCATGCATAAACCTTCTGCTTCAGGAAGTCGATGCGCTCTGTGACACGGGACATGTAATCTTGGGGACTGATTTCAGTTCCCGAGAATGCCCGCTTCACAAAGCGCATCACACGTGGTCGTGTATTGCCCTCCCTGAAGCAGTATAGTTTGCCAATGAGCACCCTGGCCCCGTCGATACGACGCTCGATCCTGCGCTGCCAGGCCGGTACAGCTGGTTTTGGTCGACTAGCTAAGTCACAATTTGGGAATTTAACATTAGCTAGTCGACATGCCGCAACAGCCCCACAGTACAAGATCGAGTGTGCATCAACGAGGTCCTCGCTACTCTCGAATATATTCTTGAGTTGCGAGTCCAGGGCACACACCAACGCCCTATTTCGCTTATGCATGGGTAACCGTGGTAATCGGGGCCTAAGTTCGGTAGGAATGGATCGATACTCGCGAAGCGCATCCTCCAGTACGCTCCTCAATCGGTCGTTGCACTGGCTACTTACCGTAGCAACCCTATCATCTTCCTCTACAGCAACAGTATTGGGCCGCGATGTGGTCGCGTCAATAATAGACGCTGGTACCGCAGTCTGTGCCTGAGTCAAGATGATACGGTTGCTTAGTATCTCTGAGCGCAGCCTATCAAGTGCGGCGTCGTCCAACATGCGATTGCGTTGGATGACGCGCACCTGATCCGACAGTCGTTGGCTTGACACGTTGACGGTTGGTTCAAGGTCCTGGAATAGAGACAGCATCCTAGAACGGTACGCAGTGAGGTTAGTTCCCCCCTCTGTAGACCCGTAGTATGCGCGCATGACGTTCTCATTTATTGTTCGAGTCCATTTCATGCGCTGCACACAACCACCGGTAGCGGGGACCCGGCTCGGGGTCGGTTGGCCCCTAGGTCCCAAGCTGGTCGGCGGCCGGCCTCTCCCCTGCCGACGCTCTGGAGATGGTGATGGTGTTCGTGATGTCGTCGACGGAGAGAAATACTCGTCGCTCGAGCTCGACGCTACTGCCGTCGCCGGTGACACAGGTGATCCGAGGTTCGGCGGTGGCGAGGCGGAATAATAATAATTATTATTATTATTATCAGCTCACCCAGGTTTAAATTTCTAGCATAGAACATTAAATGTATGTCAAAAATAATAATAATAATAATGACGTCACTCATACATGCAACGCATGTACTCCATGACGCGTGCTCGCTTCGCTCGCATATTAAATAACACTAATATCTTCTGTCCCCGAAGTGCCGGGCCTCCGCCGGCCTCCTTCGTCGGCCTACGGCCCGGTGCCCATGCCGCCCATAAAGGATACTTTCGCGAGACGGTCGTTATCGTGACCGACCCATAGTCACACTAAACTACCACACCAGTGTGACTATGGTTAATTTTACCTGATCCGTAGTCACACCAGTGTGACTACGGATAAATAAAATTAACCATAGTCACACTGGTGTGGTAGTTTAGTGTGACTATGGGTCGGTCATGATATTATACCTTATAAAAATCTACCAAATAAAATTCTGCCATCTTAAAAGTATGCCATTGAAAATTCGGCTATTTAAACATTCTGCGAAATGAGTATTCTATTAAATAATTGTTCTGCCATAAACACATACGTTCAAAGAAGAATATGCCAAGTGTGTTATGCCAAATACATTTCGGAGCATCAAGTTTCTGCCAGATAGATGGTACCCAAGAACACACACATACATAAACTCACACCATTTTCCCATGGAGGTAAGCAGAAACCACAGAACATCGCCTACTACGATCCTCCCAGTTTTGCAAACTCATATTTGGGACTAGCTTCATTGTCTCAGTCTTTTTTTTGTGGTCGTCACTATTGATTCTGAATTTCAGAAATGGCATAAATTTTGGAAATAAGTGATGGGCTTATCCCAAAAAAAGTCTTTTTACTTCGTCTACGTCTTACAACATTAATTTATACATCAAAAAACACACTTAGGAAATTCCGTAGCTGATTTATAAAGATTCAAAACTATGTCTCAATTTGATATTAATCTACCAATATGTATAGTCGACCAAGAAATTGGTTTACCACTCTAAGGTTGAATATCATTTGCACGTACAAAACATCAAGTGCTATTTTCACGTCAGAATCTGTCAATCTGTCATCCTTAGCGAATAATTATGTTACTGGGAGATGTCATCAAAAGTGGTAAACCAATTTCTTGGTCGACTATACTAAGAACTTACTCGGATAATCGCGATAAATCTATTACCTACTTCAATTAACGTCTCTGAAACTTTATCGGGAATTTTCAACGCCATGAAATTGTTCCAGTCTGGAAAAGAGAAGAAGCTTTTTTTTTATTTAGTCTTGTTTCCTTCAGTTTCTCAAACTCTATAGGGTTTTGAGTATTGTTTGAGACCCTTTATGAAAATCACTTGATTATTTTTACAAATATCATTTATTCATAGGATACTGAAGAAGAGGACGAGGAAGATGAAGATGAGGAAGAAGAGGAGGAGGAGGAAGAAGGAGATGAAGGTGACGAGGAGGAAACTAAGAAGCCTTCTAAAGAAAAGTAAGTTCATTTACCAAATAGCTTATATCAGAAATGTGTGGCCCCATAAGGATGTGATATAAATATATTACAACTTTCTCCATGGGCCAACTTCAACACCTACTCCACTGAATTTGTTTTAGCAACCTAGGAATATGCATTACTGTGTAATTTATTTCGTAAGTTGCAGCCGTTATTACTGTGCCACCACAAATCTCAATAAAATGGTAACGGAAGTCTGCTGTTCTGTTGTTATACAGGAAAGTGCCGACTATTCGACGATAAATAAACCCACTGGTAGTTTTAGTTCATAGGAACATTTTTAAACTATCAAATAAATCCTAAAACAAAATAAAATTTGAAAAACATTCAAAAAAACTAAGTAGCATAAAACTGTAAACAACATACAATACAATTTACAAACAAATATTGGTTTACTAGCCTTTTTTTTTTTTTTTTGGTGGGTGGAAAATCATCGAATGACCCCCCCCCGCTCTTGGGCAGAGCGAAGGGGAGTGTCAGACTTCTACTGACTAAAAACCGAACCCATGTTCCCATGTGAATAAAATGTAACGAACGAATTTGGCAAAGACATTTAGGTCGTTATTGTCGGCACCACCCTGTATATCCAGGCGTTTACATAGAATACTAATCATGTACATCGTTACAGAGTAAAGAAGCCGGCAAAGAAAGCTAAGGACAAGGACGACGAAGAGGGCGATGAGGATGAAGAAGGCGAGGAAGAAGAGGAGGAGGAGGAAGAAGAGGAAGAGGAGGAGGCGCCTAAACCCAAGCCTAAGAAAGAGGTACCATTTTGTACTTGAGTATAGTATAGATAGATAAAGTAAGCAAAAAATCCACGCGACGTGGAGTAACTTGAACTCTGTCTAAAGCGCGTATTATATTATACTGTTTACCCGACAGGGTTCAGGTCGGAAAATATTCCACGGGTACGTAGCGAATAAGTATATTGCCAGCTAACTTGCATTTACTTTAAGATTATACAGATACATTTAGAGACTGATGCCAAACGATACAGCGTTTGATATCATATGAAAAACTCTATCTGTATACTTATTAGCTTGTTCGACTGTACTATAAGGATATCCTATGTACCTAGGTCATGGTCTATCTTTTGGTCAAATTTTACCGAAATTCGTTGAGCTTTTAAGTTGTCACCGACAAGTCAAACAAACTTTTTTCGCATTTACTTGATTCAATCGGTTTTGGTGTTATCATACTGTTACGCATTTAACTTTAAATGGAATATAATGATAGCCAACAGAGCCGCCCGTGCCGCTGCCGGCCGGCAAGGGCATCCCGCTGGGCCACATCAGCAACGTGGAGGTCTCACTGTCGCGCTTCAAGACGCAGGACCAGAAGCTGCTACATCAGTACTTGTATGGGGTGAGTTACTACTCCACACACTATTTTTTTTCATTAAGTTGAGTACCTTCAACTTGAATGTAAAAAAAGTGTCATAAAATCATGACAAACAAAGTGAAGTTCAACCAGAAATAAAGAATTCATGAGTTTTACGGGAAATCAGAATATTCTACTAAAATATTTGCGATTTCAATATTGTTTATTGGTTCAATTATTGCCCTATGGTTATTAGAATGGTGCACAGTTTGTTCCTCTAGGAAAAATGTTTACTCAACATGTTACATGGTGTTGTCAAATTCATTCAATGGTAGTATACTCACCAACGGTATCATATTACCTGGTAACTATGTTGTGGAAGTCACCTAGGTAGTCGCTTCAAGTAAAACTCTGCTCTCAGCAGTTGTTTCCAGTTTGGCTAGGATACCGATTCCGTGCCTCGGAAGACAGGTATAAACTGGTGGTCCCGGCCGCCAAATCATGTCGAAGGCCTATGAGGCGGCTTAAGTGCCCTGTAAACGATCAAATTGTTTCTCAAATTTTACGTGTTTGTCAAATTATTTGATAGTGTACAGCTGTGTTTGAGGCGTTTGTCAAACAATCTACGTGTTTGACGTGTTTGATGAAAATCTGGATTGATGTCGAGTTTGACGTCCTTTTTTTCAATGCGAGGACAGAGTATAGCCAGTAATAAGTACTGGAAAGTTAACTTTGTTTGATGTTTGGTTTGATCGTTTGAGCTATTGTTTGACGAAAACGTGAAGTTTGACAAACAATTTGACCGTTAACAGGGCGCTTTAGAAACTCTGAAACAAGGGTGTGTGGGGTCGTTTGACCTTACTTAGGTCAGGGTCAAGAAGCAGCAAACAATTAGACTAGGAGCTAAAAGGGTTTGGCTGAAAATGATACTAATGTTCATGTTTATCTCTCAGCAACTATGTCTGGACCGCAACGTGAAGCGCAACGTCAAGAAGTTCAAGGGGTACGAGTGGTCTATCGGCTCGTCGGACTACAAGGCCAAGCTTGAGGAGACTACGAAGATGGAACTCAAGCAACTGAGGACCATGTGCGAGATGCTCGACCTTGATAAGAAAGGTAAGACTGTTATTAGGGGTGGGTAAATACTGATATGTGCTGTGGTCCTAGTTAATAAAGGGTCGAAAGTATCTTGACTTTAGAAATTATAGACAGTGCACTAAAGCACTAAATGTGACCAGATCATAGCTTTACGGTAAATTACGCCACCGTAGCGTCTAATGGATTATCTCCTGGCTCTTTTAATTCTTTTTCGATGATTGAAAATAAATAAGTATTAAATTATTTGTTCATACTTTTACTTCTGTCAAACTGCATAGATATTTTGATGATACAACTGCTTTTGTCTAGAAGACTACTTTCACATTTAGGCGGCTTTAGCAACACGATATGCGACAGTCGTGCGTCTATAAACAAGTGCTAACGGGTCGTTACGGCTGTTCTTATAATGTGAAGGAATGTCTTTCTAGTAACGCTGCTTACGTCTCACGGCCCGTGGCGAGCGGGGCGGCACTCGCTAGAGTATAAATGTTCTGTGGAGCGGCAGCTAAGCGCGGGGTGGCGAGCGGTAAGCTGCCGCTCCACAGAACATAATATATACTCTAGCGAGTGCCGCCCCGCTCGCCGCCTTAGACCAAAGTCGTTAGGCCGCAAATTCGGAGCGGCTGGGCGTGCAGCGTGGAGTTGAATGGAATTTTTAAAAATTCCGGCCTTAATGTGAAAGCGGCCTAACTCGTGAAAGATCATTCAATAGTGTGTCGGGTACAGGTTCAGCGTCGGAGCTGTCGGCGCGCCTGGTGGGTTTCCTGCAGCAGCCCGGGCCCAACAGCCCGCACGCGCGTGGCGTGGCACGAGCCCCGGCCGCCGCGCCGCCCTCCACGCCGGGCGGCCGGCCGCGTCGCTCTGCTGCCGTCAAGGTGCACAACAGAGGTAACACATACATACTGCTAGGCTACTAGCCTTATCCTACTTGTATATTATCATCGACACGATTCTTGAGCGCTGACGCAAAAGTGAGTAATTGGGTATGAAGTGAGACGCGGGGCGGGGAAAGTGCAGTGATTGGCCCGTAGCGCATCGCGTCATAGCCGTCACTCGGGATTTGTTCTTTACTCCTGCTGCACTTACCTCACGACCAATCAATAATAAACGGGTGTGCGTTTTTTTTGTTACTAGTGACCCGCCCCGGCTTCGCACGGGTACAAAAAAGTATTAAAACCTTCCTCTTGAATCACTCTATCTATTAAAAAAAACCGCATCAAAATCCGTTGCGTAGTTTTAAAGATTTAAGCATACAGACAAACAAACAAATAAACAAACAAACAAACAGACGCGACTTTGTTTTATACTATGTAAGGATTTAGTGTACGATGCGCACAGCGATCCCCACTCTTCCGACGACCGCTCAAGAACCGTGCCGGTAGTTATACGCCCCGGTGACCCGGTGTGCTTATTGGCCTTGGTCTGTTCTGTCTTGTGTATGGAGGAAATGAGATTTCCTTCTTAGACTATTATTTTCTGATTAATTTCGTTGCTGGATCCAAGACAGTCTCTGGAAGGTCGTCGAACTTCATTGTCTCGGCGCTTTTCTTGTGGTCGCCACGGTTGATTTTGACTTTCAGGAGTTAAAGTGATTTGGAAGTAGTGTGACGGGCTTGTCACCTCATCACTCTACGCACATCGCTATTTTTACTTCCACGGTAGAAACACTTTACTTGTAACTTGTGCGACTCGCATGAAACACCACCCTGCCCACCCACTCCTGCGACCTGCACCGTGTCCACTTCTTAGACCAATATGATTATTATAAAAAAATAAGTTGTAACTTTTTCATTATTTCTGATTTTCACTAGGAAAGTAACTTGAAACGATTACTTTCCCAAACTAAAAAAAAACAATTTTTTTAAAACTTATTATTGTGTCTTTGAATCCCTTAGGCTACTCTGAAGAAGAATATGAAACCGACCAAGAAACTAAAGTGAAAGGTCCCAAGCCAGTCAAAGATGGCTCTGAAGATTCAGATGTAAGTATACACAAACAAATATATCGTCATAATATCGTATCCTGAGTGTCCTGTTGCCAAATTAGTAGCTCAATTCTGGGCAACAAGATCCATATTATCTCTATCAATAAAATATTAATTTTTATATAAAGTATATGTTTTAAATTGTCAATTTAATGTTGAGTGGTAGAACACCGAAGAATAATTAGTAATTCTAGTATACATCAATAGGGGATCGGACAGGGTCAAAATAATATGATTCAGTTTAGTCCGTAAGTTAGATTATCGAAAAATATTGAATACGTGTTTTTTGTTTTATCAAATCAATAAAAAATTACGAAGTTAAAACGCGTCAAAGATCTTGGAGTGGGGCTTGAAATGTCACTTGTGTCGTCTAAATGTACTATCATATGACGTCACACGAGTTTTTGAAGCACTGTATCGTCTTCATTTTAAGTTTACGTGAAAAAAGAAAAAATACGTGTCCAATAATTTTTGGAAATCTATGTGACGGACTAATTAGTTTTTTTTTGTCTGATCCCCTATTGCAACGAGCTTATGTAAAAGTCGCTAATTTTAACTTTTAAAAGAATCTTGTTAGTAAGGAGTAACGTGACATGTATTGCTTAGGGGTCGTTCAACCCGAGCGGGTCGGAAGAGGCGGACTCGGACTTCGACCCAGAGGCAGGCGAGGCAGCGGCCGGGCCGGCTCGCAAGCGCAAGTCGACCGGCCGACGTCGCTCGTCTGCCAAGCCGCAGCCCGGCAAGCGTGGCCGCAAGCCTAAGGGCAAGAAGGGACGGGTACGTACACAATCAATCAAATAAATTCGTTTATTGCAGGTAACATAACCCATATTAGAAACATGATTAAAACATTTGATACAGTCACACAAAATAAATACAATTCCACTTGTATACATACTAGGAAGTGGTGGGCGCCGGTTTGGAGGTCTGTCTTGTAATTTTGATGTTCTAATGGGGCTGATTCTCAACTCTTAATAAATTACTTTTGATTTTCCATACAATTCCAATTCCGAAAATCAAATTCAAGATAGAATATAAACATAATAAAATTGCGATGAATTCATTTATTATAATAAATGAATTCATCGCTTCCCAATCCCACATTTTTGTAAAGCGAAACATGTTTTACATAGGAATGGTACATGTCTAATTACATGAACTTCTATTAAAATCACACAAAGTTCTTAGTCACATTCTTACAAATTGTAACAACCCAACCAACTTCAATGTCCATTTTTTTCGTCATTTTCTTATGAAACTGTTCAATATTTATAGTTACATTTTCTTGTACAGCCAAGTAAACCAAGTCGCGGTCGACGGGCAAAATCTGACAGTGAAGAGGAGAGTGAAAAGTCAGAGAGTGAGAGCGAGAACGAGTCCGGAAGCGAGGGAGAGGAGTCTGATGTAAGTAATAATAATATCTACAAGTATTTTAAAGGAAAAATAATTACAGGACGTCGAAAAATTCGTACGTATCACTGTCAACGGAAAAAGTGCTCGGAAGGGTGGCAGCAAAATCACTCATTATCGAAAAACGGATAACCGGTGATTTAGGTTGTAAAATGAATGTTTTTTTTTCTTTTTGAATCATTGTTTATGCTTGATCAACAAAACAAATGTTATAGTTACCATAGTGATCCCTGCGGTAATTCGTTGCTCATCGTGTTCAAAGGTGCTCTGGTATTAATGACAACTAGGGGTCAGAGTTGCCATAGGGGTTGATTAAAAAAAACATATGAAATGTAAGAAAATAAATTCAAAGTGAAAATGCTGAAGTCAGCTGCAGGTAAGTGAATAAATATACCGTCGGGTGACAGGAAAAAGTCACTAAGTACAAAAAATAAGAAAATGTTATTTTTACACTAAGTACATTAAAATATCAATAACTATCCCAAGAAAAAGTCATTAAATCCATAGGTGCATTAATCTACGGAATTCCAAGAAGCAAAACTCACTAAGTTCAAAATATTTGCTAAACTCGGCAGGTAAAAGTGCACTTCTTACACTTAGTTAGTTTTACCTGGCACCATTCTCGACCGCCCCAGTGTCAGTGTCAAAAGTTAGTTTGACGTTAGTGAGTGACTGAAGCAACTGGTCAAACGCAAGTCGGACTTGCACATGAAGGGTTCCGTACCACCGTAGTTGGGAAGCCCCCTTTAATTTGTATTATTTCTTGTTAAAGTGGAAACAGAATAACATAATTTTGTGATAAGTTGGTTTTTCCTAGTGTTTGTATGAACGACAAAGTTATATTTGCGGTTTTTTAAATGGGCTATATCTCAAAAACTATTAATTATATATTGTTCAAAACAATTTTGGTTGAAAGTTTAAATTACGATCTACGGCATTTATTTTTTTAGATTTGTTACTCTTTTTTTTTAATAGTTAGAGATGGGGGACACACATTTTACCACTTTGGAAGTGTCTATCTTTCAAACGGTTGACTCTGAGAAAAAATGGTTTTAGGAATCTCAATGCCATTTTGAAAGACCTATCTATAAATACCCCACACAAGTAGGTTTCACGAAAAAAGTTTTTTTTTAGTTTCAGTTGCATGTATGGGGTCACCCCCCTTAATCTTATATTTTTTTAAATTTTGGTACAAAAATCGGTAAGCGTACACAGAATACATCTACCTACCAAGTTTCAACTGTGTAGTCTTAATAGTTCCCGAATAAAGTGGCTGTGACATACGGACGGACAGACAGACATGACGAATCTATAAGGGTTCCGTTTTTTGCCATTCGGCTACAGAACCCTAAAAACAAACCAAATCAATCAAAATTGGTTTGAACGATATATAGATAATAGTTTTTGAGATACAGTACATTTCAAAAACCGCAAATATAACTTTGTCATTCATACAAACACTATGAAAAACCAACATATCACAAAATAAGTTTTCCTGTTGCCACTTTAACAAGATATAATACAAATTAAAGCGGGCTTCCCTACTATTATGGTACGGAACCCTTCATTTACAAGTTCAACTTGCACTTGGCCAGTTTTTGTCTATTTTATTATTAAAACATTAAAAGTTTTTATTTCTAAACAGTATCAATTATTTCACTAAGTCCCATTATTCATGTTTTTTTTTCCTGGAAAAACTCATTAAGTACTTTTTAATTAATAATTCCTAAATAAAACGATATTTCTATAAAATTGGTTAATAGTAACAAATTGTAGATTATAATGCATCATAACCGTATAAATCAAATAATTGTTTCATAAAATGAAATTTTGACATCAAAAAAACTATCAAAATGCTAATTACTCCATTGTTTACATTTGTTACTTAGTGATTTTTTCCTGTCACCCGACGATACGTCAGCTGTTTAAATGAAGTAGGGATTTTGGGAGGCATATTAAAGCTTTAAAGGCAGCATCATTATCATATTATCAGCCCGGAATCACCCACGGCTTTGTTGTTTCCCGCGACTTTGACGATATCGTCAACCCAACGAGCTCTAGGACGGCCCTAGTTTCGTTAATGGCCACCTGGGTCAGTAGTCATTTTGAGCACCCCTGCTACTCTCTCCCGACAAAGCCCGTGCCAACAAAGGCAACGGACCACGCTGAAGTTGACGGTTTCGTGACGGTGCAAAGGAGGAAAAGCCCTCATCGAAGCTGTAAGAACCGCTGCGACAAGGATCCTGTGGAACCCATGATGCCGAACACCCCGGTGTGCAATTGTACATGTCCCGCCTGCAACACATCACTGAGGCAGTGTAAATGGAGGAGTACGCGTGCCAGAGACTGAAGTACACGCCAAGAGTACAGCTGCTGGAGCCGCGCCGCGCAGGAAATACATTCAAAGCGTTTGAGGTGTGCATATCTACGTGCTATCTTCAATTGTTGTTGGAAAGAAGTTTTTCGCTGCACGATCTGGTGTTCCATCGCTTCCGCGGACATATTCCACAAGAATGCACTAAGCGTCGTGCAAGTGAAGTGTAACATAATTTTAAGTTACTTAAACTAACACAAATGTAGTGTGATATTTAGGTGTAAGGTTATTTATGGGTCTTGGTTACCTTGGCCACCATTCGGTCACAGCCTTGCTCCATCGGTAGTCGCCGTGTCTTGCCAGATGTCCTGCCTAGGTCCACTTGAGGCGCACCGCCGGTCCCCGACATTGTTGACTTGCGTCCGATTGCGGATTTGGAAGCATGCGGGATCCACCGCTAGCTCTCTTATAGTGTTACAGGGATCTTGAATGAAATCGGAACTAATCCGCCTCGCCGTCCTATCCATATTTGTCAGTAGAAAAATCATACCGTTCAAAACCAATATAAACTCTTGTTTCAATTTAGTCTATAATCCGGCTATCCGGTTTGCATAATGGCAACATAAGTCCGTTTAAAATATTTATTTTGTGGCAACCCAACGCTAGAAATGAGTGCGTTCCGATTCTCGTTAAAATCGCTGTTAGCGCGACCATTATCGATTTCTTGACGCTTAACGTCACCATAGACGCCATCTTGCAATAACTGTGTCCATAATGGCATATCCCAAAGCGTTATCACAGTTATTATCACTTAGGCTGCGGTTTCACTGAGGCGCAGCTGAGCAGAGCGGAGACGAACTGTGCCGCGATTCACCAATCATCATCATCATCAGTCTATAATGTTCCCACTGCAGGGACTCAGGCCTCCTCTCTAGGAGAGGGATGGGCTATAATCCACCACGCGGGCCCAGTGCGGATTGGTAGATGTCACATGTCTCCGAATATTTTGGTTCCAAGACATGCCGGTTTCCTCACGATGTTTTCCTTCACCGTTTTGAGATTACACAAAGTAATGCGCCTGACGGGGTTCGAACCCACGACTCACTGTTCGTAAGTCGGAGCCGCCACCACTGGGCCACCACTGCTCTGCACTCTCTCACCAATCACATGGCTTGAAATCCACATCTCTTGAAACACCTAGCCATATTGGTGAATCGCGGCACAGCTCATCACCGCTCTGCTCCGCTCCTCCTCAGTGGAACCGCAGCCTTATCAGTGTTAACGCTTTGGGACTTGCGCCTTGTCAAAAGTGACATTCATTTTTATTTTTACTAAGAAATGTCTGAATGTACGGTCTATTTATTATTGTTGTTAAACAACCGATCCGCTCCGAATGAAAATATCGCCATGAACGCAATAATTGAATCTGAACGCCCTTTTGGCGGCAATTGCTAACTTGGACAATGTTGTTGTCACTCGGAACGCACGCAATGTATTTGACACTTGACGTTGACAGCTGTAGTAGTAGCTTGCTGTTGTTAGCAGCTCTCAGTTTTACTGTTATTTTGCGGGAAATTGCGTGTTTTTATTCTAAATTATTATTGGTGGACGATTAGCATGGCTTTAAGTGGAGACATCGAAAATGTTGAGGCTGACACATCTGAAAAAGATGATTTCATATTCAAAGTGAGTGGATGGAACAGTATTTCATAGTGAACTAAGTGAAGGAAGCCATGAAGCTGTAACAGTAGGATTGATATTGGAGGATGAAAATTGTTGCAGACACCAGTTAGTATCAAGAATGATCGGTTTTGTGAGCATTTTACGAATTATAAGGTGATTCATATTAGAATCTTATTATGATACTACTAAAGCAGTGTTGTTTAGTAGAAATATGTTGAAGCAAATCAGCATACTGAAATGTACAGAATATTGAAAGAGGGAGAAATAATTCTTGACTGTTTTCAGCAACTTTCTAATAGTGTAGATGTTGCATGCATGAATGTCGTTAAAACTGAAAAGTGTCAATGAAAACAGAGTTGTGATTGTTATTGATTGGCAATGGCATACTATTTTGTTCCAGTAGTAAGTAAACATTGGCTAAGAATTATACAGTGACAGAGACTTTACAAAATGATAAAGACATATACTAGTGGACCGGATTTAGGAAATAGAAGAACAAACAAAAGATTCAGGACTGTAGTAACGATATCCGTGATACATTCAAATCTTGAGTCTTTGTTACTTGTGCTCTGTAGATCCATAACATAGGATAGGAATAAGAAAAACTGATCAGTTATATTTATGAGATGGGACTTAGTTTTGAAAAGGAATCAAATGTAGTGTATTTTTAGTGCGGGTCTTGAAGGCACATAAAAGAAAGCTTCTTGTAATACTGATAATTAATATGTATTTGTATTGTTATGTCGTTACTGCGCCTGACTAGTTCCATATGTGATTATTGTAAGGTTTTGCAACAACGAAAAACATGTTATCGGAAACATTGCAAAATTATTAATGCCTATGGAATTACTCCAACTTGTTTCTAGTTTGATATCAAGAATGAAATGGAGACTTTATTACTATGTTTTGTGAAGTGTTCAAAAAATATTAAAATGCACATATTTTGGAATTTGGCAGAAACAACTATGATAAACAATTTACTGTAGGCTTTTAAGAGGAATGTGCATAATAAAGGATTAAAGAACAAACAGAAATAGTGACAATAATAATGAAAAGCTTTAAACATGGCAAATTAAATTATAGAGGGTCCAAATGTTATGGCGGATTGAACAACACTTCACAACTTTTATCTATATGGCATCTCCTTTGACAAGCACTGACTTGAAAAAATGAAAAGGTATCTAATAAAATATAAAAATTCGGTTTAATTATTGTTATTATTGTTTATATTTAATGATATGTAGATATCATTATTTAAAGATGGTTATGCCACATATAATATTGTTGGCAAAATTTGTCATTTAAACATGTATGATTTATAGAAATTATATTATTAATTTCCAATAATTTGTTTTGTTGCTTCAGGAGCCCAAGTCCAAGCGCGGCAAGCCAGCGGCGCCGGTGGCTAAGGGTCGCAAGGGAGCAGCCGTGGCTAAGAACGCCGCCGCTAAGGCTACGCCCGTCAAGCGGAAAGCACCCACACCTCCTGGTATGTTACTCAGACTATTTCCAAAGATATACAAGGTCCCATTAAAATGGGTGGACAAATTTTTATACAGCATCCTTTATGAGTAACCTACTCATAAAGGATGCTGTGTAAAAATTTGTCGAAAATTTATCGATGGTAAAAAAATAATAAGAAAAACGCATTTAAGGACGCATTCCCGATTGATAAGTCAAATCATTACTTTTTTAAACAAAAGTATGTTTATTAAATACAATGCTTTGTATTTTTAAAATGTTTTTGCTGCTTATTGTAGATAGATGTGCAAGGTACAATTCTTAACTATAAATATAATTTTAGATATGTCCAGTTTCTCAATAAATGTACCGAAGTGTTTTAATTTACTTCGGTACATTTATTGAGAAACTGGACATATCTAAAATTATATTTATAGTTAAGAATTGTACCTTGCACATCTATCTACAATAAGCAGCAAAAACATTTTAAAAATACAAAGCATTGTATTTAATAAACATACTTTTGTTTAAAAAAGTAATGATTTGACTTATCAATCGGGAATGCGTCCTTAAGTACCTACTTAAATGCGTTTTTCTTATTATTTTTTTACCATCGCCGTTATTTTGATGATCTGAATGATTACTAAAAATTTTGCCCACATATTTTAATGGGACCTTATATACATTTCATTTGAAGTTTGTGGTACAGGGTTAGGGAGGTAAAGTTGCTATGACATATTGCTAGATAAAGCACACAATGTTTTTTGAACTTACTACTGAGTTAGGGCAGAGGTGTACCTAATACAATACCCACATTTTGCCAGTTATGTGTACAAACTATATAAAGGGGGTGACCATATTACCATCAACCAAACCAGGCACAATATCTGACTCCATGGCTGCTACTGAGAAATTTTTGGTGGAAAACGCAATAATAATTAATGACCCGGGAATTGAATCTTAGACCTCGTGCTCAACAGTCGCGATTGCGATCACTGGACAAACAAGGCAGTCAAAATAATAGTAATATGATAATTTCAATACTAAAACATTTATTTATTATTGAATGAAAGAAATGTATCTGTGCAATCTTCCTAATCCTACATTTATTGGCACAGCTAAGAAGAAGGCACCCGTCGGCAAGTCAGCAGGCCGACCGGCCAAGAAGGGCAAGAAGGCCTCGTCAGAGGAGGAGTCCGGCGAGGGCAGTGAGGAGGAGGACGAGGATGAGGCCAGCGACGAGGAGGAGAGCGGCGACGAGTCTGACACTGCCGCAGGAGACAAGAAGGCCAAGCGACCGCCTACTGTAAGTCTAGTCATTCTCATCGGGGCTGCGGGCTGTTCGTAAGAGATACCGCGGCCTCATTTAGACTGGCCTGTTGGTCTAGTGGTTAGTGACCCTAACTGCTATGCCAGAGGTCGTGGGTTCGATTCCCACCCAGGACAAATGTTTGTGTGATGAGCACGATCATTTGTTCTGTGTCTGGGTGTAATTTATCTATAATATGTATGTATTTAGAAATATATAAGTATGTTTATCAGTTGTCTAGTACCCATAACACAAGCTCTGCTTAGCTTGGGACTAGATGGCGTTGTGTGATAGTTGTGGAATATTGTGGAATATTATTATTATTTATTTATTACACATTTAATTTATATTTTCAAAGAATTCCAAAATAAATATCTAAAAAGTCACCACCGACATTGGGAACGGGATCCTAGCTACCGGTGGTCAGGGCTCTTGAGAGAGGAGCCTCCTAACAATATGTCTAGAATTACTACTTTCAGAATCAATCCAATGATCCAGCTACCAACCGAGAGCCTTCTCAGATATGGAACATTTTTATTCTTATCATATTTGTGTCACAGGATGACGAGATCAAGAAGTACGTGAAGCACATCCTGGAGGGCGCCAACTTGGAGCAGATCACGATGAAGACGGTGTGCAAGCAGGTGTACAGCCACTACCCAGAATTCGACCTCGCGCACAAGAAGGACTTCATCAAGGCTACAGTCAAGTCGGTTAGTACTTCTTTTTGTTTTATTTTCTTCACCATCTGTACAATGTACACTGCCACTGTCTTCGCAGCGAGATCAACCTTCGATCTTTACAATTGGCTACTTCCCTGACAAAAAAAAACATAATTCTTTTAGTCCGTCAGTTAGATTATCGAAAAATAATGGATACGTGTTTTTTGTATTATCAAATTAACAAAAATTGACGAAGTTAAAACACGGCCAAGATCATGAGTGGGGGCTTGTTTTCGAAGCACTATCGTTTTTATTTTTTGTTTACGTGAAAAAAGATAAGTCCAAAAATATGAGTCCAATATTTTTCGTAAATCTATTTGGCGGACTAAAGAGTTTTTTTTTGTCAAGTATCCAAGTGGTGGTAGCTAAGTGCCAAGTACAAGTTTGTAAACCGGATGCCTAAGGCACGCCAGCCACCATCCACCATTCCACCATATTGGTCTCATCCTATAATAGATCGAAATAACAGGATGTGGATGTTATCACCTCAAGATCGTATGAGCGTGTTCGTCTTAAAATTACGCACCATATGAAGCCATGTTTACTGGAGAGAGAAAAAGAAATGACCATAGATTTACGCAATTCTCCTGAATACGATATCATATCATCGGTTTTCCTCATGTGCTCTTTTGTTTCATTCAATGTCTACAACATTGTAATGTTTCAGAACTGCAGCTATTAGCATATTTTTAGTTTCTTTATTTATTTGTAGTGATTGTTTTTTTTTGCATTCATATTCGTTAAATTCAATAATTAAACTGTATGATCTTAATTTTTCGTGAATGCTTTATTTGCGAATGCATGACATTTATTATTTTATTTTTAATTTAGTTTTTATAATTTTCTTTGTTACAGTGTATTTAAGATGTAGGAGTTAAGAGCGGAGTGTAGATGTCTACATAGTATACCTATAGATTATAAAAGGACATAGCTATATATTATTACAATAATAATATATTATGAATAATTAAAAATAATATGACGAAGTGGAACGGATAAACACCCCGCTTTACTTGACAAGGTAGATGTTATGCTTGTTTTTATTTTTGCATGCTTTTTTTTACATCCAAATGTATGTAACATGGTTAAAAATATTATTCCTACTCAAGCATTGACCTTCTTAGGTATAGAAGTATTTCAGTAATACTTGGTTTTCGTTGAAAGCACTAGCATCAATCAATCACTAGCAGACCCTTAGCAGATCTGCTCTAACCTCAAAGATCAATGATCAAAAAAATGTTACATTCATTTGAAAATTCTGTTTTATTTGCAAATATTTTTCCTCGATCACCATTTCTTCTCAATATCTGTTAATTTTGGTCTTTTCAACCTCAAATAAATTAATCCAATTTTATTATGGACTTTGTTTCTGCCCGACTTGGTAAATGTCACGCGCAAGTTACTATTCACAGTTTGGTAGCTATGTTGAGTCATCGGACTATGTGAGTGAGTGACAGTTCACCTGTGTTTGCGCACACACTTGTGCACTATAATACTCGCGGCGTCGATGGTCAGTCTCCGCTGAGTTTGGCCACTTTGACCAAAAATAAGGCAGGAAGACAATTTGGCGGATATGACGAGGTTTTCCACACTTTTCAGGATATCCGCTAACACTTGATATATGTTACTAACCTGCACACTTTCTTTGCAGCTCATATCAACGTGAGCAGGTGACTATTCGGCCGCAAACACATACATAGTCGAGTAAGCACCACTTTAAACATACGTAGAGTAATGCCCCCGGCCCGCCCGGCATACACCGCACCCGCAGACACTAAAGTTAATCCAAGTAGAATACATTCGTTTGTTTCGCCGGCGACGCTGCGTGGGCCTATGTAATTTTATGTTGTAGGAATAATTCCCATTAGAGTAAGGATAACCCAAGTAAAACAGCTCTAGGATTTTAAGACGTTTTATTTTAACTGTGCCTGTATTAGTAATTACAATCACGATTGTTGATTATGTTATTATGAATGCGGCTCGGTGTTCAGTAACTGATGTATTTCCATTATTATCTAGAGTTATTTCTATGTTTTAAGTTATAGTTTGATAATAAAATGCATATTTTTTTTTCTCATAATCAGTTACATAAGTTTATGAATTTGTAATGTAACATCAAGCTGTAGCACGACCGTTGGCATTACAATGAATATTTTTTATATTTTAATATGTTGTTTTATTTTTCCTATTGTGACTTGTGTTAATATTTGCTTTGACGCGAAGCAGCTGACTGTCGGACAACAGCTTTATGTATGGTTCGAATATAGAGCGAACGACGAGTTGTATAAGCACAGGTTTTTACAGTTCTAGGTTTTAAAGTACATTTATGTAAGTGTATTCCTAACACTCGAGCCGTGTTCGAGGCTGACAAGTCACATTTATCCCTTTACAATATGTACAAAGTTCAGGAACATTGGCACCATGTTTTAATTGATTTATATTTTGACAAAATTCAAAATTAATTCACTATAGTGATATCACTTGTATAATCCGCATATTATAATAAGGGTTTATATACTAGTGTTGGTAAATCCAAAATTATTTTTTTATTGGGATCGGGGACGACATTGCCTTTGGTGTTAATTAACTTGAGTTGAAGTACTGTATTGGTACAACGTCGCAAATAAATTAGGTACGCTAAAATGACGAGGTAAATATGAATTAATGTCATTGTGTATTATGTTTCCTAATTTTTTTAATCGTTAACTATTTGTTTCAAATGGTGTTTCGGGAAGCCAGTTTATTTTTAACCGACTTCCAAAAAAGAGGGAGGTTTTCAATTCGGATGTTTTGTTTTTATTTTAACGCGGACGTACTTCGTAAAGTCTCGCAGTTCGGCACTATCGCAAAATAAAACTATTCGATTTAGGGTCGGTTAAGTGTACTTTAAGAAGTGTAAATATTACACAGAATTTTTGGGGATGATGCGTGTGAAATGCTTGACATTTTATTATAATACATGTGAGTTATAGTAGTCGCGTTGTTTTATGATTCTCATATATAAATTAAAGAAACGATGCGTACTGGTATGACTGCATGTAAGGGCGTTGTCTAACCGTATGCGTGAGTGCACGCGCGTCCCGCGTTGTATATTAATTAATTTGTTCCGATAAGTTAGCGTAAAGCCCCGGATACACTAGGGGACATTTTGTCCCTCAACATGGCGCGGAACACTAAATCTACGTGACGCTGCAACGTTGCATAGTGTCTCGCAACATTGTACGTGATGCGGGGCATGTTGCTTGCTCCCGCCTCGAGAGCGAGCGCACGTGTCCGCGTCAGTGTTCCGTCAGACATTCGGAGATCACTTGGAGAATATTAACTTTTCTTTCTCGTCGTAGTAAAAAAAATCCGCATCCACCACCTTCTCTTTCTCTAACGTTTCAACACAGTTGATATAATTATTATACTATGTATGCAGCTCTAATAGCCACAACTTCCTTGGGCGACATTTCTATGAGCATTGACTAGCGTGGCCGGCAAAATGTTCCGCGACACTTCACGTAGTTGTTAAGGGACATTTTCCGCAACATGTTTCTTCATTTGCCCCCGAGTGTATCCCAGGCTTAACGCTCAGTACATAATGTGTTCATGTACGCGGCCAGGTTGTTCGGCGAGATAATGTCGACACGCAACCCTCCCAACCCGTTATGATCCCTTTAGTGCAATAATCGTAACGCGTAACAACTATAGTAATCATTGTTGTTTTTCCAATCATATCAGTGTTTCTTGTATCAATCCGAGCTTAGCTTACTTGTGTAGACAGGCATTTCTCTCGTTACACGGAAATAGAGTATAAGTTAATGTTTTTTGTCGAAGGATCAACCGCTTCTTTTAAGTTTAGGTGCTGCTATAGCATTTGGTATTGTTTGAATGTAACTTGTGGCCGATGTCGCGATGTCCCGTGGGTGAAGCTAACGTAGGTGTGGGTTCGAGCGATCGGCGACGCGGCGCAATGCGTTCACTCATAGAGGTGACCTGTTTTTGTCTATATTCGATAATCTCTATTCGTGAACCGCATTGGTGATGAGCAACCCTAGACCTTAAATAGCATTTAATTGCTTAGGGTTGTGCGACGTCCTATGTTCAACTCCCTTCGGTTGATCGCTGTCTCCCTGCGCGCTCGAGCCTCTTACTTCTAAGATAGTTTTAATCAACATTAAATGTGTATTTGTGAATTTTTAACCTTATTTCGGTTGATGTTTCTTTATAAATGTGTAAATGGCTGAGATCTGTAGAGAAGTAGTGACATGGAGTGATAGCGAGTGACTGGTTCCCCCTTTTACAATTGGATAATAGATAATAAAGTAAAAAAGTTTGACATCTCTTGTTTTATTTACGCTTTCCCATCCCGCAGTCTTAACACACAAACACATACAAGTATTATATTAATTCCCGTCTTATCGACAGTAACCGCCACTAGTTACCACTGCACAGCGTGACAATGACGCGACGCGAATGACACTTAGTGGGTGAGGATTCTTTTAGGTAAAACTGCCCAAAATTGGCTCAGAGCAGTAGTGTTTAATTTTGTTGCAAATTCTGTCAGTTTATTTCAGATGTCTGACTTACTGACTCATCAACGCCCAGCCCAAACCCTTGGACCTAGAAAGCAGAAATTTTGCACAGAAGTTCCCTTTATAATGAAGACAAGGAATAAGGAAGGATTTTTCGAAATTCAACCCCTAAGGGAGTTAAATAGGGGATGAAAGTTTGTATGGAAAATCGTCATTTTCACGCGGGCGAAACCGCTGGCAAAAGCTAGTATAGAAATAAAAATTATAGTGTGCATACAAATTGCATCCCACACTGGGCCTACCCAACTTCCATGGCATAATGGTAATTCCATCTGGTATTTTCCCATCGACGGAAAGACAGACAAGACAGCTGGCATCTCGTTGGTGGCAGGATCACGAGTTCACGACGGATGAGGATTGAGATCACTAATGCTGACGTGGCGTGGCACACTCCGGCCTGCGCTAGGGCATAGTTTCCGAGGCAGTCGATCACCACATTGACCACGATGTGAAACCCCACTCGGAGCACCCATGGTGGTAATAGGCCAATAGCAGACATATGGTGAGCCCGAACGTTGTGTCACCTAGCATGACTCAAGCCAGAGGCCCGAGTGCCCGACTCATACTCAACTTACCCACCGCCAGCAGCAGTCGGGCATGCTCAGCAGTATTAGTAAACAACGTATTAAAAGGTTATTTCAGTAGCAAACTGCAGTGGCTCACCCCACTGTCTCTGGGTAATCGGCTCCACGGGCCGATCCGTATCCGGGCGCGAGCCATTTTCCGGGTCTGCCGCAGAGCCACCATTTTAGAAACCGATCAAAATTATATCCCTAAAATGATGTACCTACCTACAAAAATTTTGGACCAAAACAGCACACAATATCTGGTATGGGTTCATAGCCAAATTTAAATTAATTTTAAAAAGAATCACAATTTACATTGATAGTACAGTGGCGAGCATTACTTACAGCCACTTACAGCAAAGGTATTAAACTGCTAATAACCCTTCACTTAAAAACAACGGGTTTCTTATAATTATAATAATGTAAAATTGGATGAAATAATCTCTCGAACAAAAAACCCTATAACTCACTAGTGAATAACAGTAATGAAAAAGTCACAGTTTGATTATAGGTGTCATTATGTGCCTAACTGCGGTGAAATTATAGCCACTTTATGAGCAAGTGTGTTGAAAAATAATGCATTTTAAGTGTGATCATAGCGGGCTTTTACTAAGATCTTGAAAGATACGTGATTTAGTGAGTAAATAAATAAAACATAGACAGTATTGATTGTATTGTTTTATTTCCTCTCCCCTCGCAGTCTATTAATTTAATATACACTATCATACAATAATACAAGGTATGTTACATTTAAATTAAACTTAACATACAATGTTTACAGTGACAATTATTAGCTTATCATCTAACATCGAGATCCAATGACGGACGGATTATTACAAGAGTTAGTATGTACAATATTTGACTAAGAGAATATACAAAATATTAATTTTCTTGTTAGTATACTACTTTATATTTTCTGCCTGGTTTGGGCTTATTATATTTTCATCAAATCCATTGTAAATAATTTAAGCTACAGACGCCAATACATCCAGCTACCTGAAACCATCTTTTCCCAATCAACTTTGAACCTAACACTTAAGCAATAACTAATTGAACGGTGAAGGAAAACATCGTGAGGAAAAGGGCATGTCTTAGAACCAAAAAAATCGAAGACATGTCACATCTACCAATCCGCACTGGGCCCGCGTGGTAGATTATAGCCCATCCCTCTTCTAGAGAGGAGGCCTGAGTCCCTGCAGTGGGAACATTATAGGCTGATGATGAGTAGTTTAATGTGCTGGCGTTTGTATCTTAACTTTCTCGATTTACATAGGTACACTGCTAATTTCAAAACTGCTGCATAAAATTCATATAAAATTACATTCTCATTCACGTAAATGAGATTCCTGAAGGCACTCACATGGTGTGAATAGAACGGGGCCTAAATTGGCCGCCTTCTGATAAAGTGACTATTTTAGACCCCATAAAAACAACATAACTGGCGAAATGTGGGAATGCTAGGTACACCTCTGCCTAATCCTTCGTGGATTGCAGGCGTGGTGTTATGTTTAGACCCCCAGCACGCGTAGAAAAACTGGTTTTGAAGAAAGATTTCATGTGGAGTTGTATAGAAAGAGCCTATAGTAGAATAGTCTAGTCTATTCATAGTAGAATAGAAATAGAATCGCGATACTACGCGTGCTGATTAATGGAGAACTTAGGCCGTAAGCTTGTAGTTCTGAAACTACACCAGCTACACTTGGCTACAGCTTGGTCTCAGGCTTGGCAGGCTGTTTCCTCGCAGGCTGGCGTCGTCTCCGGTCGCACACATACTCGGGCGGGTAGTACGTGTCGTGCGCAACGCTCGCCAGCTGTGACGCCGCTGAGCAGTTGCTGCGGTGGGAGCTGTCGTTGTCGTCTGCACTGTCTACGTCACCTGGGGATATTGGGTGAACTTAGATTAGGCGTAAACTATAAACGAAGCCGTCAACCAAGCATTCTGTGCATCAAATTAAGTCCAGATATTATTATTATAAGCCTATGTCCTGCTGCAGCGCAAAGAAGCCTCCCTTCTCTCCTTCCACTCAGTGGATACACAGCAGGAAACGAAAACGAGGCAGGCCCAGAAGGAAATGGTGGGATGAGCTGGACTCTTTTTCAAAGGATAAAAAAAGCCAGTACTTCAGTACAAGTATAATGACTGAATGGACTCGTATGTTGCTCATTGGAAAGCGTAGATCGCATGAGTAAGAAACTCCATTGACACTCTTTTCAAATAAGTTACATACATATTACACAATCATCTTCCCATGTTATTTGGGGTCAGCGCAACACGTTTTTTTCTTCCATTCTCCTCTACTAGCCAATCACCCCTTTTGCAATCATGATTCCTCTCTCCCTTCGTCCAAGACAGTTATTACACAGTACTAAGGCCTTTTTTTTTTTGGGGTTGGGAAATCATCAAAAAAACCCCGCTCTGGGCAGAGCGAAAGGGAGTGTGAGACTTCTACTGACTAAAAACCACCCATGTCTCCTCTTAGCTCTTTGTGTCGAGGCCGCGACATCTGTTTCGAACAACCCGCTGCCCCGACGGGAGCGGGTACAAATTGAAAGTGAGCTGTAGACTACACAGTAGCAGGTATACTTACCATCGCTGCTGTTATTGCTGGGCACATGCGCGTCACGTAGCCGCGGTCGTCGACGCCAGTAGCGGAACTCGCGAGGTAGCGTGTACGAGCGGGGCAGCGATATCTGTGGGTCGATACAAGTATAAACACAACATCCGAATTTACCTGTTAACCTTTATTCCAAATTAATTCTCGTTGGTCTAGTCATCGCAAGGTCGACTTGTGAGCATAAGTTCCTGGGTTGGATTGCAAGGTCGGGCAAATTGTTATTAAGGTTTTTCCTTCAGAATTTTTTCAGTACTCGGTACTCGATTGATGACAATACGCTGGTCTCTTTTTATTTGGAATTAGGTACTCCCATAGATATAATAAACAAGAGCACGCCACTGCCTTACCCTTTGGGGATTAGGCGTGATATTATGTTATTTTTCTATTATATTGGTTAACCCTTAAAATATGGGTAAACCAATAGGGATGTTAACAAAAAAAATCTAATTAGTCCGTCAGATAGATTTCCAAAAAATATTGGACACATATTTTTTCTTTTTTCTCGTAAACAAACAATGAAGACGATAAAGTGCTTTGAAAACTCGTGTGACGTCATATTCTAAGACATTAGTAAGTATGACATTTCTTAGCGAGAAGTGACGTCACCACCTCCCACTCAAATCTTTGACGCGTTTTATCTTCGTCAATTTTTATTGATTTTAAAAATACGTATTCAATATTTTTCGATAATCTAACAGACGGACTAATTCGAATCATATTTTTGTTAGTTAGTAAACATCCCTATTAAATATTGCTCATTAACAACACTTCAATCAAGATCAAGAGCATTGGGTGATTTACCTGGCTATCAATATCGCTGGGAGGTCTGGGTGTCTCCCGCGCAGGTCCGTCGGGACTCGACTCCTCGCCGCTGCTGGCACCACCTTCCTCCTTCTTCCTATTTCTAAAGAAACGTGCCAAAAAATTAAATTATCTCTCGCCTCCTTTTTACTGAGCTCCTTAGGATCGTAGCGTGATATAAAATATCCTCTTCCTCAAGAATTGGGCTACCAAATTCAAAAACAATATTTCTAATCCAAAGATTTTTAAGATAAGAGAGATAAGAATGATAATAGAGCATTCAAATGAACTCTTCAACTTTATGATTTTTTTTTAACTTTACCCCACCCTAGGCTTTTCTCCCGTATCGTGGGTGCGTTTACAAACATCACCCAGACCCGGAACAAGTATCTATAGGCCATACAAATATTTGTTCCGTGAGGGGATCGAACCCGTGACACGCAGCGCAGTAGTCGATGGCTCAGCCACTTCGCCAACCAATAATTATGTATGTGAATGATACTCACGCATAAGGCGCTCCCCAATGGCAGCACACCTGTCTATTACAGCCCTCTAAGTAATGCGGCGCCAGCAATATCTCCGGTGTCCTGCACCGCTGCATCTTCCTCGTATTGTCCTTCTTGCCCATCGGGTACTGAAACCTCTCGCAGTTCTGGTTGTACCCACACCCTACTTCATTATAGTTATTTCTAATATTCTCTATGCTTTGAACATTTAAAGCATTGTGTACATTATGTAACGCTGAAACGTATTCCTCTTTGCTCTCGTATTTCGGATACTGACCTCCTTCGCAATAACCGGAGTATTCCCCCATTTGTCTATGATCCTCTGAGTATATAGAGTTTTGAGCTATCCTAGACTTATCTAGTCCAGTTTCATAGTTATTACTAACATCTGGCATGTAGGTTCTAGGACTGTTATTGAGTACATTTCTAGGACTGCCACAATTCGCCTCATAGTTTCTATTTTCTAAATAATTCGGCGATCGTAAAGGCGTCCGTGTGACGTCATCTCTCATGTTCGCGGGGTTCTCGTAAAACGTTCGGGTGTTGTCGTATCTGTTCGGGAGTCTTCGTATTTTTAACGGATCGTTCAAATCTGTTGGGTTGTTCGATTCGTTGTTTTGGAAGGTTATATTTATATTGAAGTCTGGTTTTATTTCTGTGTAAGTTGGGTAGATGTTGCTAATGGGGTAGTTTTGGTAGGAGTGGGTCATTTCTATGCTGGGCCAGGTGGGGGGCTCGGCGTGGGTCTTGGCTCGTGGGATGGGTTGTCTTTGCAGACTGCTGTAGATCTCTTCAGCGGCTACGGGTGTCGTTTTGGCAAGTTTTCCTTGTTTAATTTCTTCCTCTATGACGCGGAGCTCGGCTAGTTGCTTTTGTTTCTTCTCTTGTAGTTTCTGTTGGATGTTGACGCGGGAACCGACGCTTGAACCTTCGTTTTCTGATGAGCCGCCCTGAAAGAAAATTGTTATGTTAAAAATGAAAATCGGTATTACATTTTTCTATGTATAGGATTGCGTTGGAAATACAACGGATTGTGAGTTTTGTTAGAAAAATCAGTCCATTCGTTTGGGAAGTACGATGCCACAGACGCAAATAGAAAATGAGCAAATGATCTTCCGTCTCAATAGAGATAAATTATAGCTCTCGATCATGTCAGCTTTATCAAAATCGGTCCATTCCTTTGGAAGCTCTAATGCCACAAACGAACACACATAATATACACTTTAAAGTTGAATTTTGTTGGGGTTTCAAAATAACTGTGGAACGAGTATATTTAGAGGAACTTTAAATAATAAAACGTAGTTACATGGTGGTTGTGTGCGGCAGGTAGCGGGCGACGCCAGAAGGCGGCAGCAGGCGCGGCGGGTGGCGGCACGAACGATGTCGGCTTCTTCTTCTTGCGACCGTTCGCAGCGCTGCAGGGTACGAGACATAAGTAAAATACTGGCCAAGTGCAAGTCGGACTTGCACATGAAGGGTTCCGTACCATTACTTCTTATAGGTTTTCCTGTAATCTATACGTGTTGAACTATAATCTGTATTTTTTTCAGTAGGTTACCTATTTCAGTGCCAGTAGTTTCGGAGATAAGGGGGGTAATGATCGGACAGACAGACAAGACACCCGAGTGATCCTATAACGGTTCCGTTTTTTCCTTTTGAGGCACGGAACCCTAAAATCCACCACAGAAGCAAGGTTCTGGTGTTACGAGGTCCGACATATAGGTATAGCACTCGGCACGTAAGTTGAGACAAAATGGCGGTCGTCCGCATAGGTAAAATGACAAATAGAGTGAGATTCGAACGAAAATGTGCAACTGAGCATTCAAGATCATAATTCAACTTACGGGATGCAATCTGTAATACATTATCGGGTCTCAGTCGACTTATTTTCATGATTGTAGCTTCGCGAACGACCGCCATTTTGTTTCAACTTACGTGCCGAGAGTGCTATACAAGGTGTAAACGGACTTTTAAGGAAGCCGAAAGGCACGTCTTGTTATATCTCCGTCATTGCGATATTTTTTAAATATAGACCAGACCTGGGAACCTTTTAGTTAAAAAAATTGTTGGGAAAAAGTTGGAACTTTGACTATGAATAGCTCCATAGCTATTCATAGTCAAAGTTCCAACTTTTTCCCAACAATATTTTTTTGTGTAAGAGAGAGTTTGATGTGCAGAATGCATGATTGATGGCTTTAAGAGGCCATTTACAGGATAATGTAAAAGTTAAAACCGTTGCGACATAGTACAAAAAGTACCTAATACAGCGTCACCTATGCCGCAAAAAAAACAATATAAAATCAGATTACTACATCGCGCAATCAGAGTTCTCGAGTTGTTAAAATAGGATAAGAAATAAATAGTTTTTTTTTTATCCGAAAATCCTCATGGATGTCCTCCGCCCTGGGGCGAGCGGAGAGGTCTGTCAGACTCGACTGACTAAAACCACCCCGGTGTTCCCTTCCCACACTTGTACCGGGGATCATGGGAACTAAAGTCCATAATTTCACGAAAGAAGTCCCGCGGACAATTGTGGAACTAAATTTGACAGATGGGGCGATATGGAGAGAGAGAGATAGCAACATTATGTCGCGCGAATACAGCGCTGCGTCTGCGAGACTTCTTTCGTGAAATGGACTTTATAGTGCGTCTTCTACGATCCCCGGCTAGTGCCTCTGATAAACATAACCTAGGTTAGACCAGAGGTCCAAAGAAGAAACATCGCAGTTGCATATTTACCTGTTACTAACTGGATTTGAGAATCGACAGTTGAACACTCCCGGTATCGTTGGGTTGTCCGCTTGATTAGACTGCTTGCCTACAAACAAAATAGGCTCACAATCATCGCGGAATAAAACTGTGAAGAGTGCACTTTCTCATCATCTATACTTATACTATAATATTATAAAGAGGTAAAGTTTGTATATTTATTAAA
This sequence comes from Diarsia mendica, assembly GCA_949316265.1. Classification (NCBI taxonomy): domain Eukaryota; kingdom Metazoa; phylum Arthropoda; class Insecta; order Lepidoptera; family Noctuidae; genus Diarsia; species Diarsia mendica. Next base: position 13,256,793 of record OX438898.1, on the reverse strand, counting down.
TTGTAAGGGGTAATCTCGGGATCTACAGAACCGATTTTAAAAATTCTTTCACCCATAGAAAGCCACATTATTGCTGAGTGTCATATATATACTTTTTATCCCTGTATTCCCACGGGAACGAGATCTACGCGGGTGAAACCGCGGGACGTCCGCTAGTCAAAAATATGGGTAATAAGTCTAACCTTAACCGGTTAGACTACCTTTGAGACCTTTACACTTAAATAGTTAAAATATTATTTTTTAGACATACCATCCTTATTTTGTGAGGAAGTGTTCGTGCTATTCGTGCCTTGTTGATGTTCGCCCAACATATAACCCAGTCTTCTTACGTGAAAATATCTGTGGAGGAGAAACATTGTTTTGAACTGAGTTGTGGAGAACAGAGAGACAGTTCATCATCATTCACAGCACAGCTTGAATTCACTCACGTTGGGCATAGACCTCTCTTTTCTGGTGCCAATCTTCACGTTCCTGTGCCAACCTAATCCTGTTGATTCATGACAAATACTGATGGTCAACTGGTCAGTTGCATGTCAACCATGGCAGTTAGACTGGAAGCCGACCTCAGCATAATAGGGAATATTCTAAGTACAGCTCGCGCCTAACTTTGTGACCGTCCCGAAACTAGGCTCTTGCATTGCGCAGAACACAAAATCAGGTATTAGCGGGACGCACAAGAGCTTGGGGGCATGGCCATAATATAATAAGTATTAAAAATGTTAGAAAACGAAAATTGTTTGGTTGATTACGTATTCCCACTCGACTGTACCATGCGCAAGTTCGGACTCGCGACTATATTCAGGGCGGCCACAAAGTTTGGCGAGGGCTGTAGATGCTTACGTACAACTATTAATTATTTCCCTTTTTCTATTACCGGCTAATTATTTTCGAAAGCAAGCTCGTCCCGTCATCAGAGTAGTTTATAATAGTACATTACTGCAGAATCCAGTAAGTAAGCCTTCCTGGCCAAGTATGAGTTAACCGGACCGAACCGCAGGTGAGGTCTGGTTATATACGAGGCCAGGATGGCTTTCTTACTGGTTGAGGTTTGTATAATGCTTTTCTCAAAAATTAAAGAAAGTTTAACAACAAATTCGTTTAATTAATATTGAAGGTTACATTCATATGTGAAAAACACAATAGCACTTTTTGGCCGACCCGGGAATCGAACCCAGGACCTCACGCTCTGCAGTCGAGCTTGCGACCACTAGACCAACGAGGCAGTTTAGGAAACAACTTTAGAAAAAACTTTTTAATAAACTGAAATTACTAAATACAATCATAAAATCCCACACTATAAATGTCATACCAAAAAGAGAGATAGATATATATTTGGAACCTCCCTTCTATAACCATGTTATTATTATTATTATTCATTTATTTTCAGATATTACATCCATAGAAATTGTTAGTAACACAGGAATGCTTATAGCTAATGTTAGTAATGACAAGACAAGACATATTAAAAACTAAAAAACACAAACATAGAAACATGACCTACTGGATACCCCAATACTCGCGCGCGTGTTTATTTGACTGCGTGTAGTCGTATCCAGCGTTCGAGCATTGGCGAATCCCATCGCAGTAGCTTTAATGGCTAAACTCTAATCTGTGTCTGGTACTATGTTTTTTTTTTCTAAGCAGATCTAAAGAGGATGACCTAGTGTCCAGTAAGTAAATTACATACTTACTTACTGGACAGTTGTGAATAAGTCTCCGGTAAAGTTCACTTTCTGGATACTTTTTAGAGATGTTATGGCAACATTACATACCATTTTTGAGAAAATAAATGAACAAAACTATAAGGTGGTTTTGCTATGATGTCCAGGCCTAGAAGACGCCTACCCCAACGGTCATTGCATGTTTCACCAAAGATCGTTGGGTTGGTTTTTGAGTGGAGACCGTGGAGCTGAAAGTGCTAGGTGGAGTTACAGTATCAGCTGGGTATGTTTTGATAGATCAAATCAAATCAAAATATTTATTTCAAGTAGGCCAATTACAGGCACTTTTGAATAGTCGAATTAAACTAACTGCGGCACTCAGAGATATCCAACGATTACTCAAGCCGCCACCCAGCAAAGGCCTGACATACTTTTGTATGACAAAACTGCAAAAAAACCTTTACCAAGATGGGTCTATGTACAGCTGCGGAGTGCTGAAGGGTGATGCTGATGTGTTCTTTGTACCCACCTGTAGTATATAAGCATGAAGGCGATGCCAGCGGTGAAGGCAGCGGCGGCGGCACCAGCGAGTGCGGCGGGACGTACTGCGCGACCTGACCAGCACCACGCCGTCACCAGCAACCAGTTCTCCACGCACATCACCAGGTAGAACGTTACCTGTGGGGAGGAAATTGCTTCATTGTTATTGGCTAATGTTTTTATGTAGTGATTGCCCCAGGGTCAAAACAGAACCACTTATGGGCATAAGTGGTTCTGTTTTGACCCTGGATCAAACGATCAAACTTTATAATTTTATCTTGGACATCTCAGATATCGGTGAAGGAAAATATCGTGATGAAACCTCGACTTCATCATCATCATCATCAGCCGATTTTTTTGGTTCTAAGACATGCCGGTTTCCTCACGATGTTTTCCTTCACCGTTTTGAGAGCAGTGGTGATGAAACATGCGTCTTGACCAAGCATGGTGATCAATGCTCGTGCCTTCTCTGTGTGAGACCCAGGCTTTTTATATCTGTAGCCGGAGAGAGCCAGTAATAGCCTGATATTATTAATGTTTGATATTAGGAATCGCGACATAGAACTCAAATGGTGCTAGGCAGAACAGATGGCAGGTGCAGAAGTAAAGCTATGACCGAGTAGGTGATTAACCCTATCATACGGGTTAACCTTTACTTCATGTTTGTTCACCTAGCCCTAAAAACTGAAACTCTAAGGCCGTATACAGAAAGAAAGCTGGTAGCCGGCGCCGATCTACCAGCGCTTTATATGAACAAGCGCCGATAAGCGCCGAACGTCGCCGACAAGTGCCGAAAATCTTCGACACGCACCGGTCAGCGCCGGCTACCAGCTTTCTTTCTGTATACGGCCCTATACGGGTAACCTTCTCATTGTGTACTTACCATCTTCTGCCTATGGTTGAGCTCCTGCAGGTTGACATACGCGAACACGTATACGAAGGCAATGAGCGCAGACAGGTACGCCTTGCGCGGCCGACTGATACGTTCGCCGTGGAACACGTTCTTGGGAGATATCAGCCACAGGAACATTGATAGCCAGTGGAGACCTGTCACAGGGGAAGAGATTTAAACAAAAAATAATATTTGTGATGTTAAGATAAGAATAATAGGTACATTGTAATACAAGGGCCTAAAATGACCCATTATATACGAGGTAGTAAATAGGAACCGAGTTATAATGGGATTTTAGCACCGTGTGTTACACTGTACTTTTCACTACGATTGCGAGAAATAAAATAACCATGTTCAATATGAGTTTATTTTAAATTAAATTCAATTTAATAATACAATTCCAAAAATTTCGCGCCAATGCCTTTTTTTATTTCTTCTGTAGCTGCAATGCAACGCACACATTCTACCAAAGAGTTCGGCATTCAGCGCGTTTAGTTCCAATTTTTAAAAATAAAACATTTTTTTTACTTGAAACTAAATCACGCACCAGCTGGCTGAACAATTTGTCGTACGAGATTTACTTTTAGCCCTAGGGCAATATATGCAATTTTACGCCCGCTCTGGCATGCTTTTATGACGTTCTTTTTGAGCAAGAGGAGTGAAAAACATATTGATATCCTAGATATGGCACACCTCACAGAAAAATATACAAATTGGGGAATAAATGAGTGTCAAAAGAGCACTGCGTTTTTTTTTGTTTAAAAAAAAAGCAAAAAAAAAATCGCAGTGCTCTTGTTTATAGCTGGTAACTTTTTGGTTACGAAGTTATTGGTGGTCAAACTTTTGCGTTTTTTTTTAACACAAGTAACAATAATGTTCTAATTACTTTGTTTTAAATACTTTCGTCACCCCTGTACTTTTTGATTCATCTATCAGTACAACGTTTGGACCGTTCGCATGGTATCCGGCCGTTCAGTAATAAGTTTAATTTCTTAGTTCAATAACCAGAATGTTTGGTTGGCGGCGTCGTGAAGGATCCTTTTATATCTTGTATAGTTTATGATTTAACACTGTTATTTTTTGTGCTATAAATATAATTAGTGGTACTTACCTATAACTAAGAAGACCCAGTATTCGTAGACTAGAGCGTACACAGTGAGTGCGCAGATACGCGCCGATATCGTTCCGAGCCGCCACAGGAACTGTACAACAACAACATAACATAATTATTATATCATCAAGGGGGACTCTCAAACCCTGAAGGGTTAGGCAGAGGCCCACAATTCGCCAGTTATGTTAAGTCTTAAAATACTCTATAAGGGCTCGTTTACGGAGACGCGGGGTGTCGCGCGGTGCGTGCAAAACTCGTAAAATCGACGATTGAAATCGTTAACTTTTTCATACATCGCCATGTGTTTGAATTAAAAATGCAGCACGCGCCGCGCGACGCCCCGCCTGTACGTAAACATGCACTAACATACACAACATTACGCCTATAATTCCCGAAACATAAAGCAGAAAAGTACCTAATAGTATACCCAGTCGAGTCTATTACTATCACCTGCACACAAATCCAGACTTTGTGGTTGCTTCTGACAATTTTCTAATGGAACAACCCAATAGCATTTTGCCCGACCCTGGAATCGAAGCCAACCTCACGCTCAGCAGTCGGACTTGCGACCCGGACCTACCTACTTGGGCTAGAGCTAGAACAACGTGGCAGTCTCTAAAAGTAGCCTATACAACCTCACGGAAATAATTGATGGCCCCAAAGGAATCATGAGCTTTGCAAGATTTTTCTAGGATTGTTGGCATCCCAACACAGATATTTATATTTTTTATGTCGGGCAACATTAATTGTAGAAAGTTGTCTATGATTTTTCCTTTTTTATACTCTCTGGTACGGTGGTTATAGCAGCCACACTTGCAATTATTACCTTGTTGAAATAGTACGAAATATAACAAACTAAAGTCCAATCAAGAAGTGTTTTCAATCCACCAATCCTCACGAGAACTAGCCTAAACACCTATACAGGCACAAAAACAAGGATAACTTCCTGTAGTTTTTTACAAAATCAATCTAATATTGAACCCTTCTTCCCATTAAACATGTTTACCTGAAAGATGACCCCAAGCCAAGTGAGCACAAGTCGGTGCACGTTCTGCAGCCGCACGTTCTTACTGAAGCTGGCCAGCGCCCAGCACACGGAGAACAGAGATAGGGACGCTGATATCACGTTCAGCTCTGCAAACGCTTTGTTTTCTGAAAATGGGTAAAGTTGCTGGTATTATTGGCCTAAGATACTGTCACCCAGTCAGAGGAGTTCGTGGCTAAATAGTAACGAACGCACGGGTCTGGTAAGCCGGGTTTGCCAAGGTCAGTCTGTGGATAGAGGACAATCCAATACGTATTTACCAAGTTTCCTCTGTGCCTCGGAAAGCAAGTCCGTTGGTACCGGTTATCATTTGAAGATTTTTGACAGTCGTTACGAGTAATCAGAAGCCCGAAAGGCTGGTAACTAGTCTAAACAGGGGTTTACCAGTAATAGGGATGTTTACTGACTTAAAAAAAATAATTCTAATTAGTCCGTCTGTTAGATAATTAGATTATCGAAAAATATTGGATACGTATTTTTTGTTTTAACAAATCAATAAAAATTGACCAAGATAAAACGCGTCAAAGATTTGGGTGGGAGGTGGGGACGTCACTGCTCGCTAAGAAATTTCATACTAATGTCTTAGAATATGACGTCACTCGAGTGTTCAAAGCACTGTATCGTCTTTGTTTGTTTACGTGAAAAAAGAAAAAATATGTGTCCAATATTTTTTGGAATTCTATCTGACGGACTAATTAGTTTTTTTTTGTTAACATCCCTATTGCGTCATGGAGTTCAGATAGGCAGTCACTCCATGTTATGTAAATACTGGTATTTAGGTCTCTGGAAGCATAGTTTGAGAAATGTCTAGGCAGCAGACTATTCAGAAACAGTAACATCATGAAGAGTAGGTAGCATTATAAAGGCAAGTCAAGCTTTTAGGTTTGTATGAAAGTACCGCCACTAGTTAGAACACGTCCTAACGAAAGCGGCACTAATAGAGGATGCTTTCATGTTTTTCGAACAAATGGTCTACATAAGAGAGAGAAAATGACGATCTCGTATTCGCGGAGCGCGGCGGAATAATTAATTTTTTTCCCTTACCAGACGGCTCGTCGATGCTCGGCTCCGGTGTGACAGAGAGGTCGCTGGCCGGTTCCCTGTTGGTATCCTTGAATAGTATGTGAAGCTGCAGCAGCAACATCGGCGCCGCCTCGCAGAACGCGTGGACTAGACGGAGCATGCCTGTGGGAAGGAAGGCAAGATTAACTTAAACTTAGTTTTTTTTGTCCGATCCCCTATTATCAAATAAATCACTACAGTCTCGACAGTATGTTACTTAGAATTATTGCTTGCACTTATGAGAGCTGGCGCCCCTCCTTTTGCAAGGAATGGTTAGTGGCGAAACACGAAAAACAAAGTGGCGGTATGGCCATGGGAAGATACAATTTCCCTCCCTATCTAAAGCAGCCGCACCGTACGCCAAAGGGCGCACACCGATATCCGGACACCGTAACGCGATTTTTGGAAACTGGAAAATTCTTTTGGAAACTGTCGCCTGAACAGAGACATGCTCATATCTCTCCAGAGTAACTCTGAACAGAGATAAGAATTTGCAAGCATTTTCTTCCAGAAACCTTTAGGAAAGGCCCCTGTTAATAAACAAGGGCCTTTCCTAAGGAATTCTTACGATACAGCTGAAAAGAGAACTTCACTGTTAATAACCATATTATTATACTCACACAAATCCCGTACTTGATGCTTCACCCGTCTCAGCTCCACGGGTACGAGCAGCCTTGCATACCGCCACAGTACCCCGAGCTGTAGACAGTGTAGCAGGATGGGCAGCCATGGCGGCCGCCCCTTGCGCCCCTCCCCCGCCCACCATACGTGTAGGTACCAGCGGAGAGATAGCACCTAGAGATAAGGGACAACAATGGTTTTAGTAAAACTGTTTGGCGCGGCATTATGGTCTAAAATTATCCCACATATAAGTCAATAATAAAATATCTTCTTCATATCGTGTGGGCAGTAAGGTCTGACGACCCTACGCACCCTAGTAGTGTCAGAGTTTCTAAACCGCCGCAAGGGCCTCTGACATGGTTTGACGACCGCCATTTGGCAGTCGGGACCACCGGCTTATATGTGCCTTCCGAAGCACGGAACCATCCTTTTTATCGGACAATCAGGTGATTGAAGCCTGCAATGTCCTACCCAAACTGGAAACAACTTTATAAAGTACTAGCTTTTGCCCGCGACTTCGTTCGCGTGGAATAGTGACTTCCGGCAGATTTTTGGTTAATCTCGCGAAAAAAAAAAAAAAGAAAAAAAAAACTATCCTATGTCCTTTCTCAAGTTCCAAACTATGTCTGTACCAAATTTCATCAAAATCCGTTCAGCCGTTTAGGCGTGAAAGAGTAACAGACAGACAGACAGAGTTACTTTCGCATTTATAATATTAGTATGGATATGGATAGTATGGATGCTTCCCGTGGGAATCGAACCCACGACCACCGGGTCCGAAACCACCACAAGGCAAACGCCTAAACCACTCGACCACGGAGGCAGTTAATGGGGGTAGGTAATATTTACTGTAAACGTATGGCAAAAAGCCTTGGCCTTTTACTGTTTCAAGGGCTGAAAAGACAAGGTGCCAAATAATAAATGGTTCTCAACCAAAGTTACAAACATTACACACCTGTGAAATAAGCAGCGAAGTGATAACAATAGATATAGCGGCTGCGAAAGTGCCTTTATATCCTCGTTCGAGCAACGCGTAGCCCATGACGACGTCGAACACCACGTCGCAGAAGTACCCGGCGAGCGAGATTACGTTGAACAGCACGTCGCACAGCGGCAGGAACTCCGCCATTTCCGAACATTTCTTTCAACTCCTTATTTTTGATGAAACGTTTTTAATATGTTCTTGAATTTTCGTCATTTGCTGTAATAAGAAAAAAGTATTTATTAGTTTATTGATGGGGGAAAGGAATGTTGAACATCTACGTGGAACGAAACGTTCGAAGACACGTTTCGTTTCACGGTCAAGTTAAAAATTTTGAGGTTATATTTTAGAGTTTAAAAAAAATATTAACACAAATCCCACAATAGAATCTCCGAATTAATTTATTGCAGAAACATTCTATCCGTATGTTTTATTAGTTATTTTTATTCGGCTTTTAAGTAACTTACTATTTTAAATAAACTGACGCGTTCCATTAAAGTGCAAAGCGAAACGGAACGGCATTGTTTGTTGACGTTTCACGTCTCGTCTCGTGTTGTTTACGAGAATGGAAGAATAATTCTTGTTCTAATATTTTCTTCGCGTTTTACACACAATAATGTCTAACTATACAGATTTAGTGAATAAATTCGGCAAGGAGACGTCTCGAGCGGCGTGTAAGAAGTGTGGCTACGCTGGACATCTTACGTTTCAATGTAGAAACTTTATCAAGGTAAATGAACTTTATAACTTTGATGTTGTTCATTCCATAAAACTTATTTTCAATACATTAACCTTAACATGATAAGACGCTAAAGTGTTCCAAACTGTTTTATGTTTATTAAAATATATTATCCCTAAACGGATCTATAGGTAGTGTTGTACATTGACCACTCATAGTACATCATTTTTTTAAAGTTTGTCTTTTATGTTCTGTGTGTAAAAATGTGTACAATTAACTATTTTTTTCAAGCTGCTATTGAGATATTCCTATGTTTTCACTATAGTTAAAGTGTATGGTTTTTCTCGCAGGTGGACCCTAACAAAGAGATAGTTCTGGATGTGAGCAGTACCAGCAGTGACACTGAGGAGGAGTATGCCACTCCACTGCAGAGGCTCAGAGAAGCAGAGCTGAGGCAGAAGTTGCAGGAGAAACTACAGAAGGCCAAGGAGAAGAAGAAGAGAAAGAGGTCTAGGTAAGTGTATAGGAACTATTCAGATATGATCATCATAATTATACTGAAAATATTGAAGATTAGGACTTTAACACATTTGCCTAGTCTTTTCCCAACTACATTGCGGTCGGCTTCCAGTCTAATGGGAGGCAGATGAATACCATTATTTTACATGAAGTGACTGCCTATGTGACCTCCACAACCTAATTAGCTAATGGGTAATATGATACCGCTTAGCAAGATTGTCATACATATCAGTAAGATAATTGATGACTGTTGTTTACTCCATTCACAGATCATCAAGCACATCATCAACAAGCAGTTCTTCATCATCATCATCATCATCCAGCAGTGAATCAGACAGAGACAAGAAGAAGAAACATAAGAAGAAATCAAAGAAGTCTAAATCTAAGAAGAGTCGTAGCAGTCGGAAAAAACATAGTAAATAACATTTGGCTTGACATTCTACTTTATATTCTGATTTCCAAGATGAAATGAGTATGTACAGCCACTTGCAAATGTGTTGTTTTTCTACTGTATTGATGAATATTTTATCTTTTAACAGACATAGTGTCTTGGAAGTTGTTCTATTAATAAATAAGTTTTACTAAAAAGTAAAAACCATTATTTTAGTATAAAGTTTGTTTTGAACATTATTAAAATTAGGATTCGAAATGATGACCCTTCCACCGAAGGAAAGATAGTACTTGCACATATTTCAATTAGAGCAGAATACATAGACATATTAAATAATCATTAAAACTCAATTTTAAATGTTCTAATAGACTGGATTAATATCTTTACAATATACCTATTATTTAAGCATCACTATAACTTTTTTTCTAAATAAAATATTACCCTGATTATACTTCCGTAGTTATTATTATAGTAAGTTACAATTAAACCAAGTCTGATTATTGGAATTTTTAAGCAATTTAGAATAAGTTTTAATTAGTGTAAATGTTATCTATACTAATATTATAAAGCTGAAGAGTTTGTTTGTTTGTTTGTTTGTTTGTTTGAACGCGATAAACTCTGGAACTACTGGTTGGATTTGAAAAATTCTTTTTGTGTTGGATAGTTCATTTATCGAGGAAGGTTATAGGCTATATAACATCACGCTACTACCAATAGGAGCGGAGCATAAATGAGAAATGTTGCAAAAACGGGAAAAGAAAATTCCTTTCTGAGAGCTTCCGTTGCGTGCGCTGCGAAAACGGTTTAAGTTACGAGAATATCATGTATGAAGTAATTATTCGTCTTTAAAAGTTCTAAAAAAAAGTCCGCGACAGCATCTGTCTATCTTTTAAGGTTGACTCACTGTAACCATTTTTTACTATTAAAATGTTAGGTTAAAAAGAATTATTTTTTGCGAAGCTTATTTAACCCATACGGTATTAATCTATATCTAAATAAATGTGTTCTTTAGAACGGAAATTTAATATAGAATATTTGTGCTCTTTACTCTATACAGTTCAAACAAATATCTTAGAAGATATCGCAATGTAAAAATACCCGCGCGGAAAAATAATTACACGGGTTGCGTCGCAATGTAGGTACGGGGGATTCTGGCTGGCCTCCGGGAAATTCAAATTCAAAATATTTACTGCATCATAATGCTTACAAGTACAGAGTGTTATAGTATATTTAACAGTAAGAGATAGATTTTATAGTAATTCACACTTTAATATAATCTAAGCTAATCTAAACCATCTAAACTATTGTAATAAAGAGGAAAGATAAGATTTTTTGTTTGTTACGATTTAGCTTAATTAATGTCGGACAGTCGATGTATCGAGAAAGGTTATAGCTATATTTATGTGACGCAGACGAAGTTGCGTGGGTCAGCTAGTTATTAATAAATAGGCATGGATTGTGACTTTGAATCGAATAAAGAACTTATTTTTTACATTGTGTTTGTATTAATTTATTTTATATTTGAAGTTTCACCAATTGTTGAATGTTAACGAACCTAATAACGCTGTACCGGTTAAAGGCACACGTTCGCAAGGCACGCGCGGCGCCGCTGTAAAGGCAGACTTTATGTATATCTTACTACATACTTAAAAATTGCATGATAATTTTAAGGGCTAAGTACCTGTACTTAGCAGTAAAAAGGCATCATAGGGTAATCTTCATAGGCACTTTAGAACTTATGGCATCTTTATTTACAAGACCAATGTAGCAATATGGTCTACTTCTACTAAGTTCAAGCACAATAATGGCCTACTCTTGGTTACATCAAGAAAGGAGTTCATATCTCGCTCCAGTTGGCATAAGATTCCGTAAAAGAAAAAATCTTAAATATCTTAGCGAAAGACATAAATTCAAATACCTACCAGTTTCAGAAAGTAAATTTTAATTGGCGGTCAATCATTACTTATATCCATGGTTGTTGTTGTAAGGTCAACAGAATCAGCCAACCGGAATAACAACAGTCTGTTTGTGTTTATCTATGATCAATGGTGTTTGCAACAACGCTGAAATATTGGAAACTTGAAACAAATAGTAATCATTGTAAATATCTCCTTACAATTGTTAGAAATTATGTAAGTTACCATGTCAGGATCAAAACATAATATCAACAGGATTGTTGACCTTACCTTACTTAAGTGCTTGTTTTTATAAGTGTTACAGTATCCCGAATTCCACATAAGGAAAATATGAATCACCTGAAATCAGTGCTTAGAGGCCTTGTCCTTTTGCTGGACTGAAACCCGTTTCAAATATTAACATTTTTGTAGGAGATATTTCCCCGTCCTCATAATTATTTACAAGCTAGAGAGCATCTTTCCAGAATCTACAGTGTTCAGGTTCTAAATGAGCAAATGTAACAATTTGGTAAATACACACAAAGTGGATAAGGTGAGGCTGACTAACTGTATCACAGACTATGATATTATTATGGTAAAAGAATGTTACTTTAAAGCGCTCACTCAACTCATCACTACGCCCCTAAGACGACCCACTGACCAAACACTGTCTTCCTTTTTATTATTAATAGTGCTGGAATGGGCAATTATTATCTTAGTGCAGGGCTTCGAAAAGTAGACATTATCATCTTTTGCCTGCACTTAGTCAAAAGAAATAAAGATTTAATTTGGTGCTCTAAAATCTCTGTACTTACGTTTTTTGTGACACAATCCGAAATTATACTTGTGTGTTGCATTTAAAGGTGTATATTAAATGTTTTCATTAAGTAATAAACAAGCCACTAAGTTAGGTCTAAGTTACTCTTAAAAAGTTTATAAAACTTCGAATCGAAATGATTTGTGGCAAATGTTGATAACAATCAGAAGCTTTACATGGGAATGTAGCACTTGAAGGTTTTATGATGTTGTTCACTTGACAAAACCGATTTTATCAACGTGTAATTACTAACTCGCTACTAACTTGATACGCGCGTGAAAGTGGGCTATGACTTTCGCCGACTCGTAATTGATCAAATTAACTTTATGCGTACTATAACTGATAATATTTGAGTTGGATTTAACTCACTTCCCGTAAAGATCATGCTTATTCTACTAGTAAATAACACAACATACCTTTTCCCAAGAATTTGTACAAGTTTTAGAAGGAACAACCAGGATGTATTATTCTACGATTTCAAACACACATGTGTATTTCTCACGCATTGTAATATAAATGTTGTTATTTATACATATATTCTCACGGTTATCACTATTCACATCACATAAAAAGCTTAGAATATTTTGGATAAGTTATTCTAGTTTCAATCAAGTTCACGTCAAAAGTTCATTGATACTAGCGACATCTAGCTTACGGCACGCGGAGTACGGCAAAGCTCGATCGATCGTAGTGGGTGCGTTCATTGGCGATGAATGTTAGGAATGCATCCAGTTTACCAGTACTGCATTCTTTTATCCTTACACATACATCTTGTCTTTTAAAAGTTGGTAGTAATTTTTGTTTGTAAGGAAATGTTTTACAACTAATTCTTGATCGCTCATTTGACGTAGCCTTGGACGGTGATCAGGCGCAGCCGGTCTGTGAAATTACCGTAATGTTTAAAATGACCTATAGAATAAATTATAAGGTATTGTGAGAATGTTCATATTTGTATATTATACTTGTACTTACTTATCGCAATGAACACTACATGCACCCAGTAGTTTTAAAAAGGCTGGTAAAGCGAAGACCAACGCAGCTTCGTCCATGGCCAATACTTTTATTAGCAATATGGGGTTTGTTTTCATGGATGCCATGTCGCATATTTTACCCTGAAACATTAGAATACACCTAGAGAATAGGGGCTGATAGAGCAACGCTTCACGAACTGCATCTCTCATTGACATAGCAATATTATTTCAAACTTATTTTAGTTGGGGAATGAGAGGGTGGTGGTAGACCCCAAGGTTTAACGAGAAGTAACTGTAACAAAAGGTAAAACATTTATTGTATATTGTGTAGGAATACCTCTGTCAAAGCCTTGACTTCCTCCTCCTGTCGCTCAAGCGTCTGTACTAATCCTTTGGTGATGGTAACAAACTTCTTGTTGACTTCTTTCACACATTGCTTGTACATCAGTCCTTTTCCTCTTCCGTGGCACTTCTTTTCCATCGTCGCCGTTGCTCTTGTGGCCTGTAAACGGTTGTCAAATAAGAAAACAGTAGACACAGCCCTCCAGGTCTACAGACCGTACTAAGACTTCAACTCGCAGGATGCCGCAAGTAGAAGTCGGTTCAAGTTCCTTCCAAGTTACTTTCGGTTTTCTCACAAAGAATTTGTCAGTAGTAGCCACGGAATTCGGTTTTGTGCCCGGTTGATGATGGTAATAGGCTCACCCCCGATTTCATGGGTCATACACATAAATGGCGAAATATGGGTGTGCTTCCCTTCGTGGATTACAGGCGTGATGTTATATAAAGTAGTAGATACTGTGCCAAACTCAAACTATTGTATAAGGCTGCCTGTCCACTGAAGAAGAGCGAGGCTGTGGAGCGGAAAAAACCCTAACCCTCTGTTCCAGTGTGCAATCACACTGGAACAGAGGGCAGATTTTATGCAATCCTATTGATTAATATTTCTCCGTTGAGAAGATTCGAGGTTTCACAAAAATAAGGCTCATATAAAAATCAACATTTTAAGGCATAAATCTTGTTGACCATTGATGACCAAAAAGTTGTGACCTCATAAGGTACGCACCTCTTTAATATCTCTAAGCAACAACAGTGTTTTCTCATGGTAACTATTGAACATGTTCAGTAGGGTTCTTTGCGTGAAGATCACCAGGTCTCGCTTCGTCGGGATCTCATAGGTCCCGAGGCTTAATGGCTGCTCGTTCTCAGGGCATTTTTTGTTGAATTCCGTCACATTAACTGTTGGTTTCTTGTGCTCCATTTCTGTTGTGGTTGGGTTCTGTTGAAATTGAAGATGTTTCAGAATATTTTCTGTGTAAATATAATCTATGCCTACATCATCTTTCTGCCCTTGTCCCATTCTACTTGGGGTGTGTGCAACACGTTTTCTTCTTTTCTCCCCTATTAGACATCACAGCATCATTTACAATTCTTTCGCTTTCATATCATTCCTCACACAATCCATCCATATTTTCTTTTGCCTTCCTCTTCCTCTCCATGTATCGAGCACATCCAGCTACCCGAAAGTGTCAAATACTCCCTATCAACTTTGAACTTATAGCGATAAAATAGAAAATCTATGTTAGAAATTTAACAGACTGTCCAGATTGTAGTAGCTCGATGTGCTGTGCTGTGCTGGCATCTTTTCAAACAGTAGATTATAGGCAGTTCGTCAAGTAATAAAACACAGCATAAGTATATGCCTCTTAGTCTATTGAAATTCTAAACTAAGGCAGTATTAGCGACAGAATAAAAAAGACAATCGTACTTACATAATCATTTGCAGTTCTAAAATGAATTTTTTTTCTTCCACCTCGAGTGGGAACTGCCGAACTGGTGATTGTAGTAGAAACAGTCGAGCTGGTGGCAGGAGTAGAAACGGTCGAGTTGATGTCCTCATAATCCGACTCATCGAAAAATTTATCGTAACGTTTACTTTGCCAAATGAACTTTTTATGAGGTGCAGGTTTAGTGAACCCTTCAAACATGTTATAGTTTACGAAGCAGACACAGCAAGCCAGGTTTACTGAGAGCACGCCAAGATCTGTTGATAAAAGTAAAATGTGAAGAGTTATAGGCTGTAACGACTATCGACATAAAGATCGCTGAGTTCATTAATAATAAATAAAACCGGGAAAGATAAACAAATAAAGAATCTTGACTTGGGTCTCCAGGTTGTCGACATTTTGTTAGGCAGCTGGATCATGATCACGGTAGAAAACCGAAATTGTTAGGTATTCCCGGACACGGTTTCGTATTGTTAGGTGTCTTTCTCTGGAGCTCTGACCGCCCGGTAGCTTAGACTCTGTTCCCGATACCGGTGGGCTACAATATTTATAAATGTTTTTTACATATTTTATTTTTTAGAGGAATATTTTAATATGTATATTTGTATAATTATTTGAGAAACATATAAAAGATTTAGTTACTCACATAAGACATTGTTTCCGAACATAGTAAAATATTAAGGAAATCAGGATACTCTTATTTATTTAGCACACTAAGAACTAACACAACCACTAAGTTCACTTAAGTTTTAGCAAATGGATTATACCTCAATGGCAAATGGTTTGAAAAGCACTTTATAGTCTAATGTTTGGTAAGTTTAGTGCATTGTTGATATAGCCACTGAATGGCCGTAGAACAGCAGTGTTTTATCGGTACTGTTTATAAAATATCGTGTGATCGCCGTGACCGTGTTTTGTATTGATATTGCTTATATTTGCCACCGATAACATAACATAACTGGCAAAATTTGTGTGTACTATGAGGTCCTGCGTTTGATTCCCATGTCGGGCTAAGTTGTACTAATGGGTAAACCTCAGGCAAACCCTTCGGGGATTACAGGCGTGATGATATGTTATCTAAAGCGTACTTGAACGGAAATGCAGTTGTTCGATCGTGTTACCTACAACATGAGACGTTTGTTTGTAAAACATCCCGTTACAAACAGTTAGTTCACACTTTTATCAGTTGGTCAACTCGGAAGTTGAAGTATAGGTAGGTAAGTACTAAACTAGCCTTTGCCCACGGCTTTATTCGGGTTATCTTTGGACTTTATCCTACGGGACGTTTTATATTATTGCCTCTGACATTTGAGGATAATCAAGATAATTAGAGGAATTCCTTTTATGATGTAAAGTTTAAACCATTGTTTTGACTTTGTTTTTAATTGATATAAGATGAAAATCAAATAATAATACATCATCAGCTCTCGTTCACGCCTTCACCTTTTTTCAGTTGCCTTGGAGACCAGCAAGTAGGTTGAAACTGAGAATGCCATTTCCCAGTAAAAAGATTTAAACTGTCTCCATGGCAACCTCTGTTATAACGTCATCACTGACATCGGCACTGTGCAAAGAGGTAATGATTTAAGTCAATAATTGTGCAATTCTATCGCTACCGGCCTTCACCATACCCTCATCATCATCATCACCATTTCATAACTCATTACCATGTTACCTTTCATGATTGTGAACCAAATAGTCCAAAAATCGATAATCCTTTCACGCCGCCCCAAACCTTTCCAAGTATACTACGAATTGAAACTCAAATACAATTTCATATTGTAGATTCTTTCGAGGTGTGGGACAATCTACTGAGTACTCTTCCGCTTTCGAAATGGATAAGCCGCTGAGTGCTGACGATTTTGCGGCCATTGAGAACCAGTTGAAAGACTCGGTGGAACAGGACAGGAGGTATTGGAAGGTGAACGACGTGAAGTGTGATGCTATCCACTCTGCCAAGACTTATGAGGAATTTGCGTAAGTTGATTTAATTTGTTCGATTTTTTTTCAGTACCTATAGGATCTCTGTGATCTTCTTTTCGAGTCGATGACTGACTTTTGACCAGTACGTAGCAATTTGGACAGGGATGTCGTTTGATTCATTCACAATGTGATGAAGACTAAAAAAGTGATAGATGATGGATGGAAAGTGATGGATAGAGGACAAAAACAGGATATTGGAACTCACATAATAATTATTATTCCCCTGATCCAAGGGAATAAACTATTAGTTTTTTTTTTTTTTTTTTTAATTATAAATGGGCTTGCTCTTGACTTCAATCTTGCCCTAAGGGCAGAGATGATGCCCGTCGGGGCCGCGGATTTTTGTACTAGATTACGTGGCCTCGGCGCAAGGGCAAAGAAGGAACATGGGTTCGGTTTTTAGTCAGTAGAAGTCTGACACTCCCCCTCGCTCTGCCCAAGAACGGGGCGGGGTCATTCGATGATTTTCCACCAACCAAAAAAAAAAAAGGGCAGAGATGATGTCGACGATGGAACGAGCTTACCCAGTAGAAGCCTGTTAACTCGCGACTTAAACAGATTATGGTTATAATAATATGAACTCGGAAAAACCGACGCAGGCAGGGAATTCCACTCCTTGGCTGTGCGCATAATAAAGGACCCAGCAAAGCGCTTCGTTCGAACGTGTGGAATGTCGACTAGGTATCGGTGATACCCTGCAGTACGTCTAGTCTCCCGATGGAAGAAGGGAGATGGTGGGATCAGCTCGTGGAGCTCTTGTGCACACTCTCCGAAGTACAGTCTGTAGAAGACCGACAGACATGCGACTTTGCGACGGTGGGCCAGGCTATGTAGTAGCTTGATAACAAGCTTATCGTCACCAATTAGCCTCCTGGCTCTGCGCTCTACAGAGTCAAGTGTGGCAAGCTGGTATTTGGCTGAGCCATCCCAAAGGTGACAGCAATACTCCATGCCAGACCGGACTTGAGCTTTATATAATACTGAAAGCTGTCCAGGCTTGAAGTACCGCTTAACCTTGCTTAGGATGCCCAGCTTTTTCGCCGCAGTTTGAGCTTTCGACTCGATGTAGGCGCCGAAGTTCAGATTCGCGCTCAACTTCGTGCCAAGAAGCTCGAGACTGTCAGTAACTTGCACAGACGCACTCCGGACAGTAGGGGCCAGATTAAACGGACTCTTTTTGGCGGTGAACAGACACACTTGCGTTTTGGTGGCGTTGAAATCTACCAGATTCTCGTCACCCCACTCGGAGACAAGTCTTAAGGCTGAATTCGTTCGCTCTACCAAGGCCTCTCTTAATGAACGTACTTCATCACCACTGGCGATTTTTTCCAGTTGATAAATCATCTCATGTCATCTAGACTGCCTCGTTGTTCTAGTAGTAGCAATCGCAACTGCAGAGCATGAGTTCCTGGGTTCAATTCCCGGTTCGGGCAAAGTGTTAATTGTTTCCATCCATCAGGAATTTCTCAGTAGCAGCCAAGGAGTCTGTATGTGTGCCCGGTTGATTGTAATAGACTCGCTCCCTATTAGGTACATGGGGGCTTAAAAGTTTTAAGTATAAACCGGTAATGGAAATTATATATTTGAAACCGGTTTCTTCATTTACCGGTTAATCGATGAACGGAATAAACCGGTTTTGCGAATAGTTTTAACCGGTATTTCAAAACCGGTTACGATCCCTGCTTAAAACATAAATGTGGGTGTACTATTAGGTACACCTTTGCCTAACCCTTCTGGGATTACAGGCGATAAACCATTTTTAACTGTTCCAGGGACCGCGTGGCAGCAGCTCACTTAAACCCGCTACATAACGCTGATTACAAAAAGAAATGTCCGCGCAAATGGAACCAGTATGCCACCGACGATAAGAAATCAGATGAATAAATAAACAATAGCTGTAGAACTAAATATTGCGTTTCTTTTACTCCTCACATAGATAAGTGTTACATTTTAGGGAGAGAACAGGATATAAGGACTTTTTTTTTTGATGTTTGGAAAGTATCAAATGACTCTTCCCGCTCTAGGCAGAACGGTATAGGGAGTGTCAGACTTCTAATGACTAAAAACCACCCATGTTTCTTATCTTACCCCTTTGTGTCGAGGCTATGTTTTTCGAACAATCCGCAGGGGTTTAAGGACCCTCCGATCACAGATGGCGCTGTCTGTAGTACTATTTGTAGTACTGTTTGTAGTACCGTCGGGTGCTAGTGAAAATGGGGAAATGTATTTATTTATGCAAGGTACAGTAAAATAACTTAAAATATTAAACAAAACAATACGCCAATTACGAAGTACACAAAAAAAATACTAAGATAAGGTAGCCGAGAGTGACAAAAAAATTGGCCTTAAAATGTTTTGTACTTATGTACATCTATGCGTGTGAGTGTTTGTGCGGTGTTTTGGGGTCTGTGAATGTGTGTGATGATATTGTGTACGGTATGTGTATATGACTTGGCTCAAAAACATAGCTGCACTTTATATATCAAGGGCTGCACTACTAAAATTATATTTTAGTTACATTTTCGAAATCAGGTTTCGGTTATCATCATCCTTTGTTCTCATATTATTACATTCGCAAAATATTACCTATATTCTCGAATTATTATATTCCATCATCATCTGCCTAGTCTTTTCCCTTTGGCTGGAATCTTCATGCGTCACATAATCGTCACTAAAAACTGGAGTAGCAGCCAGCTCCCTATCACGACTGGCCGAACGTTCTGATATACATGAAAATGTTGGGGTCGTTTTCCAGTCTAACCGGATGCAGCCTTTTACATGGAGCGACTACCTATATTTTATCTCCACAACCTTGTCGAAGTTTTGTCTGACTGGCTGAATAAAATCAAGTTTCGGTTTGTAAAAATAAATAACAATTCATTGTTGGAATAATAAATTTATTGATTTTGTTTCTGCGTTGATGTCTTTAATACAAAAAAAATAAAGCGTGTTATAAAAAGAAAAAAATTCAAAAATAAAAATTGGCTCTAATCTGAGACCTTATCAAGGTTTTATAGTGGGTATTGAAATAATCTATTGTTCCGAAGATGAGTAATTTGTGTGTCAAATCCTAGTTTAGGACTGGCAAGATATAAAGGACATGGGGCAATACACGGCCATGACTACGACTTTTCGCCGCAGCAAGCGATTTTTGGTCGAAACCTTGAAGACTAAAATGTCTATACACGACCGCGTCCGCGGCGACCAGTGTTGTTCAAGATAGTGGCCGGTGTCCTTAAGGCGCAGATAACGGGGGAACCGTAAAAACGACCTGTTTTTCGTCGCAGAGTTAGCCGTATTGCTACTTATTACAATTCCAAAAAAAATACAGTGTATAGTCAAATGTATAGGTAATAGACTTATGCAAAAATATTTTCTAAAAGTAATCAAGAACCTCGAAAAAAAAAAATCACAAAATCACAAAAAAATCACACGAAAAAACTTTTTCGTCTCGAAATGCTCAATATTTTGAGTGACAACTGTTATTTATTTTTTTACTATCAGAAAGGAAATTTAACCAACTAAAGACATATGTAAAAATATTTTAACATTACAGCGTATTTTTTTTTTAAATAAATTAAATCTGCGAACTATCGTTCATTTTGGCAGTCACGAGCATCAAACGCATCGCCATTTTCAACCTTATTTGTTTAGGCGATGAGTTAAACGCGCGCTCAAGGTCGCGGGCAGCTAATCGTCTTAAATGATGTTCGACCGCATTTACGTGTATTTACCGACCATAATTTGACACGTATATTTAGTTTAGGGTGCTTCCAAGTTAGGTGATTTTTCGCGCATCGTGATCGTCATATCTAATTTGAAATTGCAATATTCTATACAATTTCTTTCTTCCACGCTATTTCAGTCCCTATTAAAAGCACTCTAAGGTCAATATTCCTTTTGATTCTTGGGATTGGACATGAGTATGATGATTTCGATCTTCGTATGTTTGCTTTCCCGTAGAGGGTAGTAGAACCGATTGTCGTTGCGATTCATGGGCACCAGTGGCTTGTCATACCAGCCGTAACTGAAACAAGTCGACAAATCATTTAATTAAATAATGCTCGATAATATAGGATATAATATGATATACCTAAATTTTTTTTGAAGTTTTACCAAACTTAAAAAAAAAAGTAGGTATATCAACACATCCTCCCGGGCAGAGTGGAAGGGAGTGTCAGACTTCTACAGACTAAAACCACCCATGTTCCTTCTTAGCCCTTGTGCCGAGGCCGCGGTATCCCTTTCGAACAACCCGGAGCCATAAGTAAGATTACACCTAAGTTTGCTAATATGGCCAGATATCGCACAGGATAGAGACGTATGGAAAGAGAAATTAAAGGCCTTTGCCCAGCTGTAGGACACAATGTAGGTTGGTAAAAGACCCATACTTATATAATTACTAGTTGAACCCGCGCATGCGTTGCAATGCTTTTTTCCTACCTACCTACCTACTACCCTACTTACTACCCTACCTACTACTACCCTACCTACTACCCCACCTACTACCCTACCTACCTACTACCCTACCTACCTACTACCCTACCTACCTACCTACCTTTACCCTACCTACCTTTACCCTACCTACCTTTACCCTACCTACCTACTACCCTACCTACCTACTACCCTACCTACTACTACCCTACCTACTACCCCACCTACTACCCTACCTACTACCCTACCTACCTACCCTACCTACCTACTACCCTACCTACCTACTACCCTACCTACCTACTACCCTACCTACCTACTACCCTACCTACCTACCTACCTTTACCCTACCTACCTTTACCCTACCTACCTTTACCCTACCTACCTACTACCCTACCCTACCTACCTACTAACTACCCTACCTACCTACTACCCTACCTACCTACTACCCTACCTACCTACTACCCTACCTACAGGCTACTACCTTGCCTACCTACCTACCACTTTCTCACCGTTTAAACCTTCCCTGGACTTCCACGAATATTTCAAGACTAAAATTAGCCAAATCGGTTCAGCCGTCCTCGAGTTTTAGCGAGACTAACGAACAGCTATTCATTTTTATATATATAGATAGATAGATAGATAACACATCACATCAGTATATTCCCCTAAACCGTTTGGCAGTTGTGTACGCATAGTACATCCATTTTTCACCCGTTTTGTTTAAGTTCCATGTAATAAGGAGCACGCCTATTGGTCATCAATTGGGCACAATCCAGTTTAAGGCCCGTAATCCACCAAAGCGGAGAGGAGAGGAGACGAGAGGAGATGTGTTTGAATAAACCAATCCGATTTCGTTATTTCCACATCTCTTCTCCGCTTAGCTTTGGTGGAAATGGGTCAAGCGGAGAGGAGAGGAGATGTCTCATTTTTCTATAGAATTTTGTGCAGCGAGCGAGCAAGCGGCGCGGCAGAGCGGAGAAGTGTCTAGTCGGGCGGCCGGGCTTCACCCCGCTGCCTTCTCCGCGCGCCTCGCACGTTTTGTTTTGTTTTCGATCTCTCACAGCTCACATCTCTGCTACACACAGCTCACATCTCCTCTCCGCAACGCATCTCTTCTCCGCTTTGGTGGAAATATCCTGCCAGCTTCGCGGCACATCTCCTCTCGTCTCCTCTCCTCTCCGCTTTGGTGGATTACGGGCCTCAGAGCTGTTTCTGAGCAACTCTTGATGAAAAACTCAATAACACTGTTCTACCTGGGAATCAAATCCAGGACCACATGCTCTACCAAAATGATGAAATATTTTTTTTGAGAAAATATTTGACCCTCCTACAACGTCGTATACAGGGTGGTGCCGATGATACGACAATAAATTAAACCACTGGTAGATCTAGTTTATAGGAACATATTTAAACTATCAAATAAATCCTATCGTTCGTTGTCGTATCGTCGTGTCGTCACCAACCTACCTAAAAGATAGTGGGCAAATGTGGTCCAAGCGTCGCCAAGGATGAATCATATATCAAATGAAAGAGCACAATGTACTGTTCAAACATGCAAAAGGGCATTAAAATCGGTGCCGGAGGAGAGGAGATATTTCGAGAAATGATCTGTTTATTTTTGCCTTAGAAGTTATTACTGATTTTTATTAAGGCTGGAATACACATGCTACGTACTAGCACAAAAGCATTCTAGTGATGAGCAGCTGTCACTTAGTATAGCACACAAGTAGCACGTGTATGATGAAAAGAACATGCTTGTGAATAAGCATTGTACCTAATCGCAAGCCGGTCTATTTTTCGTGCGAACTATAAGCACGACGCAAAAAAACCTCTTTTTTGATACTCTTTGGTGTTACTATGATATTTTAAATGGTTTTTTTTTATCGTGCTGTCATCTTTTTGTTGGTTTCTGTCACTGTATCCAATAAAACACTGTAAAGCCGCGTCCCCACTAACGTCACTCGAAAAGTTCCTGTTAGGCGCGCAGCTTTGCCTCGTGGAGCCGCGCAGCCTAAGTGGGGACGCCGCTAAACGTTCATGTTAGGCCTCGATCTCCTGGCGACATAGAGAGAGCGACTGTCTCAACCCCGTGCAGGGCACGCCACTTTAGTGGCAGGTGGCAGTAAGTACTATCATCGAGTGAGAAGTGTCTGGAGAAGCGCCACGGCGCGGCGGCGCCGTCACCTTCCGTCTGACGCAGGTCCTCACCGGACACAGTTGTTTCGGAAGGTACCTGCTCCAAATCAGGCGGGAGGAAACGCCCGGATGCTACCACTGCTAGGATGACCTGGAGAACACGGTGGAGCACACCGTGGAGGTCTGCACTGCTTGGGAGGAGCGCCGCCGTGTTCTCATAGCGGCGATCGGCGGTAGCGACTTCTCGCGTCCAGCCCTGGTGCAAGCCATGGTTCGGGGCGAGGAGGAATGGGACGCCGTCGCCTCCTTCTGCGAAGCAGTGATGCTAGCGGAGGTGGCGGAACGTGAGAGGAAGAGAAAGACTCTGCCCAGTAACCGCGGGAGACGCTCCGTGCGTCGGGGGCCACGTGACGGCTTCCGGCCACCGTAGGCGCGGGCCTGTGGACAGTGAGTAATGGGCTAGCTCGCCGTCCGTCCGTCTTATGACGACGAAAGGCCGTGTTGACGGCGCGTTCGTGTTCCACGCGCGCCTCAAAGAGATGTCAGCAACATGTCATGTCACGTCATTCTTTTTTTACCTCCGACTTCAGAAGCTGATTTTTCTTCTGAAGTTTATTTTTCACTTTTTGGTGTTTTTGAAGTCGGTTGATTTTTTTGCAAAAAAGTTTTTTTATTTTTTCATTTTTAGTTGTGTATCAAGAAATATTTACTATGAAACCTATACTTGTATAGCGTCAGAAAAAGCACGAAACACGTAATACGTATGTTTGACGGTCGCCCTCGATTTCTCTGGGATTCCATCACCAGGATCTGGTTTCCATATGAACCCTTGAAACATCTCCGTTCCAATAAAAAAAGAATCATCAAAATTGGTATATAAATAAAAAATAAATAAAAAAATAAAATAAAATGTGTTTATTTCAGACTCATGATCCATAATTTTTGTTAGTAACAAATTATCTTAAGACTAAGTTAGTGCAATTTCTGTATTAATATTAATAGTCCCGATGAATCTCATTAAAAATTAAAATAACTTGAGACTAAGTTGAAATAGCCAAATTAAATGCAAATAAATAATAAATTGAAATAAAATAAAATCTGTCAAGTTACACGAACAAAATATAAATTAATTGAAATAAAACGAAGAATAAAATAAATAAAAAAATTAAAACATGAATTCATCAGGAGACGTGCAGCCTAATGAGCCTACCTACCACTGGCGATACTGGTCGATCCGCAATCATCCTTAGGATTCCGTTGCCACCACCTCGAATTCTGCGAATTAGTGAGGCTGACTTTTTCCGCATTATAGCATAGAAGTCATCCACCCTCGCGTCGGCAAACATGCCCGAAGCACTACAGAAACGAGGTAGCCGCACCAAAATCCTAAAGGCGTTGTTATATTGAACTCTGAGAGCATTGTAGGCCCGTTGCGTGTAGTCGGTCCATATATAGGGCGCTGGTGTAAAAGCTTTGGCAGTAGGCTCTAAACAATGTGACCTTTACCTGTGCTGTACACCGCGCAAACCTATGCACCAACATATTAGCTCGCACCGACAATGCTCTCCGTTCTCTCTCTATATCCGCGTCATCGTGTAGGGTTTCGGTCACAACATGCCCTAGATACCTAAACTGAGAGACACGACTCAAAGATACTCCGTTGAGATACACTGGAGGTATATGTTCAGGTTGTTTAATCTTACCTCTGATAAGCATATACTCACTCTTTCTATCGTTGTATTTCAAACCGTGACCCTCAGCATAGGCTTCACATATACCGAGCAGTTTCCGTAGGCCACCGACAGATGGACTCAGCAACACCATATCGTCCGCGTAACTGATATTATTTACGCACACGTTATCTATGTGACACCCGACATGGCTGTTGCTGAGCTCATCAATCAGCTGATTGACATACAGATTAAAAAGTCTTGGAGAGGTCAGCCCCCCCTGCCTCACACCGCAATCAAGTTTATATTCATCAGAATATGCGTTCCCCCACTTGACAAAGTTTTTCTGTTGGTTATACCAGAAAGAGAATATATTAATGAGTTCAGCAGGGGCCCCGACCTCCCCAAGCTTAGACCAGAGTTTATTATAATCGACTAGGTCGAAGGCCTTCGATAGATCAAGAAAGCAAGCATAGATGGGTGTCTTTCTGTCAACATAATAAGCAACTGTATGTTTCAAAGTCAAAATCGCACTTTCCGTTGACAAATTCTCTCGAATTCCGAACTGCGCATCGTTAAGCTTAACATACTTGCTGAGCTGAGCATCCAGAAGACCATCGAAAACCTTCGCCATCACAGTCGCCAGGGAGATAGGCCTATAATTACACTTATCAGTCACATCACCAGTACGATTCTTTGCTATAGGCACAACAATAGTTTCCGTCATCTTCGGTGGTAAGTACGAGTGACGTATGCAGAAAGTAAACAGCATAGCCAATACTCTACACAGATGTGTACCTGCGTGCTGCAAGTGCTCAATGCTGAGACCGTCACTGCCCGGAGATTTACCACGTTTCATGTTTTTTTTTTTTTTTTTTTAATAATATTCCACAACTATCACACAACGCCATCTAGTCCCAAGCTAAGCAGAGCTTGTGTTATGGGTACTAGACAACTGATAAACATACTTATATATTTCTAAATACATACATATTATAGATAAATTACACCCAGACACAGAACAAATGATCGTGCTCATCACACAAACATTTGTCCTGGGTGGGAATCGAACCCACGACCTCCGGCATAGCAGTTAGGGTCACTAACCACTAGACCAACAGGCCAGTCGTTATCGATAATACTCTTAATATCCTGAGCAGAAAAACCAATCGGGTTCTCACCGGCAGTCACGGCCCCAACCCTGGGCCCCACAACATCGCTGGTAAGAGGAGCCTCGACTTTAAAATGGTTTTTAAAAATGTTAGCTATACCTTTAGGCTCGCTACAACCGTCTACACTCACTGGTAAACTAACCCTACCACCCATCCTCTTAGTACATTTCCAGAAAGCTCTAAAATCTTTAGCTTTAACGTGAGAGGCTAATACATCCATTTTAAGTTGGTCTTGATGATTTTGACAAAACTTCAGTCTAGATTTGAATGTTTTACGAGTAAGATACATCGCGTCATGTACAGGCCCGCTGTCCGGCTTACCATGTACTAAATACGTCTGATAAGCCTCCCTAGCATGCCTATGCGCCTCTTTAACGTGTTTATTCCACCCCACCACCGTTTTACCCTTTTTGAGCTTTCTTCCTCTTTTACTTTGCACAGAAGCCTCAGATAAAATGTTTACAATGTCATCGTATAAATAGGGGATCGGACAAAAAAAAACAAATTAGTCCGTCAGATAGATTTCCAAAAATTATTGGACACGTATTTTTTCTTTTTTCACGTAAACTTAAAATGAAGACGATACAGTGCTTCGAAAACTCGTGTGACGTCATATGATAGTACATTTTGACGACACAAGTGACGTTTAAAGCCCCACTCCAAGATCTTTGACGCGTTTTATCTTCGTCATTTTTTATTGATTTGATAAAACAAAAAACACGTATTCAATATTTTTCGATAATCTAACTTATGGACTAAACAGAATCTTAATATTTTGACCCAGTCCGATCCCCTATTGTCAATAATATATCTATGTCCAAAGTTACTACACATACTGTCAGCACAAACACAAAATTCAATCGGAAAGTCAAGATTTTTAAACTTATTATTACAAATGTCAGAAAAACTTCTTATTTCGCTACTATCCCTCTCACCCCACATAATGTCATTAGAAACCCAATTATCCATTATACACTTAGTTTTAATTACGTCAAGATTACAGTTAACAATTAATGGTTTATGGTCCGACCAATACGTTCCATAGTCAACATTAATGCTAGTTACGGTTTGCCAGGCTGATTCCGTGACTAAACAGTGATCCAACCAGCGCTTACAATGATGTGCATCACTATAGAACGTGTGGGTATCTGACAATCTACCAAGCTTATCTATGTCAGCACAATAGTACATTGTAATACAAGGGCCTAAAATGACCCATTATATACGAGGTAGTTTTACTACCGAGCTTTAGCGAGGTAGTAAATAGGAACCGAGTTATAATGGGATTTTAGCGCCGTGTGTTACACTGCACTTTTCACTACGATTGCGAGAAAATAAAATAACCATGTTCAATATGAGTTTGTTTTATTAAAAATTAAATTAAATTTAATAATACAATTCCAAAAATTTCGCGCCAATGCCTTTTTTACACGACTGCCCCAAAAAAAAGAGTGTTATGTTTTTAGCGTTCATGTATTTTTATTTCTTCTGTAGCTGCAATGCAACGCACACATTCTACCAAAGAGTTCGGCATTCAGCGCGTTTAGTTCCATTTTTAAAAATAAAACATTTTTTTTACTTGAAACTAAATCACGCACCAGCTGGCTGAACATTAGTTGTCGTACGAGATTTACTTTTAGCCCTAGGGCAATATATGCAATTTTAGGCCCGCTCTGGTATGCTATTATGACGTTCTTTTTGAGCAAGAGGGGTGAAAATCCATTTATTATCATTACAAAAATTCAGTAACTCGTCATAAAACGGAGCTGACGGATGCGCATTAAAATCGCCCAGAATGAATACCGATTCCACGTTATTTTGTTCCACAATAGCACAAATTTCCCCCAGACAATTTGTAAACAAAGGTAGGTTGTCAGACTGGTCGGTAGGCATGTACACACAAATAAATACAACTTCACGATTGTTACCAGTATCCGCTCTAATTGCCGTAATACGATCACTTTCACTGTGCACAACTGTCACCTTTGTAAACACACTTTTACGCCACAGAATAGCGACGCCACCGAACGGTCTGCCTCGCCGCACTCCAGATGATAAGTCAATCGCTGATTTTCCGGTATAACTAAAGTTATCATCGATGTTGCCGAGGAAAGGCAGGTCCTGAGCCACCAGCCAGGTCTCTTGAAGTGCTATCAGGTCCGCTCGCTTACACAATGACCGCACACACTCCACACTCCTTTTCACATTTTTACAGTTAAAAGTAACCAGTGTGCTATTACGGCTGTGTTCCATTATCACTGTGATCATCTGGCCCCATTTTCATGTTCACAAAACGGCGGAACGTTATTCCATCCGGCCACAGTTTGTCATCAAGGAATAAATGGATTTTACACTTTGATACAAACAGTTTAAATGAGTTATACCCTCTATCGTATTTCATTTTTAATTTTACAAGTGTCACTTTTTCCTGCGTTTTATTATAAACTAGCTGATGCCCGCGGCTTCGCCCGCGTGGAAGTCGGTTAAATTATGTACTAAAAACCATCCTCGAGAACTACTTTATCCATTGGTGAAAACAGCATGAAAATCGGTGAAGTAGTTTTTGAGTTTTTGAAGCGTACACAAACCAACATAACATTTTTATATATATATATGTATCGAGTTATATCAGCTTCCACGGTGTCTTTATGTACATTAGAGACAAACAAGGGTACTTTGGTGTCTGCCGCTTTGAAATTACTAAGCGGTTCCGTGGTTGCTTTACCTAACTGACTCACAAAACGGTTTCGTAACCGATTTCTTTGCACGAGTGTCCAACCCGGGTCGGGTTTAGATAACTTGAAATCACCGTCTTTCTTTACCATTTCTGCCATACTTAACGGTTTCTCAGACACTTTAATAGGTGTAGGCAAAGTTGAAATTACTTCCTTCACAGCTGTTTGTGATAACAATTTGTCCGATGAGGCATCACGTTGATTT
This sequence comes from Diarsia mendica, assembly GCA_949316265.1. Lineage (NCBI taxonomy): Eukaryota > Metazoa > Arthropoda > Insecta > Lepidoptera > Noctuidae > Diarsia > Diarsia mendica. Next base: position 13,227,485 of record OX438898.1, on the reverse strand, counting down.
CCAACAAACGACACGACACTGTGGCTGTCTGTGTCGCGCTCAGTTGCACCGGTCTCGCTCGCTGTAGTATTCACCGCGCACAGGTGTGACGGGGACGGCACTTGTTGTGGCGACCTGTCAATGCTGCGATGTCTCCAAGTCGGCTCCTTTACTCTGTTTATCATGGGTGATATTCCTACCGGCCCACTATCCATGCAAAATGCACCCCGCTTACGCGAGTTAACGTTGTAGTCATCTATCACGACACACACATATATAAACGACGAAGTTATTCGCGAACACACATAAAAAAACGAACGAAAAATGTTCATAAATTATAAAAAAATGATCATAAAATGAAAAGTACTGGGCCAAACCATGCCAAATTCTTATGGGACCAAATGGCAACTATTCCGCATCAAACAAAAAAAAAACACGTAAATCGGATCATTAATCTCGGCGTAATCGGTGTACATACATAGAAAAAATAGAGTTTGATTTAGTTGACAAGACCAAAAGAAATAAAATGAATAGTCTTGTCTTGTGTGATTTACTTCATAAAAACCCTGTTCCCTTCCCTGTTCAGAGATACTTTCAAACACAATAAATAACAAGACGTAATCATCTTGACACTCGCAGTTTATTAATTGGTGGATATTAATACATACAATTATTATGTACTTGTACATCCACATTCTATTACGCACGTTAGGTTGCTACGCCCACATTATGGTTATAGTGTGGTTCTTGTGTTTTGCTCGTCACCAAGAATCCATACATAGACCAGCAGATTTTTTAAATTCAGTAATTATTGACGTTTAGTTATTTTTAAAACACATAAAAAACCATTTCTTGTTTTCTTTTATCCTATAATAATTGTAATGATGATAATAATATAATATGTTCTGCTACCTATCCGACAATGTCACTAAATAAAAATAATTAATCTAATTAATAAAGAAGGTTAAATACATCCGTTGCCTGGTTTTGTGCTTCATGGTTGCCGCCAAAAGTCAAAATAACCCGAGCGCGCGTTCACTGACAAGTGACACTTTCAACTGTCGTAATGCGCTTTGCTTATTTTTTCTAATTTTCCACTCGGACCAATGAGGTTGAAAGAAGTAGTTTCTAACACTATAATAACTTCTAAGGCAAAAATAAACTAGTCATTTTTCGAAATATCTCCTCTCCTCCGGCACCGATTTTAATGCCCCTCTGCATGTTTGAACAGTACGTTATGCCCTTCCATTTGGTATATGATTCATCCTTGGCGACGCTTGGACCAACTCCCATACATTTTTGCCCACTATCATTTCTTTGCCAAATTCTTTTTTATCTTTTTTTTCGACACGTTAATCGGTGCAAATTATTTCTAAGGTTAGTAAACCAATATTAAATTTGTTTGTAAATTGTATTGTATTTCGTTTACAGTTTTGTGCTATTTAGTTATTTAGTTTATTTTACATTTTTTTTTATTTCGGTCTTAGGATTTATTTGATAGCTTAAAAATGTTCGTATGAACTAGTACTACTAATGGTTTCATTTATTGTCGTATCATCGGCACCACCCTGTATGAAGCAACAAGATGAACTCAAACTATCTCTAGTAAGTACTAACCGTCAACTGCAGTCTACTTAATAGATTAGTTTTAGAGTTCTCTAGCCCGAGGCACTAACTCCCATATCTATTATTAGTTTTCTAGAAACCACAGACTGGCCTGTTGGTCTAGTGGTTAGTGACCCTAACTGCTATGCCGGAGGTCGTGGGTTCGATTCCCACCCAGGACAAATGTTTGTGTGATGAGCACGATCATTTGTTCTGTGTCTGGGTGTAATTTATCTATAATATGTATGTATTTAGAAATATATAAGTATGTTTATCAGTTGTCTAGTACCCATAACACAAGCTCTGCTTAGCTTGGGACTAGATGGCGTTGTGTGATAGTTGTGGAATATTATTATTATTATTATATCACTAAGAATATGGGGGCAGTCTGTGTGTTAGATTGTAAAACTTTTTACATTTACGTCTCAGATTGAATATATTATAGTGTGACTGGTAATTTTATTAGGGACAGATTTTCAGCAGATTTTTTTTCGGGATTTCAGGTTTGGTCCCGTATAAAAGCTGTTTGTTATCATGAATACAATCACGTATTTAATCACTACATAGTATAAAGTCGCTTCCCTCTGTCTATGTATGCTTAGATCTTTAAAACTACGCAACGAATTTCCATGCGGGTTTTTTTAGTAGATAGAGTGATTCAAGAGGAAGGTGAGAAGCCGGGGCGGGTCACTAGTAAATTATAAAATGCCTTGACAAAGACGTGAAAAATGTTGCAGAGAAAAAAATGGACTCAAAAACTAGTAGAGTGGACTGCACCGTAGCTAAATGGCCAACCGCCAAATTAATGACGGAGTACACGTAACACGAGTGGCCAGGAGTCGTCATTCGCGTTTTCCTACATAATAATAATAATAATAATAATATTCCACAACGATCACACAAGGCCATCTAGTCCCAAGCTAAGCAGAGCTTGTGTTATGGGTACTAGACAACTGATAAACATACTTATATATTTCTAAATACATACATATTATAGATAAATTACACCCAGACACAGAACAAATGATCGTGCTCATCACATACTTACATAAACTTGCGCTTTTTTCTCATGGGGGTATACAATAAACCATTTTTCCCCACCTGCTCCGATCGTTATATAAGTACTCTTTAGTGAAAATGTAGCTTTTATTTGCGTCAATCAATTAATTATTGGCAAATACACGGACGTGGATGCCCACTTATTGGTAAATAGTTATATACACCAGGTATACCTGGTTTGTTTTCATATAAATCACACTGGAACATCGCCTGCGTAGCGTTTTTCCTACTATGGCGGGGTCAGCTTCCAGTCTAACCGAATGCAGGTTAATACCAGTATTTTACATGGCGCTACTGCCTATCTGACCTTCACAACCCACTTCAACCCAGTTAGTATTGGGTAATACGATATCCCTTTTGTCAGTCTTTAAGACCACTGACTACCTATAACGACTGTCAAACATCTACAAATGATACCGGGCTGATTATGATGATTCTCAAAAGAGACACAAATTCATTTACATGAGAACAGATGTCCTTAAACTAATATTATTAAAAAGTTCGTCACTGCATTGAACATTATTCAGTAGTTACACCCATTCAGTGCATTCAGTTTTTGAGAGTTTGCGGTAAGGTAGTTAGATAGTACTTAGTATCTTACACTTGGTTTTCGGTGGCAGGCGCCGTGTACTTGCTGTGGGGTCCCTTGGCTCTGGTCTGTGCCACGTTCTCGTGGTAGTCGTCCACCTTCTTCGTCTCCGCCGCGCTCTCCGCCTTCAGCTGGTCGTGGGCGGCATAGAACTTGCCGGTCACGGGGATGGCTGCACAAGTAAATTGCTTTTAAAACACGAGCATTTGTGTGATCGGAATGGTTCGTTGTCACTAGTACCATTGACAGTTCCATGATGGAACTACTGAATGTTTTTTTTTATCACTAGTTCCATTAAAAAAAAAACTATAGAAACTATAGCTACCAGCTACGATCCTTACGTACTCTTTTCGCTTCGTCCACGTTATACATCTGATCATCGCCAGTTTCGAGTGCTGTGCTCCTGGCCTTTGTTAAGAAAATTACCAAAGAGTTCCGTGTATGTGCTTCAAGTGCCTCCGTTCCTCATCACCTTGTGACTTAAAAGGCACACTTATCACAACAGGGCTTTCATTCAACCTCACAACTTGACCCAACCATCTGAGCCATTTCTGAGCAGCTTACCTTCGAAATTATCCTCACCTTGTCCTACTCAAGCCGTTGCTCTAAAAAGTCGCCCGCTACTGTGACATTTTCTGATAAAGCCGGTGCCAGATGACTTTATTGCCAGCCAATTACTACACGACTGGATTATTCTAGCAGGGTTATTCATAGCATAGCTTTTTATAGTTAACTATAAGTCACATTCCCCCAATTCTTGTTAAGTCTCATGTACGAAGAGGTGAGCCTATTGCCACCGACTGGGCACAATACACACCTAAAAAACGATAACAATTCACCTGTTCTAGGACCTTCTTTTATCTCCTTCTTGCTTTCAACAAGGCAGCCAGTCAAGTTTAGCTTGAGATTGGTCTAGTCTAGTCTAGAGAAAGATAAAATTTTACGACACGGTTGGCGCAGTGGCTAAGCGATTGGACTGCTGCGCCACGTGTCGCGGGTTCGATCCCCGCACGGAACAAGTATTTGTATGGCCTACAGATAGTTGTTTCGGGTGTGGGCGTGTTTGTGTATGTGAGTTTCAATGTTTGTAAACGCACCCACGATACAGGAGAAATTCCTAGGGTGGGGCAACGTTTTTAAAAAAAAAAAAAAACTACTCACATCCAAAGTTAGGTCTGTAAATCTTGTAGTTCCTAAAATGCTTTACTTCCCTGTAGATGATGGCATTGAGCATGTTGATGTCAATGGGGGCCCGCGTGCCGAACGTGCACTTGCCTTCGGTCATCCTGTCTGAAATAGAAGGGAAGTATATATTTCATATTTATTTTGGTTGAGTAGTACTGATTACCTTGTGGCATGAAGTTTGAATAAATATTGATTTAGCTCATTTTCATCATTTCAGCTGAAAGACGACCACTGCTGGACATAGGCCTCCCACAAGTGTCGCCACAGACTCACAGACCCCGTGCGTTTCGTATCCAGTGGATCCCCGCAACCTTCACCAGGTCATCGGTCCACCTAGAGGCCTTCCAACGCAACGTCTTTCATCTTGTTATGTTTACATTCTTTTAAAGTAAGTCTGGTAATGCACAGAAATAAGTATAAAATGAGGAATACCTGATTTTTGTAATCACTAAAATATTGAAAAAAAAAACACCACTCTTCGTGGTTTGTAAAGTTTTTGAAAGTTGTGAATGACAATGTCAGTTAAGTGACAGTTGTGATGGTCGTGTATTTAATTCAATAAAGAGGGTTTCTGTAAGAGTTTTTATGTGAAAATAAAACGATTTTTGGATAGGATTGGTCAACAATCGTATTATTTCCCTCGTTGGCCCAAAGGCACCTAACAAACCGATTCTACAGGATTCCCTTCGGGCCAAGGCACTTTACATTGTCATAGTGTCTACTGTAGTCAAATAAGATACTAGCTATTGCTCGCGGTTGCCCTCTGTTGATGTCTAGAAAATAAGCAACGAGAACATTTTAAATGTATAACATTCGGGGTTAATGTAGTTTTCCGTAAGTGAAAGAATTTTCGAAATCGGATCAGTACTTCCGAAGATTAGCCCCCACAAACAAACTCATTTTATTTTGTGTGATATAATATTGAGAGATAAGTGTCTAGGCTAGGCTTTCCATCTCGAGGTCACAGAAAGAATACTGTAATTAACAAAACTTTACTCGACCGGACGAACGGCTCGATTAACAAGTTTCACAAATAACAAATTCTCTCTTTCTCCATAGTGATCAATGGTAAAAATGGCGAAATATGTGTGTTCCATCATCCTACACCCTTCTGGTAACACATGCCTATTGTAACGTAACTTGTGTTCTGTTTACACCACAACTTAAACAGAGGATTAAGAACTAAACCTCGGCTAGTGGTTGTAATCAACAGGTGGGGATGTTAATTTTAATGGGTCGGTTAACGATGTTGCACGGGCTTCCAGGCTTAATCTTGAACCGGATAGATTGCTACCGGCGGCGACGGTGCACGGTGCCACCGGTCGCCGTGTATCTGGTATTACACCGGTGTATGCAGGATTTGAGGTTAAATTAAATTGAGGATGCAATCTTGATGTCTACATTTTGGATGAGGATTACATAATTAGGCTGTGAAAATGTCACCAAAGCATGTACCTAGTATGCATTTACTAACGTGTTCGTTTTCCCAATTATACAGGGTGTAAAGTGTAAACGGATCTATCACGGAGCCGTCAATCAAGCATTCTGAATCTGTACATCAAAGTACCTTAGTAACTCTACAGAAAAATTATTTAAACCCTATTCTTTTCGTATGATTTAAAAGTTGCTTTAGGAATAGATGCTGTTACAGACATCTTATCATTTTTGCTATAGTTTAAAACCTGGATTATGGCATAAGATTTTTTTTATTCCTCACCTGATGAGGCCAACCAAAACCTAAGCAGTACCTACCTGATGGAAAAACTACTAACTACTACTATTAGTAATGGCGAAATAAGGGTGTGCTGTGTATACTTCGGCCTTACCCTTCGGGGATTACAGGCGTTATGTTATATAATCTTCTTTAACGTTCCCACACCAACCGCATTTAATCTAAAAAACGTCGTCAGGCATCCAAATAATCCCCAATCAATAGGAGACATAATTTTCAAAAGGAATACCAATAAGAAATGAAAAATTCTAATAAATGACTCGTCCTTCCGCTTGGCTTCTACGGACTGAATTTAAAAAGCTGTTCGTCCCGCTATATCTCTCATTCTTTGCGGTGTCGAGCGCGTGAGGTGCCTTCGGGAGCTGGTACAGTGATAGGCGGTAGCGGGTAGTGAAGCGTTTTATGTAAGTATTTGTGACTGTAGCTTAAAATTTAACCCCTTGAACCTCCTTGCAGGATATGCCCCACATCCTTTCCTGCCCATCCTGCTCAACCAATACCACCATTCAGAGTTTAAACGAGGACAATGTTAGAGCAAGATGTTACCATATTGGTATATCAATATTGAGGTGCAATCGATTCGTTAAGAAGAACCAGTTAAAAATTTACTAGAGAAATGCGCGTAAATACTTAATGCACATTTCAACAAGTGGTGAAAGCCGATCTTTGCTGATCGGCTTTTCTCCTCATTTTCAATGATTTTTGCACACGTACGACTCAGTACAAGTTCTCAGTTCATTTCGTGTTAGGCAAGTTTGACCTACGACATGAAACCTTGCCTACAGACTAAAATACTGGGTGATTGTTCAAACTGGGTTGATTTCGAGAAATCAAACATTAAAGGTTTTTGGATATTTCCGCCTTTCCATGTCTGCCTTTCAGGATGATCAAATTCTCTCGAAACTTCCCTTGTGTTGCCGTGACATTTTTCTCAAAATAAATGTAAAGTTTTTTACAGGCACCGCTTAAATTGAGGGTCGACCCGTGCAGCTGTTATTATTTATCCACGAGCTGTTCCATCTACAACAAAAAACAATTCTAATAACCCGCTCCGCTCATAACACACAGCGCATTCCAACGAAAAATTCCAATCGGCCATCGCATCGGTGCGATATTGCGGGCCCAGGCGAAAGAGACACCGTTCGCCGCTATTTCATAAGACGTATAATTGGAATAGCCGCAGAATACCCGCGCGCCGCGGTCGCACCCGCCAATCTAAGGGACGCGCCTGATTGGCGGTTTTGAAGCCGCGTTTTGGTTTTATTGGCGGTTTGAAACGTCAGATTTAGATATGAAGGAGTTGACTGTATTGGTGAGACATCTGTTGCTTTCTTTGCAGCAGTTACATTGTTCTTCTTTATTAAGTGGTTAGTGCCTAACCAGTGTGCTTACTCTCGAATATAATTCCGATAGATCGACATTGGAATTGTCAGTCAAACGTCAGGCATTGGCTGGACTCACTGAGTCTAGCCAATCCCTGACGTTTAACTCAACCAACTGACGTTTGACCAATGTCGATCTATCGGAATTATATTCCAGAGTAAGCACCCTGGTCAGCGTTTTTATGCTGCCCACGGGCCTCTGACTTAGGTTTACCTACATCATCATTCTCCTGCCCAATTTATTTGGGGCCGGCGCAACATGTCTTCTTCTTCCATACTTTACTTATTACATTACTTTAATGTCTTAGGTTTAGGTACCTGTCGTTGAGAAATACACAATACGCGAATATGAATCCTAATAAAAATGAGCTTGACTTGTTTTAATTAAACTTGGTAGTCCGCCTGTCCGACGGTCACACGACTAGACTGTCACCTTACAGCTGTTACATTTTGCCGAAGTTTTGGTGTCTAAGATTTTTTTGCAGTGTAGTCAATAGGTACTGATCGCGCCAGGACTCAGCCGAACCTTATCTCGGGCCCATGGGAGACAGGTCTCAGAACAGCTGCCGTCCTAACGGGATCAAATAGACGCGATACGCGCCTCCGAACAATATTACAATTTCTGAACTTAAAGCTACCCTTACCTCATTTCTTCGAGCCGGTCTCACTTCCTTGACCCCTCGCAAGTTGTGTAACTGTGTATGTGTATAATGAGTGTATATGACCTTGCGATGGTTTGCTGGTAGTTCCGGACGATTCTTCCACGTCGCTGCAAGCCACGCCGTTAACGCGAGCCACCACACTCACTCCGTATTAGTCTAATCCCAAAAGCCTCGGTGCTTTCCCACTAGCACTCCCGTGACAAGGCAAACCAATGATATTATCAATAACCCGTTCGACATTCACAGCGTCGCTAACCGTACTGCTTAACTAGTATAATTGGGTGCCGCGAAATGACTCCACAAGTCGATTTAATCAATGCGCGTGCTCTTTCACCCGTGATTCTATGGCTACTATAATATTCGTTCGACGCCCAGCGCGACTCAATACGAACTACTTCACGCCGAGCCCAGCGCTCGACCTCTCTCCCTCCGCCCCTGTCGCCCCGAGGCGGAGAAAATCAAAAATCTGAAGGTAGATTATAAACAATCACCCCCCCCGGACCGACCCGTTGTCGGTCCGCTCAAACTCCCGGGAGTCGAGATAAAGTTGAAACTGCCCGTCTAAGGATCGAGTCCCTCACCTGGACGTCTGCGATCCTTGGAAACCCATCCTTGCCCGTAATCAGGTTAACAATGCGCCCCCGTCGCCAACACAACGGTGATAGGTTAGCATCCTTAACCAGAACGAGGTCTCCAACGCAGGGTGGGGTCGTCCTGTCCGTCCACTTAACGCGTTGCTGTAGAATATGCAAATACTCCAGCGACCATCGCTTCCAAAAATTTTGGCTCATTTGCCGTAACATCTGATACCGCGACAACCGGTACAACTTGACATCAGCATATGGATATTCCGGCAAGGCGCTAAGTGGTTGGCCAATCAAAAAATGACCTGGGGTAATGGCCTCAAGGTCATTCGGGTCAGCGCTCAACGGGCACAAAGGTCGCGAGTTTAAGACCGCCTCAATTCTGCAAAACACCGTTGACAACTCCTCAAAGGTGAGAATCGTTGAGCCGATGACCCGATACAAGTGAGTCTTAGAAGACTTAACTACTGCCTCGAAAATTCCACCCCAGTGGGGGCATCCAGGTGGACTAAAATACCACGAAATGCCCCGACTGGCGAGGCCCGTGCCAATCTCTCGCTCATTCTGACTTAAAAACAATACAATTTTCTTTAAGCACCGGTCGGCGCCCTTGAAGTTGGTACCACAGTCCGACCGAATCAGTGACGGTACTCCCTGTCTAGAAACAAATCGATCTAACGCCGCCAGAAAGGCCTCCGTAGAGAGATCGGCCACCAATTCCAAATGAACGGCCTTGGTCGCCAGACACACGAAGACACACAGATATGCCTTAACCGACTTCGCGTTGCGAAGGTGCGATGTCTTGACCATGAAAGGCCCCGCGAAATCTGTCCCTACGCCAGCAAATGGCCGAGCCTCCGTGACTCGATCGGCCGGGAGATCTCCCATTCGTGGCTGCATTGTGGCTGCCTTGAGTCGGTAACAAGGCAAGCAACGAAACACAACGCTCCGTATGATTCTGCGGGCCGATAAAATCCAAAATTCACGCTGCAAAATGCCCAGAAGGGTGTTACAGCCTGCGTGTGAATTCTTGGTGTGACGGTCCCTAACCAACAACTCCACCAAAGCTTCTGAATGAAGCACTTTCCCATGAACGTGACCGGCGCGATCCAACCGGTTGGGTCGAACGTTCGTGCGATAGTCGAAAGGACCGATCGCTTGGTCCAGGTCTTCGACAGCAACTCGGCCTCACAACTGTATGTGAAGGCATCCTGACTCGGTCGATACTGGACCCCTAAAATGGCCAACGCATGAAGATTCTCCGAATCCTCAAACAAATGCGGGTCTTGTTGATACTCAGTTGGCAGTCCTGCCAGTACCTCTGGGCAGTTCGACAGCCATTTCCTGAGTTCATAGCCACCGGAGGCCATGAGCGCCACCAATTCATCCCTTAAGATGAGCGCCTGCTCAATACTGTCTGAGCCCGTACAAATGTCGTCTACATAGACGTCCCTATCAATGACAGCAGCCGCGCGGGGAAAGCGGAGCCGTTCTTGATCAGCCAGTTCTCGTAGCGTACGCATGGCTACATATGGGCTGGGCTTTAATCCGTACGTGTTTGTGTTGAGCTCGTACGTGACCATCGGTTCTTCTGGGCTCTCTCGCCACAATATCAGCTGGAACCGACGGTCGTCTGGATGAATCTCAGTTTGACGAAACATCATCCGTACGTCCGTAACGAAGACAACCTGGTGTCTCCTGAAGTCCGTGAGAATGTCTGCAATGTCTCTGGTCAGCTTAGGACCAGCATGGAGACATTGATTCAGGGACACCCCGCTAGACGTCTCCGCGCTCCCGTCGAACACGACCCTAATCTTTGAGTCAGGTGTCTTCAAAACAGCATGATGAGGCAACACATAATGCTCCTCATGACGATAGTCAACCCTGGACACCGACATGTGACCCAACGTCAGGTATTCGCGCATGAACTCCACATACTTCTGTCGGAAGTTGGAGTCCCGCTTCATGCGCCTTTCCATTGCCACTAACCGCTTTTCTGCCAGACTCCATGAGCTCCCCAGCGGAGGTCGAGTTGACAGAAATGGCAACCTTGTCATAAATCTACCCGATGGGAGGCGCACCGTGTTACATCGATAGAATGTTTCGCACTCCTCATCACGTGGGTTATTTCTAAGAGCGGTGGGTGGCTCTTCCGTTGCCCAGAACCGTTGCAGGACGTCGGATAACACGCTGCCATAATATATGGAGCTATAATCCGTTGAGTGCTGTGGTTCCCGTACTGGGCCCAATAACGCGTAACCACCTGCGGTACGCATGGCCACAACCCCGTTTGGTTGCAGCTCCCGTTTGCCGCTTCGGAGCAGCTTCCCGAGAACGTCAGACCCAAGTAAAACGTCCACCCGTCCGGGGATCGCAAAGTGGGGATCGGCTAACTCCAATCCATTGGTCAACCCTTTTACCGCAGACGGTAACCGAGTCTGAGGGAGGACCCCAACCACTTCGTCCAAAACGATCGCCGTGGCATTCACCCGCGTGACCGATGCCGTGTCACCCATCTCGAACAGGAATGTCGTCTGACCCCTGAGGTGAGGCACCCGATTGCCACCTATACCTACGGCGCCATCCCGTGATGGCTCTAATGTAAGGCCCAGCTTTTTCACTAAACAGCTGGACACAATACAACCTTGTGCCCCTGAATCTAACAGTGCTCGCACGTGCACCGGCTGTCCGTCAGTACCCCTGACAGTAATCCTAGCCGTCGGTAATAATACCGTTACTGTCGGGGTGGGCACCACTGACGAACAGGCTGCTAGTTGCTAATAGGAGGCACCTCCCTCCTCCCCTGCCGGAGGGGGAGTAAATACTGTCCCAGTATACGGGTCCCAACCCGGGTAGTAACCCTCCCGACCCATCGGTGACATCCGTGCCGGTCGGAAGTAGCCTACTGGCATCCTTCCGAACGGTGGCGGGCGCGCCGTCAGCCGAGGGCGTTCTGCGAGAGGCGGGGAGAAGCGACTACTCGGGGGTGGCAACATGCCCCCCAACGCATTCGAGTACGCCGCGTAACCCGTCTGTACTACCTCCGGGCCCCTGCCCGAGTCTCGGTGCCTATCCCCCCCCCGCGGGGAAGACGACGGTATCGGGTTGTGCTCTGGATCAGCCCTTGGCCCACCCCCCCGAGGGGGCGGCGACCGCTGATTCCTGGCCGACCCACCCCCCCTAGGGGGGGGTGACCGACCACCCGAATCTGGCTTAGGAGAGGGGGGGTGACCTCCCGGCGAGGCTCCGTGCACCTCCCTACTCTCCGCCAGGCATAGCAACTCGTGATGGGCTCCTCCGCAGGTTCCACAGTTAGTGGTCCTGTGGCACTCACGTACAAAGTGAGTCCCCAAGCAGCGGAAGCACAAATAGCGCTGCTTGACCACCCCTCTTCGTCTATGCACCCGCTGCGCCTTAAAGTCCGCGCATGCGGCGAGACCGTGCCCTTCCTTCCGACAGAAGGCGCACACTTCCGATTGGAGGGCGTGGTATTTCTTCCCCCCCCGACGGGGCTCAACCGGCTTGGGCCCGCTCGTACGTCGGGTTGACGGAGGAGGGTGCGACGTGGATGCCCCTTGGCAATCCGCCCGCCGGCACTCGCCTTCTAAAAACACCCTCAAGTCATCGTAACTTGGGAGGTGGTCCGTCGATTCGCCACCATGTGACTGCTCAAAGCGCGCCACCACGTCGATCGGCAACTTCCGTAAAACCCTATTGACGATGATATATTTATTGTCCCCTAACGACAACTTAAGTCGATCTAACGTGTTCACCGCAACCGTGACCGGATTAAGGATTTTCGCCCTTATTTCGTACACGTTAGACACCTTCGGGATTTCAAAAATCTTATCGATGAGGCCATCAACTATTAATCGCCGATTATCATATCGGTCGATTAATAGGCCCCATGCCGTCTCATAACTGGCGTCCGTAATCTCCAGGTGGGTCAAGATGTCGTGCGGCTCACCGTTAAGCCTACCCATTAATTGAGCCATCTTGTAGGCGGGCGAGAGATCCGTACGCGAATGCCCGACACTATTAAAAATATCGCGGAATCGCGGCCAATCGGCATACTCGCCGCTAAACTCGGGTACATGTACTGGTGGCAACGGCGCCTGAATCCCTACGCCTGCTGGCCGACATGAATCCCTGACGTCACCCATGCGCGATCGCTCAATGTCGGCCGCCGCCTGGATTATGCTCATGGACATTTCCCCACACTGGTCCACATTGCCCCGTACCACCTGAGCATCCTTGTCCACCGACGACAGATCCGTCGATTCGAGACATGCTAAATACTCAGCGTGACACTTTAACACGGCGTCATATCGTTCGTCAACTTGCCGAGCGCGTGACAATAACGCATCTTCACGATCGGTGCGACCTACCAACGTAACAACCGATGAAAACCATCTCAATTCAGCTTCGATTCTGGCTGCGATAGTTTTCGTTACTGACGGAGCCATAGTACCAACTTCAATACGCGATTATGCAATAATAAATAACAATAACCAAAAAAAATAACAATTATTGTATCCGGAACTAACAATAATAATATATTCGTTGAGTGAATAAATCTACGACGCTATGCCAACTCTTGAACTTATTCCTCTACGTGCTCTAGAGGTTATTCCTCTATGTCTCAAATGTTGACAATCATAACACGATTTGTGATGAGGTTATATTTGTGCGTAACCGAACGTAAATAACAAATTATTTTATCAACGAATATTCACATTCCATTTATGTACTTATTATTAATAATTCCAAACTCAACTTGAGGTGTACACTGGTATGTAGGTCAATGTACTACTACCTACAAGTTGAATTTGTACATGAACACAATTTTTACAAAGTAAATTGGTACCAAGTACCTACTAATTTTTACAAAGTGGGTTTAAATAAACCAAGCTCTGCTACCAGATTTTGATCGCGCCAGGACTCAGCCGAACCTTATCTCGGGCCCATGGGAGACAGGTCTCAGAACAGCTGCCGTCCTAACGGGATCAAATAGACGCGATACGCGCCTCCGAACAATATTACAATTTCTGAACTTAAAGCTACCCTTACCTCATTTCTTCGAGCCGGTCTCACTTCCTTGACCCCTCGCAAGTTGTGTAACTGTGTATGTGTATAATGAGTGTATATGACCTTGCGATGGTTTGCTGGTAGTTCCGGACGATTCTTCCACGTCGCTGCAAGCCACGCCGTTAACGCGAGCCACCACACTCACTCCGTATTAGTCTAATCCCAAAAGCCTCGGTGCTTTCCCACTAGCACTCCCGTGACAAGGCAAACCAATGATATTATCAATAACCCGTTCGACATTCACAGCGTCGCTAACCGTACTGCTTAACTAGTATAATTGGGTGCCGCGAAATGACTCCACAAGTCGATTTAATCAATGCGCGTGCTCTTTCACCCGTGATTCTATGGCTACTATAATATTCGTTCGACGCCCAGCGCGACTCAATACGAACTACTTCACGCCGAGCCCAGCGCTCGACCTCTCTCCCTCCGCCCCTGTCGCCCCGAGGCGGAGAAAATCAAAATCTGAAGGTAGATTATAAACAGGTACTATTCTACGATCAAGAATTGATGGCTCTTTCAGCAAGTGGTTTCACCCCGATTGCTGTTTTTTTTGTGTTTATCATTAATTAAAAATACACGTTCTTAGAATGTAGTGTATCCCATCAAAACTTCTTGTTCATTAATGAGCCACCATTATCAGAGTAATGGACACCTCGGTTGAAAAATTGACGTTAATTAACGTTGAACTAAATAAAAACCGGCCAAGTGCGAGTCGGACTCGCGCACCGAGGGTTCCGTAAAAAAAATATATTATGTGATGTAACTAAAAATTTATGGTTTTCGTAATTATTCCTTTATCTATGCTATAAGACGTTGCTTCGTACCAAATTTCAAGATTCTGAGTTCACGGGAAGTACCCTGTAGGTTTTGATTCCCTTGCGAGTGTCGAAAATTTGCGGCATAAACGGGAGTATCTTGATGTAACTAAAAATTTATGGTTTTCGTAATTATTCCTTTATCTATGCTATAAGACGTTGCTTCGTACCAAATTTCAAGATTCTGAGTTCACGGGAAGTACCCTGTAGGTTTTGATTCCCTTGCGAGTGTCGAAAATTTGCGGCATAAACGGGAGTATCTTTTGATCGCGTTGACTTAGAAGTTTGATTTTTTCACAGCTCCAAGAGACCATAGACTTGAGTATTTGATATGAATTTCAGCTTGATACCTCCACGCGTTCCTGAGAAAAAAGGTCTTGACAGACAGACAGACAGACAGACGGACAACAAAGTGATCCTATAAGGGTTCCGTTTTTTCCTTTTGAGGTACGGAACCCTAAAAATTAACAGATTTGTCAGTTACAAATTCTGTAAGGAATTTTAACTGCACAAGGAAGATTTGTACTTTAAATAGAGTGATGATTTTGTCGGATAACTGGTAACTTGCTGGATAAGAATAGCTGAGGATCGAGAGATAAATTTAGCGCGATTGGAGAGATATATCCATGTCCAGGCTTCTATACCTAGGCTGATGGTGCATGGAGCGTCTGCCATCTGACTGCCGATGCCGCCATCTGAAAGTCAACAGGATAAGTAGTAAGAATGAATCACCTTTATCTGTGATTGTAAAACCAGTTTTCTTCTAGTCTTGTCCAGATCGTCCCGCCATCTTCTACGCTTTCTGGTTTAGTCAGGGCTACTAATTTACGTTTTGGGGCGCAGTGGTGTTGCGTACACTGTCGGTTAGTTTGTCGATCCATGACGTTTGTAAAAGTGCTAAAAACGCCGCGTTTGAACTGGCAGACGCATTTGAAGCCACAGATGAATTCCCGGGACGTTTGCGGCGCGTGACAATAGTCACGGTGTAATGACTGCCTCTGACGGGAGCCGCTGAGACGCTGAGCCGCCGCAATCTGATAATTTACTATTAACTCAAACTTACAAGTAAACCGTAAACTTTCAACAAAGTTTAGCGTCAAAGTCGGTGTCAGAAGTCGAAGAACATGATGACTGATAAACTAATAACATACATAACATAACATCACGCCTGTAATCCCCGAAGGACTAAAGGCAGAGTTGGATCTAATAGTATACACCCACATTTCGCCAGCTATGTTTAAGCCCCATGTAATAAGGGGTGACCCTATTGCCATCAAACGGGCACAAGACCAGACTCCTACTGTGACTGCTACTGAGAAATTCGCGATTCAAAAACACGATAACATTTTTCCCGACCCGAGAAATATAATAAATTAATAATTTTGATTCAATGTTTTTTGCAACTAATTGGACTCGTTCCTGACTGATTGACCAGAGAAGGCAGAACAATGGGAGAGTGGGAAAGGAATGGTGGGAGGCCTTTGACCAGCAGTGGGACAGCATAATTATGCTAATTTAAAACATGCCTTTTACGCTATTGCTCTACTCATGATATGACGATATTTTTTTATTTTATTTAGTATGGGTGTTGTATATGTGTGCTAACAATATCTATGTGTGCGTGGCTGCGCCCGCGCCTTGTGCCCAACAGCAAATAAAGCAGTGTGTCGATAGCTGTCATGTGTTTCACTTGTCTCCCGTATTAAGAACCCAACAGTGGCGACGAGTATCTATTACCCACATCTTTATTTAATTATCGGAAAAAATGAACAGTTTTGGCATTTTGTCTACATTTGATCACAACGTGCAAGAATGGAAGTCTTATAAAGGCCGAATTACGCAATGGTTTATTGCGAACGACATCGTCCAGAAGAATGACGCAGCTGGAGCCAAGCGACGGGCGATCCTGCTCAGCGCGCTTAGTGACGGTACTTACAAGTTGGCAACGGATCTGGCGCTGCCAAAGGAAATCCAGGAAGTACCGTATGACGATATAGTGCAGTTATTGGATGAGCATTTTCTTCCAAAAATATGCGGCTTCAGCGAGCGTTACAATTTTTACGCGGCTGCGCAGCAGCCGGGCGAGACGTACACGCAATGGGCGTCAAGGCTACGAGGACTAACAGCTCATTGTAGATTTAGTAACGTCGAAGAAGCGTTACGAGATCGGTTTGTCATGGGAATGACACCAGGCAATGAACGAGAGAAGCTGTTCGCGCAGGACATCGACAAGCTGACCCTGGCCAAGGCAGTGGAGCTGGCGGAGAGCGTGCGGTGCGCACGTGCTGGTGCCGCCACTACTACGGCTGTCCCTGGGCAACAGCCGGTGTTCAAGATCGCCAAACAAGAAAACAGTGCTAAAACAAGTAGTGCCGGTAAAATAAAGTGTACAGTGTGCGGTCGAAATAATCATGAGTCATCCCAATGTCGGTTTGCAAGCTATAAATGTAATAAGTGCAACACCAAGGGTCATTTACGTAAAATGTGCAAGAAAGTTAATTACGTATCGACAGGTGATGTGAGTGAGGACGACGACGGTAAGTCATTGTTTAACATTCGCTCAGTCCGGGGGGAACCAATGACAGAAACAGTTTCGATTTACGGGAAGAATGTACAATTTCAAATAGATAGTGGATCGGCCGTGACAGTTATTTCCGAATGTACTTATAAAAACATGTTCAGTAATATTCCGTTACTAGATTCCAAAAAAAGTTTTATTAGCTATACCGGCAATATTATGAAATGTGTAGGGTACGTAAACTTGCCTGTGGCGTACATGAGACACACTCACACATTGGACATGTACGTCATTCGCAATGGCGGACCACCGTTATTAGGCAGAGATTTTATATCTAAATTTAAACTTAAGTTAACGCCTTGTAATTTTCTGAAGGGTGAGCAGAGTATGGTGGATCACTTGCAATCGCGTTTTCGGGAGGTATTTTCGGACAAGCTGGGTAAATTTAATAAATATCGTGTAAAATTAAAATTAAAAGATAATTCGAAACCGATATTCTGTAAAGCGCGTCCAATTGCTTTCGCGTTACGGGAAAAGGTCGACAAAGAGATAACACGTTTGGTGGATCTAGGTGTTCTTAAACCGGTTTCGCACTCAGAGTTCGCGTCACCTATTGTCCCCGTGCTAAAGCACAACGGTTCGGTTAGATTGTGCGCCGACTATTCGGTTACTATCAACAAACAGCTGTTGATAGAACACTATCCTCTACCCACGGTACATGAACTTTTTTCAAGACTGTACGGAGGCCAACAGTTTTCAAAAATTGACTTGTCTATGGCCTATAATCAATTCGTGTTAGACGAAGAGTCCCAACCCGTTACATGTATCAATACACATCGGGGACTATTTAATTATACTCGACTTGTGTTCGGCCTGTCTAGTGCGCCGTCTATATTCCAACGCGCTATGGAAACTATGCTATCGGGACTAGACGGGGTTCTGTGTCTGCTTGATGACATTTTAGTCACGGACCAGACCCCAGAGGGGCATATGAAAAAGTTGAACATAGTTCTGCAAAGACTTCAGGATGCAGGGTTAACTGTTCAGAAAGAAAAATGTGATTTCTTCAAAAACGAAATTAAATATTTAGGTTACATAATTAACAAGGATGGATTACAGAAAGATCCAGCTAAGGTGAAAGCTATAGCTGATGCGCCGGTTCCATCCGACGTTAATACATTGCAATCATTTCTAGGACTTGTAAATTATTATAGGAATTTCGTGGCGGGAGCATCCTGTATCCTGAGTCCATTGTATGACCTATTAAAAAAGGAGGTTAAATGGGACTGGTCTACGTCACGTCAAGAAGCGTTTGACAAAATAAAGAAATGTTTGACGTCTGATCAGGTCTTATCACACTTTAATTCAAACGCCAAAATAGTTTTAACAGTCGATGCTTCGCCGAGTGGGTTAGGTGCTATTTTGTCCCAAATAGACAGTGACGGGTTGGAGCGCCCAGTGGCATTCGCTTCCCGCACGTTGAATTCTGCTGAGAAAAATTACTCGCAAATACAGAAAGAGGCGACTGCGATCATATTTGGAATACGTCGGTTCCATCAGTATTTATATGGCAGATCAGATCCATTCATATTACGTACGGATCACAAGCCACTAATTTCTATTTTCGGGCCACATAAAGGTATACCGGAGGTATCGGCTAATAGATTGCAGAGATATGCGATGTTTTTAAGTGCATATAACTACATAATTGAGTATGTTCGTAGCGCCGACAACAACGCGGACTATCTGTCTCGGGCGAGTTTACCGGCTGAGGCGGGGCGGGTACGCGCCGCGAGTGAGGGAGACAACGTAGGCGCGCACGCTGCCGCAGCCGCCGCTCCCATTGATCGCGCATCGTACGTTAACTTTGTTGTCGAAGGCGGCATGCCGTTGACTTTGAATGATTTACGCAAAGCAACTAAAGAGGATACTATATTACAGTTAGTGGTAAATAATGTTCAAAACGGTTGGCCTAAAAAAATAAAGGACCCGCAGTTAAAACCCTATCATTTATGTAAAACACAACTATCATATGAAGACGGTTGTTTGATGAGGGGTCATAAGGTGATTCTTCCCGAATCTTTGCGATCGAAGGTTTTAATTGAGTTACATAGCTCGCATTTAGGTATCGTAAAAACGAAATCTGAAGCTAGATCTCGGGTTTGGTTCCCAGGCATTGATGCAGCACTAGAAAAAATTATAAACTCGTGCGAAATATGCAAACAGCTACGGCCTTCACCGCCCAGGGCGCCGTTAGCACCGTGGGAGTTTCCCCTTACTCCATTCCATAGGTTACACGTCGACTTCCTTGGTCCGCTCAACAATCAAATGTTCCTAGTAGTGGTAGATGCGCACACCAAATGGTTAGAAGTATACGACGTGAGCACTTCTACTACCTCCGCGACCGTTACAGAAAAACTTTACGATTTCATGTCTAAGTACGGACTACCACACACAATCGTTAGCGATAACGGGACGGCGTTTACATCCGCTGAGTTCACAAAATTTTGTTTACTAAATGGTATTGCTCATCTTACTTCACCACCCTACAATCCCGCTAGTAATGGACAAGCAGAAAGTTTTGTGAAGATTGTCAAAAAGGGCATAAAATCAAGCGTTTTAGGTTCACGCAGTAGAAATGAGAGTAAACTAAAAATGTTGAAATATCTGTTTGACTACAGGAATTCAGTACATTCTGTCACGGGTTTCTCACCGGCTGAGTTAGTGTTTGGGCGAAAGCTAAGAACACGTCTAGATTTACTTCACCCAAAGTTAACGACGACCCCACTCACATCACTTATTGATGATGTTAAAAAAAAAGCAGTGCTCGCAAATTAAATGTTATGGCGGTAATAATAAACAAGTGTATAACCCGGGCGCGTATTTCCATTTCCGTGTTCATTAGGAGGCAGTACTGCCATGAAACACGCACGGGTTTGTCGCGCTAACTGCCTTTACAAACTCGTGTTCAATTCAGAGTGCGCGTCCTCCAATCGCGCACGGGTTTGCAACGCCAACTGTTCTTCTAAACACGTGTTCAAGGCGATGGTGCATGGAACTTAGCCATGAAGTTCGCGCGTAGGTAAACTACGCTTGCTCGCGTCTCGCCACTTCGTTTGAGTTGTGTTTTTGTAATTCATTCATAACAAATTCATGTACAACCAACATCGATCGCTCGCCGCAAAGAAAGAGGTCTACCATAGAGTAAAGTAATATATCGGTTATAGAGAGCCCTCTCGCAGAATTTTTTGATGACCGCTAATGTCAATTGATCGGATTAATAGCGCCATCTATTATCGCCATCCACAAACTTGAGATATATATAGCTATACTAGCTGTAGGTACTACACTAGTGCCATAGACTGCTTCCTTACTAAAATGCTTGTTTTTAATTTGATAAAGTTTTACTTGTATAATCATAGTAAAACTTTATCAAATTAAAAACAAGCATTTTAGTAAGGAAGCATCAATTTCAAGAGATACACAGTGGATGCTTAAAAAAAACAATAACTTATTTTACATAAAACATTTATTTGTTTATTTTTATAAGTTTGCGCTGCTGCTTTAGTCTCACCATGATAAGTGATTTATCTACAGAACGCGAGAGCACTTTTTCCTCTAAACTAAATCTGCGACCAGAAGGCTTCTTGCTTGTCTGGGTGTACTGCATTTTCGTGCAAATGTTTGCTGCTGGTGTCATTTTGTTCGTAGCTCAAATCACAGAATAACTTCGTAAAACTCTCACACTTCACTACGGACTCGACTCAACGCGGCTCGGCAGATTAATTTCTCGAAGAAAGACACAAATATATGGACGAAAACTACAAACAAGCTCTAGCGCAGGTAGGAAGCAGTCGCCATATTTGTTATCTGACAATTTGGTAATCATTCATTACCAAATTAATAATTCACTGTGTTGCTATTGTAATTATTACACTGCTTGCAATCTACACATATATTTGCAAATAACAATAAAACATGTTAAATAACAATAAAACATGTTAAATAACAATAAAACATGTTAAATAAAATAATAAGGTTACGAAATTATATTTAATAAATAATATTTTTAATCACAAATTAAATTGTGTCGATGGTGTCGCCATCTGTGGTGAGATAAAGTAACTAAATGTTTTGGATGGTGATACAAGGTGTCGCTTTGTGAAAAAAAATACCTCAAATCTGTCAATGTATGGAATTGTCCTACCCCTGAGGTCTACCATGCAGTGGAAGGATTCAATCAGGACGACCAGCCAAGTCAGAAACTGTGAAAAGAAAACGTCTTCATAATATTGCATCTAATATTGATGATAATCAGCCTCCTGCCAAAAAACATTGATTATATAAAATTACTTCTTTATATTTGTTTATGTACCTACTTACGTTGATTGCCTACAATACAATACCATACTCGTGCATCTTATGTAGATTTATTTTGGTCCTAATAAAAAGTTAAACACTTCGTATGAGTGGGCAAGAATGCCCATTAATTAAACACAAAAATGCCTTCAAACAAACACGGATTTGTGGTGCTTAATCCAAGGCGCATGCTCCTTGCAAATCCGTGCGCGATTGGAGGACGCGTACTCTGAATTGAACACGAGTTTGTAAAGCATGCTCCTTGCAAATCCGTGCGCGATTGGAGGACGCGTACTCTGAATTGAACACGAGTTTGTAAAGGCAGTTAGCGCGACAAACCCGTGCGTGTTTCATGGCAGTACTGCCTCCTAATGAACACGGAAATGGAAATACGCAACCCGGGCGATGAGGTTATGTTTAAAAAATTTGAAAACAACCGCAAATTTATTTGGTGCAAAGGGACTGTTGTAAAAAGACTCGGAAAAGTGTTGTATTTGATTAAAGACCATGGTTCATCATCAGATGTTAAAAAACATAAAAATCAAATTGTATTAAATAAAGGTATGTCTCCATCCGGGGATTTGGACGATTTCATGTTGGAAAGCGACCCAACTCAAAGAGAACCCAGTGATGCTCAGTCACCGGATAGTGGGGGGGGAGAAAGGAATGAGGTGGAATTGTCATCCTCACCTTCACTGAATTCGAGATGTTCCAGTAGACTGTTGCGGGACATACCAAGGGTCATTTACGTAAAATGTACTTACTCTTGACCTCAATCTTGCCCTAAGGGCAGATATGAGGTCGACAATGGAACGAGCTTACCCAGAAGAAGCCTATTTACTCGCGAATTTAATAGATTGGGGTTATATGAACTCGGGAAAACCGACGCAGGCAGGGTGTTCCACTCCTTGGCTGTACGAATAATGAAAGTCTTAGCAAAACGCTTCGTACGAATGTGTGGAACATCGACAAGGTATGGGTGATAACCTGCAGTACGCCTAGTCTCTCGATGGAAGAAGGGAGATGGTGGAATAAGCTCGTGGAGCTCTTGCGCACACTCTCCGAAGTACAGTCTGTAGAAGACCGACAGACATGCAACTTTGCGGCGGTGGGCCAGGCTATGTAGCTTGGCAACCAGCTTGGCGTCACCAATCAGCCTCCTGGCTCTGCGTTCTACTGAGTCGAGTGTGGCAAGTTGGTATTTGGCTGAGCCATCCCAAAGGTGACAGCAGTACTCCATGCCGGACCGGACTTGAGCTTTATAAAATATTGAAAGCTGTCCAGGCTTGAAGTACCGCTTGACGATGATGATGATAATAGCATTGACTGCCTCTTTAGTCTAGTGGTCCCAAGCGCGCCTGCTGACCATATGGTCCTGGGTTAGATTACCAGGTCGGGCATAGTGTCTTCTCAGTAGCAGGCACGGCATTAAGATTTGTACCCGGTTAATCCATTGATGGCAACAGACTTGTCTCTAATGCATGGTAATCAAACATCTGGGTGTACTATTAAGTGTATACCTCTGTGTTACCCTTCGTGGATTACAGGCGTGACGTTATGTTATTTATGTTATGTATCAAATAGTAAGAATCCTGAATCAACTAGATTACAGCAATCAACCGCTAAATTACAACGACAACACAGTAGGATTAAAAACAAATCCACCTCACGAGACTCGTCTAATGGATTTTAGATTAATCCGTTTCCGTTCATTCGAGAACACTTTCATTTTGTATTGAAACTAACTAAATAACGCTCATGATTGCAACCGACCCACCTGGACACCTGTAAATGAAGATGTAATATGAGCTGGAAAATACACTGGCTGTAGGATAACCTTGATTTGGTACAGACAGCAGCCCATCACGCATACTTGTACTATCAGTGTTTCTTTAATAGATCTCCTACTTTTTCAAGGTTGATTAGGAAAATTTGACAGTTTTGGGTAGCACGATCTGCTGACGCCTGTTCTTTCACACTAATTTATATATGTATAAGACAATTTCTTTGGAATTTTAAATCAAATAGACGATTGTGTTGTTCTGAAATAGAATTTTTATTTAAGTAATTTGTAACATACTATAACAATATTATAATCTTAAACTTATCTTAAACATAGCTTACCTGAAATAGAAAAACGACATTTAAAGTCTATTAACTTAAAATAACTATTCTTAGGCTTTTTACTACCATTTAAAACAATCTTGAAAAAAACAATCTTGAAAATACTTTAGTTCATTGACATGTGTCAACGCCAAACGTTAAAACTGCTTTATCAACTGTTGGCTGCTAGCGCCATCTATCATTAAATTACAGTACAAATTAAAGAAACTTAAACATAGTTTCTTTACATCTCCCTCCCCAAATATGAAAATTTTTACCAAAATTTTCACTATCTACTACTACTAATACTAATTAAAACTAAATTTAAATTTTCCAATAATATTAAATCTAAATAATGTCTAAATAACATATTTTTTTCTGTCTCATTTCTGTTTTTATGTAGGTATTGGTATAAGTTTTGTGACATGAAAGAGATTTGACTCTAACTTTTTATGACCTGTATTAATTCTATATATTGAATTTGATATTTTTTCAATAATTTTAAAAGGACCAATCTTCAGTTCATCTAGTTTATTTCTATTTAATTTGTTCCCATTCTCTACATAAATCATATCCCCGATATTAAAATTATAATGAGTTCTATTTTTATCAAATATTCGTTTATTGTAGTTGTGCGATTTTAATGTATTTTCAAATGCTATTTCCCTATCTTTAATCCATTCCTCTTTTGTCTTATCTTTTTTTAGTTCTTTTGGCAAAAAAGAAACATCTGTACCATCTAACAAGTATTTTGGTGCAAAGCCAGTAACTGTATGTTCTGTATTATTATATTTATCTACACAATTATGAGCAATGGTCGTCCATGCTATTTTATTATTTTTTTCATTTATTTTACATCGGATTTTGTTTACAAGCGTTTGATTAAGTCTTTCATTTAAACCGTTTGAAAACGGGGCATTTACTGCAGTGAAGATCATTGGTATTGATTTTTCATTTAAAAATGTTTTGAATTCTTTTGAATTAATGCCCGGGTATTGATCAGTGAGAAGCATTCCAATTGTATCTGAATCTGTTACAGTATTGATTAGTTTAACAAAATCGTTTGCACTTTGTGTTTTTGAGGTAACTATATAAGCATATCGTGTAAAGTGGTCCACTAAAAGGTGTAAATATCTTTTCGTTGATCGTGAGCCTCCAAAACCTCCAATCGTGTCAATTGAGACTATTTCAAACGGTTTTGTTGCAGGACCTAAATGTGACATTAAACCATACTTATCCTGTCCCCTTGTTTTATTTTTAATGCATATCTCACAACTTTTACAATGTCCTTTAATATTTATTGTTAAATTTTTTGCTGTATAAAACATACTAATTTTGTTTTGCATTTGTTTGACACCTAAATGACACATGTTTTCATGTACATCTTTGATAAGTTTTTTACTGAAATCTTCTGATAAAATAATTTTTTCACGTTTTCTAACTTTTTTATAGTAAACATTGTCTCTTGATATTAATTTCGATTTATTATTTTGTATATCTTCATTGTTTACCTGATCTGTAATAATATCATTTAATGTTACCATGTTTACAATTTTTAATTGTTCATCTGTATCCTCATTTGCATCCAATACTGGGTTCCTACTTAAACAATCTGCTTCTATATTTTCTTTTCCCGGAGCGTATTTAATTTTAAAATCATACTGTGATAGGTAATACGTTAAATCTCCTAATTCGTCATCTGTCCTAGATTTAATATTTAAATTTTCTAATGGCTTATGGTCTGAATATACTGTAAAAGACTTACCTATTAACCAATATTGCCAGTATCTTATTGCTTCTTTAATAGCTAAACATTCTAAATAAATTGCCTTTCTTTTCTTTTGTACTTGATTTAATTTCTTCGAGAAGTATGCCACTGGCTTATTTTTTCCATTTGGTTGTGTTTGTTTTAACACTGCCCCAATACCTTCTAAAGATGCATCTGTGTGAATATTTATTGGTAGCTTCTGATCAAATATTTCTAAGATTGGTTGTGAGCACAATAAGTTCTTTATGACTTCAAAAGATTTTTGACAATCTGCAGACCAAATAAATTTCTGATTTTTTCTGAGTAAATTATGTAAAGGTTCTAAAATAAGTGCACTTTTTGGTATATACTCGTGATAGAAGTTAATTTTACCCAGAAATTGCCTAACATTTTTTTGAGTTTTTGGTATTGGGAAATCTTTTATTGATACTAAATTATCTCTTACTGGCCGTACTGTATTATTATGTATTATATGACCGAGATATTTTACTTTATCCGAAGCAAATGTACATTTTGTAAATTTTAGTCTAAAACCCTCGATTTTTATAGCTTCTAACAATTGTGTCAGATGATCAATGTGCTCTGGAAAAGTCTTAGAAAATATTAGGATATCATCTATGTAGTTAACGGCAAAATCAGTAAGCTTATGTTTTCTTAAAATGTTACCTAGTATCCTTTGAAAAATAGCTGGTGATGTCTTCAAACCAAAAGGTAAACATGTCCATTGATAATGCCCTTCTTGCGTTACAAAGGCAGTTTTTTTCCTGTCTTCAATTCTTAACGGGATTGACCAGAACGCCGAATTGATGTCCAATGTTGTGAAGAATGTTGAGTTTCTTGTCTTTATCACTAGGTCGTCTATCAATGGAAATGGCTGAGCTTGGGGTACCACAATTTTATTTAGATCTCTAAAATCTATGCATAGTCTGGACTTTCTGTTGTCTTCCTTTTTAAAAGCCAAAGTTACTGGAGCCGCAAATGGGCTATAAGATTCCTCAATAAGGTTTTTGTCGAGTAACTTAGCAATTTGTTGTTCTATTTCCTTTTTGTCTTCAACTGAACATCTGTAGGGCCGTTTACTACAATATTTTTCCATAAGTAAATCTATACGTGCTTCATATTCTTTAACCGTGCCAATGTCATATTTGTCCTTTGCAAAAATGGATTTGTTACTGTCAATCAGTTTGTATATTTCTGACTTTTGTTTGGTATTTAAATTACTCATATTTATTTTGAAATCTTCTTCATTTATGTGTTCATTAAAATTTATTGAACATGGGTTTGTTGTATTTTTCACTTCCTTAGAAGTGTTGTTTCTGGTTTCATCCTCTTTCATAAGGCTTTTTCCTTCTTCTATTAGTATTTCTTCTTTTTTTTGTGTTATTCTCAAATTTTCATCTTGAACCAGTCTAAATTTTTTTATGATATCCAGTCCAATTAGAAAGTCGTATTTAAATTCTTCTCCATCGATTATATAAACATCTGCTTCTTCTTCAATATCAAAAATTTTAATTTTCAATGTTGTCAAACCAACTGTTTTTTTAACACCATTAATTGTGATTAAATTATCACTTTTTGTATCATTATCTTCTTTTCCCTTCAGTCTTATTAATTTGGAATTAATTATAGAAACATTTGATCCCGAATCATATAATCCAAAAGTTTTTAATTGTGCGTTTATTAATAGTTTGACTTTAATTAATGGTGTTATTATTCGTTTTTTTTTTCATTATTGAGTTCAACGTCAATTACTGAATTGTTAACAGTTTTATTAATGTTTCTGTTTTGATTATTTTGTTCTGTCAGTTTGAACCAGCATTTTTCTTCTGGATGGAATCGTATTCCTTTACTTAAATTTTCACATGTTCTACATGGTTTTATTTTTTCTGTCTTTCCTTTATAATCGTTGGTAGTATTTTTTTTATTCCTGATAAAATTATTTTTGTTCGCTACATGTTCATGTTTTCCAATTTCGTTATAGAGGCTTGCAGTTGATTTTACTGTCTCTTTATCAATTTTGTTCAATATATAATCTGGTAACCCCATTACAATGAGATTAATCATTGTTTGGGTGTCGATGTGCTTGTTTACTTCCAATAATAGTCTTTCCTTTTTGGTGGCATATTCCAGTAATGATCCTGATTGAAATCTAAATGTGAAGGCGTATTTAATTTGGGACCAACCTTTATTTCCATATGTTTCACAAAAGTTATCCTTCCATGTTGCCCATTGGGAATTCACCGTCAGTTTTATTAACATACTGCTATACCAATCTAGGCATTGTTTATCAAGCAGATGTTTTAAAATCTCAATTTTTTCTTCATCTTGTGAAATCTCGAACCTTCCACATTCACTCTCAAATTCCTTGATCCACTGAGCAGCGTTTGATGTTTTATTTGTAAATTTTTCTATTAAAAATCTTTCAGCTATTTTTCCTATATTTTTTTGTTCTGGCGCATTGCTATTAGTGTTATTTTGTGAGGGCATTGTCCTTCCTGTAATCTCATCCAAATATTGGTCACCAAACTGTAAATTTTCACCTTCATCCAGATATATTTTCTTCAAATCAGTATTTAGAGGTATCCAGACTGCGCGTGCTTGGTGTCTTTTTTTAAGCGAATTTTTTATTTTCGTATATACGTCAGAAGACAATATAGCAGCATGCTTACTCACGGGTTTGTATTCATCTGGGACCTCAAACATACGTGCGTCTGGGGTCTCAATAGAGGTTATGCATATGACATTTGTTTTCCCATCCGTTGACCCCAATACTGTAAAATGAAATCTTAGTTTTTCCATTCTTCTTTATTTCAACTAGAAATGTCGTTTTATAAGACAATTTCTTTGGAATTTTAAATCAAATAGACGATTGTGTTGTTCTGAAATAGAATTTTTATTTAAGTAATTTGTAACATACTATAACAATATTATAATCTTAAACTTATCTTAAACATAGCTTACCTGAAATAGAAAAACGACATTTAAAGTCTATTAACTTAAAATAACTATTCTTAGGCTTTTTACTACCATTTAAAACAATCTTGAAAATACTTTAGTTCATTGACATGTGTCAACGCCAAACGTTAAAACTGCTTTATCAACTGTTGGCTGCTAGCGCCATCTATCATTAAATTACAGTACAAATTAAAGAAACTTAAACATAGTTTCTTTACATATGTATATTCAAGTTGAGCATGATAACCCATGGTAAGATTTGAAGGCAGAATGAGTAAAAGGTCATTCTTGACAGTTACATGAACTTGGAGGGTTGTAATGATGATTTTGATGATTAAAATTCTGTAACTGCATATGTCTTACAGCCGCGAATCATATTTTCACTGACATACAACCTAGCACTGGCCTGCAAATCGCTGAAAACGTAAGAAAATTTGAATTTCGCGGGAAAGTGTAATAGGTTGCTTGCTGCTATCCCTACCTCTACCCACCTGCTTAGGCGTCATACCTTGCGATTACAATCGCGTTATATTAGTAGTCGTTGATCCTAGTTCTCATTTTTGTAGATCTTTGACAATCGTTACAGGTAGTCAGTGGCTCGAAGACTGACCACCACATATCATCATCATCATCATCAACATCATCATCAACAGCCTATTAATGTTCCCACTGCTGGGACACAGGCCTGGCCTCTCTTTGAGAGGGAATGGGCTATAATCTACCACGCGGGCCCAGTGCGGATTGGTGGATGTCACATGTCTTCGAATTTTTTGGTTCTAAGACAAGCCGGTTTCCTCACGATGTTTTCCTTCACCGTTTTGAGAGCAGCGGTGATGAAATAAATTACACAAAGTAATGTGGCTACCTGGGTTCGAACCCACGACCAGTAAGTTCGTAAGTCGGGGCCGCCACCACTGGGCCACCGCTGCTCTTGACTGGGCCACCGCTGCCACCACATATTACCAAATACTAATTGGGTTGTGGCGGTCATACAGGCAGTCGCTCCATGTAAAATACTGGTATTCAGCTGCATCTGGTTTGACTAGGAGCCGACCTCGATATAGTTGGAAACAAGCTGGGCAGATGATGATGACGTTGTTATAGGAGTAGGCATAAACTTCTGCCCAGCCTCTTCCCTAATGGGCCTACCACACGGCACACGCTCAAGCTTCACCACACTTTTCGTTCACGCTTCACAGTACATCGCGCGTATGGTTGGAAAACTGTATTACCATTACCAACCACACGCGCCATGTACTGTGTGTGTGTGCACTGTGTAATCGCGCAGGCAAGACTGTGGTGAAGTGTGAGCGTGTAGTAGGCGCATGGTTGCAACTGAATACCAGTATGTTATATACTTATCCATTGGTAATATTACCAGCAAAATTGGAACTAAGAAATGCATCCGTTCGGGATGCATTTCTACAATTGCATAAAACTCGAAAGAAAAATACACATTCTATTCAAGTAAATGAAACTATGAACAGCGCCTCTGCCGCTGCAATAAACGTGGCTACCTACTGGGCCCAAACCGTTTAACATGGAAGTACATAATCGAAACGAAAAGAAGAAGAATGAAACTATTATTCAAATATGTAGATTAAGAGCGGCGATTATCGCGAACAACGCCGCCCGGCTCTCAGCGGACATTCGTCTAGAGATGCGCATTAATCGCGCACCTCCATTGTCTCTGGTAATCGGCTATCCAACGAGAATCGCCGCGATTTATGTTACGATCTGTTCCAGCTTTTCACTGTACGCCTTTTGAAATGTTTTATTAATTATTGCTTGGAAGCCAAGATATTGAAATGTTTAGAAAGACTTCTTAATTGGAGTACCTACTAATAGGTTCTGCGAATTGAGCTTTGACGCCAGAATCAGGCAATTACGACTGATTCTGGTAAAATTCTCAAACGAGTCTCGAACACAATTTTTTCACGTGTTTATTCGGTCGATTTTGGATAAAAAAACCAACTACTTACTCTCAATAGCGTTGCTTTTTTTTGGGAAAGTAAGTCATTGTAGGTACATTTTGACGAGTTCATCATCATCATCAGCCTATAATGTTCGCGCTGCAGGGACTCAGGCCGCATCCCTATGAGAGGGATGGCCTATACCGAATCGTCACATGTTTTTGAATTTTTGGTTCTAAGACATGCCGGTTTCTGTACGATATTTTCCTTCACCGTTTTGAGAGCAGCAGTGATGAAATAAATTACACAAAGAAATGCGCCTGCGTGGGTTCGAATCCACGACTTACTGTTCGTAAGCCGGGGCGGCCACCACTAAGCCACCGCTGCTCCCACTGGGCCACCGCTGGTAATGACGAAACCGAGGAAGTGGTAAGCGACATGGAGATGAAGAAGAAGGCCACCACTGGGGCACTGGTTTACCTATACCTGGGTATTGGGTAAGCACGTTTAGAATTGGGTTTTATTGTTATGCTTTAATTTCTGCATTCAGGCATAGCATGAAAATCAAAACGTTCTTTCATGAAATGATGACACAAATAAAATAAGTATGATAGCAACTCAATAGCCCCGTTGGAATCGGCAGACCTCGCAGGAAATGGTGGTACTGGCTGGATGGATGGAGTGGGCCTTGGATCGAAAGATTTGGGGGAAAGCCTTTGTACAGCAGTGGGATGACACGGGTTAACAGTAGTAGCAGCAACTTAATCAAAGTCACACAGAGAAGTGATTAAAATATAATTAATCCAGTAAATAAGTACTTTAATCCAAATGCATCAACTCTTCTCCTCCGGAAAAAGCCAACTTTTTTGCTTTTAAAATATTGGTGTAGGTACCATTCGCAATGGGCTTTTGATAAAATAAAATAACAGTACAATATTAAAGCTTTGGCAGCCATTTTAATATTCCCTTTGACGCAAAAATCAGTGTCCCGTAAAGGGTTATAACATATTGTTTTAATTTCATGCGTCTTGCTTGTGAGGCACAATTATTCGTAAGTATGATCCCATATAGCGTTTCCAATTTAATAATTAATCGGGTTTGTTTTAATTACACAGAACGTGCAATGCTGCCAGGCTTCTGGCCAGTTTCCCAAAAAGTATGACGCACTTCTGATTTTCCTGACTTTGTACATATTGTTTGGTATGCCTAGTTAAATAATACTTAATCAGGTTGATATGGGATGCAACCTGTGTCGACTGCTGAGATCTGACGGCATGGTTGGCGCAGTGGCTGAGCGATTGGACTGCTGCGCTGCGTGTCGCGGGTTCGATCCCCGCACCGAACAAATATTTGTATGGCCTACAGATAGTTGTTTCGGGTCTGGGTATTTGTGTATGTGAGTTTAAATGTTTGTGAACGCATCCACGATACAGGAGAAATTCCTAGTGTGGGCCAACGTAATTTAAAAAAAAAAAAAAAAAAAAAAAAGATCCTCAAGCAGCGTAAATACTGTAACCTCATTACTATTAGTCCAGTCATTTGGTACTTTTCCCAGGGAAGTTTTCCGGGAGTTTTGAAAATTAATGAGTTTATATATCGACGTGCTCTTTTCGAATTTTCACTTTGCCACCTCGTCTATTTGCCGCTCGCGCCGCCATCTTGGAAAAATGGAGCTCAAAAACGACCGACTCATTTTACGATAAAAATACAATCCAAATACTTACAAAAAGATCACGTCGATATCTATAAACTCACCAATTTTCAAAACTGCCGGAAAACTTTCCAGGTAACCCCCATTTTTCGCCCCAAATCACGTTCTACATTGGTAACTTCAGTTTTGAGCCATTTGAGGGTGAAAGCCTCGGGTCATGGGGCCCGATTGCGCATCTCCTCTCGAAGATATTTCTCTGCGACTGGTCGACACTTCGCGTAACCAGACGGCTGACTCTTTCTTTGGTCAAAGAAGTAGCAGTCAACGTGGCAATGCTTCGTCGTCTGCTGGGCGCCTTCCCGGATGACAGGGATGCATGGAGTATAGACACCTAAGTGTCCTATAGTCGTCGTGGACACAATTATTTTTAAAAGTTAGCCCATCTATTCTTAAATAAAGTTAGATTTTTTTTGTTCATTTCTGCTTCATGGCAATCGGTTTTCCGACAATAAGCCACTTCTTTGTCTGATTTCTCAGTTTATGTTTTCCTCAAGAGCCATACTTGTATGAAAATTCTTTTCACACTCACACGACTCTCTTGTTGTCAAGTGCTAAAGAAAAAGTTAGTAAATAATGTGAATTTTAAACGGAACTGGTTGGATATTTACCATTATGACTAAGCAGTTACAGAGAGTTTTGGGTTTTTCCAGAAACTATTAGGATTTACCGTAGGGCGGGTTTTTACACTAACACATACTTATATTTCAGTGCTCGTAAGTGTACATATCTACGGGTACCTGGTAAACCCTATCGTAGTAAGTGATAGTTGTAACATGATCTCCGGCGCCTTTTGACGGCTGCCGTGATGTATCGCCCTTCGATATCGTCACGTGGCCGACCGTCGCTTCACAATGTGATCATAAACTGTGGTAAGAGCATAGCAGTAAAAAAACAGCTTTAGAAAATATATGAAAAACGTAATAAGTGCCTGTATTTGAAGGTTGCCTGCGATTTCCCTGAGATCTCATTATCAGATCCTGATTTGGTGACATTAGGGCCACCTCGGAAGTCAACACTTTCGAAAACTAAAATAATTTTGAGAATCGCTCTACAATTGACGCAGATATAGATGGAAATCTAAATATATAAAAATGTTACGTTGGTTTGTGTACGCTTCAAAAACTCAAAAAGGTCTGCACCGATCGAGCTGAAAATTTAGAATGATATAATATGTATAATCCGCATCAAGGATTGTTTTTACAGTATTCACGAGGGCGAAGCCGCGGGCATCAGCTAGTAAATAAAATAAAAATACAAACACACGAATAGAGAACCTCCTTTTTGGAAGTTGGTTAAAAAAATTAAAAAATCATCACCATCTGCCTAGCCTTTTCCAACAACGTTGCGAGGTCAGCTTCCAATCTAACCGGATGCAATTGTGAGTCCCGATATTTTACGCACGCAAAAAAAACATGACCATTTAGGTTGCATATCTTGCTCGTTCGTAGACCTAAAATCATGAAAGTTAAGAAGCAAGACGAGAGTCGGTGTATCATCGTGCATGAGTTATACTTGTCCAATTTTTCAGTTTAAGGCAAGTAACTCGCGAGAAAGAAGCTCTAAGTCTATATGCAAAAAGCTTCTTTTTCCAGTACAGCACTTTTATAATTTCTAATTAAGAAACAAAAACAGAGAAATTGCGCGCAGATGGTGCATCCTTAGTTTGAACTTTGACATAAGAACTATTGAGGCGCCAAAACCATGCACTATAGTCAACTAATTGAGCCAACTAGTTCGATTAAGTGCCTTGGACTGGCTACCACAGAGAACGTTTTAACAGTAGTATAAAGAGTGGAAGAGTGGATTCGAAACAGAAAATTATCAAATCCAAAAATTGCATGAAGTAAACTTAATTGTGAGCAGAAGAATAAAAAAAAAATAACTAAAAACATTCTATTACCATTATTTCTACATGATTCTAGGGCCCGATTTCGCCAGAAATTAAAACAAAAACTGCTATTCTATATACTTTTTGAACAGGACGTGTGGCCTATCCGGTATAAAAGTGTGTCGTCCGGGAAGTGAAAAAGTGCACATCCTTCAACTTTCACATCTGGCTGATTTTCCTATAATATTACGGGGAATCAATCGTTTCTATCTCATGTTATCTTTATCGAGGTGATTTTCCCTTAAGTGATAGGCAGAGGTACATAGTTTACTGACATTTCCAAAGCTTTTTATATACTTAACTAGTAAATAGTTAAGTTACTAAGTCAAATTCAAAATTAATAAATGAAAACACGAACATTAAATTAGACGTTATACGTAATCTTCGTAATCGCTGATGAGCAGCGGTGGCCTAGTGGTGTCGGCCCCGACTTACGAACAGTAGGTCGTGGGTTCGAACCCAGACAGGCGCATTACTTTGTGTAATTTATTTCATCGCCGCTGCTCTCAAAACGGTGAAGGAAAACATCGTAAGGAAACCGGCATGTCTTAGAACAAAAAAATTCGAAAACATGTGACATCTGCCAATCCCCACTGCACTGGGCCCGCGCGGTGGATTATAGCCCATCCCTCTCCTAGAGAGGAGGCCTGAGTCCCTGCAGTGGGAACATTGTAGGCTGATGATGATGTAATCTTCATAAACATAACATCACACATAATTCCCGATGGTTTAAGCAGAGGTGACATTATTACACCCCCTTAAGGGGTGAGCCTGTTGCCATCAACCGGGAACACTTCCCGACTCCGTAGCTGCTACAGAGAAATTTCTGATGGAAAACCTTATAATACCTCATGCTCAGCAATCACGCACCGGACCCAGGTTGGTCGCAGCAAAGAAAACCTGCTGAGGTGGAGATACATAGATGACTCTGCACTGGAGTGTAAATGTGGTGCTGTTTCTCAAACAATGGGGCATTTAATATCGTGCCCTGCGTGTCCTACTGACTGTTCACTACAGGAACTGATGGACGCTACCGAAAACGCCAAACTAGTAGCCCAATTCTGGGCCGACACAATTTAGATTGCCATCCACACGCTAAGAAGAAGAAGCAATCACGCTTGCTATACCAACTACATAAACTATGTTTGTAAGTGTAATAAACTTAACACAACACACAATGTTGCTGCTAAGCACGACAAACAAATTGTCAACATAACAAAGTATTTTTAAAATACACATACACTACAATATAATTGAATGTAGTACAATAAAGAACAAGCAAACAAGTGTACCTTACTGCTAACAATTCCAGTATAAGCTGGGGGTCTAAAATATCCACTTTAGCAGATCATAATATGAATTGCGTTAAAAAGCGTAAAATGGACCTTTCACAATAGTAACTGCGTCTGTTATAATTTAAGAAAATAGATCATGATAGGAAAATAAATTAATACGAATTGCGTTAAAATTCGTAAAATGGTCACAGAATGATGGATGATGGATGGTAGTGGTATTAAGAAAGGTCCAGTTTACGCTTTTTATATTATGATCTGCTAAACTAAAGTGCCCATTTTAGACCCCTTGGACTTTCGTTCTATTGAAACTCCGTGCTTCGCCAGGTCAGCTCGCAATCAAAAAGTAGCATATTTTTTTAAACCCAGTTAACCAAGTTTCACTGTAGTATAGTAAAGTAAATTTTGACCTTCGAAAAGGGCTGATTATCAGCCTAGTTTGAATAAATGAATTTTGATTTTGAAACTCCGTGCTTCGCCAGGCCAGCTCGCAATCAAAAAGTAGCATATTTTTTTAAACTCCGTGCTTCGCCAGGCCAGCTCGCAATCAAAAAGTAGCATATTTTTTTAAACTCCGTGCTTCGCCAGGCCAGCTCACAAGAAAAAAAAGTAGCATATTTTTTATAAAACTTCGACTTCAAGATATTTACCAGTTGAGCTACTGCATTGTCGTCGACTACATCACAGCATTCACAGCCTTGAAGTAAATTAATTGAACACTTAAGTTTTTTCTCCTTCCTCAAACAATGCTTAAACTTGGTTTCTAATAAAAAATGTGTATTTTCATCTGATTTAGGTAAAAGAAAAAGCGATGTGCCAATACTATGATGTAAGCTCGTAGTGTATAATTGGAAAATATGGTATGATATGGTACACCTTCGACTACCTCGTTGTTCTAATATTCACAAGGTGGGTTGCCATCGAGTCACTATAGGTTCGATTCCCAGGTCAAGCAAAGTGGTATTGGGTTTTCCTATTGGGAATTTCCCAGTAGTGCCACGGAATCTCTGATCTATGCCCGGTTGTTGGCAACAGCCTCACCCCCTTCTACACGAGACATACTGCCGCACTCAGAGATTTTTAATGATTACTTAAGCCGTCACTTAGTAAAGCTTTGACATACAAAACCTTCACTAAAGTTTCAAAAACTTTTCTAAGTGATAGCTTATGTATATGTGAGAGATAATTTATTAAATGCTTTTTAAGAATTATTTAATAATATTTTATCAACTTCCGTTATATGAAAGTAGTGTAACTGACTACTCGTTCCCCCACTGTGCGAGTGATTCTTGTTTTAAAAGTGGGCGCACAGTCTTTCGATAGATCAGACGCTGTCCGGTAGTGGACACGGCACAAGGTTGCTCTGAACTATCAGGTATTATGTTTATGTTTCCTTTAATATTGTTGCTATGTTGTATTTCTGATTGTTTACTGTGTTATTATTTTTAAATTCTATTATGCTATTTATTATTGTTATGAAATATTGCTGTGTCAATTACTGAATATAAAAACAGACCTATTTATGTCTCTTATTATACCCTACCTCCCACATCAGAAGTAGGGATTGATAACAAAAACTACGCCTACAAATGTTTGGTTTCAGGAAAATGAACAGAAAGCAGGATGCTGCAGAAACAACGCAAGGGTGTCAAGAATGTCATACACCTGTTCATCAATCTCCAATCTTGGGACAAAGGACAGTGGATTACGCAGCTCCGTGTGCAACCAATACGACTATGGCATCCCCTGATGGTGGTGGTGGTGATGCACCTCTCGGCGGTTCAGTGGCAACAAATAGCAGCAGTGAATAGTGATGCAGTGAATTGTGATGAAGTGAATTATGTCAAGTGATAAAGCTCGTTACTACGACGACCTAACGCTGTTTATGGAGTACAGCTGTGAGCAGGCCGGAAGTCTTGCTGAATACGCAACTCGAAAATGTCAGTTGGTAAAGAAGGCGCTTGGTGTGGAGATGACTGAACAGCACCTTGTCAAAGCAGTTATTTCAGGTATGTCGAACTTTCGTATTCGTTCTGATTTGCTACGCCTTACACCGAAAAAAATACCACAGTTAATTCAGAACCTAAATTCGTACAAACGAAAAAGGCCTGTCAAATAGTCTGATCACAATATCACCTAGATAAGCGTTTTAGAAACGTATCTACGCCAGATACTTCGTCTAGACGGTGTCTTAAATACCACAAAATAGGTCATATCCCTCTCCTCAAGAGGAGGCCAGAGTCGTTGCAGTAAGGGAACATTACCACAATGTTGTCTCATTTAACCCTAAGGTTGACTGGTAGAGAATGCCTTGTGGCATTAAGTCCGCATGTACCACTATTGTGCATGAAGTTTAAATAAATAAACATTATAGGCTGATGATGAGGTCATATTAAAGAGACTGCCGTTCTGGTTCTAATCGCGGCTCTAGTAAAGATTCAGCTTCTGGGACTAAATCTAACGGTACGAAACCAGTAGAATCTAGTTCAAAACCACATTGTGCACTTTTTGGAATAAAAATTCATTAACCTTCCTTTTGGCTTCGCCGCAGTCGGGTAAAAAGAGGCATTCCTGTGAGAACTGTTTTCACCGCTTAAATAAGAAAGCTAAAGATAAAAAGGCTTCTTAGGTGAATAGCTTGGTTTTAAGTAACAAAAAATTACACACTATTCAAATTGGTAGTCACGATTATTCTTGCCTGATAGACAGTGGTGCGGAATGCTCTGTATCGCGCGAAAGTATTGGTGATTCAATTAGGAGTTAACTTTTCCTGAGATGAGTTCATCGCTCAAAAGCTGTGTCTAGTCTGTGTTGATTGCATAAACGTTGAATTAGATTTCATTCTGGGCCGTGATAGGTACATTCAGTATGACGTATTACTTGGATAAAATGTATTTGTAATTAGCCGACGTCACGCGGTTTCACCCGTGTAGTTCCCGTACCTGTGGGAATGCAATGCAGGCATAACAAGTAGCTTATGTCACGTGTACCTAGCTTTCCTGCAACGGTGCTGCAGTTCAGTAGTTTTTGAGTTGAATCGGCAAAAACAAACAACAATTTCGACGCAACTCTTACAGTATAAACTGTTCTAAAAAAAGATGTTTATTTTGACGGAGTTGATATCAATCCTGAAATAATTTCGGAGCATAAGATACTGCTACTATCCTACTTATTAAGATCTCATTTTATAATGTTAACGTCCGGTAATGCGGTTTCTCAAGTAACTAGTGGCGAACTAAATACCCGGTTAAAAAGTCCGGATAAAATAGTTCAATGACGTTCTTATTACTTGCTACTAAGTGTGAACAAGTAAAAGCCATTATAAAAAAATTAAAGGATACCTCTTAAGCCATTCGTAGATGAATTCGTATTTACATTGATGGTGTTGTAATCTATTCAGAAACAGCTGAGCAACGTTTTAAAGTTATTTATTGAAGCCTTGCAGAAAACAGGATTTTCTGTCAATGTAAAAAAAAAAATAAGTTTTAAAATAAAACTGAGATCGAATACTTAGGAAGAGTTGTTTCTAACGGCCAAGTCATGGTAAAGTTTCCGCTCTTATAAATGCTCCAATTTTGTGGATAGGCAAGTTACTTCCGACAGATTATTCCTGATTCTTGCCTTATCATGATTCCCTTGTATAATCTTACACGTAATAATGTTAAATGGCACTGGACATCAGAGCAGGAAACTGCTAGAGATAAAATCCTTGAGTACCTTGCCTCTGAAATGCCTGTCGAACCTCATACCTACGGATGCCAGTTCCGTAGGTCTAGCGAGAATTTATTTTCTAAAACATGATAAGTTGAAAGTAGTAGAGTATTTTAGCATGCGCACCACTGACATCGAAAGTCGTCACCACTCTTATAAGTTGGAAACTTTGGCAGTGATAAGATCCATTAAGCATTTTCGTAATTTACTTGGCAGGCCATTTAAAAACATTACTGATTGTAACTCGCTAAAAACATCGCGTAATAAAAAAAATAAAAATAAAATTTTATTTCTTCTTTAAAATTAGACACAATAATATGTTGAACAGTTTTAAATGCAGTTAGAATTCAGTACAATAAATAATATGAGCAACTGTGCCCGAGCTAGGCTGAGCCTGTATTTCAGGTCACAGTTCTCTTCCCAGTGTTTTGAGCGGTATTAACAATGGTTGGACATTACATTTAATCGTTTTTTAAATACGGACATTATAATTAAAAGTTAGTTTGATGTGTGTCTGTTGTATACGTATAGTGAGGTGATTGTAAGTGTTGTGGTGTGGGTGTGTATTGTATTGTGAGTGTTGTGTTGTGGGTGTCTGTGTGTGTTGTGATGTGTGTAGTGTTTGTGTTGAGTTTTAATACAATTAATTTATTTTATCTTAATGTTTTTAGAAGATCCTCAGTGGTTTGGTAATCACATGTAAGCAGAAACTTTAATAATTTGTCTTTGCATTCCTGCTTGTTAAGTGTGTAGATGTTGAGTGTGGTATTAAGTTTGTTGTAGAGAAAAGGACCGCTAAAGCAGAAGAACCTATGTGTATATATGTGTTTAAATTGAGTGGATCGTGGCGCTACGGCATTGCGACGTCGTTTCAACACAATACTTCTGTCCAATGGTGTAAGAGTGTGTTGTTTAAGGATGGTGGACATAATGTAGTGTTGGCGGACGGTGGGTAATTTCCAGGACTCATATAGTAAATGTGTAGGGTAATATATGGGTCGAAAGGAGCTAACTTTAAGGACTGCCCGTTGTGCTATTTCTAGTGGAAGAAGAGTGGTCTTCGCAGCTCCGCCCCAACATGTAATACAATACGTTAGTACCGATTGGCATAGTGCCTTATAAACTTTTTTTATTATAGCAATGTCGGCCACATGTCGTAAGTTTTTAAAGACATATATTAATTTTCTCACCCTAGACTGAAGCAATGCTATATGAGCATTGAAATTCAGAGATGAGTCCAAAACAACGCCCAAATATTTCACCTCAGATTTCCTGAGCAGAGAAGGACAATTACATGTACTACAGTTTGTAGTGTGAATATCAGCAGAGTGTGATATCAGGGTTAGTTGTGTAGGTGGTTTATTAGGATTTCTGATGTAGAATGGCATGAACATAGTTTTATCTGTGTTTAGGGTAAGAATATTTTGCTTCAGCCAATCAGACAC
Organism: Diarsia mendica; assembly: GCA_949316265.1. NCBI lineage: Eukaryota > Metazoa > Arthropoda > Insecta > Lepidoptera > Noctuidae > Diarsia > Diarsia mendica. The sequence goes on along the minus strand of OX438898.1, from coordinate 13,187,139 downwards.
TCTGTCAAACCCAGTTTGTGCCAGTGTGAAAGTTTTGTCCCATGTATCAGCAGAGAATAACAAAACCGTATCATCAGCATAAGATATTATTATGCCCTGGTCCAATTTTAAGCCACAGAGGTCATTCAAATAGATTAAGAAAAGTGTGGGTCCTAGCACTGAACCTTGTGGGACACCAAAAGAGATAGGAAGATCTGTGCTAATGTAAGGGTCTATTTTCAGGCATTGCTTACGACCGCTTAGGTAATCCTGAAACAATTTGAGCTGCAAACCTCTTATACCTAGATGTTCCAATTTAGCAAGTAGACGCGGGACAGACACCGTATCAAACGCCTTGGCAAGGTCTATGAAGATTCCAAGTGCTTTATTGCCATCATCAAGATTCCTAATCACATAGTCAGTAAGTTTATGCACTGCATCTTCTGTTGACTTGCCAGAGCGGAAACCAAACTGTGAAGAGGAGATTAAATTATTACTCTCGAGATAGCTAACGAGTCTGTTATTAATTATTCTTTCTAGTATCTTAGAGAGAGCTGGTAGTATAGCAATAGGCCTGTAGTTACAAACATTGTGTTTATCACCGGACTTAAAAATAGGTACAACAATGGCTTTTTTAAGCACGTCCGGAAAAACACCTAGCCCAAGGCAAGCATTGAATATCTGACATAGAGGCTGAACAATTATGTTTTTAATGGCTTTAAGTAATCTGTTAGGTATTTTATCATGTCCGACTGCGCTTGAAAGTTTTAGTCCATTAATTAATGTCAGAATCTCATGCTCATCTGTTTCCAACAATACAAAGGAAGCTTTATTAGTGTGATTTGAGACAGGAAAATCAGTTGGATTTTGAACTACTGTTGAGTTAAGAAGTTCATTGGCCAGTGAACTGCCAACATTGGCAAAGTAATCATTTGCCTGGTTTACAGATGCTTGAGGACACTCACCGAGAAGGTTGGAGGAGCCTGATTTTGTTTTAGTTGTGTTGGTAATGGTTTTGATTACTTCCCAAAGCTTTTTATTGTTGTTGCTATTTCTGTCTAATTCAGTTTTGTCATGTTCCCTTTTGAGTCTCTTCAATAAATTATTGCAATGATTTCTATACCGAGTGTATGTAAGTTTTAGTGTTTCATCATCGGGTGATGTTTGTGATTTTTTATGGAGGCGATCCCTATTTCCAATACACCTAAGCAATCCCGGTGTAATCCACGGTCTGATTATTCGTTTTTTACGTGCAATCTTGACAATTTTGGTATTTTCGTCAATCGCGTCTTGTAAAGTCTCAATAAGTCTGTCCATAGCCTGGTTGGGATCTTCAATAGCTCTAGTGAAGCCAAAGTCTATGTTTTTCAGTTTTTCTGAAATAGCTGCAATGTTAAGCTTAGTCATATGAGATTGATGTTGTTTTTTATTTTGAACTTGATAAAGACAGAGTAGTACCGCGTTGTGATCTGTGACTGTGGAATTGATGACAAAAGTATGCGATTTAAATCTTGTTTTAAGCAGGACGTGATCTAGACAGGATTTACCTTGCCTTGTGGGGAAAGTATGGGCTGGCAAGAATCCTTCAAAAGCAGTTGCGTTAAGGTAATCTGGTGCTCTGTTATCGTGCGATTGCGTGGTAATATCTATGTTTATGTCTCCAATTATAGCAGCAGATTTAATGTTTTTTAAGGTAGTCAAAATTGAGTTAAGGGATGATAAAAAAGTAGTCAAGTTGTTGTATGATGGTGAGCGGTACATTGCAATTATAGCTGTGTCATTATTTATCGTTATTACTAAACAGTTGCTATCCAAAAATGGTGGTTCAGTTATGTTTACATTAAGCGATTCTTTATAATATATTGTGATTCCATCATTCTGATTTTTATAATTCTGTGTTATGTGATACTTATAGCCAGGTAGGTTTGGTATAGTAAGATTGCACGATAGCCAGCACTCTGTTAATATGATAACATCACACTCCATTTTCAATCTATGCAATAGGACAACTAGTTCGTCAAAATTACGAGAAATACTTCGAATATTTTGGGTTAGTATTTTTATGTTTGTTTTACTGTGTGAGACAAAACGATGACAGTCTTCAGCATCACAAACTCTGGAGTCTGATATGGTTAGGTCATCAATTTCTAAGTCGGTATTAGCCATTTGTAACAATAAAAAATAAGGTGGACATAGAAATTATTGGCCCGGAATAACAGCAAACGCATAAACATTGAGGTGTGATTATCGGCATGTTAACGTTTGAGTCATTAAGCGAGCGCATACCACTTCTGCATACATACAGATAGGTAGTGTAATGTTTAGGCGTGCATAAAATACTGAACGTTGAGTGGGAGTTCGTTAAAGCTTGTAGTATCATGCTCATTCCCGTATAGCATCCTTTGCTCGCGCTAACTATGTGTTTACTAGCATCATGAATTAAGATGAGGCAAGGAAAAACAATATTTATCCTGATTAGACTGGTTTTAAGAGTGTGTGTAGTAATATTAGGTGCAAAATATATGTAAATAATAAAGGATATCGCCAGAAATATATACGAAGAAAGTGAGGTTATGACGCGTATGAGTGAGCCAACACGAATTATGTACTTGCATTTATTGTTTGGTGACGATGTGTTTATTTTCTGCGGTGTGTGATTCAATAACTTCAGTGGGATAGGGTAAGCAGTGATAGTGGTGAAGGTATAAGTGTTATTTATGTGTAATGTTTGTTTGTGTTGTATTTTATGTTTGGAGTTAGTATTAATTTGTGATGTTGTACAGACATAATTTTCAATTAAAACTAAGCATGCATAATTATTATAAAACAGTGAGAATAGAACAAGCAATGAAAGGCAATACAAAACAATTGACATGTACAAAAAATTGATAGTTAGTCAAATATCATTACTTTGATTCTTGAGTTCATTCAAGTGAATTTCGTTTTTTACACGGATGTAAGGTTTCCCTTCAGCTTTGCGTATATAAATATAACCATTTGAGGACCAGACAAACTTATACTCAGCGGTTTTTGCAAAGTCTCGCGCAAGGAATAAAAGGCGCTTCATTTTAGCTGTGAGTAATTCAGAGATGTAGATAGGTTGTTTTGTAGTTTGAATTCCCATGTTGGTTGAGTTGAGTTGATCAGTTTGTTGTTTTGAGACGTTATACTTCTTGACTGCTTCCTGAAAACATTGTTTTGTCAACGTATTTGTAAATTCAACTGCGACTGACGAACTGTTTGTGTCTTTCTTAGACGGTAACCTGGCGACATCCCGTATATCGTTTCTATTTAATTCCTGATAGTTTACGCTCTTAGCCAAGTTGAAGACGTATAAAAACAGATCGGATTTCTTCTCATTGTGGACTTTGGGTACATTTCTAACCTCCGTATATGATTTTAAACTACCAATTTCGAGAGAATCGAGTTTTTCTTCCAGTGCCGATATGTGTAAATGCATTTGCTTACGCTCGTGTTCCAGTTGGTCAATTTTATCTTCGACTGCTTTAACATTCATTGACAAGTGCGTGATTGATTTATCGATATCAATATTAGTTTTCTGTATGTCTTTGTTTTGCTCCTGAATGGATATCATGTATTCCTCCAACTTATCTAGACGATTGTTTTGAGAGACACGGATTTCGTTCATCATGGTCATTATTTCGTCTTTAAAGCTTGAAAAATTATTGTTAGATGTACAATCCTCATGTAAACGTGGCCTTTTGCGTTGTGTTATGTTAATAGGTGTACTGATGTCACAGGAATCCATTTTATTCAGATCTGGTGCAGAGGTGGACATGTTTGATAAAGTTAGGTCGTTCGTTTTAGGTGGTGTTCTGTGTGTAGCCATTTTACTTATAGTAGTATTCTTGAATAAAAAGTTTGATGTTCGTAATGCGACGCCTTTGTCCCTAGCAGAATACAGCTTTCAATGGTCTACAGTACAGTGGAAACAGATGTACGTACACGATGGTCGAGTTGCGTTGCAGCGCTGCGTTGTGGTGACGTGAAGCATGTATCGGACTTCAGCGGGGTGGTAACTGTGGTAATCTGGTTGCGGGGAGCAGGTGACTGTTGTACGATGACAGTCCGTTTGGTACAATTTTTTTTTTTGAAAGTTTTTTTCACTGTAGCTTATTTTTCACTGTTTGTAGATTAGCCTTGTTTTTTTTTCTTGATAGCAGAGTTAGTTGGCTAACTAGTACGGTCAACAACACACAACAACGTTAACTTTTTATGACTTTTTGGATTTTATAACCGAGAGCACAGTAAAAGCGATACACTACTGTCAGAAGCGTGAATAAAAAAGGTTTGCTCCCTACGGTTCATAGGTGGGGGCTTACCTACAACCTATTGATTTTAATAAGGAGCATCGAAAGGTAGAACGCATTTTGATTACCTAGTCGCAATTTAATCCATCATCTGTCAAAATAAATAATATGTATTCAAAATTGTATTGAATGGTTAGAGGTGGAACAAAATAATGATTTTGAAACCAGAAGTATAATTGAATCAATTAAACATGGAAGTATCGACAAAAAATATAAAACTAAGTTGTAATATTAAACCTTCCAAACGATACGCAGCTGTCTTTTTAGATGCATTCACAAGATTCTGATACTTGAAACCTGTTGCTAATTAAACTGCCATAGCAACAGTAAGGCTCGTGGCTTAAAAATAACTACCACTCGGGTCGATCTTTAGGTTAAGCCACGCTTGCCTAGGTTGGTCTGTGGATGGGTGACATACTGAGTTTCCTCCGTGCCTCGGAAAGCACGTTAAGCTGTTGGTTCCGGCTGCCATATGTGGATCTTTGGCAGTCGTTGTAGGTCGTCTGTGACCTGAAAGTCTGACATCCAGTCTTACCAAGGGCTATATTGGCTAGGTTGTGGAGGTCAGATAGGCAGTCGTTCAATGTAAAATACTGTTATTCAGCTGCATCCGGTTAGACTGGAAGCCGACTCAAACTTAATTGGGAAAAGGCTGAGCAGATGATGATGAGCAATTACAGTAAATGCCTTAAAACAATTAATTTATAGTTTTGGTACCTTTAAACGCATAATTTGTGATCAGGCTGTTTCCTATACCGGCAAAGAATGTACTAGTTTCTGTGAGAATTGCGCTATAGAATTGAATTTTATTGCTAGTGCATGTTGGAAATAACTTAATGTGCCTAATACACATCATGGAGTTTGTATATGTGTCCCAGTATAAACTCTGGTGATATAGAATAAGTTATTCTAGACATATGTCACATACTGTAACTAGCTTGTTGTTCTGATCGTTTGCCTGTGCGGATGCACAATATATTTTGGAGTCTAATATGGTTTTTATTGAGTAGTCCACGAAATCCAACATGGTAGCAGAGCGTGGTTTTTTCGTTTTTCGAGGAAAGATGAGGTTTTCGAGATGTTTAAAGAATTTAAAGCTCTCGTAGAAAACCAAACCAATAAGAAAATAAAAGTTCTTCGTAGTGACAATGGTGGTGAATATGTCAATTCTAATTTTCAGAAGTTCCTGAAGAAGCATGGGATTCGACATCAGACCACGGTTCCGAGGTCATCAGCTCAGAACGGAGTCGCGGAACGCGCGATCAGAAGCGTTACAGAGAAAGCCAGGTGCATGCTCCAGGAAGCAGGCTTGAAAAAGCAATTCTGGGCAGAAGCGGTCAACACCGCAGTCTACCTGAAGAATCGCTCTCCAACTAAGGCTGTGATGGGCAGTACACCGGAAGAAAAATGGACAGGTAAAAAGGAGAATCTGAGTTACCTACGCATTTTTGGATGTCAAGCTTATGCCCTACAGCACAAACGGGACAAATTGGATCCCAAAAGTAAGAAATATATTTTTGTCGGATACTGTGACGAGTCAAAGGGTTACAGATTAATAGATCCGGCGAGCCCGAAGAATGTCATTAAAGCAAGAAATGTCACTTTTCTAGAACATGCTTTTTGGAATGACACTTCATCAGATAAGGATGACAGTTCACGTTACACTCAAATTGGTTTGTTTCCAAACAATGTAACTGTCGCTGATATTCCAGTGCAACCCGCCTTACCCGATTTACCCCAAGAGCCCGCAGAAATATCTAACGAAAACTGTCAAGATAACAGCGCCATTACGATAGATGATTCTGAGAGCAGTACTGAGAACCCAGATGATCCTGCGGATGAGACGTATCTCCCAGGAGATTCCACTCTGGAAGACTACGAGAACTCTACGGATGAAATTAGTGAGTTTGAGTCAGCGAGTGTAGCACGCACTGTATGCAGTGACACGGGGGACCCTCAGACAGTACGCGAGGCACTGAATGGCCCAGAAGCGAGTAAGTGGAAAGCCGCGATGGCGGAAGAGTATAAATCCTTCATCGATAATAAGTGTTGGACTCTGACTGACCGCGATACGAAGCAACGGCCTGTCAAATGCAAGTGGATCTTTAAAAGAAAACTTGGCCTCGACGGGGAAATATTGAGGTACAAAGCGCGCCTAGTTGCAAAAGGTTATACCCAGAAATACGGGATTGATTATGAAGAAACGTTCTCCCCTGTAGTACGATATTCTACTATACGTACGTTGCTAGCTTTGGCAACAGAACATAACATGAATATCGAGCATCTGGATGTAAAAACGGCGTTTCTAAATGGAGACTTAAAAGAAACCGTTTTTATGGAACAGCCAGAGGGCTACAAGATTAAAGGCCAAGAAGATAAAGTTTACAAGTTGAATAAGGCCATATACGGACTGAAGCAAGCTTCGAAGTCTTGGTATGAGAAAATCAATAGCGTTTTGACGAGCCAAATGAAATTCAAACGTTTATCTTCCGAACCTTGTGTTTATGTCAAGTCGAGCGGGAAATCTATAATTATAATTGCGCTCTATGTTGATGACATAATGCTATTTTCTTCAGCTGGTTGCCGAGATACGGCAGGAATCAAAGAAGAATTAAAGAAGGCCTTCGAAATCAAAGATTTAGGGCCAGCACATCACATTCTTGGAATGAGGCTTTGCAGACAGAACAAGGAAATAACTCTAGACCAGTCAAGCTATATTAAGAAGGTGCTAGAACGATTTCATATGTCAGATTGCAAACCTGCTCAAACACCTATGGAGACAGGTCTGAAGCTCGTGAAATCTACAAAGAAGGATTGTACGCACGACTACAGAGGCCTGATAGGATGTCTGATGTACATAGCGGTATGTACGCGGCCGGATATTGCGCACGCTGTAAGCTCGCTCAGCCAGTTCAACGACGCGTACGACGAGACTCACTGGAAGGCGGCAAAACGTGTTCTTCGCTATCTGAAAGGTACGCCTAATCATTGTTTAACTTTTCAGAAGTCAGGGTTGGATATTGTTGCATATGCTGATGCTGATTTTGCGTCAAATGAGGTCGATCGCCGATCTTATACCGGCTATGTGTTCAAAATTGGAAATTCTACCATCTCTTGGGAGAGTAGAAAACAAAAAACCGTGGCTCTTTCAAGCACAGAGGCCGAATATATGTGTCTGTCAGATGCTTGTAAAGAGGCTCTTTTTCTACGCAAGTTTCTGTTCGAAATTTACGGGGTACAGTATAGGATTACATTGTTTAATGATAATCAGTCTGCACTGAAGTTGTGCACTAATTCTATGTACCACGCCAGAACGAAACACATTGACGTAAGACATCATTTCATCAGGGAAATCGTTGAGGAAGGTACAGTCGTTATAAAATACCTATCTACTGATGAAATGGTGGCCGACGTTTTAACGAAACCGTTGGCAAAGGAAAAACACAATAAGTTTGTATGTCGTTTATTTATATCGTTAAATAAGTGATATAATGGTTCTAAGCAGTAGGTATTAGGTAAGGTATACTTGCAGAAGTGTAATTTGTTTTAGATCCGTGTCACATAGTTTTGAATGTTTACTGTTTCTAAGTGACGGATACTTTGATAAATTTATACTTTTGCTATGTTTTTGCTGTTGTAATGTTTTATTTAGATAGCGGATGTATCTATGCTTAGATTATTTATAGTGACCTGTGTAATGTGATTTACATGAGTTTATATTGGTTCAAGGGCCAGTGTTGGAAATAACTTAATGTGCCTAATACACATCATGGAGTTTGTATATGTGTCCCAGTATAAACTCTGGTGATATAGAATAAGTTATTCTAGACATATGTCACATACTGTAACTAGCTTGTTGTTCTGATCGTTTGCCTGTGCGGATGCACAATATATTTTGGAGTCTAATATGGTTTTTATTGAGTAGTCCACGAAATCCAACAGTGCAGTGGTGTAAGTCGTGCAAATAGTCGGGTCGAGCGGATCATGAAGGTTCTGACAAACTGTTTTACTATTGTTGAAAACACAACCAAAATAAGTTGGAAAGATGCTGCTGGCGACGTACAATTAACTATCAATAGCACTTTTAGTAAAAGCACTGGTCATACTCCTTTCCAACTCTGAGGGGCTGAGATTAGTCAGCTCCTGCTATATCAGCTTTGCTAAATTATGTTGAACGTATGGACCTCGATATGTGCCGTCAAAAGTCGAGTCAGAATGGACGAGCTAGCTTAATCTCGAAAAGTGGAAATGATAAAACTACAGTCGGTGGATATAGTGCTGGTAAAGCAAAATCTGCGGGTAATTAAAAAAAAAAACATGACAGAAAATTTCGAGGTCCATGTAACGATAACGATAGATATACAAGTGTAAAGATAACGATCTAAACAAGTTCGAGTAAATAAAGCTGGCAATGAGTTGTATTTCTCTCATGATAGTTTGCGAATTGTCACACCTGAGCTGGGATGTGAGTCGACAGTCGACACTCTTTTAGATATTTCTTATTAATGTTACGGAGATAATTAATTTATCTTTTAGTATAAACTGTTTATTGATGTGTGTTTATTATATTGTATAATGCGTAGTTGTGAAGATTGTCCTGCATATCTCTAAGCGTCTGGCCAACGATTATGGTTATGCTTGACAATTTCACCACTGCCTTTTGCATGCATGCATTGTCATGATATTTGACAACTATCTAATTGTCATGAGATTTGACAATAGCCATGTGATTTGGCATCTATCTAATTGTCATGATATTTGACAATAGCCATGTGATTTGGCATCTATCTAATTGTCATGATATTTGACAATAGCCATGTGATTTGGCATCTATCTGATTGTCATGAGATTTGACAATAGCCATGTGATTTGGCATCTATCTGATTGTCATGAGATTTGACAATTGCCATGTGATTTGGCAGATAGAATCATGATGCCATGTGATTTGGTGTGTACCTGGTTGTCATGAGATTTGACAAAAGCCATGAGATTTGGCACTAGGTACAGAATCATGATGCTATGTGATTCGGCGTTAGTGGTCATGTGATTTAAGTAATTAAAAATGTTGATTGGGTTATGTGATTTGACCGTTAGTAGCTTTTTGATAATTTTTGAATTGTGTGACTTCACTAATTGTCTGAAATTATTGTTCCACTATGATTTGAAAATCATTCAACTATTTATTATGAATTTCGTTCGCGAGCCATATAGGCTGCTCGTCAGTATGGCCGTGTGAGAGATAATTTATTAAATGCTTTTTAAGAATTATTTAATAATATTTTATCAACTTCCGTTATATGAAAGTAGTGTAACTGACTACTCGTTCCCCCACTGTGCGAGTGATTCTTGTTTTAAAAGTGGGCGCACAGTCTTTCGATAGATCAGACGCTGTCCGGTAGTGGACACGGCACAAGGTTGCTCTGAACTATCAGGTATTATGTTTATGTTTCCTTTAATATTGTTGCTATGTTGTATTTCTGATTTGTTTACTGTGTTATTATTTTTAAATTCTATTATGCTATTTATTATTGTTATGAAATATTGCTGTGTCAATTACTGAATATAAAAACAGACCTATTTATGTCTCTTATTATACCCTACCTCCCACATATAATTATTAAACATTTCTGAATGCGGAAGTTAGAAACAAAACTGGAGACACATAACTAGCGGACCTGGCAGACGTCGTGCTGTCCGGACAACAGCGCCACCTACGGGGTCCAATTGTAAATCTAAACCATTCTCGAATCCACTACTTGAACACATACAAATAATTTCATCAAAATCGGTTCAGCCGTTTACGAGGAGTTCAGTTACATACACACGCACAGAAGAATTATTTATTTAAAGATAAAATAATGCAATGGAAGATATATTGGTTGCCGATTAAAGGTAAATCAATAATATTCAGAAATTATTGAAAGAACTTTTAATTGTTTTCTTAAAAGTACTGAGTTTCAACTGATATCGAGGGCCAGGAAGGAAGCCGAATCTAAGAAATAATCTCGAAAGGTATAATTATACTGACTACGAACCATGGTTGCAAGTGCGACTGATGAGTGTGAGCGCTCGGGTTCGATTCCCGGTTCTGACAAAGTATTATAGGAGGGGAGCAGCGGTGGCCCAGTGGTGGCGGCCCCGACTTACGAACAGTAGGTCGTGGGTTCGAACCCAGGCAGGCTCATTACTTTGTGTAATTTATTTCATCACCGCTGCTCTCAAAACGGTGAAGGAAAACATCGTGAGGAAACCGGCATGTCCTAGAACCAAAACATTCGAAGACATGTGACATCTGCCAATCCGCACTGGGCCCGCGTGGTAGATTATAGCCCATTCCCTCTCAAAGAGAGGAGGCCGTGTCCCAGCAGTGGGAACATTAATGGGCTGTTGATGATGATGATGATTATAGGATTTTTGAATCAGGAATTTTTCAGTAGTGGCTTCGGAGTCTGGATTTGGGCCCGGTTGACGGAAATAGGCTCGCCCCCTATTTAAAAATAATTGGCGAATATGTGTGCTCACAAGTAGATCTCTGCCTAACCTTTCGGGGATAAGAAGGCGTGGAGTGTCGGATTTCTACTGACTAAAAACCACCCATGTTCCTTCTTAGCTCTTGTGCCGAGGCCGCGGTATCTCTTTCGAACCACCCGCAGCCAACAATGCAGCCTCAAAATTTCATAAAATCTCTTCGAAATTCGACATTGATCCGCCAACTCTCGAACCCGATCGTAAGGCACATCATTACCGTTCGTATGGTCACAAAACCCTGATATTATGTTACAATACCTGCCTTTACAATGTACTAAACGATAATACCTAATAAAATGTGGCCTTTCGCATAAAACATTATTATCATTATTCGTTTCGATACTGCGCTTAAGTTTTACTACGCCGTAGACGTCGTAGCGGTTTCGTAGACGCCTTGCTACGGCGTAGCAAGTGTGTGTTTGAATGGATTTTTTTATTTTATTTTTGAGTTTTTCTTGATTGTGTTTCAGGACCTCGCGGCTATATTATACCAGCCGGTGAGATCTACTTTCACGCTTAGCCTCACTTGCCTAGGTAGGTCTGTGGATAGGTGACCACCCGTTATTCACCGAGTTTGTTGCGTGCCTCGTTCTTGTGGGATTCAAAATTAAATAATTCATCAGCGAAACAATTGCATAATAAAATAATCAAAACATCACGCCTGCAATCCCCAAAGGGTAAGGCATAGCGGTATCCATTAGTGCACAGACATTTCATCAATTATGTTTAAGACCCATGTTATAGGGTGCGAGCCTATTGCCACCAACCGGACACAAATGCAGACTGAAAAATTCCTATTGGAAAACCCAAAAACGCTTTGCTCAACCTGGGAATCTAACTCAGGACACCATGCGCAGCAGTCACGCTTGTAACCACAAGAGTAACGACATTATTAACACTCTCACTGCCAGCAATAGATAGCATAGTTCCAGTTCAGCAAGCCATGGAGCCCGCTGGCGGGTCCCAACGATTCCGACGCAGCAGGCCAGAATTCTTTGAGCACGTCGTGGGATCCGCTGTGACCCCCTAAATTGATACAGATTTTTTTACTACTGGCCTGCTAATAAAGAAAAAAATATGTTTAGTATTGCTTGGGGGCGGCCGGCGACACCCATGGTAGGCCATGGGTGTCGCCCATCGTGTTAATGTTTCTTTAAAATAAGACTGGCCCTTTGCACTCGAAAACTTGGGACCCGCCAGCGGATCCCATAGCAGTGAGAGTGTTAATGACACTCAGATAATTTTAAACATCTTCAACACATCGTTAAACCAAATTACACACTCAATCAAACTTTCAGTAAACCCACAAACACCACAATTCCAACATCCCAAAACCATAGAGCACTATATTATTTTTCAGTTCTAATGACATCGAAACACCTGTCCTTTCCAGCCAGTACAGCGAGTATAGGATTCAGGATTCAGTTGCGATCGGGCGGTCGGGCAAGACGCACGTCTCGTGTCGGGCTCCGCACAAACTTCCACGTAAGTTGTTCGAGTGAATAAACACTTTTCATTGAGTGCCCTTTTACTTCTGAAACCAATAAATCGGAACTTTTCAAAGATTTATGGCAGGTAAGACCTTTTTGAGTACTTTGAGTTTTGTATTGCGGTTTTCCTGGAAATGTGAACGTTGGTTGTGTATAATAGGATTGATTGTTCGTAAAATTAATGTTTTATGTGATTATTTTAACGACCATCTTAAGAAGTGGAAGGAATGGGGGAGGCATTTGACCAGAAGTGAGACAATACAGGCTAACTAAATAAAGAGAATAAAAATATGAATCCAAATCTGATGTTTTTTTTTCTTTTGAGACAAGCTGAATATTCAAATTAATTAAGGCGGTTTTTAATAAATTGTAAACACATGAAAACAGTGGTGTCATCACTAATCCATATTTTTTTAGAAATATTTAATCTTTATAATGATCAGCAGCTTAGGTGATCTGTTGAGTGATTATTTATTCACTCTCACCCTGTAACGCCATAAGAATATTTTAACAACAGTATCAAATATGGCAAAATTTCACTAAATATCTGCTAATTTTTAATCGACTTCAATAAAAGAAGGAGGTTCTCCGTTCGGTGGCAATTTCATCCATCCTGTGCGTGGTGGGATCGAACAGGCCGCTAATCAAATAAATCATTATGTGATGATCATCAACCTTGCGATCAGTCGTCTTGTATTCATAGGTAGAGGGTCTTCTTAGGGATGTATCAGTTCAGTTGTCAGTACTGTTCGTAGTACCCACTACGAACTGTAAAGAAAATAAAAAATAATATTTATGATGCACGCTGCCAGATCTGTCCACTCTCCATAGCTCCTGTGCATTTGTCAGCGCCTTCTTGGCTAAACTTCCGATAATATTCTTTCCATATTGTAATGGAGAGGGAGAGAAAGACCAAGGGTACGATAGATCCCGCCGGGGCTGCGCGTTGTTCACAAAAGATACCCACATAAGGGCTAAAAAGTAACATGGGTGGTTTTTAGTCAGTAGAAGTCTGACACTCGGATCCCTTTTCGCTTTGCCCAAGAGTGGGAGGGGTTATTCGATGATTTCCAACACGCCAAAAAAAAAGTGGTGCGATAGATTACGTGAGGTATGTAATGAAAGCAAAAGGAGTAATAGCAGGAGAGAATGAAAAAGAAAAAACGTAGCGAGGATCACAAATTACAAGGGCAGAAACATGTCTTTGATGATTGTTCAGGAGATGGGAACTAGATCATTCTTGAAACATTTTTTTTGTTTGACACATTTATTCAATTAATTCGAATCTTCAAGTTCAAAATGTAGACTGTGTCTAAGAAAGAAAGTGTAGAGTACCTGCTTGGTTTAGCACTAATTTCTGGGTTGGTTGATTTGGTTGACTTTATATCGGTTTGGTTTAATAATACGAAAAATATGGTTCAAAGTTAAATTGTACACTAGTTAACTATTAAATGGTAATAATTATTAGCTAAATTAGCACTAAGATGGTTTGATTCGAGTTACGCGATTGGTATCTGAACACGCACTAACTGGCGATAGTTGCGATACAAGCATTTAAGGAAATGCATGCAGGCAAAAGTGCCGAGTGGTTCGGTTGGAAATATTGTACGAATAACAAAAGAAAGAACGAATAGAAAGTATATGTAAAAAAAAACGATATTTAATTAACAATAAACCAAAAAAATAAGAAAAGTAAACAACAAAAGCTTAAAAATTAGTCATACATTAAAGTAAAATTGGTGCTGTACGGCGCCGAAAGGCCTTTATTTTGGCATGGTACTGTAACATATAAAATTAAGACGAATGTCACAGCGCTGGCTATAACGACCAATGGGATAAGAACTATGTACGTTATAAATGTTTCAACAGGGAGCTCTTCATCATATATAGACTTCCCAACTATGTTGGAGTCGGCTTCCATTCGAAGCAGATAAGGTTGAACTCCAGTATTTTACAAGAAGAGACAAAAGAACAAGAAACAACGAACTAGATTCTGTTAGTGTCATAATTTTTGTATACGTCGCAAAAAATATAAGAGATTTGATTTGCTCATTAAAATATAATGGTCGTCATCATTTTAGCTATCAACATTAAGGGGATGCCTCAAGGTTGTCCGTGAAAAATGATATTCAGTCAGTTCTAATTCATAAAACTTATTAAACTTAGGAAGGAAAAAAGAGGAATAAGCAAAAGTGTTTATTTAAACCGCACGGGACAAAACAAATAATATAAAATTAATAAAAAAAACAAAAACAATAAGAATTCACCACCATCTTCATCCACAGCCTGAATTCACCCACTGCTGGATATAGGCCTCCCTTTTCTAGTGCCATTCTCCACGGTTCTGTGCATATAAGAATAATAAGAATTACTTAAATGAAACTCCCGTACGAGACCATCAAAAATGTTACTTTAAAAAAAAATACAAAATAAAACTTGTGAAATATTGGAACTTTGACTTCCAGTATCTTCGTAACTAGAAGGATTCCAAGAAGGTATGGTATTGAACAAAAACATGATCACAATGACTGGGAGACAAGTCCCTTTCGGTTTCGTTAAGGGTATTTTTACAGCCTGTATACATATACATACCTACTGTTTCACAAAAAATCACAGACGGTCCTCCAAAACATTTTCTAGTGTTTTAGGAAGAAAAAACTTTTTAAAAGGGTAAACGAACTTGAAACTTTTAATATCCCTGACCTCACGCCTTAGTATACATAATCAACAAACTGCCAATTAGTACATTGTTATTTTAAAATGTCCCTCAACTTACACTAGGAGTGGGTGATTAGCTATTAGCACTATAAAGTGTTAACTCATAACTCTTCGTCAAGGGACCTCTAATCCGTCCCTAAACTGTTATGTTGGCGTATTACTTTAATATGTAACGCTGTGACTTTGTACATCTATATAAGTATGTAATATGTTAGCTATTAAACACGTGTTCGTGTCTGTTAGTGTAAAGGTTTAGCTTTATTTAGTACTAGCTTTTGCCAGCGGCTTCGCCCGCGTGAAAATGACAAACTTTCATCCCCTATTTAAATCCCTTAGGGGTTGAATTTCGAAAAATCCTTCCTTATTCCTGGTCTACATTATAAAGGGAACCTGTGTGCAAAATTTCAGCTTTCTAGGTCCAAGGGTTTGGGCTGGGCGTTGATGAGTCAGTCAGTCAGTCAGGACTTCTCTTTTTATTTATATAGATAAACTAGCTTTTGCCAGCGGCTTCGCCCGCGTGAAAATGACGATTTTCCATACAAACTTTCATCCCCTATTTAACTATCTTAGGGGTTGAATTTTGAAAAATCCTTCCTTATTCCTAGTCTACATTATAAAGGGAACCTCTGTGCAAAATTTCAGCTTTCTAGGTCCAAGGGTTTGGGCTGGACGTTGATGAGTCAGTCAGTCAGTCAGGACTTCTCTTTTTATTTATATAGATAAACTAGCTTTTGCCAGCGGCTTCGCCCTCGTGAAAATGACGATTTTCCATACAAACTTTCATCCCCTATTTAACTATCTTAGGGGTTTAATTTAGAAAAATCCTTCCTTATTTCTTGTCTACATTATAAAGGGAACCTCTGTGCAAAATTTCAGCTTTCTAGGTCCAAGGGTTTGGGCTGGGCGTTGATGAGTCAGTCAGTCAGTCAGTCAGGACTATATATATAGATAGATAATAGTTTTACTGGTAGAATAATTGAATGTGATCTTGTACCAAAACTTGTATTTTTCAGTACCAGACGTCTGGATTTGTGATTAGTTGATTGAAGGCTTAATTAGAACCATAAACTTGCCCCCTATTACATGGGACTAAAACATAACTGTCAACATTTGGGTGTACTATTAGGTACAACTCTGTCTAACCCTTCGGGGATTACAGGCGTGATGTTATGTTATACTTCATTAATATTTAACTTAGATAAAGCACAGAAATCTCGATATAATGATCTCGTCGCCACAATGTGGAGCTGGGACGGGTTGCTAGTTAATTATATTTTGCGCAACAATATCACTTAGCAAGAAACAAAGTTTTCATCTACACGTGTGTGTGATATACATACTCGCTAACTACAATACCTTAATATCATAATCTTTGCCTATGTTGTCCTTCAGCACTTCATATAGACAGTTCTCATACACAGGGCAAAAAAGGGTTTGTATGAAGCCTTGCTTGTTAATTTTCCCCATTTTACTTTCAAAATAACTAACATCACACATAAATAATAGTCACACCATTTACCCATGGGGATACGCAGAAACCACAGAACGCCACATAGGTTACGATCCTTACATACTCCTTTTGCCTCATTCACATTCATACATCTGCAGGGCTATTGTGTATCTTTTAATGACAGTGGATAACTTATAATGTCTATCAAATAACTGTCAAATGGTGAGTTTTTAAGAAAAAAATGTACCAAACCATAACCAATTTACAGTTAATCTATGGACATTTCTGATAGCCACTGACGTTAAAAAGATACGCAATAGGGGGGCTGGTCAAATGGTCATACACGCAGGCCGGTTACGAGTACTACGCACCTGTACTTCAAATAACGATTATGTATTATATTTATAACTGTTTTATTCAATATTATATGTATATAGATTTCAATCTTGAATGAGCCCTAAAGCATCACCTATCCGAGATGATATTAAAGCTATTCAAGGAACGTCCCTTACAATTTGATAATAGTATTCCTCAGCTAAGAGCAGCGGTGGCCCAGTGGTGTCGGCCCCGACTTACGAACAGTAGGTCGTGGGTTCGAACCCAGGCAGGCGCATTACTTTGTGTAATTAATTTCATCACCGCTGCTCTCAAAAACGGTGAAGGAAAACATCATGAGGAAACCGGCATGTCTTAGAACCAAAAAATTCGAAGACATGTGACATCTGCCAATCCGCACTGGGCCCGCGTGGTAGATAGCCCATCCCTCTCCTAGAGAGGAGGCCTGAGTCCCTGCAGTGGGAACATTATAGGCTGATGATGATGATGATTCCTCATACATTATTTTATCCACTCATAGTTTTACCACTTTGCTCTTCAAAATGTTTAGGCGTTTTTTTTAAGTTTCCTATTTTTATAAAGCGGAGTTTTGGGGCACAGGCACAGCTACCTTGCGAAAAAAAAAAAGCTTATCTCTCAAAATACAGTGCTATGTGGTGAATCCTTAGTATTTCAAAAGCGGACTAATTATAATTAACGCTTTGAGTTTGAGAACTTTTCATACCAGTAGGAAGATCCCATGAAAAATTACCGAACTTTACATGAGCAAAGCAGCAAAGCTAGTAGCAATAACTACAGTGTTGACCATGCCCTTGAATCCAGCAGCAACTGTGGCCAACGATCTTTGCAAGGGCCTCTGTGCGTAGTTAGAACCACAGAGTCCATTGTATATATACGTTAGGACCAACTGGCCGAGCCACTTTGTCTGAGAGCCAGACTTCGTTAGTTAATTCGTGGTGTCCACTCAAAAGTAAGATACCTAATTGGTTCTCAAGCTGAAATTGGTGATGATCACTTGAGATCAATCTGGTCAGAATCAAATTAATGCGTAACATCACACCTGTAATTCTGTAAGAGTCAAGCAGAGGCGTATTTTTAGTGGGTAGACCACCTATTAGTCTACCCACAGAAATGACATAATACAAACATCACCCCTGTTGTTACCGCAAGCAGTGGAGGCAGTAGTGGCAGTGGCATATATTTCTTAGTAAAAAATCATTAATATTTTGCCCGATTTAGGAATCGAACCCACTACTCCATGTAGAACAGTTGCGCTTGCAACTACTAGACCAAAGTGCATCGAGGCAGTCAGTGTTATGTGTACATTAAGAACAAAGAAAACAACAACAACATTTTTACTGCTATAAAAATACACAGTTTCATGAAATAAATGTACTTTTCTGGTAAGTATGTGTTTGTTCTGAATTAAACATGTGTTTTTAGATACGACACAGTGACAAATGATTTAAGGACGCATTTACGATTGATAAGTCAAATCATTACTTTTTTAAACAAAAGTATGTTTATTAAATACAATGCTTTGTATTTTTAAAATGTTTTTGCTACTTATTGTAGGTAGATGTGCAAGGTACAATTCTTAACTATAAATATAATTTTAGATATGTCCAGTTTCTCAATAAATGTACCGAAGTAAAAATTTTTCACTTCGGTACATTTATTGAGAAACTACAAAGCATTGTATTTAATAAACATACTTTTGTTTAAAAAAGTAATGATTTGACTTATCAATCGTAAATCAACCAAACTGCCTTCCTTCTTTCTATACTTAAGCATTTGCTTTGTGTTTTTCATTGTAGCTAGAAGTTATTAAGCCTCATAGACTTACAGCCGAGGAAAGGATTTTGAAAATCTACAATTGACGGAGATATCGGTAAATATGCGTATAAAAAAAAACATACACACGAATAGAGAACCTACTCTTTTTTTGAAGTCGGTTAAAAAATAATGCAAATTTTACATCATAATTTATATTGTTTTCTGAATTATTGCGATTTTATGATGCAATTTGATATTGTAATATATTATGATTATTATCAGGTTTTAAGCATTTTGCTGAAAAACTGTAAGCTTAAAATTTAATTCTGAATAAATAAATAAATCGCACGGTCACACTACTGAAGAAGATATTACTTTATTCCCTTGTTGCTATTATAATCCGTCAGTATCTCGTTACTGATTGTTCTCAATTTATCTTACTTATATATCTCACTAAGTGCAGTTCGTAATCGGCAATCTTGTCAATGGTACTTGATATATTAAACTGTTTACATTCTACTGTGAGTGCAATCTAAGTAAATGAACACCCAAGTACCGCGCGATTTAGTTCGTATCTTGGAACTAGATGGCGCTGCGCAATGACGTCACGTTTCTGAATCGCGGTGTTAAGATTCTCCGCCGTCGAATGACTACCGCGCGGTACTCTAACAAAATCATACTTACCTGGCATAGGGGAAACCGTGATCAAATAGGCGGTTCCCCCAGGGCGAGGCCTTTCCATTGCACTGCGGTTAGGTTGACCCTTGCGATTATCCCTAATGTGGATAACTCGGATGCGTAATTTTTGGTAGTGGGGACTGCGTTCGCGCCGTCCCCCCAGAATTCACTCAAAACCAGTATCCTAGTGATACAAACCGATCTGTTGTCATGATGATCAAGTTGGATATTATCGAAGCACGGCACTCATGGAAGCATGGCATTGTGCTCCATGAGTCATGGCACATGTTCGGTAACGTTCAACGTACTGGTGATCGCCGATTGTTATCTGTATATAGATATTTGATACTATCCACTATCCACCAATATACTGGTCATTGTGAATGATTTTTATGTCTCAAGTATCTGAAGTTTACTTTAATATTATAAAGAGGTTGTTTTTATATAGGAGGTAATCTCCACTAACTACTGACAATGACAAACTGAACTAATGACAGATTGGACAAATCATTCCTTCATCGAAACCAGTTACGAAACTACGGTTTCGTAGACGGCCGAAGCCTTTTAGAGATAGATTATATTTATATCATGCATATTACCCGTTACCCGAGCTATCACAATAATTGCGTATGAAGTCGCGGGGAAAGTGCTAGTCATTAAATTAAACAGTCATTTCTTTTTTTTTTGGATCCCATTATTAGATCACATTGTTTAGGTATTAACGATGGGTCCCATTTGCATTTCCATTGAATCCCATGTTATAACAACATGTTAAAGAAGTGATTAACTTTATTAAACATTTAAAAAACAGCGCGTTTTAACCCACCGACTATAAAATGAATTAAATACAGAAGAAACATAAACGAACTACAATAAGACCAGACAAAAACGAATTTATGCTAAAACGTGGTTAAACCAACAGCAGTTGGATTTGAGACGAAAGATAATGGCGGGGAAACAAATAAACCGAACAGGTGCACTCTGTTGCATTATGGCGGCAAATCTAATAGCAGCCGGCCGGGACACGACCTTCTTTATTAAATGTTTCATTATTATGATATTGTGGCAGACATCTTTATTGTTTTGCTTTTAAAATGTAAGAGCTATTAAATTATGGAAATTGCTTTATTTTGGTTGAGTAACTTGTGAGGTTGGTCTGTGGATGGGTGACCATTACATTCCTCCGTACCTCGGAAAGCAAGTTAAGCTGTTGGTCCCGACTGTTTCTTAAATATCTCTGATGGTCGTAAGTGCGTGAAAGAGGCCTGGAAGTCTGACCACCAGTCTTACCAAGGTGTATCATAGTACAGGGTAATATGATAACCCTTCCGAAAAAGGATATTGATTATTGAATTGGATTAAATGAACTTAGAGGGTTAAGAATTCATACTGTAAACTAACATCATCATTTGGCGGATTACTGAACGAGTTCAATCAGTCGTAGATAAATAAATAGAGATAGCGCGCAATGATAGCGCGTATTCGTTTAATTATTTAAAGTGCACTGCAGGTCTGCAGACTTGCTCAATAACCGTTATAGGAACAATCGACGCTGTTGCACACCATAACTTAAAGGTGCTTTTACTTTCAGCGAAAATACTCATAGAAAATGAGGATGCAAAAAGCTGGAAAAGTCTGAGTTGGACTCGCAATCGAAGTGTTCAGTTCGACCACTGAAAGAAATACATTTCTTATAATATCCACTACTTATATGAAACTGAGTTCAATAAAAAACCATGAATTTCCAATATTTTCTTTATAACCCTGATATATCTTAAAATCTAGCCAGCCAGTCAACGCACGCTATTAATTTCCGTTTCAACGTTTCATTTCTCGCGAAATTCTCGTTATTGATACTTTTCATTAGCTAATCTGTCCCTTGATAGAATGTCAATGTTTTTGACGTAAACGTGCAATAGAGATTTATTTGTTTATGTAAATGTAGATACATAAACAAAGGAGAAAACATTATTAACTACATTTAGATTAATTTGTGTTTTGGAGCACAGTGTGGTATTGCGTAGGTATGTGACAAACCTTGAGCTTGGACTTTTGTATGTTTGTCAAAGACCAAGTGTGGAATCCATAGGTCAAAATAGGAAGAATGCACATATTCATGATTAATCGCTTTCATGACCTTTGAGGTTGGACTCGTGATGAACATGTTGGAGGCCAAACTGAAGAACAAATTAATACAAGATCCGAATCAATGGTGAAGAATAGCAACGTGTCTTCTTTAGTAGTCGGTTAAAAATGGAAAACAAAAATGGAAGGTGATATAGCTTAGCTGGGTATTAATCTAATCTAAAAGTGCCTCATGTATAAATTTATATACAAAAAAACGTGTACTGTAGCGTACCCAAAAGGTTTATCGCTCCTCACCGGACGGCGCGACTTGGTAGTCATCGTCCAGAATTACCTGACCCATCTTCAGTCACCACTTCAACTTGTTTTCTTAGTATGAGGGATCAAGTAATGCTGGGCACTGACTGTACGACGCGACGTTGGAGCCCCACTAGCTTATGAGATAACGAGAGATAAGGCCTTCTTTCATGTGTTAATATAGCGGCCGAACTCTTTAGAAAACGGTATTGAAAGTTTAGACGAGATTCACGTAATTAAAACTTGGATTGATACTTGCAGAGAGTTGAAGTAAAGTGAATTTATATGCGTTATAAAGCAGCGCGAAAGAAGTCAGAGCAGACATGTATTAAACCAGTGGGAACATTATAGGCTGAACCAATCCGCACTGGGCCCGCGTGGTGGATTATAGCCCATGCCCTTTCATAGAGAGGGGGCCTGTGTACCAGCAGTGGGAACACTATAACATTATATTAGGTACAGCTATGATGCTGATGCTGAAGCTTTAACTAAATTAAAACCAAGTCTGATTCATTTTTATGCTGTTGGAATGTCAACTCTTGGCAACAAGCCTTGAATACAGAAGATAACTCGTAAGTTAGTCACAAAAAAAGTATTGCTGACGCAGAAGTATTATTCATCCGAAAGGACGATTCACCACTGAGTCACATAGCAAAACAGGAATGAAAACCAATACATACTTACATAATTATATATCTTCCACTTGCATATTATACACAACACAGTTCAGACACCCCTTACTAGTACAACTTTAACAATATCTTTGTAGTTGTACAAAGGGAATGCTTATATGTAAATGTATATGTATAAAAGTATGTAGGTACAGTCGACGAAAGGGTGCGATGTGCAGGGTAGGAAGTAATCGTCTTCCTGCCGTTTTCCAATTCTGCTTGATTCGGCGCAACACGTTTTCTTCTTACATTCTCTATTATTCCTCACACAATTCATCCATCTTTGCTTTGGCCGCCTCTTCCTCTTCAACCATCAATGTGAAAATCTATCACTTATTTAGTCACATGCGTTTCATCCCTCCTCATAACATGTCCATGCCTAGATAAGGCTGCCTGTCCACTGAAGCGGAGCGAGGCTGCGGAGCGGAGAAACGGAGAAATATTAACCAATAAGATTGTACACTGGAACAGAGGGCAGATTTTATGCAATCCTATTGGTCAATATTTCTCTGTTTCTCCGCTCCGCAGTCTCGCCCCGCTTCAGTGGACAGGCAGCCTAAAAGTCTTCCTTTCAATTTTTCTATTACAGGTGACATTTTCAAAATATTCATTCGTTATTTTATCCCTTCGTGTCACTCGACATTATCCATCTTAACATTCTCATCTCCGCTACATGCAATCGTTTTTCATCCATATTTTTCATGGCCCCGTATTCACTGTAAAACAGTCAAAATTTGCATGTTTTTGTAAGTCCGCATACGTGTCTGTTGTGTGGCTGTACAACAGTAGATACCTACATATATTCATCGTTATTCAGTGATGTGTTGTTTCACTAACTCAAAGAACGTCTCTAGGAAAACTATAATCATTCTGTTTATATGAAACTTTGTGCTTTGACATCATCTTATGTACGCAGTAAATGGAAGATAGGGTTTATTGATGGACCCTTAAGGACTCTTTTTGGAAAACAAAGATCAAACAAACTGTGCATCGTGTTAATCATAATAACTGGGCGTGTTCACATAGGCAGTAACTTGATATTCAACTGCCTTAGATTCAAAATCAAAAGTCATATACTTAAATTAAGCTGATATTCAGCATTTTTTGAACGTCAAAGTTCACAAGAGACTGTCCCCTAACTAAAACGTCCACTCTTCAAAACTTCCTAGTGTTGTTATAGCTGGAAAGAAGAAGTGGCGTTTTAAATAGCAGTAACTTGAAATCACAAATGATAAGCTGGGACCTGCATAGTGCAAAAAAACCTTCTGGGAAAAGGCTAATACTGTAAATACTGAGAAAACATGCAGCTATGATGGTCAGGTACTTAAACATAATCGTAAAAATTATTTACCTTCAGATTAGGGTGGAAGGATTACGCACACCGTGCTCCGCTCCCAAGCAGTGGTTTTGTCACGTATCACTCTTAAGTGACACTTGTCACGGATGTCGGGCCGTAAGGAGCCTTGTCGCTGCGTGTGTGGGCAAATACGCCGATAAGGCGCTCATTGAAAACGGTACTGCAAAAAATAAGCAAGAAGTTACACACCGTAAAACAGATTCTTCATTTTTTCTGACCGTAATTTTTAGGTATATTGGTAGAAAACAAAAGAAAATTGTTTTGTACTTTAAAATGATGATAGAATCAAACGTGCTTAAGATCAACTTCAGTGATGCATGATTCTTTTGGCGAAATTGTAGGAACTATCGCCGCCATCTTGGTTTTTTTACTGTCAATTTGACAACTGTTAATCAATAGCGCTCTTCTGACAATTAAGAATTTAAAATTAAATTTAAGACATTCAAACTCTTTACAGAATCATACTGCACTCGCAGTAGTCGCAGTTCATAATATTGTAAAATAGAGACGGACGTTTTGCCATAAATAATTTTCTCTTTTACCTCGTAATACAGCTTTTTATCTTTGCCCTAGACCTTTCACGCATCGCATTCACAATTAATTTAAGTGATTCCCGCTCTTTGACGGTGAAGGCTTTCTGTTTTCCGCACTGAAAATAAAACTGGTAGTTACAGCGTATTATTTGATGGTCCAGTGAAACATTAGTTATGTTTAAGAAACATTCTGGTTCTAGCGACTCTTAGGGTAAGTCTGTCTAATCCTTATTGACGACTTTCGGCTGAAATGACGTTATCAAAAATACATAATATCACGTCTGTATACACCTGATTAGACAGAGGACCAATATAGCTATGAAATACCAGTATACGCTGATCTGTCGTTGCACGGGAAGTTCATACAAAGCGAGATCATATACTGGTACGTATATATAGCTTGATGTATCACTGTGTGTACCTGTAGGACACCAGCTCATATTTCTGCAGTTCTGTTTGGAACCCATATAACAGGGAAAAAACTCCGGCCCGCTACTAAGAAATTCAAAATAATGATGCTGAAAACAATAAAATAATGAATCCAACCCGTACTGGGCTCGCGTGGTGGATTATAGCCCATGCCTCTCCCAGAGAGGAGGACTAAGTCTCTATAGTGGGAACATTATAGGCTGATGATGATGATGCTAAATATTATATTATACAGCTCCTAATCATAACCTAAAATATCAACAAGAAATACATCTTAACATTAATTAACTACCGTGTTTCGACTGACCCCTGCGAATAGCCCTTTCAATAAACCTCAATAGATGTAGGTAGTTGGAGATATGTTTACAGTAGAGCTGTCAGTCTGCCACTCGCAACCCGGTTTGTATGGCAGACGCACTAATTGTGTGTGCCCTGTCCTTGACACACGCTCAGTGCAATGTCTGTGTTAATGTATGTCTGACTGTCTGTTTGTAATGGCGTTGTTTGTTTAGTTCTAGGATTTAGACAGTTATTTCAATTCAATAATATATAGCGGAAATAACGAATTGGTTTATACGACAAATACATTGTTATTTTTTAAATATTGATTGTTGTAATTTTTAATAAATACCAATTATAAGTTTTGGCGCCCATCGTGGGACTCATTTTTGTGACCAAAAGCAAAGTTGAGACTATGTTTCTCAGTGTATGTTTTTACAGTGTTTATTTTACTAATTTCAGAGGTACAAAATGTAATAGAATAGTACCTTGAAATATATTAATCTTATCACCTCTTTTGGCGCCCAGCATGGGTTTGATTTCAAGGTCAAATACCATTGATATTCAATTGACATTAGATCATGTCTCTTCATGCTTATACAGCGTATATCTTACCAGTTTCGGAGTACAAGAAGTGCAAGGACTCGTTCACCATATTAGTGTAATACTTTGTTTTGGCGCCCAACCTGGGCTCCATGTTCTATTTTTAATATTCTTTAAGTATATTATAAACGCATGAAGAATACTCCTTCCTCTTACAGAGTTCAATAAAAACTCAAATTTAAAAGATGAATGAATGAAATATACGATACTTTCCAAAGATTGGCAAGGATAGGCCTTATCACATTGCCTATTTAAATAAATGTGGTTTCAAATGCCCAATAGATTTGAATACGAATTTCATTTGAGTTTCACCCTGACCATTTCAAATTAAACTAGATGTTTTGTCACCCACAGCCTCGTACAAAAGAGTACAATGTAGCTATAGTTAGCAATTATAATACAATAGTTAACCCTGAACTACGGCCACATTGACATTTTTCCTATTTTGCTTGAAAGTCCGTTATTGTGTACAGAATAATTTGAACGTCTCTACTCAAAAGCTAAGAAAAGCTTAACAGTTTTTTAGAAAAGGTGGATATTTATGATTTTAATGATTCAGACGTTTATTTCATAATACGCCGTTATTAACTAACTTTTCTAAAGATATACAAGTAGACATTAAATCTGGACAAAGCAGATTAAATGTGAAGTGAAACTGACCGCATTTGAATAAAACGTTAAAACACATGAACCAGAGATGGGTCAAGTATAATTTCGGTCGACTCCTACTTTCCGACAACGATACGACCAAACCGATCACGCACTGTTTCTAGTCGACATATTTACGACGACCAATTAAGCTATGAAAAGCTAAATTAAGCAGAACTTTCACAGTAGGAGGAGCTCATACTCCTAGCTCACCGTCCGTCCGTCTTATGACGTCGACAGGCCGGCGCGTCCGTGTTCCATGCGCGCCTCTAAGTGATGTCAGTAACATTGCAAGGGCCGCTTGAGAGTTGCTCGAAAGGGATATCGCGGCCCAGACGCAAAGGGCTAAGAAGGAAAATGGGTGGTTTTCAGTCAGTAGAAGCCAGACACTCCCTTCCGCTCCACCCTGAGCGAAAGGAGTCATTCTATACCCTTCAAAAAAAGGGGAAGCAAAGACTTAAAAATATTCAGTTATAATGAAAACTGAATCAAAATCGGACTTGTAGTTTTGGAGAAAAATGGCAACTTTGATTTGCACAAAAAATGTTTGCTGCAGCGCCCCCTGGTGAGTTGTCACTGTAACACCTATCTAAGAACATGCACCAATCAAACCCTAACCCATAACTGAAAACTGCATCAAAATCGGACAAGAAGTTTTGGAGAAAAATGGCAACATGTATTTGCACAAACACACAAACAAACAAACAAACACACAAAAAACAACCTCTCACCCCAAACGCATATACCGTCTCCGTTCCGTCGTGGGTAAAAATAACACATAACGTCACACAAACGCTCACAATTGTAGTTCAGTGTCGTTAGCGTAAAGTTTGCAATATTAAAGCATGAGCTAAGTTCGTTTGTTACATAGTTCACAAACTGACAGACGACAAGTTGCAACAACTTAGTCGAGGTGCGGTTACTTAAACTTAGCGCACGACACACTGGGAGATGAAGCTGTAGAATATATGTAGCATTGGCTTTTAGTTTTTAAGCATTTGTTGAAAATGGCGCCCAACACCCAGGGCTTGGAAATAGAATCTGCAGCAATCTTATAGCGAGCGTTACAAAATCACAATCCACGTTCATAAATAATCTATTTTCACCGTTTCAATTTGAAGCACGAAATAATTGTCAATCGTCAATATTTGAAGGTATTGTCAATATAATGCAGTGCAATTAATTTCATCACGAGCTACATTGACGAGCTTTCAAATGTACGCGTTTCTGGACCGCTTTAAGGCGCAGTCAAAGGGGCACCGTAAAAACGACCTGTTTTTCGTCGCAGAGTTAGCCGTATTGCTACTTATTACAATTCCAAAAAAAAATACAGTGTATAGTCAAATGTATAGGTAAAAGACTTATGCAAAAATATTTTCTAAAAGTAATCAAGAACCTCGAAAAAAAAAACACAAAATCACAAAAAAATCACACGAAAAAACTTTTTCGTCTCGAAATGCTCAATATTTTGAGTGACAACTGTTATATTTTTTTTTACTATCAGAAAGGAAATTTAACCAACTAAAGACATATGTAAAAATATTTTAACATTACAGCGTATTCGGAATTTGTGAAACAACTACTTGGTCAACTGTCAAAGGCGTAACCAGAAAATATGGGAAACCTGGAGTTTCTACAGGAAAGGAAGTAGTAAGTTAGTTCGGTAGTAACTTTTACATTAGTTAAGGCCCTTACCTTACGTTACCTTACTTGTCAGGTAATTTCATACAAATTCTGTTCCTTTTTTTAATGATTTAGTACTTGCTGATTCCCGCGGCTTTTCCTGCGTCAAATTATAAACTAAAACCTTTCTCGAGAACCACTCTATTCAATAGTGAAAACAACATAAAAATCGGTGCAGTAGTTTTTGAGTTCAACGCGAACAGACAGACAGACAGACGCGGCAGAGGACTTTGTTTTATTTAAAGTATGTAGTGATAGTGAAGTAAAGTAGTGGACATCGTGGAACAGACAAGCTATACCATCGCCTTTACTGAACAGCTGTCCTAACACAAAATATAAGCAGATTGTTTGTGAGAAGTCATAGAACCTTGTCTAATGAGCTGCTCACATTTAGTGGTCCCTTCATAAAGATGTCATTTTTCTCCGCGTTACGTGAAACAGCGCTGACTTAGCTCTCCGGGTCAATTGGCGAACGTTTCAATTTAAAGGTTGGCTGGTGCTCACTGCTCGGGTTATATTTTAGTCAAGTTTTTCATTTTTATTGCTGTACTGGGAAAATCGGTATAGGGTGGTAAATCGACGCACAAAAGCTTACTACGTATTTAGTATATTGTTGGCTCAAAGTCACGCCATCAGCACCGGCCGCACGACGACCGACAGAAGTTCATAAAACGTGGCGAGTGGCGTTGCAACGGTCACTTTTTGCTTGGACGGCGCTCGGAATGGACATCTTATAACAACCCTTTAAAAGCGAAACGATTGCCACTTCCCTTGGGCATCCCAACATTTTGACTTTAAAAAATAAAATTGTTGAAACAATATCCACACCTATTTTCCTCTTAGTTTATTTACTACTAGACAAGACGAATTAATTAACCGACTTCAAAAAAAGGAGGAGGTTATCAATTCGAACTGTATTTTTTTTTTTTTTTATGTTTGTTCGCTCATAACTTGCGACTGGGTGAACTGATTTTCTTGATTCTTTTTTCATTTGAAAGCTGGTGCTTCCCGTGTGGTCCCATTGTCACCATTTCAATATCTGATCATGGGATCTTGTAGAAATCGGGGGAACTCTTCAATAAATAACAGCAGATTAACCGCGATTGTTGCTAAAGCATATCTAAGCATTGTTTACGCCATCACACAACATAATATCACGCCTGTACTCACTACAAAGGTGATGAAGAACTTCGGAGATAGGCAACGGAACTCCTCAATTAATGATAGCCAATGGACTGGGATTGCTGAAATCTCATGACTGTCTATTGACCAGTTCATAACATAACATCACGCCGGTACGTTGTGAAGGGGTAAGCACATGTGAACCACTAAAAAGTGAGAAATAAAAACTTTTTACAAAAAATAAAACCGACTTCGACAAAAATAAAACACAAAAAAGTGAAAAATAAAAAATCAGCTTCAGAAGTCGGTGGCAAAAACATGAAATCAAACAAACATAAGTCACCGACTTCAGAAGCTGATTTTTTATTTTTCACTTTTTTGTGTTTTATTTTTGTCGAAGTCGGTTTTATTTTTAGTAAAAAAGTTTTTTTTGAATTTGTTTACAAAAAAAGAAAATGACGAGATAAGCCCCAACGTAAGTTTCCATAAAGTTACGTTACTTGGCTTAACCAATTCACACTACAAAACAGTATTTCTAAGAAACCGTCCTAAACATTTCCATTAGTTTCTCTAGAGAGGAAAACACTTTACTCAAACAATTGTATCGTTTATTACTCACCGGTACCAAAACGAAGATATCTCTTCATCTTAATTGACTCCGAAGGCCATTTTGATATCGCGCCAAACCGTTTCACACAAAGAAGAAACCTATTACAAATTATAATCCAAGAAATAGAAATCAAATGATCAAAGGTACTCGTAAGATGGTCTCAATCTGATTGCCTCTCGGTAGAAGTAGAACGAAGCTTTATAATTTTTGTGTTCATCATGTCTTTGAAAATGTAATAAGGATTAAATTAGATCTAATTTGGTGTAAAAGGGATGATTTTGTGTTAAGCTGTCGTCCCGCGAAAGAGGCATGGTCTAGTACGGTACGCTATACTTCGTTCGCGTGGAATAGTGACTTCCGGCAGATTTTTGGTTTATGTCGCGAAAAAAAAAAAAAAAAACTATCCTATGTCCTTTCTCAAGTTCCAAACTATCTCTGTACCAAATATCATCAAAATCCGTTTAGCCGTTTAGGCGTGAAAGAGTAACAGACAGAGTTACTTTCGCATTTATAATATTACTTATAGTATTTATTATAGTATATAGTATGGAAAGTATGGAATAAGTATGGAATAAGTATGGAAGTATGGATTCGTAAAGTTCTAGATCCGTCTTCTCAGGTTAGTCAGGTACGAATCACCGGCCTCATCTAGTTAAAAAAATGTCATTTAAAAGTGTTTGTAAAATCCTATTTACAAACTAAACATCATTTACCAGATGACTGACTATAGTTAGGGTCGAGAAGGTTGATTACTGGGACCCGAACGGATATGAAATTCACAATTGTATTAAATTCTGTGTAACTCAGCACATGACAAACAGGGTAATTCCCGAGCATAGCTCTCTCGTTAGATAAACGACTGACATCTCTGTAACATGTGCTGACCACGCACTATGAAATCAACCAGTGGAAATTATCACATCGTTGTTACAGAGTACGTAGTGTCTAGTAACTTATGACCATGATAAGTATAAAATGGTCATGCCGAAAGGACTGGCAGAATTGTACTTAAGGCATCATCATTCTTATGCACTTTTTTTTGTGTTGAAAATCATCAAATAACCCCTCCCGCTCTTGGGAAGAGCGAAAGGGAGTGTCAGACATACTTCTAAACTTAAAACCACCCGCGTTTCTTCTTAGCCCTATATGTCGGGGCCGCGGTATCCTGTGGACCTCCCGCAGCCCCGACGGGCATTCTCATGCACTTACCCGTTACATTTGGGGTCGGCGCAGCATGTTTTCTATCATACTTCTCTATTGCTCGTCATCTCATCAGACAATTTCTTGCCATTTCATTCTTTGCACAGTCCAACCATCGTTTCAAACTAAATATTTGTAAGGCCTACAGATAGTTGTTTCGGGTCTGGGTATTTGTGTATATGAGTTTATATGTTTGTAAACGCACCCACGATACAGGAGAAATTCCTAGCGTGGGGTAAACTTTAAAAAAAAAACTCAAACTCAAACCCATCCACATTCATTCTTTAAACTTTCGATCAACATTTTCCTCATTCCTCCGCATCACATGCCCATACTAAGGACGCAGGCTTCATAATTATAGCGCTTGCGTCTTCTAAACCAATCTGACAGGTTATCAGTCAGAGTTTTTTCACATTTTGAAATGTGGGTATTAGTTGAATGAAAACTGGCCAAGTGCTAGTCGGACTTGCACATGAAGGGTTCCGTACCATTGTAGTATATTCTTACGGTATGCTATAATTTATACAATTTTGTCTACGGGCCAATTAAACTTGACCTCTGGATTGTATAGGCGCTCATACGATTCAGGGACCAAATTACATCTACGGAAGTTTTTAACTTTTTTTATTTCTCATATTATTCCTTTATTAATGCTATAAGAGCTTGCGTCACCCCAATTTTCACAATTCTAGGATGACCGGGAGTGCCCTATAGGTTTAGATTTTTGTTATTTCAAAAATCTACGGGATACTTCTCGTGGTCCCTGAATTATAAAATTTGGTGAAAAGCAAGCTCTTGTAGCATGAATAAAGGAAACATTATGAAAAATAAAAAAGTTAAAAATGAAGGTCAGTTCGATCACTAACATACTTTTCCAAAATCCTATATACGGCCATAACTTTTGATGGCGTCTACCTAAAATCTTAATTTTTTACAGCAAATAGGGACCATGGTCCTTAATCTGTGGTAATTTCAACTTTCTATCTCTACCCGTTTTGGAGATAAAGGTTGGTGACAGATAGACAGACAGACAAACGGACAAGAAAGTGTTAAGGGTTCCGTTTTTTTTTTCGTACGGAACCCTTAAAACGAATATTTTTGGTAAATTCGTCTAATAAAATAGGTTGTGCTATTTAAGGCGTCAATATACAATGGGAGGTAGCTTTTTAGAGCTGCCTGTAAGTCTACTAAATAGATTTCATTACACTTTTATTACCAAACTTATATTAAATAAAACCTAAAATAGATTCAGTAATATTTCAAGATCAATATCTAAAACCCCAAGCTGAATGGGCTTTCTATATTGAAAGAACCAGATTCAGATTTTAATGGATATCTGAAATAGAATGACTGTCTCGTTGGTTTAGTGGTCGCAAGCGCGACGGCTGAACATGAGGTCCTGGGTTCGATTCCCGGGTCGGGCAAAGCGTTATTGAGCTTTTTCTAAACGGAATTTCTCAGTAGCAGCCACAAACTCTGGATTTGTGGCCGGTTGATGGCAATAGGATCGCTCTCGTTTACATATGGGGCTTAAAAACATAACTGGCGAAAGGTGTACTATGTAATAATCTGCCTAATCCTTCGAAGAGTGCAGGCAGGCGTGATGTTATGATATAAATTACCTAGCTGCGGCCACGGAATCTGGAATTTTGCCCCGTGGATAGGAATCAGCTGGCCCTCCAGTCCAGAGACTTGATGTTAAGTAGATTCATTCATGGTATCATCATAGAGACAGCTTTACGACCGTTTTATATGAGTGTAAGTAGAGAACTACAGAACACTGTTCTAATACTTAGGTAGCTACTAATATGCGTCCCTGTGTTCAGCCCCCAAATAACCGCTTCGCGCAAAAATGTAAAGTTAACAAAACTGTGTGTTTTCCGCACCATCGCCGTTCGCGTTACTAAGGTCAGGCGAGGCGTGGTTAATGTAGCATAGCTCTAATTTACACGCTATATATACCACTGATAAAGTCATACAAAAATATTGGAGCCACGAGAGCGGAGTGATGGTGAGCGGTCAGGGATAGAGTGAGAGGTTCATGTCTTTTACTCCTGTCTCTTTCATACCATTCCTCACACAATCCATCTATCTTTCTTTGGCCTTCCACTCCCTTTACATCCATCAACATTTATATTATCCATCACTTTTTTGTCACATGTTTTGCAACCCTCCTCATTACAGTCTTACCGAAGGGTATCGTATTAATTATCCTTTACCAACTGCGTTCTGGAGGTTAGATAAGCAGCTACTCCTCCACTATTCTTTCCTGATTTTCGTTGCGGGATCCAAAGTAGTTAAATTGTGACTCTGAAACTTCGTCAAGCTTCCTTGTTTCGGAGCTTTTCTTTTCATTCAGTATTTTTGGAATAGTGTGGCGGGCTTATCCCAAAAAAAAGTTGGGAAACAGCTTAGCAGATGATGATAGAAAGCTGATAGAATATGACTTTTTCGGTGGCCTCCGCTCTGCGTTATCACAACAACAATTATAAAAAAACACGTTACAATTCCCAAACGCGTACATACTTCATGGCCCGCACATCTACACGGCTATAAACCCGAGGTGAGGCCAGCAGAAAGCACTGGCTCGCTCGGTGATAAGGGACGTCCTTTTGTCCGACAGTGGACACCGCACCACGCCTGACGCCTAATTGTCTGTGAAGAGAGCTCTTTGACCTCTCTTCTATCCCGTTCAAAATTGAACGGAAAGATTTTGTTTTGATTTGTTTTTGTTGATTAACTTTATTGGTTGTAAACTTTTAAGGTTCCGTACCTAAAAGGAACACATATAGTAACACCGAAAATACTGAGCCTAAAATTAAAAAAAAAAACACAGAAATTAGTATAGGTACCATTATAGATTACAGGAAAATCTATAAGAAGTCTATAGTGCTAAAATAACAAAGAAAATCCCTCAATATCGACTACAATGGTACGGAACCCTTCATGTGCCAGTCCGACTTGCACTTGACCAGTTTTTTGTTTGCGAATAGATGGATGAATGATAGTAAACCGTCCTTCGGTTATAAGAAGTTCATGTTCGACTAGGACCCATCCGTGTTCCTTCTAATGCCCTGTGTGTTCCAAGGCTGCGTTGATTCTTTCGAACATATTCCGCCGCAACCCTGGTATATCCTGGATACTTAGACATGG
This sequence comes from Diarsia mendica, assembly GCA_949316265.1. Taxonomy (NCBI): domain Eukaryota; kingdom Metazoa; phylum Arthropoda; class Insecta; order Lepidoptera; family Noctuidae; genus Diarsia; species Diarsia mendica. The sequence goes on along the minus strand of OX438898.1, from coordinate 13,153,183 downwards.
GTTCGAACCGAGCTACGTACATTACTTTGTATAATTTATTTCATCACCACTGCTCTCAAAACGGTAAAGGAAAACATCATGAGGAAACAGGCATGTCTTAGAACCAAAATATTCGAAGACATGTGACATCTACCAACCCACACTGGGCCCGCGTGGTGGATTATAGCCCATCCCTCTCTTAGAGAAGAGACCTGAGTCCCTGCAGTGGAAACATTATGGGCTGATGATGATGATGACTTAGGCACGTTTATCTCCCAGACATGCCTAAGTATCCCAAAGACGAGGGGACAGGTATATGATGAAAATAAAAACTCTTTCGATTTCCCTTTCCAACAGAACGCAAGTATATACATTTCACTCAAAGAAAACATTCCTTTAGTTTAAAAAGTTCTTTTAATCCTGCGTTCAGTGGGAGACGAAACTTTTTCCGCATAGTTCTGTGTTGCTGAATTTATTAACTTTTGGCGTGCGGTGTTTTGTATCTACGTATCTACGCAGTTAGGAAGCGTGGTTACTTGCTATTAGCCATTTTGTTTAACTAGTCAACGATTTATGAGCATGTTTTCTCTCATTATGCCGCGATGCCGCTTTAATTTTTAGCAAGTAAAGTGACGTATTTAATTTTTAAAATAAAACTGAATACCCCAATCAATTGACGAACTTTTGTATGCACTGACAAAACGCAATGACCCCATAATTTTTGTATGATAATAGTAACTTGTGAGTAGTTGTGAATAGTGGTGGTTAATATAACGAATAACACCAAAACATAACATGTTATTGATTCATAACGAATAACGTTTGTTATACCGACGCTGCCTACGCGTTATCATTATAATGTATAACTCAACAACACGCCCAACGAATAACAGCGGGGCCAGAACGGGGTAATATAATAAGTATAACAACGTAGCAAGCGGAGGCGCGCGGCGGTCCTACGAGGCTACGATGCACCGTTCCCGAGTTATGGGCGCTAAAAGTTTCTGTTAAAAAAAAATTGAAATTGAAATATCTCGAAAACGGAGCGTCCTAGGCAAAAAAGGACAAAAATTTTGACCCCCCTCTGCCACCCCCGTGATATTTAAGTGAGAATCCCATGACACCAAAAAAAATTTTTTTTTACACTGATCCAACTTTACTAAATTAATAATAACATTTTTCAACACACTTGCTCATAAAGTGGCTATAATTTCACCGCAATTAGGCACGTAATGACACCTATAATCAAACTGTGACTTTTTCATTGCTATTAATCACTAGTGAGTTATAGGTTTTTTTTTTAATTTTATTGGTTGAGTTGCTACGTTTTTAAAAAAGTTTCGATACAAAAAAGATCGTGTTCAATAGTAAAAATAAATTAATGTACCTAGTGCTTCCCCATTTCATGCAACTTTGAATTTAAATAGATAATTTCAACTTATATGTTTTTAATAAACGAATCTTTCCCTCAAATAATATAACTTTTGTTTTCTCTTTATTAAAGAAAAAAAATACCCATTTTGTCCGTGGCTAAAACTCTAATAACCGCGAAAAGTCAAAAATAGTGAAACCACATTCTTTTAGTCTATGGCCGATCGTCATTGTTACAGTAGTGGCGCCACTGGTCAAGAAAAAATGCATCGCTACGTCAAACTTAGTACATTTATTTTAGTTCCGTGTTTTCCCGCCTGCATAGATAACTTGGTAGGACTGTAGTATGCGCGCGCATTAATTTTTCCCGCTATTGTGAAAAAAAAAACAGAACTTGTTTTAACTGTTGAAGTTGGTAGAACTGTAGATGCGCGCGTATTAATGTTTCCCGCTATTGTGGAAAAAAAACAGAACTTGTTTCAACTGTTGAAGATGACTTTTTAGTATTATTTTCTTCACAAGTGTGTTGAAAAACGTCGTATGATACACGTGTATATTGATGATTACCGTCCTCGGCTTTCTTAAGACCCTCACCTGACGGCTCGGGTCTCAATGGCGCCTCTGCGGTAATCACCAACGTTATACACTTGTACCATAATGTACTATTATTAGTCCTAACACTGTGCAGTATGAAGGAAAGTTCATTGATAATTTAAAACTATATAATAATATTCGTTCATAATATTAATAACGATATTATTATATTCGTGCGTGTATAGTCCACTACGTGATAACATTCACAGCGCATCATTCATTGCGCCCGTTTAACTTGTTGTCGAATAAAACGACAACGACTCCGCGTTCATATTGCTACCGCGTTTTGTTACAACTCGTTATAATGATAACGTATAAAATAACATTATTGTTATAAAAATATATTCAATAGTCTATAACATGCTAATTAAAAATGCATGCATGATAATTATTTATAGCGGAATTGCACACCACTAGTTGTGAAGTCACTAATTCACCAGCTCAATGACTTAACTATTTATTGATTTTTAAGCAACTATTTAGACTGAAAAGGCCGTAAGTATTTTTTTGTGAAGTTGTGCAGAAAAAATATTGTGGTATTATGGAACAAGTCGTGGTTGGAGTCAACTATTAAATTGGTTGTCGATAATTCCTACAACCAAAATTAAGGTCGCTAGTTCAGTTTTCACATATTTTCTGTGTCGATTTTAATTCATGAAACCAAAGTAAAAGTAAAGAATAAATCGTAACGTAACGAATCCGGCCACTAAGGTAGCGAAACACCGCAAATCACAAAGAAAACCTTAATTAAATTATTGTTATTAGATTCGCAGTACCTATTTTAAATAAATGGAAATGACCTTTGATACCTAACGCAGGATGATACGTATAAATTCGTTGAAACTTTTTGGCTTAGAACAGGCAAAAACAAGTATCTACAATCGATATATTTTATTGAATTCATCAGCGGCTTCACCCGCGTATTTTATTTTATCATAAAACATATTCTATATTTCCGTAATAGTGGACAATAGTGTAACTGCCTAGTATTGGTAGATTTTTTTTTTAACGTAATGTGGAAATTCACAGATTACCTCCTTCATCCAATCTTACAAAACCTCTTTATTATAGTGAAGCTAGTGAAGATTACATGTCATACACAAACTCACGCCTTTTTCCCAAGGGGTAGGCAGAAATCTGGGCATAACACATGCCGTTTGTGACTACTACGCACCTGTCGTTTCAGAAGAACCTTACCAATTAGGTCAGTGTATGCCCTTCTAGAGCGTCCACTTCCGGAGTCTACCTTTTCGCAATTACCTTTTGTTAGTCGCCTTTTACTCATCCTCTCTACATGGCCAAACCATCTATGCAAACTTTAGTCTATTATCACTAAATCTTCTTTTAAACCGCAACGTTCTAGTATAACCTCATTCCTCAATTTGTAATTTAATGTTACACCACATATTATTATGCTTCGCAAGGAACGCATTTATAGTGTAGATTCTGTAGATAAATTACTTATTTCCTTTCAGTAAGTTTAGAAACGAGAAACAAATAGGTCTAAAGACTACTAAATCTAATCTACCTGTATGTATTCTAACAATTAGCAAAATAACTGTTACATAAATACTTGGTAACCATACATCACACTGCTTACATTCAGTCATGATTTATTTGCCTAAACCTATACAAATTCGTATATTTGACAACATTTCGGTTTAAAGCGGACCCACTGGACTGTTAACCGATACACGAATCATCCTGTAGGTACTTGCTTTGTGTTCGATTATTTTATATACAGGATGTTTAATACCGACGGAAGAGTGAGAGGACCGAGTATCTGATTCTAGGAGCTAAAGCTATAAAAAAGTCTTTGAACTTAAATCGGTGAACTGAAGAAGTATACAAAGTTGTGTGTGTTGTTACTAAGTAGAACTTAAGATAACAAATTATGCCGTTAATGTCTGATTGGATGGGCAGGGATTTACCTACTGTAATTCTGCAGAGAGTTAACCTTTGTGGTCAGAACTAACCCTGTCATGTTTTAAATAAAAATGAAATAAAATTATGGCTGGAATTTAGAATAAGAGAAGCTAAGGGACAATAAAATTAGTAAGCATGCGTCAAACCGTGCGACATGCGTACAAATATAATGCTATTCCAATCCTTAGTGGAGTTTAAACATCGCGAATGCCTTATAAATATAAACTTTACATACAAAGTACTTCCTAGGGCAGCTTAATTTGTCGATCCTTCTTTAAGTAATCTTACATGTGACAATAGTTTTTTTTTCTTGGCTTCATATTTTCAAGGTTTAAAAAGAATTAGGTTTATATAAAACATCCATTCCTAAGTAAAAATTCGAAGGTCATTGCCATCTGTAAATCGGCTTATCTACGGTTATACTAGAAAATAAATATGGTCTTGTGCGAGTGTACACAGCTCCTCAATGGTTCCGTATCTATACAGGCTCTTCAAAGTCAAGGAGATAACTATACAAATGATTCTCGACCCTAATCGACAATAAATGGGATAGTAATTGTTTTTCTTTCTTAATTTTGGAAATCTGTTACCCACTGTGGAACCACCTCTGTTAAAACACGGTCCGTCTGTTTCTCGCCCTACTATGATTTAAATTGGTTATTACCGCCTTTTACATCAATGACCCTAATTATGGCGAAGCGCGACGATGCAAATCTGCACCATTATGCAAATTACACCATTTCGATTTTGATCATTCCATTCATTTAGATTTTTCTCAAATGTTTTCCGGATGTAAACTCAACTGTAAGTAAAGTTCACTGTGTGTTTTTTCTATTAGATTTTTCATTCTGCTGGCTGGGAAGATTAATTTCGAATGCAACATTTTAAACATTGTATAGCATTTTGTTTGTGCAGTTCAAAAGTAGCGCCTGGCAAAGGTTATTCGTTATCCTGTAAATACTATAAAATGAGCAATATTTGTAATCCCTTTCTCGAGAATGGCGAATAATTTCATTAGAAATCCACCTAGCACACATAGTTCTTTCTGCAGAACCCCAAAAAAATCTCGGTAGCGACGCATGTTTGAAACGGAGTGGTTCTCAAAGTTTGGCGGTTGATTCCTGTGATAATTCTTATATCTTATTACATGGACGGTAATGGACGTCCCAGCTATGAGAACTCGTAAGCGGATAACGGCGGATCTGTCAAAATGCCATTAAAATTCGCTTTTGTTCGCTTAAGAAGAGGACTTTGATTTTTGTGCAGTAAATAATAAAAATGTTATATCCGGGACGTTGATAGGTAATGGTGCTGATAATTTTTTTGATTCATGTGCATATTTTATAATAGGGCCTGGATGTTTCCTGACTAAAAAAAATATGAGTCTGTTAAGTTCATCCGTTAGATAATTATCGAAAAATTGACGAAGATAAAACGCGTCAAATCGATCGATCATGAACAGGGACTTGGGAGGTCACTACGTGGTAAAAATTGTACAGCAATGTGACGTCACACGAGTTTTCGAATCACTATATCGTCTTATTTTTTGTCGTATTTAAGTATAAATACATAACGCATTTCGAAACTGCATCGTTACCGCAGTAACCCCTCAATCTAAAGATATACCCGAATGGGGAAACTCTCTTTGTAGGGAATCGGAAGCCAACTAAACAAACAAACTTAATAAAAACATAGAATATTACCGATAATTTTTTTTTTTTTCCACAACTATCACACAACGCCATCTAGTCCCAAGCTAAGCAGAGCTTGTGTTATGGGTACTAGACAACTGATAAACATACTTATATATTTCTAAATACATACATATTATAGATAATTGAGTTTATTGAGAAGACGTCATAGCTGTTTGGTTATAAGTTACAAAATATAAGTACAAATGTCAAAAGACGATCACAGTCTTCTTTCTCTTTCCAACACGTCAAAATATACGTGTCACGAGATGAAAGTATTTTCTATCCTTGTCTAACGCTTCTTTGTGTTAATTGATCAAAATCTGCGAGTATCGGATATCACAGAACAGTTAATTCTGAAAACAATATCAAAGGGCATCCCGGAGTGTTGTTTTTGTCATAAAACGTTTAAAAATAAACTTGCGTGTGTCAAACGACTTGTAGTCAATAGTACGTTTTGATACAAGTGCGAAAAGTTTGTTATTGCATTCGAGGTGGATTGAACACCCGAGACTTATAGAGAGGGTGTTATGGGGCCGAGAAGTGAAATAACAAATTCCCTTATGTATCCAACACGTTTTTCAATACCTTTTCGAAAAAGTATGATATTTATTATCATACTTTTTACGATACGATAAGTATTCTTTTTCATCGATTTAATTTGGTTTTTTTTCGCGGTTTTATTTAGTTTGGATAAGTGTGAAAGAGAAACAAAATTGAAGCCGCTGTAATTAAAATATTTTTGAATTAAGAACACAAATTAATGTATATTTGTTCGTAAAAGTTATTACTTTTTAAAATAATCAGGTATAGATAGTATTCTTATAAAAACAACTAGCTTTTGCCAGAGTTTTTACCCGCGTGGACGTTGAAAATATCTCCTCATTTTTGGAAGTCGGTTAAAAAGAGTCGATTTGATAACCTTCTCCTTCTGGAAGTCGGTAAAAAGTCAACGAAACAAAAAAACTCAGTGAAACAAACAAAGTCACCGACTTCGCAAAGTAAAGTTATATCGGTTTTAGTATTAAGTATGTATAGCTACTTGTAAATGTTTTCTTTCCCTACCTCTATTGTGAGCGGAAAGTTTTGGGCTTAAATTCCAAGAAGGACAAAGTGTCTTCAGTAGGTACTAATAACAGGCTAGCTAACGTTTTCGTGGAAAATATGATTCGTACAAATATTGTATAAGGTGTAATGTTAGTGAAAACAACAAAATTATTATTAACTAGCTGTTGCTATAGCGACCTTCGCTCGCGTGAAATTATTAATAAAAATATTACATAACTAAGTATTTGGTTTTTAACTATTATAACTGTACTGATTTTTTATTGCACGGAACCCTAAATATTTCTTAATATTAAAGAAACCTAAGTTAGACCTTATAACATCGGTTATCTATCAGTAACGATTTTGTAAAAATTACTTTAGTCGTTTTGGAAATAAGCCGGAAGAAACAGACAGACATATTACACAAAAACTGAAAGTAATGTGTTTTTGTTATTTCATAATGAATTCAGTAAAAAGACTGTTATGTGAAATTAAAAACAGACACTATGTATATTGTACCTGGTCTACCTGCCAACACAAAGTCTAGAAGTTTCCGGAACAAATATTTTAACAAATGCTAAACATATCATATAATTGTATATTCTGTACCTCTGGCCTACAAATGTCAAGAGAAACATGTACATATTAGTTTAACGTAATATTATTTTGTGAATGTGTTTATTTTGAATATACTTGTATGTCTAGGTCGCTCAGCGGTGGTCAAGGTTACTGTCTGTTTATAATTGTATTTAACAGACATACCCGGAGTACGGAGTTATGTAAAGTATGTCTGTAGATATCCGCAAGATTTTACCTTATATAATTTAAGGTGGAGATAACCTGTGCGAGGTATAATTAATTGTGACCTGGTAGAGTGGGCTATTGTGTAATAGATAAAGAGTTCACAGTCATGTGATGTGAATATTTTTAATTGAGATTCGGGATTCAATTTCCGGGTCGGGAAATTATCATTTCGTTTTTCAAATAGAATGTTCTCAGTAAGAAGCAAGGAGTTTGGATGAGTGCCCGGTTGATGGCAATAGGCTCACCTGTTATATGGGACTTAAACATAATTGGTAAGATGGACACCTACACCAGTAGGTGTACTAAATCTCTACCCTTCGGGATTATACGTAGGCGTGATGTTATCTATCTATCTATATAAATAAAAAGACAAGTCCTGACTGATTGACTGACTGACTCATCAACGCCCAGCCCTAACCCTTGGACCTAGAAAGCTGAAATTTTGCACAGGGGTTCCCTTTTTAATGTAGACAAGGAATAAGGAAGGATTTTTCGAAATTCAACCCCTAAGGGAGTTAAATAGGGGATGAAAGTTTGTATGAAAAATCGTCATTTTCACGCGGGCGAAGCTGCTGGCAAAAGCTAGTGTTTATTATTTGCACTTTTAACGGCAGGTAGAACTTTCTAAAGTTAAGCCGAATATAGAATTAAATACTACTGTCTTAAAGTAATCATTATCAGCCTATAATGTTCCCACTGCAGTGACTCAGGCCTCCTCTCTAGGAGAGGGATGGGCTATAAATCTACCACGCGGGTCCAGTGCGGATTAGTAGATGTCACATGTCTTCGAATTTTTTGGTTCTAAGAGATTTTTTGTTTCCTCACGATGTTTTCCTTCACCGTTTTGAGAGCAGTGGTGATGAAATAAATTACACAAAGTAATGCACCTGACGGGGTTCGAACCCACGACTCACTGTTCGTAAGTCGGGGCCGCCACCACTGGGATGCACATACATTATTTATACTTAGCTGACTTAGGTCTTTCTTTATTTGAGAACATTAAAACCTTTTTTGTTCCAATTTTGTTTATGCTGATAAGTGAGTGCACTATTAGGTACCTACATCTTTACTTAACCAGATGTGATGTTATGTTATGTTTGTTCATGCTTTTAATTTAATTGTTTTGATAGGCTGTTTAAAGTCACTGAAACAACATTTCAATCATACTTTTCAAATTCAAAATTCAAATTATTTTATTGTGGATCATAGATTAGGTACAGGTACAGTTCTTAAATAGTTGATAGTTTTGATCAGCTATGTCCCGCCCGTAGGGCATACAATAATCACAATGTCATAAAATATAAATTAACTGTTTACATCACTTTCAAATATATCTCATCTACGAATGCAACAAATATTATTAGACAAATGACTACGTCATAGATCCTCTCCCCCAGCTGAATGCAATCGAAGGCAGTACATTCAGATACATTAGTCGATAACGTAGTTACCGATACCTGTCCGTTGCATGTTACTTTGCGTTAGTTTGTTACCGGCAGGTGACAGTACCAATATACCTCCTGCAGTCCGCATTAGAAGTAAATTAACACTGCTCCAAGTTTTAATGCAGGTGTTTATTAAAAAATTGTTTGATATTACTCGTTACTAACAAGTTATTGAAAAGTAAGAAATGTTTTAAAGAATAATCTTCTGAAACGTTGAAAATAATAGCTGGAGTCCTGTACACCGAATAATAAAAAATCCAAAGTGTTAAGCTACTTCTGTTGCTATACTGACTATACGGGGTGTAGGGTGAGGGATGATAGTTTATAATTGACACTCTTATTTGATAGAACTAATGAGAATTTGTTTTTTTTTTTAAACGTCCCACACTAGGAATTTCTCCTGTATCGTGGGTGCATTTACAATCATTTAAACTCACATACACAAATACCCAGACCCGAAACAACTATCTGTAGGCCATATAAATAATTGTTCCGTGCGGGATCGAACCCGTACCGTGACACGCAGCGCAGCAGTCTAATCGCTCAGCCACTGCGCCAACCGTGCCGTCATTTGATTGTTAGATACACACATATAACATCAAGCCTGTAATCCTTGAAGGGTTAGGCAGAGGTGTACCTAATAGCCATCCACATTTAGCCAGTTATGTTTAAGTCCCATGTAGGTTATAGGGGGTGAGCCTATTGCCATCAACTAGGCACAAATCCGGTCACAGCGGCTGATATCAGAAATTATTTATGATAAAACCCAATGACACTTTGCCTGACCCCTAGCTCGAACCCAGGTCCTCGTGCTCAGCAGTCGGGTTTGCCACCACTAGACCACCGAGGCAGACAGAGTTGACTGATCGATGATGAAAATTAATTATTTATTTATTTACGGACTGAATGCAAAGAAGAACCTATAATAAGTATTCGCACCCCTGAAAATTCTCTTAATTCACCTCCCAATATCCAACAAAAATGCAATAAAAAAATTAATCTATAACACGTAATTTTCATAGCCCATCAAATAACATCTGTCATAGTTATAAACCAGATAGGAGATCTCTCGTAAAACGAATGATCTCTCGTAAACGATGGACGAAATGTGGGGCGTCCACCCTAACTGACGGCTGGCCTGTCGAGTGGGGAATGTAGCTGACTGGCTTGACACACTGATGAAGATACTGTAGCTATTGGAAGGTTGTATGCCTTATTACTTAAAGGGAAGTTGCAGAAGGAGTAATGAATACTTTTTACTACCATTTCAGAACCAAATATTCGAAGACATGACTGTGACATCTACCTCTGATTATGGCCCATTCCCTCACATATATAATAGTAGCAAGACATTCTGTGCTATCAGAAAACAATTATTTTACATTGATCCCGTCTCTAATAACATAGTCAAGCTGCATTATACTCGTACATCTATGAGCCTGCAAACTTTCATAGCTATTCAAGAAAGGTTCAACGGAAATTACTCCTCTTGGTAAACGATGCAGTGAGCGTTTGTTGATGTTAGCAGAAATCTTTTAATCTGAAAGTTATCTGTACTGCCTTGTTGGTCTAGTGCTGCCAAGCGCGACTCTTGAGCATGAGGTTCTGAGTTGGATTCTCAGGTCGAGCAAATATGAATGGGTCTTTCCATTAGGAATTTCTCAGTAGCTGATACAGCTCCATCACCAACACCACTGCACCAATCACTACTACTCTTAAAAACTGTGAAGGAAAACATCGTGAGGAAACCGGCACATCCTAGAACCAAAAATTCGAAGACATGTGACATCTACCAATCTGCACTGGGCCCGCGTGCTAGATTATAGCCCATTCTCTCTCAAAGAGAAGAGAAGTCTCAGCAGTGGGAACATTAATAAGCTGCAGATGATGATGATGATGAGCCACAGCATTTGAATTCGTTCCCGGTTCATGGCAATAGGCTCACCCCCTATCACAAGGGACTTAAACATATCTGGTGAGATGGTGCCTAGCCCTTTAGAGACTACGCGCGTGATGTTATGTTTTCGGCAAATTGTAAGAAATAATAACTCATAAAAACAAAGAAAGACAGGAAAGGACAGGATGAAAGGACAGGTGCGTAGTACTCGCAACTCAACTCGATGTATGAAAGTGGACGAGGCAAAAAGAGTATGTAAGGATCGTAGCAAATGGCATTCTGTGGTTTCTACCTACCCCCATGGGAAAAGGGCGTTAGTTTATGTGTGTGTGTATATAATGTAACTCATGACTTTGACCTTTCAACAACTGTGACTTATCAATGAACCACTGAATCATGTAAAGTGCGTGAAATAAAATACCGTTGCGTCACGCGCTTCGTGCGAAGTAAGTTTTAATTATATTTAATTGACTACCTGCACGGTATACGGAGTGTGAATCAGGGTTGCCACGCGCAATCGCGCATGTATGTTGATTTGTTCAGATTCTTGGAAAAACTTCGGGAATACGTACCCACAGCAGTGAAGTTTTTCCAAGAACTTAACTAGCTTACCAACCTGCACTGGGCCCGCGTGGTGGATTATAGCCCATCCCTCTCTTAGAGAGGAGGCCTGAGTCCCTGTAGTGGGAAAATTATAGGCTGATGATGATGATGATGATGAACTCGCGTAACCGTATGCGGTTATGATGACGAGTTGTTCACAAAAAAGTGGTAAAATCGAAAGTGGTCTATAAGAGGTCACCTATCTTGTTTTGTAAGAGAAAGCACGAAAAATGATTTTTATTTAGCACGATTTAGCCAGTAGATCAAAAATTGTTGCTTTACAAAAGAAAATTGCTTTAATCCAAGTTAAATCTAAGGCGACATCTCACAATCTGTCCTTTCGTCACCTTGAATCTTAGACCGTGATAGCTCCAGGCTAAGATCTATTTTAATTTAGTGAAGATTGAAACCTAACTTGATTTCTGCAAAGGTTAACTTGATTTCTGCAGACGGTTGTGGTTTTATGCCTTTTATTATTGTTTTGGTGGGTGCAGTAAATCATCAAATGACTCCTCCCGCTCTGGGTGAGGCGGTAGGTAGTGGTCTACTTCTACTGACTAAAAACCACCCATGTTCCTTCTTAGCCCTTGTGTCGAGGCCGCGGTATCTCGTTCGAACAACCCGCAGCCACGTGACACCCCTACAAATCGACGGGGTGTGAACATAATTAATTACTCGTCTAAGTGAGAGTACGCGAGGGTTGTCACATAGCTGTACCTCGCAGCGGGGTGTAATTGTCATCAGGACCTTCAACCCTGCGTCATACGTGTGGAAATATATCTTTATGTTCTATTCAATTATAAGAGAGTCGCAATTATGAAAGATAAATGCTTCCTGGTTTTTTATTTAGTCATGAAAAATTAAAAGAAAATTAAAAACAATTCACGGCATGGTTGCGCAGTGGCTGCATGAGCGATTGGGCTGCTGATTGTTAGATCCCCGCACGGAACAAATATTTGTATGGCCTATACAGATAGTTGTTTTGGGTCTGGGTGTTTGTGTATGTGAGTTTAAATGTTCGTAAACGCACCCACGATACAGGAGAAATTCTTAGTGTGGGGCAAAATTTAAATAAAATAAAATAAATAAGAAGTATAATTTTCTTATACTGTTTTGATTATTGTTTGACGTGTTCATGAACAGAAATGACAGGTGTGTAATACTCGCAACCGGCGTATATGTATGACCAGACGTATGAATGTGGACGAGGCAAAAGAGTATGTAAGTATCTTAGCAGGTTCCGCCGGGGCTAATGGTTATTCGAAAGAGATACCGCGGCCTCGACACAAAGGGCTCAGAAGGAACATGGGTGGGTTTTAGTAGAAGTCTGACACTCCCTAACGCTCTGCCTAGAGCGGGAGGAGTCATTTAATGATTTCCTACAATTCACGACCTCCATAAAAAAGTGGCATTCTGTATATTCTGCCTATCTTCATGAGAAAAAGACGCGAGTTTATGTATGTATGTTTTCACGAACACAGTAATTTGAAAGTCATTCTAATACAAATTAGGTCTTATCCAAAAGTAGAAACCTTTATTTCACGAGAAACCCGTTTTTAAAATTTTTCTAAGTGTTTACATTTCATTGATTGTGAGTGTACCCCATGTGTACCCTGTACATCGTGTTAGGGAGGAACATCGTCGCACATGAATTGTTTTTAATCACTGGAGCTTTAAATGTCAGCTCTCTAGAGGGTCTGGAATTATGTACTGAATTCAATACAACAGATTGCACATCGATTTCTTATACATTCTTTTTATCAACATGGTCCGTATGTATGCTAGCTTTGCGTCTGGCATTTAAAATCAAAATATTTTGGGCACTTGTAAAACGTTAATAAAAAGGTGCACGGTACGGGTTTTTTGGGAATGTATGCCACATTCCCAAAAAACCCGTTTGAGAAATGGCATTTTGAGAATGTGTCATTGTGCGCCTAATCCATAGTCTCTTATGGAGAAGAACCGGCAAGAAAAACCAGTTAATCTTTAAATGTCTTGAATGCATTCTAAACAAATGCCACATTAAAACTTTTAAATAAAGTAATAATTAATTAATAGGGTGACGAAAAAGGGTTACAGGTATTAACTGACTTTAAAATCGAGACCGTAAAATATACGATCAGCAGCAATCCTAAAAATAACGCTTTGATATGGCGTAGCAGTGCTACGAGACTACGGCGTAGCAGTGCTACGAGACTACGGCGTAGCAATGCTACGACGCTACGCCGTAGCTGTGAACTACGACAGACGTACCGGTTTAGAAGTATTAGAAGTTTATGCAAATTATAGCTGCAAGTATTAGCTTGGGAAACCAATTAAAATAATTAATTAGTTCTTTTAAGATCTTAAAGACGTTGCCTTTGGAAAACAGAATTATTCTTCGGACGACACCAATAATCGTCTATATAATAATGTGTTTTGACCATATTAAGTAAAAACCTATATCCATTAGAGTAGGTAAAACTAACTATTCTAAAACAAAAATGAAATATTCCAGCTTTTCCTATTAAATAGTTTTGTTTGGCATTGAAATAGAATTTAATTAGCACAGTTGAAAAACTCTCAAACTATGCAACAGGTACATGAACAACAAAATGTTCGGTCGGTTCTACCTGAAAGTTCCGTAACATAGCGAATTAATTGGTTATTTTGATAGCAGTAAATATTTGCAAAAAAAAACATGATCATCCAAATACAGTGATTTTTAAAGCGTGTGTAAACGTCATGTGTAAAAATATCGTTGATTATGTTCTTTATTTTAAATCAAAAGGGTTAGGCGGAGGTGAAGCCAGTTGCACAAATTCAGTCTCCATGGTTGCTACTGAGGTATTCTTGATGGAAACCAATCTCCCCAGAGAGGCGTTGCGACTGGTGGGCGACAGCCCGTTCTTAAAACTTCTGTATAAGCGTTTGTTAGGAAGTTGATCACGATCTGCCTAGCCTTTTCCCACAACTATGTTGGTCAAATGCAGACGAATACCAGTAAAGTACTGGTACATGGAGCGACTGCACGCTAGTATCTGATACTTGTGGTTATTTATGAGTGGGTTTGAGACCACGTGTCGGCACATCGAGTACGGAGAGCAGCTACGGACACACTTGTTTTTTTTTTGGGTGTCGTCTTTTACTGACTAAAGACCACCCATGTTCGTTCTCCCTTTGTGTTCGAGGCTGCGGCATCTCTTTCGAACAACCCGCAGCCCCGACGGGAGCTACGGACACGTTTCTTTGGTTAATCTTGTGTTTTGTTGTTTGTTTCAGACGATGACATGGAGCGGGTAGCGTAGCGGGCGGTATGGCGGGCATGCCCGTGCTGGGGAACAGCGTCGGCGCAGGAGAGCTGCGAGACAACGGCCGCGGTGAGTTACTGGAACCTCTACCTTAGATGGGAAGAGTTGACTAAGTTAGTCATGGCTCTTTTTAGGTAGAATATCCGTCACAGCAGGTCCTCCCAGACACGATTGTTTCGGGAGGTACCAGCACAAAATTAGGCGGGAGGAAACACCCGGATGCTTTTACTGCGAGGATCGGCCGAAGGACACGGTGGAGCACACTGTGGAGATTAGCTACGCTTGGGCGAAGCCCCACCGTGTTTTCGTAGAAAACTTTAGGATATGGTCATACAACACGATAGGTGGGACTGCCGCAGCTAGACATTGCGACAATGAGTCATTAATTATGGGAACCCCATTGGGATCGAACTGACTTTTTTTCGTTAGGGTTCCGCACTAATGAGACCCTATTACTAAGCCTCCGCCGTCCGTCCGTTTGCTGTCTCTGGGTTCCACTCATCATCTGTAATAGGTGAACAGTTCAATAAATAATTAGTGTAATAGGTGGACGTATACACCTTTGTCTGACGTGATGTACTTACTCGTATGATGATGTTAAGAATTTGCTTGTTTGTGAGCAAAAGGGATATTGGCAATTTCATGGTGGATGGTTTGTTTGTAATTTAGAGCAACTATTTTTAAAGTTGGGCAACTGCCCCTAGTAAAGACCCATGGTCCAACTATAAATAGGACAGAGCAGTTGGACCACTGCCCCGCACTGCTTTAGACAAAGAATTGTGAATTATTCCAACCACTTTTTTTAAGTACTTTTCATACTTCACTTTCACCTTGTACAATCAAAGTGGTCTTAAAACTGAGGCGCAGTTCAAGAACCAGGTTTAAAATAATGAGGCTTAATTTTTCAAGCACCTCTGCAGTGCTTCGCCATTGCGTTTAATATTCGAAATCTAGAATTCGAGCATAAAATCACAGAGTAACAGAAAAGAAATGAATCGAAATAAAATATATTTAGCTATAATTAAGCAACAATTATCATACTTTTCAAGTTTATCATTCGGTTGTAAATATTTTAATTTCTTTGTTTCGAGTGAAAAAAATGTAAGTAGGTATACTTACATTTTTCTTATGCAATATCGTAATATATTTACTAGGTTAATTACAGCACATAATAAATTAAAATAAAATCTTTATATGTAAACATAGGCTTTAAAAGGGTCGTTACAATTATAGGAAGGCATATAGGAATTATAGGAAGTCTTGTGTTGAAGCATACAAATTAAATCAGTGTTTACAATTAATCAGTTTCTATGAAAATTTAAATGACACAAGAGTACATAAATATCACAATGATGACGGCACGGTTAGCGCAGTGGCTCAAGCAATGGACTGCCGCGCTGCGTGTCGCGGGTTCGATCCCCGCACGGAACAAATATTTGTAAGACCTACAGATAGTTGTTCCGGGTTTGGGTATTTGTGTATGTGAGCTTAAATGTTTGTGAACGCACCCACGATACAGGAGAAATTCCTAGTGTGGGGCAACGTTTTTTTAAAAGAAAGAAGAAAGAAAGAATAATTGGAAAATTAAAAAAGTGATTATTACAGTCACATAATTTTCACACACACATAAGTAAATTAATCAAAAAAGGTGTTTTAATATATATTAGTTTATTGTTGTTGTTAAATATTATCTTGTTTATTTTCCTTTGGACCTTCGATGCCTGAAAATGAAATGAGTAGATATAACGGAATAATACACAATTGAAGAATCGGTTATATTTATTCGAGTGTGACACGGATTTATTGCACCAAAAGTTAAACACGGTTCACAGAAATACTTTCTGTGAATTTTCTGTTTATTTTTAAATAGTGATATCGGACAAACTTGTCGTTTCAGCGCGAACTTTTGACAACAAGTGGTGTCAAGTGTGAGTCGCTGCAACTGACTGCTTTTGATAGCGTTCGCTGGGACTGCTAGATAAATAAATAATGCGGTTTTTTTAAGGTTGTGGGAATGTATGTGGAACATCACTCCTGTATTACCTGTCGGGGTAGACAGAGAAATATACATGCATAGACCATGCGATAACATTTTCCAAATCCCACCATACATAATTATCTACGGTTATCAGCCGTAGATAATTATGTAAGGGCTCGTTTACGGAGACGCGGGGCGTCGCGCGGCGCGTGCAGAAGGCTCGTCTCGTGCTTTTTTATTAATTTACTGAGAGACGGGTCTACCGCAACAAACGCTGCATTTTAAACTAACGAGCGAAAAATGCTTCTCGTAAAATCGACGATTGAAATCGTTAACTTTTTCATACATTGTCATGTGTTTGAAATAAAAACGCAGTACGCGCCGCGCACCGCCCCGCATGTACGTAAACATGCACTAAGACAACCTGAATGTGTCACAGCATCATCAAGTCCTGCTTAGACCATATTACTTGGGGTCAGCGCAACATGTTCCTCTGCCAGTAGTCACACAATACTTAAAAAAAAGGAGTATTTACATGATATTCTTTTGACTTTCATATTTCCTCACCCATCTTTTCTTTGGCCTTCTCTCTCCATCAATCAACATATTTTTACTCTTTTTAGTCACTTATATTTCATCCCTTCTCATTCATTCTCCGTAAGCAACCATTCAGTAGTAGAGCCATGAACTCAAATCGTTTGTATTGTTTGTGTGTGCAGAGGCCAGCAACAGGTCGTCGAGCAGTGGTTCCCGACGCGGCTCCTCTCCACAACACGCACAGGTAAACATTAGAACTTGTTTGTAAACATAATAGGTCTTTACCTATGAAATTGCCGTTTTGTTTGAAAAAATTTAAACGAATTTTCTTCATGTATTTTTTATTTGTATTAATCGAAGTAATCACCGATGCAATCAATGCATCTTTGCCAACGCAGTGGCAGTTTATTGATGCCCTTCTTAAAGAAATCAGCTGGTCGGGAGGCAACAAATTCTTCAAAGGCATTTTGTACTGCCTCTCGGGTATTGAATTTTTTTCCCGCCAAGAAGTTATCCAAATTCTGGAAAAAGTAGTAGTCTGTAGGCGCAAGGTCTGGTAAGTAGGGCGGATGACGGAGAGCTTCCAACCCCAGTTCTTGCAACTTGGAGACCGTCTGCTGTGCAGTATGAGGTCGCGCGTTGTCGTGCAGGAGTAGCGGAGACGAGCGATTGACCAATGCTGGTTGGAGATGTCCCAGCTTCTCCATCATTGTGTTCAGTTCTTCACAGTACACATCTGCAGTAATGCTCACCCCGTTTGGTAAGAAGCTGTGATGAATCACACCGGCGCTAGACCACCAAACAGTGACCATCACTTTTCTAGGGGTAAGTTTTCGTTTAGGGCATTGTTTAGGTGCTGAACCAGGATCCAACCAACTTGCTGAGCGCTTACGGTTATCGTACAGGATCCATTTTTCACCGCAGGTAACAATGCGGTTCAAAATTCCATCATTTGTGTGTCTGTTGAGCAGTGCAAGGCACGTCTCGACGCGTACTTCGCGCTGGCGATCATTGAGTTCGTGGGGCACCCATTTGTCAAGCTTTTTTACCTTGCCAATTTGACGCAAATGGACCAATATTGTTTTGACGCTAACGTCGAAAGCTGCTGCTAATTCAGCCGTAGATTGTGTATCATCAGCTTCTTTAACAAAAATTATTTTGATTTGAAATGGCCAGTACTGCAGAACGGCAATTTCATAGGTAAAGACCTAATATCACTATAATTACTCCTAAATCTAGTCATTTTCAAATTAGGCTGAAAGGAACATTTTGGACGTCAATGAAGTTTACGAGACACAGAAGAAAGAAGAAAAATTGAGTTTATTTGGCAAAAAATACCTTAAAAATTAACAAAACGAATTCAAAACAATTAAAACGGCAGTCCCGCAAAACGGCCGCCCTTTGATATTCCATAATGTTTTAGTTGAGAAGAAGAAGTGTCAGAACAAACTTCCCAGGAACATATCTGTCTGTTAGGTTAGAAACCGGTGCAACCTGTGGATGCAAACGGCGGGCTGCCGTTCTTTATGGCGTTCTATGGGGGAGGCCTTTGTCCAGCAGTGGACGTCTTATGGCTGATGATGAGGTTAGAAATGGGTTAGAAGATTCTATATAATAGTGTGTAAGATAATACACAACTCACTTGGGCGAATCGGTAGTGATTAATATAATAATTTTCCACATACATTGATAAAAAAAATATAATTAAGAAAAAAAAAAAATAGTAAAGAAGCGGTACTCCTGGACACGACTCGTATTGTTGGGAGGTTCCTTTCTCTGGAGCCCTGACTCCCGATACAAATTTTTAAATATTTTTTAAATGATTTTTTAATTTATTTTGTAAAGAATATTGAAAAAAATATTAAGTTTGGGAAGAAATAAATAAAGGAAATAAGATGCCAATATGACCCACCGACCGACGGACGGCTTTGGGTGATAATCACCTTAGGAAAAGAGACGAACGAACTTGGTAATAATTTCTACCTATTTCTTTCCCTTTTTTCTTTCTATTTCTTTTTTCTATTTTTATTATTACCAAGTTCGTTCGTCTCTTTTCCTAAGGTGATTATCACCCAAAGCCGTCCGTCGGTCGGTGGGTCATATTGGCTTGTATGAAATGCGTAGATCTGTTGAGTGGCACTCACCGCCTCTCCGCGCAACCCGTACCAAGTGGACGAGCGGTGTTATGTGCCAAAGTGTTTATCTGAATGTTCCGGAGGTAGAAAGTATCGCAAAAAGGGTCCTATATACCCAGTAGTGGGTCAACCACAGGCTTGAACAGATACGTTCAAGTGTGTTTACTGAAAATCTTGTAAATAATAATATAATAATAATAATAATATTCCACAACTATCACACAACGCCATCTAGTCCCAAGCTAAGCAGAGCTTGTGTTATGGGTACTAGACAACTGATAAACATACTTATATATTTCTAAATACATACATATTATAGATAAATTACACCCAGACACAGAACAAATGATCGTGCTCATCACACAAACATTTGTCCTGGGTGGGAATCGAACCCACGACCTCCGGCATAGCAGTTAGGGTCACTAACCACTAGACCAACAGGCCAGTCAGTAAATGACCTTAGACCTTAAGTAGTTTAATTCAATCAGTTAACTGAAGTTGCTGCGTCTTGCGTGAAGAATGTAGACGAATGATTGAACTTTCGTCACATATCAAGTAACGAGACTGATGTAACATTAATCTGCATTTGTTTTGTGTGACAGGAGCATGATACATGTGACGCGACCGTGCACAAGTCTGACCTGACGCGGACGCGCCCCTCCAGCTATGAGCGAGAATATCACGATAAAGTACCCACCATGGTAAGTATCTTTCATTTAAGGTGAATCCTCCAACCAGCCCGCGAAATTCAAATTTTCTTAAGTTTTTTGCAATTTGCAGGCCAGTGATAGGTGGTATGTTGATGAACATTTGATTCGCGGCTGTAAGACGTATATAGTTACAGAATTATAATCATCAAAACCATTAATACAACCCTCCGAGCTCATAAAGGTTTAAAAATGACTTTTTACAAGGTCAAAGCCATTCCGGAATCTTAAGAAAATTTGAATTTCGCGGGCTACCCTGGAACATCAACCTTAAGTTAAATTCTTCTACTCGAATCGATGACTCAGATTTAGTACGACCAGTCGATAGCAAGTTCGACCCATACTAATAAATTAAGTGACCATACTTGTATTCTAAATAAACACCGAGTTTCCTCCGTGCCTTGGGAAGCACGTTAAGCCGTAGGTCCCGGCCCTCATTTGTCGATCTGTAACAGTCGTTATAGGTAGGCAGTAGCCTGAACCAACGGCTTAACTTGCTTTCAGATGTACGAAGGAAACTCGGTATGTAATAATGGGTCCCATCCACGGACCAGTCTAGGCAAGTACAGCTTAACCTGAATCCTGAAGCTACGGGTAAAAGCTAAAAACAAATTGATTACCATTTTGATCCCGATTTCCTGAATATTCCCGATAACAATTACCCAGCAAAATCTATATATTATATCTACAACCTTCAAGTTCCGATGATCGTGTTATAATACCCTAAAGCTGTCAAGTTATAAGTCGACCGCGGTAACTTGATTGTAGGTAAACTTTAAAGGTTACTCGAGCTGCTACTTAACTTAGCTGGGGCGGGGTATCGGGCTCAGTTACTCAACCCACGTAATTGGTTGAGTAGCGCTGTTTATAGTAGAACCTTGTTCTAGGAAAACAAGGAATTTGGTGTGTACTGAACTAAGTTTGAGAAGCTTCCTCACTGAGTAGTATCGGTACAAATTCTTCATGAATCCAATAGCTATTGTACAGACCAATTACAGATTTAAAGACACACAATTATGAAAAACATTAATACATTTTTTTTGTTATCCTGTACTGTCGAACTGCTGGGCAAAAGCCTCCCCCAAATCCTTCCAAGAGCTCTTTTGCTTTTTAATAAAAATACTTAAAAATAACAAAGAAAAATTATATTTCGTCCATCCTGTCACAGAAACTCAAACACACGAAATCTCGAGGTAAATAAATCGCATTCTAGTAGCGAGAGCCGGTAGAGCATTCAGCAACATTCGTTCAGAATGAACGAACCCCTGTTTTTTTAGGAGGGTGGGAAATCATCAAATGACTCCTTCCGCTCGCAGAGTGTCAGACTTCTACTGACTAAAAACCACCCATGTTCCTTCTTAGCCCTTTGTGCCGAGGCCGCGGTATCTCTTTCGAACAACCCGCAGCCCCAACGGGATGAACGAATCCCCTTATTAACAGAACAACCATGTGGTATTGCTAACCTTTATTTTCCCAACAGGCCACGCTAAGCGGCGCCGGTGTGGTGACCCATACAGCGCCATCTTACGAGGAACAGCGCGCCAACCCCGCACTGCTGAGTCGAGGAGCTAGTGGCACTCCCGGTGGTCGAAGCGTGAGGGATGATGGATACTGCTCTGCTAGCAGCACGCCAAGAGCTTTTGGTATGTTACCGTAATAGGAGAGGGTAGTTGACAAGAACAATTGAATTAGTCCGTCAGATAGATTTCCAAAAAATATTGGACACGTATTTTTTCTTTTTTCACGTAAACAATAAATGAAGACGATACAGTGCTTCGAAAAGTGTACCAGAACGTGACGTCACCAGCTCCCACTCACGATCTTTGATACGTTTAGTTTCGTCAATTTTTATTAATTTGATAATACAACAAACACGTATCCAATACTTTGACGGACTAAACAGAATCATATTTTGTTTAGTCAGTCAACTACCCTATTACATGGAATCAGTCCACTGACCCTGTACTAATAAGTCGCAACGGTATTGATAAAGTTGAAAATCCATTGAAGGACCGATCGTAGTAAATTTGACTGCTTGTTTCATCCCACACACCTTTTCGATCTGTGGGATGAAACAAAGTGGCACGCCAAGGGCTACCAGTCTTTGTAGTAAAAACGCCAACACATCAAGTTACTACAATCTGTCGAATTTCTTTAATAGAATTTGAACTTTATCGCTAAAACATTAGGTTTAAGAGTGATAGAGATTTTTTTTCAGTTTCGGGTATCTGGCTTGAAGGTCTGTATAAAGACGTCCACGTTGACGTTTATGAATTTGTTCATTAAATAGTACCTACGTAATATTTCTCTCGACATACTTCTAGGGAGCGAAAATCTTGTCATTGTCTTGTTCGAACAAAATGTTCGAAAAACAAAATAAAAAATATCTTGCTACCAATTGTTGATGAGCCAATGGAATACGAGGTGAACGACGCGTCAGGGTTCATCCCTCCAGCTTTGGGTATTGCTCAACAGTACGTTTTTGTAAAATGATCTAGCACTATCCTTCTAATATACGCCAGCAATATTGGCATGCTCCCGAGACATGACAAAGGGCTAAGAAAAGCATAGGACTTACTAGAACATAACTACGAAAATAATAGGCAGTAAAACATCACCATACCTGTATTGTCTCAAACAAAGTTAATAAAAACCCTCTAACAATAATTTTCAGACCAATATTTCTCCATTAAACAACTACTTAGACTAGAACTCATTCCATTGTATTGCAATAAATACAGTACCGAGTCAACTGAAAACCGAGGCGCACTAGAGCGGGGAAAATATATTAAAAACTCTAAGCCCCACCAGGTGGCGCCTGGCACTCGAGTAGAAACTTATTGCCACTTCACTATTTATCCCGCTACTCTTGTTTGAGTTGGCAGAAAACTTTGTTTAGCGGGCTCCTTGACTTAACCGTTGAATTAATTTTATTGGAAAATTGAAATATTTGTAATAGACTTCTGATGGAGTTCTGGAAAGCTTTTCTGGTAGGTTCTAACCTACCAGAAAAACATTGTTTTCGTCGTTTGGTTGCTTCTTGAATATTTTTTGCAGTTTAATGTAACTTAATGCTCCTACCACACGCTCACACTTCACCACAGTCTTGCCTGCGCGATTACACGGTACACACAGTACATCGCGCGTGTGGTTGGTAATTTTAATAGTAATACAGTTTTACCAACTATACGCGCGATGTACTGTGAAGTGTGAACTAAGAGTGTGGTGAAGCTTAAGCGTGTGGTAGGCCCATAACTGAGCATAGTACTCGCAACCAGCGTGCGTACGTGACCAGATGTATTGTGATGGCTCCAGGTCTCGGTCTCCAAATCCAGTGATGGTAGCCCTGTCCTAAGACCAAGTCCTGTAACGGTAAGGTTGACGGTCTGTGTCGTCATCGTACCAAGGTTCTGTATTGGCTCGCGTTGATCGTCTAGTCTGTTTGTTTTGTGAGTGAATATACTGAGAAAGAGTCGAACTTTCTTAGTTAGTCTTTGGTAATCAATACTGTGTTTAATCTAGGAAGGATTGAACTTCCTCACACCAGTGTTTAGGAAATAATGTTGTATCAAGAGAGTCATTTCGGGGTTTTTAATCAACAATTAGATTTAGATTGACCACAGGTCAATCTCGAGTACACTCCACTGTGCGAACAATGTAGACTTATCAATCATTCTACTCGAAAATGCGGAGCTTGTCTCGACACATCTGTATTATTGTTTAGTACAATACTTAATCAGTCTTCTTCTGATTTAATAAAGGAATTTACAAGTTAAATTCAATTTGACACGTTAGAATGATTTGTGTAAGTTGATACATGTGCGTTTGTGCTTATTTTAGCCACCGCGTCTGACTGATATCGTCAGCATGGGGAAAACCTACACCGCGCCACGGTCCTTAATCAATGTTATTGGGGGAGCAACCGACTTCCTATAATCGCTGCGAAGCGTAAGTGATTCCCTTATCCATATAGGCAGGTACTTGCATTTTTTTATAGCCAGATTCCCGGTTAGGGCGGCATTGCCAGATTCCCAGTTAAGGGCAGACTTATTTGCCAATTCCCAGGTTGGGCAGACTTTCCCCCGGAACCATGGTTTTGAGTATATGTATTTGTATTTGAGTTATATTTAGATTTGGCCAAATCTAGGTCGGAAGTCGGATTGCAAGAATGACGTGTATGGTATGCTGCGTTATCACTGCCAGAGGCGTCGCGCAGTCGTGTATCTCAAGCCATCAGTATATCAAAGTTAGGAAATATTAATGTGCATTATGCAACACAGCCGAAATGTTTCTCTCTCTCAAAACAATATTTCCTCTCCAACACAATTAAGTGATTGTTGACTTGAATCAACAAGTGATGATTAGGTTCCTGTAAACTTGTGTGTTATACTAGGTTCAATTCAGTTCAGAAGGAACTTATAGTCTCAGACCTTAATTGAAGGGTCTGGATCCTTATCTCAGACTTGGTCTATAGTAGTACAAATTATTATATTAGGTTAAGTTCAATAACGTAAAATCGTGTCTTTCAAGGTTCAGTGTGCATATTATAGAGAATTCATTATTGGAGTTGCAACCTGAATTACTACACTGATTTTAAAGTATTGCCTTTGTTATTACTTGATCTTAGCTTTGTCAATCTTCCATTATCAAATTCTCTACACAGGTAATCTTGGAATATAAAAGAAAGAGGTGGTTGATGTTTAAATTATTTATTTATTTTCGATAAATTTATCGAAAGAAACTGTTTGATTAATTAGACCTAGTTCGCTAGGATGATAGCGAGCTAAGGTCGAGTGTCCCATTACTAGACCTAGTCAGTTAAGGGGAGACGGAACATCTCAAGCGAAACCCCTTCTGACAGCGAAAGAAACTGTTTGATTATTTAGACCTAGGTCCGCTAAGATTTTGACGGACCTTGATCGAGTCGTCCCATTCCTAAACCTAGCCAGATAAGGAAAACCGAACGGCTCAAGCGAAAAACCTTTCTGGCACATACAAATTGGATGTTTACAACATATTACAATATTGACAATTATTTATCAGCTTATATAAATTGCAATACAACTGAGAGGAGAGGCAAGGTACACATAATGGTCACACAGTTTATTCAAGGTACTTAAGCCACAATATCCCATGATAATTTACAGTAATATACTCAGATTTCTAGCTTAAGCCATTTCACGTAGTTCAAGGTCTGCGTGATGTGTATCGCCTATACAATTCAAAGCGATTTCTCGACAATTCCCGCCTTTCAATCTCTTGCAAACTTCTATACAAGTTATCACGAGGAAATAAATTACTATTATCAAGAATAGTATAGCAGCTACTTTGTCTAGGCCAGTCCAAAGGTGCTCTCGTGTCTTTTACTTAGTGAGTATAAAATATCGAAGTTTGATGCGGCCTCCATTTTTACTTGGGTCGTTAAATAGATTGGGTGACTGAAGTTATTGTAAATTAGCTTGGGATCTTGCTTTTACACAAAATTTGAACTTGGAATACGTTACCGAATTTCAGCTCTCTCTCTGTCTTTTGAGTTCACTTAATATTATTTAGACTTAGACACACTGCTTCTAATTTTATTTTAAAATTAGATTAATATACAATGATTATATTTAACTATAATTATCACTTGCAACCGTCTTGAATCGATGCACAAACTTGTCTCTTCTTTGCCAAAGCGCGTTCCCTCTCGTCTGCCTGCTCCACTCCCGCCAAGCATCCAGATAGGCTCCTCCTAGAAATGTAATTTCACACACAAGTAATCTGTTTTTTTTCCATTGGCTGTCTTGTATAAGACGCTTGCTCATTGGTCAAAGGCATGGCGTCAGGTTCCCGCCCAATGCTGCGTACGCGCCCCTTAATGCATCGCCATTTCACACATGTGTTTGCCATAAGTCCATCCTTTCCGAGAAAGGTTACTCCAACGTACGATTTATTGCTTTTCGAGTGTCGTTTTGCAATATTATTTTAAACTAAATTCAATAGATTTTTATTTTCTAAGTGTTTTGGGTCCGTTTCTTATCTTTTGTTTCTAAATAATTTCTTCCCATGGATATTTCAATAGGTAGTTTTTGACAAGGGTTGAAATTTATGGATGGCTATAACGTAAGTTATTTATTACTTCCATATGCGAAAAAAAAAGAATAGTGGTTCGAAGAACGACCATCTCAGTATGAATGTGGTCGAGGTAAAAGAAGTACTGCCTACCCCCATGGGAAAAGGACGTGAGTTTTTCTATGTACCTATGTAACTTACAATAAGCACGAAACAATGAATATTTTGATGAATTCTATTAATAGACAAACTACTTATTAGTGTAGCACTTAGGAACAACGACTGCCTCGTCGGTCGAGGAGGCTTAAGCGTGACTGCTCAGAGTGCGGTCCTGTGTTCGATTCCCGGGTCTGACAAAGTGTTATTGGGTTTACACCCACAAATTTCTCAGTAGCCACGGTCTCGGAATTTGTGCCCGTTTGATAGCTAAGGTTAACCGCCATGGGACTTAAACTTTACTAGCGGAATGTGGGGGTTCTATTAGGGTACACCTCTAACCCATCAAGCATTACAGGCATTATGTTAAACAACAACGTAATATTGAATAACGAACATGCATAACATTTTATTTTTTGTTTTTAAATACATTGTATCTGCATGAAAATAACATTATTTTTTAACATTAAAGATCAAATAAAACTGTAAGATTGAAAAATGTGGTCAAACGGAACCTGTCTCCTGAGACCAACATCTGTTAGCGTCGCCTAAGCTTTTGATTACTTTAAATATTTAAACTTTCTCAAAGTTAAATAAAAAAAACACAAAAGTAAATAAAAAATATATAAAAATGGAATCCTTACATAGTATAAAACAAAGTCGCGTCTGTTTGTTTGTTTGTTTGTTTGTCTGTATGCTTAAATCTTTAAAACTACGCAACGGATTTTGATGCGGTTTTTGAAGTGAAAACTTCTTTAGCGGCGTTGAGCACTTTGGGAAATTGTTCTGTGATGGGTATAAAATCTTAAACTCGCGTCAGGAAAAGTGACCACGTGACCCTGATCGAAAATTCGTCAGGACACGTGACCACGTGACCCTGATCGAAAAAGCGTAAGACGGATGGAGAGTAGACAGCTATCCCCTCTCTACGGCGCGGCGAAAATGTATGCCTGGGCCTACTGTTTCGTTTAGGCAGCGCAGGGCGCTTAATAATAATAATTATTATTATTAATAATAATATAATTAATAATTAATAATAATAATATAATTAATAATAATAATAATAATAATTAATAATAATAATAATAATTAATAATAATAATAATAATTAATAATAATAATAATAATAATGATGACAGCTGTCAAAATTGAAACAGCTATATCTCGGAAACTATCGACCTTAGACTAGTTGTGTGTAGGGACAATTGATAGGTCTCAATGAGATCTACATTTCGGATGACAGCTGTCAAAATTGAAACGGCTATATCTCGGAAACTATCGACCTTAGACTAGTTGTGTGTAGGGACAAGTGATAGGTCTCAATGAGATCTACATTTCAGATGACAGCTGTCAAAATTGAAACGGCTATATCTCGGAAACTATCGACCTTAGACTAGTTGTGTGTAGGGACAAGTGATAGGTCTCAATGAGATCTACATTTCGGATGACAGCTGTCAAAATTGAAACAGCTATATCTCGGAAACTATCGACCTTAGACTAGTTGTGTGTAGGGACAAGTGATAGGTCTCAATGAGATCTACATTTCGGATGACAGCTGTCAAAATTGAAACGGCTATATCTCGGAAACTATCGACCTAAGACTAGTTGTGTGTAGGGACAAGTGATAGGTCTCAATGAGATCTACATTTCGGATGACAGCTGTCAAAATTGAAACGGCTATATCTCGGAAACTATCGACCTTAGACTAGTTGTGTGTAGGGACAAGTGATAGGTCTCAATGAGATCTACATTTCAGATGACAGCTGTCAAAATTGAAACGGCTATATCTCGGAAACTATCGACCTTAGACTAGTTGTGTGTAGGGACAAGTGATAGGTCTCAATGAGATCTACATTTCGGATGACAGCTGTCAAAATTGAAACAGCTATATCTCGGAAACTATCGACCTTAGACTAGTTGTGTGTAGGGACAAGTGATAGATCTCAATGAGATCTACATTTCGGATGACAGCTGTCAAAATTGAAACGGCTATATCTCGGAAACTATCGATCTTAGACTAGTCGTGTGGGAGTTGGACATTTTGACCCTGAACGTTAACGATGTCGACTGTACAGTCAATAAAATACAAAAATAATTTATTTTGAACTAGACTGTACAATGTTTTTATGATGCTTAATCGGAGGCATGGGAAAAAATATTCCCGCTCCTCCTACCAATCGGAGTTCCGATCGGAGGACAGGGAAAGACAAAATAAATGGGTTAGCATAGTTATGGCGGAATAATTGAATTTTTAAATAATGAATTTGGTTTAACTATGTCGAATGATCGCAATCTTAGCACAACGAAATACAAAACTACTATTGATGCGGTCTTTATTAGACATTTAAATAGGTTCGAATCAAAACTGTTCGTTTCTTACTTCAGCTACCATAAACCTATCGTATCAGTTTTAGAGATTGGCGATGATAGTTCTGGTAATGATGATGGTGAAAAAGTCGTTGAAATTATGGATGAAAGTTGATTTTTCGGAGAGATAAACTTTTTAATGTAAAATAATTGTAATAGTTTTAAAGTGTTAAATTTTTAATGTAATATAAATTGTCATGTTTGTGTACGATAGCGCAATAAATCAATATTGTATTCTACCACATAAATGATAGTACTTTTATACTGTTAAAGCAATTGGTGCAAAATTATTCCCTAACCATTCCAAAATATCAAACATGCTCAACGTTAATAATCAAGTTTTCACTTCTGCCGGCACTCCCGGAGTGCAACCCGTCTTTTTTTAATAGATAGAGTGATTCAAGAGGAAGGTTTTAGTATATAATTTGACGCGGGTGAAGCCGCGGGCATCAGCTAGTATAATATAAACAAAAGTATACAAAAGCATTTCTTTGAAAGCATAGGTTAGAGAAGTACATAATTAATGTAGTTTATAGTAATCTCAGCTTAAACTACTTATGTGAAATACAAATCTACACAAGAAAATGTCC
This sequence comes from Diarsia mendica, assembly GCA_949316265.1. Lineage (NCBI taxonomy): Eukaryota > Metazoa > Arthropoda > Insecta > Lepidoptera > Noctuidae > Diarsia > Diarsia mendica. Next base: position 13,124,012 of record OX438898.1, on the reverse strand, counting down.
ATCGTCACTATTGTAACTCATAAAACGGGATAAGCGCCATAATCCTATTAGTGTAAGTTACTGTAACTTATCATCACGCATGTAATCCCTAAAGGGTAAGGCAAAGGTGATGTTTAAGCGAGCCTATTGCCACCGACCAAGCACAAATCCAAACTACATGGCTGCTACTAAGAAACTAAAATGAGAATTAATTTCCTGATGGAATTCCAAACAACAATTTACTTGACGAGGGAATCGAACCCTCATACTCAGCACTCGCGAGTAAAAGTTCCCATACCTCTTTAGAATCGGTCTATAGGACTCCACTGCTAGACAAAGTCTTCTCCAATCTCACGCCATTTGACTCGATCCTTGCCTCCAGCTGCTACCAGTCACCTTATGAAGATCGTTGCTCCTTGATACCTGAAATTCTTTAAAACAAACTAGTAAAATAATCCGGCACGTATCGCGTTGCATTTAATTTACTTTAAAGTTTTAATGAAATCCTGGGGAGGCTAGATTTTAATCAAAGTATAAGTTTTACTAGAAAGTTTGACTTGATTATATTCTCTCAGTATGCATGTTATTGCATTTCTTCTGGGAATGGGGTCTTTAAACTTTGCTTTTAGCTGTAGTTTACTCTATAATGTGGCTGACTTTTGATTTTAGTTTAAAACTTGATATGGGTTTATAATTTTTTTGTATTTAAAAAATGAGTAATATTTGATGAGTTCACATAACAAATATCTCAATGGCTAAAGCAATATTGTGGAAAAGTTGGTCCTGTGTTAATTTCGATGTACAATAAAGTTTTAATCTATCTCAAATCTTGTAGGAAAATCCATAAATTGGAACACAACATTTATTTCATCAAACTTCAGACTGAAAACTATTAACAACCAACAATCCACGCCACATTTTCCGATTAATTAAAACATCCACATACTACGCCGAAACGGAGTCAATAACAGCAGAAAAATACCGATGCATTACGCCTGTACAATATGAAATACCGATCAACTCCGTGCGAACATTACCGTACCGTTTTTGAATTCCATTCGAATCGCACCTCAGGATTATTGCGGCATTTTTCCACTTCGGCATCCTATTATGGCGTCGGTATGCGATCGGATGCCACCGACGTTATTAAGGTAGTGGAAGAATGAACGGTATGAAGGACAGTTTAGGGCTCAATCTCATTTATATGCACGGTTATAAGTACTACTATTCGCATATTGATGAGCTGGATTAATCGTGGAGAGTTTTGGGTGCATGCCGAAGTAGTTCGTGTTTGGTTTGCGGATTTGTAGATAGTTGGATCATGGAGGTGCATTTTTGCCGATCAATGACCAGAGTGGAAATTATGTTTTTTCATACTATGCTATTCTTTTCTGATTTATTTCGTTGCGGGATCTGAGACAGTTAAATTGTTACTCTGGGACTTTGTCGAGCTTCATTGTCTCGGCGGTTCACTGGTGGTTGCCACTGTTGATTCTGGCTTTCAGGAGTTGTAGTGGTTTGGGAATAGTGTGCCGGGCTTGTCCCATAATCATTACAGATTCGGAATACAGACAAGTTAGAAACATGTGTCTATTACGGAGTATATGGTGTCAAAAAATTTAAGGGTTTCAGACGATTTCATTGTTATAGCGCATACTGCTATAAATGTACTGGGTTTTTATTTCAAACAGATAATTGTTTTTTTTTTCTTTTTCAGATAACAAATCTACGAAAGGCTCGGTTGTAACTTTATCATGTTATAAGAGTAAGTTATTAATTGCAAACAAAACTTTTTACATTAGAGCCCGCTTACACCACACTCAAAGATGTATTTAACGCTAAACATAGTTAAAGCATCTATCATATTCAAACGTTTGACAGAAACAAAACGATGTTTTAAGTCCACTAAAGATCCATTTCCCCACCTCCGATTAAGAGCCCGTTAACATACTTGGCAGGTAATTTAATATATACTCGGTTCCATTTCTGAATTTATTCGGTGAGTACTGGCTATTCGGACATCGTGAAACAGGCCCTTAGTGTTAAATATGTTTAGTGATCGATGGTGCGACCGGACTTTAGATAAAACTTTAAGGCGCTTTGCACATGGAGCAACTATTGCAGCAACTGGCAACTGGCAACTAGCCGGCAACAAGCAACAAGTTTACATATATTTCAATTGGACTGTGCACACATAGCAACTCGAGTTTCGATTTGCGGTGGTCGTCAACAGTTTTCAGTTGCTGTAATCGATGACTAAGTTAAATCCTAATTGCCGCAACTAGCAACTGTTACATATTATACCGGTTTCTAAAGTTGCCGGTTATCGCTGCGTAGATTGAGCAACTCGGCTACGAAAGTTGCTCACAAATTGCCATAAAATTGCGGCAACAGTAAACGTTATAGCAACTATGAACTAGTTACAGGAAACTTTCAAAAAGTTGATAGTTGCCTCAACTTAAGTTGCTCCATGCGCAAAGCGCCTAAGTTAGTAGATGAAGCTTTTTATTAATTTATTGTTTTTATTTCAGAGGAGCCTAAGGTACAAATAGAAGAAGAATTCTTTAGTGAAAATTCGAAAAAGCTCAGAACGAATAGTATTAAACCAGGTACGTACCTAAATACCTTTTGTAATTTTGACACGTCTGACATGCAATCTTGTAATTATACTGTCCTTCCACGGTATGCTAAACCTTACCCTTATTTTGAAGACACTGATTTTGACATTTCTTAGTGGAAACAACTTAACAACATCCTTATTTCAACCTAAATAACGATCATTATAACTTTGACAAAGATCTGAAAGGGCTAAAACTAGATATTTACCATTCCACTATCCTATACAAATATGGTAAATATCCCGTTGTAAGTGTTATTAATAATGTTAGTTACCATGTCAGTTTAAATATTAAGGGTCTTATAATTACAACAAGCCTAGCAAATAATATTACTGTCCTTCCTGTGTTCTTTTATATCTTTGTCAAAGTTAAAGTGATCTTTATTGAGGTTAATATAGGAGTTTTCTACATGAAATACCTGTACAGTCATAATTTATGTCAGAGGAAGGCGACGGCCGAGAGACCTGGGGCACCGGCGCTGACTTTCTGCTCTCCATCATCGGATTTGCCGTCGACCTTGCGAATGTGTGGCGCTTCCCTTATCTCTGCTACAGAAATGGCGGCGGTAAGTTAGGATATTTTTTTTTATTTTTATTATGTGCCTGTAATGGCTATTTTTTATTTTGTGTGTGAGCCAGTCTGCCAGTATTTAACTACTGAAACCTATAAGAAAGGAATAGGTTTGCTCATGGGCTTATTTAGTTTTGGTAAAATGTTGTGACATTTTAATACTTCCCTTTTATGTACCTTATGTTTTCGTAGTTAACGCTGATTAATTTTAAATCAAAGAGAGGTCTATCTATACTCAGTTGTGGGTGAAGTCGGGCTGTGGATGATGATGATGATGATCAATTTTTATATCTATTCTTAGAATACTTTTTGGAGGTATTTTACTGGATATTTGTCCACCAATAGAAAGTTGAATTAGTTTGACGTACGCAGTACTGCACTGCGATCTCAGCTATTTTCATTTTTCATTGTCTTTTTATCAATCGTCGAAATTACCGCTTTATTCCGAAGGGGACTTAAAGCTTTTTGCCATTACAAAAACATGTTGTCAAGAATTAAAGTCATCGAAAACGTGATGATGACTTTTATTGAGATTTTTTCCATTATCACTTTGCTACGTTCTAAGGTTAATATTAACCTGATATTTTTTACTGCCATTAAATACTTTGCTCCTGGAATATATCGTAAATGCCAAGCAGGGTAAGGTGCATTATTAATTGTATTAAGTGTGAACTTATTAGCGTTACACGTGGGGCTCTCCACGTGTAGGTACTAGATATAGTTCTTCTTCCTTGTTTGCGTGAAATATGAAATTGTTTACTTTTCAAAACTAAGAGCGAAGAGTTCAGAATGAGTAGCGTTTCTTAAACTTAAATCAATGATTAATAATTTAATTATATAATCAAGTCACATGACTCTTAGTGTTAGTCAACTAAATTAAACACAATGGAAACAAACAAAACATGAAATTAACATAACAATGGGGCACATCTATGCTACAGGTCCAGCAGACATTTTACAGCACCGGTAAACAATCGTGCAATCGAGTCGGCCAGAGATCATTAGGGTTCCGTAGTCAACTAGGAACCCTTATAGTTTCGCCATGTCTGTCCGTCCGTCCGTCCGTCCGTCCGTCCGTCATCGCTTAATCTCTGTGACCATTAGCACTAGAAAGCTGAAATTTGGTACCAATATGTGTATCAATCACGCCGACAAAGTGGTAAAATAAAAATTGGAAAAAAATGTTTTATTAGGGTAGCCCCCCTATATGTAAAGTGGGAAGTGATTTTTTTTTTTAATTTCAACCCTAACGTGTGATATATTGTTGGAAAGGTAATCAAAAATGAATAGGGGTTTACTAAAATCATTTTTTGATAATGTCAATAATTTCGGAAATAATCGCTCCAAAAGTAAAAAACAATGCGTCCCCCCCCCTCTAACTTTTGAACCATAAGTTTAGAAAATATGAAAAAAATCTGAAAAGTAGAACTTTATAAGGAATTTCTAGGAAAATTATTTTGAACTTGGATGGAAACAACAGATGGAAACAGCAGTTAACCAATATAATTTGGTCCCTGAATCGTATGAGCGCCTATACAATCCAGAGGTCAAGTTTCATTGGCCCGTAGAAGAAATTGTACAAATTATAGCATACCGTTTTGGTACGGAACCCTTCATGTGCGAGTCCGACTTGCACTTGGCCAGTTTTTTTTAGGATACTGTTGGCGCTGCTCCGCACTCTGTGTACCAGGGATAAATTGTATAGCTTAACGGATATAGACCTTAGTTACGAGTCCGTTTCGGACTCGGCGAGCACCCCAAATGCGTTTTACCCTTTCTATCACATTTTAAGTTCTCAGCCCAAAAAAACATCCTTTTACTTATACGACTCAAAAAATGAATTTCCGAAATGCACGTCATAAGTTCGTATTCTCATCTCTTTTCACGTAAACTTTCGTTATACGGAAGGCTGTATATGATATTCCATGTCACTGGGTTTATGAGTTTCAATGCTTGCCTCTTGGATAAAGGTGAATTGCATATACGAGTATTATTTAGGCATTATGCAGATTATATTACTTTTGGAACATGATGTTGTAGTATCTGTTCTTCTTTAAGGCGAATTCTCACATACTGCCCGCGAAATTCAAATTTTCTTACGTTTTTTGCAATTTGCAGGCCAGTGCTTGGTTGTATGTTGATGAACATTTGATTCGCGACTGTAAGACGTATTTAGTTACAGAATTATAATCATCAAAATCATCAATACAACCCTCCAAGTTCATATAGATCGAGGAATAACTTTGACATTGAAAAAATAGTTTCTCGATCTATATGAACTTGGAGGGTTGTGTTGGTGATTTTGATGATTATAATTCTGTAACTAAATACGTCTTACAGTCGCGAATCAAATGTTCATCAACATGCAACCAAGCACTGGCCTGCAAATTGCAAAAAACGTAAGAAAATTTGAATTTCGCGGGCAGGGTGTGAGCTTCCCCCTTAAGGTTTGGTTAGTGCCTAATCTGGTGTCAGAGTTTTTATGCCGCTCAAGGGCCTCTGATTTGACTGTAGATGCCGTTGAGAAATATCTCTCAGGCAAACTGTTTTCCTCACGCTGTTTTTCATTCACTGAACCTTCTTCTCAGCGTGTCGATGACAATTCAAATAGAGTCGGCCCAAAAAACGACGAGTTTGGTACTTTCAGTGGCCGCCATCAGCTCCGGTGATGTGCAAGTAATAGGACAGGCAGAACACGATATCAAGTGCCCCATAGTTTGTGGAGAAATACCACATTTTTACACTCCAGGGAGAGTAATCTATGAGTCTCCACCTGAACAGGTTTTCCTTGCTACGGCCTACCTGTGTCCGGAGTCGATCTAAAGACTTCCAGGCCAGCCATGGCAACTCGTGCCCAGGTAGGAAGTGGCAAGTGGCGCAAATGGGTTGAGTTAATAAATTATACAATACGAGTAGGCACATTAATCCAAAAAATCAGAGATGCGTGTTCCAATTCGAGATGTGCGAGTTGTCGTCCGACGGTTATACCACTAGGCTAACATTAGCATCAAACTCATTTCTACTTTTTCAACCATCTACTAAGAAGTTATCTCTCATAAATCTGTCTCTAAGAATAAAACCACCACTTCAACATTGAAAGACAAGGATTTATAGTTTCTTTAGGGAATTCAATTAACAGCGAAATTGTTTGTGTTGTTGCCGATCATTGTAAACGATAACTTTAACTTAAAACATTATTTATTTACGACTTTAAAATTTCGTTGAATGGGAAACGATTGTGACTTAATTTCAGGGCCTAAATCTTGAAGATTTTTGGAAATTATATTTATTGCTTTAATAATTTCAGCTCTCCGCTTTCAGAATTTCCAAAAAGAAAATTTTTGTAAATGACTTGTGCAATGCAAACATAAAAACAGAAATCAAAATCAAGAAATGTTTCCACACGCAAGTTTCGTAGACGAAAGCTACGACACCGTAGCAAGAGCTACGCCGTAGCACTGCGCCGTAGCACGCGGACTAGTGATGTTTCGTAGATGAAAGCTACGCCCCGTAGCAACAGCTACGCCGTAGCATGGTGTGTGTTAGAATGGCCTAACATGTGTTTTGTTTATGTTTCCATTAAGGAGCGTTCCTGATCCCGTACACGCTGATGCTGGTGTTCGGAGCCGTGCCTCTGTTCTACATGGAGCTGATCCTCGGACAGTACAACCGGCAGGGACCCATCACTTTGTGGAAGATATGTCCGCTTTTCAAAGGTATGATGACCTGCACATATGTTTGATGACCTTCACAAGTATGATGATTTTACAACTTTCTATTGGAAAAAAATGTTTATTTAAAAAATATATTTTCATTTATGGATTGTAAGAGGGTTCGAGTTGTAGCGGGCGAAGCCGCTGGCAACACCTAGTATTTTAATAGCACTAACAGTACCTTGTTCTTTACCAATTAACTTCAGTATTTTCAAACACTAAAACATACAAAATTGTGATTTTCTGACGACTAATTGACTTAGATGACAATTCAGTTCTATGTCCTTAAACATATTATTAAACACATAACATAACTCCTGTAACCCTCAAAGGACTAGGCAGAGGTGTACCTGGTAGTATACCTACATTTTAAATTTAAGCTCTATGTAATAGGGGCGAGCCTATTGCCATCAAACAGGCGCAAATCCAGACTCCATAGCTGCTACTGAGAAATATATTAACGTAGGTTTATTTACCACACTAACGATATGACTACTACATTTTCTGTAAATTGTTAATTCGTTGTCAATTTACGTTTTCAATTCTGACCACGCGTGTCAAATTTCACACAAAACGTACCTATATTTATTGAATTTGAACGTAACGTGAGCATTATCGGCAAATGTTAATCGAATGAGCACAAACAAAATGTGAGTTATTGATGTTATTATATTGCCGTGAGTTGCCATAACTGTTGCTATGTGTACAGTCAAGACCATCATCATCATCATCAGCCTATAATGTTTCCACTGCAGGGACTCAGGCCTCCTCTCTACGAGAGTCAAGACCATACGAGTCTAAAATAATCCAAATACCTAGTACTTATTATAATTTCCAAAATGTTACATTCCATTTGGCAAAATGTTACAGTCTAGTTTTTTTAATGTTTATTTTAAAGAAGGCTTTTATCCTTAAAGGCAAGTCAGCCTCATCATAACAAACAATTTTACACAAAACTAAACAAATACTAAAAATAAAACATAGGTATCAGCAAGGAGAATTGCTATCTCCGTTACAACAACAGAGATAGCAATTCTCCTTGCTGATGTTTTATGATTCATGTCAACTCAGGATAAGCGGTTATAAAAGCGCTAAGTAAACCAAATCAAAAACGTTTTTTTGCAAGTCAACAATAGAGTACTGTTCCCGCAGGCATCCCATAGATATTCTGTACTGGTACGGCCTGCAGAAACAGGGAACTGACCCTCAGACGACATCCTATTAGTAAAGATAAACCTTAACCACAAAAGGTTCAGTTATTAGTTTAATTAAAGTTACTAATCAGCCTTGAACAAGAGCAGTGGTGGCCCAGTGGTGGCGGCCCCGACTTACGAACAGTTGGTCGTGGGTCGAACCCAGGCAGGCGCATTACTTTGTGTATTTTATTTCATCACCGCTGCTCTCAAAACGGTGAAGGAAAACATAGTGAGGATACCGACATATTTTAGAACCAAAAATTCGAAGATATGCGACATCTACCAATCCGCACTGGGCGGCACGGCTTTGTGGGGCTTAGCTTAAAAGTTACTTACCTTTTTAGAATAAAGATAAATAAATACAAATAAAAAAATGTGGTGTACTGTGCGCACATATTGATGTTGTTGACTGTACTTTATTCCTCTCTTGTGTTACAGGTGTCGGATTCTGCGCGGTCATGGTGGCTTTCTACGTGTCATTTTACTACAACGTCATCATTGGTAATTATGTCCAGTGTTTATTTGATGTGTCCATTTGTGATTAATGTACGTTCTATTGGGCTCAAATGTTACGTGCTCAGTAAGTAGATGGTTTAAAATAATGTTACTATGCTGCAACTAGTAGTGTTGGAGTAGTGAAAGAATTTGTAAAAAGAAGGAATGAGAAAATTAGAAGAATTTAAATTATGGTCAAAAATGCATTCTCTGTATTTAAATATCTTCTTCTATCTTCTAATAAATAACGAGAGAAGTCCTGACTGACTGACTGACTGACTCATCAACGCCCAGCCCAAACCCTTAGACCTAGAAAGCTGAAATTTTGCACAGAGGTTCCCTTTATAATGTAGACATGGAATAAGGAAGGATTTTTCGAAATTCAACCCCTAAGGGTTTTAAATAGGAGATGAAAGTTTGTATGGAAAATCGTCATTTTCACGCGGGCGAAGCCGCTGGCAAAAGCTAGTCTCAAATAATATCTAGCCGTTAGAGGGCTTGTTACTTGTTTAAAGTCGCGGGGTCTGAATATAGCCACTATAACTTACCGAATAAGTTAAAATCATCAAATCAGTATTTGTTTTGAATAATCTGCCGAGTAAGTTGAAGAGAACTTAATCGTAGGTGGTGAAACAGGCCCTAAGCGGACAGTATTTAAAGTGAGATAAAAATCATTATTTGAATCACTCCGATTCAGCCTCTCCCTTTGCTGGCCTCGCAAGAGACGCCCTTAGCGCGCTGTCACTCACTTCCACACCCCCAGCAATGGTGTAAAAACTTAGGTACTTGAAAAAATAGACTAACTGCCGCACTCGGAGACCTTTACTAAGGTACGGTACTACCATAGATAACAGAAACAACAGTACTACCTATAAGTCAGTTTTTTCAAGTACCTAAGTTTTTACGCCATGGCTGGAGGCCTCACACTCAAGATATTCACAGGATAGTCCGGCTACGCCGAATTCAGCCTTATAGGTTGGCCTGCAATATGCCACGCAGAAAAAAAAACTAGTAAATAGTATTCAAAAACTAAAACAACTGCATATCATGTTGTAAACCTACTTATCAGTACCATAAGCTCATATTTACAACACTCGGTGTTGGAACTCGTCCAAATGTTAGAGGCATGCCAGAACTGACGCGTTATGCCAGTCGTTAATATTAACACCTACTTACCTAGCCGTGTTAGGGTACCTACTCGTGGTTGCAAATTACGACATAATATATGCTAGTAGAATATGGTCTAATTTTAAAATGAACTAGTTTGTAATTAGATAAGATTTTATCAGTTCGTCATCACTACATAGTATATAAAACAAAGTCGCTTCCTCTGTCCCTATGTCCCTTTGTATGCTTAAATCTTTAAATCTACGCAACGGATTTTGATGCGGTTTTTTTAATAGATAGAATGATTCAAGAGGAAGAAAAAAAAAATAATAATAATAATAACATCCATTTGCACCCGTGCGAAGCCGGGGCGGGTCGCTAGTAATCAATAATACAATGTCCATATTCAGGGTGATTAGTAATTGCATTCCTTGAAATAAATGATTTAAAAGATGATCTAATTTGCAATCATTTTGGCCCCGATAACTAGGGGTTCAAACTGGGGTGTTTTGTAGATTTACAAGATTGAATGACTATTTCATGAAAACGTCATTCAATAGGATTAAATCAACTCAGAGGGTGTATTGATGTTTATAACTCTGTAAAGTTATTGCCAACTCTTTTGCGACCGCAAATCTCATTTAAATCAACAAACAAACTGACACTGCAATCATGCAATGTACAATTTACAAAGAATTTTCTCATTGAATTTCGGCCTACCCTATTGCTTCTACCCTAGTACTCGTAAGTATGGTTATTATTTAACCAATAGCGCCTAATCTTGACAAAGATTGAGCGTTATGGTTGCTGTATTATTTTAACCTATGAATGCATGATGTAATAAATAGTTTCCATTTTTTTTAGGAAATCCATCAGAACCCATTTGAACTTCCATATCCTCATTGCTCTGTAACAAATAACCTCATCTACTATCTTCTCCTATCTAGGCTGGGCACTCTACTTCCTCATCTCATCAGCGCGTTCAGAGCTCCCCTGGGTGCACTGCGACAACTCCTGGAACACGGAGCAGTGCTGGGACTCCAGCCGAGAAGTGAACGGCACCAGTAACCGGACTGACGTGCGCTACCAAGGACCTCTGTCGCACTTCACACCGGCTTCTGAGTTCTTTCAGTGAGTTTGGCTAGGAGTACTTGTTGAGTTCATTAGTAATGGGTTTCTTCTTACTTAAGATCGACCTAATTCTAATACAGCGTAAGTCAAAATTTAGCCAATCAACGATATTTTACAATTTAGGTGAAGTGAGATCACTTCACAACGTACAAAACGGTAAAAAATTAAGCTCATTGATTTTTTTTTGTTAGCCTATTTTGTCTCACTGCTGGGCAAAAGCCTCCCCCATTCTTTTCCATCTCTTCCGATGTTTTGCCCGCTCTGGCCAATCAGTAAGGAATGAGTCTCAGTCTGTTTCTTGGGCCTGCCTCGGTGACGATGAATAATATTTTAGTTAGGTAGGTACCTACTTAGAAAATTCATTTCAAGTTTCAAGTACAATTATCACATATGATAATTGTCCAGTATGTTTACTAATTACCGTATGTGAGCATCACAGTCAGTTCAGTTTCTACGAATTTCAAAGGTGAAGAACATCCGTGTCTAAATACAAATCGTCAGGTCCAAAAAATGCCTTTCCGATTCACGTGTACTGACTCAAAATAAATGCGAATCAAATCATTTCTTGTCTCCACGTCCTAGAAGTGTTACAAAGTGTCAATCATTGTCCGATATATCCTGTATGTCGTATGTAAGGCATCCGGTTCGTACAAAAGGACCAATCAGAGCTACCGGAAATGAACCCGTTTTCAAGGGTGAATGTAACGTAATTTGTCTACTGCGTCGTCCAATCGGAAGGTTAATAGAGGTCATAGATCTTTGATGTAGGTATTCTTAGTTCAACATACCTAAGCTATTTTGAATTGCCTCTGAAATTGGTCAATACATACTTATGTAATCTATTTAGGTTATTCTAGAAGTTATCAATGCCTGGAAGCGGGAAGTGGGACTGGGCTGGCCTTTTTAGGGTTCCGTAACTCAAAAGGAAAATTTAGAAATTAGTTCCATGGAAAATCTCTGAATATCTACTACAATAGTACGGAACCCTTAATGTGCAAGTCTGACTTGGACTTGGCAAGGTTTTTTTGCCGTTATATAATCACGATGTGGAGCCCGTACACAGACAGAAGGCGACCCGGTGGACCTCGCAGAGAGGATGGACGACCAGTGTTCACGCATTAGCCCTAGATCTAAAGATTTAAAAGTCATGGCGAGAACCTTTTGCGCAGCATTCTGCATTTGAAGTCCTACTAAAAAGTACAACAATCATTTTGTTTCCAGCCGTGCCGTCCTCGAAATGCAACATTCCGAGGGTCTGAACGATCTCGGCTTCCCGAAATGGCAACTGGCGATCTGCTTGGCAATAGTCTATGTCACTCTGTACTTGTCACTCTTCAAAGGAGTCAAGAGCTCTGGTAAGTCATTATTCTTTCTGTTTTGCTTTAGCATTATACGCCCCCAGGGGTTACTATTTTTTTTTTTTAAATCTTATATGGGCTTACTCTTGACCTCAATCTTGCCCAAAGGGCAGAGATGAGGTCGACGATGGAACGAGTTTACCCAGAAGAAGCCTATTTACTCGCGACTTAAATAGATTGGGGTTATATGAACTCGGGAATACCGACGCAGGCAGGGTGTTCCACTCCTTGGCTGTACGAATATACTAAGTTATGAATGTTCTTTAAAGACAATCAATGTTTTGTTTTTTTTGTTGATGACTGTTTTGTTGGTCTAGTGGTAGCAAACGTGACCGCTGAGCTAGAGGTCCTGAATTCGATTCCCAAGTTGAGCAAAGTGTTATTCAGTTTTTTTATCAGGAATTTCCCAGGAGGAGCCACGGAGTGTAGATATGTACCCGTTTGATGGCAATAGGTTCGCCTCCCATTACATGGGACTTAAACTTATCTGGCGAAATGCGGGGGGGTTCTTGGTACATCTCTGCCTAAGTGCCTACCCCTTCGGGGATTACAGGCGTGATGTTATGTTTATTTAAGGCCAGTAACTTGTTATATCGTGTACCTACTAGCTTTTGCCAGCGGCTTCGCCCGCGTCAAAATGACAATTTTCCATACAAACTTTCATCCCCTATTTAAATCCCTTAGGGGTTGAATTTCGAAAAATCCTTCCTTATTCCTTGTCTGCATTATAAAGGGAACCTCTGTGCAAAATTTCAGCTTTCTAGGTCTAAGGGTTTGGGCTGGGCGTTGATGAGTCAGTCAGTTAGGACTTCTCTTTTTATTTATATAGATAGATAGAAGCTAAACTCGACAGTTCTAAAGCTGGTATATTGTCCGTTGCAGGCAAAGTGGTATGGTTGACAGCAACCATGCCGTACGTGGTGCTGTCCATCCTGTTGGCGAGAGGTCTACTACTACCCGGAGCCACGAGGGGCATTGCGTATTACTTACAACCGGAGCTTACGAGACTGAAGGACACACAGGTTCGTTACAATTTTTTGAAGTGAAAACTTCTTTAGCGGCGTTGAGCACTTTGGGAAATTGTTCTGTGATGGGTATAAAATCTTAAACTCGCGTCAGGAAAAGTGACCACGTGACCCTGATCGAAAATTCGTCAGGACACGTGACCACGTGACCCTGATCGAAAAAGCGTAAGACGGATGGAGAGTAGACAGCTATCCCCTCTCTACGGCGCGGCGAAAATGTATGCCTGGAGTTTTTTCTGTTCTGTGCCTGGGCCTACTGTTTCGTTTAGGCAGCGCAGGGCGCTTAATAATAATAATAATTATTATTAATAATAATATAATTAATAATAATAATAATAATAAAATTATTAATAATAATAATATAATTAATAATAATAATAATAATTAATAATAATTAATAATAATAATAATTATTAATAATAATAATAATGATGACAGCTGTCAAAATTGAAACAGCTATATCTCGGAAACTATCGACCTTAGACTAGTTGTGTGTAGGGACAATTGATAGGTCTCAATGAGATCTACATTTCGGATGACAGCTGTCAAAATTGAAACGGCTATATCTCGGAAACTATCGACCTTAGACTAGTTGTGTGTAGGGACAAGTGATAGGTCTCAATGAGATCTACATTTCAGATGACAGCTGTCAAAATTGAAACGGCTATATCTCGGAAACTATCGACCTTAGACTAGTTGTGTGTAGGGACAAGTGATAGGTCTCAATGAGATCTACATTTCGGATGACAGCTGTCAAAATTGAAACAGCTATATCTCGGAAACTATCGACCTTAGACTAGTTGTGTGTAGGGACAAGTGATAGGTCTCAATGAGATCTACATTTCGGATGACAGCTGTCAAAATTGAAACGGCTATATCTCGGAAACTATCGACCTAAGACTAGTTGTGTGTAGGGACAAGTGATAGGTCTCAATGAGATCTACATTTCGGATGACAGCTGTCAAAATTGAAACGGCTATATCTCGGAAACTATCGACCTTAGACTAGTTGTGTGTAGGGACAAGTGATAGGTCTCAATGAGATCTACATTTCAGATGACAGCTGTCAAAATTGAAACGGCTATATCTCGGAAACTATCGACCTTAGACTAGTTGTGTGTAGGGACAAGTGATAGGTCTCAATGAGATCTACATTTCGGATGACAGCTGTCAAAATTGAAACAGCTATATCTCGGAAACTATCGACCTTAGACTAGTTGTGTGTAGGGACAAGTGATAGATCTCAATGAGATCTACATTTCGGATGACAGCTGTCAAAATTGAAACGGCTATATCTCGGAAACTATCGATCTTAGACTAGTCGTGTGGGAGTTGGACATTTTGACCCTGAACGTTAACGATGTCGACTGTACAGTCAATAGAATACAAAAATAATTTATTTTGAACTAGACTGTACAATGTTTTTATGATGCTTAATCGGAGGCATGGGAAAAAATATTCCCGCTCCTCCTACCAATCGGAGTTCCGATCGGAGGACAGGGAAAGACAAAATAAATGGGTTAGCATAGTTATGGCGGAATAATTGAATTTTTAAATAATGAATTTGGTTTAACTATGTCGAATGATCGCAATCTTAGCACAACGAAATACAAAACTACTATTGATGCGGTCTTTATTAGACATTTAAATAGGTTCGAATCAAAACTGTTCGTTTCTTACTTCAGCTACCATAAACCTATCGTATCAGTTTTAGAGATTGGCGATGATAGTTCTGGTAATGATGATGGTGAAAAAGTCGTTGAAATTATGGATGAAAGTTGATTTTTCGGAGAGATAAACTTTTTAATGTAAAATAATTGTAATAGTTTTAAAGTGTTAAATTTTTAATGTAATATAAATTGTCATGTTTGTGTACGATAGCGCAATAAATCAATATTGTATTGTACCACATAAATGATAGTACTTTTATACTGTTAAAGCAATTGGTGCAAAATTATTCCCTAACCATTCCAAAATATCAAACATGCTCAACGTTAATAATCAAGTTTTCACTTCTGCCGGCACTCCCGGAGTGCAACCCGTCTTTTTTTTTTTTTTCTTGGAGTCGTTTGATTGACATTTTTTGACTTGATTTTTTTATATCAAACTAGATGACATCACGTGGTTTCACCCACGTTTTTCCCTTTTCCGTGGGAATATTGGGATAAAAAGTAGCCTATGTCACCTGGGGATAGTGTAGCTTCCCAACGGTGAAAGAATTTTTCAAATCGGTCCAGTAATTTTTAAGTTTATTCATTACAAACATACACACACACAAAAATACAAATCTTTCCTCTTTATAATATAATAGCTTTATATAGTATAATAAGTGTAGACCAGCTATTCTCAAAGTGTGCTCCGCGGAGCCCTGGGGCTCCGCAAAGCCTTTCTGGGGGGTCCACGAGAATTGTGCCTTGCAAATTGATGAGTCGACTGATGTTGCTGGTCATCTTGCAAGTTATTGTGCGATATCTATATAAATTTTCTTTTGAAGAAGAAATGCTCAAGCTCATTTCATGCACAAGTATAGACTCACTATTCAAAACAAAGCCCCTGAAATTAATTTGGTACAGAAAGAGAAGTATCCACTTCTTGCCTCAAAAGCACTGGCTGTTCTTCTCCCGTTCCCGACTACTTACACTTGTGCGAGGCAGGATTTTCAACCGAAGCATCAACAAAACAAAATATCGCAATAGATTGAATGCTGAACCTGACCTGAGACTACATCGATATCGAGCCTGACAATTATTATTGATGAAAATAAAAATAAAACAATTTCATACCATTTACGATTTCTACAGGCGAGTCGCAAGAAAAAGATAGTTTTGGAGACGTAGATTTAATTAGACTAACTTTACATGAATATTAGAAATTAAAATTAAGTTATACAAGTGACCATGATCGAAGTTTGATTCATAATACTAATCACACGGGTGTTCCTCAATTCGGAGAGGTGACCGTGAGAAGATGTCGCCGTGAAGAGCTGACGTTGCGTTGCCGGGCGGTCCATATGCACAGCCGCGCTGGGTACAGTGCAAGCGATGCGATGCGATAGTTAGCTTAGCGTAATACCTCCCCCCGTAGAACAGCGACTATTAAAGACAGAAGTCGTAAATTGAGCTGGAGGTTGATTTGTGTCTACTCTAGTAGCTGGTACAGTGAAGACTCTTTGAAGTTCCATCTGGTTGCTTGCAGGTTCAGCAGGTGTTATCATTGCTTTCCGTCGTAGAAAGTATTTTCGATAGAGCAGGACACTGACGATTGCACAGGCGATGATCACTATCACGTACATCGGTATAGTGGTGTGATATACGCTGGAGTTGCTGTCTTCAATGAGGGTAATCGGTGACTGCATGGACAACTTCCTACTAGTCTCGTGTAAATGGTCCAACTTGATTGAGTTTAACTTAAAGGTTGGGGCTGAAGATGTCGTCTGCTGCCAAAAAGTCAAATTATCGGCTGGGATATCGATGATTTTCAACGCTTGTCCCTTGAGGCGGTCTTTGAAGTTGTAGATCTTAAAGTGCGGTGTTTCAAGAGAGCATCTCTGAGGTATTATAGCGAGGTAGCTGCCTTTTAAGGTGTCAAACAGGTCACGTCCGAGGGATAAATGCACTTTCGTAGGCGTGGGAAAGCTGATACCGTAGTGTCTGTCATCGAGCTCTTCATAAGCAGGTTTCTTCAGGGATACTGTCTTAGGATTGCATGAAGTTGATCGTTGTTGAGTGGTGATCAAATCCTGGATACAATCTGGTGCTGTTTCATTGTGCATAGTTTTCAACTTGTTGCATAGATACCATTTGCTCGTCTTCGGACATTCTGTCTCTATATACTTGAAGTCTTTCTTATGTAAGGCAAGAAAAGGATGTGGGGGTGATAGGACTTGATTTAATTTATTAGGGATCATACATAATTTATAAAAATCATAGGTTAAGGGGATGAGGATGGGCACGCCACGATAGTGGCGGTAAGTCCCCTCTTTGAGGAGTGGCTGGAGAGGCGCCACGGCGCCCTCACCTACCGTCTGACGCAGGTCCTCACCGGACACGGGTGTTTCGGGAGGTACCTGTACCGAATCAGGCGGGAGGAAACGCCCGGATGCTTCCACTGCGAGGATCGACCGGAGGACACGGTGGAGCACACTGTGGAGGCGTGCCCTGCTTGGGCAGAGCCCCGCCGTGCTCTCGTAGCGGCGATCGGCGGCGGCGACCTCTCGCGCCCGGCCCTGGTGCAAGCCATGGTCCGGGGCGAGGAGGAATGGGACGCCGTCGCCTCCTTCTGCGAAGCAGTGATGCTAGCGAAGGAGGTGGCGGAACGAGAGAGGGAGAGAACCTCTCAACGTCCCAGCCGCCGCGGAAGGCGCTCCGGGCGTCGGGGGTCACGCGATGACCTCCGGCCACCGTAGACGCGGGCCTGTGGACGGTGAGTAACGGGCTAGCTCGCCGTCCGGCCGTCGTCATGACGGCAACAGACCGTGTCGGCGGCGCGTACGTGTTCCACGCGCGCCTCAAAGAGATGTCAGCAAGGAGGGGCCCGCAAGGGCCGACGCCCGTCGGGGCTGCGGATATCGAAAAGTTACCGCGGCTCCGACACAAGGGCGAGGAAGAAGGAACATGGTTTGGTTTTTAGTCAGTAGAAGTCTGACACTCCCCTTCGCTCTGCCCAAGAGCGGGGGGGGGGGGGTTATTCGATGATTTTCCACCCACCAAAAAAAAAAAAAAAAAGGGGATGAGGATCGGAATTTTATATACTATAACTATTTTATTCCCCGTATAGTAGGAGCCTAGTCTGATTACATCATATATTTCCCTTACATCTAAATCTACTATATTATCCTTGTTATATATTCTAGTTAAGTTTTTAATTATATCCTTAATAGTAATTAAATCTACAACTGCATGGTGAGCAGTAGATATTCTTATAAATGCAAGAACATTTTCTAATTTATTAAGTTCTTGCGATATATAATCTATGTTATCGCTAAGAATAGTAAAAACTTGGAAAAGATGAGCATATTTAATTAAATCATTTTCTCTGGTAGCTTCTGTTTCACTAATCTTTTTTACTAATAGTTCTATCTTGTTCTGATTATCTCCCAAGTAACATTTCATTCGGGCCTAGGTTGTAAAAAATGCCTTTAGGTTTTCTAAGGGTCGTAAAAAGGTTAATGCTTTGCTATCTGGTTATATTAAGTATTTGAGAATGATTAATAGGTTCTAATACTAGTTGTTTTATATTACAACCTTGGAGCCGCTGACAAGAGTTTAAATTAACGTTATTTTGACTTGTGTTTCAAGAGTATATAGTCCTAGGATCTTATAGCTGTCGTAGACTCCTGATTAAGTTCTGAAAAGGCTAGCATTATGCGGAATTGAGATCTAAAGGTTTAAGTTTTAACTTTGATATGACCATAAAGTTATGGAATGTTGAAATTGTTATAAGTAATTTTTAAAACCTACCTCAAACCTTAAGGTTGTTTTAGAGTGTCTAGGCAACTAAATTATGACTGCGTGGTGACAACCCAAACCAATAAGCTATTGTTTATGAGCCGAAAGCATGATTAACGTCCTACAAGAATATTTTAAAGCTATAAAGGCATCTTCAAAAAATATCAGTTGTCTCCGCTACTTCAAAGCATTACGTTGTCTTGAAGATGAATCAACACAGGGTGATGTCAAAAAAACGGAGTGGAAATTTTAAACGTAAAGTGCGTAAAAATTTCTTACGAATAATAAATACATCGGTAAGTTTTTATTATTTTTATTATTTATTAAGGTACGAAGTGTCTTAAGGTGACTGGTAAAAACTGCTTAGGGCTCTTACAGATCGGCGACTGTTAGCGATCGTCGGCGACCGCCACCCGTTGTCCTAAAATAGTCGTTGTACAGACGGCTACACATCAAGCTTTACATTTCCAGTTTACGCTGATCTCGTATTGTACGGAAATCCTATACAATGCGAGACCAGCTTATACTGGAAATGTATAGCTTGATGTGTAGCCGTCTGTACGTACTCTTGTGGCCTGTGTTGTCGCCTTAATCAGTGCGCGATGAAACGCGACGAAGTGCGGATTTGTTTTTTGCGCGACGATACGCAGTGTGAATTGCTTATTGACAGTTGAAAAATAGGTCTAACAACTGCAACAATTATAAGCGAAAGTGCTTAGTAATAAGCCACAATACCTACTTCTTAAACAAACGTGGCTTATTTCTTAAAGTCGGATATAAATGATGGTACAAGTGAGGCCCTTTCAGATGTAATCAAACACGGCGTATTTCTCTCCAGTTTTATTTTTTAAGCCTTCGCTAGAGGGCGCCAAATAGCTTTTTGTGACACGTCACGTAGCCTATGTTCAGCGGATTTTTTTTTTATTTTATTTAATATGGGCTTACTCTTGACCTCAATCTTGCCCTAAGGGCAGAGATGAGGTCGACGATGGAACGAGCTTACCCAGAAGAAACCTATTTACTCGCGACTTAAATAGATTGGGGTTATATGAACTCGGGAAAACCGACGCAGGCAGGGTGTTCCACTCCTTGGCTGTACGAATAATGAACGACTTAGCAAAACGCTTCGTACGAATGTGTGGAACATCGACAAGGTTAAGACGGTTCTAACGATACCTCATATGTCGAGTAAGTAGATTAGAAGCTATGAGGGAACAGATGAAGATACACACATACATACATACATACAAACGTATATACATACATAGCCAGTCAAAATCATAACCCTCCTTTGGCTTTGCCGTAGTCGGGTAAAAATAGGACACACGTCGTCGCGTGATGTATTGGTCGCATTACGTCGCGTCGCGTTGCGTCGCTACGTGTCGCGTCCCGTCGCTCACCTAGGACAAGGGGTCGTGACTGTCGGCGAACGTCAGGTCGCAGATTTGTTAGAGCCCTTATAAATATAAAAAGATGGAGAAGTACGGTTCATCTTGACAATGGGGTCATATGGATTAAAACTAGGCTGTTCGGTTGTTCGATATTGACTATTTTTATTACAGATCATTGACACCGTTGAAGATGCACGACCTTCTGAAACCCCTTCAGTTTCAACCACAGATGACACGACATCGTCTGAAATATTTGAGGAATCAGTTTCAACCACAGATAACACGACATCGTCTGAAATATTTGATCAATCAAATTATGGTGATGATGGTGGTTTATCTGAAGATAGTGAAGATTTTGAAGCTCGTACATTAGAAACAAGTGTTGATACTGCAAAGGATTTAAGAATTTGGTCTTTAGAACACAAAACTAAACATTTTTTTTTTTTTGGGACAAGCCCGCCACACTTTTCCCAAACCACTGTAACTCCTGTTAGCCAGAATCAACAGTGGCGACCACTAGAAAAGCGCCGAGACAATGAAGCTCGACGATGTCCCGCAGAGAAGCGATTTAACTGTATTGGATCCCCGCAACGAAATTAATCAGAAAAGAATAGCGGAGGAGTAGGAAAAAACATAATTTCCACTTCCCTCCATATCAGCAGGAACAGACAGAACAGAACAAGGCCAATAGGCACACAGGGACGTATACAACTGGGATAAGCCCAGTTGCCTAGCACCACGGATATTATTGTCATTAATAAAAAAAAAAATATATATATATATTACTGGGTCCTAAGTTGTGAGCTGTTATATTTGATTCCAATAATAGGTATGACAAAAATGCTTGAACGCACGGAAATTTGTTCTAGTTTTTACAAGGTCCGTATAGTAAATAACTCCGGATGTAACCTGTACACTATTTAACATAATATTACGTTCATTCTGTTAAAGACTACACTCCCATAAAATGTGATGTGCAGTTTGTTCAAATTCGCAGTCAGATGTAGAACATTGACAAAAAGGCGAGGCAACAAGCTTGAAGGAAAATAATATACTCTTAAAGTTACCATGACCTGTGAGAAATTGGGCGACACAGTGATCTACCTCCAGCCATGTCCTGGCCAGCCGCTCACGATCGGATGGAAAGAACTGGTGGAGGTGACGGCCTTTGATGGAATTATCCCACCTACATTGCCCTTCAGATAAAAGTTCCACCCAGACGCCAGTCTGTGGTTTAAGTAATCTAGCTATTTTAGTACGGTCACGTTGCGTTAAAAAGTCTGCGTCCGCGGTCTCTCGTGCGCAGTAGTACATTGAAGCACGGCGCTGTACTTCAAGATCAACTGGAAGTACCCCTGCCGTCCTATATGCTTTACACAATAAAATCAAAGCCAACCGCTGACTTTGAAGTAATTTACGTCGTACCGCTCCTATGGTGGCCCTATCGGCCCAAACTGGTGCCCCGTAGCACATACACCCCAAGTAAGTAGCCCCATAGATTGCCATTAAAGTTAAAAAAAACCGGTCAAGTGCGAGTCGGACTCGCGCACCGAGGGTTCCGTAAAAAAAATACATTACCTATGTGATGTAACTAAAAATTTATGGTTTTCGTAATTATTCCTTTATCTATGCTATAAGACGTTGCTTCGTACCAAATTTCAAGATTCTGAGTTCACGGGAAGTACCCTGTAGGTTTTGATTCCCTTGCGAGTGTCGAAAATTTGCGGCATAAACGGGAGTATCTTGATGTAACTAAAAATTTATGGTTTTCGTAATTATTCCTTTATCTATGCTATAAGACGTTGCTTCGTACCAAATTTCAAGATTCTGAGTTCACGGGAAGTACCCTGTAGGTTTTGATTCCCTTGCGAGTGTCGAAAATTTGCGGCATAAACGGGAGTATCTTTTGATCGCGTTGACTTAGAAGTTTGATTTTTTCACAGCTCCAAGAGACCATAGACTTGAGTATTTGATATGAATTTCAGCTTGATACCTCCACGCGTTCCTGAGAAAAAAGGTCTTGACAGACAGACAGACGGACAACAAAGTGATCCTATAAGGGTTCCGTTTTTTCCTTTTGAGGTACGGAACCCTAAAAATGATAAACCCCACGTAGATTTGGATATTTTCGTTAAAGCATAATCAAAGTTATTTTTAGATTTTTCACCGACGGTTTTTGTGTGTTCAATGAATGAAAAATTCCTCTCTAAGACAAACCCAAGGTAGCATAATAGTACGGACTCCTTCTTTTTCACGGGAACGTTATTAAATTTAATACTAGGCCATGATTTAAGATTACCTTTTAAAAGAAATTGATAAGTTTTATGTGGTGCAAAGGTCAGACAGTTACGATCACCCCACTGGGATATTAATTTTAGGCAAGTGTCAGCCAAATTTTCGAGTCCAGCCCGAGTACTTGACTGAATGAGCAGCAGGCCGTCGTCCGCGTAACCGGTTAATGCAGCATGTAAGTAGAATCGCGAGGAAGTCATCAAAGCCTACGTTCCATACATACGGACCCATAACCGAACCCTGAGGGCATCCCATGGTAAGGGACTTTGACATAGAATGATGTCCGAGTTTGAGTTTCGCGGAACCATCTACGAAGTACGAGTAAACAAGATTGTATAAATATGTTTTTAGGGCAACCACGAATTTTCAGTTTAAGGACGCACGCGTTATCAAAAGCCCCCACAAAATTAAACATGTTGCTTTGAAAGATCTTTTAGACATATTTAACAAACGAACGAACCTGAAACTTCCGAAGGATCCTAGATCCTTACTACATACTCCCAGTGGTGATAATATGCAAATAAAAAATATTAAAGGCGGTCAATACTGGCACTATGGGCTTGAAGTATGTCTTCGAGATTTTTTTCATGATCTTAATTTTGATGAAAAAAAAGCACCCTGTTGCTGTTTGTTCAGCACTCTTGTCAAACCGTCGATCGCACGTCCTGCTTCAACCAAAACCTAAAAGCAACTAATTGTGCGCAGGGGTTGTTTTCGCGACTAGCAAGTCTTGAATTACTCCTAGCGATAACCTTAAAGCTGCGAAAACAGCCAATGCGTTTTAAGTAGCTCCGCGAGATTACTTTTAGCTCATATTTTGGCAAACATTAAGAGCTTTTAGCTGTAACAGTTCTAAAATTGGTAATTTTAATGCTTTCTAGTAATTTATTAACGCCAGCCATTTTTTTTTACATAAAAAATCAATTTAAAAAAAAAAAAACAAAACAAAAGGCAATATTTTAATTCAATAAGGCTAAAATAAGTAACTTGTGCTATAGCATTTAAAATATATGTTTATAAATGAATAGAAGTTTTATTTCTAATGCAACGTACCACCAACCGTGTATATTTATAATTTTTATTTCATTAAAATATCATCAAAATTATAAACTAACGCAAGGCCCGTCTCGTATTTAGCACTATTATCCTAAAGTTTCACGATAAAGTGCCAGTCGCACAATTTTTTTTTTCCTGACTTCAGCAAGATACTTATATTTATTTTATAAATACTTACTACATACTCAGTTAGCCATTTTGAAACTTGGTAAAATGTCAGCGAATGTGGCGCCATTATATTGGTATTTCTGTGTAAAAAAATCTTAAACAGAAACATTTTAAAACCCGAGAGTCCTGGAAAGGTATTTTTTCATGTCCATCAAAAAGGTTTTAAGTTGTCATAGGGTTACGTACAAGACTAATTTAGAACTTAAAAGCTGCCTTGCAAGGTTATATTCACGTTAAATTAAGGTTGTGAAGGTTATATTTGGGTACTGTGTAAGTAGTTCGAAAGGTTCTGGATTTGAGCTATAGGTTTTGGTATAGCTCTCAGAAATGTTCTAAAACGTGGGCCCTTTTTGCACTCAGGAGGTTAATATAAGGTTAATATAACGTTATTGAGCCTGTTAAGACTTACGAGCAGATTTCAATATGAAGGTTCTAGAACCTTTTCAAAACCTTTCTAAAACCAAAAATGTTACTTGGGCTATTATATTATACAAAATTTTTGAATGTTCAGCTATCCAGTCTTTTGATAAACTAACGTGTGCATTAAGTTCTGAAGCTATCCTATTTTCACTATCTTGCAGGGATTTAATAGCCTGATTATAGTGCAATGCATCTGTGTAATCCAAATTTCCAGTAATACTTTTTATAACAGACCCGAGACCATCTACGAGTCCTCTTTTATTACGAGCTATCTCAAAAGTTTCTAACTGTCTGAGTACATTATTAAGCTTACTTTTCAGATAAGTCATATGGGGTTCGAATAAGAATCTCGTACGATTATTCAGTTCAGGGCTTACTGAATTTAACTGATTATTAATAGATTTAACTATTTCGTGTATATCGCCAAAGTCAACATAACGTAGGAAAGAATGATAATGGGAAACGATTTTGGCAGGCCCGAGTTTAAAAGGTAAGATACCTGGTCCACTGTCAAGACTTTCAAGTTTTATCTCCTGCAGCATTGCTGGAGTCAGTAGAAAGAGGAACATCAGCATCGTCCTGCAACAATTGTGCGGTTTTAGGGACTCTCTTAAGTCTAGTTTTGGCAACTGGACCTCTCTTTTTCTTCGTATAAATGTGAATAGGGAGGCCAGTCTCAACTACGTCGTGGGTATATCGGGGAGCTAACTTTTGCCTCGAAGCAATCGGATTTTTCACGAAAATCTGTTGTTCGGGTGGATAGTTTACCTCCGGTTCACGGGTTCTATTACGAGCATTCATCAGATCGGAACGAGAAGCGTTGCAAAGATCTTCGATAGTATTATAAGCGAGGATCATCTTGTCTTTATGATTATGCATATACTGCTGTAATAAATGCGAAGTTAAATCTATGTCAAAAGGATCTCTGGGGTCAAAGTGACCCGTAATTACATCTATGGGTTTGCATTTAGTAAAACTATGAATACTACTATTGTAAGCCATAAGGGCATACGGCATTAGGTTATTGACTGATTAAGATTTTTCAGATATTTTTAATATACGTAGGTGCTCTAGTATCGTTGAGTGGAACCGCTCAACAATACCATTTTCATTAGGAGCATGAGGGGCTACTCTATGATGTTGGATTTTATGAATCCTTACAAATTCAGCTAGCAATTGATTGGTGAATTCGTAGATGCGTGCCATGTAGAGTAGGACGTAACAAATCTTTCCTATTAGAGCCACCATCAGTACGTTGTTGCTTGTAAAGCGTGTTGAGTTCATCCTGAACATACTCGAGAGCTTTCTCAATACTGCACGCATGGACGCATGCAACGGATTCTGGATCCTAGAGGGTCCTTAAGTCCACGTAAATAGGCCTGAAGAGTAAGCTTTTTATAAAGAGATCGCTTTGCCTCTATTGTAGTATTCACAGACTCATGTAAAGACACATAGGTCATAATCGTGCTGAATAAATTTTGGCATCGCTCGTAGAATTCTTGCGGCGTGCTAGAGCCTTGTGTCTGCAATGATAGATCACTATATAACGCGGTCTCGTCACGATGGTCTGCGAAGTTGTTGATTAGCGCACTTCTAATTCCTTGCCAATTTTCCGGTATCCCATTAGAATTGATAAGCCTAGCTGCAGATCCAGAAATTTTATTTAAAATGCCATTAATTAGGGCTAGGTTAGTTAATTCGTGCCCAGGCTCAGTTCTAAAATGCGCAAGTACCAATTGATCGCATAAATTTATGAAACGGGTTAATACATGAGAATTTCCATCAAAATCTGGAACAAGTCTAAGTGACTTATAGATTAAATCTACTGGATTACTATTATTATTTGCCATATTTTCTTCCAAATTCGCGTCTAATTCACTATCCTCTAAAATATCTCCTAGATTCCTGCGTTGATCTATCGCTCTATTTCTATTCCTATTCCTATCACTATCACTAACTAACCTATTATTCCGTGATTCTCCCGGATGGAAAATCTTGACGGCTATACGTTAAACTAACACCAAAAAAAATCACTCGCGAAATATTAAAACGCACACTTATAAATAGATATATAATATACTAGGAAGGACTAATGTAGGAAAGCAAGGACTAAGAAAGATTCAAAGTACTTACTGCATAATGCTCCAGTACCTTTCTCCTGCACAATCAATGTTCAGATCACTCACTGCAGAAATCAATGTAGGTTCGGTAACTTGTCTATGATGTTCCAGTTTTTACAAGTATCCTGACGGCTGCGCCATTTACGATTTCTACAGGCGAGTCGCAAGAAAAAGATAGTTTTGGAGACGTAGATTTAATTAGACTAACTTTACATGAATATTAGAAATTAAAATTAAGTTATACAAGTGACCATGATCGAAGTTTGATTCATAATACTAATCACACGGGTGTTCCTCAATTCGGAGAGGTGACCGTGAGAAGATGTCGCCGTGAAGAGCTGACGTTGCGTTGCCGGGCGGTCCATATGCACAGCCGCGCTGGGTACAGTGCAAGCGATGCGATGCGATAGTTAGCTTAGCGTAATATACCTCCTATTATTTTCTTTTTAATGATTATTTATTCACTTTAATTATAAATAAAGAATTAGGTACAAATAAATCAGAGTTGAATTATTCTAGATTCTAGGGTTCCGTCAAATACTCCGCATCTCAAAAGGGTTCCATAACCAAAAAAGTTTGAGAACCACTGGTGTAGACTAATTAATTAAAATCGATTCCTAAGACTTTAAAACGGGGACATAGCAGTTGGTGGCAGCAGATAGATATATATATACAGGTTTGGTGCTTCCTGTCACCATTGACCACCATGGGTGAACACTCCTACTAAGAAGAAGTGCTTTTAAGCTTCGTTATATGTCTTTTTACACCCATTATTTACAAGGTGTCCCTTATGCTTTCAGGTGTGGGTAGACGCAGCTGTCCAGATCTTCTACTCAGTTGGAGCAGGCTTTGGAGTTCATCTGTCATATGCCAGTTACAATACTTTTCACAACAACTGCTATAGGTATGTTGCTTAATCACTCATTATAATTATTTATTTATTTATCTAAATAAATAATTATAATCCAAACTATTATAATTATTAATTATATTCCTTTACATAGTATAAAACAAAGTCGCTATTTTTGTCTGTTTGTTTGTCTGTATGCTTAAATCTTTAAAACTACGCAACGGATTTTGATGCGGTTTTTTTTAATAGATAGAGTGATTCAAGAGGAAGGTATTAGTATATAATTTGAACGACATCCACGCGGGTGAAGCCGCGGGCATCAGCTAGTATATTATAATTATAAACCAAATCCGATTAGAAGACTCAAGAGAGCCGATGTGTTGCCTTACTAAGGGGAGATAGATCAGTGGCTCTACCTCTCTAAACTCCGCTTGCAACACACCTGATTATAGTCTATGCACAGAGACTATGCGACTGATTGCAGGTCAAAAATATTGAAAAGAAAAAAAAAATAGTTAATAGCGTGAGATCCTGGGTCCGATTACCAGGTCGGGCAAAGTGTTATTATTAGGTTTTTCTATTAGAAATTTCTCAGTAGCAGCCGCGGAGTCTTGACATGTGACCGGTTTATGACAATAAGCTCGCCCCCTATTATATGGGATTTAAACATAAATACCGAATTATGGGTGTTTTATAATAAGTACAGACGAACAAGCTAATAAGTATACAGCCAGCTAACTTGCGTTTACTTTTAAGATTATACAGATACATTGAGAGACTGATGTCAAACGCTGTATCGTTTGGCATCAGACACTAAATGCGAAACACTATAAAAAACAAAATTGCAATCAATATTTTCAGTGTACTAGATTTTTGAAAAACTCCTTACCTGTTTACTTGTTAGCTTGTTCGACTGTATACCTGTCTAACTCTTCCCGCCTTATTACAAAACGTAGTTAAACTTGGTTTAACTTAGACTTGGTTTATCTCGCATGACGTCTCACTTCAATAATATTCAAAAGAAAGTGACAGCATGCGAGATAAACCAGGTCTAAGTTAAACCAGGTTTAACTACGTTTTGTAATAAGGCGGTATGGGTTTACAGACGTGTTGTTATGTTATGATTACAGGTACTTGGGATTTTTAGAAACTTGATGTTTCGCTTTAGCTGACTGGTCTTTACCATATTCTTTCAGGGACTGTTTGGTAACCACATTGGTGAACTGCTTCACGTCGTTTTTCTCCGGTTTTGTCATCTTTACGTACCTTGGATTCATGTCACATAAGCAAGGAGTGCCAATATCATCTGTGGCTACTGAAGGTATGAAAAAAATTGCTCAAACATTATAGGAATTTTACGTTACTATAATGTGTGTAAAAATAGCACGAAAGCGAGAGGCACTTGTTGTTCCCGTTAGTATGTAGTTTTTGTTCTGGAGCAGTCCTGGGATTAATAAAGATCTAATTTTTTCACGTTTTTGTATTAGATTAACATGTTGTAATTTTAATTAAAACACCGCCATGACTACACTAGTATACAATGCATCAGCACATTTTTTTGAGTGCGGTACATGAACCTGTTTTACCACTCCGATCAATTGAACGAATCTAACTAGTTGATCAAAGTGGAAGTCGATTCAGGCATAATAATATGTTCCTATCGAATCAAACCGCTACCGCAAAATGTGATTTTCACGAAATAAAATATTTTTTGCGTAGAGTTACTAAGTCTATACACGAAGCTGAAATCTGTATAGAAAGCAAAAAAAAATTAAATTCTGAGCTTCCAGTAACTTATTAGCCATCTAGAATTACTTTCTGACATTTAAATTGACCTTTGTAATGTTTTCCAGGACCTGGGCTGGTATTCCAAGTGTATCCAGAAGCGGTCGCCACTTTACCAGGAGCGAGTCTATGGGCAATGTTGTTCTTCTTTATGCTTATCATGCTCGGATTAGATTCTGGGGTAAGAGCGGATTACAATTTTTTTGACGGTGTGAAATCATCAAATAACCCCTCCCGCTCTTGGGCAGAGCGGAAGGGAAAGTGAAACTTCTACTGACTAAAAACCACCCATGTTCCTTCTTAGCCCTTGTGCCGAGGCCGCGGTACATCTCTTTTGAACACTTTCAAATCTCTTTATTGAGAGCATGGGCTTTAGTGAACTTCGGAGAAGCCAATGACTATATTATAGTTTAACCTGGTGAAGGTTGCGGGGATCCGCTGGAAGCGAGACGCACGGACCGGTCAATGTGGCGACACTTAGGGGAGGCCTATGTCCAGCAGTGAACGTCTTTCGGCTGAAATTATGATGATAATGATGAGATTATAGTTGGTAGCCTACAAGAACAAAATGACGTGGCTTAATAACACAGGCTAAATATGCTGAATACAGCTACTGCCTACCAAATGATTCATTTCGTTGCGGGATCCAAGACAGTAAAAATTTTTTCTCTGGGACTTCGTCGAGCTTCATTGTGTCGGCGCTTTTCTGGTGGTCGCCATTGTTTATTCTGGCTTTCAAGAGTTGCAGTGGTTTGGGAATAGTGTGCCAGATTTGTCTTAAATACAGCGGCTACTAGCTATAGTGGCTGGTTAGCCGTTGCAAAGGGTAGTGTTCTTTAGCGTAGATGTAGCATGTGAAGATGCCTCTAGCAAAAAGAGATACGAGGCTTTTAGTGCATAGTTATGGTGGACGCTACCGAAAGCGCCAAACTAATAGTAGCTCAGTTCTGCATGGGCCGACACAATTTAGATTGCCATCGACACGCTAAGAAGATGTGCAACGTTGTCGTCGTTAGTTAAACAAATTCTTCTTGCAGATGGGTGGTCTAGAGTGCGTTATAACCGGTCTACTAGATCACGCGCGCGCTTGTGGCGCCACCTGGTTGAGGCGGGATCACTTCACACTCATCGTGGTCTGCGTCTCTTTCTGTGTGGCCTGCATTAATATAACTCCGGTAAGACCATAATACATAAGCTTATTTTAAATTTCTTACTGATAGGACACAAGTTTTGATAGCGCGTTTCAATCCGACATAAAGGTCCCTTAAAGGTTATTGAGAGTCTCATGTCTTTGAAGGCCGGCTTCTTCAAGATGCTTTTCCTTCACTGTATTGAGAGCGAAATTAATGACATAAAGTGATGACCCTGCTTGCTTAGGGTCGGACTCACGACTTACCTAATATACTGGGAGACGGTTTTCTACGGGATCCTCACTGCTCTGTACAGCCCTATCTTGGTCACAACTTCACCAGCATGAAAGTCGATTTTAGCCTGTATCTCTTACGAGCGCAATTCCTCAAGGATACATACTACGCCAGGGACACCAAATGACATGATTTATGTTCTTGTTTTATCTCTTATTTCAGGGTGGCATCTACATGTTCCATTTGCTGGATACATATGCTGCTGGCATATCTTTGCTGTGTTCTGCTCTCTTCGAAGCGGTTGCTGTATCCTGGTTCTATGGTATTATGGCCTGTTTTTTGACTCTCTCCATTGTTTTTGAGTATTTTGCCTATTCTTCTTCATAGATATCTTACGCTTTGAATTGGGGAACTATAGTACGTTCACAAGTTATTATGCCTTGTGACTGTGACTTTAGCTTCACTCTTTTTGTTTTTTTGACATTCGAAAGCACTCGTAATGGTCTAATGTCAATCAGATAAATACTTTATGAATCATTTGCAGGCTTGAAGCGGTTTTCTGATGATGTGGAGGAGATGCTTGGCTTCAGACCTGGTCTGTATTGGAGGATATGCTGGAAGTTCGTCAGTCCTACGTTCATCATTGTAAGTAGAACACTACTTCACACAATCCTAATTTGGTAACAGATTATACTCGTATAACTATCTGCGGTACTCAATCAAAGATATTTAATGATTAGGTACTTAAGCCGTCACTTATTAGTAAGTGACGGCTTAAGTAATCGCTTAGTAAAGATTTGACATTCTATTCTATTTATCTTCGGGGACGCCGGCAGACACCAGGCGGGCGATCAGTCCTTTCGTTGTGGATTATTTCGCCCAGTTCCCCATTTTGGTGGATCCCCTTCATGAGTTACTGGTGGTTGGCAAAAGATTTGACATACTTTTGTATGACAAAACTGTCAAAAACTTTACTAAGTGATGACTTAAGTAGGTAATCATATTAGCTCTCTGAGTGCGGCAGTAAAGTCAGGTAGTTTTAATGGAAAAACCAAAAACTACGTTATTCGATTCTTGAATATTATTCATACGTTCTATTCGAATTTTAAAATGAAAAAGAATGAAAAGTTGTGTGGTAATCGGTTCTCGTGGTACGGAACTATGGACATGTGATGCGAAGGAATGAAGAAAATGTTGAGTATGAAGATCAAAGAAACAATGGATGGACTGTGTGAAGGATGATTATGGCTAGTAAGGAGGTGACAACTGAGATGACGAGTAGGTAATAGAGAAGTATGGAAGAAGAAGACATGTTGCGCCCACCCCACATAGATTGGGATAAGGGCAGGAGAATGATGATGTTCTATTCGCATTTTACATATCTGTTTAAAATGAGAATGCGAATGTTCTATTCGCATTTTAAATATCTGTTTAAAATGCGAATAGAACATTATTTTATTTTATATATATAATTAACATATAATATTAACATATACATATATATAATATTAACATGGTAATAGTATCATCATTATTCATAATTATCATTAATTTAATTTAGTTTTAAGTAAAATTCTTGTGTAATTAAATTGTATTATTTTATTATTAAGATTTTTTTTATATTTTTGAAGTGAAAACTTCTTTAGCGGCGTTGAGCACTTTGGGAAATTGTTCTGTGATGGGTATAAAATCTTAAACTCGCGTCAGGACACATGACCACGTGACCCTGATCGAAAATTCGTCAGGACACGTGACCACGTGACCCTGATCGAAAAAGCGTAAGACGGATGGAGAGTAGACAGCTATCCCCTCTCTACGGCGCGGCGAAAATGTATGCCTGGGCCTACTGTTTCGTTTAGGCAGCGCAGGGCGCTTAATAATAATAATTATTATTATTAATAATAATATAATTAATAATAATAATAATAATAAAATTATTAATAATAATAATATAATTAATAATAATAATTAATAATAATTAATAATAATAATTAAATTAATTATAATAATAATAATAATATTAATAATAATTTAATTTTATTTTTAAATGTTTTTTTTTTTTTTTTTTTTTTTTTTATTTGTAAGGAATATTTAAAAATGTATCAAATTTGTTAAAAACTAAATAAAGGGAATAATAATAATAATAATGATGACAGCTGTGAAAATTGAAACAGCTATATCTCGGAAACTATCGACCTTAGACTAGTTGTGTGTAGGGACAATTGATAGGTCTCAATGAGATCTACATTTCGGATGACAGCTGTCAAAATTGAAACGGCTATATCTCGGAAACTATCGACCTTAGACTAGTTGTGTGTAGGGACAAGTGATAGGTCTCAATGAGATCTACATTTCAGATGACAGCTGTCAAAATTGAAACGGCTATATCTCGGAAACTATCGACCTTAGACTAGTTGTGTGTAGGGACAAGTGATAGGTCTCAATGAGATCTACATTTCGGATGACAGCTGTCAAAATTGAAACAGCTATATCTCGGAAACTATCGACCTTAGACTAGTTGTGTGTAGGGCTACAAGTGATAGGTCTCAATGAGATCTACATTTCGGATGACAGCTGTCAAAATTGAAACGGCTATATCTCGGAAACTATCGACCTAAGACTAGTTGTGTGTAGGGACAAGTGATAGGTCTCAATGAGATCTACATTTCGGATGACAGCTGTCAAAATTGAAACGGCTATATCTCGGAAACTATCGACCTTAGACTAGTTGTGTGTAGGGACAAGTGATAGGTCTCAATGAGATCTACATTTCAGATGACAGCTGTCAAAATTGAAACGGCTATATCTCGGAAACTATCGACCTTAGACTAGTTGTGTGTAGGGGCAAGTGATAGGTCTCAATGAGATCTACATTTCGGATGAGAGCTGTCAAAATTGAAACAGCTATATCTCGGAAACTATCGACCTTAGACTAGTTGTGTGTAGGGACAAGTGATAGATCTCAATGAGATCTACATTTCGGATGACAGCTGTCAAAATTGAAACGGATATATCTCGGAAACTATCGATCTTAGACTAGTCGTGTGGGAGTTGGACATTTTGACCCTGAACGTTAACGATGTCGACTGTACAGTCAATAAAATACAAAAATAATTTATTTTGAACTAGACTGTACAATGTTTTTATGATGCTTAATCGGAGGCATGGGAAAAAATATTCCCGCTCCTCCTACCAATCGGAGTTCCGATCGGAGGACAGGGAAAGACAAAATAAATGGGTTAGCATAGTTATGGCGGAATAATTGAATTTTTAAATAATGAATTTGGTTTAACTATGTCGAATGATCGCAATCTTAGCACAACGAAATACAAAACTACTATTGATGCGGTCTTTATTAGACATTTAAATAGGTTCGAATCAAAACTGTTCGTTTCTTACTTCAGCTACCATAAACCTATCGTATCAGTTTTAGAGATTGGCGATGATAGTTCTGGTAATGATGATGGTGAAAAAGTCGTTGAAATTATGGATGAAAGTTGATTTTTCGGAGAGATAAACTTTTTAATGTAAAATAATTGTAATAGTTTTAAAGTGTTAAATTTTTAATGTAAGTAATATAAATTGTCATGTTTGTGTACGATAGCGCATTATATCAATATTGTATTCTACCACATAAATGATAGTACTTTTATACTGTTAAAGCAATTGGTGCAAAATTATTCCCTAACCATTCCAAAATATCAAACATGCTCAACGTTAATAATCAAGTTTTCACTTCTGCCGGCACTCCCGGAGTGCAACCCGTCTTTTTTTTTTTTTTGTCATTATGGTGAATGCTGTGTATGTATACCTATTATGGGCTTACATACCAGCACTTTTGTATTATAATATTTTATATGTAACTTTTAAGTATCTAATGCTGTTGGTGTACCTAATATATAA
The DNA here is from genome assembly GCA_949316265.1 of Diarsia mendica. Taxonomy (NCBI): domain Eukaryota; kingdom Metazoa; phylum Arthropoda; class Insecta; order Lepidoptera; family Noctuidae; genus Diarsia; species Diarsia mendica. The sequence goes on along the minus strand of OX438898.1, from coordinate 13,090,025 downwards.
ATATATATAGGTAAATAAATAAATAATATCTTAACTCATTAATAATAATAATAATAATTAACTTAACTCATTACTTAGTACCAAGTAGTTGCTTACTTAAGTATTCCGTTCTCACATTCCAGGGCGTAGTTGTATTCGGCCTCTTATACCAGCAACCGCTACAATACCAGACATACACGTACCCGCCGTGGGCCGTGGTGCTCGGCTGGGGGCTGGCCTGCTCCTCCATACTTATGATACCCATCGTTGCGATATACAAATTGCTATCTACCCCTGGGACTTTCCGACAGGTTTGATTTTTTCTTAACAATTTTTCGTTACTCAGGATCTTTACAAAATGACAGAGGGCAATTACAGTAGGTACTTACTTTCAGAGTGTTTATATGCCTTGTGACTGGGACTGTAGCTACATTAAGTGCATTGTTATCATTTGTTTCGACAATTCAAAAGTGCCTATAATTGGCCTATTTGAAATCGATCGGCGTGTAGAATATTTTCAAAAACGTCTAAAAAGGGGAAGTCCCTTCAAAGCTAATTTTAGATGGCGCGACCATAGTCTCTTACCTTCTTCGTTTTCCATTTATTCCTTTTCAACTTTCAGCGTTTGGCCTGCTGCATATCACCGGAATCTGAACACGAGGCCATCAGAGGTGGCGCCCCCGTCAGCCGCTTCACTTGGAAACATTGGCTGTATGTCTAAGCGAAAACCAAAGACAATCTTCTTGAGCTACGACGGTCCCTAGAGGGCCATTGGAAAATGGACGAGGTGAAAAAAAGAATATGGAGAGGAGTACCTACTGTAGCAGCGACATCAACGTCCGCGCGCAGTGCGTGCGGGCATAAAACTAACGTACGCGCCGCGACCCGCAGTATGTATATGTCGCGGCGCGTACAAACAACTTAAACTACTTTATTTATCTCTCCTTTTTTGGCAACTTGTTATGCCAAAAACTTTTGGGGATGCCTCCCGATTTTATCAAAATGTTACGATTTTTTTAAAAATGTGTGGGGCTCACATTTTTTTTAATTTTGTTTTTGGAAAATATCTTTTTACTTTCCTATTTACTTATATCAGTTTCGGAGACATATCAATGGCATTTTTTTGAAGATAGTTCAGCCGGTGGCATTTAACCGAACGCGCCACCCTAAACAGAAGTTTTAACAAGAATTTAGAAACTTACTAATACATTGAGGTTCACTATTATACAAACTTATTTTTAGGCAATTTGATAATTTCTGTAATATGCAAAATTATTTCCAAAATCAACTTTTTCAACAGAACTCTCAAATAGACCCTGTTTTAGCACATTTAAATTGTGTTTGGGGGCGCCACTGGCTATGAAAAAGGAACTAAGTAAGAGTTCTGTAAATAAATTCTAAATTGTAAAATATTCCACTAATTTTATAAGATAATTCCTTAAATCGTAGATAACATGTATAAAGTAGATGTTGTTAACAATTTTAATATCGTCCTGCCAAAGTATATAACGGAAATATTTATATATTTAATAGAGAAATGCGCCTAATATTCTGTTGTTTATATGCCTAAGAAAAAAAAAGTAGATTATTATTGTTAAAAATATAAATATTTATTTATGTACCTAAATGTGAATTTTGTGAGATGAATGCTACTTTCAGAAATATATAATGTAGCGTGATTAAGTACTTTTATCTAGAAAAATCGATAAATATAATATATTATGCTAAGAATTTTATCTGTCTAGCTAGAAAGATGCAATGCTCAACCAACCAAGTATAAATACTAATGTACCTACCTACCTACGCGAAATCAACAAATAGGTATTGACTCAAATTGGTCAAAAGTTTACTTTAATACAGATGGAGAGCGAATTCAGGAGTACGAGCTAAATAATAATATGTAAGCGAAGCTGATTATTGTGGATCGCTTTAGTAGCCAGATGGGCCACATATACCTACCGAAATAAACAAAAATCTTTGACCCATACAAACCCTTATTAAATTTTTGAGACTGCAAAAGGTTGAGAATCGCTGCTGTACCTACCTAATCTTAGAAGCTATACCTTCCTTAACAAAGATGTAGAGACCTCTATACTCTATGATCCCTAGATACGCTTTCATCTAGTTGTTAAGCATATTACTAAATAATCTACGTCCTACGCTGCACGCTGGCTGGACCAAATCGCAAACAGATCTGTGACAAGCACAATAATTTTGTATATAACTATATATCTTTGTACGTATGTATACCTGAGAAATGTACACTCATGTAACTTGTAACTATACCGCTTACTGTAGAGTACTTAATTTTGTATTGGGCTTAAATTAAAAGAAATTCTCATCTTCGATTCCACGGAAAAAGCATAAAAAAATCACTTAACTCCCAAACTAACTGCAAGGTCTATTAATTTGTTATGATACATGAACTAAAAACCAAATGATATAATCTATCGCTTTTTATTCCTGGTTTCGTAAGATTTTTTATGATTCTACTGAAAGTGGCACCCAACTAAAAATCTTGATAGCTATGGAAGACGAATTATCATACATGATAATCTTGTATCAGTATTTTAAAATTATATAATAATTTGTTTGTAGTCGTTATTATAAAATATTTTTTGGCGCCCAGATGGGCCAAATAAAAATGGTAGCCTACCGGTTTGCTGCCCGTCTATAACGATAAGTAGAGACAAAACATAAGCACCAAGAATTATCACTTTTTTTATTTATTTAGGGACTTTTGGTCATACATATCTGACCATGTCAGCCCCATCGTAACTCATAACAATATGATTACAAGAATAAGTTAATATTCATACATTGAATACCTTCAATCAGTCTTAAACTAAAATTGAATCGTTTACTATCAGACATCTCATATAAAATCCTATTTTTTTATTTTTGTTTTTTAAAATATAAATGTGTCACAAAATCGCGTCCTTCAAACTTTTAACGTAGAAAACTTAAACAAATAAGTTTATTTATTAAAATTATATACCTACCTAGATTTATAAATAAATGTGTATCGAAGGCAATGCTCCGGGCGAGTAAAAATAACTAGAAATTGTAAAAATGTAGTGTTGTGTTGTTCAAATTAGTAAATGTGTAGATTTTGAATAGTAATGTAAATAATAATTTTATTGTTGTATTGAGTTGTCTGCAGCAGATAATGTTAATGTAAACTGTGTTCATTTATAAATAAATGTCTTAGATAACTACAATTCGTTTTCATTCAGTTACTCTTTCCAATTACAGAAACTCTTATAAATGATGGCATACCTATCTTCCTATCTAAACATATCAGAAGAACCCCATTGTAGCCTTGAATCAAGCGTAATCTCCAGGAAAACCGCTTTACAATTTTTGACATGGAACTGAAACTAAAAAAAACTTTTTTCATCAAACCTATTCGTATAGAGTAACCAAAGAAACTTACATTTGCAGTTTTGAGACCTGCGCTCCCATACATTCATCATCAATCATCATTCATCATTTTTCAGCCGAAAGACGTCCACTGCTTGACATAGGCCTCCCCTAAGTGTCGCCACATTGACCAGTCCCGTGCGTCCCGCATCCAGCCATCCCATACATTATGTATAGGAAAATATTTCTTACAAGTACATTTTCTTAAGTTGGCTTGGTCAACATGGTTGGTTGGCTTTTTCATCACTCGTAAACTTGTGATGACAAAGTTATAGGTATTTGCGGTTTTTTTGTAGGGCTTGATTAGTAGAATACTATACACTATATCAAATTTCAAATTTTTTTTTTTTAAACTTTGCCCACACTAGGAATTTCTCCTCTATCGTGGGTGCGTTCACAAACATTTAAATTCACATACGGATAGTTGTTTCGGGTCTGGGTATTTGTGATACCCAGACCCGAAACAACTATCCGTAGATCATACAAATATTTGTTCCGTGCGGGGATCGAACCCGCGACACGCAGCGCAGCAGTCCATTGCTTGAGCTACTGCGCCAACCGTGTTGTCAAATCAAAGATGGCCACCGCCACAAAATGGCAGATTACATATTTCTTCACAACTCCATCAATATGGGTATCAAATGAAAGGGCTTGATTAGTAGAATACTATACACTATACAAAAAATTAAATCCTAGATGGCCGCCACCACAAAATGACGAATTACGTTTGTTTTTACACCTCACTCAATATGGGTTGCAAAAAAATGAAAGGGATTGATTTGTAGAATAATGTACCTACACTCTATTGAAAGGGAATGAGGATTATAAACTAACGACAGAGGCGTCTTTACCTATAGTGCAGGGTGTGCGATCCACCCGGGCGCAGCGGTCCTAGGGGGAGGCGATCGCCGCTCGCTATGAAGTCCACATACTGGTATGTGGAAAATCCAACTTCTAAAAACTTTTTTACAAAAAATAAAACCGACTTCGACAAAAATAAAACACAAAAAAGTGAAAAATAAAAAATCAGCTTCTGAAGTCGGTGACTTTTGTTTGTTTGATTTCATGTTTTTGCCACCGACTTCTGAAGCTGATTTTTTATTTTTCACTTTTTTGTGTTTTATTTTTGTCGAAGTCGGTTTTATTTTTTGTAAAAAAGTTTTTATTTTTCACTTTTTTGTGGTTTACATGTGCTTACCCCTTCACAACGTACCGGCGTGATGTTATGTTATGAACTGGTCAATAGACAGTCATGAGATTTCAGCAATCCCAGTCCATTTGCTATCATTAATTGAGGAGTTCCGTTACCTATCTCCGAAGTTCTTCATCACCTTTGTAGTGAGTACAGGCGTGATATTATGTTGTGTGATGGCGTAAACAATGCTTAGATATGCTATAGCAACAATCGCGGTTAATCTGCTGTTATTTATTGAAGAGTTTCCCCCGATTTCTACAAGATCCCATCATCAGATATTGAAATGGTGACAATGGGACCACACGGGAAGCACCAGCTTTCAAATGAAAAAAGAATCAAGAAAATCAGTTCACCCAGTCGCAAGTTATGAGCGAACAAACATAAAAAAAAAAAAAAAAAAAATACAGTCGAATTGATAACCTCCTCCTTTTTTTGAAGTCGGTTAAAAAGGAGGTGGTCGGTGTTTCGGTGTGTTTTTACTAAGCACACCCTGAAACGCAGACCCAAAATGAACCTTAATATGGATCATAATATGGATTATAATATTATGGGTCATAATATGGGTCCTAGTGATAGACGCATCTCTTAATCGAAAAAGTGTTTGAGCAAACTCTCAATATTTTTTTCAACACACTTGCTCATAAAGTGGCTATAATTTCACCGCAATTAGGCACGTAATGACACCTATAATCAAACTGTGACATTTTCATTGCTATTATTCACTAGTGAGATAAAGGTTTTTTTTTAAATTTTATTGGTTGAGTTGCTACGTTCATAAAAAAGTTTCGATACAAAAAAGATCGTGTTCAATAGTAAAAATAAATTAATGTACCTAGTGCTTCCCCATTTCATGCAACTTTGAATTTAAATAGATAATTTCAACTTATACGTTTTTTTAATAAATTAATCTTTCACTCAAATAATATAACTTTTGTTTTCTCTGTAATAAAGAAAAAAAATCCCCATTTTGTCCGTGGCTAAAACTCTATCCGCGAAAAGTCAAAAATAAAGAAACCACATTCTTTTAGTCTATGGCCGATCGTCATTGTTACGGTAGTGGCGCCACTGGTCAAGAAAAAATGCATCGCTACGTCAAACTTAGTACATTTATTTTAGTTCCGTGTTTTCCCGCCTGCATAGATAACTTGGTAGAACTGTAGATGCGCGCGCATTAATTTTTCCCGCTATTGTGAAAAAAAAAACAGAACTTGTTTTAACTGTTGAAGTTGGTAGAACTGTAGATGCGCGCGCATTAATAATTTTTCCCGCTATTGTGAAAAAAAAAAACAGAACTGTTTTAACTGTTGAAGATGACTTTTTAGTATTATTTTCTTCACAAGTGTGTTGAAAAACGTCGTATGATACACGTGTGTATTGATGATTACCGTCCTTGGCTTTCTTAAGACCCTCACCTGACGGCTCGGGTCTCAATGGCGCCTCTGCGGTAATCACCAACGTTACACACTTGTACCATAATGTACTATTAAAGTCCTGTCAAACAACAACTGTAACAGGGGTCATAATATGGATCATAATTTGGGTCATAATATGGATCATGATATGGATCATTAATATGGATCATAATATGGATTATAATATGAATCATAATATGGATCATAATATGAATCATAATATGCATCATAATATGAACCATAATATAAACCATAATATGAATCATATTATAAATCATAATATGAATCATAATATGAACCATAATATGAATCATAATATGGATAAATGGGTCATAATGACAAACGAATCCCTTAAAGCCCTTAACCGAAAATGTGTTTGAGCAAACTCGCAATATTTTTTATACTATTGTTAGTTAAATACCGTTGATAGTAATATACTATTGTTAGATAAATACCGTTGTTAGTTATATACCGTTGTTAGTAATATACTATTGTTAGTTACATACCGTTGTTAGTAATATACTATTGTTGGTTATATACCGTTAGTGCAGTTTTGCCATAAGTCATTTGGAGTTCTAACTTATTTCTACCACGTAACTTTCTGTAGTAACTTTTAGTAGCAATTTTATAAAGTGAAATGTTAGATTTGACGAATACATTTGTTTCGTATATGTACAGCGATGGCAAGGTCAGTATTTTAAAACGTATGAAGAAAGGACGACAACTGTCTGTGCTTTTTAGGCCACACATAGCTCTAACACACCTTTTTTGGGCTCTAAATATGAGTTCTCTATCAACTGAATTGCCCCAGTATATTACGCCATATCTGAGTGTTGACGCAACATAGCCGTGATAGGCTGTTAGCAAGGATTCTAGGCTCACTATTTTTGATTGTTTATAGAGAGCATAAGTAAATCTATTTAGTTTTTTACATATTTCGTCAGTCTGGGGTTTCCAGGTCAAATTGTTATCTATATTAATTCCAAGAAATTTTGTAGCAGTAGTTGATTCTATTTTTGTCCCTAAATAGCTGTCATGAATTTTATTTGGCATTCTTTGATAAAAGTGCATAATGTTTGTTTTGTTCTAAGTTTATTAGAAATTATTGTTCTCAAACCATGTTATAATTCTATTTAATGTCACGTTTATTTCGTTTTCATAATTATTGGGATCATCACACTTAATAATTACGGTGCTATCATCGGCGAATAGTACCATGGGGTGTTTTATTTGCCTCGGAAGGTCGTTTATGTATAGTAAAAAAGGGGCGGCCCCAGCACGCTACCCTGAGGAACGCCGTATTTAATGGTCTCGCTTTCCGAACGATATTTTTTCTCGTAGCTAGTATTTAAGGATATTTGTGTGATTTCTACAAATTGCTGCCTGTCCGTTAAGTACGATCGAATAAGGTCAAGTATATTTCCCCTGATACCATATTTTTCAAGTTTGTGTATAAGTATAATCCACTTACAGTTATATACCGTTGTTAGTAATATACTATTGTTAGTAATATACCGTTGTTAGAAATATACTATTGTTAGTTTTTTTTTTTTTTCAAAAACGTTAAACCTGATACATTTTACCATCTTTTTCGATCGTATTGTTTTAAATTTGAATTCAGAATACCATACGACATGGAGCTACGCCTAACAATTCGGATATGCGCCTTGTTAAAGGCAATTGATTTTTGAATAAAAAACATGTTTTATCAAATAAAGGTTTAATTTAATAACGCGTGTTGCCTCCATGGGCATCTACCACAGCTCTCATACGATTAGGCATAGAGTTTATCAACTGCTCTATGCAATTTTGAGGGATCATCTCCCATTCCTCTTCTATGGCAGTTTTCAACTCCTGCATCGTCTGGGCAACTGGCTGACGACCCCTGACACGTCTTTTTAGCTCGTCCCACATGTGCTCAATGGGGTTCATGTCTGGGCTTCTGGCTGGCCAGTCCATAACTGTAATGTTCACATCCCGAAGATATTCCCTGACGATGCCGGCCGCATGGGCTCTTGCATTATCATGCATAAAAAGGAAATTTGGGCCCACATAGTCCGCGTATGGTATCACGTGAGGTTCTAAGCACGAATGTACCTTTCAGCATTTAATGTTGGCAGCCGTGGTCCTGTAACAACCTCAAGTTGAGTTTTGCCGCTCGCGGATATACCGCCCCAGACAGTCCATGAGCCACCGCCATAAGCAACCCTCTCTTCAAAGCAGCATTGTGCGAAACGCTCTCCCTTACGTCGGTAGACCTTCTTCCTTCCATCATTGCCATGTAACACAATTTTAGACTCATCAGAAAAGAGTACACGGCTCCAATCTTGCTGTGTCCAATTTAAATGACTGCGTGCGAAATGAAGGCGCGCTGTTCGGTGGGCTCGCGTTAGTTTGGGCCCATTAGCTTGCTTGTGTGGTACCATATCGCGTTCTTTTAACCTTCTCCGAACAGTTCGAGCGCTCACAGATACTCCGTGGAAGTCGCGAAGTTGGTTTTGTATCTCAATGGAGGTAAGGTGACGATTTCTCAAGCTGGTCGTCACGATGAATTGATCCTGCCTTTCAGTTGTGACCCGAGATCGTGGCCTTCCTTGGCGACGAACAAAGCCGCCAGTCTCTAGGTACCTCCGATAAACATTTCGGACCGCAGATCGACTTAAATTAAGTTGAGCACTCACGTTTCTTTGGCTGTGTCCGGCCTGAATAAGTGCCACAGCTTGGGCAGCGACTTCAGGTGAAGTATCCATAGATTATTGATAGAACCTCACCTTAATGTTAAGAATAAGTAATGTTTGTTGCAAAACCAAAGATATCAATCACTTTTTCAAGAATTAAATCCAAGTAAACCAAGTTTTCTTAGTATTCGATTGTTTGATATCAACAAACAGGCTCCAAATTGTCTTTTGTTTCTTTAAATTCTGTGTTCGAAATTCAAAAAAAGACTATTGAATGAAATTGTGAATGTGCCAGGTTCAAAACTGCATAAAAACTTTTTGCTCGACATAATATAAAATTTTAGCTAGGACCAAACGAAACTGAAAATACAAGGTGGGCCAATAGATGTGTCCAGAAGTGTATATACTAAAACCTTCCTCTTGAATCACTCTATCTATTAAAAAAACCCGCATCAAAATCCGTTGCGTAGTTTTAAAGATTTAAGCATACAGACAAACAGACAAAAATAGCGACTTTGTTTTATACTATACTAGCTGATGCCCTCGGCTTCACCCGCGTGGATGTCGTTCAAATTATATACTAAAACCTTCCTCTTGAATCACTCTATCTATTAAAAAAAACCGCATCAAAATCCGTTGCGTAGTTTTAAAGATTTAAGCATACAGACAAACAAACAAACAAACAGACGCGACTTTGTTTTATACTATGTAAGGAAGGATAAGGATAAGGATGTAAGGAAGTAAGGAAAATGAATTGCTGTTCGATAATCTCGCTAAAACTCGAGAACGGCTGAACCGATATTTTTAGTCTTGAAATATTCGTGAAAGTCCAGGGAAGGTTTAAACGGTGAGAAAGTGGTAGGTAGGTATCCAGGGTAGTAGGTAGGTAGGGTAGTAGGTAGGTAGGTAGGGTAATAGGTAGGAAGGGTGGTAGGTAGGTAGAGTAGTAGGTAGGGTAGTAGGTAGGTAGAGTAGTAGGTAGGGTAGTGGTAGGGTAGTAGGTAGGGTAGTAGGTAGGGTAGTAGGTAGGGTAGTAGGTAGGGTAGTAGGTAGGGTAGTAGGTAGGGTAGTAGGTAGGGTAGTAGGTAGGGTAGTAGGTAGGGTAGTAGGTAGGGTAGTAGGTAGGGTAGTAGGTAGGGTAGTAGGTAGGGTAGTAGGTAGGGTAGTAGGTAGGGTAGTAGGTAGGGTAGTAGGTAGGGTAGTAGGTAGGGTAGTAGGTAGGGTAGTAGGTAGGGTAGTAGGTAGGGTAGTAGGTAGGGTAGTAGGTAGGGTAGTAGGTAGGGTAGTAGGTAGGGTAGTAGGTAGGGTAGTAGGTAGGGTAGTAGGTAGGGTAGTAGGTAGGGTAGTAGGTAGGGTAGTAGGTAGGGTAGTAGGTAGGGTAGTAGGTAGGGTAGTAGGTAGGGTAGTAGGTAGGGTAGTAGGTAGGGTAGTAGGTAGGGTAGTAGGTAGGGTAGTAGGTAGGGTAGTAGGTAGGGTAGTAGGTAGGGTAGTAGGTAGGGTAGTAGGTAGGGTAGTAGGTAGGGTAGTAGGTAGGGTAGGAAAAAGAGCATTGCAACGCATGCGGGGAACAGCTACAAACATCATTTACTTTGACAGTATCGTTTTAGCTACTTTTTCGAGCGACATCTAAAACTGACACGCAAAACTAAATATGGCCGACCGTAAATACTGATACTACCTGCAGCTACTAACCACATGACAGCTGCAACCGAGCTCTGAATTCTGCACGCTAGGTAAAAGCTTTTTCATTTCTCATACTCGGAAAGTAGTGTTGGTTTGATCCGAGTAGCGGGTGGCAAATGCTACTTCCCTCCTTAGGGCGGGAAAGACTCATAGTAATTGCTTCCCTCCCTAGGGAGGGAAGCAATTTTAAAAATAGAACTAAATTTGGTGCAGCGGTCGGCCGCAAAAAAATGCTGCGGTGTTGCGAGTGTTTAAACAGCCAGTATGAATAAAAAAAAAAAAACTAAGCGGGTCCGCCCGCGGCAGGGACGCGGTGTGTTCCATATTTAAAATTTTAAATAGACTATATAATTTGGCGGGATACTAACTCTTTATGCGTTATCGAAATCTCGGTAATAGAACAGAGTACGTAGTTATAGCTTATTAAAAATGAGTTCAAGTGATTCTGAAATGTTGACCCCAGATTCTGTTAGAGACGAAGCCAATACAGTTATCGAAAATCTTTTACAATGACTTTATGAAGTGGCGAGCAGATAAGAAAATAAAATCATTTTCCGAAAGTGTATTTCTTACATACTTCAATGGACTGTCTGGAAAAATAAAGCCTTCTACGCTTTGGAGCAGGTATTCAATGCTCAAGAGTACACTAAAAGTAAAACACAATGTCGATTTGAAAAGATTCCTTAATCTAACATCGTTTCTGAAAAGACAGTCTCAGGGGCTCAAGACCAAAAAATCTAAGGTTTTCACCTCTTACGAAGTGGAAACATTTTTAAATGCAGCCCCTGACGAGATATATTTGGCAGTGAAGGTAAGTTATAAACGTTTATCTAGGTTGGAGGTCTTTTACTCTAAAATCAAATGTCGATCCCAACGACTTGACTCTGTTAAGATACTTAATTAGATAGGATAGGTTTGCATCAAAAGAGGCAATCATATTATCAATCAAACACACTGACCCATGCAGATTGCGTAGGTAAATTAAGAGTTAGATAGGCGTACATTTCTGGAGTAAAAGATCTCTGTTTGTTATTTTATTTACATAGTTAGATACTTATAAGATTAATAGGTATTAATTAAGAAATTATATTTTTCACAGGTGGTATTAATACTTGTCTTATGTAATAAGGGCAAGCCTATTGCCACCAACCGGGCACAAATTCAGACAATAAAACTTTGTCCGATCCGAGAATCGAACCCAGAACCTTCATGTTCACGCGGTGTGCACTCGCGATCCGTAAACTGACCACAATATAATTAACACGTGGGTGTTAACCCGAAAACGCATAAGAACACTGACACTTCGATTAATACATAGTTCGAGGTTACTTTGTCGTTTCTTTAAAAAAATTAAATACCCTTCTGATCCATAAGACTTGATAAAATAGGTACCAGATAGACTAAATAGGTACCATGTTATTATTTTCAATAAATTTTTTAGAAAAATTACTATTTTTTACTTTCCTTATATTCGAAATGAAAAGTAGAGTGCTTAACACGGGTGAAAGACATCAATTCCTACTCGGACTATAGCCGCCCTCACTTCGCTCGGGCGTCTAAATACCTCGTATGGGAATTGATTCCTTTCGACCCTAGTATAACAATCTACTATAGCTATTATTTTATGAAAAGAAATTGCAATACGATTACATCGTTTGATCGGCAGGAAGCAAATTAGCAAAGGCTTGGGAACTCATCAGAATCACCTTATCAATAGTAACACATTTTGACTACCTGCTGGAAAGAAAGATCAGACTTAGAATAACATTAACTGTAATGCTGTATCATTGCAGAAATATTTAGGAAATATTTTATACACACGGCAGTCACGGCACCTACTACACTGTCCATAAATCCAAGTATCTAAAACAACATTTCCATTAAAAACCAAAATGTGTTTATGGTTTGACATGGGTTTGACATTTACTAGTTCCATTACACACAGAATTTAAAAAGCAAAAGGTTTTGTTTATCTCCTTTTGTAAAGACAGTGATTATCAAATGAATGATTAAGGATTAAAAAATAAATAGTAATGTTATCAAATAAATCGTAAATTTTTTGTCGTTCACGGTTACCCTGGTTCCTTACTATTTGAAAATTTTTAAATCGAGATATCAAAATCACTATTTCAGGAACGTACTTTTAATGGCAGGCTTGTCATGTTGATTTCGATATTCCGTAATTTATTGGCGTAGACGAATTACTTTTATAATTTATTCGATGAAGTAGATGACAAGGAAATAATCTATAAATATAGGAAGAGTGAAGACGTGTGTTGAAACAGTGAATGCGGTATCCGATTATAATTTAATCATCAAGTAAATAACAAGTTGTCACTAATAATATCTTCGAATCGATATAACTACAGAAATAATCTTGAGTTTGCCGTGAATATATTATCGTTATGTCAACAAAGTAATGAGTTAATCGTTTGGTTAAGGTAAGAGCTCTTTAACATCGTGAATTTCTGACAATTTAGTGATATCAGATGTTTTTGCGGTCCTACGGCCGCGGGCCTTGTTTATATTTTTTGTCGCTCTAATCACTTTCGATCTTATCTTTGTGTTGTTGAGAAAGATCAATTTTGAAGTACACACCTTCATAATCTGGTTTTTTATGATAATTATCGTTGTAATTCTTTGTAGTAGTGAAAATGTCGTTAGAACGTGAGAGTGTGGGCGGAGTGCCCAGTGTGGGGGACCTGCGGGGGATGCCCAGTGCGGGCTCCGCCTCCGCCGACCCTCGCTCTCAACTGCTGCAGGAGATGAGAGAACAGAACTTTGACCTGATCAGATTTGCCTCATACAGAACAGCTTGCAAGCTCCGCTATGTTCAAAAGAAATGTAACTGTGAGTAATGTACAGTGTAATTTATTTAATACTAGTTTAAAAAACTAGATATTATGATATTTTTCAGGAAACTAAAATAAAACATAGCCTTCTAACAGTTTTCCCTGTTGGATGGTGCATAAATAGATTCATCAACTAACAAGTTTTATTCATTTTTTATTGGGTTTAATTGGTGTTTATTGCTTCCAAAATTATGAATTGTTTCACTGGTGCCCCAAATGATTGAGTCATGAATATTTATAGCTGGGCTGGAATAACAACTCTATGTTTAGCCTGATTGGGCACCAAGGTCTTGATAAGACATTGTGATTATGGTTGACACATACGTAGTATCAAAAACAACACAAACATTAGGGAAGCACAAAACTGAGAAATATGGCATATTACTAATGGAGAGGGCCTTTTCCCAGCTGTTTATGACTTCAAGATGAAATGATGATGATGACTTATTTAAACTACCTAAATAAAGAAACAGTAGAAAGTTTCATGATGATTTATTTCAAATACTAATTAAACTATTTATATAAATCAATGATTAATTTTAAATTAGAGAAATTGCTGCTTCTTTGATATTCATCGTCACACTGAACGCTGTTCGCTGCGTAGATTGAGCAACGATATATTAACAAGCAATTATATAATATAGCAAGTATGTCTTTCCTGTTCATACACAGTAGTGTATGAACAGGAAAGACAAACACATAAAAAAGGAGAAATTAACTCTGTCAATATCCTAAAAATGCATCCTCTTTCTTTCAGTACACGTAATAGACATATGGAACGTAATAGAAGCATTCCGTGAAAATGCACTGAACACTCTGGAACCGACTGCATGTGTGAATGTAACACGACTGGAAACGCTTGTATCTTCGTTATACCATAACTTGAACAAAAGACTGCCACCCGCTCATCAGGTGTCCGTTGAAGCATGTTCAGCTTTATTGTTGAACTGGTTGTTGTCTGCATACAGTACTGGGTGAGTTGGATTTTATGACTATTTTGTGAACAAAATAACTACCCACATAGTTTAGTTTTAGTTTAGTTTAACGGGGCTTTTATCCGCACTTAGCCTCTTGATTGGGCCATTGTGCGTGATGTTTACTACCCACATGTTTTACATAATAATCAAACTATTTATTTGATGCTCTCGAAGGAACAATGTTCATAGGTAGATGACAGTTTTTCGGTCATCGTGACCAATCCCAGCGGAGATTAACCATCAACACGGGAGATATTATTGCGCATAATTGTGTAGACATTGGGGTTCTCTCTCTTCTCTTGCTCTCATAGTCCTAAGGAAAAGCAATCAAGAGAAGAAGGGATCAGGCACAGGACCAATGTATCAACCAATTAATGTTCTTTACGAGGCGCCAACATCATACCGACTACTTTCAAACGGGCTACTTGCTACCCAGAAATTCCTTTTAGGAAAAACCCAATAACACTTTTCTCTTTTTCTCTTTCTTTCTCTCTTAATTGAAATATTTTATCTCACTACACAATGTTTTTAATATGAATCTTTTGAATTTGTTCAGAAATGCACAGCAATTTATCGCTCTTTACCTACAATAATTTATTATTGTTTACATGTTGATGAAGGGTGTTAGTAGTAATACTAATCAAGCTGCACCTTATTCATAATAAGTTATCAATATTGTAATGTTTATTATGTAATAGATTAATAATGGCAAATCGTCTTTAAGTACTTTAATCTAATAATTATCTTTAGTACCTAAATATTTTATGTTGGCATATCATTTAGATAGTGGGTGTTTTTGGGACAATGGGCTAGGTCAAGCACAGGGACCTCTTATGCAAAAAAAAACCTGGCAAAAGTTGGAACTTTGACCTTCATTATCTCAGTAACTATCAGGTTCCCAGGTGTGATCCATAACAAATAAATGATCATTGAAATATTTAGACCCAGACTATGTTTTATTTTTTTACTTCCTAAGTTCCTATTTATCAGAGTTTGTAAACTCAGATAAATGGCAGCCTATCATACACACATAGAACCTTCTTCCACTGTCTACTTAATTATCTGTTTTTGTACCTCTTGTGTCTAATAAGTTTTAATTATAGTATTGTACTATACATACACTAAATGTTAATTTATTTGTTTTAAGTAGATATTTATACACCTTGTAGCCTGAAATACAGGTTCAACATAGTTCAGGCAAAAAAAACAACTGTGCTCTAAATTGTAACTGTTATTATTTTATTGTAAATGTGCCCCTTCTTATAAATAAACGATTTTTATGTCTGCTCATAGGAAACACCGTATAGGCGCAGCAGGTATGAAATACAAATTATGAATTAATGTATCTTTTCTTTTTATTTCAGTGAGAATGTGGGAAAAATTCGAGTGTTTTCTATCAAAGTGGCTCTGGCCACGATGTGTGCTGGCAAGTTGATGGACAAATTGCGATGTAAGTACCAGTTTGTGTCGCGTATTTTGCCCTGTAAGTCAAAAAGCAGTCAACAAAAATCGAAAATCTGATGTCATTAACCGCAGATGCAGCTGAATACCTGACCTCCACAGGTACTTGGTACAGGTACAGGTACTTGGACTGGTAGAAGTGGTAGACTTCTTGTAATGACTGCAGTGATGGGCAAAAAGTATTTAGATTAATAATTACAAATTACAGTTACATTGTAATTAGTAATTGAAATACTTTGTAACAGATTACTTAAATAACTAATTGCAATGAGTACATACTGTATTTAAATACAAAGTAATGGAATTGCAAGTTAATCTAATTACATTATAATAGATTACATAAGTAATCTGATAAAATGTAATTACACATTTATATAAGTATTGGGACACCTCTTACAAAAATGCCCTATTTAATACAGTTTTGACAAATACGAAAATAAAACACATATAAACCAAAAAAAAAATGTAATCATCTGTCAATCATTGTTTAATTTTAAATCTCATATCTAATAATTACATAGTAATAATTATAATATAATTAAATACTATGTAATTAGGTTACATTGTAATCAAATTATTTCGTAATTAAATACATTGTAATTAATTTCATAGCACATCCAAAGTAATCTAATTACAATGTAATTGAATAATATGTATTTAACTTTCATTTTAATCAAATTATTATGTAATTCAATTATTAATTAGATTACATAAATAACTAGTTACGCCCATCACTGAATGACTGTCATAGATCTACAAATTACTCATATCTTTTAACACAATCGCAACATTTGGACCTATCAAAATGACTGTATTGTTATTGTATATCCAGTAACAAAAACATACATATCTCATTATTTTTTTGTAATTAGTAAGACAAATACATATGCGTATGCTTAGATAGTTTGCTCATGTGAAGAGGATGAGGGAAAGCGACCAACGAAAGGTATTAACAAGGCAGATGTGAGTGGCAACGCCAGGACGCCCTCCGAAAGACACACTGACCTTATTGGTGACGTTTTTCGGAAAGGACAGCGTAGTACTCGCAGTAGTCGCGTAGTACGAGGAAAATGGAGTATGTAAGAATCTTAGCAGGAGGGGTCCTGAGTTTTATTTCTGCCTACCCCCATGGTGAAAACGCGTGAGTTAGGAATGTCATCATCATCATCAGCCATTAGACGTCCACTGCTGGACAAAGGCCTCCACCATAGAACGCCATAAAGAACGGCAGCCTGCTGTTTGAGTTTAGGAATGTATGTAAGAGAAATACAGCATTCACTTCTTTCTCGAAACAAAGATTTCTCGACTTAGCACTTTTTGTATGTCAGGAATAGTATCGTGTGTATGAAGCGTGAAGGTCAGAGTAAACAATGAATCATTAATGACTACTGTGACTAGTGTTCTAGGCTACTCAGACGTGAGTCATCAGTGTGATCCAACTTCTTAGATCATTTGTTAAGGAATTGCATACCTATTCAATAGCATGCAATTTAAATAAAATTGGTACTCATGGCACTAGGATTACTAGAATTTCGTCCACGACTTCGTTTGCAACAAGTTTAAAAACCTAAAACCCGACTACGAATAAAATATTGGTTTTTGCTCTCCAAGACCTTTCATTTGATACCAAACATGTTATGATTATCTCAATTTAATATTTTTGAGGTAAGTTTTTGACATTTAAATTCCGTCATATAAAGAATGTATACAGCCTATGTCACCCGGGCTATTCTTACGAATCTATTGACACCTCATTTATTAAAATCCATTCAGTATTTTAGGCGCTACGGTGGAACATACATACATACATAGACTGCCAAAATCATTACCCTTTCTTTTGGCTTCGCCGTAGTTGGGTAAAAATTGTGATAGCTCGTCTAGTACACATGACATAACACCCACGAATAATGTAACTTTCTGCCAGTGAAGGCCATTGCTCTATTTAATAAATAAAAGAACAAAAGATAAACCTTCATTTGATACTATAAACAAGCCACTGATGCTGCAATTAAAAAAAAAACCGCATCAAAATCGGTACATTCATTTGGGAGCTAAGATGCAACAGACAGACAGATCACCCCGTTTTTTTTTTGGTGTTTAAAAAATATAGTGGTTTCGACACGATACAAAGAATCGTCCTTCCATCTTCATTAAGTATTCATAAAATAAATTGAACCTTTCTCCCTCCAGACATATTCTCCCAACTATCGGACGGCAACGGCCACCTACTCATGAAGAGGCTGTCGGATTACTTACGAGAAGTTCTCGCGCTACCCGCAGCGGTGTACGAGTCGCCGTCGTTCAGCTATACTGATTCGCTGGCCCTTACTATATTTAATCAGGTAAGTTGTTATCTGCCTAACCTTTGCCCGACTATACTGTCAGCTTACAGTCTAACCGAATGCAGCTGAATACCAGTATTTTCCATAGAGCGACAGCCTACTACCTCCAAGACCCACTTAGTACCAGGTAATACGATGTCTGCTTGTCAGATTATCTAGCAATTGACTAGCTGTAACGACTGCCAAAGATCTATTTATGATGACAGCCGGGATCAACAACTTAACGTGCTTTACGAGGCACGGAGGTTTTGTAATGGGTACCGCACGTCTTAACCTAAGGATCTACCCGAGCGGCAGTTATTATTAAGCCCAGGGACCGTCCGGATACTCGTTGAAAGGGTTTTTGAAGGGGTTTTTTTAAGCGCTTCAAAAATAAACCCTCTACTACATCTTACACCTCCGAACGGGTATAGTAAACCCTGTTACGAACGGGTTACCCTTTCAACACCCTGTAACACTGTAACAGGGTAAGCCATTCCAACTCAAGACATTGTATTATGCACTGTTTACAATCGATATTAGTTTGAAAATTGCATACACGACCGCACATGACATTCGTACTGCGTCCGGCGGTCCGCCAATCTTGCGTGTACCGACTTGCCGAGCGACTTGTAAACATGGAAAAATAGCTACCTATTATCTATGATCTTATAGTTAAATTTTGCTCGTCACACATGCTAAACATTGTAATAATATTAAATTTTTCGTATATATATACCTAAGTACCTACTTGTT
This sequence comes from Diarsia mendica, assembly GCA_949316265.1. NCBI lineage: Eukaryota > Metazoa > Arthropoda > Insecta > Lepidoptera > Noctuidae > Diarsia > Diarsia mendica. The sequence continues at coordinate 13,071,288 of OX438898.1, read as the reverse complement.
TATTTTCATCATTCATCATTTGATTGGTTGGGAACTCGGACGGAACTACTGAAGTAAAAGCAATTTAGCAGTGTTTATGTTTAAGTGTGTGTTGTAGCTTCCCTATTAATTATACGTATTACAACAAGAATTGTCTTTCTGTGAAAATGCCACAGCCGAGGCGAGGTACTGTGCATCGTTATTATTTATTTGATGCATCAAATAACGCAAGCAAATGTTATTTATGTGGAAATGCCAGTAACCCTATACTTGGCAAGGTTTTTATTTTTAGATATATTGAAAAAAAAAATATAAAATGCGTTCTTACGTATTTATTGCGGGTAGAAATAATAATAATAAAAATATATTTATATTATTTTATGATTTATTGAATGTATCACATAAGATACATTGCCATTATCTGATACACTAAGAAAAAACAGTAATTTACTTACGATTTCAGACCATTTTGATACTTGAAAGTAGCGTTTCTAAGTAGCCAATATACCTATTTGAATTAAACAGCTTTTAAAAATAATTTGACCTAAATATAAAAAAAAATTTGAGTGTTTTTATCTTGCAACACCCAGACGACTTCAATGATCGGTTTGCTATTTTGTTTTCTACTGCAAAATTATTTGGATTTACAAATGATAAAATATTTTTTTTTTAGAATTTGGATTACATTTTGTCTTTTCAATACTCAATACTCAATACTTTATTGCATTCCATAATGTGCTGTGTGTGTTTTGTACCATATAAAATAATAAATGTTTTGAAAATACCTTTTGGAACGTTTCTAGATTTTCATAAAGTTCAATGTATCAAATTGTACACAGCGCTAAGAATAGGGTTAATGTAAGAATTTATATTTGTTACTTCGCCTGATCTTACATAAAAAATAGCATTACCTTGGTGTTAATCTAATAATTACCATAGGTAGTTATTAATACCTACTTACTTACTAAAATAGGAACAAATTAGGTATATACATTGGTATAAATTAACGTGGACCGACCACTTAACACTAGAAAGACTATTAATTTAACTTAGTACTTTAAATAATAATCACTTACCTGTCTCACTCATCTTAATTCGCTTAAATGTCACGCATCAATAATTGTTGGCAAATTCGTAATAACTAAATAAAAACAGTAAGGTGCGCAGTTGCGCACGGGTGCAAGTATCCCCCCACCTACTTGCAGCTCAAGTTTATTAGGTAATCCAGGGTAACACGAAAAAAAGCTTTTCGGGAAGGTAACCTCTTCAAAGGCTTAAGTCATTGAAGGGGTTAACCCCTTCACGTGGTTACCTTAATAAAAGTGTTAACCATTTCGCTGGGGTTCGAGGGTGTAACTCGAACAAAAGGTAACACAGCGATATGAGTTACCCCATGTACGGGTTACCCTGTCCAAAGGCTTAACTTTCAAGCGGGGTTGTACGGTCCCTGATTAAGCCACAAGCTCCTCTCATTACTAGTAAATGAATTAAAAAGGATCGTATTTGTATTATGCTCTATTAATTAACATTCAATCTTGTTACTTAGCGAAGTTCATCGTGGTTGTAATTTTTGTCCTCAGTTGGCGAGAAATTACCTCATAAACCATGTATTAAAAACACTTCACCATATTTTTTTCTAGAACGGCAAGATCACCGTGAACGATTTCCTGGACACACTGATGTCTGACCCTGGGCCGCCCTGTCTCGTGTGGCTCCCTCTTCTGCACCGACTTGCTAGCGTCGAGAATGGTATGTTTTTATTGCAATCATTATTATTTTTTGTAGTGATTCTAATGATTATAACTCTACTAAGGAGGTCTAAAATGGCCAAAGACTCAGTTACTATTATGAAAGGTCCATTTCACGCTTTTTAAAATAATTCATATTATGATCTGCTAAATTGGCCATTTTAAAAGCCCGGTCGCGAGTCAACATCCTCATGTATGTTTACTAAAAAATGACATGATGAAAAAAGGAATTTCGCTACCTTCCGTCGGGCCAAGGCTACCTTAAGGTGGATGTTCACGGTAGCCCGCGAAATTCAAATTTTCTTACGTTTTTAGCGATTTGCAGGCCAGTGCTAGGTTGTATGTTAGTGAAAATATGATTCGCGGCTGTAAGACGTATGCAGTTACAGAATTATAATCATCAAAATCATCATTACAACCCTCCAAGTTCATGTAACTGTCAAGAATGACCTTTTGATGAAATACTCATTCTTGACAGTCGCGAATCATATTTTCACTAACATACAACCTAGCACTGGCCTGCAAATCGCTAAAAACGTAAGAAAATTTGAGTTTCGCGGGCTACCCTGGAACATCAACCTTAAGTACGCTTCCACCTGAAGTCATTAGTTCTAGGCGGTAAGCAAGGCACCTGTCAGTGAGTCAACAGCCGTGCTCTCAGGAAATTTCCTTAAGCACTAACCGTTTGCGCATTCAAGTCGATGCGTGTAAATTATGAGCTCCAATATCTCCGTAACTAGAAGGTTCCCTGGTCCAGACCTGGGAACTTTCAAGTCCAGAACAAAAATGTGATCGAAACGAATAAGATCACAAGTGCCTTTCTTCTTCATGAAGGATCTGTTAACACCTTATATAACTGTTCCCTTCCAGTGGTCCATCCGCTAGCCTGCAGCGCTTGTCGCCGCAGTTCCCTCACAGGGTTCCGTTACCGCTGTACTCGCTGCGCCAACTACACGATGTGCCAGGACTGCTTCTGGCGCGGTCGAGTGTCCGCCACGCACAGCAACGAGCACGAGGTCAAGGAGTACGCCGCATATGTGAGTGTATAGTATTATAAAGGACACAGGTTTCAAGACAATCAGAGATTCATTGTCTGTGTCTGTACTGGTGGATCTTCGAATGTTTATGACCAAAAGTGTAACCAGATAACCAGACCTTCTTTGACTTCGATCGTGAGCGCTCACTGTGCCACTTCGAGTCATCCCAGGCCAGATGTGTTCGAAGACCTCGAGCTGGTCCTAGAGAAACAATTTAACTGTCTTGGATCCCGCATCGAAATTAATCAGAAAAGAATGTCAGAGGAGTAGGAAAAAATACAACTTTCCACTTTATTCAATTTAAATTGGTAGCTATAAATCTTGTCTTAACAATAGCATACGTTTATTCCAGAAATCCCCATCGAAGCAGATAGGCGCGACGCTCCGCAAGTCGTTCCGCTGCGTGCCGGAGCGTGCGCGTGCGCAACTACCGCGCTACCCCGACCAGCCTGAGCGGACGCTTAACCTTAGTCATATCGTGTAAGTATTTCCTAAGTGTTGTCTAAAGGGATCGACTAATTGGATTCAAAAGTTAACCGGCGGGACTTACCCGACCGTAATCTATTTGTTGATTAACCATAATACGCGTTAACCATTATTGATAAAATAAAAGAAACAATAGGGGATCGGACTGACTCAAAAAAATATGATTCTGTTTAGTCCGTCAGTTAGATTATCAAAAAATATTGGATACGTGTTTTTTGTTTTATCAAATCAATTAAAATTGACGAAGCTGTAGCGTGTCAAAGATTATGGAGTGGGGCTTGAAACGTCAATTGAAGGTACAAAATGTACTATCATATGACTTCACACGAGTTTTCGAATCACGATATCGTCTTCATTTTTTGTTTACGTGAAAAAAGAAAAAATATGTGGTCAATATTTTTTGGAAATCTATCTGACGGACTAATTAGTTTTTTTTTGTCCGATCCCCTATTCACCGCATGGGTTAATTCCGACACTTTCTTTAATGTACCTACTAAATTTTGCTGCGCTCGTATCAGTTATTACACGCTGATTAGCCACGGAACCTGGATTGCATTGCATTGGCTAATCGGCCTATAATATATGGTTAAAAAAAAAGGTTTTTATATCCCACTGTCGGACAGAGGCCTCCCCTATATCATTCCAGGTACTCTTCTCTTTTATTATCTACTAGCGGACTTCCCGCGGTTTCACCCGCGTAGATCCCGTTCCCGTGGGAATACAGGGATAAAAAGTAGCCTATGACACTCAGCAATAATGTGGCTTTCTATTGGTGAAAGAATTTTTAAAATCGTTTCAGTAGATCCCGAGATTACCCCTTACAATTTAACAAATATACAAACACATAAACTTTACCTCTTTATAATATTAGTATAGATTTACTGAAGTAATAATAATATGTTTCAGTCCACCATCCCCGGTGCCAGCACACAACGGTTTCCCGGAGTACGTGGGCGGATACGTCAACACTGGCTCGCTGGACTCACGCTCGAGCCGCTCCACGCATCGCAGTACGTATCACAGTGTAACCTCACCTTTTCCCAACTAAGCACGCGCTAAACTGCCAATACCGGGTATATTAATATCAAGCATGCTGATTGGCTTCCAGAGTATTGGATGTAGCTGAATACCAGTATTTTTCAAGTAACGTGATTTAATCGCCAGAATTAAGTTACTGGGTAACATCAATTCTTGGTACGGGAGGTTGTCACACTTTTTTGCTTGTCCATCTTGACCATCGGTTTAATTTGGGTTCCGAGACAGTGTTATATCGTTGTTTATTTATTGTCAACTTTATTGATCATTAAGCCTAAAACACATAAAACTTTTATATCAAGTGTTTGTGGTAACTTTCATAAACTTTCCACTGATATATCAGTGGCAAAAAGTCTAACATTTTCCTAACAGTCAAGGTGCTATACATTATTATTTCTCAGACATTAAAATTAAAACCGAACCGGCCAGAGGAGAATCTATTTCGTCAGCTCATAAACATCCACCATCATGGTGCTTGTAACAGCGCCGAAATATATTGCATAGAAACTCAAAACAAATGCTATACATGGTATCATCCCGTTTTAAGGGTAAATAATAATATCATTATTAAAATTATTCATCAGGTATAGCAGAACACTTATCTCGTGGCGTGGACGACGAACATCGTCTGATAGCGCGGTACGCGGCGAGGTTGGCGCACGAGAACAGAACTATGGTATGTGTTGTAGTAACTTCAAGTGAAGTGTTACTAACATAATTCAAAGGGTGTTTTTACTAACACAAATTGTATTTATTAATATTTGTTTTAGTCTGTAAGGTATAAATATATGGGCCATTGTTGCCTGAGAATAAATGAATGCTATGTTATTTCATGTCAACGTCTTCCTGCCCATGTTATTTGGCCTCGACGCTGTAAACGTGTGTTTATAATACTAAGGGCCGGTTTCACCGGTTACGGATAAAGTGTCAGATAGTTATCTGACAGATAATGCTATCAAAAATTGTAGTTTATCTGGCAGATAAGTTCCTGATAGGCTATCCGGGACTTTATCCGTAACCGGTGAAACCGGCCCTAAATGACTAATGTGTTATCGTATTCTTCCAGCCAAGAGCCGGTAGATCAGCTTCTCTTACTCCAGAACTGGTAAGTAAACCAACACATTGTTTTTTTTTTTTTTTTTTTTAAAAAACGTTGCCCCACACTAGGAATTTCTCCTGTATCGTGGGTGCGTTTACAAACATTTAAACTCACATACACAAACACACCCAGACCCGAAACAACTATCTGCAGGCCTTACAAATATTTGTTCCGTGCGGGAATCGAACCCGCGACACGCAGCGCAGCAGTCCAATCGCTCAGCCACTGCGCCAACCGTGCCGTGTTACTCTTTATCTGCCAAGTCTTCATAAACCATTTTACATACTTTTATCTAACATTCTTTTTTGTCATACATCTGTGACATAGGACTTTCTTAATAGAAATTTTGCAGTGGAGAAAGTGTCACGATGTTTTTAGCACCAAATTGTGCAATTCATAGGAATCATCCGAAGTACCTATTCTGCTAAAGAAAAGCTTTAGGTACACGTTTTCGATTTTAAATTCTCGATTCAGGACCGAATTTTAGTTTTACATAGCTGCAAGCATAGCATAATCAGTCTATTATGAACCCACTGCTGAGACTGCATTCCTGAGCGGGAATGGGCTATCCACCACGCGAATTACACTTTTTTTTGTAATAGGGGATCAGACAAAAAAATAATAATTAGTCCGTCAGATAGATTTCCAAAAATTATTGGACACGTATTTTTTCTTTTTTCACGTAAACTTAAAATGAAGACGATACAGTGCTTCGAAAACTCGTGTGACGTCATATGATAGTACATTTTAACGACACAAGTGACGTTTCAATCCCCACTCCAAGATCTTTGACGCGTTTTATCTTCGTCATTTTTTATTGATTTGATAAAACAAAAAACACGTATTCAATATTTTTCTATAATCTAACTTACGGACTAAACAGAATCATATTATTTTGACCCAGTCCGATCCCCTATTATCCCTAATTTTTTTCTACAGGGTCGTTCATCGTCTGAGGGCTCTGAAGTGGACGCGGCGCGACAACAGCGTGAACTGATCTCACAGCTAGAAGCCAAGAACAGGGAGATTATGAGGGAGATCGCCAGGCTTAGGTAAGGATGGACATTTCGTTTAAGATATGGAAACCATCATGATTCGTAACTTAAAGTTGTGAAGAACAGAGACACGGTACCAACATTTCGCCTTATGTTTGAGTTCCATGTAATAGGAGGCGAGTATATTGCCATTATGTAACGGGACACATCCAGACTCCGTAGCTGCTTACTTCTTCTTCTTAGCGTGTCGATGACAATTTAAATTGAGTTAGCCCAAAATTTAGCGACGAGTTTGGCATTTTCAGTTCCAATCATTAGCTCCTGTGATGTGCAAGAAGCTGGACAGGCAGGACACGATGTCAAGTGTATCATCGTCTGTGGGGTAACACCACATTTGCAGTCCAGGGCAGAGTCATCTATGAATTTCCACTTGAACAGGTTTTCCTTGCTTCGACCGACCTGTGTCCGGAGTCTATTTAAGGACTTCCAGGTCAGCCATGGCAACTCGTGTCCAGGTGGGAGATGTTCGGCAAGTGGCACAAATGGGTTGGGTAGGAAAACACTTTCGCGCCACAGCTTGAGTCTTTCGTAGCTGCTTACTGAGAAATTCCTAATGGAAAAGTCATTAACACTGCCCGACAGGGGAATCGAACCCAGAACCTCATGCATAGCAGTCGCGCTTGCGACCATTAGACCAACTAGGCAGACACAGGCAGACCATAATTACTACTGTGTACAGGCATCGTTTTGCTTCCTCGTCAAATTTAATAATTTCTTATTCTCTAAACTGCAGTACTTTTATTTTTTATTTTATTTATTAGGGAAAACAAACAATTACACATTAAGACTTACATAGAAACATAGGATACAGAAATAATACAAATGTGAAATCAACCACGTTTTCCACAGCTATACGTAATGAGACAATTTGGTAAATTTAACACTAGCGTTGTAAACAATAAAAAGAGGAACATAACATAAAAATAAACCACATATCATATCAACAAAGCATAAAGCTGCAACAGTGCCGCAGAAGTGTTAATACTGTGTCACGTTAATTTTTCAAAATGTTAAGTAAACTTAGTCGAAACTTTCTATGTGGTAAAGCAAACAGATCCAAACTAGAAAAGTTCTTATTAAAATTGACAGCATTGCGACGAAGAGGCGCACGCAAGCCGGCATTTGTACGACTGGAAGTAGTGGCAAATACAGGTCGTGCGCGCACCTCACGTCCCTGGCATGTTCTGGGAACTATATAACACAACTTGTTACTAATACTTAAACAATCAGTCAGCAGTACGAAAAAACTAAGTATAAAATTTATTTAAAAAGTCTGAAAATCTGTTTTAACAATTTAACACTACAGCGTGTATTAATCATTGACCAATGACCAGGTACCGTAATTTAAATTGATTATTTGGCATCGTTCACACCAAACGTATTGTCCGCCGCCGACTGTGAGTATGCTCACTATCTCTATGGATCTCCGTAATAGCGTATAGTCGGTTCGGTGTGAACAAGAAGTTAAATATATATTGATAAGCGATAAACTGCGTAACGCGTGCTCACAGTCAGCGGCGGACAATAAGTTTGGTGTGAACGATGCCTTTATGTCTTTTATCACAATCTTCTGAAATTTGACGAGGTTGTAAAACATCTAATCATATCAGTTTCATAAGACAGAGCTAATAAACTACCCACTCTTGTCCGACAGACGCCAACAAGAAGCCGAAGCGAGCGCAGGCGGTGGCGGGGTAGGCTCCGCACCCTTAGTGTCAGAGCTACGTCTACTACGACAACGTAAAGATGAGCTGGAGGGACACCTGTCTTCGCTGCAAGAGTCGCGGAAGCACCTCATGCATCAGCTCGAAGGACTCATGAGGATGCTCAAGGTATGTACACGTCTATCAGACGCATCTATAAGTCTGAGAGACGTACCTATACGTCCATCAGACGCCTTAGTGTCAGAGCTACGTCTACTACGAAAACGTAAAGATGAGCTGGAGGGACACCTGTCTTCGCTGCAGGAGTCGCGGAAGCACCTCATGCACCAGCTCGAAGGACTCATGAGGATGCTCAAGGTATGTACACGTCTGTCAGACGCATCTATAAGTCTGTGAGACGTACCTATACGTCCATCAGACGCCTTAGTGTCAGAGCTACGTCTACTACGACAACGTAAAGATGAGCTGGAGGGACACCTGTCTTCGCTGCAGGAGTCGCGGAAGCACCTCATGCACCAGCTCGAAGGACTCATGAGGATGCTCAAGGTATGTACACGTCTGTGAGACATACCTATACGTCTGACAGACGCATTTATACGTCTATCAGGCGTACCTATACGTCTGTAAGACGTACCTATATGTCTGTGAGACGAACCTATACGTCTCTCAGACGCATCTATACGTCCTCATGCATTAGCTTGAAGTCTCATGAAGATGATCAAGGTATGTATACGTCTTTGAGACGCATCTATAAGTCTGTGAGACGTACCTATACGTCCATAAGACGCCTTAGTGTCAGAGCTGCGTTTGTTAAGACAACGCAAGGACGAGCTGGAGGGACACCTGTCTTCTCTGCTAGAGTCGCGGAAGCAACTCATGCATCAGCTTGAAGGACTCATGAGGATGCTCAAGTTATGTACACGTCTGTGAGACATACCTATACGTCTGACAGACGCATTTATACGTCTATCAGGCGTACCTATACGTCTGTAAGACGTACCTATACGTCTGTGAGACGAACCTATACGTCTCTCAGACGCATCTATACGTCCTTATGCATCAGCTTAAAGTCTCATGAGAAGGTATGTATACGTCTTTGAGACGTACCTGACCTGATACGACGTGCATGACCTATCAGTAGAAGAATTTAAGTCGTTTACTGAGTTAGATTACATGACGGATCTTATTTTTTTTTATGAACCACCTGCTTGTCTCGTATGGATGGTCGATTACCATCGTTCTGACGTATTTTTATTAGCTCGTCCATATCTTTCTATGTAATGTATGAAGACGTAGGTGTAGATCTGTAAATCGTCACAAGCTATGAATATACAGTAAGTTAGTTTAAACGACAGAATTGAAATCCGCAAAGCATGCTTACATCCCGTAAAGGAAAGAGATACCGCGGCCTCGACACAAACCGCCTTATTACAAAACGTAGTTAAACCTGGTTTAACTTAGACTTGGTTTATCTCGCATGACGTCTCATTGCACTTCAATAATATTCAAAAGAAAGTGACAGCATGCGAGATAAACCAGGTCTAAGTTAAACCAGGTTTAACTACCTTTTGTAATAAGGCGGAAAGGGCTAAGAAGGAACATGGGTGATTTTAGTCAGTAGAAGTCGGACACTCCCTACCGCTCTTCCCAAAGGAGGTGTCATTTGATGCTTTACCACCCCCTAAAAAAAAAAGGGAAGAATTCTTATCAGGACTCAATTTTACGCAAATGAGACCAAAGGCATAGGAATGAGACTAATGCCGCCTTCGGGGTAACCTGCTCCCAGTTTTTCTAGGTACATGTAACTGGCCAGCGGTACACAACACATCACAGTAGGTCTAGGTCCTTTTGACCGCCATAGACGCCACAGACGACAAGCCAAAAAGTACCTTAAATCTGTCGACTTCGACGTCTGTCTGGTTGGCTGTAATTATTTTTTTACAGCATATTAATTATATAAACTGCAATGAGCTGCTCCTGTTTAATGAAATTTTGGTAAGCACACTAAGCACTCAGAGGGTAAGCAAAAAAAAATAGTTTTGAGCAGCATATACAGCATATACCGGAATGCTGTAATATTGCGGCCAATTTAAATGTAGCGCGCACCGTCCACTGTTGTCGTTTGACCAGACGTTCTCGAACAAAACTGGCCCGATCACTCCTCCAGCGTGAACAGCGCACCTTTGAGCGGGTGTAATGGCTTCTCGTGCATCACTCGTGGATTTTCGGTGCCCCAGAAGCGATACTTTTGCTTGGTCACGTACCCGCTGAGGTGGAAATGAGCCTCATCGCTCATTATGATTTTTTTAGAATTGTTACGCAAAAAAATTGACACGATTATTCCGCGTTCTTGGGGAGTATATCGCTTCATGGCTTGTTCACTTGTATTCTTGTCTAGTCCACAAATCTCAAAACAGATTTAATATTGGCCGCCATTTGCAAATATAAGAGCAGCAGCAGAGAGCAGTTGTTATTTTGTATTATATATATATGTAATATGTTATATATAGTGTATGTATGCATATTTTATATTGTATGTATATTTAGGAATTTGAAGTTTCATTTTTTTTCTTTTTTAAGTTCTATATTGCACCTGCCACTATTTTTCTCTGCATCACCCAAAGGTTGACTGGTAGAAAATGCCTGTGGCATTAAGTCCGCCTCTGTACTCTTGTGTGCATAAAGTATTAAATAAATAAATAAGAGCAGAAAGCAATAGGGTGATTTCTTTTGGCCCTTCCGGTATTAGTGTGATTTCATATCCCGATTCTTGAGGTATAGGTATAGCTATTTGGTATACACGCATAAATCTTTATAATTCTAATACACTGACAATATTGATTGCAATGTTTTATAAAGCGTATGGCATTAAGCGACTGACTGATGTCAAACGCTACAAACAATCAGACCCGGAACTACAACATGCGGGGATCGAACCCGCGACACGCAACGCAGCAGTCAATCGCTTAGCCACTGCGCCAACCGCGCTGTCTTGTTCAGTTGCAACTTTCATTACTGCTTTTGATTCTTGGCGGTTTTCTTAACACAGCTCTTTGAAAATTGCCCCGGCAATTCTTTTTGCCATCGTAACCTTTTGCCCTTTTTTTAATGGGTGGGAAATCATTAAATGACTCCTCCCGTCTGGCCGGAGCGAAAGGGAGTGTCAGACTTGTACTGACTAAAAATCACCCATGTTCCTTAGTATAATGAAGAGTGGAGTACGAAAGAAAAAAACAGGAATTGAGTTTCTACAATTTATTAAACGGTTTTATTTAGCTCACCCCGTTTGTTTTATTTTTAAATGTAGGCTTATATATCATTTCTAATAACTACAAAAAATTATAGTAGTTTTTCAATGGCATCAATGTTTGAAGTACTTGAATCTGTAAATAATAACAATGCAATGAATAAAATACAGTTAAAAAAGCGCAAGACAACAGATCTCATGAAAGCATACCTTTAATTATCCGGGGAGTCCGGGTAGCACTTCTCCAATAGAGGAACCTTTTTTACTAGACATTTAACGATATTCTCTGAAATAATGAAAATAATGGTAAATTACACTTTAATGGAGGCTACTACTACTGGCTGCGGGTTGTTCGAAAGATATACCGCGGCCTCGACACAAAGGACTAAAGGTACAATTTGGTAGCCGACTGCACGCAGCAGCAGCAGACGACATGTCGTCGCGACACGTCGGGACGACACTACTGTCTGCCGCTCGACGACGCGTCGCTAGCTTCATGTCGCTAACTTCGGAGAGAATTTCATAGAAATACGTAGAAACCAGTAGTGTCGCTGCGACACGTCGTTTGCTGCGGCATCGTGTCGCCCGCTACCAACTTGTACCTTAAGAAGGAACATGGGTGGTTTTTAGTCAGAGATGTCTGACACTCCTTTCTGCTCTGCCAAGAGCGGGAGGAGTCATTTTGATTATTTCCAACCCCACCCCAAAAACAAAAGGCTACTACTACTAGACTAGTATTTTGCCCGCTTCTTAAAATTCTCCCGTGTGCTGAAGAGTATCACTTCACTACGTAGTATAAAACAAAGTCGCTTTCCCTGTCCCTATGTCCCTTTGTATGCTTAAATCTTTAAAACTTCGCAACGGATTTTGATCCGGTTTCTTTTAATAGATAGAGTGATTCAAGAGGAAGGTTTTAATACCTTTTTTGCACCCGTGCGAAGCCGGGGCGGGTCACTAGTATAATATAATATATTCCCTAGAACCGGAACCAAAAAAGGAATACTAATTAACCTAACCCAGGTCAATCTACCTGTATGCCATTTTCTCCCAGATTCGTTCAGCAATTGGTAAGATAAATAGTATTAGACAAACACCGATATTCAGACTAGAGTTACTTTCGCATTTATAATTTAGTAAAGAACTAAGTATTTATAAATCTGATTGTATGTCGAAACTTCACAAAAAACAACAACATCGTAGCCTTAACCGTAACGTTTACACATTTATGTAAAAGGGGACTGCTACTGATAAATTATTTATGGAAAAGCCTAATAAGTTTTTATTCGACCTGAGAATGGAATTAATCTACTAGGCTAAAACAAACAAATAATTTCGTTCATTGTTTAAACAATAATAATTATTTAATACTGACATGGTCACTAACATTATTATTAACACTTAAAACGGGATATTTCCCATGCTAACTAATTGTTTCAAGATTCTGATATAGACACTGTTACAAGCACCATGATCAGGGATTTTTGCCCAGCAGTGGGGCAGTACAAACTAAGAAATAAAGTGCTTACTCTCAGAGAGTCCCTGTGACCCTGTACAGCCTCCAAAGTCCATCGCAACGTCATACTTGCACTTTACTCTTTCAATCAAATCATGAACTTCGCCGACAGTCACAGAGGAGTGAAAGAAATCTGCAAAAAGAGAACGGTTATTACAAAAAATGCTTAAAAATAACGCGACAAAGTATAATTTTGAAAAGTAATAACAAAAAAAAATAGAAAGAAAAATGAAAGAATGAATAAAGAATGTATTTTTGAACATTCTTATTATTTAAAACTAGCTTTTGCCAGCGGCTTCGCCCGCGTGAAAATGACGATTTTCCATACAAACTTTCACCCCCTATTTAACTACCCTTAGGGGTTGAATTTCGAAAAATCCTTCCTTATTCCTTGTCTTCATTATAAAGGGAACCTCTGTACAAAATTTCAGCTTTCTTAGGTCCAAGGGTTTGGGCTGGGCGTTGATGAGTCAGTCAGTCAGGACTTCTCTTTTTATTTATATAGATTGTGTTTAAGAATGAAGAAGTTAATATAAGGTGCAGTTTTGCATCTTCTTTAAAATTCAAGAAGTCATCATCATAATTCTCCTGCCCTTATCCCAATTTATTTGTGGTCGGCGTGCAGCATGTATTCTTTTTCCATACTTCTCTATGACTCGTCATCTCAGCAGTCACCTTCTTTCTTGCCATATCATCCTTCACACAGTCCATCCATCGATTCTTTGGTCTTCCTCTACTCTTATAGCCACCTACATTCATAAATGATACGTTACTACATACTCAATATTTTCCTCATTCCTTCGCATCACATGTCCAATATGTCCACACTATTGCTTTTTTTATTACCACACAACTTTTCAGTCGCCGGCGCTACTTTCAGACTTCCCCTTATGTATTCAATCCTTATTTTATCTATTCGCGTTATAGTCCAGTCATTTTAGGCATTTTAAACCCCAATCTACGGAAAAATTCCTAGTGGGCTTTTGTATAATAATATACCTTTTACGGCATTGTAATGAAGATGTGATTACGAAAAACTGATTTTCATGATCTTTTGACCGTGATAACTTCTTTAGCCGGCACGATATCAATGTCGATCTGTCACATTTTCAAAACAATGCCATAATAAAAGTATATACAAAAATTCAGCCCACTAGGAATTTTCCGCAGATATTACCTAAAATTACTGGACTATTATACCACTCATCCCCCTTAGCATTCTTATTTCAGCCACATGCCTTTCCTTCGTCCCATTTGTGGCCTAACATTCTGATCCATACACGACAGCAGCACCATTGTTTTATAAATCTTCCCCTTGAGTTTAAGGGGAATGCGGGAGTCGCATATTGTTCCCGTGACCAGAATGAAAGAAAGAAAATTAAGAACATACCTCTTAGTAATGCTTTTGGATTGGCGTGTGCCAAGCAGTCAATTAAATCTAGTAAAAGATTCCATATACATACTAGCGAGTTTTTCGCTCCTGAAAAAAACATTATAATATTTTTTATAAATTTAAATAAAATAATTTCTCGAGCTGGGGGCTTAATAATAACTGCACTCGGGTCGAGCTGGTTGGTCCGTGATTTGGTTACATGATCAAGTTTCTTCCGTGGCTCAGAAAGCGCGTTAATGTTATTTTTACCATTGCCACTCGAAAAAGGGCATTTTTTTCATCGATAACAGTGAATAAAACGCTCTTTTATTCACTGAGTGAATAAAGACATTTTGAATTAGGAACAAACACGAATTACGTATAGTGCGCGCGGAACTAGTTGGCCGCGCCTTAGGTGGCGACAGGGATGAGGGGGCGGGTTGCCTTATACAGCTCGCAATGCACAGGAGACTATAATTAGACAGTGATGACCAATCTCGAGATATTAATTGTTCAATTTATTAAAAAGAATACTTAAATAAAAAAACAAAACCATGCCTAAGGCGCGGCCAACTAGTTCCGCGCGCACTATACAAAAAAATCGCTGCTGCTGAAATAGTACGTACTGGGTGGCTAAATGGAGCTATTCCATTCCAAATTTTAAAATAATATCCCGCCAATTTAGTTACGTTCTTTTCTGTCTTTAATTGTGGTTGTTTTGTGTTATTGGAAAATCTATTTACTTGTAAGTAATTATAATAAAATGAGTTCTTCCGATGACGAAAATGAGAGACTGACTCCGGAATAATTTCGTTCTAAAGCAGCAGTTATAGTAGATGATTTGTTGCCGCCAAAATCTCGGGAGTTGTACCTGAAAACATACAATTTATTCTGCGACTGGAAAACCATGAATGGCGCCAATTTCCTTCTCTGAGTGCATATTTCTTAACTATTTCAATGAATTAACCAAGACCGCCGTCGACACTTTGGAGCATATATTCTATGATAAAAGCCACAGTGAGAATCAAACACAACATTGATATTTCAAAATACTCAAAGTTAGTGACATACTTAAAGTACGTCTATCCGTGGGTAATAAGCCAAAGAAATCTAGAGTGCTTAGCTCCGAAAATAAATACCATCCTAATTATTTTCTCACAGTCAATGGTAAAAAGTAGAGTACACAACACGTGAATAAAAAATTTATCTCGGTAGGTACTTGTATCCCTCGCTCCGTTCAGGATTCTAGAGTATAGAATCCCTCGCTACGCTCGTGATTCTACTCTAGAATCCTTCGCTGCTCTCGGGATCCAACTTCGTACCTCGAATTAAATTCCCTTTTTATTCACTTGTTGTATAATCTACTATTTTACCATTGCCACTCGAAAAAGGGCATTTTATTCATCGATAACAGTGAATAAAACGCTCTTTTAGTCACTGAGTGAATAAAGACATTTTGAATTAGGAACACACACGAATTACGTATAGTGCGCGCGGAACTAGTTGGCCGCGCCTTAGGTGGCGACAGGGGTGAGGGGGTGGGTTGCCTACAGCTCGCAATGCACAGGAGACTATAATTAGACAGTGATGACCAATCTCGAGATATCGTGAAATAATTGTTCAATTTATTGAAAAGAATATTTAAATAAAAAAACAAAAACATGCCTAAGGCGCGGCCAACTAGTTCCGCGCGCATTAAGTACCTATACAAAAAAATCGCTGCTGCTGAAAGTACGTACTGGGTGGCTGAATGGAGCTATTCCATTCCAAATTTTAAAAAAATATCCCGCTAATTTAGTTACGTTCTTTTCTGTCTTTTATTGTGGTTGTTTTGTGTTATTGGAAAATCTATTAACATATAAGTAATTATAATAAAATGAGTTCTTCCGATGACGAAAATGAGAGACTGACTCCGGAATCATTTCGTTCTAAAGCAGCAGTTATAGTAGATGATTTGTTGCCGCCAAAATCTCGGGAGTTGTACCTGAAAACATACAATTTGTTCTGCAACTGGAAAACCATGAATGGCGCCAATTCCTTCTCTGAGTGCATATTTCTTAACTATTTCAATGAATTAACCAAGACTAAGAAGCCGTCGACACTTTGGAGCATATTATTATATTCTATGATAAAAGCCACAGTGAGAATCAAACACAACATTGATATTTCAAAATACTCAAAGTTAGTGACATACTTAAAACGTCTATCCGTGGGTAATAAGCCAAAGAAATCTAGATTGCTTAGCTCCGAAAATAAATACCATGCCCCTATTTATTTTCTCACAGTCAATGGTAAAAAGTAGAGTACACAACACGTGAATAAAAAATTTATCTCGGTAGGTACTTGTATCCCTCGCTCCGTTCAGGATTCTAGAGTATAGAATCCCTCGCTACGCTCGTGATTCTACTCTAGAATCCTTCGCTGCTCTCGGGATCCAACTTCGTACCTCGAATTAAATTCCCTTTTTATTCACTTGTTGTATAATCTACTATTATATACCAGGTTACTGGTAACTCGACTCCGTATTCCTTGCAATACGTCATAGTCGAGTTAAAATGCAATAAATTAAGCCACCAAAACTGTTTGACCTAAATCCAGTAGATTTCGAGTTACTCAGGTTTTTAGTTTCTTTTTATCATCATTGGTAACTGATACTTTTAGAAAAAAGGCAAAAAAAATCCCATCAGTAAACTGGCTAAAGAATAATTCACAAACAACGGGAAATCTAAACGGCGGCTTATTAATAAAAATAGTTAAACCTGGTTTAACTTACGCTTGGTTTATCTCGCATGCCGTCACTTTCTTTTGAATATTTTTGATGCGAGATAAACCAAGCGTAAGTTAAACCAGATTTAACTATTTTTATTAATAAGCCGGAATATCTATACAATTCAAGTAATTTGTAGTAAAATAATAAAATCAATACAACCTTGTACACAGTGAAACAATTTTATAGATGCTGTAATGATGCAATCTTCCGAGGTCTTATTTTCTACTCGCGGTGATGGCAACGCAACTAACTTTACCGATTGTAAAGAGCTAGCCGCCACGGACGCCGCTCTCATGGCCACATAACATGCCAATACTACCACTAAAAACTTCGTCATTTTCACTTTCTTCTGATAAATGACGCAGAATTTGATATTCTCCGTTTATATATTTTTATATCCACACAAAACAATGCATCGAATTATCCGGTTTTTATGAAATATTAAGATTAAAAAAATACAATGGAATAGCGTGGAATTTTGCTTTTAAGCTTCTATTGGTAATTAATGTGTATTTGTTTAACTAGAATCGTACCTAAATAATTTAAAGAGCGTATTTAATTTAGCCTCAACGACTCGTGTTCCTATTACATGGGACTTAACATAACTGGCGAAATGTGTGTGTGTGTACTATTATTAGGGACCTCTGCCTTACCCTTTGGGGAGTACATGCGTGATGTTATGTTACGTATTTATGTGCGCACAATAGGGTAGTTGACTGACTAAAAAAAATATGATTCTGTTTAGTCCGTCTGTTAGATTATCGAAAAATATTGGATACGTGTTTTTTATTTTATCAAATTAATAAATACACACGAATACGAGTATAAAACGTGTCAAAGATCGTGAGTGGGGACTGGTGACGTCACTATCTGGTAAAAAAGTTGTCAAACTATGACGTCGCGCAACTTTTCGAAGCACTGTATCGTCTTCATTTATTGTTTACGTGAAAAAAGAAAAAATACGTGTCCAAATTTTTTTGGAAATCTATCTGACGGACTTATTAGATTTCTTTTTTGTCAACTACCCTATGTTATGTTAGGCACTGGCAGCTTTGAGTTTTCCTCTGTCAATCGATGCAAAAACTGGCAGAGGTTCGCAGGAGTTGCAGATGAACCAAGTTTCTCTATCGATCCCTGATATGATATAACTGCCGGTAGTTTTATGTACCGCAATATGACCGCAAGAGTTAGGAAAGGTAACAAATTGTTTCCCTCTAAGTAAACCTTTTTTGAGGCGTCACAGGATACCGTAGATTTCCAAGAGATTCCTTCACATCTGCCGAACACGAGCCGATGTCTAGTATCTACTCCCAGCGGTATCCATGGTTATTTCATAAGGATAAAAGACGTGTTTCTACTTACGAATCTTAAGCAAATCTATAGGAAACTAAATTCGGGTTTCTCTCATCTGCAGACGCAGCAATCATCACCGCGATCGACGCCAAACTCGTCGCCACGCTCCACGAAGAGTCCTCCACTACCAGGCACGCAGCCGCAACCTAGCGCTCCAGAAAGGTATATACTGACTTTTAAACAAATGTGGCTACATACTGGTCCCAGCCCACCAGGGCTCCAGAGACTGGAACCTCCTCACATTGCGATTCATATAGAAGAGTACTGGCTTTTGAATCAGGCCCTTGTTATGTTGTGGTCGTCTGCTCAACAAAAATATTAAACTGGAAGAGAGCCATACGAATATGTAATCCACCACGCGGACCCATTTTGGGTCGGTAGATGTTCTCAATTTTTGGTTCTATTTCATGACGAAACCGGCGTTTCGTCAGGATCCTTCACCGTTTTGAGAGCAGTGGTGAAGAATTAATGCACGTGACTGGGTTTGCAAACACTTACTGCTCATAAGTCAGGGCCGCCATCACTGGACCAGCGCTGCTATTAGCTACAAATTGCTTACGATCATCATCTGCTCTTGCAGGGAACCTCCACCTCCCCGGGGAACAGTGCGAAGCGCGCCGCAGACGCCGTCGCTCGGAGAGAGAGAACGAATTGATATGTCACACAGTCTCGGTATGTATAGTTGGACAAGGATGTTCTGACTGTAAAATTGGAGCTAACGTCGCAATTTATAATTTTCCAAGTTTTCCAAACGCAATATTTGTAGTAACTAATCATTTGCAGTAGGATTCTTGTAACGCTTTATTAGTATTTTTACCTAAACATCCTATTTTGATAGCACTACTAATATTTTTTAAGCTATAATCGTATGTTGTTTTTTTTTATATATTAAAGGTATGGAAAGCATGGGTGACGGCAGAAACTTCCATCAAAATCAGCGACCCACGACCAGTGAGTATGACAGTCATTTTTCATCTACACTTATTTGACAGTACAAGTAAATAATATCACTATGTCAATAATATAAATATTACGATTCTAACGCCCGAATACTCGAACGTCACTCAATTATAAGTAGCCCTCAAAACTCGTGATATCTCTGTCACTCTGCGTTAAAGTAACAAAGACAGCACGAGATTTAAGTGCAACTTAAAATTGAGTGACGTTCGAGTATTCGGGCGTAAGCCTTTTGGATGTAATTCTTTGTGATTTTATTAGGTAACATTAATGAAGTACCGGTAGCTCTGGTAGTTATTTCTTTACACAAAATACACCATTTTTTTCAGTGGTTCAGAAAATTACAAAAATATAAATACTTAGTGGAAATAAATCGACGCAAAAAGGGCAACCACGTGTTCAGTTTTTTTTTTACTAAAAAAATTGTGATAGCTAAGTGGTGTGACCGTCGGTCTGCCATGTCATAGGTCTCGAGTTCGACTATGCTTAAGAGAAATTTTTCGACGGCATATAAAGCCAAGTCAGAAGACTGGAAGAAGATGACATACTGCGCCGCCCCAAATAAACTGGGATAAGGGCAGGAGAATGATGAATGCGGCATAAAAACTCTGTCACTAGGTTAGGCACTGACCAGGGCGTCTAAAATGGCCGCTTTAGGAGATCACTAGCTTTTGCCCGCGACTTCGTTCGCGTGGAATAGTGAATTCCGGCAGATTTTTGGTTTATCTCGCGAAAAAAATAAAACTATCCTATGTCCTTTCTCAAGTTCCAAACTATGTCTGTACCACATTTTATCAAAATCCGTTCAGCCGTTTAGGCGTAAAAGAGTAACAGACAGACAGACAGACAGAGTTACTTTCGCATTTATAATATTAGTATGGATAATACGAATTGCTTTAAAAGTGTTAAATAAACATTTTATAATAGTAAGTGCGTCTGTGACCATTTTACGAATTTTAACGCAACTCGTATTATTTTCCTATTAAGATCTATTTTCTTAAATTGTCACAGGCGCAATAAAGCTTTTAACGCAATTCATATTATGATCTGCGAAAGTGGCCATTATAGACCTCCTGAACCCCACGGTTCAGAATGATGTAATAAATACGTGGTAGCAATTTTCGCGTCGATGCCTGCTACCCTGTATTGTATTCGCTTGCAACATTGCAGCTTCAAAACTTTTTGTCAGACTTCGCTTATTTCTGCAAGAACTCTGGAAAACGCTATTCATATTATCTTAGTTTTTAAGAACGGGCTTGCTACGTATTATGAAACTGAAAATTACGAGAAGGGAGCTGAGCTATTGGATTTCGCAGCAATCTTTCACTGAAACGATTCAGATGAAGTTTCGAACGTTCGATAGGTTTCTTTTCGAACCGCTCTTTGTTATTTCGTCTTAATGGTTCCTCCGGCGGGATAAACATAAAAAAAATAGATCTTACAGAAATGTAACTATCTATATTTTATAACACCATAACTAACTAACAAAATCGTTTTGTTTTTGGTAATAGTAAGACTTTTCATGCGTGTGTAACAAAACTGCTTATGTTCTAACCCTTCATCTTCATCAATGTATTATAACTTTTATGTATGTATGTGTCGACTTATCTCACCGCACAGTGGGCATAGACAACTGTAGTCAAGGAGCTTATGCTCTAACCTTCATCAATGTATTCTAACTTTTATATGTACGTAGGTATGTATGTGTCGACTTTTCATCACGCAGTGGGTATAGACAACCGTAGTCAAGGTGCTTATGTTCTAACCTTCATCAATGTATTCTAACTTTTAAATGTATTTATGTATGTATGTATATGTCCATTTTTCATCACGCAGTGGACATAAACAATCGTAGTCAAGGTGCTTATGTTCTAACAATCATCAATGTATTCTAACTTTTATATGTATTTATGTATGTATGTGTTGACTTTTCATCGCGCAGTGGGCATAGACAACCGTAGTCTGCGCAGCGACCTGATGTACGCGGCTGACTCGGTCACCAACGCCATGTCGACGCTTGTACGGGAACTCAACTCCGGTTAGTTCGGTTCACGATTTGTAAGGAGTTTTCGTAATGTCACCACCCTGGCCTTTTGCTCGTAGACAGTTTATTTATTTATTTAGTATATGGATGTATAGAAGGTTATAAAAAAAAAAAAAAACAAAAAAAAACCATAGTCACCAGAAAACCAATTACAAATCCTCATGACTTTTAATAATATCTGACTACTTTAAACTGTGATCTATGGAAGATTAGACGGCGAAATAGAGCCACGAATTATGGTATCCAAGCATATTCTTAGGGTCAACACGCTAATATTATCCAGCGGAAAATTCTTCATGTTTGTAACACTCATCTGATAAACAACAAAGACAATACGGACGATATTGCTGACTTGCCAAAATGTGAGTAATTGTTATAGATACCCGATGTAATTGTTATAGATACCCGATGTGATCCTGTCGCATCAAAAATAAATGATGAAGTAAACATTCTTTCACACACCAATTCTTGCCAAAAAAAAAAAAAAAACAGTTTTTAAGGTTCAAAAACTCAAACTCATTTATTTCAATTAGACCATTACAGGTACTTTTGAATGTCAGAAAAACAAATAAAACAAAGCTATAGTCACAGTCACAAGGTAAAATAACCTGTGAAAGTACTGTAGACTTGTCCATTCCAAAGCGTAGATTTCTGTGAAGAAGAATGGGCAAGAAACTCCATGGACACTCTTCTAAATCAATATATTTTCATCTACAAAAGCTGGTGGAGGTGACACTACGAAAGTTCTGTTTGTTTGAACATCCTTTGTGATTTGATGGTTATAAATACTTAGTTGACTTTGGAATATGGGTCTGTCATGAGGCATTGGGCATGCTTGTATGTTTATTCAACTTTAACTCACGGTTCGGGCTTCACAGTTGCGATTGACAGCTTTATTTATTTAGTTTTCTGGAAATATAGACATACGTTGTTCAGTCAGTCAGTTTCCATTTATTTCATGAATTAATCATTTTTCTTTGTTACATATTTGTATGGCCTATGTCCAGCAGTGGACGCCTTTCGGCTGAAATGATGATTTGTATCTTTTTTGTTCCCTGCTGTTACTTAAAAATAAATATAGAATATTTATCTGTTTATGTGTTATAACTTATAATTGAATAATAGAATATAGTTATTCCTCCCATCTCGGAATGAAGGTAAACACTGTTGAGAAGATAGAAGCTTGTTTTTTTTTGTTATAGTGTCCTAATAACTTGATTCATATATTTTCTATATTATTTTCACCTGATTATAGTAGGATACACTATTATATCCCAACTGCTGATAAGCCTCCTGTCTCAGCAAAGGAGTGGGCCATAATCCACCACACGTGTCGTATGCGACCTGGTGGATGCCACCGTCTTCAATTTTTGTTCTAGGACATACCATTTTTGTCTCGATGCTCTACTTGATTTCTTTTTTAATTGGATTTAGTTTTTAACGTTTTTATTTAAATATACGAGGTGGAAAGGACATGACGCACAAATGGCTTGTTCAAAAAATTATACGACATAAAAATTGTCCGTCGGCTATTTAAAAAATCGGCTGTTCCATACATTTTGACCATGTTTTTTTTAAAAATACTAATCAAAAACTTCTATGTCACCACATAGAAATTCCCTTCTCCCCCCATATTTTTTCCCCGGTTGGGTATTATGTACTGAAGGTTCGTATTTGCGTCAATGTCCATTTTACCCAACTATACTTACAATGAGGTCAATCGCAACTGCGCCGTACTAAAATAACTAGCAGATACATAAACTTATATTCTCCTGCACCATTTCCTCAGTAGATGTTACAACTATACATGTTTTGCAGAAGGCTCCGATACGGAGGATACCGTAAAGGGGGACAGCAGAAAGCAAAGAGGTAAGATTTCTTTGGCCATAGACACTCGTAAAGTAGGATGCACCTTTTTTCGTTTTTCTTTTTTAAATCTACAATGCTCGGCTCCCTTTTTCGTGTTGTGTGTGATTGTGTGTTTTGTTTTTCGTTATTTTATTTTATTATTAGGTACTTAGGTTTTTTTTTTGTTTAATAGATAATTTCTAGAATAAATCGTTTTAGAAATTAGGTGTACAGAAGGCTTTTTTGACGGCTTCGTTTACACTATGTATTATTAACGATAGCCGGAAAAAATATCCCACGTCTGATGTGCTGTGTGTAAAGTGCGAATGCCATTTTTTAAAATCATGGTTTCATATAATTTTATTTGCATGAACTTTAGCACATTTATTTCTTCTGATAGTTTGGTATACACAGTGGAAAACTGGGTTAAAATTATTAAATGCACAGTAGCATAAAAATTAAATACATTATTTCAATTATACATTATAATATTATATGTTTTAAATGTAATTTATTTTCTGTGTCGTTCGCATGTTGCACTATGTTTTTATTTATTCACAATTGTGTGCTTGTTAGTGGCAAGTAGAAAATGAAATCAACGTATAGTCCCCGACACGTAACTTGGCAAGAGTCGTTAGTTGCACAGAAGTCATTTTTAGGTCTCTTTGGCGGTGGCGCGGGGCGCGGGGTATGAGGTAGCGTCATCCGCGCGTGTGATTGGTGCATTCAAATGCATGTGCAGTGTACGATGCGCGAACTTTGAATTCGAATTGCGAAACCTTGCCAAGTTACGTGTCGGGAGCTATATCAGATTTTTGTGTGATTGATTTTCTTGTTATGAAGTTCTAAGGATCACAATTAAAACTTAAGGTTTCTTTTTTAGTGTTTAATGTAGCGATTCGATGATGAAATAACTTTTAAAATCAATTATACCATGTGTGTTGTTACCATTGCCGTATTATCATTACTATTTATTATTAGTAAGACTTAAGGCGAGGTTGCAGTACTTTGTTTTTATGTACGCACGACCTCGCCCCCCGCCCTGCCGCTCGAGGTATATAATGCCTAAATTTTGACTGTTTTTTGCTTCTTGGAGAAAAACTATAAAGAAATTATACAATCTGTTTTCACCATTTACTTCAGAATAAAAAGTTCTATCTACAGATAGCGCGCGAGTTGAATGCAGTCGGGGTCTGAGGTAAAGAGCGGGAGCATCTCCCCCCGCTATCCCGCACGCCCCACCTCACGCGCCTGCAGTGTAGTGCTGTGCTATTCACACTAGTGTAATGCGGTAGTGCTGTCACAGCACTACCGCATTCCTAAGCTCTGCATTCAACTCGCGCGCTATCTGTACTGATATAACTTTCATATAAATTCATGATGAAATGTCTTAGCAGTACACGTTTGAAATTGTGATTTAGAGTCATGTTTGATAAAAAAAAGTATCGAGCCGATCATTCTAAATCGCGTTTCTATCTTTACGATTTACTAGAGAGTATGTTCAATTTTTATGTAATGATTTTTATTTATTAAAAAACTCGTATTTAGTTCGATTTTTATAGGTTCAAAAATCTTAAAATTACTGCAACCCCGCCTTAATTAGTAATTTAAGGGTTGAAAGAACAGGATGGTGATGTCTTTAACTAAAGAAGATTGTGTCTGGTGGGATACTGCCCGTAAATTATAGTCGGGTTTTTCTATATGGGTGTAATTCGCAGATAACTTTGGCACGTAGACCTCTCTAAATGTTGCCCTGGAGGGCCACGTGGCAAAGAAAATAAATAAAACAAAAAAAATCTCTGTTACATGTGTAATAAAAAAAAACAAAGTTACACATACACAAAACACTTTTGTAAATACAAAAGAAAGAAAAACTAACTCAGCGACAGGGGTTGCTTAAAACTAAAATGGGTTCTTTGGTGTGTGGTGGTAGATTCGTTAATTATAGGTTTCACAGGTTTCCTACAGCATAATACCAAATATAGCTATAACCTTTCTCGATATATCGACTATCCGACATTAATTAAGCTAAATCGTAACCAAAAAATCTTATCTTTCCTCTTTATTACAATAGTTTAGATGGTTTAGATTAGCTTAGATTATATTAAAGTGTGAATTACTATAAAATCTATCTCTTACTGTTAAATATACTATAACACTCTGTACTTTTAAACATTATGATGCAGTGAATATTTTGAATTTGAATTTCCCGGAGGCCAGCCAGAATCCCCCGTACCTACATAGCGACGCAACCCGCGTAATTATTTTTCCGCGCGGGTATTTTTACATTGCGATATCTTCTAAGATATTTGTTTAAACTGTATAGAGTAAAGAGCACAAATATTCTATATTAAATTTCCGTTCTAACGAATACATTTATTTAGATATAGATTAATACCATATGGGTTAAATAAGCTTCGCAAAAAATAATTCTTTTTAACCTAACATTTTAATAATAAAAAATGGTTACAGTGAGTCAATCTTAAAAGATAGACAGATGCTGTCGCGGACTTTTTTTTAGAACTTTTAAAGACGAATAATTACTTCATCATGATATTCTCGTAACCTAAACCGTTTTCGCAGCGCACGCAACGGAAGCTCTCAGAAAGGAATTTTCTTTTCCCGTTTTTGCAACATTTCTCATTTATGCTCCGCTCCTATTGGTAGTAGCGTAATGTTATATAGCCTTCCTCGATAAATGAACTATCCAACACAAAAAGAATTTTTCAAATCCAACCAGTAGTTCCAGAGTTTATCGCGTTCAAACAAACAAACAAACAAACAAACTCTTCAGCTTTATAATATTAGTATAGATTAAAGAAAAGATGCACCGACCTCGCGTTCTCCTTGCGTTCTAGTGGAAAACTCGCAGACCTGACAGAGGGCTCGGTCCAGGTAACGAGCTAGCAATCCGGACAGCGCCGCCGATGCAGCCGGTGGCAGATTGACGAGCAAGTCCTCGTCTCAGAATAAACTCCCAAATGGGATTCAGTCTTAAAATAATAACTTTCTTCAATTTATAAATCTCCTACAAATCTGCATAAATTTTCCGTTCAGATCATCGATTGTTCCAGCATCTGGATTACTTTCAGATGTCCGACCCGCGAACCCTGTTACATCTTGTAACATGTAAAATCAGGCCTAGGGTTCCTTCGGAAGACTCCTAGGCCCGAGAACGAACCATCGTAACCTCACGATAAAACCCAAAAACTCATGGAAAGACGACTAGCGTCGTTAAATGAAAAATAAAATAAAGCTCTTCTCAAAACGAAGTCTTTGCAAATTCCATGTCAACCTGTCAAGAGCTCAGGGTTACCCGCCTCAATTTCCAATTCCGACCTAACTCCCGGAATACAGGAATTCTTCCTAATCTAAATTTTGAAAGCGAACACATACCACAGCAATAGGCATGATGACAAATTTTGAAAAACTGGTTTTTCAGGTTCAGAAATAAATATTATATATGACGCGACGGGAAACCCTCTGGAAGTCTGGAAGGACGCTGTTCTTAGATATCAATGGGCTCCGCCATATTGTCGTCGCCCTAAATTCCTTTTCGTGGCAGATAGGTCAATGGGTAGTTGAAATCACACACTTTACTTGACTCAAACACCAAACGTTTATTTACATTGCTTCATTTACAGGCACTTATAAACTTTGCGGTTTGAATCGCCCATTCGAATACATGGTTGATCTTTTAGGAGAAGAATAGGCAAAGAAACTCCTTAAACACTGTTCTAAATCATGTTACAATTATCATTTGCACTAATTAATATTAATCACATCAAAAACCACTTTCATTTACTTGAATTGCAATTATTCGCTAAACGCGACATAACTTGTTCTAGCGTCTCAACTTTTCGTCGCATGCGTCTGTAGTCTCTAGCGGAAGTACCACAAAATCAGTATAGTAATTAATGACCTAATTAGTTAAAACTAACAATCACTACTAAAATACTTCACAATTGATTCTATTAATTATTTAACAATAAAACAATACCAATATTAATGTAAAGGCGTAATTAAACGTTAATGTCTAATTAATAGGTTCATTCCTTTTTACAACAAAATGTTACTAAACCATTTCCGGTTGATTAAGGATTTAAAACAGACAATGGGTTTTCTACTAATTGCTTAACACAAATGGCTCTATAAAATGATCTTATGACTTTTAAGTTTATAATTACTTATAGAAATTGATTTAGTTGTAGTTTCAGATTATAAATTGAGTTATTGACCATTACAATCGTATTCGCCGCCATCTTCAGAACATTGTGCACTGACGTCTCATAGACAGCCTAATTTCAAGTGTGGCAATCATTAAAATCCCAATTTTCATAAAACATTAGCTTGTCTTAATCTTAACTATAGTTCTTAGATTAAAGACTTCTGTTTAATAAATTACTATTCGAGCTAAGGAGCATTTAATTACATTCCATCTATGTGGTGGTTCAATGATGGTTGTTCAATAGTGAGTCAATAGATGGCACTGTCGCTCACTATCGACCTTTGTAATAATTGTACTAAGATCTCAGAGATGGCAGGTTCATCAATATTATAAGCTAGTAATGAGATTAAACAATGATCTTAGCAGAAAGACATTCTTGCGGCGACACGGCCATTCTGATCGGCGGTGCGCGCTCTGCACCTGACGTTGCCGTCCGCTCGTCCATCCGTTGCCGTATGTGTACGTGTAGTCTCGTGGTTGTTATCTGAAATAGTGGAGATAAATTTTGTCGGCAGATTATTGTTGCTTTTATTATCCTACAATGTTCATTGAATAGTAGGATTTGACAGTCAATGCTTTTTTTTTTTTTTGTATCACCTTGCTAGGCATACATGCACAGATACAGACATAAAGGTGTTTGCAATTTTTATTTGAGTTTATGGATGCTTAATAAGCAATTATTGCCTGAATGATTCAATTACATTAATTGAATTGAGTTGATTGATATTGTTTGATCAGCTACTAGCTGAATAGAATATTGTTGGCAAAATTATTCAACAACATTAATTTAATTGAGTTTATTGATACTGTTTGATCAGCTAATAGCTGAATAGAATATTGTTGGCAAAATTATTCATCAACATTAATTGAATTGATTGATATTGTTTGATTAGCTACTAGCTAAATAGAATATTGTTGGCAAAATTATTTAACAACATTAATTGAATTGAGTTTGTTAATATCGTTTGATCAGCTACTAGCTGAAAAGAATATTGTTTGATTAGCTACTAGCTAAATAGAATATTGTTAGTAAAATTATTCAACAACAATAATTGAATTGAGTTTGTTGATATTGTTTGATTAGCTACTATAGACTAGCTGAAAAGAATATTGTATGATTAGCTACTAGCTAAATAGAATATTGTTTGCAAAATTATTCATCAACATTAATTGAATTTATTGATATTGTTTGATCAGCTACTAGCTGAATAGAATATTGTTTGATTAGCTACTAGCTAAATAGAATATTGTTGGCAAAATTATTTAACAACATTAATTGAATTTATTGATGTTGTTTGATCAGCTGTTTGTTTTTTCAGCAAACAGATAATATTATTGTTGTAGAAGCAACAACAATACTCATTAAATTGTTAACCTTACTATGACTTGACTTTGCAACCTTGTAATAGGTCTACTGTCTACTAGATTCGTTTTAAATAAAATTATTGATAGCTTTAGCCATTGTGATTTGTATTTGGTAAATGTAGTGTGAGTAGTATGTTTTTATTTGTTCGTTCTCACGGGAAGGTAATGCTCTGTGATAGACACAAAGTCTTGGATTTGACAGGATAAAAGGATAGGATCAGGAACACCGCTCTGTGATAGACACAAAGTCTTTGATTTGACAGGATTAAAGGATAAGGAGTTTAGGACCATTGCTCCGTGACAGGCACGAAGTCTTTGATTTGACAGGATATAAGGAACCAGGCTCTGGGCGTTTAGTACGCCGTGGACCCAGCAGGATAACATGAGAGTATTATTTTATCAGTTGCCTCCACGGCTGCTGATAGTTCATTTGTTTTGTTGGTTCATTATCAGTCACCTCCACGGCTTCTGATAGATCATTTTTTGTGTGTGTTCATTATCAGTCGCCTCCACGGCTTCTGATAGATCATTTGTTGTGTGTGTTCGTTATCAGTCGCCTCCACGGTTCTGATAGATAATTTATTGTGTTTGTTCTTTACCAGTTGCCTCCATGGCTTCTGATAGATAATTTACTATGTTTGTTATTTACCAGTTGCCTCCATGGCTGCTGATAGATTACTTGTGATTCATTGTAAGTATTACTTATTGAGCTAGTTGTTTCCTCCACGGATACTAATAGCTTTTTGTGAGTATTATTATTTTTTACTTCATTAGTTACTGTATGTACTAAAACTTTGTTATTGTTAATAGTTGTTGCTTACAACTGGCAGGATTGCAATAACATTAAAATAATGAAATTGATACTGATACTCATCACAGATGAGCATCATGTAGGTTGGTAGGTTGACTTGGCGATTGTATTGAGCCTTTTGACACAACATTTTTAGTATCAGCGGGGTAGTGTAAGTAGTTTGAAAACTCCTCACCTTTTATGTAAACTTATGGTGCGTTCCGGGTTGGCTGTCTTCATGTTGTTTCGCATTTGTTAGGTTCATAGCCGGCGACACGGTCATTTTTGTTCACCAGGCTGTAGTACTTGAAGCATCAGGTTATCATTTCCTCTACGATAATTGCTCGAACCTGGAATGTGAGAAGTCATGCAGGTAAATAATAGAACAAGAAAAGATGTTATGTAAACATCACACCTGCTATCCCGGAAGGGTTAGGCAGAGGTGTACATCAACACTTTGCCAGCGTAACGTCTAAGCCTCTTGTTAAAGAGCAAGACTGTTTGCCATTAATATTTATTGTTTGGACTGCTACTGAGAAATTCCTTAAGGGAATACCCAATGACACTTTGCTAGACCTGGGAATCGAATCCAGGCCCACACATTTTAATTGTATGGTCCATGACCACTAGACCCACGAAGCTGTCTGACTAAATGCTTGAATTAGTAATGAAAATATGGTAATCAATTGTTTTGAAATAGTTTTCATACTTAGATTCAGGTAATCAAACTAAGATGGGAAAGTTAATCTGATTAAAACTACCATAAAAACACTATTGGTTGTGTTATTGTACTATGGAAACATTCTCAATTTAACATATTTATAGCTTTGATTTCTATAGAAATATCGCACTGAATTTCATAGTCACAATTTGTTGAACAACATTGATGTATTGTTAATTGCTTTGTTTTATGAATCAGTTACATAACAAAGCATCATTTATGTGAAACATGTGCACCCTGGCATTGAATCCGACTCCTATGCCATAATAGGAAATAGTATGATGCTTTATTTGCGTTTTCCCAATAAAATTAAGTTTATTGTGGATCAATTTTTAATCTATTTATTTATTATTTAAAGTTTAAGTTAATCAATTAGTGATGAAGTAAGGTCAGATGCAAATTTGATTGATAGATACTGATTAAAGAAATAATTATTGTAATATTTATCATGTGTCATTACAATACAAAGATTCACATCTGCCGGGTGTCCCGTGACGGACAACTTTGTTTATTTTAATTAATCTTTAAACATGTTGTCCGATACAAATGTTTTTAGAAGTTTGTACAAAGCACTAAAGCTTGCACTTAATTGCAATTCCTCACTGGAATGTTGAATAAGAGGGATTTCTAATAAGAATTATTTGTATTGAATGACACAACAAGATTTAATACTAGTTGATACTTAGTTAATTAATTAATGTTAGCTAATTAATGCAAGTAACTATCATTTGATTCATTTTCGAGATCCGTTTGTGACACATTACTGGTTCATATTTTAATAATAACATTGAACTGGTAATGACCTAATTAAAAGCAGTGAAAAGATTTCTTACACAGGTGTCAATTTATGGAGGCATTAACCTTGCCAGTGTGTGATTTATTATTGTTAACTGTAAATATCTACAGTTTCTAAGTTACTAAAATTAAAAAATCAAAATACTTCCCGGGTTTGATGATTCATCATGCAGATCATAATTTAATGATAATTATGCTTTCCAGTGTCCATGTTTATTAATTGTTCTGCTGCTTTGCTTCGGTCATTCTGTGCTGTACTGTACATGTTTGTCATTTTGATTGGATGCCGTCGTTATATGATCACACCATTCACGTAAGCCAATGTTTCCATCCGGATCGTAAGACGGGCGAAATATTTCAGTTATCTTGACTCTTGGCTGATATGCCGTTCACTCATAGAACGCATCATGGTGACCATTTCGGCGAAAAATTCCTTTGGCACGCCGACGGCCATGGTCACAGAAGCAGTTCCTTGTTCTGGATGTCCAGCAGTGCGGGCTGAAGGGGATCGCGGGGGCGATCCCACTTCTGATGACGCGACGGGAAACCCTCTGGAAGTCTGGAAGGACGCTGTTCTTAGATATCAATGGGCTCCGCCATATTGTCGTCGCCCTAAATTCCTTTTCGTGGCAGATAGGTCAATGGGTAGTTGAAATCACACACTTTACTTGACTCAAACACCAAACGTTTATTTACATTGCTTCATTTACAGGCACTTATAAACTTTGCGGTTTGAATCGCCCATTCGAATACATGGTTGATCTTTTAGGAGAAGAATAGGCAAAGAAACTCCTTAAACACTGTTCTAAATCATGTTACAATTATCATTTGCACTAATTAATATTAATCACATCAAAAACCACTTTCATTTACTTGAATTGCAATTATTCGCTAAACGCGACATAACTTGTTCTAGCGTCTCAACTTTTCGTCGCATGCGTCTGTAGTCTCTAGCGGAAGTACCACAAAATCAGTATAGTAATTAATGACCTAATTAGTTAAAACTAACAATCACTACTAAAATACTTCACAATTGATTCTATTAATTATTTAACAATAAAACAATACCAATATTAATGTAAAGGCGTAATTAAACGTTAATGTCTAATTAATAGGTTCATTCCTTTTTACAACAAAATGTTACTAAACCATTTCCGGTTGATTAAGGATTTAAAACAGACAATGGGTTTTCTACTAATTGCTTAACACAAATGGCTCTATAAAATGATCTTATGACTTTTAAGTTTATAATTACTTATAGAAATTGATTTAGTTGTAGTTTCAGATTATAAATTGAGTTATTGACCATTACAATCGTATTCGCCGCCATCTTCAGAACATTGTGCACTGACGTCTCATAGACAGCCTAATTTCAAGTGTGGCAATCATTAAAATCCCAATTTTCATAAAACATTAGCTTGTCTTAATCTTAACTATAGTTCTTAGATTAAAGACTTCTGTTTAATAAATTACTATTCGAGCTAAGGAGCATTTAATTACATTCCATCTATGTGGTGGTTCAATGATGGTTGTTCAATAGTGAGTCAATAGATGGCACTGTCGCTCACTATCGACCTTTGTAATAATTGTACTAAGATCTCAGAGATGGCAGGTTCATCAATATTATAAGCTAGTAATGAGATTAAACAATGATCTTAGCAGAAAGACATTCTTGCGGCGACATATACAATGTATATCAAATTTCTGCTTAAAATGAGGAATCAATATGAAATAAAATACATTTTACTTTAAATTTTTTTCATTTCCGCCAAAACGCTTCAACCTGTCATGGCGTCGCTTGTGACGTCACGTTCGACGTAAAAATTGACGGCTAGTACGGCTACAGTATTAATTTTGCATTGTTTGTGTTTTAAAAGTTCTAAAATATGAGTTCAAGACCTTAAAGGTGTTGTGCAGTGCCTCTGTGTACTAATACAACTATAAAAAGCCCGGACAAGTTATTTATATTCGTTCCCTATGATAAAACAATACGAAATAAGTGGCTTAAACTTGCAAGACGTGATATAAAAGGAATATTGCCTAATACTCAGCTTTATTTCTGTGAAGATCACTTTGACGTAAGTATTTACTTATATTTGTAGATTCCACATAGTTTCCAAACCATTATAAATATATCGCTGTTAAATAAAGAAAACCATGTTACAACTCAGATTACAACTATGTAGGTATTTGGTAGGTAAATATTAAAAGAATAATTGCAATATAACCTCCAAGCGTAATATTAGAAGTTTCATTGAAGGGTATATTGAAAAACAGAAAGTATACATAGTATTTTGAAACATTTTGTCTTATGTTTATTCATCTAGAAGTGATTTCATTGTATGATTTGTACTTACATGGATGTTTTTGTGGTTTTTACATTCCTAAATTCTGACGAACAAAAGTCTTTATTTGACCCTAGAAACGCTCCTAGAAACTCTTGGCAAATTTGTGCTGGTTGCCTTTGTAAATCCTGGTTCCATTTTTGTATTTTCACTTTCTATTTTATTTAATATATCTAAGAAAACAAACCAAATTATCCACTCGTTACTAGAGGGAAACTAAGAAAAGCTGTCATTGTAGTCGAACGTGACGTAATTCGCTCTGATTGGCGTTTAACATAACATGGCGGATTGTCGTATTTTGTGGTTTTATTTTATTAAAATATTAAATAATCTCACTCATAATTAAAAAATAAATACGTTTTTTGCAATCCATAATTTACATTTCATTACATAGATGCATTACTTTAGTGACTTTTGTTTACTGTCATCATCCCTATTAAAGCTTACTCAGTCGAAATAATATTACTGAATAACTTTTAATGAATCTAGCTGAAATATTTACCACTAAACGACGTTTGAATCCACAACAAGTATTTCCCCAACTTTGGAACATTTGCAATGTTAGAAAAACCAGCCTTCGCCTGGCAACACAGTAACTCAAATCGATGCGCAGGATTGGTCAAGCATCTCATTGGTGGATTGTCTTGGCGCGTTCCAGAAAATTATAGTTTCCAGAAAAACTACAGGGATCTTTGAAAGTCTTTTTGTGGATTTCAATTCAGATATAGTTTCAACACCCTTGTGTAAATTATTTCCTGGTTTGAACACTATATTTAATTGCTGTGAATGTAAAATTCCAACCAATAGGGTGAAAGGGGCGGACCCACAGATCTGACCTTGAACTGAGTTGTAATTGCGCTAAGGCGCGAAAATTCAAATTGTGGTCTATTGAAAATCACCACGTTACAACTTAAACCTCTCTGGCCGGGCTAACTTAAACCTTATTTTAACAAAATAAGTTTTTAGTTAGCTTGTACCCGCCGTACTGTTTTCGGTACCTACGTGCCCGGTAATAGAGAGGTTAATATCGCAATGCAGGATCAGATGTTAGTTCTTTATTTGCGTTATAGATGTCGCTAGTGTTCCTTTTGTCAACTTACGCGTCCAAATTTCCGAAGACACGATGATTTCTGAAGGGCATATTTTCCCTTGAGATCTGTACATGACTTATACCACTTTGATGTCGAGCTCTTGAAAATTATTCTAGTACACAACCCAGACTACTATACCTTAGTAATGATGAATGTGAAATGTGTTCAGATTTCGAGGAGGATGACGACAGCGACGAACCGATGCCTCGGCCGCAGCCGCCGCGTCACTATCTACATGACAACAACGTACAGGTAATTTCTACAAGAAACTGTATTAAGAAAATAAAAGGCTTGTAAAAACAAGACAATATCTAGTACAGTCGAACAAGCTAATAAGTATACAGCCAGCTAACTTGTATTTACTTTTAAGATTATACAGATACATTTAGAGACAAATGTCAAACGATACAGAGTTTGGCATCAGTCGCTTAAGGACGCATTCCCGATTGATAAGTCAAATCATTACTTTTTTAAACAAAAGTATGTTTATTAAATACAATGCTTTGTATTTTTAAAATGTTTTTGCTGCTTATTGTAGATAGATGTGCAAGGTACAATTCTTAACTATAAATATAATTTTAGATATGTCCAGTTTCTCAATAAATGTACCGAAGTAAAAATTTCACTTCGGTACATTTATTGAGAAACTGGACATATACCGTTTAAAAAAACAAAAATAAGGTGGTGTCCACCTTATTTTTGTTTTTTTAAACGGTTAAAATATGGAACCGATTTTTTTATTTATGATTATGAAAAAAAAATATGTTAAGCAACCCGAACCCTTGTTCACGTCAGTAACCCTTCTACCCTGTATTTAATGATTTTTTGTAGTTGTCCTTTTGTTGCTTTATTATTATTATGATTTGCAAATATTAGTCCGAGTCTGTTCTTTTTCAGAACCCACCCAGTGTTGAAATGCGCACATAAGCTTGCTTGAGGTTTGTTTTATTTTTTGCTTTGTTTTTATTTTCCTGCATTTATTGTAATGTTGTTTTATTTATTTAGTTTCTGTCCGCCCATAACGGTTTTTTTTTTTCAATATAAGAAAATGTATTTGACCATGTACCACCATTGCATTTACCACTTTTTATGAAACGTCACGGTCCTTATTTAATTTTTTGTCTGTTTCTTTGTTACGGCTAATCTCTGAAACGGATCGACTGATTTTAACGTGATCTTTACTAGTAGATAGCTGATGTTCTAATGAGAAAAATTGCAAAAAAATATACGCCCATATAGCCATTTTTGGTCGCAGATTTGTAAAAGGTGTAACAAGTCGCATCAGTTTCGTAACTGATACGACATATTGCGACTGTGTGGGGGTGCACTTCTATGTGTCGTAACCGTTTAGTTACAAAGTGACAGTAAGTAGTTTTAGTAACTTTGTGTTGTAGCTGTGTCGAGTTGTTACAGAAAAATTTGTGTACACACGTTTTAAACACTTTGCGCATTGTATGTAACTAGTGTACAATATTGGTAACAATGTGTAGTAACTGATTGGTAACATGTGTAGTAACGTTACGTCAATGTTCTGGAATACTTATAACACTAAATTGGATAAATGGAAATCACCTGATCCAGTCATTCTCAAACTTGCCTTGTGTTAACTGCCGGTTTACCGGTTAATAATAAAAAAAAAACATACCAATCGAATTGAGAACCTCCTCCTTTTTGGGAAGTCGGTTAAAAATGAGTAAACTACCCAAAATATCACGTAGATTTTGTTAAGGAGTATGATATACTAGAACCTTATTATTTTTGATAACCTTTATGTCAGATGTTAGTAGTGCATAGCAACCGCTGTTATTAATCAAATTATATTTTTCATGTCACAACCACGAGTATTATTTTATAATGATAAAATAGTTTTAACATGGTAGCAGAGCGTAGTTACAAGCGTTACATTACAAGTAACGAGAGAAGTCATCAACCAAGTTTAAAACAATCTGGGAAGACGAATAATCAAAATGCAATCACCAAGTTGTAAAATTGACATTGGTCACCTGGAGGGTGTGAAGAACTGGTCGACTTGGAAATTTAAAGCGACATTACTACTAAGAGGTATGCCCGGTGGATTGGATGCAGTAAACGGTAATCTAATAAAACCAGTGAAACCTATTACCAATAATGTCGACGAAATTTCTCGGTATAATACTGCTTTGGAAAAATATAATAAAATTGATAGTTCTGCATTACTTCTGCTTACCGCAAATATGTCAGATGAAACTCTTCAGAAAATCATGCGTTTTAACTCATCTAAAGAAGTTTGGGACGAACTACATCGTTTGTTCGATGGCAAGTCTGAAGACAAAAGTTATGATCTATGTATGAGATTTTTCAGCTATTTAAAAGATCCGTCACATGACATCACAACTCATATCTCCAAAATAAAAACCATTTGGTCAGATTTGATAAATGAATTAATGAAGATAGACAAGTCTGAATTGCCAGATATCCTATTAATCTGCAAAATTCTGGATACTCTACCTGAACCATATTTCTCATTCAAATCAAACTGGATGTTGATGTCAAAGACAGATAGAACAATAGAAAATCTGACTACACAACTCTGTGCCTATGAGCGCTCTATCTCTTTTAAAAGTGAAGGTCCTGCAGAAGCTCTAGCCTTACAGAATTCTAACAAAGCAAAGAAGAAATGTGGATATTGTGGAAAAGTCGGTCATAAAGTAAGACAATGTCATAAATGGAAAGCTGATGGTAAACCAGCCAAGCCTGAAAGTAAACAGACCCGATCAAGTTTGAACTCTCAGCTCATGCAAGTCAATACAGATGTAAATTCAATGCATACAAACTATGATACATCGAGTTGGTTCGTCGACAATGGTGCAACTAATCATGTCACCTGCCGGAACGACTATTTTTCTAGTTTTCAGCATTTTGAAGATAATCGTATAGTCATTACTGCTAATGGAGCAACTGTCAAAGCAATTGGCAAAGGTACTGTTGACTTGAAAACGGCTATCAATGGCAAGGAATCCAGAGTAACACTCTGTGATGTATGGTATGTACCTGATATTATGCAAAATCTATTTTCTGTACTGGCCACTCAAGACAGACTAAATAAAAGTGTTTTCATGTCTGAAAGGGAACACTGTTCGCTGAAAGTTGATGGACAAGTTAGACTGACTGGCAAAAGGATCAAGAATGGTGGCTTATACAAGCTCAATGTAGAGACTGTTACAAAGTCAATACCTATTGTAAACATTTTGTCAACAGACAACATACTACAACTGTATCACGAAAGGTTAGCCCATCAGAATAAAAAACACGTTAAAGGTGTTATAGAACGTGAACTAGGAATTAAAGTTCGACTAGATTCAGAATTGTGTACTGGGTGTATTTATGGTAAAACACACAGGAAGACTTTCGGAACAAGAGTACGAGCTAAATTACCTGCAGAAATTTTACATGCTGATGTATGTGGTCCATTCCCTCCTTCTTTTAATAAATTTCGCTATTTCGTTTTATTCAAAGATGACTACAGCAAGTACAGACACATTTATTTTGTTCGACAAAAATCGGAAGTTTACCTGAAACTCCGACAAATGTTACAAGAATGTAAAGTAGCTGGATACTCTGTTAAAGAATTTCTTAGCGATAACGGAGGTGAATTTGATAATCAGAACGTCAGGAGCATACTACAAGAAGCTGGAATCAGACAAAGGCTTACGATGCCCTATACACCGCAACAAAATGGTCTTAGTGAACGTGAGAATAGAACCTTAGTTGAAGCTGCTCGTACAATGATGCATGCTCACGAAGAGTTACCGTCTGCTACATGGGCAGAATTGATAAATACCGCTGCGTACGTGTTAAACAGAACTGGTCCAACCTCAGAAAATGGAAAATCACCATTTGAATTGTGGTTTAAGAAGAAGCCAGCAATCAGTCACCTAAAAATAATTGGATGTGAATGTTATGCTCATATTCCTCAACAAAAAAGGAAAAAGCTATCTAAAAAGGCTGAGAAATGCATTCTAATTGGATATGAGGGTGATGAAGGCTATCGCTTACTGAATAAACATGGTAAACTCATTAGGTCAAGAGACGTTACATTTAATGAATCAGTATTGACTCCATTTGGTCAAAGTGATTTGGAAGAACAACCTTCAGTCGAAACACACTTTCCACTTTCAGTACCACCGATGTGTGATGCAAGGGAGGATGATTGTGTCGAAAATAGCTTGGATCGCGCTGCAAGTAGCTCTGATGAGCTTAGTTCGACTTTGCCCCCCACATCGCCGGATTTGGTTGTGAGTCAAGAAATAGAAAGCCAAGATGACTCTACTGAACAATTTCAAACGTCTTCAGAAGCATCAATGCCAGAATCACCTCCTTATGAAGACGCCCTAGATGATGGTGATGATACTGGACGACCAATAATTTCAGATGATATAGCTGAGATAGCCACTAGAGTGACTCTACGAGATAGAAGTCAAATACGACCGCCTATTAGATTTGGAGATTACGTCATGATGTCAGATGAAATTTTTAATCAGATCAATGAACCTAAAACCTACAAAGAAGCAATTACTAGTATGCATAAAGATCAGTGGGTCAAAGCAATGGAAAGTGAGGTGAAGTCTTTAAAGGAAAACAAAACCTGGATAATGGTGGACCTTCCTAAAGACAGGAAGCCTATATCCTGTAAATGGATATATAAAATCAAAACCAATGCTGATGGCTCTCTAGATAAATTCAAAGCAAGACTAGTTGCTAGAGGATATACACAGAAAAAAGGCATTGACTATGATGAGACTTTCAGCCCAGTTGCTAAGATGTCAACAATAAGATCAGTCTTAAGTGTTGCTGCAAATGAAGGCCTAAAACTCACACAGTTTGATGTATCAACTGCTTTTCTATATGGTTCACTGAGTGAAGAAATATATATGAATCAACCTGATGGTTACTCTGATGGATCTAACAAGGTTTGTAAACTCAAGAAAAGTTTGTATGGTCTCAAGCAAGCACCTCGGTGTTGGAATAAATGTATGGTGGATTATTTAAAAACCATTGGATTTAATCAATGCGATACCGACCCCTGCCTGTTTATAAGAAACCGTGCGAGTAACAAAATTATTCTTGCTCTCTATGTAGATGATGGTTTGGTCGCTGCAACAAATCAGGAAGATTCTGAAAAGTTAATGAGAGAATTGAAGAGAAGATTTAAAATCACAATAAAAGATGCGTCCTATTTTCTAGGATTAGAAATAGAGGACCATGACGGTAATATAAAAGTGTCGCAAAAGCACTATGCTCAGAAAGTTTTAGATCGTTTTGGTATGAGTGACTGCAAACCTGTAACCACTCCTATACAAAAAGATGGACTGCCAGATCTGGATAAAGAGGTAGTAGACCCTGCTTTATTTCCGTATAGAGAAGCTGTGGGAGCA
Organism: Diarsia mendica; assembly: GCA_949316265.1. Lineage (NCBI taxonomy): Eukaryota > Metazoa > Arthropoda > Insecta > Lepidoptera > Noctuidae > Diarsia > Diarsia mendica. The sequence continues at coordinate 13,031,332 of OX438898.1, read as the reverse complement.
CTCGCATATCTGACCGTTGGAACCAGACCGGACTTAGCATATGCTGTAAGCGTTGTATCCCGGAGTCTAGAAAACCCTTCTAAAGAAGACATCCAGAGGCTGAAACGTATCCTAAGATACATCAAAGGAACTTTCAACTATGGAATAGTTTTTAAGAAGAGCTGCAATGCTGGAATTCTAGAATGCTACAGTGATTCTGACCACGGTGGAGACCAAAGTACCGGACGTTCGACATCAGGCATATTATGCTTATACTCTGGAGGAGCAATATCTTGGACAAGTCGACGACAAACATGTGTTGCGATATCAAGCACCGAAGCTGAATTGGTTGCTGCCAGTGAAGCGGCTAGAGAGATTGTCTGGATCAAAAGACTCTTTGGTGAAATATCTAAATTGAAAGAAATACCTAAGCTAAAGGTTGATAATGATGCAGCCATAAAGATCTCACACAATCCAGAACTCCATAGAAGAACTAAGCATATTGCTATTCGACATTTCTATGTGAGAGAACTCGTTGCTAATGGAGAAATACGTGTAGAATACGTTCCCAGCGAGTTCCAACTAGCGGATATACTGACCAAAGCATTACATAAGCCACGGATTGTATCAATCGCAAAACAAATTGGTTTGATATAGTAATAGGGTTGTCAAAAAGGGAGGATGTTAAGGAGTATGATATACTAGAACCTTATTATTTTTGATAACCTTTATAGACTTATGTCAGATGTTAGTAGTGCATAGCAACCGCTGTTATTAATCAAATTATATTTTTCATGTCACAACCACGAGTATTATTTTATAATGATAAAATAGTTTTATCAGATTTCGATGGACTTCAACATTTTACAGGATAGTTAACGAAAACGAACCAAAATAACGTCACAAGTACAAGTAAGATAATCCTATCCTACTTACTAATATTTATAAATGCAAAAGGTTGTCAGGATGGATGTATTTATGATGATTTATGTCATATTGTTATTGATGTCTCTAGATTTGGTTCTTTACCTTCTCTAAGTGCATATCCATTTGAAAGCTTGCCATTTAGAATAAAAAACCTGTACACATAAGTGAAATATTTGAAATGATGTAGGTACGCAATTTCTGCGAATGACAAAATTAAGATCGTTGGAAGGAATATCAAAAACAAATTGGATTTTTTTGAGCGACCTTTCAATTCTTCGCGTATCAATGTTTATGCAACATCACTTGATTATGAAGCAGAAGAATCAAGAGAATACAATTTGCAAGATGTAAACTTTTATGTATGCTTTGCAACTCCCAAATGGTATTGATTCCTGTATTGACAACGCCCTTAAGGTAATAATAAAATGAAAACATAAGAAGAAACGATTTTTATTTCGAAATCACAAAATCATAATATAATCATAATCATGGAATATAGGTTTTCTAATTTGAGATCTTCCGCAAAAGTATCGATTCCGTTGACTTTTACTTTGCATTTTATTTTTTTCCAGTTTTCGTCTAGCACAGTGTTTTCATCTCGTCTGAAAGGCTTCTAGTCGCTGTTTTTTTTTGTACGCGGCCAATATAGGATCTTTCACCCACGTACTTGGTACAAGAGATATTAATTGAGAAGAGCCTTCTATAGTTAAAACAATGCAATATGGCATTTTGTCTAGCAAACTTTGGGAAACTGTGGACAATAAATCAAAGGGAGACCATTTTAAAAAATCTGTTACTTTGTGACGACTTTACGTAACATGTCCACACAATGTCGACACATTATCGTAACTTTGTAACTTGTTGTGACGAAAATATTTTTCAATTAACAAAAAATATTTTTCTTTATTTATCGTTAGTACGGTTAATACGACTAAAATAGTTAGTTATTAGATATTCCACTTTATTATTGCATTCAAATAGAAGCTTTTGAGAATAGAAAATAAAAATATCATTAAAATAAAAACAATGTGTATTTTAGTCGGAATGGTTAAATTATGATATTAATGTGGCGCGACGATAAATTTCAACCTTTCCCACTAATTACACGATGGATTTAATTTCCCATTAAGATTTGAGTACTGGAAACCATAATAATCAATAAAAACAAACTCTTTGTTTACTTATCTAGGTGATAAAATGGTTGATTCTTTTTTTTATAATTCACGTCAGTTCACAAGTCAATGTCAATATGTCAACGAATGAACGGATAAGAGCAATAGAATGAATGATTTGTGGGAACTGGTTAAAATATGGTAACAATGTTAAGACACCGCGACGTAAATTAGAAACCGAATGTTACTGTGTCGACTCGTCCCCAATTTTAGTTGCAGCGACTACTCTAACACGGAACGGCGACGAGATTATGTGTCGAGAATAAATCAGTGTACACACTAGGTGTCGAAACTGTTACGTCATGTTCCCAAAAATGGCTATATGGGCGGTTCTGTGAAAAACAAAATACTTTAACATTATAAACTCACGCCCTTTTCCCATGTTTGTTTTTGTAGGCAGAAACCACAGCGATGAAGCTGGTTCTTTCATATAGCATAGAATTGTTGAGAGTGACTTCGATTTTCCAAAACACATAACCCTCCTTTTGGGCTTCGCCGCAGTCGGGTAAAAATATGTACAGACGCCAAGCAGATCAAGCTACTACAATCTGCCCTTCTTTAATAGATTTTTGACTTTATCTCTGAAACATTAGGTCCATGGGGGAAATTCTCTGTATCTAAATAATCTAGTCAATCAGTACCTAGATATGTCATGGGTTTGGCTCATTTTCTTTATTATAAAAAAATAACAACAAGACCATTATAATTATTTCAGGATACGCCTCCCCCGCTGCCCGCGCGTACCGGCCACTATTACCCACGCACATAGCTACACCACTAACGTATGTACCATAACTATATAATATTATATACTGTAACTACATACTACATAGATGTTATCCTATTATATACCTACCGACACTGGTTTGTTCACTAAAAACATTGCGGCTTGGAAATCAGTTTACGTTTGAATGTTTTTACAATGGCTAGTTTGAAATGTTTTGTCGAAAAATCAAATATGAGATATGTCGTGTCTTCACGATAATAATTAAAGAACGATTTCATTTATAAAACTGAACTCGATAAGCACACCTGTAAGTCTTCATCATCATCAGCTAAGACATGACTTGTTGCCACTGAAACTGCAAAATAGAAGCCTAGTTCGTATTATGCTTGTAATTAAAAAAGGGCTCGCCCCCTATTACTTAAACATAGCTGGTGAAATGTGGGTGTATAACGGAATACCTCCAGGCAAATAACTTGACCCAAAATGGCGTCGTTCTGCGCAGGTTCTATGCTTGATTTGCATGGGAAGTCTAAAAAACGACTACTGCAGGTTCAAGTTATATGCCGCGTGGTATACACCTCTGTCTAACCGTTCGGGCATTACAATGCGTGATGTTATTTTGGTCACGTATTCCCGTCGACCCCACTGGATTGCCCCACTGGTAGGGTCAACGGGAAAAATCAAAATTGTCGTTTCGTTGGCCCCACTACCCTTTTCAACTGGTGGGGTCAACGGGAAGTCAAAAATTTTGTTCCCGATGACCCCACTGCTTCGCCCCACTGGTGGGGTCAACGGGAAAAATCAAAATTGTATTCCCGCTGACCCCACTGCCATACGCCTTTAATGAAAGAAGAAGATTACGTATAAGGAAAATGGCAAGGACAATTGGGAGATGAGAAACAAGGACGGAATAGTCTCACAGACTACCAGGGGGCCAAAATCATGAAGAAGTATTTATTATCTTTATTGATAGTCACACTTGTATTATTATAAAATTCTGGATTAAAACATAGGCTACTTTTGATCCAGATGGAAAAATGCAGTGTTCCCGCGGGATGATAAAAACCTCCTAAAACTAAAACTAGATTTATCCCAAATTTTGTCTAAATAAAAATAAATTATAATTATTAAGTATTTGCGTGGCTGCGCGAGCTGCGCGCAGCTCGCAGGGCGTGAAGGGGGGGAGAGGGGAAGCTTTGAAAAATGATTTCGACTAACGCATTGCCCCTTTCAATGAATCTGAAAAAAAAATGTTCCAAGTCTCTTAACTTCCGAGATCCGCCTAAAGGGGGGGTGAAGGGGGGCAAGGGGTTCAAATTTGAAAAACGGATTTTACTTCCCCGAGCCTCCTCTATATGAATCTCACGAATGACACCACCTACTTACTACCTACCTTCCTACACCTACCTACCACTTACCTACACCTACCTACTACCTACCTACACCTACCTACTACCCCTACCACCTACCTACTACCCCTACCACCTCCCTACTACCTCCTGCTACCACTAAAAAACATTACCCTAAAGTTTGGTTGTCGTCGCCCCTGAGTTACGCTTCACCCACTCAACCTTCGTTACGCTAAGGAGGTCACCGGCTCGCTTCGCTGGTGTTAATAATCATTTCATTTTTCATAGTTAAAATGAGTCATATTATTATTAGAAACATATCTAAAAATCACGGTTATCGGAGGACAAAAATAGTTTCAGTAATATCTGGGTTAAGATCCAGAACTGTTAAAATACCACCTTAAATTCATGACAGCCTGGTACTTTTTACAGAAAATTACGATTCTTGTTTGTTTTGTTCGTAAGGTTAAGATCGAACTGTTAAAATACCACCTTAAATTCATGACAGCCTAGTACTTTTTACAGAAAATTACGATTCTTGTTTGTTTTGTTCGTAAGGTAAAGACATCCAAAAATCACGGTCATCGGAGGACAAAAATAGTTTCAGTAATATCTGGTTAAGATCCAGAAATGTTAAAATACCACCTTAAATTCATGACAGCCTGGTACTTTTTACAGAAAATTACGAAGAGTTTTTTTAATCAATTCCTGTTGACTTTACTGTCCTGCCCCACTGGTGGGGTCAACGGGAACCATTTTTAACTATTTTATCATTTCCCGTTGACCCCACCGGCCGTTGCCCCACTGGTGGGGTCAACGGGAACAATTTTGAGTTATTTTATCAATTCCCACTGACCCCACCAGTGGGGCTACGGCTGGTGGGGTCAACGGGAATACACCACTAAATTAATCTAGACTTGATTGCAAGTATACTATGAAATAGGCTTGACAAACAAAATTAATTCGATTACAAATTAAACTGATTTCCATGCGTTTTTGAATAACTTGGTGATTCACTACATTGAACACGTGAACTACATTTGTATATTGTCGTAAATTGAACTTAATTAATTTTATGTTAAGGCGAGATGTTGAATGTATGGATTAAACTCCTGTACTAGAACTTATGGAAATGGGCAGGTTGATGTTTTGTGGTCTTACAAACGAGCTTATATCAATATATATATATGTACTAATGTCGACTTTATGTGTCTGATATCAACGTTAATTTTAGAACGAATAAACTTCTAAGATCGTCAACAAACAATTTAAGTTTATTGGTTAGAAACTGATTTATTTGCAATGGAATAAATTAAGTATATTGACATTGTTCAAAACCTCAATATTGGTTCTTTACAAAAACACTCATATTTAATGACAAATTGTATAAATATTGACTTTTCCCACGGCCCAGATTTTTACACCGTTAGTAAGGCCACTAAAATACCATTAAATTATATTAACATAATATAACTGTACCGAAGAATTGTATGATTGTTTAAAGTCCTTCCATTGCTATTTTACTTCTGATTTCACAGAACAAAGACCTTTATTGTAGTTGAAATAAGGTTTAAGTCAGAAGTGAAGTAAGTGTGAACGGACTGTAGTAGAGAAATTATTTATGTCTGTACATATATATACGTTTTATGGACTCGTTCCGCTTACTGTGTCTAGTCCCGGAGCTATGAAATTCGTTTTAAATTTTATCTTGTAAGTGTGGCAGGAGTTTTTACTATTTTTTCAGTACTATGCTCTTACTTATGATATTGTCATGGTTGGTGGTAATTTTTTCGGGTGGATTTTATCATTTAGTCGAGTTAAAAAAAACTTTAATTGTTTTGTTTATTCTAAACCTTATAAAAAAACTACTCACGATTATGTACAACTTTTAATAAAGACGAAACGGGAAATTATGAAAAAAAACCTGATATTTTTCCTGATTTAAGGTTTGGTTTATTAAAACTAAAGTTTTAATATATTTTTTGGGCAATATTCGGATGAAAAATAATTATTGCAAAGTTAATAGAAAAGTATTTACCAACCCACCTGAAAAATAACATCATATTCCCAATCTTTTAACATCTATTTGTACTAAAAACGCGCTTACACTTATATGTATTACGATTATATGTACCTACGTCTATTATTTGACATATAATTCCTTTCCTGTCTTCCATGCGTCAATTCCTTCCAATGTATTGTACAAACATGTCAATTGATACTTCCCTTCTCTTTGTACTTGTCTATTTTTTTAGTTATTTTATGTTATTTTGTAATGTCGTTGGTATGAATATGAATGTTTTATGAAATAATTAACTATGCACATCATCATTATTTATATAAACACTGTTTTAAGCTTTCACGGTTCATAACTATATTTAAAATGTCACTTACGGGATATCTTCCGTGATTACCAATAATAATCACGGAAGATATCCCGTTTACGTGACATTTTAAATATTATTTATATATTTTGTGAATTTAGACATATATATTTTGCATTTTGCTTGGTTAAGATTACACAGATTATAAAATGTATAGCTCCTTGACTATGTTTTGTTCTGACTTTCTAAACTTCTTTAGGTTATTCGTGTCAAACTGTTATTTTACTTTATATTTATTTTACGTTGTACCCGATAAATAAAACATTCATACATCGCCAGCGCATTTATATTTTAACTAATATTCTGCCAAACAGCCTTTTTCTTCGATCTATACAAAATTTTATTTACAAAATAATGGCTTGAATCTAAACTTCCAATTGCGTGCTAAAAGTTAAGCCTTTTTAAACCGTAACATTCCTTTGCATTTAAAAAACAAAACATTGACAAAAAACATTACCCCCTTTTTGGGCTCCGCAGCAGTCGGGTAATGAAAGCAGCTAACGTTCACATTTTTAGCTTTTGCTATATAATTTTAATTATGTTTTTTTACAATATTATTATTATTATAAATCATACAGCTTTTAAAGTATTATTGATGCGTTTCGTTTTAAGGCTAATACTAATTTATTTGGTAACGAAAAAGGATAACAGAAAAGGGCGTTTCTAAAAAAAACATTATTTGGAGAGAGAAAAAACCGGCCAAGAGCGTGTCGGGCCACGCTCGTGTAGGGTTCCGTAGTAATAATTCTTTTTTTGTTTGAAATACGGGCCAATGAAGCTTGACCTCTGGATTGTATAGGCGCTCATACGATTCAGGGACCAAATTATATTGGTTAACTGCAGTTTCCATCTGTTGTTTCCATCCAAGTTCAAAATAATTTTCCTAGAAAGTCCTTATAAAGTTCTACTTTTCAGATTTTTTTCGTATTTTCTAAACTTATGGTTCAAAAGTTAGAGGGGGGGGGACGCTTTGTTTTTTACTTTTGGAGCGATTATTTCCGAAATTATTGACATTATCAAAAAATGATTTTAGTAAACCCCTATTCATTTTTAAATACCTTTCCAACAATATATCACACGTTAGGGTTAAAATTAAAAAAAAAATCACTTCCCACTTTACATATAGGGGGGCTACCCTAATAAAACATTTTTTTCCAATTTTTATTTTAGCACTTTGTCGGCGTGATTGATACACATATTGGTACCAAATTTCAGCTTTCTAGTGCTAACGGTCACAGAGATTAAGCGAGGACGGACAGACGGACAGACAGACAGACATGGCGAAACTATAAGGGTTCCTAGTTGACTACGGAACCCTAAAAACACTATTTAAAAATCTGTAAAGCAAGTAGATAAGACCTTTTGCATGAACCACTACATCCTCAGATTTTATCAAAATACTCTTTCATACAATTTAAAGAATCGCCTTAGTTTGTCCTTTTACTTTTCCTTTTTCGAAAGCCTTTACTTAAACCTTTCGGGAAAGTTCGGCTAATCGAACTCACTCGAAGTCTAACAAGTACTTAGTTTAATTATAATTTGCTCACATCACTCATCGAAGACTGACGCATACATTGAATATGTCTCACCGAAAATACAAACCAAAATTGCTACGAGCCAAAATGTTTCATAGGATTTTTTTTATGTGGCAGCTTCTTTTATTTATGTTTAATTTTAGGTCTTGTAACATTGATATTTGTGATTTGATTGATAATAATGATAGGGCAGTCCAACCCTCGTGTCTTGGAACTATGTGGTCCTTGGTTCAATTTCTTAGTCGAGGTAAATGTTATTGGATTATTGCCAATAGCAGCCCAAAGTTTGGAAGTTGGCCTTATAATACCACCGTACCCTGGAAAGCACGTTAAGAGGAAATGCGAGTGCTGTCTCTTTCTACTATCGCTGTCTCTCTCCGTCCTCCTGCCCTCAAATTCGTGCGATAAGGACAACTATAGAAAAAAGTTAGAATTCGAGGTTTGGCTCTCGCCTATTTCCTCCTCCAATATTGAACCAATTTAAAAGATATTTTAGACAATGAATAAGGAGGTTATATACTACGCCGCTATTTTTTTCTTTTTTCGTTAATAGTTGTCAAATTTGTACACTAGGACTCTGTTAACAGCGATTTAAACAAGCAATTTTGAGCATTTTTTGAGGCTTCTAGTGCTTATAAAAATAATTTATCACCAAAAAGGAAAACATAGGGGCATAGAAATAGTTAATATTTATTATTCTGTAAAAAACCATTGCTCTAGGGTCATTAACCAAAAAGAAAACAGGCGAGAGCGTTTGTATGGAGAAAAGACCACTCGCGTTTCCTCTTAAGCCCTTTGGTCCTGCGCCTGATATCTCTCCGACTATTTCGGATTGCGAGTGAGGGAAGTTAGTGTGCGTGGGTACCGGTGTTTGGGCACTTATTGTACACTATCATAATGCCTCCATCAATGAGTAGTATCTGCTGAGATTAAAACGCCAGGACAAAAAATAATCATAAGGACTGCTAGCAATATTGTTGTATAAAGTAGAGAAAGTTACGGCTGCCTTTAAAAAAACTAGTTTCATGTAAATGTAGAACTGTAATCAAATTAAATCATAAATATCAATGAAATTATTTTTAAATGATTTTCATTGCGTTTATTCGCTTTTGACAATTAAATAACATAGTTTTTTACGTACCTATCTACTAATTGCTCATTTCACACATTCTGCTAGCCCGATTATCAAGACAGCGAAAAATATATAAAAAATCTTTATTTAAAATTGGATTTTCGGGTAAAATTAATTTATATATTAGGCTAAGTATCTGCATATCATTAAACTTTTTTTAACGAGTGTGTTAAATTATATATTAGTGCAATATTGTTATAAATGGTTCGCGAAAGGAATCTTGCCGGTATGTGATCGAATTGTTTTTTTTTTATTAAGTTTTGAGATCTGTTATTTCGAAAAAAATATGCGGCAACTATATTTTTAATTTTTAAATGTCAATCCAAAGCATATTATTAGACTTAGGTATAGTTTGTAAGTGATTATGTACTTATAAAAGTCAGACAGATAGAGAATACCTATAATTATTGTATTTTAAGGGTGAAATTCGTTTAATATAATGTTGGTATCCAATCAGCAACTTTAATACAGTCGAGTATGACAGACGACACATTTACCGAATTTCAGTCATATTGAAAATATGTTTTCACCCAATTTTCAACCTTATTCCTCAGGATTAAGTTATAAAAATTATCATGATGAACTAAGGTCATAACATTTAGATTAAGAACCTTGAATTGTTTATATATATTTTGTTTAAATAAGCTAAGCACCCCCACCCTCCCAAACTTGAAGACGTGATAATTATAAAGTGATCAGGAATACTAATTATTATGACAGTTTTTATAATAGTAAAGTGGGCCTGGTTATCACTTGTACTGAATGGAATAGACAAATTATAATCTACGCCCATGATCTGATCTTAACAGAAAATGAAGGTTACATAAAATATGTAGATAGTTTAAATTATATATTTACAAAGGATAATATTGCATTGACTTCAAAATATGTATGAGAAACCTCATCTTTGAGTAACTTGAAATGTCTAGTTTGTTTTACCGTAAAAGGGGATTTTTCAACCCCAAAAACGACGACAAAAGACGGTATCGCCAAAAAAAAGAAAAAGTAAAACAACTAATCAACATGTCTTGCATAATTCAAATCATCCATTTTTTTTAAATAATACTATATCCATGAAATAAATTGTTAACTTACTCTAGTTTTATATTCCAGAGAGAAAACAGAGAAATACATTTGTATGGGATAAGTACCAGTAGGCTTTTCTCAGAAACCATGCAAAAAACGGTCATCAAACCTTGTAAAGTGAATGTAAGCTCTAGCACACACATACATATAATAATGGTATCCTACTGAAGCTATTCAGACAATTTTCATTATATACAAGTGAAAATAAGGCTCAATTTGTCACAAAATGTAAATGGAAACATTGAAACTAAAGTTACATAAGTACATAATAATCTTTTATACTGTGCGTACTATAGATTTTGTAATAGAGTAGTCACGTAGTTGTATGTTAACGTCATAAGATGTATTAATAAACTATTGTGTACTTATTAAATAAATTATGATACTAAATCTTTGCATAATTTGAGAATAATAAAAAGATGCATAATATCTGTAAGTGGTAGAGGTTTGGTCTTACCGGTTTAGACAGATTGGGAATGCGGCTCTGAACACCGAACTGACAGATTATGAACTAATGGTTACAGTGTGGAAGGGGGCAGGCGCATAGACGGTTACCATGCATAGTACATCATGCCCAACTCTGCAATATAGAGTTTTATCAATAATAATAAAAAAATCGACTGTTCCTTACATTTTAACCGTCTAGGTATTACAGATTTGTAATAATGAGCAGTTTCTTTTTCGTATTTGTGTAGGTTTGTAATAATGTACTGTACGTGGTACCTAAGCGTTTGTGCCTCGATGTACTTCCACCATGTATCTAAAAGTTTAATATCGGCTGGCGATTCGAAATCTGTCCGAATCGATTTGATAAGAGCTTTAAACCATAGTATTTTTTGTTGATAATATCGATTGATAACCAAAATAATTACTTTATAAAAAATCTTCATTTTCCTTTTTAAGATTCTGCATTATTGTTCTCATATAAAAATAAAATCAGCATTTTCTCTGTGTACTTAAAAACCTTAGAATTACAAATTAATCAAAGATTTAGTAAAGCGTCATCTATTTATGTATGTATAATCTATTGAATAGGGGAAAGCACAAATTTCAAAAATAAAAGGAACACTCATTTTCTATAATATATCGTGGTCGTCGTTTTATATAAAAGTAAACTTCCATTTTTTATCAATGTTGTATACGTTAGATCACAGAATCATTATGTACTATGTATGTAATATATAACCAAAAATAATCGAGTGTTTTGTATAAAATCTCTTCGAACTGTTTAAGAAAGGTAGTCTTGCTTTGTACTTGTGCCGATAGGGCTTCACGTGGTGTGAAATAGGAGAAAGATTTTTACTAAATTCTCATATTTTGGAATACCAAATGAACCTACTTTAATCTAAACAAAATCAAACTGTAATTTGATGCATTAAATATTTGAATTTAAAAGTTAACGACATGTTTCTCTTGTCAAACTTTATTGAACTACCTACATTTCATTTGACATTTCAATGACATAAGACCTTCTTAAAAAGGCAAAGATAAACATTCAATTATTCCTATTGAAAGGCGAAAGGTTGTGACTTCAACGAATGGCTTGAATTTGAAGAGTTTATCCGCGAAAAATGTTTATTTATATAAAGTTTATTGGATTGTCTATTATACAAAGTGAGACTGTCTTTCAGACGAGGCTTATATGTACTTACACCTGATACTGTAAGAACTTTATCATTGCAATTGTAAACATTCCATTGCTTGTGAATTTGATGTTTTATTTATACTCCTTTTTCCTCTAGATCTATGTCCTAACCTAGACCATGCCCAGACACTAAAATACCACACACAAACAACACACAACTTCCCATTTGCGATTCACACATCATGATCTTCATCATTCCAGTCAAAAGACGTCCAGTGCTGGACATAGGTCTCCCCCAGGTGACGCCACATTGACCGGTCCCGTGCGTCTCGCATCCAGCGGGTCCCCGAAAGTTAGGCAGGCCTACTAATTCAATGCCCTTTGTGACTGTTAAATAAAAATGTTTAATGTTACATTTTTATGACGGAATGATCGTAAAATTCTTCTGCAATGTAAATTGTTAAACTGTATCAAAGTGGACAAAAACATTTCCTAGCCGCTAAGGTATGATTGTTTTTGGTGGGTCTTTTCGACTAAAATGTAGCATAACACTAAACACTTTTCTGTTATGCACGGGAGTCATACACACATATTATAAAAGAATGAAATTATACAACACAATTTACTTAAAATACTACTTTATTTCTAAGTAACAAAATCACACAGTACATAACACGAGATTCTTATGTTCCACAATCTGAACATATTTAAAAACTACATTCAATGAGATAATTTTTGATGAGATGGCACAAATTACATTCGTTTTTTGCCACACTTAGTATTATTTTATTTATAAAAATAATTTATATTTGTTTTATGTGTGACCCTGAAAATATACACTTATCGGAAATCATAAATTAGATCCTTGTTTTGTAGGATATGTCAGGACGAATATTCGGGCAAAAATTATCCTCGGAAGAGCTTTTCTTAGTCCGCGGTCATCAAAATGGTGTCAATTTTGGTGTATAGCAAGAAGACGCTAAAACTACTTAAAATTAGAATGCTGAGTATTTGTGCAAGCTCACTCGCATAATTAAATAAATTATTTTGTACCCATACCTACAAACAAGGTCAAATTAACCTTTTTAGCGCCACAGTCACGTATAGACGACAAGCCGAACAAGCAAAAAAGTGCCCTAAGTCTGTCGACTTAAGGTACTTTTTGGCTTGTCGTCTTACTTGACCGTGGCGGTCAATGGGTTAAATTAGCTAGCGAAACACCCTCAAGAATTATCTCTCAGGCATTCTGTTTTCTTCACGATGTTTCCTTCACCGAAGCACCTAAGCCGAAAAACCTAAGGTGCTCAAATACCGTAACTCAATTTGACCCTGTATAATTCTACTTACTACTAAATCTACATACAAGTCTTTAGATTGTAGAATTAGTTAGTAGGTGATAGACATAGCCTGAAATTGTTAGACTTGACAACCGACTGTAAGGTACCCAATGGAAGGCCAAAATCTTAATCTTTATCTATAATATGTATGTATTTAGAAATATATTATTATGTTTATCAGTTGTCTAGTACCCATAACACAAGCTCTGCTTAGCTTGGGACTAGATGGCGTTGTGTGATAGTTGTGGAATATTATTATTATTATTATTAAAACCAGGGCCAAATTTCAGCCCTTTAGAAATTAAGTGAGCTTGCCGTATTCAAAACACCTAAAACAAAACTAAATCTACACACATTTAGTGCAAAATATCACTGTTAAGCCAACGTTGAACAAACTAAACTAACAAAGCTGTATAGTCACGATCTGTTTACACTTAACAAAACTCAAAAGTGATTTTCTCATGAAATAGGTAACGGTTTGTTTGTGATAATGAAAAACGTTTAAGAATATAGTAGGAGAAAGTCACTGTTAAAAGTTGCTGCGTGTATCCTTACAACATAATTAGTGCTTGTGCCAGAACAAGAATCTTTCGCCACGTGATCAAATTCGAAACTGAAGACACCATTTTGTATTTTTGTTCAAATAATTTTATTAATTATTACATTTGTATATTATACCAATGTCGTGTAATGGTGTGCAGCATTCTAGGCGTCAAGTAAACCGACCATTTAAGCAACACGTTACGACACTGCACTCCAAAACACAAATTACTGACGTAGCTCAAAACCCGCGAAGCTGAAGCAGGACTGGGCCTGTCACGTCTACCAGCCTAATAAACTGCGGGCCAAAATAACCACTTTGTGGAGCCCTGATACAGACCTCGTAGAAGATGGCTGGACGGGCCGGACAAATCAAACAATCAACTTAAGCCAGGATCGAACAAGCGAAAATCGTTGGGAGAGGCCTGTCATCATCAGTATCATAAATACACAAATGTTTACTAATAGCGTTTCAGTCTACATCATTCGTTTCCCAAAAGATCTTTTTAGAACTCTAGCAACCAAAACTTTTACAAGCGACAACCTAACCTCAAAATAATGCCGATGACAGCTGCTTACGTCATAATCTACAGTTTTGTGACGTCAGCTTCGCAGTCTTTTTCTTTGCTCTTTATCTTTTTGTCCTTGCCTCCGATCTCCGCGTAGATTTCATCAAGAGACCTCATCTTGGTCTCTGGGACTACGCAGGCTATGTAAACGGTGCTGATTAGGCATATGCCTGAGAACAGCCAGAATATGAAGTACAGGCCTACGGAAGCCATGAGTGGCTGGAACACACGCAGCTCCACTGACATTAGACTGCAGGCGAACGCGATTACTATTGCTGTAACGGTGCCGCGTAACTGAAAAAGAAAGAGAATTTTAACATAATTCGTCTTCAGAATAGTTTCTTTACAAATTGGATTTTATCAGCTTAGAGTAATCTAAAGTCATCTTACAACAGCTGTGAAAATAATGCAAGGGTATACTATAAGTTCACTGCAAAATTGTAAGAGTTATCCAACTTTGATCATAAGGGCCTGCAGGACGACAGCTCAACTGCGTCGATGGCATGCTAAACTTGAGTTTGATCGTAAAGACGGGCAGCGTTTATAGATTTCTACCAGAAATTTCTCAGAAGCAGCTCGGAGTCAGCTCTTGCGTACGGTGTGGTGATGCCAACCCCTTACCTATTTATTTTACGTGGGACTTTAAATATCTGGCGAAATGTGGGTGTATTTTTGGGGACAGCTTTACCTAACCTTTTGGGGGTTATAGGTGTAATGTTATGTTAGTACCAACCTGGAAGGAGAACATCTCGGTCATAATGACGAAGGGCACGGGCTGCAGGCCGGCCGCGTCGCAGTATATGCACAGACAGAGCGCGACGATGGGCAGCCATGATGCGGTCTCCGTCCCTTGCTCCGCACCCTCGTGTGCGTAGAACCATGCACCGAGGGCACACATCGCTATACCGGAAACCAGGCAGGTTGTACCGAGGAGTGGCTGGGGAGAAAAAACTAAATTTTAAGTACGTAACCAGGCATTATATTTTGTTTTTAAAGAAGCTGCTGACTGACAAAGACAATGATTGTCATCATTGTCGAT
The DNA here is from genome assembly GCA_949316265.1 of Diarsia mendica. Taxonomy (NCBI): domain Eukaryota; kingdom Metazoa; phylum Arthropoda; class Insecta; order Lepidoptera; family Noctuidae; genus Diarsia; species Diarsia mendica. The sequence continues at coordinate 13,015,971 of OX438898.1, read as the reverse complement.
CAGCGGCTTCTTTCTCACGTCAGGTCCGTATTGACAGTCCGTATAATTTTGTTAGGTAAGTAGTTAGTGCAACTTGTAGGGGATCACTTCATATAATATCCAGTTTCTTAGGCTCATCAGTAGCTAGTAGAGCTAGCCTAGCCAAAAATGATTCCCCCTCAGAGCATATCTCTCTATAGCACATTTGTACCATACTAGACCTTAGTACAAGCAAGACCCCACGAAATGCAACAAACCCAGCTTGCTGATTAGCGTCAGCAAGCTCCAGCACTGGCGTCGCCAAAGATGAAACCCCCATTTTTTGAGCGTAGCGGAAGAGAGTGTCAAACTTCTACTGACTAAAAACCACCCATGTTACTTCTTAGCCATTTAGGTCCGGGGCCGCGGTATCTCTTTCTAACAACCCGCAGCCAGATGAAACCCTCAGTCCACACTTCTCTAATAGGTACTAGGTACCTTAGAATCAAAGAATTTTACCTTTCTCCCAGTCCTTTCTACCAGACTAGAGGCAGTGCAAGATCCCACGAATTGCACCAGTCCCAACACAGCAGCTTGTTGGTTGGCAGTCAGCAAATTATCAGCGCTGGCCTTGCCGAAGATGAGGGATGCGAAGTGAAGGACGGCAAGGCAGCCACACAGCTCCCTCGCTACCGTTATGATGAGGACTATACGGAACGCGCGGAAGGTACTGCGGTCTGTTACTGTGGAAGAAAGGTTAGGTTAAGTTAGGACCAACCAACGACTGGCTATATAGCACGTTTTCAGTAACACTATGTATGTCCGAATTCAGGCCCAGGTTGGCCGCTGTAGAAATAATCTGGCCAAATGTCATCTAACCAAAATAGAGACTACCCTCTGTAGGATATGTCCCACCTCCTTTACTGTCCATACTGCACAACCGCCTCTGCAGCAATCAGGATTTCTGATAAATGACTTCGAATTCCTGGGGGCTACATACTGGGCGGATACAATTTGAGTCCACCGATCAGCATGCAGACAATGAAAAAGTAACACTCAGCGATCTAAATAAATGTGTCTAAACTCTAAATAATATCGTGGTGTTGGCAGAGCCGGGCCCTTATAAAGGGCTTTTTTTTTGTTTTAGATGTAGCCCTACTCTAGGATTTATCCTGTATCGTGAGTGCGTTTACAAACATTTAAACACACTTAAAGCCAGACCCAGAACAAAGTTAACTGTAGGACATAGGACATACCGTCATACCACAGAATACATAATAGTACTACGTACAGAAGGGACACTCCCTTCCCCGCGCTCATATTAAATACCGCACCTCACCTCGCACTTCGTAGTATTCGTCGAAGACACTTTACTAGAGTTTACGCACACATTTGCACGTGCACGTCGTGCACAAACGTTATTTGTTTATGTAGTAGTTGGTGAGGCGTGTAAATAGCCTGCACCTTTGTGAAGAATGTAAGAAAATTTGAAATAAGAATATACGGCGGATGTGTAACAAAATAAATTAATTTCCCTTCTGATGAATCCTCGACAAACCAATACAAGAGAATTATTAGCAGCAAACATGCCCACGTACCTTGACAATCCAGAGATCCCACTCAGACCCAGGGAGATGGGGGATACCTCGTTCATGCGCACTTGCAAGTATGGGCTGCCGGCCGGCGAGCTAAATCTTCGTGGATCCGCCGGTGGAATGGTGAAAACTCCAAAAATCAACACTGCACTATAAGTTCTCAATGAAGCACAGATGCAGGTCCATTTATTTTACGAGTATCGTCCAGATTTCAACAAAAAGGGATTTTTTGTAGCGGAGCGCGTAGGAGCACACACCGTCTTGTTCAAACGGTCAAGGGGAGCTGTCAGCTCGCTAGTGCCATCTATATGTGTGCCCTTGCGGAAAAAACTCAAGAAAGTCTCGATACATGGGCGCTGCTTACAGATGGCGTGAGGATTCATCAATTGAGAAGTTAAAATATTTAATTTGAAATACTAACATATTTTATGATATGGAGAAATCCTAAATTATTATTATTTTATTTTTTATATTAAAAAAGGCATTGACGCTTCACCATGCTCGGGGGCTTTGGAAGGACGCAAGTGCTTTCAGAAAGGAAGTGAAAAAATTATAAGTATTTACTAACCTAGATTATGATCAGAAAAACTTTAAGCTTTACGACTGAATGCGAGAAACAAACGATATAAGTTATTTAAATATAATATTTCCTAAACCTTAAGACTATGAATTTCGTGTAAGAGTTAAACTTTATTGCGTTGGAATAGGATATAATTTAACGACGGCACGTTTAAAGTTACCGAACTTCGTTTTTACCATTGCAACACGAATGACATTATCCGTGCCTTTATAAACCTCAGTTATAACTCCTAATGGCCAACTTAGAGGAGCTGAATTATCCTGTCCCACGAGTACGACAGTCCCAACTTCTACGGGTTTGTCCGGAGTTGCCCATTTCTGCCTGACTTGCAGCGTATGCAGATACTCTAGGTGCCATTTCTTCCAGAAGGATTGGACCATACTATCTAACAACTGTTTGCGCTGTGATAAATTAATGCGCTGACCAGACAAATCGGCTGCCGGCAAGTACTGCAGTGGAGTCGACATCAAAAAGTGAGCGGGAGTAATAACTTCGGGATGGGGATCGGAAGACAAAACGCTCAGAGGGCGCGAGTTCATAATGCACTCTATTTGAATGAGTACAGTTTGTAACTCCTCATAAGTGAGAAGCTGACTTCCGATCACGCGATAAAGATGCGTTTTTAATGTTTTGATATTCGCTTCCCACATGGAACCAAAATGTGGGGAGCGAGGTGGAATCATTTTCCACATTATGCGGCGGGTTGATAACTCATGTAAAAGAGACGAATTGAAACTTGAATTTAATAAGAATCTATAAAGCTCATCTAGTTGGGCCTTAGCACCAACGAAATTAGTGGCGTTGTCCGAATAAAGACAAGATACTGGCCCTCGACGCGAGATAAAGCGTTTAAACGCGGCTAAAAAGGCATCAGAGGTTAAGTCAGAGACTAACTCTACATGGACGGCCTTGGTTACTAAGCACACGAATAAACAGATATACGCCTTCTGGGCGTGCTGGCCTCTGCGTCGAGTGAGGGTTATGCGTATGGGACCAGCATAATCCACTCCAGTGTGGACAAACGCCTTCGCTTCCGATACTCGGTACTCAGGCAGGTCTGCCATCACTGGAATGGGATGCGTCGGATTTACCCGAAAACATGTGTTGCATTGTCGCAACTTGGACCTAATGACAGTCCTGGCATCTAGTATCCAAAATCGCTGTCTTAGAATAGACATGAGTAGTCCCGGTCCAGTGTGACAATTCATCACATGGTAATGACGGATTATTAGATCCACGATATGATCATGTTTGGGAAGTAAAAAAGGATGCTTAGCGTCAAATGGAAGGTGCGACTTCGAAAGCCTTCCTCCAATGCGTAGTATTCCCTCTTCATCCAAAAAAACAGCTAAACTTTGGAGTCTCTTTGAAAGCAATTTCCCAGATTTAATGAGCTTAATGTCATTTGCAAAGTACACAGATTGCACAGCACATACTATCGCTCGTTCCGCAGCTGACAAGCCCTGAATAGAACGAGGTTCACAATGAACCTTTGGTCTAGCAAATTTCAATATATAGGAAACAATGCGCAACAATTTATCACTGTTAAGACATTTACCTTGTGCTCGGGAAGTTCCCCACAATTAATAGGAGAAAACGGTTTAACGGGCCAATCCTCAGGAGCACAACGAAGCCAAGAGGGGCCGTCCCACCAAAGTTCATGTGACATTAACTGGGAAGGAAGGATGCCACGAGATAGACAGTCGCTTGGATTCTCAACACCTGCCACATGGTAAAAATGTTGAGAACCCAAGTTCTCCTGACATTGAGCGACTCTATTGCTGACAAAGACTGACCAGCGGTGTGGAGAAGAGTGTATCCAAGATAAGGCTATCATGGAATCCGAAAAGGCGTAAATTCCTGCAATAGGAACACGTAAAGCGTAAGTATCGCGAACAGTTTTTACCAATTTTGACATGAGCACGGCGGCACACAGCTCCAGGCGTGCAAGAGTTGTGACTTTGGTAGGTGAAACCTTTGATTTCGCACAAATTAAGCGGACTATGACACCAGATGGACTAGTAGAGTGTATATAAATCACACACCCGTACCCACCCATACTAGCATCAGCAAACGCGACTATACGAACAGAACAATCATCGCTAACACCCACATGGCGTGGTATGCGTAATGTATCTAGCAATGGAAACTCTTGCATGAGAATCGAGAAACGTTTAAAAATGTCGTCAGGAGCGGGATCATCCCAGCCAATATTGCTCAGCCATAACTCTTTGATGAGCAACTTGGCATAGAAGATCACTGGGGCAACCAAACCGAGAACATCAAATAAGCGTGCGACTATCGAGAGTATATTTCTCTTAGTACATTTCTCAGCCACTCGAGCGGAAGTGAAGAAGAAATTATCCTGAGAAGGTTCCCACGAAAGGCCTAGAACCTTAGAAACATCACTCCCAGCGTGAAAATCGAGTGACTTGCGATGCGAGTCAGGAAGACTGTTTAAAAGAACGGGTGAATTGCTACACCATTTAATAAGGTCAAAATCGCCCGATTTAAACATCTTTATAAGATCATGCGATAGCTGCATGGCGGTATCTTCATTATTCACAGAATACACCAGATCGTCCATATAGAGACTGGTCTCTGCTACTTTAGCAGCTTTGGGATAATGCGGACTGTCAGAGGCCAGCTGTCGCACAGTGCGCATAGCTATGTATGGACTCGACTTAAGTCCGAAAGGTAAGCGATTAAAAGCAAAGGTTAGCACAGGTTCGTTCTCATTGAATCGAAACAAAATGCGTAGGTATTTACGCTGGTCAACGGGTACACCAACGCGTAAATACATTTGTTTAATATCCGCATTTATAGCGATGGGAAATAATCTAAAATTTATTAAAAGAATAAACAAATCTGTTTGTAAATTGGGACCAATATGGAGTACATCATTTAAAGATAATCCTGTATGAGTCCTAGCGCTAGCATCCAATACAATGCGCGGCATCGGTTTGTCTGGCCGAACGACAGCGTGATGAGGGATATAATACCCGTCATCGGAAATGGCAGATTCGTCGACTTGACTTAGGTACCCACTGTCAATATAATCTTTGAGCACTGCATTATAATTTTCCCGCAACATCGGCAATTGGCGTAGTTTCCTTTCAAGCGCAATAAGTCGACGGTACGCGGCGGTGCGGGAGTTACCCAACTCGGCGGGATCCTTACTAAAAGGTAACGCGACGGTATAACGTCCCACATCGTCCCGTGACACGGTCGAGGAAAAAATATTCTCACATTCGGTTTCCTCAGGAGATAAAAAACGTTTATTCTCAACTTCTTCCAATTCCCAGAACTTTTGTAATAAATCATTGAGAGCCAATGCCGTGAAAGGAGAGGAGTTAAGTAAATTTAAATTATCACTATTATGCGGAAAATCACCCATAAAGACATACCCGAATGTGGTCAATAATGCAGGTGGGGCGCGTGAACCAAAATCGACCCTATTCCCCAAGTAAATGTACGGAAACAGTTGAGCGCCCAACACTAGGTCAATATCCCCTGGAATATTCCAGCTTAAATCAGCGAGCGGAAGCGCGTGGAAGTCTACATGGCTATCCCAATTAACATGGTGCGATGGTAGCTGGTCCGTAATGCACTCAACTACTAACGCGTGAATAGTATATTTTTGATCCGGATATACACGAGACTCGATATCTAAATGTACGTATCCTATTATCGGTCGCGATACAGAACCAACTCCTTTAACAAAAGAATTACTCAAAGGAATTATCAGTAAATTAAGTTTTCTACAACAAGCTGTAGTTATTAAATTATTCTGCGAGCCATTATCAATTAAGCACCTCACTATTGTTTTGTGACCCGCACTGTCACTTTTAGCTCGCGCATAAACCTGAGCTGTCGATAACAGAACTATCGCCTTAGCCCTCGCTGCATCAGCTGCCAATAACACGGCCGAGTTGTGAGCCGAAGACGCTGGCGTCACATCACACGAATCAGACGCAATCACCTGTTCGGGAATATCGACCTTATTACTATGAGCATAAGAGCGCGGCACCGCGACGGAAACCGGGGCAGGCAAAGACGCACCGGGGGACGAGAGGGGCGAGGGAGGCGCGACGGACAGCGGCGCAGGAGGCGACGCGACGACTACATTGCAATTCGTAGCTAAAACGTCAGCTGTTTGCGGTTTATTTTCTTTATCAAAATGCAATAGTGTATGATGGCGTTTTTTACATAAATCACAGACTGACGTTGACTTGCAGTTACTCAATCCGTGCAATGTGCTCAGACAATTCGCACACCCACGTTTGGATTTAATAAACTCGAACCTTGCTCTAGGAGTCAACGCGGATTTAAACTTAGCGCAGTTGTACAAATGAACATGAGCGTTATCATTACAATACGCGCAGCACGGAACCGCCATCGCAGGTAAACAAGCGGACGAGTCAGCTGACTCGCTCACAACAAACGCTTTTGTCTGTGTGCGTGATTCGCGTGGCGCGGAAGCGGGGTTTCTACTAAAGTTTCTCGCGTTCGATTGAGACAAATTCGAACGTGCCAATATCTTTGCCTGATCTTGAACGAAGCTTATCAATAATTTCGTTGTGGGAATTTCAATATCTCGAATGGAAAGTTCAAACGATTGAATAGTCTGTGAATCGATTTTTCTCATTGCGCAGTGCAAAAGAATAAAATCAGCAAGATCCGTAATCTCAAGTTGTTTCAAGGCAGAAATAGATGCACTAAATGCTTCTATGAAAGAATCGAGACTGTTAGCGTTAAATGAACAACTTTTTAAATCCAATATATTATTTAAATAATGCGTACCTAGTGAGCGCTTCTCTTGATATTTTTTAACTAAACTGTCCCATAAGAACTTGTAAGTATCACCCGTAGGCACAATTCCAGCAGTAATCTTCAATGCGTTGTGCGTAAGTCTACCTACCAAGTACTGCACACGCTGTGAGTCAGTCAGCTGATCATTCTCATGAATATTCGACTTGAACGACTCGTAGAAAACAGGCCAATTCTCGGTTTTCCCGTCGAAAGACGGCAGCGCGATAGGAGGCAACTTTATTTTTAGCGGTTCAAAAAGAGTCTTATAGTTACTACTGGATGTTGATGGTGATTGATTACTGTTTATTTTGTTCCTAACACGTTTAATATGAATGTACAAATCTTCAAAGGACTCTAAACAAGCATAATCGACACTTGTACCAGGTTTTATACTAATGTTTATTTGATTAATTTGATCAACAAAAGATTCAAATTTATCTCGAATGTCATCAATTGTCTCTGACTCAGTCATAAAACTTTCATTTTTTCTCGAATCGAACGACGATATATTTTTTGTTAAATCATACAACCGATTAATGCGTTTAAATAACAATCCTTTCTTTTCATGGAGAATAGTTAGTAAATCTTCCGGCTTCAGTTGTTTGTCCGTCATTTCGTTAGATAACAAACGACAACAATAACAGAAAAATACCTTACAGGCGGTTTGCAATATTATCGCACCTACCAACTATGAGTGGGTATCTATCTAATTACAATTATTGTATTAAAACGCTCAAAGCCGAGATGCGTTGGTAACTACCTACTTATTTTCATAATATCAAAGCGAATTTTTAAATACGGATACCTACATAGAATGAACTTTACCAATAAATACGTAATGTCGTTCCATGTAAATTATGTACTAAAATAATTGAACAGATTTACCAACAACTACGTAAATTCTATTGTCAATTATGATGCGTTTTATAGGCAATGATTTACCAAAAGTTTACGTAAACTAAATACCTATTGTGCGTTATTGAACCTATATGATCTTTACCAAACAATTACGCAAAATCTAGGTAACCGTTTTTAACCCGGTTAGAAGGACCAAATAATATGGTGAGGCGTGTAAATAGCCTGCACCTTTGTGAAGAATGTAAGAAAATTTGAAATAAGAATATACGGCGGATGTGTAACAAAATAAATTAATTTCCCTTCTGATGAATCCTCGACAAACCAATACAAGAGAATTATTAGCAGCAAACATGCCCACGTACCTTGACAATCCAGAGATCCCACTCAGACCCAGGGAGATGGGGGATACCTCGTTCATGCGCACTTGCAAGTATGGGCTGCCGGCCGGCGAGCTAAATCTTCGTGGATCCGCCGGTGGAATGGTGAAAACTCCAAAAATCAACACTGCACTATAAGTTCTCAATGAAGCACAGATGCAGGTCCATTTATTTTACGAGTATCGTCCAGATTTCAACAAAAAGGGATTTTTTGTAGCGGAGCGCGTAGGAGCACACACCGTCTTGTTCAAACGGTCAAGGGGAGCTGTCAGCTCGCTAGTGCCATCTATATGTGTGCCCTTGCGGAAAAAACTCAAGAAAGTCTCGATACATGGGCGCTGCTTACAGATGGCGTGAGGATTCATCAATTGAGAAGTTAAAATATTTAATTTGAAATACTAACATATTTTATGATATGGAGAAATCCTAAATTATTATTATTTTATTTTTTATATTAAAAAAGGCATTGACGCTTCACCAGTAGTAATAGGTAATTATTTTGCGGGCGTTGTATGGAGTGTCCGAGGTGTGGTCATACACAAAATCTTTGTCTAGCGATCGAACTGTGACGTGCAACATAGCAACCACTGCGCCAATGCGCAAGAAATGAGGTGACAACAATAATTAAGTACCTAGGTATACCCACATTAGATGTTACAAACGCATGGAACGTAGTTATTTTGATCTTATGGTCATTTATTTAATTATTCAACTGAATATTACTTTTCTTCTGGTCTTCGAAATTACCACATACTTACACGTAAATAAGGAATTCATAATGTAAATGTTTAATAAATAATGTAAGTAATTAGGTATGTTAAATGGTAATATGGATAACAACTATTTTGTGTAGGTACCTAGTAGGTACACTACCCATACAATGCAATCTCACTAACCAAAGCGTCTACAAAATCATAAGTTATTTCGTCTGGAAGCTTTTCATAACGGTAGGCGATTGGTGCGTGTTAAAAGCGTCGACCCACGTGGGAATGTACATAAACCAAGACAAGCTACACTTTACGTATTGTGATTGTCGCGGCTTTTCTTTGTCAGTGTTTCTAACACAGGTAAGTATACTAAAGCTCACGCACGTAATCTGCCTAGCCTTATCTAAAATTTATTTGGGTCTGCTTCCAGTCTTACCAGGTGCAGCTGAATACCAGTATTTTACATGGAACGACTGCCTATCTGATCTTCACAACCCAGTTAGTACTGGATCGGACTATGAGAGAAAAGGGTAAAGAGAGTGCACTTGTGCCTGTGCACACACTTGTGCACTATAATATCTCCCGCGCTGCAGATGGCTAATCTCCGCTGGGATTGGCCGCCCTGGAGGCCAATTCCGGTGACATGGAAATTATCCCCATGGTCGAAATATCAGTCGAGAAACTGCTTATCTCCGTCGAAAACGAAAAATTGCTATTCTAACGATCTCCATTCATAATTTTTTCGATCGCAAACCAGCGAGATATTACGGCTGGTCCTAAGGTATGGAGATATGAAATCTCCGTTGGAACATCTGTCAAAATTGATCGTAAAACGTACTTTTTGGTAAATGAAGAAGTGAACTTCCCACTTCGAAGTTCAGCGTCAGCTTCTAGTAGCTGCGCCAGCCTTGTTTTTTGTGCTTGCGAAGGGTATTGCCGTTTCTGCTTCTCCGCGCGCGGTTCCATATTCACTTTGGGGAAACTTTTTGTAAAATCCCCGGCACTTTTTTTATTTATTACTAGCTTTTGCAAGCAAAACCGCATCAAAATCCGTTGCGTAGTTTTAAAGATCTAAGCCTTTATATGGACAGACAGACAGCGGGAAGCGACTTTGTTTTAAACTAAGCAGTGATGACAGTACGATACGTCAGAAAAAGAACACAAATAATGCGTTTCGGATTACGGTACTTTGCAATTACTATTTTCAGTAATTATAAAAATAAAACACAGTTACAGAAACACAATATACTAAAATAACCCTTTCTAATATGTTTGCTTGTTTGATAAATTAAACATACGTCATTATTACTAAAAAAAAGAAAAACGTGGCGTAATCGATTATAATCAAAGTGAATCGATAAAAATGGAACGTCTCTTAGCAGAGATTATTGTCTCCGTTGTAAATCTTTCTCCATGGTCAACGAGAATACGATTTTTTGATAGTATCGAGATTTGAACCGGACATTAATGCGGAGATTTGAAACAGAGATCTATCTCCATGGTCGTGATATCTAGCTCGAGCCCGGAATTGAGGCCCTGGCCGAAAAATGGTCAGGAGTACTATTATTATCTCCTTAATAAAGTAAGTACTGGATAATACGGCACTTCTTAATAAAACTGGACAGGGTTGAGACTTTCGGATGAATGTTTTTTTTTAACAAGTATAAAACGTTGACTCTAAGAATTTCTCCTGTAGGCATCGTGGCCCGTGGGCGCGTTTACAAGCATTTAAATACACATACACAAATACCCAGACCCGGAACAACTAGTAGTCCGGTCAATTTAGACCAAAAAATGAGAGTGAAGTTACATAAAGTCCCAACAAGCTGAATTTCTGTGAAATTGTTCAAAACATAATTAAAAACAATGTCTAGAAGTTCCCCATCATTCCCGTTTAAGGAAAGAAAAATATTCGGGGTCAAAGGTCAAAATTTGAGATTTTTTGATTTTTTCTCGAAAACGGTAAGTTTTATCAAAAAAAATCTCAACCCAAAGTTGTAGATCTTAAAATTCTCTACAAAAATGCCTTTGATTATTATTTTCTAAGAGTTACCATTCCTGAGATATCGCGATTCTAAGAGCCTTTATATAAAATCAAAAGGTAACTCACTCCTCACGAAATCTCGAAAACCGCTGGACGTATAAATATAATTTTTGGCAAGGAGGTAGTTTATAGTTAGTAGACGTCCGCTAAGAACGGATTTTGTGATAGGGCTGGATTAGGGTGGTCTAAGGGCCCACGCAAGTTTGTATGAATCAGAACTTGCAAAAGCTCATAGACCACCCTAATCCAGCCCTGTCAGAAAATTAATGCATAGGAGACGTCTACTGACTATAAACCACGTCTCTGCCAAAAATCAAGATTGTAGCACAAAAAATGAAGGACTTTCATACAAACTTGCGAGGGCCCTAAGATCACCCTAATACGGCCCTGTCGCAAAATCCATTCTTAGCGGACGTTTACTAACTATAAACTACCTCCTGTCCAAAAATCATCTTTATGCGTCCAGCGGTTTTCGAGATCTCGTGAGGAGTGAGTTACCTTTCGCTTTTATACATAACTAGCGACCCGCCCCGGCTTCGCACGGGTGCAAATGGATGTTATTATACATATAAACCTTCCTCTTGAATCACTCGCATCAAAATCCGTTGCGTAGTTTTAAAGATTTAAGCATACAAAGGGACATAGGGACCGAGAAAGCGACTTTATTTTATACTATGTAGTGAAGAATAATGTGACTGTTAGAATCGCGATATCTCAGGAATGGTAACTCTTAGAAAATAATAATGTAGAACATTTTTGTAGAGAATTTTATGATCTACAACTTTGGGTTGAGATTTTTTTTGATAAAACTTACCGTTTTCGAGAAACAATCAAAAAATCTCAAATTTTAACCTTTGAACCCGAATATTTTTTTTTCCTTAAACGGGAATGATGGGGAACTTCTAGACATTGTTTATAATTAGGTTTTGAACAATTTCACAGAAATTCAGCTTGTTGGGACTTTATGTAACTTCGAATGTCTAAATTGACCGGACTATAGGTATATTTAGGCCATACAAATATGTGTTCCGTGCGGAGATCGAACCCGTGACACGTAGCGCCGCAGCCCAATCACTCAGCCACTGCGCCAACCGTGTCGATACGACACGTCGTGTTTGTTACTCTTTCACGTAAAAACTTCTGAACGAATTTGAATGAATTCTGGCACAGATAGTTTATAACATGGATTAACTTATAGGATAACTTAACGCATTTAAACTAGTTGTAAGTACTTATCAATTAGGGCCAGCAACAAAAACGGTGAGTTCGATTCGTTTTTTAAACAGCACAAGTGTTACTGTCTTACTAAAAACAGGTTCTAAACTGGAAAAAGGTCCGTTCTCTAACCCAAAAACCTATATTATAAGTTAGTTCAACACAGACGGTCATGTCGAGAGCATTAGTGTGGACACACATAGTCTCCCGACTGTTTGCCATACGTCCCGTTACCCGTCTCCGGTAGCCAAGTACTGGTGACCAGTCGTTTACTTATTGTTAGTGTTACCGTTTGCCTAAGCACACAAAGTAATGACTGGCTAAGCAGGTGTGTTGCTATGCGGTTATGTTCAGTTGTGTTTCTTTGTTGAAGGGTTTTACCGTTTTTACAATTATGAAGGTACCTACCAACTACATTCACGTCGAATTTGCAAATAAGGGGCATAATTATTAGCTTTGGTATTGAAAATGACTAATAATAAGGTACAAGTCGGATAGCCAAAGCTTATTGTCATGTACCTACCTATCAGAATAGGGGGTCCCCTATGTTGTTTCGAACGCCGTTGTTGCGACGCACGCTGTTGCGAATATTTTTTCCACTGCCTCACAGGTTCGAAAGCTCATGGACTCGAATGAAGTAGTCGCGAAAGACGCTGTTTCGAAAAACATTTTCACTGCCTCATACGCTCGAATGCTTGTGATTTCGATATCAGAAAGGGGTGAAAGGCATAGTATAGATTTGATTTAAAAATATTCTAATACCTCCTGCCTACTTCTGATCTCCTGGTAATTTGTGGGACTTAACTAAATAAGTTATTTAAAAAAAAACATGCTTGTGATTTCGATTTATTTAGTCATAAAGTGTAGGTATAGTCGACCAAGAAATTGGTTTACCACTTTTGATGACATCTCCCAGTAACATAATTATTCGCTAAGGATGACAGATTGACAGATTCTGACGTGAAAATAGCACTAAGACTTGATGTTTTGTACGTGCAAATGATATTCAACCTTAGAGTGGTAAACCAATTTCTTGGTCGACTATACCTAAAAAAAAATATTTAAGCAGTAGGTAATTAAATCATTTAATATTATTATTAACAAAGTAACAATAAAAAGTATTAGTACCTCAACTGTATTTTTTTTCTATGAGTAGGTATAGTCGACCAAGAAATTGGTTTACCACTTTTGATGACATCTCCCAGTAACATAATTATTCGCTAAGGATGACAGATTGACAGATTCTGACGTGAAAATAGCACTTGATGTTTTGTACGTGCAAATGATATTCAACCTTAGAGTGGTAAACCAATTTCTTGGTCGACTATACCTACTTAACACAAAACCTAAGTCTGATCTTTATAAAAAATTATCTAGGTACCTAAGTGGTATAGGTAGTAAAGTCCCACAAACTACCAGGAGAACAGAAGTAGGAAGGAGGTATTAAAAACTGGAATGTTTTTTTTTTTAATTACTTATTTAGTTAAGTCCCACAAATTACCAGGAGAACAGAAGTAGGCAGGAGGTATTAGAATATTTAAATCAAATCTATACTATGCCTTTCACCCCTTTCTGATATCGAAATCACAAGCATTCGAGCGTATGAGGCAGTGAAAATGATTTTCGAAACAGCGTCTTTCGCGACTACTTCATTCGAGTCCATGAGCTTTCGAACCTGTGAGGCAGTGAAAAAAATATTCGCAACAACGTGCGTCGCAACAGCGGCGTTCGAAACAACATAGGGGACCCCAGAATAGGTAGGTACCTACGTCTAGTCCAGTAATTTTAGGTTTTGTCTGCGGAAAAAATCCTAGTGGGCTGAATTTTTGCATATACCTTTATAACGGCATTGTACCTAATGAAAATGTGAAAAATCGACATTGATATCGTGTCAGCTGAAGAAGTTATCAATGTCAAAAGGTCACGAAAATCAGTTTTTGCAAATATCTCGCGATCTATTGCTTGGAGGTCAATAGCGGTCATTATAATAATGTTCCTAGTAAAATTATCTACAAAAAATGTTTCTGTATTTTTTCTGTAAAATCAACCGTTTTCGGTGTAGAGTGCTGATAAAGCGACTTCAATGCACTCACATACGGCCGGCATTGTAAACTTACATACCTATAGGCGTTAACTCTATGGCTTTTTTACCGACTTCCAATAAGGAGGAGATTCTCTATTCGTGTGTATATATATATTTTTTTTATTTATGACCGCGCATATCTCCGTCAATTATGGACCGATTTTCAAAATTGTTTTTGTGATCGAAAGGGTATACCTACTCCCGAGGTGGTCCCATTGTCACCCAGTTGGGATCTGATGTTGGTCTATCCATGAGAAATCGTGGACAAATTTTATAGGCATACATTACGTTTTCCATTTATTTTCTGAGGCTGTTCAAGTATTTGTGTCTGATAATCATAATCTATGTCGAAACCATGTTAAAAAAACCGCGTCTTGCATTCTACCTCGGTAGGTGATGAGGAAACGAGTGCTAGTCGCTTTCTCAGCGCTCTACACCGCAAACGGTTGATATTACAGAAAAAATACAGAAACATTTATTGTATATAATTTTACTAATCACAATATTATAATGACCGCTATTGACCTCCAAGCAATGTCGCGAGATATTTGCAAAAACTGATTTTCGTGACCTTTTGACATTGATAACTTCTTCAGCTGATACGATATCAATGTCGATTTTTCACATTTTCATTAGGTACAATGCCGTTATAAAGGTATATGCAAAAATTCAGCCCACTAGGATTTTTTTAGTGTAGTTCTTCTTACCGCGTCAATGTCAATTCAAATTGTCTGAGCTTAAATTTTTCAATGAGTTAGGCATTTTCGGTAGGATCCTTAACAGTTCCTGCGAGGACAGGCAAGACACGATATCAAGAGTCCCATCGTTTGTTATTGTTCTACTTACCGAGTGTTTTGAGCGTGTCGCTCAGTTTTCCTGACTTGCTCTGTTCTAGTTCGAGCAATAGGTTCTGAAGCTCGTTGTCCACAGCTGGCTCCGAAGGCTCTCGGCATCGCAGCCAAGCTAATGCGTCACGAGCTTCCTAAAGGCCAAGAACATTTATATATTCAAAAAAATGTGAAAGTCTGACAACCAATCTTCATCATCATTTCAGCCAAAAGATGTCCACTGCTGGATATAGGCCTCTCCCTGGGTATCGCCATATTGACCGGTTCCGTGCGTCTCGTATCCAGCGAGTCCCCGTAATCTTCACCAGGTCATCGGTCCACAATGTGCCCTGCCCACTGACATTTAAGTTTGGCAATTCATCGGCAACCAGTCTTACCAATAGATTTTTGCTACCCAATACTAACTGGGTTGTGGAATTATTTTCATTTAATTATTCAGCTGCATCCGGTATTCCGGTTCGAGGCAGATGAGGAAATAGGACAACGCGAACAAAATCCGAACATGCGCGTAAGTGCCAATTGACTACTGCTCGCTACTCCAGTTCTTGCGCAACGAGTAAAAATTGGAAAAACTTATTACTTCATGGCTTTACTGAGATGAATAAGATCACATTTTTTTTGTTACATTTTCATCATTTTCTACTGAAAGACGTCTCCTCGTAGACATATTATAGACCTCCCCCAAGGGTCGCCACATTGACTGTCCCGTGCGTCTCGTATCCAGTGGATGCCCGAAACTTTCACCAGGCTATCGAACCATAGATCATCTCTTGAAAAACCTCTCTGACTGATGGACATAAAAGATTATGTTGTACTTATTTTTTCTTGAACACAAAAATTTAAAGTGCTAAACAATCAACTCACCTCAACTTTACCACACTTCAACAAATAGGAAGGCGTCTCCGGCATCGTAGTGAACAGCAGCAAATGCAGTATTGGCACGATCAAGCACACCCACAGCATGCCGTTATAGCTCAAGTATTCCCCCATCACGTATGCAAAAAGATTGCCTAAGTTCTGCGAGAGCACCACAAGGCTCCCAAGAGTACCCCTGATGGAATCCTCGCTGATCTCCTTGATGTAGAGAGGCGTGACTACGTAGGAGCCGCTGACTCCAAGGCCGACTATTGCCCTGGCTGTTATGAGAGCCCATGTTTCGGTTGAGTAGAGCTTTAGACCCCAGCATGCCTGGAAATTTAAAAGTTGCTTTAGTTAGACCATCCTGTAACGTTTGGGATTGGGAGTCATGTTTCAAGTAACACGCCTACAGTTGGTAAAGTTGATGTTTTAATAACAAAATACTGCATCGTTAATTTCCAAGTTAAAGTTTCCTTACACAAATCTGATACAATACAGCATTGCCGAAATACATTTGCCGGCTTCAAAATCTTTCTATGTCGTCTTTACTATCATGCATCTATCACCAAGTTACAGGAACACGATAAAATTACTTAAATGGTAAGTATACAATATAAACTTACAGCCATAGAAAACGACGTAAACATCAAAGCCTTCTTCCTTCCATAGTTATCCACAATGTAGCCAAAGAAGAACACGGTAGGGGTTCCGACAAGGTACACCACTGACGCCATCCATGATATAGTGTCTGGATGCACGGGGGCCGAGGCTGGTGTGTCTCCAGACATGAGCCGGGGGCCCATGGGAGAGATCCAGCCAATTGCGGTGCCATAGGAGAATACTGGTAGAACCACTGTAACGAATAAGAATCACAATTGTAATCTCGGAAGCCTTAGGACACACCGTACGCCTACGCACATCTCGCCAGTTATGTTTTAAGTGCTACAACATGGGAGTCTGGATTTATACCCAAATTCCGAGCTGCTACTGGCAAATTCCTAGTGCGAAAACGCCAATATCGTTTTGCCCGACTCGGTACCTTATTCATGATTAGGACGACACGAACGAGTCAATCAATAACTCTGATTTTCCCACCGCCATTAAGGTAATTTTTTTTACATTTAGAACCGGCTTATGCTTGGATCACCATGCTTGCTCGTAAACACGTGAGTTTAGATTTAAGCATTAAAATTACATCAGAATTAATTAAAAAGCTAATAGATACGTACCTAGCTATGTTAATGAACTTTGTTAATCATTGTTTATCTATTAAATAGGTAATCAAGTAGAATAAACCAGTTCTTTACCTAATTCCTAATGGTATTTGGAGATGTAAACTAGGTGCCTTTGTGATTTTAATTTATTTTTCCTTTTGTCTTCTATACAAAAACTTAATAAGTAAATGGGTAAATAATAATGATAATGCATTACAACAGCAAATATGCACATGAGCTAAAAAGTCTGACAATCATCTTACCGAGAAGTATCGTGTTGCGTACTCAGACAGGCAGTCAGTCCATATAAAACACTATGCCTGAGATTACACGGAAAGAGTCTAAGCAGATCGATTGAATAGAAAAAAATAAACACACAACAAGATGCTGCAACTGAAGTTAACATCGCAAAAGTGAAGGAAATAGTGACTGAAAATTCTCATTCAACTTTGAGAGAGTTAGCCGCCGAACTTTCTGTATCTCACGAGTCGATCCGTACCATTTTTAACCGACTTCGAAAAAGGAGGAGGTTATATGTTCGTGTACATATCGACGCTGGAAAGGAAAAATGATCCAAGCGACATCAGACTAACTTTACAGTAGAGCTGTTTAAAGTTTGAATTTTTTGAAAAAAAATCGTGTAAATTTTTGTAATGGTCCAAAAAGCATAATTCTTAGAAATTTATTTGTTTATTTTTTTATCTACATTATAGTATAAGTAACTATTAAAAATAATGCTTAGTTTTAAAGTTAGTGTCGCTTAGTAAATTTTTCCCTAAAGTAGAAACGGGAAAAATTGACTAACGGACAAGCTTTGATTAAGGAGGGTACGGTAAAAATGTAGTAAATATCTTTTTTTTCTATTTATATCAGAGTAAAAGTTGTATTACCAATATAAAAAACATGTGGAAGTTTAGGCAAAACAACCTAAATATTAAGTTTATGTATTTTTTTCCCGTAATTTTGACATAAAAGTGCCACCGCATTGACCAGTCTCGTGCGTCTCGCATCTAGCGGGTCCCCGCAACCTTCACTAGGTCCACCTAGTGGGAGGCCTTCCAACGCAGCGTCTTCCGGTTTGTGGTCGTCACTCCAGAACTTTTCAGCCCCATCGGCCATCCGTTCTACGAGCAATGTGCCCTACCCATTGCCACTAAAATCTAGCGATTCCTCGGGCTACTGCGGTAAATTTGGTTCTCATGCGGATGTCTTCATTTCTTGCATAATTATCCTCTATCTATCTTCATTCGAGCATACCCCTCTCTGTTGCCTTTTGGGTGATGTTGAGCTTTCTGATGAGGCTCATTGTGAGCGACCACGTTTCGGTCCCGTATGTAATAACTGGCAACACACACTGGTCATAGACTTTTATCTTGAGACACTGTGGTAAGTTGGACGAACAACGACGAACGCTGCCCAGCCGAGTTGGATTCGTCGATTGACCTCTTACTCGAATATAGACCTTCCCATCTGGACCGTTTGTCCAAGTAACATGGGTGGTTTTTAGTCAGTAGAAGTATGATACTCCTTTCTGCTCCGCCCAGAGCGGGAGGAGGCATTTGATGATTTCCCACCCACCAAAAAAAAAAAAAGCTTGATCATCCTTAGGTGCCAGAATGGCACGTTCGCACAGTCACAGTCACTCCTGGATCTGCTATGTAGGTTTTGGACATCTGGATATTTTATATTCGCGCTATTAGGTCATCATTACGGTGGACACAACTGAGGCAAGATCTGATGGAGTTATAGCCTTGCCCTCAGTTTCTCTATATTCTTATTTATAGGAGATCAGAAAATTTTATTGTTTAGCACAAACAACACCCATTTTTTTTTTTGGAGTATGGCAGATAATCAAATGACTCCTCCCGCTCTGGGCGGAGCGGTTGCTGGTGTCTCCAGGAGGCCCGCGTGGAACACGATCACACCTTCGTCACGGCCTGTCTCGTCATAGGATGGACGGCGGGCAGCTAGCCCATTACTCACCGTCCACAGACCGCACCAACGGTGGCCAGGAAACAAACACGTGGTCCCCGACGTCCGGAACGTCTCACGCGGCTCCTGAAAGAAGAGGTTCTCTCTCTCTCACGTACCGTCACCTCCTTTGCTAGCATGACTCCTTCGCAGAAGGTGGCGACGGCGGCCCAAACATCACCCTTCAAGTGCACACAAAACGGCCAAAAGGCTTTTAATACCAATTTTATGGATTCGATTTAAAATTTACGGGATTCCTATTCATTCCTATTTAACCCTTTTCTGGAATGATTTTTCAAAAATGCTGATACATTTGTGATTAGGTATTAATTACCAACTTAAAAGCTAAATACACATTTTCATGGTTTGAAGTGTTTGAACTACAAAACTAATGCGATTCCCACTTTTATCCCCTATTTTTTGCCCTCAGGGTTTATTTCCCAAAACGACTGAAAACCTAGGGTTTCAATTTTTAATTAGAATGATAAACACCAATTTTCATGCTTTATACGACAAAAATGACGATTTTCCATGCAAACTTTGCCCCTTTCTTCACTCCCTTAGGGGTTGGATTTTGAAAAATCCTTCTTTAGCCATTCTCTAAGGACGGATTTTTCGTTATATATCCTTCGTTAGATAAGGAATACGTGTGCGAAAATACATGGTTTAAATAAACTACAAAACCATTTTCCATACAAACTTTGCCATCCTTTTCCATTCCCCATGGGGCTTGAATTTTGAAATTGGATGCCTACGTCATAAGAGGAATACGTGTTTAAGTTTCTGGCCCTAAGGGGGGTTTGGCCTGTCCCGTCGGGGCTGTGGATTATCGAAAGGATAACGCGGCTCCGACACAAGGGCGAAGAAGGAACATGGGTTTGGTTATAGTTAGTAGAAGTCCTACACTCCCCTTCGCTCTGCGCAAGAGCGGGGGGGGGGGGGGGGTTTCGATGATTCTCCACCCACCAAAAAAAAGCTTTGCCTTTTATACAGCAGATATTATATCACACTATACACTTATCAATTTTTGTTACAATGTTTCGAACCGCATGTAACCTTATTAACCTTTAAAATTGATTTATATTAGACTGAACCAAAAGGTACCAGACATTTTGTTTGAATAGTTGGGACTAAGCGTTAACTTACTTTGCTCAAGAAAAATTATTTACTTAGGGTAACTCGATACGTTCCAAGAGTATTGAACTATTGAGACATTTTATCACATTTTTTTTTTTATGAATCATACTATTCAAAATGTTTCACTCTGTCTGAAACGTTTTGTTTTTAATAAAAGCTCTTCGTCTGGGAAAAGTGTGGGTTGGAACAGAAAATAAAATAAAAATATCAGGAAATAAAACCTGGAGCTTTATAAATTTTTGCTCTAATGATGTAAACTGTCAAAAAAGTAGGCTGATCACTTTATCTCAATTTTGAGAAACCTGTGGATTGGAACATTTTTGCACGTACGTCCAGTTGACAACGGAATTGCAGCGTGCGCGTGTCTCCCAAGCGACGACCGGCCGTGCACTGAAGTATCTTAGTTACTTTGAAACTAACTTCACTGCATGCTCAAGCGACTGCTCACGCGTTATCCGTAGGTGTAACCGACGTTTTTTATGTGAATTATTTTAGGTAAAAATAAACTTTGCGCCTGTACGTGACACAACCATAGGATGTAACCAACATTGGATAATCGTATACGGTCAAGTAAAAGTTGCCTAAATAATAAAATAACACTTGAAAACGGCAGGTAAAAATTGACTAACCGACAGTCAGTTGTATTTTTACGCAGGTAATATTTTGCTGAACCAGTTGAATATTAAAAAAAGAAAACTGCCAATTTTAACTAAGCGCCATGTTCGAAAAAAACCAAATCAGCCTAAATTAAGTGATAAAAGAACAAATCCTTTCTGAGGAAAAAATATAGGGTGAGGTGGTCAAAGATGAACCACTTATTTTCAAACCCATGCAACTTTTTCTGAAGAAGCTCAAATAAAAAAATAATATAACACAGTAATAGCCTGTTTAACTGACTTTATAAATGCTTTACTCAATACTGTTTATCTGTGTCCACTTTTTGTAATTTGTTGTTTTTAAAAAAAATGGGAAATGGTTCATCAAGTACACCTGAGGGTACTTATTTGACCCGGGGGAGTGTACTGAATGAACCGGGGGGTGTACTAATTAAACCGGGGGGTGTCCTAATTGAATATGCCGTGGCACTAATTGAACCGCCAGCGGTAGGTACTTCTTGAACCGGAGGCAACGTTCACCTAGTAATTTATTTAAGAAAAAAGGTTGCATGGTATCTGGTATGGTAGTGTCTGTTACTGTGAATAAATTATTTTCTATTCTATCTACAAATTGTCAAACTTAAATATTTAGAAGATAATATACTAATTATATTATTTGAGACGAATGAATGGTGACAGCTCTCGCTGGTAGAAGAAAGTAGAAAATATAAAATACTCAAATTATATATATAATATAATAAATACTACTGGGTAAGAAATCTATTTCGGTAAAAATGTCATCATCAAACGGAAAAATTCCGCATTTATTGAAAGCATTAATGATGTTTGTTGGTGTCATGGATTTCAGGTATGCGATGCCAACACATTCTGCAACCTCATAAATGGTAAAACTTTGTCCTGGGTGGCGTAACAACCACGAGTCAATGGCAGAATTATAGTATGCCTTAAATGGCCCATTCAGTCCTACATCTAAAGGCTGCATCTTTGAGGTGGTGTGCGGGTGTAAGGTAAGAATTGTAACACCTGACGCCTTAGCCAAATTCAAAGCCTCTATCGAAAGATGGCTCTCGTGGTTGTCCATAATAAGTAGCGAAGGGTTTTCTTTGGACGATGACGTTACTTTGATGAAGTGGTTCATAACATCAACGAATAATTCGCTATTCATCCATCCACTGGGTGCAGCTAAGCCCAGAGTACCGGTAGGTGCCCCATTTAACATATATGGCTTAAAATGAACCCTCGGAAATACCATTGCCGGTGGCATTGCTTGGCCCAATGCATTTACGATGCAGCATGTTGTCACCAATACTCCTCGTTCGCCACTTACGACTTTTGAGGCATTTCTACCTTTAGCTGCTAAGATTTTTGGTGGACGTTGGACCGTTGTAGTTGACGTCTCATCCAAATTGTAGACACGGAGTCCAATTCCAAAATCGGGGTGACGGCTCGGCTCATAGCTTCTTTAAGATTCTCAAAGAATTTCTTGACATTGTTTTCGTTGAATGCAGTTGCCCTGGCTAGACTACACGCCTCAGCCTTCCGAAGTGAAATGTCTCGATGTCTCTTGCGGAACCCACGCAGCCAATCCCGACCCGCCATTTTATTTGCCTCCCATGTTGAAGGCGTCTTAATGTTGTTTAGCTGGGCCATTTGAAACGCGAGACGACGACATTCTTTAGTTGAGAGACCATAAAATTTGTCGGCACATTCAACTATGTAGTCTTTCAAGCTAAGCTCATGTGCTTCGTCAAAGACTTTTCTCATCTCATAATTAGCTTCCAATTCTGTTGACTCATCATTTTTATATTTTAACACGTATCTTCGTAGAGTCGGATATGGTAGCCCATAAAGTTTTGCAGCTTGCCTAAGGCTTGTACCTGTAAGATGGAGGTCTATGGCTTTCTTCATAATTTCAGCAGTATGGCAGCCTTTTTTCCGTCCCTCGCGACCTTTTTTGTCCCGCCCCATGCTAAAACAAACAATTAAAAAACACTTTATAACGAAACACAAGGGACCGAGCAGTTTTTATCGTTACAGAGAGTTACCGTTGTATGTAGGTATTGAAGAAAGAAAAACAACCAAATTCAAAGTTGGTTCACGACTGACAATACGATGATACCTATGTAGTGTGTTTAGTTCGAGACCATCATTTCCAAGAAAACCACACGTAATGATGCACGTGTTCAAGGCAATTAACAATAACAAAAGCAACTAAAGCAAGACGGTTGTTTACTTTACGACCTCAGGTGCTTCGGGGCCCTCAGAGGTTTAGTCAGCATCTTTTGTAGCCTGATAAGATAACATACACGATAAATAATTTGATTTTGATTTTGATTTTGATAAATAAATAATTTCTGAGTCTAATTAAGGCGACTACAGGAGCTAAATTAGCAACTCTATTTGTGGTGGTTCAAACTTCGTTTGAAATACCTACTGTTAGAACGAAGTTCTAATCAGCTTGCACTACAAAGTGGTTGTTACGTCAGTCACTGCGGGCCGAATAGTGCGAAATTAGTGTTTTTTTGCGATTTGCAAAAAATCTATTGATTGGACTAAAAAAATAAAACACTATTATGCTAATATTTATTTATTATGTTACAAAATGTGATACTATCACCTTAGAGCAACACGGCCCACCGCGCGGTGGCCCGTGTTGCTATAAGCTTATCACAGATCACAAGAAAGTACGAAAAATTCTCCCGGTAGGTATATATATGTGTCTCACTAACGCCGTATGTTATAATGTCATATTAAATAGGTACACCTGCGAGGGGCTTACGGTCTGTAATCTTACCAACATACATATAAAATCATACCTATGTTCAAATAATAGGAAATAGTCACTGCCTCTATGGTCTAACGGTCTGAACCTTGGGCTGGGCAGGCCGTGGTTTAAATTCTCACAGGGCACAGAAATTCGATACCTCCTACCTACCTACTATGAATTTATCTGTGGTACTAATTGAACCATGGTTCATCTTTGACCCCACTTATCTGATTCAATTTACACCCGCTCCTCGTTTTACACTTTAGGTTATATTACCGGTACTCGTACGCACGTGGCAGCTTTTAAACATTTCTCAAAGATAGCTCAAAACTTAGGTCTAAAACCACAACACATTCATATTTTAGCAACAGGCACTAAACTGAAATTAATAAGAAAACTGTACTTACGTTTTATTTTACTTTTCTCCCCAAAATTACTAAATCACTTGTCACAGGTCTGTCACTAAGCGCAGCTTGCCGACGACTGGAGAGGCGCGCTTGGGTGTTTAAACGCACGCAATTATGTATGTTGCACGGAGCGGTAACGTCGCTAGCCGGAGATATTTGTGTGGTTCATTTAGTACACTGGTTCAACATACACCACCTGACCCACTATGCGCCTTACACTATATTGCCAGATACTGGAAAAATTAACTAAGTGGAGTAATTACCGTACGAACAGAAATGTCAAACTTGACCAAAGTCAAATTTAGCATTTCACAATTACGACAACCACCAAATTTTCAAAAATGCTCGAAAATTTTGTCGGTTAGAAAGGAAAAAAAAGTGAAATCTCGCGAATTCCAAAATGTCGAAGCGACATCAAAAGTCGTCGTAGGAGGACGTGAGTAAGACTAAACGACGCAGAAAAATCAGGCGATTCCAACAATGTTTATAACTCAATATGGCCAAAAATGTCGCTTGGATAATTTTTCCTTTCCAGCGTCGATATGTATTATTTTTTTTTTTAACTAATCATTTGGGTATAAAACATGGTAATATGTTTTATACCCAAATCGCTCGGCTATCGCATGAGGGTCGCTGAGGACATGCTAGAACGAGTCAATGCCGAGTGCCGACCCAACATTCATGAAACGCATTGTTACTGGTGACGAGACGTGGGTTTACGAGTTTGACATGCAAACTAGTCAACAAGCTTCAGAGCACGTTCAGAGTGGCGCCTTCCAACTGAACCGAAACCGAAAAAACCACGCCAAAGTCGATCAAAAGTCAAAGTCATGTTGACTGTTTTCATTGACTATCGTGGTGTTGTGCACTAGGAATTCTTGCCGGAAGGTCAAACGGTAAATAAAGAATATTATTTGAGCGTTAGAGAGCAAATTCGACGAAAATGGCCTGATTTGTGGAAAGAAAATTCTTGGATTTTGCACCTTCGCACAAGGCCATCATTGTGAACGAATTTTTGACCAAACACTCAACAAACACCATCGAGCAACCACCATATTCACCAGATAAATATGGCTCCAGCCGACTTCTTTATTTTTCCTAAATTCAAAATATCACTTCGTGGCACCCGTTTTCAATCGGTAGAAGACATACCTAAAGAAGAATTCGCTGTGAGAACCTGAACTCAAATCCGGAAACAGCGTTTAAAAAATGTTTTATAATGATTGGATTATTCGTTGGCGTAAGTGTATCGTTTCTGAAGCAGCATACTTTTGGATGATATATTTGGATATTTATATCATCCAAAAATATACCTATTGGATTTGTTGAATAATTAAGATTGTAGGTACCTACCTACTTATATATTTGATAAATAAATTTGGATGAATAACAAACATTTTGTGTAGGTATTATTGATCTTTTCCCGTTAACTTCCTTGATAGAGCAGTATGATTAGCTTATAGATATAAATATACCGAATTAATTAATAGATTAAATATCATAAAATTACCGGTCACATAAAAAATACATAATAAAGTAATTAATAATAGACTCGTATATTGTAGGATAATAAGATGGCAAAACAAAAAACACTTTAATCAGCTTCATTCAAAACACATAACATTACCAAGTACCTACCTCATCTACTAATGCCAATTGTCCAGATTGCAAACAAGACAATTTATCTGTCCACTAATCAATATTTAATTAATTGTAGTACTTTGTTTGACCAATCGACGGGACACGTGCAGTTGACTCCGTGCCAGATCATCATGGTAACGAGATGGCTGGCCCTGTTGCAGGAGTCAGGGTTACCTACGGAAGCGGAAGGTGCGTTGAGCTAGTGCCAATTTGTTAGGTACCCTAGGCCCTAGATGCAGGGGTACGGACGTACGTACTTTTTAGGCATTATGCCGGTGAGACAGGATTAAATACAGAGCAGAAACTGTATTGTCATGCTAAGAAGAAAAAGGGCAGAATCTCTGCAAAAACCTTGGGAACTGCAAGGGAGCCGCCCGAGGGCACAGTCCTCCGTTCTGGCACAGGCTTACCGTAACAACTTCCACACTCAATGCTTTGGTTATCAATTTGCCGCATTTTGCGTCATTCTGCCAGCATCTTTGCCAAAGACAATGCGAATAAGTCACGTAGATTGGTTACCTATTTTTTTCAATTCTGTAACTGAATCAATCATATCCAGTCTCGCTCATAATATTCTCCATCGATGTAAACTATTAAATCGAGCTGACACGAGAATCAAACCTATAGATACGAAAAACATTACATACAAACAGGGCCCCGAGTTTGCTATTAAATAGTGTCAGAATGGTCTATCATTGATCTCATAATTGTTGATTTTGACAACACCAAACTTGTCAAAATCAACAATTATGAGATCAATGATAGACCATTCTGACACTATTGAATAGCAGACTCAGGACTCTGAAATGAGTCAGTCAGAATTCGCAAACACGAAATTCCTGACACGCTCCTTTAACAGCCTCATCATAAGGGACGCAGGTTCATGCTGGGTCATTAATTGTCCTGGATCAATTGTGCAGTGACCATTGGCTCATTGATTCATTTGTTTGTTGATACGTCGCCGTCGCCGGGCAGTCTAGATTGCAATTAAGTAATTTGCCACATCACAAACAATGAGAGGTAGGTATCACCGATTATTATTTTGTTTTGAACTTAAATCAGGTTAGGTTGAAGACACTTCTTAATTGGAGATTCATAACAAAAACATTTTTCTCAAAAATGGTACCTATGTAATGTTGCCATAACATCTCTAAAAAGTATCCAGAAAGTGAACTTTACCGGAGACTTATTCACAACTGTCCAGTAAGAAGCGAGATTTTAAATTTGGAATCTCCTACTGTCCAGTAAGTAAGTATGTAATTTACTTACTGGACACTAGGTCATCCTCTTTAGATCTGCTTAGAAAAAAAAACATAGTACCAGACACAGATTAGAGTTTAGCCATTATAACATGGTTATAGAAGGGAGGTTCCAAATATATATCTATCTCTCTTTTTGGTATGACATTTATAGTGTGGAATTTTATGATTGTATTTAGTAATTTCAGTTTATTAAAAAGTTTTTTCTAAAGTTGTTTCCTAAACTGCCTCGTTGGTCTAGTGGTCGCAAGCTCGACTGCAGAGCGTGAGGTCCTGGGTTCGATTCCCGGGTCGGCCAAAAAGTGCTATTGTGTTTTTCACATAATATGAATGTAACCTTCAATATTAATTAAACGAATTTGTTGTTAAACTTTCTTTAATTTTTGAGAAAAGCATTATACAAACCTCAACCAGTAAGAAAGCCATCCTGGCCTCGTATATAACCAGACCTCACCTGCGGTTCGGTCCGGTTAACTCATACTTGGCCAGGAAGGCTTACTTACTGGATTCTGCAGTAATGTACTATTTCTCAAAAATGGTATGTAATGTTGCCATAACATCTCTAAAAAGTATCCAGAAAGTGAACTTTACCGGAGACTTATTCACAACTGTCCAGTAAGAAGCGAGATTTTAAATTTGGAATCTCCTACTGTCCAGTAAGTAAGTATGTAATTTACTTACTGGACACTAGAACATCCTCTTTAGATCTGCTTAGAAAAAAAAACATAGTACCAGACACAGATTAGAGTTTAGCCATTATAACATGGTTATAGAAGGGAGGTTCCAAATATATATCTATCTCTCTTTTTGGTATGACATTTATAGTGTGGGATTTTATGATTGTATTTAGTAATTTCAGTTTATTAAAAAGTTTTTTCTAAAGTTGTTTCCTAAACTGCCTCGTTGGTCTAGTGGTCGCAAGCTCGACTGCAGAGCGTGAGGTCCTGGGTTCGATTCCCGGGTCGACCAAAAAGTGCTATTGTGTTTTTCACATATGAATGTAACCTTCAATATTAATTAAACGAATTTGTTTTTAAGCTTTCTTTAATTTTTGAGAAAAGCATTATACAAACCTCAACCAGTAAGAAAGCCATCCTGGCCTCGTATATAACCAGACCTCACCTGCGGTTCGGTCTGGTTAACTCGTACTTGGCCAGGAAGGCTTACTTACTGGATTCTGCAGTAATGTACTAATAAGGAAGCCTGAAAGGGGCGCTGGTGACTGAAAAGTTGTGTGAAAATCGATTGTCATGGTATATGGGCAAATGGGCATGTGATGCGAAGAACTGATGAAAATGTCGTGAGAAAGGTTTTGAGTGTGGGTTATGAAACTGTGTGTAAGTATATGAAAATAAAAATGTCTTGAGAATAAGAGTAGAGACAGACCAAAGAAACTATGGATGGACTGTGTTAAGAATGGTATGGCAAGAAAGGAGGTGTCTCATGAGATGATGAGAAACAGAGAAGTATAGAAGAAGAAGACCCCAATTGAATTGGTATATAATAATAGGGGCAAGAGAATGATGATGACGGATAATATTATTTATGCAACTAATTTCACCCTCACAATTTCAGACGTTTAAAAGTTTTATAACGAATAAGTAGTCAGAAGTTTGTTCACCTTCGTCATTATAGAAACAGCGTTGTCTGGTAGAAACGCTCGCAGTTCTGTGAAATGCCGAAGGCGGCATTATGAGAAGGTCATTGTCAAAGTCGAAGTCAACTTTGACTTTGACAATGACCTGTTCCTTTGACTGTTCGACCATCTATAATGTGAAATGTTATTAAATTCCCTTAAAAACCCTTTACGAAGCCGTCTGCAATAAATTATGTGTGTACCTACATCAAAAGTAATTGTTGGGGTTAAAACCACGCAGTAAAACTCGAGTAACCAAGCTCAAAACATTGTGCTAAAAGTAGGCTGAAAGGTCCTTTGAATTTGGACTACCATTATCCGTAACTAGAAATTTCCCAGGTAAGGCCCAGAGCATACAAATTATCGCAATGACGGGAAGCAAAAGTGCCTTTCAGCTTACAGCCTGCCAAACCCATGGCGGTTTTAAATCCCCAGACGACGTCGTTTAGTTCACCAAAAAGCTACTAAATGAATAGATAGTTTTTGTTGTACCTAATTATATAATTGTAGTGTATATGAAATCACAAAGGTGATAACAGTTCCTGCCCTGCAAAGTGTGATATCGGGTCTAGGCATCGCGTCTTATAATTAATTTCTTAGGCCTTCACGTCTGAGTCGTAAGAGGTGTGCCGCTTCTCCCTCTCCTCTCCTCTTTCAAACCAGTGAACTTTCGATGACACCGCAACCGGCGCAATGCTTAGCCAAAGAGGATTGTGTCATTAATACCATAGACTCAAATCTAGTCGATTGTATCGATACAGTACATTACAATCATCATCACATTATTTACCTAGAAACAGATGTTTAGTTTGTCGATTATTAATAACGAAGTCTTTGTATAAACCAAATTGTCTTCATGAATTGTGATTTATTTTTAGTTTATTTGCGCACTCTTTGTCCGTGATTTTGAGACAATAAGTATTTTTGGTGATATGGTTTTTGTGACGTCAGAAAAAGTCGAAGTTAGTAACAGATACATAATTCTGAAATTAAATAATATTACTATAGAGCAGAAATAGAATTATCCATCTATAAGTTTTATTATGGAGATATTGGGTCTAAATT
Organism: Diarsia mendica; assembly: GCA_949316265.1. Lineage (NCBI taxonomy): Eukaryota > Metazoa > Arthropoda > Insecta > Lepidoptera > Noctuidae > Diarsia > Diarsia mendica. The sequence continues at coordinate 12,986,322 of OX438898.1, read as the reverse complement.
TTTTTTAGCTAAATATCAACATGTCTTTATTGTTATAATCTTTTAATTTGAATAGTACGGTAGTCTGGAAATAGTGCGTTACATTTAGTCCTATTGTAAAACGTGATTTCTCATCCTCAACAAAAAAAGTCCCTGACTTTTTTTCAGGAGTCGGAAGTAAGGCTCCTGACTCCTGATGGAAAAACAAAATAACACTTAGCCCAACCTGGGAATCGAATTCAGGTCCTCATGTTCACCAGTTGCGCGACATTCGACTTTCGAGAACTTGTTTTTCATTAAAGCTGTTTTCATGATAAAGGTAAAGAAAGTTTAAGTATTTATCTACGATATTTATCATCCCCCAAATCAGAGCCCAGTCAATACGGCCGCTATTTGCCCAGTGTCAGGGCGACCTCGAACTTTCGAGTATTGAAGTCAAGAGTGTCGACGTGGAAAAACACGGTTGATTCCAGGGATAGATCGATACCTAGATCATACTATCAACAAGTACAAATATCAAGATCTATTTATCGGTCAGAGGGTAATGTTACGGGTGGATAGTTCTGGTAAGTTAGAAATGTGTATTTATTTAGAACTACTTTCGATCTCGATTAAAATTTTAGGAAAATTGAACTAGGTTAATTAGCTACTTTCGGCCAAGGCGGGAAAAGTCGGGAACTCGGGTATATTATGTGCACCTGTGTCTGCGAACAAGAGATTCTTAGACTCGATGAGATTAGGTGAGAAAAAAGCTTCTTCATGTATATGGCTAGAAGCTTTTTTATTAGAGCTAATGTGGGTAGGATAAAATCTATACTCTATACTAATATTATAAAAAAGTAAAGTTTGTGTATTTGTTAAATTGTAAGGGGTAATCTCGGGATCTACTGAACCGATTTTAAAAATTCGTTCACCAATAGAAAGCCACATTATTGCTGAGTGTCATAGGCTACTTTTTATCCCTGTATTCCCACGGGAACGGGATCTACGCGGGTGAAACCGTGGGACGTCCGCTAGTAAGGAATAAGTACTTATGAGGAAGTCTGAAAGTGGTGCCAATAAATGAAAAGTTGTGTGGTAAGTTATCGTGGTATGGACATGTGATGCGAATAAATGAGAAAACAGTGCAGTGGTGTGAAAAATGTTGAGTATGAATGTAGATGGCTATAAAAGTAGAGGAAGACCAAAGAAACGGATGGATGGACTGTGTGAAGGATGATATGGCTAGAAAGAAGGTGACTGCTGAGATAACGAGAAATAGAGAAGTATGGTAGAAAAGATGCTGCGCCGACCCCAAATAAATTGGGATAAGCCTAGGACAGGAGAATGATGATGTGGGTTAGCAAGCTAGACTAGCTTTGGATCTTTCTTCATTGTCACAAGCGACGAGCCTGCTATTATCATCGGCACGATTCTTGAGCGCTGACGCAAAAGTGAGTTATTGGGCCCCTTTGGTGGTATGAAGTGAGTCGCGGGGCGGGGAAAGTGCAGTGATTGGCCCGTAGCGCATCGCGTCATAGCCGTCACTCGGGATTTGTTCTTTACTCCTGCTGCACTTACCTCACGACCAATAAATAATAAACGGGTGTGCGTTTTATTTGTCATAAAGTGTACGATGCGCACAGCGATCCCCACTCTTCCGCCGAGCGCTCAAGAACCGTGCCGGGTATTAAACTAACCTCAAGTAAAAGTTCAATTACTAATGACTGGTTCTCTGCCTTTTCGCCGAAAATTGTTTCCCAAATTTTCACTTGCCAACCAACGTTTCGCAGAATTTTATTTCGCCGAATAATCATTTGCCAACTTATCATACTTAATATATTTTTTATTTCCCAACCTCACAGTTACCAACTGTACGTTTGGTTTGCTTTTCATTATGACACTTTTTAAAAGGCCAACTTTCAAGTAGCAGAATGTTTTACTTTGCGTAATATTCATTTAGTTGTTTATTGTTTACCAAATTTATTAGCACGGTATTAATTTTGCACCTAAAGTATGTGTGTTAGATTTCGAAAAAGCTGCAATACTGAGTCTGCGATCAAATTTTGAAGAAATTTATTTACAAGGATGCCATTTTCATTTGGGACAAATTATATACAGGTAGTTATTGTTATTATTTTTTTTTTCTTTATCTTTAATGTGACCTAACCTAACTTAACGTTTCCTTTTACAAAAGCGATTCGCTTCTGGCACATCGCCGGCCGCTGCCGCGGCACGCTCGCTTCGCTCGCTCGGCTCGTGCGTTGTTTGTCATAACCTAACCTAACCTAACCTTTAATGTGACCTAACTTATCTTAACGTTTCCTTTTACAAAAGCAATTTGCTTCTGCCGTTGTTTGTTATAACCTAACCTAACCTATCGTAACCAAAGATTTCTCGAACACAAAACTACATATTCAGAGGAAAAACTATTGCTCTGCATTGCTGCCAATTTAAAAATTTAATGTTATTTTTGATATTCTTAAATAAAAAATGTATGAAAAAAGTCGTAATTTTTTTATCAATATATCAATGTATGAAAAGGAAACTGTAACACTGACAAAACGTCATTCGTCTAATAGTTGTGTTGCCTAGTAAAATGTTTGCCAAATGATAAATGTCCCAAACGTTTTGTGTCTTTATAATAATCGGCTTTACAATAATTCTACCAAATGAAACGTTGTCAAACAAAAATTTGGTAATCGTTAGTTGTCAAAGTGAAACATCGGCGAAACGTTGGTTGGCAAGTGAAAATTTGGGAAACAATTTTCGGCGAATAGGCAGGACACCCTAATGACTACAGCCACGAGCCATCTGCCCTGATAATAACTTATTACTTTGGTTATTAAGCTCAAGGTGTTATGTTACTTAAAAATAACTGTATGACCTGTTAATGAACTATTTAACTACCTATTAGGATAATGCACTAATTAAGTTGGTGACAAGAGAAAGCCGGTGTGGCCTCCCTAAATAGTTACTGTATTGTGTAGTTAATTAGTTATCTGGGATCGGCTTACACACTAACCGTATGCAGGTGAATGACAGTTATTTAGAATCTTCCGGGTGAAATTAATATAAAAAAATACTACTAAGTAAAGCTTCTATTCAATCATGATTCGATAGACATGTGCCGCCATCTATTATAATAACAACGTTATTTTTGTTTTCCTCGAGAACAGCTTTTTTTTCGGGTTAAAAGGTACCCTGTGTCCTTCTGTACACCAGACAACGAACCTATAGGTATGCCAAGCAGGATGATCGGATATCGGTTCAATCAGTAGTTTAGACCTTATAAGGTAACAAACAAACTTCAACGTCATCATCTGCCTAGCCTTTTCCCAACTATATTGGGGCCGGCTTCCAGTCTAACCGGATGCAACTGGATACCAGTATCTTACATGGAGCGACTGCCTATCTGACCTCCACAACCCAGTTAATACTAGGTAATACAATACCCTTTGGTAAGACTGGATGTCAGAATTTCAGGTCACTGACTACCTGTAACGACTGCCAAAGATCTACATATATGGCAGCCGGGACCAACAGCTTAACGTGCTTTCCGAGGCACGGAGGAAACTCGCTATGTCGGGCGGTCACCCATCCACAGAGCAACCTAGGCAAGCACAGCTTTACCTAAAGATCGACCTGAGTGGCAGTTTTTATTAAGCCACGAGCTCCTACAACAAAACACACAAACAAACAAAATTCAACGTATGCTTTACAATAACATAGAGCACCACGTGAATTTCACCGCTGCGAGTGCGTGGTGCCGCGACTGGTTCCGTATTAGTTTATAGTCTGGTAAATTATGACTTTTTTTTGGAGGTTGGCAAATCATCAAATGACTCCTCTTGCTCTGGGTGGAGCGGACGGGAGTGACAGACTTCTACTGACTAAAAACCACACATGTTCCTTCTCAGCCCTTTGTGTGTCCGGGGCTGTGGTATCTCTTTCGAATAACCCGCAGCCCCTACAGGCTTCATGGTAAGTTTCTGAGCAATCTCGTATGCTTCTTTTAAAAGTTTTGTTGTGTTCTTAGAATGCGCACAATGTGAATACGTTCAGCCATTTCTTTGAATCAATACACATTTATGCTTCGTTTAATTCATCATACTTAATATGAATAATTATGATGCAGTTCCTAAACTTTAAATTGTTAGGCTTGCATACTACATTATCTGATTTACTATCTTTATAGATTTAGATATCTCTACAATATAGAGATCTTTGGCAGTCGTTACAGGTACGAGTAGTCAGTACTGAAAGTCTGACAAGTGACAACCAGTCTTACCCAGTCTTACCATCGTATTAATATTGACTGGGTTGTGGAGGTCAGGTAGGCAGTCGCTCCACATAAAATACTGGTATATCCGGTTAGACTGGAAGCCGACCCCAGCATAGTTGGGAAAAGGCTAGGCAGATCTATAGTATAGACACAGAGTCTATACTAGCCAGTGTGGGAAGGTGTAGGTCGCAAGTCTCATTTATTGAAAAAACTAGTGTATTTACAAAATAGAAGCAAACAACAAGGTTTTCCGTAACCATGGCACAGAAGTACAGTTCCTTACACAATTAAGATAAAGCTTACATAAATATGGTCTTTGAAAACAATAGCACTTGTTTCCAATCAGTTTCTAGGGCACACCAATAAATATCTGGGACAGTTATGTCATTCTAGGTAATTGTTTGGTTTTTCAGTGGAAACCCAATTATTATGTTTAAACAAGTGTGTACAGAAATGACGCGTAACTTTTTGGGCCTAGACTTACGTATATTAATTAAGTACTTAATAAAAATTCATTTCGCACATTTCATTCTTATGATTTTAACTTACTTACCTAAATGTAGATCTCAAATGACCTTAAAAATGATTGAATTAACTAACATCTTTTACTAACAAAATTATGGATCAATGTAAGTATCTGGCGTAAATAAATGAATTGAATAGCAATCTATTTTTTTTTATTACGTAAGAAGTGTTGAATACTCAACAGTAAGCTTTTGAATATCTATGAAAGAATGGGGAGAGGGAGACAAAGACCAAGGGAGAGAAACGTTGGATGGATTGCATGAGGAATGATATGAAAGAAACAAAGGCAAAAGCAAAGGAATATTAAAGAAAACATGGATTACGCTTTAAAAAAATAACGCTCATTCTGAACACTTAGTAAAACTTTCTTATGTTCCTGGAACTGTAACAGATTATAGGAAGCGGTCTGAGATTGCAGACTACGAGTAACACCATAGTTATTATATACACATAATGTCACCAGCAATTAACGGCAGATATTTATTTTAAACTCTGGGAAAGCTTACACAAGTTTTCAATTGCAAGGTGGCTGAATTGTGATCTTTACCAAAGTTAAGTAGATTTACTTAACTTTTTAAATTGGCTTGAAAATGTAAAAATGTTGAATAGGACGCCCTGAAGTACCTATATACAATATCTTATGGATCTATCTATAATTTCTGTCCACCCCCATGGCCAAAAGCGTGAGTTTGAGTGAGTTTATGTATAAAATAATGCAATTCTATGTTTGTATATCTGATCACCAGATACGTGAAGTATCTCGCGAAAAATCAACAATTAAACATAGTTGGAGAGATTATCGAAAAATTACTTTCCCATGGAGCTCGATATTTACAAAACATTAAACGTATCAATTGTGGGATTGTCCGTATATGTAGTTTTAAACTAAATTTCATAATGTTTTCATGCATAATTATCGTGCTTCATAAGAACATTCTCATGAATTTCTGGACAATTCCGCGTTTATTTGATATTATAATTATATACTTAGCTACTTATATGTAGGTACCTATATTATATGGTTTTTAAACACAAGCTCTATTTTCTAGAGAAGGTGTATCATAGCTTTACCTCGCATATCGCCAGTTAAGTTTTTTACGTCCCAGTTAATAGGAGGTGAGCCTATTGCTCGTAGAATGGATGATCGATGGGGCCGAAAAGTTCAGGAGTAGAGACCGCGAACCGGAAGACGTTATGTTAAAAAGCTTCCCACTAGGTGGCACGATGACCTGATGGTGTAGGTTGCGGGCATGCGCTGGATGCGAGATGTACGGGACCGGTCAATGAGGCGACACTTGGGGGAGGAGGAGAATTTTTAAATAAAAAGATTATTAGGTCCATGTGTGTTCCTTCAACCTTAGGTAGGTATGCACCGGTTGCATATAGCTACCAGGTAGAGTCAAAAGTATTGATAGAATATAACATTAAACTGAAGTCGCTAAAATAGCGTTCTCGTCGTTACACTGGAGTTTATTTAAGCATAAATAAAGATTTATATTTGAATGGCGAAAAACATGGCAAAAGAAATTAAAAACAACCGCATGAAATAATTTGACAAAACTGACTGATCGGTTGTTTCTAAACAGTTATTTACTGTTTATCCGAAATCCTACTTTTCCCGAACCTTATTATATCGAAACGATTATAAAATCCTTGTAATTAAAAAAAACCCTTACTACTGATTATGTTAAGTAGGTCCCTACATAAAATTACAGAAAACCACCAATATAATTATAATAATCAGTATAAATAAAAAGAGAAGTCCTGACTGACTGACTCATAAACGCCCAGCCAAACGCCAAACCCTTGGACCTAGAAAGTTGAAATTTTGCACAGAGGTTCCCTTTATAATGTAGACAAGGAATAAGGAAGGTTTTTTTTGGAAATTCAACCCCTAAGGGAATTAAATAGGGGATGAAAGTTTGTATGAAAAATCGTCATTTTTGATATTCTCCGACATCCACGCGGGCGAAGCCGCTGGCAAAAGATAGTATTAAAATAAAAACTTAAGTAACTTTTGAAAAAAAAAGTAAAGTATAGAAAAAAAAACTTACTCAAACTAGCAATCACAATTTGGTGGAATTTACTCCCTTCGGCACAATATTTCTTCATAGTATTCTTCAACATTTTCTTTTATTTGAACGCACTATGTCTTACGAAAAATGCACAGATTTAAAAAGCGCGGCCACCGCTCGCTGCCCGGGACTGAAGCCGAATGGCCGACAGCCGCGTTCCCGCCAACCGGCCTGTATTTGTTTAAAACTGTAATCTCGAGTCGGGGCTAGCCGTAGGCCTATATTCGAGGCATTGCTAAGGCTGTACTTGATGATTTAAAATCGATGAATTAGGTAAATAGGCAAGGAATGGTTAATATGTTATTTGGTAGTCCAGGCCCTCCAGGGCTACTGGTTATTAGAGCTTTATTTATTTTTCGAGATTCCATTGAACTCTATGGGTCCTTGTCAATAATTTAAAAACTCCAAAAACAACAGCTGAATAATTTATACCCTTAGTTCTTTTCGCATCCCTAGATTTCCACAGATTCTGGGTTATCTAAATTCTACTCATTTCATAAAACTAAAAAACCTGCACACTCTACCTTGCACACTAGTTCAACATGTTTTGTAAAAATGACCCATCTATTTACATTCAGAACCTAGGCAGATAGAAGACATTGACATAACCCTAAAAGATAATCCGCTAGCAGTCCTCGGTTCGATTCCCTTGTCAAGGATATTTTTATTGAATTATTTGCTTAGAATTTCCTAATCGGAAATACAAGTGTATTTAGAAAAATATTTAATAAATAATACTAGCCCTTTATGCAATGTGTCCATCAGCACAATGCTTTGAATGCGTTAGGTACATGTTTTCACCCCAACCCAAAAAGTCGATTTTATGCAACGTTTTTGACGTTGAGTTACATAATTTACGTACATAGAGAGGTGAACAATTCTTGTTTGAAGACTTTGTGGAAGGTCTGTTGACATCTTGTATGTCCTAAATAAATTCCTAATAATTGTTTTGTGTAGTGTTCTACTACAGGCATGTCAGGCATTTGTAAATAAATAAAAAAATAACCAAATCAACATTTAAAATTACAATATTTAAGTAGATACATCAACGCGAAGCTCTAGTCACCCGCTACCATTACTCACAGAATCCTGCACAACCTAATAAAAAGAAAGCGCGAGACGCAACCTTTTTTCTAATTATAGTCTAAGTGTTGCCAGTTTAAAAATAGCCTGGATCGCGTGCAAAAACGCGGCGAGGCACAGGCGACTATATTCATGCTAGGCGCCTTTATATTATCGCTGAGATTTCACATAACTAACTACAGATGGCACTTTGTAGCGGTACCAAAGTGCAAACGGTACTTTTTATCATAGATTTATGTGTAATTGATAAATGAAAATGTGATAGGTACTTTTTGAGAGGGTCAGCTAGTGTAATCTCGGTGATTAGGGATTTATTTCTTCTAAACTGTTCGTCTCGGTTTATCTTAGCCGCTTGACCAGTACGTAATCAATCACGATAGTACAGAGTTGTTTTTTTTTTTGTTTGTACCAGCTTATGCCCAATGCGTATGTGGATGCTTTGCTTTGTTGCCTCCTCGAGATCCTAATCCTGCGATAAAAAGTATCCTACATTCTTCTTCTTCTTCTTAGCGTGTCGATGACAATTCAAATTGAGTCAGCCCAAAATTTAGCGACGAGTTTGGCATTTTCAGTTCCAATCATTAGCTCCTGTGATGTGCAAGAAGCTGGACAGGCAGGACACGATGTCAAGTGTATCATCGTCTGTGGGGTAACACCACATTTGCAGTCCAGGGCAGAGTCATCTATGAATTTCCACTTGAACAGGTTTTCCTTGCTTCGACCGACCTGTGTCCGGAGTCTATTTAAGGACTTCCAGGTCAGCCATGGCAACTCGTGTCCAGGTGGGAGATGTTCGGCATCGGATCGGATTGGATTCGGATCGGATCCTACATTGAAATCCAGGTTTTAAACTATCTGTGTAGGTACTTTTCATCTAAATACGTTTAGTACTTAGTTTCTGCGTGAAAACATCCATCCATTATCTGGTAGTCTAATATATTTGAAACCACAAACAGAAAACAAAACAAAAGCTCACTCAGTTGACGATAATTTACTTTATATTAGATACTCATGCCCAATGCAAACTTGTCAATTACTTACAATGACTACAGAACATTAGAAGAAAATTCGTATTATAAAAAGGTCCTATCCTACCACAAATAATTCTAAAAGCTCGCTCCTGTAGAGAGTCACAGTTCCCACCGTTAGATTAGAAGTGAGAGGTGTTAAAACTTAGTTAACTTAGTCACAATTCTAAAAGAAGAACCACTATTTCCGTTCCTGGAATCCTTTAACCTCAGAGTATACCTTATTAGCCTATGTAGATAAGGTAGCCACACAGATGTAGAGAATTCTAGATAACGCTTTTTTAGACACCGCATGCCCTGAATTTCTTAGGTTTTCAAGGCGCTTACATACATGACTAAACATTGAAAGTTAATGTAATCCCCATATTTTTGAAGTTATCGAAAATATTTTAGATGACTGCATATCTGATCTCTGCTGAGGTTTTACTGAGTGAGTTTATTATGTTAGTATGCAAACCATTCTTACCAAGAAGACAGGTTGACCTGTTACGATTACGACTGTCAAAGATCTACAATGTATAGCCAAAGCCAACGGCTTAGGTCACGAGGGAAACTCGGTACGTGATAGATGGTCTCTCAGCACGGACCAAACTAAGCAAACGCAACTTTTTTTAAATATCTAAAGCTTGTTTTCGTACAATTTGCACAGACAATTTTATAAAAGTTTTCCAGCATCGCGTTCTTCTCAATGTAATTGAACCGTGATTGATTGTAGAATCATGCTTCTACAATCTGTCTTTATTAAATAGAGTTTCAACTTTCTCGTTCAAATTGATTATAAGAAAAATTGCCTCTATCTGAAGAACATCCATGTTCCTACATCTGTGTTACCTATATCCCCGCTCCCCGTGCCTGCTTGTCATTAGCAAGCTGTCGCTCTAATGTTCGTCACACGATGCAGCTTCGGCGTAAGCTTACGATGCTTTACGTGAGCTAATTACTTTATATATAGTTTGCGCCTGCTAGGGAATAGGGCTATTGGCTTGTAACATGGGCCTGCTTGCTTCAAAAAGGTGTTAATGTTAGTTTTCGCTAATTGGTTGGTGATATTTATTTTTTATGCGTATTTTTCATTCAGCACTTATGTAATTCATGTTATCATAGTTTGGGACTATCTGGCCATTCATTTTTGAAGTCAAAGAAGTCTCCACACCTTTTTGGTGGATAGTAATTCATGACATGACCCCCCCCTCCCTCTCTGGACGGAACAGAAGGGACCATTAGACATCTACTGAGTAAAACCCACCCATTTTCCTTCTTAGCCCTTTGTGTTCCGGGCCGCGGTATCTCTTTCGAACACTCCCGTAGCCCTGGCAGTCAAAAATGACCTTGGACTTGCAACATATTTGGCGCAATGCAAGGAAAAGATAATACATATAAACAAAATGGGTCTCGGTTCACAGTCACACACAGCACTGCGAGTACCTATTTAGAAGAGGAATTGAACTTTTAATAAGAGACTTTTAATTAGACAAATAGATATAAATTGCAGGTTATAACCTTTGAGTTTTAACTCATAAAAGATATGATGCACGTGTTATCTATTATCGAGATTCGCTCTTATTAAAGGCAATTAATGTAGAGGTAGGTACTTGCAGGGTGATAGGTAATTGAAAAGTAATAATCCTGCTCTGATCTATAGACATAATATTTAGTTGGCAAAAGCAAATAATCGTCATGTTTGTAAGTAAATACATCACAGAATGAGTACCTAGGTTAACTGAAGTGGCAATGGGCTATCAGTCTAGCACCAAGCCTAGAACCGATGACGGTTGGGGTAGACGTGTTTTTGAGTGGAGACCGCGAATCGGTAAATTAGAGGTGGGGGGATGCCCGCAGACTGAGTGGAGCGAAAATCTTCGCAGGATGGTTGGCAGCAACTAGGTGAGAGTTTCCGAGAATTGAGTTGAGTGGAAGAGGTCTATCCGATGTTCAGCAGTGGACTTCGTTGACATAGATGATGCATACTTTTGGAATATTATTCAATCTCTGATTTTGGCCATAAATTAATCCCAGTTTCCAGCAATTACTCTTCGATTTAAAAATAATGATTAACTATAGTTCTAAACTAGTTTTTCTTTACATTGTGTGAACAAACAGATGCACATGTCCACTCACATGACACGAACACGCGTTTATTTAAACAGAATTTAATTATTATTCAAATAATACGAGTCTGCCGCCATGAAAATAGCAATTGAATAATGTAGCTGTCAATTAGGTCATTAGTAACTTGACTGAGGTAATGAAGCGTTAAAGTAACCAACCGTACGCGCGATGTACTGTGAAGTGTGAACGAAAACTGTGGGGAAGTGCGTGCGTGTAGTAGGCCCAAGGGACGTAGCTTAAGAAAGGTTTATGGCAAAGAGGCTGTGGAGCTGGGGAAATAAGAGACGGTGAGATAAATGCTAGGATCTTTCGTACCTACCATTTATTAGAAAGCTTTTTGTTATTGCTTGTTGTTCCGCTATTTGATTTATCATTAGCTGAATGTTAATTTTATGTTTATTTTATTTGCAGATTGTGTTCATAAATGGGGTTACCAAACCACCCATTACGTAGGTACCGAGTTTCCATCGTACCTTGGAAATCACGTTAGCCGTTTGGTCCCGGCTGTTTATTGTAGATCTTTGACCATATGGTCAACACAGGTATAAATAAAAGTGGCCACTGGCCAGTGGCCCTGCAGATATGCAGTCGCTCCATGTAAAATACTGATATTATTCTTCAGCATCCGGTTAGATTGGTCCGTCATCCGGTTGGGCAAAGGGTAAGCAGATGTTGATGATTTGGCCTAGTTAAATGTAGCCCGATAAGGTGATACACTGAGAAAAAAATCCTGAGACAAAGCTGCAGTTTTACATTGCGGGCAAATTCTTGCGAAAGTGACAAAATAATTTTGAGATTACAGCAAAATAACCTTTGCTGCCACAGCAACTTTTTTTTTGTGAAACGCAAATATTGTGAACCCCGCAGTAAAATATTGTGGCGTTATCAATTTTTGGGCCCTTAGATATAATCGCACAGTGGTATTTAGCGGGGTTCACATGGTTAAAGTTTGTGTAGTTCGCAATGTGCGCTGCACATTGACTTTAGACGTTGTGGCGTTAGCAATTATTGGGCCCTTTGATAAATTCGCAAAGTGGTAATTTGCGGGGTTTACATGGTTAGAGTTTGTGCAGTTCGCAATGTGAGCTGCGCATTGACTTTAGATATTGCGGCGTTAGCAATTATTGGGGCCTTTGATATATTCGCAAAGTGTTAATATGCGTTGTTCACATGGTTAGAGTTTGTGCAGTTCGCAATGTGAGCTGCGCATTGACTTTAGATATTGCGGCGTTAGCAATTATTGGGGCCTTTGATATAATCAATCGAAACTGGTTTTGAGTTTAAAAAAATGTGTTCTGAATAATACCTAATATTTATTTGCAATGCACTATGGAAATAATAAAACATAAAAATAATAATACGACAGCGCCGACAGTGGCGAACAGGTTAACTAAAATACGCGCAGAGTTTAATTCGTACCTCGATAGATGGCGTTGACGTCGAATTAGATCGCGCTATGGTTACGTTACATCGGCAACATGACTACCCCAGACGCGCGCAGCTCGCGAGGCGTGAAGAGGGGGAGAGGGGCAGCTTAGAAAAATGATTTCGAGTGACGCATTGCACCTCTCAATGAATCTGAAAAAAAAAATTTTCAATGCAGCTCGCGGTACTACCTACCTACACCTACCTACTACCTACCTACACCTACCTACACCTACCTACACCTACCTACACCTACCTACACCAACCTACACCTACCTACTACCTACCTACACCTACCTACTACCTACCTACACCTACCTACACCTACCTACACCTACCTACACCTACCTACACCTACCTACCTACTACCTCCTACTACCACTAAAAGAACATTACCCTAAAGTTTGCTTGTCGTCGCCCCTGAGTTACGCTTCACCCACTCAACCTTCGTTACGCTAAGGAAGTCGCCGGCTCGCTTCGCTCGCCACCTCCCCCCTTCGCTCCACTCGGTCTCGCAGGTTCGCTCCACTCAGGACCTATCTACCACCGGAAAGCTATCATGACATTATCCCTACGCTACGGGGGTCGCCGGCTCGCTTCGCTCGCCCGCTCCCCCCTTCGCTTTACTCGGTCTCGCAGGTTCGCTCCACTCAGGACCTACCTACCACCGGAAAGCTATCATGACATTATCCCTACGCTACGGGGGTCGCCGGCTCGCTTCGCTCGCCCGCTCCCCCCTTCGCTTTACCGGTACCACCATTTTACTTCCCCGAGCCTCCTATCCTATACGAATCTGTAAACAAAAGAGAAAAAAAGGGGTGAAGAGGGGGGGGGGGGTGAAGGGGGGGGGAGAGGGGGGAGTTTCTAAAAATGATTTCGACTAACGCAATGCCCCTCTCAATGAATCTGAAAAAAAAAATGTTCCAAGTCTCTTAACTTCCGAGATCCGAAAGGGGGGGGATGGAGGGGGGCAAGGGGGTCAAATTTTCAAAATGGTTTTTACTTCCTCAAGCCTCCTCTATACGAATCCCTAAAAAAAAAACACGTAATTCTCTTTATTTCCGAGATCCGCCTAAAGGGGGGGAGAAGGGGGGCAAGGGGGGGCACTTTGAAAAATGATTTTTACTTTACCGAGCCTCCTCTATACGAATCCGTAATAAAAAAAAAATACCGGTCTCTTAGTTTCCGAGATACGATAGGGAGGGGGGGGAGGGGGGGCAAAAAGGGGGGGTTTCGGACTTTTCCCATACTCACCAGAGTTACTTGTTTACGAATCTGTCAAAATATACCCACCTCCCCATCCACCATCTGGGAGAACAATTATGTCAGTGAGTCAGTGAGTCAGTCAGTGGTAGTTTAGCTTTATATAGGGGACTGTACTCCCCCCCCTCACCCCCCCTTCAACCCCCCCCCCCCTTTTCACTTTTTTTTTTTTTCTTACATAAAACTATTGAGGGTCTTAAGTTCTTAACTGACTCGACTGAACAGCGAATGATGCAGAGTAAATTTGAAATAATCGCAACTGTAAGATTGCAACTATAGCAAACTGTACGTTGCTAGATTATATAAGTTTAACACTGTGAGTGATATCTCTCCACGTTTAAAGTTGCGAAATAGGAGCCAACAGAGTAAGTTTGTGAAAACGAGCGTTTGTGAAATTCGCTATGTGATAATCCACAAAGTACACATTTCCACTTTGTCACATTCGCAATAGGTTTTCGCAATAAAAAAGTTGCTGCGGCAACAAACTTACTCTGTTGGCTCCTATTTCGCAAACTTTTATTGTTAATTTAACAATACTTTTTTCTCAGTGTACGTGAAAAATCGCAGCAGGCGAACTGGGCGGCAGTGGGCGGGAATAAGAAAGGGACAGAGTCAATTACTTCCACATGCGAAAAAAGAGAGCGCAACAGTGAGCTGGGGCCAAAATATAATAACGTAAGTGCCAAACCAAATGAAAATTGTTTAAAAATAAATTATGCTACCTATCTATCAAAAATGTGTTCAGTCAGAACTTTCAATTACCTAATACGCACATTTTGAATGCAATTTTGCAATGAAATTACTTAGGATTTTAAAATTACAGAGAAAATTATAAAAAAGTGGAGGTCTTTTCGGAATTAAATTCTATCGAGAAAATTTAACCCAATTGTGTTTTCCTTCAGTCAAAGTATTAACCAAATAGTCAATAAACATATATCCAAAAATGAAATCAATACATGCTGTAATAGTGAAATAAATGGATACGAAAAAGACCACAATTTATTTTCTTGACTTGGTGAAACTTTTTACTAAAACTCTTCGAACTCCTAGAAAAAAAACTAAACGTCTGTCAAACCGACAGACAGATAAATAAGCTCCACACATGGAATTACAATAACTAATGTACTTTCGTTATAGCTCACAAACCTTATAAACATTTTAGTATTAATGGTCAAAATTATCCGCCATGTCCTCTGTTCTCGTGGTAGCTTGCCTGCTCATCACTATGAGCGGGGGAAGTCATATCACAGCCTTGCATCATGACATCTGCAGTGCTTATGGATACCAGCTGGTGGAAGCCAAGTTTGGCAGTGAAGTCCACGTGCTGTGCCTGAAGTTACAGCCTATAGGTAAGTTTTGCAGCTTTAAATAGTTTAAAGGTGGATTTTGAGCAGGCAAAGACTACTGGTGCGTATAACCTGCAGAAGTTGTAAATTTCCGCTAAAATCACACGCGGATTGAGCCTAGATTATTAGAGCAATCTAGGCTATAATTGCTGATTCTGTCATAAGAAGTTGAAGGCAAAAAAAAATACGCAATCGGGAAGAAAGGCACAGGAGATCGTTCAATTCATTAATTGTACCACATACCTTGACCAGCGATCCCAAGCGCGCGCAGGCGGCGGCAACGTGTTCGTTTTCGGGATGAACAGCTCACAGATCTTTTCTGGATACACTATACTGGCCAGCAATACACAACACTCTATCATAGGTCTGGGGTAGGCTGATAACAGTTTATATAGGTTCAGTTCAGGGGTTTTAGGGCGCGATGGGACTAATTAGTGTCACACATAGCATGCGTATCCGCACGATCCCAAGGTTAGAGCGAGACTGCTGATGACGGCGCGGCGCGGCATGGGCGCGCGCTGCATCGCACAAGGAAATCACCGAATCAACGATATATGGCACAGATTAAATAAATTAGAACAGTAAACCAATGCCTTTCAATCATCATTAGGTGATGTAGAAAAATATAAGAAAAACTATAAGTTACGAAGCGTAACCATTTTCCCCGGCTTGAAAGTTCCTGCTTTCGAAACACAAAGGAGAAGTAAAGAAAATTGCATATCATCACAACTCCACAAAAGCTATAAGAACTCTAGAGTTGCGACTCTATATAACAAATAAGAATACTTAACTAACTATTCTACGCGGTAACTAAATCTAATACTGCACATTGGTGCAAGGTAAGAATTAATATTAAGGTAACTAAACTTATTGCGTTGGCAAAGGGCACAACTTTACTACCGGGCGACTCTGAATGATCCCGCTTTGAGTCTTGACAGATGCGACTCTACAAACTCCGTTTTTATCTGGAAATATTTCATGAATTACTCCTAACGGCCAATGCAGAGGCATCACATTGTCCTGCATGGAGACGACAACCATACCGACCCGTATTGGATTGGCAGGAGTGTTCCATTTCTGTTTGGATTGTAGGGTGTGCAAGTACTCTTGGCGCCACCGCTTCCAAAAAGATTGAACCATCTGATCAGTCAATTCATATCGCGAAATAAGATGTAACCGCGTTTCATTGACTTCGCGAGCGGGCAGAAATAAAAGAGGTTTCGTATGCAAGAAGTGCGCCGGTGATAATGAAGTAGGCTCTGACGGATCCGAACTGATCGCATACAGAGGCCTCGAGTTTAGTAAAGCTTCTACTTGAGTTAGCATAGTGTTAAACTCGTCAAAGCTAAGAATTTGCTGACCGATGACTTTGTAGAGATGCGTCTTGACACTCTTCACTTCACTTTCCCAACAACCACCAAAATGTGGAGCTCTACAGGGGATGTTTTTGAGTGTGATTCGATGCTCTGCAAGTTCTCTTTCCCACAAGGGGTGATACTCTTTAGCCAGGAATTGGTAGAGATCTCGGAGATAGGATTTGGCTCCAATAAAATTGGTAGCATTATCCGTGTACAGACACTGAACCGGACCTCTACGCGCCAGGAAGCGTTTCAACGCAGACAGAAAGCTCGCAGTGCTAAGATCTGAGGCAATCTCAAGATGCAGAGCGCGAGTTGTCAAACATGTAAAAAGGCAGATGTACGCTTTCCTGGCCCTCTGGCCTCTAGCACGCACCGGCGTGACCAAGAAGGGTCCCGCGTAGTCGCAACCTGTATGAGAGAAAGCCTTAGGAGCCGACTCAACGCGACAACGTGGTAAATCCGCCATTATAGGAAAGGTAGGTCGTGGCTTTGCTCGAAAGCAAATGTTACATTTAAAGGTAATGTGACGTGCAATACGTCGCGCGGACAAGATCCAATACTTTTGTCGTAAGAGCGATACGAGCAAGGTTGGACCTGTGTGGAAATTTGTCACATGATAGTGGGAAACTAAAAGTTCCACTATGTGATCTTGACGCGGAAGGAGGATCTGATGACGAGAGTCAAAATCTAGCTCAGAGTTTGCTAGGCGACCTCCAACGTGGATAAGTCCTTCATGAAGAAAGGGACTTAACCGTTGTACTGGCTTAGAGCACAACTCATTGCGGGCTAAACGATCGAGATCAGATTCAAAGTAAATCCTCTGCACAGATCGCCACACAATAGATTCAGCGAACTCTAAATCAGACGCGGTAACGGGTCCTCGAGGAAGCCGTTTGATGAACTTATAAACTAAGCAAATAGTTTTTAAATATTTAAACCAGGACGAGAACCTGGTAGAGCGAACGTACAAAATGTTGTCAGAAGGAGGACTTCTGTCAGAACATTCGTGCGAGAGAGCAGGTAAAGCCACGGGCTTCATTTCAGGAAGCTCTTGCGACTCGCCTGAAACGAATGGTTTTATCGGCCAATCAGCGCGGGGAAGTTTAAGCCATGGCGGCCCATTTAGCCACAACGGATGATGCACTAATTGGGCAGGCGTTAAACCGCGAGAGAGGCAGTCACTGGGATTTTCAGACCCTTTCACATGGAAGAAGTGATCTGCCGAAAGATTCTCATGAATCTTAGCAATACGATTGGCTACGAAGGTGTGCCATCGATGCGGTGCGGAATGAATCCAACTCAAAGTTACAGTTGAATCCGAAAAAGCTACGACTACCTCAATGGCGTGTCGAGCTGCGAAAAGATTATATACTCGCTTTATCACAGTTGATAAGAGGAGTGCGGCGCATAACTCGAGACGAGCTAGCGAAACTACTTTCAGTGGTGCGACTTTAGATTTCGCACACACCAGCGAGACCACGACACTACCGTCAGGTCTGACAACGTGGGCATAAACCGAACCACCGTAAGCCTTCTCACTAGCGTCGGCAAAACCGACGAGTGAGAGTCTACAGCGTTCTACTACGCCGACATGTCGCAAAAATCTCAATTCAGAGATAATTGGCAGTTCAGATTGAAACTGTTCCCACAGACGAACAATGCGAGGTGGTGGGACGTCATCCCATCCAAGTTTGACAAGCCAAAGCTCTTTGATGAGAAGCTTGGCGTATAAAATTATCGGTGCAACGAGGCCTAAAACGTCGAAAAGACGTGCGATGGAAGAAAGAATATTCCGTTTAGTGCAAGTGCGAACATCAGGGTTAACCTGGAATACGAAACAATCCTCGTCAGGGAACCAACGAAGTCCCAGTATTTTCTGGGTCGGATCTTTACTTAGGTCCACGCTCTGTGAAAGTCGTAATGACTCTGGAATAGTCCGAAGAACATCGACACTGTTGCTAGACCACTTCGTCAATTGAAAATCACCGAGAGAGAATATTTTTATTAGTTCACGAGCCGAGTCTATAGCTAGCGCAGTACTAGGTATAGAACTAACTATGTCATCCATATAAATATCTCGCTGCAAAATGTCCCTGGCGAGAGGTAACTGTGTTCCTTCATCCTGACATAACTGTTGGATAGTGCGAATAGCTATAAAAGGACTACACTTTAAACCAAAGGGAAGCACTGAAAACTGATAAATTTTAAGTTCTTCTTCCTCGTTAAACCGATATAAGATACGTTGTAGTGAACGATCTTGTGAACGTATACCTATACGTAGGTACATAGATTTGACATCTGCGGAAATAGCGACACTAAAAAGCCTAAAATTTAATAAAATGTTGAAAAGGTCAGCCTGAAGGACTGGACCTGCGTACAGGATATCATTTAGCGAGGTACCGTTATCTGTACATGCACTGGCGTCTAGGACTACACGCAATTTGGTGGTCACCTTATCCTCTCGAATGACAGCATGGTGAGGAATATAGTATTCCATTTCTCGCTCCTTACAATTTCGTTTGGGCAACATACATTCAGGTAAGATATTCTGCACCAAAGAAATATAATTGTTTTTTAGATAATCCCGTATGACGTCATCATAAAGAAGTTTGACGTTAGGAAGTGACTTAAGTTTACGTTCAAGACTATAGAACCTCTTGCGAGCCATATTAAAAGAATTTCCTAAAGCTGACGCGTCTGTTTTCAGTGGTAAAGCTGCGACATACTTGCCATTTGGAGCGCGGGTAATTGTGCTACAATAAAACTCTTCACAATGTTTATCATCCACACTCCCAATGGATGAAGCAGTAACATCTTCAATCTCCCAAAACTTACGAAGATCGAAGTTATCGAACGAACTCGCAAAGAAAGACAGAGTGTCAGTTGGAGGTTCGATGATAGGTGCTTCTCCTAGAAGTATGTAGCCGAGCACAGTCTCCAATGCGTCGGGACAACCGGGTACGCTGGTCACGTGACCGGGTCGCAATAACTTAGCGAACAGCTTGACCCCAAGTAACATGTCAATATTACCTGGCACACCCCAGCTGTCATCCGCGAGTAGTTTAGGATCAATATGATTTAATACGGACGTGTCTATAGAACCCAGAGGAAGCTGACCGGTTATTTGATCCAAAACTAAAGCGTCTATTTCATACCTAGGCTGTGAGCAAAACCGTGAGCTGAACGTAAGATTCACCGAGCCGCGAACGGGCTGCGACGTGCCACCAATACCACGAACGGTAGTTATCGAGTCAGTATGTATAGTTAGACCGAGCATACGGCAGCAACGCGATGTCATATAATTCTTTTGTGACCCAGGGTCCAAGAGACATCTAACCACCACGGCCTTACCCTTCCTACCCACCACCAACACCTTGGCAGTAGCCAGCACTTCCGTACTACGTGTGGCCTGGACTTGAGCAGAAGAATGCGTACACAAAGCCACACCATCGGAAGTAGCTGGGTCGGCCGCAGAAGCGGAGGCGGGGGCGCTAGCGGGCGTCGGCGCAGGGGCTTGCGTCGATTGCTCAAAATGCAATAAGGAATGATGCTTACCGTTGCATTTCCTGCATGTTGACTTCGATAGGCACTTAGAGACAGTATGTTGGCTACTTAGGCAATTACCACATCTGTTATTGTCTTTTATAAACTTAAATCTATTATCCACGTTCAACTTTTGAAACGCTTTGCACATAAATAAGTTTTTATGCGTGGAATGACAAAGTGAACATTTAGATTCAGTAGCCACAAACACCTGCGATTCCTTAGATGAGGCGCGGGGGCTACCTGCGTGGGCGGACTTACTAGCCGCAGGAGAGGTGCGATACAAGATTTTTACTTGTTCACGAACAAACTTTACGAAATAATCATAATCTAACTCCTGTTGATTACGAAGCGACATTTCAAAATGTTTTGCGGTATCAGAGTCTATTAACTTAAGACCCCAATGAATAAATATAAAATCATCTAAGTTATGTATTTTCAATTGTTTAAGTCCCGCAACCGTAGAAGTTAATTTATCGAAACCCTTTTCAATATTAGCGGGAGTCGATCCGAACGATTTCAATGAGAACAGCTGATTTAGATAATTAGTAGCGAGCGCGCGAGTGTCTAGGTACTTGGCGATAAGCGCCTCCCAAACAACAAGGTAATTATCGCCAGAAGGTACAATACCTTCGGCCACATTCCTAGCCTTTCCCTTCAAACAACTCAACAGATAATGAATGCGATCCGAATCTGATAGATCTGCGTTAGTATGTATAATACGTTTGAACGTCTCATAAAAGAACGGAAAGCTCTGAATATCACCGTCAAAGGTAGGCAGCTCGATTTTAGGAACCTGTATATGGTGAGCATTAGGGCTCGCTGACGGGCTAGGTTTCTGGAAATCACTTGACTCAGTTAATGAAGATAAACTAAACTTTATTTCGCCGACCAACTCATCAAATGAATGCAATGCGCCATAGCTTACTTCACAGGTTGGATTCAATGTCAAATTGAGCATATTTATCTCGTCCATTAGTCCATTGAATTCACTACGCAATCCATCAATTTGTTTTGCCTGAGCGATGAAAGCGTTGCGTAATCTTTCGGTAGTTAAAGATTTAGTTGAATCCAAAATCCTTTGAACCCGTGCAAAATATGCGTCACGTTTACTTTCTAATAACCTAAGTTTAACCTTGTCACTCATTGTGAACAGAAGTTAAATATGACACAAAAATAATAATAATAAATCAACCTTTATCTTCTACGGAACCCCAGTGAGTGAGGTTAGGGGCAAATTAAACCGATAACTCAATTAAAGATATTATAACTTAAGATAATAGTACGGAACGAACTTTCCGTACACGCGAAACCCTAACAATATTAAATTGAAAGGTAAACAAATATAAACTACCAACGCTTTAACCGAGTGCACGTAACAAAACCTAATATAAATTAAAATAGTAAGCACGCCAAATATCTTATGAACGTACCCATCTATATACTATATTTATGATTAGCTCAGATATACCTACAACCCGATAATAGCATTTATGTCGGATGCGACGCGATTAACTTGTCTGCACTAACTTCTACTTGAATGAGATTAACTTACTCAATACAAGTAATATGACGGTACAGATTCTTAACTAACAATAAGTTAAGTGATGAACTTAGAAAAAGTATAAACTTATTTTCGTAAGCGATGCAAGTGTATTCTTAACGAAATAACTTCGTAAGAAACAGTATATTTCCTCACGAGTAGACGCGTAGATGACTGTTTGAAATAAGTTATCTAGTAAGTACATACTACGTTTGCAAACGTGAAGTGCGAGTGTGATATGTATAAATATACGGCTGTTTCCATTGAGGAGAATTAACGCGTAAAGTTTATACACATCTGTTATTTTACCTGAAGGTTTCTGTTAAGAAATCAAGTTACCTTACAAAACAAAATAACAAGCGACGCGGTGTTAATATGGTTAATTGCAATAATTAATCATATGCGGTTGAGTCTCGCTATATAAAACATACCTGCTCGTGTAATACGAATATAACAGGCGTGAACCTAACGAACATAAACAAGTGTATCATACAATAACAATCAATGTTATTCATTTAGCAATTTCGATTAGTACCAACATAATAAGTATGTAAAAGTTTCTAATGCGTAACTAAATTTAATCGTAGGTACGCGAACAAAGTTCAGAACTACAACATTCCACAGTCAACGTACGACGATATAATTATGTATACCCACTACCCACAATTTTTACAACCGAACAAAAAAATATGTATTACGCCGAAAACTAGCTGATTAATTAAATAAACTTATTTAGCGATATGAATTAACGTTGATATTCAATTAAATGTATTCTTCGGAGCTTTAAATAGTGAATTTAAAGATTTAAATTAAGAATTAATTTGACGGTTGACCTATTGCAAACGCAAGGCAGTTTGAACCTTATTGCTATAGCAATAGAGTTGAGAGTTGTGTGATGATATGCAATTAACATTGAAAATTCCTAAGTTTTTTGCTCAAAATCAGACTTTTAGGACTTAAAAATAGGCCGTAAAAAGGCCCAAAATTAATTTATCCGGCTCGAAGGACCAAAATGGTGCGTATAACCTGCAGAAGTTGTAAATTTCCGCTAAAATCACACGCGGATTGAGCCTAGATTATTAGAGCAATCTAGGCTATAATTGCTGATTCTGTCATAAGAAGTTGAAGGCAAAAAAAAATACGCAATCGGGAAGAAAGGCACAGGAGATCGTTCAATTCATTAATTGTACCACATACCTTGACCAGCGATCCCAAGCGCGCGCAGGCGGCGGCAACGTGTTCGTTTTCGGGATGAACAGCTCACAGATCTTTTCTGGATACACTATACTGGCCAGCAATACACAACACTCTATCATAGGTCTGGGGTAGGCTGATAACAGTTTATATAGGTTCAGTTCAGGGGTTTTAGGGCGCGATGGGACTAATTAGTGTCACACATAGCATGCGTATCCGCACGATCCCAAGGTTAGAGCGAGACTGCTGATGACGGCGCGGCGCGGCATGGGCGCGCGCTGCATCGCACAAGGAAATCACCGAATCAACGATATATGGCACAGATTAAATAAATTAGAACAGTAAACCAATGCCTTTCAATCATCATTAGGTGATGTAGAAAAATATAAGAAAAACTATAAGTTACGAAGCGTAACCAACTACCTACAATCAAAATCAAAACTCATTTATCCAAATTACCCTAATATTAACAACAAAGTTTACATGAGCCAGTTCCTACAAAACGACACTTCCTAGTGTTTTTGCTAGGAAGAAGAAGTGGTAGAACAAACTCCCCAGCAAACCAAAGAAGCGATAGTATGATTTTGTGAAATATGGTACAAATTGAAGAGGTCTAAATAAAAATATACGCAACTCCCATGCCGAGAGTTAGAGAGGTAGAGATTGCTATTTATTTTTTTATCAAAGCCTACCACAAAGCTTTGATAAAAAAAAATTAGCAATCTCATAAGTAACACTCAGTAACAGCTGATTCTATATCTTTGAAAGAAATAGGTAATGAGATGACGGTTTATATAGAAATAGATTCTGATAAATGGATGAAGAAAACACGTACGTAAGTACCATAGATTAGTACGCTGCGTGATTATTTTTCGGCTGGTAAATCTGTCTATCGTCATCTTTTTGATCATATTCTAATTTGATTGAGGTTGGTGCAGTGCAGCATGTCGTTTTTTTCCATACATAACTCGGCGTTTTAGAGCGTCGTCTCATATCATTTATGGACTCGTTACCCGTGGTCCCGGTGGGTCGACCCATTACCGGGTCCACGGCCATTTAAATAAAATGATGAGTATATACTGAAACCTATCGGTTATGAATTCATCATAAATTTCAGTATTCTTGTATGTTTTTGTTCCCAATGATTGAATTAATTATTCTATTTGTTTATGAATTAGTAAACAATATCGTATGTAGGTAACTGATGGTTTTCATTTTCTATTGGTATACTTAGTCAGAAATCTGTGAACACCCATAATGGCACCATGGGTAATTAAAATCACCCGTGGACCCGGTAATGGGTCGACCCAACGGGACCACAGGTAACGAGTCCATTTATGACCCCGACTGTCACTTTCTAAAAGTCGATTTTGTCCCACAAAAATTTTATCAAACCTCGAGTGCCTTTTTTTTTTTTTTGGTGGGTGGAAAATCATCGAATAACCCCCCCCGCTCTTGGGCAGAGCGAAGGGGAGTGTCAGACTTCTACTGACTAAAAACCAAACCCATGTTTGTTCCTTCTTCGCCCTTGTGTCGGAGCCGCGTTATCCTTTCGACAAGCCACAGCCCCGACGGGCGTCGGCCCTTGCGGGCCCCTCCTTGCTGACATCTCTATGAGGCGCGCGTGGAACACGTACGCGCCGCCGACACGGTCTGTTGCCGTCATGACGACGGCCGGACGGCGAGCTAGCCCGTTACTCACCGTCCACAGGCCCGCGTCTACGGTGGCCGGAGGTCATCGCGTGCCCCCCGGCGCCCGGAGCGCCTTCCGCGGCGGCTGGGACGTTGAGAGGTTCTCTCCCTCTCTCGTTCCGCCACCTCCTTCGCTAGCATCACTGCTTCGCAGAAGGAGGCGACGGCGTCCCATTCCTCCTCGCCCCGGACCATGGCTTGCACCAGGGCCGGACGCGAGAGGTCGCCGCCGCCGATCGCCGCTACGAGAACACGGCGGGGCTCCGCCCAAGCAGGGCACACCTCCACAGTGTGCTCCACCGTGTCCTCCGGTCGATCCTCGCAGTGGAAGCATCCGGGCGTTTCCTCCCGCCTGATTCGGTGCAGGTACCTCCCAACCTCGAGTGCCTCAAGTGAAGTTGGGTAGAACATTTGGCTAGACGCGGAAATGACCGATGACCTATTGACCGATTGATGGCCAAGGTCAGCCGACAGAGACCAGGGCAGGGCTGTCATTGTCAAAGTTGCGAGAAACATCTGGGTGAAGGACGCACAACCGAGAAGTGTGGCAGAAGAAAGGAGATGATGAGACTGCAGTACTACAATAATAAACTTCATTTTGTGAGTAGGTATAAGGTCTAACATTGAATGGAATTTTATAATAGGTACCTATATAGATTGAGAGAATACATGTTCCCTTGTCCCCAGGGTTGGCATGTTTAAAACAAGTTGTTTAAAACATGTGTTTTAAACAGTGTTTATAAAACAGTTTCAAATAAAACATCGTTTTTTATTATGTGTCAAACACCTAAGGTATTTAAAAACTGTGACAAGTTTTGCAGCTTTCTCGTTACCAAGTTTGTTTCGTACATCGGAATGAATAAATCCAAATGTTTTTGTGTTATTGTGAAATGAAAAATCAGAAAGAAAGTCCGCTCTATTTATACACTCCATCGGTAAAGACCCCGGGAAATTCCCAGAACTTCCGTAATTCGTGAATGTGATTATATTTAATATATGATTTGGGTATTCCCCTTATTTTAAGAGAAGTATAGGTGATTTCCCTACTAAAAATGAACGTCGAAACATACCGCATGTATTAAATTAAGATCAATTTTGGTCATGCAGTTTTTAAAATAGTATAAAAGTGAATTATCGGCTTAACCAATTAAAAATGGATGATAACTAACTTAGGAAAAAAAAACAAAAAAAAACAACTGTTTAAAACATTTTCAACTGTTTGTTTTATAAAATGTAAAAAAAACTGTTTTTTTTCCAACCCTGCTTGTCCCTAATATAATATAAGCAAGCAGGAAAAAATTATAACAATATTTCTTCCTTATAAGTAGTACAGTATTTCCTACTACGAAATAAGATCTCCAAAATAAGTACTTATCTACTAAATAACTTGCTACTAAAATCTTTAAATCAATCATCATTATTGATTTGAAGATTGTAAAATCTTCAAGACATAATTAATAATATCATTCAGGAATAGTATTTTCACAACAAACGTAAAATATGTGTTAAAATACACGCTAAGAGTGAACATTCTCTGACTGGTTTTTTAATTGACATGAAATGGGAAGAACAGTAACACAACATGTGACAACGTTGCACAGCAACTTCCAAACGGACGGAATCACTCTTTACATAGCTAGAAATAAAACTAAAAATTGTGGTTATTATTTCACGATTTATTGAAAAAGTTTATAATCCTAAGAGTCCCGGACACACTTGACAACATGTATTAGACTGTAATTAATTTACCCTTAATATCATAAAATATATTATCAAGAAATTAAATATTATTGTGCTAAGAGGCGTTAAACACTGTGCGACACTTGGCTGATTCCCCACTGAACTATGCTTGGAAGCGTTCTTCAAAACAAGGTGATGTTGGTCCACATTATGTTGAACTTTCGAGCTGCTTGAGTTACCAAATCCTTCAGTCAAATTTCCGTAGGTTGACTGCTCGATTGGAAGCCCTTTGTCAGAATTTCCGGAGGTTGACTGCTCGATTGGAAGCTCTTTGTCAGAATTTCCGGAGGTTGACTGCTCGATTGGAAGCCCTTTGTCAGAAGTTCCGGAGGTTGCCTGCTCGATTGGAAGCCCTTTGTCAGAATTTCCGGAGGTTGACTGCTCGATTGGAAGCCCTTTGTCAGAAGTTCCGGAGGTTGACTGCTCGATTGGAAGCCCTTTGTCAGAAGTTCCGGAGGTTGACTGATCGATTGGAAGCCCTTTGTCAGAAGTTCCGGAGGTTGACTGCTCGATTGAAAGCCCTTTGCCAGAATTTCCGGAGGTTGACTGCTCGATTGGAAGCCCTTTGTCAGAATTTCCGGAGGCTGACTGCTCGATTGGAATTCCTTTGTCAGAATTTCCGCGCGCGTACTCTTCTAAAAGTTCACAGTCCACATATTTTGTAGTAGTGCTACTTTTATAAATTCTGATTATAGAACAAGTCGTGGCTTCTTCAGTGCTACTCGTATGTTGCTCGTTCCGTGTTGTGCTCGGCGTTTCATCCCAAATAAAACTGGACATCAGCTCACAATCAATGCCTCGCGTCAAGGAACCAAGGTTAACATAACGGGATCCTACTCGTATGCTTAGCTTGCACGTTTCTCCCGGATGGGTGCTGTACTTGTTATACTGATGATTGCGACTGTTGCGATCCAAGTTGTACAGCGCTAGTCCAGATAACAAGTGATTGAATGCACTATAAGAAATGTCTATAACATGCATGCCTTCAATGTAATAGTTAATAGAGTCCAGAACTGGACCAGATTTGACGGCGACACTCAACGAAAAGAAAAATAGTGATAAAAGAGTAAACTTCATATTGCCGGCGCGGATTAAAATTACGACGGTATATTTATCACGGGACGACGACCAATAGTTGTCACTACACAAACTCAACTAACAATAGTACGGGTCTCTGTTACCAATGAAAAGTTTCCCGCAATATTTTACGATAACTGATAACCAGTTCTTTTATTTCCTGCTGAGTAATCAATGACTAATATTACAAATATATTTGCGTCAATCCTACCGCTCAGCCGCCAACTGGTCACGAATAGTCACGATTAAGCCCTTTCGTTTTGACAGCCCGAGCGCCACCTGGTCACTATCAAGCCCTCTGTACTTTTTCGCAGCAATCAGCATGGCGTCGGAATATATCTATTTCTTTCTATCACATGACGTTTCAATCCTTTTTCTCTTTTCTACTCGATACTTTAGTCGATTCTGCATGCTAAAAATACTACAACACTTTACCTGTATATTCAATTCGATTTAAAAAAAAAGTTAAAAGTCAGTCTTTGTTGAATGTCAGAATGACGCGTGCGGTTTTCGGTTTCCCCATATATTTTCAAGTAATTTAGTTGTTTTGAGTGAGTGTTGTTGAATAAAATAGTGATTAAGTGGATAATTATAATACAGTGTATGTGTGTGCAACCGGATTTTAACCTAAACGTAATAGACTACTGGCCCGTGTTGAAAAAATTATGGGTCATGTGAACCACCAGGTGACCTATCTAGAACGTTAGAGGAGCATAAAATAATAAGATTCAGCACTATGCCGTCACTTGTAAGCTGTCCAACCGAGTGCAGGTGAGAATTCAAAAGTACAGGTAGACTCGGTACATTTTGGTCATATATTTTTGTACGGCATTCTTACCATCGAATAGATCCATGAAAAATAATAAGAAAACGCGTAGTGCCGTAAAAAAATGTTGCGCCACAAAGTCGGAATTGTTATTTTATTTTCCGACAATTTCGAGGGTAAATTTGGTCATTTGATTTTGTACGGCATCAGTTTCATACTATTTCAATACTGCTTCTAATCCATTATTCCGCAACGCCGTACAAAAATCATGCGACAAGGGGAAATAATCGAGGGTTGTAACCCCCTCTCTTTCCGTTGGTCCAGGGGGTGATTTGACACAACTTAAAATTAATTTATTTTGAAAGTATTTTATGCATAGATAATATTTTTTCATATGCCGTACATTTTCGTTGGTCCAAAGGGGAAAAAAACTGAAAAAAAAAAAATTAAAAAGAAAAAAAACCATATATATAACGAAATGTAAGGTGAAATTCATCACGATATTTTTTTATACGGCATTTAGATAGTTTATTTGTACTAATTTTCATACTCTTTTCGTGATTCTAGGTTCCTAGTTAGAAACTATGTTAAATATGGATTTGTATACTATCGATTTATACCAAAATATAGACATGTTGTCACTGATAATTCCAAAATACAACATATTTTTGAGAAGTACTCGCACATTTTCGGTTGAGGCAACTATAAGTCTGTAAGTCTTAAAATAATTACCAAGGAACAGTTGACGGCAACTGTTCCTTGTTAATTATTTTAAGACTTCTCTTAGTCGTGTAGCTCATTTCAATCCCTAGGTAGATCAGTAATTGTTTTGAAAGTAAATCTTATGTGGGAGCTGTAAAATTGAATTTCCTACAAGTCATAAGTATCATAATTATTCGAAAGGATTTATACGCCGAAAAGCAGAAATGAAGCTTTCAAAAAGACAACTATGAAATTGGAAGCAACGTCGTTTCCCCCTTGTTTCCGGGAGTTAAAACAACATATGAAGAGAAGTACCTACATAGCACAGATTTGGTGTAATGCCTACAAACAAATACCGTCGACCTTGTTACCAATAAGCTATGGATGGATTCTCAATGACGGTCGGTACGATTTCGACTGGTTCCACGGCGAGGAATGCCCCCAAAAAGTCTTTGACATAACGGAACCGGATGAGGAATCAGGCGAAGAAGATGATGACGTCATAGGTAAATAAATAAATCTTTACATCTTTAATCTGTACGTAAGACTTTGATTTTGACAAAAACATACATGGAGTAAGGGGTAATAATAAGAATAATAATAATAATAATAATTAATAATAATAATAAGTAATAGGCCCGGCACTTCGGGGACAGAAGATATTAATGTTATTTAATATGCGAGCGAAGCGAGCGCGCGTCATGGAGTACATGCGTTGCATGTATGAGTGATGTCATTATTATTATTAATAATAATAATTATTTTTGACATACATTTAATGTTCTCAGCTAGAAATTTTAGCCGGGGTGAGCTGATAATAATAATTAATAATAATTATTATTATTAACTATTTATTGCATGATATACGTATGTATGAAATGAAATGCGTGCCAAAAGACGATTCTGATTATGAATTTTCGGCGAAATGATGGTTCTGTAAATGAAGTTTATGCTCAAAGATGATTCTGACTTACAAAATTATGCGTTTTGAATTTATGGTAAATGAGTGTATGCCAAATGATTTTCTGCGAAATGAAGTTTCTGCCATCCACTGTTATGCAAAACAAAATTCGGGTATAAAAAAATCTGCTAAAAAAGGTAGACCCAATATACACACCGTTTCAGTTCAGTTAGACGTTATAGTGATTTTTTCATATTATCAATTGTTCTCTTCAAAAATATGTTAATGCCGTACTGTATCAGATTGATAATATCAGGAGTAATCACCATACTACGTTTGTATGGAAGAATAACTGGCTTGTGCAACCTTAAAATGGTAGCGTCATTTTCATCAGCCTAAAAGATAATGGTCTGCATTAAAATGTACGGCATCATTTTTTCCTAATTTTTTTATGTTAATACTATTTAAAACAAGGGATAAAATTTAGAAAACTGCTTTATTTCATTAATCTATGGTATTTAAACTTTTGAAATAATTTGCAAAATTTCAGTTTTTGTATTTCTCTATAACTTTTTTTTGAACAGTTTATTTTGAACGGCAATACTATACAACAATTGTATTTTACAATATCATGTTAAAAAAAAAGTTCCCGTACAGGATCAAATGACTTTACAGCTTTAAAAATCAAGGATACGATGAAATTAAGATAATTATTGATATACATTTAAAATGAACAATAATTTTTTGACGGCATTATTTTTAATAGTAATTTTGAGTGCTAGATAATGTTTTGGAACCGAAGCCGTACTTTTTCAAATCACCCCCTGGACCAGCGGAAAGAGAGGGGGTTACAACCAGGGACTGAAAGCGGTTACGGTTAAAGGTTAAGATACCTCAAAAATATTCCGGTACCGGTTTAAAATAAAGGTTGAGCTATACCGGTACCTTTATAAATAAAGGTTGGGCTAAACCGTTATTTAACCCTTACACGATTTCGGTACCGAAATGCATGCGCGGCGCGCGTGTGTGCGGTGGAAGACGTTAGAACTTGCGTATGTAGTTTATAATCTAATAATGTGCAACAATCGGCAAGTGAACGACAGACAGATCGGCGAGGCGGTGCGTCAAAGCAAACCCCTATTTATTAAGGTTTAGGTACCGCTACCGATATATTTATAACGGTTACGGTACTTCTACCGAAATATACCGGTATGCATTTCCATACTCAGAATTTCACTACCGGAATAAATAACGGTATCGCAATATTTCGGTAACCCTTATTTAACGGTATGACGTCATACCGAAATTTAAAGGTACCGTAATTTTTGGGTAATTCAGTCCCTGGTTACAACCCTCGATTATTTCCCCTTGTCGCATGATTTTTGTACGGCGTTGCGGAATAATGGATTAGAAGCAGTATTGAAATAGTATGAAACTGATGCCGTACAAAATCAAATGACCAAATTTACCCTCGAAATTGTCGGAAAATAAAATAAAAATTCCTACTTTGTGGCGCAACATTTTTTTACGGCACTACGCGTTTTCTTATTATTTTTCATGGATCTATCGATGGTAAGAATGCCGTACAAAAATATATGACCAAAATGTACCGAGTCTACCTGTACTTTTGAATTCTCACCTGCACTCGGTTGGACAGCTTACAAGTGACGGCATAGTGCTGAATCTTATTATTTTATGCTCCTATATCGTTCTAGATAGGTCACCTGGGCCCTGTTTAATAAAACTTACAAATTGTAAATTGTAAATGTAGGCTACAAGTTACAATTCTACAAGTTTCTGTTTAATAAAAACTACAAGTTACAATTTTACCATGGTGGAAAACTGACAAAGAAGAACAGGCAAAAAAAACCCAGACCCGACAGAAAAGTAACATACCTCAGTTTTTTTGTTATTATTTATATAATCATATTATATAGTTTTTATATTCGAAATCAATGGCTAACACCAAAATATTGCCTTATGTTTTTGTTCAGGCTTTACACGAAAAAAGTACAAAATGCCTACGTATCTACACAATTCGTAAATATATGTAACTAAATGACGTAGAAAAGTAAGTAGTTATGGGATGTATTAAAAAAAAAGAATAATGTTCGTATAGGAAGTTATTTGTGTGTATGTATAAAAACGGTCACGTACTGTGTGCATACCTACTACGGCTCAGCTGGTTTTTTTTTTTTTTTCTGGTTTTTTTTCGCCCTCTCTGGTTTTTTTTTCGCCCTCTCGCTCCACCCAAGGGCGAGAGATGTCATTAGATGATTTTAAACCACCTTAAAAAAAAATCCTAAGTTGAATGTTGTACTCGGAGTTCAAAAATTATATAATACAGCTGTATCTCCAGGTCTCCTGGATACATCCCATAACTATTTATCGTCATTTAGTTACATACATTAGGAATTTTGTAGATAAGTAGGCATTTTGTATTTTTTTAGTGTAAACCCTGAACAAAAACATAAGGCAATATTTTGGTGTTAGCCATTGATTTCGAATATAAAAACTATATAATATGATTATATAAATAATAACAAAAAAACTGAGATATGTCACTTTTCTGTCGGGTCTGGGTTTTTTTTATATGGGACGTGACCGTTCTTCTTTGTAGACTTGTAGCTACAAATCTACATATTTCTGTTCAATAAACATTTTCTCTCTACAGGTGACAATTTACAAATTTGTAGGGAAAACTGTTTTATTGAACGCATAATTGTAGCTACAAGTTTACATATTTGTAAATTGTAGAAAAATTTCGACAGGTGGACTCACCGTGTGTCAGAAACTTACAATTTTGTACCTCATTTAAATAAGTGAAGAAATTTTATTGTTATTCTTTAAAAAATGGGTGAAAAAGTGATGATGAATATTATGAGTGATATTTTGTATTATTTTTTTTTTAATAAAGAGTTAACTTTACTTTTGAATCGTCAAATTAAAGGTTTAATGAAAAAAAAAATACCGGCGAATATTTGATAACGAAGATAGGACATGATCTTAAATTCGATTTTTAAGAGAAATCCAGCTCAGCAAATTTATTATGAATCAAAAAAATATAAAAGAAGTTAAACCAAATTTTCTAAATGTATAAAATTTATGAAATTACTCTCGATTTAAGAATCTTCAACAAAACTTACATTTTATGTAAAATTGTAACTTACAATTACAAATTTGTAGCTACAAAATTGTCATCAAAATCTACAGGCGTTTTTTACAATTGTAAACGTTTATTGAACAGCATTTACAATTCTACAAATTTGTAAAATTTTTACTTGTAGAATTTTTACAAATTGTAAGGTTTATTAAACAGCACTTGTAAGAATTTTTTACAAATATGTCAGTTATCTACAAAATTGTAGACTTGTAATGTTTATTAAACAGGGCCCGTTTTTTACAATTGTAAACTTTTATTAAACAGCATTTACAATTCTACAAATTTGTAAAATTTTTACTTGTAGAATTTTTACAAATTGTAAGGTTTATTAAACAGCACTTGTAAGAAATTTTTACAAATATGTCAGTTATCTACAAAATTGTAGACTTGTAATGTTTATTAAACAGGGCCCAGGTGGTTCACATGACCCATTATTTTTTCAACACGGGCCAGTAGTCTATAAGTATATTTTAACTTCTGAGTGATTTTACGGGTGCTTGTAACAGTGTTAGAATTTTGTCAGAATGCTTTCGTAATTTATGAAATTTTAAGACCAGTTCCGTATCCAAAGTAATAGTTATCACATTGCATATTTACTAGACAATAGTTTTCAGCAAAAACATATACAATAGATAGTAAATTAAAATTAAGATTTTATTTTTTAATCAATCTAAATATCTAATTTGGGAATTCCTTTCACGTAAATGTAAATTCCCCAACCAAATTAAATAGGTACCTACATTCTGCTCCAGAAACGGTTCATGTCGGGCCCTTGTCAGCCAGGCCAGTCTAGAAAAACCCCGGCATGGAGCCGGGGTTTTTCTATTCTTTTGAACGGGCTTTAAACGGTAGCCCATTAATTCTAAATGTATTATTTCTCAATTTCACGCAAGTTAAAATAATAGTTTACTGAAACTTCTCTCACATGAATCTACGGACACAGTTCAAAACTGTCATAAATAATTTTAGTGCAAGCATACGATATGGAACAGATTCTGTAAAATCCCATTCCAAAATTTAAAAAAGTCTTTAGTTAGAAACCCAATCAGAAACCTATCAGAAACTGTATATTAGCGGCTTCTAAGAGTAGGTATTCGCAGTCTTGTTGGTATAAAATACTTAGGTAATTTTTGCTTGCATGATTTTTGGGCAATTCCCGAATTACACTTACGAGCTGCGCTACAGCGCTAGTCTAGTGCTTGTCGGGGAATCCCCAAAAAAGACAGCTGGGCTAGCGATTTGATTTTTTACCGGACTTATGGCGAACAAACTTTCACATTTATAACAGTAAGATTAGGCTTTCTAGCATGAATTCCGTCAATTCCAGGCACTTCGCACCTTTCAACACGTACGGCAACCTTATACCTGGCACCTGTATCATTCGGTGAAGACGACATATCTGAGAGCGACATTCACACTCGCGTTGTCAATCAGCCGCTGACAGACATCAGCATGGCATTTGGGTACCCCGCCACAGATCCATCATCAGGCTCCGCTGAAGGATATATCGGCGATGACCACCAGTTCTACGGAGTTTTACATTTAGGTAAGTACTTATGTAAATAGTTTTACCCAGGCAGGCGCATTCATTATCATCATCATTTCAGTCGAAAGCTCAGACCAACAAAAAAGGAAGACGACGCGCCACGAACATCAAAAGTGAAGCCAACTTTTTATCTATGTGTGTAGACAATGTCTCGTGAAGTCGTGACGTACTAGGAGAAATGCGTGTGGTTTTAGTGTAGGTGTGTGCGTGAGCTTGTATGTTTACTTGCTATAGGCGTGTGGTTTTGTGGCTTCACTGTTGGTGTTCGCGGCGCGCCGTCTTTCTTTTTTTCTTGGTCTGAGGTCGAAAGACGTCCACTGCTGGACATAGGCCTCCCCTTAGTGTCGCCACATTGACCGATCCCGTGCGTCTCGCATCCAGCGGATCCGCGGCAACCTTCACCTAGGCAGGCACATTATTTTGTGTAGGTAATTTATATTTTCATCACCACTGCTCTCAAAACGGTGGAGGAAAACATCGTCATTGAAAGTAAACTTCGGTAATACAAAGCTTACTTTACAGCAAAAGAGTCTTCACAAATGAAGACTCTTTTGCTGTAAAGTAAAGGGTGGTCTGTGAATCTGGGCCTTAGAACCAAAAAATCGAAGACATAATATAAATATGTGACATCTACCCCATCTACCAATTCGCCCGCGTCGTGGATTATAATATAGCCCATCCCTCTTCTAGAGAGGAGGCCTGAGTCCCTGCTGTGGAAACATTATAGGCTGATGATGACGTAGTTTTTTGGCATTATTGAAGGTGCAAAGGGCTCTTCTCAACAGATAAAGCATTATAAAACACTTGCTCCAGTCGGATTTGCTATTTCGTACGAACTATGCCGCACGTTGCTATAAGTACAGAAATATATATAGCATGACGCCTGTAATCCCCGAAGGGTTAGACAGAGGTATCCCTATAGTAGGTACACTCACAAGAACTGCCTCGTTGGTCTAGTGGTCGTAAGCGCGACTGCTGTGCATGAGGTCCTGGGTTCGATTCCCGGGTCGGACAAAAAGTGCTATTGGGTTTTTCATTAGAAATTTCCCAGTAGTAGCCCGGAGTTTGGAAGTTGGTGGTTTATTACCCCCGTGCCTCGGAAAGCACGTTAAGCCGTTGGTCCTGCGCCTGATCTCTCTCCGGTCGTGTCGGATTGCCGTCCCATCGGACTATGAGAGTAAAGGAACAGAGAGTGCACTTGTGCCTGCGCACACACTTGTGCACTAAAATATCTCCTGCGCATCGGGCTAATCTCCACTAAGATTGGCCGCCGTGACCGAAAACGGTGAGGAGGGACTATATACAGCCACATATCGCTAGTTATGTTGAAGTCCCATGTAATAGGGGCCAGCCGATTATTGCTATCAACCGGGTACAACTCCAGCCTCCGTGGCTACTACTGCCTGCTACTAAGAGACTCCTGATGGAAAATCCGAATAACACTACCCAACCCGGGAATTGAACCCTCATAAACAACAGTCGCACTTGCGACTAGTGGTCGCAAGTGCGACTGCTGTTCACTGTTCATGACGCAGACCAAGCAGGCAGTCGAACTGTTACTTACCTAAATCCAATCTTGTTTTCAATATTGGTTTTAAAACTCATTACACGTGTTTCAACTTTGACCTTGATATTTACCACAAAATGATAACAAAAACTTTTGTCCTCTGTATTTTCAAACTCCCGCTTATGAATTCGTTTTCCCGAAAGTTATAATTGTTTTAAGGAAAGTAGGTAATTTAATAATTAAGAAAGAAAGAAAACTCCTAACAACAACCAAGTCAGCTAACGGGAACCAAAATGGTCGCATATAAAAAAATACAACGTTAAAGAACAGAAAAATTCCCAAAGAAAAATCTGGCGCATGCATCTGGAAGCATGTTTGCGTCGGCAACTCGGCACATACAATTCGGAAATATTTTTATTATTAAATCCTGCCTAAACTAATCACTATACATTCCCTATGGACGTTTACCACCAGTTAGGTCGAGCGGTTTTTATCTTAACGAATAATTATCATTTCGAGGCGTACGTGCGTGAGTGCGTCACGTAGCAATGGCAACCGTAAACCGTTATTGATAAGGTTCTTTTTATCAGGTAACCGCACTCTCCACGCAGATCCTTACGGCAATGATGACCCTCACAAGTTCTTCGGCGGATTTGAGAACGACAACATGGCGATACCCCGGTCTCGGGCGGTACGCGATCATGCACAGGTGATCAGGTGATGATGATAACTCTCCACTAATACACTAGTCCCAAGTAACATTTTTGGTTTTAGAAAGGTTTTGAAAAGGTTCTAGAACCTTCATATGGAAATCTGCTCGTAAGTCTTAACAGGCTCAATAACGTTATATTAACCTTATATTTACCTCCTGAGTGCAAAAAGGGCCCACGTTTTAGAACATTTCTGAGAGCTATAGCAAAACCTATAGGTCAAATCCAGAACCTTTCGAATTACTTACACAGTACCCAAATATAACCTTCACAACCTTAATTTAACGTAAATATAACCTTGCAAGGCAGCTTTTAAGTTCTAAATTAGTCTTGTATGTAACCCTATGACAACTTAAGGTTCCTTCCACGAAATCATCTCATTTTGATCAATTTTGATCGGTTGGTGTGGGAAATCTATGAAGAATTTAAAGCTTCCTTTTGGCTATTATAAGAGACGAGTTCTTTTTCTGGTGGACAGTGGACAAGAATTTTCAAAATAATGTTTATATTAATGGCAATCACCCGTATTCAAAAGCCCTTTTCCGCAAAAATACCGATCGAGTTACGTTTGGCTTAGTAGAACATAACACTACAAACGATTCTAAACATTAAAAAAAATATAAATAACATCACCATGTGGTCTACTGGAGTACCAAGGAGTCACATTTTCGACTTCAATACAAAAAATAGCAGAAAAAAAATGTTAAAACATCGCAATTTTTACAAAATGTCTCGACAAATAAGATTTTTTTTCTATACCTTAGAATCACTTTAGAGAAAATTCAAAAACTACGTATTAATTTTAAGGTAACCTTCTAATAGAATCGTATTTTTATTTTATCAATAATCTATAATTTCATTTCGTAAATTGAATCCAAAGTTAACTATACTATCGACCGCGCAAACTATCTCGCCAGTACGAATCGGCCACTGCCAAAGGATGGACGTATCGCTTTGTGTCACAAACGCTCCCGTGTTTTTCGTAAACATATTTTCGAGATTGTAAGCCGATTACCACAATTTGATACACTTATTAATTTTGATCAAACATGTTTTTTTTGCTAATTTGTAAAGATTTCTAAAAATTTTTTCATCTTCAGATCGAAGTCGAATTTCACGATCGATTGTTGTTGTCGATTGTACTTCGATATATATTTTTAACCGACCTCCAAAAAAGAGGAGGTTCTCTATTCGTGTTTGTATGTCTGCGAATATCTCCGTCAATTGTGGACTGATTTTCAAAATTCTTTTTGTCTTGGAAAGGGTATACTCCCGAGCAGTGACGGATTAAGACTATTTGATGCCCTAAGCAATTTCCACGCCTGTGGGCCCCCCTATCCGTATGTCAACTAGAATTGGTATTTATACTTTTACCTCCTATAAACATTAGTTTTTGAAGTGAAACTTCTATAAAGATGGGGTGTATATTGGATTTTTTGTCACGAAATATTATAGCGTTACGGCCGCTTGGGGGAGAGATATCTCAGGAACTACCGCTTGGAACTGAATAATTCTTTTTTTGTTGGATAATCCATTTATCGAGGAAGGCTATAGGCTATATAACATCATGCTACGACCAAAAGGAGCGGAGCATAAATGAAAAATGTATGTTTATGTGTTAATATACTTACGAGCTTACTGTAAAGATGACAATGGGCTTGCTCCCAATTACCTACATCGGTTGATGGCAATAGGTTTGTAAATTAAGATGATGATATATAACGTAGGTACCTTAGAAGTGGAGTAGGCGCAAAGCATAATAGATTTATTTATTGAAATCATTGAGGTATAATGTACTTGATTGAAATGCGCCTTGCGGCTTTTCCGGTGCATTCGAATTGCCGAATGCACTAGCGGGCAGCGAGTGGGCAAGCGAGAGCGGGGCTAAGACTCTCGGACTCTTGTGTCAACTAACGCGCGAATTTCCAAATTAGTCTTAGAAACTTTTTTTTGGTGTGGTTTTTGGTGACGTGAGAGTGAGACGTGATGCCCTAAGGACGGATTTTTTTTCGTTCTTCTTCTGGTGCCCCCCCAGACGTGATGCCCTAGGCAATTGCTTAATTTGATTAAGGGTTAATCCATCACTGCTCCCGAGGTGGTCCCATTGTCACCAAGTCAGTTTCTGATGATGGGAACGCTGAGAAATTGAGGGCAACCCTCGAATATCATAGGCGCACTTAACGTTTTCCATACATTTTCAGAAGCTGTTCAAGTATTGACTGGCCTGTTGGTCTAGTGGTTAGTGACCCTAACTGCTATGCCGGAGGTCGTGGGTTCGATTCCCACCCAGGGCAAATGTTTGTGTGATGAGCACGATCATTTGTTCTGTGTCTGGGTGTAATTTATCTATAATATGTATGTATTTAGAAATATATAAGTATGTTTATCAGTTGTCTAGTACCCATAACACAAGCTCTGCTTAGCTTGGGACTAGATGGCGTTGTGTGATAGTTGTGGAATATTATTATTATTATTATTTGCGTCTGATAATCATAATTTCATGTGGCTGCGCTGATGACGGAAGGTGCAACTCCTCAGCGGTCAGGACTTGAAAGAAAATTCCTTCAAAATTATACGTACTTATGGATCGATAGTTGTATTCTTTCAGGCTATTAGGTTGAACTGATGATAGACGGTAAATCTCATTAACCGACTTAAAAAAAAGGAGGTTCTCAATTCGTCGGCTAGGAAAATTTTTGGTTTTTCCGTCATGGGTGTCGTTTTCATTTTTTTTGAGGTCGCTGATTACAAAAATGAGACCAAAATGAAAATCCAAGACGGCGCCGACGAAAATATTTGGTTTTTCCGTCATGGATGTCGTTTTCATGGTTTTTGGGGTAGCTGATTACGAAAATGAGGTCAAAATGAAAATCCAAGATGGCAGCCAGGAATTTTTTTGGTTTTTCCGTCATGGGTGTCATTTTGATGGTTTTTGGGGTCGCTGATTACGAAAATGAGGTCAAAATGAAAATCAAGATGGCGCTGACGAAAATCTTTAGTTTTTCCATCATGGGTGTCGTTTTCATGGTTTTTGGGGTCGCCGACTACGAAAATAAGGTCAAAAAGAAAATCCAAGATGTGTTGAATAAATAATAAATTTATAAGATCGGTCATGGGTGTCCTTGTAAACGTTTTGTTGAAGAGAGGCTTCATAAACGAATGCAGTTTGTTTCTTTTTTCTGACACCGTGGCGCTGTTTCTTTGTCTTTGTTTTACGTTGAAAATGTAATGTCGTTTGTGCTCAATAAATATTGCGTATAGAATTCTATCGCGAGTTTTACTGAAATATTGCTGAAATCCCAATAAGATGGCGCCGACGAAATTTTTGGTTTTTCCGTCATGGGTGTCGTTTTCATGGTTTTCGGGGTCGCTTATTACGAAAATGAGGTCAAAATGAAAATCAAGATGGCGCCGACGAAAATCTTTGGTTTTTCCGTCATGGGTGTCATTTTCATGGTTTTCGAATTCGCTGATTACGAAAATTGAAAACTGAGTACACTACACAGCACACTTCTGATTACGCATTGCATATTCGCCAATTATGTGCTTTAGCGTATTTTCAATCAGAACAAGTTATCAACGCTTTTGACGAACTGCTCGAATCTCAGTTTTATATTGTGCATTCTGGCCTCTTCCGACAAGTCATTGATTATTTTGAAGATAACTGGATCGGAAGGTTGGAAAGACGGGGCAGGTGAGCTCCTAGATTTCCTATTGATCTGTGGAATACTTTTGATGCAGTTCGCAATCACACATAAATACACACCCACCATTTGTACAATATGGGCTGTATGTCGCCCATATTGTACAAATAATCGCGGTGCGCTGTATGTCAGCCTCACAGCGGATGTGGCAAGTGGCATCACCGGGTTTGTACCGGGCAAGGATTCGGCCACGTTTTGACCACACAAACTGCCAACCGAGCCGACTGGCCGCCTCACGCGTGCTCCGAAACAACTCACGGTTGTGCTTAGAGAGGCGCTCGTTGACGTAGAAGCGCTTCGCAGGGCCAGGCAGATCTAGATCCGCTGTGGTCATGCCGCGACGCACTCGCGCTCCCTCCAGCAGCTCGTCCCGTAGGTCGCGGCGCGCGAGGCGCACGACGAGGAATCGGGGGCGAGTCTCCACCGGCGCCGTCGCCTGCGTCGCGTTTATGCGCCTGCCTCCGACACGCTCAGCGCTCACAATATCACGTGCCTCGATTTTGACGCCAATCTTCGCCACCACCAACAGAGCAGTGTGGGTAGGGTTTTCACCGCTTACCTCTGGTATGTTTGATATCTGAATATCATTGGCGAGCAACTCCTGGTCGCGGTCATTTATGTCGCTCCTTAGCTGGCTTATTAATTCGTCCACATCCGACGACCTTGACAATTGGGGGTGGGGCTGAGCCAATTTGGTCTCCATTACTACAACCCTTTCCTCCAAATTACTCATCTTGTCGTTGGTTGGTAGATTTTAGTGACGACCGTAGCTCTGACAGGTCATCACGCAGCTGCTGGAACTCAATACGCACAAGTTAGCCATGGTGTATTGGAACGTCTTGTTTGTTTACCAAACTTAGCGCTATTGATCAGTCCGGGTATTTCACCTATTAGGCAATAGATGGCGCTGTTTGCAGAAACGCGTTTATGGTGTATTTCACGGTGTTTATAGTACAAACAGACACCATAGGCTGAGCACAGAATCAAAGTTTAGGTTCCCACACACTGATGTTCGTTCACAGGCTTTTCTTTCGTTCCCCAGAAAACTACTGATTATATATTTGGGGTTTCGGGTACTTATTTACTTGTTGTGGTAAGCTTTAACGTTAATTAGAGTTTTTTTAATATTTACACAGCACATAAACACTTGCTAACAATGGTACTTGTTAGTTGCACTAGCTGAAGTTTTTGCACAACGACTTATACGAGTTTAACTGTGAATTGTATTTATTTACACGTGAGAACACAAAAAGCTTAGGGCTGGTTGACATCCGTGACGTCACGTCATGAAAACGACACCCATGACGGAAAACCAAAAAAAACCCTGGCCGCCATCTTGGATTTTCATTTTGTCCTCATTTGCGTAATCAGCTACCCCAAAAACCATGAAAACGACATCCATGACGGAAAAACCAAAAAATTACCTGACTGCCATCTTGGATTTTCATTTTGACCTCTTTTTCGTAATCAGCGACCCCTATAGCCTTGAAAACGACACCCATGACGGAAAAACTAAAAATTTCGTCAGCGCCATCTTGGATTTTCATTTTGACCTCATTTTCGTAATCAGCAACCCCAAAAACCATGAAAACGACACCCATGACGGAGAAACCTAAAATTTTCCTAGCCGACGAATTGAGAACCTCCTTTTTTTAAGTCGGTTAATGAGATTTACCGTCTATCATCAGTTCAACCTAATAGCCTGAAAGAATACAACTATCAATCCATAAGTACGTATAATTTTGAAGGAATTTTCTTTCAAGTCCTGACCGTTGAGGAGTTGCACCTTCCGTCATCAGCGCAGCCACATGAAATTATGATTATCAGACGCAAATACTTGAACAGCTTCTGAAAATGTATGGAAAACGTTATGTGCGCCTTTGATATTCGAGGGTTGCCCTCAATTTCTCAGAGTTCCCATCATCAGAAACTGACTTGGTGACAATGGGACCACCTTGGGAGTATACCTTTTCAAACAAAAAAAAATAATTTTGAAAATCTGTCCACACTTGTCGGAGATATGCGCGGACACACATAAAAAAACATACGAATAGAGAAATTACTTCCTTTTTAGAAGTCGGTTAAAAAGAGACGGAAACATTATTTATTTTTGACGTGTTAAAGTGCTTTCACAACCAATTTACAACAAATATTAAAATCTGTGATTAAAATAGATATCATAATTTTTGATTTTAATTCATATAACACCAAATTGAACCATTTTTATGTTGATTGATATACTGTACCTATACACAACACACATTCCAGACTTTTTTTCAAAGCCGTACGCGTGTACTTACTTACTATAAAATTATGTCACCTAAAATAATAATCGTCTAAATGATCAAATTTTTCAACCGTAGTTCAACGCTCGAAATGCCCGTGTGTGCGTTCGTCGGTGTTATCGCTGCACACAAACATAGCATCGCACCGAAATTGCCTAAAGTTCCGCTAGTCTTGTCTGTACAAGGCCTCTTAAAACCTTTTTGATGGACATGAAAAAATACCTTTCCAGGACTCGCAGGTTTTAAAATGTTTCTGTGTAAGATTTTTTTACACAGAAAGACCAATATAATGGCGCCACATTCGCTGACATTTTACCAAGTTTCAAAATGGCTAACTGAGTATGTAGTAAGCATTTATAAAATAAATATAAGTATCTTGCTGAAGTCAGGAAGAACAAAAATTGTGCGACTGGCACTTCATCGTGAAACTTTAGGATAATAGTGCTAAATACGAGACGGGCCTTGCGTTAGTTGATAATTTTGAAGATATTTTAATGAAATAAAAATTATAAATATACACGGTTGGTGGTACGTTGCATTAGAAATAAAACTTCTATTCATTTAAAAACATATATTTTAAATGCTATAGCACAAGTTACTTATTTTAGCCTTATTGAATTAAAATATTGCCTTTTGTTTTGATTTTGTTATTTAAAATTGATTTTTTATGTAAAAAAAATGGCTGGCGTTAATAAATTACTAGAAAGCATTAAAATTACCAATTTCAGAACTGTTACAGCTAAAAGCTCTTAATGTTTGCCAAAATAAGAGCTAAAAGTAATCTCGCGGAGCTACTTAAAACGCATAGGCTGTTTTCGCAGCTTTAAGGCGCTGACAAGAGCCAAATAGGCTTGTATTAAACAATTTTTTAGCCAAATCTATACAGTTTGACACGGCGGAAAAAATATATGTTAATCTTGAACATATTTCTGATAATTTCGTTGTTTTCAAAACACGTTTTTGAAAAGTTTTCTCGATACAAAAAAATGGTAAACTAACCTCTTAAAATGATCTTCCAACAAAAATATCTGTATTACTGATCAACGTACGTTGGTAAAATTTATAACAATAACGTACCATATTTAAATACAAAATTTGGTTGTTTTTAATTTTTGATTATTTAATAAATTATTTTGATGTAATTAATCATTATACGGTTTGTAAGAAATTCGAGCGTTGCGTCATCGCGCTCTCTTTCTTACCTAAGCAATCCGACAGTGAGCGCTTAGGCGCGGTGCTAGACGGACGTATGTCACTTTGCACCCCACTGACAGCTATCCGTTTATCTATATATAGATTATTGACCGCGTCACAATGTTAGTCCAGGATCCACGGTACATTTTTTCACTTGATTACTATCAAGCTAATTTTCCGTGAGCAGCTGCATTTTGATGAGACGCCAACATTACCCTATACGAAAACTCTCGATTGTGGTAGGTAATAGGGGCAGCAGGGATAAAATTTTAATATATATTGATTATATATTATTATAATTATTTATTTGATGATTTTCAAAAATCTATTACTAACTATTTTATTTTTATCTGATGATCATTATCTAAATCCAACATGTATTGATAACGAGCTCATCAAAAATTACTACAAACCAGCTGTTTTTTAGGGGTCCGTAGCCGAATGGCAAAAAACGGAACCCTTATAGATTCGTCATGTCTGTTTTTATTTATTTATTTATATATACTTTATTGTACACCACAAAAATACATAACAAAAGAAAACATAATATACACTACAAAACATACAATGGGCGGCCTTATCGCTTTCCGCGATCTCTTCCAGGCAACCTTAGGATGGACAGTGATTTATTACGATATAAAATGGGGCTGTTGTTGGTGCAAATAGTAAATACCAACTTACACAATATTAAACTAAGATAGATACATACATATCCTAAATAATAGATACATAAATACATACATACTAAATATTTAAGCAACGAAAATTAATGAAGACTAAAGATGTTTAATTTAACAGTTATGAGAACAAGATCACAACGACAAGTAATGTTCCTTTACGAGCCTTTTAAACATAGGTAACGACTGCGCGCGTTTAATTTGAACGGGCAATGCATTCCACAAACGAGCGGCCTGGACAGTAAAGGATTTGTCGAGGAAAGTTGTGGAATGCATAGGCATTTTGAGCTTCAAGTTATCAGATGACCTTAAAAATTTCGCGTGGGAGTCGCAAAGAAACTGGAAACGTTTCTTGAGATAAAGAGGGGTGGAAGGGGAAAAGAGCACATTATACAAAAGGGAAAGGATATGAGCATTCCGGCGAAGGCGAATTGGTAACCACTTGAGCTTGACACGATATTCAGAAACATGGTCATATTTGCGCAAA
Organism: Diarsia mendica; assembly: GCA_949316265.1. Taxonomy (NCBI): domain Eukaryota; kingdom Metazoa; phylum Arthropoda; class Insecta; order Lepidoptera; family Noctuidae; genus Diarsia; species Diarsia mendica. The sequence continues at coordinate 12,941,433 of OX438898.1, read as the reverse complement.
CCGAATATGAACCTTATACACACATTTTGAAGCCGCTCAAGTTTATCGAGTTGGTCTTGTGTAAGGTCAAGATAGCTGGCGTCAGCATAGTCAAGGATGGGAAGAAGAAGCGATTGTGCAAGCGCAATCTTGGTGGCAGTCGGTAGAAAATTACGCAATCTCTTCAAAGATGCAGCAGATGCAAATAGCCTGCGGCTAACTTCCTGTAGCTGGGCAGTCCAAGAGAAGTTCTTATCTATGAATATCCCCAAGTTTTTAACTTTTTCACTGAAAGGAACAACTGAGTTGTCAAAAGAAACTTGGGGGAGAGTCGTCCAGTCGATCCTTGAGACCGTCCTAGAACTGCCTACCACCACAACCTGCGTCTTTATGGGGTTGACCACAAGTCCATACCTCTTGCTCCACTCGCATATACGGGCCAGATCACTATTAACCGTTAGGATAGCCTCAGACAGATTTCCAAGAGGAGCTCGCGAGTAAATTTGTAAATCATCTGCATAAAGATGGTAGGAAGAAGTTAGTTCGTTGGAGATTGAGTTAATAAAAACTGCGAAAAGTAAAGGGGATAGAACGCCACCCTGAGGTACACCGGCAGAAGTATTACTCCAGGAAGATAAGATTTCTCCAATGCAAATACGTTGCCGGCGGCCGAACAGATAAGTACGAAACCAGTCAATTACCGATGGAGATATGTTAAGAGAGCGTAGAATGCCAAGCAAAACATCAAAGTCAACAGTATTAAAGGCATTACTGAAATCTAGCAAAGCTAGAACCGTTAGATTACCATTTTCCATAGCTGACCTTATATCATCCGTAATGTTCAGAAGCGCTGTGGTAGTGCTATGACCAGGACGGAAGCCAGACTGGAAGGGGTTGAGGAGATTATTTTTAGAAAGGAAAGTACTTAATTGACTGTGTATTAACCGTTCAAGGACTTTGGATAGGAATGGCAAGACGGATATTGGACGGTATTCAGAAAAGGATGTGGGATTTGACTTTTTAGGTAAAGGAATTATTTGAGCATCTTTCCATGAGCATGGAAAGACACCACTAGATGCAGAGAAATTGAGGATGTGACAAATTACGGGAAGGATAACATCCAGCACAGGAACTAACATATTACGGCTGATACAGTCACTTCCAACTGCATTGGAGGTAATCGATAGTATGCTTTTCTTAACATCACATGCGGAGAACTGATCAAAAACAAATGGAGAATAAGTAGGAGTCGGAAGTGAAGAGAGATAATTTAGTGTATTCAATTTTATTGTCCTATCATAATTGGACGAAGAAGTAAAGTGATTATTCATTGCATTAATGTCTATGTCTTTTGGGATTGTCTCTTGTCGAGTTTTACCGACCCCCAATGATCTAAGAAATTTCCAAACTTTGGAAGGGTCCCCATTTTGGACAGAAGAATGAATGTGGTGGCGATTAGCATTCCTACACACCTTATTGCAGCGATTACGGATTGAGAGGTATCTTTCCCTGTTAACGTCATTAGCCCTACGCTTGAACTTAGACTTTGCAGTAACTTTTTTGTGCATTAGCGTTTTGATCTCATCTGTGAGCCACGGCGCCGGCAAATGCCTAACCTTAACTGCTCGAACAGGTGCGTGATGATCGTATAGCTCGATAAGTTTAGCCGTAAAAATATTGACTTTCTCATCGACTGATGCAGAGGCAAACAGATCAGACCAATCTATATTATTGGCATCCTTACAAAGATTGTCAAGGTTCATTCCACCAAAATTGCGTTGCATGAGAATCTTAGCCTTGGCCTTAGGTGGCCGAATTTTGTATGACAGAAAAATCAGGTCATGATAGGAAAAGGCATCGGCTGAACATTGGCCATGCTTAGCGACATGATCAAGAGAAGAGGTAAAAATCAAGTCAAGTAGTGAAGGAGCAGAGTTAGGAAAATGGTGAGTGGCATCCAATGGAAGAATGAAAAGATTACTGGAAGCTACAATACTTGTCAGAGAAGAAGAGCGATGGTCTTTTTTCAGAAGACAAGCATTAAAGTCACCCATGATTATACTATGACTGTAAGAAGGAATCAGTTTTTCTAAGAGATTTTCAAAAGATGAAAAGAAATTAATGCGTAGAGAGGGACAATAATAGACGCCAAGAAGCAATTTTGAATGGTGTAGTTCGACTTCAAGGAAGAGATGTTCACCAGCATTAGATGGCGGCGGCTGTGCTGACACATTAACAACAGAATATGGAATATGCGTACGGAGATATATGGCAACACCACCACCACCACCAACCGACCGGTCGTTTCTTATAAGCTGGAAGCCGGGAAGAGAGTAACTTGTTGAAGGGAGACAAGGTTTAAGCCATGATTCGGAAATAAGAATAGCATGTACGTTCTTACAGTCAAAGCTTGCCAGCATATCGTGGAAATGGGCCGGAATGCTCTGAGCGTTAATATGTATAACGTTAAAATTCTTAGGAACATCAGAAAACTGCGCTGTAAGACTGTCTGCAAGAGAAGGAATACTCACGAAACTGTCGTCGCTGCTTGTTATAGAGAAAAAGCTACTATTATCACTGCTTTCATCGATAGACATATAAATATAGATATATATAATTATATAAATAATACAATATAAATATACTAACTAATAACAAAAAATAAAATAACCGTCTAAAATCTATTTCTGTTGGTCCGTCTGTCCACCCGTATGTCACAGCCACTTCATTCGGAAACTATTGAGACTACACAGTTGAAACTCTACAAGTATTCTGTGAACCGCTTTACGATTTTTATACAAAAATAAAAAATAGGATTTAGGGGGTCGCCCCATACATGGAACTGAAACTATATTTTTTTTTTCATCAATCCTATACCTACGTGTGGGGTGTCTATAGACATTAGACAGGTCTTTAAAAATGACATTGAGGTTCCACAAACAATTTTTTCTCAAAGCCAATCGTTTGGAAGACAGACACTTCCAAATTTGTAAAATGGCGACCGGCCTCGCGGTCGCTTGCCTTCGGTATTGCCAACAATGACCAGCTTTTCAAGGCTGCTATCTCCTCTTTGCATTATGTGGCCGAAATAAGACAAAATACGCTGTAGGCAAACTGTTGACAATCGAGTCTTGATATCGAGTTGGTAAAGGATAGACACATTTGTGCGTTTGGCCGTCCATGGAATTCGGAGAATCCGCCTAAAACACCACATTTCGAATGCGTCTATCCTCTGTCTTACTCTTGTTTGGATTGTCCATGTCTTAACTTGTGGGGAAAAATGCTCCTTCCGAGAAGCCTGTGCCTGAAAAGGAACCGATCCAGGCTGATGATGGTTTCGTGACGGTGTTGAGGAGGAAGCGCCGTCAGCGAACCATCAAGAACCGCTGCGGCACGGCTCCATCGGAGCCCAATGTGCATATTCGTGCCGCAAAGCCGAACACTCATTTGCCTCTCCCGTCTACATTACACCACTACGACGGAGGACATCGTGGAGTACGTGCGCCAGAAGATCAAGTACGTGGCGAGAGTGCAGCTGCTCGAGTCGCGCCGCAACGTCAACTTTAAGGCGTTTGTGGTGCGAGTACCGACATGCTACCTGCACCTCGTCTTGGAAGAGGACTTTTGGCCGCAGGGGGTGGTGTTTCGACGCTTCCGCAGGCAAGTGCCACATGATCGCACAGTGACGTAGTGCAAGTGTGGTGATACTAATATAGTTTTAAGGTTTTGTTTACTAACACAAGCTGTCAATTATATCGTATGTATGTTAGTCTGTAAGGTATTTATCTATGGGCCAAAGTAGCCTGAAAATAAATAAATATTATTATTATTATTATTAACTCTATGGAGGAAAATCAGGAAAACTAGTGCTCTGACCAAACGGGCCTTCGTTTTAAAACTTATACCACGTTTTTCCCAGATGTTCCGGGGGCGTAATATAGCATCTTTAGCCATGGCTATCCGCCGTTTTATTTCTGTGACGCAGCTACCTTCATTACTTATATTGGAGCCCAGTTAATCGAAGCTGTCCACAGTATAGATGCCTTAGATGTTATAGGCGCCCGATAGCTTTCCCGCACGATCTACCACCATAAGCTTAGTTTTCTGCCTATTTATTGCAAACTCTACTTTGCCACTTTCCACTTCCAATCTGTGCCGTATCTCTTTCATGTTGCCAAATGTTGTAGCAAGGAGAACGGTGTCATCAGTGTACCTCAGATTGGAAATCCACTTTCCACCAACAGTAAACCCCTTGTCCCAGCCCTAAAGAGTCTTGAATGATATTACTCTTCATACATATTGAAGAGCAGAGGTGAGAGGATGCATCCCTGCCTAACGCATTTGAACAGTCGGTGTCTATTTTGACGAAAGAGCGGTTGTTGATGTGTAGGTAGAGGCATCGGACTATGTCAATAAGATGTTGAGGCGTTCCCATGTCTTTAAGAACCCCCCACAGCTTGCCCCACTCCACGCAATCAAATGCTTTGGTATAATCTATGAAACATATCAATACAGGGCTGTTAAATTCCCGGCTTTTCTCTATAATTTGGCGAACGTTCAGGATTTGTTCCCGCGTGTCTTTGCCTTTAACAAAACCGGCTTGCTCTTCTGGAATTTGTGGCTCCAGAAAGTGTATTAGCCTGTTGTTTATGATGTACAGGAGTATTGATGGTGCGTGGAGTAAGTGCCAAACACTTAATATAATTTTTAGAATCTTGTAGGCAACTTGTAAAGAGTGGGTTTAATAGAAAATATCCAATCCCCAAAACCCAGTTAGTAAGTAATCATTTTTAATGACTTCGTTATCGATACATATTGGAAGGAAGGAAGGGGACTCTTTGATCAAACCATACATTTTGTAGGACAAATATTTTTTCAAATAATTTAGATAATTATCATCATAGTCCGGGAGCCGACTGCAAGAAACCCTACCTCATAAAAAAATAGAAAATACCTACTCTGTAGAGGTAGCTGACTTTTAGTAGCTTCAACTGCTCTTGGTCGGCCGCGGCTTAACTTGGCAAATTTTGAGCAAATGAAAAAAAAGTGGTGCAAAAATTCATCAAAAAAAACCTCATCGAAAAATAGAATGAAACTTGTATTGATAGGATAGAGACCTTTTGAGGACTGTAAAAAAAGTGGTCGGCCAAATCCTGCGTTGGCAGGTTCTTGTGTCCGACCGAATTTGTGGTACCACGTGACAGCTACATTTTACTTCATGGAAAAATTGAATGAAAAAAACGGATTATAATAGCTAAATTAAACCTGTTGACGTATGCCTTGGTCGGCCTCTCCTTAGTCTGGCAGTTTTAGCAGTCCGACCACATTTATAAAAAAAAAAAAACCAAGGTCCTAAATAAATAAGTGCGTGGAGGGCTTAAAGGGCTTTACAAAAACAAAACATTGAGTTCAAATTTTTATTCTTAAATCAAAATTATACAACAACGTTTTTAATTTGTTATCTATACTAATATTATAAAGAAGTAAAGTTTGTGTGTTTGTATATTTGTTAAATTGTAAGGGGTAATCTCGGGATCTACTGAACCGATTTTAAAAATTCTTTCACTAATAGAAAGCCACATTATTGCTGAGTGTCATAGGCTACTTTTTATCCCTGTATTCCCACGGGAACGGGATCTACGCGGGTGAAACCGCGGGACGTCTGCTAGTTATTTATATTAATAATCACAACCACGCAAAATAGGCGCAAATAGAGTAGTCGACTTGCGGAAAATAGCCTGTGTTACCATTTTTAATAATCATAATCATCTTCGGAGTCGAAGTCTGACGAACTATCCCCAGATTCCGACTTATCAATGGTTATGTCTTCGACTCGCAAAGGAGTCATGTGTCCTTCGAACTATTTAATTTTATACATTTCATCTGCTAATGTCTAGCCACAATGTGTTGCATCAAATTTGATGCAACTGGATTCTGCGGCACACTGCCACATTGAATTTACGAACGCCGTACGTAATTTTTTTTGTTTTAAGGTGCTCCAACATGGGTGTATATTGCCGGAATCAAAATTTTGTATTTTTTTCAAAAATTTTGCACGTTGTGACACTGTTGAATAATTTTTTTTGAACAACTGTACTCTCGCTTCGTTCACAGTTTTGCATACTTTCATTCCGTACATTTCGCATGTGTATTTTTGAATCAAGTCCGAGGTTTCGTCTATTTGGTTTGGGTTGTTTAAATTGAAAAATGCTTTCTGATATGATACGTTCTTTTTCAATATTTCAAAGGGTCTCACTTTACCCTTCCCTTTAAAACTTGCCGTATAATCAGAGCCAGTGAAGGCATGAAATCCGGGTAATGATTTACTAAGGTCTTGTCCAAGACTTTCACACAATTTTGTGCAGTTAATCGCCTCCGCTTTTGTAGCAGAGGTCAGCCAAACTTCTTTTTGGGGCATTTTGTGCAAATTGCCAATGATAATTATTAAAACATCAGTATCTGATGCTCGAATAAGTGCAGTATTTTTTACACTTTTATTTAAATGGAAAATGAGGCGTGTATCAGCCTCTTCGTGGGTGCACTCATAATCGGACTCTAAATTTTTTAACACTTTATTATCATTTGTGATAGAAAATGAAAAGCACTTTGAATCAATCGTCATAATTTTTTTTTTTTCGATATTATTGGGGCTAAATACTCTGATTCCCAATGTCTGCACAAAAATTCCACAAATGCTTCTTTGAAGCAAAAATTACTGAGACACTTGGAGAAATTTTGGTCTCTTTTCTGTTCTGCTCCAGTAATTTGGTACGGTGCAGAGTACTGTTGACGTTTTTGATGCTCAGATTCTTTTATTGATGGCGTTTTGTAAACATCAAACACTAAGTGCACTTCTTTTGCTGTGGTCTGGCATATTTTTCCTAAAATCTGTTCGGATATTTTGCCGTAACTGTATTTGTAATAATGATCCAGCGCGCTTTGAGCGACCTCAAAAAAAAAATATGATTACTAAAAACAATGATTAACGTTGACGACAATCAGATTAACGAAGATATTTATTTAGTAGACGGATATCATCTATTGCACACTTTAGGTACCGTTGCTCAAAGTTACGGCAAAATATCCGAACAAAAGAAGTGCACTTAGTGTTTGATGTTTACAAAACGCCATCAATAAAAGAATCTGAGCATAAAAAACGTCAACAGTACTCTGCACCGTACCAAATTACTGGAGCAGAACAGAAAAGAGACCAAAATTTCTCCAAGTGTCTCAGTAATGTTTGCTTCAAATAAGCATTTGTGGAATTTTTGTGCAGACATTGGGAATCAGAGTATTTAGCCCCAATAATATCGAAAAAAAAAAATTTATGACGATTGATTCAAAGTGCTTTTCATTTTCTATCACAAATGATAATAAAGTGTTAAAAAATTTAGAGTCCGATTATGAGTGCACCCACGAAGAGGCTAATACACGCCTCATTTTCCATTTAAATAAAAGTGTAAAAAATACTGCACTTATTCGAGCATCAGATACTGATGTTTTAATAATTATCATTGGCAATTTGCACAAAATGCCCCAAAAAGAAGTTTGGCTGACCTCTGCTACAAAAGCGGAGGCGATTAACTGCACAAAATTGTGTGAAAGTCTTGGACAAGACCTTAGTAAATCATTACCCGGATTTCATGCCTTCACTGGCTCTGATTATACGGCAAGTTTTAAAGGGAAGGGTAAAGTGAGACCCTTTGAAATATTGAAAAAGAACGTATCATATCAGAAAGCATTTTTCAATTTAAACAACCCAAACCAAATAGACGAAACCTCGGACTTGATTCAAAAATACACATGCGAAATGTACGGAATGAAAGTATGCAAAACTGTGAACGAAGCGAGAGTACAGTTGTTCAAAAAAAAAGTATTCAACAGTGTCACAACGTGCAAAAATTTTGAAAAAAATACAAAATTTTGATTCCGGCAATATACACCCATGTTGGAGCACCTTAAAACAAAAAAAAATTACGTACGGCGTTCGTAAATTCAATGTGGCAGTGTGCCGCAGAATCCAGTTGCATCAAATTTGATGCAACACATTGTGGCTGGACATTAGCAGATGAAATGTATAAAATTAAATAGTTCGAAGGACACATGACTCCTTTGCGAGTCGAAGACATAACCATTGATAAGTCGGAATCTGGGGATAGTTCGTCAGACTTCGACTCCGAAGATGATTATGATTATTAAAAATGGTAACACAGGCTATTTTCCGCAACTCGACTACTCTATTTGCGCCTATTTTGCGTGGTTGTGATTATTAATATAAATAATAACAAATTAAAAACGTTGTTGTATAATTTTGATTTAAGAATAAAAATTTGAACTCAATGTTTTGTTTTTGTAAAGCCCTTTAAGCTCTCCACGCACTTATTTATTTAGGACATTGTTTTTTTTTTTTTTTTATAAATGTGGTCGGACTGCTAAAACTGCCAGACTAAGGTGAGGCCGACCAAGGCATACGTCAACAGGTTTAATTTAGCTATTATAATCCGTTTTTTTCATTCAATTTTTCCATGAGGTAAAATGTAGCTGTCACGTGGTACCACAAATTCGGTCGGACACAAGAACCTGCCAACGCAGGATTTGGCCGACCACTTTTTTTACAGTCCTCAAAAGGTCTCTATCCTATCAATACAAGTTTCATTATATTTTTCGATGAGGTTTTTTTTGATGAATTTTTGCACCACTTTTTTTTCATTTGCTCAAAATTTGCCAAGTTAAGCCGCGGCCGACCAAGAGCAGTTGAAGCTACTAAAAGTCAGCTACCTCTACAGAGTAGGTATTTTCTATTTTTTTATGAGGTAGGGTTTCTTGCAGTTGGCTCCCGGACTATCAGATTTAACAAAAAAAACCCAGCTGATGATTCTCAAAAGTGTTTGTACTTAACACTTTTGAGAATCATCAAACCAACATATTTTATCCCTGCTACCCCTATTACTTACCACAATCGAGAATTCGAGAGTTTCGTGCATGAAATTGTTGTAGCCCAGTCATATTAGGTAAAAAAAGGGGTCAACCTCGGAATGAAAGATAATAAGCTGCAAATTGGTATGAACCTTTGTTTTGTCATTCTAAATGTTGTCTCAAAAGTCACAATCGTTATCGTGTCCGCGTCTCAAGATATTCAAGGTCAAAGGTCACAAAAATCGGTTTTTCGCGAATATCTGGCTTCCTATCGGTTAAATGAGATTTGCATTTATTATAAACTAGTGACCCGCCCCGGCTTCGCACGGGTACAAAAAAGGTATTAAAACCTTCCTCTTGAATCACTCTATCTATTAAAAAAAACCGCATCAAAATCCGTTGCGTAGTTTTAAAGATTTAAGCATACAGACAAACAAACAAATAAACAAACAAACAAACAAACAAACAGACGCGACTTTGTTTTATACTATGTAAGGAAGTTGTAGGCTATAAAATTCCCTACAACTTTTGTTTAAACTTTTTTTTCATACGACCAACCGTTTTGAAGGTAGAGCGCGAAGAGTGCACATCGTACAGTCATATACGGCCTAATGCAAGGTCAAGCGTGAGTTATGGTTATCAGTACGTTATAAAGTCAATTATTTACTTGGAAATTATAATTATTAAACAATGCCTATTATTTATGTACTAACTATTAATTATTTATATTTAATTAAAGTAAGTAACTTGATTATTTATATATAATTATTCATATTTAACTATTTAAGTATAAAATATTATTAATTCTGGATTATATATTTTAGTTTTATTTTAAGTTAACACGACATTATATATCTTTTCTTTAAAACGCGTAAATTTCTCAATACTTATATACCTGGAAATACTTGTCCCTACCCTATGCCCTTTTCTATTCATTGCCGGGACAGATGTTCTATAGTATTCAAGGCCTACAACAAAATAAACCTGTACAACTCTCCACTTTGTATGAGTCAAGATTATTCGTTAGTTTGAAATTGTACCGTTGCAACTACGGACGTACGGTTACTAGAGCATTGGAAAAAATTCCTGATTTAGATAAACTGGTGGAAGTATTTCAACAAGAAAACTGCCCAAAACAAACATTATTAGAAAATGGAGTGCGCATCTTGTTGGCATTATATAATGCTCCAAAATCTGAGGACAACATTGATCATTTCCGCTACACGCAATTCATCAAATTTACAAAACTAAATAAACCTGTACAACTGTCAACACTTCCACCAACAAGTGTAGCAGCTCATCAACACATAAAACGTGTCTACTACCAGATTCAAACGTGGTTAGGGAAGGACTTAGAACCTCAAGAATGGGGCTGGATGCTTGAAAATGAAATCCTGGAGCCCATACGAACGTTATTACCTCCAGCACCAGCCGAACTACTAAACGTAATATTTTGCAATTGCAAAAATGGTTGTGGTTCCCGCTGTGGATGCAGAAAATCAGGGCTACAATGTTCTTTAGCTTGCGGCCAGTGCAACGGACAAGCTTGCCTCAACGCTTCACTGTATCCAAGTAATCCCGATGAAGAAAATACATATGATCCCGATATTCTGGAAGGTTTGGAGATGAACATGACAGATAATGAGGATGATGACAATGAATCGAACATTTTTGAGCGACAAGAAGAAGAAGACGACGAACAAGAAGAAGATAATTAGCTTCCATTTCCAATTTCATTACAATTAAAATCAACAAAGATACTTTTGATATTTGAACTCACATTTTGATAAATGTATATTATGCCGTATTTAATAATAAATAAAAATATGTGTAAAATATATACTCTTACTATCATTTTAACTTAAAATAAAACTAAAATATATAATCCAGAATTAATAATATTTTATACTTAAATAGTTAAATATGAATAATTATATATAAATAATCAAGTTACTTACTTTAATTAAATATAAATAATTAATAGTTAGTACATAAATAATAGGCATTGTTTAATAATTATAATTTCCAAGTAAATAATTGACTTTATAACGTACTGATAACCATAACTCACGCTTGACCTTGCATTAGGCCGTATATGACTGTACGATGTGCACTCTTCGCGCTCTACCTTCAAAACGGTTGGTCGTATGAAAAAAAAGTTTAAACAAAAGTTGTAGGGAATTTTATAGCCTACAACTTTTATAATAAATGCAAATCTCATTTAACCGATAGGAAGCCAGATATTCGCGAAAAACCGATTTTTGTGACCTTTGACCTTGAATATCTTGAGACGCGGACACGATAACGATTGTGACTTTTGAGACAACATTTAGAATGACAAAACAAAGGTTCATACCAATTTGCAGCTTATTATCTTTCATTCCGAGGTGAAAGCCCTAATATGACTGGGCTATTGGGCGTCTCGCCGTCTCATCAAAATTAGCTTGATAGTAATCAAGTGCAAAAATGGACCGCGGATCCTGGACTATTTGTTTCTTACTTGGTAGTATGGCGCTAGGGTATCGGAAAAATTGTGGGCGTGTCCAAAAATACTGAAACATCAGAAGTCAATAGCTATTGTCATCGTCTTAAGGTTATCGCTAGGAGTAATTCAAGACTTGCTAGTCGCGAAAACAACCCCTGCGCACAATTAGTTGCTTTTAGGTTTTGGTTGAAACAGGACGTGCGATCGACGGTTTGACAAGAGTGCTGAACAAACAGCTACAGGGTGCTTTTTTTCATCAACTTTAAGATCATGAAAAAAATCTCGAAGACATACTTCAAGCCTATAGTGCCAGTATTGACCGCCTTTAATATTTTTTATTTGCATATTATCACCACTGGGAGTATGTAGTAAGGATCTAGGATCCTTCGGAAGTTTCAGGATCGTTCGTTTATTAAATATGTCTAAAAGATCTTTCAAAGCAACATGTTTAATTTTGTGGGGGCTTTTGATAACGCGTGGTGGCCGATGCTACTCCTTAAACTGAAAATTCATGGTTGCCCTAAAAACATATACAATCTTGTTTACTCGTACTTCTTAAATTGTTCCGCGAATCTCAAACTCGGACATCATTCTATGTCAAAGTCCCTTACCATGGGATGCCCTCAGGGTTCGGTTATGGGTCCGTATGTATGGAACGTAGGCTACGATGACTTCCTCGCGATTCCACTTCCATACGGCTGTTCATTAACCGGTTACGCGGACGACGGCCTGCTGCTCATTCAGTCAAGTAGGTACTCGGGCTGGACTCGAAAATTTGGCTGATACTTGCCTAAAATTAATATCCCAGTGGGGTTGATTCTGGCTAACAGGAGTTACAGTGGTTTGGGAATAGTGTGGCGGGCTTGTCCCAAAAAAAAATATGTTTAATTTTGTGTTCTAAAAACCAAATTGTTAAATCCTTGTCAGTATCAACACTTGTTTCTAATGTACGAGCTTCAAAATCTTCACTATCTTCAGATAAACTGCCATCATCACCATAATTTGATTGACTGTTTTGTGATTCCTCAAATATTTCAGACGATGTCGTGTCATCTGTGGTTAAAACTGAAGGGGTTTCAGAAGGTCGTGCATCTTCAACGGTGTCAATGATCTGTAAAAATAGTCAATATCGAACAACCGAACAGCCTAATTTTAATCCACAATGGGGTCACCCATTGTCAAGATGAGCCGTAGGTACTTCTCCATCTTTTTTAAATTTATAAGGGCTCTAACAAATCTGCGATCCGACGTTCGCCGACAGACGGTCGCCGACAGTCCCCTTGTCATAAGTGAGCGACGGGACGCGACACGTAGCGACGCAACGCGACGCGACGTAATGCGACCAATACATCACGCGACGTGTGTCCTATTTTATAGTCATTCGTGAGCGACAAACGTAACATGTATACTACGTTGTTACTCGAAAATTCATAATGTTATAAATACTTTACCCTACAAAAACAACGTAAACAAAGAAGGAAGACAACAAATATCATGTATTTAGAAATAAATAAGTTCGGAGAGTTTTATCATTTATATCCGACATTAAGAATAAGCCACGTTTGTTTAAGAGGTTATATTGTGGCTTATTACTAAGCACTTTCGCTTATATATTGTTGCAGTTGTTAGACCTATTTTTCAACTGTCAATAAGCAATTCACACTGCGTATCGTCGCGCAAAAAACAAATCCGCACTTCGTCGCGTTTCATCGCACACTGATTAAGGCGACAACACAGGCCACAAGAGTACGTACAACGACTATTTTGCCGCGTTTGTCGTTCAACTAGGACAACGGGTGACGGTCGCCGACGATCGCTAACGGTCGCCGATCTGTAAGAGACTTATGCAGTTTTTACCAGTCACCACACTTCGTACCTTAATAAATAATAAAAACTTACCGATGTATTTATTATTCGTAAGAAAGGGGTTTGGGTAAAGTTGGCGTCGTTTTGAAGTTGCGCGGCCATTAATGAAACTTGGATATTTTGAAAGAACAGAATAAAGCGATCATAAAATATTATGGATGCATTTCTCTAAATCTAATCGGAACGGATATATTTGGTTTTGAATTGCTAATTAAAATCGAAGAAGTTAGAGAATTCTAAATAAAATAATTCAAATATAATGACGTAAATGCATGGCTCGATGTCTGTCATCTATGAGCCGATGCATGCGACTTGGTTTTTCCTTGGACATCGTGATCGTTTTTTTATTTTTACTATTGTTTTTTTTTTCAAATGTAAATAACGTGTAATTTTAATATGAGGAAGCCTGAAAAAAATGGATTTTATTTTATTATGTCGTTTATTATTTTTTTCTACACGTTATAAAATATACATTTTCAAATATTTCTTAAATAAAAAAAATTGTGGTCCACCGATATCAGGCACGGGTCCGATACCGGAATCAGGGTCCAAGCTACCGGTGGTTATTGGTTTATGGTTATTTTATTTATTTAATAGTAGAGTAGGTATAATAATGTGTTTTATTATTTTCCAAGACACAGAATACTAACATCACATTGCCAGATGGTTTAAGATTTCTTTAAGCAGGACAGTAATTGAAGTATTTTGATGACATTTTTAACAACTTCAAATGCAAATATCTCAGCTTTGAAATCACTTAGTACAAAAATAATTGAACATAATTATATGTGTACTTAACACAGCACAACAAAATAACATGAAAATTAAAAGTGGCCGCTGGAAGAAAAATACGACGCCACTAGCCCATAATAAGTTACACAAACCCCTTTTTACGCACTTTACGTTTAAAATTTCCACTCCGTTTTTTTGACATCACCCTGTGTTGATTCATCTTCAAGACAACGTAATGCTTTGAAGTAGCGGAGACAACTGATATTTTTTGAGGATGCCTTTATGGCTTTAAAATATTCTTGTAGGACGTTAATCATGCTTTCAGCTCATAAACAATAGCTTATTGGTTTGGGTTGTCACCACGCAGTCCTAATTTATTTGCCTAGACACTCTAAAACAACCTTAAGGTTTGAGGTAGGTTTTAAAAATTACTTATAAGCAATTTCAACATTCCATAACTTTATGGTCATATCAAAGTTAAAACTTAAACCTATAGATCTCAATTCAGCATAATGCTAGCCTTTTCAGAACTTAATCAGGAGTCTACGACAGCTTTAAGATCCTAGGACTATATGCTCTTGAAACACAAGTCAAAATAACGTTAATTTAAACTCTTGTCAGCGGCTCCAAGGTTGTAATATAAAACACCTAGTATTAGGACCTATTAATCATTCTCAAGTACTTAATATAACCAGATAGCAAAGCATTAACCTTTTTACGACCCTTAGAAAACCTAAAGGCATTTTTTACAACCTAGGCCCGAATGAAATGTTACTTGGGGTATTCATCATTGGCGTTCTCCTTCTTTATTTGGTTAGTGCCTCACTTGGTGACAAAGCTTTTTGCGCCCCTTTTTTTTTTGGATCGTGGGAAATCATCAAATGACTCCTCCCGCCTCTGCCCAGAGCGTTAGGGAGTGTCAGACTTCTACTGACTAAAAACCCCCCATGTTCCTTCTTATCCTTTTGTGTCGAGGCCGCAGTATCTATTTCGATCAACCCGCAGCCCCGACGGGACCCGCAGCCTTGACGGGGCCCTTGGGCCCCTAGGCTGACTTGGCTTTACATGCCATCGACGTTTGGCTCCCAGACTGGAACCGGGAACCTGGAATCTGCAAAACGAAAAGGTGCGTGTTTTGAGTTCGAAACCTGTGACTTGGCAGTTCGACGGTCGTACCTCTAGACTATCTCTGAAGACATTTATTTTTATTTCATTTACGTTTCATCGGACTTCAGAATATCGTAGACAAAACTAATAGACCCGTTGAGTAGCTAATTCGATAATACGAAGGATCTCATAGGGCCCGACTTCCAAAAATCTAAACGAGCATCTTTTCTTACAGTACAACGTCTTAGAGCGCGTTCCTTATTCGGCCTTCCCATTTCGGCTAGAAGAACGAGAGAGAATCCCCGGAGTTGCTCGAGCGAGGATCTGTGACCTCCTACTTCTGGCTGATAAGGAATTCTTCGAGAAAGATGCCAACTCCAGCCTTAACCATGTCGTGAGACGAATGATGCATGCAGTCGCGCAAGCCGATATAATATTTAGGAACGCAGATTTTAATGAGGATGGGGTCCCTGATAATATTGGCAAGTAAAATCTTGATGATTTCTTAGGTGATGGTCCATTTAGCAGCAATAATGTAGACCTCAGATTACTGTATGATACATAGCGATATGAAACGCAAGGATAAGGTCTGCAAGCTGGCAGTTGGCTGTGCAGCATAAGCCCTGGGACGGATGGCACATCGCTGATGGAACAACAGAACAGCCTTCTTTGTGCAGCGTGCTGGAATCCAAGGTTCATCATCATTGACATCAAACTTTCAATGATGATGAAAATAAAGATGTTTAGAGGCAGCTGAATACCAATATTTTACATGGAACCACTGGCTTTCTGACCTACACAGCCCATTTACTTGCAAAGATAATAGACTAGGGAAAGATAATAAAGACATCTATAAAACTTGAAAATATCGAGAATCACTTCTGATACTGAACAAAGGTTCTTCTCTCTGCAGGTTTCTCAGTCAAATACATACTAGTGCTGACATCAGCGGACACAAACAAGCGTGTCTTCGGGGACCTCCTGAAAGATAAGGCGATCGATGGACGTGACTACCTCATGCGATTTGCGAGGCTTCGCCGCCTGTCCGAGGTCTGCCTTGGAGTCGCTTTCTCTGGACATGCGTTTAATAATAGGACTTTGGGTTTAAGGTATTTCTCTTTAAAACCGTGTAGAACAGCTGAATGGCATTTGCCCGTTTCACCATGACTTTTAACTAGCTACAGTTTTCAGATTATCCGAACCAAACTTTTCATATTTCCTTCCATATGTCTATACTAGAATCAGAATGGTTTATTAAGGGCCAGCTTCGCGGACGCGCCGCGCGAAGTTTAGGTTTTTAGCGCTACACTCACAACGATCGAGGCTCGCGCACCGCACACGCACACATGTAGGTATGCACAGTGGGTCGCCACGTCAGACTTTGACTCGCCAACTAAATTGTAACTTTATTGTCACTGATTTTGATAATATGTGGTCAAATATGTGATTATTAGTGATTATTAGATTTATTAGCATAGCGAGATTAATAATGTACATATATTAAATTGTACTATATAATTTTATTATTTTAGATGCACAATACAAAATGAAATTGTTATTCCCAATTACAAAAATAATATATTGTACTGAAAACCGTGATCACATAAATCTTGCAATTGCTTAAAAACAAAGTCAACGTCGACCAATCTGCGGCCAACAACCAGTTCATGTTCATCAGGCTGCAGCTCCGGTTCCATGATTAGTGCCGGATATTCTTGATTCTGCAATAAATATAACATATCAGATACCTAATGAAATAAAATGAAGACAGACAAGCACACACACACACAATGTGCAGGGCTCCTCCACACGGCCGGACCTACAGGGCTACAACGATAAATGCCTACACTGTTATTCACAAATAAAATTTGATACGTTTAACCATAGTACCTCTACCTATAAAAAAACCAGCCAAGAGCGTGTCGGGCCACGCTCAGTGTAGGGTTCCGTAGTTTCCCGTCCGTCCGTCCGTAAAATATGTAAACGAAGTTTAAAAAAATGCTTGCATATATACGATTATGCTACAAACTTAGTCCTGCCCGGCGAGCACGGCCTACAGTGACATGGCATGAGTCACACATTTTATCACAGTTTGGGCGATAAAACCGTTTTGTCTTAAATGCTAGCACGGCGGCGTAAGATAATTTCTTGATATGTGATACAACTTCTTGACGTCTAGTTGGGACTCCTATGTCTTATTTGCTACTACGGGCGCACCCATTTTGTAACAAATGTCACATTTTGACAGATGAATATGCTCGTTTATATCACGTTCGTTCGGAGGTGGTGATAAAAGTAAATTAAAAATATAAGTATATTTTTCTGCTTACTACTGCATCAAATGGCAGTAAATTATTATAATTATGTTCTTGCCCGAAGGCAAGAGGTCCAAAGTAGGAAAATATTCCGAAGAAACATTTGGGACTCCTCTAATCCGTTCGAGTTATTTCACTTCAAAAATTTCACAATATATTTCAAAACAAATCACATCAAACTTTTAAAGGAAAAACAGAACTTTTAGTTAGTAGCAAGTTATCAAATAATAAATAAAAAAAGAAAATGAAAGACGTGCCGCGTACGCAGTGTTGCCATCGAAGTTTCAAGCTCCCCACCAGAATCGACCTCTAAAACCACCAGAAATCCACTAAAAAAATCGCACCTTCTTAAAAAATCGCTAAATTTTCCACTAACTTTATTTCTGGCAGATTTTTGGTCTTTACTAAAGGAAATAATATTTTTTTGAAACGTTTATTAAAGCAATAACATGAAAATTACATATAATGTAACAAAATACTTCAACTTCAACTCTCTATTAATTCATGGCTTTTGTGGAAGAACAAAATACTTAATAAAACCTATTTTTTAAAAGAGGTCAATCAAATTATATTATTAAGTTATCTTCAGATGAGTCGTTTCCGTCCGTATCATCATCGTTAATCTCGGACTGATACGACTGTTTGGTACCAAATAATTCCACTAGAAAAATCCACTAGCCACTAAAACCGATATTTGTCCGCTAAAAGGTAAGTCCACCAGATTTAGTGGAAAATCCACTAAGTTGGCAACACTGCGTACGTGTTATGTCAAAAATGAATTAGTACCCAAGAAAATTAAAAAGTTGTTTAACTGTATGAACTGTGCTCTTATACACGTACTTTTTTATTTGGTCGCCTATTCAGATGGTCATAGACATTTTTATTTTTTTAATATACTAGGTCACACTATGAAGTCAGCAACAAGAAAGACAAGTCGCGTCTTAAATTATATCACATGTGGTACCCGTGCTAGCATTTAAGACAAATTCTAAGACATGACATAATTTATAACGTCTTGTCACCAACGTCTTGGGTACGCCCGTGCTCGCCCCGCAGAAATTATTTTGTGCAACTTTTTGTCTTTTTTGTACAAAAACTGTTGTTTCCATCCAAGTTCAAAATTATTTTCCTAGAAAGTCCTTATAAAGTTCTACTTTTCAGTTTTTTTTTCATATTTTCTAAACTTATGGTTCAAAAGTTAGAGGGGGGGAGGGGGACACATTGTTTTTTACTTTTGGAGCGATTATTTCCGAAATTATTGACATTATCAAAAAATGATTTTAGTAAACCCCTATTCATTTTTAAATACCTTTCCAACAATATATCGCACGTTAAGGTTGCACAAGCAAGTCATTCTTCCATACAAACGTAGTATGGTGATTACTCCTCTGGTTGACGGTGTAGGTTCAAAATTAAAAATTGTATCAACTAGTCTTGTCATTATCTAGGTCTCTATGGACGCAGAATTGGAAAAAAAATATTGGTTTGAAAGTTATGAGCGTCGAAACTTTCATATTTTAGCACTAATTTTAACCAACTTTGGGCGTAAATAAGTTACGTATATAGTACGAAAATTAAAAAAGTAAAACCTTATAGACATAGATTAGTTATTAAAGAATTCAAATAATTCTATTTTGAACAGATACATTCAATGGATTTTTCATGGTATCCATACTACCAAAGGTCTGCATAGAAACAATCGCGCGCCCGTTTTAGTTGTGTCTCTTTCGCTCTATGCATTTCGCTCGTGACGTCGGATGAAATAGCATGCATTTTAGCCCCGCCCACCAACTAGTTCGTGCCGTTGGCTTGTTTACCCTTAAGGTTGAAATAAAAAAAAAAAACACTTCCCACTTTACTTAAAGGGGGGCTACCCTAATAAAACATTTTTTTCCAATTTTTATTTAACCGCTTTGTCGGCGTGATTGATACACATATTGGTACCAAATTTCAGCTTTCTAGTGTTAACGGTCACAGAGATTAAGCGAGGACGGACAGACGGACGGACAGACAGACATGGCGAAACTTTAAGGGTTCCTAGTTGACTACGGAACTCTAAAAAGGGGGAAGTACGTACGGTATCTTCATACATACAAACGCACCGCGCGCGACTTATATCTGTGCGCCATAGTAGGTATCTTTTTTGTTGGATAATTACGAGAGCAACTTGAAAATGAGATTTTTTGTTTGTTGAGATATCTTAACGACTTTTTGTCAAATGAAAATTCTAGGTATAAAACCATTCTATCCGTTTGAATCATATAAATCGGTCCACGCGTTTATCAGATAATTAAGAATTAGTATAATGAAAATGTAAACAACCAGAATTTTTGATGTTTTTGTTCTACGAAATGTAATGTCAAATCAGACGCACAAAAAAAAACACAAATACACAATAAGAAACACATACCTACCAGTACATTGCCTACTATCTAATTTACGAGTAATATAATGCAAATTCACAATAATATAAAAAGTATACTTACTCAATTTCAAAACTATTATGGTATCACAAAAGTTTGTCGCGAGACCACTGTGCACTGATTTTGTGTACGTACACGGTTCGACTGCGATCTGCCGATGCGGCGCAAATCGACGTGCTCTCACGTTGGAGGCGCGTGGCAGACTGAGCCACGAGTGGGTCCGTCGAAGCTTGCTAAGAAAGCGCTCCGCTTCATAGTAATTTGTATGAAGATTTTGAGCGAAAAACATGGGCAAGTTTGTGATTTTTTTACACAAAATGAGAGTATGTTTATTAAAAAATGAAGCTTTCAGTGACTACTTTATACTTTTAACTTTATTATTTAATAAAATTCATTTAAAAATTCTCAATAATTACGACTCAGTTGTTACAATACGGGAGTGCGATTTACTCGTTTTTAGTGATTTTCTGATTTTTTTTTACACTTATCCATAAGCATTATCTTAAATTCGAAAGTTTCAATAACAAGTTACATTCATTGGCTAGCTGTGTGATTTATTTCAAGGTTGTGGAGCATCGTTTTCTATCTATTTCTATGACATTCCCAACCTTCGATTTCCGGAGCCGGCCCTTAAATACCATCAGCTTCTGAAAGCTTCTTCAAGTATGGTCATCAAGCTAACATTTAAGAGAAAGAGAAGAGAGGTTTGCTCACAGAGCACTACTGGATATTTGGACTGTCCAATAAATCGTCTTACATCATTATCGCACTTTCTTGTATGAGCCAACGCATCTAAGTACATATGTATATTCACTAGCTCAGATTGTCGTGCCCGCCACACTATTTTCAACGGTGGCAGATAAACGCCAATGCAATGAAGCTCGACGCGTTGCGGAGAAACGATTCAATTGTCCTCCTGCATCGAAATTAATGGAAAGTGAACAGCGCGGCGGAGGAATATTAAAAAAATAATATCCACCACTTTTGACTCCACTTTTCTTCCATATCCACGACAGCTTCACATCTCTCGGTGGGGGCGTGGGTGGCGCTGCAGGTGGTCTATGTGACCGGCGTGCGTACGGCCGCTCCTTCAACACCCTGGCTATAGCGCACTCAACTACTGAGGAGGTTGGCAGGGTTCCTGAGAGGATAGCTGCTCTTACGCTTGCTCATGAAATGGGTAACACATTTTTATTGTTTAACAACTTAGGTAGGTACGGCTTGCAGTTTTTCTGGTACTATGTAAAAGTAACGACATTAGGGGAAAATCGACTTTGGACTTGCGGCTTGATTTTGCATTCACCCTTGTCTTTTACTTACCTTAGTTTAGTTAGTTGTGACTTATCTTAGTTCTCTGAAACCTCCATGCCTTTGAAAGCACAGCGTCCTATCTCTTTTCGGTTGTGTAGAATTGAGCTATAAAAGTAAGGGAACAGCGAGTACTTACACCTGTGACACTCTGCACACGCCTAGTGCGTTCTCTATAATTTCTCCCGCGCAAATAATCTCCGCTGAGGTTGCTTCGAATTACTCGTCGTGACCGAATTAAGTCAGGAGTTCAGGACTAAATGCGATTAAAAACTGATCACAGGCACAGACGCCGCAGCTCATCATGCTAACCGAAACTGTCAAATTTTCGCAATTCGCCTTGAACCCAAGGTTTCAGCGATAAAAGTCAAAATCTATTGAAGAATGACAGGTTGTAGAAACTTGATGTGCGTCTGATATCGTACGTTACTTCACTCAGGTCACAGTTTCGGTGCACACCACGATGACAACTTCCCGAACCCGGAGTGCCGTGGTTTCCTCATGGGTTCGCAGTCCTCCACCGCCATCGACGGCTTGAACTACAAGTTCTCGGTGTGCAGCAAGCGGCTGATCGCGGCCACTCTGAGCAGCATGAGCTATTGTCTGATTGAAGAGGATCGTCCGTATTGTGGGAATGGTGAGTGCGTTCCTGGTATGACAGTAGACCTATGACACATTGATATCAACCAATCAACTCAGTGGCTGGCCGATGTGGCGAAAAGTTCTGGAGTGGCTAATGTGAACCGGAAGGCGTTACGTTGGAAGGTCACTCAATAGGTAGACCGATGACCTGGTGAAAGCTGCGGAGATCCGCTTCCGCTGGATACGAGAGACACGGGGCCAGTCAAGCAGTGGACGTCTTTGGGCTGATCGCAATCTACTGCAGGATAAGAGACAGTCTCAAGTAGCATCATAAAACCGTGTCCTCCTACTGCGCCTTCCAGTCAGATCAAGCCGCTTTTGTTGGGTTTTCGTCCGTTAAATTCGTAACATTGTAACATGTTAGTACTTGTGTTGAGGACTACTAAACATGCAGAGTTCAGCGACCGAAAGCTGTTAAACTAAGTAGGTACCTATGTCATCGCAATTTTCTGTTGATTTTTCGGATGATGGTCTTGATGACCATCCTTCAATTTTTGAACAAGAGACAGACTTTACATTACAGCGTGTTATGTTCAAAACCCAGGTATAGTAGAAGAAGGTGAAGCCTGTGACTGCGGCCTGCCGTCCCAGTGCATCTACAAAGATCCCTGCTGTACCCCACGAAGCGGGGGCGCTCTGGTTTTCGAAGAAGGGTACCTATTTGACCTTTGTTCCCAAATAAGAACGGCTTCCCACCACTTCGTCGTTGGTTGCAGTTCTGGTATTTCTTTTTTAAATATTGAACCAACCAACCGAGTACACTATTCATAAATCGCATCTTCCAGAACTTTGTAAAAAGAAAACACTCAAAAGGGGGTTTTTATATATCAATGTCAAAAGGACAAAAAAAACTGTGCAAGTCTTATGAAATATAGCCAAGAAACTGATGGCTATGTCGCTAAGACAGCGACTCAAGTCAAACAACACGTTTGAGATGATGGTCTGTGTTATCCCACATTTAGCCGGATTGCTTTCAAAGCAAGACTGATCAGGCATCTGCTGGCTACGCTTGTTCAATCATAGAATTCACCCATCGCTTTCTCAGGCGTGATCGCAGTCATTATAAAGGGTCACAATTTATTGTTCTTTGTCCTTATTAAAAATACAGCTTTTTATATCCAGTAGTTCTAGAAGACACAAGAATGCAGACTAATTGAGCAGACCCAAAAAACACTTTAATAGTTTAACCTTGGATTCCAGCACGCTGCACAAAGAAGGCTGTTCTGTTGCTCCATCAGCGATGTGCCATCCGTCCCAAGGCTTATGCTGCACAGCCAATTGCCAGCTAGCAGACCTTCTAAAGCGTGGTATTGTTAGTAGTATAATCTTCATATCAATCTTCCTTGTTATTTTTGTTAAATGTTATTTTTGACATTCATTTTATCTCAGTAGGTTGATAGGTTCTCGTAAGTTGTGCTTCTTAAATTATTTTACCGTTGTAATTGTAAACTGGTTTGCCAAAAAAAGTACCTAAAGCTTTATATGTTTTTTTTTTTTATAGAAAACAATCATTGTCATTAAAGTATTGTAATAAATTTGTTTATTCGGTAATTACCCATGTAGTTTTATTTGCTTAGATAAAAGTACCTAGGTCTAGTAGGTTTAATTATTAAGTTGGTAGGTATACTTAGGAGTAAAACTAAGTTTGAAGGACTTCCTAGTAAAACTTAAACTATACTCTCGACGTCCTCAACGCGTTTCCTAACAGGTATTTAAAACTATAGGTAGGTACTTGAAAAAAAGCACTGGCTTTATCCTAAGCCTCCTAAGGCAAACTTATGGACTCCGGTCTCCGACGAAACGGATACCTATCGGAGACTTGACGAGAAGGGGGATGTGTTGTAAACCACTAGTAAAATTTTGTTATTAGCACTTAGAAACGGTTAAGCAGAGAGGAGAGGAGATGTCTCCTAATTGTTTAGGCCATCAGCGGCGACGAAAAGAGGCGTGAGGCCCGGACTCCACCAAGAGTCCGGACCTTACCCTGATTCTGGCAAGCCGTGTTCATTGTTAGCATAGCAACAATAAGATATTAACAAAATTCTCGTAAGGAATCACCTGATAGTTTCGATAGTGTTAAGTGAGAACCTCATTAAAGCATACTCATCATAATTAAGCGTTCTTTAAACAAGGAGTATGAAGAAATGGAGTACTGATACACCATACACTACACCGTATGTATAGAACTGTTTAAAAATAAGAGCCTTGCGGGCGTGACGTCCAATCATTATTGTCACTAAAAGCTGTCCAACCGTTTGGTACTGCCATGGTACTGCCAGTCATTATTAGTAAAGTCACGTTTTCGTCAAAGATTTAAGTCACTCAGAGATTGGTAAACCCAGATAAGTACCGGTCTACATAATCAGTTGAAAAGTTTTCTTGCACGACCAAGAACTCCATTTCTTTCCACTGCCATGTCTTTAAACTGAGCTCAGTTTTAAAATAGTTCATTACCGATCGACAAAATTATTTTTTAAACATTAGTTAGGTAGGTACTTACAATGAATGTTATCCACGCTTTAAAGGTGTTATAAACTGTGATCACATTGCGTTAGATAACACGATTAATTACCACCTCAAAATCGGTTACCTGCATGCCCAATTTCATTGTCAAGTTTAGAACGCATTAATGGTGTCCAAAATAGTTCAAAAGTGCAAATGAAGTACCTACCAAGGTACAACAGTACATCAAGCATATTCAACCCGCCTGCCTTCAAAACTGGGGTCACCGTTTCTGCTGGGCACGCTCGTTGCACCATATACCTCATTCATCGCTTTTCATCAGGCATATTCTGTTGTTTCTGTTATCTATGGGCGTAATCATGGCCAAGAGCATAATAGGATCATAATATTAATTGCGTTAAAATGACTAGTAGTACCTATACCTAACTGCGTCTGTGATCATTTTACGAATTTTAACGCAATTCATATTAATTATGATCAGGGGGTCTAAAATGGCCACTTTGGCAGATCATAATATGAATTGCGTTAAAAAGCGTAAAATGAACCTTTCATAATAAAAACTGCGTCTGTGACTATTTTACGAATGTTAACGCAATTCATATTATTTTCCTATTATGATGTATTTTACTAAATTGTTACAGACGCAGTTATTATAATGAAAGGTCCATTTTATATTATGATCTGCCAAAGTGGCCGTTTTAGACCCCCTGGGCGTCTAAAATGGCCGCTTTAGGAGATCATAATACGAATTGCTTTAAAAGTGTAAAATAAACCTTTTGCGTCTGTGACCATTTTACGAATTTTAACGCAACTCGTATTATTTTCCTATTATGATCTATTTTCTTAAATTGTCACAGACGCAATAAAAGGTCCATTTTACGCTTTTAACGCAATTCATATTATGATCTGCGAAAGTGGCCATTTTAGACCTCCTGGTAAAGTAGCCATTTTAGACCCCCAGGTCTATATTGCTACAATCTGTAAAATGTCTTTACTGGACATTCAATGTTATTGCTATAGCATTTAGGTGTACGGTTGATTGGGAAATGTTGGCAGTCAGATGTGCTGGCGTCTGAGTCGTCTGTACATTTTCAGATAACTACTACAACAAACAGCTAAACAAAAAAGAAGTAGGTCTATAACAAACAGCTAGACTTCGTGCCGATCCTAAAGCTCTGAAACATTCCTCGCCCTTATTTGCCGTAGGTTCAACCCAGTTCTAAATTTTGTTCATCCCCTAATACCGAAGCGTGCCGGCTAGATGATTGTAAGCATCTCTTGGCAACTGTTTGAATTAACGCAGCCATGTTGAATCAACATCAGAAGTAAGCCCGATGGCGTAGCGACTCTTAATGGAATAATGGAAATTTTTGGACCTTGGCCTTCGATTTTGGTGTTTGTTTTGTATTATTCCAGAAGATTTTAAGGTTTGATTTTGGATGGATACAAAGACTTTATATGTATAGGTACATAAAGTCTAAGTCCTAGGTTTCTTATAGTTTCTATATTCAAGTACCTATTTATTTCATATTATGGGATAAGGTGGGCCAGACGCCCGGATCAATCCTCAGGTAAGCCGCGCCTAAACGTAGGCAAGCGTGAATTGCCTAGGTCAGTCTGTGGATGGGTGAATAGGACTAGGTAGGTACCCATTACATAGGTACCGAGTTTCCTATGTGACTCGGAGTCTTGGAAAGTATGTTAAGCCCTCTACGCGTACGTAGAGGGACCTTAACGGGACCGTAACATTGACGCCACAGACGACAAGCCAAAAAGAACCTTAAGTCTACAGACTTAAGGAACTTTTTTGCTTGTTCGGCTTGTCGTCTATACGTAACGTGACTGTGGCGCTCAAAAGTTTCAGGTCTCGGCTATCACTTGTAAATCTTTGACAGTCGTTACAGCACGTAGTCAGTGGCCCGAAGAAGTCTGACAACTACTCTTTCCAAGGAGTATTATATTACCTAGACCTAACTGAGGGCTCGTACACATAGCGATCCGTTTTACAGGTCCGTTATTTGATGGCGTATGGAGTTGCATGAGCGAGTTCACACACAAAACAGTATTCCGGATTCAGTAATCATGTCGCTCCGGTCCAATTCTGATCCGTTAAAACGGATCCAGTAAAAACGGACCTATATGTGTACGCGCCCTTAGGGTTGTACACGTCAGATAGGTAGTCGCTATGAGGCCCATTTTGCAAATAACAAAAATGCTACAGATGTACAGTCAGCATCAGAAGTATATTAACATTACTCAAAGTTTCGAAGCTGTTTTTTAACCGACTTCAAAAAAAGGAGGAGGTTATCAATTCGACTGTATTTTTTTTTTTTTTTTTTTTATGTTTGTTACCTCATAACTCCGTCGCTTGCTAACCGATTTGAAAAATTATTTTTTTGTTGGAAAGGATATACTTCCCAAGTGGTCCCATGATCACCAAGTCAGGATCTGATGATGGGATCCTGGAGAAATAGAGGGAACTCTTCGAATTTTATAGGCACACTTGAAGTGATTTGAGTAGTTTTTGGAAGAGTACTTTCTCGGAGTGGTTTCATTTCAATTTAGTGAAGATCTGATGAAGAACTTCGGAGATAGGCAACGGAACTCCTCAACGAATGATAGCAAATGGACTGGGATTGCTGAAATGTCATGTCTGTCTATTGTTTAGACCAGATCATAACATAACTTCACGCCAGTACGCTGTGAAGGGGTAAGCACATGTGAACCACTAAAAAGTGAAAAATAAAAACTTTTTTACAAAAAATTAAACCGACTTCAACAAAAAATCAAACACAAAAAAGCGAAAAATAAACTTAAGAAGAAAATCAGCTTCAGAAGTCGGTGGCAAAATCATGAAATAAATCAAACAAAAGTCACCGACTTCAGAAGCTGATTTTCTTCTTAAGTTTATTTTTCGCTTTTTTGTGTTTGATTTTTTGTTGAAGTCGGTTTAATTTTTTGTAAAAAAGTTTTTTTTAATAAAAACTTGTTAGATATTACTCGTTACTAAATGTTATTGGAGTTTATGGACTATTTTAACGAATAATCTTCTGAAACATTAAAAATAATAGCTAGAGTCCTGTACATAAAAGAATTAAAATTCCGAAATGTTCAGCTACTTCTGATGCTCACTGTACCTACCTATAGCCACTTATAACAATATATACTTCCAGGACTGCAGAACCCAAGACCAGGAGTGTACATGCCCAGTCCTGTCTTCCAACTGCCGCTGTGGTCTGAACGGCAGGTGTATGACTGACGGGTCCTGCCACGCGGCTGAGTGCGTACTGCTGGGACTCAGGGAGTGCCCCTGTGTGCCCAAGAAAACCAATCGCAAGTTGTCACATGGACTATTTCAGGTGAGAACGAGGATTTGGTCTTTGAGTCTTTTGAAAGGACGTTTAGACCGTGAGTTTTTTACGATTTTTTTGCAAATGTTTCTCAAAAAAAAGACGAGGTTAACAGGTTCAATAACTGTCATACAAAAACTGTCAAAACCTTTACTTAGTAATGGCCTAAGTTATCATTAAAGCTTTCTGAGTGCGGCAGTAAAGCTCATTGCATTACAGTTTAAAGAGAATCATTCTGTGATACGAGCCTTCAATTATTCCCTTTAATTACAGGGTTCATTGATCGGCGAGACGCCTATGTGCGGTATTTGCTGTGAGGTGCAGGTGAAGGGCGGTAGCCACGAGTGCATCCCCGCGCAGGTGGCGGCGAAGGAGCGAGTGGCTACCAACACTGGGCTGCCGGAAGACTGGCCTGATCCGGACTATGTAGGACGTTAGTATTACATCAGGCATCAGGCTTGTAGCCTAAAGAGAAGAGCAGGTGTATGTGTACCCCTATCAGGGCTGCGGGACTGTAAAGAGATACCGCGGCCCCGGAGCACAAAGGGCTAAGAAGAAACATAGGTGGGTTTTAGTTAGTACGAAAGTAAAGTCTGATATCCCTTCCTCTCCACCCATTGCGGGAGGGGTCATTTGATGATTTCTCATCCACAAAAATGTGTGTATTTTAGACAGCCGGTATTCTCCAAGAATTCTCTCCATATCTTTCCTTTTTTTCATGTTTCTGCAAATAAGATTTAATAAAGCCTGTTCTATATAATCATCCTTGCAGCGAACATAACAATCCGCCTATGCAGTGGCTACGAGTGCAACGCAACGTGGTTGCGTGCATGGCCGCCGGGTAGCGTGTGCGTGTCAATGAACGTGGTGGGCATGTGTTCGCCGCGCGGCTTCTGTCAGGTGGACCACATCACGCCACGGTCTAACGTGTACCCAAATATCATGGTAATGTATTCACTGCTGAGGAGGTATACCTTTGTACCTATTGGTTTTTTTCTGGTCTGTCTCCGGCTGATATGGAGAGAAGTGGAAATTATGTTATGATACTCCTCTGCTTAATTTCGTTGCGATCCAAGACAGTTAAATTGTGTCTGGGACTTCGTCGAACTTCATTGTCTCAGCGCTTTTCTGGTGGTCACCATTTTCGATTTTGGAGTGAGGCGTGCTTGTCTAAAAAAAATCTGCGCGGGCTGTTGATTTTGGCTTTCAGGACTTACAATGGTTTGGGAATAGCGAGGCGGCCGAGCATAACCCTTTACCCTTCAGGTAATAGACCGTGTCAAATATGTTATGTAGGTATGTTTCATATTACCTATATACCTACTTAGAACCAAATCAATGATTTATGTATGTTCATTTCAGCTCAGACACTTGACTGGCGCGAAAAAATCAGCAAGAAGCATAAAACCAGCCTCAATCATATTTATTTCTTGTTTGGTTTTGTTATGTTTATTAAAATAATGTGCAAAGTCTCTTCAAAGATTTTTATTAACAACTCATATAAAACATAATTTAAATTATTATTTATTAAAACTAGTTAACAATATTAATATGAACACACATAGCAATACAGACTAGTGGTGTGACTGTCGGACTGCCAAGTCCATAGGTCTTGAGTTCAGACCCCAGACACGAAGTTACAACGTCGAAATCTTAAGGCGCAGTTAAAGGGGCACCGTAAAAACGACCTGTTTTTCGTCGCAGAGTTAGCCGTATTGCTACTTATTACAATTCCAAAAAAATACAGTGTATAGTCAAATGTATAGGTAAAAGACTTATGCAAAAATATTTTCTAAAAGTAATCAAGAACCTCGAAAAAAAAAAACACAAAATCACAAAAAAATCACACGAAAAAACTTTTTCGTCTCGAAATGCTCAATATTTTGAGTGACAACTGTTATTTTTTTTTTACTATCAGAAAGGAAATTTAACCAACTAAAGACATATGTAAAAATATTTTAACATTTACAGCGTATTTTTTTTTTTAATAAATTAAATCTGCGAACTATCGTTCATTTTGGCAGTCACGAGCATCAAACGCATCGCCATTTTCAACCTTCTTTGTTTAGGCGATGAGTTAAACGCGCGCTCAAGGTCGCGGGCAGCTAATGTCGCCTTAATACTAAACCGTTGAATGAGCAAAAGGATTTTTTTCTAGCAATATAAATTAATGTGGTCATTGTTGTTGTTGAGTTTCTTAAAATACTATTTTAAACAAAAAAAAAATATAAGTATGTTAGATATTTTGGAGCTTCGATTCGATTTCAGTGCGAAAAGTCGTAAGTCTGTCTCGCTCGCTTTCGTAATGCCAAAAGAAGATAGACATAATTATCTACGACTTGTCGAAACGAAATCGAATCGAAGCATTTGTGAATACGGGGGCCGGTACAAAATGATGGCAAACTCTAAAATGTCTTCCCTTCCTAAACCCTTCAATACTTATTACAAAGACTCTCAAGCATTTTAAAATAGCAGTACTTAATATCAAAGTCCATATCGTACCAATAATTAACAGCTATACAGCCATGGCTCTGCCTCACGTGGTGGAACCAAAGACTAGGTAGGTAGAGGCAGTCTCCTTTGTGGAGTCGCACGGAGTATACGTGCGCCTTTTTGTATTCTGGGTACTTTGTTAGGTCCGGGGCTAGGGGGTCTGAAAATAAGTAATTAATGGATTAATATTGGCGCCCGAAATACAGGTGTAACCTATTAATATGGCAATAAAGAATTGATTTATTATTATACGCTTGAGTGCTCTTGGGATCTACTTGTCTCTCTTGTAAATGTGTAAATGCCATTCCAATCCCAGATGCGTAATCCATTGCGCATCTGGGATTAATGGAAACGGATTTTTCCCAAGTGTAGATACATAGTCAGTGCCTTAAATTTTCAACTTTTACACATTTGTTTAAACCATAATAAAGTCACTCAAGCGGATAAGATATAAATCGCTATAAAATAGAACTCAGTGTATCATACGCCCCGAAGCTTTTAGTTCATAGCCTCATAAAATCATTTTAACTAGTGGTCGCAAGCTTAGGACTTGACTCGAGGTGACAATAAACACCGCCTTAAGTCCTAAGCTTATGAGCTTATTATTAAGAGAATTACTGATTAAAGATAAATGTGGCCTTAATCAGTAATTCTCTTAATTTATCAAGTCTAGAATCATGAAAAGTGATTTAAAAAATACTACAGGTTATTTACTAGCATCATAGTGTTTTGAATTTTTCAAATTTGATGTGATTTTAGAATAAAAGAAATAAATGTGTGTGGCGCTTCGCTCAAGGTCGCTGGCGTTTATCGTCGCCTTAATGCCACAGGGCATTCTCTACCAGTGAACCTTAACTTTACTGTTAGATACACCTCTGTCTACCCTTTTGGGGGATTACAAAGCGTCAGATTATGATGTACATTAACCAATTAACTCTCACCAATACTAATCCAAGGCAATCCCCCAGAATGCTGCTGTTCCAACTCGTCATCACATGCATCTTCTATCTCCGAATCTGCCCACGTGACCCCATTAGTGATCACAGGTACAATGTCCCACTTGTCGTCCTTATGCTGGAACTCCGCCTGAGGGTACCGCCTGTAGGGCACGAAGGGCAGGTCCGTTGGAGGAATCAGGATGAAGTCTTTGTAGCCGTCTATCACGATGTACATGTTCTCGTATGGGTCTTTGTGCACTAGAATAGGAAAAATATGTTTTAGTGTGTAGTGTTTCTGGAAAGAGGCAGTCAGTGACTGCAGAGGTAATAAAGTAACGTCTTAGGCTGTTTTATTTATGAGAACTGTTTAAGTCTAGAAGGTTCCACTATGAAACTGTAAAAGTTAAAATGTTCCACTACTGAGGTGAGAAGAAGATTAAAGAGAGTTGTGGTCCCTTCTCGAAATGGATGGTCGGATATAAATTACCGTCGTGTTTGCGGGAGCAGTCAGTCCGAACCTCCCTCGAACAAGCCCGCGTGGCTCGTTTCGTGACTGGGCGAAATAATCCACAACGAAAGGACTGATCGCCCGTCTGGTGTCTGCCGGCGTCCCCGAAGATAATAAATAGAGCCCGCGTGGCTGAGCCTGTAATCCTATTATTCCAACCCCTAAATAAAGGTACCACTTAGATCCAGACTGTCTCCTTGCTGTCCTCTCCCAGCGACTCCCTAAGCCAAGGTTTCTACCCCACAGGGGGCGCCCAGAGCTTGTGTATTCACTTATTTTGTAACTTTATTTGCCCTGGCTGGAGACCTTACACTCAAGGTATCCACAGGAAAGTCCGGTTAAACAGTTGACAACCTCCTAGGGGTTGAACTGGGAGACACAACCCACAAAAAAAAATGGGAACAGTCAGTCTGATTTAGGTGATACAACAAAGCGAATTG
This sequence comes from Diarsia mendica, assembly GCA_949316265.1. Classification (NCBI taxonomy): domain Eukaryota; kingdom Metazoa; phylum Arthropoda; class Insecta; order Lepidoptera; family Noctuidae; genus Diarsia; species Diarsia mendica. Next base: position 12,909,468 of record OX438898.1, on the reverse strand, counting down.
AAGTGAACTACAAATGCGATATCTAAATGAATTTGTAATTGAGTTATCAACATTTAATATTCTGATAACTTGATATTTGCTATACTTACTCGAGGTAACAGCTCTCTCGTCGCCCATCCAGAAGTTGACAGCATCTGGCTTCTTGTTAAAGGCTTCACTTGCAAGTGGTATGTCTGGGAACACATCCGGCAGGAGCTGGGGGAAGTCGATTGTTAGGTTGGAGTTCTGTTTCTGAATGTACTGGATGTAGTTCTTTCTAGAAAAAATACAATTTTTAAATTGATATGGTCACTTACCATTAGCACCGAAACCGGAATATTTACTGTTTGTTATGAGTTCCCAATATTTTGGCGCTGTTGCAAGCACCTTGATCACGGATAAATTGAAGTTAGCGCGGGTGGGTGTTTTTATGAGCCCGCAAGTCGATCCTCGCTATTATTCATTTTTACGGTTGGTCTGTCACTCACAACGTGATTCTTTCCCAACACACAAAACACTGTCCAGTAGCAATTAAATTAATTAAATCTATTTTCAGCACTTTTTATAAACTATGTATTGGTAAGTTCCTAATTCCACTGGGAGAGTTGGAAAGAAATGGGGGAGGCCTTTGCCCAGCAGTGGGACACAATAGGCTAATTAAAAAAAAAGTTCCTGGATGGAAAAACCGCATACTACACAACATTACCTAAGCTGATCAGGGAATCTAACCCAGGTACTCCTCAGCAGCAGTGCTTGACCGAAGAGGTAAGTGTGTATGTGTAATATTTGTATTAAAATAGATATACAAAAACAAACTTTTTCTGCTCCAAGCCATCCAGAAATTCTGACATAGTCATTTCAAGTTCTAGAGGAGTAACAAAGTATTCTTCTCCCTTCTCATTTCTGGTAATGCCATCAGCTAAACCATTTGGTGTGATGGCCACTGTCACCTTTTTGTTAGGAATTGTTTTTCTGAAAAGCAAAGTTCAATGGATATTAGAATTTTAAATTATAATTATGTTATGAATGATGGATATTACTTCAATTTTATCTTCTTATTTTTAGTCTAATTCATTGAAATTTGACATGTGTAGGATGAAAAAATGACTCGGGCTTCATCAAAGGGGACATGAGCAGAGATGTTCAAAGCAAAGAGAAAAGGAGATATACAAAGCTCAGCATACAGGTCACCGCACGCCACTCACATTTCTTATCATATACACTGGCCTAAACAATACCAAGAAACCTCCTCTCCTGTCTGCTCAATCCTCAATCACTTCCACAAAAGCAAGAAGTATAAAAATAAGGAAAATTAATGGTTACCGCTCGAACTAAGGGCTTCAGTGGTCCAGCCCCACAAACTCATCAACAGTTTCATATCGCCTTCGAATCCTAGCCTTAGAATAAGAAAAGCTGTTGATTCTTACCTGAAATAGTCAGCATTCCACTTCCCCACGGCCGGCCAATGAGAATACCGGCCTCGTATTACTACTGGGATATTTTTCGACACATAATCTCTATAGAACTGCAGAGGCTCTAAATCATTTGTTTCTGCTATGCTTTTGCCCAAATACAAATCTGGAATTAAAAAAATAAGTTAATCTCAATCGCAAACATTACAATACTGTACGTGTGGCGATTTTAAGCTTTAATATTTCTATTTACCTGATGATTCTTCATTTAAAATTTCATATGCTGTATTGAGAGTATTATTCATGGTTTCTTTAAATGTTTTAGAGATTTTCATTAACTTTTTTTGTGACAATTTGAAATAATTTGATTAAAATATTTTTGTAAACAAAACATAACCTTAATGTTTTTGAATTTGACATAATAACATCTTATTATGCATGATTTTTTTTTTTTTTTTTTTCGTTTACCCCGAAGGGAAGGCTAAAGTCTTTCGACCATATTGCCTAGTCTTACGTCCAAGTATTTTCTTACGTGATAAGTTTTATACAATAATGTCTTTCGTATTTCATTTTTCAGTTTTCATAAACTGTATAATATTAAGTCCATCCATTTTTCTTCATATTAGTCTCATATTTTCATTCATATTTCTCCATTTTTGTCAAATCAGTAATTAAACGTTATGTCAAGTCAAATTGGTTTGACGTTTATATGTCAAATTTTAGCTAGTAAGCTAAACTGAAAAGTACTGAAAACTCCTTTTTGGAAAAAAAAACATAACCTAAAAATACTACGATAAGCGATAACGTTTTATACATCAATACATCTAGAGGTAAAAATATATTATACAATAAAATTAAAATAGGTAGATAGAAAAAACACTAAATGTAACCTAGATATCATTTACAGTCTCTGTTATAAATTTGTACAAATATATATACGTTGAGGCATTCATAAGTAGCTCCTGAATGCATTGCGGGACCTTATCAGGTTTTCCATAAACTTTTAGAAGCTCATCCGACAACACAAGGCGCTGAATGTTGAAAGACGAACACTCAAAAAAGATATGATGCAAAGATTGAACTTTTTGCGATTGACAGTACTCACAATAAGGAGAGTTGACCATTTTAAGACGATGAAGATGATAATTTAGACGACAATGACCAAAACGCATACGACAAATAAATGAATAAAACTTTCTGTTTATAAAATTACTATTTCTGCAAAACCAAGGTGTGGTGTTTATTTGTTTATCTAGATAGGCATACCAAGTGCCTTTATTTTCGATTTGTGTGGTCTGGTATGAATGTCTCCCCCACGATTGACACATACGCTGTCTTAAGAGACTAACAGCGTCTGTATGCGGTATAGAAACACTCATATCAGCGTCGACATTTGGAATTAATTCACCCAGATCAACTATTTTTTTAGCCAGATAATCAGCCTTTTCATTTCCTGCAACACCAATGTGCGAAGGCACCCAAACAAAACTAACTTCAATATTAGAATGAGACAATTCAATCCATAGCTCTTTTATCACATAAATTATGTAGTTGGTGTTAGCATGTAATTTATTATTAGCTAGATTTTTTAAAACACTCATGCTATCACTTACCACAACCCACTTGCTGTGACCTGAATTGCAATTTTTTATATGTTTCAAAGCACTCAGAATAGCAACAGCTTCAGCTGTAAAAACACTAGCATTTTTATCAATTTTTCGACCAAGGCCTATATTTGAGGTTGGCTCATAAATGGCAAAAGATACTGCATTATCATTTTTGGAACCATCACTATACACAAATTTATGATTTGACCACTCTGACAACATTGCATTTACTTCCTCTTTTGAGGACAGGTCCTTTTTATTTTTTATAATTATATTTATGTCTGGAAATTTTGCAATAAAAGCTCCGTGGTAACAAGGCAGAATATGAGATGATTGATGAATATTTATATTTTTAATAAAATGTATGAAACTATGAATATCCTGTAACATGTAAAATGACTTTTTATCTAATCTAGCATTGAAATGCAACAGATTGGCCAAGAGACTATTGTTAGAAACACTAAAAAGTTTTAATATAAATCTTTCTTTCAAATAGTCAAACCGGATTCTTAAAGGTGGGATGTTACATTCAATCTGCATTGCATTTATAGGAGTACTTCTGAATGCCCCAGTTATAACACGTAAGCATTTGTTTTGCAGAACATCTAAACTATTTACAATTCTGGTATCAGCAGCAAAACAGTAAAAACCATATTCACAATGGCTACGAACCAAAGACTTATACAGCAATAGCAAAATTTTGGGATCTGCACCCCAGTATGAACCAGCCAAAGATTTCAATATATTGTAACTTTTATTTGCTTTGCTAATTATATGTTTGGTATAATTGTTCCAGGTTAAATTATATGACAAAAGAACCCCTAAAAATTTGACTTCCTGTGAATTGGGCAATGCAATATTGTTATATTGCACGGGAGGCATATTATGACACTGTTTACCAAACACAACCACTTTAGACTTTGATGGATTGACATTAAGATCAAGGTAAGAGAAATATTTACACAGATTTGACAAGGCATCATTGACTATTTGAACAACCTGTGATAAGTTGGCTCCAGAAGCATAAACAACTAAGTCATCTGCAAATTGTAAATTTTTTACTTGAGACCCTAAAATTAAATTTAAACTACGTATATACAATATAAATAATAAAGGTGATAAAATACCTCCTTGACAAACTCCTTTTGAAGCAAGTCTAGGACCATAAAGATGTCTATTAAATTTAGCAAATACTTTTCTATTACTCAGAAAATTTCTGACCCATATTATAATTTTTCCAGGGATACCTATTTGTAATAGTTCATGGCATAAAATATCTATATTTACACTATTGAAAGCCCCAGCCACATCAAAGAAAACTCCAACCAAATTATTATTTGCCAATAGAGAGGAATGTATATCAAGCTGCAATTGACAAACACTTTCCCTAGCAGAACGATTTCTACGAAAACCAAATTGATTAGAAGGCAGAATATGATATTTTTCAACATAAAATTCTAAACGCTGCTTCAACAATTGCTCGAATAGTTTACCAACACAAGAAGTAAGTGCTATGGGACGATAGGAATCTGGACATAATTTGGATTTTTCTGGTTTCAAAATTGGTACAAGACAATCCACTTTCCACTCTTCAGGTATAATATTATTTTCCCATAACATATTCAGGACTTTAAGGAATGTTTTTAAACCAGTAATGCTAAGTTTTTTAAATAATATGTATGGCATTCCATCAAGACCATAAGTAGTGTCTCTTCGAGAGGAGATGGCAGATATTAATTCACTGATTGTAAAAGGATTACTTAAGTAGAAAACTATGACTGGAGTTAGTATTATTATTAAACAAAGAACTTGGGGCTTGTGTAACAAAATCCGGAGTATATTTCTTCAAAAAATCCAAAATCCATGCGTCGTTTTCATGACTATTAAAATTATATGTTTTGTTATATTTACGCATGAATTTCCATATGACGGATATTGGCGTGCATCTGTTGAAAGTTTCACATAGAGACATCCAACTTTTTTGACGTTCTGTTTTTATAATTAATTTTTTTAAAGCTCGAAGTTTTTTGAATTGGATATATGTCTCTTCTGATGGGTTATTTTTAAAGTTTATGTAAGACGTTTTGAAATTTGATACAGCCTCTGTACACTTCTGATTCCACCAAGGAAGGGAAGTTCTTCTAATCCTATTTGTAGGACATGAATGATTGCTGGTATTTTTATTGACCTTACAATTTGGTATGGAATTAGCAGCAGCTGTACGTAAAATTGTACAAAAATTATGATAAGAATCAAGAGGATATATATTAACTGTTTCGAAATCAACTAATAATTCATCCACATTATTACTATACATTTGCCAATCTACCATTTTGTAATTTGAATAGGTGGGCAAATGTTCAGTACCTGAACAATTTCCACAAAAATCATTATTTTGACTATTACTAATCACTACTTTTATAATTGCAGGGATGTGATAACTACTACCCAGAGGACTATCATGTACTTGCCACTCACAATTAAGTGCCAATGATGAAGAAACCAAAGACAAATCCAGTGCATTAGGACGCCATGTTAGAGAGCCAATAGTTGTTGCCTGACCATTATTAAGCAAAATTAAATTGTTTTCTTCAATGACTTCCAAGACAATTCGACCACGTGGAGAGTCAGAACCACAACCCCAAGATGTGTGATGAGCATTAAAGTCCCCAGCAAATATAAAAGGACCAGGGATAGACTTAACCAATGTATCAAATTTATCCATAGTGAAAGCTGGATTAGAATTTAAAGGACTGTAGAAACTGACAATACTCATCTCCTTATTATTAACTGTGATTTTTACACAAATATTTTGTAAAGAATTGTCAAAATAAGTGTTAATTTTATTATAAATAATACTTTTATGAATTATTATGGCAACTCCGTTGTGTTTGTTACCACAATCATTCCGTTCAATATTGTAATTTTTAATTTTAAAATTTTGATCCGATTTGAACCATGTTTCACTAATTATTGCAATGTGAATATTGTGTGTATAGAGGAAATTGGTAAATATATGTTTGTTGCTATTAAGACTTTGTGCATTCCATTGCATTATGTTTAAATTTGATTTAATATCCATTATGAAGGTGAAGAAATTTTAGTACTTAAAGTTTTTTTTAAAACCTCTTTAATTGATGATGTGTTTATAGGGACATCTTTATTGCTAACTATTTTGGTAATTGTCTCTACTAAAATATTTATAAATTTATCAGATTTCATTAAATTATTAATCTGTACATCTAAATTTTTTGCTGTTAAAGCTGGAAAAGCGTTAATATTAAAAAGATCAGAGTATGTGGAACTTCTTGACTTTATTTTGTTTTCTTCTATTTTTTGTTTTTTTAAAGGACAAGATGAGGAGATAGCTATGTGGTCGCCCTTGCAGTTTGCACACTTAGCATCCTTTGGGTCAACCTGACAATTCTTAAAATTATGAGTTAATGTACAAATTGAGCAAACCTCGGTGTTGCGACAAAATTTAGCGATATGTCCATATCGAAGGCACTTTAGACATTGCTTAACAGGTGGAATATATTTGCTTACCTCGTGGCGCCATGAGTCTAAATATATATAGGGAGGAAGAATGGTGGAGGCGAAGGTAACAGCAACTGCCTGTGTTGGGACAAATTCAACACCGCCGAAACCCTTTACCCTGCGCATGAAGCGCCTGACCTGTATTACGTTTTTGGAGCTGCCGATCAATGAAAATATTTCTTTATTGGCCATGTCGACAGGGACTGCAGTGAGAACCCCAGTTACCTCTGTGTCTGCAGCAGGGATGGATGCTTTTAGTGTTAACTGATCTAATAATTTTTTATTTTTAATAAACATATTTGCGTTGTTTGGCAAATCAAACGTGATGCCAACCTTATATTTATTAATTGAACGCAAATGCATAACTCCTGAAACTCCATGCTCACGTATTCCTTTAGATAAAGCCATACGATCCCTATCACTAAATGGTTTATTTTCTTCTACGTGATTTAAGAATACAACCAACTCTTTTTGGTTAGTATCTTCAGGGTAGCTGCGTGTGTATCCCTTTACCTTAAAAATTTTATACTTTTCTTTCGGGTCCTTGTCTGCAATAGTTTCCCTAAAAGAAAAACAAGTTACCGCCGATTCCGCTGAGTCAGAATCAGTGGATAATACCTGCTGGGGATCCGGAGGCGGATCCCCCTCCTTCCTTTTTCTCTTCTTAACCATTATTTACATTATTTATACTAACTTACACTAAAAACTAAGTATTAATAAATATTTACAAAGATATTGTGAAAAAAAGCCAAATAAAAAATTTTTAAATCAAAAAGCGCGCCTTCACTCTACAACGTTTTCCCGCCTTTTTTCCTTATTATGCATGACATGACACTGACAAGTTTTGACATAAACAGTGCCGCGTTCAATGCATGGCATCAATAAATTGTTGTTCATTATTGCCATCGACACGATAAAGAGAAAAATATATCCAGTACTCAGTTTTTGAAAACATCACATCTATCGAGTCCGCTAGAACTATTTCTAAAATAAAACCTAGCCCGCCCGCTGCCCCTATTATTTTGGTGCCTGTCATCGGCCAAAAATCAGCTGTCACAAAAATGTAAACGTCATTCAAAATACAGAATACGTCAAATTAAAGTAAACAGAATGTTGATCTACTTTTCCAAATATTTTTATTAATTTTAAATAATGCTAGGTAATCTGAAGGATTTTATTTCTGTTGTACAAGATGGGATAACATCTAACAACAACATAAGGCAGACGCTACAAGAAGTGCAGAAGGTGACAAATATATTCAAAGACAGGCAAAAAGTGTCTCATGACCACGAAAGCAAAGTTAACTACGGTGCTGGTGGAGCTTTATTGGAGAAATATCAAGACGAATGGGCTAAAATTCACGAAAACGCCGATATAAATGCTAAGGCAGCTGACGAAGTAGATAAATTAATCGTAGAGTTACACGAAACAGCTAAAAAACGGTTACAAAGTGCGAACGAATGTGCGTATAACTTGTCGTTTATTCCTAACTTAACTGCTTCCGTGGCGCAATGTATGGATAGTCTGAAGAATGTGGAGGCGCTGATGAAGTCTGTGGAGGAGGAGCTAGTGGAATTCGAGGATATTGTTGAGAGAAGCAAGATGGAAAATTGGAAACTAGATCACCACTACCATCTTACTGTGTATAAAGAGAAGAAAATGGGTATGCTATTTAAAACTCCTATTTTTCTACCTCTTAGATAGTGTACAGTTGAACCAGTTAATAAGTATACATTTTGCAATGTGTGAGTGAAGTCATAGTTATTAGCACACACACTAAGTAAAACGAGTGAACTATGTTTCTAATAGTGTGCGTTATGTGCGTATAAGTCAAAACTGGCCTACCGCAGGCCGACTTTACATGACGCACTCATCGGTAACTTTTATTAATATTGTGTGGGTATACGTATTAAACATACACGGGTAAAAAATCAAGAAACGGGCTCACAGTGAAGGAATATGACCCAATATTTTAGATATGTCTAATAGAACATCCGTGGCAGAGTGGTGTAAGCGCTTGACATAGTTATTAGTCTACGCTCGGTGTCGTGAGTTCGATCCCCAGTGAGGGATTCAGTTTTACTGTTTTTTACCTTTTTTTACTTTTTGTTTTATAAAATTAAGTTTGTGACCAATAAAATCACGTAAACAAAAAAGTAGAAAGGTAATTACTTAAATAAAAACAATAAAATAATTTGTTTTATTTTTATTTATTAGTTAGACAATTTATTTGTTGCTTAAGAGGCCTTGTACAGACAAGACTTGCGGAACTTTAGGCAATTTCGGTGCGATGCTATGTTTGTGTGCAGCGATAACACCGACGAACGCACACACGGGCATTTCGAAGCTTTTTTCTCACCTAATCTCATCGAGTCTAAGAATCTCTTGTTCGCAGACACAGGTGCACATAATATACCCGAGTTCCCGACTTTTCCCGCCTTGGCCGAAAGTAGCTAATTAACCTAGTTCAATTTTCCTAAAATTTTAATCGAGATCGAAAGTAGTTCTAAATAAATACACATTTCTAACTTACCAGAACTATCCACCCGTAACATTACCCTCTGACCGATAAATAGATCTTGATATTTGTACTTGTTGATAGTATGATCTAGGTATCGATCTATCCCTGGAATCAACCGTGTTTTTCCACGTCGACACTCTTGACTTCAATACTCGAAAGTTCGAGGTCGCCCTGACACTGGGCAAATAGCGGCCGTATTGACTGGGCTCTGATTTGGGGGATGATAAATATCGTAGATAAATACTTAAACTTTCTTTACCTTTATCATGAAAACAGCTTTAATGAAAAACAAGTTCTCGAAAGTCGAATGTCGCGCAACTGGTGAACATGAGGACCTGAATTCGATTCCCAGGTTGGGCTAAGTGTTATTTTGTTTTTCCATCAGGAGTCAGGAGCCTTACTTCCGACTCCTGAAAAAAAGTCAGGGACTTTTTTTGTTGAGGATGAGAAATCACGTTTTACAATAGGACTAAATGTAACGCACTATTTCCAGACTACCGTACTATTCAAATTAAAAGATTATAACAATAAAGACATGTTGATATTTAGCTAAAAAAAATTTAGACCCAATATCTCCATAATAAAACTTATAGATGGATAATTCTATTTCTGCTCTATAGTAATATTATTTAATTTCAGAATTATGTATCTGTTACTAACTTCGACTTTTTCTGACGTCACAAAAACCATATCACCAAAAATACTTATTGTCTCAAAATCACGGACAAAGAGTGCGCAAATAAACTAAAAATAAATCACAATTCATGAAGACAATTTGGTTTATACAAAGACTTCGTTATTAATAATCGACAAACTAAACATCTGTTTCTAGGTAAATAATGTGATGATGATTGTAATGTACTGTATCGATACAATCGACTAGATTTGAGTCTATGGTATTAATGACACAATCCTCTTTGGCTAAGCATTGCGCCGGTTGCGGTGTCATCGAAAGTTCACTGGTTTGAAAGAGGAGAGGAGAGGGAGAAGCGGCACACCTCTTACGACTCAGACGTGAAGGCCTAAGAAATTAATTATAAGACGCGATGCCTAGACCCGATATCACACTTTGCAGGGCAGGAACTGTTATCACCTTTGTGATTTCATATACACTACAATTATATAATTAGGTACAACAAAAACTATCTATTCATTTAGTAGCTTTTTGGTGAACTAAACGACGTCGTCTGGGGATTTAAAACCGCCATGGGTTTGGCAGGCTGTAAGCTGAAAGGCACTTTTGCTTCCCGTCATTGCGATAATTTGTATGCTCTGGGCCTTACCTGGGAAATTTCTAGTTACGGATAATGGTAGTCCAAATTCAAAGGACCTTTCAGCCTACTTTTAGCACAATGTTTTGAGCTTGGTTACTCGAGTTTTACTGCGTGGTTTTAACCCCAACAATTACTTTTGATGTAGGTACACACATAATTTATTGCAGACGGCTTCGTAAAGGGTTTTTAAGGGAATTTAATAACATTTCACATTATAGATGGTCGAACAGTCAAAGGAACAGGTCATTGTCAAAGTCAAAGTTGACTTCGACTTTGACAATGACCTTCTCATAATGCCGCCTTCGGCATTTCACAGAACTGCGAGCGTTTCTACCAGACAACGCTGTTTCTATAATGACGAAGGTGAACAAACTTCTGACTACTTATTCGTTATAAAACTTTTAAACGTCTGAAATTGTGAGGGTGAAATTAGTTGCATAAATAATATTATCCGTCATCATCATTCTCTTGCCCCTATTATTATATACCAATTCAATTGGGGTCTTCTTCTTCTATACTTCTCTGTTTCTCATCATCTCATGAGACACCTCCTTTCTTGCCATACCATTCTTAACACAGTCCATCCATAGTTTCTTTGGTCTGTCTCTACTCTTATTCTCAAGACATTTTTATTTTCATATACTTACACACAGTTTCATAACCCACACTCAAAACCTTTCTCACGACATTTTCATCAGTTCTTCGCATCACATGCCCATTTGCCCATATACCATGACAATCGATTTTCACACAACTTTTCAGTCACCAGCGCCCCTTTCAGGCTTCCTTATTAGTACATTACTGCAGAATCCAGTAAGTAAGCCTTCCTGGCCAAGTACGAGTTAACCAGACCGAACCGCAGGTGAGGTCTGGTTATATACGAGGCCAGGATGGCTTTCTTACTGGTTGAGGTTTGTATAATGCTTTTCTCAAAAATTAAAGAAAGCTTAAAAACAAATTCGTTTAATTAATATTGAAGGTTACATTCATATGTGAAAAACACAATAGCACTTTTTGGTCGACCCGGGAATCGAACCCAGGACCTCACGCTCTGCAGTCGAGCTTGCGACCACTAGACCAACGAGGCAGTTTAGGAAACAACTTTAGAAAAAACTTTTTAATAAACTGAAATTACTAAATACAATCATAAAATCCCACACTATAAATGTCATACCAAAAAGAGAGATAGATATATATTTGGAACCTCCCTTCTATAACCATGTTATAATGGCTAAACTCTAATCTGTGTCTGGTACTATGTTTTTTTTTCTAAGCAGATCTAAAGAGGATGTTCTAGTGTCCAGTAAGTAAATTACATACTTACTTACTGGACAGTAGGAGATTCCAAATTTAAAATCTCGCTTCTTACTGGACAGTTGTGAATAAGTCTCCGGTAAAGTTCACTTTCTGGATACTTTTTAGAGATGTTATGGCAACATTACATACCATTTTTGAGAAATAGTACATTACTGCAGAATCCAGTAAGTAAGCCTTCCTGGCCAAGTATGAGTTAACCGGACCGAACCGCAGGTGAGGTCTGGTTATATACGAGGCCAGGATGGCTTTCTTACTGGTTGAGGTTTGTATAATGCTTTTCTCAAAAATTAAAGAAAGTTTAACAACAAATTCGTTTAATTAATATTGAAGGTTACATTCATATTATGTGAAAAACACAATAGCACTTTTTGGCCGACCCGGGAATCGAACCCAGGACCTCACGCTCTGCAGTCGAGCTTGCGACCACTAGACCAACGAGGCAGTTTAGGAAACAACTTTAGAAAAAACTTTTTAATAAACTGAAATTACTAAATACAATCATAAAATTCCACACTATAAATGTCATACCAAAAAGAGAGATAGATATATATTTGGAACCTCCCTTCTATAACCATGTTATAATGGCTAAACTCTAATCTGTGTCTGGTACTATGTTTTTTTTTCTAAGCAGATCTAAAGAGGATGACCTAGTGTCCAGTAAGTAAATTACATACTTACTTACTGGACAGTAGGAGATTCCAAATTTAAAATCTCGCTTCTTACTGGACAGTTGTGAATAAGTCTCCGGTAAAGTTCACTTTCTGGATACTTTTTAGAGATGTTATGGCAACATTACATAGGTACCATTTTTGAGAAAAATGTTTTTGTTATGAATCTCCAATTAAGAAGTGTCTTCAACCTAACCTGATTTAAGTTCAAAACAAAATAATAATCGGTGATACCTACCTCTCATTGTTTGTGATGTGGCAAATTACTTAATTGCAATCTAGACTGCCCGGCGACGGCGACGTATCAACAAACAAATGAATCAATGAGCCAATGGTCACTGCACAATTGATCCAGGACAATTAATGACCCAGCATGAACCTGCGTCCCTTATGATGAGGCTGTTAAAGGAGCGTGTCAGGAATTTCGTGTTTGCGAATTCTGACTGACTCATTTCAGAGTCCTGAGTCTGCTATTCAATAGTGTCAGAATGGTCTATCATTGATCTCATAATTGTTGATTTTGACAAGTTTGGTGTTGTCAAAATCAACAATTATGAGATCAATGATAGACCATTCTGACACTATTTAATAGCAAACTCGGGGCCCTGTTTGTATGTAATGTTTTTCGTATCTATAGGTTTGATTCTCGTGTCAGCTCGATTTAATAGTTTACATCGATGGAGAATATTATGAGCGAGACTGGATATGATTGATTCAGTTACAGAATTGAAAAAAATAGGTAACCAATCTACGTGACTTATTCGCATTGTCTTTGGCAAAGATGCTGGCAGAATGACGCAAAATGCGGCAAATTGATAACCAAAGCATTGAGTGTGGAAGTTGTTACGGTAAGCCTGTGCCAGAACGGAGGACTGTGCCCTCGGGCGGCTCCCTTGCAGTTCCCAAGGTTTTTGCAGAGATTCTGCCCTTTTTCTTCTTAGCATGACAATACAGTTTCTGCTCTGTATTTAATCCTGTCTCACCGGCATAATGCCTAAAAAGTACGTACGTCCGTACCCCTGCATCTAGGGCCTAGGGTACCTAACAAATTGGCACTAGCTCAACGCACCTTCCGCTTCCGTAGGTAACCCTGACTCCTGCAACAGGGCCAGCCATCTCGTTACCATGATGATCTGGCACGGAGTCAACTGCACGTGTCCCGTCGATTGGTCAAACAAAGTACTACAATTAATTAAATATTGATTAGTGGACAGATAAATTGTCTTGTTTGCAATCTGGACAATTGGCATTAGTAGATGAGGTAGGTACTTGGTAATGTTATGTGTTTTGAATGAAGCTGATTAAAGTGTTTTTTGTTTTGCCATCTTATTATCCTACAATATACGAGTCTATTATTAATTACTTTATTATGTATTTTTTATGTGACCGGTAATTTTATGATATTTAATCTATTAATTAATTCGGTATATTTATATCTATAAGCTAATCATACTGCTCTATCAAGGAAGTTAACGGGAAAAGATCAATAATACCTACACAAAATGTTTGTTATTCATCCAAATTTATTTATCAAATATATAAGTAGGTAGGTACCTACAATCTTAATTATTCAACAAATCCAATAGGTATATTTTTGGATGATATAAATATCCAAATATATCATCCAAAAGTATGCTGCTTCAGAAACGATACACTTACGCCAACGAATAATCCAATCATTATAAAACATTTTTTAAACGCTGTTTCCGGATTTGAGTTCAGGTTCTCACAGCGAATTCTTCTTTAGGTATGTCTTCTACCGATTGAAAACGGGTGCCACGAAGTGATATTTTGAATTTAGGAAAAATAAAGAAGTCGGCTGGAGCCATATTTATCTGGTGAATATGGTGGTTGCTCGATGGTGTTTGTTGAGTGTTTGGTCAAAAATTCGTTCACAATGATGGCCTTGTGCGAAGGTGCAAAATCCAAGAATTTTCTTTCCACAAATCAGGCCATTTTCGTCGAATTTGCTCTCTAACGCTCAAATAATATTCTTTATTTACCGTTTGACCTTCCGGCAAGAATTCCTAGTGCACAACACCACGATAGTCAATGAAAACAGTCAACATGACTTTGACTTTTGATCGACTTTGGCGTGGTTTTTTCGGTTTCGGTTCAGTTGGAAGGCGCCACTCTGAACGTGCTCTGAAGCTTGTTGACTAGTTTGCATGTCAAACTCGTAAACCCACGTCTCGTCACCAGTAACAATGCGTTTCATGAATGTTGGGTCGGCACTCGGCATTGACTCGTTCTAGCATGTCCTCAGCGACCCTCATGCGATAGCCGAGCGATTTGGGTATAAAACATATTACCATGTTTTATACCCAAATGATTAGTTAAAAAAAAAAATAATACATATCGACGCTGGAAAGGAAAAATTATCCAAGCGACATTTTTGGCCATATTGAGTTATAAACATTGTTGGAATCGCCTGATTTTTCTGCGTCGTTTAGTCTTACTCACGTCCTCCTACGACGACTTTTGATGTCGCTTCGACATTTTGGAATTCGCGAGATTTCACTTTTTTTTCCTTTCTAACCGACAAAATTTTCGAGCATTTTTGAAAATTTGGTGGTTGTCGTAATTGTGAAATGCTAAATTTGACTTTGGTCAAGTTTGACATTTCTGTTCGTACGGTAATTACTCCACTTAGTTAATTTTTCCAGTATCTGGCAATATAGTGTAAGGCGCATAGTGGGTCAGGTGGTGTATGTTGAACCAGTGTACTAAATGAACCACACAAATATCTCCGGCTAGCGACGTTACCGCTCCGTGCAACATACATAATTGCGTGCGTTTAAACACCCAAGCGCGCCTCTCCAGTCGTCGGCAAGCTGCGCTTAGTGACAGACCTGTGACAAGTGATTTAGTAATTTTGGGGAGAAAAGTAAAATAAAACGTAAGTACAGTTTTCTTATTAATTTCAGTTTAGTGCCTGTTGCTAAAATATGAATGTGTTGTGGTTTTAGACCTAAGTTTTGAGCTATCTTTGAGAAATGTTTAAAAGCTGCCACGTGCGTACGAGTACCGGTAATATAACCTAAAGTGTAAAACGAGGAGCGGGTGTAAATTGAATCAGATAAGTGGGGTCAAAGATGAACCATGGTTCAATTAGTACCACAGATAAATTCATAGTAGGTAGGTAGGAGGTATCGAATTTCTGTGCCCTGTGAGAATTTAAACCACGGCCTGCCCAGCCCAAGGTTCAGACCGTTAGACCATAGAGGCAGTGACTATTTCCTATTATTTGAACATAGGTATGATTTTATATGTATGTTGGTAAGATTACAGACCGTAAGCCCCTCGCAGGTGTACCTATTTAATATGACATTATAACATACGGCGTTAGTGAGACACATATATATACCTACCGGGAGAATTTTTCGTACTTTCTTGTGATCTGTGATAAGCTTATAGCAACACGGGCCACCGCGCGGTGGGCCGTGTTGCTCTAAGGTGATAGTATCACATTTTGTAACATAATAAATAAATATTAGCATAATAGTGTTTTATTTTTTTAGTCCAATCAATAGATTTTTTGCAAATCGCAAAAAAACACTAATTTCGCACTATTCGGCCCGCAGTGACTGACGTAACAACCACTTTGTAGTGCAAGCTGATTAGAACTTCGTTCTAACAGTAGGTATTTCAAACGAAGTTTGAACCACCACAAATAGAGTTGCTAATTTAGCTCCTGTAGTCGCCTTAATTAGACTCAGAAATTATTTATTTATCAAAATCAAAATCAAAATCAAATTATTTATCGTGTATGTTATCTTATCAGGCTACAAAAGATGCTGACTAAACCTCTGAGGGCCCCGAAGCACCTGAGGTCGTAAAGTAAACAACCGTCTTGCTTTAGTTGCTTTTGTTATTGTTAATTGCCTTGAACACGTGCATCATTACGTGTGGTTTTCTTGGAAATGATGGTCTCGAACTAAACACACTACATAGGTATCATCGTATTGTCAGTCGTGAACCAACTTTGAATTTGGTTGTTTTTCTTTCTTCAATACCTACATACAACGGTAACTCTCTGTAACGATAAAAACTGCTCGGTCCCTTGTGTTTCGTTATAAAGTGTTTTTTAATTGTTTGTTTTAGCATGGGGCGGGACAAAAAAGGTCGCGAGGGACGGAAAAAAGGCTGCCATACTGCTGAAATTATGAAGAAAGCCATAGACCTCCATCTTACAGGTACAAGCCTTAGGCAAGCTGCAAAACTTTATGGGCTACCATATCCGACTCTACGAAGATACGTGTTAAAATATAAAAATGATGAGTCAACAGAATTGGAAGCTAATTATGAGATGAGAAAAGTCTTTGACGAAGCACATGAGCTTAGCTTGAAAGACTACATAGTTGAATGTGCCGACAAATTTTATGGTCTCTCAACTAAAGAATGTCGTCGTCTCGCGTTTCAAATGGCCCAGCTAAACAACATTAAGACGCCTTCAACATGGGAGGCAAATAAAATGGCGGGTCGGGATTGGCTGCGTGGGTTCCGCAAGAGACATCGAGACATTTCACTTCGGAAGGCTGAGGCGTGTAGTCTAGCCAGGGCAACTGCATTCAACGAAAACAATGTCAAGAAATTCTTTGAGAATCTTAAAGAAGCTATGAGCCGAGCCGTCACCCCGATTTTGGAATTGGACTCCGTGTCTACAATTTGGATGAGACGTCAACTACAACGGTCCAACGTCCACCAAAAATCTTAGCAGCTAAAGGTAGAAATGTAGGTAGAAAGAGTAGAGACAGACCAAAGAAACTATGGATGGACTGTGTTAAGAATGGTATGGCAAGAAAGGAGGTGTCTCATGAGATGATGAGAAACAGAGAAGTATAGAAGAAGAAGACCCCAATTGAATTGGTATATAATAATAGGGGCAAGAGAATGATGATGACGGATAATATTATTTATGCAACTAATTTCACCCTCACAATTTCAGACGTTTAAAAGTTTTATAACGAATAAGTAGTCAGAAGTTTGTTCACCTTCGTCATTATAGAAACAGCGTTGTCTGGTAGAAACGCTCGCAGTTCTGTGAAATGCCGAAGGCGGCATTATGAGAAGGTCATTGTCAAAGTCGAAGTCAACTTTGACTTTGACAATGACCTGTTCCTTTGACTGTTCGACCATCTATAATGTGAAATGTTATTAAATTCCCTTAAAAACCCTTTACGAAGCCGTCTGCAATAAATTATGTGTGTACCTACATCAAAAGTAATTGTTGGGGTTAAAACCACGCAGTAAAACTCGAGTAACCAAGCTCAAAACATTGTGCTAAAAGTAGGCTGAAAGGTCCTTTGAATTTGGACTACCATTATCCGTAACTAGAAATTTCCCAGGTAAGGCCCAGAGCATACAAATTATCGCAATGACGGGAAGCAAAAGTGCCTTTCAGCTTACAGCCTGCCAAACCCATGGCGGTTTTAAATCCCCAGACGACGTCGTTTAGTTCACCAAAAAGCTACTAAATGAATAGATAGTTTTTGTTGTACCTAATTATATAATTGTAGTGTATATGAAATCACAAAGGTGATAACAGTTCCTGCCCTGCAAAGTGTGATATCGGGTCTAGGCATCGCGTCTTATAATTAATTTCTTAGGCCTTCACGTCTGAGTCGTAAGAGGTGTGCCGCTTCTCCCTCTCCTCTCCTCTTTCAAACCAGTGAACTTTCGATGACACCGCAACCGGCGCAATGCTTAGCCAAAGAGGATTGTGTCATTAATACCATAGACTCAAATCTAGTCGATTGTATCGATACAGTACATTACAATCATCATCACATTATTTACCTAGAAACAGATGTTTAGTTTGTCGATTATTAATAACGAAGTCTTTGTATAAACCAAATTGTCTTCATGAATTGTGATTTATTTTTAGTTTATTTGCGCACTCTTTGTCCGTGATTTTGAGACAATAAGTATTTTTGGTGATATGGTTTTTGTGACGTCAGAAAAAGTCGAAGTTAGTAACAGATACATAATTCTGAAATTAAATAATATTACTATAGAGCAGAAATAGAATTATCCATCTATAAGTTTTATTATGGAGATATTGGGTCTAAATTTTTTTTAGCTAAATATCAACATGTCTTTATTGTTATAATCTTTTAATTTGAATAGTACGGTAGTCTGGAAATAGTGCGTTACATTTAGTCCTATTGTAAAACGTGATTTCTCATCCTCAACAAAAAAAGTCCCTGACTTTTTTTCAGGAGTCGGAAGTAAGGCTCCTGACTCCTGATGGAAAAACAAAATAACACTTAGCCCAACCTGGGAATCGAATTCAGGTCCTCATGTTCACCAGTTGCGCGACATTCGACTTTCGAGAACTTGTTTTTCATTAAAGCTGTTTTCATGATAAAGGTAAAGAAAGTTTAAGTATTTATCTACGATATTTATCATCCCCCAAATCAGAGCCCAGTCAATACGGCCGCTATTTGCCCAGTGTCAGGGCGACCTCGAACTTTCGAGTATTGAAGTCAAGAGTGTCGACGTGGAAAAACACGGTTGATTCCAGGGATAGATCGATACCTAGATCATACTATCAACAAGTACAAATATCAAGATCTATTTATCGGTCAGAGGGTAATGTTACGGGTGGATAGTTCTGGTAAGTTAGAAATGTGTATTTATTTAGAACTACTTTCGATCTCGATTAAAATTTTAGGAAAATTGAACTAGGTTAATTAGCTACTTTCGGCCAAGGCGGGAAAAGTCGGGAACTCGGGTATATTATGTGCACCTGTGTCTGCGAACAAGAGATTCTTAGACTCGATGAGATTAGGTGAGAAAAAAGCTTCTTCATGTATATGGCTAGAAGCTTTTTTATTAGAGCTAATGTGGGTAGGATAAAATCTATACTCTATACTAATATTATAAAAAAGTAAAGTTTGTGTATTTGTTAAATTGTAAGGGGTAATCTCGGGATCTACTGAACCGATTTTAAAAATTCGTTCACCAATAGAAAGCCACATTATTGCTGAGTGTCATAGGCTACTTTTTATCCCTGTATTCCCACGGGAACGGGATCTACGCGGGTGAAACCGTGGGACGTCCGCTAGTAAGGAATAAGTACTTATGAGGAAGTCTGAAAGTGGTGCCAATAAATGAAAAGTTGTGTGGTAAGTTATCGTGGTATGGACATGTGATGCGAATAAATGAGAAAACAGTGCAGTGGTGTGAAAAATGTTGAGTATGAATGTAGATGGCTATAAAAGTAGAGGAAGACCAAAGAAACGGATGGATGGACTGTGTGAAGGATGATATGGCTAGAAAGAAGGTGACTGCTGAGATAACGAGAAATAGAGAAGTATGGTAGAAAAGATGCTGCGCCGACCCCAAATAAATTGGGATAAGCCTAGGACAGGAGAATGATGATGTGGGTTAGCAAGCTAGACTAGCTTTGGATCTTTCTTCATTGTCACAAGCGACGAGCCTGCTATTATCATCGGCACGATTCTTGAGCGCTGACGCAAAAGTGAGTTATTGGGCCCCTTTGGTGGTATGAAGTGAGTCGCGGGGCGGGGAAAGTGCAGTGATTGGCCCGTAGCGCATCGCGTCATAGCCGTCACTCGGGATTTGTTCTTTACTCCTGCTGCACTTACCTCACGACCAATAAATAATAAACGGGTGTGCGTTTTATTTGTCATAAAGTGTACGATGCGCACAGCGATCCCCACTCTTCCGCCGAGCGCTCAAGAACCGTGCCGGGTATTAAACTAACCTCAAGTAAAAGTTCAATTACTAATGACTGGTTCTCTGCCTTTTCGCCGAAAATTGTTTCCCAAATTTTCACTTGCCAACCAACGTTTCGCAGAATTTTATTTCGCCGAATAATCATTTGCCAACTTATCATAATATATTTTTTATTTCCCAACCTCACAGTTACCAACTGTACGTTTGGTTTGCTTTTCATTATGACACTTTTTAAAAGGCCAACTTTCAAGTAGCAGAATGTTTTACTTTGCGTAATATTCATTTAGTTGTTTATTGTTTACCAAATTTATTAGCACGGTATTAATTTTGCACCTAAAGTATGTGTGTTAGATTTCGAAAAAGCTGCAATACTGAGTCTGCGATCAAATTTTGAAGAAATTTATTTACAAGGATGCCATTTTCATTTGGGACAAATTATATACAGGTAGTTATTGTTATTATTTTTTTTTTCTTTATCTTTAATGTGACCTAACCTAACTTAACGTTTCCTTTTACAAAAGCGATTCGCTTCTGGCACATCGCCGGCCGCTGCCGCGGCACGCTCGCTTCGCTCGCTCGGCTCGTGCGTTGTTTGTCATAACCTAACCTAACCTAACCTTTAATGTGACCTAACTTATCTTAACGTTTCCTTTTACAAAAGCAATTTGCTTCTGCCGTTGTTTGTTATAACCTAACCTAACCTATCGTAACCAAAGATTTCTCGAACACAAAACTACATATTCAGAGGAAAAACTATTGCTCTGCATTGCTGCCAATTTAAAAATTTAATGTTATTTTTGATATTCTTAAATAAAAAATGTATGAAAAAAGTCGTAATTTTTTTATCAATATATCAATGTATGAAAAGGAAACTGTAACACTGACAAAACGTCATTCGTCTAATAGTTGTGTTGCCTAGTAAAATGTTTGCCAAATGATAAATGTCCCAAACGTTTTGTGTCTTTATAATAATCGGCTTTACAATAATTCTACCAAATGAAACGTTGTCAAACAAAAATTTGGTAATCGTTAGTTGTCAAAGTGAAACATCGGCGAAACGTTGGTTGGCAAGTGAAAATTTGGGAAACAATTTTCGGCGAATAGGCAGGACACCCTAATGACTACAGCCACGAGCCATCTGCCCTGATAATAACTTATTACTTTGGTTATTAAGCTCAAGGTGTTATGTTACTTAAAAATAACTGTATGACCTGTTAATGAACTATTTAACTACCTATTAGGATAATGCACTAATTAAGTTGGTGACAAGAGAAAGCCGGTGTGGCCTCCCTAAATAGTTACTGTATTGTGTAGTTAATTAGTTATCTGGGATCGGCTTACACACTAACCGTATGCAGGTGAATGACAGTTATTTAGAATCTTCCGGGTGAAATTAATATAAAAAAATACTACTAAGTAAAGCTTCTATTCAATCATGATTCGATAGACATGTGCCGCCATCTATTATAATAACAACGTTATTTTTGTTTTCCTCGAGAACAGCTTTTTTTTCGGGTTAAAAGGTACCCTGTGTCCTTCTGTACACCAGACAACGAACCTATAGGTATGCCAAGCAGGATGATCGGATATCGGTTCAATCAGTAGTTTAGACCTTATAAGGTAACAAACAAACTTCAACGTCATCATCTGCCTAGCCTTTTCCCAACTATATTGGGGCCGGCTTCCAGTCTAACCGGATGCAACTGGATACCAGTATCTTACATGGAGCGACTGCCTATCTGACCTCCACAACCCAGTTAATACTAGGTAATACAATACCCTTTGGTAAGACTGGATGTCAGAATTTCAGGTCACTGACTACCTGTAACGACTGCCAAAGATCTACATATATGGCAGCCGGGACCAACAGCTTAACGTGCTTTCCGAGGCACGGAGGAAACTCGCTATGTCGGGCGGTCACCCATCCACAGAGCAACCTAGGCAAGCACAGCTTTACCTAAAGATCGACCTGAGTGGCAGTTTTTATTAAGCCACGAGCTCCTACAACAAAACACACAAACAAACAAAATTCAACGTATGCTTTACAATAACATAGAGCACCACGTGAATTTCACCGCTGCGAGTGCGTGGTGCCGCGACTGGTTCCGTATTAGTTTATAGTCTGGTAAATTATGACTTTTTTTTGGAGGTTGGCAAATCATCAAATGACTCCTCTTGCTCTGGGTGGAGCGGACGGGAGTGACAGACTTCTACTGACTAAAAACCACACATGTTCCTTCTCAGCCCTTTGTGTGTCCGGGGCTGTGGTATCTCTTTCGAATAACCCGCAGCCCCTACAGGCTTCATGGTAAGTTTCTGAGCAATCTCGTATGCTTCTTTTAAAAGTTTTGTTGTGTTCTTAGAATGCGCACAATGTGAATACGTTCAGCCATTTCTTTGAATCAATACACATTTATGCTTCGTTTAATTCATCATACTTAATATGAATAATTATGATGCAGTTCCTAAACTTTAAATTGTTAGGCTTGCATACTACATTATCTGATTTACTATCTTTATAGATTTAGATATCTCTACAATATAGAGATCTTTGGCAGTCGTTACAGGTACGAGTAGTCAGTACTGAAAGTCTGACAAGTGACAACCAGTCTTACCCAGTCTTACCATCGTATTAATATTGACTGGGTTGTGGAGGTCAGGTAGGCAGTCGCTCCACATAAAATACTGGTATATCCGGTTAGACTGGAAGCCGACCCCAGCATAGTTGGGAAAAGGCTAGGCAGATCTATAGTATAGACACAGAGTCTATACTAGCCAGTGTGGGAAGGTGTAGGTCGCAAGTCTCATTTATTGAAAAAACTAGTGTATTTACAAAATAGAAGCAAACAACAAGGTTTTCCGTAACCATGGCACAGAAGTACAGTTCCTTACACAATTAAGATAAAGCTTACATAAATATGGTCTTTGAAAACAATAGCACTTGTTTCCAATCAGTTTCTAGGGCACACCAATAAATATCTGGGACAGTTATGTCATTCTAGGTAATTGTTTGGTTTTTCAGTGGAAACCCAATTATTATGTTTAAACAAGTGTGTACAGAAATGACGCGTAACTTTTTGGGCCTAGACTTACGTATATTAATTAAGTACTTAATAAAAATTCATTTCGCACATTTCATTCTTATGATTTTAACTTACTTACCTAAATGTAGATCTCAAATGACCTTAAAAATGATTGAATTAACTAACATCTTTTACTAACAAAATTATGGATCAATGTAAGTATCTGGCGTAAATAAATGAATTGAATAGCAATCTATTTTTTTTTATTACGTAAGAAGTGTTGAATACTCAACAGTAAGCTTTTGAATATCTATGAAAGAATGGGGAGAGGGAGACAAAGACCAAGGGAGAGAAACGTTGGATGGATTGCATGAGGAATGATATGAAAGAAACAAAGGCAAAAGCAAAGGAATATTAAAGAAAACATGGATTACGCTTTAAAAAAATAACGCTCATTCTGAACACTTAGTAAAACTTTCTTATGTTCCTGGAACTGTAACAGATTATAGGAAGCGGTCTGAGATTGCAGACTACGAGTAACACCATAGTTATTATATACACATAATGTCACCAGCAATTAACGGCAGATATTTATTTTAAACTCTGGGAAAGCTTACACAAGTTTTCAATTGCAAGGTGGCTGAATTGTGATCTTTACCAAAGTTAAGTAGATTTACTTAACTTTTTAAATTGGCTTGAAAATGTAAAAATGTTGAATAGGACGCCCTGAAGTACCTATATACAATATCTTATGGATCTATCTATAATTTCTGTCCACCCCCATGGCCAAAAGCGTGAGTTTGAGTGAGTTTATGTATAAAATAATGCAATTCTATGTTTGTATATCTGATCACCAGATACGTGAAGTATCTCGCGAAAAATCAACAATTAAACATAGTTGGAGAGATTATCGAAAAATTACTTTCCCATGGAGCTCGATATTTACAAAACATTAAACGTATCAATTGTGGGATTGTCCGTATATGTAGTTTTAAACTAAATTTCATAATGTTTTCATGCATAATTATCGTGCTTCATAAGAACATTCTCATGAATTTCTGGACAATTCCGCGTTTATTTGATATTATAATTATATACTTAGCTACTTATATGTAGGTACCTATATTATATGGTTTTTAAACACAAGCTCTATTTTCTAGAGAAGGTGTATCATAGCTTTACCTCGCATATCGCCAGTTAAGTTTTTTACGTCCCAGTTAATAGGAGGTGAGCCTATTGCTCGTAGAATGGATGATCGATGGGGCCGAAAAGTTCAGGAGTAGAGACCGCGAACCGGAAGACGTTATGTTAAAAAGCTTCCCACTAGGTGGCACGATGACCTGATGGTGTAGGTTGCGGGCATGCGCTGGATGCGAGATGTACGGGACCGGTCAATGAGGCGACACTTGGGGGAGGAGGAGAATTTTTAAATAAAAAGATTATTAAGTCCATGTGTGTTCCTTCAACCTTAGGTAGGTATGCACCGGTTGCATTTAGCTACCAGGTAGAGTCAAAAGTATTGATAGAATATAACATTAAACTGAAGTCGCTAAAATAGCGTTCTCGTCGTTACACTGGAGTTTATTTAAGCATAAATAAAGATTTATATTTGAATGGCGAAAAACATGGCAAAAGAAATTAAAAACAACCGCATGAAATAATTTGACAAAACTGACTGATCGGTTGTTTCTAAACAGTTATTTACTGTTTATCCGAAATCCTACTTTTCCCGAACCTTATTATATCGAAACGATTATAAAATCCTTGTAATTAAAAAAAACCCTTACTACTGATTATGTTAAGTAGGTCCCTACATAAAATTACAGAAAACCACCAATATAATTATAATAATCAGTATAAATAAAAAGAGAAGTCCTGACTGACTGACTCATAAACGCCCAGCCAAACGCCAAACCCTTGGACCTAGAAAGTTGAAATTTTGCACAGAGGTTCCCTTTATAATGTAGACAAGGAATAAGGAAGGTTTTTTTTGGAAATTCAACCCCTAAGGGAATTAAATAGGGGATGAAAGTTTGTATGAAAAATCGTCATTTTTGATATTCTCCGACATCCACGCGGGCGAAGCCGCTGGCAAAAGATAGTATTAAAATAAAAACTTAAGTAACTTTTGAAAAAAAAAGTAAAGTATAGAAAAAAAAACTTACTCAAACTAGCAATCACAATTTGGTGGAATTTACTCCCTTCGGCACAATATTTCTTCATAGTATTCTTCAACATTTTCTTTTATTTGAACGCACTATGTCTTACGAAAAATGCACAGATTTAAAAAGCGCGGCCACCGCTCGCTGCCCGGGACTGAAGCCGAATGGCCGACAGCCGCGTTCCCGCCAACCGGCCTGTATTTGTTTAAAACTGTAATCTCGAGTCGGGGCTAGCCGTAGGCCTATATTCGAGGCATTGCTAAGGCTGTACTTGATGATTTAAAATCGATGAATTAGGTAAATAGGCAAGGAATGGTTAATATGTTATTTGGTAGTCCAGGCCCTCCAGGGCTACTGGTTATTAGAGCTTTATTTATTTTTCGAGATTCCATTGAACTCTATGGGTCCTTGTCAATAATTTAAAAACTCCAAAAACAACAGCTGAATAATTTATACCCTTAGTTCTTTTCGCATCCCTAGATTTCCACAGATTCTGGGTTATCTAAATTCTACTCATTTCATAAAACTAAAAAACCTGCACACTCTACCTTGCACACTAGTTCAACATGTTTTGTAAAAATGACCCATCTATTTACATTCAGAACCTAGGCAGATAGAAGACATTGACATAACCCTAAAAGATAATCCGCTAGCAGTCCTCGGTTCGATTCCCTTGTCAAGGATATTTTTATTGAATTATTTGCTTAGAATTTCCTAATCGGAAATACAAGTGTATTTAGAAAAATATTTAATAAATAATACTAGCCCTTTATGCAATGTGTCCATCAGCACAATGCTTTGAATGCGTTAGGTACATGTTTTCACCCCAACCCAAAAAGTCGATTTTATGCAACGTTTTTGACGTTGAGTTACATAATTTACGTACATAGAGAGGTGAACAATTCTTGTTTGAAGACTTTGTGGAAGGTCTGTTGACATCTTGTATGTCCTAAATAAATTCCTAATAATTGTTTTGTGTAGTGTTCTACTACAGGCATGTCAGGCATTTGTAAATAAATAAAAAAATAACCAAATCAACATTTAAAATTACAATATTTAAGTAGATACATCAACGCGAAGCTCTAGTCACCCGCTACCATTACTCACAGAATCCTGCACAACCTAATAAAAAGAAAGCGCGAGACGCAACCTTTTTTCTAATTATAGTCTAAGTGTTGCCAGTTTAAAAATAGCCTGGATCGCGTGCAAAAACGCGGCGAGGCACAGGCGACTATATTCATGCTAGGCGCCTTTATATTATCGCTGAGATTTCACATAACTAACTACAGATGGCACTTTGTAGCGGTACCAAAGTGCAAACGGTACTTTTTATCATAGATTTATGTGTAATTGATAAATGAAAATGTGATAGGTACTTTTTGAGAGGGTCAGCTAGTGTAATCTCGGTGATTAGGGATTTATTTCTTCTAAACTGTTCGTCTCGGTTTATCTTAGCCGCTTGACCAGTACGTAATCAATCACGATAGTACAGAGTTGTTTTTTTTTTTGTTTGTACCAGCTTATGCCCAATGCGTATGTGGATGCTTTGCTTTGTTGCCTCCTCGAGATCCTAATCCTGCGATAAAAAGTATCCTACATTCTTCTTCTTCTTCTTAGCGTGTCGATGACAATTCAAATTGAGTCAGCCCAAAATTTAGCGACGAGTTTGGCATTTTCAGTTCCAATCATTAGCTCCTGTGATGTGCAAGAAGCTGGACAGGCAGGACACGATGTCAAGTGTATCATCGTCTGTGGGGTAACACCACATTTGCAGTCCAGGGCAGAGTCATCTATGAATTTCCACTTGAACAGGTTTTCCTTGCTTCGACCGACCTGTGTCCGGAGTCTATTTAAGGACTTCCAGGTCAGCCATGGCAACTCGTGTCCAGGTGGGAGATGTTCGGCATCGGATCGGATTGGATTCGGATCGGATCCTACATTGAAATCCAGGTTTTAAACTATCTGTGTAGGTACTTTTCATCTAAATACGTTTAGTACTTAGTTTCTGCGTGAAAACATCCATCCATTATCTGGTAGTCTAATATATTTGAAACCACAAACAGAAAACAAAACAAAAGCTCACTCAGTTGACGATAATTTACTTTATATTAGATACTCATGCCCAATGCAAACTTGTCAATTACTTACAATGACTACAGAACATTAGAAGAAAATTCGTATTATAAAAAGGTCCTATCCTACCACAAATAATTCTAAAAGCTCGCTCCTGTAGAGAGTCACAGTTCCCACCGTTAGATTAGAAGTGAGAGGTGTTAAAACTTAGTTAACTTAGTCACAATTCTAAAAGAAGAACCACTATTTCCGTTCCTGGAATCCTTTAACCTCAGAGTATACCTTATTAGCCTATGTAGATAAGGTAGCCACACAGATGTAGAGAATTCTAGATAACGCTTTTTTAGACACCGCATGCCCTGAATTTCTTAGGTTTTCAAGGCGCTTACATACATGACTAAACATTGAAAGTTAATGTAATCCCCATATTTTTGAAGTTATCGAAAATATTTTAGATGACTGCATATCTGATCTCTGCTGAGGTTTTACTGAGTGAGTTTATTATGTTAGTATGCAAACCATTCTTACCAAGAAGACAGGTTGACCTGTTACGATTACGACTGTCAAAGATCTACAATGTATAGCCAAAGCCAACGGCTTAGGTCACGAGGGAAACTCGGTACGTGATAGATGGTCTCTCAGCACGGACCAAACTAAGCAAACGCAACTTTTTTTAAATATCTAAAGCTTGTTTTCGTACAATTTGCACAGACAATTTTATAAAAGTTTTCCAGCATCGCGTTCTTCTCAATGTAATTGAACCGTGATTGATTGTAGAATCATGCTTCTACAATCTGTCTTTATTAAATAGAGTTTCAACTTTCTCGTTCAAATTGATTATAAGAAAAATTGCCTCTATCTGAAGAACATCCATGTTCCTACATCTGTGTTACCTATATCCCCGCTCCCCGTGCCTGCTTGTCATTAGCAAGCTGTCGCTCTAATGTTCGTCACACGATGCAGCTTCGGCGTAAGCTTACGATGCTTTACGTGAGCTAATTACTTTATATATAGTTTGCGCCTGCTAGGGAATAGGGCTATTGGCTTGTAACATGGGCCTGCTTGCTTCAAAAAGGTGTTAATGTTAGTTTTCGCTAATTGGTTGGTGATATTTATTTTTTATGCGTATTTTTCATTCAGCACTTATGTAATTCATGTTATCATAGTTTGGGACTATCTGGCCATTCATTTTTGAAGTCAAAGAAGTCTCCACACCTTTTTGGTGGATAGTAATTCATGACATGACCCCCCCCTCCCTCTCTGGACGGAACAGAAGGGACCATTAGACATCTACTGAGTAAAACCCACCCATTTTCCTTCTTAGCCCTTTGTGTTCCGGGCCGCGGTATCTCTTTCGAACACTCCCGTAGCCCTGGCAGTCAAAAATGACCTTGGACTTGCAACATATTTGGCGCAATGCAAGGAAAAGATAATACATATAAACAAAATGGGTCTCGGTTCACAGTCACACACAGCACTGCGAGTACCTATTTAGAAGAGGAATTGAACTTTTAATAAGAGACTTTTAATTAGACAAATAGATATAAATTGCAGGTTATAACCTTTGAGTTTTAACTCATAAAAGATATGATGCACGTGTTATCTATTATCGAGATTCGCTCTTATTAAAGGCAATTAATGTAGAGGTAGGTACTTGCAGGGTGATAGGTAATTGAAAAGTAATAATCCTGCTCTGATCTATAGACATAATATTTAGTTGGCAAAAGCAAATAATCGTCATGTTTGTAAGTAAATACATCACAGAATGAGTACCTAGGTTAACTGAAGTGGCAATGGGCTATCAGTCTAGCACCAAGCCTAGAACCGATGACGGTTGGGGTAGACGTGTTTTTGAGTGGAGACCGCGAATCGGTAAATTAGAGGTGGGGGGATGCCCGCAGACTGAGTGGAGCGAAAATCTTCGCAGGATGGTTGGCAGCAACTAGGTGAGAGTTTCCGAGAATTGAGTTGAGTGGAAGAGGTCTATCCGATGTTCAGCAGTGGACTTCGTTGACATAGATGATGCATACTTTTGGAATATTATTCAATCTCTGATTTTGGCCATAAATTAATCCCAGTTTCCAGCAATTACTCTTCGATTTAAAAATAATGATTAACTATAGTTCTAAACTAGTTTTTCTTTACATTGTGTGAACAAACAGATGCACATGTCCACTCACATGACACGAACACGCGTTTATTTAAACAGAATTTAATTATTATTCAAATAATACGAGTCTGCCGCCATGAAAATAGCAATTGAATAATGTAGCTGTCAATTAGGTCATTAGTAACTTGACTGAGGTAATGAAGCGTTAAAGTAACCAACCGTACGCGCGATGTACTGTGAAGTGTGAACGAAAACTGTGGGGAAGTGCGTGCGTGTAGTAGGCCCAAGGGACGTAGCTTAAGAAAGGTTTATGGCAAAGAGGCTGTGGAGCTGGGGAAATAAGAGACGGTGAGATAAATGCTAGGATCTTTCGTACCTACCATTTATTAGAAAGCTTTTTGTTATTGCTTGTTGTTCCGCTATTTGATTTATCATTAGCTGAATGTTAATTTTATGTTTATTTTATTTGCAGATTGTGTTCATAAATGGGGTTACCAAACCACCCATTACGTAGGTACCGAGTTTCCATCGTACCTTGGAAATCACGTTAGCCGTTTGGTCCCGGCTGTTTATTGTAGATCTTTGACCATATGGTCAACACAGGTATAAATAAAAGTGGCCACTGGCCAGTGGCCCTGCAGATATGCAGTCGCTCCATGTAAAATACTGATATTATTCTTCAGCATCCGGTTAGATTGGTCCGTCATCCGGTTGGGCAAAGGGTAAGCAGATGTTGATGATTTGGCCTAGTTAAATGTAGCCCGATAAGGTGATACACTGAGAAAAAAATCCTGAGACAAAGCTGCAGTTTTACATTGCGGGCAAATTCTTGCGAAAGTGACAAAATAATTTTGAGATTACAGCAAAATAACCTTTGCTGCCACAGCAACTTTTTTTTTGTGAAACGCAAATATTGTGAACCCCGCAGTAAAATATTGTGGCGTTATCAATTTTTGGGCCCTTAGATATAATCGCACAGTGGTATTTAGCGGGGTTCACATGGTTAAAGTTTGTGTAGTTCGCAATGTGCGCTGCACATTGACTTTAGACGTTGTGGCGTTAGCAATTATTGGGCCCTTTGATAAATTCGCAAAGTGGTAATTTGCGGGGTTTACATGGTTAGAGTTTGTGCAGTTCGCAATGTGAGCTGCGCATTGACTTTAGATATTGCGGCGTTAGCAATTATTGGGGCCTTTGATATATTCGCAAAGTGTTAATATGCGTTGTTCACATGGTTAGAGTTTGTGCAGTTCGCAATGTGAGCTGCGCATTGACTTTAGATATTGCGGCGTTAGCAATTATTGGGGCCTTTGATATAATCAATCGAAACTGGTTTTGAGTTTAAAAAAATGTGTTCTGAATAATACCTAATATTTATTTGCAATGCACTATGGAAATAATAAAACATAAAAATAATAATACGACAGCGCCGACAGTGGCGAACAGGTTAACTAAAATACGCGCAGAGTTTAATTCGTACCTCGATAGATGGCGTTGACGTCGAATTAGATCGCGCTATGGTTACGTTACATCGGCAACATGACTACCCCAGACGCGCGCAGCTCGCGAGGCGTGAAGAGGGGGAGAGGGGCAGCTTAGAAAAATGATTTCGAGTGACGCATTGCACCTCTCAATGAATCTGAAAAAAAAAATTTTCAATGCAGCTCGCGGTACTACCTACCTACACCTACCTACTACCTACCTACACCTACCTACACCTACCTACACCTACCTACACCTACCTACACCAACCTACACCTACCTACTACCTACCTACACCTACCTACTACCTACCTACACCTACCTACACCTACCTACACCTACCTACACCTACCTACACCTACCTACCTACTACCTCCTACTACCACTAAAAGAACATTACCCTAAAGTTTGCTTGTCGTCGCCCCTGAGTTACGCTTCACCCACTCAACCTTCGTTACGCTAAGGAAGTCGCCGGCTCGCTTCGCTCGCCACCTCCCCCCTTCGCTCCACTCGGTCTCGCAGGTTCGCTCCACTCAGGACCTATCTACCACCGGAAAGCTATCATGACATTATCCCTACGCTACGGGGGTCGCCGGCTCGCTTCGCTCGCCCGCTCCCCCCTTCGCTTTACTCGGTCTCGCAGGTTCGCTCCACTCAGGACCTACCTACCACCGGAAAGCTATCATGACATTATCCCTACGCTACGGGGGTCGCCGGCTCGCTTCGCTCGCCCGCTCCCCCCTTCGCTTTACCGGTACCACCATTTTACTTCCCCGAGCCTCCTATCCTATACGAATCTGTAAACAAAAGAGAAAAAAAGGGGTGAAGAGGGGGGGGGGGGTGAAGGGGGGGGGAGAGGGGGGAGTTTCTAAAAATGATTTCGACTAACGCAATGCCCCTCTCAATGAATCTGAAAAAAAAAATGTTCCAAGTCTCTTAACTTCCGAGATCCGAAAGGGGGGGGATGGAGGGGGGCAAGGGGGTCAAATTTTCAAAATGGTTTTTACTTCCTCAAGCCTCCTCTATACGAATCCCTAAAAAAAAAACACGTAATTCTCTTTATTTCCGAGATCCGCCTAAAGGGGGGGAGAAGGGGGGCAAGGGGGGGCACTTTGAAAAATGATTTTTACTTTACCGAGCCTCCTCTATACGAATCCGTAATAAAAAAAAAATACCGGTCTCTTAGTTTCCGAGATACGATAGGGAGGGGGGGGAGGGGGGGCAAAAAGGGGGGGTTTCGGACTTTTCCCATACTCACCAGAGTTACTTGTTTACGAATCTGTCAAAATATACCCACCTCCCCATCCACCATCTGGGAGAACAATTATGTCAGTGAGTCAGTGAGTCAGTCAGTGGTAGTTTAGCTTTATATAGGGGACTGTACTCCCCCCCCTCACCCCCCCTTCAACCCCCCCCCCCTTTTCACTTTTTTTTTTTTTCTTACATAAAACTATTGAGGGTCTTAAGTTCTTAACTGACTCGACTGAACAGCGAATGATGCAGAGTAAATTTGAAATAATCGCAACTGTAAGATTGCAACTATAGCAAACTGTACGTTGCTAGATTATATAAGTTTAACACTGTGAGTGATATCTCTCCACGTTTAAAGTTGCGAAATAGGAGCCAACAGAGTAAGTTTGTGAAAACGAGCGTTTGTGAAATTCGCTATGTGATAATCCACAAAGTACACATTTCCACTTTGTCACATTCGCAATAGGTTTTCGCAATAAAAAAGTTGCTGCGGCAACAAACTTACTCTGTTGGCTCCTATTTCGCAAACTTTTATTGTTAATTTAACAATACTTTTTTCTCAGTGTACGTGAAAAATCGCAGCAGGCGAACTGGGCGGCAGTGGGCGGGAATAAGAAAGGGACAGAGTCAATTACTTCCACATGCGAAAAAAGAGAGCGCAACAGTGAGCTGGGGCCAAAATATAATAACGTAAGTGCCAAACCAAATGAAAATTGTTTAAAAATAAATTATGCTACCTATCTATCAAAAATGTGTTCAGTCAGAACTTTCAATTACCTAATACGCACATTTTGAATGCAATTTTGCAATGAAATTACTTAGGATTTTAAAATTACAGAGAAAATTATAAAAAAGTGGAGGTCTTTTCGGAATTAAATTCTATCGAGAAAATTTAACCCAATTGTGTTTTCCTTCAGTCAAAGTATTAACCAAATAGTCAATAAACATATATCCAAAAATGAAATCAATACATGCTGTAATAGTGAAATAAATGGATACGAAAAAGACCACAATTTATTTTCTTGACTTGGTGAAACTTTTTACTAAAACTCTTCGAACTCCTAGAAAAAAAACTAAACGTCTGTCAAACCGACAGACAGATAAATAAGCTCCACACATGGAATTACAATAACTAATGTACTTTCGTTATAGCTCACAAACCTTATAAACATTTTAGTATTAATGGTCAAAATTATCCGCCATGTCCTCTGTTCTCGTGGTAGCTTGCCTGCTCATCACTATGAGCGGGGGAAGTCATATCACAGCCTTGCATCATGACATCTGCAGTGCTTATGGATACCAGCTGGTGGAAGCCAAGTTTGGCAGTGAAGTCCACGTGCTGTGCCTGAAGTTACAGCCTATAGGTAAGTTTTGCAGCTTTAAATAGTTTAAAGGTGGATTTTGAGCAGGCAAAGACTACCTACAATCAAAATCAAAACTCATTTATCCAAATTACCCTAATATTAACAACAAAGTTTACATGAGCCAGTTCCTACAAAACGACACTTCCTAGTGTTTTTGCTAGGAAGAAGAAGTGGTAGAACAAACTCCCCAGCAAACCAAAGAAGCGATAGTATGATTTTGTGAAATATGGTACAAATTGAAGAGGTCTAAATAAAAATATACGCAACTCCCATGCCGAGAGTTAGAGAGGTAGAGATTGCTATTTATTTTTTTATCAAAGCCTACCACAAAGCTTTGATAAAAAAAAATTAGCAATCTCATAAGTAACACTCAGTAACAGCTGATTCTATATCTTTGAAAGAAATAGGTAATGAGATGACGGTTTATATAGAAATAGATTCTGATAAATGGATGAAGAAAACACGTACGTAAGTACCATAGATTAGTACGCTGCGTGATTATTTTTCGGCTGGTAAATCTGTCTATCGTCATCTTTTTGATCATATTCTAATTTGATTGAGGTTGGTGCAGTGCAGCATGTCGTTTTTTTCCATACATAACTCGGCGTTTTAGAGCGTCGTCTCATATCATTTATGGACTCGTTACCCGTGGTCCCGGTGGGTCGACCCATTACCGGGTCCACGGCCATTTAAATAAAATGATGAGTATATACTGAAACCTATCGGTTATGAATTCATCATAAATTTCAGTATTCTTGTATGTTTTTGTTCCCAATGATTGAATTAATTATTCTATTTGTTTATGAATTAGTAAACAATATCGTATGTAGGTAACTGATGGTTTTCATTTTCTATTGGTATACTTAGTCAGAAATCTGTGAACACCCATAATGGCACCATGGGTAATTAAAATCACCCGTGGACCCGGTAATGGGTCGACCCAACGGGACCACAGGTAACGAGTCCATTTATGACCCCGACTGTCACTTTCTAAAAGTCGATTTTGTCCCACAAAAATTTTATCAAACCTCGAGTGCCTTTTTTTTTTTTTTGGTGGGTGGAAAATCATCGAATAACCCCCCCCGCTCTTGGGCAGAGCGAAGGGGAGTGTCAGACTTCTACTGACTAAAAACCAAACCCATGTTTGTTCCTTCTTCGCCCTTGTGTCGGAGCCGCGTTATCCTTTCGACAAGCCACAGCCCCGACGGGCGTCGGCCCTTGCGGGCCCCTCCTTGCTGACATCTCTATGAGGCGCGCGTGGAACACGTACGCGCCGCCGACACGGTCTGTTGCCGTCATGACGACGGCCGGACGGCGAGCTAGCCCGTTACTCACCGTCCACAGGCCCGCGTCTACGGTGGCCGGAGGTCATCGCGTGCCCCCCGGCGCCCGGAGCGCCTTCCGCGGCGGCTGGGACGTTGAGAGGTTCTCTCCCTCTCTCGTTCCGCCACCTCCTTCGCTAGCATCACTGCTTCGCAGAAGGAGGCGACGGCGTCCCATTCCTCCTCGCCCCGGACCATGGCTTGCACCAGGGCCGGACGCGAGAGGTCGCCGCCGCCGATCGCCGCTACGAGAACACGGCGGGGCTCCGCCCAAGCAGGGCACACCTCCACAGTGTGCTCCACCGTGTCCTCCGGTCGATCCTCGCAGTGGAAGCATCCGGGCGTTTCCTCCCGCCTGATTCGGTGCAGGTACCTCCCAACCTCGAGTGCCTCAAGTGAAGTTGGGTAGAACATTTGGCTAGACGCGGAAATGACCGATGACCTATTGACCGATTGATGGCCAAGGTCAGCCGACAGAGACCAGGGCAGGGCTGTCATTGTCAAAGTTGCGAGAAACATCTGGGTGAAGGACGCACAACCGAGAAGTGTGGCAGAAGAAAGGAGATGATGAGACTGCAGTACTACAATAATAAACTTCATTTTGTGAGTAGGTATAAGGTCTAACATTGAATGGAATTTTATAATAGGTACCTATATAGATTGAGAGAATACATGTTCCCTTGTCCCCAGGGTTGGCATGTTTAAAACAAGTTGTTTAAAACATGTGTTTTAAACAGTGTTTATAAAACAGTTTCAAATAAAACATCGTTTTTTATTATGTGTCAAACACCTAAGGTATTTAAAAACTGTGACAAGTTTTGCAGCTTTCTCGTTACCAAGTTTGTTTCGTACATCGGAATGAATAAATCCAAATGTTTTTGTGTTATTGTGAAATGAAAAATCAGAAAGAAAGTCCGCTCTATTTATACACTCCATCGGTAAAGACCCCGGGAAATTCCCAGAACTTCCGTAATTCGTGAATGTGATTATATTTAATATATGATTTGGGTATTCCCCTTATTTTAAGAGAAGTATAGGTGATTTCCCTACTAAAAATGAACGTCGAAACATACCGCATGTATTAAATTAAGATCAATTTTGGTCATGCAGTTTTTAAAATAGTATAAAAGTGAATTATCGGCTTAACCAATTAAAAATGGATGATAACTAACTTAGGAAAAAAAAACAAAAAAAAACAACTGTTTAAAACATTTTCAACTGTTTGTTTTATAAAATGTAAAAAAAACTGTTTTTTTTCCAACCCTGCTTGTCCCTAATATAATATAAGCAAGCAGGAAAAAATTATAACAATATTTCTTCCTTATAAGTAGTACAGTATTTCCTACTACGAAATAAGATCTCCAAAATAAGTACTTATCTACTAAATAACTTGCTACTAAAATCTTTAAATCAATCATCATTATTGATTTGAAGATTGTAAAATCTTCAAGACATAATTAATAATATCATTCAGGAATAGTATTTTCACAACAAACGTAAAATATGTGTTAAAATACACGCTAAGAGTGAACATTCTCTGACTGGTTTTTTAATTGACATGAAATGGGAAGAACAGTAACACAACATGTGACAACGTTGCACAGCAACTTCCAAACGGACGGAATCACTCTTTACATAGCTAGAAATAAAACTAAAAATTGTGGTTATTATTTCACGATTTATTGAAAAAGTTTATAATCCTAAGAGTCCCGGACACACTTGACAACATGTATTAGACTGTAATTAATTTACCCTTAATATCATAAAATATATTATCAAGAAATTAAATATTATTGTGCTAAGAGGCGTTAAACACTGTGCGACACTTGGCTGATTCCCCACTGAACTATGCTTGGAAGCGTTCTTCAAAACAAGGTGATGTTGGTCCACATTATGTTGAACTTTCGAGCTGCTTGAGTTACCAAATCCTTCAGTCAAATTTCCGTAGGTTGACTGCTCGATTGGAAGCCCTTTGTCAGAATTTCCGGAGGTTGACTGCTCGATTGGAAGCTCTTTGTCAGAATTTCCGGAGGTTGACTGCTCGATTGGAAGCCCTTTGTCAGAAGTTCCGGAGGTTGCCTGCTCGATTGGAAGCCCTTTGTCAGAATTTCCGGAGGTTGACTGCTCGATTGGAAGCCCTTTGTCAGAAGTTCCGGAGGTTGACTGCTCGATTGGAAGCCCTTTGTCAGAAGTTCCGGAGGTTGACTGATCGATTGGAAGCCCTTTGTCAGAAGTTCCGGAGGTTGACTGCTCGATTGAAAGCCCTTTGCCAGAATTTCCGGAGGTTGACTGCTCGATTGGAAGCCCTTTGTCAGAATTTCCGGAGGCTGACTGCTCGATTGGAATTCCTTTGTCAGAATTTCCGCGCGCGTACTCTTCTAAAAGTTCACAGTCCACATATTTTGTAGTAGTGCTACTTTTATAAATTCTGATTATAGAACAAGTCGTGGCTTCTTCAGTGCTACTCGTATGTTGCTCGTTCCGTGTTGTGCTCGGCGTTTCATCCCAAATAAAACTGGACATCAGCTCACAATCAATGCCTCGCGTCAAGGAACCAAGGTTAACATAACGGGATCCTACTCGTATGCTTAGCTTGCACGTTTCTCCCGGATGGGTGCTGTACTTGTTATACTGATGATTGCGACTGTTGCGATCCAAGTTGTACAGCGCTAGTCCAGATAACAAGTGATTGAATGCACTATAAGAAATGTCTATAACATGCATGCCTTCAATGTAATAGTTAATAGAGTCCAGAACTGGACCAGATTTGACGGCGACACTCAACGAAAAGAAAAATAGTGATAAAAGAGTAAACTTCATATTGCCGGCGCGGATTAAAATTACGACGGTATATTTATCACGGGACGACGACCAATAGTTGTCACTACACAAACTCAACTAACAATAGTACGGGTCTCTGTTACCAATGAAAAGTTTCCCGCAATATTTTACGATAACTGATAACCAGTTCTTTTATTTCCTGCTGAGTAATCAATGACTAATATTACAAATATATTTGCGTCAATCCTACCGCTCAGCCGCCAACTGGTCACGAATAGTCACGATTAAGCCCTTTCGTTTTGACAGCCCGAGCGCCACCTGGTCACTATCAAGCCCTCTGTACTTTTTCGCAGCAATCAGCATGGCGTCGGAATATATCTATTTCTTTCTATCACATGACGTTTCAATCCTTTTTCTCTTTTCTACTCGATACTTTAGTCGATTCTGCATGCTAAAAATACTACAACACTTTACCTGTATATTCAATTCGATTTAAAAAAAAAGTTAAAAGTCAGTCTTTGTTGAATGTCAGAATGACGCGTGCGGTTTTCGGTTTCCCCATATATTTTCAAGTAATTTAGTTGTTTTGAGTGAGTGTTGTTGAATAAAATAGTGATTAAGTGGATAATTATAATACAGTGTATGTGTGTGCAACCGGATTTTAACCTAAACGTAATAGACTACTGGCCCGTGTTGAAAAAATTATGGGTCATGTGAACCACCAGGTGACCTATCTAGAACGTTAGAGGAGCATAAAATAATAAGATTCAGCACTATGCCGTCACTTGTAAGCTGTCCAACCGAGTGCAGGTGAGAATTCAAAAGTACAGGTAGACTCGGTACATTTTGGTCATATATTTTTGTACGGCATTCTTACCATCGAATAGATCCATGAAAAATAATAAGAAAACGCGTAGTGCCGTAAAAAAATGTTGCGCCACAAAGTCGGAATTGTTATTTTATTTTCCGACAATTTCGAGGGTAAATTTGGTCATTTGATTTTGTACGGCATCAGTTTCATACTATTTCAATACTGCTTCTAATCCATTATTCCGCAACGCCGTACAAAAATCATGCGACAAGGGGAAATAATCGAGGGTTGTAACCCCCTCTCTTTCCGTTGGTCCAGGGGGTGATTTGACACAACTTAAAATTAATTTATTTTGAAAGTATTTTATGCATAGATAATATTTTTTCATATGCCGTACATTTTCGTTGGTCCAAAGGGGAAAAAAACTGAAAAAAAAAAAATTAAAAAGAAAAAAAACCATATATATAACGAAATGTAAGGTGAAATTCATCACGATATTTTTTTATACGGCATTTAGATAGTTTATTTGTACTAATTTTCATACTCTTTTCGTGATTCTAGGTTCCTAGTTAGAAACTATGTTAAATATGGATTTGTATACTATCGATTTATACCAAAATATAGACATGTTGTCACTGATAATTCCAAAATACAACATATTTTTGAGAAGTACTCGCACATTTTCGGTTGAGGCAACTATAAGTCTGTAAGTCTTAAAATAATTACCAAGGAACAGTTGACGGCAACTGTTCCTTGTTAATTATTTTAAGACTTCTCTTAGTCGTGTAGCTCATTTCAATCCCTAGGTAGATCAGTAATTGTTTTGAAAGTAAATCTTATGTGGGAGCTGTAAAATTGAATTTCCTACAAGTCATAAGTATCATAATTATTCGAAAGGATTTATACGCCGAAAAGCAGAAATGAAGCTTTCAAAAAGACAACTATGAAATTGGAAGCAACGTCGTTTCCCCCTTGTTTCCGGGAGTTAAAACAACATATGAAGAGAAGTACCTACATAGCACAGATTTGGTGTAATGCCTACAAACAAATACCGTCGACCTTGTTACCAATAAGCTATGGATGGATTCTCAATGACGGTCGGTACGATTTCGACTGGTTCCACGGCGAGGAATGCCCCCAAAAAGTCTTTGACATAACGGAACCGGATGAGGAATCAGGCGAAGAAGATGATGACGTCATAGGTAAATAAATAAATCTTTACATCTTTAATCTGTACGTAAGACTTTGATTTTGACAAAAACATACATGGAGTAAGGGGTAATAATAAGAATAATAATAATAATAATAATTAATAATAATAATAAGTAATAGGCCCGGCACTTCGGGGACAGAAGATATTAATGTTATTTAATATGCGAGCGAAGCGAGCGCGCGTCATGGAGTACATGCGTTGCATGTATGAGTGATGTCATTATTATTATTAATAATAATAATTATTTTTGACATACATTTAATGTTCTCAGCTAGAAATTTTAGCCGGGGTGAGCTGATAATAATAATTAATAATAATTATTATTATTAACTATTTATTGCATGATATACGTATGTATGAAATGAAATGCGTGCCAAAAGACGATTCTGATTATGAATTTTCGGCGAAATGATGGTTCTGTAAATGAAGTTTATGCTCAAAGATGATTCTGACTTACAAAATTATGCGTTTTGAATTTATGGTAAATGAGTGTATGCCAAATGATTTTCTGCGAAATGAAGTTTCTGCCATCCACTGTTATGCAAAACAAAATTCGGGTATAAAAAAATCTGCTAAAAAAGGTAGACCCAATATACACACCGTTTCAGTTCAGTTAGACGTTATAGTGATTTTTTCATATTATCAATTGTTCTCTTCAAAAATATGTTAATGCCGTACTGTATCAGATTGATAATATCAGGAGTAATCACCATACTACGTTTGTATGGAAGAATAACTGGCTTGTGCAACCTTAAAATGGTAGCGTCATTTTCATCAGCCTAAAAGATAATGGTCTGCATTAAAATGTACGGCATCATTTTTTCCTAATTTTTTTATGTTAATACTATTTAAAACAAGGGATAAAATTTAGAAAACTGCTTTATTTCATTAATCTATGGTATTTAAACTTTTGAAATAATTTGCAAAATTTCAGTTTTTGTATTTCTCTATAACTTTTTTTTGAACAGTTTATTTTGAACGGCAATACTATACAACAATTGTATTTTACAATATCATGTTAAAAAAAAAGTTCCCGTACAGGATCAAATGACTTTACAGCTTTAAAAATCAAGGATACGATGAAATTAAGATAATTATTGATATACATTTAAAATGAACAATAATTTTTTGACGGCATTATTTTTAATAGTAATTTTGAGTGCTAGATAATGTTTTGGAACCGAAGCCGTACTTTTTCAAATCACCCCCTGGACCAGCGGAAAGAGAGGGGGTTACAACCAGGGACTGAAAGCGGTTACGGTTAAAGGTTAAGATACCTCAAAAATATTCCGGTACCGGTTTAAAATAAAGGTTGAGCTATACCGGTACCTTTATAAATAAAGGTTGGGCTAAACCGTTATTTAACCCTTACACGATTTCGGTACCGAAATGCATGCGCGGCGCGCGTGTGTGCGGTGGAAGACGTTAGAACTTGCGTATGTAGTTTATAATCTAATAATGTGCAACAATCGGCAAGTGAACGACAGACAGATCGGCGAGGCGGTGCGTCAAAGCAAACCCCTATTTATTAAGGTTTAGGTACCGCTACCGATATATTTATAACGGTTACGGTACTTCTACCGAAATATACCGGTATGCATTTCCATACTCAGAATTTCACTACCGGAATAAATAACGGTATCGCAATATTTCGGTAACCCTTATTTAACGGTATGACGTCATACCGAAATTTAAAGGTACCGTAATTTTTGGGTAATTCAGTCCCTGGTTACAACCCTCGATTATTTCCCCTTGTCGCATGATTTTTGTACGGCGTTGCGGAATAATGGATTAGAAGCAGTATTGAAATAGTATGAAACTGATGCCGTACAAAATCAAATGACCAAATTTACCCTCGAAATTGTCGGAAAATAAAATAAAAATTCCTACTTTGTGGCGCAACATTTTTTTACGGCACTACGCGTTTTCTTATTATTTTTCATGGATCTATCGATGGTAAGAATGCCGTACAAAAATATATGACCAAAATGTACCGAGTCTACCTGTACTTTTGAATTCTCACCTGCACTCGGTTGGACAGCTTACAAGTGACGGCATAGTGCTGAATCTTATTATTTTATGCTCCTATATCGTTCTAGATAGGTCACCTGGGCCCTGTTTAATAAAACTTACAAATTGTAAATTGTAAATGTAGGCTACAAGTTACAATTCTACAAGTTTCTGTTTAATAAAAACTACAAGTTACAATTTTACCATGGTGGAAAACTGACAAAGAAGAACAGGCAAAAAAAACCCAGACCCGACAGAAAAGTAACATACCTCAGTTTTTTTGTTATTATTTATATAATCATATTATATAGTTTTTATATTCGAAATCAATGGCTAACACCAAAATATTGCCTTATGTTTTTGTTCAGGCTTTACACGAAAAAAGTACAAAATGCCTACGTATCTACACAATTCGTAAATATATGTAACTAAATGACGTAGAAAAGTAAGTAGTTATGGGATGTATTAAAAAAAAAGAATAATGTTCGTATAGGAAGTTATTTGTGTGTATGTATAAAAACGGTCACGTACTGTGTGCATACCTACTACGGCTCAGCTGGTTTTTTTTTTTTTTTCTGGTTTTTTTTCGCCCTCTCTGGTTTTTTTTTCGCCCTCTCGCTCCACCCAAGGGCGAGAGATGTCATTAGATGATTTTAAACCACCTTAAAAAAAATCCTAAGTTGAATGTTGTACTCGGAGTTCAAAAATTATATAATACAGCTGTATCTCCAGGTCTCCTGGATACATCCCATAACTATTTATCGTCATTTAGTTACATACATTAGGAATTTTGTAGATAAGTAGGCATTTTGTATTTTTTTAGTGTAAACCCTGAACAAAAACATAAGGCAATATTTTGGTGTTAGCCATTGATTTCGAATATAAAAACTATATAATATGATTATATAAATAATAACAAAAAAACTGAGATATGTCACTTTTCTGTCGGGTCTGGGTTTTTTTTATATGGGACGTGACCGTTCTTCTTTGTAGACTTGTAGCTACAAATCTACATATTTCTGTTCAATAAACATTTTCTCTCTACAGGTGACAATTTACAAATTTGTAGGGAAAACTGTTTTATTGAACGCATAATTGTAGCTACAAGTTTACATATTTGTAAATTGTAGAAAAATTTCGACAGGTGGACTCACCGTGTGTCAGAAACTTACAATTTTGTACCTCATTTAAATAAGTGAAGAAATTTTATTGTTATTCTTTAAAAAATGGGTGAAAAAGTGATGATGAATATTATGAGTGATATTTTGTATTATTTTTTTTTTAATAAAGAGTTAACTTTACTTTTGAATCGTCAAATTAAAGGTTTAATGAAAAAAAAAATACCGGCGAATATTTGATAACGAAGATAGGACATGATCTTAAATTCGATTTTTAAGAGAAATCCAGCTCAGCAAATTTATTATGAATCAAAAAAATATAAAAGAAGTTAAACCAAATTTTCTAAATGTATAAAATTTATGAAATTACTCTCGATTTAAGAATCTTCAACAAAACTTACATTTTATGTAAAATTGTAACTTACAATTACAAATTTGTAGCTACAAAATTGTCATCAAAATCTACAGGCGTTTTTTACAATTGTAAACGTTTATTGAACAGCATTTACAATTCTACAAATTTGTAAAATTTTTACTTGTAGAATTTTTACAAATTGTAAGGTTTATTAAACAGCACTTGTAAGAATTTTTTACAAATATGTCAGTTATCTACAAAATTGTAGACTTGTAATGTTTATTAAACAGGGCCCGTTTTTTACAATTGTAAACTTTTATTAAACAGCATTTACAATTCTACAAATTTGTAAAATTTTTACTTGTAGAATTTTTACAAATTGTAAGGTTTATTAAACAGCACTTGTAAGAAATTTTTACAAATATGTCAGTTATCTACAAAATTGTAGACTTGTAATGTTTATTAAACAGGGCCCAGGTGGTTCACATGACCCATTATTTTTTCAACACGGGCCAGTAGTCTATAAGTATATTTTAACTTCTGAGTGATTTTACGGGTGCTTGTAACAGTGTTAGAATTTTGTCAGAATGCTTTCGTAATTTATGAAATTTTAAGACCAGTTCCGTATCCAAAGTAATAGTTATCACATTGCATATTTACTAGACAATAGTTTTCAGCAAAAACATATACAATAGATAGTAAATTAAAATTAAGATTTTATTTTTTAATCAATCTAAATATCTAATTTGGGAATTCCTTTCACGTAAATGTAAATTCCCCAACCAAATTAAATAGGTACCTACATTCTGCTCCAGAAACGGTTCATGTCGGGCCCTTGTCAGCCAGGCCAGTCTAGAAAAACCCCGGCATGGAGCCGGGGTTTTTCTATTCTTTTGAACGGGCTTTAAACGGTAGCCCATTAATTCTAAATGTATTATTTCTCAATTTCACGCAAGTTAAAATAATAGTTTACTGAAACTTCTCTCACATGAATCTACGGACACAGTTCAAAACTGTCATAAATAATTTTAGTGCAAGCATACGATATGGAACAGATTCTGTAAAATCCCATTCCAAAATTTAAAAAAGTCTTTAGTTAGAAACCCAATCAGAAACCTATCAGAAACTGTATATTAGCG
Source organism: Diarsia mendica (assembly GCA_949316265.1). NCBI lineage: Eukaryota > Metazoa > Arthropoda > Insecta > Lepidoptera > Noctuidae > Diarsia > Diarsia mendica. The sequence goes on along the minus strand of OX438898.1, from coordinate 12,865,235 downwards.
GCTTCTAAGAGTAGGTATTCGCAGTCTTGTTGGTATAAAATACTTAGGTAATTTTTGCTTGCATGATTTTTGGGCAATTCCCGAATTACACTTACGAGCTGCGCTACAGCGCTAGTCTAGTGCTTGTCGGGGAATCCCCAAAAAAGACAGCTGGGCTAGCGATTTGATTTTTTACCGGACTTATGGCGAACAAACTTTCACATTTATAACAGTAAGATTAGGCTTTCTAGCATGAATTCCGTCAATTCCAGGCACTTCGCACCTTTCAACACGTACGGCAACCTTATACCTGGCACCTGTATCATTCGGTGAAGACGACATATCTGAGAGCGACATTCACACTCGCGTTGTCAATCAGCCGCTGACAGACATCAGCATGGCATTTGGGTACCCCGCCACAGATCCATCATCAGGCTCCGCTGAAGGATATATCGGCGATGACCACCAGTTCTACGGAGTTTTACATTTAGGTAAGTACTTATGTAAATAGTTTTACCCAGGCAGGCGCATTCATTATCATCATCATTTCAGTCGAAAGCTCAGACCAACAAAAAAGGAAGACGACGCGCCACGAACATCAAAAGTGAAGCCAACTTTTTATCTATGTGTGTAGACAATGTCTCGTGAAGTCGTGACGTACTAGGAGAAATGCGTGTGGTTTTAGTGTAGGTGTGTGCGTGAGCTTGTATGTTTACTTGCTATAGGCGTGTGGTTTTGTGGCTTCACTGTTGGTGTTCGCGGCGCGCCGTCTTTCTTTTTTTCTTGGTCTGAGGTCGAAAGACGTCCACTGCTGGACATAGGCCTCCCCTTAGTGTCGCCACATTGACCGATCCCGTGCGTCTCGCATCCAGCGGATCCGCGGCAACCTTCACCTAGGCAGGCACATTATTTTGTGTAGGTAATTTATATTTTCATCACCACTGCTCTCAAAACGGTGGAGGAAAACATCGTCATTGAAAGTAAACTTCGGTAATACAAAGCTTACTTTACAGCAAAAGAGTCTTCACAAATGAAGACTCTTTTGCTGTAAAGTAAAGGGTGGTCTGTGAATCTGGGCCTTAGAACCAAAAAATCGAAGACATAATATAAATATGTGACATCTACCCCATCTACCAATTCGCCCGCGTCGTGGATTATAATATAGCCCATCCCTCTTCTAGAGAGGAGGCCTGAGTCCCTGCTGTGGAAACATTATAGGCTGATGATGACGTAGTTTTTTGGCATTATTGAAGGTGCAAAGGGCTCTTCTCAACAGATAAAGCATTATAAAACACTTGCTCCAGTCGGATTTGCTATTTCGTACGAACTATGCCGCACGTTGCTATAAGTACAGAAATATATATAGCATGACGCCTGTAATCCCCGAAGGGTTAGACAGAGGTATCCCTATAGTAGGTACACTCACAAGAACTGCCTCGTTGGTCTAGTGGTCGTAAGCGCGACTGCTGTGCATGAGGTCCTGGGTTCGATTCCCGGGTCGGACAAAAAGTGCTATTGGGTTTTTCATTAGAAATTTCCCAGTAGTAGCCCGGAGTTTGGAAGTTGGTGGTTTATTACCCCCGTGCCTCGGAAAGCACGTTAAGCCGTTGGTCCTGCGCCTGATCTCTCTCCGGTCGTGTCGGATTGCCGTCCCATCGGACTATGAGAGTAAAGGAACAGAGAGTGCACTTGTGCCTGCGCACACACTTGTGCACTAAAATATCTCCTGCGCATCGGGCTAATCTCCACTAAGATTGGCCGCCGTGACCGAAAACGGTGAGGAGGGACTATATACAGCCACATATCGCTAGTTATGTTGAAGTCCCATGTAATAGGGGCCAGCCGATTATTGCTATCAACCGGGTACAACTCCAGCCTCCGTGGCTACTACTGCCTGCTACTAAGAGACTCCTGATGGAAAATCCGAATAACACTACCCAACCCGGGAATTGAACCCTCATAAACAACAGTCGCACTTGCGACTAGTGGTCGCAAGTGCGACTGCTGTTCACTGTTCATGACGCAGACCAAGCAGGCAGTCGAACTGTTACTTACCTAAATCCAATCTTGTTTTCAATATTGGTTTTAAAACTCATTACACGTGTTTCAACTTTGACCTTGATATTTACCACAAAATGATAACAAAAACTTTTGTCCTCTGTATTTTCAAACTCCCGCTTATGAATTCGTTTTCCCGAAAGTTATAATTGTTTTAAGGAAAGTAGGTAATTTAATAATTAAGAAAGAAAGAAAACTCCTAACAACAACCAAGTCAGCTAACGGGAACCAAAATGGTCGCATATAAAAAAATACAACGTTAAAGAACAGAAAAATTCCCAAAGAAAAATCTGGCGCATGCATCTGGAAGCATGTTTGCGTCGGCAACTCGGCACATACAATTCGGAAATATTTTTATTATTAAATCCTGCCTAAACTAATCACTATACATTCCCTATGGACGTTTACCACCAGTTAGGTCGAGCGGTTTTTATCTTAACGAATAATTATCATTTCGAGGCGTACGTGCGTGAGTGCGTCACGTAGCAATGGCAACCGTAAACCGTTATTGATAAGGTTCTTTTTATCAGGTAACCGCACTCTCCACGCAGATCCTTACGGCAATGATGACCCTCACAAGTTCTTCGGCGGATTTGAGAACGACAACATGGCGATACCCCGGTCTCGGGCGGTACGCGATCATGCACAGGTGATCAGGTGATGATGATAACTCTCCACTAATACACTAGTCCCAAGTAACATTTTTGGTTTTAGAAAGGTTTTGAAAAGGTTCTAGAACCTTCATATGGAAATCTGCTCGTAAGTCTTAACAGGCTCAATAACGTTATATTAACCTTATATTTACCTCCTGAGTGCAAAAAGGGCCCACGTTTTAGAACATTTCTGAGAGCTATAGCAAAACCTATAGGTCAAATCCAGAACCTTTCGAATTACTTACACAGTACCCAAATATAACCTTCACAACCTTAATTTAACGTAAATATAACCTTGCAAGGCAGCTTTTAAGTTCTAAATTAGTCTTGTATGTAACCCTATGACAACTTAAGGTTCCTTCCACGAAATCATCTCATTTTGATCAATTTTGATCGGTTGGTGTGGGAAATCTATGAAGAATTTAAAGCTTCCTTTTGGCTATTATAAGAGACGAGTTCTTTTTCTGGTGGACAGTGGACAAGAATTTTCAAAATAATGTTTATATTAATGGCAATCACCCGTATTCAAAAGCCCTTTTCCGCAAAAATACCGATCGAGTTACGTTTGGCTTAGTAGAACATAACACTACAAACGATTCTAAACATTAAAAAAAATATAAATAACATCACCATGTGGTCTACTGGAGTACCAAGGAGTCACATTTTCGACTTCAATACAAAAAATAGCAGAAAAAAAATGTTAAAACATCGCAATTTTTACAAAATGTCTCGACAAATAAGATTTTTTTTCTATACCTTAGAATCACTTTAGAGAAAATTCAAAAACTACGTATTAATTTTAAGGTAACCTTCTAATAGAATCGTATTTTTATTTTATCAATAATCTATAATTTCATTTCGTAAATTGAATCCAAAGTTAACTATACTATCGACCGCGCAAACTATCTCGCCAGTACGAATCGGCCACTGCCAAAGGATGGACGTATCGCTTTGTGTCACAAACGCTCCCGTGTTTTTCGTAAACATATTTTCGAGATTGTAAGCCGATTACCACAATTTGATACACTTATTAATTTTGATCAAACATGTTTTTTTTGCTAATTTGTAAAGATTTCTAAAAATTTTTTCATCTTCAGATCGAAGTCGAATTTCACGATCGATTGTTGTTGTCGATTGTACTTCGATATATATTTTTAACCGACCTCCAAAAAAGAGGAGGTTCTCTATTCGTGTTTGTATGTCTGCGAATATCTCCGTCAATTGTGGACTGATTTTCAAAATTCTTTTTGTCTTGGAAAGGGTATACTCCCGAGGTGGTCCCATTGTCACCAAGTCAGTTTCTGATGATGGGAACGCTGAGAAATTGAGGGCAACCCTCGAATATCATAGGCGCACTTAACGTTTTCCATACATTTTCAGAAGCTGTTCAAGTATTGACTGGCCTGTTGGTCTAGTGGTTAGTGACCCTAACTGCTATGCCGGAGGTCGTGGGTTCGATTCCCACCCAGGGCAAATGTTTGTGTGATGAGCACGATCATTTGTTCTGTGTCTGGGTGTAATTTATCTATAATATGTATGTATTTAGAAATATATAAGTATGTTTATCAGTTGTCTAGTACCCATAACACAAGCTCTGCTTAGCTTGGGACTAGATGGCGTTGTGTGATAGTTGTGGAATATTATTATTATTATTATTTGCGTCTGATAATCATAATTTCATGTGGCTGCGCTGATGACGGAAGGTGCAACTCCTCAGCGGTCAGGACTTGAAAGAAAATTCCTTCAAAATTATACGTACTTATGGATCGATAGTTGTATTCTTTCAGGCTATTAGGTTGAACTGATGATAGACGGTAAATCTCATTAACCGACTTAAAAAAAAGGAGGTTCTCAATTCGTCGGCTAGGAAAATTTTTGGTTTTTCCGTCATGGGTGTCGTTTTCATTTTTTTTGAGGTCGCTGATTACAAAAATGAGACCAAAATGAAAATCCAAGACGGCGCCGACGAAAATATTTGGTTTTTCCGTCATGGATGTCGTTTTCATGGTTTTTGGGGTAGCTGATTACGAAAATGAGGTCAAAATGAAAATCCAAGATGGCAGCCAGGAATTTTTTTGGTTTTTCCGTCATGGGTGTCATTTTGATGGTTTTTGGGGTCGCTGATTACGAAAATGAGGTCAAAATGAAAATCAAGATGGCGCTGACGAAAATCTTTAGTTTTTCCATCATGGGTGTCGTTTTCATGGTTTTTGGGGTCGCCGACTACGAAAATAAGGTCAAAAAGAAAATCCAAGATGTGTTGAATAAATAATAAATTTATAAGATCGGTCATGGGTGTCCTTGTAAACGTTTTGTTGAAGAGAGGCTTCATAAACGAATGCAGTTTGTTTCTTTTTTCTGACACCGTGGCGCTGTTTCTTTGTCTTTGTTTTACGTTGAAAATGTAATGTCGTTTGTGCTCAATAAATATTGCGTATAGAATTCTATCGCGAGTTTTACTGAAATATTGCTGAAATCCCAATAAGATGGCGCCGACGAAATTTTTGGTTTTTCCGTCATGGGTGTCGTTTTCATGGTTTTCGGGGTCGCTTATTACGAAAATGAGGTCAAAATGAAAATCAAGATGGCGCCGACGAAAATCTTTGGTTTTTCCGTCATGGGTGTCATTTTCATGGTTTTCGAATTCGCTGATTACGAAAATTGAAAACTGAGTACACTACACAGCACACTTCTGATTACGCATTGCATATTCGCCAATTATGTGCTTTAGCGTATTTTCAATCAGAACAAGTTATCAACGCTTTTGACGAACTGCTCGAATCTCAGTTTTATATTGTGCATTCTGGCCTCTTCCGACAAGTCATTGATTATTTTGAAGATAACTGGATCGGAAGGTTGGAAAGACGGGGCAGGTGAGCTCCTAGATTTCCTATTGATCTGTGGAATACTTTTGATGCAGTTCGCAATCACACATAAATACACACCCACCATTTGTACAATATGGGCTGTATGTCGCCCATATTGTACAAATAATCGCGGTGCGCTGTATGTCAGCCTCACAGCGGATGTGGCAAGTGGCATCACCGGGTTTGTACCGGGCAAGGATTCGGCCACGTTTTGACCACACAAACTGCCAACCGAGCCGACTGGCCGCCTCACGCGTGCTCCGAAACAACTCACGGTTGTGCTTAGAGAGGCGCTCGTTGACGTAGAAGCGCTTCGCAGGGCCAGGCAGATCTAGATCCGCTGTGGTCATGCCGCGACGCACTCGCGCTCCCTCCAGCAGCTCGTCCCGTAGGTCGCGGCGCGCGAGGCGCACGACGAGGAATCGGGGGCGAGTCTCCACCGGCGCCGTCGCCTGCGTCGCGTTTATGCGCCTGCCTCCGACACGCTCAGCGCTCACAATATCACGTGCCTCGATTTTGACGCCAATCTTCGCCACCACCAACAGAGCAGTGTGGGTAGGGTTTTCACCGCTTACCTCTGGTATGTTTGATATCTGAATATCATTGGCGAGCAACTCCTGGTCGCGGTCATTTATGTCGCTCCTTAGCTGGCTTATTAATTCGTCCACATCCGACGACCTTGACAATTGGGGGTGGGGCTGAGCCAATTTGGTCTCCATTACTACAACCCTTTCCTCCAAATTACTCATCTTGTCGTTGGTTGGTAGATTTTAGTGACGACCGTAGCTCTGACAGGTCATCACGCAGCTGCTGGAACTCAATACGCACAAGTTAGCCATGGTGTATTGGAACGTCTTGTTTGTTTACCAAACTTAGCGCTATTGATCAGTCCGGGTATTTCACCTATTAGGCAATAGATGGCGCTGTTTGCAGAAACGCGTTTATGGTGTATTTCACGGTGTTTATAGTACAAACAGACACCATAGGCTGAGCACAGAATCAAAGTTTAGGTTCCCACACACTGATGTTCGTTCACAGGCTTTTCTTTCGTTCCCCAGAAAACTACTGATTATATATTTGGGGTTTCGGGTACTTATTTACTTGTTGTGGTAAGCTTTAACGTTAATTAGAGTTTTTTTAATATTTACACAGCACATAAACACTTGCTAACAATGGTACTTGTTAGTTGCACTAGCTGAAGTTTTTGCACAACGACTTATACGAGTTTAACTGTGAATTGTATTTATTTACACGTGAGAACACAAAAAGCTTAGGGCTGGTTGACATCCGTGACGTCACGTCATGAAAACGACACCCATGACGGAAAACCAAAAAAAACCCTGGCCGCCATCTTGGATTTTCATTTTGTCCTCATTTGCGTAATCAGCTACCCCAAAAACCATGAAAACGACATCCATGACGGAAAAACCAAAAAATTACCTGACTGCCATCTTGGATTTTCATTTTGACCTCTTTTTCGTAATCAGCGACCCCTATAGCCTTGAAAACGACACCCATGACGGAAAAACTAAAAATTTCGTCAGCGCCATCTTGGATTTTCATTTTGACCTCATTTTCGTAATCAGCAACCCCAAAAACCATGAAAACGACACCCATGACGGAGAAACCTAAAATTTTCCTAGCCGACGAATTGAGAACCTCCTTTTTTTAAGTCGGTTAATGAGATTTACCGTCTATCATCAGTTCAACCTAATAGCCTGAAAGAATACAACTATCAATCCATAAGTACGTATAATTTTGAAGGAATTTTCTTTCAAGTCCTGACCGTTGAGGAGTTGCACCTTCCGTCATCAGCGCAGCCACATGAAATTATGATTATCAGACGCAAATACTTGAACAGCTTCTGAAAATGTATGGAAAACGTTATGTGCGCCTTTGATATTCGAGGGTTGCCCTCAATTTCTCAGAGTTCCCATCATCAGAAACTGACTTGGTGACAATGGGACCACCTTGGGAGTATACCTTTTCAAACAAAAAAAAATAATTTTGAAAATCTGTCCACACTTGTCGGAGATATGCGCGGACACACATAAAAAAACATACGAATAGAGAAATTACTTCCTTTTTAGAAGTCGGTTAAAAAGAGACGGAAACATTATTTATTTTTGACGTGTTAAAGTGCTTTCACAACCAATTTACAACAAATATTAAAATCTGTGATTAAAATAGATATCATAATTTTTGATTTTAATTCATATAACACCAAATTGAACCATTTTTATGTTGATTGATATACTGTACCTATACACAACACACATTCCAGACTTTTTTTCAAAGCCGTACGCGTGTACTTACTTACTATAAAATTATGTCACCTAAAATAATAATCGTCTAAATGATCAAATTTTTCAACCGTAGTTCAACGCTCGAAATGCCCGTGTGTGCGTTCGTCGGTGTTATCGCTGCACACAAACATAGCATCGCACCGAAATTGCCTAAAGTTCCGCTAGTCTTGTCTGTACAAGGCCTCTTAAAACCTTTTTGATGGACATGAAAAAATACCTTTCCAGGACTCGCAGGTTTTAAAATGTTTCTGTGTAAGATTTTTTTACACAGAAAGACCAATATAATGGCGCCACATTCGCTGACATTTTACCAAGTTTCAAAATGGCTAACTGAGTATGTAGTAAGCATTTATAAAATAAATATAAGTATCTTGCTGAAGTCAGGAAGAACAAAAATTGTGCGACTGGCACTTCATCGTGAAACTTTAGGATAATAGTGCTAAATACGAGACGGGCCTTGCGTTAGTTGATAATTTTGAAGATATTTTAATGAAATAAAAATTATAAATATACACGGTTGGTGGTACGTTGCATTAGAAATAAAACTTCTATTCATTTAAAAACATATATTTTAAATGCTATAGCACAAGTTACTTATTTTAGCCTTATTGAATTAAAATATTGCCTTTTGTTTTGATTTTGTTATTTAAAATTGATTTTTTATGTAAAAAAAATGGCTGGCGTTAATAAATTACTAGAAAGCATTAAAATTACCAATTTCAGAACTGTTACAGCTAAAAGCTCTTAATGTTTGCCAAAATAAGAGCTAAAAGTAATCTCGCGGAGCTACTTAAAACGCATAGGCTGTTTTCGCAGCTTTAAGGCGCTGACAAGAGCCAAATAGGCTTGTATTAAACAATTTTTTAGCCAAATCTATACAGTTTGACACGGCGGAAAAAATATATGTTAATCTTGAACATATTTCTGATAATTTCGTTGTTTTCAAAACACGTTTTTGAAAAGTTTTCTCGATACAAAAAAATGGTAAACTAACCTCTTAAAATGATCTTCCAACAAAAATATCTGTATTACTGATCAACGTACGTTGGTAAAATTTATAACAATAACGTACCATATTTAAATACAAAATTTGGTTGTTTTTAATTTTTGATTATTTAATAAATTATTTTGATGTAATTAATCATTATACGGTTTGTAAGAAATTCGAGCGTTGCGTCATCGCGCTCTCTTTCTTACCTAAGCAATCCGACAGTGAGCGCTTAGGCGCGGTGCTAGACGGACGTATGTCACTTTGCACCCCACTGACAGCTATCCGTTTATCTATATATAGATTATTGACCGCGTCACAATGTTAGTCCAGGATCCACGGTACATTTTTTCACTTGATTACTATCAAGCTAATTTTCCGTGAGCAGCTGCATTTTGATGAGACGCCAACATTACCCTATACGAAAACTCTCGATTGTGGTAGGTAATAGGGGCAGCAGGGATAAAATTTTAATATATATTGATTATATATTATTATAATTATTTATTTGATGATTTTCAAAAATCTATTACTAACTATTTTATTTTTATCTGATGATCATTATCTAAATCCAACATGTATTGATAACGAGCTCATCAAAAATTACTACAAACCAGCTGTTTTTTAGGGGTCCGTAGCCGAATGGCAAAAAACGGAACCCTTATAGATTCGTCATGTCTGTTTTTATTTATTTATTTATATATACTTTATTGTACACCACAAAAATACATAACAAAAGAAAACATAATATACACTACAAAACATACAATGGGCGGCCTTATCGCTTTCCGCGATCTCTTCCAGGCAACCTTAGGATGGACAGTGATTTATTACGATATAAAATGGGGCTGTTGTTGGTGCAAATAGTAAATACCAACTTACACAATATTAAACTAAGATAGATACATACATATCCTAAATAATAGATACATAAATACATACATACTAAATATTTAAGCAACGAAAATTAATGAAGACTAAAGATGTTTAATTTAACAGTTATGAGAACAAGATCACAACGACAAGTAATGTTCCTTTACGAGCCTTTTAAACATAGGTAACGACTGCGCGCGTTTAATTTGAACGGGCAATGCATTCCACAAACGAGCGGCCTGGACAGTAAAGGATTTGTCGAGGAAAGTTGTGGAATGCATAGGCATTTTGAGCTTCAAGTTATCAGATGACCTTAAAAATTTCGCGTGGGAGTCGCAAAGAAACTGGAAACGTTTCTTGAGATAAAGAGGGGTGGAAGGGGAAAAGAGCACATTATACAAAAGGGAAAGGATATGAGCATTCCGGCGAAGGCGAATTGGTAACCACTTGAGCTTGACACGATATTCAGAAACATGGTCATATTTGCGCAAACCGAATATGAACCTTATACACACATTTTGAAGCCGCTCAAGTTTATCGAGTTGGTCTTGTGTAAGGTCAAGATAGCTGGCGTCAGCATAGTCAAGGATGGGAAGAAGAAGCGATTGTGCAAGCGCAATCTTGGTGGCAGTCGGTAGAAAATTACGCAATCTCTTCAAAGATGCAGCAGATGCAAATAGCCTGCGGCTAACTTCCTGTAGCTGGGCAGTCCAAGAGAAGTTCTTATCTATGAATATCCCCAAGTTTTTAACTTTTTCACTGAAAGGAACAACTGAGTTGTCAAAAGAAACTTGGGGGAGAGTCGTCCAGTCGATCCTTGAGACCGTCCTAGAACTGCCTACCACCACAACCTGCGTCTTTATGGGGTTGACCACAAGTCCATACCTCTTGCTCCACTCGCATATACGGGCCAGATCACTATTAACCGTTAGGATAGCCTCAGACAGATTTCCAAGAGGAGCTCGCGAGTAAATTTGTAAATCATCTGCATAAAGATGGTAGGAAGAAGTTAGTTCGTTGGAGATTGAGTTAATAAAAACTGCGAAAAGTAAAGGGGATAGAACGCCACCCTGAGGTACACCGGCAGAAGTATTACTCCAGGAAGATAAGATTTCTCCAATGCAAATACGTTGCCGGCGGCCGAACAGATAAGTACGAAACCAGTCAATTACCGATGGAGATATGTTAAGAGAGCGTAGAATGCCAAGCAAAACATCAAAGTCAACAGTATTAAAGGCATTACTGAAATCTAGCAAAGCTAGAACCGTTAGATTACCATTTTCCATAGCTGACCTTATATCATCCGTAATGTTCAGAAGCGCTGTGGTAGTGCTATGACCAGGACGGAAGCCAGACTGGAAGGGGTTGAGGAGATTATTTTTAGAAAGGAAAGTACTTAATTGACTGTGTATTAACCGTTCAAGGACTTTGGATAGGAATGGCAAGACGGATATTGGACGGTATTCAGAAAAGGATGTGGGATTTGACTTTTTAGGTAAAGGAATTATTTGAGCATCTTTCCATGAGCATGGAAAGACACCACTAGATGCAGAGAAATTGAGGATGTGACAAATTACGGGAAGGATAACATCCAGCACAGGAACTAACATATTACGGCTGATACAGTCACTTCCAACTGCATTGGAGGTAATCGATAGTATGCTTTTCTTAACATCACATGCGGAGAACTGATCAAAAACAAATGGAGAATAAGTAGGAGTCGGAAGTGAAGAGAGATAATTTAGTGTATTCAATTTTATTGTCCTATCATAATTGGACGAAGAAGTAAAGTGATTATTCATTGCATTAATGTCTATGTCTTTTGGGATTGTCTCTTGTCGAGTTTTACCGACCCCCAATGATCTAAGAAATTTCCAAACTTTGGAAGGGTCCCCATTTTGGACAGAAGAATGAATGTGGTGGCGATTAGCATTCCTACACACCTTATTGCAGCGATTACGGATTGAGAGGTATCTTTCCCTGTTAACGTCATTAGCCCTACGCTTGAACTTAGACTTTGCAGTAACTTTTTTGTGCATTAGCGTTTTGATCTCATCTGTGAGCCACGGCGCCGGCAAATGCCTAACCTTAACTGCTCGAACAGGTGCGTGATGATCGTATAGCTCGATAAGTTTAGCCGTAAAAATATTGACTTTCTCATCGACTGATGCAGAGGCAAACAGATCAGACCAATCTATATTATTGGCATCCTTACAAAGATTGTCAAGGTTCATTCCACCAAAATTGCGTTGCATGAGAATCTTAGCCTTGGCCTTAGGTGGCCGAATTTTGTATGACAGAAAAATCAGGTCATGATAGGAAAAGGCATCGGCTGAACATTGGCCATGCTTAGCGACATGATCAAGAGAAGAGGTAAAAATCAAGTCAAGTAGTGAAGGAGCAGAGTTAGGAAAATGGTGAGTGGCATCCAATGGAAGAATGAAAAGATTACTGGAAGCTACAATACTTGTCAGAGAAGAAGAGCGATGGTCTTTTTTCAGAAGACAAGCATTAAAGTCACCCATGATTATACTATGACTGTAAGAAGGAATCAGTTTTTCTAAGAGATTTTCAAAAGATGAAAAGAAATTAATGCGTAGAGAGGGACAATAATAGACGCCAAGAAGCAATTTTGAATGGTGTAGTTCGACTTCAAGGAAGAGATGTTCACCAGCATTAGATGGCGGCGGCTGTGCTGACACATTAACAACAGAATATGGAATATGCGTACGGAGATATATGGCAACACCACCACCACCACCAACCGACCGGTCGTTTCTTATAAGCTGGAAGCCGGGAAGAGAGTAACTTGTTGAAGGGAGACAAGGTTTAAGCCATGATTCGGAAATAAGAATAGCATGTACGTTCTTACAGTCAAAGCTTGCCAGCATATCGTGGAAATGGGCCGGAATGCTCTGAGCGTTAATATGTATAACGTTAAAATTCTTAGGAACATCAGAAAACTGCGCTGTAAGACTGTCTGCAAGAGAAGGAATACTCACGAAACTGTCGTCGCTGCTTGTTATAGAGAAAAAGCTACTATTATCACTGCTTTCATCGATAGACATATAAATATAGATATATATAATTATATAAATAATACAATATAAATATACTAACTAATAACAAAAAATAAAATAACCGTCTAAAATCTATTTCTGTTGGTCCGTCTGTCCACCCGTATGTCACAGCCACTTCATTCGGAAACTATTGAGACTACACAGTTGAAACTCTACAAGTATTCTGTGAACCGCTTTACGATTTTTATACAAAAATAAAAAATAGGATTTAGGGGGTCGCCCCATACATGGAACTGAAACTATATTTTTTTTTTCATCAATCCTATACCTACGTGTGGGGTGTCTATAGACATTAGACAGGTCTTTAAAAATGACATTGAGGTTCCACAAACAATTTTTTCTCAAAGCCAATCGTTTGGAAGACAGACACTTCCAAATTTGTAAAATGGCGACCGGCCTCGCGGTCGCTTGCCTTCGGTATTGCCAACAATGACCAGCTTTTCAAGGCTGCTATCTCCTCTTTGCATTATGTGGCCGAAATAAGACAAAATACGCTGTAGGCAAACTGTTGACAATCGAGTCTTGATATCGAGTTGGTAAAGGATAGACACATTTGTGCGTTTGGCCGTCCATGGAATTCGGAGAATCCGCCTAAAACACCACATTTCGAATGCGTCTATCCTCTGTCTTACTCTTGTTTGGATTGTCCATGTCTTAACTTGTGGGGAAAAATGCTCCTTCCGAGAAGCCTGTGCCTGAAAAGGAACCGATCCAGGCTGATGATGGTTTCGTGACGGTGTTGAGGAGGAAGCGCCGTCAGCGAACCATCAAGAACCGCTGCGGCACGGCTCCATCGGAGCCCAATGTGCATATTCGTGCCGCAAAGCCGAACACTCATTTGCCTCTCCCGTCTACATTACACCACTACGACGGAGGACATCGTGGAGTACGTGCGCCAGAAGATCAAGTACGTGGCGAGAGTGCAGCTGCTCGAGTCGCGCCGCAACGTCAACTTTAAGGCGTTTGTGGTGCGAGTACCGACATGCTACCTGCACCTCGTCTTGGAAGAGGACTTTTGGCCGCAGGGGGTGGTGTTTCGACGCTTCCGCAGGCAAGTGCCACATGATCGCACAGTGACGTAGTGCAAGTGTGGTGATACTAATATAGTTTTAAGGTTTTGTTTACTAACACAAGCTGTCAATTATATCGTATGTATGTTAGTCTGTAAGGTATTTATCTATGGGCCAAAGTAGCCTGAAAATAAATAAATATTATTATTATTATTATTAACTCTATGGAGGAAAATCAGGAAAACTAGTGCTCTGACCAAACGGGCCTTCGTTTTAAAACTTATACCACGTTTTTCCCAGATGTTCCGGGGGCGTAATATAGCATCTTTAGCCATGGCTATCCGCCGTTTTATTTCTGTGACGCAGCTACCTTCATTACTTATATTGGAGCCCAGTTAATCGAAGCTGTCCACAGTATAGATGCCTTAGATGTTATAGGCGCCCGATAGCTTTCCCGCACGATCTACCACCATAAGCTTAGTTTTCTGCCTATTTATTGCAAACTCTACTTTGCCACTTTCCACTTCCAATCTGTGCCGTATCTCTTTCATGTTGCCAAATGTTGTAGCAAGGAGAACGGTGTCATCAGTGTACCTCAGATTGGAAATCCACTTTCCACCAACAGTAAACCCCTTGTCCCAGCCCTAAAGAGTCTTGAATGATATTACTCTTCATACATATTGAAGAGCAGAGGTGAGAGGATGCATCCCTGCCTAACGCATTTGAACAGTCGGTGTCTATTTTGACGAAAGAGCGGTTGTTGATGTGTAGGTAGAGGCATCGGACTATGTCAATAAGATGTTGAGGCGTTCCCATGTCTTTAAGAACCCCCCACAGCTTGCCCCACTCCACGCAATCAAATGCTTTGGTATAATCTATGAAACATATCAATACAGGGCTGTTAAATTCCCGGCTTTTCTCTATAATTTGGCGAACGTTCAGGATTTGTTCCCGCGTGTCTTTGCCTTTAACAAAACCGGCTTGCTCTTCTGGAATTTGTGGCTCCAGAAAGTGTATTAGCCTGTTGTTTATGATGTACAGGAGTATTGATGGTGCGTGGAGTAAGTGCCAAACACTTAATATAATTTTTAGAATCTTGTAGGCAACTTGTAAAGAGTGGGTTTAATAGAAAATATCCAATCCCCAAAACCCAGTTAGTAAGTAATCATTTTTAATGACTTCGTTATCGATACATATTGGAAGGAAGGAAGGGGACTCTTTGATCAAACCATACATTTTGTAGGACAAATATTTTTTCAAATAATTTAGATAATTATCATCATAGTCCGGGAGCCGACTGCAAGAAACCCTACCTCATAAAAAAATAGAAAATACCTACTCTGTAGAGGTAGCTGACTTTTAGTAGCTTCAACTGCTCTTGGTCGGCCGCGGCTTAACTTGGCAAATTTTGAGCAAATGAAAAAAAAGTGGTGCAAAAATTCATCAAAAAAAACCTCATCGAAAAATAGAATGAAACTTGTATTGATAGGATAGAGACCTTTTGAGGACTGTAAAAAAAGTGGTCGGCCAAATCCTGCGTTGGCAGGTTCTTGTGTCCGACCGAATTTGTGGTACCACGTGACAGCTACATTTTACTTCATGGAAAAATTGAATGAAAAAAACGGATTATAATAGCTAAATTAAACCTGTTGACGTATGCCTTGGTCGGCCTCTCCTTAGTCTGGCAGTTTTAGCAGTCCGACCACATTTATAAAAAAAAAAAAACCAAGGTCCTAAATAAATAAGTGCGTGGAGGGCTTAAAGGGCTTTACAAAAACAAAACATTGAGTTCAAATTTTTATTCTTAAATCAAAATTATACAACAACGTTTTTAATTTGTTATCTATACTAATATTATAAAGAAGTAAAGTTTGTGTGTTTGTATATTTGTTAAATTGTAAGGGGTAATCTCGGGATCTACTGAACCGATTTTAAAAATTCTTTCACTAATAGAAAGCCACATTATTGCTGAGTGTCATAGGCTACTTTTTATCCCTGTATTCCCACGGGAACGGGATCTACGCGGGTGAAACCGCGGGACGTCTGCTAGTTATTTATATTAATAATCACAACCACGCAAAATAGGCGCAAATAGAGTAGTCGACTTGCGGAAAATAGCCTGTGTTACCATTTTTAATAATCATAATCATCTTCGGAGTCGAAGTCTGACGAACTATCCCCAGATTCCGACTTATCAATGGTTATGTCTTCGACTCGCAAAGGAGTCATGTGTCCTTCGAACTATTTAATTTTATACATTTCATCTGCTAATGTCTAGCCACAATGTGTTGCATCAAATTTGATGCAACTGGATTCTGCGGCACACTGCCACATTGAATTTACGAACGCCGTACGTAATTTTTTTTGTTTTAAGGTGCTCCAACATGGGTGTATATTGCCGGAATCAAAATTTTGTATTTTTTTCAAAAATTTTGCACGTTGTGACACTGTTGAATAATTTTTTTTGAACAACTGTACTCTCGCTTCGTTCACAGTTTTGCATACTTTCATTCCGTACATTTCGCATGTGTATTTTTGAATCAAGTCCGAGGTTTCGTCTATTTGGTTTGGGTTGTTTAAATTGAAAAATGCTTTCTGATATGATACGTTCTTTTTCAATATTTCAAAGGGTCTCACTTTACCCTTCCCTTTAAAACTTGCCGTATAATCAGAGCCAGTGAAGGCATGAAATCCGGGTAATGATTTACTAAGGTCTTGTCCAAGACTTTCACACAATTTTGTGCAGTTAATCGCCTCCGCTTTTGTAGCAGAGGTCAGCCAAACTTCTTTTTGGGGCATTTTGTGCAAATTGCCAATGATAATTATTAAAACATCAGTATCTGATGCTCGAATAAGTGCAGTATTTTTTACACTTTTATTTAAATGGAAAATGAGGCGTGTATCAGCCTCTTCGTGGGTGCACTCATAATCGGACTCTAAATTTTTTAACACTTTATTATCATTTGTGATAGAAAATGAAAAGCACTTTGAATCAATCGTCATAATTTTTTTTTTTTCGATATTATTGGGGCTAAATACTCTGATTCCCAATGTCTGCACAAAAATTCCACAAATGCTTCTTTGAAGCAAAAATTACTGAGACACTTGGAGAAATTTTGGTCTCTTTTCTGTTCTGCTCCAGTAATTTGGTACGGTGCAGAGTACTGTTGACGTTTTTGATGCTCAGATTCTTTTATTGATGGCGTTTTGTAAACATCAAACACTAAGTGCACTTCTTTTGCTGTGGTCTGGCATATTTTTCCTAAAATCTGTTCGGATATTTTGCCGTAACTGTATTTGTAATAATGATCCAGCGCGCTTTGAGCGACCTCAAAAAAAAAATATGATTACTAAAAACAATGATTAACGTTGACGACAATCAGATTAACGAAGATATTTATTTAGTAGACGGATATCATCTATTGCACACTTTAGGTACCGTTGCTCAAAGTTACGGCAAAATATCCGAACAAAAGAAGTGCACTTAGTGTTTGATGTTTACAAAACGCCATCAATAAAAGAATCTGAGCATAAAAAACGTCAACAGTACTCTGCACCGTACCAAATTACTGGAGCAGAACAGAAAAGAGACCAAAATTTCTCCAAGTGTCTCAGTAATGTTTGCTTCAAATAAGCATTTGTGGAATTTTTGTGCAGACATTGGGAATCAGAGTATTTAGCCCCAATAATATCGAAAAAAAAAAATTTATGACGATTGATTCAAAGTGCTTTTCATTTTCTATCACAAATGATAATAAAGTGTTAAAAAATTTAGAGTCCGATTATGAGTGCACCCACGAAGAGGCTAATACACGCCTCATTTTCCATTTAAATAAAAGTGTAAAAAATACTGCACTTATTCGAGCATCAGATACTGATGTTTTAATAATTATCATTGGCAATTTGCACAAAATGCCCCAAAAAGAAGTTTGGCTGACCTCTGCTACAAAAGCGGAGGCGATTAACTGCACAAAATTGTGTGAAAGTCTTGGACAAGACCTTAGTAAATCATTACCCGGATTTCATGCCTTCACTGGCTCTGATTATACGGCAAGTTTTAAAGGGAAGGGTAAAGTGAGACCCTTTGAAATATTGAAAAAGAACGTATCATATCAGAAAGCATTTTTCAATTTAAACAACCCAAACCAAATAGACGAAACCTCGGACTTGATTCAAAAATACACATGCGAAATGTACGGAATGAAAGTATGCAAAACTGTGAACGAAGCGAGAGTACAGTTGTTCAAAAAAAAAGTATTCAACAGTGTCACAACGTGCAAAAATTTTGAAAAAAATACAAAATTTTGATTCCGGCAATATACACCCATGTTGGAGCACCTTAAAACAAAAAAAAATTACGTACGGCGTTCGTAAATTCAATGTGGCAGTGTGCCGCAGAATCCAGTTGCATCAAATTTGATGCAACACATTGTGGCTGGACATTAGCAGATGAAATGTATAAAATTAAATAGTTCGAAGGACACATGACTCCTTTGCGAGTCGAAGACATAACCATTGATAAGTCGGAATCTGGGGATAGTTCGTCAGACTTCGACTCCGAAGATGATTATGATTATTAAAAATGGTAACACAGGCTATTTTCCGCAACTCGACTACTCTATTTGCGCCTATTTTGCGTGGTTGTGATTATTAATATAAATAATAACAAATTAAAAACGTTGTTGTATAATTTTGATTTAAGAATAAAAATTTGAACTCAATGTTTTGTTTTTGTAAAGCCCTTTAAGCTCTCCACGCACTTATTTATTTAGGACATTGTTTTTTTTTTTTTTTTATAAATGTGGTCGGACTGCTAAAACTGCCAGACTAAGGTGAGGCCGACCAAGGCATACGTCAACAGGTTTAATTTAGCTATTATAATCCGTTTTTTTCATTCAATTTTTCCATGAGGTAAAATGTAGCTGTCACGTGGTACCACAAATTCGGTCGGACACAAGAACCTGCCAACGCAGGATTTGGCCGACCACTTTTTTTACAGTCCTCAAAAGGTCTCTATCCTATCAATACAAGTTTCATTATATTTTTCGATGAGGTTTTTTTTGATGAATTTTTGCACCACTTTTTTTTCATTTGCTCAAAATTTGCCAAGTTAAGCCGCGGCCGACCAAGAGCAGTTGAAGCTACTAAAAGTCAGCTACCTCTACAGAGTAGGTATTTTCTATTTTTTTATGAGGTAGGGTTTCTTGCAGTTGGCTCCCGGACTATCAGATTTAACAAAAAAAACCCAGCTGATGATTCTCAAAAGTGTTTGTACTTAACACTTTTGAGAATCATCAAACCAACATATTTTATCCCTGCTACCCCTATTACTTACCACAATCGAGAATTCGAGAGTTTCGTGCATGAAATTGTTGTAGCCCAGTCATATTAGGTAAAAAAAGGGGTCAACCTCGGAATGAAAGATAATAAGCTGCAAATTGGTATGAACCTTTGTTTTGTCATTCTAAATGTTGTCTCAAAAGTCACAATCGTTATCGTGTCCGCGTCTCAAGATATTCAAGGTCAAAGGTCACAAAAATCGGTTTTTCGCGAATATCTGGCTTCCTATCGGTTAAATGAGATTTGCATTTATTATAAACTAGTGACCCGCCCCGGCTTCGCACGGGTACAAAAAAGGTATTAAAACCTTCCTCTTGAATCACTCTATCTATTAAAAAAAACCGCATCAAAATCCGTTGCGTAGTTTTAAAGATTTAAGCATACAGACAAACAAACAAATAAACAAACAAACAAACAAACAAACAGACGCGACTTTGTTTTATACTATGTAAGGAAGTTGTAGGCTATAAAATTCCCTACAACTTTTGTTTAAACTTTTTTTTCATACGACCAACCGTTTTGAAGGTAGAGCGCGAAGAGTGCACATCGTACAGTCATATACGGCCTAATGCAAGGTCAAGCGTGAGTTATGGTTATCAGTACGTTATAAAGTCAATTATTTACTTGGAAATTATAATTATTAAACAATGCCTATTATTTATGTACTAACTATTAATTATTTATATTTAATTAAAGTAAGTAACTTGATTATTTATATATAATTATTCATATTTAACTATTTAAGTATAAAATATTATTAATTCTGGATTATATATTTTAGTTTTATTTTAAGTTAACACGACATTATATATCTTTTCTTTAAAACGCGTAAATTTCTCAATACTTATATACCTGGAAATACTTGTCCCTACCCTATGCCCTTTTCTATTCATTGCCGGGACAGATGTTCTATAGTATTCAAGGCCTACAACAAAATAAACCTGTACAACTCTCCACTTTGTATGAGTCAAGATTATTCGTTAGTTTGAAATTGTACCGTTGCAACTACGGACGTACGGTTACTAGAGCATTGGAAAAAATTCCTGATTTAGATAAACTGGTGGAAGTATTTCAACAAGAAAACTGCCCAAAACAAACATTATTAGAAAATGGAGTGCGCATCTTGTTGGCATTATATAATGCTCCAAAATCTGAGGACAACATTGATCATTTCCGCTACACGCAATTCATCAAATTTACAAAACTAAATAAACCTGTACAACTGTCAACACTTCCACCAACAAGTGTAGCAGCTCATCAACACATAAAACGTGTCTACTACCAGATTCAAACGTGGTTAGGGAAGGACTTAGAACCTCAAGAATGGGGCTGGATGCTTGAAAATGAAATCCTGGAGCCCATACGAACGTTATTACCTCCAGCACCAGCCGAACTACTAAACGTAATATTTTGCAATTGCAAAAATGGTTGTGGTTCCCGCTGTGGATGCAGAAAATCAGGGCTACAATGTTCTTTAGCTTGCGGCCAGTGCAACGGACAAGCTTGCCTCAACGCTTCACTGTATCCAAGTAATCCCGATGAAGAAAATACATATGATCCCGATATTCTGGAAGGTTTGGAGATGAACATGACAGATAATGAGGATGATGACAATGAATCGAACATTTTTGAGCGACAAGAAGAAGAAGACGACGAACAAGAAGAAGATAATTAGCTTCCATTTCCAATTTCATTACAATTAAAATCAACAAAGATACTTTTGATATTTGAACTCACATTTTGATAAATGTATATTATGCCGTATTTAATAATAAATAAAAATATGTGTAAAATATATACTCTTACTATCATTTTAACTTAAAATAAAACTAAAATATATAATCCAGAATTAATAATATTTTATACTTAAATAGTTAAATATGAATAATTATATATAAATAATCAAGTTACTTACTTTAATTAAATATAAATAATTAATAGTTAGTACATAAATAATAGGCATTGTTTAATAATTATAATTTCCAAGTAAATAATTGACTTTATAACGTACTGATAACCATAACTCACGCTTGACCTTGCATTAGGCCGTATATGACTGTACGATGTGCACTCTTCGCGCTCTACCTTCAAAACGGTTGGTCGTATGAAAAAAAAGTTTAAACAAAAGTTGTAGGGAATTTTATAGCCTACAACTTTTATAATAAATGCAAATCTCATTTAACCGATAGGAAGCCAGATATTCGCGAAAAACCGATTTTTGTGACCTTTGACCTTGAATATCTTGAGACGCGGACACGATAACGATTGTGACTTTTGAGACAACATTTAGAATGACAAAACAAAGGTTCATACCAATTTGCAGCTTATTATCTTTCATTCCGAGGTGAAAGCCCTAATATGACTGGGCTATTGGGCGTCTCGCCGTCTCATCAAAATTAGCTTGATAGTAATCAAGTGCAAAAATGGACCGCGGATCCTGGACTATTTGTTTCTTACTTGGTAGTATGGCGCTAGGGTATCGGAAAAATTGTGGGCGTGTCCAAAAATACTGAAACATCAGAAGTCAATAGCTATTGTCATCGTCTTAAGGTTATCGCTAGGAGTAATTCAAGACTTGCTAGTCGCGAAAACAACCCCTGCGCACAATTAGTTGCTTTTAGGTTTTGGTTGAAACAGGACGTGCGATCGACGGTTTGACAAGAGTGCTGAACAAACAGCTACAGGGTGCTTTTTTTCATCAACTTTAAGATCATGAAAAAAATCTCGAAGACATACTTCAAGCCTATAGTGCCAGTATTGACCGCCTTTAATATTTTTTATTTGCATATTATCACCACTGGGAGTATGTAGTAAGGATCTAGGATCCTTCGGAAGTTTCAGGATCGTTCGTTTATTAAATATGTCTAAAAGATCTTTCAAAGCAACATGTTTAATTTTGTGGGGGCTTTTGATAACGCGTGGTGGCCGATGCTACTCCTTAAACTGAAAATTCATGGTTGCCCTAAAAACATATACAATCTTGTTTACTCGTACTTCTTAAATTGTTCCGCGAATCTCAAACTCGGACATCATTCTATGTCAAAGTCCCTTACCATGGGATGCCCTCAGGGTTCGGTTATGGGTCCGTATGTATGGAACGTAGGCTACGATGACTTCCTCGCGATTCCACTTCCATACGGCTGTTCATTAACCGGTTACGCGGACGACGGCCTGCTGCTCATTCAGTCAAGTAGGTACTCGGGCTGGACTCGAAAATTTGGCTGATACTTGCCTAAAATTAATATCCCAGTGGGGTTGATTCTGGCTAACAGGAGTTACAGTGGTTTGGGAATAGTGTGGCGGGCTTGTCCCAAAAAAAAATATGTTTAATTTTGTGTTCTAAAAACCAAATTGTTAAATCCTTGTCAGTATCAACACTTGTTTCTAATGTACGAGCTTCAAAATCTTCACTATCTTCAGATAAACTGCCATCATCACCATAATTTGATTGACTGTTTTGTGATTCCTCAAATATTTCAGACGATGTCGTGTCATCTGTGGTTAAAACTGAAGGGGTTTCAGAAGGTCGTGCATCTTCAACGGTGTCAATGATCTGTAAAAATAGTCAATATCGAACAACCGAACAGCCTAATTTTAATCCACAATGGGGTCACCCATTGTCAAGATGAGCCGTAGGTACTTCTCCATCTTTTTTAAATTTATAAGGGCTCTAACAAATCTGCGATCCGACGTTCGCCGACAGACGGTCGCCGACAGTCCCCTTGTCATAAGTGAGCGACGGGACGCGACACGTAGCGACGCAACGCGACGCGACGTAATGCGACCAATACATCACGCGACGTGTGTCCTATTTTATAGTCATTCGTGAGCGACAAACGTAACATGTATACTACGTTGTTACTCGAAAATTCATAATGTTATAAATACTTTACCCTACAAAAACAACGTAAACAAAGAAGGAAGACAACAAATATCATGTATTTAGAAATAAATAAGTTCGGAGAGTTTTATCATTTATATCCGACATTAAGAATAAGCCACGTTTGTTTAAGAGGTTATATTGTGGCTTATTACTAAGCACTTTCGCTTATATATTGTTGCAGTTGTTAGACCTATTTTTCAACTGTCAATAAGCAATTCACACTGCGTATCGTCGCGCAAAAAACAAATCCGCACTTCGTCGCGTTTCATCGCACACTGATTAAGGCGACAACACAGGCCACAAGAGTACGTACAACGACTATTTTGCCGCGTTTGTCGTTCAACTAGGACAACGGGTGACGGTCGCCGACGATCGCTAACGGTCGCCGATCTGTAAGAGACTTATGCAGTTTTTACCAGTCACCACACTTCGTACCTTAATAAATAATAAAAACTTACCGATGTATTTATTATTCGTAAGAAAGGGGTTTGGGTAAAGTTGGCGTCGTTTTGAAGTTGCGCGGCCATTAATGAAACTTGGATATTTTGAAAGAACAGAATAAAGCGATCATAAAATATTATGGATGCATTTCTCTAAATCTAATCGGAACGGATATATTTGGTTTTGAATTGCTAATTAAAATCGAAGAAGTTAGAGAATTCTAAATAAAATAATTCAAATATAATGACGTAAATGCATGGCTCGATGTCTGTCATCTATGAGCCGATGCATGCGACTTGGTTTTTCCTTGGACATCGTGATCGTTTTTTTATTTTTACTATTGTTTTTTTTTTCAAATGTAAATAACGTGTAATTTTAATATGAGGAAGCCTGAAAAAAATGGATTTTATTTTATTATGTCGTTTATTATTTTTTTCTACACGTTATAAAATATACATTTTCAAATATTTCTTAAATAAAAAAAATTGTGGTCCACCGATATCAGGCACGGGTCCGATACCGGAATCAGGGTCCAAGCTACCGGTGGTTATTGGTTTATGGTTATTTTATTTATTTAATAGTAGAGTAGGTATAATAATGTGTTTTATTATTTTCCAAGACACAGAATACTAACATCACATTGCCAGATGGTTTAAGATTTCTTTAAGCAGGACAGTAATTGAAGTATTTTGATGACATTTTTAACAACTTCAAATGCAAATATCTCAGCTTTGAAATCACTTAGTACAAAAATAATTGAACATAATTATATGTGTACTTAACACAGCACAACAAAATAACATGAAAATTAAAAGTGGCCGCTGGAAGAAAAATACGACGCCACTAGCCCATAATAAGTTACACAAACCCCTTTTTACGCACTTTACGTTTAAAATTTCCACTCCGTTTTTTTGACATCACCCTGTGTTGATTCATCTTCAAGACAACGTAATGCTTTGAAGTAGCGGAGACAACTGATATTTTTTGAGGATGCCTTTATGGCTTTAAAATATTCTTGTAGGACGTTAATCATGCTTTCAGCTCATAAACAATAGCTTATTGGTTTGGGTTGTCACCACGCAGTCCTAATTTATTTGCCTAGACACTCTAAAACAACCTTAAGGTTTGAGGTAGGTTTTAAAAATTACTTATAAGCAATTTCAACATTCCATAACTTTATGGTCATATCAAAGTTAAAACTTAAACCTATAGATCTCAATTCAGCATAATGCTAGCCTTTTCAGAACTTAATCAGGAGTCTACGACAGCTTTAAGATCCTAGGACTATATGCTCTTGAAACACAAGTCAAAATAACGTTAATTTAAACTCTTGTCAGCGGCTCCAAGGTTGTAATATAAAACACCTAGTATTAGGACCTATTAATCATTCTCAAGTACTTAATATAACCAGATAGCAAAGCATTAACCTTTTTACGACCCTTAGAAAACCTAAAGGCATTTTTTACAACCTAGGCCCGAATGAAATGTTACTTGGGGTATTCATCATTGGCGTTCTCCTTCTTTATTTGGTTAGTGCCTCACTTGGTGACAAAGCTTTTTGCGCCCCTTTTTTTTTTGGATCGTGGGAAATCATCAAATGACTCCTCCCGCCTCTGCCCAGAGCGTTAGGGAGTGTCAGACTTCTACTGACTAAAAACCCCCCATGTTCCTTCTTATCCTTTTGTGTCGAGGCCGCAGTATCTATTTCGATCAACCCGCAGCCCCGACGGGACCCGCAGCCTTGACGGGGCCCTTGGGCCCCTAGGCTGACTTGGCTTTACATGCCATCGACGTTTGGCTCCCAGACTGGAACCGGGAACCTGGAATCTGCAAAACGAAAAGGTGCGTGTTTTGAGTTCGAAACCTGTGACTTGGCAGTTCGACGGTCGTACCTCTAGACTATCTCTGAAGACATTTATTTTTATTTCATTTACGTTTCATCGGACTTCAGAATATCGTAGACAAAACTAATAGACCCGTTGAGTAGCTAATTCGATAATACGAAGGATCTCATAGGGCCCGACTTCCAAAAATCTAAACGAGCATCTTTTCTTACAGTACAACGTCTTAGAGCGCGTTCCTTATTCGGCCTTCCCATTTCGGCTAGAAGAACGAGAGAGAATCCCCGGAGTTGCTCGAGCGAGGATCTGTGACCTCCTACTTCTGGCTGATAAGGAATTCTTCGAGAAAGATGCCAACTCCAGCCTTAACCATGTCGTGAGACGAATGATGCATGCAGTCGCGCAAGCCGATATAATATTTAGGAACGCAGATTTTAATGAGGATGGGGTCCCTGATAATATTGGCAAGTAAAATCTTGATGATTTCTTAGGTGATGGTCCATTTAGCAGCAATAATGTAGACCTCAGATTACTGTATGATACATAGCGATATGAAACGCAAGGATAAGGTCTGCAAGCTGGCAGTTGGCTGTGCAGCATAAGCCCTGGGACGGATGGCACATCGCTGATGGAACAACAGAACAGCCTTCTTTGTGCAGCGTGCTGGAATCCAAGGTTCATCATCATTGACATCAAACTTTCAATGATGATGAAAATAAAGATGTTTAGAGGCAGCTGAATACCAATATTTTACATGGAACCACTGGCTTTCTGACCTACACAGCCCATTTACTTGCAAAGATAATAGACTAGGGAAAGATAATAAAGACATCTATAAAACTTGAAAATATCGAGAATCACTTCTGATACTGAACAAAGGTTCTTCTCTCTGCAGGTTTCTCAGTCAAATACATACTAGTGCTGACATCAGCGGACACAAACAAGCGTGTCTTCGGGGACCTCCTGAAAGATAAGGCGATCGATGGACGTGACTACCTCATGCGATTTGCGAGGCTTCGCCGCCTGTCCGAGGTCTGCCTTGGAGTCGCTTTCTCTGGACATGCGTTTAATAATAGGACTTTGGGTTTAAGGTATTTCTCTTTAAAACCGTGTAGAACAGCTGAATGGCATTTGCCCGTTTCACCATGACTTTTAACTAGCTACAGTTTTCAGATTATCCGAACCAAACTTTTCATATTTCCTTCCATATGTCTATACTAGAATCAGAATGGTTTATTAAATACCATCAGCTTCTGAAAGCTTCTTCAAGTATGGTCATCAAGCTAACATTTAAGAGAAAGAGAAGAGAGGTTTGCTCACAGAGCACTACTGGATATTTGGACTGTCCAATAAATCGTCTTACATCATTATCGCACTTTCTTGTATGAGCCAACGCATCTAAGTACATATGTATATTCACTAGCTCAGATTGTCGTGCCCGCCACACTATTTTCAACGGTGGCAGATAAACGCCAATGCAATGAAGCTCGACGCGTTGCGGAGAAACGATTCAATTGTCCTCCTGCATCGAAATTAATGGAAAGTGAACAGCGCGGCGGAGGAATATTAAAAAAATAATATCCACCACTTTTGACTCCACTTTTCTTCCATATCCACGACAGCTTCACATCTCTCGGTGGGGGCGTGGGTGGCGCTGCAGGTGGTCTATGTGACCGGCGTGCGTACGGCCGCTCCTTCAACACCCTGGCTATAGCGCACTCAACTACTGAGGAGGTTGGCAGGGTTCCTGAGAGGATAGCTGCTCTTACGCTTGCTCATGAAATGGGTAACACATTTTTATTGTTTAACAACTTAGGTAGGTACGGCTTGCAGTTTTTCTGGTACTATGTAAAAGTAACGACATTAGGGGAAAATCGACTTTGGACTTGCGGCTTGATTTTGCATTCACCCTTGTCTTTTACTTACCTTAGTTTAGTTAGTTGTGACTTATCTTAGTTCTCTGAAACCTCCATGCCTTTGAAAGCACAGCGTCCTATCTCTTTTCGGTTGTGTAGAATTGAGCTATAAAAGTAAGGGAACAGCGAGTACTTACACCTGTGACACTCTGCACACGCCTAGTGCGTTCTCTATAATTTCTCCCGCGCAAATAATCTCCGCTGAGGTTGCTTCGAATTACTCGTCGTGACCGAATTAAGTCAGGAGTTCAGGACTAAATGCGATTAAAAACTGATCACAGGCACAGACGCCGCAGCTCATCATGCTAACCGAAACTGTCAAATTTTCGCAATTCGCCTTGAACCCAAGGTTTCAGCGATAAAAGTCAAAATCTATTGAAGAATGACAGGTTGTAGAAACTTGATGTGCGTCTGATATCGTACGTTACTTCACTCAGGTCACAGTTTCGGTGCACACCACGATGACAACTTCCCGAACCCGGAGTGCCGTGGTTTCCTCATGGGTTCGCAGTCCTCCACCGCCATCGACGGCTTGAACTACAAGTTCTCGGTGTGCAGCAAGCGGCTGATCGCGGCCACTCTGAGCAGCATGAGCTATTGTCTGATTGAAGAGGATCGTCCGTATTGTGGGAATGGTGAGTGCGTTCCTGGTATGACAGTAGACCTATGACACATTGATATCAACCAATCAACTCAGTGGCTGGCCGATGTGGCGAAAAGTTCTGGAGTGGCTAATGTGAACCGGAAGGCGTTACGTTGGAAGGTCACTCAATAGGTAGACCGATGACCTGGTGAAAGCTGCGGAGATCCGCTTCCGCTGGATACGAGAGACACGGGGCCAGTCAAGCAGTGGACGTCTTTGGGCTGATCGCAATCTACTGCAGGATAAGAGACAGTCTCAAGTAGCATCATAAAACCGTGTCCTCCTACTGCGCCTTCCAGTCAGATCAAGCCGCTTTTGTTGGGTTTTCGTCCGTTAAATTCGTAACATTGTAACATGTTAGTACTTGTGTTGAGGACTACTAAACATGCAGAGTTCAGCGACCGAAAGCTGTTAAACTAAGTAGGTACCTATGTCATCGCAATTTTCTGTTGATTTTTCGGATGATGGTCTTGATGACCATCCTTCAATTTTTGAACAAGAGACAGACTTTACATTACAGCGTGTTATGTTCAAAACCCAGGTATAGTAGAAGAAGGTGAAGCCTGTGACTGCGGCCTGCCGTCCCAGTGCATCTACAAAGATCCCTGCTGTACCCCACGAAGCGGGGGCGCTCTGGTTTTCGAAGAAGGGTACCTATTTGACCTTTGTTCCCAAATAAGAACGGCTTCCCACCACTTCGTCGTTGGTTGCAGTTCTGGTATTTCTTTTTTAAATATTGAACCAACCAACCGAGTACACTATTCATAAATCGCATCTTCCAGAACTTTGTAAAAAGAAAACACTCAAAAGGGGGTTTTTATATATCAATGTCAAAAGGACAAAAAAAACTGTGCAAGTCTTATGAAATATAGCCAAGAAACTGATGGCTATGTCGCTAAGACAGCGACTCAAGTCAAACAACACGTTTGAGATGATGGTCTGTGTTATCCCACATTTAGCCGGATTGCTTTCAAAGCAAGACTGATCAGGCATCTGCTGGCTACGCTTGTTCAATCATAGAATTCACCCATCGCTTTCTCAGGCGTGATCGCAGTCATTATAAAGGGTCACAATTTATTGTTCTTTGTCCTTATTAAAAATACAGCTTTTTATATCCAGTAGTTCTAGAAGACACAAGAATGCAGACTAATTGAGCAGACCCAAAAAACACTTTAATAGTTTAACCTTGGATTCCAGCACGCTGCACAAAGAAGGCTGTTCTGTTGCTCCATCAGCGATGTGCCATCCGTCCCAAGGCTTATGCTGCACAGCCAATTGCCAGCTAGCAGACCTTCTAAAGCGTGGTATTGTTAGTAGTATAATCTTCATATCAATCTTCCTTGTTATTTTTGTTAAATGTTATTTTTGACATTCATTTTATCTCAGTAGGTTGATAGGTTCTCGTAAGTTGTGCTTCTTAAATTATTTTACCGTTGTAATTGTAAACTGGTTTGCCAAAAAAAGTACCTAAAGCTTTATATGTTTTTTTTTTTTATAGAAAACAATCATTGTCATTAAAGTATTGTAATAAATTTGTTTATTCGGTAATTACCCATGTAGTTTTATTTGCTTAGATAAAAGTACCTAGGTCTAGTAGGTTTAATTATTAAGTTGGTAGGTATACTTAGGAGTAAAACTAAGTTTGAAGGACTTCCTAGTAAAACTTAAACTATACTCTCGACGTCCTCAACGCGTTTCCTAACAGGTATTTAAAACTATAGGTAGGTACTTGAAAAAAAGCACTGGCTTTATCCTAAGCCTCCTAAGGCAAACTTATGGACTCCGGTCTCCGACGAAACGGATACCTATCGGAGACTTGACGAGAAGGGGGATGTGTTGTAAACCACTAGTAAAATTTTGTTATTAGCACTTAGAAACGGTTAAGCAGAGAGGAGAGGAGATGTCTCCTAATTGTTTAGGCCATCAGCGGCGACGAAAAGAGGCGTGAGGCCCGGACTCCACCAAGAGTCCGGACCTTACCCTGATTCTGGCAAGCCGTGTTCATTGTTAGCATAGCAACAATAAGATATTAACAAAATTCTCGTAAGGAATCACCTGATAGTTTCGATAGTGTTAAGTGAGAACCTCATTAAAGCATACTCATCATAATTAAGCGTTCTTTAAACAAGGAGTATGAAGAAATGGAGTACTGATACACCATACACTACACCGTATGTATAGAACTGTTTAAAAATAAGAGCCTTGCGGGCGTGACGTCCAATCATTATTGTCACTAAAAGCTGTCCAACCGTTTGGTACTGCCATGGTACTGCCAGTCATTATTAGTAAAGTCACGTTTTCGTCAAAGATTTAAGTCACTCAGAGATTGGTAAACCCAGATAAGTACCGGTCTACATAATCAGTTGAAAAGTTTTCTTGCACGACCAAGAACTCCATTTCTTTCCACTGCCATGTCTTTAAACTGAGCTCAGTTTTAAAATAGTTCATTACCGATCGACAAAATTATTTTTTAAACATTAGTTAGGTAGGTACTTACAATGAATGTTATCCACGCTTTAAAGGTGTTATAAACTGTGATCACATTGCGTTAGATAACACGATTAATTACCACCTCAAAATCGGTTACCTGCATGCCCAATTTCATTGTCAAGTTTAGAACGCATTAATGGTGTCCAAAATAGTTCAAAAGTGCAAATGAAGTACCTACCAAGGTACAACAGTACATCAAGCACATTCAACCCGCCTGCCTTCAAAACTGGGGTCACCGTTTCTGCTGGGCACGCTCGTTGCACCATATACCTCATTCATCGCTTTTCATCAGGCATATTCTGTTGTTTCTGTTATCTATGGGCGTAATCATGGCCAAGAGCATAATAGGATCATAATATTAATTGCGTTAAAATGACTAGTAGTACCTATACCTAACTGCGTCTGTGATCATTTTACGAATTTTAACGCAATTCATATTAATTATGATCAGGGGGTCTAAAATGGCCACTTTGGCAGATCATAATATGAATTGCGTTAAAAAGCGTAAAATGAACCTTTCATAATAAAAACTGCGTCTGTGACTATTTTACGAATGTTAACGCAATTCATATTATTTTCCTATTATGATGTATTTTACTAAATTGTTACAGACGCAGTTATTATAATGAAAGGTCCATTTTATATTATGATCTGCCAAAGTGGCCGTTTTAGACCCCCTGGGCGTCTAAAATGGCCGCTTTAGGAGATCATAATACGAATTGCTTTAAAAGTGTAAAATAAACCTTTTGCGTCTGTGACCATTTTACGAATTTTAACGCAACTCGTATTATTTTCCTATTATGATCTATTTTCTTAAATTGTCACAGACGCAATAAAAGGTCCATTTTACGCTTTTAACGCAATTCATATTATGATCTGCGAAAGTGGCCATTTTAGACCTCCTGGTAAAGTAGCCATTTTAGACCCCCAGGTCTATATTGCTACAATCTGTAAAATGTCTTTACTGGACATTCAATGTTATTGCTATAGCATTTAGGTGTACGGTTGATTGGGAAATGTTGGCAGTCAGATGTGCTGGCGTCTGAGTCGTCTGTACATTTTCAGATAACTACTACAACAAACAGCTAAACAAAAAAGAAGTAGGTCTATAACAAACAGCTAGACTTCGTGCCGATCCTAAAGCTCTGAAACATTCCTCGCCCTTATTTGCCGTAGGTTCAACCCAGTTCTAAATTTTGTTCATCCCCTAATACCGAAGCGTGCCGGCTAGATGATTGTAAGCATCTCTTGGCAACTGTTTGAATTAACGCAGCCATGTTGAATCAACATCAGAAGTAAGCCCGATGGCGTAGCGACTCTTAATGGAATAATGGAAATTTTTGGACCTTGGCCTTCGATTTTGGTGTTTGTTTTGTATTATTCCAGAAGATTTTAAGGTTTGATTTTGGATGGATACAAAGACTTTATATGTATAGGTACATAAAGTCTAAGTCCTAGGTTTCTTATAGTTTCTATATTCAAGTACCTATTTATTTCATATTATGGGATAAGGTGGGCCAGACGCCCGGATCAATCCTCAGGTAAGCCGCGCCTAAACGTAGGCAAGCGTGAATTGCCTAGGTCAGTCTGTGGATGGGTGAATAGGACTAGGTAGGTACCCATTACATAGGTACCGAGTTTCCTATGTGACTCGGAGTCTTGGAAAGTATGTTAAGCCCTCTACGCGTACGTAGAGGGACCTTAACGGGACCGTAACATTGACGCCACAGACGACAAGCCAAAAAGAACCTTAAGTCTACAGACTTAAGGAACTTTTTTGCTTGTTCGGCTTGTCGTCTATACGTAACGTGACTGTGGCGCTCAAAAGTTTCAGGTCTCGGCTATCACTTGTAAATCTTTGACAGTCGTTACAGCACGTAGTCAGTGGCCCGAAGAAGTCTGACAACTACTCTTTCCAAGGAGTATTATATTACCTAGACCTAACTGAGGGCTCGTACACATAGCGATCCGTTTTACAGGTCCGTTATTTGATGGCGTATGGAGTTGCATGAGCGAGTTCACACACAAAACAGTATTCCGGATTCAGTAATCATGTCGCTCCGGTCCAATTCTGATCCGTTAAAACGGATCCAGTAAAAACGGACCTATATGTGTACGCGCCCTTAGGGTTGTACACGTCAGATAGGTAGTCGCTATGAGGCCCATTTTGCAAATAACAAAAATGCTACAGATGTACAGTCAGCATCAGAAGTATATTAACATTACTCAAAGTTTCGAAGCTGTTTTTTAACCGACTTCAAAAAAAGGAGGAGGTTATCAATTCGACTGTATTTTTTTTTTTTTTTTTTTTATGTTTGTTACCTCATAACTCCGTCGCTTGCTAACCGATTTGAAAAATTATTTTTTTGTTGGAAAGGATATACTTCCCAAGTGGTCCCATGATCACCAAGTCAGGATCTGATGATGGGATCCTGGAGAAATAGAGGGAACTCTTCGAATTTTATAGGCACACTTGAAGTGATTTGAGTAGTTTTTGGAAGAGTACTTTCTCGGAGTGGTTTCATTTCAATTTAGTGAAGATCTGATGAAGAACTTCGGAGATAGGCAACGGAACTCCTCAACGAATGATAGCAAATGGACTGGGATTGCTGAAATGTCATGTCTGTCTATTGTTTAGACCAGATCATAACATAACTTCACGCCAGTACGCTGTGAAGGGGTAAGCACATGTGAACCACTAAAAAGTGAAAAATAAAAACTTTTTTACAAAAAATTAAACCGACTTCAACAAAAAATCAAACACAAAAAAGCGAAAAATAAACTTAAGAAGAAAATCAGCTTCAGAAGTCGGTGGCAAAATCATGAAATAAATCAAACAAAAGTCACCGACTTCAGAAGCTGATTTTCTTCTTAAGTTTATTTTTCGCTTTTTTGTGTTTGATTTTTTGTTGAAGTCGGTTTAATTTTTTGTAAAAAAGTTTTTTTTAATAAAAACTTGTTAGATATTACTCGTTACTAAATGTTATTGGAGTTTATGGACTATTTTAACGAATAATCTTCTGAAACATTAAAAATAATAGCTAGAGTCCTGTACATAAAAGAATTAAAATTCCGAAATGTTCAGCTACTTCTGATGCTCACTGTACCTACCTATAGCCACTTATAACAATATATACTTCCAGGACTGCAGAACCCAAGACCAGGAGTGTACATGCCCAGTCCTGTCTTCCAACTGCCGCTGTGGTCTGAACGGCAGGTGTATGACTGACGGGTCCTGCCACGCGGCTGAGTGCGTACTGCTGGGACTCAGGGAGTGCCCCTGTGTGCCCAAGAAAACCAATCGCAAGTTGTCACATGGACTATTTCAGGTGAGAACGAGGATTTGGTCTTTGAGTCTTTTGAAAGGACGTTTAGACCGTGAGTTTTTTACGATTTTTTTGCAAATGTTTCTCAAAAAAAAGACGAGGTTAACAGGTTCAATAACTGTCATACAAAAACTGTCAAAACCTTTACTTAGTAATGGCCTAAGTTATCATTAAAGCTTTCTGAGTGCGGCAGTAAAGCTCATTGCATTACAGTTTAAAGAGAATCATTCTGTGATACGAGCCTTCAATTATTCCCTTTAATTACAGGGTTCATTGATCGGCGAGACGCCTATGTGCGGTATTTGCTGTGAGGTGCAGGTGAAGGGCGGTAGCCACGAGTGCATCCCCGCGCAGGTGGCGGCGAAGGAGCGAGTGGCTACCAACACTGGGCTGCCGGAAGACTGGCCTGATCCGGACTATGTAGGACGTTAGTATTACATCAGGCATCAGGCTTGTAGCCTAAAGAGAAGAGCAGGTGTATGTGTACCCCTATCAGGGCTGCGGGACTGTAAAGAGATACCGCGGCCCCGGAGCACAAAGGGCTAAGAAGAAACATAGGTGGGTTTTAGTTAGTACGAAAGTAAAGTCTGATATCCCTTCCTCTCCACCCATTGCGGGAGGGGTCATTTGATGATTTCTCATCCACAAAAATGTGTGTATTTTAGACAGCCGGTATTCTCCAAGAATTCTCTCCATATCTTTCCTTTTTTTCATGTTTCTGCAAATAAGATTTAATAAAGCCTGTTCTATATAATCATCCTTGCAGCGAACATAACAATCCGCCTATGCAGTGGCTACGAGTGCAACGCAACGTGGTTGCGTGCATGGCCGCCGGGTAGCGTGTGCGTGTCAATGAACGTGGTGGGCATGTGTTCGCCGCGCGGCTTCTGTCAGGTGGACCACATCACGCCACGGTCTAACGTGTACCCAAATATCATGGTAATGTATTCACTGCTGAGGAGGTATACCTTTGTACCTATTGGTTTTTTTCTGGTCTGTCTCCGGCTGATATGGAGAGAAGTGGAAATTATGTTATGATACTCCTCTGCTTAATTTCGTTGCGATCCAAGACAGTTAAATTGTGTCTGGGACTTCGTCGAACTTCATTGTCTCAGCGCTTTTCTGGTGGTCACCATTTTCGATTTTGGAGTGAGGCGTGCTTGTCTAAAAAAAATCTGCGCGGGCTGTTGATTTTGGCTTTCAGGACTTACAATGGTTTGGGAATAGCGAGGCGGCCGAGCATAACCCTTTACCCTTCAGGTAATAGACCGTGTCAAATATGTTATGTAGGTATGTTTCATATTACCTATATACCTACTTAGAACCAAATCAATGATTTATGTATGTTCATTTCAGCTCAGACACTTGACTGGCGCGAAAAAATCAGCAAGAAGCATAAAACCAGCCTCAATCATATTTATTTCTTGTTTGGTTTTGTTATGTTTATTAAAATAATGTGCAAAGTCTCTTCAAAGATTTTTATTAACAACTCATATAAAACATAATTTAAATTATTATTTATTAAAACTAGTTAACAATATTAATATGAACACACATAGCAATACAGACTAGTGGTGTGACTGTCGGACTGCCAAGTCCATAGGTCTTGAGTTCAGACCCCAGACACGAAGTTACAACGTCGAAATCTTAAGGCGCAGTTAAAGGGGCACCGTAAAAACGACCTGTTTTTCGTCGCAGAGTTAGCCGTATTGCTACTTATTACAATTCCAAAAAAATACAGTGTATAGTCAAATGTATAGGTAAAAGACTTATGCAAAAATATTTTCTAAAAGTAATCAAGAACCTCGAAAAAAAAAAACACAAAATCACAAAAAAATCACACGAAAAAACTTTTTCGTCTCGAAATGCTCAATATTTTGAGTGACAACTGTTATTTTTTTTTTACTATCAGAAAGGAAATTTAACCAACTAAAGACATATGTAAAAATATTTTAACATTTACAGCGTATTTTTTTTTTTAATAAATTAAATCTGCGAACTATCGTTCATTTTGGCAGTCACGAGCATCAAACGCATCGCCATTTTCAACCTTCTTTGTTTAGGCGATGAGTTAAACGCGCGCTCAAGGTCGCGGGCAGCTAATGTCGCCTTAATACTAAACCGTTGAATGAGCAAAAGGATTTTTTTCTAGCAATATAAATTAATGTGGTCATTGTTGTTGTTGAGTTTCTTAAAATACTATTTTAAACAAAAAAAAAATATAAGTAAGGTCAATGTGGGCAAATCCGTCATACTTTTTTGAAAGTCGAATTTGGTTAACTAAATCTGGTACACTTACTACTTTAATATAAATTTGATGGTTGTAAGCGATACAAAATTTTATTCTCTTGTATACACATCCATTTTAAACAACAAAACAGCCATCCACATGTAACTAACAAGGTTTTTTTAAAAGTCGGTCGTTAGACGGATTTTCCCGACGATTGGGGGCAAATCCATCTAGTAGCCAATTTGCCTCGAGTTACGCCGTTTTATCAAAGTATGCAATTTGTAAACAAGTAAATGCAGATGATGAAGAAAAATGTTTTTTAACATCATAAAAATAAGGTTTATTTTACGTTTTACTCCCTAAAATCTTTTTTGGGGGCTAATCCGGCCTATTTTTATAACCAGGGACTTTCAACCTTTCTAAAAAGTTTGAAAACTAAATATTTTTACTTATCAGTTTAATTTTTCAGGTACATTGAAACAATCCTATCTTATTATGACAATGGTATTTATGGTATTAACTTAACCCGCCGGTACTCGCGTCTCCTTTTATTTCATGAACAGTCGCGCGAGGGTCGAAAAGACCCAGATTTTGAATGTATTGTTTTTAATAACTTAATTAAATGTAGGGATTATTTGTTAATTATTTAGAAAGAGGGAAACAAAACAAACTTAAAAATAATAAATGTTCATTATTTAGAGAAAAACAGTAATATAAATCACCAAATTCAAGAGATCACTGCTAAATCTTACTTTTTACAATATATGAACTAAAAAACAACTTTAACTTTTTTTATTTAATCTAAAAACATAAAAAAATCATTTTAATTATCATAAATATCAACAATCTTCTAAATAGTGGAACAATTCAGACTGTCAGAATGGTGAAGATAAACTCCTTGAGGACAATGAAGTTTCTGAGCCTGAAAATTTATCAATATCCAAATTTTCTTCAATTTCTGCCGAAATTTCACTTTCAATGTCTTTCTCTTCTAATATATCTGCTATTCTCTTGTAATTCAAACGATTTGACGACTTATCAACAAAGAAATAAAATCAAAGTAATATTTTTGTAATAAAAAATACACTAACGCATTACGTCGCACAAGGGTCGAAACGACCCATACTCACTTTAAACGTCCGTAATTTCCAAATGCCGCACGGGGACTGGCTGAGGTGGGGTGTGCAGATAGCCTGTGAGGCTACTTGAAGGTACATAGAGCGACGACACGAATGAACTAATACAAAAACAGTTATGGCACAAAAACTAGAGTACTGGGTCTTTTCGACCCAGGCGCGAGCACCCGCGGGTTAAACAAACAGGGTTATTTTTAATGAATTCGGTTAGATAAAATAATAATAATAAATTCTTTATTTGCAAAACATTTCTATACAATATTTGTGAAGCCCTGACTCCAGAGCTAGATATTAAATATCTGTATTTCTTCTTCCTAATAACGACACAGTCGCTGCCCCGGAGTAGTGTCTCCTTCATAAAGCACATGACTTTAGTGTTTAAAAATACTTTTCTGACGAAAACTGTAAAACGCCTTGATTTATAAGTATTATTAATTCATTAATTGGTAAATTCCTATATGTTGTGAAACTGTTTTTGTAAAAATAATTACAAAAAAAATAATAGTTCAAACACCCAATTGTTAGGTACCAGTGGACTTTCAAAGTATTTAACTAAAAATAGGAAGGATGAAAAGGTTGACGACATCTGCAATGGGGTAATTCCAGTATATGACGATTTAGCCCCTTCGAAATTAGACGGATTTTCCCACTTGAACATTTTGAGGTTACGTATTTTTTTTAACAATTATTTCTGTATCTACTGGTTTATATTCAAAACAAGTAGAAAAATCCGTTGAAACACTTATTAAACTACATGTTATGCATACTCAGAAAGTCGTAACTTGTAAAATTTAATATTTATGTTATAAGAAACGGCGGCACGCAACACTTGAGTTTCGAGTTCGTAGCACAACTAAACTTCAAATGCATTTTTTGACAATTCTAGACAACCTTGCTCCATCTATGAATCATAGTTAGAACTAAAAACTGACCCTGTTTTATCGACCGAACCAGTAACAGCGTAACTATTCGGAATGAATAGTAAACGAATGTGTATGGAATAGCCCCGTAGACGGATTTGCCCACATTGACCTTATGTTAGATATTTTGGAGCTTCGATTCGATTTCAGTGCGAAAAGTCGTAAGTCTGTCTCGCTCGCTTTCGTAATGCCAAAAGAAGATAGACATAATTATCTACGACTTGTCGAAACGAAATCGAATCGAAGCATTTGTGAATACGGGGGCCGGTACAAAATGATGGCAAACTCTAAAATGTCTTCCCTTCCTAAACCCTTCAATACTTATTACAAAGACTCTCAAGCATTTTAAAATAGCAGTACTTAATATCAAAGTCCATATCGTACCAATAATTAACAGCTATACAGCCATGGCTCTGCCTCACGTGGTGGAACCAAAGACTAGGTAGGTAGAGGCAGTCTCCTTTGTGGAGTCGCACGGAGTATACGTGCGCCTTTTTGTATTCTGGGTACTTTGTTAGGTCCGGGGCTAGGGGGTCTGAAAATAAGTAATTAATGGATTAATATTGGCGCCCGAAATACAGGTGTAACCTATTAATATGGCAATAAAGAATTGATTTATTATTATACGCTTGAGTGCTCTTGGGATCTACTTGTCTCTCTTGTAAATGTGTAAATGCCATTCCAATCCCAGATGCGTAATCCATTGCGCATCTGGGATTAATGGAAACGGATTTTTCCCAAGTGTAGATACATAGTCAGTGCCTTAAATTTTCAACTTTTACACATTTGTTTAAACCATAATAAAGTCACTCAAGCGGATAAGATATAAATCGCTATAAAATAGAACTCAGTGTATCATACGCCCCGAAGCTTTTAGTTCATAGCCTCATAAAATCATTTTAACTAGTGGTCGCAAGCTTAGGACTTGACTCGAGGTGACAATAAACACCGCCTTAAGTCCTAAGCTTATGAGCTTATTATTAAGAGAATTACTGATTAAAGATAAATGTGGCCTTAATCAGTAATTCTCTTAATTTATCAAGTCTAGAATCATGAAAAGTGATTTAAAAAATACTACAGGTTATTTACTAGCATCATAGTGTTTTGAATTTTTCAAATTTGATGTGATTTTAGAATAAAAGAAATAAATGTGTGTGGCGCTTCGCTCAAGGTCGCTGGCGTTTATCGTCGCCTTAATGCCACAGGGCATTCTCTACCAGTGAACCTTAACTTTACTGTTAGATACACCTCTGTCTACCCTTTTGGGGGATTACAAAGCGTCAGATTATGATGTACATTAACCAATTAACTCTCACCAATACTAATCCAAGGCAATCCCCCAGAATGCTGCTGTTCCAACTCGTCATCACATGCATCTTCTATCTCCGAATCTGCCCACGTGACCCCATTAGTGATCACAGGTACAATGTCCCACTTGTCGTCCTTATGCTGGAACTCCGCCTGAGGGTACCGCCTGTAGGGCACGAAGGGCAGGTCCGTTGGAGGAATCAGGATGAAGTCTTTGTAGCCGTCTATCACGATGTACATGTTCTCGTATGGGTCTTTGTGCACTAGAATAGGAAAAATATGTTTTAGTGTGTAGTGTTTCTGGAAAGAGGCAGTCAGTGACTGCAGAGGTAATAAAGTAACGTCTTAGGCTGTTTTATTTATGAGAACTGTTTAAGTCTAGAAGGTTCCACTATGAAACTGTAAAAGTTAAAATGTTCCACTACTGAGGTGAGAAGAAGATTAAAGAGAGTTGTGGTCCCTTCTCGAAATGGATGGTCGGATATAAATTACCGTCGTGTTTGCGGGAGCAGTCAGTCCGAACCTCCCTCGAACAAGCCCGCGTGGCTCGTTTCGTGACTGGGCGAAATAATCCACAACGAAAGGACTGATCGCCCGTCTGGTGTCTGCCGGCGTCCCCGAAGATAATAAATAGAGCCCGCGTGGCTGAGCCTGTAATCCTATTATTCCAACCCCTAAATAAAGGTACCACTTAGATCCAGACTGTCTCCTTGCTGTCCTCTCCCAGCGACTCCCTAAGCCAAGGTTTCTACCCCACAGGGGGCGCCCAGAGCTTGTGTATTCACTTATTTTGTAACTTTATTTGCCCTGGCTGGAGACCTTACACTCAAGGTATCCACAGGAAAGTCCGGTTAAACAGTTGACAACCTCCTAGGGGTTGAACTGGGAGACACAACCCACAAAAAAAAATGGGAACAGTCAGTCTGATTTAGGTGATACAACAAAGCGAATCGAAGTGAACTACAAATGCGATATCTAAATGAATTTGTAATTGAGTTATCAACATTTAATATTCTGATAACTTGATATTTGCT
Organism: Diarsia mendica; assembly: GCA_949316265.1. Classification (NCBI taxonomy): domain Eukaryota; kingdom Metazoa; phylum Arthropoda; class Insecta; order Lepidoptera; family Noctuidae; genus Diarsia; species Diarsia mendica. Next base: position 12,824,913 of record OX438898.1, on the reverse strand, counting down.
ATACTTACTCGAGGTAACAGCTCTCTCGTCGCCCATCCAGAAGTTGACAGCATCTGGCTTCTTGTTAAAGGCTTCACTTGCAAGTGGTATGTCTGGGAACACATCCGGCAGGAGCTGGGGGAAGTCGATTGTTAGGTTGGAGTTCTGTTTCTGAATGTACTGGATGTAGTTCTTTCTAGAAAAAATACAATTTTTAAATTGATATGGTCACTTACCATTAGCACCGAAACCGGAATATTTACTGTTTGTTATGAGTTCCCAATATTTTGGCGCTGTTGCAAGCACCTTGATCACGGATAAATTGAAGTTAGCGCGGGTGGGTGTTTTTATGAGCCCGCAAGTCGATCCTCGCTATTATTCATTTTTACGGTTGGTCTGTCACTCACAACGTGATTCTTTCCCAACACACAAAACACTGTCCAGTAGCAATTAAATTAATTAAATCTATTTTCAGCACTTTTTATAAACTATGTATTGGTAAGTTCCTAATTCCACTGGGAGAGTTGGAAAGAAATGGGGGAGGCCTTTGCCCAGCAGTGGGACACAATAGGCTAATTAAAAAAAAAGTTCCTGGATGGAAAAACCGCATACTACACAACATTACCTAAGCTGATCAGGGAATCTAACCCAGGTACTCCTCAGCAGCAGTGCTTGACCGAAGAGGTAAGTGTGTATGTGTAATATTTGTATTAAAATAGATATACAAAAACAAACTTTTTCTGCTCCAAGCCATCCAGAAATTCTGACATAGTCATTTCAAGTTCTAGAGGAGTAACAAAGTATTCTTCTCCCTTCTCATTTCTGGTAATGCCATCAGCTAAACCATTTGGTGTGATGGCCACTGTCACCTTTTTGTTAGGAATTGTTTTTCTGAAAAGCAAAGTTCAATGGATATTAGAATTTTAAATTATAATTATGTTATGAATGATGGATATTACTTCAATTTTATCTTCTTATTTTTAGTCTAATTCATTGAAATTTGACATGTGTAGGATGAAAAAATGACTCGGGCTTCATCAAAGGGGACATGAGCAGAGATGTTCAAAGCAAAGAGAAAAGGAGATATACAAAGCTCAGCATACAGGTCACCGCACGCCACTCACATTTCTTATCATATACACTGGCCTAAACAATACCAAGAAACCTCCTCTCCTGTCTGCTCAATCCTCAATCACTTCCACAAAAGCAAGAAGTATAAAAATAAGGAAAATTAATGGTTACCGCTCGAACTAAGGGCTTCAGTGGTCCAGCCCCACAAACTCATCAACAGTTTCATATCGCCTTCGAATCCTAGCCTTAGAATAAGAAAAGCTGTTGATTCTTACCTGAAATAGTCAGCATTCCACTTCCCCACGGCCGGCCAATGAGAATACCGGCCTCGTATTACTACTGGGATATTTTTCGACACATAATCTCTATAGAACTGCAGAGGCTCTAAATCATTTGTTTCTGCTATGCTTTTGCCCAAATACAAATCTGGAATTAAAAAAATAAGTTAATCTCAATCGCAAACATTACAATACTGTACGTGTGGCGATTTTAAGCTTTAATATTTCTATTTACCTGATGATTCTTCATTTAAAATTTCATATGCTGTATTGAGAGTATTATTCATGGTTTCTTTAAATGTTTTAGAGATTTTCATTAACTTTTTTTGTGACAATTTGAAATAATTTGATTAAAATATTTTTGTAAACAAAACATAACCTTAATGTTTTTGAATTTGACATAATAACATCTTATTATGCATGATTTTTTTTTTTTTTTTTTTCGTTTACCCCGAAGGGAAGGCTAAAGTCTTTCGACCATATTGCCTAGTCTTACGTCCAAGTATTTTCTTACGTGATAAGTTTTATACAATAATGTCTTTCGTATTTCATTTTTCAGTTTTCATAAACTGTATAATATTAAGTCCATCCATTTTTCTTCATATTAGTCTCATATTTTCATTCATATTTCTCCATTTTTGTCAAATCAGTAATTAAACGTTATGTCAAGTCAAATTGGTTTGACGTTTATATGTCAAATTTTAGCTAGTAAGCTAAACTGAAAAGTACTGAAAACTCCTTTTTGGAAAAAAAAACATAACCTAAAAATACTACGATAAGCGATAACGTTTTATACATCAATACATCTAGAGGTAAAAATATATTATACAATAAAATTAAAATAGGTAGATAGAAAAAACACTAAATGTAACCTAGATATCATTTACAGTCTCTGTTATAAATTTGTACAAATATATATACGTTGAGGCATTCATAAGTAGCTCCTGAATGCATTGCGGGACCTTATCAGGTTTTCCATAAACTTTTAGAAGCTCATCCGACAACACAAGGCGCTGAATGTTGAAAGACGAACACTCAAAAAAGATATGATGCAAAGATTGAACTTTTTGCGATTGACAGTACTCACAATAAGGAGAGTTGACCATTTTAAGACGATGAAGATGATAATTTAGACGACAATGACCAAAACGCATACGACAAATAAATGAATAAAACTTTCTGTTTATAAAATTACTATTTCTGCAAAACCAAGGTGTGGTGTTTATTTGTTTATCTAGATAGGCATACCAAGTGCCTTTATTTTCGATTTGTGTGGTCTGGTATGAATGTCTCCCCCACGATTGACACATACGCTGTCTTAAGAGACTAACAGCGTCTGTATGCGGTATAGAAACACTCATATCAGCGTCGACATTTGGAATTAATTCACCCAGATCAACTATTTTTTTAGCCAGATAATCAGCCTTTTCATTTCCTGCAACACCAATGTGCGAAGGCACCCAAACAAAACTAACTTCAATATTAGAATGAGACAATTCAATCCATAGCTCTTTTATCACATAAATTATGTAGTTGGTGTTAGCATGTAATTTATTATTAGCTAGATTTTTTAAAACACTCATGCTATCACTTACCACAACCCACTTGCTGTGACCTGAATTGCAATTTTTTATATGTTTCAAAGCACTCAGAATAGCAACAGCTTCAGCTGTAAAAACACTAGCATTTTTATCAATTTTTCGACCAAGGCCTATATTTGAGGTTGGCTCATAAATGGCAAAAGATACTGCATTATCATTTTTGGAACCATCACTATACACAAATTTATGATTTGACCACTCTGACAACATTGCATTTACTTCCTCTTTTGAGGACAGGTCCTTTTTATTTTTTATAATTATATTTATGTCTGGAAATTTTGCAATAAAAGCTCCGTGGTAACAAGGCAGAATATGAGATGATTGATGAATATTTATATTTTTAATAAAATGTATGAAACTATGAATATCCTGTAACATGTAAAATGACTTTTTATCTAATCTAGCATTGAAATGCAACAGATTGGCCAAGAGACTATTGTTAGAAACACTAAAAAGTTTTAATATAAATCTTTCTTTCAAATAGTCAAACCGGATTCTTAAAGGTGGGATGTTACATTCAATCTGCATTGCATTTATAGGAGTACTTCTGAATGCCCCAGTTATAACACGTAAGCATTTGTTTTGCAGAACATCTAAACTATTTACAATTCTGGTATCAGCAGCAAAACAGTAAAAACCATATTCACAATGGCTACGAACCAAAGACTTATACAGCAATAGCAAAATTTTGGGATCTGCACCCCAGTATGAACCAGCCAAAGATTTCAATATATTGTAACTTTTATTTGCTTTGCTAATTATATGTTTGGTATAATTGTTCCAGGTTAAATTATATGACAAAAGAACCCCTAAAAATTTGACTTCCTGTGAATTGGGCAATGCAATATTGTTATATTGCACGGGAGGCATATTATGACACTGTTTACCAAACACAACCACTTTAGACTTTGATGGATTGACATTAAGATCAAGGTAAGAGAAATATTTACACAGATTTGACAAGGCATCATTGACTATTTGAACAACCTGTGATAAGTTGGCTCCAGAAGCATAAACAACTAAGTCATCTGCAAATTGTAAATTTTTTACTTGAGACCCTAAAATTAAATTTAAACTACGTATATACAATATAAATAATAAAGGTGATAAAATACCTCCTTGACAAACTCCTTTTGAAGCAAGTCTAGGACCATAAAGATGTCTATTAAATTTAGCAAATACTTTTCTATTACTCAGAAAATTTCTGACCCATATTATAATTTTTCCAGGGATACCTATTTGTAATAGTTCATGGCATAAAATATCTATATTTACACTATTGAAAGCCCCAGCCACATCAAAGAAAACTCCAACCAAATTATTATTTGCCAATAGAGAGGAATGTATATCAAGCTGCAATTGACAAACACTTTCCCTAGCAGAACGATTTCTACGAAAACCAAATTGATTAGAAGGCAGAATATGATATTTTTCAACATAAAATTCTAAACGCTGCTTCAACAATTGCTCGAATAGTTTACCAACACAAGAAGTAAGTGCTATGGGACGATAGGAATCTGGACATAATTTGGATTTTTCTGGTTTCAAAATTGGTACAAGACAATCCACTTTCCACTCTTCAGGTATAATATTATTTTCCCATAACATATTCAGGACTTTAAGGAATGTTTTTAAACCAGTAATGCTAAGTTTTTTAAATAATATGTATGGCATTCCATCAAGACCATAAGTAGTGTCTCTTCGAGAGGAGATGGCAGATATTAATTCACTGATTGTAAAAGGATTAAGTAGAAAACTATGACTGGAGTTAGTATTATTATTAAACAAAGAACTTGGGGCTTGTGTAACAAAATCCGGAGTATATTTCTTCAAAAAATCCAAAATCCATGCGTCGTTTTCATGACTATTAAAATTATATGTTTTGTTATATTTACGCATGAATTTCCATATGACGGATATTGGCGTGCATCTGTTGAAAGTTTCACATAGAGACATCCAACTTTTTTGACGTTCTGTTTTTATAATTAATTTTTTTAAAGCTCGAAGTTTTTTGAATTGGATATATGTCTCTTCTGATGGGTTATTTTTAAAGTTTATGTAAGACGTTTTGAAATTTGATACAGCCTCTGTACACTTCTGATTCCACCAAGGAAGGGAAGTTCTTCTAATCCTATTTGTAGGACATGAATGATTGCTGGTATTTTTATTGACCTTACAATTTGGTATGGAATTAGCAGCAGCTGTACGTAAAATTGTACAAAAATTATGATAAGAATCAAGAGGATATATATTAACTGTTTCGAAATCAACTAATAATTCATCCACATTATTACTATACATTTGCCAATCTACCATTTTGTAATTTGAATAGGTGGGCAAATGTTCAGTACCTGAACAATTTCCACAAAAATCATTATTTTGACTATTACTAATCACTACTTTTATAATTGCAGGGATGTGATAACTACTACCCAGAGGACTATCATGTACTTGCCACTCACAATTAAGTGCCAATGATGAAGAAACCAAAGACAAATCCAGTGCATTAGGACGCCATGTTAGAGAGCCAATAGTTGTTGCCTGACCATTATTAAGCAAAATTAAATTGTTTTCTTCAATGACTTCCAAGACAATTCGACCACGTGGAGAGTCAGAACCACAACCCCAAGATGTGTGATGAGCATTAAAGTCCCCAGCAAATATAAAAGGACCAGGGATAGACTTAACCAATGTATCAAATTTATCCATAGTGAAAGCTGGATTAGAATTTAAAGGACTGTAGAAACTGACAATACTCATCTCCTTATTATTAACTGTGATTTTTACACAAATATTTTGTAAAGAATTGTCAAAATAAGTGTTAATTTTATTATAAATAATACTTTTATGAATTATTATGGCAACTCCGTTGTGTTTGTTACCACAATCATTCCGTTCAATATTGTAATTTTTAATTTTAAAATTTTGATCCGATTTGAACCATGTTTCACTAATTATTGCAATGTGAATATTGTGTGTATAGAGGAAATTGGTAAATATATGTTTGTTGCTATTAAGACTTTGTGCATTCCATTGCATTATGTTTAAATTTGATTTAATATCCATTATGAAGGTGAAGAAATTTTAGTACTTAAAGTTTTTTTTAAAACCTCTTTAATTGATGATGTGTTTATAGGGACATCTTTATTGCTAACTATTTTGGTAATTGTCTCTACTAAAATATTTATAAATTTATCAGATTTCATTAAATTATTAATCTGTACATCTAAATTTTTTGCTGTTAAAGCTGGAAAAGCGTTAATATTAAAAAGATCAGAGTATGTGGAACTTCTTGACTTTATTTTGTTTTCTTCTATTTTTTGTTTTTTTAAAGGACAAGATGAGGAGATAGCTATGTGGTCGCCCTTGCAGTTTGCACACTTAGCATCCTTTGGGTCAACCTGACAATTCTTAAAATTATGAGTTAATGTACAAATTGAGCAAACCTCGGTGTTGCGACAAAATTTAGCGATATGTCCATATCGAAGGCACTTTAGACATTGCTTAACAGGTGGAATATATTTGCTTACCTCGTGGCGCCATGAGTCTAAATATATATAGGGAGGAAGAATGGTGGAGGCGAAGGTAACAGCAACTGCCTGTGTTGGGACAAATTCAACACCGCCGAAACCCTTTACCCTGCGCATGAAGCGCCTGACCTGTATTACGTTTTTGGAGCTGCCGATCAATGAAAATATTTCTTTATTGGCCATGTCGACAGGGACTGCAGTGAGAACCCCAGTTACCTCTGTGTCTGCAGCAGGGATGGATGCTTTTAGTGTTAACTGATCTAATAATTTTTTATTTTTAATAAACATATTTGCGTTGTTTGGCAAATCAAACGTGATGCCAACCTTATATTTATTAATTGAACGCAAATGCATAACTCCTGAAACTCCATGCTCACGTATTCCTTTAGATAAAGCCATACGATCCCTATCACTAAATGGTTTATTTTCTTCTACGTGATTTAAGAATACAACCAACTCTTTTTGGTTAGTATCTTCAGGGTAGCTGCGTGTGTATCCCTTTACCTTAAAAATTTTATACTTTTCTTTCGGGTCCTTGTCTGCAATAGTTTCCCTAAAAGAAAAACAAGTTACCGCCGATTCCGCTGAGTCAGAATCAGTGGATAATACCTGCTGGGGATCCGGAGGCGGATCCCCCTCCTTCCTTTTTCTCTTCTTAACCATTATTTACATTATTTATACTAACTTACACTAAAAACTAAGTATTAATAAATATTTACAAAGATATTGTGAAAAAAAGCCAAATAAAAAATTTTTAAATCAAAAAGCGCGCCTTCACTCTACAACGTTTTCCCGCCTTTTTTCCTTATTATGCATGACATGACACTGACAAGTTTTGACATAAACAGTGCCGCGTTCAATGCATGGCATCAATAAATTGTTGTTCATTATTGCCATCGACACGATAAAGAGAAAAATATATCCAGTACTCAGTTTTTGAAAACATCACATCTATCGAGTCCGCTAGAACTATTTCTAAAATAAAACCTAGCCCGCCCGCTGCCCCTATTATTTTGGTGCCTGTCATCGGCCAAAAATCAGCTGTCACAAAAATGTAAACGTCATTCAAAATACAGAATACGTCAAATTAAAGTAAACAGAATGTTGATCTACTTTTCCAAATATTTTTATTAATTTTAAATAATGCTAGGTAATCTGAAGGATTTTATTTCTGTTGTACAAGATGGGATAACATCTAACAACAACATAAGGCAGACGCTACAAGAAGTGCAGAAGGTGACAAATATATTCAAAGACAGGCAAAAAGTGTCTCATGACCACGAAAGCAAAGTTAACTACGGTGCTGGTGGAGCTTTATTGGAGAAATATCAAGACGAATGGGCTAAAATTCACGAAAACGCCGATATAAATGCTAAGGCAGCTGACGAAGTAGATAAATTAATCGTAGAGTTACACGAAACAGCTAAAAAACGGTTACAAAGTGCGAACGAATGTGCGTATAACTTGTCGTTTATTCCTAACTTAACTGCTTCCGTGGCGCAATGTATGGATAGTCTGAAGAATGTGGAGGCGCTGATGAAGTCTGTGGAGGAGGAGCTAGTGGAATTCGAGGATATTGTTGAGAGAAGCAAGATGGAAAATTGGAAACTAGATCACCACTACCATCTTACTGTGTATAAAGAGAAGAAAATGGGTATGCTATTTAAAACTCCTATTTTTCTACCTCTTAGATAGTGTACAGTTGAACCAGTTAATAAGTATACATTTTGCAATGTGTGAGTGAAGTCATAGTTATTAGCACACACACTAAGTAAAACGAGTGAACTATGTTTCTAATAGTGTGCGTTATGTGCGTATAAGTCAAAACTGGCCTACCGCAGGCCGACTTTACATGACGCACTCATCGGTAACTTTTATTAATATTGTGTGGGTATACGTATTAAACATACACGGGTAAAAAATCAAGAAACGGGCTCACAGTGAAGGAATATGACCCAATATTTTAGATATGTCTAATAGAACATCCGTGGCAGAGTGGTGTAAGCGCTTGACATAGTTATTAGTCTACGCTCGGTGTCGTGAGTTCGATCCCCAGTGAGGGATTCAGTTTTACTGTTTTTTACCTTTTTTTACTTTTTGTTTTATAAAATTAAGTTTGTGACCAATAAAATCACGTAAACAAAAAAGTAGAAAGGTAATTACTTAAATAAAAACAATAAAATAATTTGTTTTATTTTTATTTATTAGTTAGACAATTTATTTGTTGCTTAAGAGGCCTTGTACAGACAAGACTTGCGGAACTTTAGGCAATTTCGGTGCGATGCTATGTTTGTGTGCAGCGATAACACCGACGAACGCACACACGGGCATTTCGAGCGTTGAACTACGGTTGAAAAATTTGATCATTTAGACGATTATTATTTTAGGTGACATAATTTTATAGTAAGTAAGTACACGCGTACTACGGCTTTGAAAAAAGTCTGGAATGTGTGTTGTGTATAGGTACAGTATATCGTTAAACATAAAAATGGTTCAATTTGGTGTTAAATGAATAAAAATCAAAAATTATGATATCTATTTTAATCACAGATTTTAATATTTGTTGTAAATTGGTTGTGAAAGCACTTTAACACGTCAAAAATAAATAATGTTTCCGTCTCTTTTTAACCGACTTCTAAAAAGTAAGTAGGTTCTCTATTCGTATGTTTTTTTTTAATGTGTATCCGCGCATATCTCCGACAGTGTGGACAGATTTTCAAAATTATTTTTTTTGTTTGAAAAGGTATATTCCCAAGGTGGTCCCATTGTCACCAAGTCAGTTTCTGATGATGGGAACTCTGAGAAATTGAGGGCAACCCTCGAATATCAAAGGCGCACATAACATTTTCCATACATTTACAGAAGCTGTTCAAGTATTTGCGTCTGATAATCATAATTTCATGTGGCTGCGCTGATGACGGAAGGTGCAACTCCTCAACTGACTCAGGACTTGAAAGAAAATTCCTTCAAAATTATACGTACTTATGGATCGATAGTTGTATTCTTTCAGGCTATTAGGTTGAACTGATGATATACGGTAAATCTCATTAACCGACTTAAAAAAAGGAGGTTCTCAATTCGTCGGCTAGGAAAATTTTAGGTTTCTCCGTCATGGGTGTCGTTTTCATGGTTTTTGGGGTTGCTGATTACGAAAATGAGGTCAAAATGAAAATCCAAGATGGCGGTCAGGAATTTTTTTGGTTTTTCCGTCCTGGGTGTCGTTTTCATGGTTTTTGGGGTCGCTGATTACGAAAATGAGGTCAAAATGAAAATCCAAGATGGCGCTGACGAAATTTTTTGGTTTTTCCGTCATGGGTGTCGTTTTCATGGTTTTTGGGGTAGCTGATTACGAAAATGAGGTCCAAATGAAAATTCAAGATGGCGGTCAGGATTTTTTTTTGTGTTTTCCGTCATTGGTGTCGTTTTCATAGTTTTTGGGGTCGCTGATTACAAAAATGAATTCAAAATGAAAATCCAAGATGGCGGCCAGGAATATTTTTGGTTTTTCCGACATGGGTGTCGTTTTCATGGTTTTCGGGGTCGCTGATTACGAAAATGAGGTCAAAATGAAAATCCAAGATGGCGGTCAGGAAATTTTTTGGTTTTTCCGTCATGGGTGTCGCTGTCGTTTTCATGGTTTTTGGGGTAGCTGATTACGAAAATGAGGTCAAAATGAAAATTCAAGATGGCGGTAAGAAATTTTTTTGTGTTTTCCGTCATTGGTGACGTTTTCATGGTTTTCGGGGTCGCTGATTACGAAAATGAGCTCAAAATTTAGTAATACATAAAATGGGTTTGTTAAACATGAAATCGAAATAAATATTAATAAGTTATACTAGACAAAATGTAAAATAACATGAACAGGAAAAGAATGGAATTATAGGCATTGTCATTCAAATAGTCCGTTAGCCGTTATCACGTTTCCACCGGGCACCACGTGGTGGTGGACTGATTCCCAGCGTTTTTTTTTGGTTGTTTTTTTTTTCATTGATTTTTATACACAATGTTCAAATCAGATTTAAGTATTATACGTGATGAAGGGAAAAAAAAATTTGATTTTTTGTTAGCTTTTGTTTTTTTTATGGTTTTTTTAATTGATTTTTATACACAATTACCAAATTATTATACGTGATGAAGGAAAAAAAAAAAAAAATCATTTGATTTTTTGTTAGGTTTTGTGCTTTCGAGGTCAAGAATCTCGTGTCATGCTCTGCAGCAGAACCACTTTGCCTATAATACTTAAAACTTATAGGATAAAATGTAGATAATGTCTATATTATTGTAGTTTAATTTAAAAAAAATGTATATTGTCAGTTTCTTGGAAAACATCAATTCAAAGTGGCCATGCTGAAGAGCATACTCCCCAGCAGAACCACTTTAAAATAATGGGTATTTCACGCTGATTATGCACAGGTGTTAATAGAAACATAATGCATATTTATTGTATATCAAGATAACATCGTCAATTTTGGAAAAATATTTACAGAATAGTAGTTAAATGTAGATGAATTACAAGAATGCGCCTGCTATAATAAAAAATACAGGATACAATGTAGATAATGTCTATATTTGTGTAGCTTAATATCAAAATTTGTATATTGTTCGTTTCTTGGGAAACATCAATTCAAAGTGGCCATGCTGAAGAGCATACTCCCCAGCAGAACCACTTTAAAATAACGGTTATTTCACGCTGATTATGCACAGGTCTTATTATAAACAAATGTATATTTATTGTATATTAAGATAACATCTACAATTTTAGATAAATACTTACTTATTGATTTTAGTAACATATAAATGTTTTATCGGAATGCGCCTGCCATGAATTCTTAGCAAATAACATGATTAATAGATTCATACATATTAATATTTCTTTACGACAATTAAATTAATAAATGGTAGGTATATCAAGGAAATGAATTCATAAGGTATAAAGATTAAGAAAAAACAGACAAAAAAGTAAATAGCATTTGTTTTATTTTTAAGTAAGTACATATTTCATTTCATTTCATTTATTTTCATTTATTTATTTTGTAAAACATAGGTAAGTATTACAGATAGTCTTTGTTAAAATGAGCACTATGTTTTGCCATTAGATGGCGTACAAAATTACATTAACATATTAATTACGTATAATTTAAAGTGGCATGTCAACAGATCACAATAAAAATAATTCAAAATAATATATGTCAAGTAGGTACAATAGGAAATAAAAATAAAATAAAAAATATGTCAGTAAATAGGTCATCACAATTTGAAATAATTACAAAATTAACACAGTCGTTACTCAGTCAATAAAATCATAAATGACTAACCAGCAAGTCGGAATCGTCATACCTCCGTTTATCCGAAGTAAACTCAGTGATGGAGTAGTAACATCTATCTAATAGAAATTTAAATAAAGACCTCTTAAAGGAACCTAGACTCTCTTTATTTCTAATAGCTGCTGGTATATTGTTGTATATTTTTGGGGCCATTCCTAGCACACTTTTCCCGAAAAATGCGGTTTTATGAGAATTAACATGAATGGTATTCTGATAACGTTGAGAACGTAGTTTTTCATATAAATGTAGGTTACAGCGAACAAACACGATATAAAATCATCATCTGCCTAGCTTTTTCCCAACTATGTTGAGATCGGCTTTCAGTTTTACCGGATACAGCTGAGTAGCAGTATTTTACATGGAGCGACTGCCTATCAGACCTCCACAACCCAGTTCATACTGGGTAATACGATACCCTTTGGTAAGACTGGTTGTCAGACTTTCAGGTCACTGACTACCTGTAACGACTGCCAAAGATCCATATATTATGAGATCTATATTTATGTACTTACTTAAAAATAAAACAAATTCTATTTACATTTTTGTCTGTTTTTTCCTAATCTTTATACCTTATCAATTCATTTTCTTGATATACCTACCATTTATTAATTTAATTGTCGTAAAGAAATATTAATATGTATGAATCTATTAATCATGTTATTTGCTAAGAATTCATGGCAGGCGCATTCCGATAAAACATTTATATGTTACTAGCTGACCCGGCAAACGTTGTTTTGCCATATAAATAATTTCAGAAAAAAAAAAAGATGAAAAATAGATGTTGGCCGATTCTCATAGATACCGGATAAGCACAAAAAATTTCATCAAAATCGGTCAAGCCGTTTCGGAGGAGTTTGGCATCGAAAACTGTGACACGAGAATTTTATATATTAGACTAAAATCAATAAGTAAGTATTTATCTAAAATTGTAGATGTTATCTTAATATACAATAAATATACATTTGTTTATAATAAGACCTGTGCATAATCAGCATGAAATAACCGTTATTTTAAAGTGGTTCTGCTGGGGAGTATGCTCTTCAGCATGGCCACTTTGAATTGATGTTTCCCAAGAAACGAACAATATACAAATTTTGATATTAAGCTACACAAATATAAACATTATCTACATTGTATCCTATATTTTTTATTATAGCAGGCGCATTCTTGTAATTCATCTACATTTAACTACTATTCTGTAAATATTTTTCTAAAATTGACGATGTTATCTTGATTTACAATAAATATGCATTATGTTTCTAGTAGGACCTGTGCATAATCAGCGTGAAATATCTATTATTTTAAAGTGGTTCTGCTGGGGAGTATACTCTTCAGCATGGCCACTTTGAGTTGATGTTTTCCAAGAAACTAACAATATACATTTTTTTTTAAATTAACCTACAATAATATAGACATTATCTACATTTTATCCTATAGGTTTTAAGTATTATAGGCAAAGTGGTTCTGCTGCAGAGCATGACACAGAATCTCGATCACGCCTGAAGGAATGCTGGCTTAATTTGTAAAAAAAAAGGTCATTGGCAGTATGCATTATCAGTATGTAGAATTGTAGACTTTGACCCCAGATAGATATGATTATTTCTTTTAAATTTTTATGCATTTTAGTTTTTTACGTTTAATCATTTTGTTTGTTTCGTATTTTTTTTAATGTATTTTTTTAATCATATTTGTTGGAATTCAAAATTATGAGCAATGGCCGGTAAGTAATCTGGGAGTGGTCTCTCCTCAAATGATTCAACTAAATCGTTCAATCTTGCTGATGTTTGCCTATATCTTGGCCGACTAGTTGGGTGTGATCCACGAGACAAAATTTGCTCCAGTTTCAGCTCTGTCAGGCTTTGCTGCCGACTAAGTTCATCCAAAAACTTCCATATAGATGGGTGTTAGGGACTCTGAGATCTATTTCACTAGACTCAGCCTAAAGACTGGAATGATCGTAGAATGTCCGTAGTGGACTGTATGATTTGTATTTACGTGGACAAGGAGACACCACGAGACCAAACTGTGGCCTCCCACAAGAATAAAAACACTGTTTTATATAGAATAGAAAAATAAAGGATTTATTTAACTTACTTAGTACTTATTTACACCTAAAGATGTTACTAGTAGGAGAGATCACTGTCGACTGTAATCGCAGTACAAAACCTTGCGTCTTATATACTATTACACCTTGACGCAGCTAGCGGCAAGGTGCATGGCGTTTCCCGCGCAAATATCCAATAGAAACGCCAGTATTAAAGTGACCGTTGGGCCAGATTCCTATTGGATAAAATTAAGGCTTTCTTATTGGATTAGAATACAGCCTTTTAAATTGCCCAATCACAAACATTATAAAATTTTTAATGTGGGACATTGTCATAGTACGAGTGGAATTTTCCATAACTTTCGTACCTATTCTCGACAGACTTTAAAATACATAGGTTCGTTAAGTAAAACTTATGTTATACATTTATAGAACTTAAAGAATTGAAGTTAGTCTGATTTTAGGGTTCTGTTTACATTACTATTAGCTAACTTTTACTGTTTATTCTTAAGTTAAGTTACATTACACTCGTTAAGCTTTAATTATTGAAGTCTCTTATATACTTATTATATACTTATTCTAGGCATTCAATATATAGCTAATCTACTTAATCTAGTTTATTATTGATTAAGATTCTATAAGTTTGGCGTCCGTAACAATGGGTGATGAGCTCCTCCTCCGACAAGTCATTGAGAATAATCAATGACTTGTCGGAGGAGGCCAGAATGCACAATATAAAACTGAGATTCGACCAGTTCGTCAAAAGCGTTTATAACTTGTTCTGATTGAAAATACGCTAAAGCACATAATTGGCGAATATGCAATGCGTAATCAGGGGTGTGTAGTGTACTCAGTTTTCAATTTTCGTAATCAGCGAACCCGAAAACCATGAAAACGACACCCATGACGGAAAAACCAAAGATTTTCGTCGGCGCCATCTTGAATTTTCATTTTGGCTTCATTTTCGTAATCAGCGACCCCAAAAACCATGTAAACGACACCCATGACGGAAAAACCAAAAATTTTCGTCGGCGCCATCTTGATTTTCATTTTGACCTCATTTTCGTAATCAGCGACCCCAAAAACCATGAAAACGACACCCATGACGGAAAAACCAAAAAAATTTGTAGCTGCTATCTTGGATTTTCATTTTGACTTCATTTTCGTAATCAGCGACCCCAAAAACCATGAAAACGACACCCATGACGGAAAAATCAAAAATTTTCGTCGGCGCCGTCTTGGATTTTCATTTTGATCTCATTTTTGTAATCAGCGACCTCAAAAACAATGAAAACGACACCCATGACGGAAAAACCAAAAATTTTACTGGCCGCCATCTTGGATTTTCATTTTGGCTTCATTTTCGTAATCAGCAACCCCGAAAACCATGAAAACGACACCCATGACGGAAAAACCAAAAATTTTACTGGCCGCCATCTTGGATTTTCATTTTGACCTCATTTTCGTAATCAGCAACCCCAAAAACCATGAAAACGACACCCATGACGGAAAAATCAAAAATTTTCGTCGGCGCCGTCTTGGATTTTCATTTTGATCTCATTTTTGTAATCAGCGACCTCAAAAACAATGAAAACGACACCCATGACGGAAAAACCAAAAATTTTACTGGCCGCCATCTTGGATTTTCATTTTGGCTTCATTTTCGTAATCAGCAACCCCGAAAACCATGAAAACGACACCCATGACGGAAAAACCAAAAATTTTCCTGGCCGCCATCTTGAATTTTCATTTCGACCTCATTTTTGTAATCAGCGACCCCAAAAACCGTGAAAACGACACCCATGACGGAAAAACCTAAAATTTTCCTAGCCGACGAATTGAGAACCTCCTTTTTTTTAAGTCGGTTAATGAGATTTACCGTCTATCATGAGTTCAACCTAATAGCCTGAAAGAATACAACTATCGATCCATAAGTACGTATAATTTTGAAGGAATTTTCTTTCAAATCCTGACCGTTGAGGAGTTGCACCTTCCGTCATCAGCGCAGCCACATGAAATTATGATTATCAGACGCAAATACTTGAACAGCTTCTGAAAATGTATGGAAAACGTTAAGTGCGCCTATGATATTCGAGGGTTGCCCTCAATTTCTCAGAGTTCCCATCATCAGAAACTGACTTGGTGACAATGGGACTACCTCGGGAGTATACCCTTCCCAAGACAAAAAGAATTTTGAAAATCAGTCCACAATTGACGGAGATATTCGCAGACATACAAACACGAATATAGAACCTCCTCTTTTTTGGAGGTCGGTTAAAAATATATATCGAAGTACAATCGACAACAACAATCGATCGTGAAATTCGACTTCGATCAGAAGATGAAAAAAAATTTAGAAATCTTTACAAATTAGCAAAAAAAACATGCTTGATCAAAATTAATAAGTGTATCAAATTGTGGTAATCGGCTTACAATCTCGAAAATATGTTTACGAACTACACGGGAGCGTTTGTGACACAAAGCGATACGTCCGTCCTCTGGCAGTGGCCGATTCGTACTGGCGAGATAGAGTTTGCGCGGTCGATAATATAGTTAACTTTGGATTCAATTTACGAAATGAAATCATAGATTATTGATAAAATAAAAATACGATTCTATTAGAAGGTTACCTTAAAATTAATACGTAGTTTTTGAATTTTCTCTAAAGTGATTCTAAGGTATACAAAAAAAATCTTATTTATCGAGACATTTTGTAAAAATTGCGATGTTTTAACATTTTTTTTCTGCAATTTTTTGTATTGAAGTCGAAAATGTGACTCCTTGGTACTCCAGTAGACCATATGGTGATGTTATTTATATTTTTTTTAATGTTTAGAATCGTTTGTAGTGTTATGTTCGGCTAAGCCAAACGTAACTCGATCGGTATTTTTGCGGAAAAGGGCTTTTGAATACGGGTGATTGCCATTAATATAAACATTATTTTGAAAATTCTGGTCCACTGTCCGCCAGAAAAAGAACTCGTCTCTTATAATAGCCAAAAGGAAGCTTCAAATTCTTCATAGATTTCCCACACCAACCGATCAAAATTGATCAAAATGAGATGATTTCGTGGAAGGAGCCTTAAGGATGGACGTAAATAATTTATTGAAGTAGGGTGGTATCTAAATTGAATCGAAAGTAAAATTAGCTGGGAAGTGAATCAACATGTTAGATAGTAAGAAATTATTGCAACTTCTATCTGCATAACAATAACATCACTTCACCAGACTTTTAACAATACGAATTGTTGTTTAAAACAGAGGAATCAGCAAGTTGTATAAATAACAAATAAAAATAACGCTAAGTTTTACATTTGTTCACACAAACATGAACATTATGTATATAACGATAAGGTTCACAATCGTTTAATATTTAAAATAAATTCTACTAATTTAGTTAATACATTCATTATAATAATTTATCTTTCACCACCTTTTCTCCATAATATTTCACGCCCATCCTTATTCAACTTAAAAGTTTTTTCGTCGCTACAAATCACCACATTGTTCTTCCAATCAAAATTAAAATAATTATGACCTAGCGAACTGTAGTCGGCGTCGTCGATGCGCAGTGGACAGTAAAATCTTCCGCGCTGGCTTGCTGCAACGTGAACCAGCAGAACGCAGATGATTTCTCACCGTTTGTAAGCACACATTGTGTGCTGTAGCTGTGACGCGTGTTGGCAATCTGAATGAACTAGCTTTGTGCTTTGCCACGATGTCATGGTGTCGAGCTGATGAATTCGCTTTTGATTTTGGCCCACGTCGAAGATTTTCCACGTCTCTAGAATCCGCATATCGGTGGACCCATAATTGCTCGGTTCTTCTCTGTGAATATAAAACAAAACAGTATTTAAAATACCTACTTCTACTAAAATACTTATGATATTAGTTATTTTATAGTGAATAGTAATATTTATGTATACTTAAAAAATAAAATTATGCTTTCATATAGGTATATATAATTAATGTTATTTATATACAATAATTATATAAAACACTTTTAAATATATACCTATTATATACCTTAAACTATATATACCTCTATTAGCAAACAAAATGGGCTATTATAACAATGGCTAATGCACTTTACTTAACTTAATGTATACCTATCTATTAAATGATGAAATAATATTAATTTGGTTTATATGACTAACTAACTTAATTATAACTATATATACCATATATAAACTATAATACATACACACTTCTATATAGGTACACCAAATTAATATTATTTATTTTCAATAATCATATGCATATATACACTACAAGTTAAAATACATATAGATATGGTTTAAATATACATTAGTAAACAAAAATGGGCTATTATAACAATGTTAATGCACTAAAGTTACGTTAATTTTATTAATTCCTACGTAAACATAAAAGTTATAGTTGTTACTTACCGATATCATTAAGCGCCTTGCAATTTCACTAATAAATAAGGTTTGCTCATGCAAAAGAACGATTTCTGCCTTTTTAACGTTGTTTAATGATGCATGTTTGGATTCACAGAAATAAATTACAAACGAATATATCTAGAGTAATTCTGTGTTATCAATGAACTAAGTAATGCAAATAATCGTAGATTGACCACTAAGACTGCAATTTTTTTATAAATGAAGGTGTTTGAAAACAATTTTATTTTTAAATTGTCGGTAGTTAGTTTATAAGCAGCCGAAATAAAATGGACTGAGAGTGTCGTAGTTCTCAAACGTTGCAAACTTCATAACTCATCCATGAACGGGATTGAATCGTTAAAGATTCTACTTTAAATAATGTTTTAACAAAATAATGATTACAAAAAGAAAAGCAGCACCCGTGGTTTGATCTTACGACTCCTCGTTCGTTAACCAAAGGTGTTAACTATTGTGCCAAGATTGCTATAGTTGCTATAGCGAAATATTATATCTGATTCAGTGACAAATGAATGATTACTATATATTGGTATATGGTATTGTTGATGTGCCGCACGCACACTAATAAAGACAGAGCTCGCTTGCTTTACTCAGTGTTTGTGTGGCATAACTATTTCACACATGTAAAGTGTAAACTCATTAGCTAGTGTGCGTGATGTATACTTAATAACTGTGCAGACTGTACCTACCATCAACTCTTGGAAGTATTCTGATAATATTTGTTTTTATTACTTAAATGATTTTCCTCTGGCCTACATACTTATATCACAAGTGCAGAAGGAATTTTGATAAGAATTTGGCCTTGTGACTTTTGTTGTATCAAATTTTATACTGGTACTTTAGATTGTTTGATTTATTTGAATGGAGGAAACAAAAAGTCTAAAGAAGTTTATTTTGATTGAGTATGGGTCATCTTAGGGGCGGAGTTTGAGTATGTATTGTAGCAGCTTTTATATCATAACAGGGCAATAAAATAGCCAAGAAGGTTTACTTTTCACCATATTTTTTTTTCCTTTGCCTCTTTAATTTATGTAGGTTGTAGTTATTTTAGCCTGTAGCTCCTCCAACATGCGACAGATGTAGCCAGCCGTTTAATTTTCTGGTTGCCGTGTGACCTACAATGTCTGTTTCGATTGCTCAGACAGTGTTGTAGAAGTAAAATGAAGAAACCAACCTCGGATATGATTTTGAACCAAGGCTTATCATATTACCCAGAACTAACTGGCTTTCAAAGTCACATAGGTCAATATTCAGCTACATCCAATTAGGAGTGGAAGCTGATCAAAATGTAGTTGGGAAGGAGGTAGGCAGCAGATGATGATGACTACCTAGTTCTATCAAGAAAATTGTCCAAAGAATATCTATCAAATAATTATTTGAACCAACACTCAAAATCCTAAATTAATAATTCCAGTGGCACTAGAGGAAGTCCGGAACAAGCTAGCGAAGGAGAACAGTCAACGTAACTATGAGAGAGAGAGACAGCAACTGGCCGAGTACCAGGCTAGAAGAGAGCAGAGTTCAAACGCATTCCAACAAGATGTCGCCAAGTACTTAGCTAGCGGTACTGTGTCCACAAGTAAGTAGCAGATTCAATGCCACCTTCATACAGCCAAAGCCAACAAAGTCCTAAGTCATGTCTGTCTGTTCACGATTAACTCAAAAACGACTGCACCTATTTTAATGTTGTTTTCACCAATGGATAGAGTGGTTCTCGAGGAAAGTTTTGGTACCCATGTACATTGTCGAGTTCCGACATCCACGCGGGCGAAGCCGCGGGTATCTGCTAGTCGTTGAAAAAAATGACTGCAACTAATGTTGTTTCTTTCTACTATTCCAGGTCAGCCTTCAACACCAAAAATAACCCTAGAGCAAATCCAGCTAGATGATGACGGCACAGACCTGGAGAAGTTCCTCGACAGTTGATGAGATCAGGATGAGATCAGGCTCTCGGTGGAGGGCAGTGGTGTGATATCAGAGCTTGTACAATTTTATTAAGACTAATGCATTCTATTTTATATTCCAAAGTTTAATATAAATTAAGGACCGACCGAAGGTTCGGTTTCGGTTTCGGTTTCGGCTAGTTTCGGCCAAAAATTCTGGTTTCGGCCATAGTTTCGGTTTCGGCCAATAATTGGCCGAACCTTTCGGCCCGCCGAAACAAGATATACGTGAATTGTCGCGCATCATTCAGTTAACTTCGAGTGCCAGTTGAGTTCGCTAGCCGGCGCGAACGTGATGATTTAAGGTTGTGTGATTTTTCTCGCGCAAAAATTGGGTATTTGTTTTTACTTATAACTAATGATGATGTATTTTTATGGCATTCATTAGGGTCTTGTGCTCCAGTGTAAAATAAATAGGTTGTAAGTAGGTGTGTATCGAAAAGAATTCAATACATATTTTACTTGGTTCTGTTGGGTTATTCAGAATCAGTTATTCCCTAGAACTTATAAAATATGAATTTATGTAGAAATTAATTTAACACTTAAAAGATGTGTGAAGATACCTGTGATGTTTGATTCAAACATTACTATATTTGTTTGTAATTGTTGATGGATTAAATTTTGTACTTACGCGTATCGAACCGCCCCGTAGTTCCGATACACAACTATCTCCGGTGATTTAGGCACTTTACACATGGAGCAACTTAAGTTGAGGCAACTTAAGCAACTTTAAAAGTTTCCTGTAACTAGTTGATAGTTGCTACAACGTTTACGGTTGCAGCAATTTTATGGCAATTTGTGAGCAACTTTCATAACCGAGTTGCTCAATCTTAATCTTAAGTTAATCAATATTACGTCGTCGCCGTCTACGTTAACTTTAAAAATCGGTATAATATTTAACAGTTGCTAGTTGCGGCAATTGGCAACTAACTCAGTCATCGATTGCAGCAACTGAAAACTGCTGACGATTGCCGGAACTCGAAACACGAGTTGCTATGTGTGCGCAATCCAATTGAATTATAATATGTAAACAGCTAGTTGCCAGTTGCTGCAATAGTTGCTCCATGTGCAAAGCGCCTAAAACCTTAACTAATTAATATAATTTAAAAAGTTCGTAATGAAAATTATTTCTTAAAATATCATCTTTGAAAATAATATGATGTACTCTATTTGGTAAATAATTAGAAAAAAAGTTATATCGGCCAATAAGATTTTTTTTACTGTAAAGTTTCATATATTTTCTATTAGCGTGAATGGCCTTCAGTACTATTAGTCATGTCACGTTTTTACCTTTAGTATGCGAGGATCTTAGATTTGTTTTTTTTAAAATAACTAACAAATATAGTAATGTAAAAAATGTAGTGCTTATTTTTTTTAAAGTTTGACAAATATGTAGATAGCATTTTTTTTTAAATTCACATTATTAATTTTACAAATAAAGAGCTATTTTTGTTACCTACTTTAATTGTTGCATTTTTTTCCACGTGTTAACTGTGTATATATGCGTAAAAATACAATAGATTTTACATTCCATAAATATTTATTAAGTTTCGGTTTCGGTTTCGGTTTCGGCCGAAACTGGGACCAAGGCCGAAGGTTCGGTTACGGTTTCGGTTTCGGCTGAAAATCGTGTTTCGGTCGGACACTAATATAAATATTGTTGAATATTTTACTATTGCATTTTATTTTTCTGTAATGGCAATAATAGGCTCCAAATTCGGAAGATCAAAGGACGTGTGTTGGGATTTTTTGGTATTGCTATCATAATCAAAATTCTTTAGTTTGAACAATTCATAAACAATTTATTTTAATGTTAATACCTAAAGAATTTAATTTCTGTACTGTTAATCTTTTCTTTTAACTGAAATTATTTTTCTTATTCAATAATGAAGTCAAAAATACAAAAATATATATACAAAGCATTTATGACTAGTAAAAATAAGCACATTGCTAGAACAGCTCTAGCGAAACTACGCGGTTCGCGTCGTCCACGACATAGTTCGATACTGGTCTACGAGGGATCCCACAAAAACTCCAATCACAGCAATAATTATATCAAAAACTGACCCGACCACTAAGAGTTGACGGACGCATCATATAAATCAGTCAAAAATATATCTGTACGCCACAACACAATGAATTTACTAATACGACAAATAGCACTGGGTAAGCTTCGTCAGTGACCGGCCACGGATGCCGCAATTCTCTGCTCTTCAACTGTCAGTGGTGGGAGCGGTGTAAAGTGTAAAAATATATGAGTAGCAATCGTTTGGGTTAGCTGGACGCCGCACTGGTTGGCTGCGTCGCGTTTACATTGCTACGTCTTCCTCATGATCGGGTGGAGGTCCCCGCCGCCATGCGCAGACATCTTCACCTTCCCCGCGACGTGGTTCTTGATGCACGGCCCCGCGTCCTTCATGGACACGCCACCGTCCTCGATATCCTCGTCGGAGGAGAAGTCCGTCACACACAGCGTCAGGTGCCGCTTCTTGGGCGGGACCACGTGCAACGTCCACCGCACGTTGCCCTTGTGATTGCCCTTTAAATTCTCCCGAGCTTCGTAGTCTGTATCGGAGGCCGCTCGCTGGGACTCACTTTTTAAACTCCGCAAGATCTTACTCGGTCTATGGGTTTGCTCCTTTTTTTCCCCCCTCGGGGGGGTGTGGAAGTTTTTTAAATTCATTACACTGGACGTTTGCCCCTTGGAATTAAGGTCGGGAAAATTCTGGGAGTATATCACGACGCTGTCTACTGGTTTCTCTTTATGAAATTTTGCCGGCTGCTTACTTTTCGTATCACTTTCGGAGGGCGAGCTGGAGGCTCGCTTCTCCGCGGAGGTGCCACTGCTG
The DNA here is from genome assembly GCA_949316265.1 of Diarsia mendica. Lineage (NCBI taxonomy): Eukaryota > Metazoa > Arthropoda > Insecta > Lepidoptera > Noctuidae > Diarsia > Diarsia mendica. The sequence goes on along the minus strand of OX438898.1, from coordinate 12,801,874 downwards.
CAGCTTGTGTTACTGTTGCTCGTACTGTATTGCTCAACAGCTTGCTTTTCTAGCTCTCGAAACTTGGTGTCTATACTCTCATCGGACGCTTTGTACTGCTCGAGCGCTTGTTTCTCCAGTTCCTCGAATTTATGATCGACAGTCGGTGGACGCACCCTTGATCCAGGGAGCACAATCTTAGGACTTAATTTTAGGAGGCCAGGCGTCACTAATTTCTGTGCGAGTCTCACGACCGGAGTAAGTCCTATAGGAGCCGGTGCGCTCATACTGAGCACAGTGCTGTACAGGCGCTTCTTTCTCAGGCCGGTGTCCATGGCTGCTGCACTGGTGGACGGCAGCTGGCCATCAGTGACTACATTGTCTTGAGTAGTCGGACTTTCTGGCTTATCACTGAGAGGTGAGGTCTGCGGTTCAGCCAGAGGGACCACAGCCAGTTCGATAGTAATACTGCTGGTTTCCTTTTCTTCCGGAATCTCTACCGCCTTCTTGGCTTCGTCTGTCGCCGTCCGCTCGGGTGCCTTCGGTGAGGCGGGGGCGGAGGCCTGCACGTGCGTAAGCTGGAACCGGTGGTCGAGCCGCGGGGAGGGATGGTCGCGAGGCCACCACACGCCGTAGCAGCGCTCGGGGCCACGCGCTGGTCGCGGGCCGGTGGGTGCGTAGCGGCTCACGTTGGTGCCGCGGTAGGTAGGACAGAGCACTGCAGACGCGCGCATCACGGCCTGCACACTGGCCGACAGCCGGCCCATGGCACGCTGGCACTCCGTCAGCTGGGGAGGCCGCGGCGAATCGAACTGGAACTGACACATGGACCATTATAAAACTTTTGGTACCTACTGGTATACTGGTCGAATCGTGGAGTCTTCAAGTTACAGAGCGTACAGGAGATGGACCTACAGGTAGAACGTTTAGCGATATTCCTTAACGCTCTGAACATGGTTATGCATGTCTCGGTCTACTACTAAAACTTACTTTGCAGGTGGGGTCGCAGAAGAGTTGCGCAGGTACATCGAGGCAGTATGCGGGCGGCGGTGGAGCTAGTGCTGTCAACCGCCTCGGTTGGCGACGTCTGGCCCGCATCTTGCGCGAGACGGCCGGAGGGCTGGGGACCCGGGGCCCCTGCGTGTGCGGGGAGCCCCTCGACGTCTGGGCAGGGGCCCATAGCGCGCGTACGCTCAGCACTCTTGCCGCCAGTACCGCTTCTTCGCCTGCGGCTCGCGCCCCACTCGGGCCCCAGCGCTCGCTAGCTGCCGATCGGTGTCAATTAATTCTTCTACTCATAAGAGAAATAGACTTAGTGCTTAGTTAGACTCAGGTGAACAAAGCCCCACCTAGGTGACTAGGGCTAAGGTAGGGGAAACCTCTTCTCCATGACACTTTCGATTCAGGGCTACTTTGGACCATTGGTGATTAATTTTGTCAGGCTGCCCCGCTCAACCTTGTCACAATAAGAACATGCTCTTTCCAAGGAGTTCTGCCACGGACTGCTTTCGTCAAATCGAAAGGCATTGAGCGACGGTGAAGGAAAACATCGTGAGGAAACCGGCATGTCTTAGACACAAAAAAATTAAGGACATTTGTGACATCTTAGACATCTACCAATTTAAACCGCACTGGGCCCGCGTGGTGGATTAAAGCCCATCCCTCTCCTAGAGAAGAGACCTGAGTACATGGAGTGGGAATATTATAAGGTTGATGATGAGCGACGGAAGTGAATGCATGACTACACTAAGGCTAGTAAGATAAGATGGACGCACAAATCCTCGTCGGGCAGCATTCTGTACTGACGACGCCTTCGTGGGAACATGCTCCGCTCGGCTGACTCGTCTACCAGCTTGCGAAACCAATACTCCACCTGGACAACCAAGGTAGGTGTGTAATACCAAGTTATACGCCTTCTGTGGTGAAGTATATTCCGCGTAAGGAAAAGTCACATTTATCAGAAGCGACTGAGCCGAAAGCATCGAATTTTATAATTTGTTTTTTTTTTTCTTTATCGTGTGTGTAGTCTAACCTGATGTCAACTTCAAGAAATGGTATGCTACACATCTTTCTTTTTCTTAAGTGGGAGAGAAGGGGAAGGGAGTGGAATTTTGCGCTATCACTGATGTTATTCAGCACCACTGCCGCTAAGACCATACTCCTTTTGAAAAGAAACCTTTTTGCAGAGTGAGGATACCAACTCTTCCATAAAACGTTGGCATAATTAGCTTTAAAAGCATCTTAAGCCCTACCCTCTTGTGGGGCTGCGGGTTGTTCAAAAGAGATACCGCGGACACGGACACAAAGGGCTAAGAAGGAACATGGGTGGTTTTTAGTCAGTAGAAGTCTGACACTCCCTTCCGCTCCGCCCAGTTCGGGAGGAGTCATTTGTTGATTTCTCACACTCCAAAAACTCGGATCGTTACATCACTACCAAACAAAATTTTGTAGGTAGGTACCTCAGGCAGCATCCAGCATTCCGTGAGGTCAGAGTTTTCGCATCCCTGTCCGTTGTACCCTCGAACGTTTGTTCTTTCGTTCGTACTTGTATAACATTTCTCTCTTGAAAAAGAAAAAACATGCTAGATTAAAAACGCGGTTAAATTCAAACACAAAGATGAAACCGGCAGGCGCTATAGTCAGGTTCTGAAGAAAAGCAGTATTTCCAATAAGTTTTTGGGAGTAATATAACTCGGGAATTATGGTAATCAGATCATCCACTCCGAAGTCGAACTGTTTTTTTGCTTGGCATCTTGCGGGCGCCGCGCCGGGCCGCGCGCCCGCGCGTCGCGCAGACGACAAAAATGTTCGAATAGCAATATTTTTACCAGGTCAAAGACGCCAGTTTGCTACAGATTTCAAGATTCTGATGTTGGTCCTAAATCCTCTCGCTGCAAGCTTCAAACGTTAGGTAAGAACCGGCCAAGAGCGTGTCGGGCCACGCTCACTGTAGGGTTCCGTAGTTTCCCGTCCGTCACAATAAGTGTTCCCACATATGAGTTTAAAGGTGGGTATCCATTATGCAAAATGATTTTCCTAGAAAGTCCTCCTTATTTTATAAAGTTCTACTTTTCAGTTTTTTTTTCATATTTTCTAAACTTATGATTCAAAAGTTAGGGGGGGGGGACATTGTTTTTTTACTTTTGGAGCGATTATTTCCGAAATTATAGACATTAACAAGAAAATATTTTAGTAAACCCCTTTTCATTTTTAAATACCTTTCCAACAATATATCACACGTTAGGGTTGAAATAAAAAAAAAACACTTCCCACTGTACATATTACAATAATAAACCCTAATAAAACATTTTTTTAAAAGTGGTACACCACAAGAATATTTAGAAGTGGTACAGCCGGAGATTTATGATGGTCATGATTCTTACTCAATAATGTTCTCAGATAGTATAGGCAGAGGTGTAGGTAAATTAATAAGTAATAACCTGAGTTTTTCCCATCAAAATCATTGTATGCCAGGGTCAACATACCAACAGATAGTGGCCTCAGTAACTAAAAATGTTTATGATATAAATACTGATATAACTATATTTGTAGGAAATAGCTCAAAAATTAAAATAGAAGACATCACAAACTATGTAACTGAGTTGTTAAAGTTGAAGTGTCGGAAAATAATATTGTGTGCTTTTCCATACCTCAAAAAATTGTCAAGCAGGAAAAATAATTATATTCACATGCTAAACAGGCATGTTCATTTCTTAGTTGGTCACTATAGTGACAAACTTATTTACTTTGATACCAACAGTTTTGTTGATAGACTTAAGTTGACTCGGGGTAATGTGTATCTACCTATTAGTTGTAGACACAAAATAGCTAGGCTATTAGTTTATAATATTCACTCAGACATAAGTAGTATGTCAATGCGTAGTTCCATAATTAACACGGCCAATATTAGTAATTATACTAATAATTCTTTTTACAATGTTTTAAATTTTTCTTTGGACAATCCTTGTGTAACTTTAGACGATTCTCGAGTGGGTTCCAATAGTAGTAGGATTTCATTGCCTGATAGCATGGGAGTCTTGGGACGCACTCCGGATAATTTAAACTAGTTAGTAAGACAACAGAAGATACTAGTACCATTAGTGTTATACCAAACCATAACAATGTACCTTCTGGCTCTCAAAGACCTAAATGTAAAAAAGGGGCTAAGCAGAATGACTTGCAATTATTTCATCAAAATATTCAAGGTTTCTCTTCAAAGCAACTTGAAATTGAATTGTTTTTAGAAAGAACAAAGTTTGAAATTGTTTGTTTTACTGAGCATTGGTTAAGAGACTATGAGATGCTAATTAATTACGCAAATTACAGTGTGGGTAGTTGCTTTAACCGTAAATCTAAGATTCGTGGGGGTTCATTAATCTTAATTAAAAATTGTATTAAATTTAAAACTCGTAGTGATATTGTTAATCTATCGGTTGAATATAATATTGAACTGTCTTGTGTTGAGCTCGATAAGCATATAATAGTGTGCGTTTACAGACCCCCAAATTATCAAAACTACTCTATATTTGAGTCAGTAATGGAAGATGCTTTAGCAAAACTTGCTACTAGTCAGAAATCTCTAGTTGTCTGTGGTGATTTCAATGTTAATATTTTAGACAAAAATTCGAATACCAGTAGATTTTTACATCTTTTTAAATCATTTAACCTGTTAAACGTGTTTTCAGAACCAACCCGAATTACTGCAAATTCTGCTACATGTATTGATAATGTTTTTTGTGGTTGTGAATACTTGGATAAATCCATTGTAAATTACCTACCTTCTGATCACAGCGGTCAATCCGTAGTTTTCGAGTCCTACACACCAGTACAAAAAATACAAATGACATCTAGACAAATAACACCCAGCAATTTAAATAAGTTTAATGATAATTTAATTAGTAATTTAGGCATTCCAAGCCAAATTATTGACAATGTAAATCTGTTTTATGAGGAATTCTTTTCGGTGATTCACACCGAGTTCAATAATACCATAAAAACGAAAACTAAATCTATTTGCCCTAAGTTTATGTTCAGTGACTGGGCAACAAAGGGCATTAGGAAAAGTAGGGAGCGATTGTTTGAGCTGTACGGTCTTAAGCCTTACATTAACTCTGAAACTTTTAATAAATATGTTGCAACTTACTCTAAAATCTTCAAAAACGCTTGCAAAGTAGCTAAAGCCTTATTCATTAGCAACAAGATTAAATCCGCCGATAATAAAATAAAGACGGTTTGGAAAATTATCAATAGTGAAACGAATAGAAATAAAAAAATTAATAATGATATCACTCTAGAGACTTCACGTGGCCTTTTAAATTCTAAAAACGAAGTTGCTCAAGAATTTGTAGATTTCTTCACTAGTATCCCACTTAAGACTACTGAGACCTTAAATTCATCACCCTTGCTTTCTATTGAGTTACTTAGAGCGAACGTTTCAGCCTGCCCGGTTGAGTTTCAATTTAAACATATAAACCCCATAGCAGTCATTAAAGCTTTTAAGGAAATTAAAGTCAAATTAACCGAAGATCTATGGGGACTGTCGATTAAAGTTTGTCAAGCTATTATTGAGACTGTAGCTCCGTATTTAGCCTTAATATTTAATTTATGTGTGGACCAGGGAGTCTTCCCGGACCTTATGAAATACAGCAAGGTAATACCACTTTTCAAATCCGGTGACAGAAAAGACACTAATAACTATAGACCCGTATCCGTTTTGCCGGTTTTCAGCAAGGTGTTTGAAAAGGTAATGCTTAATCAAATGCTCATCCACTTTAACACCAATAAAATCTTACATGAGAAACAGTATGGTTTCACCAAAGGACGTTGTACGACTGACGCCGGTGTCACCTTATTAAAACATATATTTACTGCTTGGGAAGAGTCACAAGATGCCATAGGGATCTTCTGTGACCTCTCGAAAGCATTTGATTGCGTCAACCACGAAACCCTTCTCAAAAAGCTTGAACATTACGGTTTAGGGAAACTTGCGCTCAGTTTAATGAAATCGTATTTAAACGATAGACATCAGCAAGTACAAATAAATGGTGTCAATTCAACGGGCTTAAAAGTAAGTATGGGTGTGCCACAAGGTTCGATATTAGGTCCCTTTCTCTTTTTAGTCTATATTAATGATCTACCCCATTTATTTAAAAACCAACCTGAAATGGTATTGTTTGCCGACGATACTTCTTTAATATTTAAGGTAAACAGACGTGCCACAAATCTTGATGACGTAAATAACGCCCTACTGCAGGTTCATAATTGGTTCACTGTCAATAATTTGGTCTTGAATGGGAAAAAAACGAAGTGCATAAGATTTGCTCTACCAAATGTCAAAAGTACTGATTGTGGCATAGTATTGAATCAAGAGACACTAGAATTTGTCGATGAAACTGTTTTCTTGGGGATAACGATTGACTCGAGGCTACAGTGGGGTCCGCATTTAACATCTCTTGCAGGACGGCTGAGTTCAGCAGCATATGCTGTTAGGAAAATCCGCCAATTTACTGACGTAGATACCGCGAGACTAGTCTATTTTAGCTATTTTCATAGTGTTATGTCATACGGTATTTTACTATGGGGACGGGCTGCAGACATCGAGTCTATATTTATTCTGCAGAAAAGAGCTATAAGAGCCATATACGGTCTACGAAGGCGCGATTCTCTGAGAGAGCTGTTTAAGGAAATTAACATCATGACAGTACCTTGTCAATACATCTATGAAAACATCATGTACGTTAGGAAAAATCTGCATTTGTTTAGTAAAAGAGGTGATAGACACCACTATAATACGAGAAATAGGGACCAACTAGTTCAGCCAGGTTTCAGGCTAGCTAAAGTAGACTCATCTTTCATGGGGTACTGTTTAAAATGTTACAATAAAATACCCCCTCACATTCTTCAACTGAGTGAGACGAAATTTAAAACTTGTGTAAAACGCACACTATGTAGGCAAGCATACTATAAGTTGGGGGATTACATTGATGATAAAAATGCTTGGCTCAATGCTGGTCCTGCTCCACAACCTTAGGGGCAAATAAATCGACTATCATATGAAGTTAGTGTAGAGGCTGCAGAAGATTGTAAAAATATCTTTGCATTGTATAGATTCAATGTCTTAATATTGTATAATTGCTTGGCACATGTGTGAGTACTATGTACTATAAAGCCACTTTTTACATTTAGTTATACTTTAGTGACGTTGCCCTGGTGGCTAGGAGAATGTCATGCTCACTCAAATGTCTCGCTGATGGTGGCGGGTGTGTCGGATCATTTAGTTCCCTTCAAAATGGTTGAGTTAGATGGTGCTGATCCATGCGTCATGTTCGTGAACGGGCGCTGTCAGTGGAGACTGGTCATTCCTTAGTTGCCATGGTGTAGATATTTTTTTTTTGATTTGTTTATTACATCTTTACTCTGGACGCTCTTAACTTGCACGTCTTGCTACATAGTTCTCACATAATATACCATCTCAACATAAATGATATAATGTACCAAGATTTTGTAACAAATTCTGATTTAAAAGAGTGTCCATGGAGTTTCTTGCCCGTTCTTCTTCATGAGATCTACGTTAGGGAACTGGCAACTGCAGTACTTTCACAAGTTATTATGCCTTGTGATTGTGACTGTAGCGTAGGAGTGCAATGCGTCGTTTCGGGAGTTGCTGCGTCGGGCTGCGCGGCGCCGGATGTTACCGCCGGCGAGTGCTGTGGGTGCGGGGGCGCGCGGCGGCGCGTGCCGTGGCGGCGGGTGCGCGGGGTTCTGGGTCGCGGAGTGGCGGTTGCACGTTGCGGCGTGCATTTGTTGTTCCGTGATTCGGGGTCTCGAGCATTCGTTGTTGCGGTTTGCGTCGCTGCGTGCTTTCGTGCTTGCAGTGTTCGTTGTTGCGGGCATTCGGTGGCGTGTGGTTCGGCGTGGTGGCTTTCGGAATGACGTATTGCACTCGTAGTTTCGTTTTTTTTGTGAAATGTTCTTCTGACATTCAAAAGTGCCTGTAATGGCTTAATTGAAATAAAGAATTTGAGTTTGAGTTTGAGTTTTCCAATTTTTATTTTACCACTTTGTCGGCGTGATTGATACACATATTGGTACCAAATTTCAGCTTTCTAGTGATACCGGTCACAGAGATTAAGCGAGGACGGACAGACAGACGTGGCTAAACTATAACCGCCTTATTACAAAAGGTAATTACCTATAACTGCTTTAACTTAGACTTGGTTTATCTCGCATCCTGTCACTTTCTTTTGAATATTATTGAAGTGAGACGTCATGCGAGATAAACCAAGTCTAAGTTAAACCAGGTTTAATTACCTTTTGTAATAAGGCGGTAAGGGTTCCTAGTTGACTACGGAACCCTAAAAACCGGTAAATGTTATCGCTTTCGCTTAGGGCTATACCGCATTTAGTGGTTTGTGGAGCAAGATGGTTTACGAGGGTGGTGGGATGATGAAAGCTAGCGCTCCTCGCAGAATTAACGTTTTAATGGTAAGATAACTTGCACCAGTACCGGTGTCTTTCACAAATTGATAATGCATATCATAAATGGACCACCTGACTTCGTCGTAATAAAAATTTCCATAGAATTGCGCCAATCTGGACTCTGGTATTAAGTCTTTCACGCTTCTTTTGCCACTACTGCTTCCATTTTCTTGGCTTTGGCTTGAAATTGCGCGCTTATTATCTATAAGTAAACAAATGTTTTATGAAATTTCAGGTTACTTGGGGCCACATCTGTCGGAGTTTTCTCCACATAGGTATATAGGTAAGGTCTATCTATTCATTCACTAAATCTCTAAAGGGGACATTGTACTCCTCATTACGAACAACTTTTACTACGGGACCAAAAATATAAATTGCAAAAAAAAACAGCTGTTCCCTAGAATTTTGTATTCGCACATCTATTCAAAATGTACGGGAGATTTTTTTTTTAAAGCCGCTCGGCTTAGGTCATTTAGTGCAGAAAACCAAAAAGCGATGTTAGATGACGAAAGAAGTTTGCTGATCGGCACAAACTGAATGATAACCGAATGAAGATGTATAGTGATTGTTTCAGGGTCCTACATCCAATTGAAAGCCTTGTGGAAATATGGAACATTTTGAAAGCAATTACCAAGTGTTTAGGTCCTCAGGATCCAACAGTTTCAACAGATACGTTATGGACTCGCAAATTTTTTAAGAAATTCTATGTGATCCTTTGAATGACACGAAAGATTCTGAATGATGGATAGACGTGAATAAACCAGCGGAGTTCGGTAACTTCCGCCTGCCCATGTGACAGAACCACAAAGAAAAAAAATGTTGAGGGGGCGTGAGTTGAATATTTAGTGCAGTTCGTGAAGGGTGAAGGTAAATTAAAAGCTTCAAAGTAAGTCTTTAAAAGCGAGCGCACAAAATATTACCTATACGGAGTGAAAACAAACAGAAACAGTAAGGAATTAAAAGGTCACCATCAGCATAGCCTTCTCCCAACTATGTTGGGGTCTGCTTCCAGTCTAACCGGATGCCGCTGAATACCAGTATTTTACAAGGGGCGACTGTCTATCTGACCTCCACAACCCAGTTAATACTAGGTAATACTCCGTAATACCCCTTTGGTAAGACTAAAAAGGAGGAATAAAAAGGTTAAAGGAAAAATTTGGTTGGGGCTGTAGACGACCTGACAGAGAGACACTTCCACACTCGAATATTTTCAGATGAATAGGAAACTCACACTTTTATTGATATCTACGCCACATACGTATGCACTACGACTATTCTATGTTCTGACCTGTCAGTTCGCATTGATTATTCGTTTGCGAACTTTGTGAATCCAATGATGTGTCTTGCAGTACTTGAGAGACACGACAGTGCTGTGACCAGAGACGCTGAAACATTACACCACAAGGAAAAACTTACGTATTGTCAGGAAAATGGTACGGAAAAATGGGACTTTTCGATGGGGTACCTGATTAGCTATAATGAATTCATCGGGAGGTTCCGTAGCCCATGTGAGATCCGCACAAAGGGCGATATGTGCCCACGCAGACGACCGATCCACTTCGAAGTTCATTCAATGTGACATTTCACACATACAATTAATTATCTTTAGAATAAGAAACGAACTAATATAATAGTCACTAATTTTTAAGAGAAAAATTAACGGTAAAACTGTTAATAAAAACGAAGAGAATTTGAAAGACATTGGTGGTTAAATCTACAATAACAAAATTTTCCTCTTTTTTGATAGGTACATGATATATTTTTTTCTTTTATTTGAATTAGTTTTCGAATTTCGTACCTACCAAAATGAAATGAAAGAATTGTCATCAAGATGGCTTGGCCGGAAGTCCGTAAGTAGTTTTTATTTGTAACTTTATGGTGGAAACTTTCTCTTTGAAATAATTTAACCAAATATCTAAAGAATTTTTTCAACAACGCTTTTACAATAATAATTACAATTTGAGCTTACTAAATAATCTTATAGAAACTTGTACTGACATTACTTTTGTGTTTTAAAGTGGCAACATAATGGATAGGGTGTAGGTATATTCGTGGCTAGCAACATTAGCGGTCCCGCCCGCCAGCGCCCGCCCGTCACCCGTTATGTCAGTCAGTTTGGCTTGCGCAGCCAGGTGGCATTGTCCTCGCGGTCGAAACGCGCAAGCGCGCACAGCTGAGGTGGCTGAATGAACATTGACAGATCACTTAAATAATTATAATTTATTTCATTTAATAAAAATAATAAACCTAATCAATTAAACAAACTTGGGCTTTTATTAGAAAAAGTGTTACAAAGTATTGGCATAATCGAGTTTGTATTGTGAACAATCGGAGAAAGAAGAGTTTAAAAAAATCGATTACAAACGACAGATCGTATTTTCGTTGATATTTCTGTGTGTTAAACGACTTTAGTTTTGCAACAAGTGTGAGCCCCGCTAGTCGTACTAAGAACGGGTTTCGGGACCGTTGGGTTTTTTGTTTATGTATATTTGTTTGTGGTATAGGTACCTATATATTTTGCGAGTGAGTGTGGTGTGTCCGTTAGTGATGCTGCAAGCGGGTGCAAGTGGTCACTGCTGAGCCGTCACCTCGCCACCTCTGCACGGTGAGTGGTGATCCTCTTCTACTTGTTATACCTACTTGTGCTGTAGTTCTGGTTATGCAAGCAGTGTCACTGGAAAGTGCGCTCAGTTTAATACTTGTTTGAGTTCAATCGGTTTCATCAAGTGACGTGAACTACCTATCTACCTGCACCATGTGCATGTATTGTACCTACCTGTTACTTTTGTTCGTCTAACTGTCCTTTCTAAAGTAACATAATATTTATCGTTTCTAACTTCGTAAGTAATCATAATAACTACCATTGTTATTAATGTAACCGCATTAAAACAATTAAAGTGTTCGTATTGTTTTACGATTGATTGAGACATCTATGTAGCCCAAGTTCGTTTTTGAGTTGCAATAGGCTTAGTTGATCTATTGTTTATTTTATCAATCGAAATCATCTTTTAATTTAGGCACGACACAAAGAAAATTGTTAGGCAAAAAATTCAATTTGCGATATTACATCACTTGTTTGATAGTATTTTCTTATTGAACTATCAATGCTTATTATCATAATAATCTTGTCTAGCTCTAGTATGCAAATTGTTATTAGTAACATTACAATGGATGATAGATCATACATTATTCATAATTTTATTATGTAGGTTAATAGCACGCTTTATCAAACTGATTTATTAGATAAGATAGGTACGTTGTGAAGACGTTTTATGTCATTCATATCTGTAGTAGGTATCTACTAACTACAATTCCTGGAGCATTAATTTGTTTACGAAGTACAAATATGCAACTATGGATACCTATGCACCCATCCCATTTAGCTAGAAAAAAAGAACCTAGAAATCTGAGATGAATGCCGATAGAAATACACTTATCTACTGAAGAAAACGATGTGCAACCGACCTCAAAAGATTAGTGCAGAGAGTTTATGATTAGCAGGAGGCAGTAGGCTCTTATAATTATTTATATGTAGATACTAGCTGACCCCGGCAAACGTTGTTTTGCCATATAAATAATTTCAAAAAAAAAAAAAAAAAAAGATGAAAAATAGATGTTGGCCGATTCTCATAGATACCGGATAAGCACAAAAAAATTCATCAAAATCGGTCAAGCCGTTTCGGAGGAGTTTGGCATCGAAAACTGTGACACGAGAATTTTATATATTAGATTGCTATATAGAGTTTCCTCTGGAAATCACAATGGGTACTCAGACAAATATCATACAAAATTCTTCGATAACATATAATGTAGGCACTTGGTGAAGGAAAACATCGTGAGGAAACCTTCATGCCTGAGAAATATTTCTCGACGGCATGTAAAGCTTAGTCAGGAAACTCTTGGGCGGCATAAAACTGACAACAGGTTAGGCATATATAACCACACGATAAAAACGTACTCCAAAGATCAATATATTCCTGTCCATCTAACTCCCTGTGCGCCTATTGGCCTTGTTCTGTTCTGTCTCCGGCTGATATGCAGGGAAGTGGAAATTATGTTTTTTCCTACTCCTCCGCTATTCTTTTCTGATTAATTTCGTTGCGGGATCTAAGACAGTTAAATCGCTTCTCTGGGACTTCGTCGAGCTTCATTGTCTCGGCGCTTTTCTTGTGGTCGCCACTGTTGATTCTGGCTAACAGGAGTTACAGTGGTTTGGGAATAGTGTGGCGGGCTTGTCCATCTAACTGCGTTTCATCTGTAACATCCCATGTAACAATCCTGGGTCCTTAGCTAGTCTTACTATAAGCAACTGTTTATCTTTTTTTCTCTTTCACAGACATTAATTTTACGTTTTGTTCTGTTCAGGTGGGTTGTGGGCTGACAATTGGCTTGGCATGACATGGCGATAACTTCATCATCAATAATTAATGCTTGATTCTTTATTAATTTGCTTGCTTTTTTACTCATTGCTAACAGTGCACTTATTTGCTTGATGTGTATTTCGTGTCTGGTCGAATTGGTTTACGACAAAAGTAGTACTTCTATCTATTAATTTAAAAATTGACAAAATTAAGGAGCATAATCTTAGAAGACCACTTTAGAGACCCTAAATCCTGAGCCTAAATTCGATCATACTTTCTTTGCAGTTGAACGAAAACAATCTGGTTCGAATATAATTACATATTATGACACTAACATACCTACATACTAAACAAACGTACCCTTCACCAAGCCGTCGTCAACTAAGCATTCTGTACCTACATAAAAATAAGTAATCTAAAGAGAGTCCTCTAACCAGATTGTTTAAAGTCCTAGCTTCTATATTTTGGCTTGTTTTGCATGTTGTTTCAAAAAAAATGTTACCTAGAAAATGCATACTCATACACATACTACATAAATGAATACTTATTTATTACTAAATTAAAGAGTTCTAAGGCTTTGTTGTAATAATTTCCAGCTTCCCAATTTTTCCCTAAATCCTCCCATACAACAATTTTTTGCATGGTTTTATTTTTCTATAGGTACGACTACGTAGACGAACTTATAAAAATCATTACCCTCCTTTGGCTTTGCCGTAGTCGGGTTAAAATGAGGAGCTTTACTGATCTTTTAATTAACTAAAACTACCCGACTTTCCAGCATAAATCCTTCTTATAAGAGAACTGTGACTGTTTACCTTCTCTTTGTTATCCGTAAAAAGGGTCCACATATTGTTTGCCACAAGATTACCTCGCCGTATAATATGACGTAAGCAGCCGCCCAAACATTACATTACTGTACATTATCCCGTACTAGATCCCCTAAACACTGTCAGGCCGAGGTACTGGCCTTGGCCCCATTTCCCAATCCGAGCCATCTCTAAGGACAGCCTTTGGTATATTTCGACGGATGAAATAAAGCTGAAATTTCAATGCGGAATAATTTCAGCAAAAGATATGGTTGTATGAAATTATGGAAAGTCTTTATCTGAAAAAAGGGCTCTCCACCGCACAGTTAATCGTACACCAAAGCACTGATAAAGACTTCGTTGAAACGGAAACTGTGTGATTGTAGGTAGTAGTAGGTACAATCCGTACAATATCTCAATCAATGAAAATATATAATTATTATGACAAAATATTATCACCCTATTTTGTCATTTCATGCAACTGACGGACTGTCTGAAATTAAAGAATTTTATTTATTTATCCTCCACTGCGTCACTAAAAGAAAGAATCGTAATCAATGAAACAATATTCTAATTTATTTATTTATGTACGCTACACTTACAGTTTGCACCAACTTGTGCAGCACGCCTTATAGACTTAGGTGTCATCTATTCGAATGCAGTTGTTACAAAAGTCACTAGACTTGATAACATCGGTTTATCTTTACTCCACATTCCAAACGACATGTATACAAACATTCATATCGCACCCAATCTTGTCCCTGACATTTTATTGCACTATTTACCTACCCTCGTCCAAACTCAACAACTTTTTCATATGAACCTAAATAAATACAACAACTCCCCATTTTTTTTTTGTTGCGTCTTTCTCGCCTGCATGCAGTATTAGGCCCGACTGTTTCCGACCTTGGCCCATTTTGGGGAGCTACCCCGCTATGATCTTTTCATATGCCCTCTTATTTAGATAAATTATTCTATGGATGTAACTGTGGGCACGTGTGCTTTTTTTTGAGAGGGTTAAAAGCTCCTACTGCCTTTGAAATCGATAGCTGTGTCGAGGGGTGAGAGAAAATTGTATTGAGCAGCATGTAATTTTTGTCTTTCGTTTTGTATCGTTCACAAGTGTTGCATGTTTGCATTATTAGCACGATTGTAACGTTTGTCTTAATTACAAACAGCCCACATTATTTAATTTTTATGAGTTATTTTTGTCTGGTAGCATTGAATTGTATTCTATATTTTTTCTTCACGTTACGTAATCTATTGTGATAACAGCTCATTACATAACTTATACAGCGTGAAGACTTGTAACAGTTGAAATCACCTGCTTATAAAACTTCCGTAAATAATGGACCCAAATGAGCTCCTTGGTGAAATACTTTCTCTCTATTTTAGGGCCCGTAACACTAAAAATGGCTTTAAAGATTACCAAGACTTCGATCGAGATTCTCTTGACCACATTACTTAATTAAAAGATCCCTGAGAGTAATTAAAATTCCCATAAAAAGTTGCGTAATGAATGGATACCCTCATAAAAAAGCAGTATTGAACAAGCTGTCGATTTTATGACGCTCATAGCATCGTTGATTCGCGTAGATAGGTACGGCCACTGTTTACCGCTGACCTACTTAGGTTAATTTTTCATTTTAATGTAAACCACTGGATAAAATGAATTATGGTGTTTATGTAGTTATTACAAAGTCTAAAATCGTTGGGAGTAGGTTGGGTATTGCAATATTTTATTTTGTATCGGGTCAGAGATATGATGCAAAGATCGATGATCGTGCCTGATATAATTATCCTATGTGGGAGTCCGTTAACGATCTTACTGATAATCAAAACAAAGAATTGTTTGTACAAAGCACTATTTTGGTACTGGAAAAGAACGCAAAACAAAAGGAGCCTTAAGTCCTTATAAAGAGTCGTAAATCCAACAATGATGATATTAGAACAACATATAGTTGACCCAAGTAAACCCCATCACCCTATAACACTTACGACCATGAATTAAAAGAAAGTTTACGACCAGAAGAGGTTGCAATATAATATAACTCGTCTAAAATGAAGCGTAGATTACTGTGCCACATTGAATTACATCACACGCACCGTTGAATGGCGATAGGTGATTAGCTTACTAGTCGCCCGCATATGCAACGCTGAGCTCATTATAAAATTAACATCGTTGATTAGTTACTACAGAATCTTTGCTGCATGAGTGAGTTTGTAAAGGTCAACTATAATATCATCAGCCTTGCCTTTACCCAACTATGTTAGGGTCGGCTTCTAATATATCCGGATGCAGTTGAATACCACTGGTATTACATTTACATGGAGCGTCTGGCTATCTGAATTGCACATTCCAGTTATTGGTAAAACTGAAAAAAAAATTAAACTATTTTTATTTTTGTTGGGACAATCCCGTCACACTATTCCCAAACCACTGCAACTGAAAGATAGAAAAAGAAAAGTGTCGAGGCAACAAAGTTCGACGAAGTCCCAGAGAAACAATTTAACTGTTTTCGATCCCGCAACGAAATTATTCAGAAGAGAACAGCGGAGGATTGGGAAACATTTAATTTCCACAGTAAGACTGGTTGCCAGACTTTCGGGTTGCTAATTTGCTATCCGTAATGGCTGTCAAATATCTACAAATGACAGCCAAGACCAAGGGCTTCACGTGCTTCCCATATCGAATCAGTATCTAGATATATCACGTATTTATTTCCGATAATGAGGTCAAAGAATAGACAAACAATGTAAGCAGAAATATTTGAAGACATTAGCGATATACTTATTTAAGTTGGGCTAATGTGGCCGAGGCATTGTTGGCTTGGCTCATTGCCCATAGAGGGGAGTATTTAAGATTAAAGTGGATAGATAAAGCTGCTGAATGAATCTTATAAACATGGAGCGAAAGATTAAATTCTTGGCCAAGAAATCGGAGAAGTAAATGAAACACTAACAAGTTTTCAATCGCTACGCTACATCTGATAATTGCAAAACATTGTGAAGAACCGGACAGCTTTTGATAGCGTTTGGAGCTCGATTGACGTTTAGAGAAGGTCTCTTAGTGAAATGAATTGAATCAACAAGGTGGTCTGGTGGAGACAGTTCTGATTTTGGTGACGCGCTGAATGATCGTTATTCAACTCGTCATGATCATCATAGGCCTAGCTTTTTCCAACTATGTTGGGGTCGGCTTCCAGTCTCCAAAGATCTACAACAGCTAGCTGGGTGTAACGAATGGTCACCCATCCACACACAAACCTAGGCAAGCGCGGCTTATCCTGAAGATCGATTCTAGCGGCTGTTGTTATTTGGACACTAGCTCCTCATTCGGGTTGGGTGAACTTGGGTGCACAAAATAGGAACAGCGGTACAGTTTTAGAAAAATGAACACAATTAAAAACACAATAATAATTATGTTTGCAAAAGGAACAAGGAAATACACACTACAAAAAATGGTAGGTATAGATGATCGTATCATAGTGTGATGCCGTCAACTATGCATACAATGTAGGCAGTTTTAATATATCAATGGCAGTAGGTAACATCCGAGACCTTGAGAACTATGATTCGCAAACCGTGCGTTATAATTTTCTTTGCTGTGTTAATAAAATGCGATAATTCGACCTTACGTTAACAGAGTGTTAATTTTAACAAGCCAGCACTATTGATGCAGACATTAAAATAAATCACGCTTGTAATCCCCGAAGATTTAAGAAGACCCATATTTCGTCAGACATATTATTATTTACGTCATACGAAATTCAGGGCGAAACTGTTGCAATCAACCGGGCACAAATCCTGCAGCACTATTGATGCAGACATTAAAATAAATCACGCTTGTAATCCCCGAAGATTTAAGAAGACCCATATTTCGTCAGACATATTATTATTTACGTCATACGAAATTCAGGGCGAAACTGTTGCAATCAACCGGGCACAAATCCTGCAGCACTATTGATGCAGACATTAAAATAAATCACGCTTGTAATCCCCGAAGATTTAAGAAGACCCATATTTCGTCAGACATATTATTATTTACGTCATACGAAATTCAGGGCGAAACTGTTGCAATCAACCGGGCACAAATCCTGACTCCGGGCGTAGTACTATTATGTATTCTGTGCTCCAGGGCTACTATTGAGAAATTCCTGATAAAAAATTCCAATAACAGTTGGCCGGGAATAGATTTCAAGACCTCATGCTCATCAGTCGCGCTTGCGACCACTCAACAACGCAGCAGCAAAATATAAAGGGTTCTAATCTAATAAATCATGGCTAATAATATTAGCCAAGTATAACTTTTTACCGGCAGGAATATATTATATTACTGCCGGTAAAAAGTTATACTGTGTTCCGGTGCAAAAGGGTATTGAAGTAATTCTAATTACAAAGCACAGAGATATTTCAACATTATCCTAAGGATGGCATTGTTTTAGCTTCTAGTAGGTACTGCAGTTGTATTATTTATGCTATAAAGGCAGCGGTGACCAACAGAGTTTTTGCGAAAACCAGTAAATAACAGCTGCAAACGTAACAGTCGAACCAAATTTAAAATTGCCTCTAGCAACTGCATTCTGCATCTCAAAACTTCCAACAGTAAATCCAGGCGCACTGGAAACTTTGCCAATAAAACTACTAGGACTGCTGAAGTAGTTAGGAGCCTTCTGTTCAGCATACAGCCGGCTCGTCCGTTGTTTTTCAATGTTTATTTTCCTTGCCCTCTTGAGTGTGCCCGTTTTATGAACTCTGTGCTTATTTTAGTCTTCTAATACTCTTTCAGCTGTTAGCGCAGTACTTATCGTAAATTTATTAATAGTGAGTGCATGGGATTACGGTCCTTAAGTCAGGATGGGTTTAAGTGTTGTTTAGGTGGTTTAGTGATAACTAATGTTGGATTTGCTGCTAGCTGTGTGGTATTAGACTAAGAATTTATTATCGTCGTTACTATGATGAGCATTGCTGAAAACTTCACAATTTTTCTATATGTTATTATTATTATAAGCCTATATTGCTCGAGTCCGTGGCCTCTTTTCCCTTCTTCCAGTTTTTGCGATCTAGTGCGAAAGCAGGCCTTTTTAAAAAAAATAAAGAGTCCAGCCATCCTACCATCCTTTAGGCCTGTCGCGTTGGTGTAGATCGTTGGCAGACCCCAATTCCCGACTGTGAAACTGTCAGATTTTCTACTTTATCGCTATAGTTTTCTAATAGTCTTTCTACAAGGCTTTTTCTGTCATAAGCATTTACGATTGCACGTAGTAATTTAATTGAAAAAATGTCAAGATTTTTTGTTCATAAATAAATTCAAATTTCAAACATAAGAGTATCAAAGAAAGTTCTAAGAAAACCTACATATCCACAAGATAATCTAACCTTACTCGGCTCAAACGTCACAAAACAACGGTACTCCATGTTACGGTAACCAGATACTTATAATACACTCTCCCACGCGTTCCCATCATTCCCATAACCTACTGATTCACTGTGCATTATTCACTAGAATCGTATCGATTTGAAACGATTTGGAATCTTATTACTATCTACACAAGGTTTTTGGTTCTGAATCTGGGATTATATGTGTTTGATGGAAATGATATAAAATTATCTAAAGACCTACTTGGAAGATTATAAAGATTTGATTGAAAAACATGAAGTGAAACAGGGAAAACGAAAACTACGGCAGTTTTAGATTACTAACCTTTTGTAGTGAGGAAAATGTCGATTCGTATTGGCTTTACGAGTAGAGGCAGAAGACCAAAGACGTATAACGATGTATGGACTGTGTAAAGGATGATGCGACTAGAAAGGAGGTTACTGCCGGAGTGACGAGTAATGAGAAGTACAGAAGAAGAAGACATGCTTCGCCGACCCTCAATAAATTGGGATAAGGGCAGAACAATGATGATGATTAGTTTTACACTAGTAATGGCGTATACCCAGTGGTTGCCATATTGGATACTGTACCTGCGGAAAACACAATAGTCACAGTTAATTTTGGGAGTTTATGCCCTTGATCTAGCTGAATTGAAAGTAGATTTCACAAAACGAGTCTACTATTTCAATTACTAAATTCAATTAAAAAGCATTCATCAAGGATTACAAAACGAAATTATTTGTAAGACTTTCTTGAGGAATTGCATGTTGTAACTTTCTCTACAAAATTGCGTATTTTATATATCCATTGATTAATTGGTTTTACTTTACTAAGAAATATTTTCTATGTATGAGATTCCTTTCACTACCGGAGACGTACTGCAGGGTACGTAACTTCCGTATCCGCTCGAATTTGACTCGTAGAGTAGGTAAGCACTTCACATTTATTATGCGCTCCTTCAGGCGAGATCGAGGTATATTAGGTTACAATAGGGATGGAACCTAGACATAACTGGCGAAATGTGGGTGTACTATAGATTCATCTCTACCTAAGCCTTGAGTTATGAGATAGATGTCAAGAGCAGGCCCATTAGACAGTACCTATAAAGTTTGTATCTTCAAACATATCATCGTTTTACCATAATCGTCTCTTTAACTAAAGGTCCTCAACTTCTTCATTTGCAGAAAGACATCTTCTATTTTCTAGAATCAATATCAACGGCACAGCTTGCAAAAATATGGCTTCTTGAAAGATAAAAACAATACTGCATACAAAAGTATTGGGACCATCTGTTTCTTTGTTTGTCACTGAATGGCTAGCATGTGTGGCTCATACTGTATTATTATCATAAGTTGCAGTTAGTAAAAAAATACGGGTTAACTCGACCGCAAACATTCGCAGATGTTATAACAATTAGTCATATGGATTGGAGCAGAACAAAAAATGTAATCAATTGAATATAATTGTTGGAAAGATATCTAAATTCGTTGAGAAAACAATTAGGTATATTAAAAAATCTTATTAATTCCGTAGTATAAAGGATTGCCTAATAAACACTAAATTCATTGACGCTCCATTGATTGGACTTATTAGTGAGAATTAGATTTCTAAAACTTGAATCTGTTGTCATGTGCCATCGGCATCGTAAGTTAGAAATCCAAGATTTATGTCTGGAAATTGAAATTAAAATTTTATAACTCTCCGTACTTGGAATATAGAAAGTATGCAATGCAATCAAGATGACAGAAAGACTTGCCTATTAGAACTTTTGTTAATAAAAAAACGATAAATTTCTTCGAAACTATGGACCTGCATCTAATTTCCGTAAAAATAACATAAACAGCTTCGTTCATTTCGTTGGTTTGTTGTTGGAGCATGAGTTCCTGTTGTCCCGTCTATATGTCCTATAATGTCATGTATGATTCTAAGACTATTCTCCTACAGCTTTGAAAGAGCATAGATACATTAGAGACCACACAATTCTATACTAATGTCCAATGCGAGTAAGCAGAAGCTATAGAACAGCTCTCGATCCTGAACAATAGCTCGTCAGTGCCTTGTCAATAGTGCCTTCCACACAATTATAGTATTGTGTCCATCGACAATAGATACTGCAGTGGTCTTCTCCGGAAGTGTCCGAGAGAGACCTTGAAAACGGCTATTTTAATAGCGCCTCTTGGCATTTAGTGGTTTTCATTTATTGAGTGTCCTTGCAGGGGCTATCTTCGGGCCTGTGTTGGTTGGGATAAATGCGTGCGTATCTTCAAATTCAAACTCAAATTAGAAATAGAATATTTCAGTGCAACTGAGAGAGGCATAATACCTGTGAGATGACTGTAGTGGCCCATTCTAAAGCTTAGATATCTATGGAGATGACTAAGAATGGGTAAGAAAATTCATGGAAACTCTAAAAAAAGGCCGGCTAGAAAACTTCTTGTGTAATTATACAGGTTATCTTGTAACCTAGCTAGGAGGACAGTGCTTCTCCCACTCGATTGTAGACTACTTATCATATTATGTAAGAACTTTACTTTACTATTGCTACTATAACCATGTATGTATATATACCTACTACAATCTCTGTTTGAGTAAAAAAAAAGTTATTATTATTATTATACATAATGCGACTTTGTGCGATCCTCACAGAGAGAGACCCGTGTCCCAGCAGTGGGAACGTTATGGAGTGATTTATGCTTTTGCTATAGTATATTGTATTATTTATAATGAGTGTAAAAAGACTCTTAATAAAGTTGAGAGTTACGTCGACCTCTGTACCGTTGCATGCAAGTACAATATTTTGCGTGTTAGCGTAAACAGCGATTTTTCACACCAAAATTAAAAGTCAATTCACAGTACCTAATTATTTTTGTATGAGTAGTTTGATGATGTATAGTTTGATGTACAGATTACATAGATAGCGGGCATGTAGTGGGTCTTTCGCACCGTAATTTGCATATTCCACCTGCTGAAAATTGCCACCTGGATATGAGTTGCTATGTCCAACCTGTAAGTCTTTAAATATACTCCAAACCCAGGTTGGTCGCAGCAAGGAAAATCTGCTAACGTGGAGATTCATTAATGATTTTAGAAGAGTGTCAATATGGTGCTGTTCCATAAACGATGGAGTACTTAATATCGTGTCCTGCCTATCCTGTTGTTTGTTTACTACAGGAACTGATGGTTGCTGCCAAAAGCGTTAAACCAGTAGCTTAGTTCGGGGCCGATACAATTCTTGTATTGCCATCGGCACGCTAAGAAGAGAGGACTTCGTAAATCTACCAACGACCATTACTAAAGCTTGTCTGTAAACTCAACAGTTCCCCTTTCTAGACTATAATAAACGTTGATTACGTACATTTGATAAATCTGCTGCTTTTTTCCAAGGATTTGTCCAAAGCTTAACGCTGATTGATAACCATAACCATCAGAACGAAAGTCTAGATTAACTCCTCCGTTGATAAATCTTTGTGAAGAATCATTTATTTCACTTAAGAGCCGACTACCAAGCTTCTATTAACCTATATTTTATCCACACACATTTCTGTATTAACCATTACACATCTGCCTCGTTGGCCTAGTCGTCGTAAGTGCCACTGCTGCGCATGAGGTCTTAGGTCCAATTCCCAGGTCGTGCAAAGTGCTGTTGAGTTTTTCCGTCTGAGTAGCAGCAGCTGATTCGGGATTTTTGCCCGGTTTATGGATAACATAATATTAACTGGCAAAATGTAGATGTAAGTGCCATGGGTACCTACCCCTCTGCTCCCTAACCCTTCCGGGGATTACACGACTAATGTTTTTGCAAGAGTTTTATAGATATCAGATAGAAATAGCCAAGCTAATGATCACCTAATCAAATAACTGTCATCTAACTTGATATTTCTACTTCAAATTCGAAAATATGAGATCCAAAGTTTCCAACGGCTTTCTCATAAATCACTGGTAAAGAGCAAAGTCGATGATATCGACAGTTCAATTTTAAAACTGCCACCGAGCAATATCCGAACGAATCATTATGAAGCGATGGAACGATCCCGATTAAAAGTCTTAATTGTGTAAGAGATGATAGACGGAAATTATAAATGAGGGAAATATGGTAAGGAGGCAGTATGTAGGTAGGTAAGTATGTATTATTGAATCGGTTGTTATACTTGAAGAAACAACCTGATTAATTTAGGTTTCTTCTTCTAAGCGAATCGAGCCCAGAACTGAGCTACCTACTTGTTTGGCACTTTCGGTAGTTTCCATCAAATTCTGTAGTGAAGGACACGCAGGGCACGATATAAAGTAGGTAGGTACCTTATTATTTGAGGAACAGCACCACATTTACACTCCAACACCGAGTCATTTATGAATCTCCACTTCAGCAGGTTTCCTTGATGGACTAACCTGGGTCTGGAGTCTATATAATACTTCCAGGTTTAATATACAGGTGACCAAGTCATGTCAAAAGCTCTGTGAAAAGAAGAGCTGTTCGACCGCGGCACGATTTTTTAATCCGAAAAATACTTCTCCTCGTTGTTTCATCAGTTGCCATCTGTTGATACTCCACAATCATATGTAACTCGTACGACATGGTGTCCATAAGTTATGTATAATTTACCAGAGAAACAGTATTACTCAGAGCCGTCCCTATTTAGTAGTCCATTGAGTGGTTGAATAAGAAATTAATCTCAACTGTTAGGAATTCTGTACACAAACAAGGGTTATGTATGTTGGACACAATCATGTCAACATCCACTTCTATGTAACAATTATAATTTAAAATTTTAATTTTTTAAATTCTCTGCGTATATGAATTACTTGTACTGCCCGTGGCACCAACCACGTGTAACTTATATGTATTTTAATACTTAAGGATTTAGCTCGTGCCTAAAAAATAAGCCGCTTTGATCAATCTTCAGGTTAAGCCGCGCCTGCTTAGGTTGGTCTATAGATGGGTGACCACCCATTACATATTAAGTTTCCTCCGTGCCTCGGAAAGCACGGTTGGTCCTGGCTCCCATTTGTGGATCTTTGACAGTCGTTATGTAAGTCAGTGTCTAGAAATTAGGACAGCCAGTCTTACTAAAGGGTATCCTATTACTCAGTTGCTGCTGGGTTGTGAAGGTCAGATAGGCGGTCGCTCCATGTAAAATACTGGTATTCAGCGCTATCCGGTGACACTGCAAGCAGACCCCAACATTCCCTAGTATTTGGGGGTCGGTTTCCGAAAATCAAGGTAGAGATGATGTATAGATCAATACTGCAGAACCTATCAAGATGCTGAGGCTGAGGCACGTTCTCCGAACAATGATAACAAACAACCGACTACCTACTTTCACCGATTCTGCCAATTAGTCTAACAAATGTGGTGTTATGTCTACGAGTTCCTATCAAACAATGAAAGCGCTATCATCAGCATATTCTAGGAACCACCTAGTTAATTAATTAAGCATATATCAGATCAGCGATATTTTCAGATTAGATACAGTATGTATAGTTGTATACCCACACGTATGCTTGCTAGGAAATGTTGCAACATCACTATCACTACATAGTATAAAACAAATTCGCTTCCTGCTGTCTGTCCCTATGTATGCTTAAATCTTTAAAACTACTACTAGTTTTTTTTTTTATTAAATAGAAGAGTTATTCAAGAGGAAGGTATATATTGTGTAGAATTATGTTTCACAGCTTCATTCGAAGCGATTTATTTGTTTACGTATTGTAGCAGCGCTTCCATGTACCAGCCTTGCACGGATTTTTAGAGGTAAGTAAAGTACTTTTTTTTTTTTTTTTTTTTTGTTGGTAGTTAGTTTTGTTTTACTTGCAACACTGTGCGTTTGCCCCCACTACACTATTTCACTTTAACGGTCCGGAGCCATTTTAATGTCATTCAACGTTTCCGTGCTCAAGCCTTCGCACGTCTCCGCTCCTACATAAAACACAGTTAAAAAGACACAGTTCCTCAAAAATGGGAAAGAAAAGGAAGTCCGAAAAAACTGAAGAAGAAATACGGCGAAAAATACAAAAGTTGCAAAATAAATTGCAGGCAACGACTAATCGCCGTATTAGCTCGTCATCTGAAGAAGACTTACCCAGTAAGTTACACAAAATTTACTTGTGATGCGAGGTTACTAAGTTTGGGTCTCCTCTGTCATTATATAAAGTGATGCGTACTGCCATACTGGGGCTGATACTGTCACATAATTATTATAGCAATACATAATTACACAAGTGATGCGAGGCTACCAAACTTGGGTTTCCTCTGTCTCGTTTAAAAGTGAAAAGTATTGCATTTACTAGACGTATTCTAAAAAGAAACGTTTTTTTTTGTAGATTTTTCGCACCATCAACTAGATGTGGACTGCGATATATCACAAAATGAGGAAGCTTGCTTATTTGACGCTTTGCCGCTTGATGCCTCGCCGCTTCATGCCTCTCCACGTGCATTGTCACGTGGGTCACCTCATGCTTCGTTACGTGCTTGTTCTCCGTGCCCTGCTTCGCCACCACCACCTCCACTACCGCCATGCGCTGCACCTCTGTCGCCTACACCTGGCACCTCAGCTGAAGCACCGCCGGAAGTAATGGAAGACCAGGACTTGGATGAAGACACCCTACACTTACTCGGCGATGCTCCTAAAACGGACATTACCATGGGTCCGTCTGTGCACAAGGACATTGCGAATCGTTGGCAAGACATCCTTGCCAAAGGTTTGGCTAAAGATGTCAAGGAAAACCTTTTAAAAAGTTATTCTGTGCCCAAAAACTGTGACCTACTGCTGGCGCCAGCTCTCAACCCGGAAGTAAAGGCAGCTCTGCAGGATGCTCTGGTTAAAAGAGACTCGGCACTCATGTTCAAGCAAAACCAACTTGGTGTTGCATTGTCAGCCTTAGCATCCGCTACTGACATGATCATTTCAAATGAAACCAGTAAACAAAAACTTTTAAAACCCATCAGTGACGCTTGTCGTATATTATGTGACAGCCATTTTTGGGAAACAAAAACAAGACGTAACTTCGTCATTTCATCTATTAATATTAATTTAAAGGACGCCTTGCTAGAAACAAAAAGGGGCAGTTTCTTATTTGGTGAAAATGTTTCTGACAAAGTAAAAGCCGCCAAAACAATTCAACAGTCTGGAGATGCTTTAAAAAACGCCCAGAGAAACAAGCCCCAATCTATTCCAAAAGGTCCCAACAAGGGCCATTTAAACTACAACCCTCAGCACCGCAAGACCGGCAACAAGCCGAACAATACCAGGCGAGGTCGCCCTGCGTATCGGCAGCCGCCGCCACCGCCGCAATCCAGCGGCAGTGCGCGCCGCTACCCATCCCCGACGAAGCCAACGCATCGGAAGTAACAAATCAGGTACAAACCGCTGGCAGGCTTCAGTATTTTTTCCAAAATTGGTCAATTGTCACTACTGACAAAACGATTTTATCTTGGATAAAAGGGTACCAAATACCTTTTAAATGTTTACCATACCGTACTGATTCGCCTAATGTGTTTCCTAAAAACATTAATGAAGCCCAAGATTTCGAAAAATCGATCAAAAACCTTTTAGATATGAATGCAATATCTCATTGTGACCCTATTAAAGGCGAATTTATTTCAAGTGTGTTTTTAGTGGCAAAACCAAACGGCGATAAGAGATTTATATTGAATCTTAAATGTTTGAACAAATTCGTAGAGACCAAACATTTCAAGATGGAAGATTATCGTACAGCCTCAAAGCTTATAACAAAAAACTGTTATATGGCATCAATAGATATAAAAGATGCATATTTTTTAATTCCCATACATACATCTCACCGCAAATATCTCCGTTTTAAATACAAAAATACACTTTACGAATTTAACTGTCTACCGTTTGGTTTATGCACTGCACCTTATGTTTTCACAAAGTTATTAAAGCCCGTTATGGAATATCTAAGAATCCTTGGAATGATCTCAGTTATATATATCGATGATATTTTTTGCATTGGAACCACTTTCCTAGAATGTAAAAATAACGTTAACTTAACCATAGCATTACTTCAAAACCTAGGTTTCATAATAAATACAGAGAAAAGCTGCTTAGTACCGCAAACACTATGCAAGTTTTTGGGTTTCGAATTTGACTCAAAAAATATGTTATTAAAATTACCTAGTACAAAAAAGTTAAAAATAAAAGAATACATTTCTAGTTTCTTGAAAAAGCGTAAATGTAAACTTCGTGAATTTGCCCGGTTCATAGGTTTATTAATTTCAGCTTGTCCTGCAATTCAATATGCATGGCTTTACACTAAACTTTTTGAACAATTTAAATATTCCTGTTTACTTAGTAATCCTAGCTACGAACAGTTGGTTCGGCTCCCCAACAGTTTACATAGTGATATGTTATGGTGGTTAGATCATATTGATCGTGGTTCATTTCCGTTAACTTGTGATCAATATGATTTAGAAGTATTTTCCGACGCGTCACGTACAGGTTGGGGGGCTTATTGCAGTACAGATAAATGTTTTGGTTATTGGACAGATACTGAAAGAACCGTTCATATTAACGAGTTAGAGTTACAAGCTGCTTTTCTCGCGCTTAAATGTTTTGCCCACGAATCTTATAATATAAAAATACTATTACGGATTGACAATGTAACTGCTATATCCTGTATAAATCGCATGGGCAGCATACAGTTTGAACATTTACATAATATCACTAAACAAATATGGCAGTGGTGTGAAACGCGTAAAATAACTATTTTTGCATCTTACATAACTAGTAAAGATAATTATGAAGCAGATCAATTATCGCGCATGAAATTTCAGGACACTGAATGGGAACTTAATAGTGATGCATTCAACCAAATAACACATTGTTTCGGATACCCCGAAATAGACCTTTTTGCGAGTAGGTGTAATGCTAAGTGTCCTAGGTACATAACTTGGAAAAACGACCCTGACGCTTATGCAATCGATGCTTTCACTATTTCATGGAAAGATAAACTATTTTATGCCTTTCCGCCGTTTTCACTTATCACAAAAATAATGCAAAAAATTATTAATGACAAAGCTAATGTCATAGTCGTGGTACCTTATTGGCCAACACAACCTTGGTTCCCTGTTTTCAAAAAATTGATTTGTTCCAAACCAATCTTCTTTGAACCACACATAAATTTATTAACTTCTCCTTTCAGAACACCTCACAATCTGCACCGCACCCTGAAATTGGTTGCCGCGAAGCTTTCAGGCAAACATTATTAAAAAGACATTTGTCTAACAAATCAATTGATATTATGCTATCGTCATTATCTGATTCGACCTATAAACAATATGATGTTTGTATAAAATTATGGTTAAAATATTGTAATGAACATGGGTATGATTATTCCTCGGTTTCAGTCCCCATAGTCATTCATTTTCTTACTACAATTTTTGAGAAAGGGGCAAAATACGGTACAATCAACTCTTATAAATCGGCATTATCCTTGTTGCTAAGTAACGTGGCAAACGATGATAGAATTAAGCGATTTATGAAGGGAGTTTACAGATTAAGGCCTAGTAATCCAAAATATAATTTGACGTGGGATCCAGCCATTGTTCTAAATTATTTAGCACAGAAATGGCCTAACACAGACCTTGATCTGGAAACTCTTTCCAAAAAGACTATAACTTTATTGGCTTTGGTGACCGCGCATCGCGTTCAAACATTTTCATTGATAAAATTAGGTAGTGTTCAAGTAAATTCTCCTATGGACATAATAATAAAAATACCTGATTTGATAAAAACTTCCAGACCTAATTCTTCACAACCAGTTTTAAGATTACCTTTTTTCGACACTCGTCCCCAGATCTGTCCCGCTAAATGCCTAGAGGTTTATATAAATAAGACTCAACCCCTTCGCAAAAATGATTATTTATTTGTAAGCTACAAAAAACCGCACTCAAAAGTTTCATCACAAACACTTAGTCACTGGATTAAAGATACACTTTATAATAGCGGTATAGACACATCCATATTTAGTGCCCACAGCACTCGTCATGCAGCCACATCCTCAGCCAATAGACTTGGAGTCAATATTGACTTGATAAGAAAAACTGCTGGATGGAGTCAATCATCTTCTGTCTTCGCAAAACATTATAATAGGCAGGTTGTAAATATTGATCCTCATCTGTTTGCAACAACAGTACTTGCAGGTGATAATAATCTGTAACAAATTCCATAAATTAGGTTAAGAATGTAAACAATGTAAAACAAAGTTGATTCAATGATAACTATGTAGGTAGTAATAATAAAAAACAGTTTGATTACTCACCTATTTTATTTTATTTCACATTTTGTCTCTGAACATCTACAATACGTAAACAAATAAATCGCTTCGAATGAAGCTGTGAAACATAATTAAAAATCAAACGAACTTACCAAGTGAAGTTCGATGATAATTATGTGAACAGCTTCATTCGAAGCGATTTATACCCTCCCTAGAAAAGTTACCTACCCTACCCTAGATAAATTAAAATGTGAAATATTTATTAGCTTTCAACAAAATGACATTAAAATGGCTCCGGACCGTTAAAGTGAAATAGTGTAGTGGGGGCAAACGCACAGTGTTGCAAGTAAAACAAAACTAACTACCAACAAAAAAAAAAAAAAAAAAAAAAGTACTTTACTTACCTCTAAAAATCCGTGCAAGGCTGGTACATGGAAGCGCTGCTACAATACGTAAACAAATAAATCGCTTCGAATGAAGCTGTTCACATAATTATCATCGAACTTCACTTGGTAAGTTCGTTTGATTTTTAATTTTATGCTTCCGTGCGAAGCCGGGTCGGGTCGCTACGCTAGTGTGTTATAAAGAAGTTCTGCATATACGACGCGATTGCAATGCACGTGTTTATATATAACATACTTTGCGGTATAGGCTGGCAGACCTATATTGTCGCTTTATTTTTATAGGATTGCTACCATATTGCTACTTTGAACCCTAGGGGAACTATTTTACGTAGGTAGTCTAGTGTAATAATACTTCTTGATTCTATGCTCCAAAATTGCAAAAAAGTAAAAATATTTTTTTCTTTATGCCGCTAAAACGGGCATGGGCAGTAATGAAGGCAGATAGTTTTCCATCTTATAAAAAATCTATCTTTTCTTATGTCTTAGTATTCAAACAGTCACTTTTCATACCTGCCTGTTTGGCCGCATCGGTCTTCTAAAATTTTATGTTGGTACAGTTTCGCCATTATTAAAACATTTATTTCAAAATCTTTATGTGTATAAAACATTGCTAACAACTTTGAATTAGCACAGAAATCTCAGTTGACTTCACCCGAAGAATCCGCAAAGCTAACCCACTTCTGATCGTGCGCAGGTACTTAATCGCTCAGTTTAAAGATCTAGCCACGACTGAGCGACCATCTGGCTTGATGGACTTATTATCTGTCACAGAGTTGCGATAAATGTACCTGCAGCTATCTTCCACAACGGTGTTGATTCTAATGTGGGTAGTGGTTGAGATGGTGTAACTTTAAGTGGGTATTTCGTAAGCAAGTGATTAGTCAGGTTTGATAAATGTCAGTGGTTTAGCTGCAGTTACTTAGGTCATTAGGAAGTCTCCCATTGCGAAATCGGTCGTTGACATCGGCGCTATAGTTTCGGTCGTTCACCAAGTGCGCTTCCAGTGACTAAATTTTATTGAAGTTAAAACCTCCTTTTCAGACGCATATTTCAGGTTTTTTTCCACCTTTTTGCACCTATGTGTCTGCCTAGTTAACTTTGGAGATGTATTATATTGCATAACCCAACATTGCATGTGTAAGCAGGCACACCGTATATGCCTGGAGGCTTTATTGAGTAAAAATCCTGGATTTTTGACATGTGATCATACTATAGTTTATTTCAATGGGTTCTTTGTTTAGGTACTTACATTCTTCTAATTTCAGTATAAAATCAGGTTCATCTAAGATACTTACTAAAATACAGATGTTGCTGAGGATATTGTTCCCACACGTCACTTCCCCTTCCCAGCGAAAACACGAGGAAGAGGCGAAGGGCTGCCGTTTTGGGGGACTATGACGTTCAAAAAGTGCTGAATATCAGCCTAATTTGAAAAACTGAACTTTGATTTTGACTTTGAGATACAAGAAACCACGCAATGCCAACCACAACCATCATCATTGTTTGTTCATGGCAACTGACAACATGACCACACCATCTCCCATAAAAAAACGGTTCCTAATGCGACCATAACAATTTCCGACACATCATTGATCCACCATAGCATTTACTCAAGAAAACTGCGCCAAAACGGTGTTAGCACGAGTACGTGCGCCGGTGCAACGAACGGCGTGAAATTATAAATTTCTTATAGGTACACCCGCTAATGATAGGAACATGTCTGCTATTGTGATGCTCTAATACGTCCGATATGAAAGCCGTATAATGTTTTGATAGGTAGGCGAGTACAGTTACCAGCAGAAACGTGTAAAAGTACTGCTGAAGATGGGTGTGAATAGTATATTTCAGTATAAGTGCGGAAAGCCTGTCATTGCAACGAGTTCCGACAAATGTCTAGCCGAGCCGAGGCACAGCCGACGGCGAGGGTTGACAGTCGGAACAAGTTGCAATGACGGTTCCGCACGTGTACTGAACAACTATTTTTAATACAGTTGCGAAAAAATGAAGCAATTTAATAAAATAATAAAACCATAATTAAACTCGCAAAGAACATTTTTGGAAAATGGCGCCAACCGTAAAAGAATTTATGCAGAGATTTTTTTTGTTTTCTTCATCCATTCTGGGTAGGCAAAGGTAACTATGCTATACAGCCTACTATACAGCCAAGTCTTCAGTAGATTTTTTATCGATATGAAATGAAAATGAAATTTAATGAGATGAAATGGAATGAAACCTTTAAATCATTGAATCAAATAATTAAATCTGATATTTAAACAAATTAGTAGCTTCTTTAGAAATATTTGCATGAATCATAAAAACTTCTATGATTTTTTTTAGTAAAAACTTCGTGGCTGGTTTTTTTTAATGGACATTATTTTGACAGTTGGGAAAGAGAACGCACGAGTTCGGGAAAGGTAAAGAAAAAGCACGAGTACGTAATAGCCCACATCCCGAACGCTATACGTCCCTGCAATACGCCACTTTTTGAGCAACTGTATTAAAAAATATATTTAGCCATGAACATTGAACAACCCTTTCTCTGTCTCATGAACCAGGGCCCCGAGTCTGCTATTCAATAGTGTCAGAATGGTCGATCATTGATCTCATAATGGTTGATTTACGACAACCCAAAAAGTACCTTAAGTCGACAGGCATAAGGTACTTTTTGGCTTGTCATCAATCAACCATTATGAGATCAATGATCGACCATTCTGACACTATTGAATAGCAGACTCGGGGCCCAGATAGTACACTGCGATTGTTTGATTATTTTGTGGACAGCAAATGTGTAAAGATTAGCCGCAGTAGTTAAAAAGGGATTTCCTTTTAGAGTAACGATTGCAACGTTGAGAATGTTGAGATGACCAAACCGAAACACATTTGTTTTTTACTTTTCTCACACACTATTTTCTTCTTTCGTAGTTCTGCTGGCAGAAACTTCTTATTTCAAGAACCTACTCAAATTATTGTTTATGTTATTTTCTGTTTTGTCTACTTTGTGTACATAGTACTTAAAATAAATTAGTAAGTCCTGCTTCAACGACATAAATCTACAATGTAACATGTATGTAAGTACTGCAGGTAAATATATCTTTAAAAAAGTTGTCATTTATGTGAAGCCTTGATAGTGCTCGAGACTGTACCTACTTAAATTCGATGGTTGCGCGTGAAATCAAAGACAAAGGTCATCTCTCATGACCTGGAGAGGTGCAACTTAAGATTTTTTGTGGATTCATATTACCTCTGATAAAAGTTTGTCCATTTAGGCCAGGAACTATCTTAGTCTTGGGCCACTAGAAGCATAAACTTACCCTTTTATGACAAAAGTGAACAATTTTTTTTCGTTGGAGTGTGGGAAATTGTCAAATGACTCCTCCTGCTTTGGGTGGGGAGGTAAAGAGTGTCAGACTTCTACTGACTAAAAACCACCCATGTTCCTTCTTTGCCCATTGTGTCCGAGGCGGCGAGGCCGCAGTATCTCTTTCGAACAACCCGCAACAAAAGTGAAACTGAACACTTAGGAAAAACTTTTAAGAAATCATCTCATAAAGAGGATGAAAGTTTGCATGGCAGTTCGTAATTTTTGCCGAAGGGAAATCCCACGAGGCGCAGGCGCACA
The DNA here is from genome assembly GCA_949316265.1 of Diarsia mendica. Classification (NCBI taxonomy): domain Eukaryota; kingdom Metazoa; phylum Arthropoda; class Insecta; order Lepidoptera; family Noctuidae; genus Diarsia; species Diarsia mendica. The sequence continues at coordinate 12,768,614 of OX438898.1, read as the reverse complement.
TGAAAACTTGCAAGTTCGATTCGGAGTGCATTGAACTTATAATTTCCTGCAACTTTCCTGTTTCGTCTAGCTAGTATCTTTTTATGTCAAAACACTGATCATAAATTAACAAAATTATATCATTGTCTGGCTTCTAGTCTAGAATCAATAGCACATTGACCTGTGTTTGAATTTAAATATCTAGCTATAAAAGCAATCGTAACACGAGCAATAAAAATCTTTAATTTGCTCCACGATCTCTGCAAAAGCGTGAACACCACTTGGAAGTATATTCATCCCCAACTTTAAAAAAAGCTATAGATAAGTTGGAAGGCTCTCCAAATAGTTCATAATCCAGGACGCGGTAACAGCCAACTTCCTGGCCAGACCGCAGGGCGTCCTTCCGCCCCTGAAGCCGTTATAAACTCTGCTTGTCTCTCATTCAACTGTTTATAAAAAGTTTTATTCTTGAAATAAATAAAAGTAGTGACGAACGTATTTTAAAACCTGGCAACTTTGTATTTTTGAAACATGGCAGAATTCCATTTTTAATCTGTCCTATGTCGCTTCATGTTTTATTTAAAAAAAAAACGAGTTAAGCATTCTGAATGGCCAGTGGCATTTTCTGTGTCAACGTCGAAAAATGTCAGAACCAGAAAATTGTTAATTTCACAGTACACGCACAGTTATTATTTTTATGCCAGGTGTACAAAGCAAAAAGATCGTGAGTGCCTATAAAAATATCGTATGGCGACGTGCTTCTTCTCATTTACAAGCACAGCAATTCCTTTTTCGTCTTTTTAAACCTGTATTAGGAATTTCAGCATGTTCTTTTAGAGTAACACCTACGATGTGAGGCCAAAAAAGACCAAAAACCGATTTGCTTTATTTGGAGTATTATACCTTTTTAGTCGAAACAATGAGACTCTCGACGACAAATAGGTGAGCTAGGGAGATAGGATGCAAATTGTAACTACGAGTAATGCTGTCATTGTCTTCTCGACTGTTGCGAAACTGAGATGGATGAAGGAAGGTTTTTTTTAACTAGAACCCGTGTAGTTAACACTGGTTCTTATTTTAGGTAACTATAACGAGTTTTTGTCTTTGAAAAAAGATTTAACATTTTAGGCTGTCGTTTGCAATTTGTCCATATAATAGGAATGTAGTAGGTACGGTTCCACTGCACAGCACGACTCGGCACGAGTTATATTTTAAACTACACACAACAAGCAATGATAGCCTAACTGTGTGACCGTCGGCCTGCCATAAGTCTCAAGTTCGAACCCAAAGAACGCGCACCTCTGATTTATCGGATTCATCTAGGTATACCTTTGTATAACTATTAAATGCTTCGATGAAGGAAAACATTCGTGAGGAAACCAGCGTGCCTGGCCCTGCAGTCTCTATACTAAATATCGTTAAAAATCTGTCGCAAAGTCGTATCGATGTCAAATTTCTTTAATAGATTTTACCAGCTTTATTTTTCCAGCTTTATTTCAACAGCATAAGATTGAAAATCTATTAAAGTAAGTTTACGATTTTACGACTTAGCGACATTCGTAGCGTCGTTATTAGTGTAGAGAGAGAGAGTAGAGACTGCAGCTGCAGCCCCTGGGAGATATTTCTCGACAGCATGTAGAGCCAAGTCAGAGGTCCATTAGCGGCACAAAAACTCTGTCAATACAGAAAAGATCAACATAATATACAATCTGACACAGACCTACAAATTTCAAAAACGTAAGAAACATTTGAATTTCGCGTTCTACCCTGGGGCTTTCCAATGCCTTCCAAATTCACGACGGAACATGGAAGTGGAGTGAAATACGATGAATAATTGAGCATATAGCATATAGCTCAGTAAATAGATCGGCGTGCGGCGGCCAGGTGTCAGCCACGCGTTCAACTGACGTGCAACCGACCGTGGAGTAGGGTGGCCAGCTTTTTGGATGTTTTAGGACAGACTGTTTTTTTGGGGTCATTTTTAATACTGGTAATCCCACAGTAATCCCATTGCTGGGCGCTCCTCTTGACTTCCAGTTGTTTCGATCCAAGGCCAATGTGGACCACTGGTCTAGTTGTGTCTATAAATTAATAAATTCAATAATTTCACATTAAATAATATATTATGTCCCACCTAATTGTGACAAGGTTGGATTTGGACGAACATTTACAAAATTTGAAACTACATAGTTGAAAAGTCGTTTGGTCTATCACAATTCCATTCCGTGGACAATGTTTTGCGAATGCATTGAAATTTAATATTGGCCATGTACAAGTATTTATGTATTTTCAAATGTATTTGTTTAATCTCTTGCATAATGCTTGTCTAGTAAATACATAATACTTGTCAGTCTAGACAATTGTTTATAATAACTTATGCTTATTCGTCATATTTTAAATTACCAAGGCCTTTAAAATACTGATTTGTGTAAACATATGTATGTTCTAGACTTTACTGCATATCGGCAATAACATGACCTAACACTTACATAATTAAATAAAAATTGGGTCGGGTTTCCTCCACCGATATTAAAATTTCCTTTGGTCACCTGTGTTCTGGAATAGTATACTGGGTTGATTGCGTTTCTTTGGCAGATTTAAGCATTACCTGAATCACGTTTGTGTTTACTTAAAGGTTTAGAGTTTAGACAGAGCTTTTCAGTTCGTCTACATTTCGCCAATTATCTTCATCCACAGCCCGAACTTACCCACTGCTGGGTAAAGGCTTCTCTCTTCTTGCGCCAATTTCCACGATCCTTTGCAAGCCTCATCCAGGTTTTGCCCCAGATGGCAAGGCAACTATGCCAATTATCTTAATCCTATGTAATAATTGGTGACAAGTATAAACCCATTTGGTACTGCCACTGTGAAATTCCGAATCAAGTTCCGATAATTCCCGTTTATTATTCGTTTCGCTTCGAACTTGTCTTACTCATCGCCACAAACAACAGGCCAGTAAAGAATTGTTTTATAGAACCTACCAAACGGGCTCACTAGCAAGAACCTGTTTAATTACTTCTAATAGGTTTTCTTTACTAAACTGATATTGACTCCGTGTTCATGACCGTTCATACCGTGAAGAGTTAACTAATGTCAAGGACTTTACACCTAGATCAATAACAGCGATTGTTTTGGTTCGTAAATTAACTAGAAACTGACGTTTCTGTTGATAGGAATTATTACGTTTGTTACTTAAGGTATTTGCAAAACTGTCGGGGCTGCGGGTTGTTCGAAATATATACCGTAGCCCCGGACCCCAAGGGCTAAGAAGGAACATGGGTGGTTTCTAGTCTCCCTTCCGCTCCGCCCATAGCGGGAGAGGTCATTATTTTGATGATTTGACAAAAAAAGGTATTTGCAAAACTTCAGACAACTATTATATCCTTTAGGAGCACTGGCTCCTGTAACACACACACTGTGTTACAGGCACAGGAGCCAGTACTCCAGTAGTGTGAAATTCTTAGGGATTTCACAAAATGATGTTACCAATTCTTGTGTGATAAAGATGATTGATTTACTATGCTTTGTGGCATTAAGTCCGTCTATGTCTCACTACAGTACAATCGCCATCACGCGAACCGAGACTGTTTTCCCAATTAAGCTTGAACCTTGAACTTTAAAGCGTTAAGGCGACATTAGCTGCCCGCGACCTTGAGCGCGCGTTTATCTCATCGCCTAAACAAATAAGGTTGAAAATGGCGATGCGTTTGATGCTCGTGACTGCCAAAATGAACGATAGTTCGCAGATTTAATTTATTTAAAAAAAAAAATACGCTGTAATGTTAAAATATTTTTACATATGTCTTTAGTTGGTTAAATTTCCTTTCTGATAGTAAAAAAATAAATAACAATTGTCACTCAAAATATTGAGCATTTCGAGACGAAAAAGTTTTTTCGTGTGATTTTTTTGTGATTTTGTGATTTTTTGTTTTTTTTTTTGTGAAGTTCTTGATTACTTTTAGAAAATATTTTTGCATAAGTCTTTTACCTATGCATTTGACTATACACTGTATTTTTTTTTGGAATTGTAATAAGTAGCAATACGGCTAACTCTGCGACGAAAAACAGGTCGTTTTTACGGTTCCCCCGTTAACTGCGCCTTAAGTTGAAAATCGATTAAAATAATTTGACAGACTGTTGTAGCTTGATGTGCTGGCGTCTTTGTAACAAGGAAGTTTAAATAACTTCTTAATTAAGTACCTACCTAAAAACCAAATTGATCTAAATAAATCAAAAGCAATCAATCTGAAGAAAACTTATAAATCAAATTTAATCGTAATTTTCTTTATGAGTAACATTGTCACCAATAAATTGATTTCTTTTCAATATGTTTTTGATTGATTTCCTAGCCTACCTTTGTAGAAAATATTACGTTGTAGGCCAACAAAATTTGAAGAATGTCGTGCTAGTGACACGAGCAAAAATATTACAAGAAATAACTGTGGTCGTGCCACTTCAAAGTTTGACAGTTCAAATAATAAGGCAAAGGGAATATATTTCCCACCATGTTTTTCACCTCAAAAATTAAATAATTTGTTCCTGTTAGGTATTCTGTGATTGTATAGTGCTTATTTAAAGACATATCAATCACTCATTAAATATTACAAAACAAAAAAAAAAGTAAAAAAACCTAAAATTTATTTTCTACCAATTATACCTATGCCAATTTGCCCTTATTTTCCGATTGCCAAACCGTTCTGCCCTATTAAGGGTTAAACGGTCTCGCTTGGATCCTAAAGTATGGTCACCGTATTTCTTATGAGCAGCGGTTGCACAAACCCTTCACGGTGACTGAATCTCTTTAGGCAAGGCAGAATACGAAGATACGTGCTACATTCATAATAATAATTAAATGTAAATGACCTTTTCATCAAAAGTTTTAGTAAAAAGAAAACTGTATACTTACTAAATATATGTATTTCATTAGACTGAACATAAAATTCTGACATTTAATTTCAAAATTCTTTGCTCAACAGAAATTTTTTTTTTTCATGCAAGTGAAATCAATTAAGTATATTTAAATTCCAGGAACCGGCTGACCTATCTATGCTCAAATTGTCTTCTCTATACGAGAAGATTTCCTTGCCCTTACTGGTGCACAATAATAGACTGGTATAATTTATAACGAAACGAAACTAAGTATACTTATTATTACTGTGTTGTGGTCAGGGGCCCTACTATGACGTCTTAAAACAGTCCTAACTTATTCTTAATCCAGTGTGGAAGAGAGATGGCGCTAGACACCCTGTATAGTTCTGTCACGTTTCCACACTGGAATAACATTAAGTTAGGACTGTTTTAAGACGTCATAGTAGGGCACCAGATAGGCAGTCGCTCTATGTAAAATACAGGTATTCAGCTGCATTCGGTTAGATTGGAAGCAGGCGAAGCAGCCCAAGCACAAGAATTTAGTCATGTGGCCCAAGGCTAGGCAGATGATGAATGTTCTAACGAAACGGAGAATTGAAGCAATAATACGAAATGCTTTTAATGTTCGTTTAATAGACATTAATATTTTTTGGCTTACAGTTAAGATACCAGCATCTACTTATGATGACTAGTTGCATTACGCAAACTCTTCACGGTATCTGACCACAATTGAAGGCAGGAGAAGATGTATTACAATTGTTGCCATTGTAAAATATTGTTGCAGCGTTTAGAGTAGTGCTAACTATTGTTTTGTGAATGTTATTATTGTGTCTTGAAAGTAGTACCTACGTGAAGTTGATATTAAGTAAACAAAAAGTTTTCTTAGTTATTGTGTACCTACTTTAAGAAAACAACAACACCTAAGTCAGAGAAGGACAGAATAATTTAAAAACAAGTGCCCGTAAATTGACGCCATTGCCTTATAATATATTTATATATATATATAATTCATATCAAATATTCGCTGGGTAGCCAAAGAGACCCTATTACTAAGCCTCCCGTCCGTTCGTCTGTCTGTCTGCCAGGCAGCGGACTGTATCTTACGATCCATATTAGGTAGAGTATTAAAATTTTCACCGAATACCTAGAACAATAATTAAAAATTTAAGGATGCTCATCTACTACGTTGGTACGGAACCCTTCATCTTAACACCCGGTTTTTGAAACCCGTCAATCCGCCTGGAAATTCAAATTGTTTAGCACGTTTTTTGGAAAATAAATCATGAATTCAAAGGACAAGTTTTCAACTTCAAGTAGTCGATTGTGAATTCAGGTTTCAATTCAGGTTCATTAGTAGGTATAGCTTTTGATTTATCTTAAATGGGAACATCCCTTACATTATTCCCACTTCAAAATCATGCCTCTGGCTTATAAACCTCAAGCGTGCCTGTGTTCAATTACACACCTCGTATATTCCGCCAGCCTCTCCAATGCTCCATTTCAAACAACGTTATACGATTAGCCGGCGCGTGTTCTCCGGACGACCATAGAGATTAGTCTACTACACGATGAGTCACCATAGACTAAAGACACTTATGATACCCGACGCCACAGCACTCTTGAAGATTGCGGCATTGATTTAAATAGATGTGCCCTAACCGTACTTAGGTCGCTAAATAAACAGTTTCTACACTGAGATGAGACAACTGGCATAGGAAAACTCATTGTCATTATCAAAATAAAATAAAGATGATATTTTTTGGCGCGATATTCACATTATCCCGCTAAAAAAATGATCACGTTATATCTGTGGTTTAAATCTATGGATTGCGCTTATGTTCGCGTCATGTGGCGCGGAGTGCTTCAAATCTGTTACTAGTTTGCTTTATTGATTGATGGTTAGTGGACTAACTGGCAATGTTTACAGTTTGAAGAAATGTAAGTGCAATAAACCGGTTTGTTTACGTTTAACTCCTTCCGGGACTTTATAGAGTGTGTGCTATCTGATTTATTATGTCTTGTGTTCATCTTTTGATGACGGAAGACCACTGAATGGAATGTAAACGAATGTCGTTGAGATGGCTGGTTCCTGTGTTACTGAACGAGGAGTCGTTATTTTTTAATGATATAGGTACCTACTTGCCTAGCCGAATTATCTCCACAAGCAAGGGGTCATTGTGTCAAAAACTTACTTACTTAATACATTTTCTTTTTAACAATTGAATAATATTCATTACTTACATTATTTACTTGGTCAAGCAGACGAATTTCATACATATGGACCAATAGATTAAATTTATGTAGTAGGTACCTACCTATTTAAGTAAGTATATAATTATACCTACATTTAATTTTCGAAAAACCAATGGCAGTATCGCACTCTAGAGAACATTATGAATTGGTGGGTTTCCAACCGAATATTTCTACTTTTGGTTCGGGTTAACGATATCCTTACATATTCTAGTTCAATGAAGTAATAATTCGATGAAAAGGTCAAAGCTTCGAAGTTGACTATCCAAACACGGTATATTTTGGGTAAATACACAGTAAGCTATATTTTCCACCTACGTATACGTAGGTAGAAAAGATAGAAAAAAAAACTTAAGTATTTATGTTTCGGTAAGTTACAACTTTTTTATAGCTACTATAGTGAACTCATAGACTAACTTCGTGATAAAGGCATTTGTAGAATTATAAAAATAATAAAGTACTAACTAAGTATCAAATATCACCGAATTAGGCGAATCACAGAATTAGATGAGTTCACCCTAGTTATTTTTTTTTTTGTTATGTTAGCAAGGAAATGATTCACTCTGCCCCGATTGCCCCGAACCTATAAGTACCTATAGCCTGTATTGCGGTGGAACAGTTTTCCGCGAAAAACATACTGAAAGACTGTGAATCTGTGATTATCCTTTCTAACTACTTCCTCATCTGCCTAGCCTTTTCCCAACTAATGTTAGGATCGGTTTCCAAATGTCAGACTTTTGGTCCACTTGTAACGACTGTCAAAGATGTACAAATGACAGCTGGGACCAACGGCAAAACGTGCTTTCTGAGGCACCAGGAAATTGGGTTTGTAACGGGTGGTCACCCATCCACGGACCAACCCAGGCAAGCTCTGCTTCACCTGAAGATTGACCCCGATAGTCACCTTTCTACTTATCTATCTATCACCGTTAAGTTAAAATTTTAGGAAGGATACAATACAACCAGTGCCATGTTTTTTTTTAACGATCGATCTATTGTCTATGGGCGCATTGGTATTTATTTCATTCTTATCGTGCAATCATACTGCATACAAATTCAAAATGGCGCTGGCGTGACAACTCGCGATAAAATATTTAATAAATTGGTCGAAATGGTTCAGCACGCTTACTTTTAAAGGCATTTGACCTAACTGTATTGTGTTGTTACACTATTTCATGATTAATGTGAGTAGAAATTCAGTTCCTGGTTTTGGTAATTATTTGAGGTTAAACCTCCAATCATTCCAAGGGTATAGGTTCCGTTGATTTGGTTGCTTATGGTGGCATTGACAATTCCAATTTCAATTTTTTAACAAAGATGGCTGCATCAGATTTTATTGGCGCCAATTTCCGTTTTCCGTAATAAAATCGAGATTTCATGTAATTTCCAGCTATTACTTAGAAATATATTATTTAGAAACCAGACAATTGCAGGTTTTTAGCACGAAACATGATTAAACAGTCATAACTGTCCGTTTGACGCGTTTCAATCGATTTCACAACGCTTACAGTTTTGAATAATATGAATATGAAATGCAATTAGCAAAGTCGGCAGTTTTGTGTAGGCAGTACCTACTCGTTTGTTACTTCATGTGTTGCAAAATAGATATAATTTTTAGAACAGGCAAGCATTTTGCATTTTATTTTACGTGTAAAAGTCTCCAATTATATTGCTGAAATGAACACTAGACAGTTAGTCTATAAATTTTTCCTGACTCTTTACGATATTAAAATAGGTACTGCAAATGCAGACCAAATCAATGTAACTTTTGAATTTATAAAACATTAAAAAATATATAATATTTTAAAACTGTAAGTAATGAAACCCCAAAATAAAATCTTGATATTCACACACTTGGCTTTGGCTGGCAATTGATTTTGCACAGAGCTAAAACCTAAAACATAGTTGGAGCATAGAACAGCATTTACGTGATTGTTTTAAAAAGTATTTTTAAATCTATCACAAAAGCGTCCTCAATTGATCCCAGTCCATCGACCACGTTTATTGCAAAAGCCGTAAATTTTCAATCATATTCGACCAAGTTCATTGTCCCAGCGGATTAAATTCGCAGCCATTGCGTTATTTTCGGCAGTCCATCCGTGATTGAGGTTTCTGGCGTCTGTTCCAGTGGTGACAGTTTGAGAGTTATTTATTATGTTTTTGTTCAGAAATATTCATACTCCATTGTAATAACATAAATGCCAGAATAAGAAAGAAAAAAACGGCACACGGATAGACCATGATCTGGGAGAAGGGATGTTTCTTATTTCAAAACTGTACGTACGCAGACCAAGCCATTAAATGGTTTATCATTAGATTCATGTTTGATGGAGGCGATGTAGGTTTCTATCTCATAGAAACCAAGTTAATGGTTATTTTCGTAAGTAACTTAGGATCCCTTATCCTTTCTTCCCTTTGTGATCAAGTTAACATGCATGATTTAAATCGTATTGTGACTATCCCTATTCCCGTTTCCAAAGCACTGAAGTTTCACGCTTTTAGTCCTTTGAACTTCGCAAAGCAATCACATAATAGTCAGAACTTAAAATGAGGATTGTCAGGGTACAAAGACCAACTCCAAATATCATTCAATTATTTTACAATACGACTCCATTTTTTCCCCTCAATAAAATTCAAAAGTTTAAAATTGTTTGCAGCGATCTAGCTCTGTTTGACTTTAAAGCGGAGTATCTGAAAGAGAGTAAAAAGTAGTTTGAACTTAAAATGAGGATTGACAGGGTACAAATTCCAACTCCAAATATATCTCATTCAATAATAATTTTACAATATGACTCCACTTTTTATCCTCAATTCAAAAGTTCAACATTTTTTGCAGCTATTTAGCTCCGGTCTGAGTTTAAAGCAAAGTAAGCACTTATTTCAGAGAAATTCATGAAACAGAGTAAAAAGTAGTATGTGAACTTCGCAAAGCAATCACATAATAGTCAAGAACTTAAAATGAGAATTGACAGGGTACAAACTCCAACTTCAAATATATCTCATTCAATAATTTTACAAATCGTCTCATCTTTGTATCCTCAATTCAAAAGTTCAACATTTTTTGCAGCGATCTAGCTTCGTCTAAGTTTAAAGCGAAGTAAGCACTTATTTCAGAGAAATTCATGAAAGAGAGTAAAAAGTAAGTAGTAGTCTGCAGCCGAGCCGTACAGTCGTAGTCGTCGATCGCCCCCCTTCGCCTTCCCTCTGTCTGGAGTACGCTTTGCAGTAATTTTTTTCATTCTTTTTATAATATCTAGGGTTCATTAAAATTGCTACTTTTAGCCTTCGAGCTATACTTATTCTGTTTGTTACCATTTTTGTTTCTTTAGCAGATCGAATTCTGGTTTAAGTTATTTCATAGTAATATAGTATTGCTCCTTTAAACATGAGATTTAACCATTACAGGCGATATGTGGGTGATCTATGTACCTACCATAATATACGTTGCATGCATGTACTCCCACTCACATAGAAGAGGGCTGTGTCCCAGCCATTGCCGTATTTCCCAAAATCTTTTCTTAGTGAATGTCAGTTTCATAATAGCTACTTGCATACTAGCCCAACATCTCATTGGAACATACGTTTTATGTTGATTGTTAAAACGATTCGAGGCCTATATCCAGGGGACGTCTTTCGGCTGAAATAATGATATAACCTTTCAGGGAATAAAATAATGTTGTTCTGTCATTCCTCGGAAATCTTTAACTGCAGGAGATGTACCTACTTAAGAACGTATTTTTATTTGAAGAATATGTACAAATCACATCACCAGATAAATTACTATGGCAGGCCACCATTTTTTTGGATCTGGCAATTGTTTTCACCAGCCATTAAAGCCATTTCCATTATACTCCTTTCGGAAGCAGTTATCACGTCTCTCAAGGGGTTACAACGCAAATTGTTACCATTTGCCACGCATTCAATGTTATTGGCACGCATTGTATTATAATCAGTGCGTTGACAGCCATGAGAAAACCGCATGGAAATTGGTTTAGTAGCCCAGGGAAGGTAGGCCGTTCTACAAATTGCTTCTCTTGATTTTTTTGTCTTAGAAGAGTGTTAGGTCAATCTTGTTGTATGGATATTGCTGTAATTATAGGTGCTGATGCTCTGTACATTGATTCGTGGTCTTGCGGTGAGTCGTGCTTGGCGGCCATGTTTTTTTAACTGCCAAACTAGTATAGTTTTGATTCGCGAACGGATTTTAGGCCTTGTTATAAAAGTGGTTTAAAATAGAGCATTAAAGTTTTTTTGACTTCGTTATTTTTGTTTGTCGCTTGAAAACCGGTAGTTCTACCGATCTCATCTTTATCACCCACGGAATTGCCTACATCAATCCATTTCTGGATAAAGACCTTTCCTTAAAACTTACGGCTGTATAGTTTCAGAGAATGTAATCTAATGTAAAACGTAAAAAAATTGCTTGTGGATAAGAAGCCATTTTCATGTATCGAAGCCGTCCTTGATTTAAAACAGTCTTCACCCAGTGCCCTTCCGATGTGTTCTAAGCTGGTTACGCCAACACGGTGTTGGCGTGTAATAAATAAATATAATGCTTGACGTTGGACATTTGAACTGACTAGGACGCCAGGTTGGCTTTGCCGTGTTGAAAATGTCCAGCAATCGCTTCTTGAACTTTGCACCTGCCGCGGCTAAGGAAACTCAACCAGTATGAAGTTCCACTGGTCGCTCCGCATCTCGTGACTATGTTCATGTCATGAGAAAGGTAGAAGAAAAATAAGACCAAGATGGCGACTCCGTGAATATTCGCCTAGCGTGCGGTCCGTTGACAACTCTTCGAAAAAGATCTATCTCTGATCTTCTATGTGCCGCGTCATCGCATCTCCAGCTAAGTTATTGCTGAGATCTTCGCCATATATAAAACCCGCGGGTCCATTGGCCTATCGCATCTGGACTAACATTTTGAACTATAAACTTTGGTGTGTGTTAAGTGAACTTTGAGTGCAGTTGAAGCAGTCCCTCTGGAGCTGATCGCAGACGTGGACAGCAAGGTAAGCCTTCCTGATTGCCTATAGGTTTTCTAACTGTTCACCGTCAGGCTGTTGCAATTTCTAGAATATATTTCGACTCAGCGCCCCTCCATTTTGAGGCTACCGCAACGTATAGTTTTTGACCAGTAATTTAAAATCTTAAAATCGAACGTCGAACTATACGAACCACTAAGCTATGTATAAAATCTGCTCATGAAGCAGCTATTAGATACTCGTAGCTTTTATGAAGCTGGCATCAGCTATGAAAAAAAAAATGGAAATTCAAGCCCTATGAAATAGTGATTGAAAGTTTGTAAAATGAAAATCCATTAGATAGCGAGGCTGGTGCAGGTGGTATGCTTGAATCGTAATACTTGTTTTTTTTAGAGTACCTACTTAAGGCGAGGTTGCAGTACTTTGTTTTTATGTACGCACGACCTCGCCCCCCGCCCTGCCGCGCGAGCGATATAATGCCTAAATTATGACTGTTTTTTGCTTCTTGGAGAAAAACTATAAAGAAATTATACAATCTGTTTTCACCATTTACTTCAGAATAAAAATTTCTATCTACTGATACAACTTTCATATAAATTCATGATGAAATGTCTTAGCAGTACACGTTTGAAATTGTGATTTAGAGTCATGTTTGATAAAAAAAAGTATCGAGCTGATCATTCTAAATCGCGTTTCTATCTTTACGATTTACTAGAGAGTATGTTCAATTTTTATGTAATGATTTTTATTTATTAAAAAACTCGTATTTAGTTCGATTTTTATAGGTTCAAAAATCTTAAAATTACTGCAACCCCGCCTTAAGGGTAAACAAGCCAACGGCACGAACTAGTTGGTGGGCGGGGCTAAAATGCATGCTATTTCACCCGACATCACGAGCGAAATGCATAGAGCGAAAGAGACACAACTAAAACGGGCGCGTGATTGTTTCTATGCAGACCTTTGGTATATTTGGTTTCATGAAAAATCTATTGAATGTATCTGTTCAAAATCAAATTATTTAAATTTTTTAATAACTAATCTATGTCCGTATGGTTTCACTTTTTTCTTTTTCATACTATATACGTTACTTATTTACGCCCAAAGATGAGTTAAAATTAGTGCTAAAATATGAAAGTTTTGACGTTCATAACTTCCAAATCAATATTTTTTTTCCAATTCTGCTTCCATACAGACCTAGATAATGATAAGACCAGTTGATACAATTTTTAATTTTGAACCTACACCGTCAAACAGAGGAGTAATCACCTTCGTAAGTTTGTATGGAAGAATGACTGGCTTGTTCAACCTTAAGGGAAATCAATAAAATATGACTCTCTGGACGGAGCGGAAGGAAGTGTCATACTGACTTAAAACCACCCATGTTCCTTCTTAGCCCTTTGTGTCCGGGGTCGCGGACGCGGTATCTCTTTCGAACAACCCGCAGCCCCGACAGGCATGTTCTTGGTTAGCTTTGTAAACAGTCAGTTCTAGCGGTGCATAAAGCGCGGAGAATTGCCTCTCCGTGACGGTCACTAATCTTAATTTACCAAACCATGAAAATTGACGTCTAATTGACTTAATTGCTTGTCACTATTATGTTCGTATTTGTTTTTGAGGCCAGTACGAGATATCAATTTAGCATAAAGCCGGCTTTTGACTATGGGATGTAATATATATTACATCTCACTTAGACCGGGAGATGGTGACACAAAATATTAGGTCATTTGTACCAGTATGGTGGCTCTTCAGCAATGACAAAAACGAAAATGATGGTTATAGCGCTGGTATCGGCGAATTTACAAAGGAGAAGGTACCTATTTTTTTTCTACCGTCATTTTCGTTTTTGTCATTGCGTAATTAGACCCCTGAAGAAAAGCCATACTGAAAGCAAATGACGTAATATTTTGTGTCACCATCTCCCGGTCTAACTGTAAGATATATTATTATAGCACAGTGTGAACGGTCACGTACAAAATGTATGCGAGCGATATTTAGAGGTCATTTGAAGGAATATTACATCCCATAGTGAAAAGGCGGCTTAATTGTTAGAAAACTGAAAAAAGAAAGACATTATTATGAAAAATATTTCTTTAAGGAAAAGTGCCCAGAAGACTGGCAGCATTGCCACTTTGGATAGCAATGCCAAAAAAATAGGCCAGCTCTCTGGTCACGGGAAAAGTCGACCAATCGCTTGTCGATTTCCCGAAATACTATTGGGCACTCGGACGGCCCTAATGTTCCTATCCAACTTCCATTGGATAGCATAAATCATCTGGTCTCTTCCCATCGACGGGTGACTAACCAAAGACTTATTCTATTTCGTGAGATATTTTACGTTGCTGTAATCGTAGGACCAGACTGTTTCCGATCTGGGTTCTAAAGATCACAACAACACTCATACATAATCTTCCTGCCCTTATCCCATGTCATTTGGGGTCGGCGCAAACTGTGACATAAAATCTTCTGGGCCTGGGATATTATCACTATCAGTAATATCTTTTAAACGTAACGGATCAACATTAACCCTGCATTGTAAACAGGCATTACTTTGAGCCTTACCCAGACTTCAATCTTCGTCTTCCAATATATCACGTTCTGTTTACCTAGTTGTATACATAATCTCAATCTAGCAACAGAATCTTCCAATACACGCTGTCCTTGTCAATTGATACGACAAACAATGTCTGGCCCTTTGGCCGTCAGCTGTTGTCAGGTGGCCATTTTGAAGACGCCTGTCAGAAAATAGTGTCCTTTCATAGACAGCAGCTATCTAACAACAACCATATGTTTCTCATTAAAAGATTACTTTTGCTTTGAGTGACAGTTTTTTTTTTCAGTCGGAGATAACTGTGAAAGGACTGTAGTTAGTTGGCTTTCTTTGATAATTAAAATTAATGGCGTCTGAATGGATAAAAGGAAGAGGAAAATTAAAAGAATGATTTGTTGGTACGGGAGTTTCGGAAAGTTGCCAAATCTATTGTAAAAGTATTAGGTATTGTTTATGGAAGCAAGAGGTTGAAAGAAGTTGGATTTGTATACTTAACCGATTTCGGTTGGGTGAAACTTTTAATTGGCTTTTGTTAAATAATAACCTCCGTTGAGGTGCTACGCACGCTGTAATCCCTGAAGGTTAGGCAGAGGTATACACCCACATTTCTCCAGTAATGTTTAAGTCCTATGTAATAAAGGGTAAGCCTATTGCTATCAACCGGGCCAAAATCCAGACTCCGTGTCTGGTGCTGAAAAATGTTGATGGAAAACCCCAATAACACTTTTTCTGGAATCGAACCCAGGACCTCATGCTCCGGAGTCAATAATAGATAGGATTAAAATATCAGGTGAGTCAACAACATAAACAATAGAAAAATACTTTTTAACAACCCCATAGTATTTCATAAAGCTTAACCTTGGTGCTGACTATAATGTCACCCTTTTCGAAATGTCAAAACCATTCTCTTGTCCACTGCCAGAACGTGAAACGAACGCACTGACATTCCAAAAGAAGTATTCCATTCAAATCATTGTTTGTCATTGATTTCATCGTGTCTATGTTCAGGGGTAACCCACTTTTAGCTGTCAGCTAGCTTTGTCTATTACTCTGAATAGGCGTCGTTATGTAGAACTAGACAATTTGCGAATCGAATTAGGGACTTAGCAGGCTTGGTGACTCACTAAGTTATTGTCTCTTCCCTGTGTGTCTGTAAATTAGGTTCAATATAATACCAGAGAATTGTACAATTTTGAGTCCCTGATTAGAACCGAATTGAAAATCCCAGTTGAGTAAGTCCAATGAGTTTCGAACCAACGGCCACTAGCCTAATGAGGTGGTCAAAGTAGTTCCTATTTCGAATTCAAACTGTAACAGTTCTATTTTTTATAAAAGCGACCGTTAATGTTGCCAGTGTAATTATCTATTAGAAACATACTTGAAATAATGACGTAATTTGTTGCCAGTGTCAAAATATTGTTGAATATTATTGTAACGATACCAGTAATGGCACTGAGTTGTTTTATGATGATCCAAATTGTAGGTTAACGTGGCAATTCTTCACTGTTGTTAAGTCCGTTGAGGTTACGCAAGACGCTATTTAGAGGCATTGTTTACTATTTAAAATGAGGTTACTTTATCCTTTGGTAATGTGTAAGGTTGTTTTAAAATGTGATTTTAAAAGGTTAATGTCGAGGGATATGCATGAATGATGTGCTAGTTGTTTTCTTAGTATTTTTTACATCTGAGGCCATGATTATGTAGCATGCGTTGTCTTTTTAAAACGACACAGGAGATTTCGTTAGCTGATCAAAGTATTTGCTGGCCTCTCTGGCTCTCGACCATATTCGGTTGTTCCTCTTCCCCATATTGCACCACCAATGACTTTAAAAAACTGCCATCTACTGTTACTTTGATTTCTTGGAACTCACTGAACTCGATATTAGGTACCTACAAATACTACTTGTAATATTAATTGTAAATCAAAAAGCTATCAATTCACTTGTCCTTTCGTACGCTGCATCAGGCTGCAACGTATTGAACTTTGAATCTAATTTATAACAATAAAGATAACTTGCGTCGTTTAAGTCACAAGACCATAACAATGGCGATTTATTGAGTGCCTACCAATCGGTCCATAGTCCGTGTTCGATACATATTCAGTGTTACCAGGAAGTTTTGGTACTTGAACGATTCACCAATAATTATGTTTGAGTCCCATGTAATAGAGGACAAGCCTATTGCCTTCAACAGGGCACAAATCCAGACTCTGTTACTGCTATTGAGAAATTCCTGATATATTAAACCAATAACACTGCCCGACCCGGAAATCGAACACAGGACTTCTAACTAAGGGGTCGCACTTGCGAAGTTGCGACCACTTGACCAATAAAGCAGTCACAGACACTGACAGGAAAGCATTATTGATAAACATTAGTGATATTCTATGGAAAAGCAATATGGGCTACGATATTGCTTTTCCATACAGTATCACTAGAGTACTACTAGTAGTTAGTTCTAATTTTGACCACAATTGCCAAAACATCCTTGTATAACTATACGATAGAAAGTCGCGAATTCATGGCAGTTACTCCATGTGTACTCACTGAATCACAGTCATTTAATCGATTTTTTCACCAAACTGTGGTAGTACGAGGCTTCAATCACGAATAGGGTTGCCTCTGATCCGGTTTGGACCGGATTATCCGGTTTAAGGGGGAAGCTCACACCCTGCCCGCGAAATTCAAATTTTCTTACGTTTTTTGCAATTTGCAGGCCAGTGCTTGGTTGCATGTTGATGAACATTTGATTCGCGACTGTAAGACGTATTTAGTTACAGAATTATAATCATCAAAATCACCAACACAACCCTCCAAGTTCATATAGATCGAGAAACTATTTTTTCAAGGTTATTGTTATTCCTCGATCTATATGAACTTGGAGGGTTGTATTGATGATTTTGATGATTATAATTCTGTAACTAAATACGTCTTACAGTCGCGAATCAAATGTTCATCAACATACAACCAAGCACTGGCCTGCAAATTGCAAAAAACGTAAGAAAATTTGAATTTCGCGGGCAGTATGTGAGCATTCGCCTTAAATGCGATTTGTTTGAGTGCAGTGCACCGAAATCTGATTAATTTTGTCGTTTTACGAAATTCACGTAACTACGAGCTACGTTACGAGGTTTATTTGGTTACATTGTTTGGGTTCAATTTAACATGAACTTTTGAAAGCGCGGTAGCCAATAAAAGTTTTTATGCTAAATAAAGCAGCCTGTGGTAAGTAGTTCCCGTTTAGTCCACTCTCGGCCCCTCGACCCCTAAAAAAAGATTTGTCCTGTTACATACTGTATCTAAGATGATTAGAAACAAGTTCAATAAGTTATGATTTTAAATAAAACTAATACTAGGTAGATAGGTACCTACTTCTAGTCAAAAATCTAACTTTCGGCAATTCAAATGCAAGTTTAAAACTTTTAGTCCTTTTCACGGAGTCATATACCTACCTACTGCCCCTGTCCTATAAATCAGAACTGCAATTTAGCAGCCCTAATCACAGAGGGAATCAAAGCCCGGAGGCGTAACGAAGTTTTTACAAAAAGTTTCCAACTCGTGGGTGCACCAAACGTGACTGCCGCTAATCGCAAAAAATATACAAAATGGACGTCGCTTGTCGTGAAAATCAATAATGGCGGCAAAAAGGCGGGTAAACATTTTTGAGGTTACGTTTTTGGCAGTTTTTACTATCAAATAAGTGGATATTATAGTTATTTAAAAGCTTTGATTTAGAATAGTGGTAGTAATAGAAAGTTTAAATATCATTATTGTCACGATTTCGTACTTTTCGGTCATTCTTTTTTGTCGTAACATCGACAGGGATAAAAATTTAATACTTACAACCTTTCAAAATTCTGCACGAAGTCGTATTTGAACTTATGCTATGGTCTCCTACGAAATACCACATAACATTTACTTAAGTGCTATTTGTTATAATGTGGTAAATATTAACTAAACAAAACAATAACCACACTCAAGTTAATTTTACTTTGGCAAGAAAATTATAACAATAAACTGTCCCAAGAAACATTGTCCTGCTATGTTTCTAAGAACTGGCGAGATACTGCATGTGCGGTTTTGTTAAGCACCTACAACAACCTAACTTATTAAAGCACCTTGTGGTGTCAGAACAACTATATTTTTTGTTTGTATTCATGAAGAAGGACATAGGTAGGTCAGCTAATGGAGTGGTCCTGGATAACTAAGAAAAAGAATCAACTACGGAAAACACACTCTGAAGTTTGCTAATGAAAAACAACGGTCTGAACGCCCTCCGAAAGCTGTCCGAAATAGCAACTAAAGAAACCTACCAACTCTGCAGTCAAACCTCATAATATCTGCAAGGCTGCAACTGTTATTTCGTCCAATAGGTACCAATAGCCAATCGCATCTCAAATTGAAAGTAAATTAGGATCAATTGATCAAGCCATTAAAGATTCGGGTTCAGTAGTAATAGAACACCAGCCTTGTTTATACCATTGTCTGCGTACAGTATGTACATCATCCTTGTCAGATACTGATGTGCATTCGTCTAAACAGATCTTTCTTTATTGTGTGGTTAATGTTTAACCTGGCGTCGGAGTATTTATGCCGTTCACGGGCTTTACATTTGTCTTTAAATGCCGTCAAGAAATATCTCTCAGGCAAACTGATTTCCTCACGATTTTTCCTTCACCGGTGCAAGTGATAATAAAACAATACGCACATCCAGATGAGTGTCTGCGGTTCGAATTCAAGACCTTTGATTTGACAGTCACCGGCTGCACTAGGCTATCACGGCCGAGCAATACAACAATAAATGAGCACCAATATCTGATGTAGATTCACAGGTAATCATAAAAATAGAATCACAATTACATCCCAGTACATTGCCCTTTACTTGATGTTAATCAAATCGATTACTACGAGGAATCTAGTATGTTGTGATTACTGCCTCACCATCGGCATTTTCAATCTAAATAAGCTGAAACAAAGCTATTTACGAGCAGATATATTGGCTTCTGTTGGTAGTAGACTGATAGTTATTGTTTTAGTTCAGTTTAAAGCCGCCATTGATTGTCGTAGGTCAGTGACCGGAGCTGGATTGATTGGAGTGAGCACATGTGAGGTTGAGGACTGAAATGGTAATGATTGGTTGAATTTAGTAGAGGTAATACTGATAATAGTAGATATTTAGTGTGAAGGGACGATATGAAAGGAACTTTGATTTTGCTGATGATGTCGCAGACTGGTGACCGACTCATCTTTCTATGACTGATTCTGGTTAAAAGGACACGTGTGCACTTAAGAATATATTGGAGAATTCTTAGCTAATCGCAATTTTGAGGTGTTGAATTTATAACTTTCGTGCACTGAGAAATTCCCAATAACATCGTTATTCCAAACTAAAAGTTGTAATCTACCCACATCCCAAAAGATTTCATCAAAGCATCCTCCTATTTAGTCAAACACCCATCTTCGGTTATGCAAATAGCAATATGACTTGACATAACATTGAAAGGCAATAAATTATAGATAAAGATGGCTCCTATTTTCGTAACAGATGATATCGTTTTGATTTATAGACATTATGCGGTGAACAAACTGCCTCACATTGCTTCGGGAATTAATTCTAACAGTACTTGGAAGAAAACCGCTATTTTTGCTTTGTAATATACCGCCCCAATTCTTTTCTGAGTGGGTGTTGAGGCTGATTATCGGAAAAATGGGAACAACATCCCGACAGTCCGTCGCCATGTATCGCTAGGTCGTTTTCAAATTAATGGATATAATGAGAACTGACTTGACTTGAACTTTGACCAATATTTATTTTTCTAGCCCTTGACTTTCAGTCACAGCTTTACTCCAGTTACATCATTACAGTTATACAGCGGCAAGATAGGATGGTGAAATTGTTGCCATCGGGGCAAAACCCTGCATTAGGCTGACACAGGAATGTGGAGATGGGTACAACAAAGAGAGGCTTATAGCTGTGGGTGAATTCAGGAAGGCTTCGGATGATAATAATGAGCTTTGTCTCTGACGTCTTCCAGCCATTTTGGTGCTGCAGATACCCTCCTAGTATAGATCCTAGTGCATCAGTAACCACTGTCCTACCGAAGCCTTTTCCAATGTAAAATATCTTAGATGAAATCTTACTTGTAGGTACTTCCGCCCGAAACTCTGAAATACATGACTTTATCACACTCTAAAATGGTAAGATTTTGATTAATTGAGCCAACTGTACGTAGACAAGACTGGAACGAAAGATAAGAAAGGAAGAGTTTGTCTTCAAGAAACGACTACTTTTAAACTACCCCAAACGTACCGAATATAATAAGATTTTTTTTTGGTGTGTGGGAAATTAAAATGACTCGTCCCACTCTGGGCAGAGCGGTAGGGAGTGTCAGATTTCTTCTGACTAAAAACCACTCATGTTCTTTGTGTCGAGGCCGCGGTATCTCTTTCGAACAACCCGCAGCCCCGACAAGCCTCAAAACAGAACCTCAAACAAAACCGCAGACATAAGCAATCCGAAAACACATAAAAAAAAGATAAAAGCCGCATCAATGGCATCAGATTATTCGTTCGAATCAAACTGTAGCTACATAAGCATCGAACGCCCGGTTGCTATGCCAACCGCCCGCGACAGATCGATACAGCGTAAACAACTCTGCATCCCAGCGAGGCTGCGACTTTCATTGAGTTGGAATCAGTTGTGGAATAAATTATTTAAGAAACTAACTGTTGCCTGTGACTTCCTTTGCATATTTTAAACCCTGTTAGACCCGGGAGATCTATCTATCTAGCTAGTTTATACTGTCCCACTGCAGGACACAAGAAGGAAGTAGCTTCCAAATCTTCCTTTTCTTTTGAGACAATCCCTTTGGTAGAAGTCAAGTTCGATCCTTTATCTTCGTCTAGGTCGTCAGGCTTGGCTCAGGAGTTGCTTCTTGAAACATCCGTTACCATTTCATAAAGTGAAGCTCTATCCTTAGTAGGCCTTTTAAGATTGGTAAAATGACTGACTAATTACCGACGAACCACGGAATTACCGACGACATCGTCTCTATTGTTGACTTAAATCTTGTCTATTCGCAATTTATTACTACTCCGTTTGGTAAATTCAGCTTTTAGATTTAGCACTCTTAGTCAAATCTTCCTTTCCACATTATGCGCATTTACTCTTCACAGTCTTCTCATATTATGATAGTTAATGAAATCGCCTAACACTTTGAACTAACAGATTAGGATTCTACAGAGACATCTCATTACAAACTATGGTATCATTTACATTTACACCCTCATCATTTCCCTCAGTATTCCTATCCAATCACCTTCTAAATTCGGTAAAATAACATTGTAAACAAAATGCTAAAGATAATTCCAAGTGAGAAATAAGTTAACATCAAGTTTCGACATCGGGTGGGCGTGTGTGGGCAGGCCAGTTTGGAGTAATCTAACCGAATCTTGTACAGGCGGTTATCAAGGACACAGTTATTTATCGAGTTACTTAGTAACCGTATTTGGATAACTGAGTGGTAGTTAGATTTGGCAGTGGGAATGTGTAAGCCTACTTGTCATAATGTAATGAAAATGGGCAGATTCATAAAATAATGGATAATATGGTGAAAGAACCTCAACTGAATGATGATGTGATTTTGTAACAATTTTTTGACTTAAAAAGCGTCATGAAGTTTCTTGCCCGTTCTTCTCCATATAGATCCCTGTAGCTTCGCCTTAAAATAACAATGCCTACATCTGGGAGAATAATAATATCATAGATTATCTTCTATTCTAAATCCTATACGGACCCATCTCAACGAAACTATGTTTTTTTTTGCGGGGCCATCTTACTGAGTCATGTTCGCCCAATTGTCCGGCTATAGTTCTCCATTATATTAGATCTACGCGACTTTTTGAGCCTAAAATCACTTGCCGGACACCCTCCTGACAAAAAACAATAATCCATCAGGATGTCGCAAATAAGCTTGTTAAATGTTGATTTTCGTTTTATAAAACAGCGTGCCTTTAATCCGGCTCCCACCAAAATGGCTTTTCATTTTGGAGAAAAAGTTTCGTTAAAGCTTGTTAAAAGTTTTAATTAAATTTTAATCAATGGTAGGTCTACAATATGCGCATCTTTTGGGTCTGAACTATGTAGCCGGAATATTCTGGAAAACCTTCTAATCAATGGATAAGCCGTGCACCTGATAAAAGTCTGTGACCAAATGAACGGACTTTTCGAACTAGTTACTTATATGGAAGAATTTTTAAAAATCCTATCCGAGTGCTTACTTACTTAGGAACCTTTGTCATACAGGTAAATCTTGTGCAAGTGATAGGTGCTTATCTACACGTTGCCTCTCAATGAGTGCAATAAGCAATTAATTGAATCAATATGGTGAACCTTCTTGGACTTCATTTTGCTACTTGTCCATTCTTTTCTAGTTCATTGTTTATTATAGACCCAGTTTGGAGGCTCAATTTCTTACAAGATCGAAGAAGTCACCGAAAATATCTTGTCAATCATCATTAGGCACTTTTGCACGTTAAAGTTTGCCAAGGAATAGAATAGATTTTTTTTATGGTGCCTACTAATTTAGCCAGTGTCTCCTCGCGATCCATCCATCCATCGCGAATCGCGATGCCACCCAATCGAATTAGAGATCCAAGTTTCAAAAGCCTGCTTCACTTCTACCCATTAGTGCATACTCTATCTTCGATTGGCTACCGTCAACACTCACTATGTAAATTATTACGTATGTTTGATGTATATTTTCCGCAATTTCCTAAGTTAATACGTCATATACTTTCACTATCGACGACAGGTCTCACTTTGCATTGGATAATGTAGTTAATACTACCTTGAGGGAAAAGTTGACATATTGCTGTCTTATGCTTTCCCTAATGCAGTTCCTAAGGCGGATAGCCAACAGAATATCGTCGAAAGGTTCGGCAGAGGTGTATCTAATGGTAACCCTCATTTCGCCAGTTATGTTTAAGTACCATGGAATAAAGGGCGAGCCCATTGCCATCAATCGCGCACTTTAGAGTCCGTGTCTGATGGGAAAACTCAATAACATTGACCTCTTAAATTAGTTTCAAGAGGTCTAGAACGCGGCCTAGAACTTCATGCTCATAACAGTCGCGCTAACACCATCGAGGCTGTATTATAGCGTTCATCAATAATTAAATATTAATTTGCGACTGGTTCTTTCTACCCATATTCTACTGTTAAATACATGATGATTATTAATTCATGTCTTGAATTGCTAAGTTGTTGTTTGAAAACTTTTCAGGTCCAATTTTATCCCTAAAAGTTTTGAAAGGATATAAAGGTTACGCTTTACCTTTGAAAAGTTTGTTTCGCAATTTACATCAATATTGCAGACAGGCTTTAGGTCTCATTATTTATAGCTATTTCTGCGTAAAGTTCAACTAAATTAGCATTTTTATTAGGTATGTATCTGTTATCGAATTACATCCACTTTCTGAGGCCTGTCTTCAAATATATCAGTGTCATTTTCTCTACTCACGTTAATTATAAAAGGTCTCTGACATCTTAACTCAAGGAGAAATCAATTACGAATAAGTAAGAGATCGCGACAATTTGCTGATATGTCTGAAATAAAAGTTAATTCTATCTTTACCAACATAAAATACAACAAGCCAATCGTAAAGTCTGAAAAATCAGTCTTACCAAGGGGTATTGTGTTATCCAGTAAGTCACTCCATGTAAAATACTGGCATTCAGCTGCACTCGGTTAGATTTCTTAGAAAATCTTCTTCGTCTTTTAGAATATATTTTGGTCTTACAGCTTCCTTTTCAACCTAGCTGTCTCTCAGAGTTTCTACAAGCCCTAAATCAAGTTACATAATAAGAGCACTGCCTTTAATTGCGATCGATACATTAGAATTAGTAGAAACCACGTTATGTCGCCGATTAGCCGGTGACAGCGAGCAATAGACTGCTCCGGACCAGTATTTACGTAAACCGACTGTCTGTTCCGATCTCAAACTCGATATCTGGAGGCCTACTATGAGTTTGAGGAAGTTTAGAAAATAGTTTAACGAAGTGCTCTTTGAAAATAGTAGTTTATTCTAAATTATGTTTTACAATAGTCAAGGTTTATTTTAAATATTTTATCATTCAACAAACCATTTTGAAAAAAAACTAATAAATCGGTTGTTTTTCATTATTTTAGTTTAATGAGCCTGTATTGACTGACTGCACTGCAAGATCATTATTCTTTAATGAGTAATTTGAAATTTAGCTCAATCCTCGGGTGCTCTCATCCAGCCTCAATCACAATCATCTTTCTGATGTCCAGCTTAAGTTAATGAGATCATTTTAACTGAATGTTGAGTTATGTAGCCTCCATGAGAAGTAGGTACTTTGTTTATTTACAACCTGATCTAAAAACATTTGTTTTTTTTTTTTAATAATCATCGTTTAAATGTCTCCGTCAGAATGGCTGGTTGCCTGTGGCTTTGGTCTATGAGAGTTGTTTAGAAAATTGCTACATAATTGCTTATATTTGCTACATTTAATAAATAATTGCTACATACTATATATATTTAGAAATAACATATTTTTTTTGTACAGCCATCCTGACGTTTGGTTGGCTGGTCGCCTCCTAGTTTAAAGCCAAGCATGCAGAGTTTCCCGAAATGTATTGCGTCAATAATTGCTTCATATTTGCTTCATTTATCTAATTTAGTTGTATCTTCAAACATTATGTTAAATAAAGGATGTAGCAGTATTTTAATTATCTCAAGGAAAAGTGCCTGATAAAACAATAAAGGCAAATAGTTGCAGTGTGTCTTCAGTCAACGGTATTGCTACTTTAGGAGGCTATTATTGCTACTTTATGTTATGAGTAGGTAAGTGGAAGTGGTGGCAAGTGGAAGCACATTAAAAGGATATCGTAAATAAAAACGTCGGGTCGTTCATAGATTCATTTTAATAATATTACAATTTACTTAAAAATTATTCAACTATTAATTTACTTAATTTCCATATTATTTTTTCGCATATATTATACAATGTGGTATTAGCTTCTTTTTACTCTTCGTAACTTTTTTCGATTGGTCATCGTAACATTTAAAAAAAAAAATTAAAATTATAGTAGGCGTCGAAACCTGTCCGGTGGTGGTACAGCGGCAAAGCGAAGGGGGGAGCGGGCGAGCGAAGCGAGCCGGCGACCCCCGTAGCGTAGGGATAATGTCATGATAGCTTTTCGGTGGTAGGTAGGTCTGTAGGTGGTAGGTGGTAGGTAGGTAGGCTTTACGGTGAAGCGTAACTCAGGGGCGACGACAAGCAAACTTTAGGGTAATGTTCTTTTAGTGGTAGTAGGAGGTAGTAGGTAGGTAGGTGGTAGGTAGGTGATAGGTAAGTAGTAGGTAGGTAGGTAGGTAGTAGGTAGGTGTAGGTAGGTAGTAAGGCGGATCTCGGAAGTTAAGAGACTTGGAACATTTTTTTTTTTTCAGATTCATTGAAAGGGGCAATGCGTTAGTCGAAATCATTTTTCAAAGCTCCCCCTCTTCCCCCCTTCACGCCCCGCGAGCTGCGCGCAGCTTTGTCTAATAAAATTAAATAATCCTATACTGTGATTCCAATACGATATCTGCACTAGCAATGACTAAGAATAATTGTTATAATGATAATTATTGGATTATTGAGGGTAGGATCATTTTTTTTAACGCAAGAATCGCATTACTTACGCTGTTGCCAGAGCCTAAACGATTAAACCGATTCAACATAACTAAGTATTTGCCTTTATTGTTTTATCAGGCACTTTTCCTTGGAATAATTAAAATACTGCTACATCCTTTATTTAACATAATGTTTGAAGATACAACTAAATTAGATAAATGAAGCAAATATGAAGCAATTATTGACGCAATACATTTCGGGAAACTCTGCATGCTTGGCTTTAAACTAGGAGGCGACCAGCCAACCAAACGTCAGGATGGCTGTACAAAAAAAAAATGTTATTTCTAAATATATATAGTATGTAGCAATTATTTATTAAATGTAGCAAATATAAGCAATTATGTAGCAATTTTCTAATCAACTCTCATAGACCAAAGCCACAGGCAACCAGCCATTCTGACGGAGACGTTTAAATCTATTCGGTCATTCCCTTCGATGATCTAAGCATTGCATAAACAATTCGTATTGTTTTTTTTGAACTCTTAACAGGCGTGAAGCCTTTCATTGGAGGACTGTGACTTGTATTTTTAAACGCTTTTTTATGATTGCGAATAACTGGTAGAACTATCTGGATTGATCGGTAACCGATTTCGCGGGGTCGTTTACACGATTTGACACAGTTGAAGATGTAATAGACAACAAAACTCAAAAGATTGTGTAGAAAATAGGTCTGTTTCAAAAATAAGAACTGCTCTATCGATACGTAGTAGTAGTAATTCGCCCAACGATTCGAATGATCGATTTCACAATTATTAGAAGAAAAATCAATATTCACTCTTTAACCAAAAAGAAACTGCTATGTCTCTCCATACCTTACTCACATCTACAACTTTTCTTAATTTTAAGACATCGTAAATCATCAATTAATCCGAATTCGCAGTCCCATAGTAGACCTCTTGGTACGTTTGCAGGCAGTGCGACCGGTTCCCACGGTGCACGTTATAGTTATAATATATCTGGTCGGACAGGCAGTTTGCATGCCCTATCCCAGTCACCAGCCAGTGTGAATGTATCCATGCCGTTCTCCAATGGCGGCCAAGCAAAATGTTTGTAATTATTGGGTGTTAGGAAGTAGGTTTGATAATGATTTAATACTTAGGTATTTGCCGATCATATATTTATTTAAACTTCATGTATATATGTATATAATAGTGGTACGTAGGCGGACGGAATGTCACAAAGCATATAAGTTAGGTGTTTGTTTTGCCTGTCATGCATCGATATAAAACTTTTGACTGTTGTGTTGCTCAAACCATTTATGTATCATGGGTTAGGAAGCAAAAATCTAACATTCAAAATCCAAACCAATAACTACTATCAATAGGCAATAACCACTCTTCCTTTTATCATGAAGAATATTCTATTCGAATAACTCAGAATAATATTTATTAACTCGGATCAATACATTGATATAGCAGAATTACATAAGTACATCACTGGTTCCAATTATGTAAAACGTATTGAGAAACTTCATGATATTTCTCGCGTCTATCAAATGTATGGGCGATAAACTACAGGTCTACAGTCAGGGCTGGGCAAAATACATGCTCTGCTTTAATTGAAATACAAATTACAAAATACAGTATCGCAAGTAATTAAATTACAAAATACAAATTACATTTAAGTAAGGTATTTAAAATATAAAATACAAAATACAGTATTTTAGCAATTTTTAATTGAAATACAAAATACAAATTACAAATACTTTTTCAAAAAAAATAACCGCCTTCAAAAACCATAGAAAAAAGTGTAAAGTAACTTTCTTTCGGAAGTCGGTCGCAAAAATGAATAAAAAACCAAATAACCAACTTAAAAGTTTTTATTTTAACCTTTTTTGTTAAAAATTTAACCCAAAATCTTGTCAGCAACCAAAAATTTTTACACGTGCAAAACTAAACCGTTATGACTTGCCATCTTAGCTTGACAAGTTGACATTGACAATTTTATTCAACGTACCTACATTTTTTTTTGCGTTTCGTTGGCCAATTTTGACTTAAAGTCATATCGTTCAGTATAAAACAGGTGCAGTGTTGCTAGCTCTAATAACTGCTTTACCATCATTGCACTCTCGCCTCGCACTCACACTCACGATCGCTAAATAAAGGTATAAATGTATTTTTGTTAAAATGTATTTTGAAGCCTCAAGTATTTGAAATACTAATTACAAAATACTTCGTCGTCAGGTATTTGAAATACGAATTACAAATTACATTTTAAGGAAGTAATTGAAATACAAATACAAAATACGTATTTGTATTTCAATTACGTATTTTAATTACAAGTAATTCAAATACTGCCCAGCCCTGTCTACAGTAAATATTTATACTGTGGTTTAACCTGTAATATTAGGCAATATACTAGACGATTAGATTTGACTTACCTTTACACTTTAGACAGCTATATTCTCACTGTACTTTCTCAAGCAAAGAGTCTATCTGTTTATAATCTACCTTCAGATTTTTGATTTTCTCCGCCTCGGGGCGACAGGGGCGGAGGGAGAGAGGTCGAGCGCTGGGCTCGGCGTGAATAGTAGTTCGTATTGAGTCGCGCTGGGCGTCGAACGAATATTATAGTAGCAATAGAATCGGGTGAAAGCGCACGCGCATTGATTAAATCGACTTGTGGAGTCATTTCGCGGCACCCAATTATACTAGTTAAGCAGTACGGTTAGCGACGCTGTGAATGTCGAACGGGTTATTGATAATATCATTGGTTTGCCTTGTCACGGGAGTGCTATTGGGAAAGCACCGAGGCTTTTGTGGTTAGACTAATACGGAGTGAGTGTGGTGGCTCGCGTTAACGGCGTGGCTTGCAGCGACGTGGAAGAATCGTCCGGAACTACCAGCAAACCATCGCAAGGTCATATACACTCATTATACACATACACAGTTACACAACTTGCGAGGGGTCAAGGAAGTGAGACCGGCTCGAAGAAATGAGGTAAGGGTAGCTATAAGTTCAGAAATTGTAATATTGTTCGGAGGCGCGTATCGCGTCTATTTGATCCCGTTAGGACGGCAGCTGTTCTGAGACCTGTCTCCCATGGGCCCGAGATAAGGTTCGGCTGAGTCCTGGCGCGATCAAAATCTGGTAGCAGAGCTTGGTTTATTTAAACCCACTTTGTAAAAATTAGTAGGTACTTGGTACCAATTTACTTGTAAAAATTGTGTTCATGTACAAATTCAACTTGTAGGTAGTAGTACATTGACCTACATACCAGTGTACACCTCAAGTTGAGTTTGGAATTATTAATAATAAGTACATAAATGGAATGTGAATGTTCGTTGATAAAATAATTTGTTATTTACGTTCGGTTACGCACAAATATAACCTCATCACAAATCGTGTTATGATTGTCAACATTTGAGACATAGAGGAATAACCTCTAGAGCACGTAGAGGAATAAGTTCAAGAGTTGGCATAGCGTCGTAGATTTATTCACTCAACGAATATATTATTATTGTTAATTCCGGATACAATAATTGTTATTTTTTTTGGTTATTGTTATTTATTATTGCATAATC
Source organism: Diarsia mendica (assembly GCA_949316265.1). Lineage (NCBI taxonomy): Eukaryota > Metazoa > Arthropoda > Insecta > Lepidoptera > Noctuidae > Diarsia > Diarsia mendica. The sequence goes on along the minus strand of OX438898.1, from coordinate 12,738,759 downwards.
GCGTATTGAAGTTGGTACTATGGCTCCGTCAGTAACGAAAACTATCGCAGCCAGAATCGAAGCTGAATTGAGATGGTTTTCATCGGTTGTTACGTTGGTAGGTCGCACCGATCGTGAAGATGCGTTATTGTCACGCGCTCGGCAAGTTGACGAACGATATGACGCCGTGTTAAAGTGTCACGCTGAGTATTTAGCATGTCTCGAATCGACGGATCTGTCGTCGGTGGACAAGGATGCTCAGGTGGTACGGGGCAATGTGGACCAGTGTGGGGAAATGTCCATGAGCATAATCCAGGCGGCGGCCGACATTGAGCGATCGCGCATGGGTGACGTCAGGGAATCATGTCGGCCAGCAGGCGTAGGAATTCAGGCGCCGTTGCCACCAGTACATGTACCCGAGTTTAGCGGCGAGTATGCCGATTGGCCGCGATTCCGCGATATTTTTAATAGTGTCGTGCATTCGCGTACGGATCTCTCGCCCGCCTACAAGATGGCTCAATTAATGGGTAGGCTTAACGGTGAGCCGCACGACATCTTGACCCACCTGGAGATTACGGACGCCAGTTATGAGACGGCATGGGGCCTATTAATCGACCGATATGATAATCGGCGATTAATAGTTGATGGCCTCATCGATAAGATTTTTGAAATCCCGAAGGTGTCTAACGTGTACGAAATAAGGGCGAAAATCCTTAATCCGGTCACGGTTGCGGTGAACACGTTAGATCGACTTAAGTTGTCGTTAGGGGACAATAAATATATCATCGTCAATAGGGTTTTACGGAAGTTGCCGATCGACGTGGTGGCGCGCTTTGAGCAGTCACATGGTGGCGAATCGACGGACCACCTCCCAAGTTACGATGACTTGAGGGTGTTTTTAGAAGGCGAGTGCCGGCGGGCGGATTGCCAAGGGGCATCCACGTCGCACCCTCCTCCGTCAACCCGACGTACGAGCGGGCCCAAGCCGGTTGAGCCCCGTCGGGGGGGGAAGAAATACCACGCCCTCCAATCGGAAGTGTGCGCCTTCTGTCGGAAGGAAGGGCACGGTCTCGCCGCATGCGCGGACTTTAAGGCGCAGCGGGTGCATAGACGAAGAGGGGTGGTCAAGCAGCGCTATTTGTGCTTCCGCTGCTTGGGGACTCACTTTGTACGTGAGTGCCACAGGACCACTAACTGTGGAACCTGCGGAGGAGCCCATCACGAGTTGCTATGCCTGGCGGAGAGTAGGGAGGTGCACGGAGCCTCGCCGGGAGGTCACCCCCCCTCTCCTAAGCCAGATTCGGGTGGTCGGTCACCCCCCCCTAGGGGGGGTGGGTCGGCCAGGAATCAGCGGTCGCCGCCCCCTCGGGGGGGTGGGCCAAGGGCTGATCCAGAGCACAACCCGATACCGTCGTCTTCCCCGCGGGGGGGGGATAGGCACCGAGACTCGGGCAGGGGCCCGGAGGTAGTACAGACGGGTTACGCGGCGTACTCGAATGCGTTGGGGGGCATGTTGCCACCCCCGAGTAGTCGCTTCTCCCCGCCTCTCGCAGAACGCCCTCGGCTGACGGCGCGCCCGCCACCGTTCGGAAGGATGCCAGTAGGCTACTTCCGACCGGCACGGATGTCACCGATGGGTCGGGAGGGTTACTACCCGGGTTGGGACCCGTATACTGGGACAGTATTTACTCCCCCTCCGGCAGGGGAGGAGGGAGGTGCCTCCTATTAGCAACTAGCAGCCTGTTCGTCAGTGGTGCCCACCCCGACAGTAACGGTATTATTACCGACGGCTAGGATTACTGTCAGGGGTACTGACGGACAGCCGGTGCACGTGCGAGCACTGTTAGATTCAGGGGCACAAGGTTGTATTGTGTCCAGCTGTTTAGTGAAAAAGCTGGGCCTTACATTAGAGCCATCACGGGATGGCGCCGTAGGTATAGGTGGCAATCGGGTGCCTCACCTCAGGGGTCAGACGACATTCCTGTTCGAGATGGGTGACACGGCATCGGTCACGCGGGTGAATGCCACGGCGATCGTTTTGGACGAAGTGGTTGGGGTCCTCCCTCAGACTCGGTTACCGTCTGCGGTAAAAGGGTTGACCAATGGATTGGAGTTAGCCGATCCCCACTTCGCGATCCCCGGACGGGTGGACGTCTTGCTTGGGTCTGACGTCCTCGGGAAGCTGCTCCGAAGCGGCAAACGGGAGCTGCAACCAAACGGGGTTGTGGCCATGCGTACCGCAGGTGGTTACGCGTTATTGGGCCCAGTACGGGAACCACAGCACTCAACGGATTATAGCTCCATATATTATGGCAGCGTGTTATCAGACGTCCTGCAACGGTTCTGGGCAACGGAAGAGCCACCCACCGCTCTTAGGAATAACCCACGTGATGAGGAGTGCGAAACATTTTATCGATGTAACACGGTGCGCCTCCCATCGGGTAGATTTATGACAAGGTTGCCATTTCTGTCAATTCGACCTCCGCTGGGGAGCTCATGGAGTCTGGCAGAAAAGCGGTTAGTGGCAATGGAAAGGCGCATGAAGCGGGACTCCAACTTCCGACAGAAGTATGTGGAGTTCATGCGCGAATACCTGACGTTGGGTCACATGTCGGTGTCCAGGGTTGACTATCGTCATGAGGAGCATTATGTGTTGCCTCATCATGCTGTTTTGAAGACACCTGACTCAAAGATTAGGGTCGTGTTCGACGGGAGCGCGGAGACGTCTAGCGGGGTGTCCCTGAATCAATGTCTCCATGCTGGTCCTAAGCTGACCAGAGACATTGCAGACATTCTCACGGACTTCAGGAGACACCAGGTTGTCTTCGTTACGGACGTACGGATGATGTTTCGTCAAACTGAGATTCATCCAGACGACCGTCGGTTCCAGCTGATATTGTGGCGAGAGAGCCCAGAAGAACCGATGGTCACGTACGAGCTCAACACAAACACGTACGGATTAAAGCCCAGCCCATATGTAGCCATGCGTACGCTACGAGAACTGGCTGATCAAGAACGGCTCCGCTTTCCCCGCGCGGCTGCTGTCATTGATAGGGACGTCTATGTAGACGACATTTGTACGGGCTCAGACAGTATTGAGCAGGCGCTCATCTTAAGGGATGAATTGGTGGCGCTCATGGCCTCCGGTGGCTATGAACTCAGGAAATGGCTGTCGAACTGCCCAGAGGTACTGGCAGGACTGCCAACTGAGTATCAACAAGACCCGCATTTGTTTGAGGATTCGGAGAATCTTCATGCGTTGGCCATTTTAGGGGTCCAGTATCGACCGAGTCAGGATGCCTTCACATACAGTTGTGAGGCCGAGTTGCTGTCGAAGACCTGGACCAAGCGATCGGTCCTTTCGACTATCGCACGAACGTTCGACCCAACCGGTTGGATCGCGCCGGTCACGTTCATGGGAAAGTGCTTCATTCAGAAGCTTTGGTTGGCTCAACTAGGTTGGGATGATCAGCTCACGGAGGAGCTGGCTCGGGAGTGGTCGGCATTCGTCACCACCTTACCACAGATCTCAGAGATTGAGATCCCGCGTAAACTGCTCCCGCAGGCAGGAGTCAAGGTCACCCTGCACGGGTTTTGTGATGCGTCGGAGAAGGGGTACGCGGCCGCAGTCTACCTGAGAACAGGTGAGACCGCTGGTAGGGGAACGGTACGCTTGGTACTGGCCAAGAGCAAGGTTGCACCTGTTCGGACTCGTTGGACGATTCCGAAGATGGAACTGGCAGGTGCAGCCCTTCTGACGCGGCTCTTGAACCATGTGGTGCGGAATTTGCGTGGTACGGTGGCTCTGAACGAGACGGTCTATGCATGGACTGACAGCCGAATCGTGTTATGCTGGTTGCAGACTTCGGTCCACACGCTCGAGGTATTTGTGGCCAACCGAGTCTCACAAATAAATAGCTCAGAGACTCCTCTGGTCTGGAGACATGTTCCAGGTGAGATTAATCCGGCTGACTGCGCTTCACGCGGCTGTCCGGCGCCTGCTTTGGTTGAACATTCTCTTTGGTGGGGGCCACAATGGCTGGAACAGCCACATGCGGAGTGGCCATTTAATGAGTGCGGTCGACATTCATTACCCCCAGACCAAGGCTTGAGGCTGAATGTGACTACAGTGGAACCCGCCACCGTAGACCACACCCTCTTGGAACGATATAGTTCGTTAGGGAAGTTACTTAGAGTAACGGGATGGGTAATGAGATTTTGTCAAAATTGTCGTTGTCCTGTCGCGCAGCGAAACATGTCGCCTATAATGGGACCTGAAGAACAGCGAAAGGCTCTCTCACTCTGGGTGAGAGTCGTTCAGAGGAATGAGTTCCAGGACGAAATTAGGGTCTTGAAGACTGGCGCAGGTCGATTGAAAAAAGGTCTTGTCCGCCTCAACCCGTTCATTGATGAGCATGGAATGCTCCGGGTGGGAGGACGATTACGGAATGCCGACTTGCCCTATGCAGCGCGACATCCTCTAATTCTCCCCAAGAAGGGAGCTTTGGTGGAGTTGTTGGTTAGGGACCGTCACACCAAGAATTCACACGCAGGCTGTAACACCCTTCTGGGCATTTTGCAGCGTGAATTTTGGATTTTATCGGCCCGCAGAATCATACGGAGCGTTGTGTTTCGTTGCTTGCCTTGTTACCGACTCAAGGCAGCCACAATGCAGCCACAAATGGGAGATCTCCCGGCCGATCGAGTCACGGAGGCTCGGCCATTTGCTGGCGTAGGGACAGATTTCGCGGGGCCTTTCATGGTCAAGACATCGCACCTTCGCAACGCGAAGTCGGTTAAGGCATATCTGTGTGTCTTCGTGTGTCTGGCGACCAAGGCCGTTCATTTGGAATTGGTGGCCGATCTCTCTACGGAGGCCTTTCTGGCGGCGTTAGATCGATTTGTTTCTAGACGGGGAGTACCGTCACTGATTCGGTCGGACTGTGGTACCAACTTCAAGGGCGCCGACCGGTGCTTAAAGGAAATTGTATTGTTTTTAAGTCAGAATGAGCGAGAGATTGGCACGGGCCTCGCCGGTCGGGGCATTTCGTGGTATTTTAGTCCACCTGGATGCCCCCACTGGGGTGGAATTTTCGAGGCAGTAGTCAAGTCTTCCAAGACTCACTTGTATCGGGTCATCGGCTCAACGATTCTCACCTTTGAGGAGTTGTCAACGGTGTTTTGCAGAATTGAGGCGGTCTTAAACTCGCGACCTTTGTGCCCGTTGAGCGCTGACCCGAATGACCTTGAGGCCATGACCCCAGGTCATTTTTTGATTGGCCAACCACTTAGCGCCTTGCCGGAATATCCGTATACTGATGTCAAGTTGTACCGGTTGTCACGGTATCAGATGTTACGGCAAATGAGCCAAAATTTTTGGAAGCGATGGTCGCTGGAGTATCTGCATATTCTACAGCAACGCGTTAAGTGGACGGACAGGACGACCCCACCCTGCGTTGGAGACCTCGTTCTGGTTAAGGATGCTAACCTATCACCGTTGTGTTGGCGACGGGGGCGCATTGTTAACCTGATTACGGGCAAGGATGGGTTTCCAAGGATCGCAGACGTCCAGGTGAGGGACTCGATCCTTAGACGGGCAGTTTCAACTTTATCTCGACTCCCGGGAGTTTGAGCGGACCGACAACGGGTCGGTCCGGGGGGGGTGATTGTTTATAATCTACCTTCAGATTTTTGATTTTCTCCGCCTCGGGGCGACAGGGGCGGAGGGAGAGAGGTCGAGCGCTGGGCTCGGCGTGAATAGTAGTTCGTATTGAGTCGCGCTGGGCGTCGAACGAATATTATAGTAGCAATAGAATCGGGTGAAAGCGCACGCGCATTGATTAAATCGACTTGTGGAGTCATTTCGCGGCACCCAATTATACTAGTTAAGCAGTACGGTTAGCGACGCTGTGAATGTCGAACGGGTTATTGATAATATCATTGGTTTGCCTTGTCACGGGAGTGCTATTGGGAAAGCACCGAGGCTTTTGTGGTTAGACTAATACGGAGTGAGTGTGGTGGCTCGCGTTAACGGCGTGGCTTGCAGCGACGTGGAAGAATCGTCCGGAACTACCAGCAAACCATCGCAAGGTCATATACACTCATTATACACATACACAGTTACACAACTTGCGAGGGGTCAAGGAAGTGAGACCGGCTCGAAGAAATGAGGTAAGGGTAGCTATAAGTTCAGAAATTGTAATATTGTTCGGAGGCGCGTATCGCGTCTATTTGATCCCGTTAGGACGGCAGCTGTTCTGAGACCTGTCTCCCATGGGCCCGAGATAAGGTTCGGCTGAGTCCTGGCGCGATCACTATCTCATAATTAGATATTTAAATAAAAAGACGTCAACAACGCACCATCATGACCACAGCATCTTTTTTCCCAGACGTAGGCTTTAATTAAAATAAGATTATATTTAAAGACAAGAATAAAAACCAGTTTTTAAATGAATGAGTCTCCTTGGCGTTATCACGTTACAAGTAAAGATATGAATGAAGCCGTACGAACTCAAGTGGTGTGGATGTAAGCCAGATTTCCTGCGCTTATTGGATATGCACAGATTATATAACGGATTAAATATATGTCGGCAAAGCGTTCTATAAGAGGCAGGATTATAAAGGCTCTTTGATTTTTGAAAAGCGTATTCAAGTGACGATGAGTATTGGAAATGTGTATGGACCGGACTTTACGGAAGTGGAGACATGTGGAGAGGAAAAGCGATGCTTCAGGAACTAGAGTTTAACCACCGAAGCTGTACGAGGATGCGTACTTGCTAGATCGAACTCCAATCTATAACAGTAGTGCAAGAGTACACTCGTCTCATCTCGTCTGCGCCATGCGCTGCTGCCTTCTTGGCCTAAACAAATATGAGACATCACCTTTCCACTTTACTCAACGACCCACTACAACTGGCTGTTTACAACACATCTCTGCTTACGTAGAGTCCAGGCCATAACCGCAAGTAAATTAAATCTGACAAGAAGCTTAATCATGTTTTCGAAAACAAATACTTAAATATACTAAGACCCAATAGATATTCCAACACTTATGTTGACCGTGAATAATATAAACGTTTTTTATAACATACACAAAAACACCACCTATGCTATAAAAGAATTGAAATTAGCATAGCACGCTACACAGACGGATAAGGCTAGCATATCCGTTAGAGCTTTTGTCTTTCTACTAGCATATAAATAGCGGTAAATCTTTATAGTCTTTGCTTATAAATTAAAGTGGTGTGTGCTTAACTCATTTAGACGTTTATGAGGTGTTAAATCTTTGTAAGGATTATTTTGTAGTTAAGCACCTTATGGGGGCTATTTTAGGCTAGCTATGAATCATTTTTGATGAAGGGGAAGAGGTATACCAAGAATATTTAGAAGGATTCCGTGAGCAATGCTAAAAATATGAATGAAAAGGGGAATAACACTGCCCTTGTCAGTATTATGTCCCTTTTCATTCATTTTTTTTTTAAATACAGAGAACTGAAGGAAGACAAAAATAAATGAATGTTTTTTCTATTTCAGGTAACTTGGGGCAAGGGCAGGCAGAAAAATAAGTGAAGAAAATCGATGATCTGAAATCACTTCTGTCTGTGAAATAGCACATACGTGATAGGTAATTATTGCTTAATTCTGGCCTATTTTCAAGCACTGCTATATGTAGAAGACGGATTCGTCTGTCGTTTTTTTATAATAATTAATAGAGCTAGTCCTACTCCCAGTCTTCCAAAATCCAATTTTCCGGCCAGCCCTTTATATAGTTTCAATACATAGGAAGAAGTTATAGTAACAGATGGCAATGTTATCATTCGCTCTTCCAGGACCAGCCCCATTTGGATTAAACATTGTAGCGTGCCAAAAACCAGCTTCTGCTACAAAAACGTTTTACTATCTCCCGCAACTCGTTTGCATCATATTGACTTTAAACTCCGTTGAACAACAAATACATTCACATTTAAATATTCAATTTGTTCGCGTTTTTAGTCAACAGAGATTTTTTTTCTATTTGTTTGGGTTTTTTAACATTTATTTATTTATTTATTTCTCCATTTTACGACTATCTTTACAGTTACCTAATTCGATAGTGTACACAATAACAATATTTATTCATATTTTATAACAAATTACAAACATAGCATTTTTTGTGAACTCACTCAGAGAACAACCAAATATATCAATGTCACAAGCTATGAGGTTAAGAGTGTTTAACATGTTTAACATGTGTTTATCCTGCTTCTATTGCCAACTACTTTTTTAAATCCTCTTTTCCCGTATTCTGAAAGTAAATATAAAACATGGAATAGAGTAAACAAAATGTATTTTTTGCTATCCTATATCTCGTTCTGTGTTATTTGCCTAGCTGCAATCCGGTCATTCATCGATTGCTAGTCTAAAATCTACACTAGTTTTTTTAGAATATTGGTAACTATCTCTGTTCTGATTTACGAGGGAGGTTTATTGATACTATTTTGGTCCACCCTGTCATTATCATGATTGATGGACGTCTAAAAAGATAGATAGCCTGCGGCTATCGTCGTCGTCGTGAAATTGTTATAAAACTATTATTTCCATACGTGTAAATAAATAAGAAACAGCTGTTTCCTACAAAACTGCAATACCCAAACGGTCAAATCAAAATGTACATGGAAATATACATGGAAATCGGCCAATAACATTGGTTAAAATTTACATCTCCTCTCCGCTCTGCTCGTCTCCACTTTGTTAGATATCGGGTCTAACTTTGCCACATAGGTACCCAATCCAAGTCTAAGACCCTGGTTTTATTTTTCCATCATAGAATAACTTATAGCAAAAACAAAAGCCTAATTTCCTTACAATCATTATTTTTAATGTGCATCGTCTAGCCGGATATCCTGCGATCCATCTACGATTCCCTTCGATTACTCACCAGTCACCGGGAGCCATTTGAAACGGTAATGACATTGTGTTGTGGCCTTCGAAGGATGGCAATGGCGGCGGCCGCCATACTTGATTTCTTGACACTTTGATTGTTTGTTGTCATTTGTCGGTCATTGTCGATGGATTGTGTCAATTTGATGTGGGTTTGAAGGAGATTGTGTATACGGACGTACCCACTTGTATAGGTACAGATGTGGAAAAAAGGCAAAATAGGAAAGTTACATAATATTATAATACTCAGACCAAGAAAAAAAGAAAGACGGCGCGCCGCGAACACCAACTGTGAAGCCACAAAACCACGCGCCTATAGCAAGTAAACATACAAGCTCACGCACACACCTACACTAAAACCACACGCATTTCTCCTAGAACGTCACGACTTCACGAGACATTGTCTACACACATAGATAAAAAGTTGGCTTCACTTTTGATGTTCGTGGCGCGCCGTCTTCTTTTTTTTTGTTGGTCTGAGATTATATAACATCACGTCTGTAATCCCCAAAGGGTTAGGCAAAGGCGTACCTAATAGAACACCCACATTAATATGGGGCTAGCTTGCTGTAAACTGCGCATAAATTCAGACTCCGTGGCTGCAAATGAAAATCCTAGAGACACTGGCGAACCTGGGAATCGAACAAGGCAGTAGGGAAGTAGCTTATTGAATAACGCTTGATTTTAGAACTTGCTCTATAAATCTGGCTTTCAAATGTCATACACGATACCGGATGTGGTTGTTTTACCAAAATTACAGCAGCCGAAGTTACGTGGAAGAAAGATACGTGGTCTTGTATTCAAATCTCATTTTGACTAAGTACCTACCTGCTTATTAAATTCAATCTTGATAAAAACGTTCATAGAGAGAAAATCTTCAACTTCTTATTGATGGAACTGACTACTGGTTTCCACCAGTTTACAATTATAAACAAATATTAAAGGAAATCTATAAGGTTTTAACTAATTAACGCTATTCTACCCAACTAAGCTGCTTTGGGAAATCGTTTACAAAAACATCTTATGAAAAGCGAAAACAACGCGGCAATGATTGATGATGTTTGCTAACCTTATTCTGGTAGGTACAAACAAAATCTCATCTAAAGAAACAAATGATCCTAGACTAGACAATGCGGATTGGCACGAAGTTCGATCTTTTCCACATTCATGGCAATGTCCTAATCCTCCAACCTGGTATATATCTATAGCCAAGTTAAACTGAAGTAATTACTTATGCAAACATTTTATGTAGGTAATAGATAAGTTAATATTTTATCTCAAGTAATCACTTTATTCTGTATGGCATCTAGCGGTCATAATATGAGCCTGGTTTCTGCTTAATCGTACAATCCTGTGGAATGCCTTGAGTGTAGGAGTTCCATTACTTGAGTCAGGGCGTAACAACTTAAAGCCTAACCGCCGTATTAATAAAAATAGTTAAGGTTTAACTATTTTTTACTTCAATAGGTAATATTCTAAAGAAAGTGATGGCATGCGAGATAAACCAAGCGTAAGTTATACCAGGTTTAACTATTTTCATTAATAAGGCGGTTAGTGACAGTGCACATCCTAAATCGCTGGATCTAAAATTTTCTGCATTTTTGACTCAGTCTTCGGCATAAAAGGCTAAGATTAAGGTTTCCTTAAATGACGAAGGTGACCAGTCAAGATACTTGAAAATTCATACTATAAAGAGCAGGGGATGATTTGCATGCAAGATTCTTTTTTTGCTAATGTAAATTTCCATCGGGCGCAGCTTGTATTTACGTAAATTGCACTTACAACATCAATTAACCTTTGTCTGCACTCTTTTAGCGAATGTAGTTTTAAAATGTTTAGGTATTTTATAGGTCTTTCGGTAGATATTCACTCCACTCCACTGCGCCCACCGATACCAATCTAGGTCATCCGATGGCTTGGCTTTTAATCCTATGTACTGACGTATAACCATATTCCCTATAATCAGTTTATATTCAACGGTAGAACTGAAACTCATAAAATATTATTGCCATTCTCAAATTGTAGAATTTAGTATTTCTCATTTTGCCGGAAACTAAGGAAGATTCTATTGAAAACTGAAACGAGAAACTGAAACGATCCTACAATCGATTGGTCTATGAGCTGAAACTTATATTTACTTATTTTTTTTTTATTTACTTTACTGTTGACCAATTAAAAAAATTAAGACACTAAAACAGATCTATGCAGCTAGGTACTAGAAAGTCGTATTTTTAAACTTGGTTTAAAACGTATTATTATGTCATCTTCAAACGCCAGAGTGCCAGTAACCCCAGTTCGAAATTCGAAACTATATGACATATTCGGCTCTGAAATCTGAATGCATTCCGCTGTCATTTGAAGACAATGACTACCGAATGTAGGCGCCCGCGCAGCTAAGCGGGCATGCGTTCTTTGAGATAGTTAACAAGATTGAATAGTTATTTGATGGTTTGCGGAATGTGAATTTATATGGAATGTTGCGAAATAGCAAGGAAATTCAGTGAACATTTTAAGGGTTCCCTTATAGTTTCGCCATGTCTGTCTGTCCGTCCGTCCGTCTGTCCGTCCGTCTGTCCGTCCGTCTGTCCGTCCGTCTGTCCGTCCTCGCTTAATCTCTGTGACCGTTAGCACTAGAAAACTGAGATTTGGTACCAAAATGTGTATCAATTACACCGACAAAGTGGTAAAATAAAAATTAGAAAAAAAAGTTTTATTAGGGTAGCGCGGGCGCCGTATAATTAAATTATGTAAAGTGGGAAGTGTTTTTTTTTAAATTTCATCCCTAACGTGTGATATATTGTTGTAAAGGTATTTAAAAATGAATAGGGGTTTACTAAAATTATTTTTTGATAATGTCAATAATTTCGGAAATAATCGCTCCAAAAGTAAAAAACAATGTGTGTCCCCCCTCTAACTTTTGAACCATAAGTTTAGAAAATATGAAAAAAATCTAAAAAGTAGAACTTTATAAGGACTTTCTAGAAAAATCATTTTGCATAATGGATACCCACCTTTAAACTCATAAGTGGGAACACTTATTGTGACGGACGGGAAACTACGGAACCCTACACTGAGCGTGGCCCGACACGCTCTTGGCCGGTTTTTAAATTAAAAAAACAATCAATTAATTAATTTCTCAGTCTGACTGCCGTAATCTGAGAGCTTCAATGATTACTTAGGCCATCACTAGTAGTTTTGTCATACAAAAAGTATGTCAAATCTTTACTAAGTGACGGCTTAAGTAGTCATTAAATACCTATCTCTAAGTACCGAAGTGAGTCTGAATTTGTGGCCAGTTGATGATGAGAGGCTCGTTTGTGGCCAGTTGATGATGAGAGGCTCGTTTGTGGCCAGTTGATGATGAGAGGCTCGTTTGTGGCCAGTTGATGGTGAGAGGCTCGTTTGTGGCCAGTAGATGATGAGAGGCTCGTTTGTGACCAGTTGACGATGAGAGGCTCGTTTGTGGCCAGTTGATGATGAGAGGCTCGTTTGTGGCCAGTTGATGATGAGAGGCTCGTTTGTGGCCAATTGATGATGAGAGGCTCGTCTCTTTTAAGTGGGAAATATTTCGCGAAATGTGCACTCTGGATAAACTTCTGCCATTTCGGGAATTAGTACGAGCGTGATGTTCTGCAAAATACAGTTTCCCGAGTAAATTGCTTGCAACACTCAAACAGTCCTCGAAGTCAAAATTGTCATTCCACGAATGTTTGGTCCAAAGAATTTCGTTTATCAAACCTATGAACAATGCAATGTTTCATATTGATATTGTTCAAATACACTATGTCCACCAGACAGCGGCAGACATCTTTCGGTTCTTATTACATAATATAATGAAGAGTGCAAAGTCATTGCACCCACGATTTGGGGGGTAAAATAATGTAAATCTAAGCGCAGTAGATACTTAAAATGATTAAGTGTCACTGTTGTCACATGCAAAACAGATGTATTGTCGCAGTTATCGTGTAAAGCCGGGTACACAAGTACACAATGTTTGTCGCGATGTGAACGAACGGAGAGGCGTCGCAGTGAATAAATAATGCACTCATGTACAGTCAACAAAAGTGATAAGTATCCAGGTACCTTTTTTTGAAGGGGGGGGGGGGGGGATTCGTCAAATCGCTCTGGGAAGTTTCAGAATTCTACTGACTAAAAATGACCCATGTTCCTTCTTACCCTTTTGTGTCCGGGGGCGCGGTATCTCTTTCGAACGAACCGTGGCCCAGGCGCGCGTGGAACACGAACTAGCCGCGCCGCGGCGCCGCCGTCGACACGGTATGTCGTCTTCATAAGACGGACAGATGGTGAGCTAGCCCAAGGGTAGCCTATTACATTCACAGGCCCGCGAAGTATCCAGGTACCTAACTTCAAATTACTTTTTGTTTAATGTAATATGTATGCTGTGAAGCTTTGCTTTTGAAATGAGTTGTCTATGTGTGTCCTAAGTTTTTTAGGCTATTACAACATTACGCAGCACACTCATCGATCACTCATAAAGAACAGCACATACTTAAAACATTACCTATTACAAAGTATTGCCTGGATACTTATGTCTTTTGGTGACTGTACACTCACACAGTGGGTTGGTACAGCTGATTGAAATCTTATGACAAATGGATTGGAATAGAATCTTTGAGTTGTCTGGAACTGGGAATAATTTTGACGCTGATAAAAAATGACAACTGATGTAAAGGGCTGTAAGCTTTAAGTTGTGTTGTAAGTATGTATTTTATTGCTAGCTCATTTTATCCCACTGCTGGCTAAATAATTAGTAGCAATTTTTGGTGACTGGACCTTTAGAAGAGCCATGAGTAGCAAAAAAGGCTGTAGATTAATACAATTAATTCTCCATAGGAATGGGAGGATTCTCCGACTCACACACAATCGGGTATAGTATCTAGAATCTAGATGATCACTGCCCAAAATTACTGTCAAGTTTTTCCATATGACCATATAAAAATCGCGGATAACTTTAATGACGAGATTCAGAATTTATTGTTAGATCTTCATTTGTACATAGGTACAAATGAAGATCTATTGTCTATTGTAGTACTTTTTAGGCGCTATGATTCTGAAGTATAATTTGTAGTGCCACAAATGCATCTAAGGCAAACAACCCTTGAGGCAAAGCAGCATCAAAGCAAAGAAAACAACCCCACAATCACTTCTTTTTAAGACAGTACATCAAATGACAATTCATTTCACTTAACATTATCCACACTGTACCCTATTTAACTTAACATAGGACCACACAGAATTACAATAAACTAAACTAAACAGAATATCTTTAGAACTGCAGGACGGTTGGTCGGTAACCACAAACGTATGTTTCTTTTAAACTTAAAACACACTTGGTGTGAGGATTTACTCTTTGTTCGTCTGGTATTTGTATCTTTTTACAGTTTACACTGAATTAATGAGTGCATACTAGGGAATGAATATCGGAATCTCGGAATCTCGTAATATCGGAATCTCGGAACGAAAGTTCCGATATTACAATTCCGATATTGGATCTCTCAATATCGGAATTGTAATATCGGAGATTTTTGTCTGTATATTGAGATTTAAATTAAACCTATATTTTAGATCATTGTGTAGCGCCGAGTACGACAGTGCGCTATCGTATTCCTGTTGCTAGTTCGCTAATCATGCGAAACAAGAGCAATAAAAGTCACGAGTCACGAGTGATATGATATTGAAACGTTAAAAAAATAGATTAATCACTAGGGTGTAAACGCCACTTTATCAAAACATCCAGGGGGTAAAAGCTACGAAATATATGATAGTTATACAATCTCGTTGTTTTAAAATATCATGGCCGGCTTCAAATTCATTTAAAGCATTTATTATGTCATGAATTTAATGACTTTCACTAACCAATATAATTATACTTAGAATAAAACTGCATTTAGTGAAACAGTAGGTAGGTACTTACCACGAACGTGTTTGAAGAATCATCAAACTATGTTTAAGCAGTTTGGACAGAGAATAATATAAATACATAACACTAACAGGCGGCAAAAATGTTTTGAAGCTTACCTCTGTCATGAGTTGATGACAGACGATGGCTTTCTAATAATGCTTTAATGATATTCCTTCTTTTTAGGGGAACCCTAAAGGAAAAAACGGAACCATTAAAGGATCACTCGTGTGTCTGTCCATTTGTCCGTCTGTCACAGTTAATTTGCTCCGAATCTAATGAACCGATTAAGTTGAAATTTGGTACACATTACGTTATGTTATGTATTTCTTTGACTCATACACGGACGATAAATGAATTTTGAAGATGGGGGGAACTTAACTAAAGATGAAATGGTTTATAGTATAGAGTATGTTAGTTTAAACGAGTGACATATTGAAACCCGCGGCAATCATGCTTAAATGATACATAAAAAAATATGAACAAAAAAGTACCGATAAATAACAGACAGAACCATACCAAATAATTTCACTACTACTACTACTTTAAAACAACCAATGCTTGAAAAAATTACAGAATATGATTTAAAAATGTTTTTTATTGCACTCACTCAAACCTCATACCGAATTGGTGCAATTTTTAAATAAAATTTGCATTTTCAAATGAAATAACGAAATTCCGATATTAATATCGGAATTCCGATATTGAGATCTAATATCGAAACTCAGTATCGGAATTGAAAATCTTCCGATATTACATGCCCTAGTGCATACCAGACTTTATGTTAAGTATGAGAGTGGGGTAGGGGAACTTTATGGTTACTTTTATCTTAACTTCGAAGATTTTTGATAACTATGAATTGATCTAAAAAGATAACTTCACTGCACAAATACGACATCAATTTATTGATTTAGCAGCCACTCGGATCATTCGTACACACGGGTACACATCACGCTATACATTTCCATTATAAGCTGGTCTCGCATTGTATAGGATTTCCGTACAGTGCGAGATCAGCGTAAACTGGAAATGTATAGCTTGATGTGTAGCCGTCTGTACGTTTAAGCCGCGCTTGCCTAGGTTGCTCTGTGGATGGGTAACCACCCCATCTACCTGTACTTAAGGAGTTACCTTTATGTCTAGAGAAGCATGTTAAGGCGTTCGCCCCTGCTGTCAGTTGTAGGTCTTTACAGGTAGGTAGTGGTCCGAAAGTCTGACAACTATTACTAAGGGTTATCATATTAGGTACCATAACTAGCTGGGTAACTGCATCCATTCAGACTGAAAGCCGACCCCAACATAGTTGGGTAAATGGGTAAATGCTAGGCTAGAAGACGACCTTCTTCTTAGTTGTTCAGTCTTGACCGACTGGTTGTGGTCATGGGGGGTCGCCCTCAGCGGCGGTCGCTGCCTTCAAGATCCTTTTCCTCCAGTTCCAATGACCGCATGGTGTGCACATTCTACCAGAGAGATCTTCATGACGATGATATGATGATCACACTTTATAAATCTTGTTTGAACCGGAAAGTGTCGTTCCAGAATGACCAGATCCGGATTATTCCTGAGCTAGTCATCGGGAAACACATTTTCTTTCCTCTCTCAGCTTAGCCAAAATACTAAATCGCTTAGTAAACCAACATGGTAGTGTGAGTAGACAATAGGTATATTATGCTACTTACCGGTTTTAATATCAAACATTTGATCAGCCTACAGAGTGATGTCATTCTTATTTCACTTTGTAAGCTATGTATACAGGTGTTTATGTTGATGTCAAACAAGCATATCTAGTAGCTTGAGGATAAAAGATAAGATTATTTTATTATTACCAAATAATCTCTAAAAGCTTTTGAGTGATAGGATAAGAATGGGATCTTTTCTGGCTTTATTTTTTGCAAGAAAATCTGCAGAAATTAAAAAAAAGATGAAGATGAGACATCCACCAACGCTCTGGATTATTACCCAATCCTCAGAGAGAGGAGACCTACGATTCAGCAGTGGGATTATTAAAAACCTATACCCCCTATACCTATACCTATTTAAAACGTGTTTTTTTACAAGTTTAAGCTTAGTTTTTATCTTCAGAGTAACTGTTTTTTTTTTTTAAATTAACCTTTACCGTACCATTGTTGGGCAAAGCCTTCCTCCAATTTTCATACGTCCCTTCCAAGAGCTCTTTTCCTGTGCCTCTTCCAACCAGCCCCTGTAATACGCGTACTGAACCACAATACTTTGGTACTCTCTTTATTTTCGTCCAAAAGTCTCTTCAATATCTCAAGCAATAACATGCAGCGAGAATATCGGAACGGTACATAATGTCGTAACTCACTGGCTGTCAAAAGGCCCGCGACTGATTTAAGTCACGTTCGCAACGCGCGACAAAAAATACCTTCCAAATGTTCTCTGGGGTCAAGTGAGAGCGATGGACCGAGCGATTGTTGTGATGATTTAATTTTGGAACACCTTTCGAGTATTGGACGAGTGTCTATGGTTTTCGAGACCATAGAGTTCTCTAGAGTCGTGAAGTTTCACGTTTGGAGTAGATAATCTGCATGTTAGCGATGTTTGAACAAAATAACAGGATGGTCTCTACTCTAGTGCTCTAACATACTACCTAGTACCTATTGGATACAGGACGGATAGATAGGAAAGAACTTACAATTTGGAAGAAATTCTAATGTAGGTCAGTCGTTATCCCGATTGGAGATCGCTCATACATAAGCTTTGATGTTAGATTCCCAAACTTTCATAATATGCAGGCCCTTGCCTGAATTCTACAGTTATCAATAGTTAGAAAAGGTTAGTCAGTTAGAATACAAGAAATTCTTTTATTGCGGCACCACGAATACCCAACTACCGTTCTCCAATTTTATTAAACCAAGTCTCAACTGAATCTGCCTCGATGTTAATTTTATCTCCATAATATACCGTCATCATCGCCTCCAGTATTAAATTACCAACATCGCAGAACCATAAAACCCCAACAGTACTCTCCAATTTTATTCGTCCAAGATGCAACCGAAACTGCCACAACTTCTCAAAGAATCCCACGTGGTTTGTATTTTGATACAAACACTAATAAAACTAATAAAAGCACACAGTGTGGCATCGTGTCATTCGTGTCGCGGTGTCGCCTATACACCAATATAACTTGCATCTGTGTCATAGTTTGTAGACACCATAGCGATGGGAGTTCGTGGGATAGTCTATATGTCGCAGGGATATGATAAAAACAGGTATTTGGTCAATTCCCTAAGGGATTTGATCAAACCACGGAGGAAGATAAAATAACAACACGGTTTTATCATTTCCCTAAACAAATCTAGTGAATTGAACAAATCCCAGTAGTACTCCGTGACGCGCGCTCGCTTCGCTCGCATATTATATAACACTAATATCTTCTGTCCCCAAAGTGCCGGGCCTCCGCCGGCCTCCTTCGTCGGCCTACGGCCCGGTGCCCATGCCGCCCATAAAGGATATAAAATGTGTCATCTTCCGGTTTTTGATGAAAAACCTAGGTTTTTGATCAAAAACCTAATTTTATGAAAAACCTGCGACATATGTTTTGACAAGAACTTTATCATAAACCCAAACTAGTTCAGGTTTTTGATCAAAAATCTGAACTAGTCTGGATTGTTACAGGTTTATGATGAAATTGAGTTTAAAATGTGTCATCTTCCGGTTTTTGATGAAAAACCTAGGTTTTTGATCAAAAACCTAATTTTATGAAAAACCTGCGACATATACAAATGCCCCAAATGCAGACATATACAAATGCCTGCACATCAAGGTACCCGAAACTGTTACGCATATTCCCAATCAACCGTGAACCTAATGCAGGTACTCGTAGCAATACGTTGAAAATATAGTACACACGGCTACACATCAAGCTATACAAAACCAGTATAATCTGATCGTTAATTGTGCGAAAAGATCTAGTAAAGTGAGGCCAAGATTAACTGGTTTTGTATAGCTTGATGTGTAGCCGTGTGTACCTGGATTTGCTTAGAGTGCTTCTAGTGTGCGATATTTTTTGCACTCGGTGTTATTATTATTTTTTCTCAAAAAATAACAACGCATACCTTTATGTAGTATAGCTTCTTTACGTATTGATTTCACATGTAGGTACATTTTCAACCATTAAGTGGGTTCTATACTTCTATCAAAGGTTTCATTGAAATCCTGATAATACGAGTGATTTTACTGCAGTCACCTACTTATTTTATCTTTGAAAGCTTCCGATTGACATCTCGCCATAAATCAATGTATTTATTATCTTTTCCTTCATTTAATTTTTCATACTTATCGGATTACTTTCGCTTCGATCTTCAGCTATCGTGATTAATTTCAGATCTTATTTTTCTTTTAATAGTGTTTAAGAGATGAGTTCTTACTGTTAAATTTAATTTTCTCAAAAATGGTATGTAATGTTGCCATAACATCTCTAAAAAGTATCCAGAAAGTGAACTTTACCGGAGACTTATTCACAACTGTCCAGTAAGAAGCGAGATTTTAAATTTGGAATCTCCTACTGTCCAGTAAGTAAGTATGTAATTTACTTACTGGACACTAGGTCATCCTCTTTAGATCTGCTTAGAAAAAAAAACATAGTACCAGACACAGATTAGAGTTTAGCCATTATAACATGGTTATAGAAGGGAGGTTCCAAATATATATCTATCTCTCTTTTTGGTATGACATTTATAGTGTGGGATTTTATGATTGTATTTAGTAATTTCAGTTTATTAAAAAGTTTTTTCTAAAGTTGTTTCCTAAACTGCCTCGTTGGTCTAGTGGTCGCAAGCTCGACTGCAGAGCGTGAGGTCCTGGGTTCGATTCCCGGGTCGGCCAAAAAGTGATATTGTGTTTTTCACATATGAATGTAACCTTCAATATTAATTAAACGAATTTGTTGTTAAACTTTCTTTAATTTTTGAGAAAAGCATTATACAAACCTCAACCAGTAAGAAAGCCATCCTGGCCTCGTATATAACCAGACCTCACCTGCGGTTCGGTCCGGTCTCATACTTGGCCAGGAAGGCTTACTTACTGGATTCTGCAGTAATGTACTATTTCTCAAAAATGGTATGTAATGTTGCCATAACATCTCTAAAAAGTATCCAGAAAGTGAACTTTACCGGAGACTTATTCACAACTGTCCAGTAAGAAGCGAGATTTTAAATTTGGAATCTCCTACTGTCCAGTAAGTAAGTATGTAATTTACTTACTGGACACAAGGTCATCCTCTTTAGATCTGCTTAGAAAAAAAAAACATAGTACCAGACACAGATTAGAGTTTAGCCATTATAGCATGGTTAAAGAAGGGAGGTTCCAAATATATATCTATCTCTCTTTTTGGTATGACATTTTATGAGATACATATATTTTTGGAACCTTAAACAGCCATTTTATACGTTGCGTTTTGTACTTAGTAATGTTGTAGAAGTATAGTGTGGGATTTTATGATTGTATTTAGTAATTTCAGTTTATTAAAAAGTTTTTTTCTAAAGTTGTTTTCTAAACTGCCTCGTTGGTCTAGTGGTCGCAAGCTCGACTGCAGAGCGTGAGGTCCTGGGTTCGATTCCCGGGTCGGCCAAAAAGTGCTATTGTGTTTTTCACATATGAATGTAACCTTCAATATTAATTAAACGAATTTGTTGTTAAACTTTCTTTAATTTTTGAGAAAAGCATTATACAAACCTCAACCAGTAAGAAAGCCATCCTGGCCTCGTATATAACCAGACCTAACCTGCGGTTCGGTCCGGTTAACTCATACTTGGCCAGGAAGGCTTACTTACTGGATTCTGCAGTAATGTACTATTAATCATGCCTGTTGGTACGACGTTTATACTTATTATGTCATCCCAATTTATTTGGGCTATGTTCAGCATGACTTCTTCCATACTCTATTATTCATCATTTTAGCAGTCACTGGCCTTCTTCCTAGCCATATTATACTTCTCATAGTCATAGTCCATCTATCGTTTCTTTGGTCGTCCCCTGCTCTTATAGCCATATAATTACATTCATATTCACCGGTTTCCTCACTTCATTTTCCTATCACATGTCCATACCATGCACGATAACGATTATCACACTTCTCCAAAGTGCAATTCATAAGTAAATCGAACTAGGAAATATCCGACAGCTGCAGTGCGTATGGTCACCCATTCACCCCGCGGATGACCGGGCGAGCCCCGATAACTGCTCAGAAATAGTATCGATTTCATCCTGCAGCTTCCGTGTTGTATGTCACAGATAATTATGTTGTTGTACGACGTTTGTTGTGATTTGTAGTACATCTTGCTGTTATGTACTGCCACTGTCGGCTTGCGTTCAATATGTGCTGCTGTAGTATGTCTATTTGAAATGCATATAAATGGCAATTGCTACTAAGTAAATGTTTCACTGGACTCGCGTGGTGAATTATTACCCATCCCTCTCCTAGAGAAGAGGCCTGAGTCCCTGCAGTAGATGATGATGATGAAATGTTTCGTATGTCTACAACGACTTATCAGACATAAGCTTCTCAGTAGCTTATAAAAAAACTGAAAAGAAAGAAAAACTACCCCCTAGTCACGAAGTGCAGTAACCGATATGAAAATCTTTGCAGACTGCTTGCTCAGGTTGGCCGCTACCCGCTACCGTCATCACACGCAAGAAAGTATGCGTTGTACGAATGTTACACGAAAAATGCTAGTTTTAAAGCTTTAGAATGGACAACAAAGTATTGTGTTTTTTGATCACCTTTTTGAAACCAGACGCTTTCACTTCGATTAAACATGTATGAAAAACTGTTTAAAATAAGTTCTATCTGACATAAATCGAAATGGTTTAATTCTATGTTCTAATAATTGTTTTCTCTCTTTTCAGGTAATAAAGGCGAATTTTGGAGCTTTCGATTGTCAGGTATAATTTAATTGTCCAGAAGAAACTCAGGCTACATTAAATTGTTCCATTAAGACTGATAAAGTGACTTCAAGATCGATTTCTTTGGTCTTTATAATGTAGTGCTAACACTTTAGAGCTTGTCGATGACAATTTATTTTTATTTTCACTTTGAGCTTGACTCAATGTATCCTGTATGTTTTCACTTAAACTAGTCTTCTCAATGAATGCAGTATTTAGTTTTACGCTATAAAAAAAAAATGAAAAGTTTATCGATATTTATCTGCGTAGGTAGTTTTTTTTCCTCTACCGATGCATTTAGGGTTGAAGGTAGGAAGGTACACGATGAAACAAATAAACAAACAGTTTAAAACGGTATAACAAAACTAACAAGTTAAACTGTGAATACCGTAAACAGTTTACTATGATAAAAAAATAACTGTGTTACTATACTTAATGAAGGCTAAACGCCGATTGTGAGGTAATTTGTAAACGTAATTTATTACTACGAAAAAAACGTTTTGCATAAAAACAGAGTACCAAGAAAACTAAAAAATCTTTACTTTTTTGAAGTCGGTGACTTTATTTGTTTTAATGACGTTTTTACCACCGACTTCCAACTGAATTGAGAACCCCCTGCTGTTTTTGAAGTCGGTTAAAAATGTAGTACAATAGTACATTGTTCACCGAGAGAAGAAAGTGACCGATTACCGTCGAGGGTGTCGTTTAAAGCCCGAAGCCGTAGGCAAGGGCTTTAAAACACCCGAGATCGGGAATCGCACTTTCTCTCGAGTGATACATAGTGCTTTATACTACACCTACGAAGAAAATAAAAAACTAAATTAAAATTCTAATTCAAATTCAAAATGGCGCCAATGGCGTCTGCAATTGTCACGTCATGTTCTTTTTTCAAATTGTAATCTGAGCGGGAGAGAAAAGTGTATGAAAATCCATTCTCTCCCGCTCAGATGCGTTTTCTCCCCGCATATTTGTTCGATATGCAATGACGTACTTTCTACCGTAAATTTGATAAAGTATCAAGGTACTTTCCAAGCAGGTGTAGTATAAAAGAAATGGGTCGGCATTTCTGAATTTGTTTATCCCGCGCCCTACCATCATCATTAATTGCTCGCCTTTGTATTGCAAATTGGATTTTACCACCAAATTATTTTTTGACAGGATATTTTCCTCCTCCCGAAAATATAACTTGAAAACGTTGAAGTACACTGTCAAGTCAGTCATCCGGACAAACCTATTGAGGTTTTTGTGATGTTTTAGTTTATTTTTTGTTTTGTTCTTTATTTAATAAACAATAAAAAAAAAAAAAAAAAGTGTCAACGTGCTGTCTATAGAAACAGTTTAATTTACGCATCGTTATTTCGTGAACCGGAGGAATGAGGAAAATGTCATGTGGAAAATTTTTGTTGAGTATGAATGGGGTCATAAGGTCTGGTGGCGTCTCAGGGCTGTGGTCTGTCGAAAGGTTAACGCGGCTCCGACACAAGGGCGAAGAAGGAACATGGGTTTGGTTTTTAGTCAGTAAAACTCTGACACTCCCCTTCGCTCTGCCCAAGAGCGGGGGGGGGTTATTCGATGATTTTCCACCCACCAATAAAAAAAAAAAGGTTTGGTGAAGTATTCCGTCGGGGCTGCGGGTTGTTCGAAAGAGATATCGCGGCCTTCAAAGGGTTAAGAAGAAACTTGGGTGGATTTTAGTCAGTAGAAGTCTGACATTCCCTACCGCTCTGCCTAGAGCGGGAGGAGTCATTTAATGATTTCCCACCAACCAAAAAAAAAAGGTCTGTTGAAGTGTAGAGGAAGACTAATGGACTGTGTCAAGGAAGACATGTTTATCAAGAAAGGAGGTATTTGATGAGAGGACGAGTAAGAGAGACCAAATATTTGATAATAACATTATATTAGTTAATTATTATAAATTAATTGGTACAAAAGTTTTTGAGTTTACTTATTTGGTTACTACAAATATGCATATGTGTAACCAAATAAACTCAAAAACTTTTGTACCAATTTCAAAAAATCGAATTAGGTTACCATTAGGATGGCATTAGGTGTGCCTAGTAACATAGGTTTAAAAAACACCACCCTTGCGAAGCCGGGACGACCCGCTATTAGTCCTGTATACTATTGTCATCATCATCATTTCAGCCAAAAGACGTCCACTGCTGGACATAGGCCTCCCCCAGGCGTCGCCACATTGACCGGTCCCGTGCGTCTCTCATACAGCGGGTTCCTTGACCAGGTCATCGGTCCACCTAGTGGGAGGCCTTCCAACGCAACGTCTTCCGGTTCGCGGTCGCCATTCCAGAACTTTTCGGCCCCATCGGCCATCTGTTCTGCGAGCAATGTGCCCTGCCCATTGCCACTTAAGTCTGGCGATTCTTCGGGCTACGTCGTTAACCTTGGTTCTCAAGCGGATGTCCTCATTTCTAATTCGATCACGCAAGGAAACTCCGAGCATAGTATACTATTGTAACCAATCATTATCATATAACTTGCACAGGACTTGACAGTACACACACGTAAAGGGATGTTAGTTTAAACTTAGTTTCACCCATTATCGGTCTGTCAAACACCGGAGCGACAGGCGATAACTTCGATAATCCCCTGTGTGCTACTCATGTAATTAACAAGTTAACCCTCGGGACTGTTTACCATTTTAATTATGAAAAGTTATTAATGACAGTTTAGACCTAGGAAACGTTTATAGTTGATTTTATAGTAGTTGATTGTTTATTCAGGTAGCAAACGACTCTTGGCTACTTTGTTGGTCTACTTAGTGGTCGAAACGGCGACTGCTGGGCACGAGCTCCTAGGTTTGATTCCCCGGTCGGGTTAAGTGTTATTGGGGTGTCTCATTAGGAATGTCTCGGTAGCAGTCACATAATCTGGGCCCCGAGTCTGCTATTCAATAGTGTCAGAATGGTCAATCATTGATCTTATAATTGTTGATTTTAACAACACCAATGTGAAGCAGTACAATCCTATATTATTACTATAAAACAAATCACATTGTAAACCTGGAGATAACCAGAATATAATATGAAAAGAGATCCAAACGCCCTCGCGACATGGACTTGTCAAAATCAACAATTATGAGAGCAATGATTGACCATTTTGACACTATTGAATAGCAGACTCGGGGGCCTCGGGGCCCTGGATTTGTGCCGAAAAGTGGTTATTCTAATAAGTACACCTCTGCTTAACCTTTCGTTGATTACAGGCATTATGTTATGTTATGTCAACCGACTAATTTTGTAATACACTTGATAAAAATGTTTTTAAAGCTTTTTACTATGGACTTATTGAACGAAAAATTGTTTTGAAAAAAGAAATTAGCTAACGAAGCTCAACAGAATAACTGTTCTTAACAAGATAAAACATATAGGCAAAGTTTGTTTCAAACCATTATCGGTCTGTCAGGCACCGGTGCGACAAGCGAGCGATAACTTCGATAAGCCCCTGTGTGCTACTCATGTAATTAATGAGATTGAACCCCCGGGCTTTACCGATTTCATTATTAAAGCTAGGGTGCCTGTTAATATCAATTTACACCACGAATTGAAACTTGAAATAATTTATTTCAATTATCATAAAGGTACAAGTTGGTAGCCGACTGCACGAAGCAGCAGCAAACGACGTGTCGCAGCGACACGACGACTGGTTTTACGTATTTCTATGAAATTCCCTCCGTGTAGTTAGCGACGCGTCGTCGAGCGGCAGACGCACGTGTCGTCCGGCGACCGCAGATCAGTAGTGCCCATCGATAACAGAAACAACAGGAGACGACATGACGCAACGACGTGTCGTGACGACATGAAGCGACGACATGTCGTCTGCTGCTGCTTCGTGCAGTCGGCTACCAACTTGTACCTTAAACACACATTTTAAAATAGAAATGTTGATCGACGTAGTAGAACTAGTAGACTGCCTTCTTGGTCTAGTGGCCGCAAGCGCGACTGCTGAGTATGAGGTCCTGGGTTCGGTTCCCAGGTCGGTCAAAGTGTTATTGGGTTTTTCCATCAGATTTTTTTTAATAGAAGCCACGAAGTCTGGGTTTGTGCCCCGTTGATGACAATAGGCTCGCTAAGTAGTACATGGAAGTTAAACATAACTAAGCGAAATATTGGTGTAGGTAAGTACTAAAGACTACAAATGAATAAGAATCCAAAATAATGTATTTTAAATTTTTAATATATATATAATTATATAACAAATGAATAAGAATCCAAAATAATGTATTTTAAATTTTTAATATATATTGTTGGCTCAAAGTCACGACATCAGCCAGTAGCCGTGCGGTTAGCGTCCGGTCGACGTGCGGCAACCGACAGAAGTTCATAAAACGAGGCGAGCGGCGGTGCAACGGTCACTTTTTGCTTGGACGGCGCTCGGAAAGGACTTGCTACCCGACTATTATCGTGTGCTTCGCTAATTTTGGTTTATGTTTTTGCTCGTGTACTGATTATTCCATTTGCTAGTGCTATTTCTATTTGATTATTGTTTAAAATGTTTGTCTTGATATTTTTGTAAAAGTGTAATTCAAAAGATATTAAACATTGTTTATTTTGTTCACGTATTTCACTTCTGATTCCTAATAATATATATATATAATTATATATAATTTATTGTGCAAAACACTTGCACAGGCCAAGAGAGAGATGAGTAGATAGTACTATAGAAGATATCAAGGACTACATATAAACAATATTCTCACAATATATTAATTATCTTTCTTCCAAGAAGTAACAATCATAATAATTAAGAGCAATAATTTAGCTGAGATTTATATGCAACAGTCTCCCCCATTGAGACATATCAGTGTGCATGAGATGTTATAACTAATTTAATTTAATGATGCTTTTAATAAACTGATTTGCAGCCTATGGGGTGAGCTAAAAATAAAGAGATGTCACAGTAATTATAGCAGTTACTGTATCATACAAATATCAGAAATATCTAAGTTTGATTGTTGAATACTAGGGATTTTTCTGACAAAAAAAAATATAATTCTGTTTAGTCCGACTGTTAGTTTATCGAAAAATATTTGATACGTGTTTTTTGTTTTATCAAATTAATAAACATCGACGAAAATAAAACGTGTCAGACCATAAGTGGGATGTGACGTCACTTTCTGGTAAAGAATGTACCAAACTGTGACATCACACGACTTTTCGAAGCCATTTCGTCTTCATTTTTTGTTTACGTGAAAAAAACAAAAAAAAATGTCCAATATTTTTTAGAAATAATTAGTTTTTTTTTTTGTCAATTACCCTATTAAGTGATTCCAAAATGCTGGACAATGTCATATCTTCCGAATCTTTCGACCTTTGGCGATGTACGAGCTAGCAGAGTACTGTAAAGATTTCTATTTATGGACCAAAACTATGCGAATTGAATCAACCCCGAAATAGAACCTTCCGAGGAACGCGTGGTTTCATTACCGTTCGAGTCTACCTATCTTCAAAGTCAAGCGGCACTTATCTAGGGTGGTCCATGAATTAGTCACCACCCATTACATGCCAAGTTTCACCCGTGCCTCGGAAACCTCGTTAAGCCGGTGATTCCGGCTGTCGAAATTCCAATATGTCATTTGCGAATGTCGCATTGTACCCCAAATCCGTGTAGTCGCTACAAGTAGGTAGCTAATTAGTGAAATTGGAGACATTGGTACGAATTAGAGCTTTCTCGGATATCAGTTATCTGTAGACCTTTGACTGTCGTTTTTAAGTAAGCAGAAACACGATAACTGAAATCCAGTTACTTTACCAAAGGGTATATCGTGTTACCTCGTAACTGTTAGTGTGACGAAAACATGGGGTATTAAATTCACCAAAAAAATCTAATTATTCCGTCTGTTAGATTATCAAAAAATATTGGATACTTACGGGTTTATTTTTATTTTATCAAATTAATAAAAAAATACGAAAATAAAACATGTCAAAGATCATGAATGGGGGCTTGTGTTGTGACGTCACACGACTTGACACGACTTTTCGAAGCACTGTATCGTCAAATTCTTTTGTTTACGAGAAATAAGAAAAAATATGTGTCCATTATTATTTGGAAATTTATCTGACGGACTAATTACATTTTGTTGGTGAAATACCCTATTCCAAGAAAATCCCACATTACGAAAAGCTACAAATAGATTTTATGACATAATTAACAGTCCTATTGAATCCACTAATGCATCAGTGATAGGAACAAAATGTTTATATTAGTATTCCACACAAAGACACAAATACTGCCGAACGATACGTGAGAAATACACACAATGAGAACGACAGTGTTTGTCAATATTTTGATCTTCATTAGAATACAATATTATATTATAAATAGAATGCTACTTGACTGTGGCCTGTGGCCATTTGTAAAAAATAAATACAGTAATTTCACTGCGTCGCGCGTCGTTGGTCTAGCCGTCGCAAGCGCAGTGAGCATGGCATTCTGTGTTCGATTCCCAGGTAAAGCAAAGAGTTATTGAGCCATCCATGCCATCCATCATCCATGTTGAGTTGTTGTTTATCAGTTGTCTAGTACCCATAACACAAGCTCTGCTTAGCTTGGGACTAGATGGCGTTGTGTGATAGTTGTGGAATATTATATTATTATATTATTATTATTATTATATCCATTAGGATTTCTTAGCCGCAACCCCGGAGTCTAGATTTGTGCCCGGTTGATAGAAATAGGCTCGCCCCTATGACATGGGACTTAAGAGCTTACACTACCTCAAACGCGAGTTTTATAATGCGTAAAACTATATGATTCACTGCAGTAATCAAAATCAGAAAAATATATGATATTCTTCAGGACATATGCTAGTGACATAGTGTTGTGAAAACATAATACAACTAACTTTGCTCGATAGAAAAAAATCGCGAAGATACCTCTAAAAATTTCTATTATCGAGTAAAAACCATACTAAAATACATGTCATCGTTCTGATTTTTTTTGCCAAATAATTTAGTCCGGTCAAATTAGACTAAAAAATAGGGGTGAGGTTACAATAATTCCGACTTGGCTGAATATTGGTAAGATTGTTAAATACACTATTGTAAAGGAAATGTGAAAAGTCCTCATCGATCGTGCACGTGCAAAAAAAGTTACTCGGGGTCAAAGGTCACAAAAACGGGTTTTTCACGATTTTCAGCAAAACGGTAAGTTTTATCATAACATTAGCTCAGACAAAAATTGTAGATCAGTTAATTATCTATAAAAAGTGTCTAAATACTTTTTTCCTAAGAGCCACCATTTTTGAAATATAACGATTCAAAAAGTTGAAAGAGTTGTAATCGTCATAATATTGTACACCACGTATATATGTTATGGACCAGGTGATTAATGCGGGCATTATTAATAATGCACGAGCATTATGAATAATGTCTAGCTTTATCGGGCTAAGTGATTAATTACTATATTAACGTCATTATTTATCACATTGCACGGTCATTATTATATTGCTACATGACAATTGGGCAATTTGATAATAAAGCTATATTTGACGCGGTGCGAGGGCGGGGAGGGAAGTACGCGTGGCGTGACACGCTTTGACCAATCAGAGACCGCCATTCAGCGTGCGGCTCGTGCGACGGACTTCAAGCGCTATTGTTTTTGTGGTTTTTAAAAAAAATAACCACGAAGGGGATGGCGGGGTCTATTCGCTCGCTTCGCTCGCTCAATCGACCCCGCCATCCCCTTCTAACCTAACCTGTCCGTGTCGGGGTGCCCCAAGTCCCGAGCTCGCTTCGCTCGCTCTTGCATCCAAGTTTTCCTAGTTACGTGTTCGGTACCCTACAAACCGATTATTTAAGTTGTTTAATATTTAGTTTATTTTATGTTAAATGACAATAACAATAAAAAAATAGTAATTAAATGTGTTTGTATTACTCTGCCCAAAAGGTGATGGGCAATATGTATAATGCCCAGTCAATTTGATTATTTGAATAATTATTATCAAATTGCACTTTAATATTGGGCATTTTTCATGACCGGGCATTATGTATACTGCCCAATTTATCACTTGGTCCATAACATATACATCACTGAAGCCGTAATACAAGCAAAAATATCGTTCTATCGGTCAGTGTATCTTACACATAATTATAAAAGGGAAATAATAAACCGAGCCACAGTTTTTTTAGTTGGCCACGTGATCTAACTTCTAATTTTATAACTAAGCCACGGGAAAATTATATAGCCTCTAATATACTAATTCGGCTTTTTTACAACGCCCACTAAATATTCTATAGAAAGCGTATTTCGTATTCAAAACTGTGACCAAACGCGCGCGAGCCGAGTGAGCGAAGCGAGCGGTGCCGCTGAAGCGGCCGGCGAGCGCTACTTCTGAGTTGCTTGCAGAAATGTTTTCACGATTTATTGTCTAGTTTTCCGATAAAAATAAAGTTCTGAAGCGATTCTGTCGATAACTTTTGTAGCACAACATGTAAATAAAATCGATCTTTAGGACATTCGATACTCTGAATTTTAATATTTAGGTCACTAAATACTCTGAACTTCTATATTTAAACCTTTCGATGACACGACAGGAGTTTATACGTACTATTAGTTGCTATAATATAATATTTGATGACAATTTTAATTAAATTTTGATGCTCAGTTAATGTGGCATGAGTTATAATTTAAACGTACTGAGTTAGTAAATTAGAAGCTAATAGAATATTTTTTTGATGCCATATATTAATATTTTAGAAGTTTACTGTTTGAAGTCATGTTAAAAATTTAGATGCTAAAAATAATCACGATGCTGAGTTGTATTTAGAGTGGTTTTAAAAAAGAAACTTGTGGCTAAGATAGTATTATTAAGATGCTCGTTAATTCTGGCTGAGTAAGTAATTTAGAAGGCAAGTTAGATTTTTAGATGCAAATAATGCTATTAAAAAGAAGCCGGTTTAATTAGCACCCATTATAAAATATGAAAATTTCGGGTAAAATAAACCCAGTTTCTTATTTTCTACGCCAGTGTAACCTTAAGTTTTTAAAAAGAGTAATTCAACTCCACAAGAAGTTATCACCAACAGAATTCGCTTTCTTCTCGCTATGCATGGAACTCCTAAAAAAATTACGTGCTTAGTTAAGTTCAGATATGCATGTTTCGTTAAAAATACTCGAAATAAAAAACAAGTGCAGTTAGCATGTCTTCCTCCAACCTCAGCAGCTGCTCATCAACATCTTTTTCGGGTATGTTACCAAGTTCAAGTGTGGCTTGGTAATCAGTTCGACCCAAAATACTGGGGTTGGAAGTTGGTCGACAAATCATTAGAGCCAGTTCAAACTTTACTTCCACCTGCACCAGAAAAACTACTAAACACCATTTTTTGCAACTGTGAAAAGGGATGTAGTGCTAAATGTAGTTGCAAAAAAGTTGGACTGTTTTGTTCTGTAGATGTACAAACTGTCAAGGACGGTCCTGCTCCAATGTTGAATTGCCAACAATTAAAGATTCATTTGATGCTGACGAAGAGACATGCGATGTGTCATTATTGGGACAATTTGTTAACACCCAGAATGAAGAAGATAAACAAGAAGAAGAACAAGAGAAAGCAGAAGTTAATGATAATTTAGATTCAGATGTATAAATTTTCTTATTTTTTTTAATTTACACCCTTTTCTTCATTTTTAACCCTTTTCAATATCTACCGTTATTCAATAGTTTCAAATTAAACAGAATCTTAAAAGATCAGTGGAATACACTCTAAAAAATTGAAGCCAACTAAGAGCGATTTTCTCTTAGTTGACGTTAAATTGAATAAAACAACCATGATAATAAGCAACTCAACGATAGCTGATTAATTAAAACAGCAAGTTCAGTTGTGATTGAACGAACAATGTAGGTGTGTTTATTAATTCTAACAAGTATAATTGTTGATTGCGTCACTATTCACTTCTTTGTATGACTTGATAATTTTTATTTAGTTAAAATAAACAAATACGTCCGTTGAATCAATTCAGAATTAAATAGTAAAAGCAATCAAATCAAATGATAGTTTCGATAAGTTTTATTTATAAAATTAACAAACATGTCTTGTTTGATTTAACTAAGATCTGATAATTACATCAACTAAAATTTAATGTTACATTCTACTAAAACTAAAACGTTGAATCGACTTTCATATTAGTTGAATTAATCATTCGATTGATCGATTTATTCAAGACTTCAAGAGATCCACGTCCACCCTTCCCTATTCCTCCCTCCCTACCGGCTACCCCGCCCCGCACTCACCCGCGGCTGAGCCAGCCGCGCGCGCGCCAGCGCAGTCGTCTCTGCGAGCGAGTGAAAACCAGTTTTTATTCATTAATAAAACGAAACTGGACTTCTGCTGTAGTAATAAAACGAAACTGGACTTCTGCTGTGCTTCTTTTTTAGAATCTTTATAGTAATTTCAGTGTAACTTATCAGTATCAGAGTCGAATAATATCTAAGTGCAGTGAGTGAGTGATCTCGTCCTTTGAATTATATAATTGAAAAAAATGGAAGACGAGCAAGATCTTAGTCAAATCTAGGAAGATGAATTTGTTGTCTGTTGGTTTTGTTTGTTGATTTGTTGTTTGTTTGTTGTTTGTTGAGTCTTGAACAAATAAATTTTGTTTATTGTTTATTTTTTGTTTTAATGACCAAGCTCTTAGTCGAATCTACGAAGATGAATTTGTTGTAATGACCAAGTTCTTAGTCGAATCTACGAAGATGAATTTGTAGTAATGACCAAGTTCTTAGTCGAATCTACGAAGATGAATTTGTAGTAATGACCAAGTTCTTAGTCGAATCTACGAAGATGAATTTGTAGTAATGACCAAGTTCTTAGTCGAATCTACGAAGATGAATTTGTAGTAATGAGCAAGTCCTTAGTTGAATTTATTAATGCTAATTAGTTATAGTAGTCATTTTCATATTTATATTGACCATGATTATAGATGAATCTATTATGTTGAATTTGTCTTATTGGTCATTTTCATGTTGACTTTGACTAAGGTTCTAATTGTTTTAGTTAAGAAGCAGATAGTAAGAGCAATAAAAATCCCCTTATTTGATTTATCTAACGTCTTGTTAGGCTCGTATGGAATCAAGATGCTTGATTGCAATAATCACAATCTTGTTAGGAGCAATCAATTTTTTTTTAGAGTGTAGGCTTACCGGGGAAACCACATTAAAAAGAACGCGCTAAGTACACTACTTCAAAGGTGGCGTGGAAACGTGTGCATATTATGACGATTACAACTCTTTCAACTTTTTGAATCAGTATATCTCAAAAACGGTGGCTCTTAGGAAAAAAGTATTTAGACACTTTTTATAGATAATTAACTGATCTACAATTTTTGTCTGAGCTAATTTTATGATAAATCTTACCGTTTTGCTGAAAATCGTGAAAAACCCGTTTTTGTGACCTTTGACCCCGAGTAACTTTTTTTGCACGTGCCGGATCGATGAGGACTTTTCACATTTTCTTTATAATAGTGTATTGAACAATCCTACCAATATTCAGCCAAGTCGGATTTTTTGTAACCTTGGATGTCTAAATTGACCGGACTAATTCTACAAGCAACATACTTAAATCATAGTGTTTTACTTTTTTAGTCCAATCAATAGTTTTTTTTTGTAAATCGCAAAATGACACTAATTTCGCACTATTCGGCCGCAGCGAAAGACGTAAAAACCGCTTTGTAATGCAACTAATGCAAGCTGATTAGAACTTTATTCTAACAGTATTTCAAGTGAAGTTTGAACCACCACAAATAGGGTTGCTAATCTGAGGTAGCATACGCTCTTAAATATAACTGCATAATACTGACCTGCAAATTGCAAAAAAAAAAACAAAATTTGGATTTTGCGGCCTAACCTGGTGCTTGTTGTACACCCAGTAGTGTGTGTGTGTGTGTGCGATTGTTGCAATACATGATTTAAATCGTGTACCCTTAAAGGTAAAACCACTGTCAATCAATATAGACTCACAGCTTCAGAGTGGTATAAATAATCCTCCCCACAACGAATGGAATAAAAGGGTGAACTGAACTGTGCAAAAGCACTCACCGCTTTTTACTGGTCTTTTGTGGAGCTTTTCAGTTCATTCATGTGTAGGACATAATAATATATGTTAGGATATGACGAGACCCTTTTTTCTTTAGTTACGTTTCTGGCAACTATTTTCGCACACCGTTCTTATCAAGGGGTACCGACTCGTATTATCCAGAACTAACTGGGTTGTGGGCTTGTGGAGGTCTGATAGACAGCTCTGCTTGTAAAACACTAGTATTCAGCCGGATAGACTGGAAGCCTACCCCAATATATTTGGGAAAAGACTTCTTCTTCTTCTTCTTCTTATCGTGTGGGCAGTAAGGTCTAACGACCCCACACACCCTAGTGTCAGAGTTTCTAAACCGCCGCAAGGGCCTCTGACATGGTTTGACGACCGCCATTTGGCGGCCGGGACCACCGGCTTATACGTGCCTTCCGAAGCACTGAACCATCTTTTTATCAGACAATCAGGTGATTCAATCCTGCAATGTCCTAACCAAACTGGAAACAACTTCACAAAATATGCTTCCCGTGGGAATCCAACCCACGACCACCGGGTCACAACTCACAAGGCAACGCCTAAACCACTCGACCACGGAGGGAAAAGACTAGGCAGATGATTATAATAATAATGATTATAATAATAATAATTATGAAGGTAAAATGTCTGTTTAAGTTCGAAGTCGAACCGTCCTAGGTATTCGTAGATTGGGACCGATACCACTGGCCCCCCTCTGCTCTCAAGCACACCAAAGTTTCAAGGTCGAACACCAAGAATAAAATGACAGTTAATTTTAACCACCATCCTCTAACCAATTTATTGATTTTAACTACATTATTTCATGGTTTAGACACGGCTTGTTATATTTAACGGGACTCTACGGTTTAATAATTATGAACGGTGTGATGAAATTTTATGTTATATCCGTGAAGGAGGTGCTTCAAACTATTACATTGATGGTCCGTGGAAGTCGATAATGAATATGAGTCTCGCTAAAAAGACGAAAACAATATGTTATTGTAGTTTAGATATTTATTTAGATCCTTGTTTATTGTGATCGCAGTTTTTTTTTCTTTCTAACATGGTTTTAAGTTTAACCTAACCTGGTGTTCAGAGATTTTATGCTGCCTAATGGACCTCTGACTTAGCTTTACCTACATGGGCTACATGCCATCGATATCAAAAATATCTATCAGGCATGTTGGTTTCATCCTTCGTTTTTTTTTTTCTTCTGCTATAGATGATAGATACAATCATTTTACTATGCCTATGTTCTATGCTTAATATTCTGCGGGATACCCTTTGTGACCATTCCATTTACCCGTCATATCTCCTCTTGGGACCAAACTAAACTAAATGACACGGGTCCCTTTAAAATTGATTAAAAGCCGTCCATCATCTAAGATCATCACGGTATTGACCTCGCCACTAATTCAGCCACCATGAAACTATAGTAAATGGTGAACAAATTGACCATGACATTACTTACGTAGAGTTCTGCCGTCTTGTTGCGAGTTTGGTAACTTTGTTGTTGATGTGGATTAACTTTTGACATCTGAGAAAAAAGTATTGTTAAATTAACAATAAAAGTTTGCGAAATAGGAGCCAACAGAGTAAGTTTGTTGCCGCAGCAACTTTTTTATTGCGAAAAACTATTGCGAATTTGACAAAGTGGAAATGTGTACTTTGTGGATTATCACATAGCGAATTTCACAAACGCTCGTTTTCACAAACTTACTCTGTTGGCTCCTATTTCGCAACTTTAAACGTGGAGATATCACAGTGTTAAACTTATATAATCTAGCAACGTACAGTTTGCTATAGTTGCAATCTTACAGTTGCGATTAACGCAATGTTATCTTTCAACATTGTGGTTCCAGCTATGTACACTTTGCTTTATTAGCAACCTTCAAGTTGTGGTTTCAACAAAGTTGTGATGTAAAAACAGGCCTGCAGTTGCGATTAACGCAATGTTATCTGTCAACCTTGTGGTTCTAGCTATGTACACTATGCTTTATTAGCAACCTT
This sequence comes from Diarsia mendica, assembly GCA_949316265.1. Lineage (NCBI taxonomy): Eukaryota > Metazoa > Arthropoda > Insecta > Lepidoptera > Noctuidae > Diarsia > Diarsia mendica. The sequence continues at coordinate 12,702,975 of OX438898.1, read as the reverse complement.
CACGTTGTGGTTCCAACAAAGGCGTGATCTAACATTGTGATGATCGCCATTTTACCATTGCTATTTCCGCAGTACCATATTGCAGGTATAGCAATGTTACCATTGCTGCTCCCGCAGTACAATATTGCTGGAGTAGCAACATTGTGCTGTGGGAACATAAATGGTAGCATTGCTATTTCTGCAATATGGTACTGCGGAAATAGCAATGGTAAAATGGCGATCATCACAATGTTAGATCACGCCTTTGTTGGAACCACAACGTGAAGGTTGCTAATAAAGCATAGTGTATAAATTAGCAATAGTAGAATTATTTAGCGTTGCACATGCCAGCAATGCACAGAGCTTCTAGAGTGCTAAAATCTGAAGCCCGGTGTATTAATCATGTGCAACGTCTTAGAAACGGGAATGACTATCTACATAATAAAAAGCAGTTATCAAAATGTCACCAATTTTTAATCAAACATTAAGTTATAATTAAACACGTAGGCAGCAAATGCAAAAGATTAGGTACTGCCTAACAAAAAGTCGAACAATGGGTCCGCCATGATATTAATATTATTAATTTCATAACACTTTTTCACCACACGCACTTTTTTTACAGTTTTACTTTTCACGACGATTATCGACGCACTCGCAGACGCGCCGACGGTCATAAAACCTATTTCTGCACAGACTATGTACGTATATATGTCTCTGTGTGTCCGTGCGGTGTACTTCCTTCTTCCTTCCTAAATTCCGAAAATCCGAACGGCTAGAAGAACTAGAATTAGATAATTAAAATCAGGTGTACCAAGTGTACCGTACCAACATAACGCACGCGCCGCGGAGATATATTCTCTATAGACTATACGCTATTACGAGTAGTGTTGCCCGCCACTGCCGACCGAAGACTAAACTAGACAGCTTTACCAAATTCAAACATTGTCGAGAATGAACTTTGTGATTTTCACTATAGTTGATTTGTATTTTTATCTATGTTAGGATACCCTCGCTAAGTTTGAATTGTGTTTATAGCAATTTGAACATTGTTAGAGAATTATGCACATTGTGAACTCGTGCCCTTAGAATTGTTAACCCCACAGAGTACAAATTTGCAATTTTATAAAAAAATATTTCAATGCCACAACATAAAAAATCAATGTGCTGCTTAGGTATATTGCGAACGACACTAACTTTAACTTTGTGAACGCCTTTTAATAGATATTGCGATTTTATCAAAGAGGATCTTTGGTAAATTTAATTGTTAATGGTGTAATGTGATGATTATATAATATCATTGGCCAAAGCATATAAAACAAGTGCAACTTAAATTGCATACTACACAAACTTCAATTATGTGAACCCCACCCACAGATTACCAACTTATACGATTTTATCAAAGGGCTCGATAATTGCTAACGCCACAGCATATAACATTAATGCACAGCTTATATTGCAAACCACACAAACTTTAACTTGGTAAACCCCACAGATTCCCAACATGTGATTTTAACAACGGGCCTGAAAATTGATAACGCCGCAATATCTAAAGTCAATGCGCAGCTCACATTGCGAACTGCACAAACTCTAACCATGTGAACAACGCATATTAACACTTTGCGAATATATCAAAGGCCCCAATAATTGCTAACGCCGCAATATCTAAAGTCAATGCGCAGCTCACATTGCGAACTGCACAAACTCTAACCATGTAAACCCCGCAAATTACCACTTTGCGAATTTATCAAAGGGCCCAATAATTGCTAACGCCACAACGTCTAAAGTCAATGTGCAGCGCACATTGCGAACTACACAAACTTTAACCATGTGAACCCCGCTAAATACCACTGTGCGATTATATCTAAGGGCCCAAAAATTTATAACGCCACAATATTTTACTGCGGGGTTCACAATATTTGCGTTTCACAAAAAAAAAGTTGCTGTGGCAGCAAAGGTTATTTTGCTGTAATCTCAAAATTATTTTGTCACTTTCGCAAGAATTTGCCCGCAATGTAAAACTGCAGCTTTGTCTCAGGATTTTTTTCTCAGTGTTTGCGGAATAGGTCAATTTGGAGACACATCGAGGAGGCCGGACGTTTTCCGGCTGAAATCATAATGATGATGATCTGCATTTGAGAACCTTTCCAATGACAAACGGTGACTTTAGTAATTGTTATAGACAAAACGCAACAAAAAATTAAAGTGATAGCACACCCACATTTCGCCAGTTATATTTTACCCATGTAAAAGAGAGTGAGCTACTTGTCAACAATCGGATGCAAGTCCAGATTCCGTGGCTGCTACTGACCAATTCTTGATGGAAAAATCCAATCACAATTGCCCGTCCCGGGAATCGAACCCTGGACATCATGTTCAGCAGTCGCGATTGATCTGCGCCTTCTTGTACTACATAAATAATCTATAATCTAACACTGCGGATGATTCCAACAATAATAATTACAAAAGCAAATAAATGAAACAATTTAGGCCACTTCAAAAGCTAGCAATACAAAAGTTAAACGTAAACAGTAAAATTGGAGCACAGGTATTGAGGTACCTATCTATTGTATGAGTTCAACTCGAGTATTTGATGTAGGTGACAGATAATGGCAAGTGCTAGGATTGTGCTGATTACAGATACCTGTACAGTTGTACACTGTGAAGGAATTTGATTGTTTGTGGTGGCAGGTGAACGAATTGTGTTAAATGTTTGAAAACACCTAGTTCGGTCTCTTTGGAAAAGAAAGATTGAGTTTTAGGAAGTGTTGGACTCGAAGGTCGGAGTTGCACCAAAATTCACACTACCTATATAAATTCATAACTTTTGACCTAGTAAAAATAAAACATAAAAAACAAAATTAGCTCGCGTAACTTTACAGACAGGTATAAGTCGGGAAGCTGACACCAAAATAGTAGAGAAAAGGCAAAGCAGATGATCCAATTATGAGGTTGGTTCTTTCTCCGGCTAGACACTTATTTGATACCATGTTACTTCTTAGATCTGTGTATTTTACTTGTACTCGTAAGAAGTTCGCCAGGCGGCGCGCAAGTAATAGTTTACGAAGTATTGTAGAGGTGGGGTGCGGCAAAGAGGGAACAAATGCTCAAGGTTATTTGCTCAGGGTACCGTCTTAACATCACATCACGCCTGTAATCCCCGAAGGGTTAGGCAGAAGTGAATCTAATTGTCCAGTCCAACCACATTTCGCCGCTTATGTTTAGGTCGCATGGTCCCATGTAATGTAATAGGGGGCGAGCCCATTACTAATCAAACAACACACCATGTACGAGAACTAACTAAATAATTACCATAACGCAATGCATTTTGATCCCTATTCGTCATTTTGTTTCACTAGACCCATACAAATAGGCTGTATCTAGTTGGGTCTCATGCTCGGATGCGCGTGAGCAGTAGGTATTTCGCAATGTACCGTTAGCTCTATGGCGATCTGTGTGTGTTTGTGATATAATTTGTGCTATGTGTATTACGTGGTTAATGAATCTAGGCTTTACGGCACCTTAATTGTGTAACATTACATACCCTGGTTAGCGGCTCATTGTTTGAGAAAGAAAAAAATCGATTTTTAACCCAAATCATTTTAGCAAAACAAAAGCCCAAACCAGAAAAGCAAATGACGAGTGAAGGTCCACATAAAGACAATCATTGAGAGAACTATAAATAGAATAATTTAATGCGAGTCCCACTCGCGGCATCACCTAGGTAGGTACTTTGTTTATAAATAGTTCCTCGCATACAATTGATATTTAAACGCACAGGAAATAAACACAATGCCTCTATTAACTAATGCGGAGAGATTATCATCGATGTAGACGTCAAGATCCCACGCTATGGTAAGCCTACAACTACATACTTACTATCTTTTCAAAATAAAATAAAAGATCGTTCATAATTAAATTAAGTTTTATCGTTTTCTTTATTTGCTCACGTCATAACATAACATCACGCCTGTAATACCCAAAGGGTTAGGCAGACCACATTCACATTTTGTCAGTTAAGTACCTACCCATTAATAAATCAATAATGATTATAATGTGAGGTATCCATTGGAACAACAAAATCTTCCTCTTGGCGTATTAAATCTACGGCTGAAGTCGCTTTGAAAATAACCCTTAATTATTCGAACTTAATTCCCTAAAAATGTAGGAAGACCCTTGTAGAACTTTCAGAAAAAGAAGCAGTGGTTGCAATTTTTCATCGCCTGCATGAAATGCATGACATCACGAATTCACGAAGCGCTGAATGGCAACAATTTCGCTAAAATCAATACCACTTGAAACGGCATCAGACTTAACATTAAAGCCGATATTCCTGAAATAGGACACCTTTTAACTTCTGCATAAATATAAATGTAAAGAGACAGACATTCAACTGGATCATTTCAGTAATTACATGAAATTGAAACTATCAATCGAGTTGCAATTTTAGGTTATTTTGGTAAAGATATTTTTTTTAATATACTTAATTATTCTCTTTGATGTGTTCACTTTAGCCATATTTTCTTAGTAAAACACCAATAGCCCCTTGTAATTAGCCAACCATATTAATAGTAATTAACACATCTAAGAATTTCGTTGTGTTAATAACTGTGTACTTAAACTAGGTACTAATTAGAATACTTAGTAGGTAAACCCTCATTATTGTTCGGTCTTTCGTGCATTATTTGTTGGCAATATAAATTGATATTGCAAATTGACCATTCATTTATTAACGTTTTTGCGGCTGAAGCGAACGCACCCGCTACCGCTGATATTCTCTCTCGATGCTCGGTGCACTGATTCAATTGTGTCTTGTGAGTTGTGTGAAATTAATTGAAAAAAAGAACCTTAAGATTCTTTGTGGGTGCCATAGTAATATAATTAAAATTCGAATTTCCTCCGAAAATAAATAAACATTGTGTTTACGGAAACGGCGACTGAGCTTGGATTAAAATAATGTAAGTTTTTTAAATATTATTCGTCCATCCCGCCTATCCCTTTCAATAGATTGTCTTTTGGCGAACATCTAGAATTTACTATTGCTACAGGAAAGAAAAGTACTTACCTACTACCTATGATAGATGGAAAACTAGCATGTTTTAAAATAACGTTAATATTTTTCATGTAAAAACTAAGCGCCCACTTTCTACAATTCGTTCGCAATCAAATTCGTGAATTAAAAAAAGTAGTGTTCCACATTTGAAAATATTAAAATGGCGCGCATTGCTCCAATTGCTAACTAGGTAATATTAACTACAAGTGCGATGCTCAGTGCTTTTCATTATGCTATAATGTGAACAAACACACACACATATTTGATGGGCTATGAAATAAGCGCTAAAGTACAAGCGGTAACGATAGTAATGAGTGGGAATCAAAGTGTTGTAAATGGTCTTTGGTTTCGCTATGAAAAAAATAAAAGCTACGAAAAAAAATAATCAGTAGGTACCTAACTACTTGAAAAGTTGTATTTCTTTTTAAATTGCCCAATACGCGAATTCCTTTTGAATGTTATCATCAAATAAGAATTTCCTGGAAAAGTAATTTAATTTTTTCCTAATGATCCTTTCAAAGCGAATGGCAAATTGGCAACACCACTTCAAAAAGTTATTTTATCTGCTAATGACTCGTTAGCCGATAAAAAGCCAACTTTTTAACTTCAAAGTCAAATCTTTTTGGTCATTAGGTAATGAGCCAAACTGGACTTGGCAGGTTTTGATGTTCCAAAAGTTTCTTGGTCAAACTCTACCTCTTTTCATAAAGAAATGGCTACCTAAAAATGGCTTAGTTCCTAGACGAGCGACGTTTCGTCGCGTAGACGTATTAGCCAGGTAAATGCTAGATTGGTAAAAGACAAAGGGGTAACATAGAATGGATATAGGGACAATCACATCACTGATGTGTTTTTGAAAAAAAACTAAGTTAGTCCTTCGAGTGTCGTCAGTGGATTAGTGGATTTACTTAGATAAAGCTATACATATAAATCTAATTATAATATGAACTAACCAATAATTCCCTAACAAAAAAAAACTACATACAGTCTAGGGACCTTGTTTGGTCCTAGACTTATTTACAATTTTTTGTCTCAAATAGCAGCAAGTATTGTCTCTAAAATCTCGCACATCCAAACCGCTTATTTCGAAGCCCAAACCCACTCGTAACGTAACGAACATCATACACTAAAGATTTTTATTTATTTATGCTAATTTCTTTAGTAACATCCCACATTATTATCATATAGACCGTTAGTCCTTTCTTTTATTTTAATTTATATCTCCGTAATTAGGTATTGCTTGATACAATATGAATAACATTTAATATTATGGAAATAGGTAAGTAAGTACCTATTTTAATAAGTTGGTTACGATTCTTCTATGTTACGTGTATTATGGTAAGTTTAAACTGCTATTCTGGCGTTGTAAGATAACAGCGGATATCTTACAAAAAAAAGTTTGTTTGAATTTAATGGCATCGGATACTTTCAATAAAACACATCTAATGAACTAAGCCAAATAGCAGTATACTTATTTATATTATATATTTTATTTATATTAATACTTATTTTCAAACATCTCCCTAACCAAGCAAGATCCCCCATCCTTGGGAAACTTAGGTAAAAGAAAAATTCAGCAGCGGGGAAAAGTTCCAGCTGCATCGCCTATAGTTTTTAGTATGTATATATCTATAAATAATCTAAGAGGCAAACCGATAAAGCCCATGAAGAAAACTAATGTTGAAATGATAGCTAACCCCAAATAAGTCCAAGTTATTTGGGATTGATGCTTAAATCTCTTCATCCTCTTGTCGTAGGTAGGCTTATCCCAAATTCCTAGTAAGGACAGGAAAATGATGAGATTTATATCCGTACCATTTCTTAGAGCTTGAATTGGCTATCCTTTGTAGCATCCATCAGGAAGCGTTCAAAACATGGGCAACAAGAGACATGCATCTAGATACAACGGTTGACCTTACCAATAATTTGGGATAAGAACGGATTATGGGATGAGACCTCCTATGAAGTAGCTCCTCTTGTACGTTTAACGTCAGCTCTGCAAAGGTGGCATCAATTGGGTGGCATTGACTTAAAAAATCTACAAGAAGCATTTATCTTTTGTCTGTAACATGTTAACATAACAATGGAAGCATGGAAGTCAATAAGTTGCACAACTTCGTTACGACTTACGACCGACCGTACCTTCCAACTCGTGACATCTTTGTTTGATATTCTCGTTAAAGTGCGTATGGGTCAAGGATAGTTTAAAATGCGAGTTATCTTTGAGTTACTTTTTTATTGCGAATTTTATCGATCCTTACATCACGGCTTACATACTATTTTTGCCTCGTCCACGTTCATACATCTGGTCATAATAAACGAGTACCATGCACCTGTCCATAAAAGGCGGCAAATGGATTAATTAATTAATATTGATGATCCTGATGACTGTACAATATTCTAAAAATGTACTACAATCTGATCCTGTCCTGCAAGTTGCAAAAACCCAAAGAAAGAATTTCCCAGGTTACCTTATCGCATTCCCTTTAACGGAACGGCACCCACCTAACACGAACGGCAGGTTGGTGATCTACTGATCTGATGTGCAAAACCAGTAACAGATCACAAAAATTTACCAACGGAGTAAAAAAAACTGCTAGACCAAAATCCAAAACAGCAGATTCAAAAGAAAGTGCACGCATTTTCTAGTTACCCAATAAAAACAAATGACGCCTAGGTAACCAGTAAGTCAGCCACAACACAATGACTACCGTTACAGACATTGATGACGCGGCTCGTCGTGTCACGTCTGCTCTTGCGCAAGTCTCGGGTGTCACCGCAAACTGATCTAACAACTAGCTGTGCAACTAGTCGGTTAACTACATCTGCTGTACGTAATTTGTTTGTTGTTTATATTTCCTTGACCAGCTGCTGTGGTATGTTTTCGTTAGAAATTTTATGGATTAAAACTGGCTCTGCGGTTTTTAGATTACTTGTTGAAATTGTGGGCTCTGTTTGGTTGATTGATTTGTCGATAGTAGAAACTAGGGTCAAGGCAAATTTCGTCATCATACATCACGTCTTTATTGCTTTTTATGCAGAGTTAGCAAATTCACCACAATATCCTTCCAATACCTACTGTATATGTTTATATCTATATCAGCTATAATTGTAGCGTTGACCTGGTTCAAATGCTTCCTACAATACAATCCACTAGAATTTAATCGTTAATTTTAACATAGTCATCATCTTCCAGTCCTTGTCCCATTCTTCTTGGGGTTTGCACAAGATCTTATATCATTTCTCACGTAATCCATTGGTTTTTTCTTTGGCCTTCCTCACCGTCTCCATTTATCTATATTATTAATATCCATCACTTTTATTGTATTTTATAGTTGAATTTAACATAGTAAATTAGTAAGACCACAAATTAGAAAAGGCTACAAGAAACCTCTCGATCTTCGCCATATGCGTTGTTCCGTTATTTTCCTTCCGCTTTGAACAGTCGTTTCTTTACTCTAAGTCAGTGATATCAATAGTTAAGTACCAACTTCCTCTAATTATCTATTACTTATCCGTTTCTTCTATGACGATCAATGAAGCGTCATTCATCACGAACAGTTCAGTTATTTATGAGAAAACAAAAAAGAGTTCTGTATAGATATGTATCTTTCCATCAAAATCAAGACTATTGTTGTTACTTGTTATGTTATGGACGTACTTTTCTGTCAATAAATGTGTGTTCCAAGTCCAAGATATAAAAGGAGACAGACAGGCAATTTATTAGGAAGTGAGCCATGTCGCATTTTGACGCAACCAGCCAATATTTGGCGGAAGAGATTACCTAGTGTCATCTTGGGACTAAAATCCAGCTACAGGATCCATGCTTTATAAGTTTTTAGTTCAAATTCAACCGTCCATATTGCCACACACTTTTCCAAAGACCAAAACGGATTAGGTCTTTTGTACAGAAAACATGTCATGGAATTCAAAGTCAGCTTTAAACGAAGTGATTTAAAGCACTTGTTCTCAATTCCACATATTTTAATTGACGCCAAAATTAAGCTTTAGTTAACGCTATCCAAGTTCAGTTTAAGGCGCTGACAAGAGCCAAATAGGCTTGTATTGAACAATTTTTTAGCCAAATCTATACAGTTTGACACGGCGGAAAAAATATATGTTAATCTTGAACATATTTCTGATAATTTCGTTGTATTCAAAACGCGTTTTTGAAAAGTTTTCTCGATACAAAAAAATGGTAAACTAACCTCTTATAATGATCTTCCAACAAAAATATCTGTATTATTGATCAACGTACGTTGGTAAAATTTATAACAATAACGTATCATATTTAAATACAAAATTTCGTTGTTTTTAATTTTTGATTATGTAATAAATTATTTATAAGTAATTAATCATTATATGGTTTATAAGAAGTTCGAGCGTTGCGTCATCGCGCTCTCTTTCTTACGTATGCAATCCGACAGTGAGCGCTTAGGCGCGGTGCTAGACGGACGTATGTCACTTTGCGCCCCACTGACAGCTATCCGTTCATCTATAAATTATTATTGACCGCGTCACAATGTTAGTCCAGGATCCACGGTAATTTTTTTCACTTGATTACTATCAAGCTAATTTTCCGTGAGCAGCTGCATTTTGATGAGACGCCAACATTACCCTATACGAAAACTCTCGATTGTGGTAGGTAATAGGGGCAGCAGGGATAAAATATATATTGATTATAAATATATATATATATATATTTTTTTTATAATAATATTCCACAACTATCACACAACGCCATCTAGTCCCAAGCTAAGCAGAGCTTGTGTTATGGGTACTAGGGTCATACTCAGAAAAAGTGTACATTTTGAATTTGTAACTAAACTGATAGGTAACGATACTGAGAATCTCCGTCACGAAACTGATGTCATAAGGTATGGTGCACATGGATTGGGCGAATAAAACACCTGATTATATTTGGCTTATCAGTCTTATTTAGATTAATGAAAATAAAAATACTATTAACATTGGTAATTATTTAAATAAATTCCATTAAAAAACCTGTCGGCAACTATACCTGTGTATTAATACACAGGTATATAGATATGCACTTTTAGTTTTTGTGAACTAAGCTTAATAATTTCTCAGTTTCGTAACGTAACGCAATTTTACGCAATATAACGAAAATGATAATAAAATCTGAGAAATCATAACCTCTAAAAATGTTTTTACGTAAACCACGGTTTTACCACGCAAGCACTGAGTGTATTCTTTTAGATAATACAAAAGATATGAAGAAAACATGGTAAGTAAACAAAAAACATTAAACTTACCAAAATAATAGTCGTTTATCACCCTGAGGTATTTTTTGTAAATTTTCACTTGCTAAACGTCTTGACTTCACGACTGCGGCGAAAACTAGACGGCTGCCGTGACAGTAATTTTGACGTAAGTAATAACGTTGCCAGATTAGAAAAAAACTATTTATACCACCTTAAGTCATTGCGTTTCAAATTTTATCACGCGTTACTAACCCTGAGTAACGAAACTTCATAATTTTGGGACAACATTTGTTTAATTAAAATAAATCCTTCTGTATATGATTTACGGATAAAATTGGTCTTATTTAGTTACTTGATTCATCAAGAATAATATAACCACAGTCAATGTCAAAAAAAGCGATGAAAATTCGTAACAATTCATCTCTCAAAATGTGTAATCGTCATTGGGACACCAAAAAAATGTATGGCGATATTTTTATCAATGTTTTGACAATCAAAAAATGTAATCTTATATTGAAAATTTAATTGAAAATACCAGAGAAATCATCGTAGAATTAGACTAATATAACAAAAAGGGGGCATAAAAGAAAATATATCATAATACTAAATATTTACGTAAATATGAAGTTGCGGGACAAGAAAAGACACCAAATGTACACTTTTTCTGAGTATGACCCACTAGACAACTGATAAACATACTTATATATTTCTAAATACATACATATTATAGATAAATTACACCCAGACACAGAACAAATGATCGTGCTCATCACACAAACATTTGTCCTGGGTGGGAATCGAACCCACGACCTCCGGCATAGCAGTTAGGGTCGCTAACCACTAGACCAACAGGCCAGTCAATATTGATTATAAATATATTTATTTGATGATTTTCAAAAATCTATTACTAACAATTTTTTTTTTGTTAAATCTGATGATCATTATCTAAATCTAAATCCAACATGTATTGATAACGAGCTCATCAAAAATTATTACAAACCAGCTGTTTTTTAGGGGCCGTAGCCGAATGGCAAAAAACGGAACCCTTATAGATTCGTCATGTCTGTTTGTCCGTCTGTCCACCCGTATGTCACAGCCACTTCATTCGGAAACTATTGAGACTACACAGTTGAAACTCGGTAGGTAGATGTATTCTGTGAACTGCTTTACGATTTTTATACAAAAATAAAAAAAAGGACGTATGGGGTCATAGATGGAACTGAAGCTATTTTTTTTTTTTCAACAAACCTATACCTACGCGTGGGGTGTCTATAGACATAGACAGGTCTTTAAAAATGACATTGAGGTTCCACAAACAATTTTTTCTCAAAGCCAATCGTTTGAAAGACAGACACTTCAAAATTGGTAAAATGGCGACCGGCCTCGCGGTCGCTTGCCTTCGGTATTGCCAACAATGACCAGCTTTTCAAGGCTGCTATCTCCTCTTTGCATTATGTGGCCGAAATAAGACAAAATACGCTGTAGGCAAACTGTTGACAATCGAGTCTTGCTATCGAGTTGGTAAAGGATAGACACACTTCTGCGTTTGGCCGTCGATGGAATTCGGAGAATCCGCCTAAAACACCACATTTCGAATGCATCTATCCTCTGTCTTACTCTTGTTTGGATTGTTGTGAGAGTGTTGTGAGGAAAATCAGGAAAACTAGTGGTCTGACCAAACGGGCCTTCGTTTTAAAACTTACACCACGTTTTTCCCAGATGTTCTGGGGGCGTAATATAGCATCTTTAGCCATAGCTATCCGCCGTTTTATTTCTGGGACGCAGCTACCTTCATTACTTATATTGGAGCCCAGTTAATCATCGAAGCTGTCCACAGTATAGATGCCTTAGATGTTATAGGCGCCCGATAGCTTTTCCGCACGATCTACCACCATAAGCTTGGTTTTCTGCCTATTTATTGCAAACCTTACTTTGCCACTTTCTACTTCCAATCTGTGCAGTATCTCTTTCATGTTGCTAAAAGTTGTAGCAAGGAGAACGGTGTCGTCAGTATACCTCAGATTGGAAATCCACTTTCCACCAACAGTAAACCCCTTGTCCCAGCCCTCAAGAGTCTTGAATGATATTACTCTTCATACACATTGAAGAGCAGAGGTGAGAGGATGCATCCCTGCCTAACGCATTTGAGCAGTCGGTGTCGATTTTGACGAAAGAGCGGTTGTTGATGTAGAGGCATCGGACTAGGTCAATAAGATGTTGAGGCGTTCCCATTGCCTTTAAGAACCCCCCACAGCTTGCCCCACTCCACGCAATCAAATGCTTTGGTATAATGTATGAAACATATCAATACAGGGCTGTTAAATTCCCGGCTTTTCTCTATAATTTGGCGAACGTTCAGGATTTGTTCCCGCGTGCCTTTGCCTTTAACAAAACCTGCTTGCTCTTCTGGAATTTGTGGCTCCAGAAAGTGTATTAGCCTGTTGTTTATGATGTACAGGAGTATTGATGGTGCGTGGAGTAAGTGCCAAACACTTATTATAATTTTAGGAATTTTGTAGGTAACTTGTAAAGAGTGGGTTTAATAGAAAATATCCAATCCCCAAAACCCAGTTAGTAATCATTTTTAATGACTTCGTTATCGATACATATTGGAAGGAAGGAAGGGGACTCTTTGATCAAACCATACCTACATTTTGTAGGACAAATATTTTTTCAAATAATTTAGATAATTATCATCAGATTTATCAAAAAAAAACCCAGCTGATGATTCTCAAAAGTGTTTGTACTAACACTTTTGAGAATCCTCAAACCAACATATTTTATCCCTGCTACCCCTATTACTTACCACAATCGAGAATTCGAGAGTTTTCGTGCAGGAAATTCTTAGGCGTCTCGCAGTCTCATCAAAATTAGCTTGATAGTAATCAAGTGCAAAAATGGACCGCGGATCCTGGACTATTTGTTTCTTACTTGGTAGTATGGCGCTAGGGTATCGGAAAAATTGTGGGCGTGACCAAAAATACTGAAACATCAGAAGTCATTAGCTATTGTCATCGTCTTATTTCCTACTCCAATTTCTAAAAAACAAACTCTCTCTAATTACTCCTAATTTCAACTCTAGTTCAAATCCATTACCTCAAAAACCTCAAATAAGGTAAAATTATCAAAAAATACGCTTTTAATGACCGCCCTAAAGACTTGTAATCTCACTTGGTGCGACTAAACTCATTCAATTGAGTCAAGCGTGGCATTAGGTAGGCCCCTTTGTTTACCGAGAAGTTTCTCATAAACGCGGGTAATTTGTGAAGAAAAAACTAGATAAATACTGTGTACTTACTTTCGTTTTCCCGTAGCTTGTCACTGGTGGCAACTTTCTATACTGCATGGTGTTGTGGATAAGGTTTATTTTGTAATAGGGTTACCAAAAAAATCTAATTAGTCCGTTAGATAGATTTTCAAAAAATAAAGGACACATATATTTTTATTTTTTCACGTAAACAAAAGATGAAGACGATACAGTGCTTCGAAAAGTCGTGTCAAGTCGGGTGGCGTCACAAGGTTAGTACTTTTTTACCCACAAAGTGACGCCAAAAGCCCCTACTCATGATCTTTGACACGTTTTATTTTCGTCAATTTTTATTAATTTTTCGATAAACAGACGGACTACTTAGATTTTTTTGGTGAAATACCCTATTGAGTATGGAAAAACTGGATAGCCAAGATACGAAACCGCCAAAAGTGGAGAGATTTGGAAGAGATCTACACTAAGCATTGGGTAAATGGGTAATCAAAGGTTGAAGAAGGACTTTTTAGTCAGTTTTCATCAAAAGAAAAAAAATGCAAATAATGTCCCTTGCAAACTTGCAAGGGACATTATTTGCACGCATTTTACAAAAAAGTGGGTGATGAATATGAAGGTTGATGGATGGAGAGGGAGAGGTAGAACGAGGAATCGATGGATGAAGTGGGAAAGAGGAGACCAAGGATTTGATGGGTGGGTTGTGTTAGAGCCGTTAGAGGAAATAAAATGAAAGAATATTATAGCTTGACAGGGGAGAATTGAAGAAAACAGAAAATACTGAAAAGTAATTCGAATAACTTTTTTTTCCGCTAATCCCGTCGACAAACTGTAATGCAGTTTGGTGGGTGCATAAAATGTACAAAATGGTCCTGAATAAATTATCTAAGTATTTACTGTTTTTTTTTTTTTGTATTCTGAACTTTTGCCGAGCTACAATAAACATACAAAACTTATACCATGTCATCAGCAAAATGGGACGACGAGTCAAACCGCAGAACTGCTCTGATATAATTAAAATGGAAGCCAAAAACGTAATTGGACTCCACTGAAACGTATCCCAGATCCACAAAAACCCGTTAAAAATTAAATTGCAACCGCGTCCATATTAAAATGTGAGCGAAGCACGCGATGGCGCACAATGACCTCATTACCAGCGGTCAGCATTGTCATTTGGCTTAATGAAGCTAATGTATGCGCGGATACTATTCATCAATATTATGACTGACCGAATTGTTGGATGTGGACCAAATACCGGACAATTGGGGCGCTTGTGTTTATTGGTACAACCGGTATAGTCATCCCAAAATTAGTCTTAGTAGGGAATCTTGTGGAAGCTTATATGGCAAAAGAGGGAATGACTACTGAGATGAGAAGAAGACATGCTGCGCAGATTTAAACTTAATTGAGATGAGGGTAGGTGAATGATGAGGATTAGGGCACCTTGTGAAGTGTGAGGAAATGAAGAAAGAACGAGACTGAATGAGACGAATCATAAGGGAGAATAAAATAGAAATTGCCTCTACTTTTGCTACTGTCAGTGAGCTGCGTTGCATAGGTACCTCCCGAACCCTAAGTTATAGGTTTTTGCCTATACCTCCTAGCACTTTTATATCTAAGGATCTTCTTAGCGATGGCAATCTAAATTCTCTAGATACTTCTCGAAAGCATATAAAGCCAAGTTAGAGGCCTATGTGTGCCATAAAAAACTCTGACACCGTATATGTAGCCACTGAACGCCTACATACCCGTTTAATACCACATAATACAATCTGTAATAAGCAGCCGATACGTAATTAGATATCTCCGATTTGACATGACAGCACTAACCAACAGTTTCACATTATTTCGCAAATCATGCTCTTTTAAACAGACAGTCATCGTTCGATCATAAAACTAGTAAGTCTTCACTTTTGAAACATTACTGTATAGTTTTCTCTTGTATTGTATTAGTATTAACTCTTACCTAACAGTGGGTTGTCGTGTCATTCGGTGAAAGTACTGACAGTTCAAATATTTGACTCAAGTAGGTATTACCTTGTCTTATGTCAAGTTATGTAAAGTTAAATTTAAAGTGAAGCGGTTGTTTCTATTTGACGGTAAAGGTTATACATACAAAGATCTTTCGGCATTATTTTGTCGAAAATTAGAACTAACGCCGCTTGCCTTTAAAGCATTTCTACTCTGTCTTCTTTTTTTATTAAACGGAGAAAAATACCTGATGCATACTGCATCGTCCACTAGGAAGACGGCTTGGTTACGTGGGGCTTTTACGCTCTTAAAAACACGGGCGTCAGCCTGCTATCGCCTTGGTGGATGAGCCACGAGAACTGCTGCACATGACGTTCGCGACCGCTCCAGCGCAGCCCACCTCCGGGCACCAAACTCCTTTGGCGATGGTATTATAATATCTGTGATGAGGCATAAAATTGTTTTATGTTATTGACGCTGACAAGGTACAATCTTGTGGGGCTTTTATTTTATGGTTCGAGATACGCGGTCTTCATCGTCTCTATATTAACCATAGTATTATGTAAATGCATGTCATCTATAACTGTATGCGTCTTTGACCGGATAATATCATTATTTGCATCCATTAAACCTTATAGAAGCTCAATTTTGGCTATTGCCAACATCGATTTGAAACTTTACAAAACGCTAACTGCTTATTTGGAAAACTTAATTAGACCGACCTCCAAATAAGATGAATAAATGATGATGATTTTTAAAGGAAAAATTACGGTGCCCGAGATTTTTTAAGAATTAGATACTTGGCAAGTTGATAATTTGACTAAAATGAAAATTATCTACGACATTAGAACTTACGTTCAAATTATTGTGGGGCGTATTAGCACTTTGTAAAAGTGACTATCACATAAAATCTTTTTTTGTAAATGCTTACAGACTTTTTTTCTTCGAAGCAATCCCTTTCTTACTTGTATCACAAACAAGAGATAGGTACGTTACCAAAAACTAAGTTAAAACATTTTTTTTTGTTCAGATAGAGAACATTTTAAATATAATATATAATATAATAATATAATATATATAATATAATAATATTATAAAGCACAATCTCAGGGGCCTGGCTATATTAATAGATTAATTACATTATTTAGAGATAGAAACCCAAGTAATCCAAAAATTCACAAATTTACCGGCAACACACTTTCAAACCAGGCCCGTAGAATTATTAAACAAAATGTTATATCACAAGAACTCCTAAGCCGCATAAAAGATGAAGCTGAAGGGAGAGAAAGAGAAAACACAGAATTAACAATTAATTATAAAGAGGGGTAAAGTTTGTTTGTATATTTGTTAAATTGTAAGGGGTAATCTCGGGATCTACTGAACCGATTTTAAAAATTCTTACAACAATAGAAAGCCACATTATTGCTGAGTGTCATAGGCTATATAAAAAACCGAAAAATAAAAAGGCTTTTACGTGGTAGTCCGTTTTGCAAAGTGAATCGGAGAAAAAAGCAACGCAGCGGCGGGCGCGGGATGGTTTCGGGTTTAATTCGGTTCGCGTTCGTGCCCGCTTCGGGAGAAAGGGGCGTGGCCTTTTACATCTGATCTGAGAGGTAGGTACCCGCGCGGCTCAGTCGCGGGGTCGGCTCCTTACGCAGCGGACGTCCCCGAAATTGAATTTTTCGAAACGTAATTAGCTTACTTTCGACTAATTATGCCCAACGAAGTGGGCACGGGTCAGCTAGTTTTAAATAAGTTTAATCCTATTAATCGCATATTCATAGTGATCTGTGGTGCAAACAAGCCTTTCAATTGCACTAATGTCCAGGTGACTTTTATAACCTTCCAAGATTCTAATAAAACCTCTCCTCTCTTTCAGAAACCAGTGACTGTAGCGGCGGTGTCTCCTGAGCGCGGTCCGAATGATGATCGTCGCCGGCGGCGGCCCCTGCACCCCGCGCCTCCCCTGGCAGAGCCCTCGACATGGCCACCCTCTCCTGCTACCAACCCTGCAGGTCGCATCTCGCGCAGCCTGCTAGGTAAGATTCGAAGGACCAAAAATATATCCTGCTTGAAAGAGCAGCTAATAAAGTAACACAGTTTTCTGTCATGATTCGAAGATGGTATCAACCTTGCCGGTCGCATATTGCGCAGCCTGCTAGGTAAGACTCAAAGAACTATAAATTAATCCTGTTCGAAGGACCAGTTTAATAACGTAACATACATTTCTATTACAATTCAACCGATATACCGAATACCAACTTTGCAAGTCGCGTTTCGCGCAGGCTGTTAGATAAGACTCGAAGAACCAACAATGTATTCTGCTCGAAGGACCATCAGTACGACCTATTTGAAAAATTGTTCTGTTCTACAATTGAAATGACGCAATTACTACGTGTCGTTCATTACTATTGTGAGTGTGTTACTCCGTTACCCCTTAAAGGACATCCTGCGATACCTACCCGTTTTCTTTTGCTCCCAAGCCAACAATGAAGTTAATGTTCCATTGAAGGATCACGAATTAGAAGTTCTCAACTTCTATTTATAGCACTGTTGGCCACACAAAAGTCACAGAGCCAATATAACTTGGCCTCACCTACCGTCGAAATTCCGTAACACTTATGCCAGTTCAACCGCAAATTGTCGCCACCGACATCGTGCAATCGAATGTGTCCTTGGCAATGAAACTGAAGCAAAGAAATCATAACCATTCACCGTTTCTTTCGCAGACATAGGGACTCTTAACACAACAAAACAAGACTTTATGAAAATAGGATTTCAAGTATCAGGGTCGCTTGCAGACATTCGACACTGTATACCAGTCGATTTCTGTATACCTACTTAGTTTATGTTGACACAACACTTACACGCTTTGCTGCGTATTATACAAAAAAACTATTCGGTTTACTTAGATTAGCCATTTGAAGTTCCAGTGACATTGTGTACAAAATCTAGATATACGCAATTCTTTCGGCATCCTAACTAGCCCATTGTTGTTGAATTTCGTCAACTGAACAATTTTTTTCGTATAGGCCCGTTGACTCCGGTAGAGTGAGTTGAACAGGTGCATAGCTCAGAAATACTGCCAAGTATTCAATAAATTCGTTAGTTTTCAAATTCTTCCTGTGATCCAGACAGGACAAAACTTTAAACATTTTACCTGAAGCTACAGCATTGAATAGCCTGTTGCAGTGTTTGTTCAAATAATTATTATATCTATAATTTTAATTATTACTTGATAACAAAGATCAAGTTAAAGTAAAGACGATGACTGACTGAAATCATTATTTACTGCTGAGTCAGTAAAGCAGCTTTTCCATCGTAAAACAAGCCGGCAAAATTAGCTCCTAAGATGTCGACTTTACCCCTTCCTTTCGCTCCAATAAACAGAGTCACTCACTCTCATTTCTAGGTGTCTAGACGACGACGAAGACCACCACCAATCAGTGAACTTCTCGCTGCGGCGACAGCAGTTCATCGAGAGATGCCACGAGGCGCGGGGCCTGCGCCCCCGTGATTGCATCCCTGAGGTCTCGGTGAAGAGGACCAGGGAAGAACTGGCGAAGAATGCGTCGCAGGCCTCGCCGCTGAACCGCCGGCTTAACGTGGAAGCCGGCTGGTCTAAGGTCGAGGAAGTGAGGAAGAAGTTTGAGGGAGCTGCGAATTGTCCGTCGTTCTCGAGGTCCTTTGAGTCGCCGCCCAGGTAAGAAAATTAAACGTTTTGTTGCACTATTTATTTATTTATGTACCATCACCAAAAAAATAACCTGCTGCACACGATGACCATCACATCTGTTTACCGTGCGGACCAATATTCCTAGCGCTGCTAGCAAGAATAGTCCTCACGGTGGTCAGAATAATATTTTGGCGTCTTGGAGTCTTGGCGATGATACACACAAAGCACATTACATGATGCCAGCACAATAAAGAGAAGGAGCACTACAGGATGAATTACACCATTCAAAGCTTGTTCTTCTCTACAAAGATCTACGTTAAATAGAACGGGCAACCAGTTTAAACATTCCGAAAACAGACCGACTCTTTGACAATTGGAATAAATTGATTCTATGCTCGCACAAAAATATTTTTAACAAATCAATCCCTCCACGCCTTTTTGCCCAAAACCCCTCATCCAGACAGCCTAATCCAATGACCACATCAGTTTCTCCTCCCTTCCCAGACGTCGCCTTGCAGACTCTTTGTTCGCGAGCTTCAAACTCCCGCGCAAGTCGAGGGAAGGCATGGCGGCCCCCAGGTCTATGGTGCAGCCGCAGCAGCAGAAGCGGAAGTCTGCTGTGGAGCTGCTGGCAGAGACTAAAGCTTTCTATGTGAAGTCGGAGACGGTGCTGGATCGGAAGCAGGAGTTGCCGTTGAGGGTGAGTTTGTTTGTAGGTTTATTAAGTTGATTTTGGCAGGTGGTAAAATTAAGAGGCTATGCTCTAAAAATTATGACCTGATTACCTAATCGACATGTGTCTAGTCTACAAAAGGCAAATAATTAGGATCATTGGTTCCAACCACTAGCTAAAATAAGCCTCAGATGGAAACTGCTAAAAGAGGTTCAGTTGTAGTGCCATTTTCTACTGAAAGTGATAATGCTTAGAGATTTGTTGAAAAATAAAAAATAAATGGTAAAAGATTTCACTTATAAATTCATCTTCATCACCACTACCTGTCTTATTACCAAGGATTATCGTAACCACTGGGTTGTGGAGGTCAGAGAGGCAGTCGCCTCAAGTAACGTACTTATATTCAGTTACATCCGGTTAGGCTGAAAGCCAACGCCAACATAGTTCGGATAAGGCTGAGCAGCTGATAAAACTTCTACATCAACTTAAATGGCTTCTTAATATTTGAACAGATGAGCAGTGGCCTGGGGCAGGCGATAGCTGCCGGGGGCTGCCACCTCGTCAGCTCTGGTACCCTGAACAATGATGCCTGCTGTAACCCTTGTAAGTATACCACGAGTCTGTTAGAAGTGTATCACGTTATGTTATGATCAGCAACACCAGAATTATGTTAATAGTAGCTGTTGCCCGCGACTTAATTCGCGTGATTTTTTTTTTCTTTTTTTTTCATAAAAGTATCCTATGTTACTTCTAATACCTCCAAGAATATGTGTACAAAGTTTGATGATGATTGGTTAAGTAGTTTTCGCGTGAAAGCGTATAACAAACAAACTTACATTCACATTTATAATATTAGTAGGGAATCTAAGAATCCGTTTTTGCCTATACTGTCGCACTGTTGGGCGAAGGCCTCACCCATTCCTTTCCAACTCTCCCGGTGTTGTGCCTTCTCTGGTCAATCAGTGAGGAACGTGTCCAAATCATGGCCCCAAACGTTTCTTTGGCCTACTTCATTGACGAGGACGACGACCTTCTTCAGGCACCCAATCTGTGACGATTCTGGCCCATCTGTCCTGACCCACCCTTGGGATTTGACCCGACCAGTCCCATTTTAGATTTATCGCCAACATTGGCGATGCCTGTCTTGAAGTGTATTGGTGATTTGGTGTGTTGCGTATTCTGATCGGTATCGATCGATAATAAAATAATTTTCCTTGTTTTCTACAAGTAATATTCTACATCAAAATATTAGATCTAACTTCCCTATCTATATCTATCTATCATCATTCGACACACACTACATAAAACTGGCTTGTTTTGACATCTCGCGTAAGATTAATTGCAAAGTCTCTCGACATTGCTAATTCATGCCCACGTTCACAGTTCACTATCAATCAGTGTCAACCGCATTCGAATCAGAACTGATCTATGTGTATGAGATTTTGCTTTCGTAGGTACTGCGTAGGGTAATTTGATGGTGTTTTCATTATGTGGATATGGACGATACGGATGTTTCGCCTCTTCTGAACTGTAGCTGATTATGTTATAGTTCCCAATTTCATAGTTTCCTCCATGCCTCAGAAAACACGTTAATCCGTTGGTTCCGGCTGCCATACATCATCTTTGGCAGTCGTTACAGGTAGTCATTGACCTGGAAAGTTCACGAACCAGTTACCAAATTGTATAATTGTTATTATTACCCTGTACTAGCTGGGTTGTGGAGGTCAGATAGGTATTCGCTCTATATAAAATACTGATATTCTCATATTCAGTTGCATCTGGTTAGATTGACAGCGGCTATTAACATAGTTGGAAAAAATCTAAGCAGTTGTTGAATACTAAAAAATACGGATTCGAAAGATGACTAGACTCTTCCGAGATTGGACCTAATGCTGATGGCCGTTTGGTCAGTGGGATATTATCTAGGAATCCCGACGTATTCCTATTGTAATAGGCAGCACCTTGCCTAGGCGCCAACCATACGGCAAGCAGTGTGTTCAGAAACCCTGTCATCATAAATAGTAGGTTAGAAAGGGCAAGCCAAGGTTTCAGCTTGTATGAAAGTACCGCCACTAACAATAGCTACCCCATCATCCACAGACGCGACAACCCGCAGCATGGGTCCGGCCCGCCGCGCAGTCAGCGCTGGCGAGGGACTACAGAACACGCTGCGACGTCTGCTGGAGCATGCCGACAGCAGAGAAAACGTCTACTCGCCGCCTTTTGCTGTTTGTAAGTCAAAATGATGATGTTTACAGCACAGGGCTATTGTGTATCTTTTAATGACAGTGGATAACTTATAATGTCTATCAAATAACTGTCAAATGGTGAGTTTTTAAGAAAAAAATGTACCAAACCATAACCAATTTACAGTTAATCTATGGACATTTCTGATAGCCACTGACGTTAAAAAGATACGCAATAGGGGGGCTGGTTTAAGGGTTCCTTTTGTTTCATCTACGTTCATTCATCTGGGACAATATAGCTGCCAGTAATACGCCACGGCACACCCAAAGACCCAAAAATTCGAATAAAATGTCGTGACATCTACCAATCCGCACTGGGCCCGCGTAGTGGATTATAGCCCATTCCCTCTCCTAGAGAGGAGGCCTGCAACCCAGCAGTGGCCAGTGGGAACATTATAGGCTGATGATAATGATGATGATGATTATTATGACTACGCCACGAGTTCGTCTTATCCTAATTCCTAACTAATATTATAAATGCGAAAGTAACTCTGTCTGTCTGTCTTTCTGTCTGTCTGTCTGTCTTTGCTTCACGCCTAAACTACTGAACCGATTTGTGTGTTTGGTACAGACATAGTTTGGAACTTGAGAAAGGACATAGGATAGTTTTTTTTTTTTTTCGCGAGATCGGGTACTATGTGGGTAAAACCAAAAATATGCCGAAAGTCACTATTCCACGCGAACGAAGTCGCGGTCAAAAGCTAGTTTCTTATAAAATGAACTCAAACCTCAGTTGGTCTGCTAGAGTTTTTTGATCGTTGTGCAATGTGCATACGCCAAGCACATCAAGTTACCCGAAACTGTAAATTTTTCGCAATCAACCTTGAATCTAATGCTTTAGCGATCAAGTTGAAAATCTTTTAAAGAAGTTTGACAGATTTTAGTAACTTATTGCTTGATGTTCTTGTACTTGGCGTCTGAACTCAAACCTGAGTTGGTCCCATTGAGATTTTTGATCCTTGTAAAATCCATGACAAAAATCTCTATGCTAAAAGCGTGTCGATGTGTCCCTCTAATGCTACATGAAAGAAGGACAATCATAATTTGAAGTAGGTAACTACTTACTAAACTCAAAAATATATCAAAGAATTCATGAAAATCTTTCATTTGTCTCCAGGTACACTTTCAGCGCACAAAGTATACGCTGACACAAGACGGCTTAAAGACTCCTATCCTGAACGGGAAACCATTCCCCGCTCGCAACACAACTCCGGAACCTTCTCCGGGACTTTCTCCGGGACCTCGTCATCAGGCACCTCAGGCTCCAAGGCCCAGAAGTCAGACCCTGACCATAGAGAGAAGATGAACAGACCCTTGAGTTTTGGTGACGCGAGGGTGTTCTTTCCGGAGTCTTTTGTGATACCTCGGCAGAGGCCCAGTGAGGTGGTGATTAAAAGTGGATATTCTATGCGTGAGTATTGTGGTCTTTTTAATTTCTAGTACAATTTTGTTAGACGTGACCTCGGACTGGTGGAATGGTCGAAAATATGACAGATAAGGAAAAGACTGTCTTGTTGGTCAAATGGTCGAAAGCGCGACTGCTGAGCAAGAGATCCAGGGTTTGATTTGCGGGTAGGAATCTCCCAGTAGCCAGCCACGGAGTCTGGATTTGTGGCCGATTGATGGCAATAGGCTGGACCCTATTACATGGGGCTCAAACATAACTGTACTATTATGATTTTATGTTAACAGTTTCATATGCCCTTTCCAGCGAGTTCCCACTCGAGCCCCGAGAACATGGAGCTCCCGGAGCCCGTGGTGTCAGGCTCGGGCTCCCCGGCGGACCCCGTGGCTGCCATCAGTCCCCCGGCGCAGTACGCACACTCCGCACCACGGTACATCAGGTATTCTCATCTGCCTAGCTGTAGAACAACTACAGTCCTTTCACAGTTTCGCACAACACAAAATCAACTTTATTGTACCCAGGATAAAGCACACAGTTTTATTTCAGTTTTGTCAGTCCGTCGCAAACTAAAAGCAACTTTAACGTAACAAGAGTAAAGCTTTATGTGATTTTGAAAGTAATATAAAGTGAAAGGTAAAATAAATGTGAAAGGACTGTATGTTGGAATTGGCACAAAGCATGGACGCTTCCATGCTATGGAGACGTCCATGCCATGTGCCCAATTCCTCGGTCCTCGGCGTCCGCTGATAGACTTAAAGTCCATATGCAGTACTTCCATAGACATGTCACAAATTACTTAATTTTCGACAGAAATCATGCTTATCAGCAAACTCTGGCGCCATTACTTAAAAATTATTAAATTGGCTGAGGAAATTGTATTGAAAAGCAAAATTGGCGGTTATTTCTCAACCAATAAACATGCTAAACTACACACTCTACAACACAAGCCTCTAAATGCTGGCGGCGATTCCGTGCTCTATGCCTCTCTTCTTCAACATTTGACCATCTATTGCTTTCTATCAAAGTTCCTCCATTCAATCAGAAGGTTGTATTTCTTAAATAATAAGTGCGCAGTTGTATGTGCAGGTCGAACTCCCACTCGCAGCCCAGCATGAGGGAGGAGGACAGTGGCTGTCCCAACATCAACAGTCACAAGTCTCTGCCCGACCTGCACACCCAGACCAGGTGCTATCCTGAACAGTGAGTATACTAGCTTACGGAGACTTTCCGAATCCATTGGAGAAACAATGGAATAGGGTAGTTGACTGACTAAAAAAAATATAATTCTGTTTAGTCCGTCAGTTAGACGAAAAATATTGGATACGTGTTTTTTAACCGACTTCCCAAAAAGGAGGAGGTTCTCAATTCGATCGGTATGTTTTTTTTTGTTTGATCAAATTAACAAAAATTTACGAAAATAAGAGCTTGTCAAACATCATGGAGAGGGGGCTTTTGACGTCATAGTCTGGTAAAAATGGACCAACCTGTGACGTTGCACGACTTTTCGAAGCACTGTATCGTCTTATTTTTTTGTTTACGTGAAAAAAGAAAAAATACGTGTTTAATATTTTTTGGAAATCTATCTGACGGACTAATTAGATTTTTTTAGTCTACTACCCTATTGGCTCTGGACCGTTATTTTTTTTTCGAGAAAGCCATTTCAGAGTTATCTAAAAAAGTAAAAAGCTGTTTAAGCAGAAGCCAACCTCATTGGTTATCCTGTGAGATGCCATGTCGATAAAAAAAAAAACTAGGTTTGAATGCAAGAACTGCAAAGATGTTCAGAGCAACTTGAAATCCCAATCTGAATTCACAAAGCTTACAAAATAATTAACACAAAACTACGTTTTTATGTATTACTAGCGGACGTCCCGCGGTTTCACCCGCGTAGATCCCGTTCCCGTGGGGATACAGGGATAAAAAGTAGCCTATGACACTCAGCAATAATGTGGCTTTCTATTGGTGAAATAATTTTTAAAATCGGTTCAGTAGATCCCGAGATTACCCCTTACAATTTAACAAATATACAAACTTTACTTCTTTATAATATTAGTGTAATGTATAGGATTAGTAAAGGAAACACGCACATCTAGAACCACCGATATATTTGGACTGACGTACAGAAGCTTGAACCTACCTACTATTCTTAACTAACACAATTATGAGAGTACCCTACATTACACTCCTTCCTGCTAAATCATTACATAACTTATCAAGTAACTTATCACTAACTTATCAATTAACTTATCAATTAATTTATCAAGTAACTTATCAACTAATTTATAGACTAACTCAACTTATCAACTAACATAACTTACTAAGCGATACACAATGATTAACTAAACCTTATAACTAGGAACCTTAAGTCTACATTGCCTAACGGCGCGTTGTGGGGTCGACGGTACCTGGGGCAAGACAACCTGACCTTCCGTGGAAACCTGAGCGTCCACCGTTTGCTCGTGAATGGGTGGAACCGGCGGCGGCTCCGCCTTATGACTTGGTGACCCCTCCGTCTGAGCCCCCTCACCTCGGTCTTCACCCGCCTTATGTGTCGTCTGAGAATCTGTTGCTGATCGCTCCATAATACTAGGACCACTAGATACTAAAGATAACCTGCCTCCTGTTCTCCTACGCAATTGGTCAATATGTCTGTGAACTGTGTCTCCTGTTTGCCCCCTGACTGTGTAATTACTGGGACCTAGACAATCTAATATTTTACCGGGAATCCATTTTTCCCCCTTTAGGTATTGTCGATACCATATATCATCCCCCTTTTCCCCGACGCACCTACTCGCCCCTTCCACAGATTCTACCTGTCTTTGTTGGACTCGCTGTACTTTGGCTTCCCTATCTGGTTTGATGGTGTCCAGCCGAGTACGTATGCGCCTGCCTAACAAGATCATCGCCGGACTATCTCCAGTTGTGCCATGTTCTACGTTCCTATAATGCAGTAAATATGTCCAAATGGCTTTATCTATATTCTGTTTTTCTGTCATGGCTTTCTTTATTACTCTTTTTAGAAGTCTAACTGCATTCTCTGCTAACCCGTTTGACGCGGGATGGTAAGGGGCTGTAAGAACGTGTTCAATTCCGTTAGTTTTAGTAAATTCGTGAAATTCCTTCGACGTGAACTGTGCACCGTTATCACTAACTATCTGTCTAGGCAATCCCCATCTACTAAACAACTCAGTTAATCTATCGATTAGATTTAATGCTGGAGTGCTTGAAACATTGAATACCTCCAACCATTTGGAGGTGGCGTCCACTACCACTAGGTATGTCCTACCGCCTATGGGTCCCATGTAGTCAATATTTATCCTGCTCCAGGGTCGGCTCGGCCAGGGCCACATGCGCGGTGCTTGTCGAGGCGGCGCGTCTGCCTGGGCCGCACACACTTCGCACCCCCGACATATGTGCTCCATAGCTTCATCGACCCCGGGCCACCATACATAACTTCGAGCTAAAGCTTTTGATTTTACTATACCCATGTGCGGTTCGTGTAACATTAATAACACCTTACTCCTACACGCTTCCGGTACTACTAGTCGATACCCCCACATTATACACCCTAATTCCTCATAAAGTTCCTTTTTCCTATTGAAGTAAGGTTTTAAGTTTGTTATCTCACATTCACTAGGCCAACCATCTCTTATATAACTCAATATTTTCGACAACTCCCCATCTCGCATTGTTTGACGTTTAATTTCATTATAGTCTAATAACAATGATTGTTGCACGAAATGCAAATGGGTTTGTTCCGGCTGCACGGCCGTAGTTGAATTACTCAAAGCTAGCGGTAACCTAGAAAACCCGTCTGCTCCGTTTTGATCGGTGCGTACGTACTCGATAGTAAACGAATAAGCTGATAAGATAATTGCCCATCTTTGCATTCGGCTCGCCACCATAGTCGGTATTCCGGTATTCGGGCCGAATATTGACACTAATGGTTTATGATCAGTACGTAGAATGAAGTTACGGCCATATAAATACTGATGAAATTTATTTACACAAAATATAATAGCTAGCGCTTCCCGGTGTATTTGTGAATAATTTTTCTCAGCTTCCGTAAGTGTGCGTGACGCATAGGCGACCGGCCGCTCGCCTCGTTCGCCGGGCTGTGTCAATACCCCCCCAACCCCGCGCCCGCTTGCATCACACGTTAACATCAATGGTTTCCGAGGTTCGTAATGCGCTAACACTTGCGCCCCCGCTAGAATCTTTTTTATTTCTACAAAAGACTTTTCACATTCCGTCGACCAATCCCACTGTTGACCTTTCTTTAACAGTTCGTAAAGTGTTGATAACTTACCACTCATATTTCTAACAAATTTCCCATAAAAGTTAGTAATTCCCAAAAACGACCTTAATTCTGTTATATTTGTCGGTCGGGGAATATTAACCCATTAGAGGTCAAACAAAAAGTACCAAAATATTTTTAAAATTTTCTTTATTTTCGTATTGAAATAAGAATACATAAACACAAAATACAAGAAAAAAAAATAAAATTACAGTTTTCATGAAGTTACAGGGGTGTACTTAATTGAGTACACTGACCGCCTAAGTATGAAAATTTTCAAAACAAGCTTTTTCAACACAAAGTGTTTTATGGCTTTTTTACATTGCCAGCGCACTCTTGAATGACAAAGGACACATCGCAGCTGTTTATTATTTTTTATAGGATAATGTCCAACTTCATCTTGAGGCAGGCTTCGACTATTGATCGGCCTGACGCAATTTTCTTTCGCCAAATTGGGCTCGAATCTGAAGTAGATTGGCAGGTAGAATCTAGTCGCCTTCTTTTTGACTCCAGACGTTCCAGGGCTCCAGGGGGGGAGTGGCTTGAGAGGCATCACGGTGCCCTCACCTTCCGTCTGACGCAGGTCCTCACCGGACACGGTTGTTTAGGGAGGTACCTGCACCAAATCAGGCGGGAAGAAACGCCCGGATGCCACCATTGTGAGGATCGGCCGGAGGACACGGTGGAGCACACCGTGGAGGTCCGCCCCGCTTGGGCGGAGCCCCGCCGTGTTCTCGTAGTGGCGATCGACGGCGGCGATCTCTCGCATCCAGCCCTGGTGCAAGCCATGATCTGGGGCGAGGAGGAATGGGACGCCGTCGCGTCCTTCTGCGAATTAGTGATGCTAGCGAAGGAGGTGGGGGTCGGGGGCCACGTGATGGCTTCCAGTCACCGTAGACGCGGACCTGTGGACGGTGAGTAATGGGCTAGCTCGCCGTCCGTCCGTCTTATGACGACGACAGGCCGTGTCGACGGCGTGTTCGTGTTCCACGCGCGCTTCAAAGAGATGTCAGCAACATGGAAGGGGCCCGCAAGGGCCGACGCCCGTCGGGGCTGCGGGTTGTTCGAAAGAGATACCGCGGCCTCGACACAAAGGGCTAAGAAGGAACACGGGTGGTTTTTAGTCAGTAGAAGTCCGACACTCCCTTTCGCTCTGCCCAGAGCGGGATTTGATGATTCCCCACCACGAAAAAAAAGCCAAGTCACATTCATCATTATCGCTATTTTGTAAAATAGCTTCAATAGCTTCACCAAGCCCCTTATAGCTCCTTTGCGGTGTAAATTGGTGCTTCTTCATTGCAAGGAATCTGAAAGAAAACAACAGTTATTTTACTTACGTATGTTGTCACTGTACTCAACCGAGTACAGTAACATTTAAATTACCTTAGTTTTATTTTAGTAATAAATGATCAATTATATTGTTCTTTATAACTTACTATGACATGTGTTTTATACAAGCAAAATGAAAATAACAACTTCTAGGCAATAATTATTTGATAAAATCAAAAATCATTTACTTACCTCCACAGTGTTTCGGTAACAAAACTTCAACAGACACTTTTTATCAAAAAAAGTTACACTACCCGTGTATTATTTATCAATATAGTTGGACAGTGTTATAATGAAGTAAAATAACAAAAATACCCTCATTAACTTTACGATATTTGTAATTTAGCCTTACGGATATGGCTGTACTCAATCAAGTACAGTGACCTCTAATGGGTTAATGATGGCCTGAACCTTGGACGGATCTGTTTTAATACCCTCGTTACTAATGATATAACCCAAATACTTTACTTCTTTCACTAAAAACACACATTTGTTACTTTTTAATTTAAGTCCATAACGATGTAATCTACAGAAAACCTCCTCTAGTGCTTCTAAATGTTCACGTTTGTTTTTCCCCCCTATTATTACATCGTCGAGAAATATTTCCACGTTAGGAATTCCCTTCAATAAGTTGCACATTATGCGTTGAAAAATGCCGGGACTCGAGGACAGTCCGTACACTAACCGATTATACCTATATAGACCCCTATGGGTGTTTATGACTGTATATTTCTTAGAATCATCTAGCTCAATTTGGTTATAGGCTTGGGATAAATCAATTTTAGAAAAATAAGAAGTTCCGCTAAGTTTAACTATTAGATCCTCGATTCTGGGTAACGGATAGCGATCCGTTAATAAGACAGGGTTCACAGTCGCCTTATAATCAGCACAGATTCTCAGAGAACCGTCGGGTTTATTTACCGGCACCAGTGGTGAGGCCCAGTCGGAGCAGTCGACGGGCTCAATGATGCCGTCGCGCAGCATGGCGTCAAGTTCGTCGTCGAGCCGGCCGAGCAGTGCGTACGGCACTGGTCGTGCTCGGTGGAACACCGGCGTTGCACCGTCGCGCACCCGCAGCGTTGCCTTGCCTCCAGTGTACCGCCCCAACCCACCACTGAACAGCTCCTTAAACCTGTTTAAGAGTTCATTTATTTCATTAGTTATATTGTTTTCTTTCCACTTTACGTTATTGCAATTACTGAAGACTGGTATTTTTATGTTTAACTCCGCTAACCACTGACGGCCGAGCAATGAGGTGGTACCTCCCCCTATTACAAACAACTCTAATTGTTTACTATTATCCCCGTAAACCACTAGCGGTTTCATGACACCTAGCGGTTTAATTTTTGTGCCGTCATAAAAATTTAATACCAGATCACTTTGTTCTAATCTGTGAGCACTGAAATACTTATTATACATTCGCTCACTAATGCACGAAACCGCTGTACCAGTATCAATCTCCATTTGAATAGTAACATTATCAATACATATTGGTAACTTTACCGCTCGATAGTCGTTCAAACACAGATGATGGAAATCTTCTTCCGGCGACACCTCCTCGCACGGTTGGTTTTCCCTTGCCTCTCCGTAGTTCACCGTGGAACGCCTGACCCCGGCGCCTCCTCCGTTCGTTGCCCTGTTCGGGCACACGCGTCGCAGGTGTCCCGGTCGTCTACAACTGCTGCACTCGTAGTTACGGAACCGGCAACTAGCATAGGTATGCTCCGTTGCCCCGCATCCCTCACAGTTGTACCGACGACCGCCACCTGAGTTGCCACCGCCAGCCTGCGCTCTCGAGCTAAGCGCGGAGTTGTAACGCGCTGTTGCCGCTCTGGTACCGCCCGCACTGCGGCCAGACCGCGCGCCACGTGGCGCTCTCCGCTCGGCGCCGCCGGTATCCACGCCGCTGCCGAGCGCGTGCACCGCCTGCGCCGGCAGTGCCCCGCCGCCCGCGGCGTCACCCCCGCTGCTCACCGCTGCCTTCAACTCCACCGCGGCCGCATCCCGCTCCGCCGCTTCTAGTGAGCCCGCCAACCTTACAGCATCCGTGTATGACACGGTGTCGGCCTCCGCAAATAGCCGTTGGCGAATTATGTCGCTCCGCAGCCCGCAGACAAACTGATCTCGCAGATTATCGTTTAATCCATCTTTGAACTTGCAATATCGAGCGAGTTTCTTGAGCTCGGCTAGATACGCGGCAACGTTTTCCTCACCGGACTGTCTCCGTTGTCTGAACCGATAACGTTCTGCGAGTACCGACGGCGTCGGTTCTAGATGTTTCCGTAAAAGATCAACCGCCTTGTCGAACGTTAACTCCGCTGGCTTTTGTGGACTAGCCAGATTGCACAATAATTCATATGCCTCATCCCCCATTAAGGCTATTAGGGTAGGCAATTTAGTGTCCTCACTGATTTTGTTCACTTTAAAGTACATGTCTAACCGGTCCACGTACACCGACCACGTGCCCGACTTTACGTCGAATTCCTTTATTTTGCCTATTGACATTGTTATTTTGGTTCGTACACTTCGATAACGACCGCGAAACACTGGTATACCACGCGATTAGTTCTGTATTTAAAATCCTCGTCGCCACTGTAATGTATAGGATTAGTAAAGGAAACACGCACATCTAGAACCACCGATATATTTGGACTGACGTACAGAAGCTTGAACCTACCTACTATTCTTAACTAACACAATTATGAGAGTACCCTACATTACAATTAGTATAGATAGAGGCGTACTTTCTGGGTTCTAAGTATCTACATTTATACAACCCCAAAAACCTATGCTAGGTTTCTCTGGAAAAAAACAACCATTTTCTAACGCATCTTTTTTCTAAATCCCCTTAGCGTCAACGTAGGCCACACAGATACAATCGGGCGCTCCCCACGTCGTCGTCGTCACTCCACTCACCAGCGCACGGCCTCCTGTTCCTCTAAGGGAACACGGTCCAACCACTCCTCACTCATGTCCTCGTGTGACGCCTTCTCGGAGCATCCCTCACCGGGAGAGGACAACTATCAGTCTTATAACAGGTGACTATGGTTCATTATAATTCAGCTGTAAGCCCAGTTTATACTGATGGCTTCCGACCACCGTAGGCGCGGGCCTGTGGACGGTGAGTAATGGGTTTGCTCGCCGTCCGTCCGTCCAACGACGATAAAAGGCCGTGTCGACGGCGACGGTGCGTTTCTGTTCCACGCGTGCCTTAAAGAGATGTGAGCGACACCGAAAAAATCCGCAAGGGCCAACGCCTTCCGGGGCTGCGGGTTGTTCGAAAGAGACACCGCGGCCCCGGAACACAAAGGGCTAAGAAGGATCATGGGTGGTTTTTAGTCAGTAGAAGTCTGACACTCTCTTTTGCTCCTCCCAGAGTAAAAGGAGTCATTTGTTGATTTCCCACCCTCCAAAAAACAAGACTTGCAGAATTCGACCAATCACAAAAGAGAGACATCAGACACGATATGGATTTCAATCAATGTTGATTGATTGCACGATACTATACCATATGGTAAGACGAAGCGTTGGAAGGCCTCCCACTAGGTGGACAGATAACCTGGTGAAAACTGCGGGGATGCGTTGGATGCGAGACGCACAGCATCAGTCGATGTGGCGACACTTGGGGAGGCCTATGTCCAGCAGTGGACGTCTTTCGGCTGAAGTGATGATGAAAGTAAGACAAATTATCAGACTTTCGAACTTTTTTCTCTCTCTAACAAATCCAGAATCATTTACGATACTCTTGCCAAAGAGAAATCATCGCTATTCACCAAAAAGTTCATCAATTTTAATAAAATTTCCAACGTTCTCCAGTCGCTGCGGCTCCTCATTCGCGCGTGACTCCGGCGGTTCGAGCGGTCACTACACACAGCGCAGCGCTCCCGCACACAACGCGCCGCATCAACACAGACGTACCGACTCTGGATCTTCTACGCAGCATGATCATGAACACGCCAGGTTAGTGCCACCCATCGTTTCTATAATATTTTTTAGGATCCTAATTGTTTATTTGCCACGTGAAAACTAGTTAAATGAAAAAAAATTTTCGGCCTTCGAGCCGGATTCTTGACAAATTAAGTGACATAATGAATAATGATAATTATAACTACATTTGTCATTATTCAGACCCAGAAAAATAAAACATTCTAAAGAATTTCCAAAGAACTAATTTACAAATGACAAATACACAGCACTAAAAACTAATTCAGTTATTTCTCTAGGTCCTTCGAGCTGGATTCGTTATTAAACCTAGTTGCATTGTAAGTTTTATTATAATAACTGTCTCCAGGTTAGAGTAATCCGGCTCGAAGGACCAACACTTATGTTCATTAAACCATTTTTTACGTGACAAATAACCATCTAATTTCCTTAAAAATTATTCCCAAACGACTAATTAGGTAAAAAGCGCCAAAAAATGTCATCACTAACACTATGCAACAGAAAAAGATCCACTAGATTCAGCACTATAGTCCAGTTCTTTATATATACAGTTAACTAACGTCCACATTCCCACAGCCGCTACAACTCGTACGGCGTGTCGGAGTACGGCGCCCCCCTGGAGTGCTACGTGTCCGCCCCGCCGCAGTTCCAGGACGGCGCCCCCTCCCCCTCGGCCTGCGCCCCCCCCGCACCGCCCGCACCCAACGTGACGTCACATCACCCGCATCATCATCACTATGCGCACCCGCCCAGAGTTGGGATACACTTTCAGGTAAATTTTTAATCAAAAAACTGTTAAATCTTAACTAATATTATAAATGCGAAAGTAACTCTGTCTGTCTGTCTGTCTTTCTGTCTGTCTGTCTGTCTGTCTGTCTGTCTTTCCTTCACGCCTAAACTACTGAACCGATTTGTGTGAAATTTGGTACAGACATAGTTTGGAACTTGAGAAAGGACATAGGATAGTTTTTTTTTTTTCGCGAGATCGGGAACTATGTGAGTAAAACCAAAAATCTGCCGGAAGTCACTATTCCACGCGAACGAAGTCGCGGGCAAAAGCTAGTATATTATAAAAGTTTACTGGTTTTAGGAACAGCGTGTAAAACTTCTCATAGCCCGTTGAAAAAAAAGTATAGTGTCCGACCAAATGGGTGCTTGGCTGGTGGGCTACAGATATGTTGTTATCGGGTTCTTGTGGATTTATATTGCGCAATGCAGATTGTTTTAGTTCTTAATTCACACCATAGATGTCACTATAGATATTTTGGTATACTTTGCTATGTGACCAAGTAAACCTCTCCTAAGTTGTACCACAGTACATCACCTTTCGTATCTAGTCTGGCCAAACCACCAAGTAACTAGTAACTTAACCAAAATCCTCAATGAGTTCTAGATGAGATTTTTAACGCCAAGAGTTAGAGACGTTGGAGGTTTAGTAACGTATTAAGAAATGCGTTCTGTAGTATTTTAGCACACTGTATTTCTTAGCAACCCATACAAAAATACTTCTTGGGACATGTACTTAAATAGCCGAAAAATTAAAATTAACCATCACACCTTTTAAAATCATTCAATATTTTTTTTCTTCTTCTCTTCATCCAGGCCAGTGCCCCCCCACCACAGTTCCAGGACGAGCCCCCGATGTACGACTACGGCGACTACGAGTGCACGTACAAGACGCCGCTCAAGTGCCTCAACGTGGGCCGCAAGGAGTACGCCAGGGAGTACACTAGGTGAGGATCAATAACGACTCAGTTTTTTTGGTATTTCTCACCAAAAAAAAGCAAAATTAAAAATTTTGAAAAAACCCACGACTGTTAAAAATTAATTGAAAAAAGGATAAAATAACATAAAACACCCACCTTAAAAAAACCCAAGAATGTCCGTCGGGGGCTGACATTAAATGAACTAGTTTTGCAATGTTCAGCTCCCGACGGACATTCTTTTATTTTAAACTTTTTTTAAACTTTTTACTTTTATTTTTATTTTTTTTTATCTAAGAACATGCACCAATCAAACCTTAACCCATAACTGAAAACTGAATCAAAATCGGACTTGTAGTTTTGGAGAAAACTGGCAACTTTGATTTGCACAAAAAATGTTTGCTGCAGCGCCCCCTGGTGAGTTGTCACCGTAACACTTATCTAAGAACATGCACCAATCAAACCCGAACCCATAACTGAAAACTGCATCAAAATCGGACTTGTAGTTTTGGAGAAAAATGGCAACATGTATTTGCACAAACACACAAACAAACAACCTCTCACCCCAAACGCATATACCGTCTCCGTTCCGTCGTGGGTAAAAAATCGGTTGTCTGTAAAGTCGGTTTACTGGCGATACTTGAACGTGACAACGTCATAAGAAAATACAGCACTTACACTGCTATAAACAAACAATTAACACGCCGTTGCTATGGAACGACAATTAACACGCCGTTGCTATGGAACGCCTCAGAGCGAGGTAACGCCTCAGAGCGAGGTAACGCCTCAGAGCGAGGTAACGACGCATGACGTCATCTTTTTTCGTGCGTGCAGCCGGCCATCGAATTATAAGACGTTATCACGTCAAAAACTGAGACGTTGTAAATTAAGTCTTTTTAGTGCACTGAGAAAAAAATCCTGAGACAAAGCTGCAGTTTTACATTGCGGGCAAATTCTTGCGAAAGTGACAAAATAATTTTGAGATTACAGCAAAATAACCTTTGCTGCCACAGCAACTTTTTTTTTGTGAAACGCAAATATTGTGAACCCCGCAGTAAAATATTGTGGCGTTATCAATTTTTGGGCCCTTAGATATAATCGCACAGTGGTATTTAGCGGGGTTCACATGGTTAAAGTTTGTGTAGTTCGCAATGTGCGCTGCACATTGACTTTAGACGTTGTGGCGTTAGCAATTATTGGGCCCTTTGATAAATTCGCAAAGTGGTAATTTGCGGGGTTTACATGGTTAGAGTTTGTGCAGTTCGCAATGTGAGCTGCGCATTGACTTTAGATATTGCGGCGTTAGCAATTATTGGGTCCTTTGATATATTCGCAAAGTGTTAATATGCGTTGTTCACATGGTTAGAGTTTGTGCAGTTCGCAATGTGAGCTGCGCATTGACTTTAGATATTGCGGCGTTAGCAATTCGGTATGTAAAGTATTTTTTAGGTATTTTTTTTTTATTTTTATTTCGTAAAACAGTTAATTTTAAGCAACTAATTTTAAGCATTTTGTTTTCCCATTAACAGTTATTTTTTTATGATTTTTTAAAGTAATATTCGTGATGACGTCATTTCGTATCCTGAATAGCTTTATGTCTTTGCCACGTTTTCAGTACATACAAAAAACACTTAGAACTTCAAACTTGACATTGCCAACAGTTAACACTTGACAGATACCTTACCTACGATATTTTATTTTGTTGTGAAATGTTAACATTTCACAACAAAATAAAAAATAAAAAATGCTGTGATCGTGGCTGTGATTTCCTACGATTTTTAGCTTTAATTTCCAATAATTAGCCGTGCTGCGTATCCGTGCAATGAATCGGTCATCGATAACTACTGCTAAACGCTTCGTACCATCATGTAGAAACACTACAACAAAAAGCCGACACAAATTGTTTGTAAATGTGAAAGAAACGCTAAAAAAGAAGTGGTGCGACGAGGTAAGGAATACAAGCCTGGGCGTCGTCTTTTTTGTTGCGAAGATCATTTGAACGTAAATATTACAAAAAAAAGTACCTATGGAAAAACGAAGGCGAAAAGTAGGTAATAGAATCCTACCAAAAAATTCAGAGAACCATGTCGGGTGGTCAGGGCTCTCGAAATGAAAATTAAATCTCGTGAACTACTTTTATATTAGAACAATTTCAGCTTTCAATTTACTTCAAGCCATGTTTAACATTCAATCTTTTTGCAGTTGGAAGATCTAGAAAACTACCAATAATACAAATTAATGAAAGGAAGACCTGTACCTACTCATTCAGTAGTCAGCCACAAACATGTTGGATACATATGTAGATGCTGTAGTGTTAATTGCATGTGGTTTAATAATTTACAAAGTGAAATAATAAAGACTGATTAAATAACATTATCGTTTTATTTGTAATAAGCACTAAACAGTAAGTGCTTGGCCAGACTGGCAGCGCGGTGCGGGGAGTGGCGCGGGTGCGGGAACGCGCGCGATTTGCCTGTCCGCAGTGGACCGTTTGAAGTTTGCAGTCTGGCCAAGCACTAAATACTGTTGAATTTACAAGAAACGAGCAGTTAATAGACCTGTACAAATTACAATACCTTATTTTACACCTTTTATTATATTCTCTTTATTTGTTTCACTTACATAATAGATTACATTTTTTAACATTTCTTTTCTCATTGGCCGTTACGACTATCGGCACAAAGCTAGCCGAGTTCACATACCACATATCGACAACCTCGTGTGCTAAGTCCAGACATTTTATTTGCTTCTCCTTCTCAGCTTTCACGAGGTTCTCGTTCTGTCATGAATAGTCCTGTCAGTCATGATTTAATCTTTTTGTATATAAACATTTTCCAAAATATCAACGCTTTATCAATCAGGTCCCTATTGTATTGATGATGGTTCACTGCTCCTTTTTTCCAACCAAAATAAAAACACCAGTGTATGTTTGCATCCACCGGCAGAAGCAGCACAGCCATCACAAGTTGCTTGCAATATGACTTCATCCTTTTCGTTGAGAGTTACAGTTACCATGTACTGCTTATTTGACACTCGGTGTTCTGGAACTACTTTGACCCTCACGATGCACTTGACTTGGTCTCTTTTGACTTCAACATAGCCAACAGCAGAGTCCACATAGGAAGCGCGAGACGACCTGGATTACCAAAAATATATTAGTTAAGCAGTAAAATTACTAATGTAAATGGGTGCAAGGTATTTATAAATATAGGTAGGTACAGCAGTAGTTACATTGTTACTTACATTAGAGCTTTAGTTCCTCGGATTTCAGCGATGTTATATTTATTATCATTTTTCATGATCTCCAGGATCATAACATTATCCAATTTGGGCAAGTTATTGGAGTCGCTGCGTACAAATTGATCCATATTTAACTAATCCAAACAATAGGCAGGCAGTTCCGTAAAGCGTGCAATGGTCGATCAATGGTGCAGTAAGTATCAAAGTCCAACGGGAAAGCAAGGTCTGTCGTGTACAAAGAATAAACGTAGAGAAAGAGAAATTAAGGCAGCGCGCGATCCGTCCATATCTAGCATCTAGTATTGACACTGACAATGACGGACTGACAACAACAGTTTTTTTAAATTTTTTCTTGAAAAGCACAGGAAGTAGTCTATTCAGGAAACTTTATGACGTCATTTAGAGGTCAAATGAAAGTCAAATCGTTACAAGTATTATTGTGAAAATAAACACAATCTTGTGATATAGAGAGCTAAAAGTAGAAAAATAAGACATAAGAACTCAAAATCTCCAAATGGTTTTGGAATCAGCGTAGGTTAATTTTTACTTTACATACCGAATTATTGGGGCCTTTGATATATTCGCAAAGTGTTAATATGCGGGGTTCACATGGTTAAAGTTTATGTAGTTCGCAATGTAAGCCGTACATTGATGTTATAAGTTGTGGCGTTATCAATTTTCAGGCCCGTTGTTAAAATCACATGTTGGGAATCTGTGGGGTTTACCAAGTTAAAGTTTGTGTGGTTTGAAATATAAGCTGTGCATTAATGTTATATGCTGTGGCGTTAGCAATTTTCGGGCCCTTTGATAAAATCACGATATGGTAATCTGAGAGGTTCACTTATGGCATGGCTGATTTCTGGTCAAAAGTAATTTTATCCTATTATGTATCTAAATCTATCATTCCATTCATGCTGGTTTCGTTAGCGAAGCTAACAATAAGAAGAAAGGGTTCACAGGTTATACGTTTGTGCATGGTTCCGGTGTTCGACATTAACTTTGACATGTTGTGGCGTTAGCAATTATCGAGCCCTTTGATAAAATCGTATAAGTTGGTAATCTGTGGGTGGGGTTCATATAATTGAAGTTTGTGTAGTATGCAATTTAAGTTGCACTTGTTTTATATGCTTTGGCCAATGATATTAT
This sequence comes from Diarsia mendica, assembly GCA_949316265.1. NCBI lineage: Eukaryota > Metazoa > Arthropoda > Insecta > Lepidoptera > Noctuidae > Diarsia > Diarsia mendica. The sequence continues at coordinate 12,663,834 of OX438898.1, read as the reverse complement.
ATAATCATCACATTACACCATTAACAATTAAATTTACCAAAGATCCCCTTTGATAAAATCGCAATATCTATTAAAAGGCGTTCACAAAGTTAAAGTTTGTGTCGTTCGCAATATACCTAAGCAGCACATTGATTTTTTATGTTGTGGCATAGTTTTTTTTTTTTATAAAATTGCAAATTTGTACTCTGTGGGGTTAACAATTCTAAGGGCACGAGTTCACAATGTGCATAATTCTCTAACAATGTTCAAATTGCTATAAACACAATTCAAACTTAGCGAGGGTATCCTAACATAGATAAAAATACAAATCAACTATAGTGAAAATCACAAAGTTCATTCTCGACAATGTTTGAATTTGGTAAAGTTGTTAAAATCGATCGGTATCTAGTTTAGTCTTCGGTCGGCAGTGGCGGGCAACACTACTCGTAATAGCGTATAGTCTATAGAGAATATATCTCCGCGGCGCGTGCGTTATGTTGGTACGGTACACTTGGTACACCTGATTTTAATCTAATTCTAGTTCTTCTAGCCGTTCGGATTTTCGGAATTTAGGAAGGAAGAAGGAAGTACACCGCACGGACACACAGAGACATATATACGTACATAGTCTGTGCAGAAATAGGTTTTATGACCGTCGGCGTGTCTGCGAGTGCGTCGATAATCGTCGTGAAAAGTAAAACTGTAAAAAAAGTGCGTGTGGTGAAAAAGTGTTATTTGTGGTGTGGTTATCTGTGGTGAAAAAGGGGTTTACAAGCTGTACCTACGTGTTTAATTATAACTTAATGTTTGATTAAAAATTGGTGACATTTTGATAACTGCTTTTTATTATGTAGATAGTCATTCCCGTTTCTAAGACGTTGCACATGATTAATACACCGGGCTTCAGATTTTAGCACTCTAGAAGCTCTGTGCATTGCTGGCATGTGAAACGCTAAATAATTCTACTATTGCTAATCTATACACTATGCTTTATTAGCAACCTTCTTGCTCCCGCAGTACAATATTGCTGGAGTAGCAACATTGTACTGTGGGAACATAAATGGTAGCATTGCTATTTCTGCAATATGGTACTGCGGAAATAGCAATGGTAAAATGGCGATCATCACAATGTTAGATCACGCCTTTGTTGGAACCACAACGTGAAGGTTGCTAATAAAGCATAGTGTACATAGCTAGAACCACAAGGTTGACAGATTTAACATTGCGTTAATCGCAACTGCAGGCCTGTTTTTACATCACAACTTTGTTGAAACCACAACTTGAAGGTTGCTAATAAAGTAAAGTGTACATAGCTACAACCACAAGGTTGACAGATAACATTGCGTTAATCGCAACTGCAGGCCAGTTTTTACATCACAACTTTGTTGAAACCACAACTTGAAGGTTGCTAATAAAGTAAAGTGTACATAGCTACAACCACAAGGTTGACAGATAACATTGCGTTAATCGCAACTGCAGGCCAGTTTTTACATCACAACTTTGTTGAAACCACAACTTGAAGGTTGCTAATAAAGTAAAGTGTACATAGCTAGAACCACAAGGTTGACAGATAACATTGCGTTAATCGCAACTGCAGGCCAGTTTTTACATCACAACTTTTTTGAAACCACAACTTGAAGGTTGCTAATAAAGTAAAGTGTACGTAGCTAGAACCACAAGGTTGACAGATAACATTGCGTTAATCACAACTGCAGGCCAGTTTTTACATCACAACTTTGTTGGAACCACAACTTGAAGGTTGCTAACAAAGCAAAGTGTACATAGCTGGAACCACAATGTTGAAAGATAACATTGCGTTAATCGCAACTGTAAGATTGCAACTATAGCAAACTGTACGTTGCTAGATTATATAAGTTTAACACTGTGATATCTCCACGTTTAAAGTTGCGAAATAGGAGCCAACAGAGTAAGTTTGTGAAAACGAGCGTTTGTGAAATTCGCTATGTGATAATCCACAAAGTACACATTTCCACTTTGTCACATTCGCAATAGTTTTTCGCAATAAAAAAGTTGCTGCGGCAACAAACTTGCTCTGTTGGCTCCTATTTCGCAAACTTTTATTGTTAATTTAACAATACTTTTTTCTCAGTGTGGGTGAGTGCGAAATTAAAACGTTGAAATACTAATTGTCTGTAAATGTTAAGGATATACCTTTTTTTAAGGTGCGATATGTATATTGTATAAGTGAGATGTTTCTGAGGAGAGGGATTAGGGGTTTCTTCCGATTGGCACATTTGAATCAGCAGTATTGATTGAGTACTCACATAACTTTATTATCATGCAACTAACTTAAAAATAACATACATAAAATAAAAACAAACTAATAATAGGTGAAGTGACAGGTTAATGGAAAGGTTTATGACAAGACGTGGGGAAGAGCAGCACCATCTTCATAGATGTTTATCCGTTGCCATTTATGACGGGTGCCGCGAATGCACATACTACTTGCTCTAATGATGGTTGTTTGTATTCTCGCACGTAACCAGCCTGTAATTGTAGAAAGGGGCCTGCTCCAGCGGTCCGCTAGTGCTTCGGCAAGGTGTGCTATGAATGAAGTATTGATTGAACAAAATTAAATAAGCCTAGGAGGTACCTATAACAATTACTACTTAGGTACACAATATATCCGGCTTACATAATGGCTCATGCCAATCGACAATGATCCACCAATGGTACATAATATGCAAGATCTTGCTTGAGTTGAGTAGTGTCCTGAACGTGTATCTGCATTAATCAATTTTGCCGGCCGACTGTAGGTACTAAATTATGCTGATCCGAACATGTTTAAACTAGGTGTTAAACATTTGCTGATATGTATGATAATTTCTTGACTTGCAGGTACCACGAGCCAAGTACGGAAGTGGTGAACAAGCAACCACAGTACCAGGAGCTACGTATGAGACCTCGTGTTGATGATAAACAGGAGTACGTCAACGCAACCCAGGTTAGTACTGAGAAATTGATCTTTAAACAAAAGTATACCCAAATTACTGAGCCGAATTCAATACCTACTGTAGTTATAATTTCTCATCTTTAGACTACAGAACAGAATATTCCTTAAGCTTATGTGACCTGCTATTTCACAATATCATACGCATATACACAAACATACATAGTTCTGTAATTTTTGCCTACTCTCATAAAGGAAAATAGGTGTGAGTTTGTATTTGTCACTAATCCGGCTCGAAGGACCAAAAAATACGATGTAAGTAGGACCAAGAAACGGATTCCTAAATCTAATCGACTGTGGAAGGAAATATGGGTACTCACAGGGGTACGTATGGTCTTCGAAAGCACAGGGTTCCAGGAGCACGGGTTCAGCACTTCCTCCCAAATGTCAAGAGCACACGAACACAATTTTCACAGGCTTTTGAGTCTTTTTAATGGCGGCCGCCAAGCATCGTCGCGTGCGCACGTTTTTACGTGTGTTTGTTATTGACGCTGAAGTAGGACTAATGCGAGCGGGAACGGAAGGATGCGAAGGAAATGGTAATAGGAAATGAATCTGATTGGACGTTCGATCCTTCGTTTTGAATTGACCAATGAGAGAAGAGTATGGTAGTGTGTGCAGTGTTGCAATTATGCGTTTGTGATTTCCATAAATAATTAGATAAATAGATATCAATAAAAATTGCGGATAAATAATGTGAATGGCGCAGACAGACTGGTTACAGAATTAATTACCTGTAGCGTTGTAAGTGCCTGTATGTGCAAAGTACTACACTACACACATTATGGGGCCGTAGTACATTATGAGTCTACAATCGTTTCAACCAATAACTTGTAGTTACCTAGTGAATAACCGAACACCTATTGAAAATAATTATTAACACGTTTCGGCAAAATTCTGACCATTTACCTCATAATCTACAAAGTGACCCCAGTCCTTGCCATGTGGCTAAAAGATCTGATGTTCTTCCTCTCGCAGATCTGCCAGCCCACAGAAGAGGTGACGTCACCACTGGGCACGTTCAAGCGCCAACGATGTCTGCGGTACAAGCAGCGCCGACCTCGACCTATACTGCGCTCCAAGTCTGATATCTCGGATAGGTAAGATATATGTATTTCTATTATCTTAATCTCCTAAATGAGAAAAAATGTACTTCTTCTTCTTAGCATGTCGATGACAATTAAATAGGGTAGTTGACTGATTTTATTTTTTTGTTCTTTTTTGGTATTTTGTACCCTACCACAAAGTTGTCTTATTTAACCCTAAGGTTGACTGGTAGAGAATGCCTTGTGGCATTAAGTCCGCCTATGTATCACTATTGTGCATGAAGTTTAATAAATAAATACCTAATTAAAAAAATTATGATTCTGTTTAGTCCGTCAGTTGATTATCGAAAAATATTGGATACGTGTTTTTTGTTTTATCAAATTAATAAAAATTGACGAAAATAAAGTTTGTCAAAGACCATGGAGAGGGGGCTTTTGACGTCATAGTCTGGTAAAAGTGGACCAACCTGTGACGTTTCACGACTTTTCGAAGCACTGTATCGTCTTCATTTTTTGTTTACGTGAAAAAAGAAAAAATACGTGTTCAATATTTTTTGGAAATCTATCTGACGGACTAATTAGTTTTTTTTTAGTCAACTACCCTATTTAAATTGAGTCTGCACAAAATTTGGCGACGAGTTTGGCACTTTCAGTAGAGTCTTCAGTAGAGCTCCTGAGTCCTGTGAATAGCAAGCAACAGGACAGGCAGGACATGTTAAGTGTCCCATTGTTTGTGGGGCAATACTACATTCACACTCCAGGGCAGAGTCATCTGTAAATCTCCAGCTGAACAGATTTTCTTTGCTCCGACCTACCTGGGTTTCTGGACCCGTTTCAAAAAATCCAGCCAGCTTAGCATGAACACCGAAGAAACGGGTTTTGTCGAAGAAAGAATCGACAAAATGACAGATTGTAGCAAGGATTCATGTCAAATTGTATGGAAAAATCTTTGTCTATTCTTAGTAGAATAGAGATAGAATCGCCATGCTACGGGGGCTGGTAAGCCATCGCTACACGTGTGGTAAAATTGGCTGATCATTGATAATTATCATCAGTGTTGATTTTGACAATTTTGGTAAATTCCCAATTGAACGATGTCTTGGTTTTTACCATACAAAGTACCTACATTTTTTTCAACTACACCGTACACGATATTCCAGCGTCATGGCATCATCCATCACGATAAACGAGTCTGTTTTACTGCCTAGGCGCGCATATAGATGTATCACATCGAAAACCTCGTAATAGTTCCCTGCTTTAAAACCTTTACTCCTTCCAGATACCGTCGCTCGGACGGGCGCAGCCCTGCCTCCGCCCCGTGCGAGGGCGAGGACTCCCCCGACAGTCCCACCGAGGAGGCGTCACGTCTGCAGGAGTTCTTCGAGCGACTCGGACTTGAACCTAGACAATACGACGCGCTGGTGCGGGATGCTTCACCAGACAGTCCCGTGTTCTTCTCGTCAGCGTCTACTGTGGATAGCAACCAGTTGGCTGCTACTGCTGATTATACGGTAAGAAGGAGACAGCTCCCGTCGGGGCTGTGGGTTCTTCGAAAGAGATACCGCGGCCTCGGCACAAAGGGCTAAGAAGGAACATGGGTAGTTTTTAGTCAGACACTCCTTTCCGCTCAGCCCAGAGCGGGAGGAGTCATTTGATGATTTCGTTTCTCTGGGACTTCATTGTCTCGGCGGTTTTCTGGTGGTGGCCCCTGATTCTGGCTTTCAGGAGTTACAGTGGTTTGGAAATAGTGTGGTGGACTTGTAGTTTATACTCACTTGCAGATAGAAATGAGAATGACCTGAATTACTTCGCAAAGAATTGGCCCTGGTCACAGTACAGCACTGCGTGGTTTAGTTTGGAACTAACGCGGCCATCTTGATTTTCTTTACCACAGATAATTTAATAACGTGTACGGTTTACCAGTTTATCCAAGTGCTAAATAGAACCATGAAGGACTGTAGGCGAGGAACGATGAAAGGGTAGTCTTTGCTCTGTCTTGCAAAGGAGGAGTGCATTGACAATATATGATGATTATTATAATTGTACTGATTCTGGGACTACCAGCTTGATCTTGATAGTCCTCCACCAGTATGTGTAAACTTGGAAGATCTTATCACTGTATTACGACTGCATGGCAACCGAGCCCAAAACAGTGTACAAGTATCCCAAAGCTTTTATCCAATTTTATCGCTTCTCATCAATTTATTTGTTCTTCCAGGTGCAAGGCCCTGGTGGTGGCGTCCAGAAACAGATCTACCGCAACACAGAGCCCCCTAGCGTCGTAGAACGGAACGCACGAATCATTAAATGGCTCTGTCAATGTCGGAAGACGCAGATGCCTCCGGCGCAGTGAAAATCACAAGCAACCATAGACAGCATTGCCCCAAGGAATATTTAGATAGGTACAACACTAGTACACATAGATCGACCTGTCGTAGAAAAGGTTTGCAAGGATAGTCCCGCAGTAGAAATATTTGTAACCCCTGCTAAAGATGCTATGATATTTATTAATAAGATTTCAAGGTAATGAAAGTAGAAAAACATCGTTTTGAAATTCGAGAATCGATCTGAAACTCGATAATCGATTTCTGAAGATACGCTCAATGACTGACTTGTATTAATCGATGTAAGGATGACTACTCTGAACTGTCAGAAACGAGACTCATACGTTAATTCGAATCCAACTCAAACGGGAATCGAAATGTGAAGTATATATTTATAGGATGCGACTAAAACTTATATTAAGCTACTCGACTAAGAAGTCACTCGACTAAACTGAATAATCGACTATCGAAATGTTACTTATAACAAAAATGAGAGAACCAAATGTTGCTCATACGTCAATGTAAATGACGTCTAATTCCTAAAACTAAGACTAGATTTAGGCGATTAATAAAAGTTAGATTTCGATATTTACTGACTTCTTCATTTATAAATTAACGTCTTCGCAATGATAATAAAATAAATAAGTTTTAATATTGAGAAGATCTGGTCCAGATAACACATGCCACTATTCTGGCTTTTATGCAAGTTATAGAATGTTTCTTTGCGGAAATTTATGACATCATCTCATCATCTACCCATCCTTTTCGCAACTATGTTGGGAAGTTGGGGTCGGCTTACCTACAGCCGAACGCGAAAAAAACACTGCGGCAAATTCTGCTGAAGCGTTTTATAGAGATTAGGTTATAGAAACCAGACATGTCTTTGCGACCTGTCATTGTGATTCCTGGTGAAGTTTCTAATACGTTACTTAACGGCGGTCGGAAAAGCATTTTATAACGAATAGAAAACAAAGGGCTGTGTATATCTGGACGAGTGACACGGCGAGCGAGCGCCGTCGACTGCTGGCATTTGGTAACTGAGCAATTCCGAGAAAAATTGTACGTAACAAAAAAGTACTGTCACAACATTTTACATACAGTTTACTAGATCATCTTATACTCTAACGAATGCAGTTTTTTTTTTATGTACAGTATAGCTCATTATCTTTAAAACGAAATAATTATGGAGTCAATTGTTGTTAATTCCACTGATATAAAAATAAAAATAAGAAGCATAAAAGGGATTTTTTGCGTGTCACACCGCGTATCGTTAACTTTAACCAACCGAAGTTCATGGTTTTTTTAGACATCCTTCAGCATTGCTTGGAATTTATTATAGAATATTGTTTTGTTTTTAATTATACCGTTAATTTTATTCATAAATCTTATTGTATTACACTAAAAATTATGAAATTTAAATTAATCAAATTTGACCATGGTGGACATTCCACTTTAGTCACGGTACGGAAATACTGTTTTATTTGCTGTAATAACTACCAAAACAAGTTATTTTATTATCATGGTAACATTATTGTAGTAGGCAGCCATTTCTTTTTACCCGTGGCGTATTTGTGACGCAGTAATCCGTGACGAAAGCCCTACTAACTAAAAATACTCGATTAAGAAGTCCACTATAGTCACAGCAATAACGTGATTCCGATATGTTCTTAATACATTATTTTATTTACGAATTATACTTCATGTATCTGGGTAAGTCGTGAAGTAATTATTTCCTCTAAAAGAACAAAGAATATTGAGTGTTGTCGTCATTATTATTAGTAAGCGGAGTTCGTCACGTCCGTTTAGTGACGAGACATGTATGGGAAATTTTAAAATTGTCCGATTTATCCCTTAAGTAACGGAACAATTTTTCGCGGAATGGCTCAACTAAGCGATACTAGTTCACTAGTCTGTACGATTCTTAGCGTAAGCATCGACATAATAATAATATTCTAAACTTTTTAATAACGAGATTTAATAATAAACATGGTTGGAATATTTTTGGAAAGACGTTGGCCTAATGTTATGAGTGGCCTGACTAAAACCCCAATGTATTTTCATGTTTACTCTCTCTCTCTAGATTTGTATCTTTATCTTTTAATAGAAAAAGAAAATTAGAATTTAGAACTTATTTGTTATATGTTAGAGATGTAGATGTCATCAGATCAGATTCTATTCTGACAAACCAATCGATTAACGTTAGTCGATTTTTCATTAATAGTAACGTTCTTTAAGAAATCGACTAAATTAATTGAAATTCCAACCGTGCTTATTATTTAATTTTAACTAAGAAAACGTACGTAAAAGTTTAATTATCTCAAATGTTTTTGGTCAAATGGCCATAGAGAGTTGAAAGTTTTGATTGTGAATAGTAAAATGTATTTTTGTCTCGACAACAAAAAAGAAGTTATTTTCGAAACGGAAAACATATTTCGATAGTTCCACTATCCAAAGGTTTCTACTGTTTTCTTTAAATTTTAATAGATATTTATTTACCTATTTTATATTTAAAATATGTAAACTCTTTTCACCAATGTTACTTGTTGTTTGGTCTTATTTCGGTCAAAATGAGTGCTCGGGCGATGCATCAAGATTTAAAAAGTCACACTGAGGTTACGTATGCAAGGCTCGAGAAAACCGAACTTTTCATAAAATTTCATGTGTTGCCAGTTACTGTTGACTATGACTGCCTAAATGTACAATAGGCCATTACCAAGGTCTGTTGATTTATCTTGTTAGATATTTAAATTATATTACTTTTTGGACTTTTATATTTTTATTGTAATGTTGAGGTTCTACTCATGTTTTAATGAAATGAATAGCTGAAATATACGTTATAACTGTAAATTGTGAAAAATGTAGGAATCTACCTATCTAGAAACTGAAATAGGTTCGTGGCCCACCTACAACACCACCAATATCTAACGTTTAAGGGGTAAGCGCCAGGGTAGTCCGCGAAATTCAAATTTTAATCTACCACTGCGCTTACACCTAGGGTGCGTTCCGAGTTACGCTGTAATCGATTTGAGCGTCCTTATACCTGTTCCGAATTACTGTGAGCGCAATATCGATGTCCCTTGAATCGTCATAGATGACGTCATGACATGCGCCATCTTGCGATTACACCGACCATGCCCCAAATAAATATCACCGTGAGCGCTGTCAAAAATGACAGATGTCACTGGACAAATCGTCGTTCTCTACCTCAAAATCTGAGTTATCCGAGTCGATAGAGTCAACATGGAGTCAACCAACACTTCCATTTCAAAAATAGGATAGAATGGTCTGTGAAAATTAGGTCTTGTGAAAGGTTTTGGGGTTATGTTTTTGTTATCGAGTGACGAGTGAGCACTGTAAACGCGTTTACGAGCGTTCCGAATAATTGATGACAGCTCTTAGCTGTCATAACGTGATATCTAAATCGGAACGCAAAATATAGACGTGAGCGCTGTGAGCGATTATTTTGTAATACGGAACGCGGCCCTATTCTGTTTCTGTCAAATTCAAACTAATGACAGAAATGGAACGATATTTTAAATACTTTACGCAAAACGCATTATGTTATATTATAAAAGGGACCTTCTAAAAAAAAAATATCTCACACTATGCAGTAGAAACCAAATGAAATACGAAATATTTGTAAAAAAATGTTCCTGTTATGGATTTGTCTTAAATATTTTCAAGTCTGTATTTACTATATTATTATTATTTATTTATTAATGTTATTCTAGCTATTTAAGACATAACCTACCGTCATTTGGGAGCACAAAATGGATCAAATAACCAAAGGTATATTTGGTGCAGGCCACACAAATATAGTGTAAGCGGATTATGGCCCACTTGCACTACAAAATCACTAGGTAATAAATATATTTAACACTTTACAACTTTAACGTCTCATCACTGTCAATCGTATGAAGATGACATGTAGCATAAAAATATTCTAAGTTTAACACTAAACGCGTTGCTAAAGTGATTTGCGGTGTAAGTGAGCCTACAGTGTAGTAGTACCTTAGCACGTTTTCAATGTTTCAATCATTATTAGTCATGCTCATGTATGTACCGAAGACCTGTGTCATGTTTCACTATGAAATGTATTTTGTGGAGGAACCTCATTATTCGAATTTGAGCAAACTTTCTATGCGAATATGTACCTTATTTGTATGTAGTGTGAATAAGGTTTATGTTCGTTTGAAAAGCAGGCTTCTACAACTAAGCGACTCAAGAATACCATCATGTATCAAAATATACCGCTGAGGCCTAAACATTTACTATTGTAAAAATTTAATATTTTCACAAAATGTTTGTGTTCACCCAATAGCTTCATCCAATAGTAATTTATCTAAGGCCGTTATACTACCATTAATTATGTACTTATGTCTGACAACTGCCTTTATTTTGATGGCTCATAAAGTAAAGCCTTTTGGCATATTGACCTAAATTAAGCTAAGATCGACTAGGTCTTAAATAATTATTTCCTCATTTCTAAAAATCATTGTATTTGTCAAACAAAATAATAAAACATGCGAACTCAAGACAATATAACAAGATCGAAATATGATTATTTGTGTCTTAAGCATAATAATTAACTATAGTTCCAATAACGCAACAATTAAAGTATTTAATCGTTCTTTATAATATGTAAATAACCATTAGACTGGTCTAATCTCAATAGGGTAACATTAGATTGTAAGAACTCGTTGTTTTTCTTCCATCGCAGTTCATGATGCTACTTTAAACCGTTGTAGAATTTCTGGTTCTGACTGTTTTCTCATTTTCCGATTTTAATTTAACCGACTTTAATTAAGAAAGAAGTTCGGTATTTCAGTTTGTGTGTTCTGTGATATGATAGGAAAGCCGATTTTGGTAGAGTTTGCTTGAGACATTGCTGTATGACGATCACTGCATTTTTTGTGTGATTTGTGGCCTAACCCAAAATTCAATTTTTTGGCTACTCTTTTGAGCTGTTGAAGTACTGATGAAAATTAAACAGCAGGTTTTAGTAACTAAACCATTGCTCAGTTCTCATAAAATATTTTGATAGCCAATCATTGTGTCAGCTACATTCCTTTTACGGTAGATTTACCTGACGACTTTAATTTCAATCAAAAATAGAAAATGTGTTTCATTGCGGGATACACTACATTCACTGCTGTCTTTTCACAAATATTTTATCTCTGATCAAAATCAAAGTGATCTTTATTTTCGTTTCAATAAGGTTTCTAGTGGATTGCTGCCAGTGGTAAAATACCTGTGAAAAGAGTGTAGATTCCGAATTTTATTACTAAACTAGCTGATGCCCGCGGCTTCGCCCGCGTGGATATTGTAAAAACAATCCTTGATGCGGATTATTTATCATTCTAAAATTTCAGCTCGATCGGTGCAGAAATTTTTGAGTTTTTGAAGCGTACACAAACCAACATAACATTTTTACATAAATAGACTTTCCATTTCGCATTTATTTGTCAGCTGTCATTAAATTAGTCGATTGTGTTTGGTTGATAGTCGATTCCTAATTTATTTATTTCGATATGACTTATGTTTTCTCGTTTTTTTCTGTGATGTAACACGAATAAAATTATAAAAAATATTTCTTTGCTTTTGTTTGTTGAAATAGCAACTAGATAATTATGAAATCGAATGAATAAGAATTTCTTGAATAAGGCATTTTACCTTCAATTTAATTACTCTGTATAGTTATAAAATGTATTGACAATGGTTAGCATTACAGTATTAGAAAGTTTAGCATTCGATGCTTCCATTAATAATTGTGTAAATAAGATTTACGTAAATTGTTAGAAGTTTGTGAAGAAAGAATTATATTGTGGTCTGATATTCTGTTGTTTCATTTAATTCGCCATAAACCCGAGTAGCATTATAAAGCTTATCATCTTTTATTCATTACCTCTACTGCAAGGACACTGGCCTCCTCCACAGTGGCGTAGCTACCTTGGGTGGCACCCGGTGCGGAAGTTGGTGGTGTCACCCCATCGAAAGTAAAAAGTCTTCTCTTCTTCAAAAAAAAAAAAATAAGTCAAAAATAAAAATAATAAAAAAATCTTCACAAAACAGCATATGTTTCTAAAATACAGTTTTTTCTTTTTATTATCTATCATTAAAGAATAATACACGTATAACAATTCACAATTCACACTTCACACTTCCTTCACGAAACAAATGAGAAATGTTGCAACTGAACTGAGACGTCAAAGATCGCGAGTATGGGACGGGGAATCCCCCACGACAGCGTCAGGCTCTTTTGCGGGAATCCCCGAATTATACATAGAGCTGAGCTAGTGCTAGTGGAGGAATCCCCGAAAAAGAATTTTTTGTGCTAGCGGTTTATTAAAGTTTTTACTATTGTGTATGTGTCCGCAGCTTCTATAAATACATGCGCCGTCCATTGCCGTCCCATCGGACTATGAGAGAAAAGGGAACAGAGAGTGCACTTGTGCCTGCGCACACACTTGTGCACTATAATATCTCCCGCGCAGATGGCTAATCTCCGCTGGGATTGGCCGCCGTGACCGAAAAACGGTCAGGAGGACTATTTAAATACATGCGCATTACATACGTGCGTGAATCATATTTTATTCAACATAAAACCTGCCACTGACCAGCAGGGCTATTGCGTATCATTTTTTATGTCAGTGGCTATCTCCTATCAAGGTACAGTTACACATGTGTCGCGACGTAACGCGAATGTAAATAGATTAATTGTAAATATGTAACAGAAATGATATGGCAATACCAATGATTGAACCATTAGTCGAATTAGTATCAGCACAACGAGATGTCGAACTCTATGATGAAGAATGAATGTTTGTCTATGGTAAGTTCACTCCTGAACGAAACGGTTTAGAATCGTCCATTTGTTGGCGTCCCTTGGCGGCGGTAAACTGACATCGTGAACAAGTTGTAACAAAGCTAAGTATAAAGGCTAAGTAGAAACCCTAATACAGAGGAAGTATGTAGATTTATGTAGAAGTAAATCTAAGTAGCCATGGTTGCTAGTTAAAGTAATATTGCATAGCGTTAGAGTTGTTAGCTGGTGCTTGTAGATATGACGCTGTAGTTATAGAGTCTGCGCTGAGCCGTTACGTGGCCACGGGGTGAGCACGTGGCGGCAACGCGAGACTAGCTTGTGCCTAGAGCCTGCATGTGCATACTCAGTTCCCTAGACATAATCTAAGGATAGTTCCATAGAGGGGTGCGTTACGGGTGACGGTAGTCGCAGTGTAACGCGCCTACAATACATCAGTAGGGAGAAGATTTATCCCGCCATACTGATCAATGAGAGGGCTAACGTAATTGCCGTAAAGAGAGAGTTACGAAAGGTAGAAGAATGCGAGGGTCGATTGATAGAAGGTCTGACCTTAGCAACTGCCTAGAGTAAGAGAGGCAGCAGAGTGTGATGGTCGACCTAAAAGGTCTGGACCTGAGCAACTGCCTAGAGTTGGGAATGTATGATCTGATCATACGATATGATAGCGCATGAGTATGTCATTAATGCTTTGTTATATTTACAGCCTGGAAGAGGTAGCATAGTCATGGACTGCATCCGCAGCCCTGACGTTACTCCCTCCCCGCCCGTGGTACAGAAGTAGTTAGTATCAACGGGCATTACCACCTACAGATGGTGAACTGCAGAGGCTAGCGGCTAGCGGCTGGGCAGTAAGGCGAGGCAGAGCAGGTGCATGAGCTGTGGAAGGAGGTGGAATACGGACGAGGAAAAGCGAGGTACGATACTCAAAGTATATTACCATGATGATCATAAATAATAATATTCGTACGCCTGCTTATGTAAGCGAGCCCAAGGCACAACTATATCACATACCCCATATGACTTACATATTAGAGCAGAGCCGTAACGACATGGTGGAGCATGCTGTGATTTGAGTATATCGAAGAGCTTGATGTACATACATACCCATCTATAAGTAATTTTGAATATTGCTAGAGTGACGAGACCACTTATGCATACCTAATTACCACAGCAACGCGACCTAGAGAATTAGTATGAGAATAAGTTTTTTATACTAAGTACAAGAACTATAAATGATGCCCGTCCATATTTCACCTTCTTGTGCATTCACCTATTTATATGTATGAAACTTGCCTTTAGAGTGTTGGCTCCCTAAGTAAAAGGGAAACTTTAACAATTATGTGTCTAAACTGTTATGATTGCAAGCTCAAGATAGCAGCTTGCACGGATAATGTTGAAATGGTACTTAGAAGCCCTGATTTAAAGAGATACAATTAAACCGATATTTAGGCTAATTGTTCATTACTATTTAATGAAGCTGAAATGATATGAAAATCTTTAGTGAATAAAATTCAATAGATTTATCTGAAAACAAAATCTTCCAAGTTTACTTCTAAAAACCGATAAGAGATGGCGTTGGTGTGCAATGCGACCAAGTGATTTTATGTGTGCTATGATTTACTAAATGTTTGATTATTTATTGTGTGTTAATTATGTTATAATATCATAATTTGTAACGATGAAATTATAAATTATAGATATAATATTGATTGCGTAATAATTTCGTTGAAAATCGATAATCAATAGTACCAACTTAACAATATTCGAGATTTTATTATTTTCATTACTGTTGAATTGGTTATATTTCTCAACATAAGTACGGCTATTACCTAGCATAAATAAGCAAATAATTACTATTACTTCAGACGAAGTCAAACCCTTGTGAAACTAGATTATTGTTATTTATGCGTCTGTGGAAAGAAACGTAACTGTCAGCTGTTCGCTCAATTTCGCTCGAATGTCATCCGATTCGACCTGTCGCCGGTAAACAAACTTTAACAAACAGAAATTGTGACTAATAAAATGAGAATCTACGGCTACCAACTATACGAGTGTTGTTTATACTGAACAGGTGAGTTGTAACGGCATAAATTCTCTTGAAGTGCTAAGTAATACATTCAATGTGAATTACTTGAACTGTTGTTGACAAACCGGTAAAGATGTCTGTAAATCTTATTTAAAGAACTAAAAAATAGTGTGACGTAACAAATCGCAGTGAAGTACCTAAATAGTCGTGTCTGTTAACTTTATGTAAAAAACTAAAGAAAATGATATGTAACAAATAGCAGTGAAGTACGTTCTTAGTAGTCAAATTACTCGCGGTACCTATTTTAATTGATGGTTTCCTTTTGTTTGACGTCGCGGTTCTACGAAACAATACCGATCAACAAATCTGGAAACCAACAACGTGGGTGTCTATGCCACGTCAGGAAGGATAGAGAATCCCTCTGAGTGTTTACATATCGTTCGGCCTACAGAATATTGCTCGTATCTACGTGAATCAGGTAACATTCACGCTTTTTTATGGCCTTCTAATGGTCTCTTGAAAGATAATTGTGCGATTAAATACGAGAGGTATTTACATGTTTATTGACACAACATAACATCACGCCTGTAATCCCCGAGGGGTTAGGCAGAGGTGTACCTAATAGTACACCCACATTTCGACAGTAATAATTGACACATTTTGAAATCATTTTCGCTATATTAATTTATATTATGTTGTAAGGATATTCTATTAAATGATACAACTATGATTAGCAAATAAGTAACGATTGTTATTCGCGATTGTGTTATTAATGAATAACTAAGAATAATTAAATGTGTATAATGAAGTCTCATATTATATCAATGAAGTGTATGATCTGGTTGAACTACTATTGGATTGTATTCTGCTTTCAGCATATCATACATTCATTAATAATAGAAAAGTTAAAAGCTACAGCCATGGAAATCATTTTACTTAATCGTTTGTCAATGATAATCAACGAAATTAAAAGGAACTCTGACCTATCCACGACCCTTTCAGTAAGTGATACGGAAGGAAAACAACAAGCAGAGGTTGTTGCGGCCACACATACCAAATTACTAAACAGATTCAGCGAAGATTTAAATAATTATTTTCGTCTGGTAGACCATCCTTCTGCGGACGATGTAAGCTCCATGTCACAAATCCAGCTCGAGGCTGAACAGAACCTTATTCAACTCGAAGTGAAGCTACGATCACAGGATAAGAGTCACTCTAGTACAGGTAGTGAAATAATAAGCAGCAATCTACCCAAACTCCACTTACCTGAGTTTGAAGGTGACATCCTGCAGTGGCACCAATTCTGGGATCAGTTTCGCTCCAATATAGATAGCCGTAACATCGCAGATGTCGATAAGTTGCTATATTTACAGGCCTCAGTGAAAGGAAAGGCAAAGGAGTCTATCGAAGGATTCGACATTACTGGAAAAAACTATCAGATTGCAGTTAAAACTCTACAGGAAAGGTATGGAAGCTCCGTCCACCTGATTGATGCCCATTATGCTGCGCTGTCCAAGGTGAAACCTGCTGAGAAGACAGTGAGCTCCTGTAGAAGCACTCTCAATAATATAGAAAGACATCTGCGGGTATTAGAGTCGCTTAAAGAGGATGTTAATCACAGTCACCTCCGACACTTGATCTTTGAGAAGTTACCAGAAGATCTAATATACGAATTAAAACTAAAAACAACTAGCAATTCGATCAAGGATATACGAAGACATCTCGAATTGATAATAACGGCAAAAGAAGATGCTAGCAGAATCGCAAATGAGGGAAAATCTAAAAACGAGTACACCGTTGAATCACTACATATAACACAAGAAGATAAGAAACCAGGTGAAGCTAGTACAACCAGTAAGCATCAAGTGAATGAAACTAAATATAGACCCAAAACTAGAAACACGCGGCACCAGGCCGAGAGAGATAGCTCATTTCGTAAAAGGGGACACAGTAAGCGAGAAGATCACAAGAAAATAAACGAAAAGGTGACAAGAGGTCCACAGAAGAAAAGAAGAAAAATAGCGTGTATCTTCTGTGGGGAGGATCATTATAATGACCAATGTTCAAAGGTTAAAGATGTCAAAGAAAGGATGCAAAAACTGAAAAACCGATGTTTTGGATGCTTCAGAGAGGGACACAACATTAGAGTTTGCAAGAATAAGAAAAATTGCTTCTACTGCAGCAAAAATAGCCACAACAGAGCTTTGTGCCCCACAAAATTTTCGACACCACTAGCAAAAACAGAAGTAACTATGACGACGGTCGGATCGAGAGGATCCACAGCGTTACAAACAGCCATAGTCCGTGCCAAGAAGATAGGAAGCAACAAAGAAGGCAAATTCAGAATTCTATTAGACTCAGGTTCACAGCGATCTTATATCACCAAGAGTGCAGCTAGCATGCTAGATTTAAAGACAGAACAAGAAGATCATCTTACAGTATTTACATTCGGATCAAAGGCACCTCACGAATTCGTCAGCTCCGTAGTCAAGTTGGGATTAAAGACCCGACATGAAGGAACGAAAGAAATCTATGCAAACGTCGTACCAACAATAACTAAAGGAGTACCATACCCCAGGGAAGAGTTAAGTCAATGGAAGAATAAAGAACTTCTTGCAGATGATGGATCACTCCAAGACCAAGTAGATATCTTGATTGGCAATGATTACTACCTCTCGCTCATGACGACTGAAAGAAAACAACTGAACGACAATTTATACTTAGTGAAGTCTATATTTGGTTGGATACTATCTGGGAAACTAGAAACTAAACCCACAGAGACACTATCAGTACTTACTTACCTATTAACCAAGGTAATATCTCATTCTTATGGGAACTTGAATCCATCGGGATTAACGACTCTACGGAAACCAGTAGAGAAGAAGCTGTCGATTATTTCAATAAAACAACTAGTATCATCGAAGGTCGATATACTGTTGCCTGGCCCTGGAACGAATATCCTCCAGCTCTACAATCTAATTATGGCCTAGCCTACAAGAGACTGGTGAGCTTGGTAAAGCGCTTAGACTAGAAACCCATGAGCAATAATATCTCCCTAAGTTACTAATCAGTAAGATAAGGTAGGTACACTAGGTACCTAACCCAACTATGACTTTATGTACAACTATGAGAATGTAGTACTGAGGAACGAGTTCTCTCTCCTTATTTCCATCTAGAGGGTGGTGATCACTAGAAAGAAAACGACGTGAGTTCACCGAAGATAAGGCGAGGAGAGTGATGGTCACTAGAAAGAAAACGACGTGCTATCATGATTGCTCTTTGATGTCGCCGACCTACTAGACCGAAATAGTACAGTTTGATGCAAGTGGAGTGTTTGTTTCTGCATTCGAGGCAGGATTAACACCCGAGCCGTAGCCGGGGTTGTTTTTGAGCCGAGAACTGCAATGGCAGGTGTCCACGTGTATCAAGCGACGGTTTTCAATGCACTTTTGAGGAAATAAAGTAGGATAGCGAGGGATATTTTTGTCATGAATTATTGGAAAACCGTGATTTGGATTTTCTTTTTTCTCTGCGCTTTGCTATCGCCAGGTTGAAGGAGAAGCAACAGAATTGTATCAAGTCACCAAAGACACCTTCCAACAAATCTCAATGAATATAAGAGAATGGTGTTCCAATTCAAAGGAATTCATGAAACAGATACCGGATACAAATAAAGTCAGTAACGCTAAGATCCTAGGACTGAAGTGGAACCTAGATCAAGACACACTCGAACTCAAGTTTGACGTCAACATAGAAGCAAACAATAAACGAGGAGCATTAAAGGTTATTGCATCTATTTACGACCCTTGCGGATTTGCCACACCATACATACTTCCAGCAAAGTTATTCCTACAAGATCTGTGGAGACAGAAATTCAAATGGGATGAGATATTTTCGGAACAATTACATAACAAATGGAATGTGATAAGGGAAGAGCTAGAAGAAATACACAAGATATTCATACCAAGATGTTATGTATCAGACACAGAAAAATACCAACTACATTGCTTTACTGATGCTTCTTTAAAAGCATACGCAGCAGCAGTGTACATAGTGAATGGAGAAAATATACATTTCATTATAGGAAAATCCAGATTAGTACCAATAATGGATCAAAATAATCTTAAGATACCACGCTTAGAACTACTGGGAGTACTCATAGGAAGTAGACTCATTAAATTTGTGATGAAACAACTCAAGATGAAACTACTTAGTCAAACATTGTGGACAGACAGTAAAATCGTAATAGAATGGCATAAATCAAACAAACTCTTAACTCCATTTGTATCCAGACGCATCGAAGAAATAAAGAAAAATACAGAATTAATCATAAGGTATGTTCCAACTGAATTAAATCCCGCTGACGTAGCAACCAGACCTCCCACACTGGATAAGGACAGAGAGATATGGCTGAAAGGTCCAGACTTCCTCCTGAAAGAATCGAAGTGGTGGCCCGCGGACCGCGGTGAAGAGACACTTTCTTTTCCAACCTGTGGGGAGGGTCCGACAAGCGGAGAGAGTGCAGAACTCTTCAAGAGGCGTGAAACGAAACCCATCCCTAAGCTGAAAGAAATAGATAACAAGGACATACCAAGTGACAAGATCGAACAGATCAAGAGATTACAAAAAGAACGTTTTCCATTAGAGGTCCAGGAAATAGAAACAGACTTAAGCCGCAATCTAAGACTGTTCAAAGACATCGATGGGATATTAAGATGCGAAGGACGCATGAAGAACGCTGACTGGTCATTCGATAAACGATACCCAATACTTATACCTAGAGAGTGCGACTTTACCAACGATATTATAAAGAGAACACACGAAGAGAATTACCACGTCGGCGCTAACCATACGTTAAGCCTGATAAGACAAAACTATTGGATTCCACAAGGAAAAGCCCAAGTACTAAAAATCATAAAGAAATGCCCGAGGTGCGTCAAACACGGAGGAGGACCATTTAAGTTACCACCAACCCCAGCCTTACCAGCAGAGAGAGTAAACTATAGTGCACCCTTCACTTTCACGGGAATAGATTACATGGGCCCACTCTTAGTGAGCGAAAAGGGTCCCAACAAGAGATGGATTTGCCTCTTCACATGCCTGGCAGTGAGAGCAATTCATTTAGAAGTGGTCAAAGACCTTTCTGCTGAAGAAGGACTACTTGCTTTGCGAAGGTTCATAGCAACAAGAGGAATACCGACTCTTGTTACCTCCGATAACGCCCTCTACTTCAAACTGATATCTGAAATAGTATCAAAGGAATATTGCGTAAAAGAAAAGATTCGTTGGAAATTTATTCCACAACTGGCACCTTGGTTCGGAGGATTCTATGAAAGACTTGTAGGCATAGTCAAAAATTGTATGAAAAGAACACTACAGAAACATCTACTAAATGATTCACAGCTAGCGACAACAATCAAAGAAATAGAAGCAGTGATAAACACACGCCCACTTACCAGCGTAGATTCAGAATTAGAGCAGATCCTAAAACCAGCGGACTTCCTCACCTTGGGAAAATGTATAACGATGGAACCATCAAATTCAAATGAAGAAATAATAGGAACGGTAACTAAAACCGAACTAGTGAAAGGATGGAGGAAGGCCATAATAATGACAGAAGAATTTAAAGAAATGTTTACAAACCGATACCTACCTAGCCTAAGGGAAAGATATCGGCACTCTCGTAAAGAAACGAGAAGTACAGTTAAAGCGGAACCTAAAATTGATCAAATTGTACAGATTAAAGGAGAAACAAAGAATCGCGAAGGATGGAAAGTAGGAAAGATATCATCCCTACTTAGAGGAGCAGATGGTCTGTGTAGAGTAGCTAAAATCAAAATAGGAAACAAGGAATTTACTCGATCCATAGCTCACATCTATCCCCTCGAGATGGATGATAATGACATAGCTGAATACGAGGCTAATAACACATGTGACAGTGCAAATAAAGCGCCAGAAATAGTATGGGAAGAAAACCCACTATTGGAAAGATGTCCGGAAGAGACTCCAATAGAAACCCCAACCGAAATCATAAATCATGACAGTATTCACGAAAGAGAAGAAGGGTCAGAGGATACTCAAACGAACGATAGGTCAGAGAAACAATCCGACAGCAACACTCCAGTTGAGATACCTAACTCCAAAGAGGAAACAAAACTGAGAAGAAGCGCGGCCACTAGAGCTTTAGAAAAAATAAAGGAGTGGACGCGCAATCTCCTAACAATACTTTAGCCAGGCCTTCGGGCCGGGAGTGTCGCGACGTAACGCGAATGTAAATAGATTAATTGTAAATATGTAACAGAAATGATATGGCAATACCAATGATTGAACCATTAGTCGAATTAGTATCAGCACAACGAGATGTCGAACTCTATGATGAAGAATGAATGTTTGTCTATGGTAAGTTCACTCCTGAACGAAACGGTTTAGAATCGTCCATTTGTTGGCGTCCCTTGGCGGCGGTAAACTGACATCGTGAACAAGTTGTAACAAAGCTAAGTATAAAGGCTAAGTAGAAACCCTAATACAGAGGAAGTATGTAGATTTATGTAGAAGTAAATCTAAGTAGCCATGGTTGCTAGTTAAAGTAATATTGCATAGCGTTAGAGTTGTTAGCTGGTGCTTGTAGATATGACGCTGTAGTTATAGAGTCTGCGCTGAGCCGTTACGTGGCCACGGGGTGAGCACGTGGCGGCAACGCGAGACTAGCTTGTGCCTAGAGCCTGCATGTGCATACTCAGTTCCCTAGACATAATCTAAGGATAGTTCCATAGAGGGGTGCGTTACGGGTGACGGTAGTCGCAGTGTAACGCGCCTACAATACATCAGTAGGGAGAAGATTTATCCCGCCATACTGATCAATGAGAGGGCTAACGTAATTGCCGTAAAGAGAGAGTTACGAAAGGTAGAAGAATGCGAGGGTCGATTGATAGAAGGTCTGACCTTAGCAACTGCCTAGAGTAAGAGAGGCAGCAGAGTGTGATGGTCGACCTAAAAGGTCTGGACCTGAGCAACTGCCTAGAGTTGGGAATGTATGATCTGATCATACGATATGATAGCGCATGAGTATGTCATTAATGCTTTGTTATATTTACAGCCTGGAAGAGGTAGCATAGTCATGGACTGCATCCGCAGCCCTGACGTTACTCCCTCCCCGCCCGTGGTACAGAAGTAGTTAGTATCAACGGGCATTACCACCTACAGATGGTGAACTGCAGAGGCTAGCGGCTAGCGGCTGGGCAGTAAGGCGAGGCAGAGCAGGTGCATGAGCTGTGGAAGGAGGTGGAATACGGACGAGGAAAAGCGAGGTACGATACTCAAAGTATATTACCATGATGATCATAAATAATAATATTCGTACGCCTGCTTATGTAAGCGAGCCCAAGGCACAACTATATCACATACCCCATATGACTTACATATTAGAGCAGAGGCGATACGACAACATGCTCAAAAATAGTATGCTTATTAGCATGCCTAAAATGAGCATGCTGTTGGAACTCAATACATTTGCTTCTATTAAGCATGCTTATTATAAGCATGCTTTTTAATAAGCTTCCAATGCTTTTTAATAAGCTTAAAATTCCACAAACATTCGTTGTTCCGATAAAGAGTGACAAATTTCAAAGTCTTCTCGTTACCCCAGCGAGCCATTTTTGGCGAGAAATTGGCGCCTGTTCCTGCAGCGACGATCGGAATACTACTAACAAGCATGCTCAATAAGCAGACCTGTCCACACGTGCTTAAACCACGCCCCCCGCCACCCGCGCCGCAGGTAGCATGCTCAAAAATCGCACGCCTGTCGATTTTTGAGTATGCTCGAAATAAGCATGCTTATTTTGAGCAAGGTATGGACACACGTGCTTGTAAGCAGCAAATGCTCGGTTGAAGCATGCTTTCGTGCTTTAAATAAGCATGTGTAACTGTACCTTAAGTGTCCATAAATTAACTGTAAATTGGTTATGGTTTGGTACATTTTTTTAAACTAACCATGTTTGATAGACACTATGTGATAGCCACTGTCAATAAGGTGAATCCTCCAACCATAAAGGTGTAAAAATGACTTTTTACAAGGTCAAAGTCATTCCGGAACCTTTATGAGCTCGGAGGGTTGTATTAATGATTTTGATGATTATAATTCTGTAACTACATACGTCTTACAGCCGCAAATCAAATGTTCATTAACATACAACCTATCACTTGCCTGCAAATTGCAAAAAACTTAAGAAAATTTGAATTCGCGGGCTACCCTGGAACATCAACCTTAAAAGATACGCAATAGCCCTGCTGCAAATTGCAAAAAACGTAAGAAAATTTGAATTTCGCGGACTACCTTTGTGCTAAGTTGCTAACTTGGCGCCCACCTTACCGAAAAATGTTTCTGAACGCTGCAATTTTATGTCAGTTTTGTTGTCATTTTGTTATGTCAGACACAAGGTCAAATAGGGATGGATGTAGGTACAGATTTCTCATCCTAATCCCAATGTCGATAATAAAATGTAATCGATATAATCATCACAAGTTTTAATATTATTTTTGTTTAAAAAAAATCACGTTAATTTGTCAACCATGAAATTTATTTAAACTATAAAACAGGGTTGGTTTAATAGTTTAGGAATAATTCTCGTACGTTTGTAAAAAGAACAATATTATTGTTTTTTTTCGACATCAACTCATTCTCGAATAATATCCTTGGAAAGTGTTTCATGAAACGAATGATGAAATCTGTGGATGAAATCCCTACGCTGTGTGACTCATGCATGACGTTGACGTCAAAAACTTACTCAAATGACGTCAACTGACATTTACTGAGCTATTTATATTTTTGCTTTCGAATATTACGTTACGCATCATGGACCGAGTAAATGTATGAACACTTTGCAAATGTGTTATTGTTGTTTGTGTTTTCAACTCCAGTGAAACAAGATAAAATTATCTAAATTCATTTTTACATAGGAACACCAAACCAAAGTATTACATTATTTACATTGTGTAGGAACTTGTGCAATAACATAGTGCAAAAGCGATCTAGTTTATCAACAGTGCCACGATTTCTCATTAATAGGTACTATTGCGAAATCTTTCTTTAGTTCCATATAACCTTCGTTAAACTTCCAAAGTGTGTTCCAAAGTAATTTTTAGTAAAGTTTGTGAGCAAAGCGCGGCTTTTGTCGTATAAACAAATTGATGATATTAGACGAGCTCGAGGATTACTTTGATATGGCTCCCAACAAGCGAGGGAGACGAGGAATCAGTGATGCTGACGATGAAGGAGACGACGATTATCGACGGAAGAGGGACAGAAATAATGAGGTAATGGTATAAAACTTTTGTAGAAAACTAAAGAAAGCAGTTATAGCTTTAATCCAAAGACTCCCGCAAACAAACATTCCTATTAGTTAAACAATCAATATCAATGAAAGAACAGAATGATAATTATTTGTAACTTTTGTGGCTAGGTATTTTATCTATGAGCCATAGTGCATAACCACTTATCTTTTACTTTTTTTCATAATATATTATTATAATAGAAATTTATTTAATAATACAGGTGTCCTTAAAATAGAAGAAGTTATTTTTAAATCAAATATGAATCATTCTGTTTAACTTCAGTACCTAACCATAGTTACAAGTATATTTATTGAATGTTTGTGATAAATCAAAACATGAATCACCATTATTTACCAAACATTATTTCAAAATAAAAGAATGTTCTCTGTGATTCAGAGAAAATTCTTTTATTTTATTTCCTGAATAAGTGTTTCCAGGAATTACCCAACCTCACTTGATAAAGGACACAATAAGGAAAATATTGTACACATAAATTATGAGGCCATAATATTCGTTCATAGATAATAATTATTGTGTAACAATTTAAAAAAACAGACATTTTTACTTAAATAACTGACAAAATACTCTTCTTATCTCTGCCATTTTAAAGAGTACTGGTTTGATACTATTTTCTATAAAAAGATTATAAAAAATATTGTGCAATTTGCTGTGTAGTTTCCGTAATCATTATGCAATAGTTCTGCTATAACTGTTAGCGTTACCATCAAAGTTTTGTTTATTTCAAAATGGCACTCCAAGGCTTGTGTTATCCCTCAGTTTGCTTTAGTTTTAAATTAGTTTCTATGATTATAATTCCATTGTGATTGTGATAATTACCTAGTTACAGTGATCATGTTGTTTTTGTGATATTACAATCATAACATATTTATATAGTACATAATATATATTATTTGCGTGTGGTTTCTCTTATCAGAAAATAATGGTAGTTATTATACTAATAAAGAATATTGTTTACAAAGACCCCAAGTGATGCAACAAAACTGTGTTCTGTGCTCAAGTGATAATAATAAACAATTTTAATCTTTCCAGGCAGTAAAAAAGAGCAGATTCAAGACAAAACAGCGGACACAAGAAACATTTTCACGAGTCAACAAATTAAAAGCAGAAAACCAAATGTTGGAAGAAAAAGTGAAAACGCTAACAAAAGAACTCCAGTTTCTTAAAGAACTGTTTTTAGCTCATGCTTCAAACTCAACCAATGCAAAATTCGAAGGCATAGACTTGGACAAACTGTTAGAAGACATACCAGAAGATAAGAAATAGATGTTTAAATATAAAACTCAATAATCTTGCCGTAAGTAGTGGTTGAGATACCAAAATACTGTGAAAGTGATCACTGGAACAGCTAAATTAAGTGTTCTGTGGCTCAATTAGAAGAAATTAATTGCTATGACGTATTGGCGACTGTAAACAAAATCACTATACTATATGCAATAACAGTGGATTATATGTACATACATTCATCATATTTGAATTGTAAATCATGAGTTCATAACAGTCAATAGTGATAAAGTCGCAAATGCGTAGTGGCAACAAACCGATATAATTGTATACTATGTCCTATACTGACAGTTATTTTGTACCATTGGGTGCATTATACTTAAATCAATTTGGGTCATTCTACAGATAATCAGTTACCTACTTTTTAAATGTAATTAGTTTTTTTTTTGTGTACTTTTTTGATTATGGAAGGATTTTATTTTACTTGTATTCATATTGCAGCTGAATGACCCATCAATCACTTATTTGTTATAGTAGAATGCTAGAGAGTAGTGAAATACAAAATTAAATGGAACTTTTTATGTAAGGACGTCAATGTCTATCAATCCTTAGAACAATCTGCGTATTACTTTAATCAATATGACTTGCAAATATAATGGCAATCATTTTTTGTGTAATATGTCAATTACATTACATAGCATTTTAGATAAACACACCTCTTTATAGATAAGAATATCTGGATTATACATAATGTTGATATTGCGTTTATAAAATGCATGTAATACATAAATGACGACGCTCGCTCAGCGTTCACTGTCGTCTTCCATATTTAAAATCCTATTAAATATGATTTTTAAAACTGTACAAAAATATTAAAGCATTTTTGTAATAAATCATTAATGAATTAATTTGTAATTACTGGATATTTCTGTAAAGCAAAACATTTTAGCTGGCTTTTCAGGCTTGTACTTCTCTTCTGAAAGACTTTTTGATTGACGATTTGAGATTCTTTTCTGAACTGTTGTTTAGCCAATAAATGCATCTTTGGCAATGTAAAATACTGAATGTTTATAATTCTCAGTAGTTCCTGACTTAGGTAACACTAGTACAAACGAGGCAATATTTTACACTATTTTTAAGACAACTTATCCAAGATTTTATAATCTTGAAAAATATACGGGATTAATTAATAATGACTTGTAGATAAAAACAATGTGATCAGTGATACAATTATAATAACAATTAATTAGATAATAATTATGGTTTTATTTTTCTTTGAAATTTGGATGAAGATTTTATAATTACTTACATAATATATTTAGAAAAAAATATATGTATGAAAAATAGGTACCAAAAAGTATAATGTTAAATTTTGATTACATATTCACATGAAAATCTCGCAATTATTTTATAGTAAAACTTAAGGGGAATAAAATTAGAATTTTATTACAGGGACTATTTCTTTAGAATATCGATTTATTTGTTAATACATTAAGAAAACATCGCTTGTAATTTACAGGAGTCCATTGCACAGGGTATCCTAGTTTGGGTTCCTGACTCCCACAATCCTCTGTACCTCCAATAATATTGTTACACCTCTGTATTGTATTTTGTACTTTGTGGGAGAAATAAATGTTATTATTATTATATTATTAATTGGTGAGCTAGAAGCTAAGACATAAAGACATGATATTCAATCGATCCATGAAAAGAATAGTTCATGTTTAAAAAAAACAGAAACACAGACTACATCCCCCTAGGCCTAAGCATTGTATTGTGTTGGTTTTTCTTAGAGGTAAACTACACACAGTGATAATTTCAAATTATTGTTTAAGATGCTGTAAGGCGTCGTCTTTCTTAAAGTAGATTTCTGTGTTATGCTTATGAATTAACAGCTATATATTATTTTATGGTTTGAATGAAATATCAGACAACTTTGCTAAATGATCGTATTGAATTATACAACAGAAAATACATTTTTACAACAAAAAAAAAATCTCTTTTTATTTTTGCTCTTTTCTTTAAAAAGAAAAGAGCAAAAAAAAAAAAAAAATATTTAAAATATCCGAAGATTCAGTAAATGAACTTGTTAGAAATTATCCTCCAAATAACTAGTAAGTACATAACCCTGGATCGAAACAACTGGAAGTCATGGGAAAATAACTATTACCCAACAGTGGGGGATGAGTGGATGACGCAGGCTATCAGTCAATCCTAGAATGGACAGAATTAACTTTTTGTCAATTAACTATTGAAGATTAGGAACACCCCAGTGGCCAGCGTTTATAAATTATAATTTGAATATTGAAAGATAATCAAAGGATAAAAAGCAAAGTTTCTATTATTTTAAAGTAGAATATACGTAAATTAATTATTTTAATCGAGTACATTTTTCTTTCTCGATTGATTACGTCGGCATTCGTTCGATTGTCGATATCATTGATAGATGAAATCTCATCCCTATCAGCCGATCAGCAATGATGTCATTATGTCATATAATTTGACAGATTGCAAGCTGTCTTGCCAATCAGAGGAAAGTTCCCTGAACGGTACGTTTTGGTGGGTCGTAGAGGAAAAACTGTAATACTTTAGTACTGCTTTTTTAGGTCGAAACTCATTCTATTTTAGCTATAAATTGTTTATACAAATGTTGAGTCTCTTTTTACTGGTTCACAAATTTGATATTAAAATGAGTTCCAGAAAAATAATACAACATCCTAACTTTTCTTGGAAATATGAAAACAATTAATGGCAACATTGTTACGTGGTTTTTAGTGGACTTTTGATTCTATTCAGAAAAATATTCATTCACAAAATCCTTTCCATTCAAACAAGTATCGCGTATTACCTTTTTGTCAAATGAACATTGTTTGATTTTTCTACAAACCTCTTTGTACAAACCCAGTAAAATAGTAAATCAAAAGACTATTGTACAGCTAAAGCAGTATATAAATAACATCAGCACCATAATTTGGTATGTATGATGTCGAAATTCGATAGTAAAATTGCGTCATAATTTCATGGAAACTTTGACTTTTCGTAAACTAACTTTTCATTTTCTTTTGTTTCTTTACAGGAGTGTGATTTAAGTGATTTACAGTTAATTTCTGTAAATAGTTCACGGCTTTTAGTCGTTAGCAATTTGATGACCTTATACGATTTGGACGACTTCCTCGACATGCCGCCCGTGAAGCGAGGGAGACGTGGAGCCAGCGATGTTGATGAAGGGGACGATGAGTACAGGAAGAAGAGGGAAAGAAATAATGAGGTTTGTATGTTTTTATATAAATACCATAGAAGTCGACCTAGTTAGATAGTCCCCCACTGAAGGAAGGATGTATTTCTTTCATTATTTGGCCTTTAAAAAATATTTTTGTTGCTGGGCTGAATGAAGTCCATTTAACAGGTTATGTATCTATTAGAATCTCAGATACTTAATTTGATAGCTAACATTACATCATCTTCTACTAATAATTTCAAAAAAGTATCTTTTCTTTTATTAATGTCATCGTCATCCTTATCCCAAATAAGTTTCTACTTATTTGTGTGAAGTAGTGTACTAAATATTAATTTTAAAATTTAACATACACTTCTTAGCGTATTGATGACAATCTTAATAGGTTCGTCCTAGAACTGAGCTACTAGCGCTTTCTATAGCATTTAATAGTTCCTGTAGTAAACAAACATTTCAGAGCACCCTTTTATTTACCTAATGGGTAGATTATATTACACTTAACATGTTTCCTTTGGAACTATAGATTTCATAGAAACTGCTGTCTTGATCTACCTAGAAAAATGTTATTTATTATTATTATAAGTCATAAATCAGGCCTTTTTAGCGATGGCTGCATCAAGTTTCAGAAATATTGCGCAATTGTTTATAACTTGTAATGATGATGTAATTGTTGTAATATAGGAAACTTATGTTTCATGACAATGTTTGTTAAAACACTGAACATTTCAATGAACTTTAATAAAAACTTGAATTTTCAGCATAAGGTTCAGCCATTCCAAGTTGTTATAATATTTAGGTAGTCCCTTAGTATTACCGAAATAGTTAATTTTAATTGATGATGATGAATATTACATTTGTTTGATAATTCTAAAGGCATTTTTGAATTATTATGATATTTTTTAAGGTTTTGGTAATCCAAAAATGACTGCTGCAGCATAGATTAATTGTGTTCATTGTTACGTCAGTCCTAATTAGACTAGATTTATACTTTTATGAAAACAAATTAATTTTATCAATCACACTTTACCCATTAGGCTCGGCAGAAATGTAAGGCACAGTAGGAATAGTACTTTACATTTACCAATAATTTTATTTATTCACAACTCACTTAAAGCAATTTTTTCAACCATTGTTTTCACCCCAAACTTATTTGTTCCATCTTATTTCCAGGCAGTCAAAAAGAGCAGAGTAAAGTCCAAGCAGCAGACACAAGACACATTCTCACGTGTCAAAAAACTGAAAGAAGAGAATCAGGAACTAGAAGACACCACCAAAAGACTGACAAAAGAGCTTGAGCTATTGAAGGAGCTCTTCATTGCTACTGCAGCTAACAAGGCTGATCCCAAGTTTGAAGGTATGGATCTCGAGAAACTGTTGGCAGATACACCTGAGAAGAAATACTAGGTATTTGAAAGGTGAGGTTGTGTGTGAAGATTAATATGTATAACTTTCAAGTTTAGCGCAGACTGGGACAAATCCCGGGCACGTTTGGTAAAGCAATGTACCAGACAAGCTGCAATCAGTTTCAAACCAATCATTATTTAGTGCCACAACACGTTTATTAAGATGAAATTAAGCTTTTCAGCAGCTGTGTCAATTCAATACATTTGGACGGCAGTGCTGTCGGCAAACTACATAAAGACGTGGCCTAGGTAAAGTTGCATTTTATGTAAGCAACTGTTGATGAGTCAAAAATGTTTTTGGATTAACTTAAGGTACGGGAAAGCCTATATGAAAATCCTTTTGCTGAAATAAGACCTCTTTGTCTGATCTTGTCAGTTTTCAGTGATGCCTTGCTCAGCAAAAATTATGCCACCAGCTATACAGACATAAGCTCTATAGGCTACACAGTATGTGGCACAAGATAATATTATCTTCATTGAAAATAAAGATAGCGGCCGATGACCTCCTCCTTTTATATTTGTTGTACAATGACGCAACGCGCGCGGGATTCCCCGCATTATGAGTCTGCTGTAAGAGTGACGCTATTTTCAATATTGACATCATGCAAACTTTAATGTTGTTTGTCTTACTATATGACAAACAACATTTTTGTAGATTTGCCATAAGTACCTAGTATGTAAGTAATTGATTAAGCACTATGTTTGTTTGTATTACGTTAAAAATTATTATAATCTGTGATAGTTAATCTAGTTCATATCGAACAATGTTCTATGACATGATGAATTATTAGCACAAAACTTTTTTATTGTTGTTGTTTTGACTCAAATTAATGGATGTTTGTTGAGTTTTGGTCTGTCCCTAGCGGTTTGACCGAACTTCTGTAGTAATAAGTATTATTGATATGATGACGCCATATTTTTAAGACATAAAACTTTGAGGTTATCCCTTTAAAATACTTGTTGAAAAGCAGTGTTTGTTTTTTTTTGTAAATCATATCTTTTTACTTTTGGACTCGCAATCAATGCATCTACAATGTTATATCCCTGTACTAGTCTTTATTGACTGTTAGAGAATGCCTTAAGCATTAATTCCGCCTATGTAGTTTGTGTGTTTAAAGTTTGACTAAGTAAAAATCATATAAATAACGTCAGCAGTATATATGGAAAATAATTATGTAAATAAAACAATCAAATAACTGATAATATTTTATTTTAATATAGAAAAATAGGATCTTACTATATACAATTGCAATTAGGTATATGTACGGTTTCACTTTCATGCGTGTTTCGGGTCAGTCCGAATATTTTCGAGCTCGAATGAGATCGTAAACCGAAACAAACACGAAATAAAATTCGTATAAATTGTGGACATTAATGTTTTTATGAATATGAAGAATGTTATATTATAAATTACTATCTAAATATTATATAATAAAAGAAAATCATTTGATACAATTTTATTCAGTCGTTGTTATTTTTACTAACTCCCCCTGACTGTTAGTGTAAATAAATTAATATTATGCACATAGCATAAAAATAACTGAGTAAAATATGAAAGATCACAGATAGAAAAAAATCTAAGGACCTAATTTGAAACAATAATAAATCATAAACTTATAAAAAACACGAAATAGAACAAGTGCCTTTCTGCTTTTACACCAGTTAGATCATCATTCTCTAATCCATATCACAATACATTTGCGATTAGCGCAGCATGTCTTCTTCTATACTTCTCTATAACTCATCTCATCAGATACCTCCTTTCTTGCCGTATCATTCTCTAAACAATCCATCCATCGTTTCTTACACCCGATAGAATATTGATAGTAAATAACAGTGGACCCGCGGTAATCCGACAATCTTTTTGTAGGGCAGTGTCGGACTATCGAATTTGTCGGATTATAGAGTACTGCGTAAACTCCGGATTTTTTAAAGAAGAGTACCTTGTAATGCGATAAATTACAGATCAACATAATAAGATTCTATCTGAATTACAAGGTATGTCTGTTGATTTGACAAAATTCCAATAGTCAACAGTGATAGGCAGGATATGTCTGATTACAAGAAGCACCGGTTTAGACGGGCTGGATTACTGGGGTCCACAGTATTGTCAACCATCCTACTTCCACACATTAATAACGCCATCAGCGGCCGCGCTCACTAGGTAGGGCTTCGTCCCCTCCACCATAGTAAGGTCGGTGATAGGCGCGGTGTGGTAGAAGGAACGGGACTCCACGCTGCGGTATATGTTGTCTTCTATCAGAGAGGCGGGGGCTGAAGGGTTCAGCTTGCAGCATTCTTGGATTACTGTGGTCCCGTCTATTATGCGGCTCCTGTGAAAAAAAAGGCATAAAAGAAGTTAAAGAGTCATTTAATTTCTGATACAAGGTCATAGGCGCACGGGTCAATCTAAAAAGTTAAGCTGCACTTGCTAAGGCTGATCTGTGGATGGGTTTCCTTTTCCTCCATGCCTCGGAAAGCACGTTAAGTTGTGGTCCCGGCTGTCAATTGTAGATCTTTGGTAGTCGTTACAGGTCAGTGGCCTGAAAGTCTGATAACCAGTGTTACGCAGTACTAACAGGGTTGTGGATTCAGATAAGCAGTCACTCCATGTAAAATAAAGGCAATCAGCTGCATCCATGTAATCTTTTTTCATCTTTACAGCCCAGCATTCAGTACAAGTCTAATTCCAGATTTGATTTTCTCCTTCATATCAACGGATGTCCCTCAAAGGCATCCGTGGGTCACAAGTTAGTAGTTACATGTAGCCAAAAGCTTT
This sequence comes from Diarsia mendica, assembly GCA_949316265.1. Taxonomy (NCBI): domain Eukaryota; kingdom Metazoa; phylum Arthropoda; class Insecta; order Lepidoptera; family Noctuidae; genus Diarsia; species Diarsia mendica. Next base: position 12,630,673 of record OX438898.1, on the reverse strand, counting down.
AAATTCGTACAACCAGTCTTAACAAAATTATTCAGAAAATCCAACCGTATTTTCCAACGACCATACAGCCACTAGACGCCTAATACTTGATCTAGCGCACGAAACAAAGTCTGTCAACTCGCTGAGGTGCGGGGGAACGGGGTACCGCATTCTGATTGGCCCTTTCAAGGTCATTGCATTTCACTAGGGATGAGACAGGTTTAAATCAAACAAGAACGTATCGATATTTTTTAATTGTATTTAATAAAATATGTATTTACATACATAACTTGCATTTAAGTACCTTCTTTATTCTGAATATTATGATTGAATCATGTAAGTACATTCAAAAATCGCTTGGTTGCAATTGCCCATTTTTTTTTTAATCTGGATCGTGTGGGTATCTATAATTAATCACTAACAATATATTTTTTACTTAAATAGTTATAGGTTTTTTTGCTTTATCGATAACAGGGGTGGTCATGCGATTTGGAGCATCACTAATTATTTTTACTTAAAATCGAGGAAAAGAGATGGCAAAAAAAATACTCTCAAAAGAAAGAGATGCAATCATAAAAGACATCAACGCGCGCTCCAAGAAAGTGCACTGCATACAAGTATGACCAGTTTAAGATGAACTCCGAAAAATAATGTCAGAAAATTAATTTTATTTAGATTATGGAACCATTAACTTACCGATGAAATGTGATACCGTCTTTCAGGAAACTTGAAGTCCGGCTTTCTTTATCACACCAACGTACTGTACACGGGGCCATATTATGTTTATTTTCTCGAATTTTCAAAGGTGTAGTGCGGAAGTGTTTACGGCTCACAGGTGTGGTCGAAACTAATGCGAACTTTGTGAGTGACGACGGCTATAAGATTTATAGCCCTAATGTGTTGACAGACATTAGGGCTATAAATCCCTACTGCCGACAAATTGCTTTGCAGTTTGGCAGATGTGTATTTAAGTAAAAGTGTAAATTCTTATTAAATAAATAAAAAAATAAAAAATAAAAAACATTGGTCGCCTGTTATTAGGCGTCTAGTGGCTGTATGGTCGTTGGTATTTTCAAAGAATACTAAGGTAAAAACGTCTAGCCAAAATCAACTCACCTATACTTAATAGCGTTAGGCGTATTCCTCAGCGAATCATTATGCGCATGCAACAACACGTAGGAGTCCTCCGGTTGCTCCAAGTTCCAGTACCTCAGCCGAAGGTCGGAGCCGCCGGTCACCACGAACCGGTTACCCTCGCGTGAGCCGCAGTAGATTGAGCTTATGTAGTGGGAGGCCTGGGAGAATATATACATGTATGAGTAGATGTTTTTATGAATTATAAACGTTATCTATACTAATATTATAAAGAGGTAAAGTTTGTGTGTTTGTATATTTGTTAAATTGTAAGGGGTAATCTCGGGATCTACTGAACCGATTTTAAAATTTTTTTCACCAATAGAAAGCCACATTTAAAGCCACATGAATGACTCGTGGTAAATCCCCTGGACATGACAGCTTGAGTGTTGAACATCTCCGCCACGCAGGCTGTCATTTACCCAGGGTATTGGCCATGTTTTTCTCACTGTGTTTAAGTCATAAGTATCTTCCTCGGGACCTCATGAGAACAATAGTCATACCTATAGTTAAATGTAAAACTGCCGATATTTGTGATAAAAGTAATTATCGCCCTATCTCCCTGGCAACAATCGTAGCCAAAGTACTGGATAGTCTGCTTAACAGGCATTTAAGAAGCTCGCTGAACTTACATCACGCGCAATTTGGCTTCCAACCCGGCCTTTCTACTGAGAGTGCCATTCTCTGTATGAAGCACACGGTTAGGTATTACTTGGATCGCAGGACACCTGTTTACGCTTGCTTTTTGGATTTGTCCAGGGCCTTCGATCTAGTTTGTTATGAGGTCCTGTGGGAGAAACTTCGTAAACAAAATGTACCGACGGAACTAGTGGAGATATTTAAATTTTGGTATGACAATCAATTAAATGTCGTTCAATGGGCGGATTGCTTGTCTAGTGAATATAGACTGGAGTGCGGCGTGAGGCAGGGGGGAAGTTCCTCGCCCACTCTTTTTAATGTATATATGGACAGCCTGATTGGAGAGCTCAGCAGCATGCATGCGGGGTGTTATATTGATGGGGTTGCTGTCAATAATATAAGCTACGCCGATGATATGGTGCTGCTGAGCCCATCAATAGGGGCCCTTCGCAACCTTCTGAAAGTTTGTGAGAGGTATGCTGAGAGACATGGTCTGGTGTACAATGCGACCAAGAGCGAGTGTATGTTTTTCGGCCTGGGTGATAAAACACCTCATGAAACTCCACCCATTTGCTTAAACGGGTCTCCTCTCACTAGAGTGAAAAAATTTAAGTATTTAGGACATATTGTCACCGATGATTTGAAGGATAACGAGGACATTGAACGTGAACGCAGAGCGCTGGCTGTCCGGGGTAATATGTTGGTTCGCAGGTTTGCTCGTTGCTCAGCTAAGGTCAAGTTAGCATTATTCAAAGCTTATTGTCAATCTTTCTACACGAGCAGCTTGTGGGTTAACTATACTCAAAGGGCATACAGCGCTCTGCGGGTGCAATACAATAATGTCTTTAGAATGTTGTTGCGGTTGCCGCGGTTCTGTAGTGCATCCGCGATGTTTGCTGAAGCGCGTACTGATGACTTTTATGCAATAAGACGCAAACGTGTGTCGTCACTATTAGGCAGAGTACGCGGCAGCAGCAACGACATTCTGAAGATCATTTCTGATAAATATCAGTGTCCAATTCACTCGCTCTGGGTGAGAATCGTGGTTGGGACTGTAAAATAAATAAATAAATAATTGTGCTAATGTATTGTATTGGATTGTATTGTGTTGTGTGTTGTATTGTTGTAAATGTATATGGTAATTAATTAATTGTATTATAATTGTTTTTGTGATTGAAATTTTGTAACCTTACTAACATAGTATTTAAGTACCAATTGTTACTAACCATTATGGATCTCTGTAATCTGACATTGTAATTAAATTAAATTAAATTATTGCTGAGTGATTATTTATAAAAAACCGAAAAATAAAAAGGCTTTTACGTGGTAGTCCGTTTTGCAAAGTGAATCGGAGAAAAAGCCAAAGCAGCGGAGGGCGCGGGATGGTTTCGGGTTTAATTCGGTTCGCGTTCGTGCCCGCTTCGGGAGAAAGGGGCGTGGCCTTTTACATCTGATCTGAGAGGTAGGTACCCGCGCGGCTCAGTCGCGTGGTCGGCTCCTTACGCAGCGGACGTCCCCGAAATTGAATTTTTCGAAACGTAATTAGCACACTTTCGACTAATTATGCCCAACGAAGTGGGCACGGGTCAGCTAGTTTAAAAATAAACTAGTGTTGGTGTATGTGTATGACCAGTTGTATGAACATGAACGGGGAAAGGAGTACCTATGTAAGGATCGTAGCAGGTAGCGTTATGTAGTTTCTGCCTACCCTCATGGGAAAAGGGCGTGAGTTTATGCGTGTATGTTGAAAAGAAACTGCCTCGTTGGTCTAGTAGTCGCAAGCGTTACTGCTGAGCATGAGGTTCTGGGTTCGATTCCTAGGTCGGGTAGATAGAGTTAATGGGTTTTTCCATCAGAAAATCCATAAGGAAATTAACTATTATATCAACCTATTGCTAAGATTTTGTTGGTATCAGAAGGGTCTTAAAAATGATAGGTGAATATTGTAGAAATTATTGCTCAATTTTAATGAAGTCGCAATTACTGACTTGTATACGCTTGTGCGCAATCTAATTTGCACTTTTAAACACTGATTAGAGGGCTAGTTTGCCTATTACTTAATTTATTAAAAAAAACTCAAATCTGCACTCTACTTTGGGCTATCAAATTCAATGCAAAAAAATAATAAAACAAGTTGTATATTTGCCATTAAGTAGGAACAGTGAAAATTTGAAAAGCAAATACGATTTCCTAATATGGCGCCATACAAAAGTAGCTTTTTCAAATATTCCCATACTTACAGCAGGTGTATACTGCAGAGGTTGCACACAGTTAGTGCTGGGCCACAGTGCGTGCGTCCTCTGAGTAGACTCCAGGCTCCACGCGGCCGCGTCCCTCGCCCCGGCCGCCCATATACCGCCGCTGGCACCGCTGCCTACTATGCGACGAACTCTTTCCGCTGTACAGAAAGAGATCTATTTTTATGATGGCAGGATCAAAGGTAATAAGGTACTATTAAGAAAATTGGAAAGAAGGTTATTGTAATCACTATTTTGAACAGTTACACGAGTAAGACACTGCTGTTTATTACTGTTTCATTACTATTCAGAATTGACAACAAAATAGAATTTACACGTATTTGTGGAACAACAACAAGGTAAGGGTGATGGTAACCAGTACGTCTGGTTTCCCGGTGGAAGTTGAACGCTAATTTTGGATTATATTTATAAAAAACAAAACCAAAATCGGTTCATGCGATCGGGAGCTACGATGCCACAGAGAGACAGACACGTCAAACTTATTTTTGCGGTGAGGGTAAAAAACAGATTTTGTAATTTAGTCGATGAAAGGCAGTCACAACATTGCGGGAATACCCTGGATGAAGTTGGCACAAGAGTGTGGATCTTGTCACAAGCAAATAGATACTTATTCTCAGCAGTGGATGAAGATGATGAGTCATAATATTGATATACAGGTGTATGGGATGGACACCGGTCCCAACACAGTTAGAAAAGGCTAGGCAGATGATAAATAACTCACAGTTGACGTGCCTACTGCCAGGTAGCCGCACGGGTCAGCGTACAGACATGTGTACACTCCTTGCTTTATATATATATTACAATAACTCACAGTTGGGATGCCGCACTGACGTGATGGGCAGATGGAACCTGAGGTCCCACACGCAGATGGCGCCACTGGACGTGCCTACTGCCAGGTAGCCGCACGGGTCAGCGTACAGACATGTGTACACTCCTTGCTTTATATATATATTACAATAACTCACAGTTAGGATGCCGCACTAACGTGATGGGCAGATGGAACCTGAGGTCCCACACGCAGATGGCGCCACTGGACGTGCCTACTGCCAGGTAGCCGCACGGGTCAGCGTACAGACATGTGTACACTCCTTGCTTTATATATATATTACAATAACTCACAGTTAGGATGCCGCACTGACGTGATGGGCAGATGGAACCTGAGGTCCCACACGCAGATGGCGCCACTGGACGTGCCTACTGCCAGGTAGCCGCACGGGTCAGCGTACAGACATGTGTACACTCCTTGCTTTATATATATATTACAATAACTCACAGTTGGGATGCCGCACTGACGTGATGGGCAGATGGAACCTGAGGTCCCACACGCAGATGGCGCCACTGGACGTGCCTACTGCCAGGTAGCCGCACGGGTCAGCGTACAGACATGTGTACACTCCTTGCTTTATATATATATTACAATAACTCACAGTTAGGATGCCGCACTGACGTGATGGGCAGATGGAACCTGAGGTCCCACACGCAGATGGCGCCACTGGACGTGCCTACTGCCAGGTAGCCGCACGGGTCAGCGTACAGACATGTGTACACTCCTTGCTTTATATATATATTACAATAACTCACAGTTGGGATGCCGCACTGACGTGATGGGCAGATGGAACCTGAGGTCCCACACGCAGATGGCGCCACTGGACGTGCCTACTGCCAGGTAGCCGCACGGGTCAGCGTACAGACATGTGTACACTCCTTGCTTTATATATATATTACAATAACTCACAGTTGGGATGCCGCACTGACGTGATGGGCAGATGGAACCTGAGGTCCCACACGCAGATGGCGCCACTGGACGTGCCTACTGCCAGGTAGCCGCACGGGTCAGCGTACAGACATGTGTACACTCCTTGCTTTATATATATATTACAATAACTCACAGTTAGGATGCCGCACTGACGTGATGGGCAGATGGAACCTGAGGTCCCACACGCAGATGGCGCCACTGGACGTGCCTACTGCCAGGTAGCCGCACGGGTCAGCGTACAGACATGTGTACACTCCTTGCTTTAAGTCGCCTTGGAGCTTCCATGCGTTTCCTGTATAAAAGAAAGACATGATTGCCAGTATCTAAAAATAAATGCATAAGGTGCAGACAAAAATGGCATTTCCTGTTTTTACTATCTTGACTACGAAAAACTTTGGCTGATTGCGTGTTTCTACGTACAGTTCGCGTTATTATAAGGATAAGTTATGGAGTCAGGCGTTTCTTAGTGGAAATTCATGGCATTTAATTGTAAAATATGTATGTAGTGTTAATTCCGCAGATCGTGCATCAAATCCAAAATTATTTTTTTGTGAAATTAACAATAATAGGGTAGTCGACCGACTAAAAAAAATATGATTCTGTTTAGTCCGTCAGTCAGATTATTGAAAAATATTGGATACGTGTTTTTTGTTTTATCAAATTAATAAAAATTGACGAAAATAAAGCTTGTCAAAGACCGTGGAGAGGGGGCGTTTGACGTCATAGTTAGGTAAAATTGGACCAAGCTGTGACGTTTCACGACTTTTCGAAGCACTGTATCGTCTTCATTTTTTGTTTACGTGAATAAAGAAAAAATACGTGTTCAATATTTTTTGGAAATCTATCTGACGGACTAATTAGTTTTTTTTTGTCGACTACCCTATTATAAAATAAAAATAAATAAAATCCATTTATTTCAGGTTCCCCCATATTAAAATAACACGTTAAAAGACATGATATAAATAAATACAAATCCATTGAAAAGTTATTTCTGAGTTAAGACTGGCCTGTTGGTCTAGTGGTTAGTGACCCTAACTGCTATGCCGGAGGTCGTGGGTTCGATTCCCACCCAGGACAAATGTTTGTGTGATGAGCACGATCATTTGTTCTGTGTCTGGGTGTAATTTATCTATAATATGTATGTATTTAGAAATATATAAGTATGTTTATCAGTTGTCTAGTACCCATAACACAAGCTCTGCTTAGCTTGGGACTAGATGGCGTTGTGTGATAGTTGTGGAATATTATATTATATTTATTTATTTGAAAATTAAAATAAAAACAATCGTGAAAATAAATATGTGTAGTATGTGTAATGTTCATTCTTTACGAGCAAATAAGACACTGAACTCGTAATAAATAAACCGTCTCTTTCAACCATTTTGTTGATGTCTACAAAAAATATGTGGAAAAGCTGTATTTAAGGGTTTCCATAATTGTTCCTAAAGGAAAAATTTTCAGGTATAGGCTTAGCAAAAACTAAGTTTATCTATATAAATAAAAAGAGAGGTCCTGACTGACTGACTGACTCATTAACGCCCAGCCCAAACCCTTGGACCTAGAAAGCTGAAATTTTGTACAGAGGTTCCCTTTTTATTGTAGACAAGGAATAAGGAAGGATTTTTCAAAATTCAACCCCTAAGGGTGTTAAATAGGGGATGAAAGTTTGTATGGAAAATCGACATTTTCACGCGGGCGAAGCCGCTGGCAAAAGCTAGTAAGTATATATTTACCTGGTGCCCTCAAGTCCCAGCCCACGATAGAAGCCAGTAGCGTTGCGTACGATATGACGGCGCCATGTGAAGGTGCTGCGACACACACCGCGTCGTCACCGTCGCCCTCTAGCTGACGACCTTGGGATAGGTTCATACGGGACGATGTGCCGTCGACCCTGAGGAGAATGGCAAATATACAATAATTAGACGTTTTTTGTCAGATCTGGAAAAAGCCAGAAATTTATAGAATAGTTATTAGTTATTCATAGGTCGCTGGTTCAAATCCGGCTCGAAGGACCGTTAAATGTAAAGTGCCTACTGCGGGACCTAAGTAATATACAGACTGTTAGGGGCATCTACGCTTCTTGGTTATTTAAAAAAAAACTTATTTCATATATAACTGTAACATGGTGATTTTTTAACAACCGACGAAAAATTTTAGGGGCATAAAACAATATGCTGTAAAGTATAAAAGTAGAGGAAGACCAAAAACACGCTGGATGGACTGTGTGAAGATGATGGCAAAAATGGAGGTGTCTGATGAGGGGACGAGTAATGTAGAAGTATGAAAAAAGCAGACATGCTGCGCCGATCTCAAACAAATTAGGATACGGGCACGAAAATGAAGATGCTGAAATCATAGTGACGGCTTGTATGTTTATGTAATCCGTAAAGATTTTATCAAATTCCAAGGTTTTCAAGCTGAACTAAACTTGATTACTATGGACATACATACCTTAATACAAACACGGATTCTTGTGTGGCCGCTACAAGAGACTGTCCCCCTTCACACGCAGCTATTGATAGCACCGGACCAGCATTTCTGTTATACATTGACTTTGATCTGTAAACATAAAGAGCATACCAACATTTATGATTGAATCACTCGAACCCAGGATCTCATGCCGTATTGGTATGAGATACGTATTGAAAATTATTGGGACAATCCCGCCACACTATTCCCAAACCACTGTAACTCTTGTTAGCCAGTATCAACAATGGCGGCCACAAGAAAACCGCCGAGACAATGATACCCGGCGTAAACGATTTAACTGGCTTTGATCCTGCAACGAAATTATGATTATTTATTATGTAATTAAATATGAGTATTGAAGATATTAGTTACCTATTAATATGCGCCTGTGTGTGTAACCTCGCCGCATCCCATAGCCTTACGGTACCGTCATCTGAACACGAGCCGAACAGAGAGCGGTGAGCCGGGAGAGTTACCAACTGATTCACGCGGGCTCTGCAAACAACATATTAACAGAAAATTATATGTAGAAAAGAATCATCAACAGGATATTACAATTTTTTAAGAAATTGTAATATCCTGTTGATGATTCTTTTAGTAGTAAATTTTTTTCTATCTATACATAATAATATGTATAAATAAAAAAAAACGTGTGGCACTCGGAGACTGCCGCGGTAAAGCTGCATAGCATTTTTTATCAACTTATGCAATTATAATTATTTATTTATTTTATATAAATCAAAAGTAACCTTCATAGACTAAGCTAGTAAGAAACTCTATGACCGAAAATTTAAAAGAAAAAGTATTGACAGCCTGACGGTAAGTGTCCATTGAAAAATATGAAAATTATTTATTTTATTTTAGATACTAGACCGATTCGCAGAATAGTAATGCAAAAACCAATAAAACGTATGATAGATGCGTAATAATAATAAAATGAATGTTTACAGAGTACTCACTCATTTTCTTTCAATATTTTTTCGTGACTTTCTTCATTAACCTTTTTAGCGCCACAGTCACGTATAGACGACAAGCCGAACAAGCAAAAAAGTGCCCTAAGTCTGTCGACTTAAGGTACTTTTTGGCCTGTCGTCTTACTCGACCGTGGCGGTCAATGGGTTAATAAATGCACTTTGTTTATTCATATTTAAAACACTTTTTACACAAATTATACGAGTAAGAATATTTTAGAAGGAGAAAGCAGAGAGACAAAACAGAAAACTTTACACTTTTACACGTTATAAATTATTTAATTTGACAACCTTGTTATTTTCCGTAACCTAGCAACCTAGGCTTAGGTTATTTTCGTTACGGAATTTCTGGATTCGGTCTCCACGCTCAAGGCCCGCGATAGAAGCTATGCAATAGCTTAAAAAGTCCTGACTTACTTGTGTTCATGTAAGTAGGCGAGCAGTTGGTTCCCGGGTCGCCAGCCGTGCGGTGGTAACACATCGTCATTGTTGTCTAACGGATCATCATGACTCCTACAAAAGCAAATTATAAATATTAATAACAGATTCCCATGAATTATGCTTGATTGAAATGGATCTGGACTGGTCACATTGCCGCCTGTCGGAAGAGCATAGGGTAAAATTACCAAGAAGCAAGAAATCATAACGCGGTAAGCCCAGAAGGAGATGGCGGGATGAACTGGACTCTTTCTCAAAGGATTGGCCTACAATCGCACTTAATCGCGAAAAGTGTAAGGAGAGAACGGAGGTCTTTGCCCTGCAGTGGGACAATATAAGCTAATTGTAGTAACAGAGTCACATTATTTTGCATTGCCGTATAATGTGTCATTTTTGACGTGAATTCTGAACATCTATTCGCAGTGAACTGTGAGCCCATGTCAAAAATGCGATGAAGGACCTTTTTCACCACCCACGATTAAGATCCTGTTAACTTACTTGGCAGCTAATTTCATATAAATTCAGTACCATTTTTGAATTTATTCCGCGAGTAGTCTATTCGGAAATCATAAAATGGGCCCTAAGACCATTTTGACTGCACTTTGCAAGCTTTATATCTCAAAACGTATAATAGATAGCGGGATGTAGTAGAACGTGGTAGGTTCTTAGTCTTACCTCAACGATTTCTGATATTTCTGCTGCATCCGTGACGTCAAATCTCTCAACTCAACACGACACGGAGCCATGCTGTCTGCAAACGACCAATTAGCGACATTAATGCATACCTTTTCAGAGTTCTATGTTGTATTATATAGTGTATCATCTATGGTTCTATGTAAATATTCAAAGTAGAAAAAAAACAATACGAAAAAGTGCACAGGTAGTTGAGTCATTGAATAAAAATTAGGACTATGACTCAGAAAAGATAAAATAATTAAAATATAATTCCCATATATCCAAAAACTAAGGCGATCAATCTGCTGAACACCCTGATTGCTCAGAGACTGAATGTCTATACATATAATAATTATGTGTAACAGTAAATCTATATAATATGTCTGCATGAAGTTTTTTAGTTAAATGTTATGTTGTAAGCATAATTATGTTATGTAAATAAATAATTAATTTCAAATGTAACGTATAAAAGATATCGAATTAATAAACATTGGTTTAAAAGTTGAAAATAGGCATTCCATTCGCATTACCGTACAATATAGAGTGTTAATTTTATCGAAATTTAAACATTTTATAATGGAGAGATAAAATTAAAAAAAAAGATGAATGAACGGATGTGATATGTCATAAATTCATAATATTGATGAATGGAGATGAAAAAACAAAAAAAAGGTGGACAAGTAATGGTGTAAAAAATGATATGGAAGAACAAGCAATAAATGATAGCATGACGGTTGAGAATGGTAGAACAAAAATGTGTTGCGCCCACCCCAAGCAACATGGGAAAGGGCAGGATGATGAATAATATGATGATGAACAAACATTAAATGGAGTAGTCGTAGACTGCCCGATTCACGCAATGACATAGACCCAAACTGTCCGATTATGTCCATTTATTTGTCATAATGTATGACTTGATACTTTTGTTATTGCAGCTTTTTACAATACGAAAGTTGGTTCGAAGTGGCGCAAGAGAAACTTCTGAAGGCTTACCACGACGTCTTAAAACAGTTCTAACTTTTTCTTAATCCAATGTTGAAAAGAGATGGCGCTAGACACCCTGTATTTCTGTCACGTTTCCACATGGAATAAGATTAAGTTAGGACTGTTTTAAGACACCAGTACCAGTGTTTTAGTAGGGCACCAGTACCTGGAAGGATTTCGGGGAAGCCTTTGCCTAGCAGAAAAGGATATAAACACGTCTTATTATGCGAATCGGGCATTCTACGTCTTGATCGAGTATATACATACATTGCACATAGCTAGCGCTATGTCCTAGTTGCGAGTGATGCGGCGGTACGGACATCACTTGCGACACTACGCCGCTTCCCGTCACCACGTGAGATTGTGACACGCCCTCTGAAGTTAAACATGGTTATTACTCCACACCAATGCCATGGGGCTTGCCCAGCAGTGGGATACAGCAGGTTATCAGTAATTCAGTACCTGCTCCAAACCGGAATTTGAGAGTACACGGACAATTTTAATAATGGTTAGTTTTCAATGACTGGTCAAGTTTTCAGAGATGGTTCAGTATCGATTATTTATACTTACTAATATTATATAGCTGAAAAGTTTGTTTGGTTGAACGCGTTAATCTCAGGAGCTACCCGTTGGAATTGAAAAAATATGTTTGTGTTGCATAGTCCATTAATCGAGGAAGGTTTTAGGCTATATTTCACGTGGAAAATATGGCGGGCAGAAGCTAGTTTTCGATAATTATAATGAAAAAAAAAAAAACAATTTATTTGATAGCTGTTTTTTACAAGATTAATTCCTGTCCATTACTAAAGAGCGAACATGTGTATATTACAACAGTACAATTGAGTTCAATAACCTAGATAGGTAGTAGTTAGTACACAAATAAAGGCGGTGTACGCGCGCACACAAGTGCAAGAGACATTTCCAAATGAATGCTATTATTTTATTTCATTAAATTCGACAATAACATTTAAAATGTACCTTTGCTTTGATATCTAGATCTTAATTTCACATTTTGGCCCGTCATTGAAAACTAACGCTGTATATTAGATTATATAATTTAAAGTTTATAATTTATAAGTATTCGCGTTCAGTAAAAGTTTAATAAGTGTAAATAAGGTAAAATAAAAAGGCAGTTTAGTAGAAAAAACCATGTCGCCTCCACCTTGAAGTAGAAAATGGCATTATATATATTTCAATGTAGATTTTGAAATGAAATAAATTATGAAATATAAACACTGAATAAATGATGGTGTTAAAATATTTATACATTATACAGACTTATTCTCTCCTCTTTGGTCTAGTGGTTGTAATTGCGACAACTGAGCATGAGGTCCCAGGTTCGGCTCCCGGGTGGGGCCAATTGTTATTGGTTTTGTCCATTAGGAATTTCTCAATAGCAGCCAGAAGTCAAGATTTGTGCCCGGTTGATGCCTCCTATTAAATCGGTTTTTTTCGAAGGGTGGGAAATCATCAAATAACTCCTCTCGCTCTAGGCGAAGCGGAAGGGAGTGTCAGACTTCTACTGACTAAAAACCACCCATGTTCGTTCTTAGCCCTTTGTGTCCGGGGCCGCAGTATCTCTTTCGAACAACCCGCAGCCACGATTACATTGGGTCTTAAAAATAACTGGCGATATAATATACGTGTACTATTAGGTACAACTCTGCCAACCCCTTCTGGGGTTACAGGCGTGATGTTATGCTAGATTATTGAGTAAAATAAAATACCTCTTGCATGTTGTTCGTGTGACTGTCCAAACATGTGCTGCCATTCTGTGTTCATGTGAGTCTCGTGGGATACAGACGTTTTGTGGGTGCGTCTGTAAATATAACACCACATATAAGTGCGAGTCGGCCTCGTGCATGAAGAGTTCCGTACCATCGCAGTAGGGGATTCGCATTTTTTTTTTGTTTTTTTCTTTTTTAGCGGCAACAGAAATACACTTTAGTGACCCTAATAACCAGCCAAGCGCGAATCTGCCTGACACACACTATTGGTTCACCTTATATTAATCTGAAACTGAATGTAAATCTAAAAAATTAATAAAAATTCAATTGACTGTGTAGGTAACTACAAAACAAGTTTTTCTGATTGCGTATGAAACGAAACTTTTATAAATTTTTGTCTGTCTGCCGGTCTGTCTGTCTGATTATTACGGGTAATCCGAAATAGCTGGACGGATTTGACGAGACTTCTGCTGGCAAATAACTGATGTTATAAGGAGTAAATAACGAAGGCTTTTATATTTAAAAATAATAGATTTAGAGCATAAAAAACATTTCAGATTCGCATAGAGAAGTAATACTTTAATGAATTTACCTATTTTGTGCCGAAGCATATAATTTGTCGACATGTTGCATGGCGTCCGTTGCCCCGGTGTCCAGTTGTACGGCGCGAGATATACTAGTTTGTACCAGGTTCAGACGGCCGGGAGCCTCTGTTATATGCTGAAAATAACATAACATTACGCCTGTAATCCTGGTATGGTTAGGCAGAGGTGTACCCATTAGTACACCCACATTTCCCCAGTTATGTTTAAGTCCCATTATATAGGGGGGCGAGCCTATTGCCATCAACCGGGTACAAATCCGGACTTCGTGGCAACTACTTAAAAATTCACTTTGCACGACCCGGGAATCGAAACCAGTAGTTCATGCTCAGCAGTCGCACTTGTGACCACTAGGCCAAGATAACAACGTTAAAGTTAATCTCGGTTAACAAAAAAATATTCCCAATAAATACATAATTATGTCACTTACTTGAGGACAATACTAAAAAAACATACATATAGATTACAATAGTATAAATGTGAGCGTATCTCTTAGTGAAAAATAATAAAAAGTGTCACTAACCTGTGTAGATGATCCTTGTATTTTAATTAAATGTGCACTCATAGCTAATAACTGGTTTTCCACATGCTCCGTCATACCTGAAATATAATAAACAAGTAAAACAGTGTATCCCCGAAACGTAACATGGCAAGAGTCGTTAGTTGCGCAGAAGTAATTTTTTAGGTCTCTTTGTTTGTGGCGCGGGGTATGAGGTAGCGTCATCCGTGCGTGCATTCAAATGCATACGTTACGTTCGCTCTCGATTACACTTGCGGTGCACGAAACTTGTGTTGTTTTTGTTATTTCTTTTTGTTACGAATTTGAGTTGTCGTTGTGTTTTAAATTTAGTTTTTGTTATTGTTTTAAATTTAGTTTTTGTTGTTTTAAATTTTGTTTTACTTTTAAATGCATATTTTTATTTATAACACCTAATAAATGTCACAAAGTCTTCACCTTTCTTTAACTTCATTATTAAAAATAAATTATGTCAATAACCATAGAATAATGACAAGGAATAAAAGTGACCACTTTTTGTGGCACAAAGTGTACGATGTGCGAACTTTAAATTCGAATTTCGAAACCTTGCCAAGTTACGTGTCGGGAGCTATATTATTAAGTAAGTAGTCGCTCCATGTAAAATACCGTTATTCAGCCGACAATAATATAGTTGGGAAAAGGCTTGGCAGATGATGATAATGAAGTAGGAAATAGAACCTCTCTCTAGATTACATAGTTCAAGTGAATCACAATTCTATAATTACCATCCGATGCCAATCTTCTGAATAAGTTTCTGAGCTGTTGTCCCATTTCGGAGTATTGTGGCACTGTTCCTTGTTTTACCTGAAACAATAAATTATAGGTAACATTGAGTTAGTAACTTGTCAATTTTGCGTAGCTCGTTTTTTTTTTTTTTGCAAATTACGACTACTGGGAGTGTGGTGCGCGACGGTTTTTCTATTTATGTAACTTTAACTATAGCTAAGAAGCAAGATATGCCTGGTTAATATCTAAAAATAATTGAACCCTTCATGGAAGGCGGGACGCCGGGTTTTGTGGCCCAGAATGGTGAGTGCTATATCTAGCATTAGGGACCTGTCATACACGTAGTTTATTTAACTTATTTGGCTCACTGTAGACAAGCTCAATCCGGAGTGATTTACTATACGGACCTTGTAGAAACCAGAACAAATTTCCGTGCGTTCAAGCATTTTTGTCATACCTTAGGATTTTGCTTACAACATATGACCCAGTAATATTAATGACAATAATATCCGTGGTGCTAGGCAACTGGGCTTATCCCAGTTGTATACATCCCTGTGTGTCTATTGGCCTTGTTCTGTTCTGTCTCCTGCTGATATGGAGGGAAGTGGAAATTATGTTTTTTCCTACTCCTCCGCTATTCTTTTCGGGATCCAAGACAGTTAAATCATTTCTCTGGGACTTCGTCGAGCTTCATTGTCTCGGCGCTTGTCTTGTGGTCGCCACTGTTGATTCTGGCTAACAGGAGTTACAGTGGTTTGGGAATAGTGTGGCGGGCTTGTCCCAAAAGACAAGCTCAATCTAAAGATACGTTACCTTGACCCTAGTGTTTCTCCTCTCCCGCAACGTGTGCACCAGTCGGTCTACATCTCCATGACGTAGCACGGCGTCCAGCACTTTACGTGGTATCGGCTCAGCCAGGCTCTCTAGTAGCAGTTCTGCTCTTTCAACCTGGGTAGTACAGAAGGATAATATGATGTTTAAAATGTCTTCCTATCATCATCTGCAAGATTGGTTCAGTCTAACCAGATGAATTACCAGTATATACTGGTAATGCACTGGACTACCAGTATTGCAACTAGCTATTTCACCTCCTACATAAACTTATAACGTAAACAGCTCAGTCTGCTGCCATTTTAGGCCTTAGCGGCTGAACAAATTCTGATACAATTTCGTAGACAGATAGATCATTATTTGTGTTAGGACATCGGAGCTTTTGTTCCAGTAGTGCGTTGCAGTGAGATTACTTCCGACCTCATCAGTCTATAATTTGTTTTTTTTTAAGACTACAGAAGATATTTTACCTATACCGTTGTTACCTGTATAAGTTTGTGCTTGAGATGTGGCCACACTAAAGGCAATATCTTGCAGTTCACGTCGATAGGGTTCAGCAGACTCGACACGCAAGATATCAAGCCGCATACTTCGTGACGAATCTATAAATAGAAATAATGCAATTACTATTATATGGTACATATTACTATAATTCATGTTTCTGGTCACACACTCCCGGCTCGGCTGAATTCGGCATTGCAAAATCGAATAATTATGTTTGAGAGAAAGGTGTTTAAATTTTTTACATCGGATTTTTTTTTTAATCGAATGTGCCTTACAATCAACAAAAATAAAACTAGCATGCCTGAGAGAAATTTCTCGACTTATGTAAAGTTAAGCCAAGAAAAAAGACACATGCTACGCCGACCCCAATTAAATTGGCTTATGGGCAGGAGAATGTAAAAACACCAGCTGCTAAAGATACCAACGCTTTTTGGCATTAATTAGCCACCCCGACCCGTGGTACAACTGCGATGTCCAACTGGTTGTACTACGGGGAAGTAAATTTACCCATGGTTCAACTCTTTTTTCTGATATTTATGATTATGACCCGTGGTACAACTGTGGAATTATGTCCAACTGGTTGGACCACGGGGATAGGATGATCGTGTAAAACAAACATACATGCAATGCAACGCATGTTGTACTCCATGACGCGCGCTCGCTTCGCTCGCATATTACATAACACTATTGTCTTCTGTCCCCGAAGTGCCGGGCCTCCGCCGGCCTCCTTCGTCGGCCTACGGCCCGGTGCCCATGCCGCCCATAAAGGATACTGTCGCGAGACGGTCGTATTATAATTTTGGTTAAAAGAGGAGGTAGTAATTGCATTGCACTTCAGCATTAATAGATAACCTTTTCCTGTTTATTACCAGTAGTTGTTCCATAGATCATACATTCAATTCCCAGAAGTACAACTAGTTGGACCAAGGAAAGAACAACTCACTGTAATTGAACCATTGGTAAAGATATTTCCCCATAGAACAACCAGTTGAACCATGGGTAAATTTACTTCTCCGTAGTACAACCAGTTGGACATCGCAGTTGTACCACGGGTCGGTCACTTTAATTAGTAACCCCAAACACAAATGGGGTACTCAATGAATAAAGACGTGATCTAGCAAACCCATAATGTAATTGTTAACTTACCCATAAGTTAGGATGCGCTAGAAACACAGCGCTCTCCGCTACAAGGTCACATAGTGCTTGTTTGGGCAATAGGCCTAGCTCAGCTAAGTTGGTGGTAGCTCTGAGAGCCTTCGCTATTATCCACTCCGATTGATCTGTCAGGCCCTGAAAATATGATCAAGTTTTATAAGAAGAAATTTATTCTATCTTGCCCTGTGGAGTGTGGACTTGTAGATGGCAAAACCAGAAAGATTTATCAAAATTTTCGGCTTCAGATATGTATTTATACTCTCTACGGAAATTATAAATATATTAATAACATAACAAGCATTATCTGATCCCTCTGAGGAGGTAGGGCAAGAGAGTTCAGGTAATTAAGAGTACGGACTGGACTTACCACTGTAATTATGTAATAAAACATTTTTTGATTGATTTGCTTTAAACCACTGACGTGTCTGTAAGACCTGGTTTTATTGAAAGTATTATAAAAATATAACTTCCCGATTTAAATCGGATTCTGTTATTAATTTCAAGATTAAGTTAAATTTAAGCAGACGCTGTGGAAGGAGGCTATTTCAGAATTGTTTAGTTTAAACCTACCTGTTGTAGTAAAGGGACAAGTATAGGCGCGGCATGGTGTCCTACATAAGCTGCTACCCCGACCACTCGTTCAAAGAAACACCCGCGTAAAGCAGCCTCCTCCTTGTCGTTCAGAAATGTTACCATGTGGGATAGGATCACGTCGTTTGCTGTAATATGGATTATAGTTTCAAATAGGCCGGTCAAATAGGCCGGGTTCACATCTGGCGAGGTGCTGGAATTGTCGAGGCCAAACAAATATCAACGTTGCCTTTCATGAAATAAAGTTAGATGTTGAGCAAAAGATGACTGCAGTGTTTATGCCAGAAAGCTAAGGAGAGGCCTAGGGCTATAGGGAGTTTATTCCTAAGCGAAGCAAGGAATTCAAGCTCCTACATAAAGGTAATAAAAACCAAGTTGTTCTTGAAAAAGACGCAGTTAATTTTTTTTTATTTGAAGGCAGACAACGTTGATAGTAGTTTAGCAGTCACGCGCCTTGCCACTCGGACAGATGTGTCGGCCTAAGATGTTTCTACTACACGTCACAGCTTTTTTTCTATCGCATTGCCACGAACTATGTGATAGTAGCTCAGAGTATTAGCCAATTAGCAAATACATAGGTAAAGGGAGTGACCATACTTAAAGACTCGAAATTGACTTGAGCGGAGTGCAAAAACAATGAAAATATTCTCGCCCAGTGCCGAACTAGATGCGATGAATATCAATTCCATTTGAAAATCATCGTACTAAGGCCTTAGCTCAAATATATTCCGCGTCAATAAATGCGGTTACTCACTTACTAATACGAGATATATCCACTGATCACGAGACTTTACACAAAAAGCTACATTCGGAAATGGGTTAGCCTAAGCTCAGATGAGGATGATAATGAATACCAAACTTTATAAGTCTTACCGGTTTCTGTAATTTTGAAAAAAAAAAACAATACCAGATATAATATTCTCGTATTAATCTATATATATAAAAGAAAGTCGTTTTAGTTACACCATTTATAACTCAAGAACGGCTGGACGGATTTAGATGAAAATTGGTAGGGAGGTAGCTAAGAACCAGGAGAAGGACATAGGATACTTAAAAAAAAAAAAAAAAAAAAAAAAAAAAGGCAATAGGTAGTAGGTAGGTAGGGTAGGTAGGGTAGGTAGGGTAGGTAGGGTAGGTAGGGTAGGTAGGGTAGGTAGGGTAGGTAGGGTAGGTAGGGTAGGTAGGGTAGGTAGGGTAGGTAGGGTAGTAGGTAGGAATAATCTATATTATGTGACGCAGACGAAGTTGCGCGGGTCAGCTAGTATAAAATATATACATAAATATATAATATTACTCGTATTAAGTTTTTAATTAATACAATACGAAATAATTTGTTGAGTAAAGGCAAACGCACACTTATCAGAGTCGTGGGCAGCAAATCGAATTTTAGAATAACTAATAATATGAAAACCTATGAAACCTCGGATACTTATCCGCACTGAATCGGACAACAACGTTATAGGTATTGTACTTATAATAGAACATTTTGTTCGGCCCAGTTGATTTTTTCAGCGCGGACTAATGTGAGTTTACCTTAAAAGTGCTTGTCTATGACGATGTTAACAGTCACTTAGTCAACGATCAACCATTATTTTTTGTATCTCTTTGATCGACACGGATTTACAAGTTTAAAGAATATGTACAGCCACTACATCAAGACACCCGAAAATATCAAGTTTTCCCAATCAACCTTGAATCTAATGCTTTAACAATAAAGTTGAAAATCTATTAAATAAATTTGACAGATTGTAGTAGCTAAATGTGCTGGCGTCTATACATTTCTTGACCAAGAAAATCAGGCTATCCTCGATCCTCGTCGACGGTAAAACATGCCCCTTAGGAGAAAATCAGAAAAAATACAAGACTTACCCTTCTGTTTCCCGAAGAATATACAAAGCTTTGTGATGCCATTCTCCACCAGCGCACGCTTCACTACCGCTTGCGAATCCGTCAGGAGATATGATACTGTTGACCGTACCTGATTGAGAGAAAGAATTGAAAGATGCTGCATAATAGGGTTTTCCACCAAAAAATCTAATTAGTTTAATAAAATAATTAATTAATAATTAATTAATAATAATTATTTCTAATTAATTTAATTAGTACAGATAGATTTCCATATTCATTCATTTTTTTTTTCCATATGTGTAGGTACGCCTCCTGGCATAACATAGCGCTCTGTTAATCAAACATTAAGATCTGTACTTTTTCACCTATGTTAACAAATAAAAGATGATTTGATTTGATATTTTTTCTTTTTTCACGTAAACAAAAAATGAAGACGATGACGACGATAGTGCTTCGAAAAGTCGTGTGACGTCACAGACGCAGTACGTTTTTTACCCAGAAAATTACGTCAGAAGTCCCCACTCTTAGATCTTACACGTTTCGACACGTTCGATACATCGTTTGACATTTGATAAAACAAAAAACACGTACACGACGGACTAATTAGATTTTTTGGCGAAATACCCTATTAACGATTACTGAACTTTCTTTACTCTAGTATATGATGGAAATTGGTGTAAAACAAAAATATGCAAACTGGAAGTGGCTTTCTTTGCGAGTCCTTTCTCTGCTACTCTGAGGACTGCTGTTCATGAGGTTCTGGGTTCAATTCCTAGGTTAAGCAAAGTGTTATTAAGTGTGTTAAGTGTTGTTTGTGTTTGTTTAGGTTAATTGTTAAGCTGTTTGTTGTTATTTGTTTATGTATGTGCTGCTCTTTTGTGTTGCTGCTGTCCATTAGCGAATAAATACATATTCTATTCTATTCTATTCTTATTGGGACTTTTCATAAGGAATTTCTCAGTAGTAGCCACGGAGTCGCCGGGATTTGTGCCTGGTAGCATTAGGCTCACCCCCTATTACACTTAACTGGCGAACTTGAAAAGCCACTAATTGATCCACCAAACCATGGATCTCTGCCAAACCCTTCGGCGATTACAGACGTGATGTTATGTTTAGTTCAGTACACATACCATTTCATGCAGCGCAGACAGTTCAGTCTCGTAGTTAATGTTAGCAGCTTCCTTCTCCACCATGTTCTGCGTCTGATCCAGGAATCTTACCGCCGTCTCCGCCAGTTTGGCTGTCAAACGAATATTACATTGAAAAAATGCAAAAACCCTAGTGTAACTACTAGGAAGGATTCTACTACTACTAGTTTTCCGAGGTACGAAAGGTTTTCGATATGTAATAAACTGTACTCATCAAACTAGGTACAGCTCTCGCCAAACTTTGTGGCCGCCCTGAGTATAGTCGCGAGTCCGAACTTGCACATGGTACAGTCGAGTAGGAATACGTAATCAACCATAAAATTTTCGTTTTCTAACATTTTTAATACTTATTATATTAAGGCCCTGTCCCCAAGTTCTTGTGCGTCCCGCTAATAACTGATTTTGTGTTCTGCGCAATGCAAGAGCCTAGTTTCGGGACGGTCTCAAAGTTTGGCGCGAGCTGTCACTAAGTGCAAAAAAAAAAAGTGTTATTTAGTTTTTATTATTATTACTTCGTACTTCTACACACATTAGGTATATGGGCATCCATCTACGGTCCAACCTCGACAAAGGTTGCTTAACCTATCAATACTCACCAATATTATTAGCATAAGCGATCCTCACAGGCACACTGGGGTCAGTGGCCCGG
The DNA here is from genome assembly GCA_949316265.1 of Diarsia mendica. Taxonomy (NCBI): domain Eukaryota; kingdom Metazoa; phylum Arthropoda; class Insecta; order Lepidoptera; family Noctuidae; genus Diarsia; species Diarsia mendica. The sequence goes on along the minus strand of OX438898.1, from coordinate 12,609,051 downwards.
GGCGCTAACTCCGGCAGTATGTACTCGGGGAAGACGTTGCAGTCCGCGTTGGGTAGCGCGCGCACGAGCGCTACGGCGCGTGCGCACGTCGCTACTGCGCACGCGCGCACGCGGGATACAGCGTCGTGGGATAGGTGGATCTGGGGAGAGGACACAGTTTTTACCCGACTACGGCGAAGCCAAAAGGAAGGGTAATGATTTTGGCAGTCTATGTATGTATGTATGTTCCACCGTAGCGCCTAAACTACTGAACGGATTTTAATAAATGAGGTGTCAATAGATTTGTAAGAATAGCCTGGGTGTCATAGGCCATATAAATTTTATAAATTCTTTTTATGCCGGAATTTGAATGTCAAAAACTTTAGTTTTAGTCAAAATATACGTTTAGATTGCGGTCAAACAGTTCTCGCGGTCTAGTCTGTGTTATTTACTCGTATTATGTAAATAACAAACCAATATTTTATTCGTAGTCGGGTTTTAGATTTTTAAACTTGTTCAATACACAATAATATATTTGATATTACCTGTTGCCAGCGGCTACGCCCGCTACAACTCGATATCTATCCTACGGGAAAATAAAATCGGGATAAAAACTATCCTATGTGTTAATCCAGGTTATAAACTATCTGTGTACCAAATTTTATCCAAATCCGTTTAGCAGTTTTTGCGTGAAAGAGTAACAAACATCCAAACAAACTCTCACGTTTATAATAAGTATATCAGTAAGATATATTAGTAAGATATTATTACTCGAAATCTGGCTCTTATCGCACTACGATTAGGTTCAAAATGCAATGTATTTAACACGCGTGTGATTTTTTCATTTACCGCAACCATCATCATCATCGGCCAAGCCTTTTCTCAACTATGTTGTGATCAGCGTCCAGTCTAACCGGATGCAGCTGAATTCCAGTATTTTATGTGAACACTGATGCTTATCGGACCTCCACAACCCTCTTAGTACTGGGTAATATAATAACACTAGGTAAGGCTGGTTGTCGAGACCAGAGGTTTTAACCTTTTGAGCGCCAGTCACGTATAGACGACAAGCCGAGCAAGCAAAAAAGTGCCCTAAGCCTGTCGACTTAAGGTACTTTTTGGCTTGTCGTCTTACTTGACCGTGGCGGTCAATGGGAGAGGCCCGGAGGAAACTCGGTAAGTAATCGTTTATAACCCATTCATAGATCGACCTAGGCTGTTACGGCTTGACCTAAAGATCAAACCCAGCGGTTGTTACTAGCCACGAGCTCCCCCGTAAAAAATAAAGAAAAAAACTCACAATATAAGGCAAAATCCGATCCAAAATGGTCTCCGAGCTAGAATTCTCACACAAAAGCTGCAAAATCTCCAAGCTATACAGCTTCGAGGTGCAATGATGCAGCCCCCTAATACAGGATGTCACCAAAGACGTTATCAGTATCAACCCCTCACTATCAGGCCCCATCACCTTCCTCTCTGGGGCCTTATCATCATCATCATCAAAGTCTGTGGTATTCACATTTAAAACCTGAAAAAAATGAAAAATCGTTTATTCGTGGTTACATCCGTGTTACATAGTATAATTATTACTTCTGCCAAACAGTAAAACAGTTTGTTGGCAGATGTAGCTCGCTTACACAAATTAAAATTAACCTTATTACCTTAAACTTGTCTTTGAGTTTATCTATATTGTCTATGTGCTGATGGTCTGTTGTCTCTTCCACCAAGTCCTGGTAGTTTTTGGTGTCTGAAGGCTGGGTGAATATTTTGATTATATTGCGTATGTCCTGGTGTATGCGGAGTATTTTTTCGTCAGGCGGTAGAATGGGCTGGGCCGAGAATATTAACATGTATGATTGGAGGAAGGAGTAGAAGTATTCCGGGAATAATCTGGAACAAAGGTTTGTAGTTAACCTTTTCAGCGTCACAGTCACGTATAGACGACAAGCCGAACAAGCACAAAGTGCCTTAAGTCTGTCGACTTAAGGTACTTTTTGGCTTGTCGTCTTACTTTACTGTGGCGGTCAAAAGGTATGGTTTTAAGGTTTATATTGAATGGTAGAGACAACAATTCACTATTTGTGTTTAGAACGCCACTCGTAGGAATACCTAGAAGTTTTACGCAGCAATTCGGTTTATCAAAAGAAGTCCTATGAGTTGAATTAAATGAAAATAAGGTGAATTGTTTTACAAAACGTAGTTTTATTTAGATAGAGATCTTTTCCAGAACACACTATGACACTGATACAAAATCGACCATAGATACATAAAGACTAAAGATGTACTAAGTTATGCTCATTAAATTATGGTTCAATTTACTAATTTCAACACTATGCTTAAGATGAAGGATTTTGCGTAAACTCTGGATGATGAGTAGTTCGTATGTGTGTAAAAACAAACACACTTGCCAAGGCCAAAAGTCCCATGTTCCGCCCGCCATTAAGAATGTTTTGTACCATACAAGGGAACTTTCTAATTACGGAGACATAAAAGGTTAGAGGAACAACTTTTTCACACGTTTTTGATATACTTGGTAAGTTTTGATATACAGAATGCTGTTGCTGTTTTCAGCTTGTATGGTGCTGCAGATGCAGTCTCAGTATTTTTTATACGAACTATAACTTGTATCCGTTTATAGTAACAAGGATGTCAACAGCGTATAACACCAACAAATACACAATTTTTTACAAATATTTTATTATTTTTATTTTGTGAATGTGAGGACCATGTGGGTCTTTCTCTAATTTTAACTATTGTCTGGCAGTTTGAGTACTATAAGCGACCCACCCAAATGTCCTTTCTTTGGTATTGTTCGTCGTGACGTTGAGCTCCTTGAGTTATAAGTCGAGCTCCACGATAACTGACAAATGCTTGCACTGACTGGACGGGTCCACTCAAATCTGTGTGGTGCTTTATTCAAAAGCCCATCTCAGACACTAATCTGCATGATCTTCATGTATTTTATTATTATTTTCATATTGTGAATGTGAGGACCGTGTGGGTTTTTATTTAATTTTAACGATTGTTTGGCAGTTTGAGTACTTAAAGCGACCCACCCAAATGTCCTTTCTTTGGTATTGTTCATCGTGACGTTGAGCTCCTTGAGTTATAAGTCGAGCTCCACGATAATTGACAAATGCTTGCACTGACTGGACGGGTCCACTCAAATCTGTGTGGTGCTTTCTTCAAAAGACCATCTCAAACACTAATCTGCATAGTCTTCATGTGTGTATTATACCAAGATTATGTTTGTACCTTGAACATATTGTAAACCCAAACGATTTTAAAAGAGTGTCCATGAAGTTTCTTGCCATTCTTCTCATGAGACCAACGCTTTGGAATTGGCAACTACAGTACACTCACGAGTTATTATGCCTTGTGACTGGGACTGTAGCTTAGTTTATTTAGCTTCAGTAGTTTACTGCCGCACTCGGAGAGCTTCAGTGGTTGCTTGGGCCGTCGCTTGGTAAGGGTTTTTGGCAGTTTTGTCATACAAAACTATGTCAGGCCTTTGCTGGGTGGCGGCTTGAGCAATCGTTGGATATCTCTGAGTGCCGCAGTTAGTTTAATTCGACTATTCAAAAGTGCCTGTTACTGGCCTACTTGAAATAAATATTTTTGACTTTGACTTTGAAATAAAACATTCCACTCACTTGCCCCTAGCCTCATCCAGATACAACTCAGCAGTTCTCCGATCCCTTGGGTTCCGTTCAGTCATGGAGTGCAGTAAGGTCTTCAGCTGCGTCTCATCAGTAGTCAACGTCATGGTAGGGGGCCGGTCTTCGCCATTGCGGAAGGCTAGTAGACCTGGCAGGTCTAAAGCTGGTGTGCCGTCGTTCCAGAGTTCTAGGAGGGCACAGCTGGATGGAAAATTTAATAGTTTTAAATGGAAAAGTATTTTTAATGTTGGTCAAAGTACGGTCAGCATCAGAAGTAGCTGAACATTTCGGAATTTTAATTATTTTATGTACAGGACTCTAGCTATTATTTTTAATATTTCAGAAGATTATTCGTACACTCCAATAACATGTGGTAACGAGTAATATCTCGAATAACAGACGTGGTAAGTATCTGATTTTTTCAAATTATAATATGTGTATCAACGTTACAGAAACCACCAGGTGCGTAGTTTTCGAACAACATCCATATTGAAGCAAAAAGAATATTTTTGGACGAGTGGCAAAAGGCAGGTGAGGCCATTTTTTGCATGCCATGGGAAAAGGCATGAGTCATGAGAAAAAATGAAGATTCATTTAATTTTTTTTTTTTTTTTTTTTATTAAATGGACTGTCCCGCTCCAGAGCAAAGGCTTCCCCTCGTCTCTTTTCGCAGTATCTTGTCGCCAAAGAAACCCATAATCAAAATGAAATAAAAACTACTTTGCTACTTACCCAGCTGAAAATATGTCCATACTAGGAACAAGTTCACCAATTTTACAGGGTGATTCACTCAGCAACAGACCTCCCATTCTGTCATCGCCCTGGAACAGAGAAAATGCCGTTATATTTTTTGTTTTCGATAAAAAAAAATTGATATATCTTCGTTTGCCGATTCGGGCAAATTATGTTATGTTTCATTGACATAAAAGTTGGAATCAATTGATCCATACGCGGTCTCGAAACGCTTCAATTTTCCAAATACAAATATTTTATTGGAACCAAAACATATTACAAGTTGTACGATAATACTGCGTCAGTTTAGTAACTGTGTCGCAGTTATTAGCGCCCACATCAGGAGCGAAAGAAAACTGAGTTCCATAACAACATTTGGTTATACTTGTAGGTAAAAATTAAACTATACAACATGAGCAGCGTAATGTTTACAAGAGTGAGGGCTTACCGCCCCCGTCGGGGCTGCGGGTTGTTCGAAAGAGATACCGCGGCCTCGACACAAAGGGCTAAGAAGGAACATGGGTGGTTTTTAGTCAGTAGAAGTCGGACACTCCCTTCTGCTCTGCCCAGAGGAATCATTTGATGATTTCACCGAGCCCCCCCCCCCCCAAAGGGACTTACCGTAGGCCTATTATGCGGGTCAGGCGCCCTCACAAATCTCTCAGGCGCGACATAACACAGCCTCCTGCGAGAGGTATCGAAGAAGTAGCTGAAGTCTGCCGGGTTGTCGTCAGGCAGGAACGTAGGCTTGAACGACGCTATGTCTGTGAGCAGCACCCATAGCCAGGATGTTACCATTACGTTTTCTAACTGGAAGAAGATATTATTGAATTATTTGAGGGTTTTATGACATTTACTAAAATATAGGCAAAAAAATGAATGTATACTGTTGCGTTTCCAATTACTTGGCTCTCATATCGTCGGTTTCCAGTCTAAGCGGATACAACTGAATACCTTACCATTTTTACCCGACTACGGCAAAGCCAAAGGAGGGTTATGATTTTACATGGAGTGACTGACTGCCATGGTAAGACTGGTTGTCAACTTTTCCGGGTACTGAGTATTTAATGCCTGTCAAGATCCATAAAAGACCTAGAGTCTGGCCTAGACCAACGGTTTTACGATTTTGGCCTCAGAAAAGAAGTATGGAGAAAACTCGGTATGTAATGGGTGGTTACCCAACTGCGGACCACCCGAGGTAAATCTCATCGGACACCTTGTTTCTTGTCATGTCACCCTTCATACAGCCCATCCATCGTTTCTTTGGTCTTCGTCTACTCTATACTCTACACAGGACACAGGTCAATTTCAATATTGACGCCACAGTTAGTGCAGAAAAATGCACGAGAAATTCCTAGTCAGGGGCAACGCCTAAAAAAAAAAAAAAGATGTTTGAGCAAGAAAATTTACAAACACATACCTTAATATCACCATGACAAATACCAAGCTTATGCATGCGATGCAGTGCATACAGCACTTGGAATGTGATCCATTTCTTCTCAAGAGTAGTGAGGAATGGACGCGTGGACATGCGGTCGTAGACGCTGCACTTACAGTACTCCCGCATTAGGAGACCAGCTTTATCTGTAAGCTGGAAGGAGAAAGAAAATAATATATTATTATAATATGTTCTGTTTAGTATGTTTAATAAGACTCTAGGATCTTAGTAATCCTATTACAGCCGGAATGCAGATCCACAACAAAACAAAATCTCACAATTTTTAGATAACATTTAGTTTGCAGACCCACATTCATACCAGAAGTTAAAAGAATACAGTCATAATGTAACTCAGAAACAAAATACTCACAATAACCCTCTGGAAAGGCAAACAATTAAATGCAGAAGCCAGCTGCTCTTTGATCTTCAGAATCCTTTCCTTATGTTCAGCTAATGGCAGTGATGGATCATGGACTGCAAACACCTTCACCACTACCAGACCTTCACGGGATCTGGCTCGAGCCACCTTCAGGAAACGGGTAGAGCCAAGGCTGCAATAAAAGTATTTGGAATATGGATATTTTAAATATTACCCGGATATCTGAAATGTTTGATAATCAGACATTATTTTGCTAAAAAGTTGTGGTGAAGAGGGACAAAAAGTATGTGAATAAAAGAGTAGTGAATATAAATTTTGATGGATGGAGAGCGAGAACAAGGAAACAAAGGATGCCCGTCGGGGCCGCGGATGCCCGTCGGGGCCACGGATTTTGGTACTAGATGACGTGGCCTCGGCGCAAGGGCAAAGAAGGAACATGGGTTCGGTTTTAAGTCAGTAGCAGTCTGACACTCCCCTTCGCTCTGCCTAAGAGCGGGGGGTGGGGGTCATTTAATGATTTTCCACCCACAAAAAAAAAAAAAAGGAAACAAAGGATGGATTGTGTGGATGGATTATTCTATTCATATCTGTCACTGGCCAATCCTTAAGAAATGTACCAAATGTGTAGTTTGTGAAACAACAAGGTATTTAACTATGATCAAATATCACAGTCAAGACAAAGATGTAGGTAAAGATAAGATAATTAAGGCCTGTACTGACTCAGAGTTTTATTTTGATTTAAAGTGAATATGTTCGTGGATTATTTGAATTTTAAGTTTGTATTTGCTCATATTAAATTCGACGTGGACAAATTACAAGTATTTTATCAAAATACTTATCAATATTGACATAGGAAGTACCACAACTTATCAAATTGAATCATACCTCTGATCGAACGCCAGGTCTACATGGTCGCTCAGGTAATGTTCTACGGGATATATCTGCGACGGAGCTACACCCACAAGTTGATTCCCCATTGTGTAATGTTAAAATTTGCAAAATATTGCGTTCAACACATTTCCTTTTCCACAATTACTTATTTATTTTCCACCCCACAGGTTCTTTCAGTTGAAAATGTTAAGGAGCACTTATTAATTTTCTGCGTAGTTCCTCATAAGAATAACTACGATTTATCAACGAAATTAACCAGTGAGAAAGTGCACGAATGTATTCAAAACAAAGCAAAAATTGCAATTTTTGACAGATGCCTGCCAGTCGAAAAGTGATTTTTTGACGTAACGTTGATAGGTAAGTAGTTGTTCGTTCAGGAACTCCTATTGTGAATATGTGATACAGAAGCGTTGGTTTACTTTGAAAGAAAAAAGGAAAAAGGTAGTCGCTTGTGCACGTTTAATAAACTCTAATTCATGATTAATCTGACTATGATAGTTTTGAGTCATAATTGACTAGACTTTTAATATTTCAAAACTCCTTTGTCTGCTTTGATTTTCGTGTTTTTCTCAATCTGTCAAAAATCATAGAGTAAAATGACAACACAACTCATCAAATCTGCTGTCATTTCGGCTCTATGGTTTCTCTTTCCTTCAACAAACAAGCATTCCACCCATTTTCATTGAATTTGATATCGTTTGCTAATAATATTTCAAAGAAATGTCTTCTAAAAGTGAAAAAGATCGAGCCAAACAGATCCAGGACAGATGTCAGAACATATTGATGCAGATGTTGAAGGACGAGGACAATAAATATTGTGTTGATTGTGATGCTAAAGGTACGCGGATTTTTTCTTTTTTTGGTTGCAAATTTTTCTATGTATCTTCTTGAATGCAGTTGTAATGAGGTCATTTTATTCTTAAATAATTGTTTCTTCACAAGTTGTGTAAATTTCGAGAGTATTAATGAGGTCCTTGAACTCAATTTTTAACATCAAAATTATTCAAATGCGTCACGTTATCTTGTAATAGCTGTCTTTCTATCGCTTCGTATTTCTTTTTCTCACAGTTTCTGTGCTCTCACTTTGTTAGTAGGTATTTAATAACTAATAATGAACCGTAAATCACGAAGGCTGCATTTATTTGATAAACTGTTTAGTTCTTGGTTGGATGATATAAAGGAATGTTTCAAAATAGTCATGTATTCAGTGCTAACAGCTGCTGAAATTTATTACAAACATTATTAGCTCTCTCACTTCTCTTTTCATAAAGTTAAACCCTGGTAAAGTTAAGAAAATAACCCTTATCATTGTACCAATATTCATGTCATTCACACTATTTGCTAATACTTAGATTAATCAGGGAATTTCGTCACATTCAGAACTGCTTTTATATCAAAACAATATTCATTGAAAAACCCAAGTATATTGATATTTACCTCAGAAATCCAACCTCTTTATTTGGGAAAACCCTGAGCTGATTACTAAGATATGTTAGTCTATGACTGGCATTATTTTTAAAACACTAAGGGCCGGTTTCACCACTTGCTGATAAGTCCCTGATAGCCTATCCGGAACTTATCTGCCAGATAAACTACAACTTTTGATAGCATTATCTGTCAGATAACTGTCAGATAACTATCTGACACTTTATCCGTAACCGGTGAAAACCAATTATAATATTATGATGCAAAGACAATAACTAATACTTTAAAGTAAGACTCTAATGATGCTAAATAAACATCACAACTAATGATGTTATGAGATTGTTAAATGCTTTTTCCTTATAAAGGGTGGGCCAAAAATTTTTGCAAATAGAAACACTAGATTTTTTTGGGAAACGTTCGAGGGAGGGGCGCGCAGGTGGCGGGAAACTGTGCGCCACTTCATGCAATTTTAGTTACGATGGAGCGCTTCACGGGACAACAGCGTGCTTTTTGTGTAAAACAAATTTACAAAAACAATGATTCCTACGTTACTGTACGACTCCTGTTTAGAATTGATTACGGATTATGCCGTTTAAGTGAGTGTCAAAGTGTTAATTTGATCCAAGCTTGAGTCGAGAAGTTCGAGAAAACGTGATCGAAAATGAATATTAAACAAACAGGGCGGCCACGATAAAACAACAGCATGGGGTGCCATATCATCAAAGGGCATTGGTCCGTATTTCTTTGAAAATAATCAAGGAAATAATGTAATTGTGAATTCAGCGGAATACGTCAAGATGTTGCAAGACTTCTTGACGCCGCAGTTGCATGTATTTCAAGGGTACAACAGCAGGACTTGGATGCAACAAGATGGAGCAACATGCCATACGTCAAATGTGAGTTTACCGGTAGTTAAAGAAATGTTTCTGAACAAATTGATTTCTCGCAGGGGTGATATCCCATGGCCTCCGAGAAGCCTGGACCTTAAACCATGCGATTTTTTCTTGTGGGGATACCTGAAAAGTCGAGTGTACCTTAATAAACCGACGGCAATATCCCAATTAAAACAAAAAATCCACGAGGAAATAACCGCGATCCCCCGCAGCATGTGTCAGCGAGTTTTCCAAAATTTGCGTAGTCGATTGCAGAAGTGTTAACAACGAGGCAGCGCACATTTGGACGATGTTATTTTTAAATAATAAATTTCATTAAATGGTTATTACGTTAAATAAATTATCAACAAAATAACATTTGTAGTTTTATTTCTATTCATGTTTCAAAAGTGCAAAAATTTTTGGCCCACCCTGTACAACGGCATTTTTCTGTTTCTGTTGTTTTATTGTGTATGTAATTGTAGTCCAAGAGAGTCAAAGGTTAATTCCAATATAGGTTTTCAGGATATCCTGATTGTTACCATGTATTTAGTATATCATTCAAACCCCTTACATAGAAAATTTTAGTAATATGTATATACAAAAATCAGCTGTTTCCTACATAAGTGCAATATCTTTGCTGTGCACACACAGTGCATATTTATTTTGTGACAAACTGAATATGTGATAACCGTTTGTGCGTGTCCCTTCCTGTTAAATTATTCAATCAATAAATAATGTTTGGCGGATAAAGGTTGATAGAGCATGTAGATGACTTATTAGACACATGCAATGCCATCTCATCATACCTTCTTAGTAATCATTCATATCAATATTCTAAAATAGATCTATTAATGGATATGTTTACATAATATAATATGTATTTTAAACTATTGTATTTAAACAGATGTTTTGTTATGCCTCAGCTGATGAGCATATTGCATGATATAATCTTTCAATTGAAAATATGAATAATGCAGTCATTGGTCTTTAAGAGGTGCTTGAATCTAAATAATAACAGCTGCTCGGGTTGATATTCAGGCTAAGCCGTGCTAGCCTAGTTTGGTCCGTGTATGAGTGACCCATTAATGCCAATTAGTGTTTTTGCCTCTCGGAAATCAAGTAAAACCGTTGGTTGTCATTTGTAGATTTTTGGCTGGCGTCAATAGTCAGTGGCCCAAAATTCTGACAACTATTCTTATCAAGGATACCTATATCTATTTATATCATAAGGAATAATTGAGAATTTAGACAGCTTTTCCATAAAAAACTGTCAATTTTCTACACTTTTTGAAATTTTCATAACAAAAATATATTTTTTATGAATAAAAAATAATAAGGTAAACTGGCCTAATTATCGTCCAATTTCCTCTTATCACTATGACATGGCTTTTAATGGCAAATGTCCAACATTGATAGTTTTATCATAAACTCTGATAAGTTATCTAGAATATTTCAGCTGGTTTCATTGCATGATCAGCTGTTAAAACTAATTAACTCAAAATATCTGTTTATTGAGAGCATTCATTCACTTCCGCATTCCCCTTAAACTTGGGAAAAATGTGTAAAACAATGAAAAACAATGGTTGGTTTTTTGTCAATGTGTTTTGTTGTCCTGTTGGGAAACCAATAAATGCTTTTTCTTTCTTTCTTTCAAACCTGTTGTCTTGATCAGAATGTTGGACCACAAAAGGGATGAATAATACATAATTATGTGCATGTGCATATTATTAGCACAATCATATTCCACAAAACTTTAATAAGAGTAGCAGAAGACTAAAAAGACGATAAATTGACTGTGTAAAGGAATATATGACAAGAAAGGAGGTTTCTGTTGAGATGAAGCGTAATAGAGAAGTATGGATAAAGAAGACATACTGTACCAACTGACAGGGCAGAATGGAAGGAAAAAACGTGTTGCGCCGACCCCAAATGACATGGGATAAGGTCAGGATGATGATGATGACTGTGCTGACATCAAATTAATTGGGATGGGGCAGTTACTGGGTTGAGGAGGCCAGATAGGTAGTATTTTATAAGGTTTTCTTGTTTTGTGCTGCTGGACAAAGACCTGCCCTTTCTCCTCCTGATCTTGCAAATTTGTAGCCCTTTTCGCCCCTCAAACGGCTTAGATCGTCACACCTCCCGGTGTGTAATGCGTTTAAGTTTTGAATGACGATTGAGTGATAAAGTTTACTGGTAGGAAATGCTTTAAGTATTTAATAAAAAAATAAAATAAAAAAAATTAGTTTATTTGCACCTTCAAATCAGACATATCGTTTTACAATCCAAATGAGCCTGGTAAGTAAAGTTGTATCATTGTATGTACAGTATTTAAAGCAGTTGCTCTATTCAAAACAATGGTTTCTATTTGTTCATAAAAACTTTATGCACACGTAAAACCGAACAAATACAAAAGCGGACTCAAACTAGATACAGCTGAATGCCTAAGGCATTACCTTAGGCATTCAGCTGTATTGACTGTAAACTGATCACAATGAAATTGGAAAAATGACAATCCTTGAATTACACGCTATGTACCTATATGCCGATAGAACTTCCTAATGTACAGTCAACATTTAAACTGTAACCTTGCATTAATTAGATTATTGACAACAGGAAGCATGCAATTAATATTTTACCTTCTACAACAATAATGTTTGGTATGTCAATGCTGCATATTTGAAATATTTCGCGCACTATGTATGAGTGGGTGAAGCTAGCTCGATACCTATGCTATTTTAAGTGCCGAGGAAAATATATTATAATTGTTTATTTATTTATTTAAACTTCATGCACAAGAGTGGTACATAGGCGGACTTATGCCACAACAAGGCATCCATCAAGGCATTTATGTATTTCTAGAGTTTAGGGTTCTAAATGTGTGAAAATGAGTCGGTAATACGCCTCGTTGGTCTAGTGGCCGCAATCGCGACTATTTAGCATGAGGTCTTGGGTCCGGTTCCCGGGTCAGGCAAAGTGTAATTGGGTTCAGGAATTTGTCATTATTTTGTAGCAGGCACGGAGTCTGGATTTGTGCTCGGTTGATGGGAATAGGCTCGCCCCCGATTACTTGGGACTTAAACATATCTGGCGAAATGTGGGTGTACTTTTAGATACACCTCCGGCCTTTGACTAACCATTAGCGGATTGTAGTGTAGGTGTGATGTTATGTCCAGAATTCAGTCAGAAGGAAAACAAGCACCAGTCGGGCTGCGGGTTGTTCGAAAGAGATACCGCGGCCTCGGCACAAGGGCTAAGAAGGAACATGGGTGGCTTCTAGTCAGTAGAATTCTGACACTCCCTACCGCTCTCGCCAGCAGGGCTGTTGCGTATCTTTTAATGGCAGTGGCTAACATTCACCGCCTTATTCGCATGCCGTCTCACTTCATTAATATTCAAATGAAAGTGACGGCATGCGAGATAAACCAAGCTTAAGTTAAACAACTCTTAACTATTTTTATGAATAAGGCGGTAGTTGTCCATAGATTTACTGTAAATTGGTTATGGTTTGGTACATTTTTTTCTTAAAAACTGACCATTTGACAGTTATTTGATAGACACTGTATGTTATCCACTGTCATTAGAAGATACGCAATAGCCCTGCTGAGCGGGAGGAGTCATTTGATGATTTGTGACCTCCCAAAAAAATAAAGGAAAACAAGCAGGCACTGGACGTCTTAACGATCAAGATCATCTCATCATCTTCCATCCCTTGTCCTATGTTACTTGGGGTCAGCGCAACTCGCTTTTTTCTTCCATTCTCCTATGTTGACCGTTACGCAATAATTCCGTCCTTTGTAAGAACTATTTGACAAAAATAAATGCGGAACACGTATACTTAACATGTTGAAGCATCATTGCAAAATATCGCGCGACGTTGCTAGTCGATGAGCATACTGAATACGCTGATGCTGATATAGCCACTTATTTACTAGCTATATATGGTAAAAAAGTAGCGCAATGTTCCGCAGAGGTGGCTTTAAGCCCTCATCTTTGAAGATCTGCAGTCGTTTAGATCACAGGCTAGAAATATTTAGGCCGAGCACAGCACTGAGGCTGAGGCTACAGTAGGCAGCGATTTGCGATGCGACTGGAAGAGCGAAATTTTTTGAACTGAATTGAATTGATGTACGGTGTAGCCATATACGTGAGCATTCATTTACTTGTTTTAATCGCTCATGTGTAGCCTCAGCCTGATGCTTAAGGCGGGGTTGCAGTAATTTAAGGATTTTTGAACCTATAAAAATCGAACTAAATACGAGTTTTTTAATAAATAAAAATCATTACATAAAAATTGAACATACTCTCTAGTAAATCGTATAATAAAGATAGAAACGCGATTTAGAATGATCGGCTCGATACTTTTTTTTATCAAACATGACTCTAAATCACAATTTCAAACGTGTACTGCTAAGACATTTCATAATGAATTTATATAAAAGTTATATCAATAGATAGAACTTTTTATTTTGAAGTAAATGTTGAAAACACATTGTATAATTTCTTTATAGTTTTTCTCCAAGAAGCAAAAAACAGTCAAAATTTAGGCATTATATCGCTCGCGCGGCAGGGCGGGGGGCGAGGTCGTGCGTACATAAAAACAAAGTACTGCAACCTCGCCTTAAAAGTATTTTCTATGAAGTACCAAGAATCTTTAACTCCCAATCTTATGCAGTTGCCATTGCCAACCATACAGCTACGGGTGAAAAACTAATGAATCAAACGGCAATTCAATTCGATACTTTACTTGTAAATCTATTATTTTTTAAATTAAGTTTACCATACTGTATAAGCCAAACAGTTTTTGAACGCCATTCCTATATGGCAAAACATGTAGCTACTTTCACTTATCTATAAGACCTGTTTAGTGAATACATACACGTGCTTTACAAAATAAATATATCTTTATCTAATACGAAAAAAGTAATTAATTCTTAGAATATTAAATACATAATAGGTGTAGCTTCCTATCGTTAAACACTTTAACTCAACGTAACCAACTACCACTTTATCACATGAGTGTAGATATAGACCCGTCGGGGCTGCGGGTCGTTCGAAAGAGATACCGCGGCCTCGACACAAAGGGCTAATAAGGAACATGTGTGGTTTTTAGTCAGTAGAAGTCTGACAGTCCCTTCCACTCCATCCAGAGCGGGAGGAGTCATTTGATGATTTCCCATTTTTCCCATTATTCATCATCATTCTCCTCCTTTTCTCAATTTATTTGGGATCGGCGCACGTCTTCTATCTATATCTATCTTCTTCTATCTAATAAATAAAGAGAGAAGTCCTGACTGACTGACTCATCAACGCCCAGCTCAAACCCTTGGACCTAGAAAGCTGAAATTTTGCACAGACGTTCCCTTTAAAACGTAGACAAGGAATAAGGAAGGATTCTTCGAAATTCAACCCCTAAGGGAGTTAAATAAGGGATGATTTGTATGAAAAATCGTCATTTTTTATATTTTCCGACATCCACGCGGGCGAAGCCGCTGGCAAAAGCTAGTCTTCTATACTTCTCTATTAGGTACTCGTTATCTCAGCAGTCAACTCCTTTCTAGCCATATCATCATTCACACAGGCCATCCATTGATTCCATGGTCTTCTTCTACACTTATAGCCATCTACATTAGTACTCAACGATTTCCATATTCCTCCACATCACATGTCCATATCACGATAACCGATTTTCACACAAACTAGGAAAGCATAATTATAATTATTTTGTTTATTAAGTACAGATAAGTACAGGAAGAATGGAAGATATATTTTTGTGATAATATACCTGTTTCCTCATCTCTCCAGGTCCTCGCTGGGCGTCATGGAACCTGGGTATATTCCTGTGCATCAGGTGCGCCGGAATCCACCGTAACCTGGGGGTCCACATCTCTAAAGTGAAGAGTGTCAACCTGGACTCCTGGACACCAGAACAAGTTGTAAGTTTAATTTTGAGAAACTTTAAGAGGGAGACCGAAAAGGTTTACCCGTAAAAGATGTTAATTTCAACCCTAGAGTAGGTAAACGTTAACCCGTCTTAGTTGCGATAATGTACTCAATAACAATATTAGGCTTTGTAACTAATTACAAACAATGCTTTATTTGTAAACTCACTTAGAGAACAATGGAATAAATGATCATCACTAGTAAAATTGTGGAGTGCACGCCTTACCTAACAGATTAGTCCCAAGCAGGCTGACGACGTCGCCCCACGTACTTGTCTGGAACACTCAAACCTACTCGTATCTGCCTTAAAATGTCCGCCTTATCTTCCCTCTAAGTACCTTGAGTAAGTACTCGTTATACATATGCGGATAAAAGGGACATCCAGCATACAATCTTAGCTTCCAACAAACAAGTACAACTCTATAAGCCTGCCTCGCTGGTCTGGTGGTGACAAACATGACTGCTTGGTCTAATAGGTCTTTGGTTGTTACATCAGCAATTTCTCGTTGATAGCAATAAACTCGTCTCTTATTGTAGGAGCTTAAAGATAAGAAGAGAAGATTGGTCAAATGTGACTCTTCTATGTTGCTCAAGAACGATACGGACTGATATTCGAGTCAGCAACCTCAACATTACCTTAAACACCAATTTTACTGTTAACCCAAGCAATACCACGACCGGTCATTGACCAAGCTCACCTGTAAAGAATAGCAGTTACCCTGATATGATGTTATCGCATTAGTTACATTGTGACGTACTACATCGTGCGAAATTATTAAAGTACCCTTGATACCACCGATTGCGTGACTCCTAACAATAAAGTGCTTACGAAAACGACGTCAATGTACGAAGCACGTGGCGGGCCATTTACGTGAATTTTTTAAATGCTGGGGAGCTATTTTTAGTAAAGGGTTGCTTTCTCTGAAAGTGGCCCTCGGTTTTTAAAAGAAAAGTTTTCTTAAAGCTTTTGTTGCAGAGATTTTAAATAGAATCGTTCTTGTTTACGCAAATAGAACTCTCCTCGTGAAATCACTGATGTATTTGAAGGAGTTCGTGGCTTATTATATAAGAACAAATAATAGGATAATTCTATTATAGGTATAGTCAAATAAAAGCCCTCTTCCTCTCTCCTACTATTGCAGTGCCCGACAGGGTGCACAATGATCATAACTTTGTAAAACCAACCATCTAAGTAAACTTGTGGAAGCAATAAATATATTGAGTATTGAACAGCCTCTCGGGTCGATCTTTAGGTTAAGCCATGCTTGCGTAGGTTCTAAGATAGAAATTCGGAGACATGTGACATCTAACAATCCGCACTGGGTCCGCGTGGTAGATTATAGCCCATCCCTCTCCTAGAGAGGAGGCCTGAGTCCCTGCAGGCAGTGGGAACATTATAGGCTGATGATGATGCTTGCCTAAGTTGGTTCGTGGATGAGTTTTCTCCGTGCCTCGGAAAGCACGTTAAGCCGGTGGTTCCGAGTCTCATTTGTAGATCTTTGGCAGTCGTTACAGGTAGTCAGTGGCTTGTAAGTCTGACAATTAGTCTAACCAACGGGGTGTCGTATTACCCAGTAATACCCAGTCTAACTGGGTTGTAGAAGTCTGATAAGGAAAGGTTTTAGTGACGGAGCATAGACTACAGTGACTAGGCTAAGTACCCCCGTATTTAGTTAGAACCGTCAATGAAAGCAAAACTAAGAATTCTAACGTTTGATAGTTCTAACATTAGGAAATACTAAACTACAGAGAAAAAATCGTATCTTAAACAATGAAATTTACTCAAGTAATAGTAATGACTTGTTTATAAATACGGGTGTTTTGATACAGTAGCACCCAAAGCAAAGCAATTTAAAGTTTACCTTTTAAGGCTACATTACATACGTCTCGTGCGTACATGACATATTACTCGTGGGACTACTAATTACGCGCCACACATGCACACATTGTTCTGTCTTCAACTTTAAATGGAACTTATCACTCTGTGTCTAATTACTCTAACTACCGCAGTCAGAAATGTTTCATCATCATCATCAACAGCCTATTAATGTTCCCACTGCTGGGACACAGGCCTCCTCTCTTTTGAGAGGGAATGGGCTATTATAATCTACCACGCGGGCCCAGTGCGGAATAATTGGTAAATGTCACATGTCTTCGAATTTTTGGTTCTAAGACATGCCATGCGTCAGAAATGTTTAACCTTTTTAGCGCCACAGTCACGTATAGACGACAAGCCGAACAAGCAAAAAAGTGCCCTAAGTATGTCGACTTAAGGTACTTTTTAGGGTTCCGTACCTCAAAAGGAAAAAACGGAACCCTTATAGGATCACTTTGTTGTCCGTCTGTCTGTCTGTCTGTCTGTCAAGACCTTTTTTCTCAGGAACGCGTGGAGGTATCAAGCTGAAATTCATATCAAATACTCAAGTCTATGGTCTCTTGGAGCTGTGAAAAAATCAAACTTCTAAGTCAACGCGATGAAAAGATACTCCCGTTTATGCCGCAAATTTTCGACACTCGCAAGGGAATCAAAACCTACAGGGTACTTCCCGTGAACTCAGAATCTTGAAATTTGGTACGAAGCAACGTCTTATAGCATAGATAAAGGAATAATTACGAAAACCATAAATTTTTAGTTACATCAAGATACTCCCGTTTATGCCGCAAATTTTCGACACTCGCAAGGGAATCAAAACCTACAGGGTACTTCCCGTGAACTCAGAATCTTGAAATTTGGTACGAAGCAACGTCTTATAGCATAGATAAAGGAATAATTACGAAAACCATAAATTTTTAGTTACATCACCTAATATATATTTTTTTACGGAACCCCCGGTGCGCGAGTCCGACTCGCACTTGGCCGGTTTTTGGCTTGTCGTCTTACTTGACCGTGGCGGTCAATGGGTTAATGATTACCTACGTGAAGATTTGACATACAAAACATTTACTAAGTTACGGCTTAAGTAATCATTAAAGCACTCTGAGTGCGGCAGTAAGTAAGTGGTAGAGACGGTCTTCTCCTCAGTAGAACTTCTCCCTAAACTAAATGTGCTGTAACTAAATATATGGGTTTCGTTTGCACACCTACATTACATCGAATAAGAATGATGTTTAGCTGTACTTATTTGCATCGTAATATTTCTATTGTCAAACATGCCTTGTTTGACAATATATAATATGGGTGTACTATATACCCCACCTAACCCTTCGGTGCATACAGGTTATACAGGAGTGGTATTATGGCTTTATGCAGACGTTACAAAAGGTAGTTTATTGAGATGAAGACTATGGGTTGAAAAATATCTTTCAGTACCGCGTCAGCAAAGGATAGGATCATGAAAAAGTACCATTCCATGCTAATAGATGTGGTTCAGCTCACCTTAGAAGTATAGAAAAAAAAATATGCTTCATATTGGGTGCACCCCAAATGACCCCAATTAATTGGGATAAGGTGTATGCTAGATAAGCCATTCTTTTTATTCCTTTAATTTCCTAAAGAAAGGTAAAGGGTTATTGGGTTTTTCCGTCAAGAATTTCTCAGTACCAGCTGAGAAGGAGGTCTAGATTTGTGCCCGATTGATAACTGGCGAAATGTGTGTGTACTATTAGGTACACCTCTGCCTAATTCTTCAGGGATTACAGACATGATGATAAATAAAACGTATCAACACCTCACTTTACCTCAACCTCCCAAAATTGCAGGTTTCTCTCCAACAAATGGGCAACTCTCGTGCCCGGGCGGTGTACGAGGCGAACTTACCCGATTCCTTCCGAAGGCCGCAGAACGACTCGTCGCTCGAAGCCTTCATCAGAGCTAAGTATGAGCAGAAGAAGTACATTGCTAAGGAATGGGTGCCGCCTGCATTGCCTAAGGTTAACTGGTAAGTTCTAGAAACCATCCATTTTATAAATGCTGATACGAACTGGGTATGGGATACATTAAAACACTACCGATTAAACACCAAATATTTTTATTTAACACAACACTTAACAACAAAATGTCTCTAAAAAAAATGCCACTTTATGAAATTCTCAAAAAAAAAAAAGTATCATAGCATGCAGTCAGTTTACAAATAGAATGATGAACGGAAACTTAAGCAAGATAAGGAGTGGAATTCCCTGCCTGCGTCGGTGCTCCCAAAAGTCTCTAGTTAGTGGGCTTCTTCTGGGTTAGTTCGTTTCATCGTTAACCTCAGCTCTATCCTCAGGACAAAATTGAGGAAACGACTAGGCCCTTTTATAAAAAAAAAACTCCACACTTCTTCAATGAGGATGACGAAAATCAGACTATTTAAGGAGAATAACGGGGGTCATACTGATAAAGGACATCAGATTTCACAAAAAAAGTTAATGTTTTGCAATATTAACCATGTTGGCGTAATGTTACAGGGACAAAGAGATTGATGAAGAAATAGAGAGGCAGAAACGAAAAAAGAAATCCAACACTTCAGGCTTAGGACCTCTGCCAGCACCCACCGCAAGTGATAAGAAATATAATGTAAGTATATTTTCTTGTTTTGGTATTGGTTTATGAAAAGGGAGGCATATAGAGTAGATTTTTTTTCCTATACCTATAACTTAACCATACTATAAGTATACATACTAATAAAACAGCTTATGTTAGTAAATAGAACCTTAAACCTATATAAGTAACACTTCATTTGTGCACTATGCCACTGAGCGTTCATGTGACACTTGCCCGCGGAAGCGACGGAACACTCCATGCCCAGCCTCAGCGGGCAAAAATCGTCTTCAAGTCGAGCAGCAGTGGGTGGCTCAGGCTATGTATGGATGATGACTTATCTACATGGTCCTCATATAACTTGACCAATGTCTGAACTTTAAAATATGTCTGAGTTTGTTTCGCGCTGCTCTTCTTCTCAGAGTAGTCAGGTATAAAACACCTGAGTCATATAATTTAAATAAAAACGTATAAAAGTGTTAGTGAAAACCTATTTGCAAAAATAAACATCATTTATAATCATGAAACACCTTTCTGTCTGATAAGGGATACAAGAAACAATTACGATACATTTTCTTTTATTGTTTTTCCGTGCAAACTTCTTTGTGTTCGTATATTCGTCATTGAGTAATTGTTTTATTGCACAGTACATATTGTTTGAAATGCTTCAAACATACTCACGCCCTTTTCACATGAGGGTAGGCAGAAACCACAGAACGCCACCTGCTACCATCCTTACATACTCCTTTTGCCTCGTTCACATTCATAAATTAGGTCATACACGCCGGTTTCGAGTATTACACACCCGTCCTTTCTAAAGCACCTCACCAAAATGCTTCAATAACATGGTATAACTGTAAAGCATGTTGTGTAAATATTTATGTGATCCTTGTGGAGCTTTTCTCTCCACCTCATCACTCCAGATGGCGATAGATGAATGGTGCTTGTTTTAAGAGACAGTCTTACGCAATTAAATAAATTTACTTGACATACCAAAAGTCCTGAGTCTTTTTATTTAAGTGAGTTTAAATTTTCAACACGAAACCCATTTAATTTCAGAAATCGGACGTCATCCCCAGCATTCCGAAACCAAAATCGTCAGTGAGCCCAAAACTAGGTAGGTCTACCCCACCCACACAACCAGACCTCAGCAAGATATCCAACGGAGCCGCCGACCTGCTCGGCCTCGACACCAGCGCCAAACCGGACCCCAAACCAGCCAACGACGACATATTCTCCAGCTTCTTCTCCGCACCATCAGAAAAACCAGCAGAAACGAAACCCGAAGACCTGAAACCAGACCTCAAGACTGAAGAAGAAAACTTCTTCAAACAAGCCGCACCAACGGAGAAAGAAAAATCAAAGTTAACAAAGGACAGTATATTAGCTCTATACAGTCAAACCCCCTCAACTAATCTAGTGAATCAATTCAATCCCGTGCAACAGGTTGCGCAACCCGTGCAACCATCATACCCGTTTGGACCCAACGTGTTCCAACACCAACAAGCTTTCACCAGCATGGTGCAACAGCCCGTGCAACAAAACGGTATGCAGTTCAACCAATTCCCTATGCCTAATCCGTACCAGCAACCGTTCGCAGGTCAGGTACAGCAACAACAACCGTTGCAGAGTCAACCGTTTCAGAGTAATCAGTTCTTTAATCAGCCCCAACAGCCGTTGTCGCAACAGTTTAATAGTTTGAACTTAGGTCAGAGTTTCCCGAACGCGTTCGCGCAACCTAACGCGAACGTTGCTAGCAACTCGACGTGGCAGTAGGAGTGTGTTCGTTTAGACTTTTTTTTATTTACCGTGAATGTATTTTGTATGTAAAGAAGCTTATGAAGTCGTGTAGTGATGTTAGGTTAACAATAATAGTTAAATACTGCCAGAAAAAGCTCTGAAATCAAGAATAGAACCTTTTTTACAACTCTACGTTATTCTGATGCCATAGAAATAGTTTTGCCATAGTTAGTAACCTATTACCTCATGTCTTTCTAATTAACTCAATAAAATTTTAGTGCCTAATAAACTATTTAAGGGTGCTATGCTCTTAAAGCATACTTTTCTGGCAGTATTTTCTTCAGTTATACCTCCTGCCGAGGTTGAGGAGATGGTCAACGATTGAGCCGTATGTCTCAGACCCAGAGTGGTAACGAGACGTATAGCTCGTCAGATCGCACATGGTTGTTTTTTAGTCCAGTTTATATCCACAACCTGAAGAAGGTAGATAGACAATGGGGGATTTATTCATAAACTCTGATTTAAAGTTAAGAGAAACGTTAACGTTTATGAATGTACTCGATACGGGTGGAAAGGACACCGACGCTAAAACGGGTTAATCCTTAACCAGTTTATTTTATCGGTAATTGAACCCTACGCACCTTTTTTTTTTTTTGGTGGGGGGAAAATCATCGAATGCCCCCCCCCCCCCCCGCTCTTGGGCAGAGCGAAGGGGAGTGTCGGACTTCTACTGACTAAAAACCGAACCCATGTTCCTTCTTTGCCCTTGCGCCGAGGCCACGTCATCTAGTACAAAAATCCGCGGCCCCGACGGGAACCCTACGCACCTAACCTTCGTTTAATCGACGAATATGCGATAGAAAATTCATTGTCTTTATTGACACAGATTGAATTAATTTGAAATTTCTATCGCGTTGTCATCGTTTCCATGAAGGTTAGGTGTCTAGGTTAAAAAAGTGCTTTTTCCTACAAAAGTGTATTACCTATGCGGTTAAAATGTACGGAACAGCAGTTTTTTTTTTAAATTACCTATGCAAAATAGGGGATCGGACTGACTCAAAAAATATGATTCTGTTTAGTCCGTCAGTTAGATTATCGAAAAATATTGGATACGTATTTTTTGTTTTATCAAATCAATAAAAATTGACGAAGCTATAGCGCGTCAAAGATCATGGAGTGGGACTTGAAACGTCACTTGAAGGTACAAAACGTACTATCATATGACGTCACACGAGTTTTCGAAGCACTGTATCGTCTTCATTTTTTGTTTACGTGAAAAAAGAAAAAATATGTGGTCAATATTTTTTGAAAATGTATCTGACGGACTAATTAGTTTTTTTTTGTCCGATCCCCTATTGCGATGGGGTACTGAGTACGTGTTAACCGGTTTTCGCGACGTTGTACCTTTTTTACCTTCCACCCAGAACAGTCAAATGTTGAGCAATGGTTTGCAATTGCCAAAATCTTTAGCATTTTGTAGCCTATTCTATAAACTGAATACAAAAATCGATCTCAAATACGTCCTAACAGCACTACATGACTATAAAGCTGGGTACCTACATCTGCGCGAAGTTGATAACACGAGTAGATAAGTTAGTATGAGCAGTGGCTCGATCGGCTTTTTAAGCAGTTTGTTCCTATTTATAATGCTCAGATAACTTTTACTGCACGCCGAAGGCACGGTGATGTTGTTTAAGTAAATTATACCTTACGCGTTTGTGTTTATAGCTTAAAATGTATTTTTGTCAACACGAAGTGAAAATACAGCTCGGATTGCATGTTATGTCAAATCGAGATTCTTTACGAATTGTTATTTCATGTCAAATCGAGATTCTTTACGAATTGTTATTTAGAAATGTCATTATATGTTTTGTTTACGGTGGGAATTTGAAATGAATTGAATTTGAATAGAGTAAATAAACACATAACCCTCTTTTTCGGCACCGCCGCAGTCGGGTAAAAACAACCCTCACCGTGCCTAATGTGTGCAGTTCCCATAACTGTTTTAAAGCTTGGGCTTTGGAACAAGTGGACCGAACTGAAGTACTTACTAGTATTATTTACATAAATCCTAGTTTGTCATTATGAACCTTATGTACATGACGATAAAGATCAATCCACACATCAAGGTAAGGACCTAGTACGTGTATTTTAAGTTCAAACTCGTTGACGAGTCCAGTCACTCGGGTCCAGAATGATTGTGTGCAGTGATATTTAAGTCTCCGAACTTTCAGTTGTTTGAAAGCGATGGTATCCACTTGTTCTAAAGTTGTAGCATTCAATGCACACTTGTCGGTTGCAACTATATTGTTTAGGAAAGGTTAGGTTTCAAGCTGTGTTCATTATAAGTGTGTTACGGCTAAATCTTCAAAAACTAAATTAAACAGCCCTTTAGTGATGGGCCATAGTTAGTGCACAATGTAATCTAAAATACTAACTGTAATGTTGCCAGGTTTTTAGTCACACTAATCTGCATCTACAAGGTAATATGATGATAAGTGTCTCTTAGGGTATAGGCTACTCTTTTCTGGTGCCAATTTTCTTGTTCCTGTGCCAGTCTTATCCAGGTGTTTCCGTCGATTGTAACAATATCGACTGCCCATTGGACTTTCCATACAAAATCTCGTATCGGCTGACGCAATTGGCATGAAAAGTCACATTTTTTTCTATAGATTCCACATGAGTATCTAAATATGATTACAAATCAAAGCATTTTTGTTTTGACATGCATTTCAGTTTTTCTTAGTGTAACTGAAAACAGGCATAAATGTTCATTTCAATAAGTTGCAAGTATTTTAGGGTAAAGTTAATAAACGTTTTGATATTATTGAGCCAAAAAACGCCTGAAAACAGCTTGAAATAACCAACCAAGCTAAAACTTATAATTCGACCTGTGCAATTAAATGTAAATTGATGATATTTTTATTCTATTTTTTTTATTTTCATGGAATAATTTATATTATATATTATTGTGTAACCTAAAAACGTTTACACTTTGATTATTGATGATAATTTAGCACTTTATTAACACTATTTTAAATATTTATGCACAGATAATAATTTGTGTTTGTGTAACGATCTTAATTCGCAGTAATTTTAAGTAGATTTTTTATTTATTTTTTGCGATACGCAGACGTCCCGGATTCGTTCTATTCCGATAATTATAATGTTATAAAAAATATATTTGAAAAGCGTTGAAAAAAGTTTAAAAGATATTTTATTTTTATATTTGATTTAATCATAGAAATACAAAAGAATACACAATATTATACATATACAAAAATATATTGAAAACGGGATATTTACCATGTCAAACAACATGGTAAATATCCCGTTTTCAATATAAATAATAATGTTAGTGACCATGTCAGTTTAAAATCTTTTAGACAAAAATATATCATAAAATACAAGTTCGGGGCGTTTGTAACTCGAAAAATTGGTGCGTTCAACATTTAAGAATTTTTCGTTTATTTAAAGAAAGTTAAAAATGTTAAATAAAATCTGAATAACCGTTTTCTCTAAATTGTAAAGTTTCTATATTATAACTAAACTATTTACAATAGGGAGCCATTTCCATCTCATGCTTTTTAGGCATTTCTTGTGTTGCTAAGGTTTACAAGTATTACTTATTATTTTTTATTAAACTTGAATTTTAGTTGACAAGGAGTATGTTCCGTCAGAGAGTTAACTGTTAAGCATATTGATTCACTATGCTTATACAACTGACAAAAAGGGACTATTAACGTTAGTAGTCGAATTGCTTAACAATTATTTCCTGACATTACTACAGTACCCGGCTGTTAATATGGAGGGGAAGGCACATCGAAGCAAGCAAGTTCGGAATGATGTTCTGAATACTTGGTAATTGTTTGTGCGTCGATATCCCTTCCACCCTATAATATATAATCCATCAGATTTAGAGAAAAGTTCTGCCATGTATATGTGTATGACATTCGTTTTCTACATTTCTATTTGTGTGTGTTTTGTCATATAAACGACCGGGTACTGTATACAGGGAGGCACAGAATGGAAGTCTGTTACTCTCTGAATTAGTTCTGCAAATGCACGATAAACTTTTGTCTTAAAAGACTGATTTCTCGTGCATCGTTCCTTTAGAACAGGGTCATATCGTATTGCGGTAACATCAGTAATCATTTTGTCAATTTATTTATATTTTGATAGGATGAAGTTTTAGAACCCTTTGTTCCGTACATTGAACTGTTATACCTAACCTGGGTTTCCCTTAAAATGAGACAACAGGCATTTAAATGGGAAAAGCAAGCCATAGTTGATGCATTTTATGTGTGTACTTCAATTATTGAAATTTAAACCTTATTCCAATGAAAATAAATGTTACATGAGGCGCACACGCGATTTGCAACGAATTCTATCATGTGCTTTTTCTTTGGGCACGTTGTTCCCATTTTGAGTGAAATTTAGGCTCTTTACAGACCCATAATTTGTTATGAAAGGCAAATCCGTTTTGTTCGTCATCAGCATCACATTCCAATATCAGTTTCACGCTAATTTATTTGACGTGCATGTACTAGGGATGGGAAATTCACACTTTCATAACGTTGATGACGAATGCAGTACGTGATCAAGTTGGTTCAACAAATGAAAGTGTAATTCATTAGGTGGTCCGATTCGAACGTCACTAGTTACGAAATGTCGACAATATCTAATCTTCTTCTTCTTATCGTGTGGGCAGTAAGGTCTTACGACCCTACACACCCTAGTGTCAGAGTTTCTAAACCGCCGCAAGGGCCTCTGACATGGTTTGACGACCAATCTAATCAAATAAAAATAAAAATATCTAATCAAATGTGTATATTTAATGTGATGCTAACAGAGTAGTGAGTCAATAAAGGAAGTATCCTATTCTTGCTAACCTAAATAATACATGCACTTGGTATGAGTACTCCTTTTACTTACTACCTCTGTATTCTTAATCTATTCTGCGGAATGCGTGTACGAATTTTAAAGCTATAGGCCGGATCGCGTGGTATGGTAGAAGTGTTGTCGCCCGACAACGGGGGAAGGACAATATTAGAACATCCCTTCATCACACCTCACCCGTATAGCGCAACGATCTCAAGCGTTGACTGAGTACTTGAGTATCGCTCAAGCTCAACAACGTAGACGGCCCTTATAAGAAATAAAGTGGCAATACAACCAAAAATCACGAATGTCAAACACGCGCATAAATAGCAAGCACCGATTCATTTGTAAATGGCATGTGCACTCCATTTCTTGCTACTCTGTGTCTATATTTGTGATCAATAAAGAAAGCCGGATTTGTACTGATATTTATTTATTTTAGAACGTCATTCATACAATCCACTTTTGATGTATTTAGTTGAAATATAAAATGTGATTCTTTATTAAGTGAATATGTAATATAGTAAAAGTAACGGGCGATTAGTCATATTGGCTGAATGGAGCCCTGATTGAGCCTGTATTTCGTTTACATACCTAAATAAATATAATGCCAATAGAAATATTTTTTATTTCATCATCAGCCTACAGCAGTTTACTGCTCACATGTGCCTCTTCAAAAGCACTCCACTTTACTCTATTGTCTGCTACTCTCACCCAGTTGCTACCAGCCACCCTGTAGACAGAGCCACACCCTCGGTCGAGCCAGCCTGTGTGGCTGAGCTCATGGGCTCTATTTGAGCCTGTAATTTTAAATCAGGCCCTAAATAATCAGATCTTACTTAGATCCAGCCTGTCCCTTTGCTGTCCTCCGCAGTGCCGCCCTAAACCGATGCCCTTACTACGCAGGGATTGCCCACTTAGTTTATAAGTTTTTTTTGTCGTGACTGGAGGCCTAAAATTCAAGGCACCTAAAAAAAGACCCGTAGGTACCCTATATATATTGTAGTCTTTGCCCGTAGACCTGTGAGAAGGTATGACGAAAAATAAAAAATCATCAATAGCCTACAGCAGTTCACTGCTTGACATAGGCAGGCCTCTTCAATAGCACCCCATTTCTCGGCAACTCTAATCCAGTTGTTACCAGCTACCCTGCAGACATCATCGCTTCACCGAGCCTGGGGGTGTCTCACCACATTACGCTTTTCAATCCGCGGTCTCCTCTCAAGAACATGTCTACTCCAACGGTCATCGGTTCTGCGGCTCATATCGCCGGACCATTGCCACTTCAGCTTACTTATTGCGTGAGCTATGTCGACAACTCTGGCTGTCCGTCGAATCACCTCGTTCCGGATGCGATTTTTTGTTTAATTTTTACTTACCTGACTAACTTGATGGCACAGGTCTGATTCGAAGAAGTAAGCGTATGGACGACTGAAGATCCAATATAGTAAACATACATATCACACAATGATTGAGGTGCTGACAGTATCAGTCTGTGTATGGGCCACTAAAAAGCCATTTCCTCTCTGGAGCATCGGCCTTTATAAAGGGCTTATTCAAATTATCTAGCAAAACTCAACAGACCTGATAAGTATCGATAAACACAATAGAAGTGAAAACGTCTACGGGCTCCCACACATAAACACGATACGACGTCGCGTCGTACAACGATGCGGCGTCGTTTCACGATAACGTCGCGTCGTGGAAATCTACGATGAGCATCGCAAAAAAAACACGACATCGTAACGT
Source organism: Diarsia mendica (assembly GCA_949316265.1). Taxonomy (NCBI): domain Eukaryota; kingdom Metazoa; phylum Arthropoda; class Insecta; order Lepidoptera; family Noctuidae; genus Diarsia; species Diarsia mendica. The sequence continues at coordinate 12,580,901 of OX438898.1, read as the reverse complement.
AATGTGCCACGCACGATACACGGCACGATGCCGTCGATACAGAGGGGTGGTGTTTTAGTTCATTCCGAAAAATGGACCGCTCTAGACGCATTCTGAAAAGAATATTTACATGTTTTTGAAATTAGAACCCAAATAAATGTTAATTAGTAACAAGACAACTGCGCAGGATTGCATCGTGAGTTTCTAACGTCACGACGTCGTATCGTGCATCGACACGTTACGACGTCGTGTCGTAGATTTACACGACGCGAAGTCGTATCGTGAAACGACGCCGCATCGTTGTACGACGCGACATCGTATCGTGTTTATGAGTGGGAGCCCTACCACTGGTCATTGATCTCAATGTTTTCGTTTAACCGTGTTTAGTTATCGATATCTATCATTAGTTTGTCAAGTTTCGACCTTGTTTAGTTTTGTACCTATGGGTCATCCATCCAATAAATGATAATACTCGACAGGATGGTAAAATTATGTCGTAGTCTTAGAAAAATGTGAGCATCATATAAACTGGTAGGTATCTAACATTCACAACCGACTTCCCCGAATCTAAAGAGTGTACTTTTCTTCATCCAATATAATCAGTACCTAGCTAGTCAGCAGTTGTTGCCCCTTAGCATTTGTTGTGTAAGTATCACAGATTTTGTAGGACCAACAATAACCCGAAAAGTAGTGAGACTCGTGAACATGATCGAAAAATGTGTTGGTGGAAGGCCCCTATTGGGCCCCAACACTTTCCTACTGAAACGTAAAATGAGTGATGGGGTTTTGTTAATAATAATATATTCTTAAATGTATAATTTTAATTAGTTTGAATTTATTTAATTTATGAAACTACTATTTGAAATAAAAGTTGGCTATGCGAATGAAATTGTGTACAACAGGTTCTGCTGCGTGAAACGGAACGCATTCAATAAGTAGCTTGGGCCTGAAACCGTATTTTTCAACTGATTTTTATAAAATCTATGTGGAAAACGAAGGGAATTGATGCAAAAACGGAAAACATGGATTGCGGGTAAGTTTATGTGCTAAAAATTATACATAAAACTTTTGATTTTCGTTTAGTTTTATCGATAGACTTGTTAAACTTTTGTTTTGGCGCCCGCAGCCATATTGTGTCAAACAGCTGTTGCGGGACGACTTCTCACTTCTGTGCGCTCCGTTGTTTTTGTCGTTTTTATTAACAAAAAAATATTTCTGAACTCGTTACATCGTAATAAACAATGATAACGTAGTGCTAAATACGTGTTTAATATATAAACATTAAAAAATTGGTGCGTCGGGATGTGTTTTCGGTAATCGAATAATACCATGGCTTGTGGATTGCAAAATTACGACGACAGTGAAATGCCCGCGGCAGAACTTGAGTTCCAAGCGAAATGGAGCAGGTTTTCCGACTGGTTGCACTGCATTTGTGTGGTAACGTTCGACTTGGAGCTCGGACAGGCTATGGAAAGTGTGTATCCTCCTGGTGTCAAACTAACTGATCAAGAGAAGTGTAATATTTGTTATTTGGCGTTCCCGGATTCTAATTCTGGGTGTATGGGAGACACGCAGTTCCATGTGCGTCTGCGTTCACGAGCGGGCCTAACGCGCCAGCAACTCGTGTACAACGAAGACAGCGTGCCGACGTTGCGCGCGGACTCCACGCACTACTGGGGCTTCGTCTACTTCAGACAAGTCAAGGACCCCTCCCTGCCGCGAGGATACTTCCAGAAAAGTATAATTTTACTTACTAGATTACCTTTTATAAATCTTTTCTACAAAGTAATCCAATTGATTGCTCCTAAGCACTTTGAAGAAGGAGAAAGGAGCCTAGAAGCTGCCTGTCATGATATTAACAGGTGGCCTTCACTCGACGCCGGCCAGAATGTGTTATTACCTGTGCTTGGTACAGTTTTTCAATCATACATTCCTAACCAACAGACTGGAAAGATCACCCGATCTGACATTGCCAAACAAGTGCATTCTCCGAATGTACCTCATATATTAGCATCAATACAAGATGTGAATGTATTTGATGTGTTATCAAGTGTTATTTCACACCTACATTTGTTATGGGAGTTAGTTTTGACTGCAGAACCTATAGTGGTTATGGCAAGTTCACCAACAGAATGTTCTGCATTAGTTCAAGCGCTAACATACTTGATACAGCCATTGCCATATTCGGCAGAATATAGACCGTATTTCACAATACATGATAGTGAATTCAAAGAGTTTACAAGGAAACAATTCAACCCACCTTGTGTAATACTAGGTGTTACTAATCCATTCTTTACGAAAACATTGCAACATTGGCCGCACACCATTAAGTTGGGTGATTCTTCTTCAATAAAAACTAAACTAAGGAAAGTTGGTAACCTTAAACTTTTGGACACTGCTCCTGGTGTTTATACCCAGTACAAACCTTTTTTGGAAAAAGATAAAGCGATTATAAAGAAATTGCATAATGGGATTAGAACTGATCGCCCCTCTGAAGTTCAAACTGCTATGGTGAAGCGACACTTGCTTGAACTGACTCAAAGTTTTATGATACCCTTGGAAAGGTATATGGCATCTCTAATGCCTTTACAGAAGAACATATCTCCGTTCAGAGCACCACCTGTACCAAACCCATTCAATCCAGAGGATTTCTTTGCAATGTTACAGCAGTCAGGCCCACAGTTAACTACTGGCATCAAAGGCGATTGGATTGGCCTATACAGGAACTACTTCAGAACACCCAACTTCAGTGCATGGTTCCATGAAAGGCACAACAATTTGACAAACAAACTGCATGCATTGCAGCTTGAAGCATTGGCTGAGAGTGACCTGAAAAAATGGTCAGTTGGCAAGAAGGAAGTAGAAATTGTTGATATGGTCTTGAAACTAAGGGAGGTATTGAAAAGTAATCCTCCAGTGGCTGATAATACAAAGACATTGCTCTCACGACGTTTGGATGATTTGAACTGTGTCCTACCCGAAGATATGAAGTCTATTCTCAATGCCGCCACGTGACAGAAGCACTGCTGCGCCTCAAACCTGCGAGGGTGCAGCGACGACTGCAAGACACGATACAGGAAGCTGAAACTCGGTCACCCTATTGTGTGCATGTGAAATGTTAAGGTTTTTATATATATGTGCAATAGTAACTGCATTTAGGGGTCGTTTGCGTAAGTGAGTTGCAACAACAGTTTTATTGCTATATTTTTATAAAGCCAATCTGCGGTACTAATGTGGTTTAAAAGAACAATAATAAGCACTTGAGTGTGCGTTTTAAATTTCATGCTCTTTGATTTCAGCATCTCTGGCCAGACACTTTATTAAGTAGTTGACTCAGAGGCGTATTTACCCTAGGGCCATCCGGGCCATGGCCCGGGGCGCCAGGACGCCAGGGGCGGCGTAGCCGCCCGGCCGCCCCTGGCTGATTGCATTTTGTTTTGGCGCCATTCATTCTTTTACTTTTCTCGTTATTTAAACATATTTTCTTAACAATCGCAATTCAAAATTAACGTAAAAAAGACCAGGTGGCAACGTCAGGTCATGGTTATCAGATCAGTTAATTACTATATTGTCATCGGGACTACGTTGTAAAAATAAGGACAACCAAGCATAGGCGTATCTTCCTCGCCACCTCCGCCGCCCTGGGGCAGTTTTTCGAACTAGCCTTACGTATATTCCGGTCTGCCGTATGCCGCCTCGATAATCAAGTAAACAAGCACTTTAACCTTCTAATCTGCCGTCCACCGCTTGTTATTCACGGTAAAAAGACAATCTAACCTATCTGAAATGCTAAAATTTTCTTGCTCGCTGCGCTCGCTCTTACCGCCGAGTTTTTTTCTTTATCCAATCCCTCAACGCATTAGTAATCAATCAAAAGAAAATCAGTAACTTCTCTGAGGCAGGGGGTAAACATTTTCGAGCTCGCTCTTGCATTTACCCTCAAGTCTGAATAATGCATAGGTTCTTCAAAAATTCTTTTTCTATATGAATTGTTGCAACAAAATGTAATTTAGCCGATGTGTCAAAATTGTTTAAGCTCGTTCGCTGTTTTTGTTAATTTTCGGAACGGCAAACACACTATTAGCTATATTGGCAATCAAAAGCGAAACAAATTCACTTGATTTGAATTCATTTTTGATTTTGATTTTTTTTTTAAATAAACTCAAAACATTTTCAAATTATAAAAAAAAGTATTGACTTTTAGCAAATGTTCTTGGTTAATAATGAAAATAAAGGGGGCGACCAAATTAGGATGGGTCCCCGGCAGCAAAAACACACGCTGGGGTCGACACAGACGTTGAGGTCCTTTCCAAGCTCTACGACTTATTGATCTCGTTTGAAGCAGCTAAAAGAGAACGCTTTACAAAAAAAAAATGCTATAAAAATTTCTTTTCATTGGTTTTTTCTTGACTTCTGGGGCGGCAAAACTTATTGGCCCGGGGCGCCAAATTTCAAAATACGCCCCTGAGTTGACTTATGATTGTAATTAGTTAATTATATAAACAAACCTCTTCAACTTGATAACTTCTGTCTGTCTATGTTTTGCTAGCTTGTTTAACCATGTGGATCCTAACACCAATTAATTGTTTTGAGAATCTTCGCTTCCATCTATCTACCTACTATGATATTATGTATCTGATGTTATGTAAGTAGTAATTATAGAACTGACAAAGTATCATATTATGAATGACTGAATTTTCTTTAATATCTGGATTTTAAACACATTGTGGATGTATGAAGTAATTAATTTGGTCAATTTTATTAGTAATTCTCCTTGTTTATTTATCCTTCATGGTTACAAAAGACGTTTTTGATGATACTACAGGACATTTTCCTGTAATATACTGTTATATATATAATATATACTTATATGTTACATTAGTAATGAAAATGACTCAGTCAAATAAATTCAAAACACTAGGTCATTGATTACGCATGTCATAATAATATTGGCATTCCAAATAGATTTTTATTATCTTGAGACCAAAACATTCGATAATAATGTACAATTATAACGGCCATAATTCTGCATAATAAAATAATAATATTCAGTTTTAAAATATTGAAAATCTTGCCATGAATGCCTAGGTAAAACTTATGTTTGTACACTGATATGGCATGATATTATTATGAAACTACGTCGATTATATAGTAGGTGTTGTAAATATTGTAGTTATAAAATTAATACTTAATCATTCATTTTATCGTTCCGAGTAAACAGAGAAATTGTCGGAAGGCGTTTTGTTAGATAGTTATCGTATGTTAAAACATTATAATCCAATTTGTGAGACATTTGTAAGTCTGCTATTTTTTTAGCTGTGTTAGCAAGGTCACATAAGAACGCCGAGTTTATTTTCTTACAAACATATGCAGACGAGTTTTTAAGGAGTCACCCACCATCGACGCGTAATCCGCTTGAGCAGGTCAAAAAAGCTTATAGAGAGCGTCCTTCGTCATTCGCCTCGCTTCGATTCGGATGACGCGAATCATGGAGCACAATGACGCGAATCAACATCGCGTCGGATTGTTCGCTATCTGTCCGATTCAAGCTGATTCGCTTCAGTATGGTCGCTTCCAAAATGTAATGAGAAGACACTGGTTCCAACCAACACATTCTATTCACGCTGTCGAAGGCTTTATTTTTGTACCTTAGTTTATGCAGAACATTACTTACCTCGTTTTACGTAAAATAGGACTACAAATGCCTTTATCAGGTATAACCAGTGCCCAACATTATCTGACCCCTTTTATAAAGAAGAAGAGGGCATGTGGTGTGAGAAGAGGGGTCGGATAAAGCTGGGCTGTACCTGTAAACGGTAAAATTACAGTTCCCAGAGTCTTCATTACATACGCCAATGCTGACTCAGTAATATGAATCAAGTAGCTTAGTAACAGTTTGAAAATAAATCGCTTCAAGCACAGTGGGAATCATTTCAGTGTGTCATAATACGTTCGAATGAGCATTCTCAACACTTGAACAATGAAAATAAGTGCTTGGCCAGACTGCAAACGCGGGCGCGGCGCGGGCGCGGCGCGACAAACTTAAACGTATGGAACTTCATTTGAGTGTCCGTAGTGGGCACGCGGGCGCGGGAAGCGGCGCGGGCTACTTTCCGCGGGGAGCGCGCGGGCAACTCGTGCCATAGCTCGTTCATACAAGTGGCCGCAGTGAGTGCGCGGGGCGGCAAGCGATAAACCGCGCGGGAGCGGCGTATCTCAAACTTTAGTCTTCGCCAGATAACCAGTTATATTAAATTTATTTATTTAGCTTTAACTTTTATAAGTTAAAGCTTAAGAAATTAATCCAATTATTTATAATTATTTATAGAAGTATCCAATTAATTAAAATAACCGAATTTTTAAATTCTTACCAAACAATTTTATGCTTTTTTTTGCTTCGGCGAAAGTTGTTATTTTTTTTTATAATATAATTTTCTATATTTTGTAATATGTAGTCAAACGTATCCATTCCTTTCTTGTATATTCAAAAAACTTTTGAGGTTGCTCTCGCAATCTTTCATACAGTGTGTAAAATTCTCCTTCATTTTCTCTGGTTAAATTAATTTTATTAACTCCATTTTTCACTTTTAGCATTTGCCATTTAAAGTAAGAATTTTCCAATAAAAACAAGTCTTCGTCATCTATTTTATATTTTGACAAACACTGGACGAACAGTTGAACGCGACAACGCTCGGAACGAAATCGCGGTCCAGTGCGGACAGGCAAATCGCGCGCGTTCCCGCACCCGCGCCGCTCCCCGCGCCGCGCTGCCAGTCTGGCCAAGCACTAAATATTTCTCTCATTATCGATGAATCGTAAAGTGGCTCTGGTTAGCGGTATAATCTTTTTAATTAATCATTTATCAGATCAAGTGGAAAAGCCAATATTCAGTAATCTATTGAACCGTATTTATTGTGAAATATGCAAAAGTAGCCACGTTTCAGCACAGTTAATGTAAAAAAGCTTCTTTCTGGTTTTGTCAGTTCGTTCTGTTATTCTACACCGCGAGAAATACCTCTTAACCTTTGTCGGGTATTAAAAAATAGCCTAAAAGTATCACTAACTTATTATAGTAACGTCTTCTAGACTTGCGATTTAAAACTGAGCTTCTAATCAAGTAATCACACAGAAACAGTCCAATATCAGTCTAAATATAAGTAATTGTCCTCGTTCGTGCTAAGTCTAGTTAAGTATGTGCTACTTAAGGTCCATTACTCAAACGCTACTCAATTTTTAGACGCCTTAAGCATATCTGTCACTTACAAAACCGCTGCGGTAACGGTGTCCAGTGTCCAATCACAATGACAACGCTCACGTAGATGGCGAAATTGGCGTCATTCGCAGTTTTCGTATAGAAAACAATCATATCCCTGTGTTACCCGCGAACCAGCGAGTTAATCCAGGCCCGTGCTTGAACTGGATAATCCATTATTCCAGGCAACAATCGAGCTAAAGTGTGTATTCACAAAAACTGCACTGTTCAACGGTTACCATTTGCCGTGGAATGGGCGCGCAAGATTGCAAAGTAGACCACCAATCAAGTTACTGAACTGAATCTGTCCCAGGACAGGACCCAGCCCATTCTGGTGACGGTTTAGATTATTCCTTATTCCAGTTGCAATCCAGCGCTAGATTGGGATGTACTGGGTGGGATGCTGGTGGAATAATGTGAACGGGCATCATTCCGATTGAGCAACGTTGCCAGTTTGCCACTGCGTTTCGCAGTTACTTTTGGAAGATCTTATGGTATATTTTAGTGGCAGGAATACGTTTAAAAACGTCTAAAAGTTAAGTCTCGTTTGAGTATTCGGTGGTTATTCGCATTGTTGAAGTATATTTTCGTATACTATTTTAGTAGAATGTATTTTAGAATCTCTGTAATGTAATGTAATGTATGTGTATCTGTCTGTATCACAGATGACAGAAACAACAGGAGATATGCCCTTTAGCCGAAAATGTATGGGGACCTGTGTCGTCAGTTCACACACGCAGAGCAGTAAAAACAATAGATAGACGCATTCGCAAACACATCCGCATTTCTTAAAACATTACGTACTACACAATCAATTATAAACCTTATCCTTTCAGTCACAGCATGTATTTACCATGCACCGCACAATTTACATAATACATTTTGTTTTACTTTGACGCTAGTGATTGACTAAATCGAAAAGTTATCGATTCTTCTATTTATTATTATATAAAAAACAATATGTCCAGAAATCATTCAAAATAAAAAAAGTCATTTGTTCAAAACAGGTTGATTGAAAAAAAATATATATTGATTTGTGTCTGTAGTAAATCGTAATATTAACTTACACCACAGATGTGTTGCAACAGATTTTGACGTTCGAAAATCCTATACAATGCGAGATCAGCATATACTAGAAATGTGTAGATTGATGTGTAGCCATGTGTGAGTCGCCAATAAAGAAAAACCAATGTCTTTAAGTATACGCTTAATTTTTTTTACACAATACTTTTTTACATTTCATCGGCTATTTAATGCCCGAATTCTGAAGTTCCCAGTTACATGCATTCCCATTAGCTATTGATTTAATAAAAGACTAACTTTTGCCCACGGCTTCGCCCGCGTGGATGTCGGTTTAACTACAAAAATGACGATTTTCCATACAAAATTTCATTCCTTTTTAAGTCCCTTAGGGGTTGAATTTCAAAAAATAAATCCTTCTTTATTCCTTGTCTACATTATAAAAGGAACCTCTGTGCAAAATTTCAGCTTTCTAGGTCCAAGGGTTTGGGCTGGGCGTTGATGAGTCAGTCAGTCAGTCAGGACTTCTCTTTTTATTTAAGTATATAGATAGATAACTCGAGCAACCAATGAATACTATTTATTCAGTCAATATTTAAGCAATAAAAAGCACTTTCTATTTTCAGTATTGCTTGCAAAAATAAGAAAGCGTGATAATATAAACGTTGTTATTAGTACCTACCTATATTTATAATTTGTTGTTTAAACTAAAAATAAATTTATATTTTATTAGTAAATACATAGTACAGAATATTGGTTTTTCTTATCTTCATTTACGGCAACGCTCAGTAACGCCATAAAATACGCCTTAAACTGCAGTAACAATTGTGTAGAGTAATTAATTGTATATTGCATAATATGTATAATCATTCGTACGTATACGCAGAATCATCGTATAAAATATCGACAACTACAAACATCACAATTAGACATCTCTAGCTCACAAAGACTGACAGCAGCAGCTTTTCGAAAATATTGTGTGAGTGAGAGCATCAGTAAAACACCTATCCATTGCGCTATTAGATCAGCCGATTCACTGGTCGATTTGTACTAAACAAGCAATGGTTTTTGTTCCTAATGAAAACAATTGATTTGGTTTTTCATCATGTTTCTCGTACCACGAAGTAATGTTTTAATGAATTTAATATGAAAAACATTATTTTTGTAGTACTTACGTGTGAAATGAGATACCATCTTTCGTGTAATTCACAATACAGCTATTATTTTTACAAACATTCACTGAACAACGCGGCATTTTGTAAAAAATCACGAGCAGTGAAGACGTCGCAAGTTGACATTCGACTTATTATTGAAACTGGCATAAGGCCCCGTCGTGGCCACATGAGTTCGCATGTACCACGCCTCCTTGCCATATCTCCTGTTGTTTCTGTCATCTGTGGTCTGTATTTATGTATCGCAAACGGTGTGTTACGATTGTCAGGGGCGGTAACTAATCATATATGGCTCTAATCGGTTAAAGATTGACATAAGCGATAGGCGGACTGTAGTAAGTACGTTTGCCAAAATAATCGCGTTAAAATTAGATTATATCTACATGTTGAGTAAACAGAAGATAAGTGTATTAGAGGAATTACCTCCGAAACCCTATTTTTGGAATCGTACTCAAGTCTTTTACAAGTCTCTGCCAAATGTCAAGTCCACAGATTACGGGAACTCGTCCTATTCTTTCTGTGAAATCAAACTGGGCAGCGAGCGGTTTCATTTCATTATCAATTTTATTGTTATTTTTATCTATCGGGCCGTGATCCCACAAGGCCGTGTCAATAAATGTTTATTTATATGGATCAGACAAACCAATGTCATCATCATCATGCCTACCTAGCCTTTCAGTCTAGCCGGATGCAGCTGAATATCAGTATGTACACACATGGAGTGACTGCCTATCTGATCTTCACAATCAAAATGGCTAGAGCAATGCAACAATACCATTGTATCGATTAGAAATTTCGTTCGATGAAAATTTAATACTGAATGCAAAATTAGAGCCAGATTAGTATTTTGCTCTGTGGTGCCAAGTAAACCTTCGTTCGCACATGCGGTTTTGACGCGGTGTTTTTTTACCCGACTACGGCGAAGCCAAAAGGAAGGGTAATGATTTTGGCAGTCTATGTATGTATGTATGTATGTATGTATGTATGTATGTATGTTCCACCGTAGCGTCTTATCTACTGAACGGATTTTAATAAATTAGGTGTCAATAGATTCGTAAGAATAGCCCGGGTGACATAGGCTATATAAATTTTATAAATTCTTTTTATGACGGAATTTAAATGTCAAAAACTTACCTCAAAAAATATTAAATTGAGATAACCATAGCAAGTTTGGTATCAAATGAAAGGTCTTGGCGAGCACATTACAAATAATGTATTATATTATAGTTTAAGTACACACAAAAATAAAATTCAAATAAAAAAATTAAGTTCAAAAATCTAAAACCCGACTACTAACAAAATCGCGGTCTTAAAAGTAGAAAACAAGAAAATAATTCTTGTCTGATATTCTTCGTAGTCGCATGCCACCTTGTATCAATGAGAACACCATGAAGGAGCATCAGGTATCAGTGGCATGCGACTACGAAGAATATCAGACAAGAATTATTTTCTTGTTTTCTACTTTTAAGACCGCGATTTTGTTAGTAGTCGGGTTTTAGATTTTTGAACTTAATTTTTTTATTTTGTTCTGGCTTTTCAAATCTTGGTAAAACGAGCATTGAGAATTCAAACAGCGCTTTAAAAATTTTACACAATATTTTCAACTCTCTGCGCAAAGCAGTGCTTTGAAAATCCAGTGGTTGTCGCCTGTGCAAACAAGTGCGACGGCTAAAAGCAACCAGCAGTGCAGCAATACAAAAATGATTAGATTACACGATTAGGCATAACTGACAACCGGAACATCTCCATCTATTCTTATTAACTCATCTATCATACAAATGTCCATCCAATTGTACTTTATTTTAAAACCGCTATTTAATGAACGGTTGTATTGTTGAACATAGATAAGTAAAGAATAATAAGATAAATTACATTGTTATCGCTTATAGGATTTTTTCTAAGATATTTTATCATGACTACAGTTTAAGTAATATGATATTAAACGGACCGCGCTTGTTTTTATATAAGTACTAGATAGTATTTTCTGATACCTGCAATGTTATGCAAAATTTTATTGGAATAATGATCGCTCTTTGGAAATTTTTATTCGATTGAGGGTAATCGACAATTTAAAGATCGGTTCCTACTTCAAAAGTTCCAGAATTACTTATCGGGATCTATTTACCAACTGGGAAAAAAACCAGGTCGCTCGAAAACTGATTCAATTGCCTTCAATTCGAATAAAAACTACCAAATGATCATCTATTAACGTAATTAGCATAAGAGTTGCGTGAAACGCTATCATTTTAGAAAAGGCAAGTGCGCGTTGCTCAAAATGGCAGCTAAATCCAATAGATGCGGCATCGACCGGGGCTCTTGTTCCTTCCTGAAATTAAAAACTAGAACATTATAATAAATATCGCCCCCGCGTTCGCCTACTGTGTGACGCACGCTTTACTGTCAAGTAAGAAAGACGAACATGCATTCCGGGTGTTATTAAAAGAACCAGTAAGGTATAATTAAAACCTTTTTTAAAAAGTCTGAGAGTCAAGGTTATTAATGCATTTCAGGCATAAACACCAGTCGCCCGGAACTCGATGTCGTATTATTTTACAACGCTAGTTAACCACGTTATTGGATCAACTGTATGTTTATTTTAAACGCAAATATTTGTAAATAATTGGGTGCCAAATTGTTTTGTTTTCAAATATTGGACGCTAATGATGGCATTGTAATTTTATTTTTATAAGTCGCTAGTTTTATGGTGTACTCCATGGAGGGCCTGTTTGCTCAATATCATTTGATGGAACTAATTAGAAACCAAGCTTATGAAAGGGTGTGGACATGTTGACGAACAGGCTTCCGATGCGCTGATAGTCCTTTCCGTTTTTTTGACTAAGAACGAATGAGACAAATAAATGCAGCAGAAAGAAGAAGTTGCAAGAATGCCCCACTTCCGACAGCAACGATAAGTATCTCAAAAAATTGCTAAAAATATGTATAAAAATGTCTACTTCCGATGATCATCAGGTTACTGGCTAGCACATTTAAAAATTGCTCTAAACTTTAATTCAGGGGCAGAATATCTATAATAAACAACTTATAATTTTAGTTTTAGAGTACGATTGAAAAACAATTAAACACTATTAACTCATTGCGATTGTTTAAAAATAGTTTTTATACCTATTAAGCTAATGATAACAAATTGAATAAATAACCTTCTTTTTAACAAGAAAGCAATAGTTTAACATATTATTCATCTTTATTTCACTTTTTTATGGTCTTTATAGTAGTAGGTATTGCATGATTGAATGTTAATTTATATTTTTAAGATAAAAAATACTGCGCCTGAAAGAATCTTTGGAGCAATTTCTAAGTATGATAGCCAGTAAGGATTACAATCGGAAGTAAGTATGCAATTTATCAATACCTACTCATTTTAATCATTGTTTTTAGATATTTTTCTCAGCTGTCGGACGTGGGGTAATTTTCTATGGAAGCTGCAACTTCTTCTTTTCTTCATCTTAGCAAGTTAATATTTTCTGAAAGACATTATTTTGTCCGAAAAATCTGCACCATTTGCACATCAGCGAGATTAGGTGCTCGAAGTTTCTGCCGACATTTTCGCTCTATTCCTAATCTTGCTCGGTGAAGTTTCAAGAAAACAGCAGTTATTGCAAGGTTCCACGTTCGCCAATATGTACACACCCCAATGGAGATTTATTATGTCAAGGTCGAGTCGAGCTAACGGACGTTAGTTTACTCGTGCAGATAAAGTAGTTCCAAACGGGGGTGGTATGACCCACTTGTTTTAATTGACATTAGGGTGGTAGCACCAGGCTGCGGGTTGTTTGCCGGGGCTACGGGTTGTTCGTAAGAGATACCACGGCCCCGGACTCAAAGGGCTAAGAAGGAACATGGTTGGTTTTTAGTCAGTAGAAGTCTGATACTCCCTTCCGCTCCGCCCAGAGCGGGAGGAGTCATTTCATGATTTCCCACCTTGACAGAATGCAAAAAACAAAGTTTAAATTTCACGGGCTACCCTAGCTCTTCCACCATAACTAAGAGCCCTTCGAAGTGAATATTGATAGCTGCCTGTTCAGTTTTGATCAGCATGCGTGAGTCTGCTAGTTTCCTTCTTTTTTTAAAACTTTATCAAGCCCATGTGACACTACTGACCAATGAGATATTTTTACTTTGGCTCTGAGATGGCAGTTATGTGCAACTCATCTGCGAAACAATGTACGGCTACTTAAACGTTATTTCGATAAGGCCATGATGGCCATTCATGCGGGTCAGATCCATACGCGAGGTAAACTACTCTGGCTGGTATACTGAATAAAGCTTTTTGTGGTCACAAAGTATCTGGTAATGGTTAATTAGCAGAAACAGGTTATTTTTGGTGCTTCTGAGTAGTAAGTACTAGTTTTTATTTTCGTTACCCATTAGCTCGACTCGACATAAAAAGGAATGGGATATTGAAATATACCCATCCCAATACTTATGTATCGTCGTTTATTGCAGACTCCACTAGTATATAACATATCCCATCGTAATCGCCACATGTAAATACAACATTGTACAAACTGCACTGTGTAAAACAAAGTAAATGAAATAAATAAAACATTATTTTTCAAATAACTCATTTATTAACGCTTATGCATATTTGTGCGATCCTGATACGACAAGGCGGGAATATGTACGTAATACAGGGGGGTTAGATATCCATAAACTGCGCCTAATTTAACAAAAAGGTTTATATGCAAAGCTGCATAAAGTACAAAATCGTTTGAGATTAGTAGAAAATAATAGTAACACTTCGAGAAAGTTCTGAAAGTTGAATAAAATCACAGTTCACATTCATAGCCAAAATCAAAGTAAAAACACTGATATTATTTGAGTAATCCTTTGCACCTTCTGACTTCCACATTAATTTACGTACCCACTTTAGTTTTGGCGTAGGAAGCCCATTGGTAGTCTAAAGGCTTTCTATAACAAGTTACTTATAGAAGATTACAAATAAAATAGCTCTCTAAAAAATTACCTAATAAATATACCATATTTCACTAAGTACACAATTGCATTGCATCTATGGCAACAGTAACACAACTGCACAGTTTATGGATACCAAAAAGCACTATACATAAATCTAAACAGGTACGGGGGGACATGGCACAAATAAGTCCCTGCGTCCCGGCAGATCCTTTGGCGTCGTCCATAACAAAATACTAAACATAACAGTCTATTAAGTATTTACATAACTATAGGCGGGTTGAATCACAATCTATTGTATCTAGCTTTGCTCCATATATTGTCGTTATCGGTAATGAGGGTGTATACTCCTGCAAGGGTTAGGCCTACTGCTGCGCCTAAGGCCATGGAGCGGAGTCCGGAGGTGCTTTTGTAGATCATTCCAGTGGTGGTTGCGGCTATGAAGGTGTTGCCAGTGTCTTCCTTGTCGCGTATCCATGTGACGCCAAGTGCGATACAGGAGTAGAACGATGCGATGATGCCGAGGGTGCAGCCTGTGTTGGTTCCTGAAACAGCAATGATGGGTATATTATGAGTAGAGCAAAGAGACAAGTGGAAAGGATGATAGAACTTTGATATAATAATGCTTGGGAGGTGATTTAATATGAGGGGTTTTTTGGGGGTCAAAATCTAATCTAAATTATTAATACATCTCATCGGCACATTTTTAGATGATGCAAGCAAATCATCAATTTATTTAGTATGATATTGAGCACAAAGTAACTCAACCATGAATGGGTTTTCTGGAAGAGATACCACAGCATTCCAATAATCCTTTGGCATTGTTTGGTTTTTAACGGCTGGACTAGTGAGACTACTGTAATATGCAGACTGGGGTGACAAATATAATTATTAATGGTTGTCCTGCCACAGCGATTATTTCTGAGTGTTTTATTTAATTTTGGGTAGTATTTAAACGAGTGACTGTAAATGAAAATTTTAAGTTACAAAAATAATTAATTTAGGTCACAGAATTACTAAGTGAGCGACTGACTGTGAGCGACAAGAAATCAACAGAACGGCAATTTACAAACATTTATTTGAGCTACTTTAAATACAAAATGAGTAGCTTCATAATTTTTGAGCGACCCAATATTTGTATGAGTGACAACGTTACGTCCTGCATTTTTTTCAATATTTGGCAAATGATTTATTTATACTTAACGGCATTTTATCTTAAATGAAGTGTTTCGATTAGAAAAATCACTTTGAAAATTACTATAATGAGTAGAGTAATGACCACACTTTTTTTTTTGAAAATGTTCGTATGAAATAACTATTTGAAGAAACACTTTTAGCTAAGAAATTTAATTATTTGCATGTATTCCGAAAAAATAAAGCAATATGTATTTACTTAAATCAAATGAAGGGTTCTCTATTGTGTCACCTAACTTTTTTATCCATAATTTAAAATGCCATAACTTTTTTTGTCCTAATCATCATTTGTCCGAATGATAACTTACCCGAACTAAATATCACATAATATCACATGCCATAAAATTGAAATCCCTAAATATAATATGACCTAAATCCATTTGTCTTATACATTACAATCAATAATATACGAAAGACATAAAAACGTTTTCCATAAACGTTTTAAGTCCTAAATTAAAATAACATAATGTTTATTTATCATAATAGTATTATTAGAACAAAGTATAACAAAGCTTTTGGTCACGTCACTCATACATGCAACGCATGTACTCCATGACGCGCGCTCCCTTCGCTCGCATATTATATAACACTAATATCTTCTGTCCCCGAAGTGCCGGGCCTCCGCCGGCCTCCTTCGTCGGCCTACGGCCCGGTGCCCATGCCGCCCATAAAGGATACTGTCGCGAGACGGTGATTCATCCACTTAGCGGACGACTAGCAACAAACAATCTGTAGTTTTCATTTAAAAAAGTTTATCAAAATAATAAACATAAGACCTCAAATAGAATATCAGTAACCATTAATCATTAATAAAGCAGCTTACAAAACGTTGCTCAATCTGAACTTTTTAGTAGTATAATATGTAAAATCTCAATTGGAAAAATCGTCTCTATCTTAATATTTAAGTTACCCTTTGTGTATTTCTAGTCGCTCACTTAGTAATTTTGTCGCTCAGTTAGTAATTTTAATATCTGAAATGGATTTATCACAACCCACTTTTTGTAAGCTCGTTCCGGATTTTATTATTAATCAATATTTGTCGTTAGTTTAGTTTTCGCTTACTCAAATTCATACCGCTCAAGTTATAAAAACAGTATAACATCATCAGTCGCTTAGTTATTTTTTATTCGCTCGTTTTATAATTTCCCTTTAATTTTCTACATTTAGTAGTGACATGAACTAACCTTGTTTCATAATGTAGTTGATAACTTGTGTTCTTCGCACTTTGCCTGTTTGTCCCGCTAGTGTTGTGGCCCTCAGCCCTTTGTATAAACCTGCCACACCACCTATGCCTGAAATGAGATAAAACATGTTTTACAATAAAGCTATTAACAGACAGCTGAAGTCATGATGATAGGTAGCATTTTTTATGCAAAATTATGTTAGTTTTGATTGGTGCGAACATAGATTAGGGTGTACAAGTCAGTTCTTATGTTATTGGATTTTATCAGGAATTTCTCAGTAGCAGCTGAGAGGTTTTTGCTGATGGCAATGTGTGTCTGTAGATGCTGGTGCATCTGTTAGAACACAATGGGCAGAACGAACAACGGAAGCTTTTAGCAGCCTATAACACTGCTGGATTGCACTATGTATAGAATATGTGGTAATCTTTCTGTCTTTATTTGATTGATCTGTGCTTATTTGTTAAAAAATATATCTGTCCTAGTGTTATTTTTTTTACACTGTTCAGAATTTTAATTCTTGATAAGATTCTTTTAACTGAAATCTGCAATGATATTCATTATGGCTTTTTGATGTTCTGGGCAGAACAAATTATATAAATAACCAGCGGCATCGCCCGCGTGGACGTCGGAAATATCAAAAATGACGATTTTCCATACAAACTTTCATCCCCTATTTAAATCCCTTATGGGTTGAATTTCGAAAAATCCTTCCTTATTCCTTGTCTACACTATAAAGGGAACCCCTGTGCAAATTTCAGCTTTTTAGGTCCAAGGGTTTGGGCTGGGCGTTGATGACTCAGTCAGTCAGGACTTCTCTTTTTATTTATATAAGTAGATTATACTATGTGAATTTATCAAAAGTTTGACTGAATAAAATTAAAATATATTAAAATACTTTTAGGACTTAAAGTAAATCACTTCTTAGTAGGTGTTTATATTTCATGCTCTAAAGAACATGCAGCTTATCCATTTTAATAAGTTGAGGTAATGGACAATGTTTTTGTTTTTAACACCGTTGTTTTTGTTCTTTTATGAATTAGATACTAACTCTAGCGTGTAGGACAGCATATGTATGTACTTATTACGGCAATTTAACTTGGCTAGATGCCCACAATGCATAATAAACAGAGATAATTATACTCTCACTACATTTGTTGATTTACACTTTCTTGATAAATTTTCACATCACTTTTTCACTAAGATATAGTTATAAACGTATTTTTTTCATGCAAATAAGCACTGTTTACACATTTGGCCTTACGCGGTGTTATGTAAAAATAACTAATCATTTTGAGGTTATAATTATTAAAAGTAATTTCATCATCCGATTACCTGATCCGGACATGAAAGACATTCCAATGATGGGGAGCGCTACGTTAGACCTTCGTGCAGTAGATGCCATATGACTGTCGTCAGGATACAAGAATTCTGGCTGCATTTTCGGTATGATATGGGGATCGAAGTTCAAATATGGGGATAAACTCGCCCCCGCCTGCTGTGTCTTCTCCTCATTCTTATTTATTGATAGTATATCGCCGAACAAGGACATTTTGCTATTTTTCACACTATTTTAACTAATCTAAAGACTAAAACGTGATTCGGTTATCACGCAGCGAATTTTAGGAGATCGAATTATGTAGAAATGTCAATGTCAAAAGGTTTTGAAGAGTATAGACAAAAATTACGTAAATGTTGTCAGTTTAAAAAATATAATAGCAATAGACAATTAAAAAAGTTTAGATTTTTATGGCTGGCAACGAAAATATGAACTAAACTTGGAGAATTTTCTAATTTAAATAACAATATACGCCTATGGTTATATTTAAACCACTATGTAATATAAAGGTGTGTGGTATAACCAGATGTATGAATGTGGACGAGGCAAAAGGAGTACCTATGTAAGGATCTTAGCAGTTTGCGTTCTGTGGTTTCTGCCTACCCCCGTGGGAAAAGGGCGTGAGTTTATGTGTGTATGTAATAGAAAATAAAGATTTACAAAAAAACTCAAATTAAGACTCGGAACATTAAAGAGGCTGAATATTTCTAGTGACGAATAACGAAAAATATGTAAACAATGATGACCGCGATTCGGCAAGCGTAAGGCGGGACTCCCTCGGGCTAGGTGGAGCGACGAACTCTGTAGGGTGGCTGATAGCCGTATATGTATATTTGGCGCGGGTTGTCTGACATTGGGTTCTTCAGGGAGTTCGTAGGTTCTTTCAGGAATATAGCAATTTTAGTAAGTTGTTAATTTTTATCTTGTTATCAATTCCAGCGAATTCAGAACCCCAGAGGAGGTGAGAAAAATCATAAAAACAGCAAAACTTCACGAGTCAGAGTTGACGGAAATCACACAAGTACTGAGATTCCCTGATGCCAGCAAACACAACGATAATTTGAAACTGATGCTCCTGGATGCCACACTTCTGAAGGAAATAGAGGCGGGAAATGAACTGCAGTTTAAAGGTAACATGTTTCTTTTTTTTCTGCTGGAATTAACTAACTCGGCAATAGAAACGCTTGTGTATCCATGACTTTACTGAATTTGCTTGAAGTCTTTGCGCTAGATTGTAATGGAGCTCCGTTGTCATCATCATCATCAAAGATGTGTATTGTTTATTTATCCAGTAGAATGGCTTAAGTAGGTACACTTCGTGAGACAATCAGTACGTCGGGAGGTAGGGACAACATCGAGTTGCGGTTGTGGCAACTAGGTATACTTGGTAGGATGCAGATGCGGTAAGCTTGGGTGGGGCCAAAGTCGGTGTGCTGGATTGTAAGTATGCGTAAGTTAACAACTGTTAAACAAAGAAATGCAATCTTCCCGTCATGAGGTAGTAGGTATTATAATTATGAGTGGCATTAGGGGCGGTTGATTGAAGTAAGAGGAAGCTTTTAGGACGCTTTTATGAGCATTACAAAAAATGCATTCGGAGATTTTGTTTCCCAATATTATTTCATCATCAGCTAAATCTTAGCCACAGAAACCGTTAAGCCACTGAGAAACGTGGCCCTGCGACGCATCGTTCCCGATATATGCCTTCGCTTTATGTATATGCTCTTATCTCAAAAACGGTAACTCGGATGAAAAACTTTTCGGGAAAGAAATTGCTGCTCTAGGTGAAAACAACGAGATTATGTAAATAAACCAGCGAAATAATGTCAGATAGGGCCTATTACCATCAAGTAGGCACAAACAAACCCTTGTAATAACATAACTTAAATACAAATTCCAGGAGATCCCGACGAGAACGTAGTACTATGCACAGCCAACAAAACTTACGATGTAAAAGAAGCCGAAACTTCCAACAGCCTCCTTCTCGTGCCAGAATTACTATTCGCAGCATCAACAGGTCTAGACGAGACCATACAAAACGAGTCCATGGAATCAGACTCCTCATTCGACAAATCAAACGCGAGCCTGAACAAGTCTACTGAATCAGATGAAGGGACAAAACCGCCAAGACAAATCGTGCACAAAGATATCATCAACACGTTCTTCACATACTACGAACTGAAGCCTTGCAAACCAAGGCTAACAAAGCTTAGGAAACTTCTAGAACCTACCAGATATCAAGGCTTTGAACTAGAATATGCTATAGACAAAACTATGCTACTAAACCACGATGCTTTATGCAACCAAGTACAAGCCTCTAAAGCAGAATTGAATGAGGAACTTGAAAAGATTCAAGCGATAGAAATTGAAGGCCATTATAGGTTATTAGAATTTGATTATGAATTTCGTGTCCTATCATACATGTTGGATCTTATAGAGGAAAATTCTTGGCTTTTGGATAGAATTTCCAAAGAAATAACAATAGAGAGTCTCAAAGAGCTTGTTCCTCTGCCCATATTAGAGGCGACGTTCAGGTTTTATACCACAAAGTCTGTTCTGGAGGATGATGTGCAGTTTTACGAGTATAAGCAAGATAAAGTGTGTCGGTTCTTGGCAAGAGTACTGTTGAAGAGTGCCGGGAGATTCAATTTGGCGGAGTTTTTGCAAGCCTGGAGGGATTCCGTGCCTGAAGGAATGGTTACAGACGTAAGTGTCGTTTATATACCTTTTTTATTTTATTCGGTGGCATCCGCGTACATTTCAACCAATATAATCTATGCAGGCGGAAAAATAACGAACTAGAATAAATGTACCAAGTTTGTCATATTGTAGCCTTTTTTTTTACTAACAGCGCCGCTTTGAACTGCACACTTAAAGAGTGTTCATACTGTAGTGGTGCGTAACAATGCAGCCTGTAGGCATTTCCTGCATACCAGAATCAGATGCTTTCCTTTCGTTACAACGGGTCCTTCAAAGTACGGAATATGGAGATAATTTGACACTGCTGGGTAAAGGCTTCTCGGTATGACTTTCAATTCTTTCGATCTAGAGCTTATGTGGACTACTGATCGTTGAGTTTGTCCAGCTCGACCTGCCATCTCCTACGAAGATCGTGGTTATTTTGGCCAACTCATTTTTTTTTATAGAAAAGTGTGCTTATGTTTCCTAACGAACTTTCCCAGTATTTCTTAGGGATTATACATTTTACATACCTATTACTTTTTGTGATAAATACTCAATAATAGTTTTATTTTATCTTTTCCAGGAATCGCTATTATCAGGCATAGCGTTAGTGGACAAATCAACAACGCCACAAGTCGTATGGGGGTTTGCAGAAAGTGATTTACCTGAAGAAATCAACGAGAGATTTAAAGTGCTGTTCCAAACTAAACCGAAATGGACTGTGGATCAGATATCACCTTATATTGAGTAAGTACTGTTCAAATTATTTGACTGAAGACCTGGTGAAGGTTGCGGGGATCCGCTGAATGTGAGGCGCACGGGACCGGTCAATGTTGAGACACTTAGTGCGTGTTTACGTAAAGGCGGGGCGTCGCGCGGCGCGTTGTGCATTTTTAATTCAAACACATAACGATGTATGAAAACGTTAAAGATTTCAAATGTCGATGTCACGAAAAGCGATTATTCACTCGTTAGTTTAAAATGCAGCGTTCGTTGCGGTGGACCCGCCTCCAGTAAATGATTAAAAAAGCACGCGACGAGCCTTCTGCACGCGCCGCACGACGCCCCGTAAACGAGCCCTTAGGAAGGTTTATGGGGAACTGGGCGAAATAATCCACAACGAAAGGACTGATTGCCCGTCTGGTGTCTGCCGGCGTCCCCGAAGATAAATAGAATAGAATAGGAAGGCCTATGTCCAGCTGTGGGCGTCTTTTGTCTGAAATGATGATAATATTAGACCTGCCTCGTTGATTTAGTTGTCGTAAGCTGAGCATGAGGTCCGGTTCCCGGGTCGGGCAGTGTTATTAGGTTTTTTCGTTGGCAATTTCTCCGGAGCAGCCACGGAGTCTAGATTTTGCTGTAGATGGCAAATGCTTCCTGTCACTAGTAAATAGGTAAGTTACCCCTTAGCAATACTGACTGGATCAGACTTTTGGCTTCTACTTGCTCGTAGCATCGTAGCCTACTCGTGGCAGTCGCTCCATGGTATTCAGCTGCATCCGGTTAGACTCAGACAACATAGTTGGGGAAAAGGCCAGGTAGATGATGAAGCCCGCCGGGACCGCGGATTTTTGTACTAGATGACGTGGCCTCGTGGCGCAAGGGCAAAGAAGGAACATGGGTTCGGTTTTTAGTCAGTAGAAGTCTGTCTATGACTATGACACTCCCCTTCGCTCTGCCCAAGGGGGGGGGGGGGGGTCATTTGATGATTAAAAGGTAGATGATGAAGCCATGTTGTTTAATAATCTGCTAGTTTATATAAGCAATTTTAACCCTCATTCAGGGTTTGTCGAAATAATTGCTTTACCCTTTTATATTTCTCATTACAAAATGGGCCCGGTCTTGACCTCATCCGCGTACGCAATAAAAATAATGGTGGAAAGCGATGGATGAGCTCTATGATAGAACGAGCGTGTCCAGAAGATGCCTGTTCACTCTTGTTTAAATGTACTTAATCAAAATATTTCATTTTCCAGATGCTACGCAACAGACAAACTGAATGTGGCCGCCCTATTAACGAAGTACGCACGAGCTTCCACACAAGACGGTATCAGAGTATTTTCAGCTAAGCATATGAAATAGTTTGATTGTAAGTAGAATATCGTTTTATAAGTTAGTCAAAGGGTAATACTACCCTTGTAACACCAAAATGCAGTACTTGAAAAATGCGTCTAAGTAATTATTTCACACGAAATTCTGCATTTTCCCTAAGGAACTGTTTGACCATGTTCCAGCCATAAAAAAAAAACATTTTACGTATAGATTGTCTCCAGATGAAATTTTTGGTAAAAACGAAAAAGCATAAAAATGTCGAATACTGCATTTCTGTTACGAGGACAGAATAATACTTCAGTTTCTACCTATCCCTGTAGGAAATGGCTTGAGTATAATAAAATTATGTATGTGTGTACAGTTTATGTAATACATGTGAGGGTTACCATGAATAAAATTCAAAGTTACTCATTGCATAATACGTTTTATTTTAAACATTAACTTACATTATAAAACTATTTATACATTATTTTGATGAGTAATTAATTTATTGCCAACCAACCAAGCTATGCAATACCAGTATACGTTGATCTCTCACTATACGGAAAGCTTGTATAAAGCCAGGTCATGTTACTTGATGCATAGCTTGATGTGTCTGTTACACATTATTCTTATTTTTAACAACTATTTTCACTTAAATAAACACAGCCTTCTCGTTCTTCTCAACAATGTTCTTAGAAACCAACCTTTTTAGAACTTTCCTCTTTTTATCTCAATTTTACGACCAGCGTTGGATTAAAATAAAAAATAAAAATACAATAAAATCTCGGGAATGTTTGCAAAGACTATACACGAAAAAGAAATATAGGTAAGTAGTATCTTTACATTCCAAAATTTACGACTAGGGCCCGTTTTTAAATGCGATACCTTGAGAAATGGCTAAAAGTATCGATTTGAGAACCTCTTCCTTTATTTTCGTCGGTTAAAAATGAAAATAATATTTATAATCTGCATTTTCTACATAATTATATTGGTGGCAGCTTCCAGTCTAACCGTATGCAGCTGAATAACCAGTATATTATTAAGTATCAGCACAATTATAAAAAGACTACACTAAGGTGTCACACATAAAAACGGGCATAAACATTAAAGCTAAAAAATCTTTGGTATCAACTCAAGACTGCTGAACATTGTTCCTCAGTTTCTTCAATTCTTCCCACATAGCTGCCGGTAGATCGTCTCCAACTTCTTCCTTGAAATACTTCTCGATGGCGTCTGCTTCTTGTAGCCAGAATTCTTTGGGTATGCTGAAGAGTGTCTTCATATCAATAGGGCCTAGGTTCTGGGTGTTCAGGTCGGTTGGGATGTTACCTAAGGGTGTTTCCGTGTAGCAAGGCTCGTTGTCACAACGGCGGAGGATCCAGTCTAAAACTCGGGAGTTTTCGCCGTAGCCGGGCCAGAGGAATTTACCCTGTGGAGAGGAAATTGGTTATTAGTATTTGGAATATTTTTAAAGGTTTTTTAAAGTGAATTTTGGGGAGATAGATCAGCAAGGTGCAGAAGAAACTGCCAAATTAGTTCGCCTAAAGTTTTTTTTGTTAGGTATGACGATGTGGAGTTTCTTGATGAAGACTCAACCATAAAATAAACATGGTATTTAATCCTTATCCAAAAATACGTCACAATCACAAGCATTTCATTTTGAACGAAATTGCCCTTGACATCATTTGATTTCAATGAATATTACGAAATATCACATTTTTTAAATAACTTCGCAGCAATAATGTAACCCTCTCTCTCTTTGAGTCGCAGACGAAGTTGCGCGGGTTAGCTAGTCCAATAAAAAAAATATTACTAAATGGTACAAACCTCATCATTCTTCCTGAACCAGTTGACGTGGAAGATCTTGGGCATCTGCCGTCCAGCCTGAGGCATCGACAGCCAGTGTTTGATGTACTCGCCGAAGTTGTAGCCGAAGAACGGACGCATCGCGAACGGGTCGTGCATTATTGCTTTACCCTGTTGGAAAAAAATTGGGTTAGAATGTTGCTGAAGGAATTAATAGTTGGAGAATATGTGGTGTTCAGGGATCGCTAAGATAATACGTAGGTATTAGTTAGAAATTGGTGCTGGTATTACTTACATAGATTTACACACAAAAAAAAAAAAAAAAATAAAAAAAAAAAAAAATATATTGCGTGACAATTATAGTTATATAATATAGCCATTATAGTTTTGGTGTGAGTGACAAACAGAACGAATAGTCCCATTCCTTTGTAAATAATATTGCATTGTCACGCAATATATATATGCGTACAAAATTCCAGCTCAATCGGTTGAAGATATCTGCTTCAAAATTGAGTTGCAAGATTCCACCCGAACAAAAATTACATAGTTACATTGAAAGTTAAATAAAAGCTTGTGAAATGGAATAGTTCCTTTAAAAGCTAGCTTGCTTCATCCCACTGTTGGACCTCCCTCTGTTGGTAGTGTTAATGTGACAAGGTTCACATCGGGTCGTAAGCTAATAAAAGAAGTAAGTACTTACAGCATGTTCAGCGGCGGCAGTAGACTCAGATCTCATGGTAGCGCCCATGAACACACCATGCTGCCAGTCGCGAGACTCCACAACTAATGGCACGCCAGCAGGCCTTCGCCCTCCCAGTAATATGGCAGAGATCGGCACTCCTTCTGCGCTCTCCCACTCGGGGTCTATGATTGGGCACTGTTCCGCTGGAGTGCAGAATCTGTGGAACAAATGTTTGGTTATAAACACTGTTATAATCGAATAGAGGAATAGATCTTGTGAAAACATTGAACATAATCTGATTAATCTGAATCTTTAATGTTCCTAATGCTGTGAAACAGGTTTCGTTTTGATGAAAGGGAGAGATTCGTAATCCACCACGCAAGTGGCGCGGGTTGGTAGATGTTAAATGTCTTCGAAAGACTGGGTAAACTCCCTCAAACTAGCAACTCCGCTAATCATAGAATCACTACACTACCCTAACTTTAACTTACAAAAGTTATTCCACAATATTACAATTTTCTCCCACAAAATGGAGAAAAACTCCCAACACTGGCAATACTTTCAACCATAGACAATTTCCCTCAAACTTTTTATCAGACCAAGGCACAAAGATATTATTCCACACATTTTACATTCCGCTTACCTAGAGTTAGGATGTGCAGCAGGAGTCTTCTTGCTAGCATCCCAAGTCTGTCCCTTCCAGTCAGTGAGTTTCTCAGGCGCATTGCCCATACCCTCCCACCAAACGCCTCCATCTTGGGTCTCGCCCACGTTCGTGAACACCGTGTTTTGGAATACTGTTGACATGGCTATCGGGTTTGTGGCTTCCGAGGTTCCTGTAGAAAGATGGGGAGGATAAGTATTTGGATAGTGGAACTTTTGAGTATTTTTTGGTCTAGTTGTCTTGTAAGAGTAGGTGGAGGTTTCTATTCTGCCAAATTACGACAGTTATCTTTTTCTGCTCATCTTCTTCATGGAAGATAAATGCATTCAGGCATAAATTCAGGTTACTTTAGGCTTTTGCTCAGAATTTCTTACAGGAAAACCCAATGATACTTTGCCCGTCTCAGGGATCGAACCCACATTGACAATTTTAATTTACTCCGGGCAGCTTGAAAGCTATTCCTAAGAATCCAACCCAAGACCTCAGACTATACTAACGAGGCAGTTTTATCAAAATTAACATAGCAAATTTGTTTTCCCAGTCTTGACAGGATAAATATACAGAGAAACTTGGTTAACTGGGACCTGGATAAGTGAGAAACTTCCATAACTGGAACTCATGCTGAGGTTCCATGAGACAGATTTGTATATCTGAGACACTGGGTAAGTGGAATACCTCTATAAGTGAGACAAATTTTCAGGTCCCTTGAGGTCTCACTTAACCAGGTTTCACTGTAGTAATTAAATAAAAATAATTTACAGTAAACCATCTTCAAATCTTTACCTGGAGCAACTCCAAAGAACCCATTCTCAGGGTTAATAGCCCTCAGCACCCCATTCTTATCGAACTTCATCCAGGCGATATCGTCTCCGACACACTCCACCTTATACCCAGGTAACGTAGGTGTCATCATAGCTAGGTTGGTCTTGCCGCACGCAGACGGGAAGGCAGCTGCGATGTAGCGCTTACGGCCTTTGGGGTCCGTTACGCCTACAATCTGAGGATATGGGGTTTTTGGTTAGTTAGGTATATAATATCAGGCCTGTAAGCAGTGGTGGCCCAGTGGTGGCGGCCCCGACTTACGAACGGTGAGCCCTGGGTTCGAACCCCGTCAGGCGCATCACTTTGTGTAATTTATTTAATCACCACTGCTCTCAAAACGGTGAAGGAAAATATCGTGAGGAAACCGGCATGTCTTAGAACCAAAAAATTCGAAGACACGTGACATCTACTAATCCGCACTGGGCCCGCGTGGTAGATTATAGCCCATCCCTCTCCTAGGAAGGAGGCCTGAGTCCCTGCTGTGGGAATATTATAGGCTGATGATGAAGCCCCGAAGGGTTAGGTAGAGGCGTTCCTAATAGAACATTCATTTCGCCAGTTATGTTTAAGTTCCTTGCAATAGGGGGCGAGCCTGTTGCCATCAACCAGGTATAAATACAGACTGCTACTGAGAAATTCCTGATGGAATAACCCAATAACAGTTTGCCCGACCCGGGAATTGAACCCAAGACCTCATGCTCAGTAGTCCCGCTGGCGACCACTAGACCTACAGGGCTTCTTCCTAAATCATGATGAGGTCGGTAGTGCGGTAAAGATTATATATTTCTTGAATTTTAATTTAAATATGTATAACTAGTGACCCGCCCCGGCTTCGCACGGGTCCAAAAAAGATACTAAAACCTTCCTCTTGAATCACTCCATGTATTAAAAAAAACCGGATCAAAATCCGTTGCGTAGTTTTAAAGATTTAAGCATACAAAGGGACATAGGGACAAAGAAAGCGACTTTGTTTTATACTACTTATGTAGTGATAAAGTTTCTACATATATCGAATATTTAAAAGTTATTTTCTTTCGGCGATGACCTGGTGAAGGTTGTGGGGATCCACTGGATGCGAGACGCACGGGACTAGTCAATGTGGCGATACTTAGGGGAGGCCTATGTCCAGCAGTGGATGTCTTTCGGCTGAAATGATGATAATGAAAAGCTATTTTCAACTCACCAGCATATGTTCAGCGAGCCATCCCTCTCTGCGAGCGATCACAGAGCCCAGACGAAGAGCAAAGCACTTCTTGCCTAACAGACTGTTGCCACCATATCCGCTACCTGATAACAGAAGAAAATAAACTTAGAAACACTGAAATATTACCTAAAAGCAACAACTTTCAAAAAGTGACAAAAGTTTTCGTTAGCCACTACTAGGTGGCGCTAGTGGTCGAGAATTTACATAAATAATATTAATGTATTTTTGGATACCGATGTTTTTTAGTTGGATATTGTATTGGTCAACTTTTTTGTGTGACTTCCGTAGCCTTTTTTTCCAGTTCTTACCAGTTAACTACTGTGAAATTATTGTTTTAGGGACCGCACAATACCTCATCAAATTATTTATAAGGGAATATGCTAATTCGTCATACGGATAAAGTGTAACAGGTGTTCTGGATAATATTGAAGCAATATTTGTTTAGACCAAACCGGTAGCAAATATACGCTATACATTATTAACCGCATCGAAAATCTGGAAGTCTAGTCTAGTCTTATATGAGCAAAATGTACACTAATAGGTCCACCTCTTTGGGTATAATAACGCATGATGTTATATTTAATCTGTTGTTCAAAGTACTCACCATAGCTAACAATTTCATTATCAGCAGGTTTATGCAGAATGATAGTGCGAGGTGGGTCGCAGGGCCATCCAGAAATACCGCCATTACCCACAGCATGCAAGCATCGTACGAACTGCTCGTCCTGACGCAAAGTTTCCAGCACTTTCGCTCCTGTTGACAAGAAAAATTATAATTTTAGATTTGGCGTCTCTTTCTGATATGGGATAAAGTGTTTAGGAAGATGTTTTGTCTCTTTTTCTCGTGGGAAACTGAAAACAGCTGCTGAAAGTGCATTTTTGTGGAAGAGTAGCGTGTCAGTTAGAAATTAGCTTTTTTTAAAGGCTTTTTCTTAGTTCGTTTAAGTTTAAGTTCATGTCTATAATTTACTAAAGCTACTATAGCAATGTGTGAAGCTTGTTTTTACGAAAAAACCGAGTATTTAATGAACAAATCATCAAAATATCAGACTAATTAAGACGCCGGCACGTCGATTTGGAAACAACAACAAATCAAACGTAAGTATTAAGTATGTCATAATCTATTAGTTTCAACAAACACAAACTTTATCCATTCATATAGAAACACGTTAGTACTAAGTTCAAGTAACTTAACCTACTTAATAATCATAAAACAAACAAAATATTTATTTGACAGATAACCTAACCTACAAATTGAAAAAACCGCGCCATTTTTCACCTGCGCTCCGATTGGCGTTTCGTAAGTTAGGGGCTATCCCTGACCTGCGTACTGGGAGCACGACCTACGCAACACGTGAGTTACGAGAGCCCCATTATTGGCCACGTCCTGCGTCCTTATCATAACACTGTTTTTAAGACTACAACAGGACAATTTTCGCACAAAAACTGTTACAATTTTCTTAAAAATAATAAAAATTTGGAATTACAGTGCGGTTTTTTAAAAGTGACAGGTGAAAAAAGTGATTCGAAAACGCGCCTTTTTGGAGTGCATACATAGATGTCGTTGCAGTTGTATAGGGTTTGCGTTGAGTTACTGCGCGGCATTACACCGGGATTGTGACAGAGGACGGTAGCGTGATGACGCAGCCTCCGACAACCGTTGAGCCTACCGCGGAACCAACCGCTGGACCGTCTAACTCCGAGATGGACGACGATGATAACACAATCGTCGATACGCATCTTATCAGAGAGATTCAAAAGCACCCAATTTTATATGAGAATGCGAGAAAAGAAAAGGAGGAGAAGAAAAACAAACGAACTGCTTGGGTTGAAGTTTGTAAACCCCTATTTAAAGATTGGGATAATCTTCCGCAACTGAAAAAGCGAGATACAAGTAAGTTTCTTTTTTGTTCAAGTGTTAAGGTGCAAAGCTACGGCATTTGAGGCAAATTGAGTACCCGGGTTCGATTCCTAGGTCGAGTCCGAGGAGAAAATTGGATTATTTAGGGAAAAAGGCTTTTCTTAAATGAATTGAAACTTATTAATAACGGTGAATAGGTGATAGATGCAGTGTGTGGTCATTAATATAAATTTTGGACAATCTTTTGAGTCGTTCAAAGCCAAGCATGTTTCAAAGTTTCAAATGAAGGTTTTTCCCCGTCGTCAGTCTAATAAAATAAAGGTATTTCCATAAAAAACCAAATTCAGTGTAGGTTCATCTCCTTTTCAGTTAAAGACGTCAAGAAGATATGGATTAAACTGAAAGAAGAGTATTTTAAGAAGCAAGAGGAGAATCAGTCCGATTCGCCAGGTTCACCAGCTTCAAAAAAGAGCAAAACGATATTTGACCTGATGTCTCTACTCCTAGAACCAACCAATGCTCAAGATCTCGACGTAGGTGGATACAGCGATGCAAATTTTGCCCCAATTCTAAACCCAGTGCCAGTAGGCGAAATGCAGTTGCCATTGTTACCACCTTCAGCGATAAATTTAGTAATACCATCAACTTCAAATGTAATCGAACGTCCTCCAAATAATATCGACGATAGATATAACGAAATCATCCCTTTTGCGGATATGGTCTTTAGGTCCATGATGAAGCTAACTCCGGAACACCAAGAGGCGGCTAAGCACGAAATTATGTACTTGCTCGAGAGGAGAAAACATGAAGGCCTTAAAATACAGATTCTGCAGAATGAATTAGTTTACCCTCCCGGAATGGAACCGGTACAGCAACAGGCTGATGAGGCTACTGAGGAGACGACGCAGGAACCTACTGGGGATGAGGAACGCTATTCCCCTTCTCACGGCAGACCTAAAGATGCCGATGGCCAAATTGTGTATCCAGAGACGGATCCCGAGGATGAATACTAAATACTGTACAGACCTTTGCTCACCAAATAATAAAAAAAATGCGCGATCGGATCAAGGTAAAAAAAAAAACTAAAACGCGTTTTCGTGAATAAATGATTAACAGTCTTTTTATTTTGTGTAGGTAAAGAATTGGTGAAACCACGGTGAAACCAATCTATTTATTCAGAATTAAACATTTTCGTCCAGAGAAATTACTTTAATAAAAACATTTACAAAAAAGATTCTTTAAAAGAACGTTTGTTCCGCGGAAGAAAAATTTGTTTAATTTTTGACCTACTTGGGCATAATACTTAATCTTTTCTAGAAATACTCAGTGGAAAAAAAATATAGACAAGCATGTTTGTAGGGCAAACATGCTTGTCTATATTTTTTTTCCACTGAGTTACATTCATAGTAGGTGGAAGTTTTCTTTAAAAACACTTATGTACGCGTAGGTGAACTTTTCACAGAATACAACTTAATACGATCTCCTGTCTACAGAAAATAATCACTGTTTTTAATTAATGAAAAGTCTCCCTCATATTCGGCAAAAATTCGGCGTGAATTTACGCCGAATATTAGGCAAACTTTCGTCTACTCGTCGACTAGTCGTTTACTCGTCATCTTCGTTGTTCCGTCTCCGGATATTTATATTTCGCCATCAGCATTCTAGGGCTTCGGTGCCTCTAGGCAGGAGCCTCCTAAGCTGGTTGTGGAAACTACCGGTTCGTTAGAATCTGGGAGGGATATTGTCTCATGTTGCAGAAACTGCAAGTTTTAGCAGTAAGTATAATTAGTAGAGCTGTACTAGTAGTTTTTCTCGTGCATACTGTTTTTCGGGACCTATTGAATAAAGTGAATACCATATCCGAAAAATGGGCGGCATTACTACTACTACTCTACTACGGTGATCTGTCTACGGTATATTTGTGTAGATAGAGCTGTGCGTACCTTAATTATGCATAAGTGTGTTTAGGATTAAAAATAAATGTATTGGCACCAATATTGTGTCTTATTTCCTGCCCCAAATAGCTGAAATTGCTATTTGTCCTGTTCTATATACTTGCAAAAGCTGGCGAAAATCTGCGTAGTCTTATTGTGAAACGCGCTCGCCATGACTTTTCCATCTCAATTTCGAAATTAAAACGTAATTCTCTATCTGAACTTAATTAAAGCTGGTATTGCGAGCGCTTTTCGGAATAAGACTGCATAGTGATCTATGCCATTAGCGAGTTGCGCCCACAAAGCCTTTGAAAACCGCGAACCAATATAAACAAATATTTATTTATAGACAACTCAAAGACTGGCTGCTAGAGCAGCACCAAACATATCGCCCTCTCTTTCCATAGCCCGAGGAATCCCGAGTACGAGCGAAACCTCTGCCCCTGTTTGCAGACTACATTGTACCCAGTTTAAACTGACCTCCGAGATTTTAATAAAGCACTGAGTTTTGATGAACTGCGCGTAACATTTACCCGCCGGCGGCTGTCCACGGTCTAGATACACTGGTGACATGCATGTCTGGTTGTTTTGTGCGTCTATTGTAATTTATTGATATTTTGAAGGGTAACGTACCAATCCTCGTCATGACTCTCATAGAGTAGACGACGTAGGGAGAGTCTGTGATCTCCACGCCGATCTTGGACAGCGGAGAGCCTACGGGGCCCATGGAGAATGGGATCACGTACATTGTGCGGCCTGTTGACAAAATATTCATAGATTAGAAGTTTGTTTAGGTTATGGGTCATTATGAACATGAAAACAGAAAAAATGTTAAGGTAAAAAAGACGAAATGTGGGTGCACGTAGGGACTATCGGTAGATAGGTAAACCTCTGCCTTATCCTTCACGAAAAGTAAGCGTCATGTCATGTCTCTTTGTATCTTTGATACAACTGACCTTCTTAACAGTGTAAACTACACCTAATAATGTATGATCTTTCCACAGAACAGAAAAAACAGGGATCTTTCCAATTTCAAATCGAGCAAAAGAATATGAACCGAAATATTTTTAATCTATGGCCCGATTCCACATCAAACGGCACGCAGACAGGTATGCCTGTGTCGGCTAATTGAAGCAATAAGCGGATTGCCCGGGACTAGGGCCCGCTGTATTGATTTTGAGGGGAGTCTGAGCCAGACGTAATATGCAATTATTTGTACAGGTATATACATCAATCAAAGTACGCATGGTTGCTATGTAATGAACCCCTCTGACTGGCAACCCGTAACTGAATAGGTATCTGTTGGAGCTATCCAGATTTTGGCAAACACATTGTTTGAAAATGAAACACAGACAAACAGTCTTTTGTTTTTTTTTCGAAGTCATACTGCCAGTTTACTTATTTTTGTTTGGAAGTATTGTTCAATAACTTTCAAAGAAGTTAGGTTTTTCCTGAGATTTCGTGAAACCTTACGCTGCTGGTTCGAAATTACTGGTTTTTCTTCCGTATTTGAATATCAGGTATTTATATAGTCATCTACTTAAAAGTGTTTAGCATAATTAGCAATGTTAATTGATGCTGATTTGCTATAGGTACATTATTCTAAAGGTCATGTTTATTTAGGTGCAAACTATATTGAAAGTTAGGACACATGGCATTTTTTGTTTGTTTTCTATTCTGGTCACATTTTTTTTATGACAGTTTGGAAATATCGTTATTCGAATAGGGCCTCTGTTACTCCATTCACGCCGCTTCTAAGTAAGGAAATCTTTTAATGATCTTTCCTTTTAGTATCCTTAGAAATAGCAGACAAAAAGCTCCATCTAAACTCACCTCGCATGCATCCGGGGAACCTCTCAGAAATCGCCTTCTCGTAGTCATTGGGGGCGATATAATTGCCGAGGGCCGACTTCTGCCCAGCGCGAGCAATGGGCACCACATCCCTCTCCTTGTCGGAGCAGATGAAGGTCCGGGATTCAACGCGAGCCACGTCTGCGGGGTCCGTTCGGGCTAACCAGCTAGGAAGGAAGAAAAGGGTTAGATTCTGAACTCATTTTATTCTTGGTTATACCTTTTTGGTAGCTATGTTGATTTTAGTAGGTAACGTGTTGGGCGCCATTTTGCTATCAAGTGATTTAAAAGTTTTCTTCTCAATAGGCAACCCAATGCCGTTATTGCAAAAGATATTGACTTGAATGCAATAGTTATTGATAGGTACATCTCCAACTCCTTGACTCTATTTTACTTGAGCTATCTTTCGACTGATGCAAGAATCAACAATAAAAAACAAAAGTAGTTGGAATAGTACCTATTCATGTTACTTACCAGTTGTCATACTTGTGCAGACGCTTCAAGGTTCCTTGCTGCTGCATGATATGCAGCAAGGCGGCTGCCTCAGCCTCAGAACCATCGCAAACATGGACGTGTTCTGGCTGGCAGAGAGCAGCACTGCGCTCCACGAAGGCACGGACCTGAGGAGTTTAATGATCGTTAGTACATTTTTCTACTGCATCATAATAGGAACCAAATACAACAGGACCTATGGTAGAGCCTTTAAAGATTCCTTTAAATTTTGGATAGCTTAGTTGTTCTGCAATACTTGAACCCTTTCCTTTTTTATTAGAGGGGAAGGTAATACAGGCCTCTGACTGTTCGTAAAGTACGAACAGTCAGAGAGAGACATTGGATCGTTCAAGGGTCTGTCTTAGGTTCGATAGTGTTTCGTTTGTTATAAGAATTTAATAACTCAAGAAGGAAATGGGCCAGGGCTGATATGAATGGTATGTATATGTAGATGCCACACTGTTGTGATGCCACATATCTTTGGTCGTTTAGTTCTAAGACATGGAGTTTTTTTCAAAATGCAAATATCCAACAGTTGATCATTTTTTGTTCGTCAAGTAAGTAAGTCATCAACCTCTGAAGGTTGGTGCATTTACATCGATCCATCAGACTGGACGGGCCTTCGGCCTGAGTAAATAATTTAAAGTTATCGACTGAATAGTTTCCAAGTGACGTAGTGCTAGCTTGGCCTATTAATGTTTAAAGCCCTTCGCTTCGCGGCTGGCACCTAATTACACTTTAATATGCCGTTTTTACTGGGTGAAAGGGTGAAAGAATGCTTCAACAAATTAAGCATACTATTTTAAACCATCGGGACTGCGTCGATAGTTGAAATTGCAACAGTGCATTACAATATTTAGATGTCGATTCGTAGTATTTCTAATGCCTTGGTCAAATAAGGAACCCTACAGAAAAATTACAACGCAATTTTCTTAAACATGCCACAATATTGCACGATTTAGACAATATAATTGAATCGTACAATGAACAGAAACCATTGTGTTTTTTCCACCGTTTAAACTCATTTCCTTGTCTTTGTTTGAGAAATTATCTTTTAATCATTACTATGATTATAAATTCGGAAATTATTGACCAATGTTTTCCTTATGATTGGGTTTTCATCAGAAGTTTCTTAGTAGAATCTGGCGTTATGTGGGTGAACTATAATTGCACATCTGCCGGATTCTTCGGGCGTTTGATTACATTTAGCTATTCAATCGAAATTTTTGTCTGAAGTTCTGGTTACCTTAGGAGTTAATGCAGCGAGTTGAGGGTTGGGGCTGGTGGCCCCACGGAGAGCGGTCTGGTGGGCCGCACGACCGCATGCCAGCGCCACTTGGGCATACCTGGGAACAAAGGAAAACATACATGAGTAAAGTCAAACTATATAATAACTATTTAACTTGAACTTTCATTTGAACATGAAACTTCACAAGAAAATTGAGTTGATTCTTAAGGTAGGAGAATAGGCAAGAAACTCGTAAAGTTAATGTTTGGGTAATAGGGAAAATGTTCTGCTAACGTGAAATGTGGCAGCAGTGGATATCCTATTCCCAATTATGGAATAAAACATAACGAAAATAAGTATCATATTCTGACGTCAATTCTCGCTATTTAGAGCTTCCTGTGCCGTCATCGGTCATAAGTGCCGGGCGAACTAAACATTGGATTAGGGAAAATTTTAATGCATATATGATAATTATTTCTTTCTGTGAAATCTCGATTGAGTACCCACTAGGAATATAAATAATCGAAATCCTATCCTTTATTTAGTGTCTTGTGAGTTGTGTGTGACTGAAACTGTAACTTCGCTTTCTTTGTTTTTCTAACATTCAAAAGTGCATGTAGTGATCTAACAATAATTGAAAGAAATACTTTGAGATTGAATCAAATTACTACTTTATGTGTGTAACTTAGGTATGAATTTTCAGCTAAAAGAACGTTAACATGTTTTATCTGCCTCCTTGACTCCTACAAATTAATAGCTATGTTGAAACATCTGATATCAAATAAATAATAATTAACAATAAATTCGTTATCTTTACCGTTTGCACACCGACCATTTGTTTCTCAGGGTGACGTTTCAAACTTTGAACCGGGCACAAAATGTCGGCCAATTAAATCAAAGGTTAGATAATATAATTATCTGTCCTGCACTTTGTTCTTACTTCGTAATTTAATTAGGTGATAGATAAAATGGATTAATTTGTTTATAAGTAAGTTAATCTTGCACGAGTTTTTATTAGAAGGTCCTAGGAATGGTTGTGATGAAATAGTTAGGTACATAAAGGTCTTTTATAAAAAACAAAACATCACGCCTGTATACCCCGAAGGGTTAGGCAGAGGTGTTAGTAGATGCACCCACATTTCGCCAGTTAGGGTTTTTATATCGTTCTATATCTGTTGCTGTTAATAATTTGATGAGAGCTAACCTTGACAGGAGAAATAGCTAGTTAGCCTATTTTTTTTCAAGTGAATCCATCTTTTTACCCGACTACGGCAAAGCCAAAGGAGGGTTATGATTCTAAAGTCGTGTAAGTATGTAATCATTTACTTACACGATATTGTATTTTTTTATCTTTTCCCTTTGACGCATACTAACGTAATTGGGCATAGGTACTTAGGTGCCTACGAACTATCGGGTTTTCCTGTAAGAACTAGGATAAATAGTGTTATCTGACATTTCATAGCTCGAAATTCTAAAATGGGCACTTTTAGTAAACTACAAAGTTCTTCAGCTAGGATTTTGACATATTCACAGACATTTCCGATGTTGGCATTGGTCGGAGAAGACAAATTGTAAACAAATTTGGAAAGCCATGGGGAGGCCTTTGCCCAGAAGTGGGACAAAGCAGGCTGAAAAAAAAATGGACACTGGCAGTTTGTGGAACAAAAAGAGACTTATGATTGGAGTTGCCTCGTGGCAACCCCGGGCAACGATAACATTCGGTAAAAGAACGAGGAAAAATTAGCATAGCTTACTTAACTAGGTACTTTTAACTTATCAATCACTCTAGTTTTATGTATTATGCAATTTTATTTTATTTCCAGCTAAGTCAGGTTGCGAATACGATTACCTACCGTTAGTGGAAAATGTTCTATACACTGCAATACTAATAAAACATTTTCTTCGTTTTTTAGACGGAGCTTTGAAAATGCCAAAGGTTTTTCGAGCTGTCCTGTCAATGACCGCGAGACTATACACCTATCTAACTGAGGGAGGCGAAACTAGGACTTTGATACGTTCATATTGATTCTCGTAGTTTATGGTAGTTACTAGATTCACACAGAAGATACTGGTTACTACTCATAGGTTTAATAATGCCAGATTTTATTGTTAGAGCTCTGTTGAATCTTCGGTGCTTGCCTCTTCTCAGCAATTATAAACTACAAACAAAATCATAACATCACGCCTGTAATCCCCGGACGGTTAGGCAGAGTGTGTACCAAGTCCCATTTAACAGTGGGCGAGCCTATTACCATCAACGAAAAGGAATTTCTGATTAAAAAACCCAATATCAAACTCCAACAGTTGAATAGTAGGTATTTAGGAGGAATTAAATTGGGTATCGTTTAGCATCCAGTTTAAAGTGTTGAAACAGCCATAAGACTGCCAGGCCAACAATGGCAGTGTGCCAATCGAATAATGTTTTATTAGGCACTCATTGACGATAGAAAAAAACCGAACCTCCTTTTACCTACAGACTCAGTAATTTGAATCAATTCGAAACAATGCTGTTGTGACGAAATACGAAACGTCAGTGGAAAAGAACGCGTGCAGACGGTCAATATTAAAAGTAAAAAACATATGGTTTTTCTGTGTACTATGGAACTTTACCATAATGCCTGGGATACACGAGGCCAGTTTTTCAAGCCAGGACAGCAAGCTAGTTCTCTGCTTAACTGTCCTGTCTTACTGCCCTGGCTAGGAACATGCTAGAAAGAAATTAAGCTAGCTTTGTCTACACGAAGCCAGAAGTACTAGCTTACTGAATACTGACACTAGCTTGCTGTCCTGGCTTGAAAAACTGGCCTCGTGTTTTCCGGGCATAACAGTTGGTGGAACAGTTATACCCCCTGATTCGTTACCATGGGGATTTTCCCTCTCTTTGATATACTTAAATAGGTTTCTTATTGTCGGTAAACGTGCCACAGGAGTCGTGGAGTTTTCCGATATTTTGTGTATAGAGATTTTTAACGGATGAGATATTATGTATAGTAGGTAGGGTGAACTCATTTAATTCTGTGATTCGCCTAATTCGGTGATATTTGGTTTGAGCGGTATCATAGGGCTGTACGAGTGCACAAATGCCTTTATCACGAAGTTAGATTAGTTCACTTTAGATGAATAAGTAAAAACACAAAGGTTTTGTGTTTTTACTTATTCATCTAAAGTTTTTTAGATTTTTTTTGAAAATAGTAAATGGGTATAAATTAATGATTAAAAGCCTAATTGGTAAATAATTCTGAAAATTGAATTATCTGATGGTCTTTGCTTGTACTTATAAAATTATTTTATATATAAATATTTTACTAAAAACTACAAAAACATTAAAGGAGATTTGAAGCAATATTTAGAAACCGAGGATTTTAGAACTTCATAAAAGAAAATAACGAAGTTACGAAGGATGTACTTAATAATGAATAAGAGATTGGATATAGTAATTACAGAGTAGAAGTAAAAAATATAGACAAAGAAAATTAATAAAAATACTCACTGGTTGGTCTTCCTCACGTAGTCTTCAGGGATAGAGTTGAAGTGCAACATTTTAAATTGGAAATAAATAGAAACTAAATAACAATAAAACTAATTAATACTTTACAAAAATAAATTCGAAAAACTAAAAACGCGAAGGAGCTAAATATGATCAAAATTACTGAAACTGAACAGAAATATCAGCCACCTATAATATGCTATAGTGTTTAATTTGTCGCCCATTTAATAGGTACTAAACGTATGAAGCTAAGAAACGTAATGGTTTTAAAATATTGCGCGCGCGCTTAAATACCGGGAGGCTTGTTTGCACGGCGCGTTCTGATTGGTCGAGAACGCGGGTGTGTCGTGACGTGTGCACGCGGTGTTCGAAACTCAAACAACTTGTTTTTCTTTTACGATAGCGTCGATTTGTTGTTGTAATGCTGATTGTATTTAAGTATGTGCTTTTGAAAATATTATCGTGTTTTAGATGATTAGGGATTATTTCTTAGTAATTGTGATTTTATGGTTTTGGAGTATTTTTTTGGCGTCGAATTACGCGTTCTAGTCTAATTGAGACTTTAATTAATTTTATGAACCTTGAATATTCGACACTAGATACAGTATTTTAAACTAATTACCATGGATGGTTTTTCAATGGTAAATTCCGCGGCACTTTTCGTGGCACGTCACGAAGGTATTATTAAGTAGGTACACTTTATGTAGGCCGAAAGATCTCCTTGTGCCATGTAGGCAAGATGGAAGCCTTATTGCATCAGCTAATCATGTGTGACGGTGACGCTATATCGGGGACTTTTTAATCAATGTCATTGTTGTGAGTTTGTGAGTAACATGTTATGAAGGACGGGGGCTTGTCAGAATTCAAAAAATACTTTCCCGCCAATTTTTAGGTCAAAAATATTTTTTTTTGCAATTTCTTTACTTTTTTTTCCATGACTGCCAAAGACAAATTTCTAGTCAGTAGAAAAAAAAATCCATAGATCTTTAGAAGTAGGTAAACGTTTTTGACTTAGTAGAGCCAAGTTGTTTATGTTTGTAACAGAAGGCGTCTATTACGGTCTATTTCGTCAGCAAGTTGTAAAGCTCAAGGTGAATTTCGTCATCGGAGGCGTGTGCGCTATGCACATACTGATTGCAGTTCAAAATACCTGGAAAGTTACTATATGTATTTTGTTGAGTATGTCTGTTATTAAAATTACTTTCTAAATCCACCGTGTTTTAGCGTAATTAAGTACTTAGGTCATTCATTATTGTGCGTTTATTTTTCTGGTAAATAGTTCCTGCAAATAGGCCGTTATTTGTATAAAACGAAGGCTACCTCGTTGCTCTAGTGGTCAGGCAAAGTGTAACTGGGTTTTTCCATCAGGAATATCAGTCGCAACCACGGAGTCTAGAACTGTGCCCGGTTGATGGGTGTACACACGGCTACACATCAAGCTATACAAAACCAGTATAATCTGATCGTTCATTGTGCGAAAAGGTCTAGTAAAGTGAGGCCAAGATTAACTGGTTTTGTATAGCTTGATGTGTAGCCGTGTGTACCGTGTAGGCTCGCCCTCTATTACAGCGAAATGTGGGTGAACTAGTTGGGTACACCTCTCTCTAACCCTTCGGGGATTACAACAGCTACAGGCTTTATGTTATGGATGTGACAAGAAATTGGATTGTCAGCGTTTCCTTGCTTACATCGTTATAGTTTTGCTCCAATCGTAACTCGTCTTTCTTCGCATTTCAATGATTCAATCTCACCTAATTCGGTCAATAGATCGTCTGACGTACCTACATGAAATTGTTGTCAATGAACGAAATACGTAAGTACCTATTAGAATACGTAAGAGCTGTCTACTACGTATCTAAGAAAGAAAGAAAAATATTTATTCTGGACAAGCACATGAACTACAAAAATAATAATAACAAAAAAGAATATAAAACTAAATAATAAAAGAGAAGACCTGTGCGAGGCCAAAAAGGCTACTATCTCAGCATGATCTACAATCTATCTACTAGTGGGAAGTGGAACACATTCACACTGGTACTGTTCTGTCCATGGATTACCTTGGCCTTCGAAAAAGGTGCGATTCATGCTGGCTCAGTGAAAAAAAAAAGTGGCGGACGCGGCACCAGACGCTGCCGGTCAAGAACTCTTGAAAGCCAGAATCAATAGTGGCGACCACTCGCGTACCCATGAACTGATGATTTATTCCCTTTATGTATTCCGAAAATTCTTTCATTACTGAATCTGGGAAGTTCATTATCCCCGAGAAATTAGGCTGTATTCTAACTTCTCGTGGGATAACATAGAAGGAGCGAAGACGCGGGTAAAAGCAAGTCATAGACAAAACCATAAATTTTCGCAAATTAATAAATGATTTGATTTGATTACCAATAGGTACCTCCGTACCTAATCATAATAAGTATAAAATAATTATATTAGGTATGACGTCAATAAAACGGTAACAGGAAGAGCATCACATAATTATTATGTGATGCTCTTCCCGTTAAAGTTTTATTGACGTCACTAGTTGAATGTTTTAGTTTTTTTCTGTTCTACGTAATTGATTTGTTTACCAGTCTTATTAGTTAGTTATAATAATGATGGCAATATGTTTTGTTGACGTCATTAATTCATCATAATATTATGGTCATTTTCTAGTGTTTTGTAGTAAAGGAAGTCAATGAATCTATTTTATGGTCGTTTGAAGTAGGTAGGTACCTATAATACCTAGGTAATTTTATGGTTTACTAGCTGTTCCCGGCAAACGTTGTTTTGCCATTTTCAGAAAAAAAAAAAAAAAAGATGAAAAATAGATGTTGGCCGATTCTCATAGATACCCGATACGCACAAAAAATTTCATCAAAATCGGTCAAGCCGTTTCGGAGGAGTTTGGCATCGAAAACTGTGACACGAGAATTTTATATATTAGATTATACCTACTTAATACTTATTCATTTCATTTCATTTATTTCAGTAACAATTTTTACATTGTGTCGAAATTTCACTAAATAAAATACAAAATCCTAGAATTACAATATAAAAAATTATTATAACATTACCAACAAAAATAATAATTGTACCTAACGCTAACAACTGCAAATAGTGAATTAAAAAAACTTAAAAAATAATATACATTAAAAATAAAAATTCCAAACTCGCACGAATGTCAAAGTAACACAAAAAATATATATAAAACTCAAATAGAAATCATTAAGTAATAACCAAATTAAATAATTTATGAGCAAAATATTTAAATTCGCCAAAATATACCTAAAAGCAAAAAGATTAAGACTATCATAACAAATGTCAAATGTCAAATGTAGATATAATGTCAATTAAAATACTAATGTTATACAATGATATTTATGTCAATTTAATAATGTTAAAACCGATATTCAAAATTATAATCAAAAATAATAATGTCAATATACAATTACGGCTAATACCCATACAAATGTCAAAAATCAATAAAGAAATATAAAAAATGTCAAATCATCAAATATAAAATCAATAAAAATAGTACAGTATAATTATAATTAAAATCTAGTTAAATGTGTCACAGAGAAACTCATCAAGGGTGTAGTAGCACTTTTTTATCAAAAATGATTTTAACTGCTGCTTAAACTGATTCATGTTGTATATTGATTTTAAGTGTAGAGGTAGTTTATTAAACAGTTTAACTGATTGGTAACCTGCAGCATGACTCACTACTTTTAAATGTGGTTGCAACTTATTTTGTAAGTCCCTACGCCTAGTAGCTTCCCGCTTACTTCTTTCCTCTAAAGTTTCGAAATTCTGCAGCTTTTTCATGAGATCAGTGAGAAGAACTAAAATGTAGAGACAAGGGACCGTAAGTATCTGAAGTTCTATAAAATACTCTTTACACGAAACCCACTGAGGGATTCTCACCATGGTTCTTATGGCCCTCTTTTGTATAATGAAAGCTGTATTAATATTGTACGCGTAACTACCTCCCCAAAGAGTGATGCTATACCTAAGTTTTGACTCGACAAGCGAGTAATATACTACTTTTAATTGTTCAATAGCGATCACGTCTCGAAGACTTCTTAGGGCATAGCAGGCTG
The DNA here is from genome assembly GCA_949316265.1 of Diarsia mendica. NCBI lineage: Eukaryota > Metazoa > Arthropoda > Insecta > Lepidoptera > Noctuidae > Diarsia > Diarsia mendica. The sequence goes on along the minus strand of OX438898.1, from coordinate 12,538,003 downwards.
AGCTAATTGAGCTTTCTATAGCAGTCAATTCTATTTTCCAGTTTAGGCTTTCGTCAATGTGAATACCCAAGAATTTTACTTTGTCTACCAATGTTATTTTATTTTCATTCAATAATATGTCAATTTTATCTTTGTTTCTCGACGTCGTCCTAAATAACATGGCATTCGTTTTACTGACATTCAATTTAAGATAATTGATACTAAACCAATGATGGAAGAGAGCAAGAGCATTGTTTACTTTATCACTGAGAGTATCAATATCATCAGCGGCTATAATGGCGTTCGTATCATCGGCAAAAAGTACAAGTTCCGTATCACTTAGTGCCAGCATATAGCTAATTAAATCATTAATAAATAAAATGAAATGTAAGTGTACTTAAGTAAGTACTATCATTATTATAACTAAGTACCTATGTAAATTATTTACATGACATACGTTTGTATATATACGCCTTTTTCCATGGGGGTAGGCAGAAATTAACCCCTTGACTGTCAAGTTCGCTTTAACTGTTGTATGAACATAAGTAACTTATTAATAATAATATTGTGCCAATTGGCTCGCCCCCTATTACATGGGACTTAAAACATAACTGGCAAAGCTGGGTGTAAGGGGTAAGCATATTAGTATATGCTTAGGTACCCCTTTTATGTTATGTTATAATTATATACCTAGTTAATAAATTTCCTCCAGAATAAAAGACTTGTGCAACGATTCCAACTAGAATTATGTATAATATTGTATTATTGTATACTTACTCCTGTTACAAACATTTTCCGGAAAATATGAACGGAAATAACATGAAAGTGAATTTCACAATTATTCTCAATGCAACGCAGCGTTCATATTTCCACGAACCCTCCGTTTCAATAAGCGTAGTGCTTTCAGATTTCCGCCCTATTTCCCATTTACCAAGGGGTCTAAAACGGCCACTTTGGCAGATCATAATGTGAATTGCGTTTAAAAGCGTAAAATGGACCTTTCTTAATAAAAACTGCGTCTGTGACTATTTTACGAATGTTAACGCAATTCATATTATTTTCCTATTATGATGTATTTTACTAAATTGTTACAGACGCAGTTATTATAATGAAAGGTCCATTTTACGCTTTTTAACGCAATTCATACCTAGTATGATCTGCCAAAGTGGCCGTTTTAGACCCCCGGGAATCCTATCTCTGAAGCCTCTGATAACTGAAGTTTCCTGTAACTGGCCACTGGAAAGCGAAAAACATCGCTACGCTACTTCGAATAAAAGCAAATAGGGAAAATAAACTCGCTTCTGAAGTTACGTACCTACCTCAAACAATAAAACTTACTAGAAAAGCAAATAATTATGGTAGGTAGGTACTAACAAAGATTCTTTTAGGTACCATTTTAAATAAAAAATTTCAAATTACGAAATACCAAACCAGAATCAAGAGGCTATCGTATTTTTAAAGTTCAATAGCATCGTTCAGTTCCTAACTATATAAAAGTCGGTCCACTCGTCACGATTTTAAAAATGTTTTAGTTGGGAAGAAAAGCAGCGTATCTAGTTATCTACCCAAACTCTTTCATAAAACTTATGTGGAAAATCTCTATTGTGTCTCAAATAACGTATTGAATGCAATGTGCAATGATCTGTGACCATCCCCCAAATATTATAAAAGCCCCGCCCAAACATCCGCTAATGTTTATGACCAGCAATTAAAAAAGCAAGTTTATAAATAAAATCCATAGATAAAGTTCTGATGCAAGTATCCACGGCCTTAGTAAGTACCAACAACATTCTATTACTCTACGTGACTCCGAATAGGTCACAAGTTCGTAGAGATAAGCTGAAAATATACTATAGTCTTTTAGTTTATAGTTTACATCAGTTTTTTGTGATGAAAAAAATGCTAGTCATATGACAAGCCGTGTGAATTTGAGATAATAAAGATGCGTGCAAAGCGGGGCGCAATATTTGTTGTCTCGTGTTTTTGGGCATAGATAAGCTAGACACCATAACCATAGATAAACTAGATACGTTTTCTTTGTATTTTTGAGTTGTAGACGTAGGTACAAGACTTACAGTATAACCCGGTTCATTAAAGAAAGGAATCTAAAATGGCGGTTTTTATCATGTCCTCACGCTCGCACACTATAGTGAGCGAGCGAGAGGACACGCCATGTGTTGCCATTTTAGATTCCTTTCTTTAAGGTGGTACCCTGAGCAAATAACCTTGAGCATTTGCTCCCTCTTTGCCGCACCCCACCTCTACAATACTTCGTTAACTATTACTTGCGCCACCTGGCGAACTTCTTACGAATACAAGTAAAATTCACAGATCTAAGAAGTAATAGATAGGGCATTCAAAAAAATATTTTTTTATGAAATGGTAATATGAATTCAGTTACTATACTCACGTCGATAAATAGGTAGGTACTTTCAACTTTTACAGTGATACAAATATTACGATTACGAAAATGAGCTCAAAATGAAAATCCAAGATGGCGCTGACGAAGATCTTTGGTTTTTCCGTCATGGGTGTCGTTTTCATGGTTTTAGGGGCCGCTGAATACGAAAATGAGGTCAAAATAAAAATCCAAGATGGTGGCCAGGAAAATTTTAGGTTTTTCCGTCATGGGTGTCGTTTTCATGGTTTTTGGGGTCGCTGATTACGAAAATGAGATCAAAATGAAAATCCAAGATGGCGCCGACGAAAATTTTAGGTTTTCCGTCATGGGTGTCGTTTTCATGGTTTTTGGGGTCACTGATTACGAAAATGAGGTCAAAAGGAAAATCCAAGATGGCGCCGACGGTTTTTGAATATTCCGTCATGGGTGTCGTTTTCATGGTTTTTGGGGTCGGTGATTACGAAAATGAGGTCAAAATGAAAATCCAAGATGGCGCCGACGAAAATTTTTGGTTTTTTCGTCATGGGTGTCGTTTCCATGGTTTTTGGGGTCGCTGATTACGAAAATGAGGTCAAAATTAAAATCAAAGATGGCGCCGACGAAAATTTTTGGTTTTTCCGTCATGGGTGTCGTTTTCATAGTTTTTGGGGTCGCTGATTACGAAAATGAGGTCAAAATAAAAATCAAAGATGGCGCCGACGAAAATTTTTGGTTTTTCCGTCATGGGTGTCGTTTTCATAGTTTTTGGGGTCGCTGATTACGAAAATAAGCTCAAAATCAAAATCCAAGATGGCGCCGACGAAAATTTTGGTTTTTCGACTATATATATATATATTATATATAAAACGACAGCCATAACGGAAAAATCAAAAATTTACCTGGCCGCCATCTTGGATTTTCATTTTGACCTCATTTTCGTAATCAGCGTCCCCAAAAACCATGAAAACGACACCAATGACGGAAAAACCAAAAATCATCGTCGGCGCCATCTTGGATTTTCATTTTGACCTCATTTTCGTAATCAGCGACCCTAAAAACCATGAAAACGACACCCATGACGGAAAAACCAAAAATTTTCGTCGGCGCCATCTTGGATTTTCATTTTGATCTCATTTTCGTAATCAGCGACCCCAAAAACCATGAAAACGACACCCATGACGGAAAACCTAAAATTTTCCTAGCCACCATCTTGGATTTTCATTTTGACCTCATTTTCGTAATCAGCGTCCCCAAAAACCATGAAAACGACACCCATGACGGAAAAACCAAAAATCTTCGTCGGCGCCATCTTGGATTTTCATTTTGACCTCATTTTCGTAATCAGCGACCCCAAAAACCATGAAAACGACACCCATGACGGAAAAACCTAAAATTTTCCTAGCCTTTGAGCTTTGAGCCTAGATCTTGGATTTTAATTTTGAGCTCATTTTCGTAATCGTGCCAATATTATTTTGTATCACAGTAAAAGTTGAAAGTACCTACCTATTTATCGACGTGAGTTTATTAACTGAATTCATAATGACCAAAAGTATTTGGACGCACCAATAAATATTTCATAAAAAAATATTTCACTATATGCCATATCTATTACTTGAAATTACTTCTTAGATCTGTTGATAATGTGACGTAAGCGAGCGAGCGCATGAGCCGACGCGGCGCGGTGACGAGCGACACGGGTTCCCCCTTCGAGGCCTGGCGGCATACTGAATTTCAATAGATACAGATGCGAATACGCTCAGAATTTTGCATAAAAATCTTTATAAAATCAAATTTTGGGTTTTTGAAAAAAAAAATCGTACCATAATGTTCATTATGAAATTGCTTATCCATTAGTGTAAAAACAAAATAAAAACAATTGTTAGTTTTGGAGAAGTAGCATGTTTTCAATAATTATTTCTCATTTCTGTGGTTTCGTTGTGAGGGGATTAATTAAATATTTTACTTAAAAAAGAAAAAAAACAGAACGTACCATTTTGAAGGTAAGAGTATGTAGAAATTTAATGTATTTTTTGTTGGTTGATATATCTTTTTTTTAAAGAGTTATAAGCTCCAGAAAACTGCACAAAAAACGGCTAGAGCTACGTTTTGCTGGGGGACGCGCCTTAATGAACCGGGTTATACACGCCTACATACTTCAGACCTATTCATTCAATTTATTTCTAAAATAAACCTTATGACAACAACCATACAGCCAAACCATGACAAAACTGAGCAACAAGTTTTGCCGAGAACCCCGCTCAGACATTTTTCTCAGTAGAGATTATTTTGCTCTAATTGGGAGAGTAAAAGTAAATTCATAGGAGTGATAGTGGGTGTATAAATCAATACCAACCAAGAGCAGAAATGATAAGTACTTATTACGCAGGTATTAGTGTTGTGTGATAACTTGTTGGTAGCTGCTCTGCTTCGTTGGTCTAGTGTTCACAAGCGCTTTTGATGGGCAAGAGGTTATGGATTCGACTCCCAGGCCGGGCAATGTAATTGTTTATCTCAGCAGAGGTCCGGAGATTTGTTTTGGGGTAATATTTCAGTTAAAAGAGTTTTGTTTTTGTGAAAAGTTTAGGAACGAAATAAACTAATTGGAGCTAATTAGAGAATATAAGAATAATTTGGGCGAAGCAAAAGCAGCAGATAGTGTAGTTTCTGTTTACCGTTAAAAAAGACGTGACTGTATTATAGATAGTCCGATATATGATTTTCGAGAATTTCGAGTTAGCAACATCGCAGAATTCATCAATCATAATTATTATTATCAATTGATTCACTCAATTGCCTTTGTCTACTACAGTGGGTGTGTCCGAGTAAAGTCCAAACATAAACAGAAAGATTAAATAAATCTTTAAATACATTTAAGCTCATTATCTATTTTGAGCTTTTAGTTGTTAAGCTAGATAATTAAATTATAAAAACAACACATTACGCAAAATTGACATTTGGAATAGGCCAGAATATCAAATTATATCACCTGACTAAACTTATTATTAGTACAATAAAATTTTATTATTACTGTGGTGATCAAGTTTATTTAAATTATATCACCTGACTAGACTTAGGTGATCAGGTTTTTAATTATTTATTCCTTTACTAGTTTTTTTTTACCACAGAAATATTATAAACTAACATAAGTTTTAATTTTTGGAGTTAATTTCCATCTAAAACGACCTCTGTCTGTACTTAAGTGAAAATATTTCGCTAAGACGAGGATGGTAACTTAGTTTATTTTGATCTAAATTCATTTATTGTCTATTTGTATTTAGTGTTCGTGTGATAATAAGGGTCACCTTACGGGCGGCGTCCTTATCACAATTAACACTAAAGTGCACGTACGTGTCACAGGTGTCACTGTAAAAGTAGCGGTACATGCAGGTTTCATGTCGTCATAATAATTATGACTCTTAATGTGCTGCCTTTTTTTTTGGAGGGTTGAAATCATCGAATGACTCCTCCCACTCTGGACAGAGCGGTGAGAGCACAGTGAGAGTGTCAGACTTCTACTGACAAAAAAACCTATGTTCCTTCTTAGCCCTTTGTGTCGAGGCCGCGGTATCACCCGCAGCCCCGACGGGCGCTATGCAAGGAGGCGTTTCAAAAAAGGATCTCCGTTAAAGTAACTTCGAATTTCGAATGTAACAAAACAAGGTGACCAATATTAGGGTCAGTCGATAGAAATTTTCCAAAAAAAAGCACTTCAAAATGAGATAAAACAAGAAAACATGAGGACAATAAAGTACAAAAAAAAATGGCTAGCTACCTTATAGTTACCTACTTAGAATTATTTTATTAAATTGCCACTCCTACTCCTTAATAGACGATACTTACGATGAAAACAGTGTTATCGCAGTTCTAATAACTCTGAGTAAACAGATAATATGATACCTATTTAGCACATTTATTATTGATCATAGTACTAAGTCCAAGTGTCTGTCTAGTATACCTGTTGATCTAGAACTAACTGATTGTATTTACTAGTAAAGATTGAAGTGCTAAGTTCATCTGACGAGTTTAAAGTGTATAGAAACGTACTTTACACTTTAAACTCGTATTTGTTATCCAATTAATTAACAGCTGCCTAGTAATTGGCATCTCAATATCCAATTCCGTAGTTATATTATAAAGTTTGTTATGTGCAAACAATAAAATGAACATTTAATAAACCAAAATGTCAAACAAAACTTTAGAATGACAGGGCAAAAATTTAACACATCATAGGTCGGGTGGGGTTGGGGTTCATGCGTGACACCTGGGCCCCGAGTCTGCTATTCAATAGTGTCAGAATGGTCGATCATTGATCTCATAATGGTTGATTTACGACAAGCCAAAAAGTACCTTAAGTCGACTGGCATAAGGTACGTTTTGGCTTGTCATCAATCAACCATTATGAGATCAATGATCGACCATTCTGACACTATTGAGTAGCAGACTCGGGGCCCTGTGTTTTCTCCGAAGGGGTACGTACAGAAGTGTTGGTATACCTATAATAGTAGTAGTAGATTAGTTATAGTAGAGCCTAAATTAAATTCCACAGACGTATTACCTATGTGATGATGACAATGACAATTGATACCCAAAAAAATGATATGAATATAGAAAAGTAGTTGTAGTAGTTGTCAGTTTGGCCCTTTACGGCTAAGGACTTTAGATAATTTAGGTTTACGTAGTAGCAGCTATCAAACTAAACTAATAACTAACTATTACGCACTTCTAAACTTAAATATCATTGTTATATAGTCAAAAACACCAAAAATCTTCCAAATAAGACAATCCCAATAATTTTGCGTAACCAGGAAGCGGATCTCTGTACAAAAGATAATGATTATCCTATTTATTAATAGCTGTTTATAGCTGTTCACAATAATTGGCGTGACATAACTCCCGGAACCACCCATCTTCCTTATTCCCCCTTATCAGACGATGTAGCCGCCATATTTGATAAAATACACGTTTTTACGCATCATATTATTAGAGTATAATATGGTACTTAGACATTGAGCTCATTAGCTTTGTTTTTGCTGATCAATACGAATAATATTTACAGTCAAAGAAGTAATTCTATACTATTCAATTAGCGATATTTGTTATTACATTCTCGGAAAAACGGCTCTAATGATTCCAATTAAAGTAGCAATGAGAGGGTTTACGGGGGTGAAAAATCGAACTAGTTAGGTCCCATATCTGGGAAAATTCGTTTTCTCTATTTTGACCGAAGCAGACCTTCCTTCAAAATAGTTACGGTCATAGAGGGTCACTAAAATATTACGGGTGAATAAAGAAGCGACGTTTTTATGGTACCTATATGCCTTGGTTGCCTAATGCCTAGTTTCAGACGCCAGGACATCAACCGGTAACTGTCAAAATTTCCAAAGCGATATGGCGATTATATTGAAAATGATACAGAAAGACTCTTGATGTGTCTTACTTTACTATAAACTAGCGGACGTCCCGCGGTTTCACCCGCGTAGATCCCGTTCCCGTGGGAATACAGGAGATTAGTTGATGGACCGAAGAAAATAAAATTAATTGATGAATTTTGTGAGGAGTAAAATGAGAGAAAAAGGAGAAAATGATAGCGTGACGGTTGACAGGGGAACATGGCACAAAGGCAAGTTGTCGCTGAGATTGTAAAAACAGATTAGTTTAATGTAATACCCAATTTATTAAATAAATAAATCAAGTAGAAACGTAAAGTAAAATACAAGACAGAAATTAAATGCTACATCTTACAAGTTTTCCCGTACAAATGAATCCTCTTACCATTTTACCGAGGGTAATTTTCTAGAAAATGTTTTCATAGAATGTGAAGCGCGCACTTCTGAACTACGTATTTTATATCCACTTGTACCTGCTTGCTGCAAAGCGTTGCTAGTGGCAACGCCGGGAGTGGATGCTTCATGGAGCAATGTGCTCCATGGGATGCTTAGAAAGACTAGAGCTTCTTCAGAAAGGACCAGATGCATGAATGAATATGGACGAGGCCAAAGGAGTATTTATAAGGATCGTAGTAGCAGGTGGCGTTCTGTGGTTTCTGCCTACCCCCATGGTAAAAGGGCGTGAGTTCATGTATGGTTGTATCTACTAGTGATATAACTAGTACATTTTAGTTCTTAAAATATCACTAGTAGACACAAACTTTCTTTATAAATTGACTGCATAAGTATTTTGCAGAAAAAAAAACCGCCAGAGGTAAAAAAGTTAAAAAGGCGCTCTGAATGACATTAAAGAGCATTTAATTAGGACCCTCTACCTGTTAACTTGCTGGATGTCACAATCATCAACTGACTATGTCATCACCTCAACATCTACCCAGGGTTTTCCCAATCATATTGGGGTCGTCTTTCAGTCTTCCCAGATGCAGCTGAAACCAATACTGCAACAATACTTTACATGACACTCCTATATATGACTTTCGGGCGTCTACGTCTACCCGTAACGGCTGTGAAATATCTACAAATGACAATCAGGACCAACTACTCAACGTGCTCTACAATGCACCCTGGTGCTGTCACCACCAATCCACGGCCTGACCACGCAAGCGCAACCTCCATCGATCGAATGGTGCAACTATTTTTAGCGAAACCTTCAATGAAGTTTATAATACCTAAACGAAGCTTTAGATATTGGGTTTTTTCAATACCTGGTTCTTAGTAGCAGATCGAAGTCTGCAATAGGGATGATAACTAAAAAAATCTAATTAGTCCGTCAGATAGATTTCTAAAAAATAATGGACACATATTTTTTCTTTTTTCACGTAAACAAACAATGAAGACGATACAGTGCTTTGAAAACTCGTGTGACGTCATATTCTAAGACATTAGTATGACATTTCTTAGCGAGCAGTGACGTCACACTCACAACCTCCCACTCAAATCTTTGACGCGTTTTATCTTCGTAAATTTTTATTGATTTGATAAAAAAAAAATACGTAAGTATCCAATATTTTTCGATAATCTAACAGACGGACTAATAAGAATCATAATTTTTTTAGTCAGTAAACATACCTATTGTTTTTACTGTCACAAGTGACATAACATAACATCAAGCCTGTAATCCCCGAAGGGTCAGAGGTGTGCCTAATAATACACCCACATTTCGCCAGTTATGTTTAAGTCCCATGTAATAGAGGGCGAGCTTATTGCCATCAACCGGGCATAGATCCAGACAACAGGCCTGATGGAAAAGCCAAGTAAAACTTTGCCCGACCCAAGAATCAAACTCAAGGAAGACCCCAACCAGCAATTTTGCGCTATAACCAAACCTTACTTATATCTCAAAACAGCTGGGTGAACGATGTATAAAGGTTTTGGCGGTGACTGATTGTTGTGTAAAAGCGTTTGACAATACAATTTGGCTCTATAAGTTTATACAGCAAAAAGGACCTATTAGGAATTGATGTAAAGGTTTACTTCGTGACTTTGTATAGCTGTTATAGTCAGGCGTTATAGCCACCTCCAATGTGACTAGTACACAACGATAGAACTTTATAACAGTGTTTACTGTCGCCCCAATGCGCCTGATTTACGCAATAAAAGTTCTGAACGAACTTTATTGACTCTTTCGTTAAAGTGGAGATGAAAACTCAAGAATAGGGCGATATTGTGATATTGTGGATTTTTAGATCGTCGTTACAGTGCATAGTATACAGTCGAACAAGCTAATAAGTATACAGCCAGTTAACTTGTATTTACTTTTTAGATTATACAGATACATTTAGCATACAGCGGTTTAGGATACAGCGTTTGGCATTAGTCGCTTAATGCAAAACACTTGATAAAACAAAATTACAACCAATATTTTCAGTGTTATAGAATTATAAAGATCTCTACCCTGTATACTTATTAGCTTGTTCGACTGTACTATAGTGGGTACAAAAAGTCTACAACAGAGTGATTTGGTGATATAGCTGAGTTTCGAATTACATTTATAGAACTTAAATTGTCATATAAAGGTTTTTTAACGCTCGTTATAGTCGTAGTGATAAACTTATCACAAAGACACTTTTTTAAAACAGGATTGTTTTTTTATAACTGTTATAGTCCCTCTATTACAATAGTACTATATCGGAGATTATTTCTCTTTTAAAACATAATAACTGTGTATAACGGTAGGTTAGTAATGCTTTTAAATGTTAATTCAGTTTTGTAAAGGCATTTCTATCGCTCTTTTACAACAATATTGACATTTTGATTCAGCGTAATTAATGCGACATGTAATGGTAGTTGTAATCTGTCATAACGAATGCTATAGTAGTGTTCAGGAAGCTGGAAGTATGTTTATGACTTAAAATTCGTAATTGTTTTAGTAAAAGCTCAATAATTCGAGGGGGGCATTCAAATATAGTCGGTAACCAGTACATATTTTATCAGTAAAATTACAGTCGCACGTCATTTTCCCCGTAAGGGACGAATAATTTAATTACAAAATAATATATAACTCATCACAATATGGCTCCTCGTATTCTTTTATTATCCAATTCTCTTCAAAAACACTGCACGTGAACGAATGTAAAATGAATGAACGATGAATATTATAGTGAAGTAATGGAATCATGAACTGTTTTACAGTACCTAAAAGAACTTTAGTAGCGTTGCGGTGGCTTGTATGTCATCAAATAGAGATTGCGTTACTGTTTCATCAACTGTAATAGGCCAAAATTGTCATGCCTGACACCGCTACAGTTGTACTTTAACACTGAATGGAGATATAATTGCGCCACTTTCTTTGTAGGTGCACCTTCTTTGGCCTTTTATGTGACCATCGATTAGTTTTTACAAAACGTTCTATGGACTTCTATACAACTAACTTTTGCTAGTTGGGACGTCATGCTCAGCAGTCGCGCTTACGACCACTAGACCGACGAGGTATTCTTAATTATTTTTAGTTTATTGCAATAGGTTCGCCCCCCCCATCACGGGACTTCAAACATATTGATGAAATGCATAATAGACAGATCTGCCTAGTCCTTGGGAATAACAGGCTTGATGTTATGTCAATGTTAACCAGCGACATTTACGACTAGATAATGATATCATCACATAATTATCCTCGATCCGCCTAGAAACGACAAGTTCGGTTTATCTGTCAAAACAACATAAAAAATCGAACTTGGCCTGAATTGTAACATTTGAACGGAGCTGAGTGATGTGGAAAATTTATCGAAACCGGTATGACACACCCACAGAATATTTGAACGTAGCTTGGTATTTAGCGAGCAACGACGACGAAGCGTTTGTTGGGTGTGTCTGCTACGTCACTTTACTTGCAATTTGTATGGTATGTGCCTTTATCTAGATATAATATCTACCTATATTTATAAAAAAGAGAAGTCCTGACTGACTAACTCATCAACGCCCAGCCCAAACCCTTGGACCTAGAAAGCTGAAATTTTGCACAGAGGTTCCCTTTATAACGTAGACAAGGAATAAGGAAGGATTTTTCGAAATTCAACCCAAGGGACTTAATAGGGGATGAAAGTTTGTTTGGAAAATCGTCATTTTCACGCGGGCGAAGCCGCTGGCAAAAGCTAGTTATTATAATTATAAAAGGCAAGGCTGACTGACTGAGGATCAAATCAACGCACAGGCCAAAACCTTAGGCTAGAAACTTAAAATTTCGCACACGTTTTCCTCTTATATTGACGTAGGCATCCACTAAGTAAGGATTTTTTCAAAATTCATCCCCCAAGGGGGTGAAAAAGGGGGTCAGAGTTGGTATGGAAACTCGACATTTTCACTCGGGTGAAGCCGCTGGCTAAAGCTGGTAAGTAGACACTTAAGAGGCCTTGTACAGACAAGACTTGCGGAACTTTAGGCAATTTCGGTGCGATGCTATGTTTGTGTGCAGCGATAACACCGACGAACGCACACACGGGCATTTCGAGCGTTGAACTACGGTTGAAAAATTTGATCATTTAGACGATTATTATTTTAAGTGACATAATTTTATAGTAAGTAAGTACACTTTGAAAAATAGTCTGGAATGTGTGTTGTGTATAGGTACAGTATATCAATCAACATAAAAATGGTTCAATTTGGTGTTAGATGAAATAATATTCATTTAATAAATCAAAAATTATGATATCTATTTTAATCACAGATTTAAATTTTGTTGTAAATTGGTTGCAAAAGCACTACAACACGTCAAAAATAAATAATGTTTCCGTCTCTTTTTAACCGACTCCTAAAAAGGAAGTAGGTTCTCTATTCGTATGTTTTTTTTATGTGGTCCGCGCATATCTCCGACAATTGTGGACCGATTTTCAAAATTATTTTTTTGTTTGAAAAGGTATACTCCCAAGGTGGTCCCATTGTCACCAAGTCAGTTACTGATGATGGGAACTCTGAGAAATTGAGGGCAACCCTCGAATATCATAGGTGCACATAACGTTTTCCATACATTTTCAGAAGCTGTTCAAGTATTTGCGTCTGATAATCATAATTTCATGTGGCGGCGCTGCGCTGATGACGGAAGGTGCAACTCCTCAACGGTCAGGACTTGAAAGAAAATTCCTTCAAAATTATACGTACTTATGGATCGATAGTTGTATTCTTTCAGGCTATTAGGTTGAACTGATTATAGACGGTAAATCTCATTAACCGACTTAATAAAAAGGAGGTTCTCAATTCGTCGGCAAGGAAAATTTTAGGTTTTTCCGTCATGGGTGTCGTTTTCATGGTTTTCGGGGGTCAAAATTTAGAAATACATAAAATGGGTTTGTTAAACATGAAATCGAAATAAATATTAATAAGTTATACTAGACAAAATGTAAAATAACATGAACAGGAAAGAAAAAAATGGAATTATAGGCATTGTCATTCAAATAGTCCGTTAGCCGTTATCACGTTTCCAACGGGCACCACGTGGAGGTGGACCGACACCTAGCGTTTTTTTTTGGTTGTTTATTTTCATTGATTTTATACACAATGACGTGATGAAGGAAAAAAAAAACATTTGATTTTTTGTTAGGTTTTGTGCTTTCGAGGTCAAGAATGTCGATAACGCCTGAAGGAATGCTGGCTTATTTTGTAAAAAAAAAAGGTCATTGGCCGTATGCAGTATGTAGACTTTGACCCTAGATAGATATAATTATTTATTTTAAATTTGTATGCTTTTTAGGTTTAATCATTTTGTGTTTCGTTTTTTTTATGTATTTTTTTAATCATATTTGTTGAAATTCAAAATTATGAGCATTGGCCCGTAAGTTATCTGGGAGTGGTCTCTCCCCAAATGATTCAACTAAATCTTTCAATCTTGCCGATGTTTGCCTATATCTTGGCCGACTAGTTGTGTGTGATCCACGAGACAAAATTTGCTCCAGTTTCAGTTCTGTCAGGCTTTGCTGCCGACGAAGTTCATCCAAAAACTTCCATATAGATGGGTGATGAGATGAGCCGATAGAAGTGACTAGAATCCCCTGTGAAAGCCTTCAACGGAGTTGTTCGTTCGGGGAATTTCCTGAAGAACTGCATCAAAAGTATTCCACAGATCAATAGGAAATCTAGGAGCTCGCCTGCCCCGTCTTTCCAACCTTCCGATCCAGTTATCTTCAAAATAATCAATGCCTTGTCGGAGGAGGCCAGAATGCACAATATAAAACAGATTCGAGCAGTTCGTCAAAAGCGTTGATAACTGGTTCTGATGGAACATACGCTAAAGCACATAATTTATTTATTTATTAATAACCAACTTATATTTACAGTGACACCACACATACAAGTTATAGGTTGAACAAAAAACAAAAAACTTAGAAATAAAAAATAATAATAACAAAACTAAGAAAAAAAAAACATTATTACAATAAAAATTAACAAAACATTCTAGTGGCAAAAGTTGAAATCAAATAAAAATTACCAAAAAAATTGTTAAACCCGAGGAGATAGTACTGGGAGTGGCAATGGACTCCAGGTATCGAGAAGCAGTGTTAAGGAGACTTAGTTCCGTACTTGCAAAAATATCTAATGACTCGTCATACATTAAAATGTTTATGTGGGTAAGGGCGAGTTACGGTGCTTGTTTGAGGAATTGAAAAAAGAGGACGTTGGCGTGGGCGAAGAGAGTGCCGGATAGGTAGTGGGATGTTAAAAGAGATGTACTGTAACAGCAGGGAATTAAAATGGGAACCACGAACTAAGCAGATGACATATTTAACTAGAGCAAGATTTCTCCTGACTTCTAAGCTCTGGTATGTCACCATACCTAGCACGAATGGCGTAGGGTAAATTATATGGGTAAAAGCCAAATAATTTGAGTTAGAGGTAGCGAATAAAAGACTTCTGGACCTTTTCAATGACTAGTTTATAGATTTTTTCATGAGGGTTCCAGATTACACTATTGGTTTCGAGTAAACTGCGTAAGAAGGAGTTGTAGATGAGGTTTATGGCTGGTCAATTATTAAAAAATAAAACTAAATGTGGCACTCGGAGACTGCCGCGGTAAAGCTATTGCATGGCATATTTTTTTACAACAGCAAATAATTAATTATTTAATTTGACAACCTCAGTTGATAACCTTGTTTTTTTCCGTAACCATAGCAACCTGGTTGAATACTGAATCTTGAATATTTTCGTTAGGGAATTTCTGAATTCGCTCTCCACGCTCAAGGCCCGCGATAGTGTTGAAGTGTGACTGTATCGCTAAGATTAGATATGGGAAGCGCAACTTTGACATCATCGGCATACATTAAAACTGTGGAGTGCTTTACACACTTGGGCAGGTCATTTACAACAATAAGAAAATACAGGGGACTTAGGTTAGTACTAGGCCAAGGTACTAACCTCCAAGCATTCCGAATTGGCATTTTCAAAAATAACATATTGTTTGCGATTGTGGTAATTTGCGAAGAATTTAAGTGTTGCCGCAGAGAAACCAGCCAAAGCCAATTTACTCAAAAGTATATCATTGTCAACCCGGTCAAAAGCCTTCTGAAAATCAAAATAAGTGACATCCACCTGCTTTCTGTCGTCAATATTTTTGGCTAAGAATGTCGTAACGTTGAGTAAATTAGACGTGGTTGAACGATTTGGAAGAAATCCGTGCTGTTCCTCCGCAAACCACCGTTGCAGTTTGGAAAATACTTTTTTTAAAAGTACCGCTTGAAACACTTTTCCAAATATGGATAAAACAGCTATGGGTCTGTAATTTTTTATATCACTTTTTGGGCCACTCTTATGAACCGGGATAACTTTAGATGTTTTCCATTCTGTTGGGAATGTATTTGACTCAACTGATAATTCAATTCAATTTATTCACAAACAATTCACATTGTATTTGAAATCATAAAAATAATAATAAAAAATAATAATAAAACACATTCATAAGTCATAATTAAACATTAACAACAAAAATTACACATAAAATACAAATTTAAATCATAATTGAAACAAAAAATAATCAAAAATACAAAATAATTAAATTATTAGATTGTTGTAAAATTCATGTCAGCTTTATACAAATAGTCATTTTAAAATTAAAAACTGACAAACACAAAGGACAAATTATATCAGTTGGCGCATTATCATAATTGTATTATATACCTTAATATTACATATCGTCAACGGAGTAGAGACATTTATCCAGTAGGAATGCTTGAAGCTTTGATTTAAATGAAGACGTATAGATTAAGCTTTTTAATTCTAATGGTACCCTATTGAATAATTGCACTGCTTGATATTGTGAACAATGTTAAAATGAGGACTTATCTTATTTTTCAAATCTTTCCTACGTGTACTCTCCCTGACTAGTCTTTCCTCATGCGTCTCATATTCATGTATGTACTTTTTTAAATTAATCAGAAGTACAAGAATGTAGAGACTGGGAACTGTAAGAATTTTTAAGTCTAAGAAATGCGGACGACAACTCTCTCTTTGTGAGATACGGACAATGGTACGTATAGCTCTTTTCTGAAGGACAAAATCTCGTGTACAGTTATAATTATAGCTGTTTCCCCAGAATTGTATACTGTATCTTAATTTGGATTCAATTAGTGCGTGGTTTACGATTTTTAAGTGTTCAATGTCAATTTCGTCTCTATATAAGGGTTCTTAAAGCATAACATGTGGATGATATAGATATGCATCAATGGCGGCTAATTATTTTTCCAGTTTAATGGGTCATCTATGTGTACTCCCAGGAATTTAGTTTCTTTCACGAGTTCAATATTACCATCATTTAGTAGTATTGTCATAGTGTCATTATTTCGGGCAGTTGTTTTAAATAAAATTACCTTAGTCTTTGCACTTTGCAATTGGCGAATATGCAATGCGAAATCAGGGGTGTAGTGTGTACTCAGTTTACCCAAAAACCATGAATGCGACACCCATGACGGACGAACCTAAAATTTTCCTAGCCACCACCTTGGATTTTAATTTTGGTCTCATTTTCGTAATCAGCGACCCCAAAAACCATGAAAACGACACCCATGACGGAAAAACCAAAAATTTTCATCGGCGCCATCTTGGATTTTCATATTGGTCTCATTTTCGTTATCAGCGACCCCAAAAACCATGAAAACGACACCCATGACGGAAAAATCAGAAATTTTCGTCGGCGCCATCTTGGATTTTTATTTTGGCTTAATTTTCGTAATCAGCGACCCCAAAAACCATAAAAACGACACCCATGACGGAAAAACCAAAAAAAATCCTGGCTGCCATCTTGGATTTTCATTTTGAACTCATTTTCGTAATTAGCGACCCCAAAAACCATGAAAACGACACCCATGACGGCAAACCCAAAAATTTTCCTGGCCGCCATCTTGGATTTTCCTTTTGGCTTCATTTTCGTAATCAGCGACCCCGGAAACCATGAAAACGACACCCATGACGGAATAACCAAAATTTTTGTCGGCGCCATCTTGATTTTCATTTTGACCTCATTTTCGTAATCAGCGACACCAAAAACCATGAAAACGACACCCATGACGGCAAACCCAAAAATTTTCCTGGCCGCCATCTTGGATTTTCCTTTTGGCTTCATTTTCGTAATCAGCGACACCAAAAACCATGAAAACGACACCCATGACGGAAAAACCAAAAATTTTCCTGGCCGCCATCTTGGATTTTCATTTTGGCTTCATTTTCGTAATCAGCGACCCCGAAAACCATCAAAACGACACCCATGACGGAAAACCAAAAAAATTTCCTGGCTGCCATCTTGGATTTTCATTTTGGCTTCATTTTCGTAATCAGCAACCCCAAAAACCATGTAAACGACACCCATGACGGAAATACCAAAAAATTTTGTCGGCGCCATCTTGATTTTCATTTTGACCTCATTTTCGTAATCAGCGACCCCAAAAACCATCAAAACGACACCCATGACGGAAAACCCAAAAAACCTGCCTGCCATCTTGGATTTTCATTTTGACCTCATTTTCGTAATCAGCGACCCCAATAACCATGAAAACGACACCCATGACGGAAAAACCAAAAAGGACATTGCTCAAGTTTATATGAGGTTTGGTCCAAATGCCGCCCAGGAATGGGAGTACCTGCGCTGGGTTCCTGGCACTAAACTATGTCATTGTACAAAATATTTTTTGAATCCATCCCGGGGTTCCCACTTTTTTTACCTATTTACTCTGATGAATTAATTTTTTCACATGGTGTTTTTTGACGCCTTTAGAAGATTTTTACACCTTTTAAGACCACAGCTAAAGACATTTTGTATAAATGGACAGTTTTAATACTTATTCCGTATAGGAAGTGATAGAAAGGAACAAAAAAACTGAAATGGCTTGTATTATTTATTTCTATTTCAATCATCATCATTTTCATCAATGTCTCTGTGTGTACTGTCTAAACAGAGGGCAGAGGTCTGATAGCAACTTGGTGCCTATATTTTTATTTTATTAAGCAGTGAAAAATGCCCAACGCATACCGCACCGTCCGCGTTCGGAGAGACGGTTTGGTTATACGGGGCTTGTAAAAACACCGCCGTGAGCTTACTGTCGCCTTGGCGGATGAGCCCCGAGAACTGCTACGCATGATGTTCGCGACCCATCCAGCGTACCCTGCCTCCGGGCTCCAGAATCCTGTGGCGATGTCTGGGCTCACCTAAAACCGCCATTACTCATGAGCGCCGTGCAATGCGGAGATGACAGATACCCCGCTATCGCCCGCTGGCACCTCCTAGGGCGGTATCAGGTCGCCATGGCGGTTCCTTCACCACCCTGTCTTACTGCGACTGATCGCGGAGGCGGTGGAGCGCGTCAGGGTGGAATGTCTCCCAGCCTTCCTCCCTGACGCTCTCCGCCGCCTCCATCTGCGAGATGACTTCCTCGCAGAAGGACGCCACTGCCTCCCATGCCTCTCTATTGTCAACCATGGCCTTGGCCACGACTGGTAAAGCGCACGCGAGAGCACGGCGCTTCACCGGCATGCAGAGCAATGCTCAAGAGTGTGAAGCACCATGTCCTCGCTGCAGTCGCACTGGTGACACACGGGAGTTGCCTCCCGTCTGGCTACTTTGTGCAGTTATTTGCCAAAGGACCCATGCCCTGACAACACTTGCATTAGACGGAAGGTTAACGTCCCATGTCATTTACGTACCCACTCCTCCAGGAAAGGCTGGATAGCGCCCACGGTTCAGTGACCTGCACTAGGCGTCTCCTGCCTCACCCACCATTTCTCAGGGTATGGGTTAGGTCCTCCCTATACCATTTCATGACCACCTTCAGGCATCGGACATCCTGCCAATCTCCACCTGCAGGTCTGCGCCACGCCGGTAGACTTTAGTGAGCACTTACGCCTTCGAATCCCACGAGGGTGTACCCATACACGGGCTCCGTAGAGCGCCATCAAGCGAATCACCCCCGTTTACAGCGTCTCAGACCACGTTTGGTCCACCCAGGTTCGACAAAAGCCGGCCGAGGGCTGACGCCCGTGCCGATCAGATTCGGTGCAAGCTGAGCAAAGTGCTCGCCGAAGTATGTAACCAGGCCCAAGTATTTAATGCTTGCCCACACCGGTATCGTTGCAACACGATGGTGAAGTGTACGCAAGCCGGAAGCTGGCGTCGGAGCACAAGAAATACCAGTGCCTCCATCTTCTCGAGAGCCACCTTGAGGCACAGTGCCTCGATTTGTTTCAAGCGAGACTGCAAACGGCCAGGACTCTGTTTAAAAAAAGCTATTCCGACATTATTGACATTTCTATGTCAAAAAATGAACGTTTAAAACTGTCCATTTACACAAATTGTCTTTAGTTGGGGTCCAAAAAGCGTAAAAATGTTAAAATACCGTCAAAAATACACATTTTACATAAACATGTAAAAAAAATAATATCATCAAAATAAATCTGTAAAAAAAATAGGAACCCCAGGATGGATTTTCAAAATATTTAGTATAATGACATAGAGTAGTGCCAGGAACCCAACGCAGGTACTCCCATTCCTGGGCAGCATTTGGACCAAAGTTGGGCAATCTCCTTTTCCTGGCCGCCATCATGGATTTTCATTTTGGCTTCATTTTCGTAATCAGCGACCCCGAAAACCTTGAAAACGACACCCATGACGGAAGAACTAAATTTTTTCTAGCAGACGAATTGAGAACCTCCTTTTTTTAAGTCGGTTAATGAGATTTACCGTCTATCATCAGTTCAACCTAATAGCCTGAAAGAATACAACTATCGATCCATAAGTACGTATAATTTTGAAGGAATTTTCTTTCAAGTCCTGACCGTTGAGGAGTTGCACCTTCCGTCATCAGCGCAGCGCCGCCACATGAAATTATGATTATCAGACGCAAATACTTGAACAGCTTCTGAAAATGTATGGAAAACGTTATGTGCGCCTATGATATTCGAGGGTTGCCCTCAATTTCTCAGAGTTCCCATCATCAGAAACTGACTTGGTGCAATGGGACCGCCTCGGGAGTATACCCTTTCCAAAACAAAAAGAATTTTGAAAATCAGTCCACAATTGACGGAGATATTCGCGGACATACAAACACGAATAGAGAACCTCCTCTTTTTTGGAGGTCGGTTAAAAATATATATCGAAGTACAATCGACAACAACAAACGATCGTGAAATTCGACTTCGATCTGAAGATGAAAAAAATTTTAGCAATCTTTACAAACTAGCAAAATAAACATGTTTGATCAAAATTAATAAGTGTATCAAATTGTGGTAATCGGTGTACAATCTCGAAAATATATGCACGAAAAACACGGGAGCGTTTGTGACACAAAGCGATACGTCCGTCCTCTGGCAGTGGCCGATTCGTACTGGCGAGATAGAGTTTGCGCGGTCGATAATATAGTTAACTTTAGATTCAATTTACGAAATGAAATTATAGTTTATTGATAAAATAAAAATATGATTCTATTAGAAGGTTACCTTAAAATTAATACGTAGTTTTTAAATTTTCTTTAACGTGATTCTAAGGTATAGAAAAAAAATCTTATTTGTCGAGACATTTTGTAAAAATTGCGATGTTTTAACATTTTTTTTCTGCTATATTTTGTATTGAAGTCGAAAATGTGGCAAACTGGTCCCCTAGTAGACCATACGGTGATGTTATTTATATTTTTTTTAATGTTTAAAATCGTTTGTAGTGTTATGTTCGGCTAAGCCAAACGTAACTCGATCGGTATTTGTGCGGAAAAGGGCTTTTGAATACGGGTGATTGTCATTAATATAAACATTATTTTGAAAATTCTTCAAACCCATCCACCTGAAAAAGAACTCGTCTCTTATAATAGCCAAAAAGAAGCTTCAAATTCTTCATAGATTTCCCACACCAAGCGATCAAAATTGATCAAAATGAGATGATTTTGTGGAAGGAGCCTTAATTAAGTCCCCTTCACCCAAGAGCGGGGGGGATTTAATAACTTCAAACTATTCACAAGGGCTTTATTTCGACTGATTCTAAAATTATCAGATCTTCTCCATAATAAAAAATACACTTGATTATGGGAGGAAGTGTGAGGAGTGAATATAACCAAGGAGGCAAAAGTGGGGCATTACTTGATTTAATTAAAGGATGACCTCTAAGGTTATAAAGAAATCACGACCTGTACAGAGTGGCCAAGTCCCCTATTTGTCAATAGACGGCTGTTAAGAAGGAAAAAAAAAACCTTTTGTATATTACCCTAACCACCACCATTCGGCACCCCACTGGTTGTGTAATTGTCGGTTTTAAGGCTTCTGTTCTGAACTTCGGAATATAGTAAATTGGGCACAAAAGTTCCGTAAATTACACCATTCTCCTGCCCGTATCACAATTTATTTGGGGTCGGTACTTCTCTGTTACTCGACGATCTGTGCTTTCTTTGATCTTCCTCTACTCTTATAGCCTTAAATCTACATTCATACTCAACATTTTCCCCTATTCCCCCGCCATCACATATTAATACATCGGTAACCAATAACCACATAATATTTCAGTCACCGGCGCCACTTTCAGACTTCCTCATATATCCATTCGCGTTACACCACACATCCCCCTTAGCATTCCCATATCAGCCACATGCAATAGGGTAGTTGACAAAAAAATCTAATTAGTCCATCAGAAAAGATATCCAAAAAATATTAAACACTTTTTTTCTTTTTTCACGAAAACAAAAAATGAAGACGATGCAATGCTTTGGAAAGTCATTATAGTACATATTTCTTCAGCACGAAGAGACGTCCCAAGCCTGCAACACAACATGATCTTTGGCACGTTTTATTTTCGTAAATTTTTATTAGTTTGATAAAACAAACACGTACCCGATATATCTTATTTAGATAATTTAACAGACGGACTTTCAACAGAATCATATTTTATTTTTAGTCAGGAAACATCCCTATTACCTTTCAATCATTCCTTTTGAAAGATGGAACGGTGAAGGAAAACATCGTGAGGAAACGTGTCTTGGCCGCGGATTTTTGTACTAGATGACGTGTCCTCGACGCAAGGGCAAAGAAGGAACATGGGTTCGGTTTTTAGTCAGTAGAAGTCTGACACTCCCCTTCGCTCTGCCCAAGAGCGAGGGGGGTCATTTGATGACTTTCCACCCACCAAAATAAAAAAAAGGAAACGTGTCTTAGAACCAACAATTATAAGATATGTGACATCTACCAATCCGTATAGTGGGTCCGCGTGGAGGATTATAGCCCATCCCTCTTCTAGAGAGGAGGCCTGAGTTCCTGCAGTGGGAACATTATAGGCTGATGATGATGATCCCTTTTTTGGCCCAACATTCTGATTAGGGAATGCAATCTCGATCTCGCGAGATCCCGAAAACCCGAGATCTCGCCTCATTTTTCGAGATCAATCCCGAAGCATAAAATGTCGAGATCTCGGCCGAGATTGACGGGATCGAGTGGCAGTAGTCGCGAGGCATGTCGCGTGTTCTCTGCGCGTGAGCGAATCGGGATTCCCCGAAATTCACCGATTTATATTATTCCCCGGGCTCTCCACGCGCTAACCTTCAATTCCCCGCAAATTGGAGGATTCCCCGCAAATCGGGGGTTTCCCCGCAATGCACTGTGTCGGACTGCATTCGCTTACGCTGTTTTAGTT
Organism: Diarsia mendica; assembly: GCA_949316265.1. Lineage (NCBI taxonomy): Eukaryota > Metazoa > Arthropoda > Insecta > Lepidoptera > Noctuidae > Diarsia > Diarsia mendica. The sequence continues at coordinate 12,515,124 of OX438898.1, read as the reverse complement.
GTTACGCAAGTGCTAGACTGTTAGTTAATACTTTTAAAATGTGGACAAACAATCAGCTATTTAGAAAAGAAGCTATTTCCAAAATTACTCTTGGTTTAGGAGTGATTTTGGAAATAGGATTTTTTTGTTTTCACTATCAATATCTTTTCAATATAAAATAAGTACTTTTTATAAAAGAGATTTTACGGGTCTGAAATTTTGTTTTCGTTAACATAGGTAGAGACGTACCTAACATAAGTAAAAATAAAGATTTTTTTTCAATAATTCATGTTGTATTTTACTCGCATCGTAATCACAACTACTAAGCAGTTTCAATCATGCTTCAGTCATCTAATTAAAACAATATTTTTTGAAATCCATTCGAGATCTCGAAAATGCCGAGATCTCGCCGAGATTGAATTTCTGATCCCTCGAGATCTCGACTTAGCGATCTCGTCTCGAGATTGCATTCCCTAATTCTGATCCATACTTGTTAAAAGTTGAAACATAAATAAAATAGGTAGGCACAGAAAAAATCCCCTCAGGGTTAAAAATTATGACGTAACACTTTTAAGTTGATTCATGTGTACAGCAGTACTTTCTTATCTGCTTCTATGCCTGATTATTAAAATCAAGGTAAAATTGATAAAACCAGGACTTTGATAAGCGATTGACACACCTTTGCCCTGATAACTCTTATCAGGCCTTAGACGGGCCCCTTGGAGACTCATACTCAATAAAAGATGACGAGCAAAATTTAAATATGACATATCAAATCTATTTTTATTTTATGGTTACTCGTGACATTCTAACCTTGATGTTTTTGATGTGAAACATCTATATCACATAACATAACAAAACATCACGTCTGTAAGCCCCGAAGGGTTAAGCAGAGGTGCTGGTGGCTATGTTTTAAGCCCCATCTAACAGTGGGTGAGTCTATTGCCACCAGCATGTGCTATTCCAGATTACTATCAATCTGTGTGCCAAATTTCATCCAGATCTGTTTACCCGTTCTGGCGTGTTTAAGTAAAAGCATTCATCCATCCAACCAAACTTTCGCATTTATAATGGTAAAATAAATATAGTAAGACGTAACTAAGTTTTTTGTGCAGTGTGCTCTCTTTAAAAAATAAGTGGCGGTGGCGAGATGTCGTTGTACGACCCATCTTTGCCTTTTTTTTGTCTTTTTTTAGGAGGGTCGGAAACCATTAAATGGCTCCTCCCGCTTTGTTGTCAGACTTCTACTGACTAAAAACCACCCATGTTCCTTCTTAGCCCTTTGTGTCGAGGCCGCGGTATCTCTTTCGAACAACCCGACGGGACCATCTTTGCCTAAATGAGAAAATTAAAGGCGTGATTTCTTACCTAACAAATAATCTAAAAATTCTGTTGGAATGAGGATACAAATAATAGGTACAAAACCAGTCGCATAACTGTTACTGAGTAATCATTTCCTACTCAACCACAGACAACAATATTTTTTATTACGCACTCTTTATAAATATCTCCCGCTTTGTGTACCAGAATATCTTTTTTTTTAATATCGACTCTTAGATAATGTATTCCCTTGTTTCTTTGTCTGCTGATCACCTGTTAGACTGGTCGTGAAGGCCGCAGGTCATGGCAAAGAGAATGGGGCTCCTTTGTCAAGCTAGAACTAGGAAGCTTACCTATTAGTTTGACAGATGTCAAAAAAAATGCGCGGCAATTTTTTTTACTTGAGTTAGGTAGAAAAGTTAAATTGTATTTTATGACTAAGTACAAGTATTTATATCTAAATGTCTATTATTCAATATTTATTAAATTAATATAAATAATCTATAGTCTAGTGCATGCTTCTTTTGTTGCCGTTTCTTTTATTTTTTATCAGTGCCGAAAACTTATCGGAGCGCCTACGTTTTTTGTGAATGTTACTGGTGAGTGCAACTATGCTGTGTTGTAAGGCGCTTTGTATTTCGGTAAAATTAGCACTAGAAATATCAGTAAGTATCTTTCGATCCATCAGGCACTAACGTCAATTTTATCGAATGTTTTAATTTATTTACAAATATGATTTTTGCCTAGATTTCTGGTTGTCCCAAGACAACTTATGTAAAGAATATTAAATCAGACCCTTTTTAAGGCAATGGCAATATATTTGCCACCATATTTTTCAGCTCAAAAATTAAACAATTTGTTACTGGTAACTAGGTACTCTATCGTTGTACCTACAGAGAATATTTAAAAACTTATCAGACACTCATTAACTTATCAAAAAACACAAAAAAAGTAAAATAAAATAAAAAATATTTTCTACCAATTATACCTGTCTTTTTGGCATTATTTTCAAATTGCCAGATGCGGCATGCCTGTTAAAGGGTTAACAGGGGAAAGAGAAACCGACGACGCCCGACCCGAGAATCAATCCTACTCATACTCAGCAGTCGCGCTTGCAACCACTAGCCCAACGAGGCAGACTACTTAATTCTTTCAAAAAAATCTTGACCTTCAACAACAAAAAAAAATTGAAAATTCTATAGAGACAGGTCATACAAAGCCTGAAACAAAATAGCCAGTCCATATCTAATTCTAAAATTATCATACAGAATTAAGTAAGTAAGTAAGTCATAAATATTTATGTAAGGTAAAAGAAAATTATTTACATAACTGAGCTAAGAATAAAGTATCTAAGTCATAAATAATTTCAAGTCTCAGTACCAGTACCTGATGCAACAGTTCGACCTTTTGCAGCAGACGGTCCAAGATACGAGCTCGCATAGTATGTAATTAAAAATATCTACAACTGCCTATAACGCAATTATCTTTACAATTACTACTTTATTTAGAATATCTTCTGTTGCGACTTCTAATTTTCCAGCATTTTTTGGCAAGACCTTTGATCGCTTTTGGCCGTTTTTTGGCCGGTTTTTTTACTCCGTAGGTACTAACGACGAATTAAATATATCTGTTTTTTAAGAAAGTATATACGGATTAGACTATCATAATAATAAGCATTCAATAAAAACAGTTATTTTAAAATCACAAACAGGCACTTTAACTTTGTTTGTTTATAAAGATAGAAATATGGATGATTTGAGATCGTCTCTGCATGTTCCCTTCCCTATTAGTCGTACGTCTCCGTAGTAACACCCTTTCTACCCATTATAATCCTTCACACAGTCCCTCTATATTTTTTTTGATTTTCCCCCACTCGAATAACTATCCACATTCATGACCCGAAACCAGACTAAGTATAAATAATTAAAGGGTTTTTAAAAATTCATAATTGACAATGTCATATTATTATCCCAATTAGAAACCTATTATTTAAGATCGATCAACAATAACTCTCATGTCTGACCCAACATCTTTTAATTATTAATTAATACATTTCCATTATTTACTAGTTATCATTATCTCTTAAGGGGGATTTTCCGCGATAATGACCAAAGAGTGAATAACAAAATAATAAATAACTTTATTGTGACGAAAACATTGCTCAAGTAGGCTTGTATGAGGAAAATTTTGCTTGATTTCGTGAGTAACACATGATAAGGGTAGCCTTACTGACTGATACCGTTGAAATCAGACGGTTAAATCAGAAGGATTGTTGCGAATTTTATGAAAAGGGGATTTTCCATCGTAGATTATGCTTTTGTACGTTGTTGCTGCCCATTGCCATTAAATTACCATTCCTCTAGAACAACGTTGGCTGATAAGTCTTCGATCTTCGATCTATGGGGCGGTGGAAACGACTGCAGGCAGTCAAGTAGACATTCTCCAGAATTGGCATGCCTCAGGCAACTACAATACGTGTTACTAACACTTCAACAGTATTTATTTAAGTTTACATTGCTACTAAGTTAACAAAATATGGAAATGATTCTGAATAAATGTTTATTTGCAATGGACAGCAATCTGCTTAGTAGAAAAATAATTTCTATGAACATGTCATTTTAAACTATTCTGAGGGTTTTCTGAATAATGGGTGGCTAAGGTATTGTGCAATTGGTTTTGCCATACGATTGTTTAGAATTGGATCTGCAGCTATGGTGTCCGACTATCGAGAGTTTGCTGTCAGTCATGTCCTTGAATTTATGAAACAGCCGTACCGTGGCTTTGCTAATTAGAATTTATACGCTAAAAGGATTAGTTTAGGTTGAATAAAGAAGTTCTCTTAGTTCGACATACCTAGCTATTTCCCTGAACCAAATTATAAAAATGTAAGTATGGTAACATAACTAATTAATCCAATATCAATGTTGCCGATCTGTTGTGCAGATGTAACTGCGGTAAGCAGGAAATCTTTCTGGAATGAACCGCTTAAAACCGCGATTTAATAAACCTTACAAAAATGGGAGTTCAAGAGGTCAACGAAGTATCGACGATAAGACAATTAACAATAATGACAAAGCATACGAAAAGCGATTAATAAAATATTTATATCAAACAACATTTTGCACACCCATTTTTACACTCCAAACGCTACATATCTCTAAGTAGCTAACTTCTACATGAAAATCTTCACTGATAGACAACGGGCAGCCTTTAAGGTGGTACCCTGAGCAAATAACCTTGAGCATTTGCTCCCTCTTTGCCGCACCCCACCTCTACAATAGTTCGTAAACTATTACTTGCGCCACCTGGCGAACTTCATACGAATACAAGTAAAATTCACAGATCTACGAAGTAATAGATATGGCATTCAAAGAAATATTTTTTTATGAAATGTTATTATGAATTCAGTTACTATACTCACGTCGATAAATAGGTAGGTACTTTCAACTTTTACAGTGATACAAATATTACGATTACGAAAATGAGCTCAAAATTAAAATCCAAGATGGCGCTGACGAAGATCTTTGGTTTTTCCGTCATGGGTGTCGTTTTCATGGTTTTAGGGGTCGCTGATTACGAAAATGAGGTCAAAATGAAAATCCAAGATGGCGGCCATGAAAATTTTTGGTTTTTCCGTCATGGGTGTCGTTTTCATGGTTTTAGGGGTCGCTGAATACGAAAATGAGGTCAAAATGAAAATCCAAGATGGTGGCCAGGAAAATTTTTGGTTTTTCCGTCATGGGTGTCGTTTTCATGGTTTTTGGGGTCGCTGATTATGAAAATGAGATCAAAATGAAAATCCAAGATGGCGCCGACGAAAATTTTAGGCTTTCCGTCATGGGTGTCGTTTTCATGGTTTTTTCAAACCTAAAATTTTCCTAGCCGCCATCTTGGATTTTCATTTTGACCTCATTTTCGTAATCAGCGTCCCCAAAAACCATGAAAACGACACCCATGACGGAAAAACCTAAAATTTTCCTAGCCGCCATCTTGGATTTTAATTTTGAGCTCATTTTCGTAATCAGCGACCCTAAAAACCATGAAAACGACACCCATGACGGAAAAACCAAAAATTTTCGTCGGCGCCATCTTGGATTTTCATTTTGACCTCATTTTCGTAATCAGCGACCCCAAAAACCATGAAAACGACACCCATGACGGAAAAATCAAAAATTTTCGTCGGCGCCATCTTGGATTTTCATTTTGACCTCATTTCCGTAATCAGCGACCCCAAAAACCATGAAAACGACACCCATGAGGGACAATCTAAAAACTTTCGTCGGCGCCATCTTGGATTTTCATTTTGACCATATTTTCGTAATCAGCGACCCCAAAAACCATGAAAACGACACCCATGACGGAAAAACCTAAAATTTTCCTAGCCGCCATCTTGGATTTAAATTTTGAGCTCATTTTCGTAATCGTGCCAATATTATTTTGTATCACAGTAAAAGTTGAAAGTACCTACCTATTTATCGACGTGAGTATATTATCTGAATTCATAATGACCAAAAGTATTTGGACGCACCAATAAATATTTCATAAAAAAATATTTCATTGAATGCCATATCTATTACTTGAAATTACTTCTTAGATCTGTTGATAATGTGACGTAAGCGAGCGAGCGCATGAGCCGACGCGGCGCGGTGACGAGCGACACGGGTTCCCCCTTCGAGGCCTGGCGGCATACTGAATGTCAATAGATACGGTTGCGAATACGCTCAGAATTTTGCATAAAAATCTTTATAAAATCAAATTTTGAGTTTTTGAAAAAAAAAAACGTACCATAATGTTCATTATGAAATTGCTTATCCATTAGTGTAAAAACAAAATAAAAACAATTGTTAGTTTTGGAGAAGTAGCATGTTTTCAATAATTATTTCTCATTTCTGTGGTTTCGTTGTGAGGGGATTAATTAAATATTTTACTTAAAAAAGAAAAAAACAAAATGTACCATTTTGAAGGTAAGAGTATGTAGAAATTTAATGTATTTTTTGTTGGTTGATATATCTTTTTTTTTAAGAGTTATAAGCTCCAGAAAACTGCATAAAAAACGGCTAGAGCTACGTTTTGCTGGGGGACGCGCCTTAACGCTGGGTCTATATTTCATAATATAGGTACCTAAGTATACTTAGATAGGTACATAATATTACGAGTGTGAAAACTAAGGAAAGAAGTAAATTGTTCCCATGTTAAAGCAATTAAAAGTTGTCATCTTTAGCCGATGAGATTATGAGAGGAACGAATAAGAGAAACAGTAGAGGAAGACTAAAGAAACGATGGATGAGCTGTGTGTGGTGATGAGAGAAGTATGGAAGAGAAAGACATACTGCGCCGACCGACCCCAAGGATAAGGGCAGGAGGAGTGTTATTATAAGTACGGGTATCAAAGTTCGTAAGTGTTAGTGTAATTTCAGTCTATTAGGTAATTATTTTTAGGCCTTGTGGAAATGGACTACCTACTGGAAAAGAACCTAGATGTAAAGGTTCTTTCACAAACACAAACTTGGTATTAAATAAATGCAATAGCACAATCATGTGATTAATTAAGTTCTCGTCTAGTATAGTTAGATTAGAAACGTGTATTTTAAACCCGTGCCATTTATGATGGTAAACACTGTTTATTTATAAAACAATTCATAACTTATAATGATCTTGTAAATAGGTGTTCTAAATCTAGAACTTTCTAGAGATAGAAGGTCTGTCAGAGAATGATGCTCAACTATTTGTTTGAAAGGAACACATTGTTCGTACTTAGCAATAATTCACGGCAATAATTTTATGAGGACTCTGTGTCTCTGTCACCATTGGAGTAGAGTCATCATGATCTATCCAGCCTTTTACCAACTACGTCAGGGTTAGCGTGTTGCAGTCGACTTCTAGTTTATAAAACCAAACGGATGTAACTGAATATTGACTTGGGAGACAATGTTTCCCTCATAACCAAAAATGTAGCGAAAAAAGGAAAAGCACTAAAAGCCAAAAGAATTCATGACTGGTTCCCAATCATTGGAAACATAAAGTACCTGATAGTGTGTTGTGCTGTGTATGTGTGTGTGTCAATACGTTTGAATGGAGTGTAAAGCGCTTGTGAAGGGTTAAAATATTTGTGTTGGGCTTGGTGATATCGAGTAGGGGAGAACAGTATCTGAATTTTCAATTTGACGTAGCTTTTATCATCAACCACTTTTCACGTGCCTAATAGTTTTGTTTTTCCCTGCTACGATGGCTTAATCTGTGCTGAACTTCGCCGTCATTGTCGAAATCGGTGGACGCCCATTTGTGCTGCTTTTAAAGCGACACAACGCACACAACGAATTCCCAAACAGTTAGACAGAGCCACAGAGGTGTACTTAATAGAACACCCATATTTTGCCAGTTATTTGTAATAGGCAAGCCCTCTTTGCTATCAACCAGCACAACGGCTTTAAAAATAATTGCTAAGAATCGTAAACTTTTGAGTTCAAAAGAGTAACATGTCGTAACAATGTGCCTACCGTCAATAATTCGGGTCAGCTAATTAACTTAGATACGTTATTAAAACATTGATAGTAAAGAGTTCTGGTTGGGAACGAGATTATTTTGAAATGAACTCGATCGTGTAAGGTCGAATGCTAATAAAAAATACTTTGGTCAAACATTTTTATCAACGGAATATACCGTGACCTAACTATCAGTGTCGAGCCCATAAAATGGCCGAAGTCTTTTGCAATAGATAAAAGCATAATTATTAGCGCGATTGATGAGCTTGATGTCCCCGGTTCGATTCCCGTGTCGGGCAAAATGTTATTGGGTTATCCATCAGGAATTTCTCAGTAGCAGCCTCGGAGTATGGAATTGTGTCCGATTGATGGCAATAGGCTCGCCCCCTATTACATGGGACTTTAACGTAACTGGCGAAATGTGGGTGCTCTATTAGGTGCTTTTCTGCCTAACCCTATGGCGATTACATACGTGATGTTATGTTGTGTTACCTACACGGGACGGTTAAACGTTGAAGTTTCTAACATGGGCATTAAATTTCTAATATAACTAACTAGCTTTTGCCCGCGACTTCGTTCGCGTGGAATAGTGACTTCCGGCAGTTTTGGTTTATCTCGCGAAAAAAAAAAAAAAAACTATCCTATGTCCTTTCTCAAGTTCCAAACTATGTCTGTACCAAATTTCATCAAAATCCGTTCAGCCGTTTAGGCGTGAAAGAGTAACAGACAGACAGACAGACAGAGTTACTTTCGCATTTATAATATTAGTATGATAGTATGAATGTAGTACAGTAATATCTACTTAGCTATTATTAAATAAGTTCCAGTAAGTGTCCATGGAGTTTCTTGCCTATTTTTCTCCTTAGAGATCTACGCTTTGGAATGGGCAACAACAATACTTTCATAAGTTATTATGCCTTGTGTGTCTGTGTCTGTGACTGTAGCTTCGCTTTCTTTGTTTTTCTGACATGGAAAAGTGCCTGTAATAATAATTAATTTTCAAATGTCGAATAATAAAACACAGTAAGGGTTGAAAAACCCAGACGCCCCTTCAAAACATTTCCCTCCACGAATACAACCTATAATTAGATTTCCTTCTATTTCTTTCGATTTACGAAGCATTTCAAATACTTACCTACCAACTAACTTCCGTTTGTTTTATTACACAATACTTTTGGCAGGTTCGGTAGGTAGGTAAAGGGAGGAAAACAATAAAACAAAAAGAAATTCACGTGCAAGGGGTTGGCCGGGGGCGTTATTTAAAAATAACAGTAATTAATAAATAATAAAGGATTGATGTTATGAGATTGTAGGAAAACATCGTGAGGAAACCGCCATATCTTAGAACCAAAAAAATTGAGGACATGTGACATCTACTACCAGCCCGCATTGGGCCCGCGTGGTGGATTATAGCCCATCCTTCTCTTAGAGAGGAGGCCTGAGTCCCTGCAGTGGGAACATTATAGGCTGATGGTGATGATGAGATTTGTCAGTTTGATTCGTGCCTTTAAAAGTCTCTTTCTTAATAACATTACTCCCGTTATCCTAAGGGGATAGGCTGAGGCGTACCCCAATGGTACACACCCACATTTTGCCAATAATGTTAACATCCTACGTTATAAGGGCGATAATATTGCCATCAACCGGAAACTCATCTAGACTCCGTGGCTTGTACTGAGAAATTCGTGATGGAAAACACAATAACACTTTGCCTGACCTTTTTTCATCTCCATAGTAATAGTAGATTTTACAACAAGTGCACAAAACGAACCATTTTTATCCGAGACTTTTAGCAGCCCGCAGCCGAAGGCGAGGGCTGATAGTAATGTCGAGGATAAAAATGGTTTTGTGGACGAGTTATAAACTCTGCTTTTCACTTCGAATGCGAGGAAATAAAACAGTAGTATAACGTATTTCTTTAATTAAAATTCAAAGTAAAATTTGTACAGTTTTGAATAGGTACTGAAGGAAATTGTTTTTTTTTAAATCTTACGAAATTGATATAAGGCTTGCAGACCTATACAGCCTACTATTAAATTAATTTTGTAACAATAATTTTCATTAATTAATTAAATAACTTACCGTACTTGAATTTAAATTTTAATATCTTTTAAGTCCTAAAAAACACATAAAGCAAATAAATTAAAGTAAATATTATAAAATAACAAATTCTATCTATGAACTACTTATTGTGTTTGGCTGTATGGTTCATTTTCTTTGCCTTAATAAAGATACATTTATGAGTAAATACGTTAATGCCCTTGTGCACAAAATTCGATTTTGTGCAGCCTATATCCTGCACAAATAAGCACTTTCAGAGCATGAGAAGTGAAAAAATGTTTTCAGCAGTACCTCCTGCCTACTTCTATTTTCCTGGTAGTTTGTGCCGTAGTTGTACCCTAAACTGTGTGATAGAACGAATGAGAAACTTGAGCCCCGCTGGTTTTACGATTTTGTAACACCCTTATATCGTAGAACTAGTGGGAACGAAAAGTTCTATTGACTTTTCGTTCCCACTAGTTCTACGATTTCGTACCACCTTGAATCGTAGAAATAGTGAGAAAAAAATCACACTAGTATCCCCTTCCTAGTTTGTATATTTGGCCGATATGACCACATTAATATTAACTACGCGACTACTCATCCGAACTTGCGGATGAGTCGTCGCCTTAAAATTTTGAAAGGGTGACGTTTCATCCGCGGATGAAATATTTTGCGGATGAGTTGTCACCTACCTAAGTCTTTTTTTTTTGGAGGTTGCGAAAACATCAAATGTCTCCTCCCGTAGGTAGGGAGTGTCATACTTCTACTGACTTACCCACCCATGTTCCTTCTTAGCCCTTTGTGCCGAGAGTATCTCTTTCGAACAGCCCACACAAAGCCCCGACGGGTCCTGTACAACCTGGGCCGGAGAGATAACGACAAAATCGCTAACTTTCGATTGCTAATCCAACGAATAAATTCGGTTGCATTATTGATGCTTGCAAGTAAAGCAAGTCTCTACATCCAAGATGCGTTTCTCGCAAGCATCATTATTGCAACCGAATTTATTCGTTGGTAATTAGCAATCGAAAGTTAGTGATTTTGTCGTTATCTCTGTAGTAGAGACTGCCGGCCCTGCTATGTGCTTCTCGCATCCAGCTGATTCCCGACACTATTTTGCCGGGAATCAGCTGTCGGGACGGGACAGTAACTCATGATTTTACTAGTAGGGTTACTTAATTACCTATTTGGAGAGAATGCTTGGTTGACAGTTTCGTTATTAGTCCGTTTACACGTCGAATACTCGTACAGTTTATCTACAAAGTGGGCTTGACAACGAATATTACTAAAAGTTGTTACTACTCAGATAGTTTCGCTATTATAACAGGCTACATAAATATTATTGTAAGTCAGATTACGTGGGAGGGTGTGAGGCCGGGCCTCCGAGCTTAGGGTTAAGAGATGACCCTCATATCAGTGGTCGCTGCTATCAATACGTAGTTCTCCGTATGATGTACGTATATACAATAATATTTGTGTATTTGTGTGCGTGTGGGAGAGATAAGTTTAGAAGGTTAAGTTTGCTCAGTATTTGTAAATGTCGAAATACATACATACATAACATCACGCCTGTTCGGTTAAAACTGTCGTTCATTGCTAGCTATATATACATTCATATGTACAAGTCACTCATTTCTTAGTTCATCAGCAGTGTCCAATAGATCTTTGTTTAAACCACATGTCGTTTCATTCAAACCAACGATCAAACCTCAACCTTATTAATATCACCTCAACATAAGAGCAAAAGGACGCGAAGGAGTATCCGGCTCGAAGGACCATAATGTTGAGGTGATACGCCTGCAATCCAAGAAGGGTAGGCAGAGGTGTACTGAAGTAAACACGCATTTTGCCAGTTATGTTTAAGTCCCGTGTAATAAGGGACGAGTCTATTGCAATCAACCGGTCACAAAGACTGGCTTGAAGGGCTTGTTCTGAGAAATTCCTGATGAAAAAACTCAATAACACATCGCCCGACTCAGGAATCGAACTCAGTATAGTCGTGCTTGCGACCACTAGACCAACGTAATAGGGGATCGGACAAAAAAAAACTAATTAGTCCGTCAGATAGATTTCCAAAAAATATTGGACACGTATTTTTTCTTTTTTCACGTAAACTTAAAATGAAGACGATACAGTGCTTCGAAAACTCGTGTGACGTCATATGATAGTACATTTTGACGACACAAGTGACGTTTCAAGCCCCACTCCAAGATCTTTGACGCGTTTTATCTTCGTCATTTTTTATTGATTTGATAAAACAAAAAACACGTATTCAATATTTTTCGATAATCTAACTTACGGACTAAACAGAATCATATTATTTTGACCCAGTCCGATCCCCTATTGTGAGTTGAAAATTGACTTTAAAACAAATATTCATTTTCATAACAAGAAAAACGGAAAAGCCTTGAATGAAACTGTTCTGTGACAGAAATTCGTATTTTGTTATTAAATACCTAGGACGGCCTCCTTTGTTACAAATACCTCAACTAATTCAGAAAACGTAACGAATTTTCACAGTGAAAAACTATTATTACATTACAAGTTTTCTTAATCTTTGTTACAACTATTGTTAATTACGGGTTACAAAAACAAATAACAACTTGTTATATCACCGATATGACTTTAAACATGTTTTATTACGTTGTCGTTAAAATAAAGTTACATCAGTTATTTTATTATTTTAACTTTCGAGTCATGCTGAAAAACGTGTGCACAGCTGTGTGTATTTTACGCAAATTAAATACCAGAGATAATTTTTAGTCATGAATGAACACTCACGGAAGACTGAAAGAATTATTTACCATTATGTGAGGCTTTGTTGCCGCCAAATTATAATTTAACGATAAGGTAAGTTGTAGTACTTATGCATTATTAAGACGATGACAATAGCTATTGACTTCTGATGTTTCAGTATTTTTGGTCACGCCCACAATTTTTCCGATACCCTAGCGCCATACTACCAAGTAAGAAACAAATAGTCCAGGATCCGCGGTCCATTTTTGCACTTGATTACTATCAAGCTAATTTTGATGAGACGGCGAGACGCCTAAGAATTTCCTGCACGAAAACTCTCGAATTCTCGATTGTGGTAAGTAATAGGGGTAGCAGGGATAAAATATGTTGGTTTGATGATTCTCAAAAGTGTTAGTACAAACACTTTTGAGAATCATCAGCTGGGTTTTTTTTTGATAAATCTGATGATAATTATCTAAATTATTTGAAAAAATATTTGTCCTACAAAATGTAGGTATGGTTTGATCAAAGAGTCCCCTTCCTTCCTTCCACTAAGTATCGATAACGAAGTCATTAAAAATGATTACTAACTGGGTTTTGGGGATTGGATATTTTCTATTAAACCCACTCTTTACAAGTTACCTACAAAATTCCTAAAATTATAATAAGTGTTTGGCACTTACTCCACGCACCATCAATACTCCTTTACATCATAAACAACAGGCTAATACACTTTCTGGAGCAACTAATTCCAGAAGAGCAAGCAGGTTTTGTTAAAGGCAAAGGCACGCGGGAACAAATCCTGAACGTTCGCCAAATTATAGAGAAAAGCCGGGAATTTAACAGCCCTGTATTGATATGTTTCATACATTATACCAAAGCATTTGATTGCGTGGAGTGGGGCAAGCTGTGGGGGGTTCTTAAAGGCAATGGGAACGCCTCAACATCTTATTGACCTAGTCCGATGCCTCTACATCAACAACCGCTCTTTCGTCAAAATCGACACCGACTGCTCAAATGCGTTAGGCAGGGATGCATCCTCTCACCACTGCTCTTCAATGTGTATGAAGAGTCTAGAGTATCATTCAAGACTCTTGAGGGCTGGGACAAGGGGTTTACTGTTGGTGGAAAGTGGATTTCCAATCTGAGGTACACTGACGACACCGTTCTCCTTGCTACAACTTTTAGCAACATGAAAGAGATACTGCACAGATTGGAAGTAGAAAGTGGCAAAGTAAGGTTTGCTAAAATTAATGTTAATAAGCGAGGAATTCATCAACTTAGGTTCTATTACTGAGAATTCGAGACCAGGTAATCTACGCAACCTTACATATTTACCAACATATAGGTTACCAACATACACAAACGTATATGGACAAAGAACGAGACACTATATGTTACCGTCCATACTAAACAACCTCCCAAAAGAACTAGTACAACAATTAAAAAATTGTAAAAATGTAAAACAACTTAAAAATACATTAAAATTGTTTTTCCTAAAGATAAAGAAATAACCGATAATTAAGGAGATATGTGTTCAAGAAACAATTATTATATTATAGTACGTTTCAATGAAGAAGGTAGGCGTAAATGACTTTTATCGGTCAACTGTCACATGAAAATAACTTTTAGCTCTGAAATACTTGTGCAAAATAACTTTTAATAGCATAGGTATTTTTATCTTTTTTACCTTATTGGAGTTATTTTAAAATTATACTTTTTATAGTTTAAAGAAGCGAATATACACACATCAACACGGTCTAGGGATATTTCATACTCAATTAAATAACTCGAAAAGTACTGGCCCCATTGGAATCTTTAATACACCGATTTGTTTGTAATTTATCTCAGACTAATTCCAAATTCAAATTTTTGAAAATTCTTTTGTTTCGGTGGCATAAAAATGTCTTGATGTATAGGAGAGGGAATTTTCATTTGTGCGAAATTTAAAAAACAATACGAATTACGTTTAGTTACAGTTTTTTTTCATTTTTAAACTTAAGATAAAGTTAAAATTGAGGTATTGTAGCCATGCAACGCCGACATTTGACGAGGGCGGAGATGTTACGAGCTGTGGGAATGCTGGAAGCTGGATCTGTTCAGCGTAATGTTGCTGAGGCCATAGGGACCCATCAAAATGAAATTTCAAGATTGTGGACACGCTATCGTGCCACAGGTGAAGTAGCGGAGAGGCACCGGGGGCCAAGTCGCATCACTACCCCCAGACAAGACCGATTTTTGCAAATTACTGCGCGAGCTCAACCAAATGCAACGGCGACTCAATTGGTCCAAAGGCTGCGAGTGGAACACCAAGTGCTTGTGAGTGACCAAACTGTAAGAAGGCGACTGCATGAAAGCAATCTACGCTCTCGTAGACCACTCCGGGTCCCACCTTTACGGAGAGGCAATCGTGGACGACGATTAGAATGGGTTCGGAACCACGTGGACTAGGGCCGTGAGCAGTGGTCCAATGTGCTGTTCACGGATGAATCCAGGTTTGGCTTCCATCCAGATTCACGAAGGACGCGTGTTTGGCGAGTTCCTGGACGATGGAGCCGTCTCCAGAACCCTCAGGAAGTTCACCCATACCAAGGAGGAACAATTATGGTTTGGGCAGGAATTCGTCTTGGAGGACGGACGGATCACGTTTGGGTGCGGGGCAATATGACGGAAGAACGATACGTCCAACAGGTGCTGGGGCCCGTAATCTTGCCTCACAGAACACAAATGGGGCAAGATTTCCTGCTCATGCACGACAATGCCCGGGCACACACGGCGAGAACGGTAGCAGCTTGGTTACATACACATAATGTTAGGGCCTTAGACTGGCCTGCTCAATCGCCAGATCTAAATCCCATTGAGCATGCGTGGGATATGCTGCAAAGAAGAGCTCTGAAGGAAGTTCCCGAAAATTTGGCTACAGAAGATCAACTTTTTGCGCACCTCAGAAGGACATGGGACAATATTCCGCAGCAAGACATTGACAACCTTGTTCTGAGCATGCCGAATCGTTGCCGATGTGTTATGAACATCATGGGCGCTTTCTCAGACTACTAACTTCAAGTTTATAAACACAAATTAAATGATTTTTCTATTTTTTTCAGTTTTTACTCACAAATTAAAAGTTAATTCATATACGGTTTCCGTCTATGCTTCATTTTTTTTCCATAAAATCCTGAAATTTTAATCAGTACCTTAACCATTATTAAAAAATGGTAGAATATTAAATAACGTATATTTTAGTAAATGTCATATAAATAATTAACACATTGATAGTAATTCGCTTTTTTAAAAATATCCCTAGACCGTGTTGATGTGTGTATGTATGTTAAAAAGCTTGAACAAAGTCACAACAAACCTTCCTTCTTACATGAAACGCATAGTATGTAAGATTATTTTTTTACGTACAAAAATAAAGTGCGATAAGCGACTCAAGCCGTCTACACATAAACCCAATGTACGGGATTTTAGTAGGCTGGTTATATGTTTAAGTAATTTATGTAAAAACTTTGTATTGGATAATAAAAAAATAAAAAAAATAAAAAAATAGGCAGAAAACCAAGCTTATGGTGGTAGATCGTGCGGGAAAGCTATCGGGCGCCTATAACATCTAAGGCATCTATACTGTGGACAGCTTCGATTAACTGGGCTCCAATATAAGTAATGAAGGTAGCTGCGTCCCAGAAATAAAACGGCGGATAGCTATGGCTAAAGATGCTATATTACGCCCCCAGAACATCTGGGAAACACGTGGTGTAAGTTTTAAAACGAAGGCCCGTTTGGTCAGACCACTAGTTTTCCTGATTTTCCTCACAACACTCTCACAACAATCCAAACAAGAGTAAGACAGAGGATAGATGCATTCGAAATGTGGTGTTTTAGGCGGATTCTCCGAATTCCATGGACGGCCAAACGCAGAAATGTGTCTATCCTTTACCAACTCGATATTGTTACGACGGTCATCTAGAATCTTCGACAAACTTCGCTAATAACTGTGTAGTACCTAGAAAAGACGAGTAGGTACGAGTTCATTTTTTTTTAGGTATAGTTACATTGTATTCAAGGTCAGCCGACGCGCGGCGTCAGCGGCAATTGACATTGTAATTTCGACCGTATGCCGACGACGTTAAGTAACTTCTTCCTTGTCGGTTCTTTTATCTTTAAGTTTATTTTTTTGTTAATGTTTTTTTGTTGATGCTTTCTTGAATAATAGAGAATTATCTCGAATATCTTTTGTTTGCGTGGGTATAAAAGGACCGATTGAGGACGAAGTGAGTTAGTTCACTTTTAAGCGAGACAACGACAAGTTCGAAGAGATATCTAGTGCGATAAAGTGTTCAGTACTGTTTTGCGATTGTGTATAAGTGTTTAACGAGTAATAAAGTTGATTCGTGTGTTTATTTGGTAGTGATTTTATTTATCCCATACCCAGCTCGTAACAATTTGGTGTCAGAAGCGGGGATAAATAATGCCGATTCTACCGAAGGACGACACGGATAGTATCCGTACGAGGAGTCAGCGGCAGCAAGGTATGGACCAAAGGCGATTTGGGGACTCCCCGACACAGACACCGGGCGGTGTCCAGCCTACGTCAGAGCCAGTCGCTGGCCCATCTGGAGCTACTCCAGCGGCGCCTACTACATCAGCAGCGCCTGATTTGTCTGCCTTAATGGCACTGCTGCAAGACCAGGCACGTCGTCAGGCGGAGCAGGCTCGACGTCAAGAAGAGCAGGCTCGCCAGTTGCAGGAGCAGTTGAAACGGGACAAGGAGGAACAGGCTCGTCGTCAAGAGGAGCAGGCTCTCCAGTTGCAAGAACAGTTGCGACGAGACAAGGAGGAACAGGCTCGCCAGTTGCAGGAGCAGCGGCAACAAGATAAAGAGGAGCAGGCTCGTCATCAAGAGGAACAGGTCCGGCGCCAAGAGGAACAGATGCTCCTGATAAAGGATCTTCACGCATCAGTCGGAAAAGAGCTGAGCGTGATGAAGGAGCAGGTACAGCAGCACGACAACCGTATCGCAAAGGCCGAAATTCAGATCGCCGATGTGAAGAAGGCCTTAAGTGAAATTAAGGTTGGAGACGGGTCTGTAACTTCAGTGATTGCTGCCCCTTCGGTGCGTGGGTTTAAAGTGCCTCCATTCGACGGAACATCTTCGTGGTCGGCCTATAAAATCCAATTTGAGGCCGTTATGAAGGCGAATGGGTGGACCAAAGGGCAAGCCATGACCGCACTCACTTTGGGTCTGCGAGACCAGGCCCTTACCATTCTGGAGGCACTCGGGAAGGATGTGACCTACGAACAGCTGCTGGAGGCATTAGAGTCCAGATACGGCGACGCGCACCTGGAGCATGTTTTTCGTGCCAAGTTAAGGGATCGCGTTCAACAAAGTGCCGAGAACTTACAGCAGTGGGCTCTGGAAGTTGAAAAGTTGGTTCGTAAAGCTTACCAGTCTGCCCCTGCACTTATTGATGGCAATCTGGTACAGGTGTTCATCGATGGAATACGCGACTTGGAGGTTAGAGCTGCTGTGAGACTTGGGCATCATGAGACGCTGAAAGATGCCTTGGCCCATGCCTTAGAAGTAGAGGCAGTAAGGCAGGACCACCGTACGCACCGGGTCAGGGAGGTTGTAGCGTCACCTGTACGCGACCGCCCGCAAGGATACAGCCCTAGGTGCTACACTTGTGGAGAAAGGGGTCATCTTCGATCAAGCTGTCCTAAGCGCAGCCCACCAAGGGAAGACCAACCCCAGCAGGGAAAGGTGGCTGAAGTGGCTGCCCAACCACAACAGGGAAACGAGTAAATGCCAGGACTGGGGGGCGGGTGCTGGCTGGTTTTGAAAGAGCCCCGAGGATCTCGATCTCACAAGCACATGACGGGAACAGCCTGACTATCAACGGCGAAATCAACGGAACTCCATGCAAACTGACGTTGGATACTGGAGCTTCTCACACGGTCGTCAATTCTCACCTGGCGAATCGGTTTCTTGGGGGCTACTTCAATAACCGCGACCGTCTTCAATTATTAACAGCTACCGGTCAGCACATAACCGTCCGAGGCAAGAAGGAGGTGGAGTTAAAATTGGGTGATAGAATTTACCGACACAATGTCATCGTGGCCGACATAGTCGACGATTGCATCTTGGGCTTGGACTTCATGCGGAAATATCGTTGTGAGATCGACATTGACCAAGGAGTGTTGAAATGTGGTTCAGAGGAAGTCTTCATGGAAGGTGCACCATCAGGGAAAGTGTACTGCCTGAAGGAAATTGTTCTTCCTCGCAGATCAGAAACGATCGTGCCAGTTAAGTTACCACAGAACTCTGGACACAAAGATCGAAGTGTTCTGATAGAAAGGGTAGACAATAAGTTTTCATGGAAGATGGCACGAACTCTGGTAAAGGCCAACAACATCTCAGCTGTACGCATACTGAATCCAAGTGACAAGGAGCAAGTGATTAAGAAGGGTACCTTGATCGGCACTTGTGAGGAAGTAGCTTGGATGCGTCAATTGCAAGATCTACCTACCGGAAGCAAAATTAGTAGTGCCAAATTCGACGTGTCAACGCTTCTTGAAAACTGTCATTTAAGTGAAGGAGAAATGGACAAGGCTAAGAAGATGTTACTTCAGTACGCCGATATTTTCTCTACGGGTGATGCTGACATAGGTAGAACTGGACTGGTTCAGCACAGAATTAATACAGGCAACGAGTTACCTATCCGTCAGCGACCAAGGAGGCTGCCAGTTGCACGGGAAAAAGAAGTGGAAACCATGATTGAGGGTATGGTGAAGGATGGTGTTATAGAGCCTTCATCCAGTCCATGGTGTTCTCCTGTGGTCCTGGTAAAGAAAAAGGACGGCAGTATGCGCTTCTGTGTGGACTATCGACGACTGAACGACGTCACGAAAAAGGACAGCTATCCACTGCCTAGGATCGATGACACACTGGATACGCTGACGGGAATGAAGTGGTTTACCACACTAGACCTGAAAAGTGGTTACTGGCAGGTAGAAATAGACCCCAAGGATAAGGAGAAGACTGCATTCTCAACAGGAAAAGGGTTGTGGCAGTTTAAAGTTATGCCTTTCGGTTTATGTAATGCTCCTGCAACGTTTGAAAGGCTGATGGAGCAAGTACTTGCCGGGTTGATTGGGGACGCATGTCTTGTCTATCTAGACGACATAATCATTGTTGGCCGTACGTTTGAAGATCACCTTAGAAACCTCAACCGAGTGCTGTCGAAGATCCAAACAGCAAACCTGAAGTTAAGTCCGAAAAAGTGCTCGTTTTTCAGAAAGCAAGTGAACTTTTTAGGACACATAGTTTCGGGAGAAGGTGTTCAAACAGACCCAGAGAAAGTAGTTGCCGTCAAGGATTGGCCAGTGCCGAAAGACAAGACACAGGTCAGAGCATTTTTGGGTTTGTGCTCCTACTATCGCCGGTTTGTGAAGAATTTTGCCGACATTGCGAAACCTCTACACAGACTCACTGAGGAAAAGCGACAATTCTGTTGGGATGAGAACTGCGACGCCGCATTTCAAGAATTAAAGGGACGTCTGTGCAATACTCCTATTTTGGGATATCCTGACACTGAAAATGACTTTATAGTCGACACAGACGCAAGTAATACTGGGATTGGGGGCGTGTTATCTCAACGGAAAGGAGATCAGGAGGTTGTTATAGCTTACTTCAGCAAGTCTTTATCTAAACCGGAAAGGAATTACTGCGTAACGAGACGAGAGCTGCTCGCCGTAGTGAAGACATTGCAGCACTTCAGTAAGTATTTGTTGGGACGGAAATTCCAGCTACGAACTGACCATGCTGCATTGAAGTGGCTATTACAGTTCAAGAATCCAGAGGGGCAAGTGGCGAGATGGATTGAACTGCTGCAGGAGTTTGACTTTGTAACCGAACATCGCAGTGGGAGAACTCACGGTAACGCAGATGCCCTGTCAAGAAGACCTTGTCCTGAAGACTGCAAGCACTGTGCCAGGCAAGAGACTAAGGAAGTAGTGCCCGTGAGGATGCTTAGAACGGATCTCAGCGATGAATGGAAGGAGACTCTGCAACAGGCTCAACAAAATGACTCGGACATCAAGCCAATCTTCGACTGGATCAAAGCTGGTGCTCCGAAGCCCAAGTGGAGTGATGTGGCTGCGATGAGTTCCATCACGAAGAGTTATTGGGCACAATGGAACAGTTTGGAGATCCAGGATGGAGTCTTGTGCCGTAAATGGGAAAACGCTCGTGGGGACAGCTGTCATCTACAAATGGTTGTTCCTAAAGCTAAGGTACCGGATGTTTTACGGCTCTACCATGATGGATGCTCAGGAGGACATATGGGGGTGAAAAGGACTCTACTGAAGATCAGAGAGCGCTTTTACTGGATCCACTGTCGAGATGATGTGGAGGACTGGTGTCGCAAATGTACCAGCTGTGCGGCTGTAAAAGGACCTCACACGCGAAGCAGAGGTGCATTAAAAGTGTACAACGTGGGAGCCCCTTGGGAGCGGATAGCACTGGACGTTGCGGGACCATTTCCAGAAAGCGATAGCGGAAACAAGTACTTCATGGTTGTCATGGACTACTTCACAAAGTGGCCAGAAGTCTTCGCCATTCCTAACCAAGAAGCAACAACAGTCGCGGATAAATTGGTTCAGGAAGTCTTCTGTCGTTTTGGAGTACCCTTGGAAATTCACAGCGATCAAGGAAGGAATTTTGAATCGCAAGTTTTTCAGGAGACTTGTCGATTGATGGGTACACACAAAACCAGGACCACCTCTTACCACCCACAATCCGATGGAATGGTGGAACGATTCAACCAGACGTTGGAAAGATATCTGGCAAAAGTTGTGGAAAACAGGCAAAGGGATTGGGACAAGCACATACAGCCGTTTCTTCTGTCCTATCGGAGTGCAGTTCACGAAAGTACGACTGTAACTCCAGCCTTCGCGAACTTTGGAAGGGAATTACGGTTGCCTGCAGATTTAATTACTGGAACTCCCCCTGATGTCCCACGCAGTGTAACGGATTACGCGAATGACCTGCGTAACAAGTTAAATGATGTGTATGAGCATATCAGGCAATCCGGACAACAGATGTCTGAGAAGATGAAGACTCGTTATGACCGGAAGGCAAACAGTAGTGGTTTCGACGAAAGTTCGCTGGTGTGGTTGCATAACCCAGTGCGGAGCAAGGGAAAGTCTCCGAAATTGCAAGCAAAATGGGATGGACCATACCGAGTTGTGACCAGGATCAACGATGTCACCTACAGAATACAGAAGGGTCCGCGAGGTGCGCCTAAGATTGTGCATGTAGACCGATTGGCGCGATATTACGGGACTAATGATGCTCGGGACGAGCATGTCTAAGGAGGGGGCAGTGTTACGACGGTCATCTAGAATCTTCGACAAACTTCGCTAATAACTGTGTAGTACCTAGAAAAGACGAGTAGGTACGAGTTCATTTTTTTTTAGGTATAGTTACATTGTATTCAAGGTCAGCCGACGCGCGGCGTCAGCGGCAATTGACATTGTAATTTCGACCGTATGCCGACGACGTTAAGTAACTTCTTCCTTGTCGGTTCTTTTATCTTTAAGTTTATTTTTTTGTTAATGTTTTTTTGTTGATGCTTTCTTGAATAATAGAGAATTATCTCGAATATCTTTTGTTTGCGTGGGTATAAAAGGACCGATTGAGGACGAAGTGAGTTAGTTCACTTTTAAGCGAGACAACGACAAGTTCGAAGAGATATCTAGTGCGATAAAGTGTTCAGTACTGTTTTGCGATTGTGTATAAGTGTTTAACGAGTAATAAAGTTGATTCGTGTGTTTATTTGGTAGTGATTTTATTTATCCCATACCCAGCTCGTAACAATATCAAGACTCGATTGCCAACAGTTTGCCTACAGCGTATTTTGTCTTATTTCGGCCACATAATGCAAAGAGGAGATAGCAGCCTTGAAAAGCTGGTCATCGTTGGCAATACCGAAGGCAAGCGACCGCGAGGCCGGTCGCCATTTTACCAATTTTGAAGTGTCTGTCTTTCAAACGATTGGCTTTGAGAAAAAATTGTTTGTGGAACCTCAATGTCATTTTTAAAGACCTGTCTATGTCTATAGACACCCCACGCGTAGGTATAAGTTTGTTGAAAAAAAATAATAGTTTCAGTTCCATATATGACCCCTTAAATCCTTTTTTTTATTTTTGTATAAAAATCGTAAAGCAGTTGACAGAATACATCTACCTACCGAGTTTCAACTGTGTAGTCTCAATAGTTTCCGAATGAAGTGGCTGTGACATACGGGTGGACAGACGGACAAACAGACATGACGAATCTCTAAGGGCTCCGTTTTTTGCCATTCGGCTACGGACCCCTAAAAAACAGCTGGTTTGTAATAATTTTTGATAAGCTCGTTAACAATACATGTTGGATTTAGATTTAGATAATGATCATCAGATTTAACAAAAAAAAAATTGTTAGTAATAGATTTTTGAAAATCATCAAATAAATATATTTATAATCAATATATATTTATAATCAATATATATTTTATCCCTGCTGTCCCTATTACCTACCACAATCGAGAGTTTTCGTATAGGGTAATGTTGGCATCTCATCAAAATGCAGCTGCTCACGGAAAATTAGCTTGATAGTAATCAAGTGAAAAAAATGTACCGTGGATCCTGGACTAACATTGTGACGCGGTCAATAATAATTTATAGATGAACGGATAGCTGTCAGTGGGGCGCAAAGTGACATACGTCCGTCTAGCACCGCGCCTAAGCGCTCACTGTCGGATTGCATACGTAAGAAAGAGAGCGCGATGACGCAACGCTCGAACTTCTTATAAACCATATAATGATTAATTACTTATAAATAATTTATTACATAATCAAAAATTAAAAACAACGAAATTTTGTATTTAAATAAGATACGTTATTGTTATAAATTTTACCAACGTACGTTGATCAATAATACAGATATTTTTGTTGGAAGATCATTATAAGAGGTTAGTTTACCATTTTTTTGTATCGAGAAAACTTTTCAAAAACGCGTTTTGAATACAACGAAATTATCAGAAATATGTTCAAGATTAACATATATTTTTTCCGCCGTGTCAAACTGTATAGATTTGGCTAAAAAATTGTTCAATACAAGCCTATTTGGCTCTTGTCAGCGCCTTCTATTTTTGGGACAAAGGTCTCATCGGTGAGAGGGAGTGGGCTGTAATCTGCCACGTGATTTCGAATTTCTGATTTCTTCTAGACATTTTGCTAAATCGTTTTGGAGCAGCTTGCTTAATGCTTCAGAAAATTATTTACTTTATGCTAAGTACATGTTAGGCAAATTGATCGAGTTTAACATCCATATCATAGAGTCTAAGATCAAAATATTAACCAAAAGAACAAACAAACAAACAAAACACACAAACACAAACACACAAACATTAAAAGTAAGACTCTCAATCTCCTTAGATTTTGTTGCGTACCTACACTTTAAATGTCAGCTAAAGCCTTACTTAATAAGAAGTTCAATCAGGCCTTATTCATCATAAAATCGTCCCCAACATTGTCGCCTAGGAAAACTAAAGAACATAATATGAATGAATTATTATTGTGTGACGAATGATGTGAAGGAAAAAGGACTAAATGATATCGGATTGACAAGGATGAATGTAAGGCAAATTGTGTTGCGTCGACCCCAAGGAACATTGGGTTAGGGCAGGATGATGATGATCCTGTAGAAGGACTTGTATAATATGTTATTTTGTACAGGACACTTTAAGACTTCTCCCAAACTTAATATTTCGTTATTTATACAAAAGGGAGTGTTTCAATGCCCGTCAGGGCTGCGGATTATCGAAAGAGATGACGTGGCCTCGGCACAAGGGCGAAGAAGGAACATGGATTGGTTTTTAGTCAGTAGAAGTCTGACACTCCCTTCCGCTCTGCCCAAGAGCGGGAGAGGGTTATTTGATGATTTTCCACCACCCAACAAAAAAGGGAGTGTTTCAATCGGAAAAGAATCAGTTTGCGACGGTCAAAAACAACCGTAATGTCCAAGCATCATTATCATCTGCCAACCTTTTCCAACTATGCTGGGGTCGGCTTCCAGTCTAACCGAATCCAGCTGAATACCACTATTTTACATGGAGCGACTGCCTATCCGATTGAGCAGTCAGGCTTTAAATTCAATCATTTTCCTCCCCAACATTGTGACCTAAACTTCTGCCATCTCCCTTTACAATAGGTATGTATCGCAACAGAGCTCACCACGTCACCACCGATCGATCGCGATGTGAAAATAGACTCTTATCTAAATAGACAAGTTGCGACGGACGCGGGGCGGCTAACTAGTTTGATATGTTTGATATGATGTAGGTATGCAACTGTTGGCAAGAGTTGCGATGAACACGTGGGTCTACCTATGGGCCAATGTATGTTGCATAAAGATTGCATCTGTCTTTTATAGAATGTGCTCCGATGTACGATCAATTTTGATAGCGGTAGAGCTTAATGATCTTAGAATGTCCCCACTAAATTATATTTTATAAATCATCATCATAAATCATATTTACTTCGATAGATTAGTTTTACATAACACTTTTACATGTTACGTGTCGATTTTAACGATTTTTATGGATTGTTGAAACGGGATAGGTATGAACAATAACAATAACTTCAATTTATCCGTGATCATGATGCTGGTAACATCGCCGAAATATCGGGAGCTTGAAACAAAAAGTATAAACAGTAAAAATCCCGTTTTCTGCCTTAGGCCAAGTGGTTTAGGCGTTTGCCTTGTGAACCGGTCGTGGTTCGATTCCCACGGGAATCATACTATGTTAAGTTGTTTCTAGTTTGGTTAGGACATTGCAGTCTTGAATCATCTGATTTTCTGACAAGAAGATGATTTCGTGCTTCGGAACTGAAGGCATGTATTTAATAAGCCGGTGGTCCCGGCCCCGGCAGCCAAATGGCGGTTGTCAAACCATGTCAGAGGCCCATAAGGCGGTTTAAAAACTCTGACACCAGACCCTCAGGGTGTGTGGGGTCGTTAGACCTGACTGCCCACACGATAAGAAGAAGACTATTAATGATAGTATTAGTGACCATGTCAGTTTAAAAACTTATTGTAAATGCTTACTGCACAAGCAAGTCTTGTAACATTTATTTCGTGTTACTTTGTGTCCAGAATAGGACAGTAGTATACATCTGGAATCACATCAAGCTCCATAAATCTTGAAGCTACCCAACAAGTAAATAAAACCACTTACTTCTTAGTTATTCGAGAGAAGAAGAACACCATTTTGATTTTCTTATTTACCGCTCCAACAGTTTGACTTCCTGTAACAAGGGAAATTGATATTTAAACATGAGGACTAGTATGGTCGTTGGGACTAGTGAAGAGCGAACATCCGGTACCTAAAGGAAAAGCGGAAACTAGCGTCAGTCGCCTGTACAGGTACAGTCTGTTGAACACAAGATTTTATTTGGATTTTATTTCTGTCTGGTTTTTTTTTTTCTCTTTAGGTCTCCGTAGCTACCCCAAAAAGATTACTGAGACTACTGAGATTTTGACACTTATAAATTATAGGAAAACCTATAAGAAGTCTATGGTGTTAAAATAACAAGGAAAATCTCTCAATATCTACTACCGAAGCTTTAAACTACATAATTATCATAAAACTAGCTTTTGCCAGCGGCTTCGCCCGCGTGAAAATGACGATTTTCCATACAAACTTTCATCCCCTATTTAAATCCCTTAGGGGTTGAATTTCGAAAAATCCTTCCTTATTCCTTGTCTACATTATAAAGGGAACCCCTGTACAAAATTTCAGCTTTCTAGGTCCAAGGGTTTGGGCTGGGCGTTGATGAGTCAGTCAGTCAGTCAGGACTTCTCTTTTTATAAATATATATATATAGATAGATAAAATTGTATGTCGAATTCAAAACGCCTGGAATCCCCGAAGGGTTTAGCAGAGGTATTCTTTATAGCACCTATCTCTACTTACACCACATTTCGTATGCAGGATGTTTATATCCCGTGTAATGTCAAATATCATGTGCAAAATTCCATGATGACATGCATGATGCAACAAACCAAATTAAACAACCATTGAAAAGCCAATAGGTATTCGATCTGCATTTCGCGGAAAGGGTACGCCAGATTTGCTCACACACAGTTCACCAATTATGGTATTTGTCACCCGCATGAAATGTCCGATCCTAATAACATTTCCACGTAGCTTAAAGGTCAGCTTACACTAAGCACTGCATGAGACCAACTTCAGCCTTTTGGGAATTTGTCTGTGCTCCATACTGCAACGCACTCTTAGTAGCAAAGAGGTAGACTGATTACTCTTTGGGCAGACGACATCATAGAGTTTAATAATGACCACCAGTCTTTAGTTTTTTTTTTTTTATGTTTGGGAATCTTCAAACGACTCCCGCTCTGGGCAGAGCGGTAGGGAGTGTTTAGACTTCTACTGACTAAATACTATACTACGCGTACGACGAGACTCACTGGAAGGCGGCAAAACGTGTTCTTCGCTATCTGAAAGGCGAAAGGTACGTCTGATCGTTTTGCCTGTGCTGATGCATAATATATCTTGGAGTCTAATATGGTATTTTATTGAGTAGTCCGCGAAATCCAACAATAATAATCATTTTATTTCAGGGGGTCTAAAACGGCTACTTTAGCAGATCATAATAGGAATTGCGTCAAAAAGCGTAAATGACCTTTCATAATAGTAACAGCGTCTGGGACCATTAAGGAAAATAGATCATAGGTAAGTAATAATAGGAAAACAATATGAATTGCGTTAAATTCGTAAAATGGTCACAGACGCAGTTATTATTTTGAAAGGTCAATTCATATTCTGATCTGCTAAAGTGGCCATTTTAGACCCCCAGGCATCTAAGGCCATTACATAAAGTACGAATCCGCAACCGTTCTCCTAAGACCGATTCGCGGATTCGCCACTGTTCCTTCTTAGCCCTTTGTGTCGAGGTCGCGGTATCAGGAGAGGTTCTCGAGGAAGGTTGTCAAGTTCCAACCCCCACGCGGGCGACGACGTCGGGCATAAGCTAGTATGTCATAAAATAACTATCACATGATCATCAATCATCCTGGCGAAATGTGTGTGAAATTACTGAAATATAAGGTGCCCTCTGCCTAACCTTTCCAGGATTATAGATTTACAGGCGTGATAAGAGCAAAGACAAAGATATACCGGGTATTGCCGGATAAAGGAAACGGGTTTTTATTCATTGAAATATTCTGTGACTGTAGGGTTTTCTGACGTCTGTGGCGCCACCTATACAGCTACTTAGGAACTATATAGTTCCTTTTTGACGGGATAGATGTCGCCACGGTCGACATGGCTTCCTCGTCCTTACAAGACCAGTAGCTAGAGGTCGCAGGTAGGGCTGCTGAGCTTGTGGGGCTGAACTTCTGAGACCCAGAGTTGGGATTGGAATATTGAATTTGAATACTAGGATTTTTTTAGTACCTATTAAGTAGTTAAATAAGTTTATTGTCGGTTTCCCATATAACATAAATAACATCAAGACCTGTAATCCCCTAAGCGTTTGGCAAAGATGTCCCACATTTTGCAAGTTAACTTTCAGTTTTACCTAATAAGGGGCGGGCCTATCCCATCAAAAGGTTGGAAATCCAGGCTCCGTGGCCTACGGAGAAACTCTGGATAAGTAAGTGCGACTACTGATCAATGGGGTTCGATTCCCCGGTCGGGCAAAATTGAGCGCAGGAAAAAACCGATTTTTGACGAAAAAACGGGTGTCGACTTGTGTTTGATAAATTCGGTATCAAAATGGAAAATGGCATAGACTATAACCTATTTTGGGAAACACAGACATATAACAATACCTATAGTAGATCTTCATCCATTCCTTCAACAAAACAAGATGATCTGGGTTAAGATAATAAAAAGTAGTCTGGGTGTGGTATATTATATTCTAGATATTAATAATGCATAAAAAAACCTGATAGGTATTTAATATAATATAAAAAACTCATTACCTTGAACACGGAAATAATTATACAGTGTTAAAAATGTCACGAGTGGTCACCAGCATTTAAAAGGTTACGTTTATTTTTGAAACAGTTGATTGGCTAGTTGGTCTATAATAGTGTTACAAGCATCATCAGTCAATAATATTCCCACTGCTGGGATACAGATTACTGTATACGGGTTATCGAGACCTCATCTTATGCACTGCAGTAACACAACGAGACTATAATGAGGCTTAGTGAGCGATATATACTGGGTTCGATTCTCAAAGTCAAACTCATAACATTTATTTCAATTAAACCATTACAGGCACTTTTGAAAGTCAGAAGAACCAAAGCTACAGTCAGTCATATTAACTTGTGAAAACACTGTAGTTGTCCATTCCCTAGCGTAGATCTTTATGGAGAAGAACGGGCAAGGTTCGACAAAGTATTTTTGAATTTTTCAGTAGTAGGAGTCTGGATTTGTGCTTAATTGATGGCCGTCGGACGAAAGTCTACGATGTCGGGGACCGGGCGGTGCGCCTCAAGTAGACCTGGGCAGGACATCTTGCTAGACGCGGAGATGGCCGATGGAGCAAGGCATTGACTGAGTGGTGGCCAAGGTTAGGCCATAGAAACCAGGGCCGTCCTAAAGCTCGTTGGGTTGACGACATCGTTAAAGTCGCAGGAAACAGCTGGATGAGAGACGCACAGGATCGGGACGCGTGGCGGAAAAAAGGGGAGGCCTATACCCAGCAGTGGGTGATTCCGGGCTGATATGATAATGATGATGGCAAAAGGCTCGCCACCTATAGGTACCTATATATAGATAACAAGAGACTTAAGTCTTAAACATAACTGACGATATATGTGGGTGTACTATTAGCTATAGTATACTCTAATTTCACCAGTTATGTACCTACCTATATTTTTTTGGTGGGTGGAAAATCATCGAATAACACCCCCCCCCCCCCCCGCTCTTGGGCTGAGCGAAGGGGAGTGTCAGACTTCTACTGACTAAAAACCAAACCCATGTTACTTCTTCGCCCTTGTGTCGGAGCCGCGTTATCCTTTCGATAGACCACTGCCCCGACGGGGTGTACCTATACCTGCGTATTCCTTCGGGAATATCCTCTAGGGCGTGATGACTCTATTACGACCTACGTGTTTCTCTATAAAAATCAGTTGGTTAAAGATATTTTTAGCTATACGCTCCTCAATTAAACCGTTATCTTATCAAAATAGTTTTATAAAAACATTACTTCCGCCTCTTTATTATTTGAGTAAGAAGGAAAATATTATTCTTTGACGTCAGCTCCGTCAGCTGTTTACACTCTTCAGTTAAAAATTACGCATTTGTGAAACGTTATCGGAAACAACAAATAGGAGTTGTTTAAGCCTTGACGTTTCAAGTTTCTGTGATAAAAATCATGTTTTAAACGGCCTTGAGTTTGTAGGGCAGGCTCAATACAAACATATTGAGATGGATTGGTCTTAGTAATAAGTACTCTCTTGTCAAATGACTAATGCATCTCAATATTTAAGTGCCTCTATGTTAGAATTTTGATAGATTCAGATAGATAAGGTTCGGTAGAGTAAAACCTATGCATGCAGCCTTATGCCAGACGACATTTTTACCATCGCGGGATATACTGAACGAGGCAGACGGGTACTCCCTTACTTCTCCTAAAATTGTTTGTCCGAAAATCATTATCCATAACACGTTTGCCATAAACTTCAATAACCATAATGTTCAAATAGCCGAAATTTTTATCTTTAGTTCTAAAAGTATTCTGTCATAATTTATCAATAACTATAGTAATTGAATCTCCTAATTTTACATGACCTAAATTAATAGGTCCTAACTATTGCTTTACCTAATGTGTATTATTCCGAATGTTCGTTTATAATAAATTTTATAGTCCTAAAAAAAATTCGAAGTGTCTAGTCGTCCGATTAGCGGATGAATAAAATTAATTAGTCGTCCGATTAGCCGGATGAATAACCAAAATTATAGGCTGTTGCTAGTCGTCCGCTATGTGGATGAGTCACCGTCTCGCGACAGTATCCTTTATGGGCGGCATGGGCACCGGGCCGTAGGCCGACGAAGGAGGCCGGCGGAGGCCCGGCACTTCGGGGACAGAAGATATTAGTGTTATTTAATATGCGAGCGAAGCGAGCGCGCGTCATGGAGTGAGTATGAGTGACGTGACCAAAAGCTTTGTTATACTTTGTTCTAATAATATTATTATGATAAATAAACATTATGTTATTTTAATTTAGGACTTAAAACTTTTATGGAAAACGATTTTATGTCTTTCGTATTATATTATTGATTGTAATATTTATGACAAATGGATTTAGGACATAGGTACATATTATATTTAGGGATTTCAATTTTATGGCATGTGATATTATGTGATATTTAGTTCGGGTAAGTTATCATTCGGACAAATGATGATTAGGACAAAAAAAGTTATGGCATTTTAAATAATGGATAAAAAAGTTAGGTGACACAATAGAGAACCGGCAGACAGACATGGGCTGCGGGTTGGGCACAAATCCAAACTACGTAGGTAACTGCTTTCCTGTATCGGGAAATCTAGAACCGGTTAATTGTATGGCATTAATGAACATTTAAATATTTGTCTGACATTGACACAGATGATTAATTGACAAACAACATCAAAATATTCTAGACCGTTTCTAGCAATCATAGACATAATTATCAATTAAAATAATAACCATCAAACTAGTAAAGTACTGAACCTTTTCACCTGGATTTAAATAAACAGATAACATTATACATATCATGTCATGTGTTACCACATGACTGTATATAGGTAGGTATGACTAAATTTTCTCGCATTTTCTTATCAGTTCTCATGGAATATTTGCAAGTTATTTTTAAACTTGGCGGCACGTTTATAAATACTTACTTAACGATTTATTTGTAGATAATTCAGTACCTATATAAAGTTTATAAATAATAATATGTATAATTTTATGCTATATTCAGGGCCATTTTCTTACTAGGTACCTACTTATTACGACGGATGATTCTGTAGAAGTCTCCCGACTTACTAGGAAATATATTTTCAGGAAAGCTTGTTTGTGTGTAAAAAATACGGTCATAAATTGTAGACATTTGAGTGACATAAAACCGGATCGCGATCTACGGTTACGGACTTTCCAATAACTCGTATTTAGAGACGTTGAAACTGAAAAATGCTGAGTGAGTATGAAAATTAAATGTATGTTGTCACCAAGTGGAAAAAAATGTTTCACTACACTACACATCTATTAAGAAAAACAAAACAATTGTCAAAATAAATAAGAAACTCCCCGACTTTGTCATATTTTTAGAATTTCTACCTAAAAACGGGAAAAAAAAATAATAATTTATCACTTCATCATCTAATATTAGAAAATATACGAGTTTCTGACGTCCTTAGAGATCTATTTACCGTAGAAGCACTCAGCTGCTTCTAGGCTGGTACTTCTACTACGGTACTTTAGTGGTAATATGGTACCCTTGGGTACCTACCGACACACGGGTTTTGCATCGGTAGGTAATGTACTTCGAATGCTTTTAAAAGGTTTCATAGACAAAGTAATAAAGCGTGGCGCGTGTCTATGACGGTAAAAATAAATTGAAAAATATGACGGCGAGACGTGGGTATTGATGTTTAGTATGTGTTTAGTAAATAAAATTAAATAATATGTGTAATAATAATAATACCATACCTATTATTACCTATTTATCATAACATTTTGGAGAGGAAGCCCTAGTGTCCGTAATGTAGCACAAAATCTGTGCCCAATCAATGTGGTGATTAATCTACTACTAATATGTAGTTCCGTGCAAATCTCATGCTGGATTTGATAGCATAGTGTCAACGCTTCATCTTTAGAAATAAAAAATTTAGCTCTACATAGTATAAAGAGAAGTCCTGACTGACTGACTGACTCATCAACGCCCAGCCCAAACCCTTGGACCTAGAAAGCTGACATTTTGCACAGAGGTTCCCTTTATAATAATGTAGACAAGGAAGGATTTTTAGAAATTCAACCCTTAAGGGAGTTAAGTAGGGGATTAAAGTTTGTATGGAAAATCGTCATTTTCACGCGGGCGAAGCCGCTGGCAAAAGCTAGTCATACATAAGATGAGACAGGCCTTAAGAGGAAATGCGAGTGCTGTCTCTCTCCACTATCGCTGTCTCTCTCCGTCCTCCTGCCCTCAAATTCGTGCGATAAGGACAACTACAGAAAAAAGTTATAATTCGAGGTTTGGCTCTCGCCTATTTCCTCCTCCAATATTGAACCAATTTAAAAGATATTTTAGAAAATGAATAAGGAGATTATATACTACGCCGCTATGTTTTTCTTTTTTCGTTAATAGTTGTCAAATTTGTACACTAGGACTCTGTTAACAGCGACCTACACAAGCAATTTTGAGCATTTTTTGAGGGTTCTAGTGCTTATAAAAATAATTTATCCCCCAAAAAGGAAAACATAGGGGCATAGAAATAGTTAATATTTATCATTCTGTAAAAAATCATTGCTCTAGGGTCATTAACCAAAAAGAAAACAGGCGAGAGCGTTTGTATGGAGAAAAGACCACTCGCATTTCCTCTTAAATTCTGGAACCACTAAAGTTCAGAAAAAAGGATCTTGATAATTGATGTGGGCAACATCATCCCACTTCTGATGTCAGAATTGGAAACCTAACATCAGAAGTAGGACAAAACAGAACAAAAAAATAATTCGCAAAAGATTTAACTTTTGTACTTGTTTATAGGATTTGACGCTTTGAATTTCTTTTAAATATAAAAGTATTATATATTTTTGTAATCTCTTTTTAAAACCCTTCATTTTGATACCCTACTCGATGGTATAGAAAAATTTTTTTTTTCAACTTCGCGATTTTGCCCCAAAAATCCACAATTTTTCCTTGTTTTTTTAATTTTAATATAGCCTATAACACTCGCGCCATCAAGACGAATCTAACGACGTATGTTTCATTCAAATCCCTTCATCCGTTTAGGAGTTATGAGGGAACAAAGAAACGGACATACATACATACATACATACATACATACATACACGTCAAACACATAACCCTCCTTTTGGGCTTCGCCGCAGTCGGGTAAAAAAATCTTACGCAACATATCGACAGACCTACAAATTCTCCAAGACAAAACACAATCAGAACGCCCCGTAGTTACTAAAGCTGCAGTTGTCAACAAGTCGCTACGTCACAACGGCTAACGTTATCAGTAGCGCGGTTTCATGAGTATGTTACATCATCTGTTGTGATAAGGAGAATAGATCAGAGGCTAGTGGGAGGCTCGCCCTATTGACTAATTAGAAAAATAAGCCAGCAAAACAGACCCAAAAAAGTGTTTTACACTCTCTTGCTTCGGTGAACGAAAACTTCGTGAGGAAACTACATAGTATGCCTGAGAGATATCTGGAATTCTGGACGGCATTGCATTGTAAAGTCAAGTCAGAGGCCTATTGCGTTTCTTTTTAAATGTCAGAGGCTATCATAGTGTCCATTTATTAACTGTCAAATGGTTAGTTTAGAATCTAAGAAAAAGAAATTTAGATGGAGCTCGTGTCTTAATAAGAACTGCCACTCGGGTCGATCTTTAGGTAAAGCTGTGCTTGCCTAGGTCGCTCTGTGGATGGGTGACCGCCCGACATACCGAGTTTCCTCCGTGCCTCGGAAAGCACGTTAAGCTGTTGGTGCCGCTGCCATATAAATAGATCTTTGGCAGTCGTTACAGGTAGTCAGTGACCTGAAATTCTGACATCCAGTCTTACCAAAGGGTATCGTATTACCTAGTATTAACTGGGTTGTGGGGGTCAGATAGGCAGTCGCTCCATGTAAAATACTGATATTCAGCTGCATCCGGTAAGACTGGAAGCCGACCCCAATATAGTTGGGAAAAGGCTAGGCAGATGATGATGATGGTTAGTATAGAATGGTCTATAGATCGATGCCTGCCTTTTCTAAGGGCGAACGAAAAAAAAAAAAGTATACCAAACCATAAACATTTGACAGTTAATCGATGGACAGTTGGACACTATGATGGCCACTGACATTTAAAAAGATGCGCAATAGCCCTGAGGCAATAACTTTATACGATAGAGAAAAACTTTTATGTTGACACTGGCGCGCGAATTGCAAGAAACGTAAGAAAATAATCAATGTTGCGGGCCATCCCCGCGCATCCACCCACAAATTATACCTAAGAAAAATGTCAATGCCAAATTAATTTGCAGTTCTTTACATTTACTATTAAAGTCATTTAAATAGTTTTTTAATACAGTTGCTCAAAAAGTGGCGTATTGCAGGGACGTATAGCGTTCGGAATGTGGGCTATTACGTACTCGTGCTTTTTCTTTACCTTTCCCGAACTCGTGCGTTCTCTTTCCCAACTGTCAAAATAATGTCCATTAAAAAAAAAACCAACCACGAAGTATTTATTATATAAAATCATTGAAGTTTTTATGATTCATGCAAATATTTCTAAAGAAGCTACTAATTTGTTTCAATATCAGATTTAATTATTTGATTCAATGAGTTAAAGGTTTCATTCCATTTCATCTCATTTTTCATTTTTATTTCATATCAATAAAAAAAATCTACTGAAGACTTGGCTGTATGGGCATAGTTCCCTTTGCCTACCCAGAATTATAGGTAAAGAAAAAAAAAAAACTCTGCGTAAAAGTATTCTTTTATTACGGTAGGCGCCATTTTCAAAAATGTTCTTTGCGAGTTTAATTACGGTTTTATTATTTTATTAAATTGCTTCATTTTTTCGCAACTGTATTAAAAATAGTTGTTCAGTACACGTGCGGAACCGTCATTGCAACTTGTTCCGACTGTCAACCCTCGCCGTCGGCTGTGCCTCGGCTCGGTTAGACATTTGTCGGAACTCTTTGCAATGACAGACTTTCCGCACTTATAATGAAATATACTATTCCAGCACAACAGGTTCTTCATACAAGGAACTGTCTTAAACTAGTTCGAACGTAATGTCTCCGCGGTACCCGTTTAACTTCTTTCCGTTAGTAACCGTCGCCGGAGCGGTGGACAGTTCACCATGCGACCTATTGGAAAACCTGTGGAGACAGAACGCGAGCGTAAATATAAATCTACTAGTTGTTGCCCGCGAATTCATTTGCGGGGAAAATTTTGATGAGGACAGATTCCAGACTACAATCTATCTCTGTGCCAAAATTTATCCAGATTGTTAACCAAAAATATTGTATGCAATACATTTATTTACAAACCAATAGTTATAGAGCCTACATTATTTTACACATGCAACAGTCTCCACATGTACTATTTGTGTTTATATTTTTTTTGATAGAATGGTAAGTAAGACTTGAGTAAATATTTAAACGGATAGAGATCTGGATATGTAATGGACTATCATAATGTTTGTGGTTTATGATAAATATATTTGATTTGTCCGGTATGTTTTCATTGTTTTTCATTCTCTCTTTTAGAACATTTAGTATTACATACTATTTGTGAAACCTAATAAAGGTATGTTCTGGGAAATAAACTGTTGTTATTAGATATTTGCAGATGGACAGTGATCCATCATTATTAAACCTCAGTGAGGTACACACGGCTACACATCAAGCTATACAAATCCAGTATAATCTGATCGTTCATTGTGCGAAAAGATCTAGTAAAGTGAGGCCAAGATTAACTGGTTATGTATAGCTTGATGTGTAAGTGTAGCCGTGTGTACCTATTGAAGAACTGTTAGTTCCTGTTGTAAGTGATTTATAGAAAGGGTGATACAACTACCTTGGTGTCAAAGAATATTGAAGCAAATGTTGCTAGTGATAAAGTCCTTTTTAGAGCACGTCAAGGTTCAGTGGAAGACATTTGTGTACATTCTGTTTTGTTTGTTAACTGATAGAATGATGGTAATTAGGATTAATTA
Source organism: Diarsia mendica (assembly GCA_949316265.1). NCBI lineage: Eukaryota > Metazoa > Arthropoda > Insecta > Lepidoptera > Noctuidae > Diarsia > Diarsia mendica. The sequence continues at coordinate 12,478,570 of OX438898.1, read as the reverse complement.
ATTACTAAGATCTCTTTTACTTGTGGGAATCTATATTACTGGTCTACCAAATAATGGTTAATCTGTCGAATACTTAAAAAACACGGTAAAAAAAATCAATTGATCATGACAGCCATATAAACTTTTAGCCAAATATTTGCAATTAAAAACCACTTCTTTCCAATGTTTTTTTTCTTTTGTGTTTTTGTTTATTAAGAATTTATTTGACGCAAAACTTCTATTTCGAAGACAAAATTCTTTTTTTTAGAATTTAAAAGTTTAAAGGATCATTCTCAAAAAAGTGGCTCTGTAACCTGTCAGGCGGTTTTTACTGGAAATGTATGATTTTTTTAAAGCTTTTTACAAAATTCTACACGATATTGTACTTAAAGAGACTTTTCACACAGAGGCTGAGTAATATTAAGCAAACTGAAGTGATATTCTTACAACAAAATAATATTGTAACATCTGTTTCTCACTAACCTGCCATGTCCAAATTAAAAGAGTTTACTTTGAATAAACATAAAAAAATAAATGCTTAAAATATGGGTTCAAAATTATTAAAATACTAGTCTGTATATTATTAAATTTATCTTTTTTTACACAGTACATTAATAATGAACATAATTTGCAAGTTATTTAAGTTCAAATCATGTCCGGAGTGATTTTGTCCATAACCTGTCCTTGCACACTAACGCTCATCACACAAACACTATTACTTACTCAACGTGCCACCACCGCGTAAAATAACCAAGCAGTATCGGACTAACTGCTGCCAAGGAAAAAAGTTTAGAAGTTTGTGCCATTTTTTTAGAAATAATGTCGAATCGGATCAATCTGAGTTTGTAACAGGTATGTTATCTTTAATCTGACTTCAATAGTTTTATTTGTGGTTTAACTACTTTGCGAGTATAAACGTTAGATTGTGTAGTTTACTGCCTTCTTATTGTTTTATAAGTATAAACTCCAAAACTTGCACCATTTTGTGGTTATCACATCAAAACCATATTATTTTCATTAACCTGTGCCTCTTTAACCTGTTTGGAAAGCACAGGTTATTGAGACTATTATCAGATTATAGAGACTTTGCCTGTTATTATTTAATAAAACTGTCTTACTAGAAAAATTAAGAAACGATTTGGTGTGAAATGTGTGAATACTAGCTTAATATTTCATCATCATCATCAAAGGCCTCTCATAGAACGCCATAAAGAACGGCAGCCTGCCGTTTGCATCCACCGGTTGACCGCGACTCTCACGATGTCGTCGGTCCACCTGGTGGGAGGCCTACCAACGCTGCGTCTTCCGGTTCGTGGTCGCCACTCGAGAACCTTTCGTCCCCATCGGTTGTCTGTTCTTCGAGCGATGTGGCCTGCCCATTGCCACTTCAACTTGCATATTCTGCGAGCTTTGTCGGTGACCCTGGTTCTTCGGCAAATTTCCTCATTCCGGATTTTATCGCACAAAGAAACTCCGAGCATAGCTCTCTCCATGACTCGTTGCGTGACTCTGAGCTTCTATAAGAGGCCAGCAGTTAAGGACCATTTCCTTGTGCCATAAGTCATCACTAGCAACACACACTGGTTATCCGTTACACCCTCGCCCTATGACACTGCGGAATTTTGGACGAAAAGATGTCGCGTAGTTTCCCGAACGCTGCCCATCCGAGTTGGATTCTTCGGGCGACCTCTTTGTCGAAGTTCGATCTACCCAGTTTAACAATTTGTCCCAGGTAAACATAACTATCGACAACTTCGAAAGTATCGCTCCCAACAGCTACCGGTACGGGTGGAACACGACCATTCGACATAACTTTCGGCTTGTTCATGTTCATTTTAAGACCCACTTGTTGAGAAACGTTACTGAGGTCTCTGAGTTTTGTTCATATCCTCCAGCGATTCAGCCATGATAACTATATCATCGGCAAAACGAAGGTGAGTGATATATTCGCCGTTGATGTTGATGCCGAATCCGTCCCAGTCCAAGAGTTTGAAAACATCCTCCAATGCGTTCGTGAACAGTTTCGGTGAAATAACGTCTCCCTGTCTCATGCCTCTTTGCAATTGGATTGGTTTCGTGCTCTCGTCCTATAATCGGATCGACATAGTGGCGTTTCTACATAATACACTTCAGCACTTCGATATATACCATTCCATACGGCACCGCTGAAGAGACTGTAACACCGCCCAGTTTTCGATCGAATCGAAGACTTTTTCATAGTCCACAAACGCTAGACACAATGACCTGAATGAATTATTAATGATGAATTATACTCCTCAGTCTTCTGTATAATCTGGCGGAGCGTATGCATGTGGTCCATGGTGCTGAAGCCTTTTCGGAAACCGGCTTGTTCGGGAGGCTGGAAGTTCGTAATGACCCTCGAGAACAGCTTGTACACATGGTTCAGGAGTTAGATGAGTCTAGGCTATTAGTCTTCAATAGGGTGTTGTCACCTTTTTTGAAGAAGAGCACCACCACACTCTTGTGCCATGCTTCTTGCGTAATACCTTCGAGTATGACGGAGTCAAACAGCTTCTGGAGGATTAAAAGTACTGGTTTTCCACCCGCTCGCAGAAGTTCTGTCGTGATTCCATCATCCCCCGGCGCCTTGTTGTTCTTAAGCTGTTGGAGGGCCATTCTAATCTCATACAGGCTGACGTCTGGGATATCCTCAGTGTAGTGTCGGGTCAGTTTCGCTCTGGAGTCCTGAGCTTAACTGACAACAGGCTACAGGGGACAACGGGCTATAGGGTCGAGTTGTACAACTGTCCATAAAACCTCTCTAGCTCTTTCAGGATCTCTGGCTTCGATGAGATGATACTGCCGTCCTCGATCTTCAGTTTTGTCATTTGGCTTTGCCCAATAGACGCATTCTTCGCGAACACTTTTTTAGCCCTGGTTTCGTTCAATTGCGGTCTTAATACATTGAGTATTATAGGACCGCAAGTCGTGTCGCATGGACTTCGTGTTTTTTTTTTTTGATGCGCATATTGAGTTTACCGTATTCCGACTGAAGATTGCAGTTTCATCTCAGACCGGTCTTCCATCAACTGGATTGGTTAGGCATTGGAAGCGATTATGCAGTTCGAGTTGAAAGCTTTCGGGATTTAGGATCTGGGCAGGATTAGGACGGAGTTAATAATAGTAAAAACTGATTTTGCATGGTAAAAATTGTTTTATTTTTCATTTACCTGTTTGATTCTCTTTAACCTGAAAGCTTTCCTCAGTAACCTGTACAATATCTCTTTAACCTGTAAGCTAGTTTTTTTAAATAGCTGTATTTCATCTATTCATGTAAAATTCTTATTCCCTTAGAACAATTCAACATAAGAGAGCCACCCAGAATGGATTTTTATAAAAAAAACTAAATAATTGATAAATTTTCTCAAATTGATAAATTTATTCGAGCGGTGCCACTTTTTTGAGAACGACCCTAAAATATTTCGCGAGCTTGCCATTTTCTTGATCGAATTCAAGCAAATAAACATCGAATTATATTACGATAATTAGTACCTACCTAATTGTTTACTTTTGTTCAATCAGGAAGTAGGCGTAGCCATGAAATATTATTGATTACATTCCAGTTTAAAAGCGAACACAAAAAAAATCTGTAGGGTAGTTGACGGTTGACTTGACATCTATTCTGACAGATGAGCCAAAGACAAGTGACACTGACAATCCACAAAAAAAACACGTTCCGTGAATTTGACAGCTGTATTATTTTTGTGCAAAAAGATTATCTAATGTCATTTCACACTTTAGGCACATTTTTACCACTGGCTATCTTCAGGAAAAACATTAAAACCAATAGCATTATAATTGTTTGGTTGTTCGAGCGGAAAATAACAAAAAACACGCAATACGTAATTATTAATGTTGTTTCATATTTACCACAATAGAGATCATTTCTAATCAGTGTAGCAAAAGTGATAGATAACAGATTGTTATTATTTCCATCATTGCTATCACTGCACTGCGTGACTTAAAACGATAACTTGCAAAATTTTCTATGCACGTTCTATATTTAAACTGGAGGAAAGTCTTCCTTATTTAAACATCGACCATTGACAAGATAAAAAAAAACATAGACATAACTAACCTTTTTCTCAGTTAACGGCACACGAAAGAAAACCGGATTTCTCCAACACGATGCAGTTTCACGTTATTAACGATTTTTAATAAAGAAAAAAAATGCGCAAGACGTGTAGTATGCGGTCGCCGCACTAGAGGACTGCTGTAAACAACATTGAGATGTTACAATTACTTGCCAGCCATCGCTATCAGTGATACGTCGTCTTTTGATTGTGGCTGCCAAAACTCAACGTTCTGATGCCTCTGCGTAACTGTGGAGATAGGTCAAGGACACATGTGGTGACATTGTTGTCGATGGTCGATTCGTTTGATATGACACACTTTCGTTAAATATAAACTTAAAATTATATCAATAAAATTATTTCTTTATACTTAAAGAAATAATTTTATTGATATAATTTTAAGTTATCATGCTTTTTTTACCGTTTGATTCGTAAAATACTGAATTTTTATAGCTACTTTACATTTCGACATCCAATAAGTCTTTAATTAGGACTGGATCAATCTTCAAGACACTTACACATATCTGGAAAAAAGAAGACACTGGTTTACATCGATACCAGCAAGGCTATTGCGTATCTTTTTATGACAGTGGATAACTCAAAGTGTCTATCAAATAACTGTCAAATGGTGAGTTTTTAAGAAAAAAATGTACCAAACCATAACCAATTTACAGTTAATCTATGGACACTTTAGGTTAGCCACTGTCATTAAAAGATACGCAATAACCCTCTTTTTTTTTTGGTGGGTGGAAAATCATCGAATAACCCCCCCCCCCCCCGCTCTTGGGTAGAGCGAAGGGGAGTGTCAGACTTCTACTGACTAAAAACCAAACCTCCTTCTTCGCCCTTGTGTCGGAGCCGCGTTAACCTTTCGACTGTTTCGACAAACCACAGCCCCGACGGCGACGGGTACGCAATAACCCTGCAGTACAGATCCAGTGTCTTATAATAAACTGTATCTATTACCAACTAGATGTAGGTACCTATTCAAAAACCTATTATTTTTTGGATAATATCAACACACAATATATAACCGGAAGCCGAAATGAAAATGTGTTATATATAAATAATAAAAAAGACTTAATATTTATGACAACTAAGGAACAACAAAAACTCTTACAATTAAGGAATTTGTAAGAGTTTACACATTCCTTAATTAATTCATCTCAATAGATATTTCAAACGTTAAACTTATGTAACTAACTAGCTAAGTTAGTATGCTAATGATCTAGGGTTTATTTCTTGGTCTAATATATTTTTAAGCCTTAAATCTTATTAAATGTTTCAAGTTAAATTATCGTTACAGACAAAACACCACACCGCTATTTTGGTAGCAACAGCAAGTGATATTTTACACAAACATAACATCATGCCTGGGCTGTAATCTCCGGAGGGTTTGGCAGATGTGTACCTAATAATACACCCACATATCTTCAGTTATTTTTAAGTCCTAAGTAATACCTAGGGACTGAACCTCCGAAGACTCCGTGGCCGCCATTGAGTAACTCCAGATGGAAAAACCCAATAACCGACCGAGATTTTCAACCTTATTTCAACAGCATAAGATTGAAAATCTATTAAAGAAATTTGACATCGATACGACGTAGAGACATTCGTAGCGCTGTTATTAGTGTAGAGACTGCAGGCCCAGCAGTCGTTTGCGACCAAGCGATACCGCTAGGTACCCAGTACCAACTGGGTTGTGGAGGTCAGATAGGCAGTCGCTCCATGTAAAATAGGGACTGGTATTCAGCTGCATCCGGTTAGACTGGAACTTGACCCTAATAAAGTTGGGAAAATTTTAGGCATATGATACACTACCTAATAATAGTCCCTAACTTCCCTAAGCTAAGTGTTCGTTCATTACAATTTATTGTGATTAATCTCTTTGTATCAGAAAACCATCAATAATTTACAAAATTAAGTGTAAGTAACACCTGGTTTCAAGAATGCTTAAAATTAATAGCCTGTCAAGATAGATGCTGTTGACTTAGGTACTCCGCTATTAGTCTATTCTACATTTTCACACCACCTGCTCGAAAATGTCAAATTATATGTCAAGCAACCTTAACCTAAAGTGAGTCATTAGTGGCCGGGGGAACAGCCGGTCAATAATGTTGTACTGGATTTCATTATGACCCGCTGGTCAATAATGTGATTTGAATTTGGAATCTCACATGCTCAGCTAAATTGGGAGTATAGTGCGCACGGAACTAGTTGGCCGCGCCTTAGGCATTGTTTTTGTTTTTTATTTGTATTCTTTTCAATAAATTGAACAATTATTGTACACGTTATCTCGAGATTGGTCATCACTGTCTAATTATAGTCTTCTGTGCATTGTGAGCTGTAGGCAACCCGCCCCCTCCCTCACCCCTGTCGCCACCTAAGGCGCGGCCAACTAGTTCCGCGCGCACTATAAGTAACACCCTTTGGTGCCAGAAAGAGGAAAGCTATTCTCGATACCCTTACTACGCGTGGATGATATTCTCGATTTCCTACAAAATCATAACGACTGCTTCTTCATATCGTTGCCATGTTTTCGAAGACATAATATTGTAAGAATAATTAGATAACTACGAACCATTTTTTAAAAGGAATGGAATAACATTAAAACTGGCATTAATAATAACAAATACCGTACCTACCGTAATAGTAATTGGCTGTAACATTAGTTAATTTATTTTCAGTAAACTGCGCTAAGATAATATTGCTGTGGATTTTGTGAATAAATAAATAAATAATAAAACCTATCTATACTACAGTCGATTTATCACATTTTATCAAAAATACTATAATTTCACGAGCGTCTCCATTTCTCCAATGACGTTCTAAATTCAAAATGCATACAGCCAATCATCCAAAACCATTCTACCATTTCTTTCTTATAATTATTTATATTTCATTATTTCTAATATGTTATTCTTACTGTTTGTTTATTTAATAAAACTAATTATTTATTAAATAATTTACACTTTGACAGTTGTTACGCACGTTCGGAAACTTTTATGTCGAATCACAAATAATTTTAATGTTGCGTTTAGTTTAGTTTCGTTGGGTCTACTCAACTAAAATGTATGTTTCATTTTCTCTGATTATAATGTTTTTCTTATTGTTTTAGTAGTCAAAATTGTGTCAAAATCTTTTGATGTAAGTGCTGAATATCATGTGTTAAAAATTATTGTTTTTAGTGTTGCTGTTAGCTGGCGGGTGGTGCAAAGTAGTAAGATTTGCACTCAGTATTGCTGTTTGGTTAAAGCTTATATTTATTTTATATTAGTTATATATTAAAGCTTATATTTATTTTATATTATTATATATTATTACTATTTTTACTTCTTTATGTCAGATAATGATTCTTATTTCTCTGCTAATGAATCTACTGCCTCTTCAAGCGACTCGAGCTACTGTTCCCTCGGTGATACACTTGGGGACTTTGTGCAAAAAACATTTAATGAAAAGTCTAGTCAGTTGATGAATGTATGCCATATTAACGCTCAAAGCATTGCCAGTCACCACAGCGAGCTGTATGATGCTTTCAATAACAGCAATGTTCACGCCATCCTGATCTCCGAAACTTGGCTCAAACCTCACCTACTGTCCACCACTTACCCTCTCACTGGTTTCGTTCTTATCAGGAATGATCGGATTGGTAAGGGAGGGGGTGGTGTGGCCATATACCTTCGCAGCGATTTTCAATATAAAATTCTTGCTTCTTCCTCTCCTAACTACTCTGCCTCTGCTGAGTTTATTTTCCTTGAAGTTTGCGTCAAAGGAGCCAAAACCATTATCGGTGTAGTTTACTGCCCCCCCACTGTCGATTACTTCACTGAATTCGAATCAGTTCTTGAATCTTTGGGTTCAGAGTATGCACACCACATCATCATGGGTGATTTCAACACAAACCTCCTTGCCCAAAACTCCACTCGGTCTCGTAAGCTCCTCCACCTAATTGAATCAGCCAGTCTGCATCTGTTACCACTTCAACCTACTCATCATAATACTGTCGGTGATGACACCTGGCTTGATCTTATCCTCACCTCAAATCCTGCCCTCGTTTCCTCTCATGGTCAACAGGATGCTCCTGGTTTTTCTCATCATGACATGATCTTTCTTTCTTACATTCTCAAACCTCCTAAACCCAAGCCCAAAGTACTGTACAGGCGTTGTTTTGCGAGGATGGACGTTGAAAAGCTCAATAAGGATGCATCTGTGGTGGATTGGGGGCCCTTGTTGGAGGCCACTTCAGTTGACGATAAGGTACAGATTTTTAATGATGTTGTGGGCAACCTTTATGACATTCATGCTCCTGTCAAAAAAGTGAAGTTGAAACGTCCTCCTGCGCCTTGGATGACAAGAGGAATACAAATGGCCATGCGACGTAGGAACCGTGCGTTCCGTAAATATAAAAGGGACCGGTGTGATGAGAACTGGGGGCTTTTTAAAACTGCAAGGAATAGATGTAACCAGATGATACGTAATGCTAAACGCCGCCACATTTTGGATAATATCTCTTCTTCCTCGTCTGCTGATATTTGGAAGTTCCTTGGAACTTTAGGTATTGGCAAATCGCGACATTTTGACCTTCCGAGTTCTGTGGACTTAAACGATCTCAACCGTCATTTCTCCACGGTGTCCACCATGGATCACCTAACCAAACAACAAACTCTTTCTTTAATTTCTAGTTTATCGCATTCTCTAACTAATACTTTTCATTTCGTTCCAGTAGAACCGGGAGAGATCCGCAAAATCATTCTCTCTATTAATTCCAAGGCGGTGGGATGTGATAACATCTCTCGTGGTATGATCACAACTATTTTGGATCACCTCCTACCTGCCATCACCCACATTGTAAATTTTTCTTTATACTCTGGAATATTTCCCGCCCTGTGGCGTAAAGCCTATGTTCGCCCACTACCTAAAGTTTCTAATCCTACTCTTCCGAATCACTTCCGCCCAATTTCTATCCTTCCCTTCCTATCCAAAATCCTTGAGGCCTGTGTCCACAAACAACTCTCAGATTTTGTGCATAGTAATGCACTCATTAGCCCTCTTCAATCTGGGTTCAGGCCTGGGCATAGTACTGTTTCCGCCCTCTTGAAAGTGACTGGCGATATAAGGGCAGGACTGGAAGACACCAAGGTCACCGTGCTAGTGTTGATCGATTTCTCGAATGCCTTTAATACCGTCTGTCACGATATCCTATTAGCCATTCTATCCCATATTATGGTCTCTCCCGAAGCCCTGGAATGGTTTAAATCTTACCTTCAGGAACGTCAGCAGTCGGTTCGCGCTGGGGATTTTTCGTCTCGTTGGTGTGATTTGGTAGCTGGCGTTCCTCAAGGCGGCATCCTTTCTCCTCTTTTGTTTTCTATTTTTATTAACCTCATTATTTCTATACTTCAGTGTGCGTATCATCTGTATGCAGATGACCTGCAGCTGTACTGTCAAGGAAGGGTTGACGAGATACCTGATGCTATCGCCAAAATAAATAGGGACTTGATAGCCATAAAAACTTGGTCGGACAGATTTGGTGTTGCAGTTAATCCGAGTAAGTGTCAGGCGATCATCATTGGGAGTCCGCGAAGCATGGCTAAAGTGGATGGTGCATCCTTGCCACCAGTTCTGTTCGACGGTACAATCGTCCCTTTTAGTACTGAGGTAAAGGACCTTGGCTTGCATATCGATAGTACCCTGAACTGGCGTACTCAAGTCGCTAGTGTCAGCCAAAAGGTCACTGGAACGTTGCGGGCGTTGTATCGTTTGAAAAATTTTTTACCACGGAACACGAAGACAATGCTTGTACAGTCCCTTATTTTTCCGATCATCGATTATGGTGACGTGTGCTATTATGACCTGAATGCAGATCTTCTCAACAAACTCGACCGTCTTCTTAATTACTGCATTCGATTCGTTTTCAATCTACGTAAATATGATCATGTCTCTGAGCATCGGTCACTTCTTAAGTGGTTGCCCATACGACAGCGTAGAGAGCAAAGGGCGCTAACAACTTTGTTCTCATTTCTCACTTCTCCCAACTCTCCTAGCTATCTTGCTCCTCACTTTCAATATAATTGCGACACCCACAATAGAAATCTACGTTCTTCACATAACCGTCTTCTTCAATGTCCCACTCACCGTACTGATTTCATTCACTGTTCTTTCTTTGTTCAGGCTATTTCTCTCTGGAATGCGCTCCCCCAGGAAATCAGGATGGCAACCAATCGACTTTCCTTTAAAATGAAAGTTCGCGAACACATTCGTAAGAAGGTGGTAGTAGTATCATCACAGCGCTAATGTTTTCTAATCTTTCATTTCTTATATTGGTTTAAGTAGGTATATTTGTGTATTTAGTTTATTCTTTATAGTTGTTATTTTGTATTATATATATATGTAATATGTTATATATATTGTATGTATGCATATTTTATATTGTATGTATTTTTAGGAATTTGAAGTTTCATTTTTTTTTTCTTTTTTAAGTTCTATATTGCACCTGCCACTATTTTTCTCTGCATCACCCAAAGGTTGACTGGTAGAAAATGCCTGTGGCATTAAGTCCGCCTCTGTACTCTTGTGTGCATAAAGTATTAAATAAATAAATAAATAAATAAATAAATACTTTGTTTTTCGTACTACTACCTATGGCTATTATTTTCTCACAGTAGGTGTAAAAAGTAGAGTATCCTCCTCTGGGCTAAAGGTGTCTTTGCCTTGGGCTAGCTTGAATCCCTCGCTGCATTCAGGATTCTTGTATTAACTCCCTCGCTTCGCTCGTGAGTTAAACTCTTAACTCCCTCCCTGCGCTCGGGAGTTAAATCCCGAATCCTTCATTGCGCTCGAGATTCAATATGACGCCCGTGACATAAGACACAACTTTAGCCCCTTGGTGCATAATCTACTATTATTACCCACAGAAAACAAGACAAGCATTATAGGGCTTCAAAAACATCGTCCTCATCGCTGTCAACAGGAATAGTGTGTAGTGCTTTGACTGGCAGCATTGCTTTTTCTTGTGGTTATTGACTAACCTGGTGTAAGAGTTTCTATGCCGCCCATGCACCATGGACCTCTGACTATAGCTTTTTAAGTCGTCGAGAAATATTTCTCAGGTATGCTGGTTTGGTTTCCCTTCCCTACGATGATTTCCTTTTCCGGATAAACAAAGGGTGTCTTGGGTTCGAACTCGAGACCAATGATATGTCAGTCCGACGAACACACTATTAGGCTATCACTGCATAGGTACCTAGCGATTTTTTTTTTTTTTAACGTTGCCCCACACTAGGAATTTCTCCTGTATCGTGGGTGCGTTTACAAACATTTAAACTCACCACAAATACCCAGACCCGGAACAACTATCTGTAGGTCATATAAATACTTGTTCCGTGCGGGGATCGAACCCGCGGCACGCGGCGCAGCAGTCCGATCGCTCAGCCACTGCGCCAACCGTGCAGTCAAAATAGATTTAAGGCGCGGTCCCACCGCGGCGCATGCTGTGCACGGGCACGCGGCGCATTTTAGCTGCGTGTATTAATTTGTTTGGCCACGTGGGTCTACGTTTCCACTGGAGTACACGAATATGACCCACGACTATGTATAGCGTGGCACAGCGCACGGAGAGGCTACGATATAACACAATAAAGCGATTGTACATCGTTAGGCGAACTGTACATAGTCGTGGGTCATATTCGTGTACATCAGTGGAAACGTAGACCCACGTCGACCGCGTTGAGCTATGTAACCGCCTATTCGAGCAAGCCACGCATGTATCAATGACGTCAATTCATGCGTAGCCTCTCCGTGGGTTGCAGTGGACACAACCACATACATTTTCTTACAAAACGAAGCTTACTACACGTGCGTAGCCTCTCCATGCACAGCGGTGGGGCCGCGCCTTTATTATTACATGATGTACATCCACACATGTTTAGAAAATAATTCAAACAGAATACGGCGATACCTAATTTTAGCCCGCCATTTTTTCTCCACAAGAGAAATACAAAGAATCATATTCCATAAGATGTTTGTAGTTATCAATAGTTTCCAATGCCAAAGGAATGTATTGAAATTCATAAATAACTGGCAACAAAAGCGGCCATTTTGTAAAGCGCCACCTGGCGGATCGCACGGGTATTGTCAGTCTATGGACGGACAAGACGGACTAACAATGGATCAAAGGGAAAATGAATGTATTTCATATTCCACAATGTTCTTATACGAGTTTACGCGTTCCTTTTGTGCTTGCTGAGAAATGTCTTAAGCTGGTTAAGTTGCGTAGGTGCCACATGCAGAGAAATAAATTCTGCTGGTACACAACCACGGACCGATCTTCAAGGTTAAGCCGCTCTGGCCAAGGTCGGTTTGTGGATGGGTGGTTTTGCCGTGTCTCGGCTGTCATTTGCAGATTTTTGACAGTTATAACAGGTGGTTAGTTGTCGTACAGAGGGGTACCGTTACCCAGTTCTGACTGGGTTATGGAGGTCAATAGGCAGTCGCTCCATGTAAAATACTGGTATTCAGGCGTCACCAAGTCACCCCAACATAGTTGGGAAAAGGCTAGGCAGTTGATGAGTTTAGCCTGAGGTACGTAATAAAAAGGGTGTAAAAATACATAACGCTTGGTTGACATGCTCCATGGTTGACATGAAGGGTTTATTTACACCCTGTATACAAACTCCTAGTTATGAACTAGGGAACAATGAGCATGTCTCAAATGTGCGGAAAACACATAAACATACACACATTTTTTAAGAAGCCGTTTAGGATATTACATTTAGACCTCTTAAGGTCTAAATGTAATATCCTAAACGGCTTCTTAAAAAATTCGAGCAAAAAGGACGAATATTTATTCGTCAGTTGGGTGTTATATTTTCATTTGTTTAATGCTTTTAGAATGTTCTTTGCTTCTTGCTAACTGCACGGAGTAAGAGCCTGAAGGGACAAATGTTTCAGTCGAGATTATCAAATTGGATATTACCTACTCTGTGTGGGCAATAAGGTCTAACGACCCCACACACCCTAGTGTCAGAGGTGCCAAATCCGCGAAAGGCCCTCTGACATGGTTTGACGACAGCCATTTGGCGGTCGGGACCACTGGCTTATACGTGCCTTCCGAAGCACGGAATCACCTTTTTATCAGACAATCAGGTGATTCAAGCCTGCCATGTCCTAGCCAAACTGGAAACAACTTTACAAAGTATACTTAATGCTTCCGTGGGAATAGCGCGAACACTAGACCACGGAAGTAGTTGAAAGGCAGCTGAAATCATCCAGATGGAGGGAAGTCTAGGTTTTTATGACCCACAAAGGGTAGTCAGTGACCTGAAAGTCTGTCAACCAGTCCAAGTTCCAATGGGTACCTGGGTGGTATGGAGGTCAGATCGGCAGTTCCTCCATCTAAACATACTGGTACTCAGCTGCATCTGGTTAGACTGGAAGCCGACCCTAACATAGTTGGGAAAGGCTAGGCATGTGATGAAATAGTGCTGTGAACACCCTTGCAACTATCACAATAGTTGCAAGCGTGTCCTGAGCGTGGAATTTTGGGTTCGATCATCGAGTGCGCGCGTGTATGACCAGATTTCACCAGATGTATGAATGTGGACGAGGCAAAAGGAGTATGTAAGGATCGTAGCAGGTGGCGTTCTGTGGTTTCTGCCTATCCCCATGGAAAAAGGGCGTGAGTTTATGTATGTAAGTAAAGTAAGTATGTATGTAATGGCAATAGGTTTCGCCCCACGAACGCATCCATCGACCGTTAACGACCGATCGTTAACGACCGCATTTGAAATTATATGCAAAAGCTATAAACAGCAGATTAAGTTCACTATATCTCTGAATAATTCGGTATTGTCACAAGTTCGACACCCACAAAATACAAACCGCACTGGGCCCGTCTGCTGGTTTATGGTTCACGCCCTCGCATTTAGAGAAGGTATAATGTATCCCAGCTGTGGGAACATTCGCTGATTATGCCACAAGTTAGGCCTGACTGTCATCCCAGAAGGCAGTGGTGTAGGTATGTAATAAGCATGGTGTGTCAGTTGTCTCTGTGAAACATTGATTTCTCATCCACAAAGGCGCCTTAAAATATGGAGACACCACATCTGTTCACTTCTTTGTGGGAGACTGGTATATGCACAAAAACCTTTCTTTTATGGATAGGAAATTAGCAAATGAACCCTTCTGCTGTGGGCGGAACGGAAGGGACTTCCATTGACTAAAACCCGCCCATGTTCCTTCATAGCCCTTTGTGTTCCGGGGCCGCGGTATCTCTTTCGAACAGTCACGTAGCCTCGACTAGGGAAAACCTGTCACACAGATGATCAACCTCCCAGAATGTGGATACTTAGTGAAGTATTTTCAGGTATGGTGTAGGAAGATAGACCCCAGGGCCCTAAAGACGGACTATATAACGCCAAAAAGCACCTGCTACCCAAAGTTTGGAGGATATTATGGACAGCAGATGAAACATTTTACTGTATTAAATTCTTAACTTTATTCATTCTAAGTACATATAAACAATTCCACAAGGACAACATTATACATTATTTCTTCCGTGAAAAAGAATATAATATTATTAGGAATCAGAAGTGAAATACGTGAACAAAATAAACAATGTTTAATATCTTTTGAATTACACTTTTACAAAAATATCAAGACAAACATTTTAAACAATAATCAAATAGAAATAGCACTAGCAAATGGAATAATCAGTACACGATCAAAAACATAAACCAAAATTAGCGAAGCACACGATAATAGTCGGGTAGCAAGTCCTTTCCGAGCGCCGTCCAAGCAAAAAGTGACCGCTGCACCGCTGCTCGCCTCGTTTTATGAACTTCTGTCCGTTGCCGCACGTCGACCGGATGCAAACCGCACGGCTACTGGCTGATGGCGTGACTTTGAGCCAACACGGCCTCTCCTGACGCTCTGACGTCCTCGTCAGCTTCCAACAAGGCGGCTGAGTCTTCGCTGTCTCCTTGATAGCGTGTCTCACAACGCCAGTGGGGTGTGCTGGCACCGTGGAGTGCCACGCACAACTGCACCTGTGGGGCGCGCTGGCACCGTGGAGTGCCGCACACAACTGCGCCTGTGGGGCGCGCTGGCACCGTGGAGTGCCGCACACAACTGCGCCTGTGGGCGCGCTGGCACCGTGGAGTGCCGCACACAACTGCGCCTGTGGGGCGCGCTGGCACCGTGGAGTGCCGCACACAACTGCGCCTGTGGGGCGCGCTGGCACCGTGGAGTGCCGCACACAACTGCGCCTGTGGGCGCGCTGGCACCGTGGAGTGCCGCACACAACTGCGCCTGTGGGGCGCGCTGGCACCGTGGAGTGCCGCACACAACTGCGCCTGTGGGGCGCGCTGGCACCGTGGAGTGCCGCACACAACTGCGCCTGTGGGGCGCGCTGGCAGCCCGGAGACTCTCGCTGTACACGCCAGTAGCGCGCTGGCAGCCCGGAGCCTCGCGCTGTACACGCCAGTAGCGCGCTGGCAGCCCGGAGCCACGCGCTGTACACGCCAGTAGCGCGCTGGCAGCCCGGAGCCACGCGCTGTACACGCCAGTAGCGCGCTGGCAGCCCGGAGCCACGCGCTGTACATGCCAGTAGCGCGCTGGCAGCCCGGAGCCACGCGCTGTACACGCCAGTAGCGCGCTGGCAGCCCGGAGCCACGCGCTGTACACGCCAGTAGCGCGCTGGCAGCCCGGAGCGACACGCTCGACAACGCCAGTAGGGTGCGCAGTCAGCTCGCAGCGACGCTCTCGGCAACGCGGGTATGGCGCGCAGTCGGCTCGCAGCGACGCTGCCGCGCTGTCGGCAACGCCAAGAGGGTGCGCAGTCGCCCTGCAGCGACGCGCTCAGCAACGCCAAGAGGGCGCGCAGTCGTCCTGCAGCGACGCGCTCAGCAACGCCAAGAGGGCGCGCAGTCGCCCAGCAGCGACGCGCTCAGCAACGCCGGTAAGGCGCGCTCGGTAACGCCAGTAGGGCGCGCGGTCGCCCTGCAGCGACGTGCACGTTCACGGCGTCACTGTGGCAAAGCCCTGGCAACCACTGCTAAGGCCAAGCAGCGTTGCGTTGCGTCCAAACACACGCCACACATCCTTGTGTAATGGTTAGGTACTCTGCAAACAAACTTTACAATTACAACAGAATTTTGTTCCGCTCGATCACTCCTGACCAAACTTTAGTTCCATTGGGTGGCACCAAATTCGACTCTCATTAATATCAAATGTACTGGAAATTATCGAAAATACAACACTCAACTACCTTGAGTCATATACCATAGTGCTTCACACCAACCTTAAAAATTCAATTGCAACAAA
Source organism: Diarsia mendica (assembly GCA_949316265.1). Lineage (NCBI taxonomy): Eukaryota > Metazoa > Arthropoda > Insecta > Lepidoptera > Noctuidae > Diarsia > Diarsia mendica. Next base: position 12,462,176 of record OX438898.1, on the reverse strand, counting down.
AACTGCTGAAATCATCGAGTAAAACCTTTAACACCAAGGCTCTCTAACCGAGTAGTACAACAAAAGAGTAATCTCATTCATTAAGGAACATTCAAGTCGAGAATCAAATTCAAAGAAACATTCACCAAACAAAACTTGTCAGACAAGAATACCAATAGGAACATAGGGATGTATAAGCACATTGTTAGCATATCACACAGACTTCTTCCACATCACTGTAGGCATAGGCTCCAAGTTTGCATACCCCTCAGATGTCGACTTCCACACACACTGTAGGCATAGGCTCCAAGTTTGCATACCCCTCAGATGTCGACTTCCACACACACTGTAGGCATAGGCTCCAAGTTTGCATACCCCTCAGCTGTCGACTTCCACACACACTGTAGGCATAGGCTCCAAGTTTGCATACCCCTCAGATGTCGACTTCCACACACACTGTAGGCATAGGCTCCAAGTTTGCATACCCCTCAGATGTCGACTTCCACACACACTGTAGGCATAGGCTCCAAGTTTGCATACCCCTCAGATGTCGACTTCCACACACACTGTAGGCATAGGCTCCAAGTTTGCATACCCCGCAGTGGCTGTTGACATAGACACATTGTTAGCGTATCACACAGACTTTCACACACGCAGCTGAGGCCACGCGCTTGACCAAACCACACGTTCATAAGTAATGGTTACTATGCAAAGAGACAAATCTACGACAGAACCTGACCAAACATCCATTAGGTCCCACTCTCGTTGATAAAATCAAACGCGGCTAAACTGGAAATTATCGAAAATACAACAATCAACCACCCTGGGTCATGTACCTACCATTGTCGTTTAAATCAATCTTAAAAACATTATTGCGTCAAAAAAATGCCAGGTTCACAAAAATCATCGAGTAAAACCACAGATCACTAACTGACTAGTAAACAAGTCTATCTCCCGTGTGTATCACTATTTGACTTAACACTACGGTCTTTCCAGATCCTGACCTCAACCAGAGCTAAACGCACAACGCACAACATACAACAAACACACCCACTGTCTACTCGAGTTTCCTCAAAAACCTTCAATTTTAATCGGACTACGACTACACAATAATTACTGGTACTGTCTAACACAATACAGCCGATAGAATCTCTTGGCTTGCAACCACAACTTTACTTCATCAAAATCCTTATAAACATCAACTGAAAACTGATACGTAACTCATTGGCATCTTTCTTAGCCTATCATGTGTAATAAAAAGCAACTTCTATAATAAAGCAAAACTTATCAGACTTTACAGTGCACCTGTATACGGCCTACGTCTTCACACGAAAACAAGTCAACTGATCATATTGCGTAGGGGTTTGCATTTACGCAGACCATGATTATTCGAGTTTGATGTGCCAACAACTGCACTTTTTGGTTTCAAATATACGGAAAACGACTTTTGACTGTATTTTGTTTTGTTCATAATTGCGGCTTTTATTTGAGCATCAGATATCACAAATCACAACGTTGCCCCTCACCAGGAATTTCTCCTGTATCGTGGGTACCTTCACAAATATTTAAACTAACATACACAAGTACCCGACTTAAAAAAAAAACTATCTGTAGGTCATACAGATACTTGTATTCAATAACGTCATTATAGCACAGTGACCATATCGACTTCACGTGGACACAATGACCGAAATTCGTGTTTAAAATGAGTCCACGTGCTGTTATTGGTCAACCAATCGTTAAGCGACGTATTAGCACCACCATGTAAATAACCACCAATGCGTCCGAGGCATTGCCAATCACCCCAGTGACCTTATAAACACACACATAACATCACGCCTGCAATCCCCGAAGGGTTAGGCAGAGGTACCCAGTATACCCACATTTCGCCAGTTATGTTAAGACATAAGCTTAACCATGTAATAGGGGTGAGCCCATTGTCACCAACAGGGCACAAATCCAGAAAATAACACTTTGCCCGACCCGGGAATCGAACCCAGAACCTTCATGCTCATAGTCGCGCTTACGACTACTAAACCAACGAAATATTAAAATGGTTCGATCTTACTTGTATCAGGAACGAAAGTAAACCAATCCGCCGTCCGGAGCGTCGCCTCAACCGCGAGAGCGGTTACACAGGACTTCGCGTCCTCACGCGGCTCCTACGACGATCTCGTTCGCGCTTGGAACGGCGATCGGATCCCGAAACTTGCTATACGTGACCTTCCACTCCACTTATGGTGGCTACGAGATCGCTTAGAACGCAAGGCACTAGTTTTTGAACGCGAACAACTCGATCTATCCATTGCTAACTACTACCCGCTTTTATCTAAAATTAAAAGCCTGAAAACTAGTTTTTAACTTGTGGGCGAAAAGAATCTTTATCCCACTTCTGATATTAGGAATCAGAAGTGAAATACGTGAACAAAATAAACAATGTTTAATATCTTTTGAATTACACTTTTACAAAAATATCAAGACAAACATTTTAAACAATAATCAAATAGAAATAGCACTAGCAAATGGAATAATCAGTACACGATCAAAAACATAAACCAAAATTAGCGAAGCACACGATAATAGTCGGGTAGCAAGTCCTTTCCGAGCGCCGTCCAAGCAAAAAGTGACCGCTGCACCGCTGCTCGCCTCGTTTTATGAACTTCTGTCCGTTGCCGCACGTCGACCGGATGCAAACCGCACGGCTACTGGCTGATGGCGTGACTTTGAGCCAACAATATAATTACGCAGGTTCCCTTCCATTATCTTAATAAGACATAAGTATAATTACAAGTTATGAATCTGAAAATTAGGCACAAACAGTAAAATTTAATTTAATTTTGAGTGTGATATCAGATTCACAAAAAGTGTTGGTTCGCATTATATTTCAATGGATGTCCTAGCTACTGTTTTAAGAAATTACTTCTTAACTTCAGGAAAGTCATCTGAAATTAAATGAAGACGACTAATAGGTAATGACTCGTGATAAGGAATCCTATCTGCTACCTCGTGGCGGGTGGACACTTTGCCACTTTTTTGTAAGGGACTGTACTTAAATCTGACGAAAGTTTTTCTGGGATATTTCGAATAAACTAAGCATGAATAGTCGTTGCAAAAGTTTATTAGAAACCATAACATAACATCACGCCTGTACTCTCCGAAGGGTTAGCCAAATAGCCAGAGGCGTATAAATAGTATAGACCCACATTTCGCCAGTTATGTTCTAACTTTCTAAGTCTCACGTAATAAGGGGCGAGTCTAATTGGTATCAACCGGGCCTACAAATCCAGACTCCGTTGCTGCTACTGACGAATTCCTGATCGAAAAAGCCCAATTACCAACCCAAGAAAAAACACATTGCCCGATCCGGGATTCGGAATCCAGTACCACATGCTCGCAGTCGCGCTTTCAACTACTAGACCAACGACTGCCTCGTTGCCACATCACTGGAAAACTTATTCTTACTTTAAATTATTCGTTGCATGGTTTGCAAAATCAACCCCTTAAAGAAACCCTCCTATATTAACCAGAAAGGAAATTGAAAAATATGGAAAATGTCCTTTTTAAAATATCTCGTATTATCCGCAAGAGATTTCCTTAATCCTTTCCCACGTTCGTTGTCTATGCGTGGTTAGGATGCGCGGGAAAACGGGACGCTATATAAAGATGGCCGCCGGATTGCAGGGCACTGTTGTGTCCAGTGATCCGTGGTAACCGAACCGAAGTGTCATGACGCCGATTCGCTGTAGGTAAGTCTGACCAAAAGTTTTTATTTTATTTACATGTGAGTTGTGACATTACCGGTGTGAAAGAAAAAAAGTTTTAGGATGTTTTTGTTTGTAAAAAAAAGTTTTTGAAAGTTGTGAGTTCTGAATTTTCAGGTTTATTTACTTTTTTTTGGGCTTTTGAGTTTTGATTCATTATATACCGAGTTTCTTCCGTGCTTCGGAAAGCATTAACACGTTGGTCCCAGTTATCATTTTGTAGATCCTTGACAGTTGTTACAAAGGCAATCGCTAACACGCGCGGAAGTTAGAAAGGCAATCGCTACATGTAAAATACTGGTACCTATTCAACCGAATAGGTCGGTAAGCCGACCCCAACTTATGAAGCTGGCAAAAGGCTATAGGCAGATGATGATGAGTTTACGATTTGCAGAAAACTTAATCCCGTTTATACATCGAAATGTGGCTATAAAAGTTGTCTTAGGTAGGGGCTAGATTTTTAGCAGTGCAGGGTGTAGTTAAGGTGAACTCATTTAATTCTGTGATTCGCCTAATTTGGTGATATTTGGTTTGAGCGGTATCATAGGTAGGGATTGCAAAATCCGGATTTTTTTGAAATCCGGATTTCTGTATTCTTGTCCAAGTAAAATCCGGATTATCCGGATTTTTCGAAGTTTTGAGTGTTTTAAGTTGATTTGATAAAATTGGAATTAAATAGCATAAATTATTTAAAATCAGTATATATTCGCTCAAATCACAGCACGACAGAATAAAATCAACTGAAATAATCAACAAAACTTAGGGTATACGTCATTTTTCCCGTTATAAATTTATATAAACTTAGGTAACATTTAACATAAACTGTTCTCTGACTTTAAATAATTAGGTAACATAACATAAACTTAAGATAATTGACGTATCCTTCTCCTCCTATTTTATAAAAATGTAGTCTCACGAAAAAAGTTTAACGTAATTCAATTTCATTTTTATCAAATCAGTCAGTCATATCATAACAGTAATACGTATACATTTTAATCAGTCTTCTTAGAAAACGAGATCTTACAAACATGAACGAGTAGTCTTTTTTATTATAAATGGGCTTACTCTTGACCTCAATCTTGCCCTAAGGGCAGAGATGAGGTCGACGATGGAACGAGCTTACCCAGAAGAAGCCTGTTTACTCGCGACTTAAATAGATTAGGGCTATTTGAACTCGGAAAAACCCACGCAGGCAGGGAGTTCCACTCCTTGGCTGTGCGCATAACAAAGGACTTTGCAAAGCGCTTCGTTAGAATGTGCGGAACGTCGACTAAGTATGGGTGATAACCTGCAGTACGTCTAGTCTCCCGATGGAAGAAGGGAGATGGTGGAATCAGCTCATGGAGTTCCTGAGCACACTCTCCGAAGCACAGTCTGTAGAAGACCGACAGACATGCGATTTTGCGGAGGCGGGCCAGGCTATGTAGCTTGGCAACCAGCTTATCGTCACCAATTAGCCTCCTGGCTCTGCGCTCTACAGAGTCGAGTGTGGCAAGTTGGTATTTGGTTGAGCCATCCCAAATGTGACAGCAGTACTCCATGCCGGACCGGACTTGAGCTTTATATAATACTGAAAGCTGTCCAGGCTTGAAGTACCGCTTAACCTTGTTTAGGATGACCAGTTTATTTGCCGCAGTTTGAGCTTTCGACTCGATGTAGGCGCCGAAGTTCAGACTCGCGCTCTACTTCGTGCCAAGAAACTCGAGACTGTCAGTAACTTGTACAGACGCACTCCGGAAAGTAGAGGCCAGAATAAACGGACTCCTTTTGGCGGTGAACAGACACACTTGCGTTTTGGTTGCGTTGAAATCAACCAGATTCTCGTCACCCTAGTTCGGAGACAAGTATTAAGGCTGAATTCGTTCGCTCTACCATGGCCTTTCTCAATGAACGTACTTCATCACCACCGGTTTTAGAACTGGATGTATAACTCTCCATGACAATGCTGTCATCTGCGTACCCAACAATACCAGGAACTAGGAGGTCATTGATGTGCAGCAGGACAAGTGTCGCGGAGAGAACAGACCCCTGAGACCCCAACTCCGGCATTGATAGCCATAAGGTCAGAGGAGCAGCCATCAATGACCACTCGGATCGACCGTTCACTCAGGAAGTCAGATATCCAGCAGCAAAAGTAAGCGGGAATGCCGTATGCCGGAAGTTTTCTCAACAAACTTGCGTGCCATACCGTCAAAACGCTTCGAGATGTCCAGCGACACGGCAAGGGCTTCGCAGTGTTTCTCGATGGCCTCGCCCTAGCAGTGCGTAGCTAACACCAGAAGATCCCCAGTTGACCGTCCCCGGCGAAAACCATACTGACGGTCGCTGAGTAGATCGTTCGCTTCAAGGTGCGCCAGCAGCTTACCGTTGAGTACCCTTTCCATTACAAAGTATGGCGGTGATGGCGATCGGTCGATAGTTACAGGGGTCGGCACGACTACCCTTCTTGAGTACTGGTCGTACATTGACAACCTTCCAGGAGTTCGGCACTATTCTGGGTTTGAGAGAGAGGCGGTAAAAGCGTGTCAGCACAGGAGACAACTCAGGCGCACAGTTCCTTAAGACCCTTGCGGCCGGACCGCTAGCCTTATTCACGTCTAGGCACTGAAGTACTTCACGAACCTCTTGCAAGTGTATTGTGATCTCGGGCATTGAAGAATCACAGCGAGGAATCGTTGGTGGCTGTTTTGACCCAGTATCTAGACGCGAATTGCTCGCAAACAGAGATGCAAATAAATTTGCCTTCTCGGTAGCGGAGTGAGCGACCCGTCCGGTTTTTGCAGGGGGGTAGTCTCATCGTTTAGGCGCGATCTTATTTTATTGCAGTAGAAAAAGCTCTTTCGGACTCAACACTGGTCGGCAGTATGGAAAGCAACCTGTTCAGAGCTTTTTTTAGTATTTCTCCACGACTTCCACCGTTTTCAAATAACGCCATTTCAACGTGAATCATTAAAGGCAAATCAGTTGCGTTGATCACACTCGTTGACTGGTGATGATCACTACCCACACTTGCATTTGCACATTACAGTAGGTAGGTAATATCGATCTACCGATTACTTACACTAAAAATTTGTGGATAAATACAAATATTATCCGTCAAAATCGGTTTGGATTGAAATCCGAATAAACCGGATTTGAGTCTTAAAAACCGGATTTAAAAAAGTCATGAAAATCCGGATTTTTCAGTCATTTTCGAATTTCGAAGAATCCGGATTGCAATCCCTAATCATAGGGCTTATGCCTTTATCACGAAGTTAGATGAGTTCACTATACCTAAGTTTTGGGGACAATTATTTATTTGCAGTAAGTTCAGATAGTATTATAGGTAGCAACGTTGCCAGATGTCCCGAATATTTATATAAAAAATTAATATCCCGGGCTGGACAGGCTCAGTCCCGCTTTTTGGGGATAACTCGACCGCGCGTGTAGCGTGCTGAGGAAGCGAGGGCGGGTGGCACAGATTTTAAAAGAAACAGAAGTTAAATCTTCCCAGAATATCATGTACATGACATGTAATTCCTTCCTAGTACTCTTTCTCAATTTTTCTATCTAATCTGATTAAAAATAATTTTCAAATAAAAAGATAAATATGTAACTTCTGATTGTATACCTTTACGTTTTTTTTACTATGTCCCGCTTTCAACGAAAAAATCCCGCTGTTTTCACTCAAAAAGTTACGAAATCACGACTTGGCATTGGCAATCTAAAATTTTTGAGAATTTAACTTTCTTAATTCTACATTTACTTCCGTTTTGTTAAAATACAATTAAACTCTATTCTGATGTTTATGTAAAGCCTACAGTGCTTTACATACATACATAAACTCACGCCATTTTCCTGAGGAGGTAGCGAGTACTACGCACTGTCCTTTCTGAAGAACATCACCAATAAGGTCAGGTATGTCTTTCTGAATGTCTATGGCCGCAAATTCGGAGAGGCGGGGCGTGCAGCGTGCAGCGGGGAGTTGAATGGAATTTCATTCAAGTCCCCGCAGCACGCTCTAAAAAACGCGTTTCCGTATTTGCGGCCTAAGGCGTCACCTCCCGGCGTTGCCACTCACATCGGCCTTGTAAATCGTCTTTCACTCATCCTCTAGCATGACCAAACCACTTAAGCAAACTCTTTTCAATTTTTGCATTTTTTTTAGTCTTACCATCGTTTTCCTGCCTTTGTCCGGTTAACTGTGTCTGTGGTCATTTAGGAAAATAGATCATATTAGGAAAATAATATTAATTGCATTAAAATTCGTAAAACGGTCACAGACGCAGATTTTATACCTACCCCCAGTTCTGGAAATGTCATCTCGAAAACCATAACTTAATGTAGTTTCATCCTGTCTGTAGGCAATATTAAGAGCCACTTTTCTGAGTAATCTGTCAACTTAGGTACTTGGTATCTTCAAAATTTCAACAAACCCTAGATTTTAACTGGTTTGTTTCGCCCACTACTGAGGAACTCGGGTGGCGTCGATCTTCAGATAAAGTCGTGCTTGCATAGGATGATCCATGTCCATGAATGAGGGACCACCGACCGACCGAATTTCTTCCAATCTTCGGAAAGTACGCTACACCATAAGTCCCTTGGCCTAGTAGAAATCTGAAAACCAGTCTTACCTAGGTCATTAAAGATAAAATCAGTACCACCATGCATACGCAAGAATCAGTTGCAAGCGTTCCTATCAGCAACAAATGCATTGCACACGTTCGAAATGTCATGTAAATCTGTGTTAAGGATTGATTCAATAGTACTTCGGTATTATTCTCAGCTGTAGAAACGGTGTTAACAGCATCCAATGCCGCAACCTTCATCAAATCGCTTAGTTTCACCTCCCGGGGGGCCAATACGATAATATCACATGATAAGCCCAGAAAAAGATTTGCAATGTTTTTTTCCACCGTAATGCTGATATGTGATGTTTGTGAGTAGATAAAAACAACATGTTAGTTATAAGTTTTAAGAAAACCTCAGTATCTAGTCATGTGATTGCAATGATGATGACAATAATTTTGAGGGTTTTTAAATAGTCATAGCTGGTTTTGCAGTCACAGCTAAAATTTTTATGTTTCCGACATTGACGCGGGTAAAACCGCGGGCATCAGCTGGTCTAAAATAAAAAATATCCACGTATTTACTAAAATAACACAAGAAACATCAACAAAGTGTCGTAACTTCTGAAGATTTAAGAGACACACGCGTTCCCCGGTCACTTATCATTGTAAGATGTAAGCCGCCATTATTATAGTTTGCGAGCAAACGTCACGAGCTCTGCTGATCCCGTGACTAAAACTGGCGACGTGTGGACCACCATAATAAGTAGTTATGCTACGATTATTCTAGTTTAGGATTTGCTAGAACTGCGAAAGGTTTATTTATTTCTTCACAGCTATGAAGAAACAGTAATAGTAAGTCGTGGGTTCGAACCTAGGCAGGCGCATTAATCATTTAAACATTTATTTCAAATCACTTATCTGCCTTGTTGGTCTAGTAGTCAGCTGCATGGACTGTTGAGGATGAGGTTTTGGCATCGATCCCCAGGTCGGGCATTGTTATTGAGTTTTTACATCTGGAGTTTTTAAGTAGCAGCCACGGATTTTGAATGTGTCCGTTTGATGGGAATAGACTCGCCCTCTTTAAAGTACATACATGGGACTTAAACATATTGACAAGCTGATAGACATGTGTCGCCTACCCAACCCTACCTGCTGAAATGTGGTATGCTATTAAGAGCTTATTATGGTATGGTAAACGCGAGTTTTATAATGCGTAAAAGTATATGATTCACTGCAGTAATCAACATCAGAAAAATATATGATATTCTTCAGGATATATGCTAGTGCCATATAAGTGTTGTGAAAACATAATACAACTTTGCTCGATAGAAAAAAATCGCGAAGATACCTCTAAAAAATTCTTTTAAAGAGTAAAAGCCATACTAAAATACATGTCATCGTTCTGCCCCCTTATTGCGTATCTTTTTAACGTCAGTGGCTATCAGAAATGTCCATAGATTAACTGTAAATTGGTTATGGTTTGGTACATTTTTTTCTTAAAAACTCACCATTTGACAGTTATTTGATAGACATTATATGTTATCCACTGTCATTATAAGATACGCAATAGCCCTGCTGATCGTTCTGATTTTTTTGACAAATAATTCTACAAGCAACATACTAAAGTCATACGGCCTTATTAATAAAAAAAAGTTAAGCCTGCTTAAACTTACGCTTGGTTTATCTCGCATGCCGTCTCACTTCAAAAATATTCAAATGAAAGGGACGGCATGCGAGATAAACCAAGCGTAAGTTTAAGCAGGCTTAACTTTTTTTTATTAATAAGGGGGATAGTGTTTTACTTTTTTAGTACAATCAATAGATTTTTTGTAAATCGCAAAAGCTGATTAGAACTTTATTCTAACAGTATTTCAAGCGAAGTTTGAACCACCACAAATAGGGTTGCTAATCTGAGGTAGCTGCATACGCTCTTAAGTAGGTACACTTCTGCCTAGCCCTTCCGGGATTACAGGCGTGATGTTATGTAGTTCGGCCGAGTGGAGCAGTAGGGTATTTTCGGGGTATTTTTATTCAGATGGAATATAGTGATGTGGGAACGATATCGATTCATACACGGAGGAAGACATTGTGATACAAAATAATATTATGTCCATTCAATATTATTCATGATTGTACCCACAACCAGCATTGAAATTGTTCGCGTATATTTTGCACATTGAGGTATTGACCAGCGGTTCTTTATAAAAGCCCTCTATTTCTTTTACCCGACTGCGTCGAAGCCCAAAAGGAGGGTTATTAGTTTTCTGGGTTTGATTCACGGGTCGCCGACCCGTGAATCTCAATAAATTCAGAAATCTCAATAATACTTTGCCCGACCCGGGGTCGGGCAAAGTATTATTGAGATTTTCCATCAGGAATTGCCTCAGAAGTAACCACAGAGTCTGGATTTGTATCCGTTTTATGGCAATTGGTTCGCCTCCCGTATAACCGTACCTACCTCGGAAAGCTGCACTTTAGGCCGTTGGTTCCGGTTACCATTTGTAGTCTGACAACCAGAATTACCAAGGGGTATCGCATTACCCAGTCCTTAACACGAACGCGCCGTTGACACGGCCTGCCGTCATAATATTAAGACAGACGGACGGTGAGCTAGCCCACGCTCTCCGTCCCTCGTTCGTGCCAGCACGCTATGCTGAGCCAGTAGTGTTAAACAACCAGTCCCTAAATAATAATACCACTTAGATCCACAGCCTGTCCCCTTGCTGTCAGCCCCCATCATGCGCTATAAGCCAAGGCTCGTACCCCACAGGCGATGCCCTTAGCGTGTAGTCGCTTAGTTTGTAAGTTTCATTTGACTTAATTTCAAGGTATCCACAATGTATCCACAGGAAAGTCCGGTTAAGCAGTGGCAAAATTCGTCTCCGTCAGAATGGCTGGTTGCCTGTGGCTTTGGTCTATGAGAGTTGATTAGAAAATTGCTACATAATTGCTTATATTTGCTACATTTAATAAATAATTGCTACATCTATATAAATAAAAAGAGAAGTCCTGACTGACTGACTCATCAACGCCCAGCCCAAACCCTTGGACCTAGAAAGCTGAAATTTTGCACAGAGGTTTCCTTTATAATGTAGACAAGGAATAAGGAAGGATTTTTCGAAATTCAACCCCTAAGGGAGTTAAATAGGGGATGAAAGTTTGTATGGAAAATCGTGATTTTCACGCGGGCGAAGCCGCTGGCAAAAGCTAGTACTATTATATAGAGAGCAGAGGTGGCCCAGTGAGCAGCGGTGGCCCAGTGAGCAGCGGTGGCCCAGTGAGCAGCGGTGGCCCAGTGGTGGCGGCCCCGACTTACGAACAGTAGGTCGTGGGTTCGAACCCCGGCAGGCGCATTACTTTGTGTAATTTATTTCATCACCGTTGCTCTCAAAACGGTGAAGGAAAACATCGTGAGGAAACCGGCATGTCTTAGAACCAAAAAATTCGAAGACATGTGACATCTACCAATCCGCACTGGGCCCGCGTGGTAGATTATAGCCCATCCCCTCAAAGAGAGGAGGCCTGAGTCCCTGCAGTGGGAACATTAATAGGCTGATGATGATGATGATGATATTATATTTAGAACATATTTTTTTTGTACAGCCGCCATCCTGACGTTTGGTTATGTTGAATCGGTTTACAACATAACTAAGTATTTGCCTTTATTGTTTTATCAGGCACTTTTCCTTGGGATAATTAAAATAATGGCTACATCCTTTATTTAACATAACAACTAAATTAGATAAATGAAGCAAATATGAAGCAATTATTGACGCAATACATTTCGGGAAACTCTGCATGCTTGGCTTTAAACTAGGAGGCGACCAGCCAACCAAACGTCAGGATGGCTGTACAAAAAAAAAATGTTATTTCTAAATATAGGTAGTATATATTATGTAGCAATTATTTATTAAATGTAGCAAATATAAGCAATTATGTAGCAATTTTCTAATCAACTCTCATAGACCAAAGCCACAGGCAACCAGCCATTCTGACGGAGACGTTACCATCCTCTCTAGGATGAACGGCGACATACCTTTACAAAAAAAAACCACCAGTACAAGCGGGCCTAAGATTTTATTATTGTATTCTTCTCCAGCAGGTGTGTAGCGGTGGTGGCAGCGTGTGTGCTGGCTGCGGCGCTGGTCTCCGCGCAGATCACCTTCAGCCGCGACTGGACCGGCGGCAAGCGAGCAGCGCCACAGCTCGCGCTAGACTGTGGACAGTTCACCCGGCTATGTCGCCATTTCGTAGTTAGTATCACATTTATTTACATCATAGGTTGTTTTTAGGGTTCCGTACCTCAAAAGGAAAAAACGGAACCCTTATAGGATCACTTTGTTGTCCGTCTGTCCGTCCGTCCGTCCGTCTGTCAAGACCCTTTTTCTCAGGAACGCGTGGAGGTATGAAGCTGAAATTTATATCAATTACTCAGGTCTACTGTCCCTTGAAGCTGTGAAAAAATCAATCTAAGCCAACGCAATCAAAAGATACAGCCGTTTATGCCGCAAATTTTCGACACTTGCAAGGGAATCAAAACCTACAGGGTGCTTCCCGTGAACTCAGAATCTTGAAATTTGGTACGAAGCAACGTCTTATAGCATAGATAAAGGAAAAATTACGAAAACCATAAATTTTTAGTTACATCACAAAATATATTTTTTTTACGGAACCCTCGGTGCGCGAGTCCGACTCGCACTTGGCCGGTTTTTTTGGACGTAGCGCCACACTAGGAATTTCTCCTGTATCGTACGTAGGTACGTTCACAAATATATAATCTCACATACACAAATACCCAGACCCGAAACAACTCCTATAGGCCATACAAATATTTGTTCCGTGCGGGGATCGAACCCGCGACACGCAGCGCAGCAGTCCAATCGCTCAGCCACTGCGCCAACCGTAATCGACTGCCTCGTTGGTCTAGCCGCCGCAAGCGCAACTGCTGTCCATGAGGTCCTGGGTCCGATTCCCAGGCCGGGCAAAGTGTTATTGGGGTTTTCCAAGGGTATTGTATTACCCAGTAGGTACTAACTAGGTTGTGGAGGACAGAAAATACAGTCGCTCCGTCTAAAATACAATTTATGTGGGTGTTTTTTTGTGGGTATTTTTGCCTGAAATAAAACACTTTTTTTTAATACTGGTATTCAGCTACATCTGGGTAGTCTGAAAACCGACTCCAGCATAGTCAGGGAGCTAGGCAAGGAGTGATGATGATCTAAGAGTTACGCTGTTAAAAGGTTAACATCAGTGTTTGGAGGAACTAAAACAAAACATTGAAAGTTCATATCAGTTCAAGCTGTCACGAATATCCGCCAAGTAACGCCTGTCCGCAACTTAGCTTTACTTAAGCTGTATTCGAGTCTTTAGAGCTTCGATTCAACGCACCGTTCTACATTAGTTAGGTTGACATTTAAACTTTGTGATCACACCAGCGATCCTCGAAGTTACTGACACAAAATGGCTTAGAAATGTGTCTATATGTATATGCTACAGGATATTCTATTCTACCAAACAATTGATTAAAAACACAATGATGGACTTGTCAATGGCGAGGATTATATCGTATGGTCACTAATCCTGCAAATGTTGATCGGACCCTGATCCTCTTGGATCTTTCTTTTTTAAAAGTCCGAAGTTCGGATATGAATGTAAACAAACGTCCGGATTTTGGACAAAGGCTTATATTTGTATTGTTTCCCAAAACGGAACTAAGCTGGGATGATTACTAGGTTGCTTTTTCATTAACTTTGCTGTGTAGAGATGGATGTCTCCTTATACATATAAGGAGTTATTATGTGTTTGTTACTATCATATCAACCCAGATTAGATGATCTCTGATTTTTCTTTTTCTCTTGTGAAAAAGGTTTCGACAAAGCTCAGGTCGACATAAAGAGAGAAGCGAATGAGGAATAATAAGAACATCTTAGCAGCTACACTAGTTTAGCTGTTGTGGAAATATACACATTGTTTCACACATAATATACAAACTTTTTTAACTGGGACCTGGATAAGTGAGAAACCTCTTTATCTGGAACTTATGTTGAAGTCCCATGAGACAGATTTGGATATCTGAGACACTGGGTAAGTGGAATACCTCTATAAGTGAGACAAATTTTCAGGTCCCTTGAGGTCTCACTTAACCAGGTTTCACTGTAACATCATGACTTGTAATCATCGAAGGGTTAGGCGCAGGTGTACCATCAAGTACATACTTACCTATATATAATTTCGTAGCTCTTAGAAAACTGAAGCATTTATTTCAATTAAGTAAAGAAATAACTTCTTTACTTAATTGAAATAAATGCTTCACTTAGGCACTTTTGAATTGTCAAAAACAAAAAAATAAGTCGTATGAAGTTACAGTTCTAGTTACAGTCTATTAGGTTAATATGAATTTCTTTTAAGTTAATTTTTTTTTCAAATTTGTCCTATAAAAAGTCCTCATAAAAAAAATTGGGCCATGTTTAATTATGTCATTTTTGGAGGGACATTTACTTTATTAGAAAATGATCAAAAAATCTAGGTTTCATCATTCATGTATATGAAAACAACGTAGAAATAAGACCCTAAATACAGTGACGTACTAATCTAAAATATCTTCTCCCGTGTTGGCAGCACGAGTTGAAGGCAGCCCTGACATCGGAGATGGCGTCCAAACACCACAGCGACCCCGACAAGCCTCCGCTCTACGACGAAGAGTAGGCGGACACCACTTTATAGGAAGATAGACCTCGCGAACTTGACGGCCAGATCCAGTTGATGATGTAGAGGTTCCCTTACGGTTGGATAGAGTTTAAGTCGCGTTTGTAATGCGTTTACTGAACTGTTTCTTCATCTATGCCTTCGGTTTTTTTGTACAATGAATGCAGGACTTCTAGAACAGATTTTAGTTTTTTGTTATTTCAAGATTTTGGTAATTCTGTTGACTGTTTTAACTCAAAGATTCTGCCAATTTCTGGAACCGTAGCACGGTGTTTGCCTTTAGATGAAGGTTGTTCCTATCAGTTTTGCACAACTGCAAGAGACGGAAATAATAATATGTCTTACTGCCGTCTCTGAGTACGGCAGTATGCCAAAGTATAAAGATTTTGGACTAAGTGTATTTATTTATTTAGTTTACAAAGAAATCAACAGGTTCAACAGCATAAATTATGTGAATATCCACAGAAATTCTTGTTTATTCAAATGTTTATTACTGGTTTGTATTATTTTGTTCTGGTCGTATCGTAACATACATTGCCCTTTGGGTAACCAATTTGGGTTCCGTAATTTAAAAGTTTCGACCAATTATTAAATTATGCGTAATTTTAAATTTAATTTAGGTTGGTTGGTATTTATGGAGGATATTACGAGAAAAGTTGAAAAACACACACTTGTTGAAGTATAAGTTTCATATTTTGGGGCGCTACTGTTGAATTTTTTTCCTATGACATTAATTAACATACCTACCTATATAATTAATGTCATAGGAAAAAAATTGTGATTGTTTTAGTACCTTTGTTAAGAATGGTATTATTGTAGTAGGTAAGTACCTACCTACTTTTTGAATAATACTCTTATGGCTGTTTTCATTACCTATGTGATACCTAAATGATTTTTAAAAGTAATATTTTACTGTTGGAGTATCGATCCTCGAGTCGTGAGTCAAGTGATAGTAGGTACTTCAATAGTGCAATTTTATTTACGTTTTCATTTATTTAAGTTTCACCTAACGTTGTGGAAACAGTCATAATTATTTACCGTACTGCTGAGTTTCTTGTTGTATTTATTTACACAAAATACACAAGAAAAACTGTTTTGTTTTCAAGAAAATACCGGTTCTTTAATCTTAATTCACCATTCACAATTTGTTCCACAATATCTAAGCATGACTGTATTGTTCCAAAAACCTACCTACTATTAATTTAATAAATATATAAGTTAAATTTTACTTTCGACTCTAGTCAATATGCTTTACTATGTACTCTTTAGACATAAGTAGTTAGGTATGATTAGGTATCAAATAAAGCGAATAAATGCACGACAAGATAACATAGGCGATGATTAATATTTTGATAGGCATATCATAATTGTATAGCAACTGAAGCTCTGTATATTGTATTGTATTATACTTAAATAAAGAAGAATTGAAGTCTTGTGGCTGTTTTATTTTTGACGTAACATCACGCCTGTAATCGCCGAAGGGTTTAGGCAGAGGTGTTTGCATTAGTAAACTCACATTTCGCCTGTTATATTTTAAGTTCCATAAGGGAGCGAGCCTATTGCCATCAAAACCGTGTAGAAATCCAGACCCCGTGGCTGCTACTGACAAAATCCTGAAATCTCGATTTCAGAGTGAGATGTTTTTTTTACGCCGCTCATGAAGCGTCTTGACTCAGCTCTGACGTGGCTTACGATTTTTTGGTTTCTTGGTTCTCTTACGATGGTTTCATTCACCAAAGCAAGTGAATATTGGACAATACGGACATGAATCACGAAAAATCAGAAATCAGCTATCTACGTACGAGTGCTTTGGGACAAAAGTGAGTGCTTTGTGTCATGTCGAGTTATTCGATCGAAAGAGATACGAATTTCATTTCGGAGACATTAAATATTGCAAGGATTTCGAATGCACTTCTGTTGATAGAATCTAACCTTGCTGATAAATTTCCAGCGACATTATCAGTGATAAAGATCTATGAAGGAACTAACAAAATAAAACATCAAAATATACTTAAAATAGCTATATTATTGTAATAAATTGATTTTATTTACATATAAAATATAATTACAAACTACACACACATAATTATTGCAAATACAATCAATTCCAAAACTTGGTGCACACTAATATTATAAAAACTGCGTAGTTCTTGAATAATTTTTGTAACCAAAATTGTATTAGAATTTATTAACAAATGTCTTTTGACGCATAGAGACTGTAGTTATGTGGTAACCCTCAACCATATCCCTACAATATTAAAATTTCATCAAATTACCTTTTTATGTGGAAACTTTGTATATATAATATAATAAGGTCTAAAACTGAATGAATGCACAGTTTTTTTGTAGTAGCCAGCGCATCAACTTACCACAAACTGTCGAATTACTCTAAATGATTTTAAACCATAAATTCATCAAGTTTTGGTTCAAAATCTGAATGTTCCTGGTAATTTCAAGTGCTAACAACTGTAGAAACGGTAAATTCCGATGTCTTTACACGTAAAATAACATCTAAAAAGTAAAACAAGTAGATTACAAATGACTTAAAAAACATAATTCAATTGCATTGTTATAAACGCAATAGCGAACAAATTACATAATAGTATGATATCGCGAGTATTTATTTTGTGATTATACAGTATTATGGAAGATGAAATGATGCATATTTAGAACTAAAGAGTGTAACTAAAGAGTATGTGAGTTAGTAGAAATAATAAATGATATAAGTACAAATTAATGTGAATGATTTATCTAAAAGCTATAGGCATTTGTGGGAACAGTTCTCGTTATTAATCTAGTTTATTTAATTGTTATAATGGGCAGTTTACAAAGCTAGTTGTGGGTTGTACCCGTATTATCATCGGCACGATTCTTGAGCGCTGACGCAAAAGTGAGTTATTAGGTCCCTTTGGTGGTATGAAGTGAGACGCGGGGCGGGGAAAGTGCAGTGATTGGCCCGTAGCGCATCGCGTCATAGCCGTCACTCGGGATTTGTTCTTTACTCCTGCTGCACTTACCTCACGACCAATAAATAATAAACGGATGTGCGTTTTATTTGTCATAAAGTGTACGATGCGCACAGCGATCCCCACTCTTCCGCCGAGCGCTCAAGAACCGTGCCAGGTTATTATATCAATGTCGAAATTTGATATTTAAAAAAGATTATAGAAGAGTTCTTGACGAACAGTTATAATTCCAACTATGCAATGTGTGACTTATTGTTCGTGATCTGTTGGTTTTAGTATTTTCCATTTAAAAAAAAAACTTATTTTAAACATTAATTTCATCGTTAGTAAATAACCTAGTGGTTAAATTGTTAGTAATTAAAGCTAAATTCAGTCAAACTACAACTATACACACTACAAAATTATAGAAAAAAACCTTCGTTTACACTGCTATCGTATTTACTACCTAGAAACTACGAGCTATTTTGTCATGGCAATGTTTCTGACAGTGATAGGTGACTGCCAGAGGTCTAATGTATCAACTTAGGATACAATTGTTGACCATTTTAGTTTACTGTTAACGTCATTATTAGCCAGTATTCTCGATTTCAACTACAGTCCTTGCACAGTCACTACATATTATAGAACAAAGTCCTTCGAAGCGTCTGTCTGTCTGTTCGCGATAAACTCAAAAACTTCTGCACCGATTTTCATGCTGTTTTTACCAATGGATAGTGGTTATCGAGGAAGGTTTTAGTATACAATTTATCCCTGGAACAGGTTCCCATGGTTTCGGGAACGGGATCAAAATTTCATGGTTACTTATGGTCGCCATAACGCATTCACGATGGCGCGGGCATCATCTAGTTATTTTATATTTGAAGGCTTCTCAAAGCAAACGGTCAGTATAGCACTGGTTCACGCAGCGACTTCACCCCAAAGGTTTCGAAACCTGCTAAGCAATCGCAAACGTACCAACCGTCAAAGTACGCTGCAGATCTCGGGAAAAAGTACCTAGAGAGAAGCAACCTAGACAAAGTACTAAAACTCAAGGACGAGCAACTAGCAATAAAACGATTCGAACAATCATCGAAGAGTTCGTAAAAGTACCGACAGCGGGTTATATAAAACAATGTTTAGGACATACTTTAATGGTACGAATACAGAGCTTATTGTCACACAGCATCCTGCATCCACGGTATGTTTCAGTGATGGGATCACAAGTTACATTTCATACAGAACCGGATTTAAACCATATGATCAGCCGTAGGCCTAACACGAGTATTTTGACGTGTAAGTAATATAGATTTACAGTTACAGTTATTAAAATTGTTGGGGACTTTCGCTTTGTTGGTTTTTCCAGCCATCTATTTACCTTATCAATAGATTTTTTAATTTCGGGGTCTATTTTAACCCTGAGAGACAATTTATAGGGGGGCATGAACTGGTAATAAATGTTTACTTTGTTAACGTTTAATTTTTTTGTCAATTTGTTTTGTCCTGTTGGGAAACCAATAAACACTTTTTCTTTCTTTCTTTCTTTACTACGTGTGGAGGAAGGTGGCAACTTTGTGGAACTGTCCTTAGGTTCCAGTGTAGATGATCTATTCACCTTATCAACAGATTTTTAATTTCGGGGTCTATTTTAACCCTGAGAGACAATTTATAGGGGCATGAACTGGTACAAGTGTGGAGGATGATAGTAACGTTGTGGAACTGTCCTTAGGTTCCGGTGTAGATGATCTATTCACCTTATGAATAGATTATTTATTTTCGGGGTCTATTTTAACCCTGAGAGACAATTTATAGGGGCATGAACTGGTACTAAGTGTGGAGGAAGATGGCAACGTTGTGGAACTGTCCTTAGGTTCCGGTGTAGATGATCTATTCACCTTATTAATAGATTTTTTAATTTCGGGGTCTATTTTAACCCTGAGAGACAATTTATAGGGGCATGAACTGGTACTAAGTGTGGAGGAAGATGGCAACGTTGTGGAACTGTCCTTAGGTTCCGGTGTAGATGATCTATTCACCTTATCAATAGATTTTTAATTTCGGGGTCTATTTTAACCCTGAGAGACAATTTATAGGGGCATGAACTGGTACTAAGTGTGGAGGAAGATGGCAACGTTGTGGAACTGTCCTTAGGTTCCGGTGTAGATGATCTATTCACCTTATCAATAGATTTTTTAATTTCGGCGTCTATTTTAACCCTGAGAGACAATTTATAGGGGCATGAACTGGTACTAAGTGTGGAGGAAGATGTCAACGTTGTGGAACTGTCCTTAGGTTCCGGTGTAGATGATCTATTCACCTTATGAATAGATTTTTTAATTTCTGGGTCTATTAACCCTTTGACCGCCACGTCAAAATAACAAAACCGTGCCCTCAGCGCCAAGCTAAGAATTCAACCATTAATACCTACAAAATAGTAGTGAGTTCAAAATTATATCGATAGAGCACTAACTATTTATTTTTTAACCTAGAGTATGTTTTTAATAAAAGGTCTATACCGGAACAATATAATACAGGAGTTTTATTTCATCCCGCTTTGTCCTTTATGACAGATATAATAATGATATGTGTCACAGTTTCGGTGTTAAATCCACAATTCAAAACAACAATCGATAAAACCAAGGCAATACCATAACAGCACTATGTTCATTCATGACGTACTTGCTTGTCACCATAGGACGACAGTGGCGCAGCTGGCACGACTTTTTTAAATTTGCTCGCCTCTGCACTAGAGGTACGCCACCGATATTTATTAATAATATCGAAATAATAATAATTATTTAGTTTTAATGGTTTCGTATTTTTCGTAAGTTTCGATTCACTAATATTCTGTTTCATATTGTGGAAAAACTTATATGTAAATATGAGAAATTTGATTTCAATATTATTATTTGATGTCGCAAATATAATAAACTAACGACCCGACCCGGCTCCGCACGGAAGCATTTATTCTACACATAAACCTTCCTCTTGAATCACTCTATCTTTCAAAAAAACCCGTATCAAAATCCGTTGCGTAGTTTAGAGATGCGGCTTCGACATAAAGGGCTAAGAAGGAACATGGGTGGTTTTTAGTCAGTTGACACTCCCTTTTGCTCTGCCCAAGAGCGGGAGGGGTTATTCAATTCAATCATTTTCCACCCACCCAAAAAAAAGGCATCATTATGTAAAAAAAAACTACACTTTGTGCGGACAGCGGTGGCAATGGAGGTAGAGGGTCCATCAGCTATACTAATAATATCATGAGCTTCATCGGAAAATAAAACGAGCTGCGGTATTTTGGTCGTAAATATACAACCCTGACGAAATCGTCATGGACCCGAAATTATTTGTCGGATTAATCTGACGTAAGCGATTAACTATAAGGTTAATAATGGATGGCCGCATCCATTATTATTAAAAACTAGCTGAACCCGCGCATGCGTTGCAATGCGTTTTATCCTACCTACCTGTCTACTACCCTACCTACCCTACCTACTACCCTACCTAAAAAAAAAAAAAAAAAAAAAAAAAAGTATCCTATGTCCTTCTCCTGGTTCTTAGCTACCTCCCTACCAATTTTCATCTAAATCCGGCCAGCCGTTCTTGAGTTATAAATGGTGTAACTAACACGACTTTCTTTTATATATATAGATTAATAACAGTAAAGGAACTACTCTATTAAAAAAACAACCGCGTATGACGTCATGGGACTGTCACGTATAGACGACTGTGGCGACCCCGGCACAGACAATACAACATTTATTTACGTTTAAAGTTCGGTCACGTATGCGCGACCGTGGCGTGCTGGGCACTTTTTGGTCTGTCGTCTAGACACGACTGTGGCGCTCAAAAGGTTAACCCTGAGAGACAATTTATAGGGGCATGAACTGGTACAAGTGTGGAGGATGATAGTAACGTTGTGGAACTGTCCTAAGGTTCCGATGTAGATGAGGTAGCTGTTGAGCCGACATCCACCGCATGTTCGAGCTATATATATGTCTGGTGGACTTGCTACTTTCCCCTCGAAATTCTCCAGAGTAATTAATTTTATTGGGTATTCACATTTTATTGAGTCTTCACATTTTTTTGATGACACTTTGTTTGGCGTAAGGCCTCAGGAGTGTTCCAATAGCAAATTTACTAGTTACTTTTCCCGAGATCTGCAGCGTACTTTGCCGGTTGGTACGTTAGCGATTGGTTAGCACGTTTTCTAACCTTTGGGGTGGAGTCGCTAGTAGGGCTTTCAAATAACGTCCGGTATTTGGAAGCCCTACTAGCGACTACCATATTATGTTGGTGACTTAGCCTTATAAGATTTCTCATTGTAAAAATAAAGCGTCGCCCGAAGCAACCCCACAGCATAATTATTGTAACAATAATTAAAATTAGGTACTCAGATTTGAGAGTAATGTAACATTCATAGTAAAATCTGTGAAGGACTGTAGATATGGTCAGTTTTGAATCGAGAAAAATCAACTACGTACCTTGTTGTATACATACATTTATCATGCTATACGATTCGTCTTTATAATTAATAACAGCAATACATATACATAATTACATTTAAATTGGTCGCATACAATTACATACAACATAATACATGGGTATTACTTGGTCCTGCCAATGGAATACTGGATTGTAAGGCGGATAACAATAAGTTATTTGAATAGATGATGGCCTGTATCTATCAACTATTTCGAACAACAAAATTCATAGCTAGAAGAAACAGAAATTTAAAACATTTGTAATGGTTTTCGTCCTCACACAACAGAGTCAAATCTCTCCAGGTTCAGATGCGTCAGAGATTTGCAAACTACTAATTGTATGAGAATATTCACACAATAATAATATCAAGAGACCGCGCCTTTATAGCTGGCCCAGAAAGATGTGGTAAGACGATCTGTACGCGTACAGCGAGAGCTGGTTCAAGGCGGCACAGGAAAAGAGCTCTCAGAAGGAATTGAAGGATTTTTTTGTCCAGCAGTGGTACATACAGTATAGGCTAATAAAGACGGATATTCAGCACAGAAGGTCTTGACTTTGAAGCGTGGTTAACCGTTTCGACCATCGTTCAAAACACTTACTAAATGTCAAACAAGTCGTAATCACAGCATAAATGTCTTTCACATGATTCCATATATCACATACCTCTTCTCCCAAACTCTACTCATCATCCGTACCACAGCACCTGGCATACTCCAGCGCCTTATTGAGGCAGTCCAGCCAGATATCCCTGTCCTTAGGCGTGTCGGCAGCCAGGAGATGTCTCCTGACGATGGAGCCGTCAGGTCTGCGCACGTAGACCAGTGACCCGCTGTCTGGTACGATGAGACCAGCAGGTATAGCGGATTCTAGTAGGATAGTGTTGGGTCGCGCGCAGAGGTCGCGTGGGGCTTTGATTACGCGTTCTGAGATGACGGTGGAGAGGTCGATGTCGCCGATGGGCATCTGGAAGAAAAGGGATAGAGTTAAGTGACTGTGTTGATAACCTTAGGAAGTGACAATTTTTGTCGTGAAATCAGCTTGATGCAATAACAAAGTTGCATTTGAACCGAAGCGTTTTCCAGTCCGAACCGAATCAAGGCGAATTAGGTAGGTCTTTTTCACTCTGATTGCTTGTTAATAATCAAGCTTTTTTCTGCAGGCTCAAGTCGGGCGCTTTATACAGAACTAGCTGATGCCAGCGACTTCGCCTGCGTAGGTAGGTGTTGAATATTATTTTGCATTTACTACTTTTCCCCATAATTCTGTTTGTTAGTGTATACCACATAATCGCTCCTTGACCGCAAGAGTAATTTAAATAATATCTGAGTAAGAACCACGCCAAAAGGGCATAAAGGGACTTATAGGTACAACTGGGATAAGTTCAGTTGCCTAGCACTACAGATAATATTTATAACTAGCTTTCGCCCGCGTGAATATGACGATTTTCCATACAAACTTTCATCCCCTATTTAACTACCGATTGGTTGAATTTCGAAAAATCCTTCCTTATTCCTTGTCTACATTATAAAGGGAATCTCTGTGCAAAATTTCAGCTCTCTAGGTCCAAGGGTTTGGGCTGGGCGTTGATGAGTCAGTCAGTCAGGACTTCTCTCTTTATTTATATAGATAAGACCGATATCCTCTTACCTTTCTAGGTACATCATCAGGATACTTCCAGTAGGCCAACCTAGGCGCCTGCAGCTGGAACCACCGCCTGTGCCACGCGCCCAGCCCCGACACGTCGTCGAACGCTGTGAGGAAGGCGGCGTGTGGGGGCGGTGGGGTTACTTGCACAAGAGCCTTTATCTCCAGGTTTACTACGCCTTCCACAGGACTGCCGCATGGGACCTGAGGGTAACGGTCAATTTTAAGTTAAAATCGGTAAAATAGAAAATAAATCTTAGAAATTATACAGTACGTTAGTTTAAACGAGGGACATAATAGGGGATCGGACTGACTCAAAAAAATATGATTCTGTTTAGTCCGTCAGTTAGATCATCGAAAAATATTGGATACGTGTTTTTTTGTTTTATCAAATCAATAAAAATTGACGAAGCTATAGCACGTCAAAGATCATGGAGTGGGGCTTGAAACGTCAATTGAAGGTACAAAATATACTATCATATGACGTCACACGAGTTTTCGAAGCACTGTATCGTCTTCATTTTTTGTTTACGTGAAAAATAAAAAAATACGTGGTTAATATTTTTTGGAAATCTATCTGACGGACTAATTAGTTTTTTTTTGTCCGATCCCCTATTGAAACCAGCAATAATGCATCCATAAATTATACTACACTTATGTTTATTAGTATAATTTATTATGTCCGTCTGTTAGATTATCGAAAAATATTGGATACGTATTTTTTGTTTTATCAAATTAAGCCATTGACCGCCACGGTCACGTAAAACGACAAGCCAAAAAGTACCTTAAGTCGACAGACTTAGGGCACTTGTTTGCTTGTTCGGCTTGTCGTCTATACGTGACTGTGGCGCTAAAAAGGTTAATACAAATTTACGAAGATACAAAGATCATGAATGACGTCACTTTCTGGTAAAAAATGTACTAACCTGTGACGTCACACGACTTTTCGGCACTGCACGGACTAATTAGTTTTTTTTGTCAATTAGCTGCTAGCTATAAGGTTCCCACTGACGTGACATTGGCCTCTTTTCGGCGACTTTCGTGATCCCTGTACGGGTTGTTTTGTTAACATATTTTTTTTTTTAAATATTTCTATCATTTTGTTCAAAGAATTCTTACCTTGTTGAGAGTGAAGTTGTTTCTACTCGCTTGCTGTAACGCAAAGATGCAGTATCCATGCAGAGAGAACTGCGGAGAGCGAACTGCTAGCGGTCCCGCCGGGCTCTGCACTCGCGGCGCCTTTAGCTCGGATATCTTTGATTTTGGTGTCAGCAGCTTGGAGCTTGACTATGGAAAGAAAACAAGAAAAATAAGACTCAGAAAATATAAAAGAATACAGCTAATATTTAAACAAGAGGCAGAATTAAATAAGTTATAAGGCAAAACATGATTTAAGATTGCATAAGATCAAGAAAGGAGGCAAAAAGCGAGACTT
This sequence comes from Diarsia mendica, assembly GCA_949316265.1. Taxonomy (NCBI): domain Eukaryota; kingdom Metazoa; phylum Arthropoda; class Insecta; order Lepidoptera; family Noctuidae; genus Diarsia; species Diarsia mendica. The sequence goes on along the minus strand of OX438898.1, from coordinate 12,436,675 downwards.
TTTCCCGTAGGATTTGTCGCTCTGGTGCATACCTTTTTGCTAGTGATGTGATATTTCATCTCGTGTGATAGCACTTCTTTTGACGCTTGCAGCAGGTACACTTCTACTGTAACCTGAAAATAGAAATAAAAAAAAGATTTATTTGGGTATAACACTGCATTTTATGAAAGCTCTTGTATGTATGTACTTATACTAAGTTAAAAGAAATAAAGGGAGTCGAATGTCGTGGTATGTAGATGTTATGAGGAGGGACGAATCGCATAATGACTAAAAAGGTGATGGATAGATGGAGAGAGAGAGAAGAGAGTGAGAGGGAGGCCAAAGAAAAGATGAATGGATTGTGTGAGGAATGATAAGAAAGAGAAAGGAGTAAATGCCACCGTGACGTCTAACAGGGAAGAATGGAACATAAACATGTGTTGCGCCGACCCCAAATAGTATTAGATTTACTGTGTATAGATGCCCTTATTATATTTTTCTTGTATGGCATCACCGGATGTGTGAACCCCATATTGTCTCTGCCCCGTTTCTCTCTCGCTTGCTGACCACGAACACGACGTGTGCAACTGTTATTGTGCTCGGATAAACTAATTAAATATAATAGTGCATTCTTTGTTACTGTCCGTATTGTGACGATATTATGTGTGCATTTACCTATACTAATATCTATACTAATATTATGAAGAGGTAAAGTTTGTGTGTTTGTATATTTGTTAAATTGTAAGGGGTAATCTCGGAATCTACTGAACCGATTTTAAAAATTCTTTCACCAATAAAAAGCCACATTATGGCTGAGTGTCATAGGCTACTTTTTATCCCTGTATTCCCACGGGAACGGGATCTACGTGGGTGAAACCGCGGGACGTCCGCTAGTTGTGTTAATAAACTGCTACATATCAATGAAGGTTGGACTGTTTTCTATTCGCTACCCCAAACACTGTCACGAACTACGTGCCTCATCATCATATCAAAAAATAGAATGGGATAAGGGTAGGAAGATGAAGATGATAAAAGAATCTTTATCTTATCAATAATGTGATCTAACCTTGAAGTCGCTCGCAAGTCCCAGCATAGTGATTTTGTCAGGGAAGTGCAGGATGTTGTTGGTAGGCTTAGTTTGTTGCATGCTTGTCGCGAGGACGCGGTCGCGACACTTGATCAGGCACACTGCGTGGTGACCTACGGCGCCGTCTGGAAATGAAAGATAGTTCTAAGTTATGTCATGTACTCGTGTTAATATACAATAAGAAATACACTGTGCTATATATGCGATGATAGAGGGAAAACATATTTATTGAAGAATCATAATACGAGTATTTTCCGATCGTGTTTCAGCCATTGTACAACAAATCTATCATGTATCGTGCGGTTGACGTTTTCATTATAAAGTTATACATACCAGCATTGAGCTGTCGCACATAGTCCCTCTTGAGCGGCACGTTGAGCGAGTTGAGATGTAGCGTGGCCATGCCGGCGGTGGCGGCCGGGCCTGCGCCCTCCACCTGCAGGCGCTGCAGCTCGTGCACGCACGCCTGCCGACGGTGCGCTAAAAATAACGGTATTTTTTGAATATTTCGTATTATTATAGAAAGAAATGGTTCTCAATTAGCTCATAAAGAGTCTAAGATTTCAATTTTTGTTTTTCTCAATCCTTTCAATTTAATAATATGTCTTTGATTCTTAATAATTTATTTATTTAAACTTCATGCACAAGGCGGACTTAATGCCACAAGGCATTCTCTACCAGTCAACCTTAGGGCACATCTAATTCTGGTCATTTAGACTTACTGGCTAATAACAGTAATCTTTCTCCTTCCGCCTGTTCAGTGGAGCCGCTGAATTCGATGGTAGCTGCGCACAGATTCAAAGCTTGACTGGCCTGAAATCAAAAAGAAGGACGAGAAGTTTGAATCAAGTAACAAATATTTTAGACCAGAACTACCAGTTTTACAATCGCCATACGTCGTCGACACTCTTAACTCAAAACTTCGGATGGTCGGATTAAGTGTCATTGGGATTTTTCTACAAAAATCTTTCAGTAGCCACGGAGACTGGATTTGTGCCCAGTTGACGGCGATAGGCTCGCCTCCTACTAGATAGGACTTAAACATAACTGGTAAAATGTGGGTTTTATTACTGGGTACAACTCTGCCTTTTTTGTGAATGGGAAATCATCAAATGACGCCTCCTTCTTTATGCGGAGCGGAGGGAGTATCAAACTTGTATGGACTAAAAACCACCCATGTTCCTTCTTAGCCCTTTGTGCGGTATCTCTTTCGAACGACCCGCACCCCCGACTAGAGTCTTAGTCCTTAAGTTAAAGTCAGGAGGTTATTTTGACAGCCTGCAAATGTCCAAAAAGATGCTATTTTCATTGTTAATTACCTGAGATATAACAGTCTGCTGCTTGGAGATCTCGTTCTGCAGCTCCTTGATCCTCTCGCGCACGGTGGTGACGCAGGCGGCCGGCTCGTCCGGCGTGGCGGGCGGCTGCCGGTCCGGGGACACGTGCCGGACTACTCGCATAGGAGTTGACGGGGTGGAAGACTGTAATAACAGTTATACTATGTGTTAAGAAGAGAAGATGAAGATGGATTTTTAAGGGCAAGTGTTTACTGAGGAGTAGTTTCATTTTCAAGTGGAAATTATGTTTTCCTACTACGCCGCTGAAACGTCTAATTACGGAGATATTGGGTCCAAGTTCCAAATTTATCACAATTAACAAAAAAAAAGTGCAAGTTAATAATGTTGATACTTTAATTTAAAAACCTCCATGACCTCACTGTATGATGCATTCGACAGCAAAATGTTTTGAGTGCATTATATTCTACCGAGTAACGTGATGTTTCACCTCCAAAAAAGGCAGCTTTGTGTAGAGTTGCTTAGTTTGATGTACAGTGCGATCAAATTATCTTGGCAGGTCTGAACATAGGCTCTGCGAACTTTTACGCATGTAAACTAGTGAAGAAAACTGTTATTGCCAGACAAACCAATACTTAAACGATCAGAAAATATCTAATTTAAACAGTGAGAAATACTAATAAAATAAATATCATAACACTTTTATACATTAGTTGTAACAAAATGACCTGCACGAAGTTCGGACCTGTCAAGATAATTTGATTGCACTGTACAGAATGTTTTTTTTTATTGGGACAAGCCCGCCACACTATTCCCAAACCACTGTAACTCCTGCTAGCCAGAATCAATAGTGGCGACCACAAGAAAAGCGCCGAGACAGTGAAGCTCGACGAAGTCCCAGAGAAACGATTTAACTGTCTTGGATCCCGCAACGAAATTAATCAGAAAAGAATAGCGGAGGCGTAGGAAAAAAACAACCTTGTATGATGAATGGTACTCACCGCATTCTGCATCCGCCTATAGAAGCTGACACTATGCACGAGCTCGCTGCCCTTGTCCTGGCGCGGCGTGGCCGGCTGCAGCTTCAGCGGAGACTTGAACGTGCGCTCCTGGTACACGAAACTTGATGAGGACTCGACGGAATGCTGCAACCAACCGGGAGTGGTTGGTCAAGCGGGATGTTTAAGCTAAGGTTCGCGTGAGCACCACAAATCAATGTAGACTTACTGTACAGACGCCAGTATGTCAACCTACCCGAAACTGTTATATTTTCCTATTTTGCAATCATCATCATTTCAGCCAAAAGACGTCCACCACTGCTGGACATAGGCCTCCCCCAGGTGTCGCCACATTGACCGGTCCCGTGCGTCTCTCATCCAGCGGGTTTCTGCAACCTTGACCAGGTCATCGGTCCACCTAATGGGAGGCCTTCCAACGCAAATTTTGCAATAGCAAAAATCAACTTTCACCTAACCTATACCATATTTAGGCGATAAACATGAAAATCTTCGAAAGAAATTTGACAGGTTGTAGTAGCTTGATATGCTGGCGTGTGTACATCATTATCTGCCTAGCCTTTTCCTAACTTTCAGCTGAATACCAGTATTTTACATGGAGCGACTGCCTATGTTAGATAGGCAAATAAAATCACCAAACCGAATTAAAATCGCCCCTTGGTAAAAGTGATTGTCAGACTTTCAGGGCACTGACTACCTGTGAAAGTTCTACAAATTACAGCCAGGACCAACGGTATAACGAGCTTTCCGAGGAATAGAGGAAACTCGGTACATAATGGGTGATCAGTTAATCACCCAATAACGGACCAGCCTAGGCAATCGCGGCTGAAACTTAAGATTGTCCTGAGCGGTCGTATTATAAAGCCACGAGCTCCTCACTATAGACGTGCGTATAATCAGCCTTTAATGTGTATAAACTTTTCATATTGATCAATATTCACCTGTTTATAATAAAAAGGCAACAAATTCCTCAATAAACTAGACATTACTATACACAAAATCCACCGGCCACAACAACAAACACTTATTCACAAAACCACAGTTGCGTACACCAGTAGATACAAGTCAATACTAAAGAAATAACAATAGATATTCGAACAACCGTGTCTGGTCTATTGTGTTGATCAATGTTTCATTGGAATATGTCGGTGATTTGTCATGATTTACTGGGAATATTAAAATGTAAGATCATTAGTAACAGGTCACAAAGCAATTTCGTTTGTTTTTGTTCGTCGTCATCTGTAAAAGGTTATCTTTTTCCGACTAACTTGTGGTCGCCTTCCAGTCTGACATAATGAAAAGCGGAATACTACTATTTTACAAAGAGCTACTGTCGATCTGACCGAGTTTGTCTGAGTGGACATTTGGTTAACTGGTCTGTGTAGACCAGTTAACCAAATGTCCGCTTTATTTTTTGAAACCTAAACAGACGATTCCCCTTGCAACTTTTTTGTTATGGCGTCATATTCAAACTTCCTCAAATATTCTAATTTCTTACTTCTCAATCGGAGATCATTCATTAATATTATTGCCCAACCTTTTCCCAACTAAGTTGGGTTCAGCTCCCGATCTATATGTAGCTAAATACCAGTATATTACATAGAGCGACTGCCTATCTGACCTCCACAACCCAGTTAGTACTAGGTAATGCCCTTTGGTAAGACTGGTTGTCAGACTTTCAGGTCACTGACTACCTGTAACGACTGCCAAAGATCTATATAATTATGGCTTAGCGAGCTAAGATGTTTACCTTATTAACTTTAGGAGGCGTAGGTCCCTCGCTCTGCTCATTGATGGCCTCGTCCAGGATATCGTCGAGCTCGCTGTCCAGTCCACTGCTATCGGAGTCACTCTCACGCACTGCCTTCTTGTAGCTCGTGTTGTTTTTCTTTACCACCTGATGGAGAACATGCCTCAACTATTTAATATTAGCATTGAAGTAGCAAGTGAGGATGCGTTGTCTAGGTCTTTTTTTTTGGAGGGTGGGAAATCATAAAATAACTCCTTCTGCTCTGTACGTCTGTTTAGGAAGGGAATGTCAGACTTCTAATGACTAAAACCAACCATATTCCTCCTTAGCCCTTTGTGTCCGGAGCCGTGGTATCTCTTTCAAACAACCCGCAGCATCGTTGTGTAGGTCTCATGTGCGGATTCTGACCACCAGGGTGGTTTAAGTGAGGTAAAAATCCCAAACTCTCCGGTCTTCTCCTCAAAGACCGGTCGCCCCCAATGAAAGTTGCCCCCAATAACAAAAAGGTCTTTATCACTTCTAAACCGGTTTTTTTTTGGATTTAAATTTTAAATTTTTTTCATTTTTAAGTGTCGAGTACACAAAACAAAACGACCACCTTCACAGCTTCATTTAAATTCTAAAAAGTGTAGAACAAACCAACTAATTAAATAAATGGTTTTCAATAGTATGTATCGACATTCTATCGCTAGGTACGTTGCGTTATAACAAAGGCGACAATGAATTAACTTATTAAGATAATGTTTTGTGTGGTTTTCCTCCACAATACAATTTTCCATCATTGTCTATCTATAACAATGACTAGAGACCTACCGCTGAACTAAAGTATCTGCGGTGTGCAGGAGGGGTGTTTTATATAGCTGTCAATTAAAAACATGATTGTAACGAATAGTTTACCGAATCTATCAAGTGGTGGCAAGCGCGATTGCCGAGCATGAAGGGCTCGATTTCCGGGTCGGGCTAAGCGTTATGGGGTTCTTTCATCATCTTCTCAGTATAGCAGCCACGGAGGCTGGATTTGTGCCCGATTGATGGCAATAGGCTCGCCCTATATTCCATGGGACTTAAACATGACTGGCGAAATATGGGTTTACTATTAGGTACTCTTCCTTAGGCCTAATCCAGAATCCTTAGGGATTGACAGGGTACATAAGTAGGTACATACATATATAAATACTTACATTCATAACTTCTCGTCCAAACGATGTCTCAGCCCAGTTGTCAGACTTGTTCATTCTATCTTTCACATTTTCCGACAGGCAGTCTTCAGAACTGGAATACAAATAATAAATTGATGTCAGAATATTTATGGTGACAATTTAATTTATGAAAACATATAATATTGAAAATTTCATTCCTTTATTTTGCTGTGACGTGGTTTTTCAGTCTCAGTATGCGTTTGGTTTATATTCTCAATAAATATATTTTTATATTCAGGTCTAGATCTACGTTAGATTAGCTTATTAACGTGTTTTAAAACGTGCCCCTCTTTTCAGCTATTTTGAACACTTGTTCTATGTACAGACAAGAAGTCTATACATACAACAAGCTTAGTAAAAAATATCCTTCGTGCTTCTTACGCTTGTATACAGTTTGCCCGAGTTTGCCGTAACAATTATTATATGTATAGCTTATAAAGCATTGAACAAAGTTGTAATAAACGAATACCCCTCAATCGATTTGTTTGCAAGCTGCTTGGCGTCAATTAGTATTGCATTGTTTCACATGCATTTTAATAGTAGTGGCGCCTGCTTTCTTGTCTATGCGTACTTGATTTAGTAATATAAAATGTAGGCCTATTCTTAGTAATACGTTTGTGCCACAATAGTAAACTATAAACTGTGGAGGCTTGTAAATGGCTTGTCGTTGATTGCCGCACTATTAATTTAGCTTCAGCGAATGCTCTTGCCTAATGGATATGGCTGGCACAGGAGCGAAAACATTTGCAGTAAACAAAGAGTGGTCTATACCCAGCAGTGGATCAATTCGGGCTGTAGATGATGATGAATGCTCGTTTTTACTAAAACTTCGTGGATGTGAAATGAATGCCTAAATAAAGTTGTGCTCTTTTATTTTCAACGCTTCGGTCATTGTCGAAAGTTGGGATTAGTTTTACAAGCTTTATAGTCCAAGATCCCAGGGCCGCCAGACGTCTTCTGACGAAGGAAATGTGGAAGATTGGGTAGCGTTACTATGTACTAAGAACGCACGACTACCAGCTAGCTTGCCAAGACGGCCAATTTGCAGGTATCAGGTACACAAGGTAGGTACCTAAAAAAAATACTTCACGTATTTTCTCCAAGCTGGTTTTTAAGTATATTTTAGGCAATACCCTTAAAAATAAGTCGCCAATACTCCCAGACACTTTCCGTCGGCCGTATTGCTTATTAGACGCTTTAAAGAAAACTAAACTCCTTATGATTTAATACTTAAAGCTAATTGATCGAGTTATTGCCATACTATATTGGGCAGGCGCTCCAACATGCACCCGGGCGTTGAAAGCAACGTTTTCAACAAAATTCTGAAGACACGGGCAATGGGCAGATCCTGTTGAATGCCCACCGAATGAGTCCAGTGGAGGTCTGTATGTCAGCCACACGAGCGATGCAATACGTTCTCGGGTAAACAGCCACAATACGTTTAAGTCTCCACTTTTTGGGAGCCTTAAAGCGTCTGTTAAGCAATACGGCCGCTATAGAAAGTGTCTGGGAGTATTGGCGACTTATTTTTAATAATATTGCCTACAATATACGTAACAATCAGCTTGGAGAAAATACGTGAGGTTAGTAATATTTTTATGCACCTTGATAGCCTGATACCTGAAAATTGCCTGTCTAAGCAAGCTAGCTGGTAGTCGTGCGTTCTTAGTACATACTAACACTACTCAATCGTCCACATTTCCTTCGTCAGAAAATACGTGACGTCTGGCGACCCTGGGATCTTACTCTATTAGTTTTGCTGACTTTAAACCTGAAAAGTGACCACTGTAGGTACTTATGAAACAATTTCCCAACGAAACCAAAACCCTGAAACCGTGAAAACAAAAATCTGCTGTTCCATACATTTGTATTTGAACAAATTGACATAATGTAGGAAAATAGGAAATTTTTATCTCGATTTCAGTGTTGGTCCCTTCGAAGAAAAGTTGTTCATAAGAATAAGTACAGTGACTCCTTTACAGGTTAACGGTAAACAAACCCGAAAGTAATAACACTTTCTTTTTATATCTTAGCCTACCCACTAGGTTTAGCTGATATTCAGATCAGCTTAGTTGACGATTTTATGCTAGAAACCTACAATATTCAACTATTTAATATGTGCCTGTGGAAGGGACACTCATACAAATTTTTATCGGTAATTTAAACAAGCCGCATGCCAAACAAACTGGTCCAAAATAGCAGGAAATTGGTGCCCTGACACAGTGAGGCGTAGTCGCGGCAAGTCATGAACGGTCCACCCTGAGATTGAGAGACCCGGAGATGGCAGGAAGAACTAGACAGGTCCCGTCAAAACTGGAAGGACGTGCGGGTTCGTGAGAAATGAAAGGAGTGGAGGAAGGCCCAGGCCCAGGAGTGGAACAGTGCAGGCTAAATTTTTTTATGTAGGTGATTTCTCATGAATAAATTCAGAATTATATACTAAATCTTGGTAACCGTTTTACCATCGGTGTCTCTTCCACTTTGTACAGTACACAGTATCTATTACACAAACTTGTTTTTTTATTTACTAAAAGTCAATGATATTATAAAGAAAGATACGCCATGTTCATACTGAATGGCGTTCAAATATCGTTGCGTTCTACGACAGAGATAGATAATACGGATCATATTATGATAGAAAGAGATAGCTAGTTGCTAAACTGCAACAATTGTCGTAGTTTGTCCTCAACAATTTCTGCGTGCTAATGCGATATCTACCTCTTTTTATTTATAATATCATTGCTAAAAGTTCATTGATACCACTTTGACAGGCCAAGGTCTCGATTTACTTGAGTGAACACATTAATCAAAACGTGCTCATGTACCTACTTAACATTTTTTAATGCGTTAGTGGCCGTGGTTTTTATGGACCTCCTTGTGTACTTACTATGTTTAGAATATTCGACCTTGTAGCTACTCCATGAATGAGTATGAGATAAATAATATCTACTGTACTGTTGTCAATATTTGACACTATCTATTTTTTTTTCATTTGCTTGCGGTCGTGGGTTGTCAAAGAAACTATTGTTCGAAAAATGTGCTTGTTTTCATGAATACTAGTATTTTGTGGCGAGGTCCAACAACATACCAGATAGCTGGAGTTACCTACAGGCTTAAATCTCTCCTTGCAGGATGTAAACCAATCCTAATCGTTACTGTAGATTTCTCGAGAGGTTGGTTCCCTATAATTCTTACAGCTGCACTCAGAGATGTTTACTGATTACTTAAGGCGACATTAGCTGCCCGCGACCTTGAGCGCGCGTTTAACTCATCGCCTAAACAAATAAGGTTGAAAATGGCGATGCGTTTGATGCTCGTGACTGCCAAAATGAACGATAGTTCGCAGATTTAATTTATTTAAAAAAAAAAATACGCTGTAATGTTAAAATATTTTTACATATGTCTTTAGTTGGTTAAATTTCCTTACTGATAGTAAAAAAATAAATAACAGTTGTCACTCAAAATATTGAGCATTTCGCGACGAAAAAGTTTTTTCGTGTGATTTTTTTGTGATTTTGTGATTTTTTTTTTCGAGGTTCCTGATTACTTTTAGAAAATATTTTTGCATAAGTCTTTTACCTATACATTTGACTATACACTGTATTTTTTTTGGAATTGTAATAAGTAGCAATACGGCTAACTCTGCGACGAAAAACAGGTCGTTTTTACGGTTCCCCCGTTAACTGCGCCTTAAGCCGTCACTTAGTAAAGATTTGAAGTACAAAACCTTTACAAAATGATGGCTGGAGTAATCATTATACGTCTCTGAGTGCGGCAGTTGACGGCATGGTTGGTGCAGTTGCTCAAGCAATGGACTGCCGCGCTGCGTGTCGCGGGTTCGATCCCCGCACGGAGCAAATATTTGTAAAACCTACCCCCAGACCTACATAGTTGTTCCGGGTCTGGGTATTTGTATTATGTGAGTTTAAATGTTTGTGAACGCACCGAAAGCAAAAATGTCTCCCTATTTGTATAAGCCTTCCGTAAACAAAGAGGCGATTAAGTTGAAATATCGTATGTGTCTGTAAGTTGCCAGGTATTTACAATGTTGTAACAGGATTATTAAATAACGAAAGCTGTTTATCTGCAGAAAAACGGATGTAAACGTTTTTCACAAATAACTCAAGACATTCTTTGGACAAGATGTAGGACATTCTTACAGGCATTGGCGCCTGTAATTATCCCAGTTTTTACTACGTTGCGAATGGGACATCACAATAGCTGCTTTAATAAATACTGTAGAATCTCTCGAATACAATCACGGTCTAAACTGATAAGCAGATGTAGCTATTATCAAGTACATTTTGTCAGGCACTTGCGTCTGTTATTTCTCAAACATCAACCATGTTGCAAATACATATGTATGAAGTATTTCATTTAGGTACTAATATAAATGCGAAAGTTACTGAGGATGGATGTATGTATGGATGTTTGTTATTCTTTCACGCAAAAACTACTGAACGGATTTGGATGAAAATGGCACACCTTTAGAACCTGATCAACACATCATAGGACATATTTTCATCCCGGGTTTCAAGCTGTGGGCGTCATCTATTGTAGTATATAAAGTGGTGTTCATTCCCGAAGAGGCTCTTTACAAACAACACTAATAAATACCTCGGATTCTTTATAATACATTCGCTACCATGATAATCAGATGTAAGTACTCCTACTATACAGGACATTCGACCATCTGTCGCACGTGTCCGTTTAAAGGTCGGTATTCAATGGAAGGCAAGAAAACATCTGGTTGCCTCCCCTGGTTACGGAACAGGCAGATGTGTTTGAGGTTAATCTGACATGTGTTTAGCGTTTTTATAAGCTTGCTTGTAAAGATTCATAATGAGAGGTTACTTGCATTCTTGTTTATTCAGCAATAGGGGTCACAGTACTAATAATTATTAACGACTATAGGAACAAGCCTGTACTTATCGCAAAAATATCTGGTATTCCAATAATTTCGTCGATTAATTTAAAATTTAAAACTGTCTAAAGAAGACCCCGTAACGACTTTTTAGATTCTTGTTCTAGTAGTTGACACTAATGACACTAGGCGGCGCCAAAATGATATTTTAACAGCAATTTTGTGTAAAATGAGCATAAATAACTTAGTCTTATACTAATTAGTTCGGTATTTTGTCTTGGTGTTTAAGTATCATCTATGGTCGCGTTTTATGAGCGCCTTTCAAAAGTAGAACAGCAGCACTGTATAGTGTCTGTAACATTCACACTATTCGAAAATCACTGGATTTGGAATTACCCAATCAAAGGGCGAATTCGACCTAAATAAATCAAGGGGTAGAGAAATAACCAAACAACATACTGAGACTGATTCCCTTCAGTTTTCATAACACATACGGGTAACACAGCAAAATAAAAGGAATAAAATAACCAAACATATGTATTCAATAGCTTTATTGTACAAAAAAACATTACTAATTAAGTTTAATATTATCACAGACAACATAATTTATAAAATACCTGAAAAGGAGTCTTATAATTATAAGATTATTCAAATTAAATTATATTAAATTAAATCTTCATCGGAATAGAAAATGGCGTTTTTCGAAAATGCTAGATGTTGAAATATGGCATTGTTTTAGTTTACGAATGCAGATAATACGATTAGTCGCAGTATCAAATGTATTTTTAACCGGCTTCAAAAAAGAAGGCGGTTCTCAATTCGGTTGTATTTTATTATTATTTTAAGTTGTACAGTTCAGTGCGACAAATCGTATAATCGCATTCATAGAATCCTAGTTATACTATTGCAAAAATTAACTAATTAAGTATTGATAATTTCAACTTTATGATCACTCGAAATAAAGGCTAATTTATATTGCTCATTACAACTTGATTATGTATGTATCTATTCCGCCAATGCCTAGACATTAGCCCAAATAATTTAACCTAGTATTTCTAAATTATTCTGTTATTGATAAGCCGTTGTAGTAGATTTTGTAATTGTAGTTTTTTTCCGTATGGACTTAGTTTTGCTAGTTTTATTGTACTCTTAGATGATAATTAAGTAGTTTTAGGTTGGTAAGATTGGTAATAAATTAATGGCGAAAACACTTATTAAAATCAATTCACAGTTAACTGAGATTTTGCATGATTTAATTTACAATTATGTTTATATACTCATCAGGTAATGATTTATGTGTGGTGGACATTACAACTAAATAATGATGACTTCAATGCAATCGGAGTCCACGGCAGCAATGCTAATGTAATTATGAAAAATATAATTATGTTTTGTACAAAATGTGCATTGATACTAACAAGTATGTTCGCCTAAGCAACAATCAGATCGATTTTCCAACGAAATTAATTATTTTTTTAAACAATAAGTTAATTTTTTTACTCCTAAGATAAGGATAGCTATTTTGATACGGAACCGCAGCCCCAACAGGATAAGGATAGTCCTAAATGGAATATTATTTTCTTCAACGTTAAGACGATGACAATAGCTATTGACTTCTGATGTTTCAGTATTTTTGGACACGCCCACAATTTTTCCGATACCCTAGCGCCATACTACCAAGTAAGAAACAAATAGTCCAGGATCCGCGGTTCATTTTTGCACTTGATTACTATCAAGCTAATTTTGATGAGACGGCGAGACGCCCAACAATTTCCTGCACGAAACTCTCGAATTCTCGATTGTGGTAAGTAATAGGGGGTAGCAGGGATAAAATATGTTGGTTTGATGATTCTCAAAAGTGTTAAGTACAAACACTTTTGAGAATCATCAGCTGGGTTTTTTTTGTTAAATCTGATGATAATTATCTAAATTATTTGAAAAAATATTTGTCCTACAAAATGTATGGTTTGATCAAAGAGTCCCCTTCTTTCCTTCCAATATGTATCGATAACGAAGTCATTAAAAATGATTACTTACTAACTGGGTTTTGGGGATTGAATATTTTCTATTAAACCCACTCTTTACAAGTTGCCTACAAGATTCTAAAAATTATATTAAGTGTTTGGCACTTACTCCACGCACCATCAATACTCCTGTACATCATAAACAACAGGCTAATACACTTTCTGGAGCCACAAATTCCAGAAGAGCAAGCAGGTTTTGTTAAAGGCAAAGACACGCGGGAACAAATCCTGAACGTTCGCCAAATTATAGAGAAAAGTCGGGAATTTAACAGCCCTGTATTGATATGTTTCATAGATTATACCAAAGCATTTGATTGCGTGGAGTGGGGCAAGCTGTGGGGGGTTCTTAAAGACATGGGAACGCCTCAACATCTTATTGACATAGTCCGATGCCTCTACCTACACATCAACAACCGCTCTTTCGTCAAAATAGACACCGACTGTTCAAATGCGTTAGGCAGGGATGCATCCTCTCACCTCTGCTCTTCAATATGTACGAAGAGTAATATCATTCAAGACTCTTTAGGGCTGGGACAAGGGGTTTACTGTTGGTGGAAAGTGGATTTCCAATCTGAGGTACACTGATGACACCGTTCTCCTTGCTACAACATTTGGCAACATGAAAGAGATACGGCACAGATTGGAAGTGGAAAGTGGCAAAGTAGGGTTTACAATAAATAGGCAGAAAACCAAGCTTATGGTGGTAGATCGTGCGGGAAACCTATCGGGCGCCTATAACATCTAAGGCATCTATACTGTGGACAGCTTCGATTAACTGGGCTCCAATATAAGTAATGAAGGTAGCTGCGTCACAGAAATAAAACGGCGGATAGCCATGGCTAAAGATGCTATATTACGCCCCCGGAACATCTGGGAAAAACGTGGTATAAGTTTTAAAACGAAGGCCCGTTTGGTCAGAGCACTAGTTTTCCTGATTTTCCTCCATAGAGTTAATAATAATAATATTTATTTATTTTCAGGCTACTTTGGCCCATAGATAAATACCTTACAGACTAACATACATACGATATAATTGACAGCTTGTGTTAGTAAACAAAACCTTAAAACTATATTAGTATCACTACAGTTGCATTAAGTCACTGTGCGATCATGTGGCACTTGCCCGCGGAAGCGTTGAAACACCACCCCCTGCGGCCAAAAGTCCTCTTCCAAGACGAGGTGCAGGTAGCATGTCGGTACTCGCACCACAAACGCCTTAAAGTTGACGTTGCGGCGCGACTCGAGCAGCTGCACTCTCGCCACGTACTTGATCTTCTGGCGCACGTACTCCACGATGTCCTCCGTCGTAGTGGTGTAATGTAGACGGGAGAGGTACAAAGGAGTGTTCGGCTTTGCGGCACGAATATGCACATTGGGCTCCGATGGAGCCGTGCCGCAGCGGTTCTTGATGGTTCGCTGACGGCGCTTCCTCCTCAACACCGTCACGAAACCATCATCAGCCTGGATCGGTTCCTTTTCAGGCACAGGCTTCTCGGAAGGAGCATTTTTCCCCACAAGTTAAGACATGGACAATCCAAACAAGAGTAAGACAGAGGATAGACGCATTCGAAATGTGGTGTTTTAGGCGGATTCTCCGAATTCCATGGACGGCCAAACGCACAAATGTGTCTACCCTTTACCAACTCGATATCAAGACTCGATGGTCAACAGTTTGCCTACAGCGTATTTTGTCTTATTTCGGCCACATAATGCAAAGAGGAGATAGCAGCCTTGAAAAGCTGGTCATTGTTGGCAATACCGAAGGCAAGCGACCGCGAGGCCGGTCGCCATTTTACAAATTTGGAAGTGTCTGTCTTCCAAACGATTGGCTTTGAGAAAAAATTGTTTGTGGAACCTCAATGTCATTTTTAAAGACCTGTCTAATGACTATAGACACCCACACGTAGGTATAGGTTTGATGAAAAAAAAAATATAGTTTCAGTTCCATGTATGGGGCGACCCCCTAAATCCTTTTTTTTATTTTTGTATAAAAATCGTAAAGCGGTTCACAGAATACTTGTAGAGTTTCAACTGTGTAGTCTCAATAGTTTCCGAATGAAGTGGCTGTGACATACGGGTGGACAGACGGACAAACAGACATGACGAATATATAAGGGTTCCGTTTTTTGCCATTCGACTACGGACCCCTAAAAAACAGCTGGTTTGTAGTAATTTTTGATGAGCTCGTTATCAATACATGTTGGATTTAGATAATGATCATCAGATAAAAATAAAATAGTTAGTAATAGATTTTTGAAAATCATCAAATAAATAATTATAATAATATATAATCAATATATATTTTATCCCTGCTGCCCCTATTACCTACCACAATCGAGAGTTTTCGTATAGGGTAATGTTGGCTCACGGAAAATTAGCTTGATAGTAATCAAGTGAAAAAATGTACCGTGGATCCTGGACTAACATTGTGACGCGGTCAATAATAATTTATAGATGAACGGATAGCTGTCAGTGGGGCGCAAAGTGACATACGTCCGTCTAGCACCGCGCCTAAGCGCTCACTGTCGGATTGCATACGTAAGAAAGAGAGCGCGATGACGCAACGCTCGAACTTCTTACAAACCATATAATGATTAATTATAAAATAATAATTTATTAAATAATCAAAAATTAAAAACAACCAAATTTTGTATTTAAATATGATACGTTATTGTTATAAATTTTAACAACGTACGTTCATCAGTAATACAGATATTTTTGTTGGAAGATCATTTTAAGAGGTTAGTTTACCATTTTTTTGTATCGAGAAAACTTTTCAAAAACGTGTTTTGAAAACAACGAAATTATCAGAAATATGTTCAAGATTAACATATATTTTTTCCGCCGTGTCAAACTGTATAGATTTGGCTAAAAAATTGTTCAATACAAGCCTATTTGGCTCTTGTCAGCGCCTTAATATGTTAAATTTCCGGCCTGTATATTTAACATATAGATTTCAACATGGAATTGTACTGCAGTATTATTATTATGCATAAATAAGTAGTACTTGTAATAATCGTGCATATACGTCAGTTTTAAGTAGATCCGTGTATATCTAACCTAAGCTATATAACAACAAGAATGTAGTAAAACCACTACAGTACAGACTAATAGGCAACATACAGTCTTAGAATAACTTTTTATTGATTGTTTTTATTTTATAATCTAGCTATGTATAGTCACCTAAGAAATGGTGGATGGGGGAGTTGAACGCTGATATTACATTTTATTCGAGAAGAAGGCTTGCTTCGTCTACCTTAAAAGCATAGACATTTAAAGCAGGAAACTGATGATTAGATATTGTTTACGATCTTTATGAAGCGTCATCTTTGATTATCATAAAACGCAACGTTCGTCTGACTTTTCGTTAGTGAACTTCATTTCAGCCAAAAGATGATTACATGAAATTATTTTTGATTCTTTCAGGCGGTCACGTTTACTAAGCGAAACAGAATGTGCCAAAGAGTAAAAAATATTAGCAACGATATTTTTTTTCTTACATTTCATTCTAGCTAAATTAGTAGTTATATCTTGCAATGCGATACAAAGATATGTACGTACTTACAGGAAAAAATTGCCCAATAACCTGTCTACGTTTTTAAAGGGACTGTTTAGATATGTACGCTAGATAATCAACGTTTTTTTCGCCGCCATGACCGGCCACCATGCAAATCGACTTGACCTAATAACGTGAGGCACATGCTGAATATATAATTAGGAGTAGTTGTTAGTTTTGCACAGTTTAATTAATGGGGTCTTGGCTTTTTTTATTTAGCAGAAGTATGAAGGCTTGGGATTTTAGAAGAAAGTATTGAATACTGAATCTGACTTTAATAAGTGTTATGGGACACATGAAATGGGAACTTATGGGTTATGATTGGTTGTTGGCAGCCTTATTTATCATTTTGTACTCGACCGAATGCAAGAATGCGTTACTGCATTAAGTCTGTTTATGTACCACTCTTGTAGGTACATGAAGTTTAATTAACTAAATAAATAGTCGAATAGCAACATGTATTAGAAAAAAAAAAATTGAAATTGCTTAATTTTGAATATATTCCCTAGATATTCATTATGCACTTTAGTAATTCAGTAAAGTCCCTCAAATACAACAAAAGTACCATATCGCAGTGCCAATAACCGGAAAAGCCAAGTTCGTCAAAAGCCTTGCCCGCAGTAACTTGAGAGGTAAATCGCGAACGTGACTATTTCGCAACGAACGCCGTGTAAAGTAACGGATTATTGTGAAACAGCCGTGCCTCCGACATTGTATCGAATTACTTGACACTTGAAAATTGTCGGTGTGACTGAACTTTGGAACAAAGGAGTGTAAATGAACTAATGTTATGGTATATAATATACGTTGAAATGTCTGATATTCAGAAAATGAAAAATCTTTTTCATAGAAATCTACGCTAGGGAATGGGTAACTACAGTACACTCAGTTATTATGCCTTGTGATTGGGACTGTAGCTTCTTTTATTTTGTAACTGTTCGACAATTCAAAACTGCCTGTAACTGGCCTACTTGAAATAAATGTTTAGATTGATTTTGACTGACTTTAACCCTTCGTATGCCGTAGCGTAGATCTACGCGAGACACAATGGCTTTTTAATTGTGTCTAATTACACGGCCTACGAGAGGTTAAAAAGTATTACTTTACAGAACACATAGACACATAACATCTCGCCTGTAATCCCCGAAGGGTTAGGCAGAAGTGTATCTAACAAGAGCACTCACATTTCGCCAGTAACTTCACACAGTAAGACATACACGCGCACATGTTTCATAGTGATTTGCAAAAAATATTATCTGTATTATGGAAATATTTTCTAAGAGAGCTTTTCGTATTGAAAAAGTTGCCATAACGTGTCCATGTCGGGTATTAAATTTATTCTGTAGCTGTTAGCGAACTTATGCCATGGATTTTATACTTATTTTTTAGACTGCCAATGTCGCAGTGTTAAATACACTGCGAAAATCAGCCTTGACGCGTGTTAAGGTAAAAAAAAACAATAATAATTATTCGTGCTTCTTACGACGTAAGGATTTTTATAAAAAAAAACTTCTAGAAATAAGCCTATTCCCTACTAACGTGACACGACATTTTATAGTTTCATTAATTACTCCGCAATGCAAGTTAGCATTCCCGTTTTACTGCCGGAAACATTCAATTTCAAACATTACTACTGACAATTAATAACTACAATAAGTATCAAAAAACTTTTGTAAAACAGTCGATTATACTTTAGGCACAAGTTTAAGTCAAATTCAATTTTAGAATAATTGAATTTTTTTTTGCATTTCGTACAAAAAATGATGCGATAGAAAATGCTTGAACAGCAAAAAGATTTTAATTCCGATTTAAAAATGGTTGACTACAACGTATTTTATTAAATCGTTTACCTATTACCTAATGTTACAAAATTGCAGTATATTTATATTGTCATTTGAAAGATTTACTATCGCGATATACGATCGACATCCTAATAACGGGTCATTATTTAATATAGGTAATAGGTATTTACCATAGTTTTGATTGATCTAATTGCATTTTAATGATTGCAATCCTATGTATGTTTACCTATTAAAGAATCGGCTCAAAGTCATCTGGTAATGTATTCTAGCCTGATTTATGACCTAGTAAATACCTGTAGTACTTAGTATGTACCTATAAAACTGGTTAGGCAACCTCTAGACCTAGAAGTATGTATAATAAATAGCGAATTAATAGGAATATTAATAAATATCTATCGAAACGTAATCGAAGTCTAGTTTTTGTTACAGCAACGTTGTACGATTGACTTTCTCAAGCTTTCAATATTTTAATCATGTAAGTTAAATAACTAACTGAACTCGATTTAAACGCGTTTTAAATAAAATTAGGCTTCCTAAATTAATAGGAACTTTTTATAAAACTAAATAAAAGCAACCGTTCGCACAACAGTTGCTGTAACACCGCCATCTTGAACTCCAAAATTGAGTACAACGCCATCTAGATTTTTGTCCCGAACAACTTTCGTCCTGAAACTTAAATACATAGAAAGAAGAAGACGCATTCGAGAGTGTAGTGCCCACACCTTGATCCACCACAGTCTGAGTATTCTTCCTGGGTGTGTGAGGTGTCTGTCTCAATGTCTGATAGATGTGGGTATAGGCTGGCTGGCTGTTGTAAGATCGCTCCGTTGGTCTGGGGCTCCTTTTTGCTGTTGTTCACTTTTATCCTTTTTACGTCGTCTAATACTGATAGAACTACGGGCGAGTCTTGGGAACCTGGAACAAGATTGATACAAATGTTAGGCTTAAAAAAATGTGTGTTGAACAGACAGATAAGACGAAATAATTTGGCCTCGATTGCAAATATTGGACTTCCTTAGGAATTATAGTAAGTACTTTAAAATAACAGCTCGAAGTGGGTATTACCAGTGATTGATTTTATAAGGTAAATCACTGATATTACTACTTCGTGAGTTAATAACAACATCTACTTGAAATCTAAAGGCTACCTATCGTAACATGATGCTGAGGATATGATTGGGTACTGCAAAGACATTTGCGTCAGTCCAATCATACAAGTAAAAAAACTTTGTACGTAGCGTTTGCCCAGCTATACTTATTGTGGTCGGGTTTCATTCTAGAAAATATCCTAGTATTTAGGTTTTTTTTCAACTACATAATATGTGTGGATCGGTTGTCATTCTAATCGAAAGCCATTGGATACTAGTATTGTACATGGAACGACTGCCTATCTGACCTCCACAACCTAGCTAGTACTGGGTAATACGATTGCCTTGACATGACTGGTTGCCAGAATTTCGGGCCACTGACTACCAGTAAGGACTATCAAGGATCCCATGGCGAAATTCTCCAGATAAAGAGTAGCTGAATATGACCATACTCACTTCGTCTTTTCACTGGCTGTGATCCAATAACTCTATCCTCTTTCTCAACTTCCTTTTCCTTATCATTAGGCTGTTCCTTCTTCTCATCAAACGTGACCTTGGGTATATTGGCAATGATCTCCGGCTTCTTGGTACTTTGTGCTAGGCTGGTGGTGGAACCCATGAGAGGTGCCTTTTCGGAGGGATCTTGTTCGCTGGTGTCATCGTCTGAGTCGTTGGGACTATCGGCTTTTTGTGTTTTGGGCTGGAATTGAGAAGATATTGGGGTTAGTTTAGTGTCTCATAGTATAGATTTGTGGTAGCCGTGTTGGTTGCAATAGGCTCGCCCCCTATTAAATTTTAGAACAGGTGAAATGTGGGTTTATTAAACTAACTGACTTCGGGGATTATAGGCTGATGTTTGAAGCTTTCAGTTCACATTTACGACAAGTAGAATTTTATAAGCGAGTTTTTTTTGTACTTATTTATGAATGGATAAAAAACAGATATGGTAAAATTTATTTAAAATGTCTACGGAGAGAAATAAATGTTTCGTTTTTTTCCTATTGCCATATCAGTGGGTGTGGCGCCTTACTTAAATTAAGATAAACTACTTTAAAACGCACTCATTGGGTTTTCCTACATAAGTTTTTTAATAAGGAAAACTTAACGATTCAAGTTGATGGTGATATAAATGTGATACGGGGAATTTGGATGTCGTTAAGGCGTAGATCGAATAAGTTATGTAGACACGCAAATAATGTCATTATGGTCAACCACCATAATACCAGTAATAGCGTATAAACATACAAATTACTAGCTATCTATTACTACAGATTGTGTAAAGCAGCCTTAATAATCAAAGGAGTAGTGGTTCCCACATCGAAAATCTCAGATAATTTCGAAACAAACTGTTTGACTTTTTATCGGCGAAAGTTATGAACTTTCTTTTTTTCTATAAGTAGGGGGATGGAATGTTGCCCTTGTGTCAAATTTCGTGGTTTTTCGAAACAGAGGTTTAGGCTGTATATTGCGTCAGTAAATGAATTTAAGGTTTTTATTAAAGAGTATGTGTGTGTGTTTTAAAGAAACGTAAAACCTAAAATGTAACACAATATTTCGTAATGAAGGTTCTACCATGACTCCATTAGGTGCGGAAATGTCGAAATTGTAGAAACTGTTTTGCCACTAACATGCCTAGATGATTCATTGTACCGTTTCGTGAACTTCAAAATTTGCATAAGAAGACAGACCATTGCCCAAATAACTGGAATATTTCTGCATTTTGGCCGTGGCTTCGAAAATTGTCAAACTAGGTCGTACTGTACTACATACACATGACATCACGCCAGTAATCCGCGATTCACGATCCACGATCCGCGACCAGACACAAATTTAGAATGAGTGGCTGCTACTGAGAAATTCATGATGGATAACTCAATGACACTTTGCCCAACCTGGGAATCTAACCCGGGAAAGACTGATCAGCAGTCGTGCTTGCGACCACTCGACCAACAAGGCAGTCGTAATCGTGGGGTCGTACTACTGGGACATTTGTTATCCTATTTCCCAGATCATGGTTTATATGTGTGCCAAAAAGTCTCTCATCTGAATCCGTCCAACAATTATGGCGTAAAAAGTAACAGCCAGACAGAATGGCTTGAGCATTTATATTAGTATGGATAGGGTGACGAAGCGAAGACAAGACAATGCCAGGGTTGTTCTAAAGGGGTAGAAGTTTGTTTGTATGCGAAAGAAGTCACGAATCAACATGAGATATTAGCATAAATCATAATAATAAATTCTTCAATATCCGGTTTAGGAGACCACACCTATTCTGTATTTTACAACAACACATTTGCATATTAGTTTGGTAACCAAACAAAATAAATATCTTATTAAAATTCAACCCAAGATTTTAAGATGAGTGTGTTTTATTATGAATAAAGACCGCGACAGTTTTGTTGGCCGGTGGTCTTATACTCATTTAAAAAACCACCGATTTACTTAAAACAACGTTCTAAGCTTTTTGAATCTTGCCAAAAATGTTCATCCAAGCTATAGCCAAAACTGCCAACCTACGTTGGCAGTTTTGGCTATAGCTTCCATGAACATTTTTAAGTTTTTTTAAGTTTGATCTACATCAAACTTAAAAGCTTTTGTCCGAAACACGACCCAATAGGGATATTGCCAAATGGCAGTGGTCCAGAAAAGCGCTAAGAAAGGTAGCAGTTTTCTGATATCTTTTGTTACGCTTACATGACTGATATTTGCTTCAGAAAGGGGAAAACAAATAGCTTCCATCAGTAGTTAAGTAGTACCTGGGCGACCGAGTTCTACGTAGGTAAACATAGAGAAAACGATTTTTCCCAAATAAGAATCCCAGCTAGATCGATTTTCGCCCCCGTAAACCCTTTTATGGAAACTGTCACCGAATTAGAACCGCTTTCTAAAACGTGATCACAAATTGATATTATAGCATTT
Source organism: Diarsia mendica (assembly GCA_949316265.1). NCBI lineage: Eukaryota > Metazoa > Arthropoda > Insecta > Lepidoptera > Noctuidae > Diarsia > Diarsia mendica. The sequence goes on along the minus strand of OX438898.1, from coordinate 12,414,096 downwards.
TATTATCTGCTGGACTATCTTTACATGAACTCATTATTAAGTACTGAATAATTGACAAAACTTTGTGTTACGATGTCAACATGTAGAGTTCGTGCCGATATAAGAGAAGACACACATTCAACATACACACCGATAGCTTTATCCCTCCCGTCCTTATAAGGGCAAGATAGAAACGTCAAGTCGTAAGGTAAGCAAGTTTCCTTAGAGGGAATCGACACCTGTGAAAACTTGTAACACAATACCTTTTTGAGATACAACCAAGGTGTTTAAATAATGTATTTTCTCCAATGGACAGATTAATGCTGAAGTGTTCATAAAGAATCTATCTATATAAATAAAAAGAGAAGTCCTGACTGACTGACTGACAGACTGACTGACAGACTGACTGACAGACTGACTGACTGACTCATCAACGCCCAGCCCAAACCCTTGGCCCTAGAAAGCTGAAATTTTGCACAGAGGTTCCCTTTATAATGTAGACAAGGAATAAGGAAGGATTTTTCGAAATTCAATTCCTAAGGGAGTTAAATAGGGGATGAAAGTTTGTATGGAAAATCGTCATTTCCACGCGGGCGAAGCCGCTGGCAAAAGCTAGTCTTTAATAAATAAAATTGATGACTGGTAATTTGCTTTATTATGAGCATTTTATGGAAGTTAGTTTTTCAGTTAAATCAAAATGGAATAAATAGGAGTAGGTATTAGGGAGTGGTTATGATCTTAGTATGGACATGTAATGAAGAGGGATGAAACGCATGTGACTAAAACATTGATGGATGGTTTGAGAGATAGGAAGGCCAAAGAAAATATGCATGGATTGTGTGAGGAATGATATGCAAGAGAAAAGAGTAAATGAAGCCATGGCGTCTGATAAGGGGGAATTGAAGAAAACGTGTTTCAAGTAGAATGGAACAAGGGTTGGATTAGGGAATGATTATGGAGAACTAAGAACCTCTTACTTATAGTATTACTTTGTCAAAACAATCATAAAATGACTTAACTAGTCAGTGGTTCACCTAATTAAGAGGAAATGCGAGTGGTATTTTCTCCATACAAACGCTCTCGCCTGTTTTCTTTTTGGTTAATGACCCTAGAGCAATGATTTTTTACAGAATAATAAATATTAACTATTTCTATGCCCCTATGTTTTCCTTTTTGGTGATAAATTATTTTTATAAGCACTACACCTCAAAAAATGCTCAAAATTGCTTGTTTAGATCGCTGTTAACAGAGTCCTAGTGTACAAATTTGACAACTATTAACGAAAAAAGAACAACATAGCGGCGTAGTATATATACTCCTTATTCATTGTCTAAAATATCTTTTAAATTGGTTCAATATTGGAGGAGGAAATAGGCGAGAGCCAAACCTCGAATTATAACTTTTTACTTAAGCTTTTGAGTCGGATCTGCAGTTGTCCTTATCGCACGAATTTGGGGGCAGAAGGACGGAGAGAGACAGCGATAGTGGAGAGAGACAGACGGATGGACGGAGAGAGACAGCACTCGCATTTCCTCTTAAAAGCTACATCTGCAGTTCCGCACATCAACTCCACAATTCTAATTGCAGTTCGCACATGCAATTTCAACACCTTAAAGATCAATAAACAGTCTCATCACAACTCAATTTGCAAGTACCCAAACAGTACCACATTATTCGCTTCTTTTTCCCAGCGTTCGGCCATCGTTAAAGCTACACTTAGTACATGCAGCTCATTAGTACATCTTACGACACGTTTCGCAATATGGCCTCTTTTTAGGAAAAGGGCGTGTACGGTACGTACCGTACATACTACTTGTACGGCATCGGTATTGTCAATTATCGTGTATTGTGTACAAAGTAACGAAAGTGTTCAGTAAATATAGTGTACACTGTTACTTTGTTGTGGTTACGTCACTAGTTTTCGGTGTTTGAGGGGATTGCAGGTAAAGAAATGAGGACGAGTTTTATGTTCTGATAATAATGTGGACTTACTGCTGCAAATCTTAACTTTGGTCACTAACATAAAATCAAGTCCGTTATCCCCGAATGAATAGGCAGAGATGTACCCATTAATTATTATTAGTACACCCATATGGGACTATTTAGCCCATGTTATTTTATGGGTCATTATGGGATGAATAAAAAGTAGCTCGCCTCCAATAGGGGGCTTATTTGATGTTTTTTTTTTTTTAAAAACGTTGCCCCACACTAGGAATTTCTCCTGTATCGTGGGTGCGTTCACAAACATTTAAACTCACATACACAAATACCCAGACCCGGAACAACTATCTGTAGGTATTTCAAATATTTGTTCCGTGCGGGGATCGAACCCGCGACAAACAGCGCAGCAGTCCATTGCTTGAGCCACTGCGCCAAACGTGTCGTCGTTTGGATATAATGATAAGAAACGACGAGACAGAATAAGTCCTACTCCTGTACCATTACCGATTGAACACTCGCAGTGATCCCTCAGAAATAACGTAAACAGAAAACATTACTCCATTTCTCAGTAAATCTCCTACATTAATCTGAAATAACTTACGAGTACAGTTCTTAATTTCCTTTCTAGGCAAAGAAGCAACAGGAAATAAATAGCGCTGGTTTGTTGCTCCCGAGACCGACGGGAATAGCTCCGGAGCTTAATAAGTAAGGAGATGGAGCGAGGAGACGTCGTGTTTCGTCAGGAGTTATGGTATAGATGGAGGGAAGCTAGTTTTTGCTTTACTAAGAGGTATTAATTGCTTCGTTGGTCTAGTAGTCGCAATTGACTGCTGAACATGGGGTCCTATTCCCGGTTCGAGCAAATTGTATTTTTCTTTTTGAGTTTTAGGTTTTTCCATTACACATTTGTCAGTAGCAGTCAGGGTGCCTGGATTTGTGCCCGGGTGATGTCAATAGGGCATTCATCCATATTTGTTTCTTGTCTGTCACCTGACCTAAGAGGATAACAGGCGTGATGTTAGTTCTTCTTTATAAGAAATTCCTGGCTATAGATCTTTTATGACAGTTCGGAAGGTTAATTGCAATAGCTAGCGACTATTAAGTCGTCTTGCATGAACCTTCTGACAGCCGTAAAGCTCCTCTTATTTATTTATTTTTAATGTTGGTCTACGACATTAAACTTGCAGTTTTCTTAGGGCATACGCTAGATCATTTATAAAATAAAACTAATATAAAAGCCTCTCACCTTATAATGAAATCTGTTCTGTAGCATCTCCATTTCCCTCTCCCTCTCCAGTTTAAACTTATTTGCAATAGTGGACTCACTGATCGTCTGTTCTTTACTGAACAGAGCTGCCAGCTTCCCTTTAATTCCACCTCCAAGGGAACTCTGACTTATATTATCGTCAGGAATATCGTCTTTTGAATTCGTTCTCGAATTTGCTAGAGAATTCGTTTTAGTCGGAGTAGTTTTCTGAACCAGAGGTTTCTTGTCAGCTGAAAGAGAAAAAATACAAGTGAAAATCGATCGTTCGAGGTCATTTATAAGGTGTAAAGTTCGATGTGCTAACTGCCAACAATGAAGGTTTTTTTGCTTGTGTAGGTTTGTGTTAGGTTAAATACAATGTGTGTGTTGTGTAGGGGCAGCAAAAACTTAGATAAATCACGTTTGCTTCGATGCTTCGTGATCGATAAGTTGAGAATTTTGTTGATGGAATATTTCATCCATTGGATTCAGCAGTTTTGTAGAAAAGTAGGTATTTGGCGATTATCGATAGGTGGACTGGACTCTCTATCTAATTATGTTTAAGTAAAATAATATTGACAAGATTTAAACCTGATTATCTGCCTAGCCTTTTCCTAATTATGATGGAGTAGATTATTCTGCTATAAGGAACATTTACTAATGTTAGCACTGTCCTAATTTGAATAAATTCTCACACTATTGATTCTTGTTGTGTTTGGCAGCTAAATGTGACTTGGATGAAGTCATAGTTTAAACTATACCTACTAAAGTTCACCCAACGATATATTGATTGAAAATTCAAACTATTTCTTTGTTAAAATCAAAATAATTATGTGGTATTCTCCGGCTGCACTGTGTAGTTGTGCCAGACAGTAAACCATTAAAATCAACCTCAAAAATAAATCGTAAAGTGATCGCTGTTCTTACCAAATCCACTCTTAATTAACAAATAGATTAACACAGTGAAAATAAACCTGTAAGTTTATCGCAAACTGTCAGAGAAGTGGTTTAATTGTTCGGATTAACGAGTTGAACCTTGGCGAAACATCTGTCGCCGATACGGGTCAAGTAAACTGAGCCAGTTAACAAGGTGTAGTGATTGTAAACGCTATTAATAAAATAGCTGTTGTTAACCGACTTCTAAAAAAAGAAGGAGGTTCTCAATTCGGATGTTTGTTTTTTTTTTTTTTATGTTTGTTCGGGCATAACTCCGTCACTTGCTAACCGATTTGAAAAATTCTTTTTTTGTTGGAAAGGGTATACTTCCCAAATGGTCCCATAATTTTTTTATCGAAATCGGACAAGCGGTTTTTGAAAAATCAACAAAACTCAAAAAAAATACTACATTGTCCACATTAGGTGAACCACTAAAAAGTGAAAAATAAAAACTTTTTAACAAAAAATAAAACCGACTTCAAAAAAAAAGTCAAAAATAAATCAGTTTCTGAAGTCGGTGACAAAAAAATGAAATCAAACAAACAAAAGTCACCGACTTCAGAAACTGATTTATTTTTGACTTTTTTTTGAAGTCGGTTTTATTTTTTGTTAAAAAGTTTTTTTGTTTCTTTTTTTGTATTAAGTATTGGTGTACGCAGGTGATCACATTAATTACTACAGAATATTAACTCAATTAGCTAAAGGAATAAAATAATGATAACGTGACGACTGACAGGGCAGAATGGAAGAATAAAACGTGTTGCGCCGACCCCAAATGACATGGGATAAGGGCAGGGTGATGATGATGATGATTAACTCAATTAGCTCTTGGACGCTGTTTAGGTAGGCTGAAGGTTTGAATTTCTTTGGTGACGTAGTTTTCTGGGTTGCAGATCAGTTTTGTACGCAAATAAAATTGAAATGCTGCTTATAAATGAAGGAGTACAACACAAATCTCTCTCTCAGAGTCTCACGTTGTATGACGCAGGGTTATTTATTGCATCCACTTTCATCCTCTTCTTTTCAGATGTTTATGTTTAATTATTTTTTGTCTTTTTGTTATATAAATCTGTATTTTCATCGGGCCTAATGTACAAAACCCACATTTAGTTTATTTTTATTTTATTTTGTAATTTAACCTAAATTATTTATTGTTGCCGTACTTGCCCTTAATTTTTCTGCGAGTGCTGTGCACTTCTGTAAGTGACGAACTCACTATGTTTAAAACTGTTAATGATGTAAGTATATGTATCCCCTTAGTGAGTAAGTCGTTGAAGTGCCATAAATAAATAAATAAATAAATGGCTCAGGTGTAGCGAAATTCAAAAATGTTCTTGTGTTTTTTGCAATTAGCAAGTCAATGTCTGGTTGTATGTTTTCTCTTCCCCCTTAGGTGCGGGCCATACTTATAAGACGTTTAGACGTTTTTTATGTGTGGCCCGCACCTTAGGATTATTAGCATAGGTAAATTGCTGACGCACTGAATTAAAAGGGAACAAATCATTCTGAAAAACTGAACGAGATGCACATGGAATTTAATTGTATAAGATAGGCTTAGCCCAGCCTGCTGCAGCAGTTGCTATTATACGCTGGAATACGTAAACAAAATTATTCTGGGTCAGAGTAAAACTAGAAAACACAGATATAATTTTTTATATAAAGAAATTGTGGATTTCTTTCTACCTTAATAATGACAGGCAAACTGAAGAACGCATTTAAAAGCTGTTGGTGAAATTAATGTTTTCCAGTATAAATGTTGCAGAAACCATAATTATAAATTGAACTGCAACAATCCAAGGGAAGGAAGTGAACAGAAAAGTCTCTTTATCTATAATCTTTACATTTAGGTAAAACTTGTTATAGGTAATTAAGCTTGCTGGTTACACATTTTAATGTTTCCTGAAGTTTACGCAACTTTCTATAAACGGCCTCAGAGGAAATACTTATTCAATTATCTGTCTGCTTTTCTTGATGTCTTGGAAAGTGTTTTTAGAGGGGTATTAAAAAATATATACCGACGAATTGTGAAACATCCTCCTTTTTTGAAGTCGGTTAAAAAGTAAGTTTGAGTTATGTTTGAGTTTCTGTGAAGCTGCGTACAGACCGGCCAAACGAACGCAAACGATGGATATTTATCGTTCGCTAGCGTTTACCTAAGGGTAAGGGTTTACCAAAACCTTGGTAAACCTAAACCTACTTAACGTTTAGGTTTACCTACCCCTTACCCTAAGCCCCTAAGCCGTCCAGATTGCAGCAACGAAGGTCAACGAAACCCGTTCGTTGGCGTTCGTTTGGCCGGTCTGTAGTCTGTACAGGGCTTGAGTGGATGGACGAAAGACGATGTAAAATAAGCGTAACGCCGAAATGTAAGCGGGCTTTTAAGTAAGCATCAAACATGGGCAGTAATGGTGCGTAAACCTTTTTAATGTTTTTCCTTAAGATCTTCTGATGTCTGGTCTTTGAGGTCCATAGACAAACTCTGAATACTAATGAGATATTTCTGCTTCGTAAGCTAAAACGCTTCAAGATTTGAAACGCTTCAAGTTATGGAATATACCTTCTTCTTATCGTGTGGGCAGTACGGTCTTACGACTAAGCCGCCTCAAAAGCCTCTGACATGGTTTGACGAAGAATATGGAAATGGAATATATTAGCATCATAGAAAAAATTTATCATGTTAACACGAAAATTTATGCCAGGGTTTGCGTTACCCTTTACACCTTCTGCATAGTGCGTGCATATGATAGCAAAAAGCTTTCAGGGGGTGAACGACATTATTTGACACAAAGGCACGTTTTGTACAAAAAACATCGGGGTCAAGAAAACCCGATGGATGTTACGGAACAATCACTACAATGTAGTTATCTCAGAATTATTATAATGACGGAAACCGCGTAATGACTGCTACATTGTTTGTGTTTAAGCTTTAAACATTGTCTGGAAGTGTTGGCGTTTTGTGAATGAATGTGTTATTTATTTTGTTAAATTAATAACTTGTTAGATAGGTAAATATGTATGCTAATTAGAAGAAAGAACCAGTATGTAAATATGCGAATAAATAATTTGATTTGACCGGATAAAAGTGAAAACGTTTGGGAGATTCTGCAGTTAAGTAATACTCAATAATGCTCGCGGTTTCGCCTGCGTTAAGTTCCTACAGAAACTTCAATTTACTTCTGGGATCAAAAAGTTAACGGTCATAGTAACTTTCTTATTTATTATAAGTAAATAACATCATGACTTTGTCAAATACAATCTTTTACAGTTGAGTAAAAAAAAACATAAAATAATATCTTTACCTCAATATAAATTCCAACACAAAATCGGTCACCACACTATCGATTGGCAATTTTTGTCACAAAAATCCAACGAAGCTGCGATCACAAAAAATCTTCAATCACGTTAACTAAACAACATCGACAAAAAAAAACTAAGTAAAATATTTTTCTAAGTTCGATCGTTTGCGTGTGCGCAACAGAATGGGCGACGCGGATCACCAACCGTTGGTCCACCACTACTCCGAACTAGTGAGGTGCGCTTCCGAATCCCACGCTCCAAACAGAGGCACTAAACCTTTTGTAACTTAGACCGATAACAGACGCTTCACTTTCTGTTAGGTATTTGGTAGAGGTTGTATGTACAGCTATGAAAAGCTTTCTAATAAAATGTGTTTGGCATCTGTCATAAAATACCTGAGCTGACGAGCAGAAAAGATGTTGTGAATAAAAGTGCTCAAACCACATATTCGCATTATTACAACAAACCTTTACAGCCTCAATTTCACGGTCAACATAAAATGAATAGAAAGTGAAAATGAATTAATTAGTAAACCGATCAAACGGTGTTTTATTTCGGCGCACGGCATTTTTTACTCGTTTACAGAATTAATCAAACATAAATAATAAAACAAATTGTACGTTAATTCCTGTGATGTAATGTGTCAATTCGTCATGTAAACATGGAACGAAACAAATACGAGTCACCCGGGTGACACGTACACACGAGTGAAGTGTCTGCCATGGGCATAAGAGGCCTATTGTCGTATTTTTACGCGTCACTAGTTCGTATCTGTTCGGTTCCGATGACCGATTTGTCGTGTTAACGAGCTATTAATTTCACTAGAAAATTGTCCGATGGCGTGTCGTTTTCATTATCATTGCAATTAATGTTTACAGTGTTGTAACTGTTTGGATCTGCGATAGAGACAGCTGCTGGCGGTAATAACAGTTTTCGCAATGGTTATTTTAATTTCCTGTTTACATTTTCATCTTTAGTCAGTTGGGCATAAGAAAACGTCCCACTGCTGGGAACACAGGCTCCTCTCTGCTTTGTTTTACGGGAGAAAGTAGGCGCAGCGCGGGATGGTATAGTTCACATATTGTGCTAGATTATTGTTTGTCATATTTTTCAACGTATGTTCCAATTTGTTGAGTAATAATTATACTCTCAAAATGCTTTCATAAAACAAAGTGAACGGCGGTTAAAAAGGGCCTCTTTTCCCGTAAACCATCTGCGGTTTCAAGGTTGACGGCGCCTGCTAGCCTTGTTCACCTGCTATTAGGTGATGCGACATCACTTTATTTCGGCAATACAGTGTAGCACTTTCGACAGCCCTATTTGGGGTATTATTCTGGTTTCGAATATTTTCGTTTGTTAAAATAGAAAGTTTAGAAAAATTTAACACAACATAAAGCATGTAATCCCCAAATGTTAAAGAATAGAATATTCTCCTAATGGTACACCCACATTTAGCCAGTTATGTCTCAGTCCCATATAAAAGAAGGTGAGTCTATTGCCATCAACCGAGCACAAATCTAAACAGAAACTGTCATAATAGCAAAAGAAAGCAAAGGTTGAAGATGGTAATAGCTGATTCAAATGCAAAATTATTCAGTGACTAATTGATTTAGAATCTTTAGCCTTGCGTAACCAGGCCCAAGGTTTATAGCTGTTGACCCTGACCACAAAACTTTGGTGGGATTTACATGGATCTTTGGCGAACTAGGAACTTACTCCGCAATCATGTCTTTTCAATGTTATTTGCCGCGAAGTTGACAGCCTATCGGTTTTTTATCGGTAACATTTCGGGGATCGTACTTTGGAATTACACTATCTAACTCCCCCATCCCCATATTATTATCGGAAGAGATAAGTACAGGGAAGCGTCATCGTTATATGGTTAATGTTCAACGGACCTGAACAAAGCGTTATGCTTCCACATTTATTGTGAACCGCCAGTCTGTGCAACTATCGGTTTCTCTTGTTTCCTGATTAATATAATCTGGACTTAATCAAAGTTTGAGTGAATCGGTTTCTTTTAGGCAAGATTGCTCCACCCTAGGCCGCGTTATAGTTTCACATCAGGCGAATTTCGGCCAAACACAAGTCTATTTAGTATAAAAAGTTTTTATACTATACTACGTAAAATATTTGGGAAATTATCTGAGGGTTTTTATTAACCCTCAGATAATTTCCCAAATATTTTACTAACTGCATCTCTTCTGACAAGTTAATTTAAGCGCCAAAAATAACCATACACCACAATATGAGTAACATCACTAACATCTCAATGTTGAAAATAACTTTGGAAATTCTAAGTAAACACACAAGGGGGCAACTATATTTATTTTGGCACATGCCTTTTGTGTCACAGGCCTGCAACATTAGGATGTAAGCCTTCTTAGTAATGCGAACCGGTCTAAAACCTGCTTTAAACTCGAGCAAAAACTCTAAGGAGTTCTTTTACCCTGAGTGCTTTAAGCTCACGTACTTGGCGATAGATTTATCAAACGACTTCTGTTTATCCGTTTAGCCTTTAGCGGCTTTTTGTTGAAGTTGAGACTGGTAGAAGAAATATGGCTTGTCATTCTGATGAGCGTTCGTGATTGAGGATTCAATGACTTTGCGTCTATTAAGTTACCCATGATTACTAGTCATATGGCAACAATTGGAATAGTTAGCATATGGCTAGTAATCTGCGTAGCTCATATTATATTCGAAAAGAGCCCCTACGGAGCATTTTACCACCAAAATTAATATTTTCATAAAACGGTGACTGGATTGTAAGAAAGGGGGTGGCTACTGAGATGACAAATAAAGATAGATACAGAATCTACTACAAAACTACGGTTAAACAAACGAATTGTATTTCCATATATTCACATAAATTATTTTCAGAATAAGCCCGCCAGTAATGACCCCTACCGGAACGGTAGCAGTTTCGGTAATAGTAAAACTAATAACATATCATTTTGTGGGCTATGCCTCTAATGATCCGGACTGATTGCATGGTGCATGTAAGTAAACATATCATTGACATATATTTTCTTGTATAAGAAGCCGGCGGACAATGGTTTGAGACTAAGTGAATTGGAGAAAGCTTTTGACAATTGATGGGAAGGAGTCGAAATAGAATACCTCGTTATTTCGTCTTGGTATTCTTTCATTCTTTATCATGAGGTTATTGCCTAACCTCGTCAGAGTTTTTATGCCGCATAGCCTAAGCGGCAAGTCTCAAGCATGCTGCTGGTTTCCTCACGATGTTTACCTTCTCCGAAGCTAGTGATTTTACAATACGCAGATAAATTCGAAAAATCAGAGGTGCGTTGGTATTTGAAAGACGAAATTATTCTGGGAAGCTAATGAAATAATAAGTATCATTGACCAGGTATTATATGACAGATTCGTCTTAACATTATCATGCTCGATGTTATGCGTGTGTATGTACTTAACTGCCAGTGCGTTCTAAGACTCTAGAGCCTACCGAATGTTTACGACGTCTGGAGTACGCTGGAGTCAGGCGTAACTGTTCTAGATCAAAAAGTCACTCAAGAAAAGGTAGAACTTTTCTTTTTCAGTTTTTAGTAGGTATCGGTTAGTACATGCAAATTGTTCTTTGCTTCGAATTTTGACAAACATCCAGACTGAAATTAACGGGTAACATAGAACGAAAAGGCCTCCCCCTATGTGGACCATTGACCTAGTGAGGGTTGCGGGGATTCGCTAGATGCGACATGCACGGGACCGGTCAATGTGGTGACACTTGAGGGAGGCTTATTTCCAGCAGTGGACGTCTTACGGCTGAAATGATGATGATACAACGAAACTCTTTATACAAAACTGCAATTCATCTCCCACAAGTTGGATCCTACCAAGATCTTCGTCGTAAACCGCGATGATATCCTAAAGTAAGCTTTAATGGCTTCTTGTATGACTGTATGTGCGTGCTAGCAGGTGCCGATTACATCCATAATGATGACTTCATAATCAGCAAGGTTACTTCGACTATATTAGTTTCGTATTAGCTTAGCACTGCGTCATTGACTGGTAGACTACTTAATATTACATTTTTGGTCTGGATAAACAATTGACACTTATGTGTAAGAGTTTATTTTGGGCAAAGATTCTTTGATGAGTTGGCAGTTTTGAAGGTAGGTCTTGTGTTAATTATAGTGGGTAGTTTAAATATTTTTAGCCAATTTTTGAATATGATTGACGGACGACGGTATTTCCTGTAATGCCATTGGATTATGTTATCTATTAAATAAAGAATATTATTTAATCCTACGTTCGACCATGACCGATCATGTCTAAAGTGAATAACTTTCACACGTTCAGCCTCATAGGGAAAAGTCCCTCTAAGCTGAATTACTCCACTTTTCTAAACATTTTTGTTCCAAAAAGCTTTCGACCAACAACAGACATGTGCTACTTCAGTGACATACAAGAACATCGAAAACACGGGCACATCTTACAACTAAACAGTTCGAACAGTTTTTCGCGTCATCTCGACTTTCTCTCGTGTTGCCACCAGAATCGACGGATCGGCACAGACTGGGGTCATTCAAGTGTTACGGGCAGGGCTGTCATGTCAGTACCAACCACTGAATGGTGCTGTTATTTTTCAACAAAACTGATTTTCAGCGTGGTCAATTTTAGGCTCTATCAAGGTAATTAAAGAGGTCGTTTTCAGCAATATTTTTAACTAAGTCAAACAAAATCAGTCAGGTAAAATTACTGTTGAAGAATTATGGCCACATCTTAGATAAGATGTGGCCCCGGCTGGCGGCTTGTGGGGTAAATACGAATAATAGGCTTAGATAAAAGACTAATTTAAACAAATGAGAGTCGCAGATTTTCTCGTGACATAATGGGATTTGTAATAATATCAATATCCATGTTAGGTACTTGTAGCAGCCCTACCGTCTAAATTACTTTCCGTTACATAGCAATCTCGAGCTCCAATAGACGTAGATGACAGGGTTTAACAAATATTAGAATCAGCTTGTAAGTTATTTGCTTTTCAGGAAGCCTAAAACCGGCTTCCCAACTTGAAAATCTCAAAAACGTGCTTGGTCGTCTACGTAGCCAAAACTGCCAACAGTTTAGTCTGTTTAGTGGACTATTTTTAGTAATAACGATTTTAAAGTAGTTTATACTTTCGTAAGTTAATAAGTAATGAATGATAGTCATACAAAACCCAACAGTCAAAACGATATAATATATTGTATCGTTTAGATATATTGTATAGGTTATTAGTTCTCGTGTCCTGCTTGTCCTGTAATTTGCACATCACACGAGTTGATGGAGGCTGTGCCAAAATCGTCGCCGAATTTTGGGCCGACTCAAATTATAATAATAATAATATAATTTTTATTTCGAACAACCAGGTCCATATGGGTTAGTAAACAATACACTTACAGACTATGTTAGTAGTAATAAATTTGATGAGCAAGATACAATTGAAAAATCCTTCTACAATAAATTATTAAAATCATTTTTATGTCACTTAATTTTAGTTTTAGTCAACACCCCAATGTGATGACACAGAATAGGACAGTCAAATTTGTCCGCAATAACCCCCAAAATGCCATTGCTACTAGCACGGACTCTGCTCAACAAGGAGGCAACTTTTTTGCGCAGGATAGCTGCAAATCCATCCGTACGAGCCTCCATGAACATGCCAGATGCGCTGCAGAAACGTGGAAGACGCAATAGCATCCTGAAGGCATTGTTATATTGTACGCGCAAGGTGTTGAGGGTTTTTAGGGAATATGTTGTCCACAAGCTATATAGTCATCGACACGCTAAGAAGTAGTTCTCAGCAAAGCTAACTTTATCAGTACCTACTATGTATGTGTAGGGCTTCAGGGCTCCCATCAGTTAGCAGCCCTACGAGCAGATTCGTTCCGTTAGTTAGCCAAGCCGAGCTCAATAGTCAATAGACTATTGTCGATACAGCATTATGCAACTGACGGAACAGGCGGCAAGCGGGACGTTGTGGGTAGTAAAAAGTTTGAATAGCTGGGTGGAGTGCTTTCTCGATAGGATTTTTACAGGTTTTTAAGCTGTTGGGTGTTTTGCTAGAGAATGGTTCGATTTTCTATAGGTAGTAAATGAAGATATCAAACATTTTAACGTCCTTTGGCAGGTTTCTAATAGGGTTTTATTAGTAGTCAGTGCCGAGAAGAGATATCTAAAAGCAAGTCCGTTTAAAATTGTCGTTTTCCTCAATTCTATTCCTTTTTTATACTAACTAACAGTGAGCCACAATTTTAAAGCAGGTAACTAGACCTTACACAAGCATATTTATTTACTTGCCAATTTAAAATGCCAAAAACGGTTAGGTGAGAAAACTCACGCGCATAACTCGAGAACACGGAATAGTAGCGACATCTATTTGGCAAGATTTGAACTAATTGCAAGTTGTTTTAGAATGGATATAAGTAAAAATAATAAATATATAATACAGAAAGAGAGAGAGAGAGAGAGAGGTGGTAGAGAAAGTTATCTCTTATTCTGCCTAGTAGTCCGCCAATGACAGTATATTTTTAATTTACTTATTTCGAAATTGCGGCCAGGCTTATTCCCTAAAAGCTCAATTCAAACAAGTACGAAACAGAATCTTGCAAAGCGTCACGGTTCCGAACTTCCGAGATACAAGCTATCACCGATGGCGCCATCAGCTCAGAGACCGAATGATATTTAGCTCTTTTTAGCGCTAATTTATCGTACAAGTAAGCTTTAAAATGTTACAAGCTGTTCGTCTGGCTCAAGACTATGGGGAAAGCCAAAGTTATAGCCAATACGTCTATACGAGCCAATAATGTGAAACGGCTTAGCAGTAACTGTAATTAGATGTTATTGTCTTTCAAATCGCTCGGGGCTACTGCGCCGATGGATTTGTCTGGCTGTCGGTACAGACGGCTACACATCAAGCTATACATTTCCAGTTTACGCTGATCTCGCACTGTACGGAAATCCTATACAATGCGAGGATACCTTATACTGGAAATGTATAGCTTGATGTGTAGCCGTGTGTACTAATGCACGATTTTCTCTGTTGGAATTTGAGTAACAGTGTTGATAGACTAACTTAGTTCCTGGGGCCGTATTTTTGAATCAATAGAATTCCAAATCGTGTACAAAATCGCAGAATTCATCACGTCATTTCCGTCATTTCTACTGGTAGAATATCGGAAACGAGTGGGTCGGACCTAGGGCATGAATATCGGAATCTCGGAATCTCGTAATATCGGAATCTCGGAGCAAAATTTCCGATATTACAATTCCGATATTGGATCACTCAATATCGGAATTGCAATATCGGACATATTTTTCTATATTTTGAGTTTTAAACTGAACCTGTATTTTAGATCCATTTGTAGCGCCGAGCGCTACAGCGCACTACCGTATCCCGGTTGCCAGTTCACTAATGATGCGATAGGAGAGCAATATAAGTCACGAGTGACATTGAAATATCAAAAAACAATTTAATCACTAGAGTCAAGGGTGTAAATGCCACAATTTTCATCAAAACATCTAGGGAGTTTAAGACATAGAAGGTCGTTGTTTCTAATTGTCATGGTCGCTTTCAATATAATTTAAGTCATTTTGTCATGAATTTGGTGATTCCTCGCTAATCAATATAGGGAGAGAACTTGTTATATAAATTAAAGAATAACACTGCATTTAGTTACTACGATCTACAATTATGTGTTTGAAGAATCATGAAAGTATGTTTAAGCAGTTTGGACAGAGAATAATATAAATACATAAAACACTATTACAGTCGGCAAAAATGTAGTTTACCTCTGTCATAAGTTGGTGACAGACGATGGCTTTCTAATAATCTGATAAGGCTGATGATGATCAGCCTATAATGTTCCCACTGCAGGGACTCAACCCTCCTCTTTAGGAGAGGGATGGACTATAATCCACCGCACGCGGGCCTAGTGGGGGTTGGCAGATGTCACATGTCTTCGAATTTTTTGGTTCTAAGACATGCCGGTTTCCTTACGTTGTTTTCCATAACCTTTTTGAGAGCAGTAGTGATTAAATAAATTACACAAAGTAATGCGCCTGCCTGGAATCAAACCCACGACTAACTGTTCGTAAGTCGGGGCTGCCCCACCACTGGGCCATCATTTCAGTCAACTGGGCCATCGCTGCTGTTAATAATGCTTTAATGATATTCCTTCTTTTTATCAAAGAATCCAAGTTTTTTGTTTCGTATTATTCTTTTTTCAAAACTAAACCTAAATAAATTATTGCTAATACACATTATAATGAAGATACTCGGGTGGTTTTTATGTTAATTAGATTCAAGGCAAATGGCATTGAAACTATTCTATAACACTATGGTGATACGGTAATCTTTAAATTTTGTGTGACACGATATACAGATTTGTATGTAGGATGACGTTGCGGTACCGCTCCGGCGCCGTACCGCGCCGTTAACGCATTGAGTGGCCTCACAGTGGTCCTATATGTCATTATTTTTTACAAGAAATCGTTTATAAAAAATATATAGAAATCGAAATAGTACACACGGCTACACATCAAGCTATACAAAACCAGTTAATCTTGGCCTCACTTTACTAGATCTTTTCGAACAATGAATGATCAGATTATACTGGTTTTGTATAGCTTGATGTGTAGCCGTGTGTACCTATTATTAAACTTTAACATTCTAAATAAAGTAATTTCAGTCTAAAAATGGCATTTACGACCTTTCTACGCCGAAGTAGCGCTATTTGATTTAATAAGTAAATAAATATTTTAAAACAACCAAAGTTTGAACCAAATGATATAATATATTATTCAAAAATGTTTTTTATTGCACTCAATCCAACCTCATACCGAATTTGTGCAATTTATAAATAAAATGTGCAATTTCAAATTAAATAACGTAATTCCGATATTAATATCGGAATTCCGATATTGAGATCTAATATCGAAACTCAGTATCGGAATTGAAAATCTTCCGATATTACATGCCCTAGTCGGACCACTCGTTGCAAAATTCACGGGTATGAATATTCAAAAATAGCGATTTCGTACGGATTCGCATACGAATTCTGCGATTTCGTACACGATTTGGAATTCTATTGATTCAAAAATACGGCCCCTGTAGTAAATAGCCCATAACTAAGGGGTTCTACTCCTGATGTTGTTCATAATCATTATCGTTCTCTTGCCCTTATCATTCAATTGGGGTCGACGCAGCATGTCTTTTACTTTCTCACTTCTCTAATATACTTATCATCTCATGAGACACCTCTTTCTCTTTAGCATTCACACTCAAAATTTTCCTCACTACATTTTCTTCATTCCTACGCCTACGGATCACATGCCCAATGCCCATCCCACGATAACCAATGGTATATTTATAATGTGGTGTAAAGAAGTAAAATATGAGGTAAATTAGGGATAGAAAGATAAATTATTCGTGGGTGCTTATTGCTTATAGGCCATAAATTATTTTAATATCATCCATCGAGTCCAGCAGTCAGTCCAGCGAAGCATTAATATTTTCATATCTGGTTTCTGAATAGTTCGGTAAATCCAGCTGTAGTAAGGAGAGTCGTGGTTTAAGAATCGATTATGACTTTACTAGTCTGTCAAAACCTGTCTTCCATTGTGTAGCTAGGCTATATTTGTAGCGAGCGAGATGTGTTAACCTACTCTTAGGCTGTGGTTTCTACCAGACTAAATTGCGGTCAAACGTAAGCTTCTTGCAAATCTTAGAAATGACGACTTCTAACTGTCGTCAACGTTAGCCTATTTACTGTTTTTGCACCTTTTGATAGTCTCGAGTGCAAGCCCACCTCTGATTTACGGATGCGTGTGTGTATTGTATAATTATCACTTGCATCTGTGACGGATAACATCGTGAGGAAACCTGGAATACACCTTTTTTAATTGAGGAAGAATCAGCCTTTATCGTTCCCACTACGGGGTCCTAGACCTCAACTCTGTAAGAGGAAGTGGGCTGCTGAAATGCACCACGTAGACCCAGTGCAGTTTAGCGGATATCACATGTCTTCGCACGGACTTCAGTTCATGCCAGATTTTCTTTTACTCAATGATGATCAAATGCCTGTAAATTCATCATCATTAGTTTGCACTTATCCCCACTCAATTTTGGGTCGGCGTAGTATCTTCTTCTTTCATACCTAACTTCTCTTTTACTTGTCATTTATTATCAGACACCTCTTTTCCTGCCTGCCATATCATCCTTTACACCGTCCATCCAGTTTCTTTGGTATCAAAGGTCAAATTTAATTAGCTAGCAAAACTCCGCCGACGTGAAACTGCGAGTAGTAAACTAGTTAGTTAAAGACACTGGATAATTTCTCGGATGCTCATATATTACAAATTTTCAACTAGGTATAACATTTACACATGAGATCACATTACAAGCTACTATTAAATAAATTAATCTCGCGGTTGAGCATATCAACTAAATGTCTACCATTATAAGTTAACTAGGCGTATGATTAGAGCACCACGTGTTCGACAGTGTTAGGGAAAATCACTTCTGTGTTCAGGAGAAAAAGGCTAAATTCAAACGTATTGAAGATTTCTTAAAGGACGGTTGCCTGTAGATCGATTATTCCCACAATCGGTGACCACGTGTGGTCTTTATTATGGAAAATGTCGTATGAAAATGATGCATTTATGGGACATTTATTGTGCAGAATTTTAACATTCAGGTCATATAAGTAAACAGTCCATGGTATTAGATATCTTCTTGATGTGAGGACTATTAGAGATTTATGGAAGAAGACAAGCTGTGCCTAACTCAAATAAATAAGGATAAGGGCCAATGAGAATGATGAAGAGAATATAAGTACATTATTATGATTTCTCCACAATGAGCCTTCCGACATTACCATTACCATATTCGATATAGACTTGCTAATTAATTGACCGGGTCAAACTCATACAAAATACATCAGAATTTTAAATATTTGTTGCGAAACCGTGTAACACAATTTTTGTTCAAATACAATATTGTGTTAGTTTAAAACAGTAATGCTTATAACTGTATGTCCAGACGTAGTTAGGAAGTGCTAAAATATGTTTTCAGACTTTCAGATGAACCCATATTTGGGTGGTCCTAATTTGTCTAAGTTTTCTTTTGAGAATGACGGAAACATGAAAGTGTGTCGTCTTTTGAATAGTATCAATGATCAAACAGTTGAGGTTAATGGTGGTCATTTAGCAAAGAAACGGTGCTTTCAATAGTTAAAACAAATAATACAGGGTGTCTGGTTTCTTAAAAGAAAAAATAACGCCCATCATATGAGTACGGTTTTCCATCAGGAATTTCTCAGTAGCAGCCACAGAATTTATGTCCGGTTGGTAGAAATAGGCTCACCCCTATTACATAGGACATTAACTTATTTGGCGAAATTAGGCGTACTATTAGGTACGCCTTTGCCTAACCCTTCCGGGATTAAAGGCGTAATAATGTCTCATATGCCAGCAATTTGACCAGTATCCGTACCCTTAGTATTCAGTTCTTTTACCTGATAACCAAGAAGTATATATAACTATGTATGATTCAGAGCTCAATGCCTTCTGGGACACAGAATAAAGGGCGACATTTTTCCCTATTAAACTTTTTGTTTTATGAATGAGATCCGGTACTGTAGTTATATTCATTCAGACACCAATTAGTTAAAAGCATTTTTATGTTCAGGTTTGAATAAACACATGTACTTATAATAAATTTTTTCCTGGTAAAAAACCTGATCTAAGTATATTAATTTCATTGTTTTCCTGTTATGCATACGTTTTGTTTTGCCAGGTAAATACTAGAATACTGAATGAATTATACGTATGAGGATATTTGCGGATTACGCAATTTTTGTATTATTTTAGCAATGCATAATATTGTTCATGGAAAAATTGTATGACATCATTCTGTTCCACTTAAAGTCACTCAAGTAAACAAGTCTTTTCAGAACTATGGAATAAATAAGAAAATGCAATAGTTTGAAAACAGACACTGCTGTTTCACATATAGGAAATCAGTATCATAATTACAGGTTTTCAAAAAGACGAAACTATCTAAGGTAAACGCGTGTAAAACACAATATGATTCCTTAAGCTAGGTAGAGCTATTTAAATTGCCAGTATCAATGGACGACAATTAAAATCAAGCAAAAAATAATACAAGACTTGTGACATAACCTTTAAACTAAGTATAATTATGTTTACACGTAATAAAAAAAGCCAACATAATTCAAGTAGGTAGTCACCACATTAATTTATGTTATCCACCAATGGTGACTTAGAAAATAAATGGCAACACTGCAGGTGGTGAACACACTGTTCAATTTGTGTTAGGCCCTCTGTGGTTTTAATTTGTTGTTAATGATAAGTACGGTGTGGCCACTTCCACGGGAAGTATGAATTAACTTGCTTATGAAATTTTGTATTAATAACATAACATCACGCCGGTAATGCCCGAGAGATAAGGCAGATGTGTAACTAATCGTACTCCCACGTTTCCCTTTTTTTATTTTTTTTATTTAATATGGGCCTACTCTTGACCTCAATCTTGCCCCAAGGGCAGAGATGAGGTCGACGATGGAACGAGCTTACCCAGAAGTCCCTTAGTTAAGATCAAATCCCACGTAATAAGAAGCAAGCCCACTAGCAAACAGTCAACAATGCAATGTAATGGACAAAGCAATTCTTTCGATTTTGTAAGAAGAAATCAAGACCTTCGCAACGACTGCCTGCTTGCATATTCACTACTAGCTTTTGCCAGCGGCTTCGCCCGCGTGAAAATGAAGATTTTCCATACAAACTTTCATCCCCTATTTAACTCCCTTAGGGGTTGAATTTCGAAAAATCCTTCCTCATTATAAATGGAACCTCTGTGCAAAATTTCAGCGTTCTAGGTACAATGGTTTGAGCTGGGCGTTGATGAGTCAGTCAGGACTTCTCTTTTTATTTAAATATATTATTCACACAATATGCAAAACCAATTTTTACAGTAAAATAAATACTTAGGTACCTACATACATAGGTAAGTACTGAATTTATTGGCAAAAAAACTAATCTACTACACATAAGGTGAATGCACTTTCAAGTATTCGGAACAAAAAACTTACACGTAACTTGTATAGCTTGCCACCTATTACTTAGTCGATTATGTACTTAGTTATCGATACAAATCGATTTAAAAATGGCAACAAAAAATTCCAGCCATCGTTTTGTGTAGAGAATCGATCGCAGCTGTTATGACGTCATACATACAGAGTGTATCGTAAATGTGTGGTCATATTTTAGATAGAAGTGGAACATTTTAATACCCAGTATTACTAGGTTGTGGAAGTCAGATAGACAGTCGTTCCATGTAAAATACTGGTACCTATTCAAACCCAACATATGGAAAAAGGTTAGGCAGATATTTGGAAGTGACGGTCTGTACCAAGCATTTTCAGCACGAAAACTTGATAGCGAGAAAGTGGGACGTGCAGACAGAACGGCAAAACTTTTTCGTTTTACTTAACATATCACGCTTGTAATCCCCGCAAGGTGATGCAGGGGTGTTCCTATTAGCATACTCACATTTTATCAGTTAATTTTATGGCCTATGCAATAAAAGGGGGCGAGCCAATTGCCATTAACCTGGCACAAGTCCAGACTCCATGGCGACCACTGAGAAATTCCTGATAGAAAAAGCTCATAACATTTTGCCTACCACTATACCAGCGAGGCATTCATCATTCGATCTATACAATTCCAGTATAACAAGGTCTAGCTTTGTATAGATTTCCTGTAAAATAAGAAACCCGCTTATAATGGTTTTGAATAGCTTGATTGGTCATCTTGCTTACCATTATTATGACCACGGATGTCTAATACACGCTGTATAATATGTAGAGGTACAATTAATATTTAAAACAGATATCATGCAAAAAAACGTGGATAAGTTGTCAGTCTGGATTTGAATCTGTCTAGATATATTTTGAATGCTACTGACTTTTTACGAGTGACCTCTCTAGACGTCAAGACGGGGTTAATTCTCTTCGAAAGGAGAAGAATGTTGGTATTTGAACTAACCGATATATCCCACGTCTTAATGGACGTCGAAAAACAAGTTCTACTCTCTATTTATTAATTTTTACTTCATCTGATACAATAGGTGGACATACTAGTATAAAATAAAGCCAAGCCTTATAGCAAGTAGATCCAGACTCCGTGGCTACTAATTCCTGATTTAAAAACCCAAAAGCAAATTGCCCGACCCGGGAATCGAACCCAGGACCTACTGATCAGCAGTCGCGTTTGCTACCACTAGACCAATGAGGCAGTCAGTCAAGCTTCTTACTAAACATTTGAGTTAATCTTGCGCAACAAAACAGTCATGTTACACAATACCGCAGAATCCATGCAATTGATTTGGTCAAGTCAAGCTATGATCAATATTTTCCTCGTCAATAAAGGCTGGTCTAGTACTAATGCAGAAATGTCAAAGGGATCGTTATGGCTGCAGCGTGACGTAACATAACCAGTATGACTGACACAAAGGTCTTTGACATGACCTGAGGTAGGGACTTCGTGAGCTTTGGCTGTACGTTATAAAAATGTAGAGCATGTGTTTATGGAGGAGGAAAAATGTGCACAAATGTTATTTACATTATACAGGGTATAAAGTGCCAAATCGATACAAATGCCAAATTTTTACTAAGTGCTTATGGAATGGAAGTATATTTACGATGGTAACTTATTTATCCTATCGTATAGGTATTATACCGTTGCGGGGAGGTACGATTCTCCTTTGTTAGGTGATGTTGTTCAGAGATGCATTCTGAACAACAGCCTTGTTGTTAAATATATATTAAGTATTACTAACATAGATATAAGTTATCTTTTTGTTTTTTACTAACCCTTATGGATGTTGCTTATCCGAATTAAAGAATATTTTATTTATTTTATTATTTTATTTTTCTTTCTACTTAAACCGGTAAATCCCCGAAATGGTTAGATCGATTTTGACGGGACTTTTACAGAGCGATACCTAGCTGGCTAGCTGATGTTCTAAGGCCTAAGGTCCTAGGGAACTTAAGTCAAAATGCTTTTGAGTTGTCAGTCTAATATTTCGTATTATTTTAAAATGGCAAGAAAAATCAACCTTATGGCTCCAGCATGTTTGAGCATTTTTTGTCGGCAAGAAATATTATCCACCACACGTGTTACTAACACGTTCGTCCAATGCCCTAAATAAACACCCGTAATTTAGTTAAATACTTGTCCCGATACGGGAATCGGCCTAGTGACCCTGAGAGCAGACTACGCTATTTGGGCCGTGGAAAAATAGACAAATTGTAACAAATACATAATGTTATCACGATTAGGTGCTTCCTTCATTAAAACTAAGTAAGTAAATAAAAATTAAGTCTTATTTAGTGAAGTGTGGGAATTAGAAAAAAATGGTTTACCTGCTTGGTTTAAAAACAAGTAATAATAAGATTGCTTAATGTATGATGATAAAAACATAATTACAATGATTGAAGGAAAACATCGTAAGGATACCGGTATGTCCTAGAACCAAAATTACCATTGTATTCGTATAGTTCTACTGTTCAGTTCAACTAGTAGGACTAAACGGAGAAAAAAATCCATTTAGTTCTACTATCTGCTGTATGAATTTTAATTGAACTAAACGGACAAAAAAGTTCTTTTAGTACTACTATTAATATCATAAACGGGATATTTACCATGTTTGATTTTTGTTTCGAGTTCCCGATATTTCGGCGCTGTTATTAATAGTAGTGTCAGTGACCATGTCAGTTTAAAAACTTATATTTCTTTTAGTACTACTAATTTCCGGAATTATGTCCAACTGGTTGGACCACGGGGATAGGATGATCGTGTAAAACAAACATACATGCAACGCATGTTGTACTCCATGACGCGCGCTCGCTTCGCTCGCATATTACTTATCACTATTGTCTTCTGTCCCCGAAGTGCCGGGCCTCCGCCGGCCTCCTTCGTCGGCCTACGGCCCGGTGCCCATGCCGCCCATAAAGGATACTGTCGCGAGACGGTCGTATTATAATTTTGGTTAAAAGAGGAGGTAGTAATTGCATTGCACTTCAGCATTAATAGATAACCTTTTCCTGTTTATTACCAGTAGTTGTTCCATAGATCATACATTAAATTCCCAGAAGTACAACTAGTTGGACCAAGGAAAGAACAACTCACTGTAATTGAACCATTGGTAAAGATATTTCCCCATAGAACAACCAGTTGAACCCAGTTGAACCATGGGTAAATTTACTTCTCCGTAGTACAACCCATTGTATCCGTATAGTTCTAATACAATGGAAATTAGTAGTACTAAAAAAAAGAACTTTTTTGTCCGTTTAGTTCAATTAAAATTCATACAGCAGATAGTAGAAACAAATGGATTTTTTTCTCCGTTTAGTCCTACTAGTTGAACTGAACAGTAGAACTATACGGATACAAGTAAAATTACGAAGACATCGACCAAGTAACACTGAGTCCGCGAGGTGGATTATAGCCAACTCCCTTCTATAAAGAAGTGTTATAATTATGTTCCTACAGAGGGAATTTTCATCAGAATCTTCCTGCCCTTGTCCCATGTTCCTTGGGGTCAGAACAGCACACAATCCATTCATAGTTTTCCTTCGTCTTCCTCTCCCTCTCTATCCATCAACAATAACATCAACATCTCATAACATCGGCATCGCCATACCAAGACAGTCGATTCCCTTTCAACTTTTCTGTAACTAGCGCAATTTTTATACTTCCTCTAACATAAAATAATTATTCTATCACAACAGTTATGTATGACCTACGAAGTTATGACGTAAATTCTAATGCAATATATGATTTTTTGTCACCGGATACATCAAATAAAATAGATACCAATTTACCCTGAGGCACTTCATTATCCCAAGTACAAAGTTTCGGGCCATTATCGATAACATCTAAATGCCAATACAGACGAACAACCAATAAAAAACTTTTATCTTATATCTCTGGTCAGGGAAAATCCGGTTTCTGATATTGCACAAAAAACGAAGGTAGTAAACAGAATCTGCATGCAGCACGACTTGACATTTTAATTAATTTTTATTCTTTTGTTTACTTATATAATTCGCAAAAAGTTGCAACATATAGTAGTTTATGCGACTGTGCATAATGAAGGGCATTACAACACAAGTGTGGGTTTAAGAAACGAGCCGAAGGCGAGTTTCTTAATAGCATCACACGAGTGTTGTAATGCCTAATTATGTATAGTTGCATACACTAATTTATCTACCCGAATATCATAAGGGCTCTATGATGGGTTCAGGAACCATAGGGAAATGACCAGCATTGTTACCAGTGTAATGCAATAAAAAATAAACAGGTTATTAGTTGCATTCGTCGCTGCATTTACGATATCTGGCGGAGTGTTCATGTTAATTTCTGAGTCACTATCACTCATTTTCGACAGAAATAAAGAATTAACAGAAAATTTGTCTACTCAATGAAAGGGAATAAAAAGCTAACGAACAAATGACAGCTCGAAATGGCGGCGTTTCGGATATCTGTAATTTTTTTTAAATCATAGGCAAACGAACAAAGTCAATATTCTTGTGTCACTCGAGATCAAAATGTCGTGCGATTTATAAAATCATACTGAATTGGGGTTTCGTATCGATAGGTATCTGTTTTAATGTAGATACGTGCGCGCGGAACTAGTTGGCCGCGCCTTAGGCATGTTTTTGTTTTTTATTTGTATTCTTTTCAATAAATTGAATAAATTATTGTTCACGATATCTCGAGATTGGTCATCACTGTCTAATTATAGTCTCCTGTGCATTGCGAGATGTAGGCAACCCGCCCCCTCACCCCTGTCGCCACCTAAGGCGCGGCCAACTAGTTCCGCGCGCACTAAGCACACTCACTTGAATTTGACACCTGTTCCAAATTTAAAACTCATAACCTACTGTTTTCAGTAGGTTATGAGCTCATTACAGTTCTGTTAATTTCTGCTGGTTGGTAATGCTGGTCATTGCCTATGGTTTTTGAACGCATTAAAGAGGGTTTATGATATTTGGGTAGATAAAATATTTAATTTGCACGTTTGATGAACTGATGACCCTGGTGAAACCATTGTTAATTGTTATAAGATGTTCACGAACGAGCTAAGAATTCAGTAAAGTAGGTTATGAATGGGATATAAGTACATAACGGTGTTGTGTTTTGTCAAAGAAGTTCTGTTCTGAATTATATTTGGGACAAGTATGTTTCTCATTAATATTCACTCTGGTATGTTCGTTATCTTCGTATTAGCTGCACAATACATAATTATCGTCTACTTAGCTGCGTGTAAACGTCAGACAGCAATTAAATCAATTAACAGCTACAGAAAAATCTCAGTAACTGCGTAACACCGGTGCGTATAAAAAACTGTTATGTTAGTTTCAGACCATAAATTCTAAATGTGTGTGTCAAGGAGTTTGCATGTTCTTCATTGTTGGCAGTAAATATAAAAAGCTGAACTTACCTTTGTTGTCCCCGTGCAGGGACTTGGCGGAGGGTGCTTGGCCGAAGGGGGCCTTCGGAACGATAGCGGCGCCCTTGTTTTTCTCAAAGAGCGCTTTGCGTTCCCTGAGAGACATTTCGGCAGGGTCCTTCGCCTTCGGGCTGCCGGTCTCGAACATCGCCGCCTTAGACAACACAGAACTCCTGTCAACACTCCCGTTTATTTTTGGACCCAACTTTTTCACTAGCGGCGATCCCTTCTCCGGCGCCGGCTTGTCGTCCGCCGGTTCCGGTTTTGTTTGTTTACAATCATCACTGTTTGCGTCATTTTCGTTGTCGAGTTGCACTGCATTCTCTTTGTCTTTTTCACTTTCACAATCGTCTTCCGTGATAATATTCCGCGGCGGCGTGGGTGCTTTGTATTTCTTGATAGAGGGTTTTTTTGTGACGGCCGGGTTGGCGGGCGAGGCCACCATTGTCGCCATGTTGGGGGCTGAAGCGGCACTGGGGGTAGTCGATGCGCACTTCGGCTCCTGTCGGTCGGGATCGGCGGTTTTCGTGGTGAATTCGTAGACGAGCCGCGATTGGCTGGCCGAAACTCGCCGGTAGCCCTCGCCCTCCTACGATTGGACAACGGCCGCGTAACGCGAGGGGTGAGCACGTGCTAGCATTTCGTTTATTGATACGTTTTATACCGGTGCTGAGTTCGCGCGGTTAGTTAAACTGGGTTAGGTTAGCGTTAGAGGGCTCGCGGCGAAGTTGCATCACATGTGGCGGTTGGTTGCGTAACTGAAGTGTTATTAATTGTTATGATGATAAATAAATAGTGTTGGGGAGTTGAATGAACGTGTGTGTCGTGTCAGGCCGCGCACGTGAGTCCCGTGTGGCGAGCTCCAACTGACTGGCAATGTGTATGTCTGCGGAGGGCCGCACACGTTAGCCCAGCTGATAATTATATTTTGACGCATCGCGTCGTTTGATGCAACGCTTTGTGTTATTGTTATAATTATGGAGGAACTATGTATCATTATTTCGGGTACACGAGACGCCTGTGTTATGATTTATGAAATGATTATAATATTACCATTGTGTTGTACCTACGCGTTGATAATCGCGTCTGGTCTGTGAACTGTGGCCAACAGAGCGGCAATTTGGCATTCAATGACATTTGAGGATTCACCAACATTATATTCGTTTTGGGTAGTTTGTATTTCATATAGGTATTAAATTCAGTGAAAACTACTACAAGATGTTTCGTCCTAAAAGGGTCAACACTCAACAACTCAATCTTATGCACTCAGTATAAGATGGTCTACAGTTCTACACTAAGTGTTCTGAAGACCAGTGCGTGTCGGAAGCCTTAATGACAAGACAATTTAGTTGTACAGAAATATCGGCACGACCGGAAAAAACACGACGTTTTTGAGTAAATATGTCATAACGGGCTGCTCTCAAAACTTTGACGTGATTATCTTCATTACCACCGGTATGACAGTAAACGGGTCCATATTGGCTCACCTAAAGTTTTTTATCCGAAATTGTTCTTCCTAACGATTTGTAATCCGAATGATCACTCCTCCTAAAATTTTTCATCCTAAAGTTTGAATTCCTACTATTTGTAATGCTACTGGCGATGTTCCTAACACTCATGTTTCCGAAAATTTTAATTCCTATTATCGTTATTGTAAACATATTGCAACTCCTACTGTTTTTTATCCTAACGTTTTTATCCCTAAACATAATTACCATAATATTTTCACTCATACAACTGTTTAGAATGATTAAAGGTCGTTTCACTGATTTTTGTCTTGAAATGAAATAAATGAATGAAAGTCAGGTCAGAGTCTCGTCTTGTGGACACTATGAAAAAAATACTTAGAAAAATTTCGCGACCAATTTCGAGGTAGCGCTCGCCGGCCGCTGCCGCGGCACCGCTCGCTTCGCTCGCTCGGCTCGCGCGTAGTTGGTCACAGTTCTAACCTAACCTAACCTATGGATATCTTTGCATATAAGGTCCCATTAAAATAGGTGGACAAATTTTAACACAGCGTTTAAGTAAGCCTAACTAAAGACATCTAAACAACAAAAAAAAACACTATATAAAGTGATTTTATTTTGACTTAAAATAATAAATTGCCGGCACTCTAGAACAAACTCATCCCATAAAAGTAGGTATTTTAATGTCTTTTTCTTATTTTATTTTTTACTATTGTCCTTATTTTAGCGGTCTAAATGATTTCTAAAATTTTGTCCACCTATTTTAATGGGACCTTTTATAATACTGATTATTATGAATAAAAAGTAATATAAACAAAAAAGATATGACTTTGAATAATAGTGTAAAAGATGGTTAGGTTGAGAAAATATAGGAAAACAAATAATAGGATAATAGATGTTTATTGCTACTGACATTAGGAAGTTGAATGCTTCGGAATTAAAACATTAGAGACAGAGACTTTAGGAATTGCGATCGTTAGGATGAAAAATGTTAGGAAGAACATTTTCGGATTTCCAATTTTCGGAGTTGAAATTTTAGGTCAACTTTGGCGCACCCCAGTAAACAATTTTGGTAAAATTCAGGGGAATTGCCGACTTTGTTAAAACATAACATGCCGCCTGTAATCTCTGAAGGGTTAGGCAGAGGTGTACCTAATAGTACGCCCACATTTTGCCAGTAATGTTTAAGTTGGCGAGCCTATTGCCATCAACTGATCACAAATCCACACCGTGGTTGCCACACTTGCCACAGTTGCCACTGACTGACACAATTAACCCTGGACCTCATGCTCAGCCGTCGCGCTTGTGACTACTAGACCAACGAGACAGTCTTTGTTCAACTTCAAGCGTTAGATTATTTTCAACACACTTGCTCATAGAGTGGCTATAATTTCACCGTAATTAGGCACATAATGACACCTATACTTAATCAAACTGTGACTTTTTCATTGCTATTATTCACTAGTGAGTTATAGGTTTTTTTTTTAATTTTATTGGTTGAGTTGCGCACTACCTACGTTCATAAAAAGTTTCGATACAAAAAAGATCGTGTTCAATAATAAAAATAAATTAATGTACTTGGTGCTTGCCCATTTCATGCAAATTTGAATTTAAATAGATAATTTCAACTTGTAAGTACTTACGTTTTTATTAAATGAAACTTTCACTCAAATAATATAACTTTTATCTTCTCTCTGTAATAAAGAAAACTTTTTCCTCATTTTATACGAGGCTAAAGTGCGCGCGCATAGGAAAACCGATTAATTTTTCCCGCTATTGTAAAAAAATGAGAAGTCGTTTTAACTGTTGAAGATGACTTTTTAGTATTATTTTCTTCACAAGTGTGTTGAAAAACGTCGTATGATACACGTGTGTATTGATGATTACCGTCCTCGGCTTTCTTAAGACCCTCACCGAACGGCTCGGGTCTCAATGGCGCCTCAGCGGTAATCACCAACGTTACACTTGTACCTACTATTAAAAAAAAAAAAAAACTTCTGATTCAACAAACCATTAGTTAGGACAGTTGGGAGAAAACAGTGGAAAATAAATGTTTGTATGGTCAAGCGCTAGTCCTTCCTCTAAACAACTGGTGAGGGCATTCGATCATGTCTCGTTCCAAATAACTGAAAGAACCGCTAGACAATGTTATGGAATCAAGCGTTACTTTGCGGAAATCCATGACAATAGAATTATCGAAGACACAGTGAAAACCGCAAATCTTAATGGAAATGATAGATCGATAACCGTAACAAGAAATAATGACTGGCACAAGCAAAGTCCAATGAAAAGAAGACAAAAAATATATGCTTGTAAAAACTAAGGAGTCGTGTATCGTAATGTGATTAAGATTCAATAGATTGGAGCCCAATTTTAATGATTGACCATTAAAATTGGGCTTAAGTTGTGGCTTGAAGTTGTTATTCCAGAGGATATACCTACCTACTTAATATTTATTATTTACCTTGTACATTTTTCTTGGGATATTCGCAAGGAATTGCTCTGAATCACCTATATGGTGCTTGGTAATGTCCCAAGAGCAGCGGGATAATTAATAACACTTAGATATGTGGTAAGTACACTAAAATAGTTACCTACATAACCAGCATTTCCATAATGAATTTGAATATGATTCAATACGGAAATCGTTACCTTGAATGAAACTTGAAATGAGTTGCGTAATTAGTACCTACCTACTTCTTCAAATAAGCAGAATTATTTGATGAAAATTATTTAAAATATGGTGGACTGTTTTTTCATATGCTCTAATCCCAAATGACTATCACAATATCTAACATCGACTACCTACTTGAAGAAGGTTTGAACAACGAAAGTCAAAACGAAAAACTGTTACACCGCGGCAAGGTAAAAAATACAGGCACAAAACATTACATCTGTTTATCTCTAAGCTTTAGGTATTCCTGAGTAGGAGAGAAAATATCGTCACAACCCTTTGAAAGAAAAACCACCAAATACAATCACAAATCATGAACGGGGTCCAAAAACACCAAAATCCACTCCTAAATTGATAGAAGCCATTTAACCAATTCGTCTACTTAAGTTCGGGTGGCTGCCGAATTGTGATAGACATTCCCCTTACGGTCAATGGCTTTGGCTAGTTGCTCCTTAGTTGAATGAGGAGGGTCGTGTTACTCTAAATTAGGACTGTTTAAATGGTTAAGTAAACTAGGGAGCGGTTTTTGGGATTCCTTTTCGTTTTTGGGTGTTTGGAAAGTTCGTGGAGGTTGACCATTCATTCTTTCTTTACTGTATGTGGTTAGTGCCTTCTTTGGTTTCAGAGTTTTAGGGTTACTGATTTGGCTTTAGCTGCCGTCGAGAGAAATCTTTTAGGTATGCTGGTTTCCTTCACCGAAAGCAAGTGATAATTTATACAATACGCACATAAATCCCAAAAATCAGAGGTGTCTTGGTTTCGAACTAGAGACCAATGACTTGGCAGTCCGACGATCACTCCACTGGACAACTTAGCTATATCCATACTAATATTATAGACTTTCTGGACAGACTTGGACAAACATTGACACAGGTAGACCATGCATGACCAGAGTTGGAATATAACATTTTTATACCGGTACGTCTTCATGGTATAAATTTTGAAGACTACGCGGACAAATGCTCGAATCAAATGAGGGATGGTGAATCTTGTTGAATGATCTGAAAAGTCCCTCAATATAGTAGTAGTAGTACAAGCAGACTATGATAGAATGATTTGATGAGGAACTTCATTACTTGGCACTTATTTAAACCTACTCTAGTGTAATAATGCTAAAATGATTCTGCAATTAAGTTTTTTGCAGCACCAAAAACACTTTTTACAACTAATTTACTACGAATTTACATCACTTTGGCGTATCCAAATGACTAATGCTTAATCATTTCCTTAGGTATTTTAATATCCCGTCGGGGCCGCGGTATCCCGTCGGGGCCGCGGTATCCCGTCGGGGCCGCGGTATTATGTACTAGATTACGTGGCCTCGGCGCAAGGGCAAAGAAGGAACATGGGTTCGGTTTTTAGTCAGTAGAAGTCTGACACTCCCCTTCGCTCTGCCCAAGAGCGGGGGGGGTCATTCGATGATTTTCCACCCACCAAAAAAAAAAAAAAAAAAAAAAAAAAAAAAAAAAAAAAAAAAAAAAAAAAAAAAAAAAAAAAAAGGTATTTTAATATATTCTGTAGTATTCATTCCTAGTCAAAATACATGTTGTCTAGGCCTTGGAATACTAACATTCTATAATCCCGATTGCTGTCTAGTCGAGGTTCGATGCACCCAAGCAATCAATCTCATAAAAGCATTTACAGAAAAACTCCCTGATCCAAACCGACCGGTAAATGGTGTGCAAAAACTTGGTTCAACAAACTATACTACCATGAGTCCATGACCAGTTAAAAAGGTCCACATTTCTATATAGTTGTCACTAAAACATGGATCATTAAACCTGGTAAAATTTTCAGGGAAGTGAAGCTGTCGTAACAATGATGCAATTTGTAGAAAAAACGTTGCGACATAAAATGTGGTGATTAATCTGTATCGGGGTGTAAAAAAGACAGTAAATTCACACCGTTAAATAGGTCCAAGATTTATAGTGTGTGGGTCTTTTAATGTTTATGATGGCACATGGCTGGGTTGCGGGACTTGCGGGAGAGTTTTGTAATTTCTTCCCTGTTGGTTATAAAGGAGGTCTTTGTGTTGATAACCAGTGGTCGATGCGTTATGCAATGTGCGTTGAGAAATGCACTTTCTGTTTATGAGGTTGAGAAGTAAAGTTCTGTGTTAAAACTTTTTTTAGCAAGGCAGATTTAAATATAATTGCTGGAATGTGGATGTCAGTTTTGGTTTATTTTCGAATTTAAGCTTCAAAGTCGTAATTAATATAGCTGTTTGTTCAGTCAATGATATTTCGGCTTTTTGTGCAGTTTTTGAGTGCCTAGCCAAAAAGCAGTCGCTTACAAACAGTTTCAAATTACAACAACAACTTTCAACTCCATTGACCTAAGCTTCCTGTTCCTAAAGTCCAACAATAAGGCAAGCTCGTTAGGCAAGCAGACAGATGAGGACTAGTTATAAGGGCAAGACAAACTTTTAGGCTTGTGTGGAAGTAACGCCAATATGTGTAAATAATAAATATATAAAGTACCTTATAAATTTTTAACTTTTCCAACTTTATTGCTGAATGTAACTAGGTATGTTTTGTCTAGACGAAAGGATCCATGAATTACGCCAAGGACCCTTAAGGCGACATTAGCTGCCCGCGACCTTGAGCGCGCGTTTAACTCATCGCCTAAACAAATAAGGTTGAAAATGGCGATGCGTTTGATGCTCGTGACTGCCAAAATGAACGATAGTTCGCAGATTTTATTTATTTAAAAAAAAAGTACGCTGTAATGTTAAAATATTTTTACATATGTCTTTAGTTGGTTAAATTTCCTTTCTGATGGTAAAAAAATAAATAACAGTTGTCACTCAAAATATTGAGCATTTCGAGACGAAAAAGTTTTTTCGTGTGATTTTTTTGTGATTTTGTGATTTTTTTTTTCAAGGTTCTTGATTACTTTCAGAAAATATTTTTGCATAAGTCTTTTACCTATACATTTGACTATACACTGTATTTTTTTTGGAATTGTAATAAGTAGCAATACGGCTAACTCTGCGACGAAAAACAGGTCGTTTTTACGGTTCCCCCGTTGACTGCGTCTTAAGATATGCTTCATCAGAACCCTAAAACGTATTGCCATAATAATAATTCGACCAAGCTTAAAAATCGTAACGCTGACTCATACAAAGTTACTATAGTTATTTCTGAGAATTATGAGCATTCTATTACGTTTGACTGATAAGCTTGTGCCGACTTTGAACTTGGAAAATTTACACGTGTTTGTAAAGTGAGTTTTGTATTTAGGTATAACTTCATTTAATCAGGAAGCGAAACGATGGCACCGTGTAAAGTGCGTTTAATTGCTTTTGCCTTTTACAGGTCTCCTGAAGTTCTCATCATCAGCTTTGTGCCTTGTCCCATTCTATTTGGGGTTAGAGCGATACCCTTTTTTTGGGGGTGGGAAATCATCAAATGACTCCTCCTGCTCTGGGCAGAGCGGTGCGGAGTGTCAGACTTCTACTGACTAAAAACCACACATGTTTCTACTTAGCCCTTGTTCCGAGGCCGCGGTATCTCTTTCGAACAACCCGCAGCGTCGACGATACCCTTCCTTAAGTCCTGACAAGTTTAAAATCCGAGTTTTGTTAGCTTGTACTTTTTGGGTTCAAAATCAATTGGAATTAATTTATAAGGTATCGGGAAAACAGTGGCAGAAGCTCTATTTAATAGGACGCATGGTCCCACAAGAACAGCTTCATTCACCAGAAGAAAACTCCCCAACCGATACGATCAAATCTTTCACAACCCACCATTTGCGTAAACCCAACACACAAATACACACAGTACGCCAACGACCCATATACACGTAAACACGGAAACGTGAGCCGATGGGCATGATGACATTTTAAGCGGCCACACCATGCGAGATGTGTATTTAGATTGGAGAAGGAACTCCTGCGCACACAGATATGCAGGTAGAAATAGATGTATTTCAGCGGATTGAGAAACTGATTTTGTTTGGTTGTGACTTGTGTTGCAACGGAAAGTATGGGAGTCAATTTACTTGGAAATGTTGGAAATTAGTGGAAAAGTAGTTTTATAAGATAAGGTCTGACATATTAGGTGACTTGGTAAATTCATTAGCTGGATAATCAATACACCAAACCCCGAGAAGTGGTAAGATTTGGAAGGGACTTACATTCGGCATTGGGTGGTCAAAGGTTGAAAAAGAAGAATTCTGTTACTATATATAAGGCATTGTCTTACCCAGAAGTAGGGTTGTAGTTGTGGAGATTAGATAGTCACTCCATATGAAATGGCTGCATCCTGTTAGATTTTTGATACGAGAAAGGGGAGCGTTTTGCACAGCGTGTCCCTGTGCTGGACAATATGATAAGCTAAGAAAAAATCCGTATGGTTTTACGATCACCACTGGCTAACAGAGGTAACAATTGGAATAATTTATGCAGATGCTATTCGGTATTTCTGCAAAAGTGGTTTTAAAATGGAATAATAAAACCTTGTTTGAACTTGCACGACTTTTTGCTTTTAGGATATCTTTTGCTGCCATTCCATTCCTTCCTATTCTACAAAAAAAAATGCACTTTACTATTAG
Organism: Diarsia mendica; assembly: GCA_949316265.1. Taxonomy (NCBI): domain Eukaryota; kingdom Metazoa; phylum Arthropoda; class Insecta; order Lepidoptera; family Noctuidae; genus Diarsia; species Diarsia mendica. The sequence continues at coordinate 12,379,462 of OX438898.1, read as the reverse complement.
TACTAAGACTTTTTCTGAATGTTTTAACCCGCATTTTCTAAATACCTTGTCTTTAAATGGGCCCCTATGCTACGAGATTATCACCTTTACAATGACAATATATCAACATTCAAGGGCCCAAGGTATTACAAAGTAAATGATCTATTATGTCGGCCAGTCCGTTTGGCTACCTTGGAACGGACTATGAAAATAAAATCATCATACAATGCAAATGACTGTCATGTGTTATTGTTAGTCAAATACGGGTGTATGATTAAATGTATGCTCGGTCAATCTATTTGAGTACTCAAATAGATTGACTCTCAGCTTTTTTTAAGCATGGCATAATTCATGCTTAGGAAGTTTTTATTTGTCAACCGATTGTCATTCATACTTTCACCAGCAAATCAGAGGTCAGCAGGACTTTTTTTTCAGAAAACATAGTTCCGGTTATTTGTTATTAAATTGGAGTGTTTGCTGAAATGGATAATAACTTGCACACGAAAACGTGGCATTCCAGTTCGATGCCTGGATAAAAAGGAACTACCGAACGATCAAATATTAGAAGTGCTGACAAGGGAAAGCAGGGTCAAAATGAATGGATTTGAACAAACTTTGAAATAGATAAAAACAATTAATTGTTATCAGAGGCTCCAAATGAATATTTTCATCCACATAATCTACATTTTATCTCATTGGGAACACAGCTATTAATTTCCTATCTTCCCTGTTACGAATACAAAACAGTAGACCCACCCAATTTAGCTTGACACGCGACAAAATAGGGAACTAAGCTACAATGTACTGCATTTGACAGTTGATAGGGATTTCTCATAGCAAGCAGCGCCACTCTGATGTTTCAAAATATACTGGACAAGTAATAAACACCCAAACATTTTATCTAAAAGAATGAATGAGAATGAATGGTCTCAAATGACGTCATAAAGACCACACGTAGTGTGAAGGGGGAAGCTGAATGTATGAATGGGATATTGTTTTATTTATTCACGTAATGTTACCCTTTAGAAGACTAAGATAATTTTATACTGAATCTGTTGGTTGAATGTTAAAGCACGATATAGCCGTATACAGCTACACTGACTGACATTCACTAGAATAATTTGCGCCGGGGTGATTGATAATGGCCCACTACCTCCCACAGAGAGAAAAGGAGGCCTGTGTCTGTCTCCCAGCAGTCGGAATGTACCTACGCATAGGTTGATTTTTGTTTGAGACTATGCTTTCATTATTACTCAAAGTTGTGGAAGTCAGCTAGGCAGTCACTATATGTAAAATACTGGTATATTCAGCAGAATCCGGTTAGACAGAACGCCAACACCAAGATATTGGGAAAAGGCAGATGATATTAATCAAAGATATAGAGAGGTTTTCATTACCTTGTGTTTTTAAGAAATTCTGCAGTATTTAATTATTCTTCCAGCTTAGTTATAAAACTAAAAGCAAAAAACTACCTATAAAAAATTCACATAATCCCCAGAACATATTACATAACATTTTTATTAGGCACTTAAAATATTCAAAAGCTTTTGCGGTCAACACATTCAGGGTTGCAACAAAAAAAAAAACAGGAAACAAAAGGGGTTCAGAAAACGCTTTCGTCGAAAGGTCTTTTAGAATATAATAATATGATTTTAAAAGAAAACAATAGGGAACACTCTTGAGCATAATATTACGAGGGGCATTGTGCCGTATGCGCGCTGAAATGAGAATGAGTGGCGAAAGCAGTGTTGCCAACAAGTCGGGACCTGGTGTCGCCCATTTTCAGAGCTTGAGTAGCCTAAAGTAGCCGAATTTGAAATGAAGTAGCCTAAAGTAGTAGCCCAAACGCCGAAACTAAAATAAAAAACAGTTTTTTAACAATTTATTTATTTAGATACACTCCGATTCTGCTTCATCTGCGACATCTGCTTCGAGCAATAGCAAAGCATCCAGAATAACTTCGCGGTCGTCAACATTTACTGTGGATGCTGTGCTAGTGCTGGCGCAAGCTCCGCTGGAATCGTACATTTTTCTTCCTGCATGTAAACTAATCATATGATTGCTTGGTTCAAAGTTGTTGCATTGCAGCAAATGCTTCTTACATTCATATGTGTACGAATTCTTAGAATGGCGATCAGCATGGTTAATTGCATTCTGTTTCTCAATTTTGTTTTTATCGTACCCATCACGCTGAAAATTCTTTCCACGACTGCATTACTTAAAGGTAATGAAAGACAACGCAAGGAAAACTCCGATAAATCTTTGAACATGGGATTGCCTCCAGTATTCTGCATTTTCAATACCTGTACCCAGAAATTTACAATATCAATAGGAGAAGCAGTGCCAATTATTTCCTCTATACGCATCGTACTTAAAGAGCGGAAATGGTTTATTATAGATTCCTTGTCAATATTAGGTTCCTATGTTCTTGATTTCCTACACTTTTTGCTATTGCGTGGGTATATTTTTTTTTCTTTTGCTTATGCTCATATGTGTTCAGATTCGATCATTCAACTAAAAGAACTTTTCATCTTTTTCGAGTAGCCTAAAAGGCGACCAGTCGCCTTTAAGATTTTTTTGTCGCCGATTTCCAATCAGAGTAGCCTAAATGGCGAAAAATCGCCTTCGTTGGCAACACTGGGCGAAAGAATGCTCCTGCGTCGATTTTATGCGCTGCCCTTGGGTTTTAGGGCTGGCACGCTTTGGTAAATATTCAATGCATCAAGCATTAAACTAAATTTGTAGTAATTTCAGTATAAGCTAATAAAATGAGTAATAAAGAAGTATGTGAGAATGGTGCGAACACCAAAAATAAAATGGGAAGCGGACAAGAAAATGATGATGAACCAAATATGATTAGCTTTATTGTTTCAGTTACAGAAGAAAACAGAGTATTTGAAAATATTCTTGAGTTTGAATGCAATTTAATTGCATTCAAACTTGTTGTCCGCTGAGATTTTAAATTTAAAGGTTAAATTTTAACCTTTAAAATCAGTCATAGAAATATAGGAACTAAAGTACGTAGTCACAAAAACTACAAGTCTCTTTTTTACTTCTTTTACCCCACAAGGAAAGTTTTGTGTATTTCGCGCAATTCTTTCAATGTTTATTTTTAGCTACAGGTTGTATCACCTTCCCTATAAGGTTCTCCAACACAACCCTATAACCACAAATTGGGCACGAACCCAGAAACCCTATTGTCGTGATCGTGAAAGCCCACCCATATGGCTATAGCCGAGACAACGAAAGCTTTAAATATAGCCGTAAAAGATCAAAATAAGTCGTAAAGTCGCCGAGACTTCGGTGCGAAGGGACAAAGGGCTGCCCAGCTTAGATATGGTGCGGGTTTTATTTATAGAGTCTGTGTGTCTGTGCAGTTGGTTGGTCTTGGTAATGATAAGTTATTCTTACTAGCCGCTAACACGTAGCGACTTTTAAAAGTTACTTTCTGCTAAACGTATGATTGTAATTTTATGTAATTACAAACATACAATTTTCATCATCTACCTTGCCATTTGCCAACGTAGTAAACATTGTCGTCCACAAATGATTGTTGTTCATAATTTCAACGCATAGATTATAAGTCCAGATGGCCTAGTGGTTGTTGCGTGCGGATAGATTATGCGCCAACCAGAAAGTCGTGCGTTCTAATCTCACTCTGTTGGGTCGGCTTCCAGTCTACCCGGATGCAGCTGAATACCAGTATTTTACATAGAACAATTGGACGACTCCTTGTAGATTAGCGTTAACACATAGATCAGAGGATCAGACACTGGTCAAGACAAAACCATGTTCTAACAAGAGAAGACATTAGTGACAATTTGAAAACAAGATATTTAATCATGGAGATATGTATTCTGTTGTCCACGCAATGAGATAAAATTGTTAAGTATTTGACCTAATTAAAAACAACACTTTATTCAAGGACATTTTTAAGGAAGCTGTTGATTATAAAAATAAACATTGAAAAAAGGTCACAAAAAGAGCACACGGTCACCCACACAATCAAAATGTTTAAAGCTTTTAAAGGATATCAAGTACTAGGTCCTTTTCAAGGTTCCATAAACACTACAATTTTATTACCACAGATAACAAAATCAAATTACATTAAAAAAAACTGAGTACGAACGTAACATCACGCCTGTAAACCGAGGAAAGAACGTAATGGTGTACCTTGACATTGGCGGAACATGAGAGTGATGTTCCGCCATCTCATTTTATCGGGGGCAAGTCTATTGCCATCCAGACTCCGGGTTGTTTCTGAGAAATTCTTGATGGGAAAAACCCCCTAACAACATTAAAAAAAATAAAAAACAGCAACAAGTTTTCGCTACACGTTTAACATACCACATTGACGTATGATTCAGAAATGGTATAAGGGAAAACCATACTGCAAGAACAACGGATGTCGTTAAAATTGAGCTTTCTAAGTTTATACATTTGGAAAGTCACTCTGGTTTAGTATTGTCTTATCAGGGTAAGCCTACGCTAAGAATTTATCTGGATTCGTGGGTGTGTTTACGAACAGAAACACAGGAAAGGAGTAGTCCCTGTGTTGGTTCTCTATTGTGTCACCTAACTTTTTTATCCATAATTTAAAATGCCATAACTTTTTTTGTCCTAATCATCATTTGTCCGAATGATAACTTACCCGAACTAAATATCACATAATATCACATGCTATAAAATTGAAATCCCTAAATATAATATGTCCTAAATCCATTTGTCATAAATATTACAATCAATAATATACGAAAGACATAAAATCGTTTTCCATAAAAGTTTTAAGTCCTAAATTAAAATAACATAATGTTTATTTATCATAATAATATTATTAGAACAAAGTATAACAAAGCTTTTGGTCACGTCACTCATACATGCAACGCATGTTGTACTCCATGACGCGCGCTCGCTTCGCTCGCATATTACATAACACTATTGTCTTCTGTCCCCGAAGTGCCGGGCCTCCGCCGGCCTCCTTCGTCGGCCTACGGCCCGGTGCCCATGCCGCCCATAAAGGATACTGTCGCGAGACGGTGATTCATCCACTTAGCGGACGACTAGCAACAGCCTATAATTTTGGTTATTCATCCGGCTAATCGGACGACTAATTAATTTTATTCATCCGCTAATCGGACGACTAGACACTTCGATTTTTTTTAGGACTATAAAATTTATTATAAACGAACATTCGGAATAATACACATTAGGTAAAGCAATAGTTAGGACATATTAATTTAGGTCATGTAAAATTAGGAGATTCAATTATTATAGTAATCGATATTATGACAGAATACTTTTAGAACTAAAGATAATTATGTTAAACAAAATTTCGGCAATTTGAACATTATGGTTAATGAAGTTTATGGCAAACGTGTTATGGATAATGATTTTCGGACAAACAATTTTAGGAGAAGTAAGGGAGTACCCCCTGTGTTAGGTTGTAGTGTACCGTATACCGCACGTTGGTAGTTCAATACATAATTGTAGTTTATTACTAGTAAATAAAATGCTTTTAAAACACAGCTTTGAAGAGAATAATCATGTTGATATAACATTTAAAGGTCTCAAATAAAGGATATAGCTGATAAACTTATCAGGGTAATATCATTATAGAAATTATATCATTGGCTAATCGATATACACTCAACAACTACTAGTAGCGGTACTTTCATGCAAGTCTACAAGCTTGGCTTGCTCTAACAACCCAATTTCTCGTCATGAGGTTAAGGTTTCCGAATAGTCCGTTTGCCTTATGGGCTGCCCTCCACTGGCAACTTACTAGTCAAAACAAACGAGCCGACGACGAGTCGCGTCTCAGGAAAGGTAAACTTGCAGAAGGCAGGACCGAGAATGTGTCGAGCCATACTAAACACTGATGCAAAGAGGAGCCAAAACAATTGCTTTTTACTCTAATCATGTCTAGCAGAATATTGCAAGATGCTGAGTTTATAAAACACTGCATTCAATAAACAATAGGCAATAACCTCGCCCTCTGAATTACTCTGAAATGTGGGTGTACGATTAGGTACACATCTGCCAAACCTTTCTAGAATTACAGGCTGCATGTGAGTGTTCTATACGTCTCTGCCTATACCTCCGAGGAAAAAGTCGTGGTGTAAATCATCATCAGCCTATCATGTTCCCACTGCAGGGACTCAGGCCTCCTCTCTAGGAGAGTGCTATAATCCACCACGCGGGCCCAGGGCGGCTTGGTAGCTGTCACATGTCTTCAAATTTATTGGTTCTAAGACATGCCGGTTTCCTCACGATGTTTTCCTTCACCATTTTGAGAGCAGTGGTGATGAAATAAATTTAAAAACCCACGGCCTACTGTTCGTAAGTCGGGGCCGCAACCACTGGGCCACAACAAAATAATAATCACAAAAATACAACATATATTTTCATCTCAATAACAGTTTGGCTAGACATGCAAATAAGAATAGATGAGCGGTAGATAACAAAATCGTTCCTATTAGTATTCTATGCGGGCGCCGCGTCAAATTGACGATACGTAGCGTGACTCTAATCCTTGATTAGGAACGGACTGGAAAACTGTGGAGCGGCTTTGAAATTATTTATTTACTAGCTTTTGCTAGCGGCTTCGCCCGTTACAACTCGAAAATTTTTACATGCAGCGACTACCTGACCTCCACGACCTAGTTGGTATTGGATAATACATATGATACCCTTTGGTAAGCATGGTTACTACTTGTAACCTACAAATAACAACCGGGACCAACAGCTTAACATGCATCCGAGGTACGGAGTTAAACTCGGTAGGTATGTAATGAGTGGTCCACAGACCAACCTAGGCAAGCGCGTCTTAATCTGAAGATTGATCCGAGCGGCTGTTTTTATTTAGCCACGAGGTCCAGAAATTACAGAGACAAATTACTCTAAAATATTTAGTCAAAACAGCGACTCCATTTCTTTTCCACAGTAAAGGTCGCATGTGGCTCCTACGCAAATCTGTTGTCCATTGACGGCGCGGCGTCACATGACATCGTAATCAAACGGATTACGGTATCCATTGTAAACAACGTTTGATCAGCCATTTACATATTTAATTTTGGATTAGTGTGAAGGTAGATGAATATGTTTTGAGAGGCGTTACAAGAGTGCTGGTCAATCATTCTAATTTAAATCTTCTGCTAATGAAATAAAAGTCAAATTTCGCGCACACTGTAATTTGTAATACCATCTTGTGGGTTTTAGACCGAAAGACCTATGAGTTACAGTAATCTGCCATCCGGACATGAGTTGCCATGGCCGTCGGCCGACCTGGAATCGACTTCGGACCCAAGTTGGACCATACTCCGGACCATAGCACGCGGCACCATCGATGATACGGCTGAGGATTCTGAGCGACAACGAAGAATAAGAGAATAGAAAAGTAAGTTTCCGTGCTACTAGATGAGTTTTAACCCATAATATAATATGATCATGATGACAGGGCTTTAGCCCTATGAATTAGTTCTTGTTTTGAAAAACAGGTCAAGGCAAATTCAGATCGCAACAAAAAATTGCTATCTGGAATTGCACAGGCGTTAAAGTTACCGTCCAAAAATCCTTTACGAATTCGTGAAAGCTCAGTGTCGTGTTTACAAAAATGATGCAACTTCGCCGTTTCCCTACGAATTCACCACAAACCGGACCGATAATTTTGTCGAATTTGTCATAATTTGACCCCAAAACCGTTGTTATTGATATACACGAGCACCCGTTCACCATTGCTCCAATCATAAGAAACTGAGGGTTGGTTAGTAACTAAAACTACGTTAGTGACGACTAGGATTTATGACCATGTATACAGGGTCAAATTAAATTAGCTAGATAAACTCCACAGAAGACGGGTTTCGATATAAAAAGACGATACAGCGAAAAATAAATAAACTAAACTGATACTGTTAGCCTGCCCGTTATGCAAAACTAGTTGCATCAGGACTTGGATGAGACAAACGGCAGATCTGTCCAGATCGTTAATGGTGGAACAAAATAGAATAGAATTTGCTTTTTTTTTTTTAACAAACGTTGCCCCACACTAGGAATTTCTCCTGTATCCTGTATTTCTTCGTTAATGGACAGCAGCAACACAAAAGAGCAGCACATACATAAACAAATAACAACAAACAGCTTAACAATTAATTAAACAGCTAAACTGCGCTGAGCATGCCCATAACGAAAGGGTAGCCAACTCAGCATATGCTGGGTGTAAAACACTCAGCGCTGGTTTAAAATCTTTGTTTTCCTGAGTCATCGACTCAAGAAGATAACTTAAAATAATTTTATATTACCCCTATCACGCCTGCAGAGTTTCACTAGCTACATTAATTTGACCCTGTAGTTTACACAAAAAAGTATTTATGTAATATAGACTTCGGGGAAATAAGACACAAAAAATGGGAATTTATTCAGAATATCTTAAGGATAATATTAGATGGGGAGTTTGGCAATACACAGACTGCTTCGGTTGATAATAATTAGAGTTGGGAAACAGAGTCATATATTTAAACTTTGAAATAAATTGGCTTAAATGTATGATTGCTCAGAGAGAGTTGTATAGAGTAAATTGTCTCTTTTGAATGAAGTTTTTCAAAAAAATAATAATATAGCGTATTACTGCCGCACAGCAGATCAAAGGCATCTTCTCGTAAAGTACGAGCATTGATTTCATTGATCTTCAAACTTAGACTTAGATCAGAACATCAATGCAATTCTTGTCTTTTAAGTCTTTAATTAACTTCAAATGTGCCAAAGCAGTCCACGTAAAGCCGTTTTAATATTAATTCAAGGAACAAAATAAACAAAACTCTAACTTACCTTCTTAGTATTAAAATACCAGACATTCTCAAAACAATAATTTTTGAATTTTATTATAATCACATCTTCTTTCAAAATCAAAAGACAAACCTAAATGGAAAGTTGCAAACATCCAAATACAGTTTATAATCAAATAAATCACCTAGAATATAAACAGTATATTATATACAGTCTTATATTATACAAGTCTTACATGCTAAGTACTTACCAATTCGGCTACTATTTGCCTGCCTAGCCGTTGACACTCGTTCGGTGACGGTTTCGTGAATGTGTTGGAGTCGAATTGCTTTGCAGTCTGTGGACAATTGAAAGAAATCATGTAACTGCTTCTTCTCGTCGCAAAATATGGCGACGAGTTTAGCAATTTCAGTAGCGTCAATCAGCTCCAGTGATGTGCAAGCAACAGAACAGGCAGGACACATTATTAAGTGTCCCATCGTTTGTGGGGCAACACCACATGTACACACTGGGGCAGAGCCATCTAGGAACCCCCACCTGAATGAACAGGCTTGGGCCAACCGGTGTCTGGAGTCCATTCTAAGACTTTCAGATCATCTATGCCATAGATGATCTGAAAGTTTTAGAATGGACTCTATGGTAACTCCAGCTATGGTCCAATATTGCAGTAAAGTTGGAAAACAATTGATACTTTAATAGTTTTTTTATGTAAGTAAGTATATCTATTTAATTTTTTATTTTATTGTACACACCTCGATTATATATTTAAGTACATATTCACCCCCAACATTGATACAACATATAAAACTGATTAACCACCACGTAACGTAACCACTCTAATTTAGGTTCAGTTGAAAACCAGCGTCGGGCACTAGTTGCCCGGCATTTTGCTGAACTGGGCCTTTTTGGCGCAGCCGTGAGGCACACAGTGGGACGATTTGTTTAGTTTTAAGTTCTTTTTTTATATTATTTTTGTTTTACATTGTGTGTATTTGTGGCCTGTGCCAAATAAATGCATTTTCTTTCTTCTTTCTTTCTTTCTATACAGTTAGCTGTTTTCGAGGCAGCATTCTAGCTTCCCATTTGCGCCCTATTACAAAGGAGTTTAACATAACTGGCGAGATACTATACAAAAACCTCTTCCCTAACTCTTTGGGGAATTACTGTGACCATGTTTCATGTCAGCCTTTCAGGCTTCCGACTCCTTATAACGCCTAAACTTAAACCTACCCAGAACCAACCGTTTAATGTTATTTGGGAGCTATGGATATTACCCATCCACAGTACAACTTCGACAGCGACATTTTACGTAGAAAATAGCCCTGTACGGCTATTTTTAAACCACGAAATTCGTCTCTCTAAATGTCATTCACATAATAAACTAACAAAAAAGGATGCAACAAACCTGTTTAGCCTTGCTAGTATTTTCTAGCACTTTGTTGATATCCTTGATAGAATGTATTGACACATCCAATGTGGATGCATCTAGCTTTTCCTGTTGTTTGCTTTTGGGTTCTGCTGATGTCTGTTTGTTAGTCTGCTTGAAGTTTCTGGGTTGTGCTGTTGTTGGCTTGTTTTTGGGCTCGGCTTTAGCCGTCGTCTTCTTTGTTGTGGTGTCAGGTTGCTGAAAAAATTAAAATTGTGGATTAAAAGTTGTTCCTGAAATCACACACTATTTCCTTTCGCAGCTCGCGGACTCTTAATACATTGGTACTGTACACAGATTGGCGATTATTATCCGTAACGATGTAGGGCGCTCATAGCTCAAAACCCCATTCAAATAAACATGATGCGTCCTACCTATGGCCCTACCAGTTTCTAATCTACTTTAACGTGCCAGTCTAGACTTTCAGGTTGCCACGGCTAACCTGGAAGTCTTTAAATAGACTCTGGACACAGGATGGCCGAAACAAGGAAAACCTAGAATTCATAGATGATTCTGCCCTGGATTGTGAATGTAGTCTCGCCCCATAAACTATGGGACACTTTATATCGTGCCCTGCCTATCATGTTACTTGCACATCACAAGGAGACTACTGAAAGTGCCTAACTCGTCGCCAAATTTTGACCAGCCTCAATTTCGACTGTCATCGATACGCTAAGAAGAAGCGGACAGTCTTCTGAAGTTCCTAAAACCAACCTTACACCAAGAAAATAACCCAGAAACTCCAATACTCACATAAGTATGGTGCGTCAAATCATCCTCCCAATTATTGATCTGGTCAGCTAAAGCGGCCAGTCTTCCGAACTTCTTCTTGCCGTCCTGTTGGGGGCGCGGCTTGGGCTGCTTAGGTTCAAACTCTGATGGTGGAGTCGCTGAGGAGAACTCCTGTTCCGTGCGGTGGATTGGTGATGAGAGGGTTGGTTTATCTGGAAAGAAGAATGGTGATTTTATTATTATAGGCGGTATGGTGAGCTAGACAGGGTGAAGTAAGATTAAAGACATAACTCCTGCTATAGTCGAACAAGTTCAATATTTAGAGCTCAATATATCATTACGCCTGTAATTCCCTAAGGGTTAGGTAGAGGTGTACCCATTAGTACACCCATATTACGGCAGTTATTAACCTTTTGAGCGTCACAGTCACGTATAGACCGATACGACAAGCCGAACAAGCAAAAAAGTACCTTACGTCCGTCGACTTCAGGTAGTTTTTGGCTTGTCGTCTGTGGCGTCTGTGGTGGTCAAAAGGTTAAAGTTTAAGTCCCATGTTGTGTTTTTGTAAAGCAGATAGTATAGTCATACAAAAGTTAAAGTATCTATTGCAAAAAATCTTACTTCTATGTAAAAAGAAATAACGAAAAATGTATTTATTCTAGACACAAACAACTGTCAATGAGTACACTCAAATATTAACTATTCAGACTAAACCATGAATGAACCATTTTTCCTATCTTAGAACAATATCTAGTTTATTTTATCAAATCCTTGCTGTTATCACGTCCTGTTATGTTTTAGGGAGTAATTCAATAAGTTATCAATACAGGATATTGTTAGTGTGAGTCAAACTATGAATCAATCAAGTGAAATGAAATGAGTAATACCACAAGTTTTTTGATGTAAACAAAGAAATTGCTCATAGGTGCAGTGGTTAGAAACACAAATGTTGAGTGGGAACTAAGTTCTATTTGCTCATCAGAAAGTGTTATTGAATCTGGCTGAGTTTAATGATATTTGATTCTCTGCAAGCATGGCCATGCGCAGCATAGAGCTTATGTTATGTCTATTCAAAAAATTATACATTTTAGGAAGAGAGAAATACATGATGTAAACTTCGTCATCTGCCATTGTAAAGGGAGGAGTAGGACTATCCCTGACGATTGTTATCAGTGTGTTTAATATACGCTTAACCCCCTTAGGACAGCCAGAGCGTCGCAAAGGTTGGCGAAGTAAGCTGGACAGAAAAAACAACAAGTGATCCGCACTATTGCACTACAGATTTGGAAATCCCTTCCCCAACAGTGGGATGACATTAACACACTCTAATCACATGATGAAGGAGTTTACTTCTTTATTCCTCATAATGCCACTAGCATTTTTTCTGTCAATATGATTATGTTCAGTACAGCATAAAGATCATCTCATATCATACCTGAATACAGATTGCCAAGCCGGTCAAGCCGTGACTTAACATTGTGCCGGAGTCCTGCACGCTTGTTCTCCGACGAGTCTTCTATTGCCTTCTCCAGGTTACTGGATGTGTCTTCTGTAAAAAGTCATGGATAAGAATTAGATAAAACTACAAAACTGATGAGATTAAGGTTCAGTTCACTAACTTTGCTAACATTATCATCATTGGTTAATGGCATATAGGCCTCCTGTAAGCATGACTGGCCCTGTGCTTCCCTCATCAAATAGGTTATCGTCGCTCTTGCCAGCTCATTGTTATAAGAAGGTCATACTTGCTCTCAAATTAAGTTTAATTTGAAACATTTAGAGCATTTGAACAGGAAAGCGTGAAAAGTTTTATGCCTAATTATTATATTTAGTAATATTGATAAACAATTTGGACCATTTTCCTGTCTAACTTTTGTCCTAAATACGTATTTCCATATTCCAAAAATAAACTGTAAGCAAGTAACATTTTTGTTAATGCAATTACAAATGGGATATAAAATAGACTAAGACTGTCACCAAATGGCATCCAAGAACTGGGAAAAGAAATGTAGGTTGTTTGGCAGCAAGATGGGCATACAACAAAGCCTGGATGAGGCTGGCACACGAGTATAGAGATCGGCATAAGAAAAGAGATGCCAATACCCAGCAGTTGGTGCCACCAGTTGGTCCCACTGCTGGGACACAAACCTTGTCTAAGTGCGAAAGACTGGGTCATAATCTATCATGCGCCCTTGTTCAGGTAGACATTTTTAAAATAAACAGAAAAATAAAAATCTTAACTATACCTGCCATTCTAATCCAAAATATAAAATAACACTGAAAACACGACACTGGCCAGCCACAAGCCTCACAATTAAAAACAACAAACAATTTAATAAAACATAGACCACACAGTCTAAATTCAAAAACTGTTTACAACCATTAGGCTAATGATTTGTTAAACTTTTAAGAAGCATTTACTAATTATTGGAACCATTATCTTTCTGAGGTGAGTAATAAACTAATAACTTACAAGCAAGAAGCTTTGTCAAGCTGTGAGGATAAATAAACATTAAATATTAAAAAAAAGAAGTGTCATTGGCTTTTAGCCGTTAGTCATCCTTGTTCTTCCTTATTAGATAAATACCTTTATGTTAGGACCTTTTTTGGAAAAGGAATTTTTGATGTGAAGGGACTTTGTGGTTGTTTACTGTACTATGCATTATGTTGGTTATTATGACATCTAGATGTATAGGATGATGTATGAACATGGACAAGACGAAAATACTATGGGACAAGGCCCTAATATTTATCTATAAGGTCAATAATTTGAGTTAGTAATAATGTCTGTAGGTCATACTCCATACCTGTAATCTCCTTTATAATAACATTGCCACCAGACAGCGCGTGTGAGTCGTACACCACACTGATAGGAGCGTCTCTTTCTTCCACCTGAACTTCAATCTGTATGTCATTTCTATGGGAAATGTTTATCTCCACGGACACATCAGAGTTCCTTCTGTTGATACTCCCCCTCTTTGGACTCTTGAACTCCTTTTTAGTAACTACAACGTCGTTACGACCCCGCTGAGGTGACGCTACTTCCGACTTCATACTCGACCTCTTAGTTACAGTTTTTGTAGGGGTTTCCAACTTTGTTGAGTCCTTCGACTGTCTCCGAGGCGATGTAATAGATTCCCGCGCCATTTTACTCGGAGACTTCGCAGGAGAGCCCTCACTTTTCACAATAGCGATGTTTTCAGATAGTGGCTTCCTTTTCGGAACAGCCTGTCCGGAATTTGCGAGTTTTTGATCGATCTTCTCTTGTCTGGCCCGTGCTCTTTCTAACATGCGCTAAAAATAAGTTTTTATATGTTAAAACACGCGATTCTTGTTGACCTTCTAAAGTTTGCGACCGTTAATACATAAATTATCGCCCAATCGTACCTGAGTGAAGGGATCCATGATTGAAACAATTTAAATGGTGTTCGAATATCACAAATCACACAGTTGACATATTTTGTGTACACTTTGCACAATATTAATGATTTCACGTTATTTTTTGCAATTTAGACAAGAAAACAAGTGTCACAAACATTCACCCGTTCGTTGGACGTTTGACGTTTGAAGTTTGAACCGAAATATTTGAATTTAGTTCGCTTTGTATCCGGTAGGCGCCGCACCGCATCGAAGATTTCACTGTTCGGAAATGGTGACCTCGTTTATAAAAATGCTACAATTTTGGTTTATTGTAATTTGAGTTACTACATTTTTATGTGAGGTCTTGGCAGAACTATGCATAATTATTGTTTCTTGTTTATTTCTTCAAACATTTTTAGTTTTGGAAATAAATATATTATAAGTAGCGTCATCTAGTATCGCATAGAAAAATCAGGAACAAAACGACCTTTTATAAGTTTTCGAATTATTTTCAATTTCCTAAAATGTTTTCTATTTTATGTAGAAAAGCTATACGACAACAAAGTAAAAGTTTCTACCAAAGCACAGACTGCACAGAGTACCGAATGGCTGCTGACGAGCGGCGACGCCGCGCCTGGAGAAGAGCGTCTCATTGTAGTTCCTGTACTGCATTATAGATGGAGTAGCCGTCTGATGAAATGTTTTTCAAGAGGAAACCAAGTAGGTAGTCAACAACAAACCCTTCGCCCAAAGTCCAAAGAGTATAGTGGAGTGCCGTAAGACTTATACCTCGGAATCCAGAACCGGTCAATGAATTTTCATAAAAACTTTTGGAATGCATTGCTAAATGCTCAAACAAGAAAGTTAAAAAAAAAATTTGCGCACTCGTCATTTTTTTTTTTTAGTACCTACCACAATGTACTGAAAAACTAGCTTGTGCCAGCGGCTTAACCCGCTACAACTCGAAAATTATCCCACGAAAAGATAAAATCGGGATAAAAACTATCATTTGTGTTAATCCAGGTTATAAACTATCTGTAGGTATACCAAATTATATCCAAATCCGTTCAGTAGTTTTTGTGTGAAAGAGTAACAAACATACACCCTCACAAACTTTAGTACTTTATAATATTAGTGTGAAGTATGATGTGATCAGGGCGCGCCACGACAGTGGCGGTCTCTTTGAGGAGTTGCTGGAAAGGACGCAGTCCTCACCGGACACGTTGCTTCAGGAGGTCCAGCCACCGTAGATGCGGGCCTGTGGACGGTGAGTAATGGGCTAGCCCGCCGTCTGTCCGTTTTATGACGACGACATCAGGCCGTGTCGACGGCGCGTTCGTGTTACACGCGCGCCTCAAAGAGACGTCAGCAACATGGAAGGGGCCCGCCAGGGCTAAAAGTTGGACAGAAGAGACACCGCGGCCTCGACATAAAAGGCTAAGAAGGAACATGGGTGGTTTTTTGTCAGTTGAAGTGTGACACTCCCTTTCGCTCTGCCCAAGAGCAGGAGGGGTTATTTGATCACTTTCCACCAACCGAAAAAACTAAAATTGTGTGATGTGATGAGAGGGACAAGAGAAAAAAATGTTTGAAGCTAATAAATAATATTTGCATAGTAACTTTAATGTTAATTTATTAATATTTCGCAAAAAATAAGGAGTTATAACCAAAAAAAAAATTGTTAAAAAAATGCGAAAGTTTGTGTGTGAGTGCAATGTGTATGTTTGTTACTTCTTCACGTCTGAACGGCTGGAGTGATTTTAATAAATTTTGGTATGGAGTTAGCTGACACCTTGTCACACATACCTACGATAGTTTTTATCCCGATTTTATCTTCACGTGGGATAATTTTAGAGTTGTAGCGGATGAAGCCGCTGGCAACAGCTAGTAATATTATAGAGGCGAAACTTTGTGAGGGTGTATGTTTGTTACTCTTACACGCAAAATCTACTGAACGGATTTGGATAAAATTTGGTGTACAGGTAGTTCATAACCTGGATTAACACATAGGATAGTTTTTATCCCGATTTTATCTTTTCGTGGGATAATTTTCGAGTTGTAGCGGGTTAAGCCGCTGGCACAAGCTAGTTTTTCAGTACATTGTGGTACTAAAAAAAAAAAAAATGACGAGCGCGTAAGATTTTTTTTTTTAACTTTTTTATTTGGGCTTTTAGCAATACAGTCCAATAGTTTTTATGAAGATTCATTGTCCGGTCCTGGATTCCGAGATTTTACAATTACGTCTTACGGCACTCCACTAATAATAATATTATGGCAAGCAAGCAATGGCAAGCTTCGCCGCAGACAGGTAAAACAGGCTTATACTCCTAGGCAAATAACTTGACCCAAAATGGCGTCGTTCTGCGCAGGTTCTCTGCTTGATTTTTAGGGACGTCTAAAAAACGACTACTGCGCAGGTTTAAGTTATATGCCGCGTGGTATACTTATTTGAATAAGTAACTACTAGTAACTAGCACTGACTAGCACTGTAGCAGACGAGGCACCAATGTACCTATAAGAAGGCACATACCTAACTAATCCAAGTCTGCAATCATCCAAGATGACGTAAGCGGTTAAAATTTATATAATTTAAGTTTAGTTTGCTGCAAAGCTGCAGGCTTCCGGGAGAGATATTGGGGATCGTAGAGTTTGTGCCCGGTGATCTGCCACGCTCCTGCACTCTAGGAGTACGTGCCGTGGCGTTTCTTCCGCCTCCATGCATCCTCTGCACAGTGGGATGTCTGCTAAACCTAAGTATGTAGATGTTTGTTTAGGGAACAGTGACCCGTTAAAATTCCTATGATTTTACGGAGTTTGTCCCTTTTTAACAGACTTCGAAAAAGGAGGAGGTTATTGTTGTTTGATTAGATTGCGAGTAAACTTCATTGATGCCTCCGGAATTGCATCTTTTGTTTGCCTGCATCCTTCGCTGTTTCTCTATTCGGTGAGGTGTTTTTCTGTGGTACTTGAACGCAGCCATGTTTTTATTTGGGCCTGAGGTATGGGCTGTAGTGGTTCCGGTCCAAATACTGTATCGCTTGAGCCACTCAAGGAGTGGTATTTCCTTCAGAATCCCCTGCAAAACTTTTGAGTGATTTGTTTCTGTATTTACTTTCCATAGTCCGTTTGATCTTAGTCTTAAGGCGGTTGACTGAGCTTCCTCCTGTATGACCAGATCCAGAGGTCTTAAATTCAGAAGATACTCTAACGCTGCTGATGGAGTTGTTCTCATGCTTCCAGTAGCTGCTACACTAGCTAGGCGTTGCAGACTCTGGAGTATCGTTTTCACCGTGGTCAGCTGAGTTCTGGGCCACCATACAACTGATCCGTAGTTAATAGAAGGTCTGATGACTGAGGTGTATAACCAGAGTGTGATCTTTGGGTTAAGACCCCATCTCTTACCAACTAGTCTTCTACACTGATTAAAAGCTATATCTACAGGCCTTCTTTCTTTTAGCCTCGTGACTCGCCCAGTTCAATTTGTTATCAAGAATTATGCCCAGATATTTCACTTGCGTTGATAGGGAGAGTCTTGTGTTGAAAAGCTTTGGTAGTTGTAATTCTGATAACTTCCTTTTGTTGGTAAAAAAAAGGATAAGTTATAAGGTTTACTGAAAGTTCGTGTTCTTCACACCAATCCTATATTATCTGCAGTGCAGAGCACATCACTTTGCACAGCATATCTTCAGCATTCCGGTTTATCAGTATAGCAAGGTCGTCTGCATAACCAATAGTAGTGTATCCTCTGTCATTCAGTTTCTTTATGAGGCTGTCCACTACTATGTTCTAGAGAAGTGGAGATAGAACGCCTCCTTGGGGGGCATCCTCTCTTGGCTCTTGTGGTAGTATTCCCCACTATCTGAACCGCCCTTTTGCTAACCAGTTCAGTGATCCAGTTTCTTAGTACTGGTTTTACACTAAATTTTTGAAGGGCGTGGTTAATGCTGTTGTGTATGGTTTTATCAAAAGCTCCTTCAATGTCTATGAAGGCAGCAAGTGTTGAGTTTTTATTTGTTATAGCCGTATCTGATCTATTTTGTGCACTACCATGTGTAATGCCGACTCTGTTGATCTGCCTTTCCTGTACGCATGTTGTTGAGGATGCAGTGGTTTGCTTTTTAGAGCTCCATCCCGTAAGTGTCGATCTACCAGTCTTTCCAGTGTTTTCAGAAGAAAAGATGTTAGACTGCTGGGCCTGAAAGATTTGGCGTGTGTGTAGTCCTCTTTTCCTGGTTTAGGTAGGAAGACTACTTTTGCCTCTCTCCAAAGTGTGGGGATATAGTTGAAAGCTATACAGGCCCAAAAAAAAATATTTAAGTATAGATCAACTAGCTAACTAAACGTTGCAGACTAAGATGAAATCAATCATGAACATGTAACACCTACAAAACCAGTCTCAACTCGAGATATTATTATGTTATTGTAAGACCGGGAATATACCGGTTGCCATGCGTCAGTGCAATGTGTGTTTAAAAACCAGTTGCTCATAGGTACATAGTTGGGTAACTTAAATTGGTACCTACCTACCTACCTACTGACCTGGGTGCTGACTAGGGGTATTTCCACAGCAGAGCTAATAGGTAGGCTACCTATTGACACAAGGTAGCCGTAGCTCCTATCTAGAACCGGTCAATAGGCCACCTTGTTCTAATTAAATAAATACTTGCGAGTTTGCGATTGCGACCACAGGGCAACGTGATCTCTAGTGGTAGCAAGAGCGCAACTGCTAAGCGAGAGTTCTTCGGTTCACCAAATTAGCGAATAACTTCGTCATTTTTGGTCATCCAAGCTCCAAAATAATTTCAAGTTTATCGCTCAAGCATTAGGTTTTAGGTTCATCATCATCATTTCAGCCAAAAGACTGAATCACACAACACACCACACCACACCACACACATCGCCGCCACATTGACCGGTCCCGTGTGTCTCTAGTCCAGCGGGTCCCCGCAACTTTGACCCAGGTCATCGGTTTTAGGTTTTATTGGGAAAAATTTGTCAGTTTCGGATAGCTTGATGTAGGTCCTGTTCAAAAGTGCGTCATAAACTTGGTCATAATAGGTTTGTTTATAAACTCAACGACTAAGGGGCAACAACTGAACCAAGATAAGTAAATAGTTAGATTGAGTCATCTAGAATCGATTAAAATAACTTGTTTATCACTTGTTTGTCTTGTTTTCCACACATTCGAACGAAGCGCTTTGCTGGGTCCTTTATTATGCGCACAGCCAAGGAGTGGTATTCCCTGCCTGCGTCGGTTTTTCCGAGTTCATATAACCCTAATCTGTTTAAGTCGCGAGTAAACAGGCTTCTACTGGGTAAGCTCGTTCCATCGTCGACATCATCTATGCCCTTAGGGCAAGATTGAAGTCAAGAGCAAGCCCATTTATAATAAAAAAAATAAAAAAAAAACATTGAGAAACGGGGATAATACGGCTTAGCTTATCATCTTCAGCTCGAGTACACCCATTGCTAGACCTTTCTTCTCTGGTGCTACTCTCCACGTTCTTGTGCCAACCTCATCCAGGTGTTTCCACCAGGCCCAATGCGGATTGATAGACGTCACAAATATTTTCTTCGAGACTTTCCTTTACCATATTGAGAGCAGTTGTGATTACCTAAATCAAGTCAGGGACCATTCTGATACATTTAGCCTGTATCATCCCACTGCACGGCAAAGGCCTCTCCCCATGATATTCCAGTTATTCAGGTCTAAGGCCAATGTGGACCACTGGTCGTTGGTCTTGTCCAGATCGTCTCGCCATCTTCTACGACGTCTACCGTGACGCCTTCTGAATGTGTCAGGGCTCCAGAAAGTGGCTATTTTGTCTCACAGTTCATTGGGCATGCGGCAGACGTGGTAGGAGACCATGGGTGGCATAAATATACTCTGACACCAGTAGGCACTAACCACACGATTAAGAAAGAAGAAAGAACCCGTGGTCTCCCAAAGGCCTCTCCTAATAGGGTAGTTGACTGACTAAAAACACATAACCCTCCTTTTGGGCTTCGCCGCAGTCGGGTAAAAAAATATGATTCTGTTTAATCCGTCTGTTAGATTAAGTATCGAAAAATATTGGATAGGTACCCTACGTGTTTTTTGTTTTATCAAATTAATAAAAATTTACGAAAATAAAACGTGTCAGAGATCATGAGTTGGTGAGGGGCTGGTGACGTCCTCCCGTCGGGGCTGTGGATTATCGAAAGAGATGACGTGGTCTCGGCATAAGGGCGAAGAAGGAACATGGGTTGGTTTTTAGTCAGTAGAAGTCTGACACTCCCTTCCGCTCTTCCAAAGAGCGGGGGGGTTGTTTGATGATTTTCCACCCAGCAAAAAAAAAGGGTCTGGTGACGTCACTATAGGGGAAAAAACTGTAAGTACCAAACTGTGACGTCGCGTGACTTTTCGAAGCACTGTATCGTCTTCATTTAATGTTTACATGAAAAAAGAAAAAATACTTGTCCAATATTTTTTGGAAATCTATCTGACGGACTAATTAGATTTTTTTGTCAACTACCCTATTCTTTACTATTCCCATGGCTGCTCTTTGCTGTGTTCCATTATACTTCCATCTTTCATGCAGTGATCTTATTCATCGCGACTTCCTGAGTTGGGCAATGAATTAAATTGGGTACCTAACCTACACAAAGTAAAGTGAGTGGGTTGGAATTTGAACCCACGGTCTTACGACACGTGTCGCAGCCGTTACTATTCAAATGAGTCGCAAATCACAACTGCTTTTGGAAGATGTGGTTTGTTTTTATTTTTTATTTCGTACTTATACAATATTAGGTATTAGGCAGATGTAATAATGGCCAACGCAAGCAGAGGACGCCCTAGAAAGATCTGTTCCCACTACTGCAGAAACTTGAATCAGGCTTACTCTCTAGGAGAGAAATGGGCTACAGGCCGGGGCCAGTGCGGGTTGGTAGATGACACACGTCTTCGTATTTTTTTGGTCATAAGACATGCCGGTTTTCTCACGATGTTTTCCTTCACCGTTTTGAGAGCAGCGCTGATGAAATAAATTACACAAAGTAATGCACCTGCCTGGGTTCGAACCCACAACTTACTGATCATAAGTCGCTCGTCCACCACTGGGCCACCGCTGCTCAACACTGACCTTAATGGTCACCAGATGTATGAGCTTCCACGAGGCTTTGCTTACCAGGACTGACCAGGAGTATATAAGGATCGTAGCAGCTGCTGCTGCAGCAGGTGGTTCTACGGTTTCTGCCTACTTCTCTGTCAGTCAGTCAGTCAGGACTTTTTTTTTAATTTCTAAAGATAGATAGATGGGCGGCATGGGCACCGGGCCGTTAGGCCGACGAAGGAGGCCGGCGGAGGCCCGGCACTTTGGGGACAGAAGATATTAGTGTTATATAGCGGGTGCTGTTGCTAGTAAATTGGGGTGGGTCGCTATTTATTGGGACAAGCCCTCCACACTATTCCCAAACCACAGTAACTCCTGTAAGCCAGAAACAACAGTGGCGACCACAAGAAAAGCCCGACGAAGTCCCAGAAAATGATGTAACTGTCTTGGATCCTGCAACGAAAATAATCAGAAAAGAATAGCGGAGGAGCAAGAAAAACATATAAGTAAGTGTAGGTAATTCTTGGTAGGTTGTTGTGTTCTTCTCAGCCATACGGGTCATATGGAGTTTTCTAGCTACAGTTGGGCCCGGTGCGTCTGTGGCGCTTGTCCTTATCTCAGTACCTATATCGGATCATCCAGTAAATTAATATTATTAAAACTCTCACACTTGTAAGCTGGGCCTTGACACCAAACGATTGGCAAATTACATTATCGTAAATCATCATATTGGTTGCAAACATTGGCCACATTCAAAACCTATCCATTACTCCTCAAAAACGGCAATCTGTTTTCAAAACGCATAGAGGAACAGCAATGGAAGTGACATTGGCGTTGGCCAGCCAATGCTCGCCAAGATACATAATTGAATTAAGAATAATGATCGAGAGGTTTCGCAGTAGTCTACGGAACCAGAGTGGCCAGTCGCTTATTAGCATTTGTTGTGAGTGCACGTAAAGTGAATTTAAAACAAGAACAAGAAACATGGGTGAGTAATTTCTCGTGAATAATAAAATGAGATGGAATAGGGAAATATTGAGATTAAAATTCATTGCATTCGTGCATTGATGCTTTTGTCAAGGCTTTTGTCATTGGTAGAAGATTTCTGGCAGTTCTGGTGTTTCGCAAGGAACTGTCGTGCTCCTGTCCATTTTTAACAAAAAAAAAATATTTTTGTAATTATTTACAGAACTCTAACCAACATTTAGAAATTAAATTAGAACCAAATACTAAAAAAAATATTTCTGAAAAATATCGGTTAGAGAAAATATGAATAGAGCCGATTTTGTTTTTTTTTTGGTAGTACTACTTAACCTCATTTTAAGATAGGTACATACAGAGTTAATTTAAAAAAAAAAAACAAATTAATATTCACGTAGCATTCAAATATCTGAAAAACTTTATGAAAATGCGACATTTTCATTGACCACCTAATATTGAAAACATTAGAGTGGTCAATGCGTAGTTGCGTACATCTCTGCCTAGCCCTTGGAGATGAAGTATATAAAGGGTGTAGTATTTTTGGTGTTTGTAAGGCCTTATAATTATATTATTATGAAAATCGCTTACCAAATAGCCATGTAAAATTGTAAATTATGTTTACGAATCAATAATCATAAAATACGGAATCGTAAAGTTAACACGGTTCATGCCTGCAATCTGCAATACCTAATCACTCTAGTTACTCGTAATTGGCGGACGATTCCACTGGTCCACACGACTGCTTCTCTTACTTGTGGTTATACCTACACGTTAAGAGAGAAAAAAACACATAACATAGAACACCTAGCTGTCATCCCCGAAGGGTTATAAAGAGATGTACCTTTAAGTACACTCACATATAACCAATTATATTTAAGTCCCATGTAATAAGGGGCGAACCGTGCACAAATCCACACTACGTAGCTGCTACTGAGAATTTCTAGACGGAAAAACCCAGACAACACTTTGCCCAACTCGGAAATCGATCCGAGGACTGCTCAGCTGTACTAGACGAACAAGGCAGTCAGAAAAATAAATTACCATCCTAATAAAAGATAGTCCTTTATAAATAGGGCATCTCGAGGGGCGTTCTTAACTTTTATGTTTACTAGCCGTAGGTTCTTTTATTCTCGTAACAAAGCTGCCAAGAGGAAAAATCCAAAGAGTAGACAGCATCGGGAGGCCATCGGCCCATTATTCAATTGAATACAAATACGCACTGGCTATTTGCCTGTACAATGTTTACTTGGCTCTTGACTTTGAATACCTACCATTTCCAATGTTGATTTTCAAAGACACTTAAATATTTACGAGCGATTGACTTCCTCTTTTTGAACGAGGAGGTAACTATCTAAATTATAAACAAATTGGGCACTTTAAGTAAGAAAAGAATAGAAGTAATGCTTTATGACAGCGTTAATGCTTAGTCCACCATCCGAAGTTTATTATTTGTTCGAAGTAGTAAATAACTGTGCTTAGATTGTGCTTATAAAGGAAAAATGTGGAGTACACCACTGACTACTTCCCCCATTTGTGACCAAAGAAACGATGGATAGAGTGTGTGAAGGATGAAGGATGATATGGCTAGAAAGGAGGTGACTGCTGAGATGACGAGAAATAGAGAAGTATGAAAAAAAACAACCGACTTCAAAAACACCAAAAAGTGAAAAATAAACTTCAGAAGAAAAATCAGCTTCTGAAGTCGGTGGCAAAAAAACCAAATTAAACAAAGAAATGTCACCGACTTCAAAAGCTGATTTTTCTTCTGAAGTTTATTTTTTTTCACTTTTTGGTGTTTTTGAAGAGTTCCATTAGTCCAAGATCCCAGGGCCGCCAGACGTCACGTATTTTCTGACGAAGGAAATGTGGGCGATTGAGTAGTGTTAGTATGAACTAAGAACGCACGACTACCAGCTAGCTTGCCTATTACGGCCAATTTTGAGAATCGGTCCACAAATGGGGGAGAAATCAGGTAACATACATAAAAAAAAAATACATACTGTACACGAACATATAACCTCCTCCTTTCTTGAAGTCGGTTAAAAAAGAAGACATCCTGCGCCGAACCCAAATAAATTGGGATAAGAGCAAGATAATTATTCTATTCTGCAAGATTTTAAAAGGTTATCCAAAGCTTCTTTTGTTTGGAAAATTCGTAATTCGAATACCTATTGTTGAACTGTCAAAATGAGTAGCATTGGGAGTTTGGGAGTGTTATCTCGCAATAGGATACCTACCCTGTTGTTTCTGTTATGATCTAAGAGGATACCTACCTATGGAAAATTCTCAACGATGTCAAATTACTGTGATCTCCCCAGCATTGCACATGTTACTAGAAGTCTGTAGCCACTTAAATACCTACCATTTGGTTAATTTAACCGCCTGCTTGCTTACCAACTAATCAATAAAGAGTAGAGGAAGACAGGTTTTGTGCACACTGGTCATGGGCTAGTAAGTCATAATACTTCAGTTAGTTATAGGTACTTAGTATACGTTTGAGTATAATAAATATTGTCTGGCAGAACTTGTTGAACTTGAATCTCTCGTCTTTATCTATCTATGGTAAAATCTTGCAACTGAATTTCAAACCAGTTCCCTCAAAGCTGTTTACTTTTTATTATTGTCAAGATGAGAGTTTTGTCTTGTACTTACGTGGTCACTCATAATTTACATTAAATTCAATGTTGTAATTTATTAAATATCTGTTATCTTATGCATTGCCTTGTATTGCACTAAAAAAACACGTGAACGTTAACGAACGTTATCTATTATCCCCATCGTGATAAACCGTGTTTTTCGATCCTCCCCCTTATCAAATCAAATAATTTGTTCGCATAATATGGGTAAATAGATGGTACATAATGCGCTAAATAATACAAAAATAAAGATCCTCATGTGTGCAAAACTTAAAATAAAAGTTTATAAAAAAAATGAATTGGTAAACACGGCTACACATCAAGCTATACATTTCCAGTTTACGCTGATCTCGCACTGTACGGAAATCCTATACAATGCGAGACCAGTTTGTACTGGAAATGTATAGCTTGATGTGTAGCCGTGTGTACCTAACAAATACCTACATAGGTAGGTACACATTTACATTTGGAACTACATTATACTAACTACTAATATTATTTGATCCTAACATGATTAAAGGACGACCACTTAAGTATGTATGAATCCTTTGTGTCGTCATAACGGGCACAATTCCTAACGTTTTTACTCACGCTATAATAGTAGTATACTGAGTCTCACTAAGGCTAAATCAAAGCCAGTAGTCACACGTAACGTAATGAAGCAAAAAGTGTGTAGCAATTAACAGTATGTATTTTGGTAACTAGCTTTTGCCAGCGGCTTCGCCCGCATGCATGTCGGAAAATATCAAAAAAGACGATTTTTCATACAAACTTTCATCCCCTATTTATCTCCCTTAGGGGTTGAATTTCGAAAAATCCTTCCTTATTCCTTGTATAAATTATAAAGGGAGCTTTTGTGCAAAATTTCAGCTTTCTAGATCCAAGGGTTTGGGCTGGGTGTTGATGAGTCAGTCAGTCAGTTACCAAATAAATAAAAAAGAGAAGTCCTGACGACTTCTCTTTTTTATTTATTTGATAACTACTCATCCCGTATTATAAATTTCCTACGTGCCACGGAAAGCACGCAGACTTTCGTCTGACTAGTGGTAGCCTATTCCAAAATTGGGTTATATTTATTGCAATTACACAGAAGCCTAAAAATAAAAATCATTATCATCATCTACGTAGGCACATGAATACATGATGATGATGATCGCAAATTTTGACTAGAATTACTTAGTTTGATAAACAGAATACTGTACTGTTGGCACCTTGGCGGTTTCGTAAAGTGTCTGTTAAACACCATGTATGTCTGATTATACGTGGTAAATTAATTTATCGGATTGTATGGTTGCTAATATGATACGAAAATCATCAATTCGCGTGTCCACGATAAGCCGTGAGAACATCAATTTAGAAGGGGTCACAAACCTCAAGTACTAGAAGCTTTAAGACAGAGAGAGTCAATAGTCCCCAATTCATACATCCTGTCAGCACTTAGCACTCTACGCTGTACTGAGAATGGGTTCACTTTCAGCAGTTCAACGACTGGTGATCGAACTTACGACCTTTTGCCCCAATAGGTACATGCTTTATCAACCGAAATATCAGTGATAGCCTAGTGGTTGTGAACATCGGATATAGGTCTCGAGTTCGAATCTAAGTTACACATCTCTTAGTTTTCGGATTCAAGTGCGTTTTTGTATAGGTATTGATCACTAGTTACAGTGAAGGAAAACAACGCGAGATAATTAAACCAGCTTGCCCAAGGGAGATAATTTTTCGACCTGTAGGGAACAGTATATAATGGGGCCATCGGGTTCGCCCATCCACGTCTGAAGATTGATACGAGCAGCTATTTTTATTGAGCCACAAGCTTCTCCACGGGCTGTGCCAATTCATACGTCATGGAAACGCGTTCCTCATACCAACTCATTTATTTAAATAACGAGATGTTCATGCAAACCTGACGGATCGCAACCTGACGAATCGCCCTTGACTCGGTAACATTTTAGCACCTGAGGCTGTCTAGAGTGCGTTCGTGTTCCACGCGCGCCTCAAATAGATGTCAGCAACGCCTATCGGGGCTGCGGGTTGTTAGAAAGATATACTTCGGACCCGGACAGAAAGGGCTATGAAGGAACATTGGTGGTTTTTAGTCAGTAGAAGTCTGACACTCCCTCCCGCGAAATCCAGAGCGGGAGGAGTCATTTGATGACCAGCCAAAAAAACCAGCTTAAACTGACCTTTAATTTGATTACTGAAATCCATAATGTGGTAGAACAGAAAAGAACAGCTAGAAGGCAAAGTATTACCCGACTGATAAATACGAGGAATCTGGTAGCAGAATAAAAATATTGCAAAAGGTCTATTTTTCTTGTTTTTTACCAGAGCAAAATCGAATTGACCTTGATGAGGATAATAATATTTTTTCCTGTTATGCACAAAGTAAACATTTGCAAATTGCACATAGTTCTGCCTTTAAGTTGCAGTCGATACAGTAGGTATACAATACCTATGCAGCGACCTTATAGGTATTACCTTATTCCTTTGTCACAAACAAATTTTTAGACACGTTTGAATAACAAAACTTCTTCTTAGTCGATACGTCACTCTTGTCAGAGTGGTCGTGGTTTCGCAGACGAACCTACACGGAGAGATGTTTGGTAGGTCATTGACTTCCCCGAAAACTGCTCTTTCAGCGATGTGCTTCAATTTTTGCCCGATGGAAACGTTGCGAGTACACTGGACCATTGTAGACTCAGTAGCTTTTTTGATCAAGTTAGTCCATCGAATCGAGTTGGTGAACGGCCGCGGGATCTTTAGCCCTCCAATTGGCCCTGAACTACCTGTCTCTCTGTCGAAGTGAATTTTTAATAAAGGCCTGGATTGCTAGAGGAAGAAATTAATGACAATAGGTAAATTCACGACCACTATAATATACACACAGCAACTTTTAAAAGTCATTTTACCCTAAATTATCCGTCCCCTAATCAATATCATAATCATAATCTTAATATGATATTAATCATCTTTTTCATTATTTTCCAGGTTCCGCAACTATCCTGCTGTCTATTGTGGCTGTGGTGCTGATGGTGTCCTACTCAGAAGCTTGTGAGTATCGTTGACAATAATTGATTCAATTTCACCCAATTTAATACACCCAGGTCCCAGAATATTAACCACTCACTAAAGTTTGGTAGTACACACGGCTACACATCAAGCTATACAAAACCAGTTAATCTTGGCCTCACTTTACTAGATCTTTTCGCACAATGAACGATCAGATTATACTGGTTTTGTATAGCTTGATGTGTAGCCGTGTGTACCTACTGTAGGACTGAACCTCCGAATCCTCCGATTTCGAAGACTAACATAGAAAGCACAATATTACCGAGTGCCATGGCACGGGATATATGTTTTATCCCAAAACAAAAGTCATCAAGCGGACCTTCGTCCGCTTGATGACTTTAACGCGCGGGCATAAGCATAATTTGAAAAAAATCCTCCGCCCAGCCCTGTGGGATCCATCCCAGACTGGTCATCTAAATATAAAACGATGGTATGGTCCCTTCATGCGAGAGCCCGACTTGCACGTGGCCACTTTATATTAGTATGTCGTCACACGCACCACTGGCATGATGCAGCACCCAGAACGTTCGTAGTACGTAGGTACGGGTCGTTTGAGTAAATTATTCAATCAGATCACCGTTTAAGGAGTGACTAGATTAGATAAACGGCTTGGTCTGTCCTTAAACAGTCATCGTTGTTGCATAAGTCAACGGTTGGCAGGAAGTCTTGTTATTCATAAAACGAGATCCATAAGTACGACTTGTACACCGTGCAGTACTTTAACCCTTTCACAGTTTTACGGCTAGCCAGATTTATTTCCGGGCTAGCCAAGTTACTTCACAGGCTAGCCAAGTTACTAGTTGGAGCTAAACTAGCTGTAGGAGAGAGGTGAAATGACTCTAAACAATAAGTCAGCTTTAGTAGATTGATGTTTCCGCTTTTTTGGGGAATACTGGTTACATTTTTGACGAAAATTCTGGAACTTGATCTAGGACCCTTTTTTTTGGGCGGTTTGAAGTAAGTAAAGTAAGGAAAAGACTATTCAGATGATGATGAATACTTAACCTAATCACATCCTTTTTCCCTCATTACAGCCGGCAACTGCCCTCTGCCTTCCAAGGTCTACGGCTGCAGCCCCAAGTGCGTCCAGGACTACGAATGCGGAAACGGAAAGGTCTGCTGCAACAACGCCTGCAACGCCAAGTCCTGCACCATAGCAGCTGCCAACGGTTCTGGATCCAGCAGCTCTAGCAAAAGCCAGTGTAAGTTATAGAAAGAAGATAGAAAATAAATTTAGTACCTACAGTCAGTATCATATCAGAGGAGGTCGTGACCCCACAAACTATGGGGTACTTGATATCGTGTCCTGCGTGGCCTCCATTAGCTACTGTGATGTCAGGAGCTAATGGAGGCAACTGAAAGTGTCAAACTTGTCGCCAAATTTTGGGCAAACTCAATTTGAATTGTCATCGACATGCTAAGAAGAAGAAGAATTCCAATTGCCGCGCTTACCTAGGTTGGTTCATGGATGGGTTCATCATCAGCCAATAATGTTCCTACTGCAGGGACTCAGGCCTCCTCTCTAGGAGAGGGATGGGCTATAATCCACCACGCGGGCCCAGTGCGGATTGGCGGATGTCACATGTCTTCGAATTTTTTGGTTCTAAGACATGCCGGTTTCCTCACGATGTTTTCCTTCACCGTTTTAAGAGCAGCGGTGATGGAATAAATTACCTAGGTTGGTTCATGGATGGGTTGGGCCTAGTATATAGCGAGTTTCCTCCGAGCCTTAGAAAGCACGATAATTTGTAGATCTTTGACAGTAGTTACAGGTAGTGACCCGGAACTCTGGCATCTGACATCGGACTCTTATCGTATCCTCAGCATTACCCAGTACTAACTGGGTAGGTCACATAAGTATTCAGTCCTTGTAGAATACTAGTATTCAGCTGCATCCAGTTAGAGTAGAAGCCGATCCCAACAAAGTTGAGAAAAAGCTAGGCATTTTGATACTTTAGATGATTTAAGCCCAGTAGATGTCTACGTTGATTGCGGCATCAATGGCAATCTTAGGTCATCAAACGTGAATACAAAGTGGGCCCTCATCGCCACTTAAGACACTCCAACCAGTAACGGAAGTTGTGTACTGCCGTGGGCCGTCTCTGGATGCTGTCGCAGTAGTACCGTGGTCTATAAGTAGCAGGAAGTGTTAACCTACATTACGCAGGCTGTGTCCTATTGGGTCTAATAATAGGGCTTTGAGTTGATAGTTACTGACCACCGGGCAGGCATGTACTGTACATATGGAGACCCCGACAATTTTCGGACAAAGATTAAAGAAGTGCGCAGAAGTGTAAAAGTGTGTGCGAAAACACAGCCTGTGCACTCTGCTATTTACTTTCATTAGTCGCAGGAGGAGGGTTAACGGCTTTATGATTTCCAATGCACGGTGCAGGTGGTGAAATTGACACACGCGTGTCAATTTCACATTGGTAATATTTATTTTAAAAAAAAAGCCAACTCAAACACAATAAGCCAAATAAAACTGGATAGATGAGCTTTATCATACAGCTACAGCATCTTAGCGACTCGATTCTTTTATGTTTTCTTGCTTTTGCTATGCTTTTATGTATTATAGCCCATTCCCTCTCACAAAGAGGAGGCCTGTGTCTCAGCAGTGGGAACATTTATAGTCTGATGATGATGATTATGATGACATACTTCCGAAAACTAATCCCCATGTTTATCTTCTCCAGCTGGCGCCGGCATATACTGTGACAACGTGAAGTGCAACTCGTTCGAGGTCTGCAAGGTGGACCCCAAGACAAAGCGCAACAAGTGCAGCCGACCTTGAACAATTACATTAATAGCTTCTATGCTTTATCATCTTTTTTGCATTTGATTAAATATTCCTTTTTTACTTAATAGGGTGTTGTCTTTTTTAATTTGCTCGTGACAACCCACCTGGAGCTCCTTGAGGTTGGAAAGTATCCGAGAAAGTGTAGTACTTTTTAGTGTTAGCTGTTCCAGATCTTCAAATATACGACGTGCTTATCAGGCTGAACAATTCTTGCTAAGACGTAATTCCTATATATGTTATAGTGTAGCTGGGCTCTTGGACTTCCACATCAGCTGTTCCAGATCTTCAAATTTTATACGACAACAGAGAGTGCTCATCAGGCTGAACAACTCTTGCTAAGACGTCATTCCTATATATGTTATAGTGTAGCTGGGCTCTTGGACTTCCACATAAGCTGTTCCAGATCTTCAAAATTTATACGACAACAGAGAGTGCTCATCAGGCTGAACAATTCTTGCTAAGACGTCATTCCTATATATGTTATAGTGTAGCTGGGCTCGTGGAGTTCCACATCAGGTGTTCCAGATCTTCAAATTTATTCTCTGAGCAGAAAATGCTCATCACGTAGAACAATTTTTGCTATGGTACCACTTTTGTATCTCTTATAGTTAAGCTGGTCTGTTGCAGTTCTGCATCAGGTGTTCAAGTTTCCAAGATAAATTATAGCCTATATGTTGCCCAGACTTAATAACTATACAACAAAAAAAAAACATTCAAATCCGTCGAGTAGTTCCGAAGATTAGCGTGTACAAACAAACAGACAAACAGACAGTTTTTTTTTTTGGATTCGTGCTCTATTACTGTTTCTAAACCCTCCTCAATTATTTTTTTTTTAATATATTCAATGTACAGACACAGTTTTTTTACTGTTTTATTATATGTATGTAATAGATAATAGATATAGATAGATAGATGAAGGAATAATCTTTAAGTGTTAATTAGTATTATTTGGTTTAGTTTCATTTGGCCGGAAAAACTCGTCAGATTTGTCACGATTTCGTCAAAGTGGTCTACGCGCGCCTAAAAGAGATATCAGCAACATTAGGACTAAACACTAGGACACACATTAGGATTTATTTAACCAGAGGTTTACTTTAATGTCTTATCATTGGCACCACCCTGTATAATTATTCCTGCCAAAATACAGCTTTCTAGTACTAAGAGTCTTTGAGCTATAATGAAGCAGACAGACAGAGAGACGGACGTGGTGTAAATATAAGGGTTCCTTGTTGGCTATTGAAGCCTAAAATTTATGAAATAAAACTATGAATCCAACTTCACATTTTATTGGTAAAACGAAAAGCTCGAGACATAGTAAAGTATACCAGTTTTTAATAACAGTAGGCTAGGTACTTTTAAAATACTTGAATGAATGTAAATTCTAGATTATGCTTCATGTACCATGCCTTTAATTTTTAAAATTAAAAAAGTATTTCGAGCACTATTGAAGTGTTAAAAAGCCTCAAGTGACTGAGTTAAAAATAACTTAATTTTGGTTAGTAAAAAAATTCTCTCCAGGGTGTGTGCAACTCTAGGCGTGTTGAAGTAAGTAGTAACTTTTCGAGCCTATTAGTGTTTCTGTCGCTTTCTGTTAATAGTGGTAGGGTTGGTATACGCCAGCACGGCCTCCAGCAGCTGGAAAGGTAATAGTACTTATTTATTAACAAAATAATAAACCTACTGCTAGGCAAACAGCTTTTCTCATACAGAAAAGGCACAAACATTGATCACATGGTTCAGCAGACGGGAAAAATCCCGAACAAAAAAAATTGTGTCCTCTCGACGAATTATTTTGCGCAGGTATTGGAAAACCTAGGTAACCAAATCAAACCATATGTGGATGTTGTTGTCACTAAATCACAGCTAAGATTTTGCCATTTTTAAGTAATTTGACAGGTTTTTAAAAGGTTAATCCACAGGTTAATCAATATAGAAATCTTGATTAACTTTTCAAAAACATGTTATAATTAACTTGATGGGTTGGAACTCACCATTGTACTTATCCTTCTTCGTATTCCTATCAT
The DNA here is from genome assembly GCA_949316265.1 of Diarsia mendica. NCBI lineage: Eukaryota > Metazoa > Arthropoda > Insecta > Lepidoptera > Noctuidae > Diarsia > Diarsia mendica. Next base: position 12,346,580 of record OX438898.1, on the reverse strand, counting down.
CACTGCGCATCCAAGGTGCTCGGTTTGTGCAAGCCTTGGTATTGAACTGGTTGGGGCAGCAGATCTGCCCATACTTCTGGCAGTCAGCATCAGAGAAACATTTGTGCTTGTTGTCGTATACTTTGTTCTTTGGGGGACAGTCGCCGTAGCCAATTGCTGGAAAAATAATAAGATTATGTTGTGGTATGTGATGATAGAGACAGGAGGATTATATAGATAAGTTTTAGTACACCCCAAATTTCGTGTGTAATAGAGGGCGAGCCTATTGCCATCAAGCAGGCACAGATCTAGACTCTGTTGCTGCTACTGAGAAATAATTGATTGAAAAATTCAATAACACTTTGACCGACTCTGGAATCGAACTCAGAATCTTATGCTCAGCAATAGCACTTGCAACCACTAGACCAGCGTGCCCGTCAATATAGTATACCTACATCCCTAAATAAATCCAGGATTACATTCTTAGTAATGTAATCCTAATTAGCCGTAAAGTAACCCGCGGTCATCCCGAAGATAAATAAACATAGCATTTAGCGCGATGTTACTTTTTCCTGTTATGAGTACCTAGGTAAAAAATAGGTAAAAAAATTTTTTTAAGTTAAACGGTTTTATGTTAAACATACATTGCAATGTTTAAGATAAATGTACTAAAAACCAAAAAATAATAAAATAGATACAGTCGTGGGAAAAAACCGTGGGGCACGTCAATTGTAATTTCCGCAGCACGACAGTTCCGAATTGACGTGCCCCACGGTTTTTTCCCACGACTGTATCTATTTTATTATTTTTTGGTTTTTAGTACATTTATCTTAAACATTGCAATGTATGTTTAACATAAAACCGTTTAACTTAAAAAAATTTTTTTACCTATTTTTATTTTCTAGTTTTTAGCCGCCATCTTGGATTTTAATTTTATATAGTATATTGTATTCTGCTTGTTGAGCCCTTTCATTTGATACCCATATTGATGGGATTAATAAAACATAAATTATCCGCCATTTTGTAGCGGCGGCCATCTTGAATTTATAATGATAATGAATAAACATAATTGTATTGTCACCAAAATCCAAAGTGTATACAAAATTTCAGATTAATCGGTTGACAGGAAGAGGGTGAAATTTGAATTACTAAATTTGATCCAAGAATAAAACAAACGGGGTGAGCTAAATAAAACCGTTTAAAAAACCGCTGGATATCTTACAATTCTTACTTAGTCAAGAAACATACCACGTATGACAAATGGGGAAATAAAGAAATTCTAGCGAGAAGAAATTACCTGATACGAGGTTGATGATCAGCAACGCCGCCACGACGAAAACAAGAGCTTTGAAGCAACCTGAAAAAAAATAAGTAGTTATGAAATCGTAAGTAAGTGTCGGTGACACGACAAATTTTTAATTATATTGTCCCAAAATATTGCTACTTCCACCGCGTCGCTCTGTGGCAGCGCAAAGGTCACAGTATTAATAGGTAAATTCCCTCTAAATTACGATAACTGTGGGATGCGGTAAGTACCGCCTAGATGAAATCGGGAAAGCGCAGTAGCAAAGCGCTTTGTACCAATATCTAGAACACCGACTGTCGACAAGGTATAACCTACGGCCTAAGTCTGGACTCTCGATGGACTAAGAGTGGATGAATGAGCTCGTAGAGCTCATCAGCAACCTATTAAAGAAAAGAGATGTACGGGAGAAGACATGATCCCCTGAAAGGATCATCATCATCATATCAGCCCGGAATCACCCACTGCTGAGTATAGGCCTCCCCTTTTTTCTGCCACACTTTCCGGTTCTGTGCGTACCTCATCCACGTGTTTCCGGCGACTTTGACGATATCGTCAACCCAACGAGCTTTAGGACGTCCCTGGTTTCTTTGGCTTGAAAGGATATTGCAAATAAACAAAACGTAATAAACTCACTCATTTTATGTCAATTTAGCTCCAGGTCTCCTCCTAACAGAATACACTTTACAAATGATACTATTTCCCGTACTTTCAAGAATATAACGCTAATAGGTAATTAGGTACAGTAACATATATGACTCAAGCTGATAAACGAAGCATGAGTGAGCTAAAATACATGTAACTGTGTTAGGTTATGAAACATTTGTTTACTCCGCTAATCATTTTGAACTTGGTTATTTAACCACAGTTAACACCTTTTTTTAGTCTAAGAATTGTTTAAATGAATTGTTTGAATGACCACAGACCACCCATGTCCCTTTGTGTCCGCGGTATCTCTTTCGAACAACCCACAGCCCCGGCATCCTGGGTCTGCCTCTGAATTCGATTGAAAACCTGCATTCTACCTTGCCACATTTCACATCCATAGGTGAGGACCTATGGATATGAAACGTGGTAGGGATAGGGACCACGTTTCACATTCAGGTCCATCCAAGGTCTACAACAAAATACTGAAAAGCTTAATATTTTAGCCAGTGTCTTTTGGAGGTTTGGATCCTTATTTTAAATTGAACCTAATTAAAAAAAAAAGTAGCAATGGACTCACCCATTATGAAAACAAAGTTCACTTTTCGTGTAGTCCCAATGGAATTTAACTTAGGAATGCTCCCACATTTTCCCGTTAGCTCTTTAAGTACACATTCTGATATAGTAGGTAGGTACCTAACCGATTGATGATTCATAAAATAATAATAATAAATAGTTCTTGTTTATTTTATTTCGTCTTATGGTCGCAACCACAACTGCTGAGGCCGTAGGTTCGATTCGTAGGTCGGGCACCGTGTTATTGGGGTTTTTCCGTCAGGATGTTGTCAATAGGAGCTACGGAGTCTGGATTTGTACCCGGTTTATGGCGATAGGCTCGCCCCCGTTTACAACACTGGATATCCTTAAGAAGGGTCGTGTATAGATGACAAATGAAAATGTGCCCAATACGCCACCGACGACGTCTATAGACGACAAAAACCGTATTTTTTTTTTTACTTTTATCTGCTTTTTAATACATAATAGTGTCAAATAATATAAAATAATGATTTTGTAGATTTTTGTGCCTTGGCGTGGGAGGTACGCCATGCGTCATGCGTCTAACGCTCTGGCGTTCAAAAGGATATCAGAATCGATTTTGATTTTTCCTTCAAATGTGTGTGGACTGTGGAAGTGACAAGTTCTGAATGAATTTCCACACTAATATTGTAAAGAGGCCATCATCATCATCAGCTATAATGTTCCCACTGCAGGGACTCAGGCCTTCTCTCTAGGAGAGGGATGGGCTATAATCACGCGTGGTGGGTGCGTGCCCAGTGCGGGTTGGTAGTATGTCACAAGTCTTTGAATTTATTGGTTCATAAGACATGCCGGTTCCCTCACGATCTAAAGAGGTAAACAATAATTTCGGATGTAAGGGACTGATCTTGGGATAGTGTTCATCATTTAACTCTCAAATGGTTATGATTTGGTACACTAAACTAAATCATTTGATGGAAACTATATTAGCCAAAGATACGCAACAGCCCTGCTGATACGATTCTGGAAATAATTTCACTAACCGGAAGCTACATTATTGTATGAGGAAGTCTGAAAGAACGGAGGTGTCTGATTTGATGACGAGAAACAGAGAAGTACTTATGGAAGAAGAAGACATGTTGCGCCGCTACCTCAAATGAATTGGGATTAGGACAAGATAATGATAACGGGAAGCTACATTATTATCCCTGAGGGGGCATAGGCTACATTTAAGGCGCAGTTAAAGGGGCACCGTAAAAACGACCTGTTTTTCGTCGCAGAGTTAGCCGTATTGCTACTTATTACAATTCCAAAAAAAAATACAGTGTATAGTCAAATGTATAGGTAAAAGACTTATGCAAAAATATTTTCTAAAAGTAATCAAAAACCTCGAAAAAAAAAATCACAAAAAAATCACACGAAAAAACTTTTTCGTCTCGACATGCTCAATATTTTGAGTGACAACTGTCATATTTTTTTTTACTATCAGAAAGGAAATTTAACCAACTAAAGACATATGTAAAAATATTTTAACATTACAGCGTATTTTTTTTTTAAATAAATTAAATCTGCGAACTATCGTTCATTTTGGCAGTCACGAGAATCAAACGCATCGCCATTTTCAACCTTATTTGTTTAGGCGATGAGTTAAACGCGCGCTCAAGGTCGCGGGCAGGTAATGTCGCCTTAAGATGGTTCTTTGGGATTTTCAAACATGACGCGACGGAATATAAAAAAAAGCACTTTGAGTAAGTAAGTACACACGTTATATACATTCCATTTCCAGCATATAACGAGGTCTCCTTTTTTTTTTTTTTTTTTTTGGTGGGTGGAAAATCATCGAATGACCCCCCCCGCTCTTGGGCAGAGCGAAGGGGAGTGTTAGACTTCTACTGACTAAAAACCGAACCCATGTTCCTACTTGGCCCTCGTGGCCCCCGAGGCCACGTAATCTAGTACAAAATACCGCGGCCCCGACGGGCGTCGGCCCTTGCGGACCCCTCCTTGCTGACATCTCTTTGAGGCGCGCGTGGAACACGAACGCGCCGCCGACACGGTCTGTTGCCGTCATGACGACGGCCGGACGGCGAGCTAGCCCATTACTCACCGTCCACAGGCCCGCGTCTACGGTGGCCGGAAGCCATCACGTGGCCCCCGACGCCCGGAGCGCCTTCCGCGCCTTCCGCGGCGGCTGGGACGTTGAGAGGTTCTCTCCCTCTCTCGTTCCGCCACCTCCTTCGCTAGCATCACTGCTTCGCAGAAGGAGGCGACGGCGTCCCATTCCTCCTCGCCCCGGATCATGGCTTGCACCAGGGCCGGACGCGAGAGGTCGCCGCCGCCGATCGCCGCTACGAGAACACGGTGGGGCTCCGCCCAAGCAGGGCACACCTCCACAGTGTGCTCCACCGTGTCCTCCGGTCGATCCTCGCAGTGGAAGCATCCGGGCGTTTCCTCCCGCCTGATTCGGTGCAGGTACCTCCCGAAACATCCGTGTCCGGTGAGGACCTGCGTCAGACGGAAGGTGAGGGCGCCGTGGCTCCTCTCTTGCCACTCCTCAAAGAGGGGACTTACCGCCACTAACGTGGCGTGCCCTATAACGAGGTCTCCTTACGTATAGATTCCCCGTACAAAGAGATATCAGCTTATACTACACTAGCGGACGTCCCGCGGTTTTACCCGCGTAGATCCCGTTCCCGTGGGAATACAGGGATAAAAAGTAGCCTATGACAGGCTTTCTATTGGTGAAAGAATTTTTAAAATCGGTTCAGTAGATCCCGAGATTACCCCTTACAATTTAACAAATATACAAACACACAAACTTTACCTCTTTATAATATTAGTATAGATTAGTATAGAAGTATAGATATAGATAGTATAGAAGAAGTATAGATTGTTCATAGGTTGATTGGTCGTAGTGTCGTATACTAAGTATTAATTAGAAGTCAATGCCTTAAATGGATTTCGGGAAACTTTACAACGAAAACAAAATGGAGGAAAACTGGAAACCAAATTAAGATCATTTATTAGAATTACTAAGTTACCTACTTGGGTGTGCCTAAGATAAATTAATGAGGTCCATACCTAAGTTAAGTTTTTAGGGTTCCGTCAATAAACGGTGCCACGGGATCCTACATAAGCTGCGTTGCGCGTTGTCTGTTCGCCTGTCACACATAGACCAGGGCCCCGAGTCTGCTATTCAATAGTGTCAGAATGGTCGATCATTGATCTCATAATGGTTGATTTACGACAAGCCAAAAAGTACCTTAAGTCGGCAGGCATAAGGTACTTTTTGGCTTGTCATCAATTAACCATTATAAGATCAATGATCTTGATCGACCATTCTGACACTATTGAATAGCAGACTCGGGGCCCTGTGCCGATGCCTTCAAAAAAGGTAAACAAGTTTAAAAATCTAAAACCCGACTACGAATAAAATATTGGTTTGTTATTTACATAATACCTACGAGTAAATAACACAGACTAGACCGCGATCTTAACGTATATAATGACTAAAACTATAATATGTTAAATGATACAATTATGATACATATTTGTAATGTGCTCGCCAAGACCTTTCATTTCATATCAAACATGACTGATAAGATTATCTCAATTTAATATTTTTTTAGGTAAGTTTTTGACATTTTTTTTTTTTTTAATCATTTATTTAAAGATAATGTAGTACAGAGGTGGAACTTAATTTTAAACTCGCCAAACTATTACGTTTGATGGCGAGAGGCGCTCATTTTTGAAAACAATAAACCATCTTACTCACTATAATAACTACTAACAACTATTTAATTAACTAACTACAACATACTATTCTAGAATGTTAGTAACAATTTAACTTATAAACTATGTTAGTTCTAAATATTAACAGGTAATAGGTACTTAATTATAGTCACATGTATGTATTATATACCATAGCAACCAGCGCGAGTGTATGACCAGATGTATGAATGTGGACGAGTCAAAAGGAGTAGGTAGGTATGTAAGGATTGTAGCAGTTGGCGATAAGTAGTTTCTGTCTACCCCCCATGAGAAAAGGGCTTGAGTTTATGTTATATACAGTTTTATAGGTATAGGTTTAATCTTGTACAATTTAGTTCTGTATGTTATCTAGTATAAAGTTTTTTAATTTCGTCTTAAGTGACCCTTTACTAACTTTTACTTTATCTCTTAATAAATCTATTTTGTTAAACACTTTAGGTACCAAATACTTAGATGTTCTCTTACCATAATAGTTTGTTATCTGCGGCTGAATCAGTCTGTTTTCTCTAACGCTACGTGTGTTGTACTTATTTTTAACATTAACTTTAAATTCATCATTATTATAATAATACTCTAGGCCTACCAAATAATCTACTTTTTTATCTATGGGTATAATTTTACAGATGGGAAATAACTTATCATAATCTTTGTTGCACTTATCTTTAACATTTTTACTAACTAGAAGCTTAATCAGTCTTATTTGTATATCTTTAATATCTCTGATATAAGTAATAAAGGTTCGCCCGTACACAAGAAGTCCATAACTTATTAGCGAATCGTAAAATTTAAAATTTAAAATCCGTCTTAATTAGAATTTTTAAAATTTATACAGCCAGTGTCACCCGGGCTATTCTTACAAATCTATTGACACCTCATTTATTAAAATCCGTTCAGTGGTTTAGGCGCTACGGTGGAACATACATACATACTTACATACATACATACATAGACTACCAAAATCACTTTGCCGTAGTCGGGTAAAAAGTAAAGAAAATTATAGTAGGATGAAACCCAATGGAAAAGGTAGAGAATAAAACAAAAATTAAGTGAAAAATAAATTACGTTCAATCTGAGGTCGTGATGTGGGGTTGGGGGGGGGGGGGTTTAAGGGGGGAAAACGGTTTATCTCAAATTCGGTCAATCTAAAAGCATAGCATGCATATGCTAAGCTATGCATGCTATGCGATGCATGCTAAGCTATGCATGCTAAACTAGGCATGCTAAGCTATGCATGCTATGCCATGCATGCTATGCTATGCATGCTAATTGGTCGGCAACAAAAAAAAAACTAAATGACCAGCAAACATTTCAAAATCAATCAGCAATTTATATCATTCTGGATGGCTGTAATTATTTTTGTACAGCATATTAATTAGGTATACAAGCTGCAATGAGCTGCTTCTGTTTAATAAAATTTAAGAAAGCACTCAGAAGGTAAGCAAAAAAACCATTTTGAGCAGCTATATTACTACCGGAATATATACCGGCATAGCATAGCATGCTATTCATGCTATAATATTAACAACTATTTAATAACCTGCCTAGGGTTTTCCCAACTAGGAGTATGTTGGTTTAGACTTCCAGTCTAACTGGATGATAGCTGCATGTCTGGAAGCTGGTGCCAGAATTAAACATGATGCGACTGCGTCTCTGACCTCCATAACCCAGTAAGGGGCGGATTAGTGTCAAATTTTTGAGCCACTGGATACCTGTAACGATTGTCAATTTATAGATCTACAATTGACAGCTAGGACCATAGGCCTAGCGTGTTTTCCAAGGAACGGATGAAACTAATAATGGGCGGTCACCCATCCATGGACTGTTCTTGGCTAAGCGCTGCTTAACCTCGAAGATGCACCCTAGCGACTGTTCTTATGTATTTACGAGCTAAACGCTTTATCAGTTCCGATAACAATCCCCCCCGTTTCCTAGTTCACGTTTATTCGATACTTTCTTGCCTCGCCTCTTGGCTGTGGGCTGTTTGCTAGTAACTCCTTCGCCTCCCTTGCAATACCACGCTGGCATACGGTCGGAAAGCCGCGAACACGCGATAAAAACATTTTCGATGACAAAAAAATAAATCAGTTCTTTTTTAAATTGAAAAATCTGTGTTAGCTCACGCGAATGTGATATTATGGTTGTTTGTGTGATTTAAAATTGGTTTTAAGAACAATAATGTAAGATTTTATATCGGTTTACCTATACAGCATTAGGTAATAAGTAATATTAAATGGAATAAAGTGGAATTAGGTACCTACATTAAAAGTTGTCCCTATTAAATGAAAATGTTTAAATCAATCTGTGGTCTTAGGTAGGTGAGTACATAAGTTACGTGTAAACAATTCTCACTAAAATAACAAGACTTATACGGACTACTTAAATAATTATGTGTTTAAGTCATTGAATACCTTTACCTACAAACATGCTTATGAAACTTGCATGAAAACAACATCTTGTGAAATGTTGCACCATTCATAAATCATATGGTTTTCCCAGCATTTCAATCATGCATAAGTCGTCTTAAATGGAAATAAAACATGTCACTATACAGGGTGTAAACGAACCCTTATCGAAGCCGTCAACCAAGCATTACCTATGTACATCAACCGTTTCCAGAAATATTTTTTGCGTAGAGGTTTACGCAAAAATTATTGCTGGGAAACGGTTTTTTTTTGGGTGAAAAATCTCATTTTACGGTAAACTCAATGTAGCACTCTTAAAAAAGGATGCTTTGAATAGTAAACGAGTCGTGGAGGTAATTTAATATAGGTAGGTATTATCTGAAAAACTTTTTTTTTATTTTTTATTATAAATGGGCTTGCTATAGACTTCAATCTTGCCCTAAGGGCAGCAGAGATGATGTCGACACAACGAGCTTTTTTTTTTTATATGGGCTTACTCTTGACTTCAATCTTGCCCTAAGGGCAGAGATGAGGTCGACGATGGAACGAGCTTACCCAGTAGAAGCCTGTTTACTCGCGACTTAAATAGATTAGGGTTATATGAACTCGGAATAACCCTCCTTTTGGGCTTCGCCGCAGTCGGGTAAAAACCGACGCAGGCAGGGAATTCCACTCCTTGGCTGTGCAACGTTTCCCGGGAATGGTCTTAAAATTAAAAAAAAATATCGTAGTGATGGGGAGAACTGACAAGTACCTACCTTGTGGCTTCCGTATGGGTACTTTTAAACCCTTTATGCATTAATTTGGAAATCATGGAATAAATAAAAACGGAAAAACCAAAATCATAAAAGCTTGTCGCATGAATAGATAAGGCTAAAGAAAAACTATGAACTAATCAAAATAATGCCATTGAAAGTCTAATTACAAGATACACCACCGTCTGCCAATCGATACACCAACTAATAATTCACATCAGCGACTCGTATAGCCGTATATCATAAATATATCGATGCATGGACATCAATAACACTCTGTTATTAGCTACCCTACCGATGCATTTATATGTCGTCGAGTTCCAAGGCTGTAACATGATTATAGGGTAAGACTTCAAAGTAGGGTAGTTAGGGTACTTTTGTAGGTTTAGCCTGAAAACTTCTGAGGCCAGTTTCAAATTCAGTAATTTTCTTGAAACTCGGAACTTTTTAGGAGGGGTTATCGCAAATCCATGAAAAAACATAACAAAATATCACGCCTGTAATCCCCTAAGGGTTAGGCACAGGTGTACAGTCACCTTCAAAAATGCATGGACATGCCAGTTCTGGGTGCTTACTCTGGAATATAATTCCGATAGATCGACATTGGTCAAACGTCAGTTGGTTGAGTTAAACGTCAGGGATTGGCTAGACTCAGTGAGTCCAGCCAATGCCTGACGTTTGACTGACAATTCCAATGTCGATCTATCGGAATTATATTCGAGAGTAAGCACACTGAACTCTATTCACAAGTAATAAAGACTAAAAGTATCCATGCAATTTTGCAGGTGACTGTACCTACTTGTTCACTCACAGTTCACCATTTATGTTTAAGTCGCATGTAATAGGAGGCTAGGAGCGAGCCTATTGCCATCAACCAGACACAACTTAGACTCCGCAGCTGCTACTGAGAAATTCCCGAAGGAAAAACCCAATAACACTTTGCTCGACACGGGAATCGAACCTAGGACCTCAAGCCCAGAATAAACCAACGAGGCAGTACGTGAAGATAATTACAGAAATCATACAAAGCATGTAAGTAATAGCTCGGGCTGTTAAATTAGAATAATTAAACTTTCGCATAAAACAATGTAGAATAATCTAAAATTATAATTATGTAGATTTATGTAGAATCAAAATCTGGTATTTTTGTGAGTCTACAAAGTTTTATAGATTTTAAGACTACGAAGGAAAGGGCGATTGCCTCGTAAACCCTCCTCAAGATGCCTATTGAAATTTCAGCCTGGGACAAATAAATCTAATAGCAATTTCTATTTTTATTTCTACCTACAAAGCTTGTCTTGTAGGCTTTCGTGACTTAGTATAATTTCGTAGTAGACACCATTAAAACATACAAAGTCATAAAGTTTCACGGCCTGGGGGCTATGCCTGTCAAAATTTAAAGACAGACGTACTAAAAACTTGGTTATTATTCATACATTAAGTCTTATCCTAAATAAACTAACTATATAGGTATAGGTATAATAGGTACCTACATTATTTATTATTAGGTACTATAAAATAAACTATGTAACAAGCGACTATAAAATCAAAAAACTGCTCCTCAACTCTGTCGGCTTCTAATTATATGCCCAAGAGAATGGTGGCATTTCACTGGCCATGGTAAAAGCCAGCCCTTGGGTCACGGGAAGCATGAAATTAATTCTAGATCCAGGTAGTTCCATTGGTTTTCTGGTTACCTAAATTACGTAGAATATCTGTAATCTTGAGGAACTCCGAGTCTCCGAATGCTGCAAATAAAAACTTAGCCATTTACTGAAAATCTTAATAAAGCCATAATGTTAGCACTCGGAAGCTTCAGAACATTAACCGCCTTATTCATAAAAATAGTTAAGAGTTGTTTAACTTAAGCTTGGTTTATCTCGCATGCCGTCTCACTTCAATAATATTCAAATGAAAGTGACGGCATGCGAGATAAACCAAGCTTAAGTTAAACAACTCTTAACTATTTTTATGAATAAGGCGGTAATTCTTGTAATAACTTACAGTACGGGGTTAACAACTCTAACAACAGTAAACAAACACTATATCAGCAATTACGGTTCACATTTACCAGCAGAATACAATGTAGGTTATCCATTATAAAGGCTTCCGCCCTCAATTAGGGTTAGGCACATCATGTCTTATCTTCCATTTATCAATTATCAGTCATCTGATTGACTATAACCACCTAATTCCACCTCGTTCATTTTCGCTCCTCATCGCTGTCATTGTGGTGAAACTCTGTCACCAACAGCCTCGGTCCTGAAGCCGAAGTACGAGTCGGATAAATAAATCCCTCTTTTATATATATAAATAATTTTTTCTTACGCGTCATATATCCTCAGGCAAGTAAAAGATTAGGTTTTTCCCTTCACGTAAAACAGAAACTCTTTCCGCCAGTCCAACCAAAACACTGAAAAGAAACTGCCACAGTAGACCAACACCCAATCAATATAAATAAGTAAAGTGAGATAAACCAAGAGACATTGAATACAAGAATGAATGGTGACGTGCCGCCGGAGTCTCCACAACGTGCGTTATGGGAGAGGCTGGGATGTGCACGCGGAGTCTGCGCGAGATTGTGCCGACGACGAGGGAGGACCAGAGTTGCGCCTATGCACAATGGGAATAACAATAACAGGTCAGTATCTTCTATATTTCAGTTTTAGTCTCTCTGATGGATCGCATTCGCATCCGAAGTGAGGTGATCCGACAGAGGTCCAGAGTTGTCCACATAGCTCACAGAATAAGTAAACTGAAGTAGCAGTCGGCCAGCCATATTAGCTGCAGAACCGATGACCGTTGGAGTAGACGTGTTCTTGAGTGGAGACCGCGAATCGGCAAGCGTATAGGTGAGACGCCTTCAGGCTCAGTGGAGCGACGATCATCGCAGTGTGGCTGGTAGCAACCGGATGAGAGTTGCCGAGTATTGAGCTGAGTGGCGTAAGATTAAAGAGGCCTATATCCAGCAGTGGATAATGATCAAATTCAAATTCAAATTCAAATTAATTTATCGCAATGATGATTACACGAAGTACATATTTTCTGGTGAAAAAGTTAAAAGTTGCATTAGTCTGGTACAACAGCGCTCTTTGAAACAGTAAACAGCAACCATAACCACCACCCAGTTTGTACCGGGTAATAGAATACCCCTTGGTAAGACTAGTTGCCAGACTTTCGAGTCATTGACTGCCTGTAACGAACAGTTGTTACAGATAGTGGGTCTATGTAGCTGAACACCGAACCCACCGGTGGGAAAAGGCTAGGCAGATGATAAGACCTTCCCCACTAACGTTAGTGGGGGAGGTCTTCATCTTTATCTTCAGTGGCCTAGGCTGTAGTACTATGTCCAATGTTTTTCAGTCAATCAGTGACTCACAGAACTGTTTACTAACACATTAAAAGAAAATTGGCTTTCATCAAGTCCACTACCTATACGTTTTGAGTAAACAATATTATCGTCCCCTCCGATCTAAAATACCAAAATAAATAACATTTCTCCATTACGGTGGAGTCACCATTAATTATAATTTCTGATGGTTACTACGATTTACTTCGAATACTTGTGGATGAACATGAACATGCGACGTATAGGTCAGACACCAGAATAATAACATACTAAAATCTGTCAAAATGTAATTGATTTTCAACTTTACTGCTAAAATATTAAGTTTAAGGTTGGATTTAAAGATCTCTGGCGATTCTCATACAACAGCGGCACCGAGGAAAGTTCAGAAGGAGATGATGGGATGAATAGAATATTAATGTAATTTATTGGACACCAAAATCGAAACACCACTGTTTTATAATATTGTCTTTTTTCTTTGGTTACAACGGCGGCCTTATTATTTATAGAGAAAGGAAAATACAAGTTGAGTCGCATTATCTAAAATCTTAATAATGTTTACTTATGTGATAACATTATTTTGTGTCATGAAGCCACCTAGTACATAAAATGCTGGTTCTGTGATGTTTTTAAAATTTCACTGAACAAAAGAATATGAAAAGTATGCCTATATACTTTGCAAACCACAACGGCAACTTTCCTAGAAGCGTCACAATATAAAACAATAATATTATGAAATAATTATGTTCATAATAGTTTCATCTCACCAAACTTTCCTTATTGAGAAAACCACAAGTAAAAAATACCGTGTTCGATATTCCATGCTGTAATTATAATTATTGTGCTATTCAATAATTAAGGCCAAATAAGTTGTAAATTCTAGCTGCGAATGCTGCGATATGGAGGCAAGAATCATCAATCATGAAATATTACTATTATGCATACTCGGCACCTAGTTCAGTTTACCTACTTTATATTATTGACTGCTAGCACTTTACAAACGGCGTGTTCAGAATCCTTATTATTATTCTTTACATATCTTCTGGGAAATAAAAAAAAAACATACAGACGAATTTATTGAGAACCTCCTCCTTTTTCTCTTGAATCTTGAAACTATCTTCCAAAAATAGTTTTTATATCCATTTAAGATCCTATGTTTTCTTTTACATATTTTCATTCATCATGTCACCTCCATCTTTGCTTACCTTACAAAATCTCAAACGTAAACAGTAGAACTGCACAGAATTCCGTGCAAGGTTGTCGTGACCAAATTGTTTTAATTCCGGATATTACAGCCTTTGACCCGGACGTGTGCCTACCCACTGAGCGGGGCACGAAGACTTGTATTTTAAATAATTGTTACAGTTTCTGAGGAGAAAACTAACATAAACAACGATATGAGTTCACAGAAAACGGTCACGTTAAAGAAAAATAGCTAAGAAACTTTAGTGTAGATTATGTTGTTAGTGGGCTAGGAAAAACAAAAAAGTGTATTAGTACATTGTTAACTTAGGGGTGAAAGCAACTTATTTAGTCCCGAGTCGGTGCCAATTAAATCGGTTGACGACAATAGGTTTGGATTGCTCTACTTTTTTTTCGGAGGTTGGGTAATCATGAAATGACTCCTCCCGCTCTAGGCGGAGCGGAAGGAAGTGTCAGACTTCTACTGACAAAAAACCACCCGTGTTCCTTTTTAGCCCTTTGTATGCGGGGCCACGGTATCTCTTTCGAACAACCCGTAGCTCCTGGCCTAGGCCTAGGTACTTTATATTTTGCTGTACTACCTGCTAAACAGCTTTTTAATCAACTAAGTTATTAGCTTTTGATTCGTAGTAAAACTATTAAGTTTTACTCAGAAAATGAATAAACGCTAAATTGTTTCTAATAAACCATTTAGCGGTGAAACGGTTGAACGCGTTAAGGCGACATTAGCTGCCCGCGACCTTGAGCGCGCGTTTAACTCATCGCCTAAACAAATAAGGTTGAAAATGGCGATGCGTTTGATGCTCGTGACTGCCAAAATGAACGATAGTTCGCAGATTTAATTTATTTAAAAAAAAATACGCTGTAATGTTAAAATATTTTTACATATGTCTTTAGTTGGTTAAATTTCCTTTCTGATAGTAAAAAAATAAATAACAGTTGTCACTCAAAATATTGAGCATTTCGAGACGAAAAAATTTTTTCGTGTGATTTTTTTGTGATTTTGTGATTTTTTTTTTCGAGGTTCTTGATTACTTTTAGAAAATATTTTTGCATAAGTCTTTTACCTATACATTTGACTAATACACTGTATTTTTTTTGGAATTGTAATAGGTAGCAATACGGCTAACTCTGCGACGAAAAACAGGTCGTTTTTACGGTTCCCCCGTTAACTGCGCCTTAATCTCAGGAACTACTGGATCGAATTGAATTTTTTTTACAGTTGAAATTTTTGATACTCAGCTTATAGACTTCCTCGATAAATGGGCTATCCATTTATCGAGGAAGGCTATAAGCTGAGTATCAATGAAATCTCTTTCCTTCCCAAACAACTGTGTGGTGCGAACAGTCTCAGAGTCAACCGGCTGTGATATACAAGCAGACCAAGATAGGCAGACAAGACGACGAATGAATGGTCAACTGGACCCACTTGTTACTAGACCCGCGGGACCAGCCGTCGACCAGGTCAAATTTTTAAGAGGTCGTCTGGACCCACGGGTTCATTTCGAGTGGGTCCAGTTGACCCAAGACTCAATGAAGCATATCGTTTTGGACATTTGCCAACGGAACCCTTAATAATAGAGCAATCTAAAATAATTTTCCGAACCAATCGTCACTACCCCTTCTTTAATTATTCACAAGCATACTAATAACATTTCTTCCCCTCCCGCCCTTCTCTCGTCACTTATAATGAGAGAACTCGCGTGACATTTCCCATGCCGTGATATTCCACTACCCTCATATTTCATGGGGCACGCACCCCCGAATATAGGTTAGTTTTGTTTTTATGGGGACTTCCGACCTGTGTCGAGGTCGGGGGTATAAAATAGGTTATAATGTAGTGTTAGGAGAAATAGGAGACGGATACCATTTGAACCAAAGCTTTTTTGCCATCATCATCATTTCAGCCGATAGACGTCCACCGCTGGACATAAGCTTCCATATATCGGCCAACCATTCTTTGTAGAGTTATTCGGCGAAACGTCCTGTCGCTGAATAATGTGTCGGCTAATAGTTTTTTCGTATTACCGTTCAAAGGTGAACCATGCTTTCTGTAGACAATTATATCGTTCAAGGGTAATTTGACATACCTAGGTAGGTACCGTACGGGACTCGGTGTCGCCACATTGACCGGTTCCGTGCGTCTCGCATCCAGCGAATCCCCGCAACCTTCAACAGGTCATCGGTCCACCTAGTACGAGGTCTTCCAACGCAGCGTCGTCGGGTTAAATATAACTGCTCACAAATTAGGACCCCTCATCACTCTCTTACCTTATCCCATAATTGTAATATTGATCCGTGGTGCTAGGACTGCTAGGTAACTAGGCTTATCCCAGTTGCAAACGACCTTTTGTGTCTAAGTATAGGTTATTGTGTATAAACTCAGCTTGCAGCTAGATAAGGGTTAACACTCAGATCAAATAACAGGTTAACAAGGTTCAAGTTAAATAGCGTCCCATTAGAGACGCCAGATGTCTAGCCAGTTAGATTATCTAGGTATTTACTGATGATGATGATGATTGTTACTGATCGTAGCTACTGAAGAAAACGCGCTGGTATAAGTAACCACAGTTTATTTGACAAACATTCCCAAAATCAAGCAAAACCAAAAGTCACAAGTATAGCTGCCTGTCAGTCATATTAGAATTTAGAAAACAATTAAATATTCCGAAAAGGTGATGTTAAATAAGTTCGGTTCGTAACAATGATGATGATGAAACAGAATTATTTCCAGATTACTTTAAAATTCATAGGAATAATAACTAAATAGACGTTTCACTAACAAAATATATGTTTACTTGAAATAAATTGACTACTAAACTCATGTCGGTAATCTATGTACATACCTACATAAATGACAATTTGATCAAACAAGTAATCATATAGCTTATCAAACAAAGCCATCAAAATGATTATCTTCAGAATACGTTTTGTACCAGTTCTTTAACCTATTTCACTAAAACATTGGTTCTCTTCTATATTATAATCGAAGAATAGTTCTGTTGATAGTTTTATTAACATAACATCACGCGTAATCCCCGAAGGGCTAGGCAGAGGCAGACTTAGTTTATTAGCAGCTCTAGTTTTATTGATTAATTATTCGTTCATTCGTACGCAGCACTCCATTTACGTACCTATGTAAATAATACCTACGTACGGCCAAAATAAAATAAAATAATAAAAGATTTTGAAATACTCTAACGAACGTCTTGTGATTTCACAAACAGGAAAGCAGCTGATTTCAGTTGTTCTCTTCCTGTCTTTTTTTTTTCGATAGTGGGAAATCATCAAATGACTCCTCCCCGGGCCCTTCTTAGACCTTTGTGCCAAGGCCGCGGTATCTCTTTCCAACAACCCGCAGCCCCGACAGGCGTTGGCCCTTGCGGGCCCCTGCAATGTTGCTGACATCTCTTTGAGGCGCGCGTGGAACACGAACGCGCCGTCGACATGGCCTGTCGTCGTCATAAGACGGACTGTGAGAAAGCTCATTACTCACCGTCCACAGTCCCGCCTACGGTGGCCGGAAGCCATCACGTGGCCCCCGACGCCCGGAGTGTCTCTCCTCTCTGACGTTCCGCCACCTCCTTCGCTAGCATCACTGCTTTGCAGAAGAAGGCGACGGCATCCCATTTCCTCCCGCCCCGGACCATGGGTTGAACCAGGGCAGGACGCGAGAGGTCGTCGCCGCGCGGTTTCTACTTGACTGTCATTACCATTTCACGGCCCCTGTGCTTGTCCATTACCACTAATGTGATTACAACCTTCACCGCGAAGTACGGTCAGAATATTAAACGAACAATATCTTTCTATTTTCGTTACCTTATTTATAGATTCGTGAATGATTTAATAGCGAGTGGGGAGAAGGTATGCGTGTCTGACGTTTCTGAATGTCAACTCGATTGCAGTCTGCACGCACGGATAGAATGGGGTTGAAGATTGATCGATCATTGAGTCAGCATTGTTTTAGCTCGTAAATGACGGTGCTACTTTAAGCTCTAAAAAAAGAGGATTTGAAAGGAGAATTGTTTTTTTTTACGAAGCCTAATTTCCTACATTTTCTATTGTCCAAGTCTGTACCCATGCAAGGACGAAACAAAAGCGACTATAATACTCAGTAGTTGTGAAACAAACCTTTCAATTATGAGCCAGAAAAGGTTGTAAGTTATTAATTGTAACGTGTTCTCGTAAGATACTGTTTAAAACAATACTTGACCATTAACTGTGTTACATACAGCAGCCATGTATATTCTAGAGAGCATTCGAACAACAGCATCTTTTTAAAATCATCTTTTAATTTGGGACTACGGAAACTCTTCTTTTTGGCTGCCTATGTTGGGTTTGCGGGCCGTTTTATACAAGATTAAAAAAGACTGCATCATCATTATCATCATCAGCCTATAATGTTCCCAACTTCCCACTGCAGGGACTCAGACCTCCTCTCTAGGAGAGGGATGGATCCACCACGCGGGCCCAGTGCGGATTGGCAGATGTCACATGTCTTCGAATTTTTTGGTTCTAAGACATGCCGGTTTCCTCACGATGTTTTTCTTCACCGTTTTGAGAGCAGCGGTGATGAAATAAACTACACAAAGTAATGCGCCTGCCTGGGTTCGAACCCACGACCTACTGTTCGTAAGTCGGGGCCGACACCACTAGGCCATCGCTTAACGTTATTCAAAGACTGCATGTCTAAAAGTAATTTGAAAAAAAAGGCTTAAAATTAAATAATAAAAAATACTTTAAAATACTAGTAATTTCAAACTTTTTATTCCAACCCTCCTAATTGTTCAGTGGGCCGTTTGTTTATTTTTACAATGCTAAGGGTGGCTCCATTGTAATGCCCTACGATACAGTATTCAGTGGAAAGCCCTCCAAGTAACAACGGTATCAATATTACTAAAAATGTCCACGAAAATATCAGAGAAGGAACGCAGGAAATCAAGCATCAATTTTGTTAATTTTCGGAGATTCCACTTTTTGGACAGGTAAATAATAATAATAATAATAATAATCCACAACTATCACACAACGCCATCTAGTTCCAAGCTAAGCAGAGCTTGTGTTATGGGTACTAGACAACTGATAAACATACTTATATATTTCTAAATACATACATATTATAGATAAATTACACCCAGACACAGAACAAATGATCGTGCTCATCACACAAACATTTGTCCTGGGTGGGAATCGAACCCACGACCTCCGGCATAGCAGTTAGGGTCACTAACCACTAGACCAACAGCACTACACCAAGAACTATATCAAGGTTTAAGTAAAACCTGCCGGGGTTGCGGGTGCTGTCGGGGCTGCGGGTTGTTCGAAAGAGATACCGCGGCCTCGACACAAAGGGCTAAGAAGGATCATGGGTGGTTTTTAGTCAGTAGAAGTCTGTCACTTCCTTCTGCTCTACTCAGAGCGGGACGAGTCATTTAATGATTTCCCAGCCTCAAAAAAAAAGTGTTAAGTAAAATGCCATAACGATTCTGAAGGACTAATCTTCTTCTCTGTCGTCAGTTCATCACACTCTTGGCAGAGTGGTCGTGGATGTCATGACAGGGGTGGTGGCAAGCTTCACAATCGCCATTCCTCTCGTACTGTTGCTTGCTTCGTGCATTCGTGGAGTGGACCATTTAGTGCAGTTTTGATTTGGTCGCCGATTTGGTCCACCGCGGGTGATATACCGCGCGACCTCGTGCCCTCAATTTTGACCTGAAGGACTAAAACCCCTAGTTATTAAATATGAGTATCTTCGTACACTTTTCCCACGTTACTTGGGGTCGGCGCATTACGATCTTTTCTTCTCATTCTACTCTGTCAACCGTGACGTCACATTTGCTCCTTCTTCTTTACAATCCGTTCTCACACAATCCATCCACCTTTTGTACTTAAATGTATTTTTAGAATAATTCCGCCACATTTTTACCAAACCGACTCCCGAAAGCCAGAATCAACAGTGGCAGGCGTTTTTCTGACAGAATGGCAGATGATGATGACAATAATTTGGAAAATCCTCGTGCCTACTACATATACACGAAGAAGAAGCTATACTTAATATACTTGTATAGTGTCAGAATCTCAGTATTATAAATTAACGAGTGACCCGCCCCGGCTTTGCACGGGTGGAAAGATACCTATTAAAACTTTCCTCTTGAATCACTCTATCTTCTATATTAAAAAAACCCCGCATCAAAACCGTTGCGTATTTTTAAAGATCTAATTATATACATAGAGACAGACAGCAAGAAGCGACTTTATTTTATACTATGTAGTGATGATAGTGATAGTGATTGTGCATCATCGCAACATTATTCAAAAAATTAATATGAAATCGCCTAATTATAATTTTGCTATTCTACACTGGCCATTTTCGTAGCAATCTCGTAGCAAAAGCGTAGACAGACAAAATGCTTCTCAATAAATTACAATAAAGTCATGTAAGATTACGTGGAGCTTGGCACAAGCCGAAAGTCGTCTACCCAGAAGTGGGTGAAGTCGAGCTGTGGATGATGATGATGATGAAGTTCCAAAAGCTCTTCATCATCTGATTATCTTTATTTTTACTGTCTTCTTTTCCTTAGCGTGTCGATGGCAATCTAAATTATGTGGGCCTAGAATTAAGCTACTAGCCACTCACCACTAGCTACTAGTCGCTCTAGTCGCTTTTGGTAGTGTCCATCAGTTCCTGTAGGGAACAACCAGCAGGATGAAACAATACCACTTAAATATGCTTCAGGACTGTTTCATTGAGAGCAGCGGTGGCCCAGTGGTGGCGGCCCCGACTTACGAATAGTAGGTCGTGGGTTCGAACCCAGGCAGGCACATAACTTTGCGTAATTTATTTCATCACCACTGCTCTCAAAACGGTGAAGGAAAACATCGTGAGGAAACCGGCATGTCATAGAACCAAAAAATTCGAAGACATGTGACATCTACCAATCCGCACTGGGCCCGCGTGGTAGATTCATTCCATTCCCTCTCAAAGAGAGGAGACCTCTGTCCCAGCAGTGGGAACATTAATTTAATAGGCTGTTGATGATGAGGACTGTTTCATTCGTACTCTTTGTTCTAAAGTTTCGTTAACATCACTTTTAGCAATTTAGTAAACTGTTCCTCATATTTCAGGAGTCGTGAATCCCGGCGCCGCATCAACCACCCTCCTTCAGCGCTCTACAGTGTGGTGGGAGAGAAGCTGCGCGTGAGCACACCTCGCGGGTTGCAATGTGCGCTGTTCTGTGGGGGGCAGCGCTGCAGGTATGAACTGCCGCAGCAGGGGACTGCGATACAGGGGCTGTACTCTGACTGGTGAGTTCTGTCTACCTTATACCTCACTATGTAGCTAGTATTTTAAAGAGCGAGTGGCTAGACAAACCCGCGACACTGTTCCCAAACCACTGTAACTCCTGTTAGCCAGAATCAACGATGGCGCCCATCAGAAAAGCGCCGAGATAATGAAGCTCGACGAAGTCCTTGGATAGTTTATTAACTCTCTTGACGAAATGAATCAGAAAAGAATAGCGGAGGAGTAGGACAGCGTATACACATCAGGAGCTCGTAGCTAGATATTAAAACTGTTCGGATCACTCTTCAGGTCTCACTCATTACATAGGTAGCAAGTTTCTTCCGTGCCTTGGAAATCACGATAAGATATCATATCCTGGATATCATTTGTAGGTCTTTGACAGTAGTTACAGGTCAGTGGCCGTCTCAGTCTTGCCAAGGGGTATCAAATTACCCAGTACTAGCTCGGATATGGAGGTCAGATAGGCAGTCGCTTCATGTAAAGTAGTGGTATTCAGCAGTATCCGGTTAGACTGCAAGCCGACCCCAGTATAGTTGGGAAAAAGCCAGGCAGATGATGATTTTACATGGTAACTACCTGACCTCCACATTGCCTAGGTAACACGGTACCCCTTGGTAAGATAATCGGATGAATTGATGAGATTTGGGACTGTCCACTGATCATTTTAAAATGTTTTAAAGCAAACTGCAAGCGTTTATACCGGTAATTAAATACCCTGCTGGAATGTACAACAGCTACGGCGGTATTGCGCGGATCCGGCCAGGTTACAAGCTATATGTGTCCTTCTCACATTAAAATGGTTTTACATCTCTCATATTCGGTAAGTAGGTCCTTATTACCCCCAAATGGGGCTTGTAGGTGACCAATTAGCGCTCTAGGGTAATAATGTAGCAAGAAAACAGAAAAGCCCTAGGGCGGTAAGTAATTTAAAAAAAACACTTCACTCTTTCAAAAAGTTCGCGTACATCTAACCATCATACTGGCAATAGACATCATGCATTCAGCCCAATGACAAAAGAGGTCGCTTCGCTATTCAGCCTTGTCTTCGTATGAGTATAACGCCTCCCCCACACAGGAGCGTTTTTGCGTTTCTGCGTTTTCGCGTTTCTGCGTCTGATCGCGCCAGGACTCAGCCGAACCTTATCTCGGGCCCATGGAAGACAGGTCTCAGAACAGCCGCCGTCCTAACGGGATCAAATAGACGCGATACGCGCCTCCGAACAATATTACAATTTCTGAACTTACAGCTACCCTTACCTCATTTCTTCGAGCCGGTCTCACTTCCTTGACCCCTCGCAAGTTGTGTAACTGTGTATGTGTATAATGAGTGTATATGACCTTGCGATGGTTTGCTGGTAGTTCCGGACGATTCTTCCACGTCGCTGCAAGCCACGCCGTTAACGCGAGCCACCACACTCACTCCGTATTAGTCTAACCACACAAGCCTCGGTGCTTTCCCAATAGCACTCCCGTGACAAGGCAAACCAATGATATTATCAATAACCCGTTCGACATTCACAGCGTCGCTAACCGTACTGCTTAACTAGTATAATTGGGTGCCGCGAAATGACTCCACAAGTCGATTTAATCAATGCGCGTGCGCTTTCACCCGTGATTCTATGGTTACTATAATAATCGTTCGACGCCCAGCGCGACTCAATACGAACTACTATTCACGCCGAGCCCAGCGCTCGACCTCTACCTCCGCCCCTTCGCCTCTGTCGCCCCGAGGCGGAGAAAATCAAAAATCTGAAGGTAGATTATAAACAATCACCCCCCCCGGACCGACCCGTTGTCGGTCCGCTCAAACTCCCGGGAGTCGAGATAAAGTTGAAACTGCCCGTCTAAGGATCGAGTCCCTCACCTGGACGTCTGCGATCCTTGGAAACCCATCCTTGCCCGTAATCAGGTTAACAATGCGCCCCCGTCGCCAACACAACGGTGATAGGTTAGCATCCTTAACCAGAACGAGGTCTCCAACGCAGGGTGGGGTCGTCCTGTCCGTCCACTTAACGCGTTGCTGTAGAATATGCAAATACTCCAGCGACCATCGCTTCCAAAAATTTTGGCTCATTTGCCGTAACATCTGATACCGTGACAACCGGTACAACTTGACATCAGTATACGGATATTCCGGCAAGGCGTTAAGTGGTTGGCCAATCAAAAAATGACCTGGGGTCATGGCCTCAAGGTCATTCGGGTCAGCGCTCAACGGGCACAAAGGTCGCGAGTTTAAGACCGCCTCAATTCTGCAAAACACCGTTGACAACTCCTCAAAGGTGAGAATCGTTGAGCCGATGACCCGATACAAGTGAGTCTTGGAAGACTTGACTACTGCCTCGAAAATTCCACCCCAGTGGGGGCATCCAGGTGGACTAAAATACCACGAAATGCCCCGACTGGCGAGGCCCGTGCCAATCTCTCGCTCATTCTGACTTAAAAACAATACAATTTCCTTTAAGCACCGGTCGGCGCCCTTGAAGTTGGTACCACAGTCCGACCGAATCAGTGACGGTACTCCCCGTCTAGAAACAAATCGATCTAACGCCGCCAGAAAGGCCTCCGTAGAGAGATCGGCCACCAATTCCAAATGAACGGCCTTGGTCGCCAGACACACGAAGACACACAGATATGCCTTAACCGACTTCGCGTTGCGAAGGTGCGATGTCTTGACCATGAAAGGCCCCGCGAAATCTGTCCCTACGCCAGCAAATGGCCGAGCCTCCGTGACTCGATCGGCCGGGAGATCTCCCATTTGTGGCTGCATTGTGGCTGCCTTGAGTCGGTAACAAGGCAAGCAACGAAACACAACGCTCCGTATGATTCTGCGGGCCGATAAAATCCAAAATTCACGCTGCAAAATGCCCAGAAGGGTGTTACAGCCTGCGTGTGAATTCTTGGTGTGACGGTCCCTAACCAACAACTCCACCAAAGCTCCCTTCTTGGGGAGAATTAGAGGATGTCGCGCTGCATAGGGCAAGTCGGCATTCCGTAATCGTCCTCCCACCCGGAGCATTCCATGCTCATCAATGAACGGGTTGAGGCGGACAAGACCCTTTTTCAATCGACCTGCGCCAGTCTTCAAGACCCTAATTTCGTCCTGGAACTCATTCCTCTGAACGACTCTCACCCAGAGTGAGAGAGCCTTTCGCTGTTCTTCAGGTCCCATTATAGGCGACATGTTTCGCTGCGCGACAGGACAACGACAATTTTGACAAAATCTCATTACCCATCCCGTTACTCTAAGTAACTTCCCTAACGAACTATATCGTTCCAAGAGGGTGTGGTCTACGGTGGCGGGTTCCACTGTAGTCACATTCAGCCTCAAGCCTTGGTCTGGGGGTAATGAATGTCGACCGCACTCATTAAATGGCCACTCCGCATGTGGCTGTTCCAGCCATTGTGGCCCCCACCAAAGAGAATGTTCAACCAAAGCAGGCGCCGGACAGCCGCGTGAAGCGCAGTCAGCCGGATTAATCTCACCTGGAACATGTCTCCAGACCAGAGGAGTCTCTGAGCTATTTATTTGTGAGACTCGGTTGGCCACAAATACCTCGAGCGTGTGGACCGAAGTCTGCAACCAGCATAACACGATTCGGCTGTCAGTCCATGCATAGACCGTCTCGTTCAGAGCCACCGTACCACGCAAATTCCGCACCACATGGTTCAAGAGCCGCGTCAGAAGGGCTGCACCTGCCAGTTCCATCTTCGGAATCGTCCAACGAGTCCGAACAGGTGCAACCTTGCTCTTGGCCAGTACCAAGCGTACCGTTCCCCTACCAGCGGTCTCACCTGTTCTCAGGTAGACTGCGGCCGCGTACCCCTTCTCCGACGCATCACAAAACCCGTGCAGGGTGACCTTGACTCCTGCCTGCGGGAGCAGTTTACGCGGGATCTCAATCTCTGAGATCTGTGGTAAGGTGGTGACGAATGCCGACCACTCCCGAGCCAGCTCCTCCGTGAGCTGATCATCCCAACCTAGTTGAGCCAACCAAAGCTTCTGAATGAAGCACTTTCCCATGAACGTGACCGGCGCGATCCAACCGGTTGGGTCGAACGTTCGTGCGATAGTCGAAAGGACCGATCGCTTGGTCCAGGTCTTCGACAGCAACTCGGCCTCACAACTGTATGTGAAGGCATCCTGACTCGGTCGATACTGGACCCCTAAAATGGCCAACGCATGAAGATTCTCCGAATCCTCAAACAAATGCGGGTCTTGTTGATACTCAGTTGGCAGTCCTGCCAGTACCTCTGGGCAGTTCGACAGCCATTTCCTGAGTTCATAGCCACCGGAGGCCATGAGCGCCACCAATTCATCCCTTAAGATGAGCGCCTGCTCAATACTGTCTGAGCCCGTACAAATGTCGTCTACATAGACGTCCCTATCAATGACAGCAGCCGCGCGGGGAAAGCGGAGCCGTTCTTGATCAGCCAGTTCTCGTAGCGTACGCATGGCTACATATGGGCTGGGCTTTAATCCGTACGTGTTTGTGTTGAGCTCGTACGTGACCATCGGTTCCTCTGGGCTCTCTCGCCACAATATCAGCTGGAACCGACGGTCGTCTGGATGAATCTCAGTTTGACGAAACATCATCCGTACGTCCGTAACGAAGACAACCTGGTGTCTCCTGAAGTCCGTGAGAATGTCTGCAATGTCTCTGGTCAGCTTAGGACCAGCATGGAGACATTGATTCAGGGACACCCCGCTAGACGTCTCCGCGCTCCCGTCGAACACGACCCTAATCTTTGAGTCAGGTGTCTTCAAAACAGCATGATGAGGCAACACATAATGCTCCTCATGACGATAGTCAACCCTGGACACCGACATGTGACCCAACGTCAGGTATTCGCGCATGAACTCCACATACTTCTGTCGGAAGTTGGAGTCCCGCTTCATGCGCCTTTCCATTGCCACTAACCGCTTTTCTGCCAGACTCCATGAGCTCCCCAGCGGAGGTCGAATTGACAGAAATGGCAACCTTGTCATAAATCTACCCGATGGGAGGCGCACCGTGTTAAATCGATAGAATGTTTCGCACTCCTCATCACGTGGGTTATTTCTAAGAGCGGTGGGTGGCTCTTCCGTTGCCCAGAACCGTTGCAGGACGTCGGATAACACGCTGCCATAATATATGGAGCTATAATCCGTTGAGTGCTGTGGTTCCCGTACTGGGCCCAATAACGCGTAACCACCTGCGGTACGCATGGCCACAACCCCGTTTGGTTGCAGCTCCCGTTTGCCGCTTCGGAGCAGCTTCCCGAGGACGTCAGACCCAAGCAAGACGTCCACCCGTCCGGGGATCGCGAAGTGGGGATCGGCTAACTCCAATCCATTGGTCAACCCTTTTACCGCAGACGGTAACCGAGTCTGAGGGAGGACCCCAACCACTTCGTCCAAAACGATCGCCGTGGCATTCACCCGCGTGACCGATGCCGTGTCACCCATCTCGAACAGGAATGTCGTCTGACCCCTGAGGTGAGGCACCCGATTGCCACCTATACCTACGGCGCCATCCCGTGATGGCTCTAATGTAAGGCCCAGCTTTTTCACTAAACAGCTGGACACAATACAACCTTGTGCCCCTGAATCTAACAGTGCTCGCACGTGCACCGGCTGTCCGTCAGTACCCCTGACAGTAATCCTAGCCGTCGGTAATAATACCGTTACTGTCGGGGTGGGCACCACTGACGAACAGGCTGCTAGTTGCTAATAGGAGGCACCTCCCTCCTCCCCTGCCGGAGGGGGAGTAAATACTGTCCCAGTATACGGGTCCCAACCCGGGTAGTAACCCTCCCGACCCATCGGTGACATCCGTGCCGGTCGGAAGTAGCCTACTGGCATCCTTCCGAACGGTGGCGGGCGCGCCGTCAGCCGAGGGCATTCTGCGAGAGGCGGGGAGAAGCGACTACTCGGGGGTGGCAACATGCCCCCCAACGCATTCGAGTACGCCGCGTAACCCGTCTGTACTACCTCCGGGCCCCTGCCCGAGTCTCGGTGCCTATCCCCCCCCCGCGGGGAAGACGACGGTATCGGGTTGTGCTCTGGATCAGCCCTTGGCCCACCCCCCCGAGGGGGCGGCGACCGCTGATTCCTGGCCGACCCACCCCCCCTAGGGGGGGGTGACCGACCACCCGAATCTGGCTTAGGAGAGGGGGGGTGACCTCCCGGCGAGGCTCCGTGCACCTCCCTACTCTCCGCCAGGCATAGCAACTCGTGATGGGCTCCTCCGCAGGTTCCACAGTTAGTGGTCCTGTGGCACTCACGTACAAAGTGAGTCCCCAAGCAGCGGAAGCACAAATAGCGCTGCTTGACCACCCCTCTTCGTCTATGCACCCGCTGCGCCTTAAAGTCCGCGCATGCGGCGAGACCGTGCCCTTCCTTCCGACAGAAGGCGCACACTTCCGATTGGAGGGCGTGGTATTTCTTCCCCCCCCGACGGGGCTCAACCGGCTTGGGCCCGCTCGTACGTCGGGTTGACGGAGGAGGGTGCGACGTGGATGCCCCTTGGCAATCCGCCCGCCGGCACTCGCCTTCTAAAAACGCTCTCAAGTCATCGTAACTTGGGAGGTGGTCCGTCGATTCGCCACCATGTGACTGCTCAAAGCGCGCCACCACGTCGATCGGCAACTTCCGTAAAACCCTATTGACGATGATATATTTATTGTCCCCTAACGACAACTTAAGTCGATCTAACGTGTTCACCGCAACCGTGACCGGATTAAGGATTTTCGACCTTATTTCGTACACGTTAGACACCTTCGGGATTTCAAAAATCTTATCAATGAGGCCATCAACTATTAATCGCCGATTATCATATCGGTCGATTAATAGGCCCCATGCCGTCTCATAACTGGCGTCCGTAATCTCCAGGTGGGTCAAGATGTCGTGCGGCTCACCGTTAAGCCTACCCATTAATTGAGCCATCTTGTACGCGGGCGAGAGATCTGTACGCGAATGCACGACACTATTAAAAATATCGCGGAATCGCGGCCAATCGGCATACTCGCCGCTAAACTCGGGTACATGTACTGGTGGCAACGGCGCCTGAATCCCTACGCCTGCTGGCCGACATGAATCCCTGACGTCACCCTTGCGCGATCGCTCAATGTCGGCCGCCGCCTGGATTATGCTCATGGACATTTCCCCACACTGGTCCACATTGCCCCGTACCACCTGAGCATCCTTGTCCACCGACGACAGATCCGTCGATTCGAGACATGCTAAATACTCAGCGTGACACTTTAACACGGCGTCATATCGTTCGTCAACTTGCCGAGCGCGTGACAATAACGCATCTTCACGATCGGTGCGACCTACCAACGTAACAACCGATGAAAACCATCTCAATTCAGCTTCGATTCTGGCTGCGATAGTTTTCGTTACTGACGGAGCCATAGTACCAACTTCAATACGCGATTATGCAATAATAAATAACAATAACCAAAAAAAATAACAATTATTGTATCCGGAACTAACAATAATAATATATTCGTTGAGTGAATAAATCTACGACGCTATGCCAACTCTTGAACTTATTCCTCTACGTGCTCTAGAGGTTATTCCTCTATGTCTCAAATGTTGACAATCATAACACGATTTGTGATGAGGTTATATTTGTGCGTAACCGAACGTAAATAACAAATTATTTTATCAACGAATATTCACATTCCATTTATGTACTTATTATTAATAATTCCAAACTCAACTTGAGGTGTACACTGGTATGTAGGTCAATGTACTACTACCTACAAGTTGAATTTGTACATGAACACAATTTTTACAAAGTAAATTGGTACCAGGTACCTACTAATTTTTACAAAGTGGGTTTAAATAAACCACGCTCTGCTACCAGATTTTGATCGCGCCAGGACTCAGCCGAACCTTATCTCGGGCCCATGGAAGACAGGTCTCAGAACAGCCGCCGTCCTAACGGGATCAAATAGACGCGATACGCGCCTCCGAACAATATTACAATTTCTGAACTTACAGCTACCCTTACCTCATTTCTTCGAGCCGGTCTCACTTCCTTGACCCCTCGCAAGTTGTGTAACTGTGTATGTGTATAATGAGTGTATATGACCTTGCGATGGTTTGCTGGTAGTTCCGGACGATTCTTCCACGTCGCTGCAAGCCACGCCGTTAACGCGAGCCACCACACTCACTCCGTATTAGTCTAACCACACAAGCCTCGGTGCTTTCCCAATAGCACTCCCGTGACAAGGCAAACCAATGATATTATCAATAACCCGTTCGACATTCACAGCGTCGCTAACCGTACTGCTTAACTAGTATAATTGGGTGCCGCGAAATGACTCCACAAGTCGATTTAATCAATGCGCGTGCGCTTTCACCCGTGATTCTATGGTTACTATAATAATCGTTCGACGCCCAGCGCGACTCAATACGAACTACTATTCACGCCGAGCCCAGCGCTCGACCTCTACCTCCGCCCCTTCGCCTCTGTCGCCCCGAGGCGGAGAAAATCAAAAATCTGAAGGTAGATTATAAACAGCGTCCCTATACCAAAAAAAAAAAAAATGCGTTCTAAACATAACAACAACATAACATTTGGTATTGGGACGCAGAAACGCGAAAACGCGCCTGTGTGGGGGAGGCTTAATAGTCATCAATTTTAAATATCGAACGGCGAAGCTCAATTTCGTTCTTGAAAATAAAATTTAAAAAAGAGATGAAAAAAGGCGGCAATAGAAAACTTTTACTTTAAATATTGTTTGTTTTTGGGATTTTTTTTTATAATGAAAAAAACATGAGTTCTGCAAGTGATGAAGATATAAGCTGCACTCCCGATTCAATGAAAATGGAAGCTGAAGCAGCAATTAACAATATTTTGTCTGAAAGTTCTAAAGAGAGATATTTGAAAACTTTATTCTTGTAATGCCGGTTTTTTTCTTCTTACCTCATAATCGAGATGTAAAGCAGAGTAGTTAGCTCGGGTGTAAGCATCAATTGCACCCTCGAACTATTGGCGCCCTCGCTGCGCTCGTGCACCTAAATATCTCGGGCTGCAATTGATGCCTTACAGCCCTTGGCTACTAATCTACTATTAAACATCCGAATGCTTCAAAGCGCATTTTAAAATGCGCTTCGAAGCATTCCGACGCAGGTGCTGTTTCTGGCCCACTTTGTGGCGAATTAGGCACCAAGAAGAATAAGCTTAAGTTCCTATTATGGTGTTTATAGTTCGAAGGTTCAGCTAGGAAAGTTTGTTAAACCGTTCCTCTCTTCAGGATTTACCATTAGAAGTCGGGGCATAGTTGCTCCCGTCGGGGCCGCGGATTTTAGTACTAGATGGCGTGGCCTCGGCACAAGGGCAAAGAAGGAACATGGGTTCGGTTTTTAGTCAGTAGAAGTCTGAAACTCCCCTTCGCTCTGCCCAAGAGCGGGGGGTCATTTGATGATTTTCCACCCACCAAAAAAAAAAAGGGCATAGTTGCTGACTCTTTTCCGTTTTAAGCTCAATATTATGTGGCCTATCCTTCCGAATGCAACCTCAACTTCCAACTGAAGCGACAATGCCACCCAATAACATGACCACGATGAATTCCTGACTTAAATACGATTGATTGGTCTTTCACCCAAAGTTCAAAGACCAATGGCTCTACAAAATATTTAATAATATTACTCGTTACTATATTAACACCCAGTGACCCACAAAACACAATAATAATATTATTTAACATCATTTCAAGAAAGATAACAAGTAACCTTTGTACAAAAACAGCCCCCACTCGGCCACAGTGTAACATATTATATCAACAGTAACGTAATGAACCACCCGGGCCCAGCGCGTTCATAATTTAGTTCTACACCACCACGACACAAAGTACCAGATGTATTTATAATGTCACTGTTGTTATTTGTAGGACAACATGGTGAATAAAAAAAGGGTGGTTTTGTAAACTTTCAGGCGTAGGGTTTGCAACGAATTAGACAACGACCATACAGCCACGTATGGTCGTTGGAATTAGACGTGACAAAAGGTGCTAACAGATGCATCGGAAGGTTTTTTTTGGATTCCATGCATTAACGCGATCCCTTCAGATTCAGAAAGCCAAGGTCAACTGTGGTGACCACCAAAAGACTGCCGAGGTAAAGAAGCCCGACGAGTCCCAAAAATACGTAAAATTTTGACGGTGATGCCAAAATATCACAAAACTTTTATCATCATTTCAGCCGAAAATCGTTCTCTGCTGGACTGCATTGACTAGTCCTATGCGTCTCGCATCAATTGGATCTCCGCAAGTTTCACCAGGTCATCGGTCCACCTAGTGGGAGGCCTTCCAACGCAACATCTTCCTGTAGCAGTTAACTTTCCCATAGCAGGAACATTTAGCTCAGTTACGCCATATTGTCAGCTGGTACCCACTGCTTTAAGCTTTAGGTCTAGGATGGCTGATAACTACTATTGCTTGATGATCTGACCAGCTCGTTTTGCTGTATAGTATGCAAACTCATAGCATTCAATTCAAATATAGCCGTGACAAGTGATTTTGGATAGTCAAAAGTAAGCCTCCTACAATCTACAGGCATAATAGTCATAAATATAGACTATTACAGTGGTCCATTCCAAAGTGTACACTTATCAGAGAAGAATGGGCAAGAACATCAATGAATACTCTTTTCAAATCGCTTCAATATCAATGGGAACATGAACTTTGCTCAACTTAGTATTTCACAAGGAATATGGTCAGCTTGCAACCTTCAGTGTTTAACACAAGTTTAAAAATCTAAAACCCGACTACGAATAAAATATTGTTTTTTGCTCTCCAAGACCTTTCATTTGATACCAAACATGTTATGATTATCTCAATTTAATATTTTTGAGGTAAGTTTTTGACATTTAAATTCCGTCATAAAAAGAATTTATAAAATTTATATAGCCTATGTCACCCGGGCTATTCTTACGAATCTATTGACACCTCATTTATTAAAATCCGTTCAGTATTTTAGGCGCTACGGTGGAACATACATACATACATACATACATACATAGACTGCCAAAATCATTACCCTTCCTTTTGGCTTCGCCGTAGTCGGGTAAAAAGAATGCTCCTTACTCTCATCGTTCTCTGGCTAATTTCCCGTTTATTTGTGGTCGAAGAATCGAAGAAACGAGAGTCATCTCAAAACTCACTTTCTTTGAACTAGTCTTACGATCTTAGAAAGTTCATCTATCGTTTCTTTGGAAGTGAACAATAGAACTTTCCTATATTTCATTAATAAAAAGTAATTAAGCACCCCACGAAAAATTATCATATGGACTCTACCTATCCTTGGTTTTAAAAATAAAGTATAATAAAATAGGTGGGTCGCGTGACTTCCGCATGGCGGCTTTATTTTATGTTAATTATCGTATTAATACACTTTTTTACTCGACTTACTAATGTGAACTTAAGAAATAAGGGTTGGGGCATACGAGTACTGCTGCCGACTGCTTGCAATTATAAAACAATGTCGGAGATTTTGAGATTGTCAATATAATCGATGTCAATATCAAGAATTACCCAATCCTTTGATAAAAATTAATCAGCAGGTACAGTGCCTGGGGAAAGCGCAAGAGTAGCCGGCCAATTTTCAGGCCAGTGTCAGGCTGTGTGTTGAACATTATGGTTTGACGGTAAATCTGCAGTTTCCTATAAAACTTGCAATACCTACACGATCAAAATGTATGGGACTACTGTTGTTACGCTACTGTATGTTTTTAATTGCCGTTGAAAATTTCGATGCATCAGAATGATGTTCTGATTACATGGTAAACGGGTCTGCGTCGGTGACCCTTCAGCCATGTATGTATTGGTTTTGTACAGTTTTAAGCGATTGTCTGACAATTTTATTATGCCATTGCTCTAAAGAATTACTGTTTCTTAACAATTAGGTATTTAAAACTAACACCCTGGAAGACAAACTGTCACACAAATTCACAACAATATCGGGTTCACGAATATCCTCAGTGTATCCTCACCCTAACATAACAGCACTGCAGTCGTTATAACATACATAAAGAAAACGACATTTCTTAAGGCGCTGACAAGAGCCAAATAGGCTTGTATTGAACAATTTTTTAGCCAAATCTATACAGTTTGACACGGCGGAAAAAATATATGTTAATCTTGAACATATTTCTGATAATTTCGTTGTTTTCAAAACACGTTTTTGAAAAGTTTTCTCGATACAAAAAAATGGTAAACTAACCTCTTAAAATGATCTTCCAACAAAAATATCTGTATTACTGATCAACGTACGTTGGTAAAATTTATAACAATAACGTACCATATTTAAATACAAAATTTGGTTGTTTTTAATTTTTGATTATTTAATAAATTATTTTGATGTAATTAATCATTATATGGTTTGTAAGAAGTTCGAGCGTTGCGTCATCGCGCTCTCTTTCTTACCTAAGCAATCCGACAGTGAGCGCTTAGGCGCGGTGCTAGACGGACGTATGTCACTTTGCGCCCCACTGACAGCTATCCGTTCATCTATAAATTATTATTGACCGCGTCACAATGTTAGTCCAGGATCCACGGTACATTTTTTCACTTGATTACTATCAAGCTAATTTTCCGTGAGCAGCTGCATTTTGATGAGACGCCAACATTACCCTATACGAAAACTCTCGATTGTGGTAGGTAATAGGGGCAGCAGGGATAAAATATATATTGATTATATATTACTTATTATAATTATTTATTTGATGATTTTCAAAAATCTATTACTAACTATTTTATTTTTATCTGATGATCATTATCTAAATCCAACATGTATTGATAACGAGCTCATCAAAAATTACTACAAACCAGCTGTTTTTTAGGGGTCCGTAGCCGAATGGCAAAAAACGGAACCCTTATAGATTCGTCATGTCTGTTTGTCCGTCTGTCCACCCGTATGTCACAGCCACTTCATTCGGAAACTATTGAGACTACACAGTTGAAACTCTACAAGTATTCTGTGAACCGCTTTACGATTTTTATACAAAAATAAAAAAAAGGATTTAGGGGGTCGCCCCATACATGGAACTGAAACTATATTTTTTTTTCCTACCTACGTGTGGGGTGTCTATAGACATTAGACAGGTCTTTAAAAATTACATTGAGGTTCCACAAACAATTTTTTCTCAAAGCCAATCGTTTGGAAGACAGACACTTCCAAATTTGTAAAATGGCGACCGGCCTCGCGGTCGCTTGCCTTCGGTATTGCCAACAATGACCAGCTTTTCAAGGCTGCTATCTCCTCTTTGCATTATGTGGCCGAAATAAGACAAAATACGCTGTAGGCAAACTGTTGACAATCGAGTCTTGATATCGAGTTGGTAAAGGATAGACACATTTGTGCGTTTGGCCGTCAATGGAATTCGGAGAATCCGCCTAAAACACCACATTTCGAATGCGTCTATCCTCTGTCTTA
Source organism: Diarsia mendica (assembly GCA_949316265.1). NCBI lineage: Eukaryota > Metazoa > Arthropoda > Insecta > Lepidoptera > Noctuidae > Diarsia > Diarsia mendica. The sequence continues at coordinate 12,311,910 of OX438898.1, read as the reverse complement.
CTCTTGTTTGGATTGTCCATGTCTTAACTTGTGGGGAAAAATGCTCCTTCCGAGAAGCCTGTGCCTGAAAAGGAACCGATCCAGGCTGATGATGGTTTCGTGACGGTGTTGAGGAGGAAGCGCCGTCAGCGAACCATCAAGAACCGCTGCGGCACGGCTCCATCGGAGCCCAATGTGCATATTCGTGCCGCAAAGCCGAACACTCCTTTGTACCTCTCCCGTCTACATTACACCACTACGACGGAGGACATCGTGGAGTACGTGCTCCAGAAGATCAAGTACGTGGCGAGAGTGCAGCTGCTCGAGTCGCGCCGCAACGTCAACTTTAAGGCGTTTGTGGTGCGAGTACCGACATGCTACCTGCACCTCGTCTTGGAAGAGGACTTTTGGCCGCAGGGGGTGGTGTTTCGACGCTTCCGCGGGAAAATCAGGAAAACTAGTGCTCTGACCAAACGGGCCTTCGTTTTAAAACTTATACCACGTTTTTCCCAGAAGTTCCGGGGGCGTAATATAGCATCTTTAGCCATGGCTATCCGCCGTTTTATTTCTGTGACGCAGCTACCTTCATTACTTATATTGGAGCCCAGTTAATCGAAGCTGTCCACAGTATAGATGCCTTAGATGTTATAGGCGCCCGATAGCTTTCCCGCACGATCTACTACCATAAGCTTGGTTTTCTGCCTATTTATTGCAAACCCTACTTTGCCACTTTCCACTTCCAATCTGTGCCGTATCTCTTTCATGTTGCCAAATGTTGTAGCAAGGAGAACGGTGTCATCAGTGTACCTCAGATTGGAAATCCACTTTCCACCAACAGTAAACCCCTTGTCCCAGCCCTAAAGAGTCTTGAATGATATTACTCTTCATACATATTGAAGAGCAGAGGTGAGAGGATGCATCCCTGCCTAACGCATTTGAACAGTCGGTGTCTATTTTGACGAAAGAGCGGTTGTTGATGTGTAGGTAGAGGCATCGGACTATGTCAATAAGATGTTGAGGCGTTCCCATGTCTTTAAGAACCCCCCACAGCTTGCCCCACTCCACGCAATCAAATGCTTTGGTATAATCTATGAAACATATCAATACAGGGCTGTTAAATTCCCGGCTTTTCTCTATAATTTGGCGAACGTTCAGGATTTGTTCCCGCGTGTCTTTGCCTTTAACAAAACCTGCTTGCTCTTCTGGAATGTGTGGCTCCAGAAAGTGTATTAGCCTGTTGTTTATGATGTACAGGAGTATTGATGGTGCGTGGAGTAGGTGTGCCAAACACTTAATATAATTTTTAGAATCTTGTAGGCAACTTGTAAAGAGTGGGTTTAATAGAAAAAATCCAATCCGAAAAACCCAGTTAGTAAGTAATCATTTTTAATGACTTCGTTATCGATACATATTGGAAGGAAGGAAGGGGACTCTTTGATCAAACCATACATTTTGTAGGACAAATATTTTTTCAAATAATTTAGATAATTATCATCAGATTTAACAAAAAAACCCAGCTGATGATTCTCAAAAGTGTTTGTACTTAACACTTTTGAGAATCATCAAACCAACATATTTTATCCCTGCTACCCCTATTACTTACCACAATCGAGAATTCGAGAGTTTCGTGCAGGAAATTGTTGGGCGTCTCGCCGTCTCATCAAAATTAGCTTGATAGTAATCAAGTGCAAAAATGGACCGCGGATCCTGGACTATTTGTTTCTTACTTGGTAGTATGGCGCTAGGGTATCGGAAAAATTGTGGGCGTGTCCAAAAATACTGAAACATCAGAAGTCAATAGCTATTGTCATCGTCTTAATAAAACAAACTAGTAATGTATTACTGCAAATAAGTAAAATATGGCTATTTTAATAAAATAGGCGCATGCAAGTTTTAAAAGGTTTTTTTTTGTTTTCAATGTGACTCGTTATGGCAGCGTTGGATTTTAATTATGTTGAAATGTTAAATAAGTATGGTGTTGGTACTATTTGTTACTTTTGATTGTTTAATTTTACTTACTCCATTTTTGTTCTGTATTGTAGTAAGGAGTTATTATAAAAGCATTACGAACGGCTATTTGCTATGTTTATTTTAAATACATACAGCTTATACAATTACAAACAGCTGTTCATAGATGCTTATAAATTCATCATCATCATCATCAGCCTATAATGTTCCCACTGCAGGGACACAGTCCTCCTCTCTAGGAGAGGGATGGGCTATATTCTACCACGCGGGCCCAGTGCGGATTGGTAGATGTCACATAAAATTAATTTAAACATCAGGGTAGGGGTACCGGGACGCCGTCGCCTCCTTCTGCGAAGCAGTGATGCTAGCGAAGGAGGTGGCGGAACGAGAGAGGGAGCGATCCTCTCAACGTCCCAGCCGCCGCGGAAGGCGCGGAAGGCGCTCTGGGCGTCGGGGGCCACGTGATGGCTTCCGGCCACCGTAGACGCGGGCCTGTGGACGGTGAGTAATGGGCTAGCTCGCCGTCCGGCCGTCGTCATGACGGCAACAGACCGTGTCGGTGGCGCGTTCGTGTTCCACGCGCGCCTCAAAGAGATGTCAGCAAGGAGGGGCCCGCAAGGGCCGACGCCCGTCGGGGCCGCGGTATTTTGTACTAGATTACGTGGCCTCGGCGCAAGGGCAAAGAAGGAACATGGGTTCGGTTTTTAGTCAGTAGAAGTCTGACACTCCCCTTCGCTCTGCCCAAGAGCGGGGGGGGGGGGGGGTCATTCGATGATTTTCCACCCACCAAAAAAAAAAAAAAAAAGGTAGGGGTACCCAATAACTTTTCCTCTCATCATAGTCATTTACTAATAATATGTAGTGGTCGGCTCCCAGTCTCATGGTTTCAGCTGAGTACCAGCATTTTACATGAACCGATATCCTACCTGACCTCCACGACCCAGTCACGATACCCTTGGTACCCGTGGTAAGACTGGCTGTAAGAATTTCGGGCCACTGACTTCCTGTACCTACAGACTGTCGAAGATCTATAAAACAGGAACCAACGGCTAAGGCTGCGTTTCCACCAGAGATGTGCGATGGAAATGTGTCGTGCGAGGATGTCTAGCTGTGCTGTGAAAATGTGTGGGGGTTTCCACCAAAGCTGTGCGATGAAAATGTGTCGTGCGAGGATGTGTAGCGGAGCTGTGAAAATGCGCATTAATGTGTGGTGCGAAGCTGTGAAATGTGACGACGGGGGTGCGGTGTAGTGGGTGGTTTCTCGCAACCCATCCCTGTCACACATCGTTCGTACACATCCCTCGCAACACATTCCCCGCACACATCCCTCGTACACATCACTCGCTTGTTTTGTATGCGCAAAAATCTAGTTCCGCTGAGCCCTTTCCACCAGAGCTGTGCTGACCGAGGCGAGGTAAATGAAGCGATTCTATTGGTTCTTTACAAACACATCCCTCGCTACGCATCCTCGCACATCACTGGTGGAAACGCAGCCTTAACGTGCTTTCGAGGGACGTAGAAAACTCGTAGGTAATGGTTGTTCAACCACCCACGCAATGTTTAAGATAAATGTACTAAAAACCAAAAAATAATAAAATAGATACAGTCGTGGGAAAAAACCGTGGGGCACGTCAATTGTAATTTCCGCAGCACGACAGTTCCGAATTGACGTGCCCCACGGTTTTTTCCCACGACTGTATCTATTTTATTATTTTTTGGTTTTTAGTACATTTATCTTAAACATTGCAATGTATGTATGTTTAACATAAAACCGTTTAACTTAAAAAGTTTTTTTACCTATTTTTTTAGTAATCATATTACCAGTATATTGCTGTCCAACTACTTACCTACTGGGCAAAGACCTCTTCTCACATAGAGAAGGTACTAGCATTGATCACCACGACTGCTCAAGACGGGTTGGGGTTTTTATTATTATTAATAAACAGTCTTATTTCCTCACAATTGTTTCCTTCACCGATATATCTGAGATATATCCAAGATAAACTTAGAAAGTACATTATGAAACCAAAGACCAAAATTATTCATCGTGGTAATGCTGCCAATAAAACTTCTAGGCACTTTTCCTGTTGACATCCTTCCCTTTTTGATACTTGTACAGTTTTTATTATAACTTAAGTTCTCTACATTAATGTTAAATTTCATCAAATCACGTTTAGACGTTTTTTTTTTTGTAAAAGGGAAGATAAAGTTCATACTTCCATCCTCGAAAACTCTTGCACATACGAACGTAAACTTACACACGCGTTTTTACTCAAAATAAAGCGTGGAACGTGGAACTCATACTCACTCTGGTAATACATAAAGGTAATATTATGTAGGTATAGGTAGGTGAAATAGGTACCTACTACCTACTCAATGTGTTAACGTTAATTGCCTACATGTTTAACAGCAAATCAGTAAGATTTTATGATGTGTTTATAAACTAATAATAAGCTTAAAATACAGTTGTAAAGTGCCTGCTGGGAGTTTTATAGCAGTTGTTTGTTAGAATAACTTTTTTTTGTTTCTTCTGCGATGATAAACTTATTATAGTCATAGGTAGGAACCAATAATTCGGGTTAAAAGGTTAGCCGGTTAATGAAATAAATAATTGTTTCGCGGATATTTGTGTGGGATACACGTTTACTAAGAATTGTAAAGTAGTACTGTACAACTGTTACTGTAAAAACATGTCCCAATAAAATAAAGAAAATAAAACTTATCTAAGTGTCGCAGATCTATACATTGTGTTTTAACCATTGAACCCACGGGTGAACCCTTAAATATTATATGGGACTATTTAACCGTTTTAGTGTCAATGATTTGCTCAAAACATTATTTCAAAACGATATTACTCATAATCATTAGGTCCAACCCCATAAATAAGTCTTTCTTAATGTCCTACCGTCATATTAAAGAAGAACAGGCAAAAAAAACCCAGACCCGACAGAAAAGTAACATATCTCAGTTTTTTTGTTATTATTTATATAATCATATTATATAGTTTTTATATTCGAAATCAATGGCTAACACCAAAATATTGCCTTATGTTTTTGTTCAGGGTTTACACTAAAAAAATACAAAATGCCTACTTATCTACAAAATTCGTAATGTATGTAACTAAATGACGATAAATAGTTATGGGATGTATCCAGGAGACCTGGAGATACAGCTGTATTATATAATTTTTGAACTCCGAGTACAACATTCAACTTAGGATTTTTTTTTTAAGCTGGTTTGAAATCATCTAATGACATCTCTCGCCCTTGGGTGGAGCGAGAGGGCGTGTCAGACTCTTACTGACTAAAAAATTCCATCCCGTTCCTTTTTGCCTCTGGTACCTACTGGGGTCAGAGCATGCCCTTCTGGATTCGCCCTCAACTTAGGATTAATTAAAATCGTCATATTCGATGATTCAGATCGGATTATTCCACTAATTCGTTGACCTAACCTAACCTAACCTAAGTTGAGGGCGAATTCAGATGCTCTGACCCCAGTACCAGAGGCAAAAAGGAACGGGGTGGAATTTTTTAGTCAGTAAGAGTCTGACACGCCCTCTCGCTCCACCCGAGGGCGAGAGATGTCATTAGATGATTTTAAACCACCTTAAAAAAAAAAAATCCTAAGTTGAATGTTGTACTCGGAGTTCAAAAATTATATAATACAGCTGTATCTCCAGGTCTCCTGGATACATCCCATAACTATTTATCGTCATTTAGTTACATACATTACGAATTTTGTAGATAAGTAGGCATTTTGTATTTTTTTAGTGTAAACCCTGAACAAAAACATAAGGCAATATTTTGGTGTTAGCCATTGATTTCGAATATAAAAACTATATAATATGATTATATAAATAATACCAAAAAAACTGAGATATGTCACTTTTCTGTCGGGTCTGGGTTTTTTTTATATGGGACGTGACCGTTCTTCTTTGATCTCGTCACAGACCTACCAACTATTGGAAAGCCATATTTAGGTATAGTCGACCAAGAAATTGGTTTACCACTTTTGATGACATCTCCCAGTAACATAATTATTCGCTAAGGATGACAGATTGACAGATTCTGACGTGAAAATAGCACTTGATGTTTTGTACGTGCAAATGATATTCAACCTTAGAGTGGTAAACCAATTTCTTGGTCGACTATACAACAATAACTGTGACCGTTTCAACGATTACCTAATAGCTGTCGTGATGTTGTCACAGGGTTACTGACGACATTCTGGCGATGGCACGACCCAGTACTGCCAGCATCGCTGCTAGGAACATTATACAACAGTTCCATAGGTAAGTGCTTGTTTTACACTAATGTAGATACTTACTAAACTACATGACAAAACTGTTTGATGGTGGCCTACCAATATCCTACCATGACGTGTTAAGTGTGGAAAGTTCAGAAAGTCCAGTGTGGGAAAGAGATGGCACCACATAAATGTATGTGTGAATGTGTGTGTGTAATGACACAGTGTACACACCCTAAGCAATAAAACAATACTGTTTGACGTTACAATCAGCACGCTAGGTTGTTCTTCGAAATTTCAAATTTACTTTTTTTTATTTGAAATGGGTTTACTCTTGTCCTCAATCTTTCCCTAAGGGCAGAGATGAGCTCGACGAGTGAACGAGCTTACCCGGAAGATAGATTGGGGTTATTTATGAACTCTGGAAAACCGACGCAGGCAGGAAGTTCTTCTCCTTTACTGTGCGCATAATTATTATAAGAATTAGCAAAGCGCTTCGTTCGAATGTGCGGAACATCGACAACGTATGGGGATAACCTGCAGTACATCTAATCTCCCGATGCAAGAAGGGAGATGGAGGAAGTTCTCACCGATTTGTGAGGTCATTCTGCTGTCATTACGATAAACTCTAGAATAGTTTATCATTCTATACAATCGTGATTTACGTGTCTTGGATAACACATTTATGTGCTGTACTAGATAGATAGTATTATATTTTTATATAGCACAGCGGCACTCGACTTAGAGCGTCAATAGGGAGGGCAATTTAGTACCTATACTATACTAACGATAAAGTTTCGTAGCTGACTTTTTGAGCAAGTGCTACGCGCTACGCCGTAGCAGAGTTCACAGTCATGCAAAAGTTTGACTTTTGACACAAAATATTTGACTTTTAATAAACATAACCGGTGATAGCTCTTATTCTGACCTATTAAAGGTGATTTTACACTGTTTCAGCTGGGGCATTCGCACAGTGATCAACCTACAGACTCCTGGAGAGCACGCCAGTTGTGGACCACCCCTCACCAAGTCGGGGTTCACTTACGACCCCTGCATCTTTATGGCCAATGATAGTATGTTTATTACATTGATAATTTTAGCGAAAACTCAAGTCTTCAAGACTTTGTCAACTATGTGTGACAACATGTTTTGATTTTTTTTTTTGTAGAATTATCCCTGTATCAAACCAAATTGTTTTTTAGTAGGTTGAAACATTTGATAATAAATTATTATATATGAATAAGGTTTGAATAACGGGGTTAAAAAAATGCGAAAGTAAATCTGTCTGTCGCGTTTTCACGCCAAAGCTACAGAACCGATTTAAATGCAATTTGGTACACAGAGATAGTCTACTTAGTCTAGAGCCTGAGAAAGGACATAGGCTACTTTTTGATGCGGCGTAATAAATGTTATTAGGGGTTGAAAGGGGGGGGGGGGCGGGGGGATGAAAAGATTACTATTGGTCGCGAGACCATTTTACGAATTCCAACGCAATTCATATTATTTTCCTTTATGATCATTTTAGACCCCCTGATTCCATGACGTTTATGATTTCAGTATACTACTACAACTTCGCGTGGCCGGACTACGCAGAAGCCAGCCTGAGTGGACTCCTCAACATGGCGAAGGTCTTGTCCTTCGCTCTCCAGGAGGGCAGGGTCGCCATACACTGCCATGCAGGTACCTTTTGGGTGAAAAACCCCCTTGACAAAGCCAGAAGGCACTGTTTTTCACGTCACATGCAATATTTATTTGTTCTCGATCATAAATTCTAGTTAGACGGAGATATTGAAGGTCAAAATTCCAACTTGGTCACAAGTTTTTCTAGAAATCTATATTTTTAATATTATAACTCTTAATATTTTCAACCAATCCGTACAATTCAACAAGACGGCACGGTTGGCGCAGTGGCTAAGCGATTGGACTGCTGCGCTGCGTGTCGCGGGTTCGATCCCCGCACGGAACAAATATTTGTATGACCTGCAGATAGTTGTTTCGGGTCTGGGTATTTGTGTATGTGAGTTTATATGTTTGTGAACGCACCCACGATACAGGAGAAATTACTAGTGTGGGCAACGTTCTTTAAAAAAAAACCCCATCAGCAAGATGTTTTGAATTGATTCTTACCATAAAACGTGATTGTGTCGTTTTCCGTTCATTTTACGATTCCAAGCAATAATTTTTGCTGAAGGTTACTTGGTTGAATGCTTGGTTGTCGGGTCCGTTTTATTTTTTAAGATTAAGACCCTATTTATTACAGTACTAGTCCCGTCTATACTACTACTACTACGCTCTTCATAATGTGTTTTTTTTTTGAAATTTTAAAAGTTAGCAAAAAACCAACCTAATTATTTTTTGGATCTGTCAAAATTTGCAATTTTTGCAAGCGTTTTTTAATAATCGTCTGAGAGATGCTATTTCAAATCAAATGACAGGAGGAGAATAAAGTTTGATTCAAAAAGCACTTGTTGACTAGACTATGGGAGAGGAACTTGTTTTGTCTTATCCGTGGAAGAAACACGGAAAAAACGCCTTAAAAACTAAGTAGATAAATAAAATAAAAAAATAAAATAAAAAAGCCTGTTTATTCCTTGCTTCTATTACAGTGATTAAACTTAATTTCTAGTTGGAATGTGTTAGTAGGTTAGTTTCCTGTATTAAATGTAGTTGTTAGTTTTGTTAGTTGTCTTCTTTTGCAAGGACCCCAGATTGGGTAAAGGCGTCCTCCAAAGCTGTCCAAGTGTCTCTGTCCTTTGCTATTTGACTCCAATTTGAGCCAGCTGTTTTGGTAATCTCGTCCTCCCACCGTGTTACAGGTCTGCCTCTGCTTCTTTTTCCTTGCGGGCCCTTCCATAAGGTTGCTCTTAGAGTCCATCGTTGGTCTGAAAGCCTCGCAAGGTGTCCTGCCCATTTCCACTTTAGCTTTTGTGCATAGGTCAAGGCATTTTTAGATTTTGTAATCCCTCTTATTTTTGAGTGGCGTATTTTGTCTGTTTTTCTTACCTTGAGCATGCTTCGCTCCATTCCCCTTTGGCAGGTGGTGATTTTGTGCTTTGCTTTGGCAGTGAATTTCCACGTCTGGCATCCGTAAGTCAAACTCGGTATGAGGCTCGAGTTCATAATCTTAGTTTTAAGACTTATAGGCAAGTTACTCTTAAAAATTTCCTTGAGACTCCAGTATTTTTTCCATGTCTGCTGCACTCTCCTGTCTATTTCTATTTCGTTGGTCTTCCTGTCAAAACTGATTGTTTTTCCCAAGTAAATGTAGTGTTCCGTGTATTCGAGTGGTTTTCCGTTGACTCTTATTGGTATCTTTACACTATTAGTCATTGTCATGGTCTTGGTGAGATTAATTTCCAGACCAACATTTGTACTAGCTATCTGTAAGGACTCAATCATATTCTGCAGCTGCGAGCTTGTGTCCGATAGTATCACTATGTCATCTGCAAATCTTAGATGGCTTAAGAAGGCGCCATCTACGTATATTCCCATTTTGCTCCAGTTTAATTTGTTGATTATGACCTCCAGAATAGCAATAAATATTTTCGGGGACAATGGGTCGCCTTGTCTTACGCCCCTTCTTATGGAAAAGCTTGGCCCTAGAGATTCTAGTTTTATTCTTCCCATATTATTCTTGTATATGCTCTTGATGACCTCAATATATACTTCATGGACTCCTTGTTCTTTCAGACTTTCCCAAATGCTTGCGTGTGTTACCGTGTCAAAAGCCTTTTGGTAGTCAATAAATGCTAGGTAAAGGGGTCTCTGTTGTTCTTGGTATTTTTCTATGACCAACTCAAGGGTGTGGATGTGGTCTAGTGTAGAGAACCCCTTCCTAAAGCCTGCCTGTTCCACTGGTTGTCTGTCTTCGATTTCAGGACTGATTCTTGCATTTATGATTGCGGAAAACAGCTTGTATAGACTCGGTAGTAGGCTTATCGGTCTATAATAACCAACATTTTTTGGGTCTCCTTTCTTATAAATTAAAATAATATTGGATTCGGACCATTGCTTAGGTGTTTCTGATTTTTGCAGTATCTGATTAAATAGTTCTGCTAGCGGTGTGGCCAGAATTACTTGTGCTTTCTTCAATGCTTCGTTTGTGATATTATCTGATCCTGGGGATTTTTCTACCTTAAGCCTTTTTATTGCTTCTATGACTTCCGTTTCGTCTATTAGTTGAATGTTCTCTTCCCTACTGTGCCTTGTGGTGTTGATTTGGGTTGTGGGTTCTTGAGTCTTGATACTGTATAATTCTCTATAAAAGTCGGTTGCGGTAGTGATAATATCTATACGCTTGTTCACGTCTTGATCTGCCTTTTTTAGTCCTTCTATCCATGTTGTATTTGTTCTAAGATCCTTGTGGGCCCTTTTTGTACTTCCTGTTAGATTTAGATATTTTTCTATGATATTTTGTCTGTACCTAGCGTAATCGTTTTTTATATATTTGTTGACTAATTTGTAGAGTGCGGCAAGTTCGTTTTTCATAGCTCTAGTTTTTTGTTTTGTTCTCTGCAGTTCTTTCCGTCTTTGTAATAGGGCTGCTGTTCTCGCAGATAGTATTTTATGGCGTTTTTGGGCGTCTTCTGTCAGTTTTGCTTTTTTTAAGCTGCTGGTGATAGCGTTTGTAATGCTGTCGTAGTAGTCTTGTACTTTGGTATTCTCCTGGAGAGTAGATGAGGATGCTAACAGTATTGACAAGTTTGCCATGTAATTCAATATCTCCTCTTCATTCTTTAGTTGGTTTGCTTGTGTATTTGTGAATTTCGCTCTGCTTTTCTTATAATCCGTTAGATTTAATTTTGCTCTGATTAGCCTATGATCTGACGGGTAGTTTAGATTCATAGTACCAATGTCTTGGAATAATCTCGGCTGATTAGACATTATAAAGTCTATTTCGTTTTTGTAAACGCCACTTGGAGATCTCCATGTCCATCTTCTGTTTTGCTTCTTATTGAAACATGTGTTAATAATCATAAGTCTGTGTTGTAAAGCGAAATCGACAAGCCTCTGACCTCTCTTGTTCCTTTTGCCATAGCCGAATCTCTTCATAATCAAATGTTCTTCTTTCTGTGGTACTCCAATCTTCGCATTAAAGTCTCCCATCAGAATGACGGTCTCGTGTGTATCTTCTAATGCTCTATCGACTGTTTTGTAGAACTCGTCCATATCGCTCTCACTAGCGGCTTCTGTGGGTGCGTATACCTGTATTATGGTGATCATATAGCCTTGGATATTCATGTTTAGTACTGCCACGCGTTCTGATATGCCAGTGAAGCTCTCGATGTTGTCTTTATGCATATAATTTATTACAAATCCTACCCCATACTTTCCTGGGGTACTGCCTACGTAGCATAGTATGAAGTTCTCATGTTCTTCTATTCTGGTACCTAATCGCCTCATTTCCGAGATTCCAATCACGTCATATTTAATTTCTTTTATTGCTTCATCCAGTTCTAATAAACGGTCGTAAGACGATAAGGTCCTTACATTATAGGTTGCGATGTATAAATGGTGATTTTTGTTGCCATTATGTTTGTTCTCTGTTGCTGTGATTTTTAGTTTCGGAGGGTTTTGGTCGTACTCTTCCACGGTGACCAGCCGGGTTGGAAGACGTTTTATGTTTATTGTTTTTATGTTTTCTTGATCTGTATTGGAGGAGGGGGGTAATTGTTATGCTTGTTCATTTTGATTGCTGTCTGCGGTTGTTGGGGTTTTGTTGACTAAGAAGTTTAGTATTCCTGGTTTTACGACTCCCTCAGATAAGCTGTTTGATCTTTTAACCGCATTGTTTGATTGCCTGAATTTGTTCTTTTTGGTAACTTGAGTGGTGCTGTCATCCCTACGTGCAGTAACAGTTCCAGGTGAGGTAGGTAGCTTTCTTTTGGTGGATTTTTTTTTTTTTTTTTTTTTTTTTTTTTTTTTTTTTTTTTTTTTACTAACTACTAAGTAGATATGAATACTTTATCATGTACACCACACAAGCAACTTTCATGAAAGAACACTTCACATAACTGGGTGACACAATGGGCAATCGATGTCTTCAAGACAACCTTAGGATGGATTGCAGCCCGTCAGGGCTGCGGATTGTCGAAAGAGATGCCGCGGCCAAGAAGGAACATAGGTGGTTTTTAGTCAAGTCAGTAGAAGTCTGACACTCCCTTCCACTCTGCCCAAGAGCGAGGGGGGGGTGTGTTATTTAAAAAAAAAAGAATTTATTGCAGGGGGTCTAAAATGGCCTCTTTAGCAGATCATAATATGAATTGTAACTCGTTTGTGACCATTTTAGGAATTTTAACGCAATTAAAGTTATTTCCCTAATATTATGATCTATTTTCACAGAGACGCAGTGTCTATTATGAAAGGTCGATTTTACGCTTTTTAACACAATAATTCATATTATGATCGATCTGCTAAATAAGTGTCCATTTTAGACCCCCAGGAATCAAATCAAATCATTTATTTTTTTGCAAACATGGGTAATAGTTACATATGTGGCGGCACATCACTAATTGCTACGCCCATCCTTATTTGCCGGAGCGAGGTGTCAAAAAAGTGACTCAAGTCTGACGTATGGATTTTTCTCTTGGGTTCTCGGTTTTTGTCTGAGCTATTAAATGTGTTTCTAGAGGAAGAGTCGTTTACTTTATTACACACGATTCTCGTGGACATCATTCCCACAATTGGTGACCCCGACGTGATCCGTCATGACGGACAAACACGCACCTAGATTGGACGAAGCCGACGGAGATTTAGTAGATGCAGCATCCGACGCCACAGTGAACAGAGTCGCAGTGCGTCTGCCGCCATTCTGGCCAGAAGACCCGGAGGTATGGTTCGCGCAAGCAGAGGCGCAATTTCAAATTTCCGGCATTAAAGATGACAGTACGAAATTTTACCATGTCATCTCTCAGCTTGAACATAAGTACATTCGCGAAGTAGAAGACATCGTGAGAAACCCTCCACCGATCAACAGGTACGAGAAGTTGAAGCAAGAGCTAACAAAACGGTTATCTATTTCTCGTCAACACCAAATTACTCAGTTACTTTCGCACGAAGAATTAGGCGATAGAAAACCGTCGCAATTTCTGCGCCATTTAAAAACGCTTGCCGCAAACGAGGTAACCGACGAGTTTTTGCGAAGTTTGTGGTCGAGTCGCCTACCTCCTCATGTTCAAGCAATTATTGTGACGCAAACCTCTGGTAGCCTGGAAGTCGTCGCGGAATTAGCTGATAAAATTTGTGAGGTCGCGGCGCCGTTACACCACCAGGTAGCGAGTACAAGCACGAACGCCGCCAGCGCCTTCAGTAATTTCGACGGTTTATTGACACGTATCGATGAAATGATTACGTCACGTATACATTCAGAATTAAGCCAACAAATATCGCAATTAAACATACGTTCGCGTGATCTCTCTCCCTCTAGAGGCAGATACCGATCGAGGAGCAGTAGCCGCAGCAACACACGTGGCGTTTGCTGGTACCACAAGAGGTTTGGAGATAAAGCTACGAAATGCACATCTCCTTGTTCATACAAGTCGGTAAACTAGGGCGACAGTTCGTAGAGGCGACTAACGACTGTCAAGGTGCTACCAGTCGCCTTTTCATCACAGACCGGAAAACAAAGGTACAGTTTTTGATAGATACTGGTTCGGATCTTTGTGTGCTCCCACGTCGATTCCTGCGGACTACAGTCTTACTGCTGCAAACGGTAGTATCATCAGCACCTACGGTACCATGACTTTGCACCTGGACCTGGGTTTGAGACGAGACTTTGTGTGGAATTTCGTGGTAGCGACTGTGGATAAGCCAATCATAGGAGCTGATTTCATCGCGCATTACGGACTTTTGGTGGACTGTAAACACAGGCGTCTGATTGATAGTATGACAACTTTAACTGCACCTGGAACCCTCAGGGTTTGTAACCAAACCAGTATCAAAGCGATATCGGGTTCTACTGAATTTCACAAATTACTTTCCCGGTACCCTAATTTGACCAAACCTTTTGGAGTATTTCGTGAAGTTAAGCACTCAACCGTACACTACATAAATACTACACCTGGACCCGCTGTATTTTGCAGACCGCGTCGTTTAGCTCCTGATCGTCTCAAGATTGCCAAAGAAGAGATTAATAACATGATTCGAGAAGGCACTGCGAGACCATCAGATTCACCATGGGCGTCGGCACTGCACCTGGCTCCGAAGAAGAACGGCTGGAGACCTTGCGGGGACTACCGTGCTTTAAATGCGCGCACTATTCCTGACAGGTACCCTATGAAGCATATAGAAGATTACGCTCATAGACTAGCTGGTTGTACAGCATACTCAAAAATCGACCTAGAAAAAGCCTATCATCAAATTCCAGTAGCCCCAGAGGACATAGCAAAGACTGCAATCACAACTCCATTTGGCCTGCTAGAATTTCCGTTCATGTCTTTCGGTTTGCGCAATGCCGCACAAACTTTCCAGCGGTTTCTTGATGAGGTGCTCAGAGGCCTCGATTTCTGCTGTTTCTCTTACATTGATGACATTTTGGTGTACTCTAGAAGTCGATCCGAACACCTGGAACATCTGGAAATGGTTTTCAAGCGTCTGCATGACTACGGTCTCCGCATCAATGAAGGGAAGTGTGAATTCAGCAAAAGCGAACTAGATTTCCTTGGTTTCCACATCACCCAGTATGGCACGCGACCCCTGGAAGACAAGGTTACATCCATAAAGGAGTTTCCACCACCAAAAACCGTCAACGGTTTACGCAGATTTTTGGGAATGCTAAATTTTTATCGCCGATTCATTCCAAACGCTGCCTCTGATCAAGCGCCGCTGCACGAGATGCTGTCGGGACCCAAAGTAAAGGGTACTCATCCAATCACCTGGACGCCACTACTCCTTGAAGCTTTCAACAACTGCAAAGCAAGTATTGTTAAATGCACTTTACTCGCACATCCTGTCATGAATGCACCGTTGGCCCTTGTGACCGACGCTTCTAACTCGGCCGTGGGCGCGGTACTCCAGCAATTGGTAGATGAGGAATGGCAGCCCCTTGCTTTTTACTCAAAGAAGCTGAGCAAATCCCAACAGCTATATAGCGCTTATGACCGAGAGTTGTTGGCGATATACGAAAGCGTTAAACATTTCCGCTATTTGATCGAAGGTAGACACTTTGTTATTTACACGGATCACAAGCCAATCACCTACGCTTTCTTGCAGAACAAGCAGAAATGCTCACCTAGACAATTTAATCATCTCGATTTCGTGTCGCAATTTACAACGGACATAAGACATATTTCGGGTAAAGACAACATCCCTGCCGATACGTTGACACGCATCGAAGCTGTAGCGTCACCTCCTACATTAGAACAACTAGCTCATTCTCAAGAACATGACACCGAGCTACAGACTATTATCTCCAATCGCTCAACTTCATTGAAGCTGGAACAAATGCCTATACCAGGTACAAGCGTCACTTTATTCTGCGACGTGTCTCTGCCGAGGCCTCGACCTTTTGCTACAAAGGAGCTGCGGCGGCAGATTTTCAACTCCATTCACTCGATGAGCCATCCCGGAACGAGGTCGACGACAAAGATGGTGACTGATAGATTTATTTGGCCCTCAGCTCGAAAGGATTGTCGCGATTGGGTTCGTACCTGTGAAGCTTGCCAAAAGACTAAAGTACACCGTCATGTTTCTTCTCCTCTAGGCAATTTCAAACTGCCACAATCGCGTTTCAGTCACGTGCATATAGATTTAATCGGACCAATGCCATCATCTCGCGACTATAAATACTGTCTCACAGCTGTCGACAGATACACACGTTGGCCAGAAGTACAGCCGCTGCAGGACATTACAGCTGAAACAGTAGCAAAGGCATTCTATGAGCTATGGATTTCGCGTTTCGGTTGTCCAGAGACATTGACAACAGATAGAGGTCGTCAATTTACCTCCTCACTTTTCAAAGCTCTTACAGATTTTTGTGGAGTCCAGCTGCGCCACACGACTGCTTACCACCCTGCAGCGAATGGGATGGTTGAGAGGTTTCACCGCACTTTGAAGGCTGCCATCATGGCTCACGGCGAGCAGCGCTGGACAGACGTTTTACCTGTCGTCCTGCTCGGCGTGCGTACAGCTTGGAAAGAAGACCTGCAATGCTCCGTCGCTGAAATGGTTTATGGTGAGCGCTTGAGAATACCGGGTGAGTTCTTCCAATCAACTAATAATAACCAGCTGAGACCGCCAGATTTTGTCTCGCAACTGAGACATAACATGTCATTTTTGAAGCCACAAGAAGCAGCTCGACATTCTCCAGCTTCTGTATTTGTGCACAAGGACCTCAAGACTTGCAAACACGTCTTTATTAGAAAAGGTGCACCTCGAGGATCTTTAGAACCACCATATTCAGGTCCGTATCCTGTGTTAGAGAGGACAGATAAGACCGTCACTGTAGAACTACAAAGAGGACCAGTTACAGTCACAATAGATCGTGTCAAACCTGCCTTTATTTTGTCCGACTCATCTGAAGATGCATCAAAGTCGGTAATAGAAAACCCAGATGGTCAACGTCCGGTACAAACCACAAGGTCCGGACGCGTAGTTAGATTTCCTAATTATCTTTCTGCAGGTTTTCCAAACTCCAAGGGGGGTGGTGTGGCGGCACATCACTAATTGCTACGCCCATCCTTATTTGCCGGAGCGAGGTGTCAAAAAAGTGACTCAAGTCTGACGTATGGATTTTTCTCTTGGGTTCTCGGTTTTTGTCTGAGCTATTAAATGTGTTTCTAGAGGAAGAGTCGTTTACTTTATTACACACGATTCTCGTGGACATCATTCCCACACATAGATGTTATATTTTTTTTAAAGAATCTTCATATTTTACCGTTAGGTACATTTGCATGCAAATATTAGGTTTAGATATTATAGATTGAAAATAAGTGGCATGGCATTGGAATTACATAAAACAAAAAAAAATATCATCAAGAAGGTCAAACGGAATAAAATATGCCAACTAGATTAACAATGTCAATAATATTAGAGTAACAGCAGGTATATTATAAATTAGCCAATAACAGTGGGTGTGTATAACGTAACAATAAATATTTCAATCAGTCAGTGGTATTACATTACATACCTACAATAAAAAATATATAAAAATTATAATCTGGTCAAAATAATCAAAAATATTATCAGATAAATGGGATAATAAATGCCAACTAGAATAACAATAATATGACAACTAGAGTAACTATAGATTTAATAAATCAGTATTATCAGTAGGTGTATAGCGTAACAGTAAGTATATCAAACAGTCAGTGAATCATCAGTAAAATCTTTTTCAGCTAGAAATTCAGAGACACTATAATAAGTTTTTTGTGAAAGAAAATTGTTATGATTACTTGTATACCTTGCTATCCAGCTCTTTCTATAGACAATTTATTAAATACTAGCTTTTGCCAGCGGCTTCGCCCGCGTGACAATGACGATTTTCCATACAAACTTTCATCCCCTATTTAACTCCCTTAGGGGTTGAATTTCGAAAAATCCTTCCTTATTCCTTGTCTACATGATAAAGGGAACCTCTGTGCAAAATTTCAGCTTTCTAGGTCCAAGGGTTTGGGCTGGGCGTTGATGAGTCAGTCAGTCAGTCAGGACTTCTCTTTTTATTTATATAGATAGATAGTCGGCACCATACACTTATACACTTTTGCGCATGAGTACCTGTGTTTCGTTTTTGCTGGATAAACTCAAGAACAAAAGAAGAATGGTCATAAAATATCCTGTCTTTTACGAGGTCCCACGTCCTGTAAACGCGGAAACAAACTTTGCAAAGTATATAAAACAGACAAGGGAGAGTCAAGAGATTGTACCTTTTAAAATATTGCTCACATGTATCGAACGTTTTTAACCCAAACATAGATCTAATGCATCACTTTTAGGCTTAAATTTCCCAAAAATATGAGACACAACTAAGACAAGGTATGAAGGTAGGCCGCAATCATTCATTCTACATTCATAACTGCAGCTAGAGAGTGCAATGCAAATGCAGAACTACAAATATTTTTTAAAAGGTTCTCGATTTGTGATTTCTAGTCTAACCTTTTGTCAATTAATAGTCCAATGAATTTAGTAGTATTTATAATTTCAACAATTTTACTATTAATATATTCGTCTTTCTACGTAGAGATTTATTTATTATTTATTTATTTTTATGATTTTAATTTTTGTTAATCTTTAAATTATTATTTTTTAAGCATGTCTATTATAGATGTCAAGGTTTTGTGTGGATGTCAAGGTTATATTGGGTCATGTAAAGAGAAAGAAAAAAAATTTATTTGTCGCAAAATAATGATGCAGTCAAAAGCAGGTATACCTACATATAAGTAATATAAAAAATAGGTACAAAACGGAAAAACAAATAAATGTTTACTTACATAAAAAATGGAACACAAAAAAGAAAAAAATGTTTACAGATTACACGTCATGCATGACTGCGACAAAGAGGTTACCCACTCAGCATGGTGCTGTGCTATGGACCGTATGGAGAGTATGGAGACCCACAGCCAGCACAGCGCTGGTTTTCAGTGGTCACCCGTGGGAAAAACGTGCGAAAGCCAAGACAGTTTTAATATTGGGTAAAATTAGAAAATAAAACAAGCAGTGAAATACAAGTAAGACTATTGTTATGAGCTATTAATAATAATAATAGTTACTAAAAATAAATAACAAGATTAAAACTAAAAGTATGATCTGCATAAACTTAGCAGACATTTAAATAAAAAAAATAAGGTAGGTACATTGTGAGTTTTGTGAGTGATACCGTGTTTTGTCTCGCTACTTCGCTAGCTCCCCACCCTTCCGCGACCGTCACGCGGCCGCGCTGAGCCTGCGCGCGCGCTGCCGGTCAAACGGGTTAGGGGCGATTCGTCCCACTATGAAACTCGGACCAGGGCGAGTTGCCCCTTTTAAAAATTGTTAGTGGTCAACTCGTCCCACATCTCTTTTAATTTCAATCAAGTGAAGGGTGGGTTAGTATTTTTTTTTCGCTGGCCCACTGCTGGGCAAAGGCAGGAGGCCTTTGCCCAGCAGTGGGACACAATATAAAACTTTGCATATATATAAAAAAAAAACCTTGGATTGTATGAGTTTCGTGGGCTACCTTAGAAGCGCCTGGGTAGCCCGGAAAATACAATTTTTCTCACGTTATTATATTGATTTGATTATGATTCATGGCCATAGCATATCTGTATTAATATTAATACATCTCTCTTAGTTCATATTTCGCGGGCTACCCTGATGCTTTCATAAAAAAAAAAGTATAAAAAAAGTAAAGTATGAAAAACAAGTATATTTAGTCACTCAAAGATTTAATAATCGGTTCTCTATTGTGTCACCTAACTTTTTTATCCATAATTTAAAATGCCATAACTTTTTATGTCCTAATCATCATTATTTTGTCCGAATGATAACTTACCCGAACTAAATATCACATAATATCACATGCCATAAAATTGAAATCCCTAAATATAATATGTCCTAAATCCATTTGTCATAAATATTACAATCAATAATATACGAAAGACATAAAATCGTTTTCCATAAAAGTTTTAAGTCCTAAATTAAAATAGCATATCTAATGTTTATTTATCATAATAATATTATTAGAACAAAGTATAACAAAGCTTTTGGTCACGTAACTCATACATGCAACGCGTGTACTCCATGACGCGCGCTCGCTTCGCTCGCATATTAAATAACACTAATATCTTCTGTCCCCGAAGTGCCGGGCCTCCACCAGCCTCCTTCGTCGGCCTACGGCCCGGTGCCCATGCCGCCCATAAAGGATACTGTCGCGAGACGGTGATTCATCCACTTAGCGGACGACTAGCAACAGCCTATAATTTTGGTTATTCATCCGGCTAATCGGACGACTAGACACTTATTTCGGCAATTTGAACATTATGGTTAATGAAGTTTATGGCAAACGTGTTATGGATAAATTTTCGGACAAACAATTTTAGGAGAAGGAATAATCACCCTCATCAAAAACAAAAAAGTCTATATTTTTATATATGTCGCCGCAAGAATGTCTATCTGCTAAGATCATTGTTTAATCTCAACCAGCTTATAATATTGATGAACCTGCCATCTCTGGATTTTAATGATTGCCACACTTGAAATTAGGCTGTCTATGAGACGTCAGTGCACAATGTTGTGAAGATGGCGGCGAATACGATTGTAATGGTCAATAACTCAATTTATAATCTGAAACTACAACTAAATCTATTTCTATAAGTAATTATAAACTTAAAAGTCATAAGATCATTTTACAGAGCCATTCGTGTTATGCAATTAGTAGAAAACCCATTGTCTGTTTTAAATCCTTAATCAACCGGAAATGGTTTAGTAACATTTTGTTGTAAAAAGGAATGAACCTATTAATTAGACATTAACGTTTAATTACGCCTTTACATTCATATTGGTATTGTTTTATTGTTAAATAATTATTAGAATCAATTGTGAAGTATTTTAGTAATGATTGTTAGTTTTAACTAATTAGGTCATTAATTACTATACTGATTTTGTGGTACTTCCGCTGGAGACCACAGACGCATGCGACGAAAAGTTGAGACGCTAGAACAAGTTATGTCGCGTTTAGCGAATAATTGCAATTCAAGTAAATGAAAGTGGTTTGTGATGTGATTAATGATAATTAGTGCAAATGATAATTGTAACATGATTTAAAACAGTGTTAAGGAGTTTCTTTGCCTATTCTTCTCCTAAAAGATCAACCATGTATTCGAATGGGCGATTCAAACCGAAAAGTTTATAGTGCCTGTAAATGAAGCAATGTAAATAAACGTTTGGTGTTTGAGTCAAGTAATGTGTGTGATTTCAAATACCCATTTACCTATCTGCCACGAAAAGGAATCTAAGGCGACGACAATATGGCGGAGCCCATTGATATTAGGAACAGCTTCCCTCCAGAGGGTTTCCCGCCGCGTCATATATATGCAAAGTTTTATATGTGTCCCACTGCTGGGCAAAGGCCTCCTGCCTTTGCCCAGCAGTGGGACACAATATAGGCCAGCAAAAAAAAATACTAACCCACCCTTCACTTGATTGAAATTAAAAGAGATGTGGGACGAGTTGACCACTAACAATTTTTAAAAGGGGCAACTCGCCCTGGTCCGAGTTTCATAGTGGGACGAATCGCCCCTAACCCAAAACCACACGCATTTCTCCTAGAACGTCACGACTTCACGAGACATTGTCTGTACACACATAGGTAAAAAGTTGGCTTCGCTTTTGATGTTCGTGGCGCGTCGTCTTCCTTTTTTTGTTGGTCTGAGTTTTACTAGAAAGCTGTGGCATAACTCATCTGAATATTCAGAGTTAAGCCGACAAAGTGGTAATAACATTTAGTTTTTTTTTAAGGTTTTTCGCTGTACCTACCTACACGTAAAGTGGGGATGTTCGCGAGTTTGTTCAAATCCTTTTTTAGGTTAAAAGTTTCGTTTGTGAGATATTAAAAGAGATACCGCGGCCTCGGCACAAAAGGCTAAGAAGGAACATGGGTGGTTTTTAGTCAGTAGAAGTCTGACAAAGGGAGTGTCAGACTCCCTGGATCTCGATTTTTCTACATCATCCAATACTATTCTTGGCCAATAGTTTTTTTTGAATTACATATTTTCACTAACAGTCACCTATCAAAGTAAAAACTATAGGTAAGTGAAGTCCGTGTGGCGCGAAAAAGGTTAAATTTTGTTGCCCAGTATTATTAATAATGCACTGGTTGACCAGTTATTGTAGGTATGTCAAAACCGTGTGAAAATTCGCATTAATTAATAATTTTAAATAAAAATAAAAAAGAAATAACAATGCGCATAAATAATGAAATTACGTTACCATAAATAGTTTATCAAAAAATTATTTTTTTGATTTACTAGAAACCTGTTCCCACATGTAAGTTATCAAGGTCGCTCTAAAATATAATAAACTTGAATATTTTAAAATGAGCTCGTAGTTAAATGAGCCGTGTTGATCTTCGGGTTAAGCCGCTCTTGCCTAGGCTGGTCCGTGGATGGGTAGCCACCCATTACATATCGAGTACGTTAAGCTGTTGGTCTCGGCTGCCATATATATAGATCTTTGGCAGTCGTTACAGGTAGTCAGTGGCCCGAAAATCTGACAACCAGTCTTACAAAGGGATATCCATTGATATAATAAAAAATAAAACCCTAGATGCACAGTCTCGAACAAAACAAACAGTCGAAGCTGTCGCCAAAAAGTCACCAATACACGCACTACTACATGTAGTTATCGTCACTATAAACATTTTTTTTTTGACAAATTCAACCTTACGCAGATTCCTTTTACAATGCAGTTATAAAAAGCAATATAAAAAGTATTTTGTACACACGGCTACACATCAAGCTATACAAAACCAGTATAATCTGATCGTTCATTGTGCGAAAAGATCTAGTAAAGTGTGGCCAAGATTAACTGGTTTTGTATAGCTTGATGTGTAGCCGTGTGTACGAGCGTGCAGAGACGCGAGCGACGCGAGACTATTTGAAATGAGTTCATTGTGAACTCATTTTAAGCGGACGGTTTTGAGACGCGGAGTGTGTATCTTGGGTTTTATTATATCAATGGGGATATCATATTATGATATTACCCACCTACTTACCTATTACTAACTGGGTTATGGGGGACACCTAGGAAGTTGCTCCATATAAAATACTGGTATTCCACTACATCAGGTTAGTTGGAAGCCGACCCTTACATAGTTGGGAAACGGCTAGGCAGATGATGATGATAGTCGATTAACTATTCTAGTCCAAATATCTTATCACCAGTAGTGAAATACTTATCTTTTGGGAGTTCCGAGGGTTTTTTGTGACCTTTTCCATCGCACACCACAAATGATAATTTCTGAATGGAACTGCTTGACCATTATCACCATCATTTCAGGCAAAAGACGTCCTCGCTGTGTGTCTGTCGCTTGACATCTACATAATAGGCCTCCCCCAGGTGTCGCCACATTGACCGGTTGCGTGCGTCTCGCATCCAGTGGGTCCCCGCAACCAATACCGATATATATACCTATAATATTTGAGGAGTTCTCTCAACTGCTCATTAATCCCATCATCAGCATAGGATTTTGATTAACATGGGATCGATCTGGACGTAAATTCATTCAAAAAATCAACGGGTTCTCGTCAAATAACTTTGCCCCTCATTTGCAAAGATCGCGCAGTTGCAGTCACGTAGAAAAGTGTTTGAACAAAATAAATATATGTCGCAGATTCAACACCGAGGCACAATATTTTTAGAGTTGACAATTTAGAATAACGCCATCTATCATCGTTTTTCGGATCTATCATCGTTAAAGTCGGAAACGTCAAGCAGTGAGCTTGGGTGAGGTCAATGCAGAGCGTGGCAGGTCTGGTTTGACAGTTTTCGGTTGACAGATGACAGCTGTCAGTTGTCATATGTCAAATGTCAGTTGTGAGTGGTCGGTTGACGTTGACGTTAGACGCATTTGACTTGAGGGACGTTACTTTTTGGTGAGACACGAGTGCGAACGGTTGTGTTGCCCGCCTGTATCGAACTGACCGCGTTTCCGTACTTTAATCCATTTCCATCGGCTTGGTCGTTTGAGATTTTGTTAATTTGTTATCGGAAGTGAATAAATAGGCGGTTGTAACCAGTGTTGAGACTATTATTTCGTACCTCCGCCATGCTGAACTTGGACCCTGACAACGATGTACCCGAAATAGTTGACCTACCGTCGTCATCAGAAGTGGTATGTAACTCTAACGCCTACATAGTGTAAGTGACAGTACTAGGCCGGAAAAGTGTAAAGACAATGCGCGTGCGTCTGAAAGTGACTTAAAAACGGAAATGTGGTGTTTTATGTTCGAGCAACTAAACAAAAACTTTATGACTATTGTGCAAGCAATGAAATCACTTTTTGCGAGTACGGATATTCGCCTACCGCATTTTGACTCTGAAAAACGGAATATTGTCCCGCGTGCTTGGTTGGCAACAGCCGACATGTGTGTTATCGATCCGATATAGGAGAAACGGGACCAGTGTTGCCAGATCCAATTTTTAAAAATCCGTAGGGCTACTCTCAAAAATCCGTAGAAGTCCGTAAATTGCCTCCAAAAATCCGTAGATCTACGGACATTCTTTAAAACTAAACCTGACTATTTAATATGTGTATTTGTATTTTTTATACCTATCGAAAATGAGTAAGGAAAATATTAAAATACGATATAGATTTACATGATTTATTTTTCGTATACTTATTTAAGTTGTTCACATAAAAAAAAGTATTTACTATTTTTACAAAGAGAATTTTTTATTGAGTAAACATAATTCTTACACAAACAAAACACCTAAACACCTTTTTTAGTAACAAAATGAAAGTGATTGACATAATGTGTTACGCAATAGAAAATATAATTTTAATTTTTAAAAGAAGTTTTTAATTTTCAATTAAGGTGATTGCTTCAACCAGCCCGCGAAATTCAAATTTTCCTACGTTTTTTTGCAATTTGCAAGCCACTGCTAAGTTGTTTATTGATTGAAATACCTATTGTTCGCGACTGTAAGACGTCGCCAATCGTTCGGTTGGCCGCCAAGCCAACCGAACGATCCAACGACCGAAATGAACCAATCACTCAATCACGACAAATAGTTCATTCCGTTTTACGTTAGTCGCAATAAATTAAATACATTGAAATGGAGCTGCTCTACGTTTCGTTTTAAGTATTTAATTTAATTTGAATATTGTATGAAATCGAACAAAAATCCGTAGATTTGCGACTAAAATCCGTATGTCCGTAGACAAGACCTAAAATCCGTAGATCTACGGACAAATCCGTAGGTCTGGCAACGCTGAACGGGACGAACGGGAGTCACACATCCACTGTAGGTGCGTCGTAAGTCGGCACCTCCGTCGCTGGTTGTCCTCCGCTGGGCCTCCTCCGGGTAACCGTTGGTCTCACCTGGTGGGGATGGACCGCCGGGGTGCTGTGAAGACAGCAGCGCCGTGAAACTGGCGCTGTGGCGTGCCTACAGGGGACGCAGCGAATTCCACGAGACTCATGGGAGAAGTTTCGTCATGGCGGTCGTCCATATCTTGTCCTGGGATGAAATGGAGCGATATTAAGGAGCTGTTTATAGTCTGGAGCGCCCCGTATGGTGATGACGATCGCGAAGACCCTGATGCGACATCAGAACCAGGATTCACTCGAGCTGAAGAAAATACGAAGAATGGTGCGATGACGTTACGGTGCGCTGAGAATTTACTTCGGCAGCGGCGCCGGCGGCGCGGCGGCGGGACGCGGCTTGGCGGCGCGTGGTTGGCAGCGCGGCGGCGCGGCAGGCTGACCAAGCAGTGCCTGCAGCCTGCAGCAGAGGCAAATAGCGAGCGACGTGTTGAAGTTTGCTATGTGAGCAATCCCAGCGGTGTGCTGATGAATATCTGGTGAGTCGTATCCATTTTACTATGATTCTGGTGCCGAATGCTCTCTGATCAAAAATGTTTCGTTACAGTTCAGTAACAAGCGTGTAAATAACATTGTAAATTGACCCGGGATAGGTCATGATAGTTTGTACTTCACTATTATTTACTGAGGTTATGATTATCGATTTACTATTAGAGATTTTATTTCATGTTGTACCGGATAGTTGTTTAAAAAAAAAATGATATTTTAATTGGCGTTGAGATTTTACAACAAGGATTTAATGTTAGTTAGACGTGTGATAGTGTTGTTTTTGTGTCGTGAAAAGGTTGTTAGGCTAAGTGATGTTTCAAATAAGCTCAAGAATGCTTCTAATATTCAAATTGATTTCAATACAGTTGATACAGATGTTCCGTTAGAATTTCGTTCCCAATTAATTAATCTATTGACAGCATATTCATCTTTGTTTACTAGTGATTTCTTGATCCCATATTACAACAAGACTAGTTGAATACTAAGTGGTCAACTTAACATTTTAAGTACCTAGCATAGTAAGAGTTTTCTTATAACCTGTAACGTTACAGGAAGAATAAAGTAACATGTTGAACAACCCTACTTTAAAAATTATTTTGATAAAGTCTCGAAATGATTATCTTGATGGTGTTGTGCATGTAACCGGATGGAGGTTACATGTGGAGGTGACCGGATAGAGGTTGCCTGTTGTGTATGTAACCGGATGGAGGTTAGATGTGAAGGTGACCGGATAGAGGTTGCCTGTTGTGTATGTAACCGGATGGAGGTTACGTGTTGATGACCGGATGGAGGTCGATTGGTTTGATGCTTATAACCGGATGGAGGTTATAAGTGTGATGATGAAGACCGGATGGAGGTCGAATGTTTTGATGCTTATGGCCGGATGGAGGCTATAAGTGTGATGATGAAGACCGGATAGAGGTCAGAGTATGAGCACTGCAATATTTTAATGAGTTTCATATTATTTGAATGAGTATGGGTGTTGTTCCACATGTCAGCTTTGAGAAAGAGTTTGTTATGATTTTCATTAGAACCTGTAATGATTTTGATCTGAATACCTTTTATTCCCCACCCACTTGGGCCAGGAATGGCCGAACGACTGGTATTGGGCAGACTTCTGTAAGGTCAACTGTACAAATTTTGACTTCTGTTGAGACCGATGGAATTGTTTTAGAAATTCTATTTCACGTTTTACCCGACAATTATTTGCGATTAGTTTCGGTTCATAATGTCATCAAATGAGATACGATTTGAGAAAATACGGTCAATTGAGACATGTGACGCAATTGCTGACTGAAAATTTCACTTTGACACGATAGACACTGACAAAACGAGATCGGGTGATGATGAAGGGGTCAGACCTTAAGTGAGAGGTAAAAGATGCAAATGTAGTATGCAAGTGATTCAGATTGCATACATTGCAATGCTGTTCGTTGCTGTACGCGTGTAAGTGTTTACTTGAGGGCTGTGACCAACGTTCAGCATGGCAATGTAGCTAAAGGTGCTAAATAAAGGCAATGTGTTGAGTTGAGTCGATGTTGGGTACCGGATGGAGGTCCCATGGTTGCCGGATGGAGGCAATGAGATGTGTTGAGGTTGGGTACCGAATGGAGGTCCCATGGTTGCCTGTTGGAAGCTGTGTGTGTTGTATGGTACCGAGCAGAGCATTGCATACTGGATTTGATCGGATACTAGATTTGGTCGAAAGTTGATGTTGATGATTCTTGAAGAATGTTGATTTCAATGTTGAGATTTTCTTTATGAGATTTGATGAGATTATGGATCAGAACAAAATTTTGTTTTGAATTGTGTGTGTGTGTTAATACTCCGACGTCTTGGTCAGGGAGGCCGAGTAAGGGACGATTTACTTTCCGTGAATTCTTGTTGCAGATACCTCACACGAGGACGTGTGAAATGTCAAGATGGCCGTGTCGCAGATTCAACACCGAGGCACAATATTTTTAGAGTTGACAATTTAGAATAACGCCATCTATCATCGTTTTTCGGATCTATCATCGTTAAAGTCGGAAACGTCAAGCAGTGAGCTTGGGTGAGGTCAATGCAGAGCGTGGCAGGTCTGGTTTGACAGTTTTCGGTTGACAGATGACAGCTGTCAGTTGTCATATGTCAAATGTCAGTTGTGAGTGGTCGGTTGACGTTGACGTTAGACGCATTTGACTTGAGGGACGTTACTTTTTGGTGAGACACGAGTGCGAACGGTTGTGTTGCCCGCCTGTATCGAACTGACCGCGTTTCCGTACTTTAATCCATTTCCATCGGCTTGGTCGTTTGAGATTTTGTTAATTTGTTATCGGAAGTGAATAAATAGGCGGTTGTAACCAGTGTTGAGACTATTATTTCGTACCTCCGCCATGCTGAACTTGGACCCTGACAACGATGTACCCGAAATAGTTGACCTACCGTCGTCATATATATTTTTAAAAGATAACGTAATTTTGAACTCAGGTGAATTGAAAGAAAGAAGAAAAAACCGGCCAAGCGCGTGTCGGGCCACGCTCAGTGTAGGGTTCCGTAGTAATAATTATTTTTATGTTTGAAAAAAGATACGTTAAGGATAATAAAATATGTAGACGAAGTTATAGTATAACTTAGTCCAGAAATTATTTTGTACAACTTTTTGTCTCTTTTGTACAAAAACTGTTTCCATCCAAGTTCAAAATGATTTTCCTAGAAAGTCCTTATAAAGTTCTACTTTTCACATTTTTTTCATATTTTCTAAACTTATGGTTCAAAAGTTAGAGGGGGGGGGGACACATTGTTTTTTACTTTTGGAGCGATTATTTCCGAAATTATTGACATTATCAACAAATGATTTTAGTAAACCCCTATTCATTTTTAAATACCTTTCCAACAACGTTACGTTACGTCACACGTTAGGGTTGAAATTAAAAAAAATGTCACTTTCCACTTTACTTGCTACCCTAATAAAACATTTTTTCCAATTTTTATTTTACCACTTTGTCGGCGTGATTGATACACATATTGGTACCAAATTTCAGCTTTCTAGTGCTAACGGTCACAGAGACTAAGCGAGGACGGACAGACGAACGGACAGACAGACATGGCGAAACTTTAAGGGTTCCTAGTTGACTACGGAACCCTAAAAAAAAACCCTGTTTATTTGGCACAACAAGTGCACACAACAAAAATAAAAATGTATCAGTCACTATCACTGTCCATTGGTAAAACTCCTTCGATGAAACTGTTAGTGGCAACAGGACCTCTAAAGGTGCTTGTGCTATACTGACTCACAGTATCCGTCAAATCAGAAACCTCATTTTCAGACTCCATTTATTTTCTGATTCCGAACTGTCCCCGGTATAAACAATTAGGTTGTCTGTCATGGTAGGTATCTACAAAATGGTCACTGGCTCTGTACTGGTCCTTTTCAATTTATTTTGTATGATTGCACAAAGAAATCCATTCCTCTCGTCCCATAAGAACGACTTTTTCCTCGACCAATTCCATTGCCCGGGTAACATTAAAGTTAATGTTTTTCGCGGCAACGTGACCTTTAATAGCCGCCCACGCCATCTCTATAGGGTTAAGATCGGGGTGATAAGGTGGTAGACGCAGAACAATGTTCTCCGCAAACATTTGATAAATCACAAAATTTTTGTGGGCGCTTTTGTTTTGGCATATGAGTTGATAAAGCTCGGGTTTTAGCATATTTCTACCATAAGGAATACTTTTTTCTGTTAGCCACGATTCCATGTCCTCTTTTCGAGAGTTAGACGTTGGGGCAGGGTCTCTTAACTTGTTGTGATAGGGTGCATTGTCTATCACGACGACTTAATTGGGACTTAAGTTTGGGATAAGTCTGGTTCTTAGCCATTTTTCGTAATTTATGAAGTTCATGTCGTCGTGATAGTCACCCGACTTTATCTAGGCCATTCGGCACAAATCCATCTTCGGTCCCCGCGTGGACGATTATTATTCGTTGTCCTTTCGAAATAGGAGCCTTGAAGCCTTTATCTGACTCATCAGACCACGCTTTGCCCTTCGTGTGCGACGAATGGACATATGTCTCATCGGTTTAGAAGATCTTATTCCCTTCATCCCTAATTTTTTTTATTTGTTTTAGGTACTGAATCCTCTTGAGTTTATGTCGCTTTTCTCTATAAGCACCTTTTCATTATTTTCCGACATTTAAACCCCAATTCTTTAATAATTCTGCTAAGGCTATTTGCAGATCCCTTAAAATCTATGTCGCGTTGTAGCTTCTCGAGTAAACGCTTTACAGTTGGCATCGCTTTTTCCGTTACATGGAAGTTGTGTATGCAACGTTTAATGACGCCCTTGTCAAAGTTATCAATGTAACCAGTAATCGGGTTTGGCTTCTGCCATTTTTTCCCCGGAGTACGGAAAACCGAAATCATGTCCGTTTTTTTGGCTTCACTTATTTTGACGGTCCTTAGCGGTTGATTTTACAGAAAAATTCCTGAAACATTTTTTGTAGATAATTTTAATCATATAACTCCACTGTACGTGTCCTTCACAGTTCTGTGAGCAGTAGCATTGCGGATAAAGTTTAAGACATGTTTATGTAATCTACGACCTACATGATTCAAGAAATTCACACGTTAGATATAATTAGATTTATCTCCGCTCAGTACGATTTCCGTAGCCACCGCGACAACATGATAGTCTACATACTTTACGTTTTGTTGTTAGTACCCCTCGTTTTTTACCTCACTTTCTTGCTACTCCTAATGGGGCTAGCGATATATACTAAAGTAAAACTTGAACCCGTTCGAGGAGTGTGTACATCTAAGGCGCGACTTGACGGAAAGATCGCACTCGTGACCGGCGGGAACCAAGGCATCGGCCTGGAGACAGCCCGGGACCTCGCATCCAGAGGAGCTAAAGTGATCATCGCTTGCCGGGACGCCAAAAAAGCTGCAGAAGCTATCAAAGATATAGCAGCTACCACAGGAAACAAACAAGTTGAATTTAAACATTTGACTGGCCTGTTGGTCTAGTGGTTAGTGACCCTAACTGCTATGCCGGAGGTCGTGGGTTCGATTCCCACCCAGGACAAATGTTTGTGTGATGAGCACGATCATTTGTTCTGTGTCTGGGTGTAATTTATCTATAATATGTATGTATTTAGAAATATATAAGTATGTTTATCAGTTGTCTAGTACCCATAACACAAGCTCTGCTTAGCTTGGGACTAGATGGCGTTGTGTGATAGTTGTGGAATATTATTATTATTATTTAGATCTAGCGAAATTCAGCAGTGTGCGGAAATTCGCTGAATACGTAAACAACACGTGTGACCGGCTTGATATTTTAGTGAACAACGCTGGATGTGGCGGCAACTATCCGGAGCCCACTGAAGATGGAAATGAAGTCGTGATGCAAGTCAACTACTTCGGGCATTTCCTTCTCACAAACCTGCTGCTAGACAAACTGATCTCCTCGAAACCCAGCAGGATCATCATAGTATCATCTTGGCTTCACGTCTTCGCGAGATTACAAGTTAATGATTTACATGATAAAAGATTCAGACGTCCAACCGGCCAGTCCTTTATTTATGCAAATAGTAAGTTATGTGATCTTCTTTGGATGAAGGCATTGGCCAAGAGATTACCTGAAGGGGTGACTGTCAATACTTTACACCCTGGAGTTGTAAAAACTGATATATTTAAAACTTTGCCTTTTTTCGTGAGGGGTATGTTTCACGCGGTAGCTAATGCTCTGGTGTTTAGGACACCTCAAGAAGGAGCTCAGACGGTGATACATCTGTGTGTTTCTGAAGAAGTGGAGAACGTGCGAGGGAAACACTTTATGGAGTGTGAGGAACGAGAATACAGCAGCAAAGTTGATGATGACGAGTTGGTGGAACTAGTGTGGAACAAGAGTTTACAGGTCACGAGTTCGAATCTTGGAGGTGATATATACAAATAATGGTGTTAACTGAATATGTGTATTTTATCAGGCTAGGAAATAGCAAGACCGCAGATAATTGTGGTGATAGCATAATATAAACATAGACCGTGTTAAAGATCGAACGGCAATTACGATACAATTTATAAACACTTTGTCATTTTAATTATTATAGATTTGTATATGCTTTCTAATAAGCAAGAATCGTTCTTTAGCACTTTTTACTTTGAAGAATGAAGATTTTAATATAGCATTTTCTGTATTTTTTTGCGTTTACCGAATTTTGTTGATAGGAGGAGGGAATTTCTTAGTAGAGCGGAGGGGGAGAGAAATGTAATTGGTACACCGCAGATTGCCTGCAGAATTTTATTGTACGTCTCCCACATCCTGCAATCCATCCAAATATTATCTTAATGACATCGCTTGCCCATTATGTGATTTTTTTCCTTCTGTGAATGTGACTTTATGGTGTAATGTATATAATAAAGAATATTCTTATCATTATTATCATAATCTCTCATTCATTCACTTATTCATTTTCTCATTCTTGTTATTTGGCAGAATTCCAGAGGGTGAATGGGGTCCACTGTGAAACTTGTGCTTCTATCCAGACCCGTTAATTGGGACTAGACTATTAGTAATTTATGACTACTTTTGTTAACTTGGGTTTTACCCGTTAAAACAATAAATGTATGTGTTAATGAATAAAATAAAAAAATACGGTATGTAAAGCAAAGTCACAGATGGTCACAGGCCTATTTATAAGCGCCATAAAAACGTAACAAAAGAAGAATAGAACATTAATATGTTATCTTTGTGTTAATGTAAATAGTAAATTAATGTACTTATTAATTATTAATAATTGTGAAAACTGGTGTAAAACTGGTGCCCTTAGACAGTGAGACGGGGTCGCGGCAGGCCACGAAGGAGATGGCGGGATGAGCTAGATCGGTTCCGTCAAAATTGGAAGGAGGATGCGCGGGTTCGCGAGAAGTAGAAGGAGTGGAGGGAGGCCTTTGCCCTGGAGTGGAACAGATAAGGCTAGAAAAAAAAAAAAAGTAAATCGTCAAATTTTTAATGACGCCTCCCGCTCTGTGCGGCGCGGTATGGAGTGTCAGACTTCTACTGACTAAAAACCACCCATATTCCTTCTTAGCCCTTTGTGTCGAGGCCGCGGAATCTCTTTCGAACAACCCGCAGCCCCGACCAGGGTTTTGTTCAGCCTAATACTAATATGATTTTTACATTATTACGGCCTTGTTAGTCTTGTGGTCGCAAGCACGACTGCTTAGTGCTTTGCAAGAGGTCCTGGGTTTGTTCCACAGGTCAGGTCAAGTGTTATTAGGCTTTTTAACCGACTTCTAAAAAAAGAAGGAGGTTCAATTCGGATGTTTATATATTTTATTTTTATGTTTGAAAAATTCTTTTTTGTTGGAAAGGGTATAACTTAGGGCAAAAAAATTAAATCAAACAAACTTGAAAGTCACCGACTTCAGAAACTGATTTTTCTTCTGAAGTTTATTTTTAACTTTTTTGTGTTTTTTTTTTTGAAGTCGGTTTTATTTTTTGTTAAAAAGTTTTTATTTATCTGGAACTCTTAGTAGAAATCTTAATAGAGTCTGGATTTGTGCAGTTGATGGCAATAGGCTCGCCCCCTATTACAAGAGATTTAAACATAACTGGCGAAAGGGTGAGGTAGACCTCTGCCTTATCCTTCGGGGATTACAGGCGTGATGTTGCTTCACTAGACATAGACGGATATATAAATAATCATGTATGTGACAGCATTCTCAGATTAACTTAGATGATAAGAGAAGAGGTCATCATTATCTACCTAGCCTTTTCTGCAGGGCTATTGCATATCTTTTAATGACAGTGGCTTACATAAAGTGTCTATCAAATAACTGTCAAATGGTTGGTTTAAAAAAAAATGTAAGTACCAAACCATAACCAATTTACAGTTAATTTATGGACACTTATTAGACACTGACATTAGAAAGATACGCAATAGCCCTACTGCCCCCGTATTGCGTATCTTTTTAACGTCAGTGGCTAGTGGCTATCAGAAATGTCCATAGATTAACTGTAAATTGGTTATGGTTTGGTACATTTTTTTCTTAAAAACTCACCATTTGACAGTTATTTGATAGACATTACACGTTATCCACTGTCATTAAAAGATACACAATAACCCTGCTGATCTATGTGGGGGTCGATAAATACAAGACATGGAGCGACTGGGAACTATGATAAATAATTTAGTTTTGATAATACTAATAATAAAGCTTTATTAATTCCACACAAACAATAAACAATCAAAATTACAATCAAATACTAAATAATAGCAATCAGTATTCATATAATAGAATAAAAACAATAGATAACCTTAATTAAATAATCATCAAATATATTACATTAAGCTTAAAAAATTCATTACTAAGTCCATTAAAAATAATTAAGACTGCAAATTTAATTAAAAGTGATTCAATAATATGATTAAAATTATAAAAAACAATAAACAATAAATAGCCTTAATTAAATAATCATCAAATATATTACATTAAGCTAAAATAAATTCATTCCTAGTACCTATGTCCATTAAAAAATAATTAAGATTGCAAATGTAAATAAAAGTGATTCAATAAATTATGATTAAAAATTATTGTTTATTGTTTTATAATTTTTTTGAATTTGACTTCGTAATGTCCGGGCGTTATGTAAAATACTCTCATTTATCACTTGATTTATTTATGATAGTATCAAGCATTACACATAAAAACATTGATTGGCACAAAAATATTAAAAAGCGTTGCAAGCTTGTAAGTGTGCAAACTGAGTGAAGTTAGTGATATAAATGGACATAAGAAGGATTAAATTTTAATGATAAAGTGCCACCTAACAGGGGAAAATAAGGGTTACCATTAGTGGACATCAAAGCAACACTTATAGTTTTGAAAATAAAAGCTAGTCGTCTTAGAGTGAAAACCTCGGGAGCCTCGCAACGCAAATCCTGATCTGACTAATTTGTTTATTCGATATATTTTTATCCGTATATATCAATTGAGAAATGCACGGTTTTTTCTTTCTCCTGTTACCTAGTTCTTTTACACTTACGAAGTTTTCACTCTAATACGGCCGATATGTAAAGCGACCGTTTTGAGTGCAATGGACGACCCTATTCATGAATATTACAAGCAAGATCAAGGTAACATAAGTAACTAAAATACGAATGAATAAATAATTCAGTCTGCCTCAGTTGTATTTACCAGTCAGCCGCAGCAACATGATTCTCTCTATCATTTACTACTTATTGTTAATACCACTCATTCTATTGTTCACATTATTTATTTTGACGTTTTTGCTCTCACTGTATTATAAACTTAAACTGGAACCCTATCACGGTGTGTGTAAATCTAATGTGAGACTAGACGGAAAAACCGCTCTCGTGACAGGCGGAAACCAAGGCATCGGCCTGGAGACAGCCCGGGACCTCGCATCCAGAGGAGCTAAAGTTATCATCGCTTGCCGAGACGCTAAAAAAGCAGCAGAAGCTATCGAAGATATAGCAGCTACCACAGGAAACAAACAAGTTGAATTTAAACATTTGGATCTAGCGAAACTCAAGAGTGTGCGGAAATTTGCTAAAGATTTCAACAAATCTTACGATCGTCTCGACATTTTGGTGAACAACGCTGGCTGCGCCGGCCTCAATCCGAAGCTTACTGAAGATAAAATAGATGTAGTGATGCAAGTGAACTACTTCGGGCCTTTCCTACTCACAAACCTGCTGTTAGACAAAGTGATCGCCTCCAAACCCAGCAGGATCATAATAGTTTCATCATATCTCCACCATTTTGCAAAGCTACGTATCCAAAACTTCCAAGAACCAGCCGGAGATGGAACTATGGGGCAGTTCTTGAATTACGCAAATAGTAAATTATGTGACGTTCTTTGGACAAAGGCGTTAGCTGATAGACTACCTGAAGGAGTGACAGTGAATTGTTTACATCCAGGAATTGTTAAAACTGATATATTTAAAAGGCTGCCTCCTGTAGCTAAGAAGATCCAGCAGTTTATCTTCGATGTATTTTTTAGAGGTCCTAAAGGGGGAGCTCAGACAACGATACATCTGTGCGTGTCTGAGGAAGTGGAGAACGTACGAGGGAAATACTTCATGGAGTGTGTTGAAGGAGAATGTAGCAGAATGGCTGATGATGATAAGTTAGTGGAAGAAGTGTGGAACAAGAGTTTAAAATTGACGAGCTCAAGTTAACGGTGATATTTACGCGTTCGTATAATTTGTGAAAGTTTCTTAAGGGTAGGACGAGTATAAATAAATAAATTAAATTATCGAGTAAATAATAGATGTATAAATAAATACATTAACTATCGAGTATAAATTAATTAATTAAAGACAAAATAAATAAATTAGAATTCTATATTCTCACCACACAACGACGGTCTTACTCGATCAGCCCAAACTAAGATCTCCAAGTAGTAGTTAACTTCGTTTAAGTACATATTTTATTATCCTGAACGTATCTTTTTTCAAACAAAAAAAGAATAAAATTATTACTACGGAACCCTACACTGAGCGTGGTCCGACACGCTCTTGGCCGGTTTTTCAAATTTGAAAAATTTTCATTTGGTTTTTTTATCTCAAAACCAAATGAAAATTTTTACTAAACCCATTTTCATTTTGTTAATAACTTTTGCAATTTTTGCAAGCGGAACTTCAATTTTAAAAACCATCTGGATGCCATTCCGACTTAATCGTCAACTGGCGAGCGCGAATCTCGCGAGACTTTTCGATTTTGCCTACTTTTTTTGTCGTCAACTCGCGCGTCTATGTAAAGTACAGTCAAATAAAAAGAGATTGAAAACAAAAACTATTAACCCGTGAGAAGGCGCGCTATGAGCAATTGGGCTTATTCCACTTTTCCCCCCTGAGAAAATCCCCCTCAAGGGGGAAAACTGGACTCGGATGTAAAACATGTCCAGAAAGTCCCCTTGGCATTTTGAGTTATTCCACAAATCCCCCCTGAGAGAATACTTTGGGGTGGAAAACTGAACTCGAATGTAAAATCATTCCAAAAATCCCCCTTATCATTTTGAGTTATTCCACTTTTCCCCCCTAAGGTTACATTTTCAGACGGCATTGGCGTGGACAAGTAGGAGATGAGAAAAAAAGGATAGTAAAGTCCCACAAACTACCAGGACATCAGAAGTAGGCAGGAGGTATTGAAAACTGGAATGAAAGTTAAAAAAAAAGCATAGATGGTAAAGTCCCACCACAAACTACCAGGAGATCAGAAGTAGGAAAGAGGTACTTAATAAAAACTGGAATGTTTTTTTTTTTTTAAAGCATAGATGGTAAAGTCCCACAAACTACCAGGAGAATAGAAGTAGGCAGGAGGTATTGAAAACTGGAATTAAAGTTTTTATACTACACCTGCTTGGAAAGTACCTTGATACTTTATCAAATTTACGGTAGAAAGTACGTCATTGCATATCGAACAAATATGCGGGGAGAAAACGCATCTGAGCGGGAGAGAATGGATTTTCATACACTTTTCTCTCCCGCTCAGATTACAATTTGAAAAAAGAACATGTGACAATTGCAGACGCCATTGGCGCCATTTTGAATTTGAATTAAAAAATTTATTTAGTTTTTTATTTTCTTCGTAGGTGTAGTATAAAGCACTATGTATCACTCGAGAGAAAGTGTGATTCCCGATCTCGGGTGTTTTAAAGCCCTTGCCTACGGCTTCGGGCTTTAAACGACACCCTCGACGGTAATCGGTCACTTTCTTCTCTCGGTGAACAATGTACTATTTTTTTATAAAGCATAGGTGGTAAAGTCCCACAAACTACCAGGACACCAGAAGTAGGAAGGAGGTATTGAAACCTGGAATGAAAGTTTTTTTTTTTAAAAGCATCAAATTTCATAAAGTTTCTTATACATTTATAGTAGGTAAGTACCTAACTAAATTAAATTTGTTATAACGTTTTTGTAGCTGACTATACATTAAAACATCAAATTATATAGACGCGCGAGTTGACGACAAAAAAAGTAGGCAAAATCGAAAACTCGCGCGCGCTCGCGAGATTCGCGCTCGCCAGTTGACGATTAAGTCGCCATTCCGAATCGAATGACAACTCAATCATAATTTTCGGGGACTGCTGAAAAACATTCATCAAAAAAGCACTTGTTGACTAGACTATAATAATAATATTATTATAGTCCAACGGTCGGCAGTCCGACGATCATTTCACAGGGCTCATAATAATATGAGCCCTGTGAAATGATCGTCGGACTGCCAAGATCTAACAGAAATTGATTTGTTATATCTGTTAGTAATTAGAACTTTTTTTTTGTGGGGGGTTGGAAATTATAAAATAACTCCTCTCGCTCTGGGCGAAGCGAAAAGGAGTGTCAGATTTTTACCGACTAAAAACCACCCATGTTCCTTCTTAGCCCTTTGTGTTCGTGGCCGCGGTATCTCTTTCGAACAACCCGCAGCAATTAGAACTTTTATATGTCATTCTTGTGTTCATGATGTTAAATGCAGTGCATGACATTTTCTTCTATGTTGGAATATTCCAATAATATCCATTGGCACCCGTGCGAAGCCAGGGCGGGTCGCTAGTAAATAAATAAAACATGGCAAGTTGTCTATTACATATGCATATTTTTGAACAGCCTGACCTATTTTTGTATGTAAATTAAATATAAAAAACTCGATTGTGTTTGCACTTTTAGTTGATCCCAACTATGATCCCAACCCTAGGTACAAAGAATCGTGACTCAATGAGCAATTAAATGAATTTAAAACGACTGCCTCGTTGGTCTATTATCTGACCTCTATCACCCAGCAACTTTGTAATTACGATACTCTTTGATGACTGTTTGTCAGTTCGAGTATGTAACTTGGACAAACAAATACAAATGTTTTCAAATAACATGTAAAACCATGTAAATCAGATGTAGGTACCTACTTAAATAAGTCAACACGTGTATGTAAATAAATAAATTCAAAATAGGGTTTTTTATTTATCCGTAGAATAAAAGCCCGCAAGTGTATACCCCGCATATGGTGACCTGCCCTTGATAACAGAAAGAGCGATAGACAACACTGCAGTCAGTCTGTGGTGTACCAATCACTTATTATTCTCCTCCAAGATTCGAACTCGTGACCTGTAAACTCTTGTTCCACACTAGTTCCACCAACTCGTCATCATCAAGTTTGCTGCTATATTCTCGTTCCTCACACTCCATAAAGTGTTTCCCTCGCACGTTCTCCACTTCTTCAGAAACACACAGATGTATCACCGTCTGAGCTCCTTCTTTCGGTGTCCTAAACATCTGAGCATTAGCTACCGCGTGAAATATACCCCTCACGAAAAAAGGCAAAGTTTTAAATATATCAGTTTTTACAACTCCAGGGTGTAAAGTATTGACTGTCACTCCTTCAGGTAATCTCTTGGCCAATGCCTTCATCCAAAGAAGATCACATAACTTACTATTTGCATAGATAAAGAACTGGCCGGTTGGGCGTCTGAATCTTTGATTATGTAAATTATTAACGTGTAATCTCGCGAAGACGTGCAGCCAAGATGATACTATGATAATCCTGCTGGGCTTGGAGGAGATCAGTTTGTCTAGCAGTAGGTTTGTGAGAAGGAAATGCCCGAAGTAGTTGACTTGCATCACGACTTCATTTCCATCTTCAGAAGGCTCCGGATAGACACCTGCACATCCAGCGTTGTTCACTAAAATATCAAGCCGGTCATACGTGTTGTTTACGTATTCAGCGAATTTCCGTACACTGCTGAATTTGGCTAGATCTACTTAAATGTTTAAATTCAACTTGTTTGTTTCCTGTGGTAGCTGCTATATCTTCGATAGCTTCTGCAGCTTTTTTGGCGTCCCGGCAAGCGATGATCACTTTAGCTCCTCTGGATGCGAGGTCCCGGGCTGTCTCCAGGCCGATGCCTTGATTCCCGCCGGTCACGAGTGCGATCTTTCCATCAAGTCGCGCCTTAGATGTACGACACACTCCTCGAACGGGTTCAAGCTTTACTCTGACGTATATCGCCGCCGCCAACAAGAGTAGAAATAAAATAAGTATAAATATGAGGGGAAGTAACAATAAAATTATAAAACGTAAAGTATGTAGACTAACATGTTGTCGTGTTGATCACGGCAATGGTACTGACCTGAGACACATCTAAATGATATCAAATATGTATATATCTTTCTTGAATCACGATCACGTAGGTTATCATAACT
Source organism: Diarsia mendica (assembly GCA_949316265.1). Lineage (NCBI taxonomy): Eukaryota > Metazoa > Arthropoda > Insecta > Lepidoptera > Noctuidae > Diarsia > Diarsia mendica. Next base: position 12,272,007 of record OX438898.1, on the reverse strand, counting down.
TACATAAGTAAATAACGTCGTTGAAATCCGTAATGCCGCCGCGCTCTGTCATTGCTCGATAAACTTTGGAAGGCAACAATAGGGGATCGGACGAAAAAAAACTAATTAGTCCGTCAGATAGAATTCCAAAAAATATTGACCACATATTTTTTCTTTTTTCACGTAAACAAAAAATAAAGACTATACAGTGCTTCGAAAACTCGTGTGACGTCATATGCTAGTACATTTTGTACCTTCAAGTGACGTTTCAAGCCCCACTTCATGATTTTGACGCGCTTTATCTTCGTCATTTTTTATTGATTTGATAAAACAAAAAACACGTATCCAATATTTTTCGATAATCTAACTGACGGACTAAACAGAATCATATTTTTTTGAGTCAGTCCGATCCCCTATTATGTTATAACCGACATGCTCTTGAACCAAATATTCGTTTAAAGACTTTTAGAAGTTACCCAATTCGGCAGATTCCTAACGTAGCTGTATGTTACAGCAACTCGTTAGCTCACATAACAAAAATGCTACCCTAAGATATCATTTCGATAATTCACATCGGGGCTGCGGGTTGTTCAAAAGAGATACAGCAGCCTCGACATCGACACAAAGGGCTAATAAGGATCATCGGTGGTTTTTAGTCGGTAGAAGTCTGACACTCCCTACCGCTCTGCCCAGAGTGGAAGAAGTCATTTGATGATTTCCCACCCTTCAAAAAAAAATCTTATGTACAGATTATGTTACAAACATGTTGTGTAACTTGTGTTTTATAACACGTCGAAATAATGTTACATTGTTTATACCATACCTACTCTAAAAAGCTTATTTTATTCTCGCAAAACAGTGAATAAAAAGGCCTTTTAATCACTGTTTTGTTTTTATTCACTGTTTTGGTGTTTGAATTTGGAACACAAAAATATATCCGGTCTCTATTTCAATGCTTACACAAACTCCTTGCGCTTAGATTCGAAATTCAAAACTCTTTGGTGCACGTGTAGTGTAGTCAAATTAGGCCATTTTTTAATAAAGATTGGATTAAATTCTCCGGAGAGGCAAAAACGTTTGTGATGGATTTGTATGAGTTAAAGATCGAGTATAAAAAACAAATTGCTTTTACCACCCCTACGGAAGGGGGTGAAAACTATTAATTAGTCATAACTAACCAGAGAACACAGATGTACTCAGCGTAATTTTTTATACGCTTTATTACACCTCAGTCTACATTATTACATTTTATTTATTTTAATCAGACCAACGCAGAAACAGAAAAAAAATAAAAATAAAAAAAAGTGTTTTTTGGTCACATGCGGCTGTGGGGAAAATTGTGTAGTTTTGTAAACTGAGGAAACGGTTAGACATTTTGACCTAAATACATTATTGATTTTGCACCCTAGTGTGACATATGGAAATGTATGGAAATTAGTTTTTCACGCATGTCTGCCGCTGTACTTCGGGGGAAATTTTGATTGTTTTGAAAATCATCACAATCATATTAATTTGGTCTCCTTTAAATTTGCACCCTTTAAAAAATTGGCATTTTTATATGGAACATACATTTTTTTTAGTATTGTAGTAATTGCCACTGAATAAATACGCCATGGAAGTGACAAGCGCGCGACACGGAATAATAAACTAACAAGAAGAGATAAGCGTCGTCATCACGTATGCGCGTTGTTTGATGTATTTTACGAGGAAGGAGTACTTTATAATTGTGAATGCTCTGTTAGTAAGTAATAGTGGACGCACCTAAAGATTATATTTTTAATGCTAAAGCAGCTTGTGTTTAATCGAAAAATAAAATGGCAGTGTCCTCCAAGCATGTCCTTTATTTATTAACCGACTTCGAAAAGAAGGTTCTCAATTCGTCGCAATCTTTGTTTTTTTTTCTGTATGTTCCCCGATTTCTCGTAAGCGTCAGGACCCCTGGACCAAAACAGATTTTTGATGTTTTGAAAATACCAAAATGTACTACCTTTTTTCTACTATTTGATACCTAACTTCAAATATTAAGTACCTCGAGCTCGACTGACGGCGAAAAAACACGTAAAGAAAGTGGTCAGACATTCTGACGTCAGGTTGTCTGGACCATTTTTTTTTTCATAGTTCGAGACAAAATAACGAATTTATCTCTTTGTAAATATGTACTACCTTTTTAGTACCTCAACATATGTTTTTTTTAATTTTTTTTGGCGTTCCAGAAAAATGTTACGCAACAAACAAACTTTGAGCCGAGCACGACGGAGCCGGTCTCGGCTTCGTCGTTCGCGGCGTAAGTGTGGACGTACAACGAACCTACAATGATCACGGTCTTCGAACGTAGTCAAATCTCTTTGTGTTCGCCAAAAATCCGTCAATTTTCGGAGCACAGCCGAGTACGAACGAAATGCTCGCAGTGCGCTCGTTAGAGGCTTGTAAGTCGGTCCACACTAGACGACGAATTGTGTTTGGCTCGTGCTAGGCTCGAATAGCGTAGACGCAGCTTTAAATTACAGAATAAGCAATAAAGTTAATAATTAACATATGTATATTTTTTTCAAAGAACAATGGGCAGGTTTGTATAGACCCCGTGTGAATAATGAGGGAAAAAAAGTTATCAGTGCAGGCATGAATAACTTTTTTCCCTCATTATTCACACATTTATTGCCTTATAATAAAATGTTTTATTTTTTACGCTCTTTCATTTGACATATAAGGAAACGAATTATAGGATAGGTACGCAAAGATCGGTGGATCTCGAAGAGCTCGGGATCGCCGGGGGCCTCCGAGTTCGAGCCACCACGACAGGTGCTCGTATGATAGAGATTCCCACGGAATCGAGCGCCTCGACCGCAAAAAAAAAAAGACGCTCTAGCTGAAAAGCTCAGAGCGTCCCTAAATGCGGACAAGGTTCGAGTGTCCAGGCCAGTTAAGTGCGCAACCCTGCGCATTCTGGGTCTGGACGACTCGGTCTCCGAGGAGGAGGTGGTAGCCGCCGTCACCGCGGCCGGGGGGTGCTCTGTCGAGCAGATCAAGGCGGGCACCCTACGCCCGGGCCGCGATGGTATGCTGACCGTAACGGTTAGCTGCCCTGTGACGGCGGCGAAGAAAATTGCGGAGGGCCACACTCTGAAGGTGGGCTAGTCCAGGGCGCAGGTGAAACTTCTGGAGCCCAAACCTTTGAGGTGCTACCGGTGCCATGTGGGGCACCACGTAGGCTGCCGATGCATCTCAGAGGTGGACCGCAGCGTATTATGTTTCCGCTGCGGTCAGCCCGGTCACAAGGCCGCGGCTTGCCTGGCCACAGTGGCCACGCCTCACTGCAATGCATGTGCGGCGGCTGGGAAGCCGGCCGAGCACCGGGCAGGGAGCAAACCCTGCGCTCCACCCGCCAAGGCCAGGGGGAAGGGACGGCCCTCCGCCACCAACCCCACCGTCGTCAACGCCGCAGCCGCCGATGCCGCTGCTAAATCCGCCACCACCGCAACTCCCACTGCGGTTATACCACAGGAGGTCCCGGAGGGGGCTGAAATGTAGTGCCATTAATGGCCCCACTAAGCCTCCTCCAGGCGAACATCAACTTTTCTGTGGCCACGTGTGTGCGGATGCGGGGCGAGTCGGTGGTGGACATTTCGTTCGCCAGCTCCGCTCTGTTACGACGCGTCGTCGACTAGCGCGTTATGGAGGGGGTGGAGACCTATTCCGACCACCAGTATATCCGGTTTGAGGTCGCTGCCCAGTCCTCGAGCGCGCCGGTCTCACAGACCCCGAGTGGTCCACGTTAGGCGCTGAAGCAGCTAGACCAGAAGCTCCTCCTGGAAGCCGCGATCGTGCAGGCCTGGGTGTCATCACCGGTCAGGCACGCCGACGTTAACACCGAGGCAGGTTGGTTACAGGAGGCCATATACGACGCAGCAATGCCCCGAGTCCGGCCAGGAAGCGCCCGGCGTCACGTGTACTGGTGGTCGCAAGAGCTGTCGCACCTGCGGCAGCAGTATGTGGCTGCGCGGCGCCGGTACGCCAGGCATCGCCGGCTCCGCATTCGTCCTCCGAGTGCGGAAGCCATCGAGGCGGAGCTATATGAAGGGTACAGAGCGGTGAAGACCGCCCTCTTCGAGGCTCGTCGGTGGGCCAAGGCTCAGGCCCGCGAGGAGATGCTGGAGACTCAACAGAGATCCGTGGGTCCGCCCTTATAAGACGGTGCGGAATCAACTCCGCACCCGGGCCCCCCCGCTGACGCAGAGTCTCCGGCCTGAGCTCGTGGAGGACGTGGTGAGCGCTCTGTTCCCTTCGCGAGAGGAGCATCGTTCCCCGCTAATGGCTCCGCCACCTGCGGTGCCAGAAGCGGACGGTTCAGGAAACCGATGACGCCATTCCGGAGGTGACTAGGGTAGACCTGAGAGTGGCGGTACGAAGGTTTAAGGCCAAAACTACCGCCCCGGGGCCCGATGGCTTGCCTGGCAAAGCCTGGACCCTGGCCTCAGACTCAGAGGCTCTTGGGCCCCGACTGGAGTGGCTCTTTAGCGCGTGCATGGAAAGAGGCCAGTTCCCGCTTCGTTTTAAGACGGGGAAGCTGGTCCTCATCCAGAAGCCGGGGCGTCCTGCGGACTCGCCGTCCGCATACCGGCCCATTGTGTAGCTCGACGAGGTGGGCAAGCTCTTTATGAGTAATTGCAAACCGCCTCGCCTCGCACCTTGAGGGAATGGGTCCGGATCTTGCGGATAAGCAGCTCGGCTTCCGCAAGAGGCGCTCGACGGTGGACGCCATCATGCGCGTGTTATATCTTTTTAATTATTTTTGTCATTTTTAGCACTGTTTTTAATTGTTCAAGTATATAAAATTGAGATTTCCTTGATTCAGACCAAAATAACGTAGCAACGTCGGCTGTCAGATGTCAAGTGACAATGACGTAGGGCGAAGTTGCGTCAAGTATATTGTTGATTTAATAATTATCGTAAATATCTTAAAAACAAAGGTTCTAATTTCAAATAAACCTAATTTACATTATTCAAATGATATATTATATCCCGACGTATTTTATAGAAGTAGCTTTTATTGTAGCTTAAAAGACTTGGTTTCCGAACCACAAATAGGTACTATTGTGGTATTTGGAATAGTTAAGTCAAGTTAAATGTTTATTTATTATAAGTTGCCAATAAATTATATAGTTATTATTAAAAGATACTTATAATGTTTCCTACATTATAACTTGCAATTTTAATAAATTAAAAGTTTCAATCAATTCTCTGAACTATCGGTTGATATTCATATTTTATCCGATAGTCATAAAGGTTACAAATAAAAACATACTATATTGCTAAATTAACTTAAGACGTTTTCAAATAGTTTCACTACATAGGAATTGCTAATAAGGAATAACCATTTGCCATTGGTTTATTATGGCGGTAGTCGTTGATGTACTTTTTAATATTTGACGGTTATAAAAGTAGAAGTACCGCCAATTCAGGTTGAGTTACGCTGCAACTGTTGAAGGATAAAGACAGACCCAAAGTAGTATATATAAATTGTGTATAGAAAGGATTAAGTTTACATATTGTGGCCTAGTTGTGAAGATACCAAATGTGTAAAAGCTGAAACCTATTTGTATTACTCTAAAGGATCTACAATGTTCATGTAAGTTAATTGATATTATGCTATGAATATTACTGATGACTATGTGTTAGAAATATGTACTATAATATGGTTCATATTGATTGTTGTTTAAGTAAACTGATAAATTGCTGTAATTTGAGACAGTCCAAGACAATGTCAGGTTGTCTTTGCTTATTACTTTAAAATATGTTCCCGTGGAGTTTCTTGTCCATTCTTCTCCACGAAGACTAGGAACCTAGCGAATGGAATCGAGTTTGATGTAGTTGACAAGACCAAAAGAAATAAAATGAATAGTCTTGTCTTTTGTGCTTTTACTTCATAAAACCCCTGTTCCCAACACACATTTCTTTAGAGGTACTTTCGAACACAGTAAATAACTAGTAATCATCCTGACAAGTTTAATAATTGGTGGATATTAATACATATACATATAGATTTACATACACTTTCTAATACGCGTGAGAGCCCTCACGACGGGAGATGCGGTCTCTCGGGGCGGTGTGGTCTTGGCGGTGTCTCTCGACATCGCCAACGCCTTCAACACCATGCCCTGTAGCTGCATCAGGGAGGCACTCCGGTATCACCGGGTGCCGGCCTACCTTCGTCGTGTAGTCGGGGACTACTTGACAGACAGGGCTGTCATCTACCCTTTTCAAAACGGGGAATAAATTGACGGTTTTTTGGCGAACACAAAGAGATTTGACTACGTTCGAAGACCGTGATCATTGTAGGTTCGTTGTAGTTCACACTTACGCCGCGAACGACGAAGCCGAGACCGGCTCCATCGTGCTCGGCTCAAAGTTTGTTTGTTGCGTAACATTTTTCTGGAATGGAATTTTTAAAAAAAAAATCATATGTTGAGGTACTAAAAAGGTAGTACATATTTACAAAGAGATAAATTCGTTATGTTGTCTCGAACTATGAAAAAAAAAATGGTCCAGACAACCTGACGTCAGAATGTCTGACCACTTTCTTTACGTGTTTTTTCGCCGTGAGTCGAGGTACTTAATATTTGAAGTTAGGTATCAAATAGTAGAAAAAAGGTAGTACATTTTGGTATTTTCAAAACATCAAATATCTCTTTTGGTCCATGGGGTCGTGACGCTTTCGATTTCTCGATAATACTATGCGCGCGTAATTATTACGCGCGCATAGTATTATCGAAAAATCGCATCGTATTACGCCGTAATACGATGCGCAGAAACCTAGGGATGCAAGAGTCGAAATAAGTTTTTTTGGGCCAAAATGTTTGTTTAGGAACGTTGACAATTATTAAAATAAGAGGAAATGATAATTATTTTGCGTAGCGCACGGATCGCTTTTTGCCACAACAAAAACAATGATCTAAACGCAACGCGAACGCATAGCAGTATAGCACTCCTCCCGCCGCCCGCCCGCGTCTGCGCCGTCGACATCATTAAAATTATATACAAACATCGTAGGGTCGTTTCGCCGGTTTCGCGACCACCTTCAGTAGGCGACCATTTGACGTACTAAGTTTCTTTAAAACAAGATAATAGTATTTGTAGAGGTAACACAAATAAATAAAAAACGTAACGTGCTTTATAAATAATTATGAAATAAGAATTTACACAGTTTGAAACAAATGGGCTAACCCAGAACCGAAAAAATATTGCTAAAGGCGCGTTTTGATTCAGTGGTGAGAAAACGTACCGCAAGTTAGAAAAAAAATAGCACGGCGCGCGGCGCTCAAAGGTAATTTTTATTACTTATTTCATGTTTTACACACAAGTTAGATGTTAAATTGTACAACCGATAAGTTTTCGTTATTATTTAATTGTATTTTGCTATTTTTTAAGTTATTATTAAGATAAAATCAAGTGGTCGGTAACCGAAATGCTTATTTATCAAGAACGTTAAATAGCGACCATGTGGTCGCAAACCGACGAGAATCGCATTATTTATTTTCTATCAATATGACCCTATTGCTTTGTACAGGACTGTTACAATTTTGAATGTAACATTTTAGAAGCTTCTCTTTGTAGTTATTTAGTAAGCGACCACCACTTTCTTTGAAATTACTATAAAAACGGGATGCTAAACAGGTGGTCGTAAACCAAAATTATCGAAATAAAGACGTTGGTTTCCGACCACCATAATTTAGTATGAGAGAAATAACGTCGGAATATTTTTTTTTTAATTTTTGATAAAAACAAAATTAAATTATTTTATATTACTTTTTTTAGATGGAGTTCCCATAATATAATTCAGAGTCAACGAAAAAAAAGAAAAATACAGTCCGGTACACTGAAGAAGTCCTGAAAAAAGCTCTTGATAATATCCGAAAAGAAGGGAAGGGACCATATAAATGAATAATATAATAATTAATACATTTTTAAAGCGATTATAATTGTTTTAATGGCATTTTTTCATATTAAAATAGTGGTCGCAAACCAACACACTGGTGGTCGCTAACTGATTAAAGTGGTCGGTAACCGACGTTTTCGCTATAATTTCACTTTTTCAGCATTTTATAAATATTTTTGTATGAATGTACTTTATTTTATGTTTTTGTATCCAAACTAGACTATATTTGGGACAAATTCACATTAACATAAACTATTTTGCGTGTAGACAACATTTTTTTTTCTTCATCATAAGTGGGCAACTCAGCTAACTGGTCGCTAACCGGCGAAACGACCCTACGCTAGCTCTGTATAAACTTCCGGCTATATATTTCTTATTTTTATGGGGTGCGAATGTAGTATACTTAGAATACATTACATATTAAAAAATCCATGACTACACTAATTTGCCCCGAAGTACAATTTACAAATATTGTAAAATCCTGGTTTCCTAGGGGTGCAAAAGGGTGCTAAAATAACTGGGTGTTCATGATGCTTTAAAAAGCATATTACGAGTTTGCACCAACAGGCTGAATTTCCCTTGAGCCGCAAATTAAAAATAATAATTAATTAGTTATTCATACACCTCACACTGTTTTGGGTGAAAAGTATTTATACACCAAAGGGGTATCTACAAATATCTAAACTTACCACAATTAGTTATTAATAAAATTTCAAAATAATGGGACTTGTGTTAATACCCTAATATTAAACGATGTTCCGTACATATCAAGAATGGTGCAAACTTAGAGGAAACTTATATTCATGTCTTCTAATGATTCCACAAAAAATTACAACTACACGAATTCCGTCCAACCATTTTGCTAATTCGACTACACTAGTGTACGGACACTAGCGCGCGGAACTAGTTGGCCGCGCCTAGGCATGTTTTTGTTTTTTATTTAAGTATTCTTTTCAATAAATTAAACAATTATTGTTCATGATATCTCGAGATTGGTCATCACTGTCTAATTATAGTCTCCTGTGCATTGCGAGCTGTAGGCAACCCGCCCCCTCAGGCCTCACCCCTGTCGCCACCTAAGGCGCGGCCAACTAGTTCCGCACACACATGTCTTTTCTCGTAGTCATGGTATAAAGTATAGTATGCAACTCCTGAATAAACTACGAATTTATATCGAGGGCCATGAATCACTCGCGTCGTTCAGGATTCTAACAGTTGAATCACTCGCTGCGTTCGTGATTCAATCATTAGAATCCTTCACTTGCTCGTGACTCATCTACGGCCCTCGCTTTAAATCCGTCCTTTATTCATTAGTTGCATAATATACTATTTTCAACATTACAACATATTATAAATTTATAACAATACTGTACACCCGGGGATATTGTAGCTCTACCCAAAGGTGAAATAATTTTTCAAACCGTTCCAGTAGTTTTAAAGTGTTTGTTACTTACAAAAATACAAATCTTTCCTCTTTATGATATTATGCAGTTTTTTCTACAACTTACTTCTAGTTTCTATAGCATCTGATCCCGAAACTACAGTGTCTGTTATATGTTTGATTTTCATACTAACATGCACTTATTGCCCCCCCCGTCTGCAAAATTACTGTTACATATTACTTATAGATATTGTGTAGTCAGTAACAGTCGGAGAGAACCTTTATCTTACTAACGTGCTCACCTTACTTGCACGTCTGCTATATTTTCCCTTGATCAAACTCAATGGCTCCATTACAAGAGGTTGTTCGAGAAAATTCGTATTCTCTCGAACAACCTCTAGTGTTTTTTTTAAGTTTTTCCTCTACAATTACAATCATAATTCGTAACACGTACCAAGCCTGTCCATAAGTGGGCTGTCTTAAATAATCCCCCAAAGGGTAGACGGAGGGGTGTATTATTTTACGTATATAATTATTACGTAGACATTTCGCTTAGTTTTATTTCGGTAAATTATATGTAGATAACGAGATATTGAATAATGAAACGACGGTGCTTAAAGCTTATCGGTGGCTTTTAGGAGACCTTTGATATTTTTTTACCTAGAAAAAATCTCTCAAAACTTCTCAAAATTTTTCTTACCCTAAGCTAAGCTAAAGTAAATTCGTAAAAACATTTTTTACGTCACGTCACAACAAATAACGTTTTAAAGTAGGGTATTTTCAAGGCGGAACATAATCTTTGTTAGATCATATGAAGGATCTGGAGAACCATGCATATTAGAGTCTGATATGATCGTATGACAACACACAGATTTAAGTGAACCTGTTCAGTCAGTGCAACTCAATGACTCGGCGAACTACACGTCTCTTGTACCAGATTCTAAATCATTTCTCTTTCGCAGGGCTAGGCCGAACTGGGGTCCTGATAGCCTGCTACCTGGTGTACTCCTTACGGATCAGGGCCAACGATGCCATCCGCCTGGTGCGTAAGAAGAGACCCAAGTCAGTGCAGACTTCGGGCCAGATCCTCTGCGTCCAGCAGTTTGAACATTACATGTTGCCGCAGACGATTGTGTTTAGCTCTAAGTAAGTAGGTTAAAGATACCTTTATATTGAAGGAAATAGGGAGGGCAGTGGTGGGCCTAGGTGCCTACAATAAGGCAAGTAGACTGTTCAGGAGCTCTTAAATTATGAAGAGGTTTAGAGGATTAAAGGGCAAGCCCAGCTTGCGGGCTGTGACCACTAGATGATGTTACTAAGGGAGATGCTGACATCACGGCTGTTAAAGACGCATCGAAGAGTAAAATATGCTGTGTCGGTCCTTGACAAATGAGATATATAATAATAATAATAATATTCCACAACTATCACACAACGCCATCTAGTCCCAAGCTAAGCAGAGCTTGTGTTATGGGTACTAGACAACTGATAAACATAATAATAATAATAAAGCTTTATTTAATTCCATGCATAGTACATAATATTATAATAAACAATAACAATTGGTAACCTATTAAACTATAATAATATTCAATTACATTTATTACACTTAGATAAAAATTTATTTGTAATTATAAATTCAATTTTGTAATTATTTTAATTATTCGTTTTAATATTTAATAATTTAATGCGTGGACCCCGTTCGGGTAAAAGCCTCCCCCAAGGAATGCCATCCTTCTCTGTCATTAGCTCTGTCTAGCCAACTACCACCTGCGCACGCTACTATTTCGTTTGCCCATCTGGCCTTTGGTCGACCTCTTGATCTGGTGCCTTTTGGCCCAGACCACTTTACCGACCGTAGAGTCCATCTATCGTCCTTGTAACGGGCTACGTGTCCCGCCCACTTCCATTTAGCCTTCAATGCAAAAGTTAAGGCATCGCATACTTTTGTCTTCCTTCGAATGTCAACGTTTTTTACCTTATCCTTTAGTTTTATACCTAGGCAACTTCTTTCCATTCTTCTCTGGGTAGTCTGAATTTTGTTCCTGGTTTTGAGATCGAAGGTCCAAGTTTGGCATCCATAGGTGAGGCACGGTAGAAGTCCTGTATCCATGACTATTTTCTTGGTCGGTAGCGGAAGGTTCGATTTTAGAATTTCCTTATGGTGCCAAAACTTGTTCCAGGTAATCGCCACTCTTCGGTTAAGTTCTTCAGTGTTTCTTTCCTTATTAAAAGAGATTTGTTTTCCTAAGTATATGTAGTGGTTGACAGACTCGAGAGGTGTGTTATTTATTAAGATGGACGTTGCACTGCGGTTAGACATAATTTTAGTTTTTTCCAGATTCATTTCCAAGCCAGTTTTTATACTAGCCTGGTTTAAATCATTTACCATTTTGTTTAGTTGGTGAGGGGTTTCCGAAAATAAAATTATGTCATCGGCAAATCTAAGATGACTTAAAAACTTTCCATTTATATTAATACCTTGACTGGACCATTGCAGCTCTCTCATTGCGTGTTGTAGGACGGCTATGAATAATTTTGGTGAGATCGGGTCTCCTTGACGGACACCTCTCTCTATGTTGATTACTTCGCTAAACATACTTATATATTTCTAAATACATACATATTATAGATAAATTACACCCAGACACAGAACAAATGATCGTGCTCATCACACAAACATTTGTCCTGGGTGGGAATCGAACCACTAGACCAACAAGCCAGTCAATAAATATGGACTGGAGATTGATGATTATAATGATTAGTGATCTCGCAGAATCTTTGAGTATCTTAGTTCAATGTCCCCTGGAACTGTGGGAATCTATGAGCTCCAGGCACAAAAGACACCTCCATAACACAATTTTATCGTTTTTACTTGTTTCAGGGAAACTCTAAACCTGACAAAAGATAGAAAAACCTCGGAGTTCACGTTAAAACAACATCTGTACCGACAGCGAGCGACCCTGCATGGATTAGAAGAAAGAGCTTTTAGAGAACTGCCAAAGGTTTGTAGTGGGTACAGACCTTATTTATTATATCTATGGTACAGACGCTAGCACATCAAGCTAGGTACCTACTTAATATATAATCTGTCTAAGGTCATGGCCCATCCACTTAGATCCAGCCTGTTCCCTTACTATCTTCTACCAGTAATGCCCTAAGCCGAGGCTTACAAGACTCGTACCCCACAGGAGGTGCCCTTAGCGTGTAGTCGCTTGGTTTGTAAGTTTTTTTTTTGCCCTGGCTGGATGCCACACACTCAAGGCCGGTAAAAGCAGACGAACATCAACATCCAAGATAGAACTTGTACGTGACATTCACAAAAAATGCCATGGAACTCTCAAAAAATAAGACAAAAACAAGAGAAATTTCAATAACGACCCGAATAGCCCTTGCCCATATTTCAACAATTTGTTTTTAGGGTTCCGTAGTCAACTAGGAACCCTTATAGTTTCGCCATGTCTGTCTGTCTGTCTGTCTGTCTGTCCGTCTGTCCGTCTGTCCGTCCTCGCTTAATCTCTGTGACCGTTAGCACTAGAAAGCTGAAATTTGGTACCAATATGTGTATCAATCACGCCGACAAAGTGCTAAAATAAAAATTGGAAAAAAATGTTTTATTAGGGTAGCCCCCCTATATGTAAAGTGGGAAGTGATTTTTTTTTAATTTTAACCCTAACGTGTGATATATTGTTGGAAAGGTATTTAAAAATGAATAGGGGTTTACTAAAATCATTTTTTGATAATGTCAATAATTTCGGAAATAATCGCTCCAAAAGTAAAAAACAAAGCGTCCCCCCCCCTCTAACTTTTGAACCATAAGTTTAGAAAATACGAAAAAAATCTGAAAAGTAGAACTTTATAAGGACTTTCTAGGAAAATTATTTTGAACTTGGATGGAAACAACAGATGGAAACTGCAGTTAACCAATATAATTTGGTCCCTGAATCGTATGAGCGCCTATACAATCCAGAGGTCAAGTTTCATTGGACCGTATTTCAAACAAAAAAAGAATTATTACTACGGAACCCTACACTGAGCGTGGCCCGACACGCTCTTGGCCGGTTTTTTTATCTCTTTCAGATAGTATACTGCCTCTGCGAGCGTCTCCTGAAGCTGTGTGGGTGTCATCAAAGCGTCGGTCTGGATTTCCGTGTCAAGAACAAGCCCTTCTACAAATCCTTTATGGTGTACAAAATTAGGAAGACGAAGCCTCCTGATCCCACCACTCCTGAAGAAGCCGCTACTGATCTTGGTAATTGTGGTAAAGTTGGAAGCGCTAGTGTAACCTGCGAAATTCAATTATTCATACTTTGTTCAGCATACAGCTTTTTTTTTTGGGTGTGGCAAATCATCAAATGGCTCCTCCCGCTCTGGGCAAAGCGGTAGGGGAGTGTCAGACTTCTACTGACTAAAAACCACCCATTTTCCTTCTTAGCCCTTTATGTCGAAGCCGCGGTATCTCTTGCGAACAACCCGCAGCCCCGACGGCATACAGCTTGACACTGACTGGAAAATTGCAAAATTCACAGAATGCGAAGCAGAAGCTTTTCAGTTTTCTACTTCACCGCGGGCTACCTTTTTTTTTCAACTTAGGGCATTGAGTTTTTGTTGAATGATGCATATCTGTTTTCGTTAAGTTTAAAATTCTTCTCACTATTGGCTTCTTTTCATAATTTTCTTCCATTGGCTACAGATCACAACAGACCACCGCTACCAATGGTGGAATGGCGAGACCCAGTCGAGGAGGACATCGAACGCAACCTGGAGTCAGTCAGCAAGATCACAGGCACGGCCAACAACGGCAGTATACCTGCTGTTCAGATTTATGAGGTAACTATGGTGTGTTTTGATAAATGATGAGCAATCCCGCTCTATTTATCGTTCCAGCAAATGAACGTTCTGAGCGACGGGAAAGGATCTAGGTGAATAAAAAAATTCGAGTCGTGCTAATAGATGTACAAACCTTACCCACTTCAGAACAGCGATGCAGGATTTGTATGGCGGGGGTCAGAAAAGCTGTAAAGCGTCGTTGGTACACAAAATCCTTGGTCAATGCCATGTTTAATCACAATCAGTCCCAATTTTGCTAACATGAATACATGATATTATTTTCAGTACACGAGATATTACGGGACCTCATTCTTAGGCCTTTCCTACAGTATAACTAGGTGATCGTTACTTGTCATTATAAAATACAAAATTGAGATTAGACCATATTTCATTTTTCAGGCATTCACAGTAGACCATCACAGTCTTCCAGACGAAAGGCAAAAGTATTTAAAGACACTCCGCAATGAAATTAACCAGCAACGAGAAGCGTTTGACAAAATCAATACAGAGGTAAGTTATCGCCGTTTTGTACATTTCTATTTTACCTATATTGCTAGGTAATCAGCCATATTAATTTAGTATAAATGGTATCAAAACGTCAAGCACACTCAAATACGAGTACTAAGTCATCCTAATCAGCCCTTGCCAATTAGAAGAATCATGGTTGCACCATTTTTGTGACTAATCAAGATTTTCAGAATAACCAGACCTGCCAAAGGGTTAGGCTATCATTTTAGCCAGCAACTGGGTTGTAAAGATCAGATAGAGTCACTCTATGGTAAAATATAAACTTTTATACTACACCTGCTTGGAAAGTACCTTGATACTTTATCAAATTTACGGTAGAAAGTACGTCATTGCATATCGAACAAATATGCGGGGAGAAAACGCATCTGAGCGGGAGAGAATGAATTTTCATACACTTTTCTCTCCCGCTCAGATTACAATTTGAAAAAAGAACATGTGACAATTGCAGACGCCATTGGCGCCATTTTGAATTTGAATTTGAATTTAGTTTTTTATTTTCTTCGTAGGTGTAGTATAAAGCACTATGTATCACTCGAGAGAAAGTGCGATTCCCGATCTCGGGTGTTTTAAAGCCCTTGCCTACGGCTTCGGGCTTTAAACGACACCCTCGACGGTAATCGGTCACTTTCTTCTCTCGGTGAACAATGTACTATTTTCAACTTCATCAAGTTAGATTATGACCAGGGTGCTTACTCTGGAATATAATTCCGATAGATCGACATTGGTCAAACGTCAGTTGGTTGAGTTAAACGTCAGGGATTGGCTAGACTCAGTGAGTCCAGCCAATGCCTGACGTTTGACTGACAATTCCAATGTCGATCTATCGGAATTTTAATCGAGAGTAAGCACACTGTTCTCTTATGATATGATTAGTGTTGCAAGGAGAGATAAATCATGCTATGTTTATTTTGCAGACCGACCCTACAATTCTGACTGGGCTGCTGTTCGAATGGCTGGAGGGTCTGAAGCAGCCAGTGCTGGACAGAGAAGATCTGTCGCTCATCGTTGGGAGGGCATACAATGTGGAGTCATGTGTGCTGGCTTTGACACTGGTAATGTTTTAAGAGTTATTGAAGATATTTTAGGAGCCAAGAGTTCTTCCGAAGATTTTGGAACTCTATTATCACCCCTCTTTTCTCATCTGGGTTTCAAAATAACGCTCCATTCAATCTTTGTGGAACGAGACGGTGGCTGGTAGCAGCTGAACGAAAATCGATTCGGATGGCGTACTGTCGGAGAGGCCTATGTCCAAGTGGACTGTTGGAAGCTGATGATAATGTGATACTGATGTAAATGATACTGATGGAATGGGCGATTATTATGTAATAAGGTACCTATTGATGACTGAAGAATATCTCATTTCTTTTCATCAAAGACCAAACACCATTGAGATATCACCTTATACTTCCTTCACTCATGAAATGCAAAGACCTGAAAGTTCACTCAAAGACGTTTAATGATTAAGTCGTCACTTACTGCCGCACTAGGGCCTCAGCCTCGAATTTTGCGGGCAGCGGCAGCGGGGCGGCGGGTGCGGCGGCGCGGCTTGTATGGAGTGCACCGCTCGTTGCCCGCCCCCGCGCCGCTAGTGTAGTCAAATTAGGCCATTTTTTAATAAAGATTGGATTAAATTCTCCGGAGAGGCAAAAACGTTTGTGATGGATTTGTATGAGTTAAAGATCGAGTATAAAAAACAAATTGCTTTTACCTCCCCTACGGAAGGGGGTGAAAACTATTAATTAGTCATAACTAACCAGAGAACACAGATGTACTCAGCGTAATTTTTTATACGCTTTATTACACCTCAGTCTACATTATTACATTTTATTTATTTTAGGGTCGTTCTCAAAAAAGTGGCACCGCTCGAATAAATTTATCAATTTGAGAAAATTTATCAATTATTTAGTTTTTTTTATAAAAATCCATTCTGGGTGGCTCTCTTATGTTGAATTGTTCTAAGGGAATAAGAATTTTACATGAATAGATGAAATACAGCTATTTAAAAAAACTAGCTTACAGGTTAAAGAGATATTGTACAGGTTACTGAGAAAAGCTTTCAGGTTAAAGAGAATCAAACAGGTAAATGAAAAATAAAACATTTTTTTCCATGCAAAATCAGTTTTTATTATTATTAACTCCGTCCTAATCCTGCCCAGATTCTAAATCCCGAAAGCTTTCAACTCGAACTGCATAATCGCTTCCAATGCCTAACCGAATGCGAAACAGTGGACGAGCTAAACAACGGGTTGGTGGAAACTGTCCATGCAGTGGGGTATAAGTTCTTCAATATCCCACGCCGGAAAACACAATCCAGTTGATGAAAGACCGGTCTGAGATGAAACTGCAATCTTCAGAGATATGTCGGAATACGGTAAACTCAATAGGCGCATCAAAATAAAAAAACACGAAGTTCATGCGACACGACTTGCGGTCCTATAATACTATTGAGTATTATAGGACCAAAAAAATACATTGGTATTAAGACCGCAATTGAACGAAACCAAGGCTCCAAAGTGTTCGCGAAGAATGCGTCTATTGGGCAAAGCCAAATGACAAAACTGAAGATCGAGGACGGCAGTATCATCTCATCGAAGCCAGAGATCCTGAAAGAGCTAGAGAGGTTTTATGGACAGTTGTACACCTCGACCCTATAGCCTGTTGTCAGTTCAGCTCAGGACACTAGAGCGAAACTGACCCGACACTACACTGAGGATATCCCAGACGTCAGCCTGTATGAGATTAGAATGGCCCTCCAACAGCTTAAGAACAACAAGGCGCCGGGGGATGATGGAATCACGACAGAACTTCTGCGAGCGGGTGGAAAACCAGTACTTTTAATCCTCCAGAAGCTGTTTGACTCCGTCAAACTCGAAGGTATTACGCAAGAAGCATGGCACAAGAGTGTGGTGGTGCTCTTCTTCAAAAAAGGTGACAACACCCTATTGAAGACTAATAGACTCATCTCACTCCTGAGCCATGTGTACAAGATGTTCTCACGGGTCATTACGAACTGTCTCGAACGCAGGTTTGATGACTTCCAGCGTCCCGAACAAGCCGATTTCCAAAAAGGCTTCAGCACCATGGACCACATGCATACGCTCTGCCAGATTATACAGAAGACTGAGGAGTATAATCGGTCATTATGTCTAGCGTTTGTGGACTATGAAAAAGTCTTCGATTCGATCGAAAACTGGGCGGTGTTACAGTCTCTTCAGCGGTGCCGTATCGAATATAGGTATATCGAAGTGCTGAAGTGTATATGTAGAAACGCCACTATGTCGATCCGATTACAGGACGAAACCAATCCAATTGCAAAGAGGCATGAGACAGGGAGACGTTATTTCACCGAAACTGTTCACGAACGCATTGGAGGAGGTTTTCAAACTCTTGGACTGGGACGGATTCGGCATCAACATGATGATATAGTTATCATGGCTGAATCGCTGGAGGATATGAACAAAGCTCAGAGACCTCAGTAACGTTTCTCAACAAGTGGGTCTTAAAATGAACATGAACAAGCCGAAAGTTATGTCGAATGGCCGTGTTCACCCGTACCGGTAGCTGTTGGGAGCGATACTCTCGAAGTTGTCGATAGTTATGTTTACCTGGGACAAATTGTTAAACTGGATAGATCGAACTTCGACAAAGAGGTCGCCCGAAGAATCCAACTCGGATCCAAAATTCCGCAGTGTCTTAGGGCGAGGGTGTATAACCAATGTGTGTTGCCAGTGATGACTTATGGCACAGGGACATGGTCCTTAACTGCTGGCCTCTTACTTAGAGAAGCTCAGAGTCACGCAACGAGTCATGGAGAGAGCTATGCTCGGAGTTTCTTTGTGCGATAAAATCCGGAATGAGGAAATTTGCCGAAGAACCAGGGTCACTGACATAGCTCGCATATGCAAGTTGAAGTGGCAATGGGCAGGCCACATCGCTCGAAGAACAGACAACCGATGGGGACGAAAGGTTCTCGAGTGGCGACCCCGAACCGGAAGACGCAGCGTTGGTAGTCCTCCCACCAGGTGGACCGACGACATCGTGAGAGTCGCGGGCAACCGGTGGATGCAAACGGCAGGCTGCCGTTCTTTATGGCGTTCTATGAGAGGCCTTTGTCCAGCACTGGACGTCTTATGGCTGATGATGATGATGAAATATTAAGCTAGTATTCACACATTTCACACCAGATCGTTTCTTAATTTTTCTAGTAAGACAGTTTTATTAAACAATAACAGGCAAAGTCTCTTTAATCTGATAATAGTCTCAATAACCTGTGCTTTCCAAACAGGTTAAAGAGGCACAGGTTAATGAAAATAATATGGTTTTGATGTGATAACAACAAAATGGTGAAGGTTTTGGAGTTTATACTTATAAAACAATAAGAAGGCAGTAAACTACACAATCTAACGTTTATACTCGCAAAGTAGTTAAACCACAAATAAAACTATTGAAGTCAGATTAAAGATAACATACCTGTTACAAACTCAGATTGATCAGATTCGACATTATTTCTAAAAAAATGGCACAAATTTCTAAACTTTTTTCCTTGGCAGCAGTTAGTCCGATACTGCTTGGTTATTTTACGCGGTGGTGGCACGTTGAGTAAGTAATAGTGTTTGTGTGATGAGCGTTAGTGTGCAAGCACAGGTTATGGAGAAAATCACTCCGGACACGATTTGAACTTGAATAACTTGCAAATTATGTTCATTATTAATGTACCGTGTAAAAAAAGATAAATTTAATAATATACAGACTAGTATTTTAATAATTATGAACCCATATTTTAAGCATTTATTTTTTTATGTTTATTCAAAGTAAACTCTTTTAATTTGGACATGGCAGGTTAGTGAGAAACAGATGTTACAATATTATTTTGTTGTAAGAATATCACTTCAGTTTGCTTAATATTACTCAGCCTCTGTGTGAAAAGTCTCTTTAGGTACAATATCGTGTAGAATTTTGTAAAAAGCATTAAAAAAATCATACATTTCCAGTAAAAACAGCCTGACAGGTTACAGAGCCACTTTTTTGAGAATGATCCTTTAATCAGACCAACGCAGAAACAGAAAAAAAATGAAAATTAAAAAAAAGTGTTTTTTGGTCATTGCGGCTGTGGGGAAAATTGTGTAGTTTTGTAAACTGAGGAAACGGTTAGACATTTTGACCTAAATACATGATTGATTTTGCACCCTAGTGTGACATATGGAAATTAGTTTTTCACGCATGTCTGCCGCTGTACTTCGGGGGAAATTTTGATTGTTTTGAAAATCATCACAATCATATTAATTTGGTCTCCTTTAAATTTGCACCCTTTAAAAAATTGGCATTTTTATATGGAACATACATTTTTTTAGTATTGTAGTAATTGCCACTGAATAAATACGCCATGGAAGTGACAAGCGCGCGACACGGAATAATAAACTAACAAGAAGAGATAAGCGTCGTCATCACGTATGCGCGTTGTTTGATGTATTTTACTAGGAAGGAGTACTTTCTAATTGTGAATGCTCTGTTAGTAAGTAATAGTGGACGCACCTAAAGATTATATTTTTAATGATAAAGCAGCTTGTGTATATACGAAAAATAAAATGGCAGTGTCCTCCAACCATGTCCTTTATTTATTAACCGACTTCGAAAAGGAGGTTCTCAATTCGTCGCAATCTTTTTTTTTTATGTATGTTCCCCGATTTCTCGTAAGCGTCAGGAACTCAGGACCCCTGGACCAAAAGAGATTTTTGATGTTTTGAAAATACCAAAATGTACTACCTTTTTTCTACTATTTGATACCTAACTTCAAATATTAAGTACCTCGACTGACGGCGAAAAAACACGTAAAGTGGTCAGACATTCTGACGTCAGGTTGTCTGGACCATTTTTTTTTCATAGTTCAAGACAACATAACGAATTTATCTCTTTGTAAATATGTACTACCTTTTTAGTACCTCAACATATGTTTTTTTCAAATTTTTTTGGCATTCCAGAAAAATGTTACGCAACAAACAAACTTTGAGCCGAGCACGACGGAGCCGGTCTCGGCTTCGTCGTTCGCGGCGTAAGACTAAGTGTGGACGTACAACGAACCTACAATGATCACGGTCTTCGAACGTAGTCAAATCTCTTTGTGTTCGCCAAAAATCCGTCCAATTTTCGGAGCACAGCCGAGTACGAACGAAATGCTCGCAGTGCGCTCGTTCGAGGCTTGTAAGTCGGTCCACACTAGACGACGAATTGTGTTTGGCTCGTGCTAGGCTCGAATAGCGTAGACGCAGCTTTAAATTACAGAATAAGCAATAAAGTTAATAATTAACATATGTATATTTTTTTCAAAGAACAATGGGCAGGTTTGTATAGACCCCGTCCCTCCCCTTGTAACACTTTTTCCTATATATCAAATGATAGAGCGTAAACAATAAAAAAATTGATTGTATGGCAATAAATGTGTGAATAATGAGGGAAAAAAAGTTATTATAATAGTTAATAACTTTTTTCCCTCATTATTCACACATTTATTGCCATACAATAAAATGTTTTATTTTTTACGCTCTTTCATTTGACATATAGGGAAACGAATTATAGGATAGGTACGCAAAGACGATGGTGGATCTCGAAGAGCTCGGGATCGCCGGGGGCCTCCGAGTTCGAGCCACCACGACAGGTGCTCGTATGATAGAGATTCTCGGGGAATCGAGCGCCTCGACTGAGCTGAAAAGCTCAGAGCGTCCCTAAATGCGGACAAGGTTCGAGTGTCCAGGCCAGTTAAGTGCGCAACCCTGCGCATCCTGGGTCTGGACGACTCTGTCTCCGAGGAGGAGGTGGTAGCCGCCGTCACCGCGGCCGGGGGGTGCTCTGTCGAGCAGATCAAGGCGGGCACCCTACGCCCAGGCCGCGATGGTATGCTGACCGTAACGGTTAGCTGCCCTGTGACGGCGGCGAAGAAAATTGCGGAGGGGCCCCACACTCTGAAGGTGGGCTAGTCCAGGGCGCAGGTGAAACTTCTGGAGTCCAAACCTTTGAGGTGCTACCGGTGCCATGTGGGGCACCACGTAGGCTGCCGATGCATCTCGGAGGTGGACCGCAGAGTATTATGTTTCCGCTGCGGTCAGCCCGGTCACAAGGCCGCGGCTTGCCTGGCCACAGTGGCCACGCCTCACTGCAATGCATGTGCGGCGGCTGGGAAGCCGGCCGAGCACCGGGCAGGGAGCAAGGCCTGCGCTCCACCCGCCAAGGCCAGGGGGAAGGGACGGCCCTCCGCCACCAACCCCACCGTCGTCAACGCCGCAGCCGCCGATGCCGCTGCTAAATCCGCCACCACCGCAACTCCCACTGCGGTTATACCACAGGAGGTCCCGGAGGGGGCTGAAATGTAGTGCCATTAATGGCCCCACTAAGCCTCCTCCAGGCGAACATCAACTTTTCTGTGGCCACGTGTGTGCAGATGCGGGGCGAGTCGGTGGTGGACATTTCGTGCGCCAGCTCCGCTCTGTTAAGACGCGTCGTCGACTAGCGCGTTATGGAGGGGGTGGAGACCTATTCCGACCACCGGTATATCCGGTTTGAGGTCGCTGCCCAGTCCTCGAGCGCGCCGGTCTCACAGACCCCGAGTGGTCCACGTTAGGCGCTGAAGCAGCTAGACCGGAAGCTCCTCCTGGAAGCCGCGATCGTGCAGGCCTGGGTGTCATCACCGGTCAGGCACGCGTGTCATCACCGGTCAGGCACGCCGACGTTGACACCGAGGCAGGTTGGTTACAGGAGGCCATGTCCGAGATATGCGACGCAGCAATGCCCCGAGTCCGGCCAGGAAGCGCCCGGCGTCACGTGTACTGGTGGTCGCAAGAGCTGTCGCACCTGCGGCAGCAGTATGTGGCTGCGCGGCGCCGGTACGCCAGGCATCGCCGGCTCCGCATTCGTCCTCCGAGTGCGGAAGCCATCGAGGCGGAGCTATATGAAGGGTACAGAGCGGCGAAGACCGCCCTCTTCGAGGCTCGTCAGCGGGCCAAGGCTCAGGCCCGCGAGGAGATGCTGGAGACTCAACAGAGATCCGTGGGTCCGCCTTTATAAGACGGTGCGGAATCAACTCCGCACCCGGGCCCTCCCGCTGACGCAGAGTCTCCGGCCTGAGCTCGTGGAGGACGTGGTGAGCGCTCTGTTCCCTTCGCGAGAGGAGCATCGTCCCCCGCTAATGGCTCCGCCACCTGCGGTGCCGGAAGCGGACGGTTCAGGAAACCGATGGCGCCATTCCGGAGGTGACTAGGGTAGACCTGAGAGTGGCGGTACGGAGATTTAAGGCCAAAACTACCGCCCCGGGGCCCGATGGCTTGCCTGGCAAAGCCTGGACCCTGGCCTCAGAGTCAGAGGCTCTTGGGCCCCGACTGGAGTGGCTCTTTAGCGCGTGCATGGAAAGAGGCCAGTATTATCCCGCTTCGTTTTAAGACGGGGAAGCTGGTCCTCATCCAGAAGCCGGGGCGCCCTGCGGACTCGCCGTCCGCATACCGGCCCATTGTGTAGCTCGACGAGGTGGGCAAGCTCTTTATGAGTAATTGCAAACCGCCTCGCCGAGCACCTTGAGGGAATGGGTCCGGATCTTGCGGATAAGCAGTTCGGCTTCCGCAAGAGGCGCTCGACGGTGGACGCCATCATGCGCGTGAGAGCCCTCACGACGGGAGATGCGGTCTCTCGGGGCGGTGTGGTCTTGGCGGTGTCTCTCGACATCGCCAACGTCTTCAACACCATGCCCTGTAGCTGCATCAGGGAGGCACTCCGGTATCACCGGGTGCCGGCCTACCTTCGTCGTGTAGTCGGGGACTACTTGACAGACAGGGCTGTCATCTGCCCTTTTCAAAACGGAGAATAGAACCGGCGAGAGATGTCGTCTAGTATGGACCGACTTACAAGCCTCGAACGAGCGCACTGCGAGCATTTCGTTCGTACTCGGCTGTGCTCCGAAAATTGACGGTTTTTTGGCGAACACAAAGAGATTTGAGACCTCTGACCTCTCTCTGTTTTGACCTCTGTGAGAAAATATTTATTTTATATTATTTATTTATTACACATTTAGAAATGCCCATTTAATAGAATAAAATTATTTATTTACTACCTAGGTACTACCCTCATCCGTGTGTCACTGCGGGGGGCCTACTGAAAACCAGCGCTGAGTGTTTTACACCCAGCATATGCTGAGTTGGTTACCCTTTCGTTATGGGCATGCTGAGCGCAGTTGAGCTGTATAATTAAATGTTAAGCTGTTTGTTGTTATTTGTTTATGTATGTGCTGCTCTTTTGTGTTGCTGCTGTCCATTAGCGAATAAATACATATTCTATTCTATTCTATTCTATTTGACTACGTTCGAAGACCGTGATCATTGTAGGTTCGTTGTACGTCCACACTTAGTCTTACGCCGCGAACGACGAAGCCGAGACCGGCTCCGTCGTGCTCGGCTCAAAGTTTGTTTGCTGCGTAACATTTTTCTGGAATGCCAAAAAAATTTGAAAAAAAACATAGGTTGAGGTACTAAAAAGGTAGTACATATTTACAAATAGATAAATTCGTTATGTTGTCTCGAACTATGAAAAAAAAAATGGTCCAGACAACCTGACGTCAGAATGTCTGACCACTTTCTTTACGTGTTTTTTCGCCGTGAGTCGATGGTACTTAATATTTGAAGTTAGGTATCAAATAGTAGAAAAAAGGTAGTACATTTTGGTATTTTCAAAACATCAAATATCTCTTTTGGTCCAGGGGTCCTGACGCTTTCGATTTCTCGTACGATGCGCAAAAACCTAGGGATGCAAGAGTCGAAATAAGTTTTTTTGGGCCAAAATGTTTGTTTAGGAACGTTGACAATTATTATTAAAATAAGAGGAAATGATAATTATTTTGCGTAGCGCACGGATCGGTTTTTGCCACAACAAAAACAATGATCTAAACGCAACGCGAACGCATAGCACTCCCGCCGCCCGCCCGCGTCTGCTTCGACATCATTATAATTATATACAAACATCGTACGCTAGCTCTGTATAAACTTCCGGCTATATATTTCTTATTTTTATGGGGTGCGAATGTAGCATACTTAGAATACATTACATATTAAAAAATCCATGACTACACTAATTTGCCCCGAAGTACAATTTACAAGTATTGTAAAATCCTGGTTTCCTAGGGGTGCAAAAGGGTGCTAAAATAACTGGGTGTTCATGATGCTTTAAAAAGCATATTACGAGTTTGCACCAACAGGCTGAATTTCCCTTGAGCCGCAAATTAAAAATAATAATTAATTAGTTATTCATACACCTCACACTGTTTTGGTGAAAAGTATTTATACACCAAAGGGGTATCTACAAATATCTAAATTTACCACAATTAGTTATTAATAAAATTTCAAAATAATGGGACTTGTGTTAAATACCCTAATATTGAACGATGTTCCGTACATAACAAGAATGGTGCAAACTTAGAGGAAACTTATATTCATGTCTTCTAATGATTCCACAAAAAATTACAACTACACGAATTCCGTCCAACCATTTTGCTAATTCGACTACACTACGCCGTTGTTTTCGAGAACCGGTCCATTTGATTGTAATTTGTACGCATAAGATCATGCCGCTCCCGCACCGCCGCCGCCGCCCCGCTGCCCGCAAAATTCGAGGCTGAGGCCTCAGAGAGGTTTTGACAGTTTTGTCATACGAAAGTATGTCAAATCTTTACTAAGTGACGGCTAAAAGTAATCATTAAATATCTTTGAGTACCGCAGTTAGTCGAGATTTTGACACTTTAGTGAAGGTTTTGTATGTCAAATCTACTAAGAGACGGCTTAATTATGCATTAAATTAAAAAAAAAATATCTCTGAGTAGGTACGGCAGATTCCGACTTCAAAATTTTATCTACCATATTTGACTCTCGTCTTTTCTCAGGAAGACATAATGCTCCTAGAATACCTGCTGCGCTTCGTGACCCGACTCCGCCCCCTCGCTGCCAACAAGAAAGTGGAGATTCTGAAGCGTCTGCTGGCCTCTCTGACGCATCAGACTGTCTGCGTTAACGGACGTTGTCTTCCTACCCGCAAGGTAGCTCAGTCTATTTTATTTTTGGGGAAATGTTAAAATGTCCAGGAAAAGTAAATTAATGTCGGTATGGAACATGATGGCACATCTCTTTTAAACAACCGAGGCATTATGGCAGTTCGTCTTAATGCCAACACCGCGCTCATAATTCTGACCTTGGTCTCAAATTACCAGCTGGGCCCATCGTCGGCGTCGTGAAGACAGAAAGAGAGTCGAGCTTAAAATTCCATATTAGCTCAAAAATTGCAAACCATATTTCGACCACTTCTTGGTAATCGAACCGGAAGATGTTGCGTTGGAAGGCCTCTCACTAGGTGGACTGATGACCTAATAACGGTTGAGGACCCGCTGGACGTGAGACGCACGGGAGCGGTCAATGTGGTGACACTTTGGGGGAGGCCTTTGGCCAGCAGTGGACGTCTTTTGGCTGAAATGATGATGATGAGCTGAAATTCTGGTGAAAAACATTTTTATGACAGACATGACTTAACCCTGCTCTCAGGATCCTGATTCATTTCAGACCTTGAATGCTAAACTCTATAAAACGTAAATAAAGTTTTTGATCATGTAATTTCGAGTGACAACTGCCTTAAATAAAAGAACTTATGGGTTTCAAGACTTTATTTATTTATTTATTTATGTACGTCACAAAATACAAAAAAAAAGGAAAGTACATAAAAAGAATAGAAGAGCACAAAGGTACTGCTTATTTCATAAGAAATCTCTTCCAGCAGACCTGATAGACACAGTGTGTAGCAAAGACAAACAGGAAAATTTTAATTAGAATTTTGAACAAAATTGTACCTATCGATATAAAATAAACATACATACAAATTAATACACATATAAAAATAAACACTAGTATTAGGAGTACATACATAAAATGTATAAACATACATAAATACAGAATATTACAGTATAGAGGAGAGGTAATGTTCTTTGACTTGTTTTTTGAAAATAAACAAAGATTTAGAGTCTAGAATTTTAGGCGGACTTTGAGAGACTTTGTGTCTTCCTTACAGGACTTCCAAAGACTGCGAGACGGCACCAGTAGCCAGGTGATAAACTTCATGCTACGGATGATAGTGGAGCTGCAGAAGGATATGATGAAGCCTGGCAGGGATGACGCCGATGTCGTGGTACCGCAGAGGAGGTTCAGAATAAAGGCTTGGAAATAATATGTTGAAGTTTTCATTTGAAGTTACCTTAAACTGTTCGATATAGATACTTACTGCTGTCTTTTTTCACTAGCACTTAGTGAGAGATAGTAAAATTGTAATAAAAAGAGAGTTTTAAATTTGTAATTCCATTTCACTTTTCTGTATTGGTTTAAAGAAGCCACCAGCTCACCAAATCCCAGCCAGGCGCGTTCCTTAAGGGTACTGGGTACTGAGGTAATATACGTAAATAGCTGTTTATCGGAAATTTTATCCTAACTATCCTAACTTCCTAACTAATATTATAAATGCGAAAGTAACTCTGTCTGTCTGTCTGTCTTTGCTTCACGCCTAAACTACTGAACCGATTTGTGTGAAATTTGGTACAGACATAGTTTGGAACTTGAGAAAGGACATAGGATAGTTTTTTTTTTTCGCGAGATAACCAAAAATCTGCCGGAAGTCACTATTCCAAGCGAACGAAGTCGCGGGCAAAAGCTAGTATTTTAATAATTCAGGGGGTGGGCAACGGGTAACTACCCCGTCCTTTTTTTTTGGGCTTGTGGAAAATCATCGAATAACCCCCTCCCGCTCTTGGGCAGAGCGAAAGGGAGTGTCGGGCTTCTACTGACCAAAAACCACCCATGTTCCTTCCTAGCCCTTTATGTCGAGGCCGCGGTTTGTCTTGTGAACAACCCGCAGCCCCGACGGGCACTACCCCGCCCTGTGCTGGGCTTAGGTTAACCGTTAAAACTTCGGTGATTTAAAAAAACACAAAAAAGTCAAAAATAAATCAGTTTCTGAAGTCGGTGGCAAAAAAATGAAATCAAACAAACAAAAGTCATCGACTTCAGAAACTGATTTATTTTTGACTTTTTTGTTTTTTTTTTGAAGTCGGTTTTATTTTTTGTTAAAAAGTTTTTATTTTTCACTTTTTAGTGGTTCATAATTATGTTCATGGGTCACAATGTGGACAATGTAGTATTGATATTTGGGAAGTATACCCTTTCCAACAAAAAAAGAATTTTTCAAATCGGTTAGCAAGTGACGGAGTTATGCCCGAACAAACATAAAAAAAACATCCGAATTGAGAACCTCCTTCTTTTTTTAGAAGTCGGTTAAAAAATAAATGCATTGCATTTGCATGATGGTAAGTTAAACAACTAAGTTGTATGTGCAATCATATTTCTGTATGAATGCACCAAAGAACCTAACCTATCCGAGGGCCGGCTCATTTCCGCCGGCAGGTTAGCCAGCAGGTTATTATAATCTCGGGAAACCTCACTCCTCCCCCCGAATTCGAAGCGACCAACCTATCAGTGGCGAAATGTTAAAATTTTCTACAAATCCACTTTTCGTTTCTACAAAAGTTGACATAGTGCCTCCGCCTAAGACAAACTCCCTGACTATTTCTCAATAAATTGATAGGTTTTTTTAAGTACCTAGGTCCTCAAAATTACTCCATGCATGAATCGAGTCACAGTTTTTGGGGAACTGAAGATACAAGCCGCCATGGTGCTAGTACCGCTGAGTAAAAGTAGATAGGTATAAGGTAAGTATCTAACTCTGCAGTACCAAACTAAGCACTGCCGTAATTAATGGTTGCCGGTGCGTACCTATATTTCAAATTTTCACAAACCAAACAAAATCTACATAATAATCATGTGAGACCGACTTCCGGTTCGTTTCCTCTGCCATGGTGGAGATCGTAACGCCATCTATCGATGTTACTTGCAAAGTAAGACTCCGATAAGACTGCACCGAAACACATTTACGATTCGGAAAATCGACTAAAACATTTTTTTTTCAACGTTTAGACCCCAACACATTAAGCTACCCGAATCTGTTAAAATAATATTCCTAATCTATCTAGGACTTAATGTTACCAGTTACGGCAATAAACTTGAAAATATATTAAAGACATTTGCCCGAATATAGTAAAGGGGTTTGAATTTTTTTGTTTAAGAGCTGGCATCGACCCACCGCCATTTTGTTTTTTTTTTCTTTTTTAAATTTGAATTTCGCGGGCTACCTTGGAACATCAACCCTAGCAAAACGAAACGAAGTTTGTTCAAATTATATTATAAAATATTTTGTCTGTAGTCTCTGAAAGTGGGATAGTTACCATACAATAATCGGTAAATAACCCGTCTCCAGAGTTAATGCTATGACCATGTCAGATTAAAAACTTAAAATGTTTTAGTAACATAATTTCAAATCGACTAAGAAGTTTTGTAACAAGTAGTGCGCATCACTAAGGTTTTGACAATTCGCAATCGGTATCGAAGCCGCGCTGCCGTGTCATCGAATTGTAATTACACGTCGAAGACGAAGTACAATTTACCAAAAACTGTGTAGTGTAACGTTGGCATTTTTAACTATTTACAATCAAATATTACTGTTGTAATCATGTCGTCAACTGAAGAAACTTCTCAACTTAAGGCTGGTCATCCCCCGGCAGGTATAAACTTAGTTTCCAATGCCTTTGTTTATGTTTAATCAGGTGTAAAAAAAAAGTTTTATCGTAAAAAAAAACATTTAGAAGTCCGCATGGTGGCAAAATTACATAAAAGTATGAAATATAATTCTCATAAACGAAATATTCGCAATACTTAGTGGAAATGAATGTTATTTTGATGTAAACAAGTTGATTTATATAGAAACCGCAATGTAATCAAGTTTAGAGGCCTTGAATTTGAGCATGACGTCATATAACTATGTTACGATTGATTGCGTGTTGTTAAACAAAGAGACCACCTCCAAGGTCAGGGCGGTCAGCGTAACGCCTTTTTAATACAGACCTACGTTTTATATCAAAAATGTATGAAAAAAGAACAAGTTTTTCCTTTTAGATAGGTAATGTACCATTATTTCAAACTAGAATCTTATTCGTTTTTTTATTGATAGGCTTCCATTCTGATTCTATAAATTATCTGTATCTGAATGAATATACCTATGCTACAAAATAACTTGTTTATGCGAAAATAATCTAATCTAAGTATTAATAGTTCCATCGATGTGTGATTCACTAGCTAGCATAACAAAATAAATTTTCACACTGATAAAAATCCAACACTCATTCACACCAGCTCTAGAAATCATTTACTACATAATTTCCTTCATTTACAATTACAGTAAAAGCCGGAGGCATGAGAATCACTCAACACAAAACGCCCCACACTAAAGAAACCGGCAAGGAGCCAGCGAATGAAGACTTTACTGGTCTCTCCGGACCATCACCCGTGCCTTCCAACCCCATATCAATCTCTGGAGCACCAAACAAAGGTAATGCGGACTTCACTCCGGAAGCTGCTCAAGTGGCACATAGCCCTAAGCCTCCAGCGCACATCAATTTTAAGCCTCCAACAAATATTCAACAGCCCAGGAAGTAGGATGCATATCACGGGGAGCTATTGAGGTTGTTAGGTAGATCTACAGAAGATATCAGATTTTAAACAATGTTATAGTAGGAAGTACTTGGTTTATTTTAAATCTTATTCTCCTAAAAACGTAATCACGTAATGCCTTATGATGGTTCGACCTAAAATGGCTATGCAATGCAACATGCTAGAAAGAAATAAAAGATGATATGGCCCTGTACGTCTCTAGCCAAGTCATGACTGAGAATATGCACCGTCTCTGTTTCTTCAGAACTTTTGGAAGCAGTAGCATTTTTATGTGAAAAAGACGCCTGTTTTTATAACCATTGAGTCTTATCGGTCTTGCCATCGACAATAACATCAAAACTGCCAATAACAAAAGGTGATACCATATCTAAAAATTTGTGTTACGTAACTGAATGATTTCTGTTAGTTTATCTATCTACCTTGATAACTTGTATCATGCAGCTTGTTTACATTAGGCATTTTGAACGCAAACATTTATTTCTTTATATAAAGTAATCTGTATTTTGATAAGGTGAGTAACCTACTTTTTTCTGGATGGCAACTGTAATATTTGACAATAATGTTGCACTTTTTATAAGGTCATTGGAGACAACATCTGTGCTGTTTAGGCATTACATTTAAATGTTTCTGATCTTAGTGAAAACAATCATTATTACTTTACAAGTACTTACTTTCTTTTTATACCTAGATTCTTAAGTCAGTATTCACATTCTTACTCATAGTTTTTTTATACTTTCATATTTACATTTCTCAATCATAATATGAGAATACAACACTTGTGCAAATAAAACATTCCATAATCAAGTACAATTCACATTCTATTACTTGTGTTTCCAATACCTAATGTAAACAAGACCTTTATCAACAAGGTTCGAACTTGGCACAATTCTGAAATAAAGACTCCTTACACAAAAATGTGTTAGCATTAAAAATAAAGCTTTTTATTGCATGATGTTGCCAAGTTAGAATCATGTATTCTGCCTAGTGATTAGATTGATATATTAAGAATATATTGTATTATAAATAAGCACTTTATTTATTTAAAACGTGTTATTATATTCGTTCCTGTCTTGTTATAGCAACCTAATCAGTATAAGGCTTTTTAAACATCAGTTTGTGGAATATTCAGCCATTTCTAGGAATACATAATGAGCTTATTTCAAATGACTTGTTATTCCTAGAATTGTCAATACAAATGATGAGCATTAAAAATATAATCAAAGCTACAAATAAATTAGAATGGGTTATCAATCTTTTTAATAAAAAACGGAAGTAGATTAGAGTTTGGTGCAACTACAGGCTATTTATAGACATAATATGCATAAAAAATTATAATCAATAAATAATTTATAAACATCCCACTTGTAGCTAACTTCTTTCTACTTGCAAAGTGCAAAATCAGCTACACAACATGATGCTAGCTCCCCTTTTTCAAAAGGGTGCTCAAGGCCACACGTTTTTATTATAAATTCTATGTATTTGTAGCTTTATTACAATTAAATTGTTGTGTAAAACGCATTATAACTTCATTCGTTGACTGTATAAAAGTGTGTTACTGTACTTAGAAAAATGGTTACTGCTCACACGGACTCACACCACATATAATACATGCTTCAGAAATGTACTGAAATGCATAGGACATAGGATATCTTGTTTAGAAGACATTATTATCAGCTTCAGCTTTCACCCCACCACCTGTTTGCTTATGTGTATCATAAAGGGGTGTATTCTATTTCTATTTATCTTCGGGGACGCCGGCAGACACCAGACGGGCGATCAGTCCTTTCGTTGTGGATTATTAAGAGCGCTATTACAAACTCGTGTAACTTCGAAACGAGCGGCGACTGACGGTTCTTGCGCCTGTGTGCGTGATGTACGCTTCTTCATAAACACACGTGCAGAGGCAGAGGTGCGTAACACGTTTCACTGCGGTTTACTTAGAATTGAATTGGGAAAAAATACAAGTTAAGAAATGTTTTATTTTATGTGTGTGATAATGAAATACAAATATAAGTAACATAGAAAATTTTTAGTTTTCCATCATGGGTGTCGTTTATATGGTTTTCGGGGTCGCTGATTACGAAAATGAGGTCAAAATAAAAAATAGGTAAAAAAACTTTTTAAGTTAAACGGTTTTATGTTAAACATACATTGCAATGTTTAAGATAAATGTACTAAAAACCAAAAAATAATAAAATAGATACAGTCGTGGGAAAAAACCGTGGGGCACGTCAATTGTAATTTCCGCAGCACGACAGTTCCGAATTGACGTGCCCCACGGTTTTTTCCTACGACTGTATCTATTTTATTATTTTTTGGTTTTTAGTACATTTATCTTAAACATTGCAATGTATGTTTAACATAAAACCGTATAACTTAAAAAGTTTTTTTACCTATTTTTATTTTCTAGTTTTTAGCCGCCATCTTGAATTTTAATTTTATATAGTAGGTATATTGTATTCTGCTTGTTGAGCCCTTTCATTTGATACCCATATTGATGGGATTAATAAAACATAAATTATCCGCCATTTTGTAGCGGCGGCCATCTTGAATTTATAATGATAATGAATAAACATAATTGTATTGTCACCAAAATCCAAAGTGTATACAAAATTTCAGATTAATCGGTTGACAGGAAGAGGGTGAAATTTGAATTACTAAATTTGATCCAAGAATAAAACAAACGGGGTGAGCTAAATAAAACCGTTTAAAAATCAAAGATGGCGCCGACGAAAATTTTTGTTTTTCCGTCATGGGTATCGATTTCATGGTTTTTGGGGTCGCTGATTACGAAAATGAGGTCAAAATGAAAATCCAAGATGGCACCGACGAAAATTTTTGATTTTTCGTCATGGGTGTCGCTTTCATGGTTTTTGGGGTCGCTGATTACGAAAATGAGGTCAAAATAAAAATCAAAGATGGCGCCGACGAAAATTTTTGTTTTTCCGTCATGGGTATCGTTTTCATGGTTTTTGGGGTCGCTGATTACGAAAATGAGGTCAAAATAAAAATCCAAGATGGCGCCGACAAAAATTTTTATTTTTCCGTCATGGGTATCGTTTTCATGGTTTTTGGGATCGCTGATTACGAAAATGAGGTCAAAATGAAAATCCAAAATGGCGCCGACAAAAATTTTTGATTTTTCCGTCATGGGTGTCGCTTTCATGGTTTTTGGGGTCGCTGATTACGAAAATGAGGTCAAAATAAAAATCAAAGATGGCGCCGACGAAAATTTTTGTTTTTCCGTCATGGGTATCGTTTTCATGGTTTTTGGGGTCGCTGATTACGAAAATGAGGTCAAAATAAAAATCCAAGATGGCGCCGACAAAAATTTTTATTTTTCCGTCATGGGTATCGTTTTCATGGTTTTTGGGATCGCTGATTACGAAAATGAGGTCAAAATGAAAATCCAAAATGGCGCCGACAAAAATTTTTGTTTTTTTCGTCATAGGTATCGTTTTCATGGTTTTTGGGGTCGCTGATTACGAAAATGAGGTCAAAATAAAAATCCAAGATGGCGCCGACAAAAAATTTTGTTTTTTCCGTCATGGGTGTCGTTTTCATGGTTTTTGGGGTCGCTGATTACGAAAATGAGGTCAAAATGAAAATCCAAGATGGCGCCGACGAAAATTTTTGGTTTTTTGGTTTTTCAGTCTTGGGTGTCGTTTTCTTGGTTTTTGGGGTCGCTGATTACGAAAATGAGGTCAGTGGGTCGTCATAGGGGCGGATTTTTAGGAGTCGGAGTATACGCTTAGGGGCACTATGAGCAGCAAAAAAATCAGAAAAAAAGTTTTAGTTTAAAATAATTTTCGGGACTTTAATAATTTTCCTGTATTTTTTTTTTCAAAAATGCCTAATTTTTTTTTTGTTTCGTGTTGACCTTGACCATAGAAATTATTTAGGTTTTGCAAACCATGGTCCTACGACAAACCGTTTCAGAGTTATGGTCCTACGAATTTTACTTCGTTTCATCTAGAATGCTCTATATTTCCAAAATGGTAGCTCGGATGAAAACTTTTTCAGGAAAAGAATTGTTGTTCTAGTCGACAACTATGAGATGATATACAAAAACAGCGACAAAGTGAGAGAAAAAGAAAAATTTAAAAAAATTCTAAGTGTCGGTCGATCTTTCACCTTTTTTTTTTTTTTTTTTTTTGGTGGGTGGAAAATCATCGAATGACCCCCCCCGCTCTTGGGCAGAGCGAAGGGGAGTGTCAGACTTCTACCGACTAAAAACCGAACCCATGTTCCTTCTTTGCCCTTGCGCCGAGGCCACGTAATCTAGTACCAAATACCGCGGCCCCGACGGGCGTCGGCCCTTGCGGGCCCCTCCTTGCTGACATCTCTTTGAGGCGCGCGTGGAACACGAACGCGCCGCCGACACGGTCTGTTGCCGTCATGACGACGGCCGGACGGCGAGCTAGCCCATTACTCACCGTCCACAGGCCCGCGTCTACGGTGGCCGGAAGCCATCACGTGGCCCCCGACGCCCGGAGCGCCTTCCGCGCCTTCCGCGGCGGCTGGGACGTTGAGAGGATCGCTCCCTCTCTCGTTCCGCCACCTCCTTCGCTAGCATCACTGCTTCGCAGAAGGAGGCGACGGCGTCCCATTCCTCCTCGCCCCGGACCATGGCTTGCACCAGGGCCGGACGCGAGAGGTCACCGCCGCCGATCGCCGCTACGCGAACACGGCGGGGCTCCGCCCAAGCAGGGCACACCTCGACAGTGTGCTCCACCGTGTCCTCCGGTCGATCCTCGCAGTGGAAGCATCCGGGCGTTTCCTCCCGCCTGATTCGGTGCAGGTACCTCCCGAAACATCCGTGTCCGGTGAGGACCTGCGTCAGACGGAAGGTGAGGGCGCCGTGGCTCCTCTCTAGCCACTCCTCAAAGAGGGGACTTACCGCCACTATCGTGGCGTGCCCTGCACGGGGTTGCGACAATCTTTCACCTTGTGTATCCTTAGGGGTACAGAATTTAGGAAAATTTTCAGAAGTTTTTTTTTTTTTTTTCAGGGTTTCGGCTATTTTTATTGCAGCATCTTATTAACCTGGTCCATAGAAACCATTTAAGCTCCGAGACACATTATGGTCCTACGACGCACCGTTTCCGAGTTATGGTCCTACGAATTTTTCTTCGTTTTATCTAGAACGCTATATATTTCCAAAATGGTGCGTCGTAGGACCATGTGTCTCGTGTGTCAAGGTGAAAGAACGACCGACAGAAAAATTTTGCAAATATTTCTTTTCTCTCTCTTTGTCGCGGTTTTTTTTACACCATCTCATAGTTTTTGACTAGAGCAACAATTCTTTTCCAGAAAAGGTTTTCATCCGAGCTACCGTTTTGGAAATATAGAGCGTTCTAGATAAAACGAAGTAACATTCGTAGGACCATAACTCGGAAACGGTGCGTCGTAGGACCATGTGTCTCGGAACTTAAATGGTTTCAATGGACCAGGTTAACAAGATACTGCAATAAAAATAGCTGAAATGTTGAAAAAAAAAACTTCTGAAAATTTTACTGTTTTGCCCCGAAAATTTTTGCAAATATTTCTTTTCTCTCTCTTTGTCGCGGTTTTTTTACACCATCTCATAGTTTTTGACTAGAGCAACAATTCTTTTCCAGAAAAGGTTTTCATCCGAGCTACCATTTTGGAAATATAGAGCTAAAAAATTTTGCAAATATTTCTTTTCTCTCTCTTTGTCGCGGTTTTTTACACCATCTCATAGTTTTTGACTAGAGCAACAATTCTTTTCCAGAAAAGGTTTTCATCCGAGCTACCATTTTGGAAATATAGAGCGTTCTAGATAAAACGAAGTAAAATTCGTAGGACCATAACTCGGAAATGGTGCGTCGTAGGACCATGTGTCTCGGAGCTTAAATGGTTTCAATGGACCAGGTTAACAAGATGCTGCAATAAAAATAGCCGAAATCTTGAAAAAAAAACTTCTGAAAATTTTACTGTTGTGCCCCGAAAAATTTTGCAAATATTTCTTTTCTCTCTCTTTGTCGCGGTTTTTTTTACACCATCTCATAGTTTTTAACTAGAGCAACAATTCTTTTCCAGAAAAGGTTTTCATCCGAGCTACCATTTTGGAAATATAGAGCATTCTAGATGAAACGATGTAAAATTCGTAGAACCGAAACTCTGAAACGGTGCGTCGTAGGACCATGGTTCTCAGAACCTAAATAATTTCTATGGTCAAGGTCAACACGAAACAAAAAAAAAATGAGGCATTTTTGAAAAAAAAAAACAGGAAAATTTACCAAGTCCCGAATTTTTTTTTAACAATTTTTTTTTTGTGTTTTCTTTGCTGCTCATAGTGCCCCTAAGCGTATACTCCAACTCCTAAAAATCCGCCCCTATGACGACCCACTGACCTCATTTTGACCTCATTTTCGTAATCAGCGACACCAAAAACCATGAAAACGACGCCTATGACGGAAAAACCTAAAATTTTCCTAGCCGCCATCTTGGATTTCAATTTTGAGCTCATTTTCGTAATCAGCGACCCCGAAATCATGAAAACGACACCCATGACGAAAAAAACAAATTTTTGTCGGCGCCATCTTGGATTTTCATTTCGACCTCATTTTCGTAATCAGCGACCCCAAAAACCATGAAAACGACACCCATGAAGAAAAATCCAAAAATTTTCGTCAGCGCCATCTTGGATTTTTATTTTGACCTTATTTTCGTAATCAGCGACCCCAAAAACCATGAAAACGACACCCATTACGGAATAACCAAAAATTTTCCTGGCCGCCATCTTGGATTTTCATTTTGACATCATTTTCGTAATCAGCGACCCCAAAAACCATGAAAACGACACCCATGACGAAAAAAACAAAAATTTTTGACGGCGCCATCTTGGATTTTCATTTCGACCTCATTTTCGTAATCAGCGACCTCAAAAACCATGAAAACGACACCCATGACGAAAAAAACAAAAATTTTTGTCGGCGCCATCTTGGATTTTCATTTCGACCTCATTTTCGTAATCAGCGACCCCAAAAACCATGAAAACGACACCCATGACGAAAAATCCAAAAATTTTCGTCAGCGCCATCTTGGATTTTTATTTTGACCTCATTTTCGTAATCAGCGACCCCAAAAACCATGAAAACGACACCCATCACGGAATAACCAAAAATTTTCCTGGCCGCCATCTTGGATTTTCATTTTGACATCATTTTCGTAATCAGCGACCCCAAAAACCATGAAAACGATACCCATGACGGAAAAAACAAAAATTTTTGTCGGCGCCATCTTTGATTTTTATTTTGACCTCATTTTCGTAATCAGCGACCCCAAAAACTATGAAAACGACACCCATGACTGAAGAACCAAAAATTTTCGTCGGCGCCATTTTGGATTTTAATTTTGAGCTCATTTTCGTAATCAGCGACCCCAAAAACCATGAAAACGACACCCATGACGAAAAAAACAAAAATTTTTGTCGGCGCCATCTTGGATTTTCATTTCGACCTCATTTTCGTAATCAGCGACCCCAAAAACCATGAAAACGATACCCATGACGGAAAAAACAAAAATTTTCGTCGGCGCCATCTTGGATTTTCATTTTCGTAATCATCGACCCCAAAAACCATGAAAACGACACCCATGACGAAAAAAACAAAAATTTTTGACGGCGCCATCTTGGATTTTCATTTCGACCTCATTTTCGTAATCAGCGACCTCAAAAACCATGAAAACGACACCCATGACGAAAAAAACAAAAATTTTTGACGGCGCCATCTTGGATTTTCATTTCGACCTCATTTTCGTAATCAGCGACCCCAAAAACCATGAAAACGACACCCATGACGAAAAATCCAAAAATTTTCGTCAGCGCCATCTTGGATTTTTATTTTGACCTCATTTTCGTAATCAGCGACCCCAAAAACCATGAAAACGACACCCATCACGGAATAACCAAAAATTTTCCTGGCCGCCATCTTGGATTTTCATTTTGACCTCATTTTCGTAATCAGCGACCCCAAAAACCATCAAAACGACACCCATGACGGAAACACCTAAAATTTTCCCAGCCGCCTTCTTGGATTTGTTTTTTCTCGAAAGATTCATAAAAGTGAATATTTCAATTTCAATGCCTCATTCGAAAGATTCCCCATTATTTCTAAAATAAAGATTTCTATGATTTTTTATCGACTAGTAAAGTATCATTTACGAATAAACTTTATAGTAAGGTTGCGCAAAGCGTTCCTTTCCAACATAGAACATGACTACAATTTTATTTTATCATAATAAATTACAAGAATACTTACGTTTAAACTGTTGACAACCTCTGGTCTACCTATATTCGTATACGTAACTCACACTAATGCGCGCGGGAGCGCGAGCGACATAGGTCCGTCCTCCACGAGCCCTCAGGCGTTACTGAGCGTATGGCGGCCGTACATCTAGTAATAAGGCATTATTTTGGAAAATCGTAATAAAAAAATGAGACGGCGTAAAATTCCAAAAAAATATAATTAGGGAAGGTAAAGTGTTGTACTATAAGTATGTCTATTTTTTTTTTGTTAATTTTGTCTTTATCCTATGTTTAAACCATAATTAAAACGCATAAATTTTAGCTCAGTATTGCTTTTGAATATCCTTTTTTTTTGCCGCGATTCCATTTAAATTTAAATTCTAATCAGGACAAAAACTTCATGACTATATAACCAGTATTTTGACATTTTTTTCAGATTTTTCTGTGTAGCCAATTTGTCACAAGTAGCAGGGAAAAACCAGATGTTTTACGTTTGCTCGAAATTGGGTGTCGGAAAATTGCTATTTCTCGAAATATTAACATTCAAAACGAAATTCTAATCAGGACATAAACTAAAACAAAGTCAGATTTATAATTTTTCATTGAAATATTATGCCTTTATCTATAAATAAGACGTGTCCAGGACTTGTAAAAGTACGTATTTTCGGCAAATCGCCCAAAGTTTGTGACAGCGCTCTTAAAGGGGTGTATACTATACAAGTTTCTGTATGGAACCAACATAATTATGGCATTAAAAGGGAAAAATAAAGTGGTTCACTTTACCCGTAAAGATGCCCACAAAATTCTAATACATGGCACCATTATTTAAGACCATTTCATTCACCTTTTTATTTTAATCAGTGTGAGCACAAATCATTTACTTAATTAGAATATAATATGTAGTTGAAGTATGAACAGAATAATAATATAGTCTATATGTATAGGTAATTCAGTACATAGATATCCAGTGTTGTATTCAATAGTTATAAAGATTTTAAATGTCCACAGAAGTAGTTCTGCACAAATTTTTGGTTTTTTAAACTATTTTAACAAAGGCTTTTTGGTGAATGGTCTTGCTAATATTTTTATTTATATTTGTTTTTGAAAACTAATTTTGCGGGCCAAGAATAAGTTTCAAATTATTTTAAAAGGGCCCTGATTGATTTACAGGGATAAAAATTATTATTCAGCTTGATTTGCGACCAATATGCATTTAATTTACTCGAGTTTTTATTTTTAATAAATTTTATCAGGGTATTGGTTTTCAAAGCAATAATTAAAGTGGATATGACATATAAATATGTAATAAATAAAATTAGATTGTGCAGTTTCTATTATTCTTATTTGGTGCTAAGCCATTAAAAGTGTTTAAATATTTAAATGATAAAATAAAGCATTTCTCCACATTCCTAAACTTTAAGTTTACGATTGCAATAGAGATAAAAAATTACAAAAAAAATATATTTTAATTATAATTTTCTTATTCCTTATTCGTTGGTCCAAATGTTTTACATTCGGTCCATGTTTTTAAGTAATGTTTCTTTTATATTTTATTAGTTTTAAAATAAATTGGTATAGAAACCAGGACATGTTTTTATTTGATCCATTGATTCTATCCTTCATCAGCAGACTGATATTGGATTAGGTTTAGATTTACTTAAAAAACATTTCAAGGACTTATCTAACATGTGGATGATACCTCCCTAGGTACCTCCCTTTTTTTTTCTTCTCTCCTTATACCTATCTGCCATCGGCTCGTCAGCCATAATCAGATGTGTTCTGGGGGGATGAGATTTAGGAGCAGTTCCATTGAGTTGCCCTAACTACTGCTGATGAACTTGTTAGTTCCTCTGGTCAAGCGAGAGGATATCCCATCTCCTAAGGCGTTTTATTGTGCTTTGGTTATTTAGCAAATTTTTTGCCAAATCGTTAGTGTGCTTGTTGAGTCTTTCCTTATATTTTGGCATCTCGAGGTACTCGTGGATTTCCAAGTTTCTTAACTTAAACTTTCGGAACTTAAAAATAATTCCGAGATTTTTTAGGGTGATGGGAACCAAGAGTATGCTGATGCATGGTTATTTGGAGAGAATTAGTGAAATGTGGCTAATAAAAAGGCAGATGTGAGTGGCAACGCTGGGAGGGACCGCCCTAGAAAGACATCTCTGACCCTATTGATGACGTTCTCAGAAAGAACGGGTGCGTATTTGTCGCAACCGGCGTGCTTGCTTGTATGACCAGATGTATCCACGGTTCAGGATTATATTAGGATCGTAGCATGGCGCTTTGTGGTTTCTGCTTACCCCCATGGGAAAAAAGCGTGGAGATCATATTGTATTATGTAGGGAGGGACCAAGCAGTTGAAACTAAAACAAATCTTTAACCCGCGGGTGCTCGCGCATGGGTCGAAAAGACCCAGTACTCTAGTTTTTGTGCCATAACTGTTTTTGTATTAGATCATTCGTGTCGTCGCTCTATGTACCTTCAAGTAGCCTCACAGGCTATCTGCACACCCCACCTCAGCCAGTCCCCGTGCGGCATTTGGAAATTACGGATGTTTAAAGTGAGTATGGGTCGTTTCGACCCTTGTGCGACGTAATGCGTTAGTGTATTTTTTATTACAAAAATATTATTTTGATTTTATTTCTTCGTTGATATGTCGTCAAATAGTTTGAATTACAAGAGAATAGCAGATATATTAGAAGGGGGAGATTTTGAACGTGTAATTTCGGCAGAAATTGAAGAAAATTTGGATATTGATAAATTTTCAGGCTCAGAAACTTCATTGTCCTCAACGAGTTTATCTTCAACATTCTGACAGTCTGAATTGTTGCACTATTGAGAAGATTGTTGATATTTATGATAATTAAAATGATTTTTTTAATGTTTTAGATTAAATAAAAAAAGTTAAAGTTGTTTCATACATCGTAAAAAGTTAGATTTAGCAGTGATCTCTTGAATTTGGTGATTTATATTATTGTTATTCTCTAAATAATGAACATTTATTATTTTTAAGTTTGTTTTGTTACCCTCTTTCTAAATAATTAACAAATAATTCCGAAATTTAATTAAGTTATTAAAAACAATACATTCAAAATCTGGGTCTTTTCGACCCTCGCGCGACTGTTCATGAAATAAAAGGAGACGCGAGTACCGGCGGGTTAAATACTTCTATAAATATGTATTCACTGAATTACAATATTAAAACACCTAATAAAGTAAATTCATTGTTTCACAATAAAAATATCTTGTAAATTCCCATAAAATACAAAATAATTATGGCAGTGGTCTGTTGCCTGTCGATGATCTTTTCAGTTTCGACAGCATCGTGTTGTATATCTGCTTATAAGATAAACAAATGATAAGCAGAGGGTCTAAAATGGCTAGTTTAGCAGATCATAATCCCCTTTGGGGCTGAGGTTTGTTCGAAAGAGATAAGAAGGAACATGGGTGGTTTTTAGGGGCATATTACATTGTCAAATATATCTGATCCAATATAATTTACTATTGAAAAAAAATTATGATCAAGGAGAAAATGAATCATATTATGTCTATATTACATATTATCCAATAACATTGACTCATAGATAGATCTATGATCCAAGATAAATGATAGTGTAATATGGCCCTTAGTCAGTAGAAGATTGACACGCCCTACTGCTGCCCAGAGTGCCCCAGAGCGGGAGGAGTCATTTGATGATTTCTCATCCTACAAAAAAAAAAAACAAAAAGCAGATCATAAAATGAACCTCTAAACGTAAACGGTCACAAACGCAGTTATTATTATGAATAGGTATTCCTTTTTCGAATTTTAACGCAATTCATATTATGATCTGCAAAAGTGGCCTTTTTGAGACACCTGGCCGTCAGGACAGGAGAAAGTCTCGCAGGACGCCTTACCACCTTACTCATGGCACCCCACAATTTTACATCAGGATTTTTTAAGTTGGCTTTTGGCTTTGCTCGGTTGATGGCAATAGGCTCGCCTACTCGTCTCCTATTACATTGGACAACGAAATCTGGGTGTGCTATTAGGTACCTGCAGCTCTGCCTAACTCTTCGGGGTAAACAGGCGTGATGATGTCGTGTACCTACTTAGTTAAAAACCATAAAATATTCAAACATTGTTTTGAATGGATTAAGTCTGTTGGTAGGTACCTACCCAAACATTATCAAGCCTTGATCTATTTGTTTGTGACCGATACGGTTATCAAAACATTAGGTAGGTAAACACGGAATATTTTTATTGTTTGTTCAAATAATAATTCAATACTTACCTACCTTGCATGTCTGATTAGTCAATTCCTGTAAGTTACGCATGTTTGCCACATAAAATTCTCATGGAACAACAACATTCATCGCGTGATTTACCTACGTTGTAGAAGAGACACTCAAACCTATGTAGAATAAACTTAAACATAACATAACATCACGCTTGTAATCTGCGAAGGGTACGACAGGTGTACCCATACCCATTAGTACATCCATATTTCGTTAGTTTTGTTTTTTTATTTTTTATTTTTTTTTTATTTTTTATTTTTGTTCCATGTAATAGAGGTAGAGTCTGTCAAGCGAGTCGTGTCCCATGAAAAAGGCGGCAAATTCAAAAATCACTGATATAAAACACTGTTATAGCACGCTGAAAACTTATTGATAGAAGTCTGTCAAGCGAGTCGAGTCCACAACCCTTTTACTTTAAAATTCAAGTATCAATAAGTTTTCAGCGTGCTATATCAGTGTTTTATATCAGTGATTTTTGAATTTGCCGCCTTTTTCATGGGACTAGACTCGCTTGACAGACTCTAGCTTGTTTTGTTTTAAGTTCCATGTAATAGAGGGCGAGCCTATTACCATCATGGCAACGGGGCACAAATCCATATTCCGTGGCTGTTAATGGGTCTGTAAAAGGGTAGGAAATCATCAAATGACTCCTCCCGCTCTGGGCAGAGCGGTAGGGAGTGTCAGACTTCTACTGACTAAAAACCACCCATGTTCCTTCTTAGCCCTTTGTGTCAAGGCCGCAGTATCTCTTTCGAACAACGCGCAACCCCGACGGGCGTCAGCCCTTAGCACTCACCTCTTCCTCTGAATTCTGCGCAGAAGCCGAAGTAGCAGCGCCATGCACTTGTACTCCGATACCTGTGACTGTGATCGCAATGACGTTAGTTGAGGGCACTCTTATCATTTCTATGCGATATTATTATATTCTAGCGAAATGTAGGTAGGTACACACGGCTACACATCAAGCTATACAAAACCAGTAAATCTTGGCCTCACTTTACTAGATCTTTTCGCACTATGAACGATCAGATTATACTGGTTTTGTATAGCTTGATGTGTAGCCGTGTGTACTATGGCGGTCTTATGCGCCTGATCACCACTAAGCTCATTTTTGCTTGCACTCAAGAAATAGAATCGCTCGCTAGCCCGTGGCAGCGCCTCGGCACGATTTACGAGCGAAATTTTTTTTAAATGATCAGGCGGAACTGTCTTCGATCGTACCTACCTATCTACCTACATATATACACGCATTAAACCTAGGTATATTTATCCATAGCTGGCATCAACACAAATAAGTTTTTTTGCTGCTGCTCCCCATGACTTCCGAATTTTTCGATCCAGGGCCAATGTGAACCTTTTTTTATAACGTTGCCCCACTCTAGGAATTTCTCCTGTATCGACTATCGTGGGTGCGTTCACAAACATTTAAACTCACATCATGTAACACAAATACCCGAAACAACTATCCGTAGGCCATACAAAAATTTGTACCGTGCGGGGATCGAACCCGCGACACGTA
Organism: Diarsia mendica; assembly: GCA_949316265.1. Classification (NCBI taxonomy): domain Eukaryota; kingdom Metazoa; phylum Arthropoda; class Insecta; order Lepidoptera; family Noctuidae; genus Diarsia; species Diarsia mendica. The sequence goes on along the minus strand of OX438898.1, from coordinate 12,227,664 downwards.
GCGCAACAGTCAGCTGCTTGAGCAGTTGAGCCACTGCGCCAACCGTGCCGTCAAACTCTGTTTTAAACATGATAAAAATAGGGTCTCCTCTCTGAGCCGGTCTGTGTGAACGGGCCCTAAATACTAATTGCGCACATCTGATCAAATGTGTCGTGTACCCTATAAAATGAACATACTCGACACTATATCGCTATAGTAAAACTCACCTCTGGATTTCGTGGCTTCCAGTTTTTCAGGCTGCAATATAAAACATTGTGATAAGGTTTTTTAGTCAAAGAAAGATTGGATGACAGGATGAGCTGTGAAAAATAGGTACCTACTTAGGTATGTCTAGACAGGGGTGACTGAAATTCTGAATGAAATAGGATTCGCGGCAGTAACAAATGTCTATTTACTGAGTAATAATAAATTGCAGCAGCGGTGGCCCAGTGGTGGCGGCCCCGACTTACGAACAGTAGGTCGTGGGTTCGAACCCAGGCAGGCGCATTACTTTGTGTAATTTATTTCATCACCGCTGCTCTCAAAACGGTGAAGGAAAACATCGTGAGGAAACCGGCATGTCTTAGAACAAAAAAAAAAAATCGAAGACATGTGACATCTACCAATCCGCACTGGGCCCGCGTGGTGGATTATAGCCCATCCCTCTCCAATAGAGGAGGCCTGAGTCCCTGCAGTGGGAACAAACTAATGGCTGATGATGAAATAGACATTTGTTTTTGCCGCGAATTCTATTTTATTACCCAACTACGGCGAAGCCCAAAAGGAGGGTTATGTGTTTTTTAACATACGACTTGACACTGACCGGCAATTGCAAAAAAAAAACGTAAGTAAGAAAATTCGAATTTCGCGGCATGAAATATTAATAGGAATATCTTTTCAAAAAGCAAGAGGAAATCTGAAAGTGGCGCCGGTGACTGAAAAGTTGTGTAGGTACCTATCGGTTGTCGTGGTATGGGCATGTGATGCGGAGGAATGACGAAAATACCGTATCGTGTCGTGTCGAATGATATGGCAAAAAGGAGGTGTCTCATGAGATGACGAGAAACAGAAGTATGTGTATGGAGCTTGAAGAAGAAGACATGCTGCGCCGACCCCAAATGAATTGGCATAAGGGCAAGAGAATGATGAAAGAAAGAAGAAAGAAAATTTTATTTCACACACGCCACAAGTAGGTACACACAACAAAAACTTTTATGCAAAAAAAAAACAACCGACTTCAAAAACACCAAAAAGTGAAAAATAAACTTCATAAGAAAAATCAGCTTCTGAAGTCGGTGACCTCTCGGTGACATTTGTTTGTTTGATTTGGCTTTTTTTGCCACCGACTTCAGAAGCTGATTTTCTTTTGACGTTTATTTTTCACTTTTTGGTGTTTTTGAAGTCGGTTGTTTTTTTTTGTAAAAAAGTTTTGTTATTTTTTCATTTTTAGTTGTGTATCCTATAGAAATATTTATTAAGAAACCTATTATACGAAAAAGCACGAAACACGTAATACGTGCCTATGTTTGAGGGTTGCCCTCGATTTCTCTAGAATTCCATCACCAGGATCTGGTTTTCATATCATTGTACCCTCTTGAAATATCTCCGTTCCAATAAAAAAGAATCATCAAATTTGGTTCGTAAACGACGAAGATATTCACGAACACACATAAAAAAACGAACGAAAAATGTTCATAAATTTAAAAAAAATGGTTATAAAATGAAAAGTTATCATGTGCCAAACCATGTCAAATTTTTATGGGACCAATTGGCAACTATTCCGCATCAAACTAAGAATCACGTAAATCGGATCATAAATCGCAGCGTAATCGGTGTACATACATATTACATGGAGAAAAAAAAAAAAAAAAAAGAACATACCGATCGAATTGAGAACCTCCTCCTTTTTGGGAAGTCGGTTAAAAATAATAATATTGTGTGTTTCGCGGCTGCGCCAAATAGGCCCAGTTCAGCATATTGTCGAGCAGCTAGTGCCCGACGCTGGTTTTCAACTGGACCATACTCGACATCCATACATGACGATAGGATGATGATGATCTTTTCAAAAAGCATCAACTGTAAGATAAATCGGTACTCACAATTTCTGTTACACTTGGCTTGTAATACTTGGAACTCATTTCCCTCTCGCTCGCACCGCCAATGATCTGTGACGCTGTGAAACAAATGCTTATTAATAAGCTAGTGCGGCTGCTGAACATTAAGTCTTTGGTTCGAATCTCGGATCGGGCAAAGTGTTATTGCGTTTTTCAATTAAGTACAAATTTCTCCATTAGCAACTTAGGCTGGATTTGCCTGGATGATAGAATAGGCTCGCCGGCGTTGGACTCAAATTGATGTTTAGGTGCGCAGGCTTTAAAGGGTGTAAACGGACGCTACACGAAGCCATCAACCAAGCAATCTGTACACAAAACACATAGGTACGTGATAATATTATGTCAACAACACAAGCTACACTAACAGATCTGCTTGCCCCACACGGACTCCCGGTAGTTGACCCGCTTGCCCGCGCGGCGCCGCCTGTTGCGGCCGCGCCGGGCGGAGGGCGCGCGGGACTCTGTGGAGACGCGCCGCGCTACGCGGTGGTACAGGCAGCGGGAGGACACGTTGGAAACCTGAGGAGGACAATGACACACGATGACCGGAATACCGATTTAAACGGTCGGTGTGCCTTCCACCTTGTATAATTATCTTAAAGGTGAATGGGCTTATTGGTACACCCCTCCAATAGCAATGATATATACGTCGTTGGATAGCTCTTTTTAACTGAAACAATATTTACTATTACAGTTTTGTTTAAATGTTTGTCCGTTTTGAGTTATAGCTCAAAAACAAAAGTAAAAATGGATACCTATTAATAACGTTATAATATCTTAGTGTGTAAGCTAAAATTATATCAATGCCGTTGTATATAACGTAATTCGTAATTATCATAACAAAACATAACATCACGCCTGTAATTCCCGAAGGGTTAGGCAGAGGTGTAGGTGCCTAATTATAGTACACCCACTTTTCGTCAGTTATGTTTAAGTTCCATGTAATAGGGGGCGAGCCTATTGCCATCAACCTGGCACAAATCCAGACACCATGGCTGCTACCAAGAAATTCTTGAGGGAAACTCCAATAACACTTTGTCCAACCAGGGAGAATGTATGGGAGCTGGTACACCCCTCCAATAGCAATGTCATATACGTTGTTGGATAGGTCTTTTTAAATGGAACAATATTTACTTTGACTGTTTTGTCGAAATGTTTGTCCATTCTGAGTTATAGGTTAAAAACAAAAGTAAAAATTGATGATATTAATATTGTGATATCTTGGTGTATAAAGGAAAATAACACTAACGTCGTTGTATAATAATATATATTATTATAGTATAATTAATAATGTAATTCGCAAATAACATAACATACCATCACGCCTGTAATGCCTAAAGGGTTAGACTGAGGTGTAACTTATAATAATACACCGATGTTTTCGGCAGTTATGTTTCCCATGTAATAGAGGGTGAACCTATTGCCATGAACTAGGCATAAATACCTTGACTGATACTGACAAATTCTTGAGAGCAAATCCAATAGGTAACAATTTACCCGACCCGGGAATCGAACGCAGGGCCTCATGTTCAGCAGTCGCGCTTGCAACCACTAGATCAACGAGACATTCAAAAATTACCAATTAAAATGTTCGTAAACAGATGAGTACTTTGTGTCGGAATACTAAAAACTTTTTTTAACTTTGGTTTTTGAGATATAACTCAGGATGGACAAACTATTTCGGCAAAGCTGTCATAGTAAATATTGTTCCATTTAAAAATACCTATCCAACGACGTATGTGACATTGCTATTGGAGGGGTGTACCAGCTTCCAAACATTCTCCCTGGTCGGACAAAGTGTTATTGGAGTTTCCCTCAAGAATTTCTTGGCCAGGTTGATGGCAATAGGCTCGCCCCCTATTACATGGAACTTAAACTTATCTGACGAAAAGTGGGTGTACTATTAGGCACCTACACCTCTGCCTAACCCTTCGGTAATTACAGGCGTGATGTTATGTTTTGTTGTGATAATTACGAATTACGTTATATTCAACGACATTGATGTAATTTTAGCTTACACACTAAGATATTATAACGTTAATAGGTATCCATTTTTACTTTTGTTTTTGAGCTTTAACTCAAAACGGACAAACATCTCAACAAAACTGTAATAGTAAATATTGTTTCAGTTAAAAAGAGCTATCCAACGACGTATATCTCATTGCTATTGGAGGGGTGTACCAGCTTTCATACATTTTCGCCCATTCTCTGATTTACTTTAGAGTCTCGTGGCTAAATTATAACAGACGCAGGGTACATCTTCAAGCTTAAGCAACGCTTGATGACACGGTAACTCAGCAGATAGTTGCCTATTCATTTCATACCGAGACCCTACCCCTTTGAAAACACAATGAAGCCAGCTAAGGCTTTCATTTGTAGACCTATAAGAAACGGCAATGGTGCATTTTGATATTTTCAAAACATCAAATAAATTTGATCCAGGAGTTCTGACGCTTACCTAGACTTACCAATGGATATCATATCACGCAGTAGTTAAGTTGAAGACTGGTATTTAGTGTCATCCAGCTAGATCAGAAGCTGACACCAACAATATTAGGGCAAGACCAGGCAGATGACGGCTAAATCCAAGGAATTACCAGTTCGCACTGCAGATCATCGAGCTCATCTTCCATGATGTCCAGTTCATCCGAGTCTTTAGCGGGCACGATCAGCAGCTTAGTATCCGGACAGTTGCCGGACACCATCAGCTGTGAGGACTTCGGGAAGATGAGGCGATGGGCGGTTCTGGAGGTAATGAGCAGATTTTTGCTGTCATTAGAGAGCACTTCCTGCTGACTGGCCTCGTGGTAGACGCAATCGCGACTCCTGAGCATATAGTCCTGAGGGCTTTTCCATAATTAATGTATGAGAAGCAGCCACAGGAGTCTGGATGGTCCCGGTCGATGGCAATAGGCTCGCCTGCTTTCACATGAGACTTAAACATAGCTGGTGATGGCGCCTATTGCCATCAATCGGACATGATTGGCCACTCCTAGCTGCTACTGAGAAATTCCAGAAGGGAAAACCTAATAACACTTTGACCGACCTGGGAATCAAATAAAGGACCTAATGTGCAACAGTCGCGCTTACGACCACTGGACCAACGAAACAGTCAGACCCCTACAGTTTCTTACCTGGGTAAGTAAGTCGGTGGCTGAAATACTTCTCTTGTTGCCATATCCTGACAGATTCCGTCCAGCAACACGATATCTTCCATCAATTCATTTACGACAAACACCTGTAATTAGAAGTCATAGACTATTGAATCATTTTTGTTTGCGCATGTGGTCTAGACCGAGGCCAGACAGGCTAGGTCCGATGACTTGGTGAAGGATGCGGGGATCCGCTGATTCAAGACGCACGGGACCGGTCAATGAGGCGACACAGTAAAACATTACCTTCTGCTTCTTTTTCGTGTCGTGGGCACGATATTTTTTTTTATTTTGTTCTGGGCTAACAAAATAAAACAATGTTGGTTGTAAGATAGAAAATTGAAATACTGGTGTTTAGTGACTACCAACTAGACTAGGTTCGCCACCGAAGCCCAGAACTGTGCCACTTCCACCGTGCAAAGGTCATAGTGACCGGCTCCTTTTTTTCGGGACTAAGAGACCAGGATAAAAGGTGGAGCATACATACCGATACAACACCACAACCGCTGCTGTTTCAATGAGGTAGCCGCATTTAATGAGTTGGGAGTTACACCTTCCCACATGAGTTCGAAGTTTTCGAAGACGGTTGCTCACTACTTACCACCAAGTGAGCGTCTTCCAGCCGGGTCTAACCTTCCGAAGTCCACCTGGAAGTCCTTGTACCATCTTCACACTCAAGTGGGGTGATGTAACTCAAACCTCAATAACATTACCATTTTTTTTTATGCCATCTTGCAGGAGACTGGCTACTGCTTAACCGGACAAATCCTGAGGATACCTTTAGTTTAAGGCCTCCAGCCAGGGTATTAAGGCCCGGTTTCCACCAAAGCGGAGACAAGCAGAGCGGAGAAATGTGCCAAATTCGACCAATCACAAGAAAAGTTAAAGACCAGATGTAAATTTTAACTAATGTGATTGGTCGATTTCCGCACATCTCTCATCTCCGCTCCTCTCCGCTTTGGTGGAAACTGAGCCTAGCATTACCTTAAAAGCCTTGAGACAAGGCACGAAGGCGTGCTCCAGCCTCATGCTGAGGCGCTCGACGGGCCAGCCGTGGTAAGCCGGGACGTTCGGAAGCACCATCATGCTTATCTTGATGCCTATTTCTCGCCACATTGATGATTCAAGGCTAGAGGGGAGAAACAATACATGATTGCAGGTAGCAAGGATGGTTTTTGTCCGTGGATGCTTCTGCATTGAGGTCTAGAATTATCACATCTTCAAAAGGCATTGTACTTCAGCATTTCATTATATGGTGTTCCGTGTTCTGAACTACTGACTGAGCGCGCAGCCTCGCGAGGCATACGCGCGAGGCAATTCATGCGGTCGGTCAGGACGTGCCTCGCCCGAGGAAGACACTGAAAATATGAAAATGATCGTGTCGCACGGCATACGCCCGAGGCTGCGCGCTCAGTCAGTACACGGCTATTAGGAAACTACCTTTCAACAGGTTGAAGGAATGGACAAGGATGCAAAAACCAAGTTTCCCTATATCAAAATGTACTGACTTTTCGCCGCTTTTCACTCAAGATTCCCAAAATCGCTGAACAATCAATAGCAAGATATACGCTGGCTACCCCATCAGGGAACCAGTATGATCTCGTATAGTCTATTTACCCCATGATAGGATGCGGTGCCAGGTTGAAAGCCTCCTTGATGACCGGCATCGTGATGTAGTACGCTTGAACTGCAGAGTCGCAGCGAACTGTGTAGCTGTACGGACGATTTGTTAAAACCTGGGGTACAGACATGACAATATAAAATGTGCAGGACTTTCTATAATATTGTCACATAATATAATGAATGATCTCAAGATGAATGATGTAACCAAGACATTGTGATTTAAAAGAGTGTATGTGGAGTTTCTTGACCATTCTGCTCAAACTCAAACTCAAATCGTTTATTTCAATTAAGCCATTACAGGCACTTTTGAATGTCAGAAGGACGGAAGAAGAACGAAACTACGAGTGCAGTACGTCATTCTGAAAGCCATGAGATGCTCTATATAGAGATCTACGCTTTGGAATAGGCAACCAGCTCAAGTTATTATGCCTTTTGACTGGGCTATTGTTTTGCAGATGTTCGAAATTGCCATCATACCAGGCACAAGTCCTGACTCCGTGCCCTTACTGAGAAATCCCTGACGGAAAAACTCAATAACACTTTGCCTGACCTGAGCTGACCTGTCAAAACATTTATCATCATAAGCATACTACAATAACTGGAGAATTCTTTCGGGGAATACAAGCGGGATGCTACGAGTATGTGAATATGAATGTTTCAGTTGTTTCCTATTAAGTTGCCAAATATTACTATTTACAGACAATTGCAGCTACATGAAGCCAAGAAAAGTATTTCAAAAGACACCAATAGGAACATACCCCCAACACCCCAACAGCGTTCCCGGACACGATATAATCCTGGCAGGGGTCCCCAAACTTGAGGTCACTCATGAACTCGTAGTTAGGTATGGCCTCATCGATGTCATCGTCTGGCGGCGTGTAGGTCGCTTCTAGAAGACCTGAGACTAGGATGTACATGCCTTTGGGCTCATCACCTAAGGAATGGGCGGAAAAAATACACGGAACTTTATTTTTTCTCGATTATTAAGGTTCTACCGGAAAAAAAATATGCTACTGGCGGTTGAAGTAGAAATAAAAAAATAAAAATGAGGTTTCTCCTACTCCTCAACTATTTTTTTCTGATTAATTTCGTTGCGGGACCCAAGACAGTTCAATTGTTTCTCTGGGACTTTGTCGAGCTTTTCTGCATGGTGGTCGCCACTGTTGATTCTTCAGGAGTTCCAGAGGAATAGTGTGACGGGCATGTCCCAATTTAAAAAAAAATCTTGTGGCGGTTTCAGATTAACGTGTAGCGTATACGAGTATACACGTGCTCTTTTAGGAGGGTTGGGTGTCTTAAAAAAACGCTGCTCCGTGCGCCACTCACTCCGCGCTATAACTCTGGATAAAGCATGCGTTGCCTGAGCGTTTTGAAGCGCAACGTGAGAGCTTATTCGTATACGCTAGTCTGAACCTGTCAACATCCAAAACCAGAGATAATCAGAAGATTATAAAACAATATTTAGTATTAATTAAACTATTTTGATAACGATTCTTACCTCTGGATATCAATATATCGTTGATATTAAAGTTCAAAATCTCCGAACGCTCTAAAAAGAAGTCGGCTATCCTTTCGTTTCCTTGTAACCAAGAAACTGCGCGGAGTTGTGTCTGAAAACATTTAACAATCATTATTGAAACGGGGGATATTTATATGACATCGCTGTATGATTTTCTATGATCGCACAGTTTTAATTTCATTATACAGGATATTAAAAGTTCTACTTATTTAAACTTTATGGCGGCTCGGAAGTTAGCTGCAAGTGACGTTCGACTGACTTCGACTCAGGTGTAAAAACTTTATCGCGGCTTGAGGTAACAGCGGGGCGCAGAGGATGCTTGGTTTACCTACAGAATGTAAGTATTCCTCATAAAACCTTAAATAACAGTTCACTTAAAACGTGCTTAAAATCAGGTACAAAGTGCTAACATCTAAATAATAATATAAAGTTTGCCTCTGAAGCGTTGGTGTCGTTACATGGTAATATATAACGTCTTTTAAGTTTTCTTTTAATTATGTTTAAATTATTACACTATAAATCATTGAACAGTTGTGGTTCCTCAACCAATATTGTTTATTTTTGCTGTTAGTCCGTGCAGGTTTTTGTTTTAGTACAAAAAACGTTGCCCCACATTAGGAATTTCTCCTGTATCGTGGATGCGTTTACAAACATTTCTCACATAAACAAAACTAATACCCAGACCCGGAACAACTATATTATGTAGCCCATACAAATATTTGTTCCGTGCGGGGATCGAACCCGTGATACGCAGCGCAGCCGTCCAATCGCTCAGCCACTGCGCTAACCGTGCCGTCTTTAGTAGTATTGACTGTACAATTTGCAGACCGTCACTCGCAGCTAACTTCCGAGCCGCCATAAAGTTTGAACTATAGTTACCTCGGGAGATGATGGCGCTACTAAGCTGCCTTTATGACGACAAGATTGGATTTTCTCTTTAATCGCATTTAGGAGCAGTCTATACTCCATTTCGTCCAAAAAACCTGAAAGATTGGAAAGTGCACTTTTTTAATTATGTGTACATGTTTTGAGTGAAAACCTCGAACACACGGCTACACATCAAGCTATACATTTCCAGTATAAGCTGGTCTCGCATTGTATGGGATTTCCGTACAGTGCGAGATCAGCGTAAACTGGAAATGTATAGCTTGATGTGTAGCCGTGGTACCTAAGTGTAAAAAAGTAACTTTTCAAGAGGAAGAAAAAGCTGTGTGCTGCAAAATGGTGTCTGTTGTTTTTTTTTATTAATTAATATGAAATATTTATATCGAATGAACAAATTAGTTAGACAAGGATGTGCGTTGTGAGGTTTTCTTCCCAGAAACGCAATAAAATTAATTTGAGGAAAAATGCTTTCTTGGTTTTCAGTCTAAGGCGATGATGTGATGTATATGTTATCACATGTGCCTGTAACTTAGCCAGCGCCAGTGTTAATGGTACCAAAAACAAGTAAAGTAATTTTCCGTTTTTTTTTTAAATGAAATCGTACCTTCTTCCTTCAACTGCATAGCATCCAAGATCATAATATTTAGAGTGGATGTAGTGGCTTGTCTGGTCTTCACAGTGATGGCGGTCCAGGGTCTGTCGCGTTGCAGTAACCCTAGCTGACGAGTTACTGCTAATCTATAACCAAAAATATACACCTCCTGAACCGTCTTCCTTCCTTTATTTTTTTTCTGACTCATCATCTGCCTAGCCTTTTCATCTACGTAGCAACTGCCCAATTTTTTTTGGAGGGTTGGAAATCATCATTATAAGTCTCCTCCTGCTCTGGGTGAAGCGGAAGGGAGTGTCAGATTTCCATTGACTTATAACCAACCATGTTCCTTCTTAGCCGCTTGTGTACGGGGCTGCGGTATCTCTTTCGAACATCCCGCAGTCCCGAAGCAACTGCCCATCTGACCTCCACAAACCAGTAAGTACTGGGTGTGGGTAATACGATTCCTCTTTCCGTATTCGACATGGAACGACCGCATATAACCATTAAAACCTTTTTTTTGACGATGGGGGATTAGCAAACGACTCCTCCCGCTCTGGGCAGAGCGAAAGGGAGTGTCAGACTTCTACTGACTAAAAACCGAACCCATGTTCCTTCTTTGCCCTTGCGCCGAGGCCACGTCATCTAGTACAAAAATCCGCGGCCCCGACGGGCAACACGATACCCCTTGGTGTGACTCGCTGTATATTGACAAAATGTGATCAATTTCTACTTTATACGCTCTACAAGAACTAAACCCGTGATGTAAACTTACCTGTCACTATCCAGAGTGGTAGTCAACATCTCATGTATCTGTTTGTTGTCCACCAGCTGTGGTAGGAGAGTGCATACTTCTTGGGCACCCGTTACAAAGCCCTAGAAAAAATTAAGATATAATAGCAGGTTGATTGACCTTTATAAATTGTTAAATTTACCAAATTGTCTCATTACGTATCTGTGGAAAACGTGGTTGATTTCACATTTGTATTACTTCTGTATCCTATGTTTCTATGTAAGTCTTAATGTGTAATTGTTTGTTTTCCCTAATAAATAAAATAAAAATAAAATAAGGTTTAAACAAACGTGTAAAAGTTGAATCTATAGGATACCGACTATGTGATATTACACCTGTGTTGAATGGAAAAGGACTTTAGGATGGAATTTGGCTTCACTTTGAGGCACAAAAATTACGGGACCAGTAGTTCCCAGGAGCACTTTAAAGCACAACGGGACAAGTAGTACCCATGGGCACACAAGCTGATTGATACGGGCATTCTCCTACTTCTCTGCTATTCTTTTCTGATTAATTTATTTGCGGGATCCAAGGCAGTTAAATTGTTTCTCTGGGACTTCGTCAAGCTACATTGTATCGGCGCTTTTCTTGTGGTCGCCACTGTTGATTCTGGCTAACAGGAGTTACAGTGCTTTGGGCGTGTGGCTTGTCCCAAAAAAACTTTAGGTAGGTACAACAGCCGGAGGTCTTTAATAACCACCAGCTCATGTATTCGATTTTACGTTCTAGAATATGGCCCAGTTTCTACCAAAGCGGGTTCGAGCAGAGCTAATAGGAGATGTGCCAAATTCGACCAATCACAGGATCGGCGAAAGACCAGATGTTTTTAACTAATGTGATTGGTCGATTCTTATAGTCTTGCATGTCTATATAAAATCGTTCAGCGGCTAAACCGTGAAAAGGTAACAGACAGACAGAAGGATTATTTTTGCATTAATAATATTTATATGGATATTATGTATACATTATTACCTTACCGACATCATAACCAAACGCTAGTTGTATGTCAACCATGCGGTCGATATAAGCCATTATTTTGGGTACTGATACCCTGAAACAAAGCATGCTCATCATAAAATCAAGTCATTTTATTCAAACTAGACTGATATCAGCACTTTTCGAACGTCAACATTTATTAACAAGAGACAGTCCCACAAAACGCCCACACTACGCACAATGTTCTGATTACCTACTCTAAAAGAAGATGCGTCGAGAAACATAATTCGGGAAATGAACATTTCAATTTCAACAACTGATCGCTCGGTCATGTCGCGCACGACATCCAAACAATGTATAGACCGAGTCTGCCTCGCGCAGCAAGTGCCACACGGCAAACGCCCGAGGATGCCTAGCGCAGCAAGTGCCACACGGCAAACGCCCGAGGATGCCTAGCGCAGTAAGTGCCACACGGCAAACGCCCGAGGATGCCTAGCGCAGCAAGTGCCACACGGCAAACGCCCGAGGATGCCTAGCGCAGCAAGTGCCACACGGCAAACGCCCGAGGATGCCTAGCGCAGCAAGTGCCACACGGTAAACGCCCGAGGATGCCTAGCGCAGTAAGTGCCACACGGCAAACGCCCGAGGATGCCTAGCGCAGCAAGTGCCACACGGTAAACGCCCGAGGATGCCTAGCGCAGCAAGTGCCACACGGCAAACGCCCGAGGATGCCTCGCGCAGCAAGTGCCACACGGCAAACGCCCGAGGATGCCTAGCGCAGTAAGTGCCACACGGCAAACGCCCGAGGATGCCTAGCGCAGCAAGTGCCACACGGTAAACGCCCGAGGATGCCTAGCGCAGCAAGTGCCACACGGCAAACGCCCGAGGATGCCTCGCGCAGCAAGTGCCACACGGCAAACGCCCGAGGATGCCTAGCGCAGTAAGTGCCACACGGCAAACGCCCGAGGATGCCTAGCGCAGCAAGTGCCACACGGCAAACGCCCGAGGATGCCTAGCGCAGCAAGTGCCACACGGCAAACGCCCGAGGATGCCTAGCGCAGTAAGTGCCACACGGCAAACGCCCGAGGATGCCTAGCGCAGCAAGTGCCACACGGTAAACGCCCGAGGATGCCTAGCGCAGCAAGTGCCACACGGCAAACGCCCGAGGATGCCTCGCGCAGCAAGTGCCACACGGCAAACGAAAGAGGATGCCTCGCGCAGTAAGTGCCACACGGCAAACGCCCGAGGATGCCTAGCGCAGCAAGTGCCACACGGCAAACGCCCGAGGATGCCTAGCGCAGCAAGTGCCACACGGCAAACGCCCGAGGATGCCTCGCGCAGCAAGTGCCACACGGCAAACGAAAGAGGATGCCTCGCGCAGCAAGTGCCACGCGGCAAACGCCCGAGGATGCCTAGCGCAGCAAGTGCCACACGGCAAACGCCCGAGGATGCCTCGCGCAGCAAGTGCCACGCGCCAAACGCCCGAGGATGCCTAGCGCAGCAAGTGCCACACGGCAAACGCCCGAGGATGCCTAGCGCAGCAAGTGCCACACGGCAAACGCCCGAGGATGCCTAGCGCAGCAAGTGCCACACGGCAAACGCCCGAGGATGCCTAGCGCAGCAAGTGCCACACGGCAAACGCCCGAGGATGCCTAGCGCAGCAAGTGCCACACGGCAAACGCCCGAGGATGCCTCGCGCAGCAAGTGCCACACGGCAAACGAAAGAGGATGCCTCGCGCAGCAAGTGCCACGCGGCAAACGCCCGAGGATGCCTAGCGCAGCAAGTGCCACACGGCAAACGCCCGAGGATGCCTCGCGCAGCAAGTGCCACGCGCCAAACGCCCGAGGATGCCTAGCGCAGCAAGTGCCACACGGCAAACGCCCGAGGATGCCTCGCGCAGCAAGTGCCACGCGCCAAACGCCCGAGGATGCCTAGCGCAGCAAGTGCCACACGGCAAACGCCCGAGGATGCCTAGCGCAGCAAGTGCCACTCTCGCGAGGCTGCGCTCATTCAATACGCGGTTATTGGATATCAGATTGTGATTTGACGATTTGCAATGGCGTTCGAAAGGCCATTCCCATAAAAAACAAAATATAAGTATTACTTGGCCAGCTTGCATAATCTTAGGAACCGAAGCATCCGCAGTAACTTGGTAGCCGTGATGAAGCTAGAGTTGACGCTGTTCCACTTGTTCCAAGCAGTTAGGGCATCTATCACGTCTAGTACAAAGTCTGGAAGAAGAGAAGATTCATCAGTTTAACCAGTAAGCCTTTCCTTTTTGAGGGTTATGTACCTCAAAAGGAAAAGAACGGAACCCTTATAGAATCACTCATGTGTCTGTCGGTCCGATCATTCCCCCCCCCCCCCCCCCCCCCCCCCCCCCCGCCTTATCTCAGAAACTACAAAGTCAAAAATTTAGAAAAAAATACAGAAATTAGTTCAACAGATAGATTAAAGAAAAACCTCTCAATGTCTACTACAATGGTAGTCTGACTTGCACTTGGCCAGTTTTTTTGGACATCGTTGCGCCACTCTAAGAATTTCTCCTATCGTAGCGTTGCGCCGACCCCAAATAACATGGGATATGGGCAGAAAGATGGCGATGATGATGTATCGTGGGATCGTTTACAAACATAGGACATACACAAACCAAATACCCAGACCCGGAACAACTATCTGTAGGGACCTGGGACTGTAGACCATACCAATAAATGTTCCGTGCGGGGATCGGACCCGCGACAAGCAGTGCTGCAGTCAATCGCTCAGCTACCGTCAACCGTGCTTTCAAACTCCACTATATGGCTCCCAAAATCAAAAATATTTCTCGCACCACCAAGACATATCTAACGACGTAAGTAGGTATCCATATCCGTTCATCCATTTGGGAGTTATAAAGGAACAAAGAACAAGAAGACATTATACATACAGGTCAAACACATAACCCCCTTTTGGGATTCGCCACAGTCGGGTGAAAATGTAGGTATCCTCTACCGTGCCCTCTAAAATAACCGCGATGTTAAGGGCCAGCTTCGCGGACGCGCCGCGCGAAGTTTAGGTTTTTAGCGCTACACTCACAACGATCGAGGCTCGCGCACCGCACACGCACACATGTAGGTATGCACAGTGGGTCGCCACGTCAGACTGACTCGCCAACTAAATTGTAACTTTATTGTCACTGATTTTGATAATAATATGTGGTCAAATATGTGATTATTAGATTTATTAGCATAGCGAGATTAATAATGTACGTAAATTAAATTGTACTATATAATTTTATTATTTTAGATGCACAATACAAAATGAAATTGTTATTCCCAATTACAAAAATAATATATTGTACTGAAAACCGTGATCACATAAATCTTGCAATTGCTTAAAAACATCGTCAACGTCGACCAATCTGCGGCCAACAACCAGTTCATGTTCATCAGGCTGCAGCTCCGGTTCCATGATTAGTGCCGGATATTCTTGATTCTGCAATAAATATAACATATCAGATACCTAATGAAATAAAATGAAGACAGACAAGCACACACACACACAATGTGCAGGGCTCCTCCACACGGCCGGACCTACAGGGCTACAACGATAAATGCCTACACTGTTATTCACAAAAAGATACGTTTAACCATAGTACCTATAAAAAAAACCGGCCAAGAGCGTGTCGGGCCACGCTCAGTGTAGGGTTCCGTAGTTTCCCGTCCGTCCGTCCGTAAAATATGTAAACGAAGTTAAAAAAAAATGCTTGCATATATACGATTATACTACAAACTTAGTCCAGAAATTATTTTGTGCAACTTTTTGTCTTTTTTGTACAAAAACTGTTGTTTCCATCCAAGTTCAAAATTATTTTCCTAGAAAGTCCTTATAAAGTTCTACTTTTCAGTTTTTTTTCATATTTTCTAAACTTATGGTTCAAAAGTTAGAGGGGGGGAGGGGGACACATTGTTTTTTACTTTTGGAGCGATTATTTCCGAAATTATTGACATTATCAAAAAATGATTTTAGTAAACCCCTATTCATTTTTAAATACCTTTCCAACAATATATCGCACGTTAAGGTTGCACAAGCAAGTCATTCTTCCATACAAACGTAGTATGGTGATTACTCCTCTGGTTGACGGTGTAGGTTCAAAATTAAAAATTTTATCAACTAGTCTTGTCATTATCTAGGTCTCTATGGAAGCAGAATTGGAAAAAAAATATTGGTTTAAAAGTTATGAGCGTCGAAACTTTCATATTTTAGCACTAATTTTAACCATCTTTGGGCGTAAATAAGTTACGTATATAGTACGAAAATTAAAAAAGTAAAACCATACAGACATAGATTAGTTATTAAAGAATTCAAATAATTCTATTTTGAACAGATACATTCAATGGATTTTTCATGGTATCCATACTACCAAAGGTCTGCATAGAAACAATCGCGCGCCCGTTTTAGTTGTGTCTCTTTCGCTCTATGCATTTCGCTCGTGACGTCGGATGAAATAGCATGCATTTTAGCCCCGCCCACCAACTAGTTCGTGCCGTTGGCTTGTTTACCCTTAAGGTTGAAATTAAAAAAAAAAACACTTCCCACTTTACATACAGGGTGTCCCGTAAATAATGGATCAAACGGTAACGGGTAGGTAGCTTACCTAATTTCCAACAACTAATTTGAATATAAAAAAAAAACCGTTACAGTAACAAAGATATTATTATTTTTTCGAATTTTACCATTTTGTCTTCCAGAATTAAGTTTTTTTAATGCTGTTGCTGCAAATGATGACATTTTTAGGTATGATTTTTATCTAACATTTCTGAATAGCGTACTAATGTTATAAGATACCATTTTTTTGAATACCGTTTTATTTGCCTTAGAAAAAAAATCTTGAGTTGAAAAGTTTTTTCTTTACGATGTTAGGACCAAAATTGAAAAATTTCTCCTGTAAAAAAAATGTATGACACCGAAAACGACCATTATTTTTAAAACTTGTACATTTAATAAGGTTTGCAAATTGGTATAAAACTTACGTCTAGTCCTTATCGTTACAAAGATATTGCTATGAATGTGATGAAGAAGACAGAAAATAAATTAAATTGGTACTATCCAATTTTTTCCTTTTCGTTATGGCTTATGCTTGAATGCTTGTAAATAATGGATCAAACGTAACGGGTAGGTAGCTTACCTAATTTCTAACAACTAATTTGAATATTAAAAAAAAAACCGTTACAGTAACCAAGATATTATTTTTTTTTCGAATTTTACCATTTTGTCTTCCAGAATTAAGTTTTTTTAATGCTGTTGCTGCAATTGATGACATTTTTAGGTATGATTTTTATTTAACATTTCTGAATAGCTTACTTATGTTATAAGATACCATTTTTTTGAATACCGTTTTATTTGCCTTAGAAAAAAAATCTTGAGTTAAAAAGTTTTTTCTTTACGATGTTAGGACCAAAATTGAAAAAATTCTCCTATAAAAAAAATTTAACTACCTGCTTCGATTACAAGCATAACTACCTTAACTACCTGCTTCAATTACAAGCATTCAAGCATAAGCCATAACGAAAAGGAAAAAATGGGATAGCACCAATTTAATTTATTTTCTGTCTTCTTCATCACATTCATAGCAATATCTTTGTAACGATAAGGACTAGACGTAAGTTTTATACCAATTTGCAAACCTTATTAAATGTACAAGTTTTTAAAATAATGGTCGTCTTCGGTGTCATACACTTTTTTACAGGAGAAATTTTTCAATTTTTGTCCTAACATCGTAAAGAAAAAACTTTTCAACTCAAGATTTTTTCTCTAAGGCAAATAAAACGGTATTCAAAAAAATGGTATCTTATAACATTAGTAAGCTATTCAGAAAAGTTAGATAAAAATCATACCTAAAAATGTCATCATTTGCAGCAACAGCATTAAAAAAACTTAATTCTGGAAGACAAAATAGTAAAATTCGAAAAAAAAAATATCTTGGTTACTGTAACGGTTTTTTTTTAATATTCAAATTAGTTGTTGGAAATTAGGTAAGCTACCTACCCGTTACGTTTGATCCATTATTTACGGGACACCCTGTATAGGGGGGCTACCCTAATAAAACATTTTTTTCCAATTTTTATTTAACCGCTTTGTCGGCGTGATTGATACACATATTGGTACCAAATTTCAGCTTTCAAGTGTTAACGGTCACAGAGATTAAGCGAGGACGGACAGACGGACGGACAGACAGACATGGCGAAACTTTAAGGGTTCCTAGTTGACTACGGAACTCTAAAAAGGGGGAAGTACGGTATCTTCATACATACAAACGCACCGCGCGCGGCTTATATCTGTGCGCCATAGTAGGTATCTTTTTTGTTGGATAATTACGAGAGCAACTTGAAAATGAGATTTTTTGTTTGTTGAGATATCGTAACGACTTTTTGTCAAATGAAAATTCTAGGTATAAAACCATTCTATCCGTTTGAATCATATAAATCGGTCCACGCGTTTATCAGATAATTAAGAATTAGTATAATGAAAATGTAAACAACCAGAATTTTTGATGTTTTTGTTCTACGAACGAAATGTAATGTCAAATCAGACGCACAAAAAAAAAACACAAATACACAATAAGAAACACATACCTACCAGTACATTGCCTACTATCTAATTTACGAGTAATATAATGCAAATTCACAAAAATATAAAAAGTATACTTACTCAATTTCAAAACTATTATGGTATCACAAAAGTTTGTCGCGAGACCACTGTGCACTGATTTTGTGTACGTACACGGTTCGACTGCGATCTGCCGATGCAGCGCAAATCGACGTGCTCTCACGTTGGAGGCGCGTGGCAGACTGAGCCACGAGTGGGTCCGTCGAAGCTTGATAAGAAAGCGCTCCGCTTCATAGTAATTTGTATGAAGATTTTGAGCGAAAAACATGGGCAAGTTTGTGATTTTTTTACACAAAATGAGAGTATGTTTATTAAAAAATGAAGCTTTCAGTGACTACTTTTTACTTTTAACTTTATTATTTAATAAAATTCATTTAAAAATTCTCAATAATTACGACTCAGTTGTTACAATACGGGAGTGCGATTTACTCGTTTTTAGTGATTTTTTGATTTTTTTTTACACTTATCCATAAGCATTATCTTAAATTCGAAAGTTTCAATAACAAGTTACATTCATTGGCTAGCTGTGTGATTTATTTCAAGGTTGTGGAGCATCGTTTTCTATCTATTTCTATGACATTCCCAACCTTCGATTTCCGGAGCCGGCCCTTAAGCTAAAGCTGTGACATACCAAGAGAAGCCATAACAACGATGAAGAAATCCAGTTTATTCCAGTGCGACTTGAAGTAGCCACGGAATCCGAGTGCACACATCTTTAGTACCATCTCCATCACGTAGATTATGAAAAAGAAGCTGGAATAGCAAAATTTATATATATCGATAGGTACTGGGGGCCTAAAATGGCCCTTTTAAGCTGATCATAGTAATTATTATTGTCACAGATCATCGGTTTTTTAGTTTTTTATTAGTGATCGATGTCTCAGACGCAGTTTCTGAATACCTAGTCCATTTTACGAATTTTAACACAATTTATATTATGATCTGCAGAAGTGGCCATTTTAGACTCCCTGGTTATGTGAAATAACGTAAGGCAAATGAACATTCTGTTGAATTTCTGCTCGCACCAGCGCTGAAAGTCAAAAATTGTACAGCACGCCCAATGTCCCTTTTTCATATTTCCAGTATCGATGTATCTCTTAGCCTATACTGGTACTAATCGAAACACAGACTGCCTGTTAAAATATTTCGGTGCGAAGCACCCAACATATGGGTCTAACAATAATTCGTTTGTGTGCCGACAACCCGCCTCCGAGTCGTATTAGATGACTTGGCAATTTCAAGTATACAAAGAAATAATCATATTTTGAACTTGGAAGGAAAGTGCTAGATCCCATTCCCATTAGAACTCCCATTAACACCTGAAAATCTTAGTAGCACGGCTATTAACCGGGATGACAAAGTATCCTATGACCTAGGTCATGGCCATTTTTGTACCAAGTTTCTTCGACATTTGTTCAGCTGTTAAGAGGGGTCAAAAGCTACAGCCAGGGAGTTACTACAGCATAAATCATTTAGGTGAATGTAAGTATTCATTAATAGCCGAGCCCTGCGACTTTCACCCGCGCGTATAATTTTTTTTTTTTTATTCCCACGGGAAAAGTATTGTTTTTCGCGAAGAAATATACCTACCTACCCTACCACCCTATGTCCATTTCTGTACATACAAAATTTCAGGATGATCGATTCAGTGGTTAAGGCGTGAAAAAGTAACAAACAAACCTATTTTCGCACTTACAATATTTGTTAGGATACTCACAAGTTCAGCGCTCTGATAGTAGTCATCACAGTATGCGACACGGGGGCTGGCATTGCCACTTCACACAATATAACGGGGGTATTACACAGTATCATTATATAGATGAATACGTCGAACCACACGTTTGAGACGATTCTGGAGCAACGCTGCCGCCATGCTTGTCGGGGTACTTGGGCGTTAGCCGACTCGGGCGTCATCATGTTCACTAGTTTGCGACGTAGCCATATCGCTTGCGTCTTTGGAAAGAGAATGGGTAATTAGACAGCATATTGTAATAAAGCTGTAGGTATATAATGGTAAAAAGTTCCTACACGGTATATTTATACAATCTCTCGTTAGGGCGGGGCTGTGGGTTGTTGCCCACAACCCAAAAAAAAGGGCTATAAAGAAACATGCGTGGTTTTTAGTCAGTAGAAGTCTGACACTCCCTACCGCTCTACCCAGAGCGGGAAGAGTCATTTGATGATTTCCCACCCAAAAAAAGTTCTTTACAGCTGGGTAGGTACTTTGGTATAAGGTCATGTAAGTAGCTGGTGATTTTGTTAATGTCTCATGTAGCTGGGGACTTTGTGGTAGGTTCCATGCAGCAGCGAACAAGAAGTATTCCTATCTTTACCAGTACGAGTCAGTCAGTAATCCCGCATAGTTAGACCGAGGCTGTGGGCAAGACGGGGGCCCAATCAATTCTAGTTACACTACGGTTTCTGTCGTGTTTATTCTACACTTTGTTTTTGCGGCCTGGGAAATCATCAAATGACTCCTCCCACTCTGAGCAGAGCGGTTGGGGATGTCAGACTGCTACTGACAAAAAATCGCCCATATTCCTACTTAGCCCTTGTGTCGAGGCTGCGGTATCTCTTTTAAACAACCCACAGCCCCGCCGCGACGGGAGCTGTAAAGGACCTTACCTTAGGCTTCCAGAGCGCCCCCAGCAGGTCCAGATTGATCCTGCCGTCGTTGGAGTCGGCAGCAACCTCCACAGCCTGTACCAGCACTCTGACCCCGTCCTTACTGATCTTGCCGTGTTCGTACTGCCGCCAGTAGGATATCTTTAACGCTTTTAGGACGCGTTGATTGGCTTCCCTGGTTTGTGGAGAATGTTTTTTTAGCTAGGGATTTTTTGACAAATTAAAGTTGGTAATAGGAGTGAGTGTGTAATGTCATGACCGACCCATAGTCACACTAAACTACCACACCAGTGTGACTATGGTTAATTATATTTATCCGTAGTCACACTGGTGTGACTACGGCTGAACCGTAGTCACACCAGTATCGTAGCTTTTGGTCACGTCACTCATACATGCAACGCATGTACTCCAAAAAGCGCGCTCGCTTCGCTCGCATATTAAATAACACTAATATCTTCTGTCCCCGAAGTGCCGGGCCTCCGCCGGCCTCCTTCGTCGGCCTACGGCCCGGTGCCCATGCCGCCCATAAAGGATACTGTCGCGAGACGGTGATTCATCCACTTAGCGGACGACTAGCAACAGCCTATAATTTTGGTTATTCATCCGGGTGTGACTACGAATCAGGTTAAATTATCCGTAGTCACACCAGTGTGACCACGGATCAGCCGTAGTCACACCAGTGTGACTACGGATCAAATAAAATTAACCATAGTCACACTGGTGTGGTAGTTTAGTGTGACTATGGGTCGGTCACTTGTAATGTGTGCATGTATCCTTTAATAGGGAATATGCATAAAATTTCCCCTTAGGGGGGAGAAGCTAGGGTATGTTTGGTGGGAATCGCTGTTGGTGAGAGCAGCATTACCTATAAAGTGCCAAAAAAATACTTTCTGCTGTACTCGTGGCGGAGTACCGTATAAAGCAGAACCCTAGCCAGTCCGAGTCATCCACGTCCCCGTCGTTCTCCCTGGGACCTGCTGCAACCGCGCCGCCGCGCGTCCGCCACCCCGTGTTGCAGCTGAGCTAACGGATGCAGGGCGAAGGGCGAATATTTTGCGCCTCAAAACAAAATCACCTCACTAGGGAGGATACCCGAAACAAAACCGAGCACATCCGAAGGCTCTGAAGTGGCAGCCCCGCTATCGGATTAAGGCACAGTGGGCTAATCACCTGCTTGCCCGACAATAATAGATTCCTGAAACCGAAATAGATAGAAACCGGACCGATCTTTTACCGACGACTTTTGGCATGAAAAAACGGACACGAATTGCTTTTTGGAACGTACGAACGCTCAGCGATGACAGTAGACTAGCCCAAGCAGAAGCAGTAATGCTAAGCTACAACCTGCAGATACTCGGTCTAAGCGAAGTGAGGAGAAATGGTTTTGGTGAACTGAGAACGTCCGGGGGCTTGACTTTGCTTTATTCTGGTAAAGAAAGTGAGGAAGATGTGCACGAGTATGGCGTGGGGCTCCTCCTTTCTAAAGCCGCTAAGAATAGCCTCTTGGACTGGAAACCGATCTCAGACCGGATCATGTATGCTCGGCTCAATTCAAGAGTCCGGAAGATCTCCATTGTTCAGTGCTACGCCCCAACCAATGCATCACCTGAGGATACCAAGGACGACTTCTACGATGCCCTCAACGCCACCCTTAGGAGCATAAAGAAACAAGATATCATCATCGTCATGGGGGACCTGAATGCAAAGGTTGGAAGTGTGAACACTAACCGCGAGCGACATATGGGTACACAGGGACTTGGAGTGTGCAACGAGAATGGGGAAAGATTTATTGAGTTCTGTCAGAACCACGACCTTACCATCGGAGGATCATTATTCATTCATGGTGACCACCACAAATACACATGGAACTCACCCGATGGAGTCACTAAGAACCAAATTGACCACCTTGCCATTAGTTCCAAATGGCGTTCCTCACTGCTCGATGTTCGCAACCGTAGGGGCGCCGATATTGATAGCGACCACCATCTGGTGGTTGCTGAAGTCCGGCTTAAAGTTGCTGTAGCCCGTGCGGCTGGAGGACCCGGCAAGATTGGAAGAAGGTTCGACGTCAACAAACTGCAGGACCCAGATACACGTAGAGTGTTTCAACTCGAGTTACGCAATCGTTTCTCTGTACTCGATGCTGCTGCGGACTCATTAGACGAGGAGTGGAATCGCATTAAAGTGGCCTATACAGAGACCAGCTCCGCCGTTTTAGGGCACAAATCTACTCACTCTCGGGAGGACTGGATGTCACAATGCACATGGAACCTGATCGAAGACAGAAGAAAGCTGCATCTGAGACTGCTTGAAACCCATAACGAAGCCATACGAGCCGACCTTAAAACTCAATACCGTCAGAAACGGAAGGAAATTTATCGCAGTACCCGCAAAGATAGGAGACAGTGGGCTGATGGTATTGCTGATCGTGCTCAACAAGCTGCTAACACCGGCAACTTGAAGGAGCTGTACAAGGCTACTAAAACCTTGGCAGGAAACAGCAGGTCAAAGAAGAAGCCGCTGAAGTCCAAAGATGGTCAGCTCATTGTGACATCAGAAGGGCAGCTGCTACGCTGGCGTCAACACTTTGAAGAGGTCTTCCGTTTGTCAGCTACATCACCACCCGAGGCGCTGCAAGTTAGTTCCCCAACATCCCGGCTCCTTAACATCAACACGGAACCACCGACAGCCAGTGAAGTTGCGGAGGCAGTCCGCTCTTTGAAGACAGGCAAAGCACCAGGACTCGACCTTGTAACGGCGGAAATGCTACAAGCTGACTTATCCTCTGCCGTTGACGTTCTGACGCCTCTTATCGAGAAGATCTGGACCGCAGAAGAGCTGCCGGAGGATTGGAACAAAGGTCTGATCATAACTGTTCCTAAAAAAGGTGATCTTAGCCAGTGCGATAACTGGAGAGGTATTACGTTGCTCTCGATTCCCTCGAAGGTTTTCTGCAAGATCATCCTGGATAGACTGTCGAAGGCCGTGGATCCTCTTCTACGCAGGGAACAGGCTGGTTTCCGCTCGAACCGCTCATGCACCGACCAGATCAACACTCTCCGTATCATTCTGGAACAGGCATCAGAATGGCAGAGGGAGATTTATCTAACCTTTGTCGATTTCGAAAAAGCCTTTGACACGCTGAAGTGGTCTAGCATCTGGTCCCGCTTACTAGAAATTGGAGTGCCGCCGAAAATCGTCCGTCTGCTAGAGTGTATTTACAAGAAATACTCTTGCAAGGTAACTCATGACGGCCTCATCTCGGATGACGTAGCAGTACACGCGGGTGTCCGCCAAGGCTGCCTCCTGTCGCCGCTTCTCTTCTTAGTCGTTCTTGACGGAATTATGCTTCGCATCTCTGAAAACAGGCGCCGGGGCATAGAGTGGGGATTATCCAACGTCTTAGAAGACTTGGACTACGCCGATGACCTATGCCTGCTGAGTCATACCCACGCCGACATGCAAGCAAAGTTGAACGATCTACGTCAGGAAGCGGCAGAAGCGGGCCTTAAAATAAACATCCGGAAGACCCAGGAGATGAGAACTGGTGTGAAGAATAACTCACCGTTGCTGATAGGCACAGAGGCAGTGGCACGCGTCCACAAATTTACGTACCTCGGGAGCGTCGTGGCAGAGACTGGAGGCAGTGAAGAGGACATCACTTCACGGATCGCCAAAGCCCGAGCTACTTTCGCGCAGCTGAGACCTGTTTGGCAGTCGCGGAAACTGACCCGAAGGATCAAACTTAAGATATTCGGGTCCAATGTAAAATCCGTGCTGCTTTATGGGTGCGAGACGTGGAAGGTAACAAAGGTCATCTCACGTCAAATTCAAGTCTTCATTAACCGCTGTCTTCGTCGCATTCTTGGTATTTACTGGCCCGAGATCATCTCCAACCTAGAACTCTTGGAGAAATGCCACGAGAGCCCGATCGACCTCCAGATCAAGCGGCGCAAGTGGAGATGGATTGGCCACACGCTCCGAAGGGACCCCGAACACATACCCAAGCAAGCTTTGGACTGGAATCCCCAAGGAAAGAGAAAGCGTGGCCGTCCTCGTCAAACCTGGCGTCGCACCGTGTTGGCAGAAGCGGCGAACATCGGAATGACGTGGAGTGAGATGAAACGTGAAGCTCAAGACCGATCGCGATGGAGGACATCTATCGACGCCCTCTGCCCCATCTAGGGGACATAGGACATTAAGTCAAGTAAGTCATGCATAAAATTTGAAATGACCTAAAATATTTTTTTCTCGAATACTTATTATCGTAATATTATAATGAAAAGGATTTTTTTTTATTTACTTATTATTTAAACCCCTAAAATAATATTCAAAAAGTGCAAAATAAGGGAGCGAAATTCAAACTTCCAAAACGCGCCACCATTGTTCGAACGAAATGTGACGTCATCTGACACGATATTGTATCCCGTTAAGGTATATAAATGTTCTGTGAAACACCCACTGGACGTGTCATGTGACGTCACGCGGAGCGCGCGCGAAATGGCGGCGTTTGAACTGCTTACATTTTTTCAAAGTTTTAAATTTGATTTTTTTAAATATCTAGAGTATTTTGAAGCCCATTAATATTTTTTTCTACGTTATAAAATAGTAAACTATTAATTTAAGACAAAAAAGAAAAACATGAATATTCCCTATTGTGTTCCAGCAAAATATAACCGCACCTGTGAGTTATACCGTCGCACGAGTACCTACAGTCCCCTAATCTTCGCACGCATTGAGACGTTAACCCTGAAGGTGTTGACGCGGTTGAGATGGTGAATTTTGTAAAATGCGTGATGCCTGTCATAGAAAACAATCAGGTCGTTGGGTATGTAGAAGACCAGCAGGTTGGATCAGTGGTTTAGCAATTGGATTCAACCGAACTGGATGGTTCAGTTTCCCGTCGTAAGAGATGCCGCGGCCTCGGCACAAGGGCGAAGAAGGAATATGGGTGGTTTTTAGTCGGTACAAGTGTGACACTCCCTTCCGCTCTGCCCATGAGCGGGGGGAGGGGGGTCGGGGGGGGGGGGTCATTTGAAGATTTTCCACCCGCCCAAAAAAATGGTACAGTTTCCGCTCGGATCAAATATATGCATGGTCTTTCAAAGGTATTATTTTTTTATGCATTTAAAATGAGTCATTATGGCGCACCTAACGATACATACAAGTCAAACACCAATCGAAGCTAATGAAAAAAAAAAAACTGGACCCATGGTGACTATGGGTATGTAAGGCCTTGTCAAAGACTAGAGTTAATAATAATGATAGAGGGAATAGTGACAAAGTTACTTGGTCATCTCCGCGAACTCCTTCTTGGTGGGCTCGTTGGGTATCTCCCTCTCGCAGTCAGGGCAAGTGGTGTAGCGGTAGCCCATGTAAGTGTCGTCTTCATCATCGTCGTCTGCCCGACCAGACATTTGGAGCTGGTAGGGGTGTTTAATTGTAGTGCCTGGTGGAAGGTAGAAAAGAGTTTGGAGTTTCGGACTACAGGATTCTATCTAAGGTTAACAAATTCACCGCGAAGTTCAAATTATCCATGTTTATTTGTATATGGAACATGGACGCTTACAAAGTGACAGAAGTCGGCACTTGGGAACTTCCAACGAGCTATGGAGCGAAGTATACTGGGTGTCAAACTTACGGACCGCATCTGAAACACCATACTTCGCTCCAAAACCCAAATAGCTGATGCTGGCCTAACAGCTGCTGAGTTAAAATGGAACTAGGCTGGGTACATCTGCCGCATGCTGGAGGTGCAATGGGCAAAAATCACTACTCAGTGGATACCACAGAGCAGGAAACGACAACGCGGCTGGCCCAAAAGGAGATGGCGGGATGAGCTGAATTCCTTCTCAATCTCAAAGGATTGGCCTAATATCGCACTAGATCGCGAAAAGTGGAAGGAGGGAGGGGAGGTCCTTGCTTTGCTGCAGTTATACAATGTAAGCTTATTATAAAATTTGTAAACCGTGTGAGCACAGGGTCATCTATAGCTACGTATAGCGACGACTCGGAGGCGGGTTGTCGGCACACAAACGAATTCTTGTTCGACCCATATGCTGAGTGCTTGGCACCGAAGCCGAAGGTGTTAATTTTTGTTACACCCGTTGTCGGACCCATATAGGCTGGAATGTGGGGTCAGGCAGGGGGGCGGTTGAGCGCCCCCTCTATTTTTAACCTGTATGTGTATGGACCGATCGAGGCGCTCAGCGAGCAACATATCGAAAATACAACTATTCTCAATAATCGACAGCCGACTAAGGTCTACAAACCTTGAGAAACCAAATCCCAATTGGCATCAGCAAGGAACTTGTCCATCTTCAGCATAGAGATGCAGCGGTCTCTCGTCATCATGATGCGTTTGACACAGTTCGTCATGTTGGCTTTCTTGGCTAGCGAGATCTCTGCTAGACCTAGGATCTTCAGGACCTTCGTCATGCTGGTAGCGTTTATTAGGAGGGACAGGATTACTAGGCCTGCTGTTTGGATTAGGAAGATCTAGAAGAGAGAAAAGTTTATGTAGCTGCACGCCTGTATGAACAGACGGGTAGGGAGCAGTAAGTAGTAAGTACTCATATTTTATAACACATCCCATGCCTGTATATGTTAAGCACAGGTGTACATCGACATTCCACCGGTCACGTTTAAGTCCCCTTTTATTTTGGGGCCACCCTATACAAATTGAAAGTTCTTCACATTTTACAAGTTATATTATGATGCCTGTGTAATAGATTAGCCTATTGTTACTAACCAGGGACACATCCAGATTTCTTCTGCTATTGTTTAAAACATTTTTCAAATCTTTAACATTTTGCCCGACCTAGGAATATATCCTACTGATTCGACGGGTCAGCGCTTAAGCAATCTATGGTGGCAAATATATTGCCATTAGGTACCATATTTTTCAGCTCAAAAACTAAATAATTTGTTACTGGTAAGTACTCTATCGTTGTACAGAGAATATTTAAAAACTTATCAGACACTCATTAACTTTACACTCTTTAAAAAATATTTTCTACCAATATACCTGTCTTTTTGGTATTATTTTAAAATTTCCAGATGCGTTATGCCTGTTAAAGGGATAAAGGACAGTGTATCGTGGCCACTTCACTACTCATTCGCATCACGATCGAATCTACAACGGTTCGCTTCTATAAGATTTGCCATATTAGGTTTCTGTGACGCCTTAAGTTATTTCTAAAATCTTGGAGAAAAATTGCCAAGGATCACTAAATTCTTGGTCGAAGGTAAGACTAGATAAAAATGTAATAGGTAAGTGGTTAGGTACTTACCTCTCCAGCATTGGAAACCGTCGGCGTCTGCAGCACGATCAACGCCAAACAGAGAGACAGGGGTCCTCTAAGTCCGCCCCATACACACGCCATACAGTGCTGCCACGTCATGCCATACCCTATGTGACGCAGCAGCGGCGTCATTGCGGCGTACACCATCAACCTTACAACATTATCATGTGAGAGACAGTGCCATATACACGCCATACAGTGCTGCCACGTCATGCCATACCCTATGTGACGCAGCAGCGGCGTCATTGCGGCGTCACCATCAACCTTACAACATTATCATGTGAGAGACAGTGCCATATACCTACACGCCATACAGTGCTGCCACGTCATGCCATACCCTATGTGACGCAGCAGCGGCGTCATTGCGGCGTACACCATCAACCTTACAACATTATCATGTGAGAGACAGTGCCATATACACGCCATACAGTGCTGCCACGTCATGCCATACCCTATGTGACGCAGCAGCGGCGTCATTGCGGCGTACACCATCAACCTTACAACATTATCATGTGAGAGACAGTGCCATATACACGCCATACAGTGCTGCCACGTCATGCCATACCCTATGTGACGCAGCAGCGGCGTCATTGCGGCGTACACCATCAACCTTACAACATTATCATGTGAGAGACAGTGCCATATACACGCCATACAGTGCTGCCACGTCATGCCATACCCTATGTGACGCAGCAGCGGCGTCATTGCGGCGTCACCATCAACCTTACAACATTATCATGTGAGAGACAGTGCCATATACACGCCATACAGTGCTGCCACGTCATGCCATACCCTATGTGACGCAGCAGCGGCGTCATTGCGGCGTACACCATCAACCTTACAACATTATCATGTGAGAGACAGTGCCATATACCTACACGCCATACAGTGCTGCCACGTCATGCCATACCCTATGTGACGCAGCAGCGGCGTCATTGCGGCGTACACCATCAACCTTACAACATTATCATGTGAGAGACAGTGCCATATACACGCCATACAGTGCTGCCACGTCATGCCATACCCTATGTGACGCAGCAGCGGCGTCATTGCGGCGTACACCATCAACCTTACAACATTATCATGTGAGAGACAGTGCCATATACACGCCATACAGTGCTGCCACGTCATGCCATACCCTATGTGACGCAGCAGCGGCGTCATTGCGGCGTCACCATCAACCTTACAACATTATCATGTGAGAGACAGTGCCATATACACGCCATACAGTGCTGCCACGTCATGCCATACCCTATGTGACGCAGCAGCGGCGTCATTGCGGCGTCACCATCAACCTTACAACATTATCATGTGAGAGACAGTGCCATATACACGCCATACAGTGCTGCCACGTCATGCCATACCCTATGTGACGCAGCAGCGGCGTCATTGCGGCGTACACCATCAACCTTACAACATTATCATGTGAGAGACAGTGCCATATACACGCCATACAGTGCTGCCACGTCATGCCATACCCTATGTGACGCAGCAGCGGCGTCATTGCGGCGTCACCATCAACCTTACAACATTATCATGTGAGAGACAGTGCCATATACACGCCATACAGTGCTGCCACGTCATGCCATACCCTATGTGACGCAGCAGCGGCGTCATTGCGGCGTACACCATCAACCTTACAACATTATCATGTGAGAGACAGTGCCATATACACGCCATACAGTGCTGCCACGTCATGCCATACCCTATGTGACGCAGCAGCGGCGTCATTGCGGCGTACACCATCAACCTTACAACATTATCATGTGAGAGACAGTGCCATATACACGCCATACAGTGCTGCCACGTCATGCCATACCCTATGTGACGCAGCAGCGGCGTCATTGCGGCGTACACCATCAACCTTAGGTAGGTACAACATTATCATATGAGAGACAGTGCCATACAGTCCCATACACAAGCCAAACAGTGCTGCCACGTCATGCCATACCCTATGTGACGCAGCAGCGGCGTCATTGCGGCGTACACCATCAACCTTATAACATAATCATATGAGAGACAGTGCCATACAGTGCCACACACATGCCATACAGTACTTCCGCGTCATGAAATACACTATGTGACGCAGCAGCGGCAGATACAGGAGAATCCAACCAATTTAGAACCTAATACTTTATTGATAAAGTTGAAAATCTATGAAAGATTGACAGACTGTAGCTAGTACCTTGATGTACTGGCGTCTAAAAATGTACATTTCTCCAATCTACATAAAACCGAAAAAGCAACTCACCTCGAACAATAAACCGTAGTATAAGTCACGAAGATCAACGAAACTTGCCGAATACTGATTATATCGCTCACTCTCTCGAAGATCACAACCCCAATCATAGTGAAAATCAGTGTATTGGCCATATGGCCTAAAATCATCCAGAATTGGGACACCACTTGTTCTACATCATTAGCAATGGTCGACTTCTTATTACTGACTAAGACACCAGTAATCACTGTACCTAACAACCCTGATACATACAAAAACTTCTCACCGATATAATAAGTCAAATACGCCCCAGCCAAAGTAACTATTACAGCACAAAGTAAATCGTTATACGTTATCGATAATAACGTATCCGTTATCTTTCCCATCACTAGGCCTAAAAGGAGGCCCCCTCCAGCGTAACGGATTAAAAATAACGTTATATTGGAACCATTACTTAGAGCACCAGCTACGTATCCAAAAACTGCTGTGAATTCAATCATGACTGTGACATCTCCTAGTAATCCTTCACCAAGTAAAAGGACGCTGATATATTTTCCTTTAGACATGGACTTCAATAGCTTCACAACTTCCAAAGGGTATATAGGAGAACACACAATCCCGAACAGTAAAGCTGTAGAGAAGTCCCATGACGATTCAATCAAGTAAAATGCCATAAAAGCAGCCATTAGAGCTGTTAGCAACGCTCCTGGAACACCCACTAATAAAATCTGAGAAAAACTTCTCCAAAAAGAATGCGCATCGACATTGTAAGACGTCCGAAAGATCAGCAGCGGTAGAAACATGATCAACAAGACGTCAACATCCATGAAGCATATATAAACAAACGGCTTTAAGCTAGGATACCGTTTGGCACAAAATCCCGCGAAACCACCAAGCGTAAACATGATAACTCGGTAAGGAATGCACATTCCTATCCACAGCATTATAGCCCTTACGATTACGCCAAGTAGTAGCGTTGTGAATACGAAAAGGAACCCCAAAGAGGTGGGGTAGGCTTCAGAAGGTCTGCTTGGGTCGTCAAACTGAATCGTATCATTGGTTGAGTTAATTATAAATCTAGGGTCTGGAATAATATCCATATTTTGCTCTACTGACATTGTGGAAAGGTAAAGTTTTAAGTTTTGTTAACGTCGTAAAATACACGTTTCATGGCCTAATGGTTTTAGCTGGTTTCGATTTTTTGAGTGAAGAAGTTATTAGGCGAATTTGTTACGTTTGGAAACGTTTTTAGAAATAAATGAGTTACAAATCATCATTGTCACAGCCCAGAGATATTTTTTTATTCAACCCCACTGCTGGGAATGATAACATAACAGGGTTAAGTAGATGGGTACCTAATAGTACACCCACATTTCGCCAGTTATGTGTCCCATGGAGAGAGCCTATTGCCATTAACTGGGCACAATAGGGGATCGGACAAAAAAAACTAACTAGTCCGTCAGATAGATTTCCAAAAAATATTGACCACATTTTTTTTTTACACGAAAACAAAAAATGAAGACGATACAGTGCTTCGAAAACTCGTGTGACGTCATATGAAAGTACATTTTGTACCTTCAATTGACGTTTCAAGCCCCACTCCATGATCTTTGACGCGCTTTATCTTCGTCAACTTTTCTGGAGGATCTTATTCTATTTGCTCCCAAGTTAGGATTTAATTTGTTACCTACATGGGCTAAAATATCGCCTTTAAAAAACATCTAAACATGTTGTTATTACCTTATTTTTTACGTTAACTTAACTTTTTATTTACATCTATTAATTCTAAGGTATGTGCAGGTCTTAGAAAGGACCCACATAATATTTACACAGAGGTACATACAAAATGTACGTTTTACCTTAATAAATCTAAGTTAAAAATAAGAATATCAAGTTGGTAGCGGGTAGTTCTGTGCAAAAATACGTAAACACGGCCGGCCAAGCGACTACGGCTAGTGAGCGAGCTATCGTCATGATATCGTCTACTGTTAGTACTGTTACCAACTGCTGATATTGGTATGTTACTATGTGACGAGTTTTTGTGCAAGTAAATTTTGATTTATGAAGTGTTTTTAAGGTTTCTGTGAAATGATGTATTGTACGATAATTTTAGGGTTTTGTTTTGTTTTGTATGTTTTGTAGGTTATTTTATTGATAAGATAGTCCGAACTTGTTGTAACCGTTAACATAATGTAAGGTAGGTAATTATGTACTTATATATGTTTGTCACGGAACGAAGGAGCCTGAAACTCACGACACAGGGAATCCTAGTGTGAGTTTCAGGAATCAACGAAATGACTGTAATTTTTAAACAATAAAATTATTCTATTCTATTCTATTCTATTCTATTGTTTTGATACAACAAAAAACACATATGTAATCAAACTCAAACTCAAATATTTTATTTCAATTAAGCCATTACAGGCACTTTTGAATGTCAGAATGTAATGTAATATTTTTCGTTAAGTAATCTATCTGACGGACTAAACAGAATCATATTTTTTTGAGTCAGACCGATCCCCTATTCCAGACTCCGTGGCTGCTACTTATATATTTTGCATTAAAAACGTAGCTTGCAGTATTCTACTTCTTCTTCTTATTGTGTGGGTAGTATGATCTAACGACCCTACTAATTAAAATAATATATAATTATATAATATATATACCATACTATACCCTACCCTACCCTTTATTAGTTTTCTACTAATAAACTAATTATTTAAATAATAACAAAATAAAAAGCAGCAAAAAAAATCGACACAACTATAATTTAAAACAAAAATACAAAACTAAAAATGTCAAATCCATAATAATTAAAATAAAATAAAACTAAAATTACATTGCAAAATAATAAATAAAACTACAATCATAAATTAATAGGAAATAATAGTCTCACACCATTTGGTTTCGTAGGACTTTTGTACGGAGAAAATTTCTGAGGAATCTTTCTCGGTGATTTTCTGGGCGTGACACTCTTTCTGGCTTCCATTTTTTCTATCTCCTTAAGTTCCTTATATGCCGCTTCTAGCATACGTTTCTTCCAGTCTTCGTAAGGCTCTATTCGTTCCTGTTGTGGCTCTTCTTGTTTTGGCATATCTACATCCATGTTTTCTTCATTATCAACTGCAAAAAAATGATTTTAAACATTATTAATAAAACATTTTTGTCAGAATTTGGATAGGGGGGTTGAGGAATGAATATTTTATTAAGAAATTAAGTAAATGTGGAAGTAAAAAGTTTTGACAGCGGTGGGATTCGAACCCACGCCCTTTCGGACTGGTGCCTAAAACCAGCGCCTTAGACCACTCGGCCACGCTGCCTACATGGTCAGGCGTCGAATTTAGTCGATGATTTGTAAGTAGGTATAATTATTTTATACATTCTGTAAATAAAAAAAATAATATATTTTATTTTATATATGTATTTTTAGTTGAAAATGTTTTAGTTGAAAATGTTAATAGTACATTTCTAAACCTTACTATGTTCTTACCCAGATGTCATCAACGAAAATGTTAGGTAGGTATATTTCTTTTCTATTTAATACATTATGTGCCCCGGGTCCACTTGCGAGGCATAAATGTTTTTGTACATCTCAATTATTTTCAAAACGGTCATAACTGCACAAATTCTTTCAAGTCAAGTCAAAATAATTTATTTGCAACAAATGTGGTACAAAAGATGTTAAAATAATAATTATGTATAGAGCAAAGACATATTTCGCCATAAAGTTGGCATGCAAACATTAACTAAGATGCTTAGTTCAACACAAAGTAACTGTGAAATTAGATAAATATGTGCGTTTCGATGTTTAACATAGGTACTCAGCACAAAGCAAATTTTGCTGTTAACATTACAAAATCTGTTAAGTGTTGAAAATTCTACTGTAATTACCATGACAAAGCTTATATTTCACTGCTTTACTTCAAGTAGTATTGCGAGTGTAGTCGGCGTCGAGTAAGGTTTCGCTCCAAAACCCAAATAGCTGATGATGGCTTTACAGCTGTTAGGTTGAAATGGAACTGGCCTGGCGCATGTCGGAGGAGCAATGGGCAAATATTACCGCTCAGTGGATACTAAAGAGCAGGAAACGACAACGCGGTAGGCCCAGGAGATAGCGGGACTGTATCGGAAATGAGCTGGAATGTTTTTCAAAGGATTGACCTACAATTTTTTTTTTTAAACTTTGCCCCACACTAGGATTTTCGCCTGTATCGCGGGTGCGGGTACAATTGCACTTGATCGCGAAAAGTGGAAGGAGGGAGTGAGGCATTTACCCTGCAGTGAGACTACATGCTTATAATAAGGGCAAATAATGTCATCATCATCATCAGCCTATAATATTCCCACTGCAGGGACTCAGGCCTCCTCTCCAGGAGAGGGATGGGCTATAATCCACCACTCGTACAAAGTGCGAGTTGGTAGATGTCACATGTCTTCGATTTTTTTGGTTTTAAGACATGCCGGTTTCTTCAGGATGTTTTCCTTTACTGAGTAAATAATGTAATTTACCATTTTCCACAGTATTCTTAGCAGGCCGTCCTTTTTTCTTCTTAGCAGCGGGGAAGTGTAGGTCAGTGAACTTGCTCCAGTCTGCGTCCAGTTTGGTCCACTGTGCGGGCTTCAGTCTTGATTTCTCTATTATCTTACTCTTTGGTACTTTTACTTTGTTGATCCTGTAAAATTTATAATGATGAATTAAAATGAGTTCTTTAGAAATAAATATTTAAGAATGGCATCCCGCATCCCGATCTCAAACAAATTAATGAGTTATTCTGTATGCAAGGGATTGCCAACATAGAACTCATTAGTCTGAAGATTTTATGGAGGAGAATCTCTCAGCCATCAGTAGTCAGTGTTTACTTTTTATAAAATTTCCAGGTAATACATAATATTCTGATGCAATGCATGTACATTGCTTGTAAGGATGGAATATGTAATGTGCCTTAGTCCAAATTATTAAGATTGTTTCTTAAGTTGTTAATGTATATTAAAATTTAAAAAAATAGTTACCTGCATGCATGGTACACTGCCATACAGACATACTGAGGGAGATTCAAATCAACTTCCTGAAAACAAAGATATTTCAATTTTAAACTTATGAGAGATAACAATTTGCAGTCAATGCCCAGTCAGGTCCTGAGTTCGAACACAAGACACACACCTCTGATTTTTCGTATTCATGTGCGTATTGTATTATTATCATTTGCTTTCTTGAAGGATATTTTTAGACAGTATTTTAAAAAACTCTCGACACCAGAGGTTAGCACTAACCATACAATAAAGAAAAAGAGGAAAGACAATTGTAGTACAGGCATCTATGTCTGTGTTGAGTTGTTTTACACATAAGGGCAAAAGCCTCTCTTCCCTTTTGTAGGTTTATACATCATCATTCCATACTTCTCTATTACTCGTCATCTCAGCAGTCACCTCCTTTCTACCTATAATCATTCTTCACACAGTCTATTAATCGTTTCTTTGGTCTTCCTCTACTCTTAAAGTCACCTACATTCCTACTCAACATTTCACTCATTCCTTCGCATCACATATCCATACCATGACAACCAAACCAATTACCACACAACTTTTCATTCACTGGCACCATTTTCAGACTTCCTCGTATGTACTCATTCCTTATTTTATCCATTTACTTCACACCACACATACCCCTTAGCATTCTCATCTCAGCCTTTCATTTATCCCTTTTGTGGCCCAACAATATTGTATTGTGTAAAAAAGAAACTTACCACTTTAGCCAACCGCTGGTACTCCTCAAGGATCCTATCAGCCAGTTCCTGCACTCCTGAACACTGCAGCGTCAGACACAGCATGTTGGTGGTCAGCTTGTCACTGTTCAGTTCTAGAAGGTTCGCCACCACCTTCTTAGTGTTTGTGTACGCTGAGGGCTTGAGGCCGGAGTATTTTATTGCTGTTTTCTGTAATTTTGAAGGCAAATATTTGACTTGATTTGTAAGTAAAATGTTAGGAATATTTCTTTTTTCTGAAGGTTATTGTGTCATATGGAAGAGTGAGTTTATGGCTTGCCTCATTGGTTGAGTGGTAGCAAGAGCAACTGCTGAGTATTAGGTCCTGGGGTGGATACCCGGGTCAGGTAAAGAAAAAAACCCAAAAATCCATTTTTGGGTTTTTCCATTCGAAATTTCTCAGTGGCAGCCATGGAGTCTCAGTCAATTGATGGTAATAGGGTCACCCCCATAGAATATAACTAGCAAAATGTGGTTGTACTATTAGCTACACCTCTGCCTATTCCTTAAAGGAAACAGAAAACACATAGACTGGCAATTTGCTCAATAAATATGCAAGCAAAGTAGTTTGTTTGTTTTGTCAAATAACATTGCAAATGACTGTTCCCTCTTGGCAGCTACTCTGTTAATACTGTACCATTAAAAACCACTTAAGTACTATGCACGCAAAAAGGGCCACTATTGAAACTAGGTTCGGAAACCAAATCCGTAACTTAAACAACTTACTATGTCCAAATCTGCCCCCAACATAGAGGCAGCCAAGTCCAGGCATATGACCACTTTGCTGGTGTCCGTCATGTTGCTGCCTGCCATACTTTTTGTCTGCAGCAGACGCTCCAGCTCTGCTGCTTTACTGAAATTTG
The DNA here is from genome assembly GCA_949316265.1 of Diarsia mendica. Classification (NCBI taxonomy): domain Eukaryota; kingdom Metazoa; phylum Arthropoda; class Insecta; order Lepidoptera; family Noctuidae; genus Diarsia; species Diarsia mendica. The sequence continues at coordinate 12,190,650 of OX438898.1, read as the reverse complement.
AATTAACAGAAGTTAAGCTTAGAGTATAAAATGGATTAGTGGTTGGCTACAAACTGCAACAGACTCTGTTAGACACTTCAATTGTGGTCTTATAAATTCAGGAATTAGGTCCAAGATACAAAATCTAAGGTACCCAAAGCCCCCAGGAACTTTATACTGTGCATTATTAGCAATCTAGTCAGAATTAAAGAGGGTTATCAGCGTAGAATGTAATGGATGTCCATTGAGAAGTACATTCAGTACATGCAGTGTAATTGAACCCCAACAAAAGGAATTACCAAGCCAAGTTGGTTTTTAAGGTTGTATTTCTCTAAAACAATTTTGTGACATTCATAGTTCAACAAATGATCCAATACTGTATCAAAGGTGTTTATTAATATAGTATAGAGTGTGTGTAGATACTAATAAATACGTTAGCTTGTTATTAAGATAGTAAAAATACAAGTTAGCATCCAAGTTTGTTTACATACTTTAGAACTTTATCTTCCTCGTCAAGTCCAAGTTTGGATGCTATCAGGTGCAAAGTTTTATTATTCGAAGCCATTTTAATGTTTTAGTATGTTTCACACTTTCAAATATATATTTTATTATAACAAAACGTCAAGAAACAATCCACAACAAAAACAGCTACGCGCCATTTGAACGAGTCGGTGACATTTGTTTGAGTTTCATTCAGTCAGCTGTCACGTTTTGTCATTCATTCGTTCGTGTCGGGCATAGACAAGAGAGGAGGGAGAGGGAAATAATAGTGATGGACTTACGAGGAAATTAAAACTAATTTTCCAAAAAGTTTTATTATTCCGAAAATAATAATTATTGTCGATGAACTAGGAGATTATCTATTGTTAAAATGCTATTACGTAAGGAAAATAAATTCATTACTTTTGGAGTAGGTATCGTAGAAGATAACATTAATAATTGCTTAAAATACTAATTAGAAAATGATAGAATAGGTTCACCTATGTTTTAGTCGATTAAAGTAAATTCAATTTATCACATTTTAATTTAACCGTATTTTCCTCCAAGATTGGTAAAATCTGCACAGAATCAATGTTAAAATCATGTTTTATGGATGGACTAAAATATTATTATACCATTTTGGCAAAAATGCACAACATGACATTGTTTATCTCTGTCGTTCATGGATGGAAAATCTTCTCGATTCTCGATGACCACGCCCCTTTATCTCGATTTTGACTGAAGTTTCAATGATACAACACCTTGCAATATCACAGGAGGCGACATGTTGATTTTTTTCTATAGGTTCTGTGAAGCCGATACGGATCGCTGTCATTGCTACAAAATGTCTTTGTAGATATCAGGGTGTAGGTCATATAATTTGTAGTAATACTAACTAATCCGTGCTAATTTTCATATGTTAAACGTCTCGTAAAGAGAAAGAAGAGGATCCACTCCGCCCGAATCAGGGGTGTGTATTGAGTGATACACCGATAAAGATTTGTATCAAAATAATCCGAAGCTATTTATAAATATTATTTTCTCAGCTTTTACTTATGTTCAAACGTTAATAGTAACGTCTGATCTATAATTAACTTGTGAAAGTTTATAAATATTACAGTATTCCATGGTGAAGTAGTGAGTCGACTCGGATATTAGTGGCAAAGGTTGCCATTTTTTAGTGGGATAAATCGTGTGTGGTGATATCAGGGCGTGATCTCAGTGCTCGGAGTTGGTTTGAGTCCGAATCCGGGGCAGTGTGAGTGCACGTCTGTGGTGTTCCAGTGGCCGCGGGTGCTCGGAACTTGCTACGAAACTGTGATACGAGTTTGTGCTGTGGTGATTTTCAGGTTGAGATGCAACTAGTGTCAGTGAGCTCGAGATAATACCAGTGCGTGTTGTGGTCGTGGTGACGTGATGATGCGGTCGCAGTGAGGGGGCAGAGCGACACCACGGCTTCTTCTGTGGCGGGCGGCGCGCGGGGAGCCGAGTCTCCTTCGCAGCCCAATCAAGACACGGTGGACAACGCCACTCCCACCTGCTGGTGAGTCCTCTTTGTATATTGTCCCACCAATAAGGTCCTGCACCTAAAAGTCTTGGTACCACAACTCCTTGGCAGTCAAGTGATCTAATGTCATTCATTCATTCTGTAGCACTCCAAGTTCAAATAGATAGACTTCTGTAATTACTATCAAGGCGAAAAGATAAACAATAGCATAGTTAAGTGTTAATTCTCATTGTACAGACAGTTAATCACAATTTACCCTAATTTCAACACTCACTTTTCCTCAAAATCTCCATACAAAAATACCCATTGTAGATCCTAGTAAAATATCAAAAACAAATTCCCAGTCCACCATAAGATTTTCCCAATTTAAATGCTTATTTTTCCTCTTAATCATATCGTCTGTAAGCTAATGGAAAAACCGATTACAATACCTTAAATATCTACTGTAATAAATTATAACCTTTACATTGACAATGAACTATGAGCGGTTACTTAAATCAGTTTTGGTACTTAGAATGTTAAATCATCCGAGTGTCATATTGTAACTGACAACGTATTAGGCAGAACATTAACCTATTCTAGAAATGAAAAGTGCAGAACCAAATCTTTATAATTTTCAATAAATAATATCTTGTGCTATTGGTTAATTAAAAGGACTTTCAAACCAGAAGCACATTTATTTTTTGTAATTCCTCAATTTTTTTCTAAACTGTGCACTTGAATGCGTAAAATGTAATTGTAATGTAATTGTAGAAGACAGAAATCCATTTTTTTTCGTTTCTTTTTTTATAATTTGGATTTTATTTGTTGTATTCTGAAATGTCATAAATACTTGCCAAATATCACAGTTCTGAAATAATTTCAATTGCACAACCTGTAAGATTTTCCAAGTGGCTCCAATGATTGATGATTAATAAAGCTTGTAACTTATGAGTAACGCAGACACAAATTCAATAGTACGTAATATAAATTACCTATATTATATTAATTATGTGCAACACTTTTTCTGGTTTAGCCAATATTTAATTAATTATCTGAATAATTATCAGGTAATTTAATCAATAAATTATTAAGAGTAATTAATTAATTAGTTCATATTGATAATATTATATTATTTTATAGGGAACAATTAATTTATCCTATGTTATCACAATTCAGTTAGCAAAATATAAGGATGTCACATTTTGTTTTTAGGACTCTGTAAAACATTAAATTTTGAAAGCCTATGTTATAAAAATGTCTAAAAACACTAAAAACCAAGGTCTTTTAATAATGTAAACATAACATGCAATCACTATTTATTTAATGTCAACCAAATTGACATTGCAGTGTTTAAAGCCAAAATTATTCAGTGCATTTTTATTTTTAAATTCTTTTGAGTGGAATTTAAATGTAGAACAGGTGTGGCTGTGTCTTTAATTTATTTGTGGTTGTAATGTTGCATTTGTCTATCTTCTGTCTGGCTTTTTCCACCTATGTTGGGGTGACTTTCAGTCTACCTGGATGCAACTGAATGCCAAGATTTTACTTGAATAATCTGATCCCTATACCCTTCTATCTGACAGTCATTTAGCTTGACTTACTTAGCCCATATTTTTGTCACAGTTTGACCTACTTTAAAGTCAACACCACACATTATTACTAGGAGAAAAAAACATAATAATAAAATGCTCATTTCATTAACATTAGGTAGCACCTATATGGAAGCACTCCATTAGAATCTCAACTTTAAATACTTTGCTTCAAATGCGAACAGAACAGAGTTGGTAAAAATTACATGATTCTGAATTCTATGGCTGTCAGAGTATATTCACACCTTGGTGTTGCCAGTCCTGTTTTTTTTCTGTCTGTAATTCTTCTTCCACCCAACCAAGTTTCACTGTAGTAAAGTAAAGTAAATTTTGACCTTCGAAAAGTGCTGATTATCAGCCTAGTTTGAATAAATGAATTTTGATTTTGATTTGATTTTCTTCTTTATGGGGTTTAGGTTTCCGCACTTAGTCCTTAAGGTGGACCATTGTGCGTGAGCTGTGGTGGCTGATTACTCCAACCAGCACACATCCCTCCAGAAGCAGATCAGACTTCCGGGGGGACTTCTGTCTGCAATTATATTTATTGGTATTTGCAAAAGGATGTTCACTTGTCCTATAAAATACTGTTCAACTGTTTTCTCAAACTGCAACTGGCTTTAGCGGTTATTTTTTTTTGCATTTGATCTGTCAACTAATTTCCAGTTACATGCTTATGAGCAGGAATTTTCCATTAATTGAACCTAACCCTGTAATGTCAGCGTAATGCATCAATAAAAACATAATCACACAAACATCCTACATGTTTGTGTATTTAGTATGGATAATATTAAACTTGTGAGATCATATTATGCAATATTAAGGCTTTAACTAAATAAACTAATATTAGGTACAATTAAAGAATTTGAACACTTTAATAATAAAATGTTTAAATATAAATTATGCCACAATTAAAAAAAAATGGCATCTACTACCGTCTAACAGTTCTTTCACACTTATTTTTACCTCTGATAGTAGCAATCCCACAGCAACCTTATTTTAATGCTAAAAAGACCATTTTTAGAGACTCTGTGACATCAACCTTCCTATAAGGAAAAATCTTTTCCTGATATTAAAACCCAATATTACTTTGCACAGCCTGAGAATCAAACCTAAGACCTCATTCTCAGCAGTAGTGCTGGTAGCCATAAACAAATGTGACAGTCCCCAATCCCAACATTATGAGCCCAAATAGACCTTACATCTGTCAGTTTTTGTGAGTTCATTCATGAGTATAATTACAGTTCAAATAAGATAAAAATGCAAGTCATGTCCATCTAAAATCATAACATAACATCACACCTGTAATTGGGTCAAGGCAGAGGTGTTTAAGACGTACACCAATATTTCACCCGTTATGATTTAAGTCCTGTGTAATAGGGAGCGAGCCTATTAACACCAAACGAACAGCAACTGAACCAGTCACAAATCCAGATTCCGTGTCAGTCTGTTATTGAGAGATTTTGCATGGGAAAATCCAATATACAATCAATTTTTCCAGGGAAAAAAAAACTTTACATAAAATTTATATTTAAAATACAGTTTGCGATAATACACTAAAACCAAATATAACTCTCCCTCCAATGTTAAAAATAATTCTAAAACCAACACAGTTGACATTTGTGTAATCCGAAACAGATTTCAATATAAAATATAGGCAGTTACAAGATCATTATTTAGAACCTGTCGATTTGATTTTTTTAGTGACATTCAAAAGGGCATGTATTTAAACCGTTATCTGTATATTCCCTTTTTTTGAACAAAATATTTTAAAGTTACACCAAAAATACTGACTTGCACACAAATTATATCAAATTATGCACACTAAAGAAACCAAATTTAGTATCTTTTTTAATAGAATTTGCAGAACTCTTTTACTGAACGAATAACTATTATCAAAATAGTATATCTAATAATTCTTTAGTCTAACAAACATTTTAAAACTTTTTTAAGGAAAACCTACACCTGATTTACTCCATGACGCGCGCTCGATTCGCTCGCATACTACATAACACTAATATCTTCTGTCCCCGAAGTGCCGGGCCTCCGCCGGCCTCCTTCGTCGGCCTACGGCCCGGTGCCCATGCCGCCCATAAAGGACACTGTCGCGAGACGGTCGTATTAGATATCAGTTTTAGAAATTCCGTAGTAAGATTGTACAATAAATTTAGAGTGCAAGTTAGTATTTTTGATAAGCAATTAGTATTTTTGTTTTACAAAACTACATTTTTGGTGTGAATTCGATAAAAAAAGGTCATCTCGTTTTGTGTGATTTTTTAGACTTTTTTGTAGGACATGTTTAGGTTTTTTTGATAAGCATTCAGTTAATTAGTGGAGTTACCTAGTGTGCTGAAAAATTAAACAGATGTGCATTTAAATATAACCCATTCAAAAGTGCCTGTCTAAATGAATTAAATACTTTGAGTGTGAACCAATCATAACATTACGCCTCTAATCCCGGAAGGGTTAGGCTGAGGTGTACCTAATAAATTGTACACCCATTATTACCCGACTGCGGCGAAGCCCAAAAGGAGGGTTATGTGTTTTTTACCAATTATGTTTAAGTCCCATTATTGTAATAGGCGAGTCTATTGCCGTCAACTGGACAAAAAATCCAGACTTCGTGACTGCTACGGAAAAACCCAATAAAACTGCTCATTCCAGAAATCAAACCCAGAACTTCATACTAAGCTGTCACACTAACAGCCACTAGACACACACAGCGCAGTTTGAGTCAATCATAGAACAACTTATCATTACAACTGACTGAGAGTATTTACTACAACATAGTACATTAAAGCTATAAATAGCTAAGTATCAATATCAGCTGTTTTCTCTCCCACACATCCATGGCCTTCAGTATAAATGTAACTTAATATTGTGGAAGTTATTGGCAATTGGATAAGCAATTTATTCAATTTACTTAATTCTAATGAAACTGCTTTGTTAGAAAGAGAAAGAAGAAAGAGATAACTTAGAAAAACTACTGATAACTGGCATGGTGGGCAGGAAAGGCCAAAAGGCAGATCCCAATGCGCTGGTCAGACCAGTTAGTAGACCGCCCAATGCGCTGGTCAGACCAGTTAGTAGACCCTAAACACCTCTGTCTGCAATGCTATACTACGGCGAAGACAGAGTGAGCTGGCGCAAGACAGTCCGGGAGAAAGTGATCGAAAGAGGCCACAACCCTCAGCATTGAGGAAAAATTGAGGTTTCGTTGGTCTAGTGGTCGCAAGCGCGACTGCTGAGAATGGGATCCTAGGTTCACAGTTCCCAAGTCGAGTAAACTACCGAGTGGTTCTCCCTTAAGGGTAAACAAGCCAACGGCACGAACTAGTTGGTGGGCGGGGATAAAATGCATGATATTTCATCCGACATCGCGAGCGAAATGCATGGAGCGAAAGAGACAACTAAAACGGGCGCGCAATTGTTTCTATGCAGACCTTTGGTAGTATGGATACCATGAAAAATCCATTGAATGTATCTGTTCAAAATAAAATTATTTGAATTCTTTAATAACTAATCTATGCGTGTATGGTTTCACTTTTTTTCATTTTCGTACTATATATACGTAACTTATTTACGCCCAAAGATGGTTAAAATTAGTGCTAAAATATGAAAGTTTCGACGCTCATAAACTCATAACTTCCAAACCAATTTTTTTTTTCAATTCTGCTTCTATAGAGGCCTAGATAATGACAAGACCAGTTGATAACATTTTGAACCTACACCGTCAACCAGAGGAGTAATCACCATACTACGTTTGTATGGAAGAATGACTGGCTTGTGCAACCATAAGCAAACTTCCTACATCATTCAATAATAATTGTTAAATCCAAACAATGTTTTCTTCTGTGTGAGAGAGAATCCAGCCTTTATTTGCCAGGAGCAGGCATGTTATAGGCTGATTATATTCCCGTCGGGGCTGCGGGTTGTTCGAAAGAGATACCGCGGCCTCGACACAAGACTAAGAAGGAACATGGGTGGTTTTTAGTCAGTAGAAGTCTGACACTCCCTACCGCTCCGCCCAGAGCGAGAGGAGCCCACCCTCCAAAAAAAAAAGGCTGATTATATTATGTCTGTGTGTATTGTGCAACCATCATCTGCCTAGCCTTTTCCTACTATATTGGGGTCGGATTCCTGTCTCATCATTTGCAGCTGAATACCAATACTTTAAATAGAGCGATGGCCTATCTGACCCGCCAAAACCCAGTTAGTACTGGGTGATACGAAATCCTTTGGTAAGACTGGTTGTCAGACTTTCAGGGCACTGACTACTTACCTATAACGACTTTAAGATCTGACGATACCAATCGAGGCACTGAGAAAACTCGGTATCTTGTCAGTCACCCCTCCACAGACCGACTTAACCTAAAGCTTGATCCGAGCGACTGTTTCTAATTAACCATGAGCTCTTCCTGTATGTGAAACCAATGATTAACAAACATTTGTATACTATTGTGTTATATTTCGCAAAACTTTCACCCATTTCTAATTTAAGGCTGGCCCACGCAAAAACAAGAAATTTCACTCAGTTATTATCAAATATACAATACGGTATCAGATAGCTTTTAGATCGGTATCAATACAACAACATAAATAAAGTATCCAGTCACTCCACCCGCTCAAGGTTTAATCACAAAAGTACAAAACCGAAATAAGTAGGTTGCTCATAACTTTTTGGTAACCAAAATTCATATTTTTTTTAGGAGTATTTACGGTCTACGTGCCGAACTCGGAGAGCTTTAATGATTACTTAGGCCATCAAATAATAAAGGTTTTGACAGTTTTGTCATACAAAAGTATGTCAAATCTTTGAGCGAGAGGAGTCATTTAAAGATATCCCAACTTCCCAAGCTCCAAAAAAAAGACAGGATGAGTGCGCGATTCTTAAACCGCTCGCTATTACAATATGATTATCCCACCTTTCAATCAATATAGGCCCGTATTATGTTTCCCAAGAATATTATCGGGATTTTCCAACTATGGAAGACAGGTGAATAAAATGGCGTAAGCGAAATAATATTATCCTTTTTTTGTTGTAGCTGCTTGTTTGGAGGTATAGGACTCGATTGCCGGGTCAGGCAAAGTGTAGTAACCCAGAGTTTAACAGAGAAGAAAAAAATCTAAAATTAAATTTGTCCTGTACGAGGCCAAGAGGCTCATATTTCAGCATACTGTTGTAACATTTAAAAGAATCCCCCGCTGCGCTGGTATTCTGATAGGGTCGTTCTGCTACTTTAAGAGAATGTCCCTCCCCTCCACAGTAATGAAAAAAAAAAACCTAATGAAGTCGTGTGTCGCAAGACCAGCATTTGACAACAAATAAGTCAATTTGTTGAACACTACTTAATTGCAAACCGTAGTAATTAACATAGTTACTAAGGAATGTTGTTTACGGCGATATAATTGACAATGAGAAAAGTTATTAAGTATAGCAGAAGTTATAATTGCTTGTAGCCATTTTTATTTACGGTCCTCAACTGATAATGATTCTGTAAGCCTGAGTCATTTCACTGGTGGGCAAAGACTTATCCCCTTAACTTCCAATAGTTTCAAGTCAATGTAGACCGCTGGTCGCTAGTCTTATCCAGAATTCCAGACCATCCTGCCGGCCACGGTTATCAAATCATGTTTATAATCTACTAGCTGATACCCGCGGCTTCACCCGCGTGGATTTGGTCAAATTATATACTAAAACCTTCCTCGAGAACCACTCTATTCATTGGCGAAAACAGCATAAAAATCGGTGCAGTTATAGTTTTCGAGTTTTTCGCGAACAGGCGCGGCGGAGGACTTTGTTTTTTAATGTGAAGTCTCAGTTTATGTGCATCCCAACTAACCAGAACTACATGACCAGGCTAAAGATTCATATTCTTGAATCACTCACAAAAAAAACCCACTGAGTAAATGGCCCAAAACTCCCAGTCCTGCACTTCTGCCGAAAGACCGACAACCAGTTGACCAGTCTTTGATTATAACAGGTTGTTATGTTATGATTTTTTCTTACTATTTTACTTATTACTTCCTCTGCCAAACCAACGACTATTTCTTTATTTTCACAACAACAGCCCGGAATCCAAAGTTTGTGTTCGTTTACGTTGCCCCCGTTATTATAGGATGATGGGACTTGCATATTATTGGCGAAATGTGGGTTGTACTGTAGGTTTATCAGAATCTCTGCGGAACTCTTCCGTGAGTCCGTGACAACAGGCATGATGATTTAAATGTATTTTTTAAAGAGTATGTCCTTACCTTATGGTATCGACCACCTTTCTGTGGTTTCCGACAGCCGACCTTTAGTAAAGGGTTATTAGGGGATTACCCGAGAAAACAGACATAGTCATGAATGTCCTATTTATCAACTTGCTTCTTTCTTACTCACTGTGGTTAAAACATTACATCAGTGCAAAGGTGGTCTAGACTCTAGTGGTAACGGCTTCGACTTACGTGGACTCATGGACTGACGTGGCTTCGATTTATACCTACGTCTCACTTCTAACTTGTTGATGCCCACCATTCCCGCGACAAACAGAGACGGATGCAAATACGGTTATCTTCTTTTGTAGGACAAACCCGCCACACTATTTCCAAACTCCTATAAGCCAGAATCAACAGAGGCGACCACCAGAAAAGCGCCGAGACAATGAAGCGCGACGAAGTCCCAGAGAAACGATTTAACTGTCTTGGATCCCGCAACGAAATTAATCAGAAAAGAATAGCGGAGGAGTAGGAAACACACATTTTTGACTTCACAACTAGAGGAAGTCTCCATATACTCATCATCATCCACAGCTTGACTTCACCAGCTGAGTATACAGGCCTCTCTTTGCCAAGCACCACATTTTCCAGGGTCTTCCAATGGCAAAATTCTGCCGATGGCAAAATTGTCGTCTGGAAAGAGAAGTGTTGGTCCCACTGCTGAAATGATGATGATGAATTTATGGCCATTAACCGGGTACAAATCTAGACTCCGGGTTTCTAAAAGAAAATTCTCTTTTCCTCTTGCCATGAGTCTTGATAACACCGTTCGTTCAGGAGTTATTACGTCAATTTCCCCTTCAAACGTCCATGGTTGTCGTCATATCCATCCATGGACGCAAACTGGGCGGGTTAGTGACCTCACACACCGTCTTTTGCCTATCAATGACGCCATTGAACGCATAGTTTCCCTAAATCAGCGTTGATAAGTCGGTTCGCAAAACGGTATGTTTTTACCTTAATTTTTCCTGTTCCATTGTTACTTTTTATCCTGTCGTGAATGTGAATCATAGGAATTATATTATGTAATTAGTTACTTCAACAAGTTTTGCGACGATATTCTGAGTCGGGTGTCCGGCCTTCTTCTTTATCAAAATTTCATTTTTTTATGTGCCAAAGTGTTGTGCCGCCCATGGTTTTAGAACAGCATGGCTGCTGATTTCCCCACGATATTTTATTTTACCAGTCCAGCGAAATATCCCAAAAAAGCACAGCATTGTGTGGGACCATATAGGTTTTGCGTCATGGTTTTGCGTAATAATCAACTTAAATAATGTAGGTACTCTTCGACACAAACCTAATAACCTGGGTGTTACACTCACCCGATTCTTCGCCTTCTGCAACCAGTCTTGGACTAACTTTTTAAGGGGTTGTGTAATGAATGACGAGATGGTCTTTTCTTCAACATCCTTTTGATTTGCACACGATTCTGTGCTTGCCGCATCTGGCATGTCCCAGCCACCTTTTTAAGAGGTGACAAAATTTCCTCTTAGTGAACGTTTCTTTTCGCTTTTCAAAATTCTGACCTCAGAAGTTAAGCACATAACATCACACCTGTAGCCCTCGAAGGGTTAGCAAGAGTTGTACCTTATAGTAGACCCACATTTCGCCACTTATAGCTGCTGTGATATTGATATGAGATTGTGTGAAAATCTCCCATGTTCTTTCACCTTTAGCCAATGTAAATACGCAAATTACAACTCCATACTTAAGTATTACGTGGGAAGTGGTTTTTGTGCGTAATAATTGTACTAATAGCTGGCCGATAGCTTGGCAGCCTGTCAAGCACCATTCGCTGCATTTTGTTCACTGTTTATTGCCGTGGATTTATGCCAAATGTAGTTGTAAGATGTTTTTTTTTCGGTTCGTACGTCTGCTTAACACTTTCGACGGGTCATAGAATCTTAGGCCTGTTGCAGAAGGTCGGGGGGAAAACGATGTTTCTTAGAAGCAGAAATTCGAAGATGTTTGACATCTACCAATCCGTAATATGCTCGCATGGTAGATAACGGAGTTCCCAGAAAGGATGCCAGTTTCCCAGACATTTAAGAAATGTTCGCACCTGAGTCTGTTTATGCCATAAATGCCCCCTATAGCAATCTGTTTTCCTTTAGCAAAATATGGCTAGAGTTTGTATTGAAGTGTATTTGTGCAAGTGTAGCGGTCATTAGGCCACTGCCCTAGGTTTTCTTCGACGCGGAAAATGGTTTTTTGTGGCGTTTAGATATAGATATTCCATTGAAGCGATGGGCATAGATGACAATGTGTAATGTATGTTTTCATGTTGAAGACCAGTTTTTCTCATGAGTCACGTAAGTTTTCTTCACCGTGTGGCTCGTAAATCCTCAAAGATAATACAAATTTTCTGCCATAGAAGTCTACTCCTTCGAGGCCAAAAACAGTAAAACAAAACCCACTCATTTTCTCATGCGCTTGACAGTAAAGAGAAATGCACAAACTGATCTCGCCTACACAATACAATGACGTGCCGCGTGCGTATAGAAACATAGCCTTATCAGATAAATACATAATACAAGGGGAAATAATAATTCCAAAAATAACACCGGCGTCTCACAAATAGCAATGTGTGATATGGACAATTATGTATTAAATTGATAAGCAGGACGAAATCCTCAATTGATTGTTATCGGGTTTCTATAAATAATTTGACAAGTTAATATATTTTTGCTATGACAATTCTGCGTATCGTATCAGTGAATTCTGTACTGTTTTTGACATATTCGAGGATGCTGTGTTAAGCCTTCGACGCGTTTAATCTTGAAAGATAGTTCCTGTTTCACGCACTAGTTCATAGCATCTATCGTGCTCAACGAAGATTTGAACATGATTACACGTCATTATTGTAGCAAGCCAGTATTTTCCTACTTGAAACCAAAGCTGGTCTACTTTAAATAAATATTTAAAGTAGACCAGTCTTCTTCTTAGCGTGTCGATGGCAATCTGTGTCAGCCCAAAACTGAGCTCCTAGTTTGGCACTTTCGGTCACGTCCAGTTCCTGTAGTTCCTTGAAAATTGCCACTTATGTGCACTTTTGAACTATCGAAACTAAGAAAACAATGAAATGTACCTACAGTCCTATATTCAGTACACACACCAAGCTACTATCCACAATCTATCAAATTCCTTTAATAGATTTTTAACTTTATCGCTATTGAATTTGGTTCAAGTTTGATTGGGAAAATATTGACAGTTTTGGGAAGCTTGCTAGCGTCTGTGCATCCTCCAAGGAAAAAGAGTAAGTTTATAAATCAGCTGTTATATTAGCCTAAACAAGCAGTTTTAGAGACGAAGCTTTAGTAAAAGTAGAATACAACCAGTTTTTATTGTGTAAACGTGGTGTAGTAAGAATGGATCGGATGGAAGTACGGCCTTATTGATTGACGATACTAATACCTTCTTCCTTCGATGAATTAATTTCTAGCCAGTAGACAAAAATATAGAAAAATCTTATAATAATAATATATGCTATCTACTGATGCCTATTGTTAATTTGGTAGAATGTTCTTAATAACTAACTGAAAGGAAGTCGTCTATCTTAGAATGGACATTTAATGAGGAGGAATGAAACGCATGTGACTAAAAATGGGATGGATAGGAAGAAAGAGGAAGGCCAAAGAAAAGAGGGGTGCATTGTGTGAGGAATACTGAGGAATGATATTATGAAAGAGAAAAGAGTAAATGAAGGCTTAACATCTGACAGGGCAGAAAGGGATAAAATATGTGTTGCTCCGACCCCAAGACGACGACTACAATGGGATAAGGGCAGGAAGATGATGTTCTTAAAAACTAATGAGTGACTGCAATGACTGATAGTTTACCCACAAATTCTGAAAAGAATGTTCTTATGGTGATGTGATCTTGTTGACCTGAAATATAAATTGAATTAAACTTTTGCTGTGGTCACCAAATGTAGCAATTGTAGCAAATGATAGCGTAACGATTGACAGGGGAGAATGGAGGAAAAACGTGTTGTATCGACCCGTCAGAAAGAGGATGATGATGCGATGATGTGTGGTCACTAAGGCTGCAAACTATATGGACAGTCCCATTAAACCCCCCCCCCCTCCCCTGCACGCTGCAAGAAACGTCTCTCCGAATTTGCGGCCAAACTCACAAATCTCTGGGAGCGCAGACGAACTTACTTAGAAGGTGGCGGAAATCACCAGTATGAGTAAAGTCTACAGTCCTAGACGTAATCATTTTAAATTAATATTTTTTTAATATCACAAACCATACACAAGATAAACCAATATTTGGTGTTCCGCTTAAAAATTTGATGAAATCACTTCAATGAATAGAATGTTACTTCTTATCTTTAGATGTCCGAATTTGTTGCTAACTATATCGAGTATTTGATTACGAACCTCGGGATTTCGGTCAGAATTACAAAAATCCACGAATTGTCATCTATCCATTCTCAAGGTTAGGATATAGGATAGGTGCTCAAAATTAGGAACAATTACCATATCCAAACAAAAATCGACAACTATTTGGTTTTGTAAGAATGAGTACCGTATTGAGTGATCCGGCTCGAAGGACCTTGGGTTTAGAAAAAGGGATAGCTTTCTAAGAGTTTGTTCGAAAAACTGTATTTTGCGTTGTTTGGTCTGTATTCCAAGAACCAATAATACAGTTATTTATTGAACACATTCAATACACATTCAATGAAACAGCTCTGTCACACGATGCCTAAGAAGCGTTGTTTTAAATGCAGTATCTACAACCGGCTTCCTACAACCAAAAAAGCGGCAGTTAACACATTCCATTGTCACAGTCATTAGCACATAGCTCAGCTTTGTAATGTGTCACACGAACTTACAGAGAAAGTTACGTTCGCTAGTTTACATGCTTACCTTTCTAACTGACCGATATGTTGCGATCGGCTACTGTTTTTGACAGCCGAACGTTTCCGAAGGTCGCCGAACCTTTCCGAAGGTAACTGGTAAGGGAACGGTTCGGAATACTGTTCTTTGGAATTTGAATAGGGAACTTGGGTACATTTCCAAGTGAAGTGATTCAGTCAAGGTCCAATGCAAAAATATGCCAGGAGTCCTGACTGCTTCATCTCTTCTTTAACCGACTGCAAAGGTGTTATTCGTTAGTTTTTTATGTGTTAGGTACCCCTTAACTTCGTCATTATTAACCGATTTCAAAAAAATCTATTTTAATGTGTAAAGATTACTTTCAGATTGGTCGCATAAAACTTGACATGGCATGGTGGTCCTTAATAAATTCTAGTTACAATGTAAAATCAATTTATGGCAAGAACTCGTGTGGTACTACAAACTAAAAGGATAAAATAAAATACTTTAATATTAAAAGTGTTTTTTTTTTTGGAAATAGTTTTTTACCAAAAGTTTTTACGTATCTAGTCACAAATTGTCTTAATATCTTTTGGGCGACTCTAGGTAGTCGCCCAAAAGATATTAAGACAATTTGTGACTAGATACGTAAAAACTTTTGCCCTCTAATTCCAAAAACACTCCAATATTCGCCATTTTAAAAATCACCATAACTCGCATTCTACGTGAACTCCATAACTGGCACTTAGGGGTTTTTCCCAGTCACGTATAGGTACTAGGGGTATTTTTACTGCACCCCCTCTAAAAATAGAACCGTGGCGGGGTTGGATTGCAACTGGGGGCTAGTTAACGGCCAATTGCAGGTAGGTAGTCTATTGGTATTGATTTGTCTTTGGTACTGGTGTAACATCACGGTGGTATTGGAGTGGTATACTTACAGAAGTGTTTTTAACACCCTCTTGCGAATTGTAAGGATTTTTTTTGCTTTGAATCCCAGTTTTAAGTTCCTTGTTAATACAGCGTGTTTTTTTTATATTGCGTAACCCTAGGGTTATCACTACATACAACCCTCATGGTTATAAAACAGCTTAAACTAAGCAATTGAATAAATTTATTATTATTAATTAATTTTTAAAAAATACCAATTTCACGTGGACGAAGACCGTGGGCAAAAGCTAGCAACATAAAAAAATTCTAGAAAATGTCCCTTTACTAGATAAATATTCGAAGCATGCTTAACATTTTCCGTTATCGTAACTATTTCAAAAGTTGTCGAAACAAACTCATTTGACTAATACAGTCAGCGCCCAGCTTTACCAGACCCCTCTACTCACACCTTCTTTTTTATACGACGGGTCAGGTAATGCTGGGCGCTGACTGTACATCGACTACTCGGCCGGTATCTACTCCATCGAGTTTTTTTGTATCTCTTTTTTGTTTTTTTAATAAAGTATCATTATTTGTTGAGTCGTATACAAATTGTGTTGGGGTAGGTTCCTTGTCAATTGTCATACTGTTGTGTGTGGCTCTAAATTTCGCTTTTTAACCGACTTCAAACAGGACGAGGTTCTCAATTTGTCGGAACCTTTTTTTATACGTATGTTCCCGATTACTCGAAGATGGCTTGACCGTATTGGTTTTCTTTTTTGATTTAAATTCGTGGAATATCTCCTTCTTATTTAACATGTGGAGACAGCAGCGGTGGCCCAGTGGTGGCGTGGCGGCCCCGACTTACAAACAGTGAGTCGTGGGTTCGAATCGAACCCAGACAGGCGCATTACTTTGTGTAATTTATTTCATCACTAATACTCTCAAAAACGGTGAAGGAAAACATCGTGAGGAAACCGGCATGTCCTAGAAGAACAAAACATTTGAAGACATTTGACATCTACCAATCCGCACTGCATGGGCACGCGTGTTGGATTATAGCCCATCTCTCTCCTAGAGAGGAGGCCTGAGTCCCTGCAGTGGGAACATTATAGGCTGATGATGATGAAATTGTCTGTGTACCAGATTTCATCCGAATAGGTACAGACGTTATTGCATGAAAGAGTCAAACAAACATCCTTCCATCCTCACAAACTTTCGTAATTATAATATTTGTAAGAGGAAGTCTAAGGACAAACCAGTTCCCGTCAGGGCTGCGGGTTGATCGAAAGAGATACCGCAGCCTCGGACACAAACGGCTAAGAAGAAACATGGGTTGTTTTTAGTCAGTAGAAGTCTGACACTCCCTACCGCTCCGCCCAGAGCGGG
This sequence comes from Diarsia mendica, assembly GCA_949316265.1. Taxonomy (NCBI): domain Eukaryota; kingdom Metazoa; phylum Arthropoda; class Insecta; order Lepidoptera; family Noctuidae; genus Diarsia; species Diarsia mendica. The sequence goes on along the minus strand of OX438898.1, from coordinate 12,173,776 downwards.
AGGAGTCATTTGATAAATTTCCCACCCTCCAAAAAAGAGAGACGAACGAGTTTCATCACCACTGTCATCATCAATGCATTCTGCCCGATAAAAGATTACCTAAAGATGGGCGGATAGCTGTTTAGTCAGGCGATCCGATAAGTATCTAATCTAATGATGATTCATAGTGATTGACCTGCCGTGATACGCATGCCGATCCAAAATAGTTTTACTGTTACATTTATCGAGATTTTTAGAAGGAAATCTATGGACAGGATACCGGTATAACTAGTATTTAGGTAATCTACCGACATTCTGGTTTCATCTCATTAATTTTCCTCTAAAACGTCATCATGTCTTTTTCACTTGAGTTCCAATCGTTTGGTAGTATGCGAATAGTGGTGGCTAACGAATTACGAGTTTAAATAAATAAATAAATTTCATACAAAAAAAAAGTGAGACCCTGACTCCAGAGCTGGGTTAGACTACCTGTATTTCAGGAGCCAGTGACTTCTTCCATAGTTAGATTGGGCAAGTTTTATTTAGCAAAAGGTGACAAAATAGTTACATATTTAAAACAGTAAGTACTTTAAAGGCCGATTATGCTAAGTTGGTAGAAGTGCTGTTGCCGAGTTAATGTTTGATTTTTATGCTTCATGACAGTATAGCCATTCTTGGACGGACTCGAAAAGAATTATAGATGGTCATTCTCCGATCCTTATCCCAATTTATTTAGTGTCGTAGCATGTCTTCTTCCATACTTCTGTAGAAGTCCCTTTCCAGCCATATTGTCTTTCACACTGCCCAACCATCGTTTCTTTGGTCTCCCCCTACTCAAATAGCCATCCTCGTTCATATTCAAAACTTCCCTCAAGATGTCATGTTAAACGCCCTGATTAGTACTCAAAATGACTGCTATCTTCATCCCTTAAATGCAACATCGTCCTCATAAACAGAGCTTAACAATCCCATACCATGGAAAGTCACAAATCCCTTTGTAAGAAATCTCAGCTGCCATGGGACGTCTTAGCTCTATTAATCCAATCAGCTTGCCTGCTCGCATCGAGGAGGTAATCAGTAGCATTATAGTATTATCCCATTGAATTCAACCGATTAAGTAGGAAAAAAACCGTATAATGGATGCCGTGAGAGCATGTCCAATACAACAATGCTATATATAGATGGGTTATTTTGCAAGGTAATTAGTCCTTACTTCACTATCACTACTTATAAAACAAAGTCCTGTGCGTCTGTCTGCCTGTTCGCGATAAACTCAAAATCTACTGCATCTATATTGATGTTGTTTTCACCAATGGATAGAGTGGTTCTCGAGGAAGGTTTGAGTTTTTCAACAAATTCAACCCCTAAGGGAGTTAAATAGGGGATGTAAGTTTGTTGGGATATTTTTCGACATCTACGCGGGTGAAGCCGCGGGCATCAGGTAGTGATATTATGAAAAAAAAAAACTCTTTCTGTCTGTCGCACTTTCACGCCAAAACTATTCATCAGCATCATCCACAGCCCGAATTCATCACCCACTGCTGGGTAAAGACCTCTCTTTTTGGTGCCAATCTCCACGTTCATCTGCCAGTGTCATCCAGGTTGAACCTACACTAAACCTAAAACTACTGAACCGATTTAAATAAAATTTGGTACACAGTCTAAACCTGAGAAATACTAATAGGCGAATAAAGGGTTGTAAGGCGTTGAAAGGGCCCGTCGGGGCTGCGGGTTGTTCGAAAGACTTACCGCGGTCTCGGCACAAAGGGCTAAGAAAGAACATGGGTGGTTTTTAGTCAGCAAAAGTCTGACACTCCCTATCACTCCTCCCTGAGCGGGGGGGAGTCATTTGATGACTTCACACCCTCCAATAAATAAAAATGGCGTTGAAAGAGGGGGGATGAAAAGATTACTAGTGGTCTCGATAACCGACATCCACGCAGACGAAGCCACGGGTATCAGCTAGTGCTATAGATAGGTTAATTTTGCAATGTAATTAATTCATAATAAGACTGATAGTTGGAATTGTAGCGTTGATAACTTTGATGGCGCTTCAATCGGTTTTTTCTGACTTTTTAATAGCGGACTGTCTCGTTGGTCTACTAGTGGTTGTAAACGCGACTGCTGAGCTTGATGTCTTGGTTTCGATTCCCGGGTCGGACAAAGTGTTATTGGGTTTTTCCATCGGGTAATTCTCAGTAGCAGCTACGGAGTCTCGATTTGGACCAAGGGTACATATAAAGCCCGTCGGGGCCGCGGATTTTTGCACTAGATTACGTGGCCTCGGCGCAAGGGCACAGAAGGAACATGGGTTCGGTTTTTAGTCAGTAGAAGTCTGACACTCCCCTTCGCTCTGCACAAGAGCGGGGGGGGTCATTGAATTTCGATGATTTTCCACCCAGCAAAGAAAAAAAAAAAGGGTACATATAAATCCGTCGGGGCTGCGGGTTGTCTTGTCACAAGAGATACCGCGGCTTCCTCGGCACAAAGGGCTAAGAAGGAGTGTTCCTTCTGTTGTTTTCTTCTGGTGGTTTTTAGCTAGTAGAAGTCTGACACTCCCAACTACTCAGCCAGCTCACGAGTAATTTGATGACACTCAAAAAAAGGGGTACATATAAATACATCATAACCCTCCTTTGGCTTGCCCGTAATGCCCGTAGTCTGGTAAAAAATAAACCATTATACAAAAACAAGATAAAGAAACTTACGGGGTTTCCCGCGATGATGACATAAGTGCTATTACCATACTTTTAAACAAGTTATGCTTTCGGTTACTTAATCAAGGCTTACATACAAACAGGATAATCAGATATTTAAATTACCAAATCGCTGTTTTGAATGAGAATGAATCATACAGTTTGATATTTATAAACATTGTGACGCTTTCTTTTTTTTATTGTCATATGTTCGGAGGGATTTCCCCTCATTCATTGACGGGGCCAAAGAGGCCGGCCTTGAAAGAGGTGGAGAGACGATCTAGACGCGTAGCATGAGGGCAGATTCGAGGAGGCACGGGAATAGAGCTCATTGAAGGAATGCAATGAAGGAAAGGGGAGGCCCTTGCCCACCACCATAAAAAAACTTTTTAACAACAAAGTACTCTTCCAAGAGCTACCCAAATCGCTTCAAGTGACCCTATAAAATTTGAAGAGTTCTCTCTAGTTCTTTCACAGGATCCCATCGTCAGATCCTGACTTGATGATCATGGGACCACCTGGGACGTATACCCTCTCAAACAAAATTAAAAAAAAGAGAATGTGGCACTCGGAGACTGCCGCGGTAAAGCTATTGCATAGCATTTTTTATCAATTATTTAATTTGACAACCTCAGTTGACAACCTTGTTATTTTCCGTAACCATAGCAACCTGGTTGAAAATTTTCGTTACGGAATTTCTGGATTCGCTCTCCACGCTCAAAGCCCACGATATAAGCTATGCAATAGCTTAAAATCCAAATGGGTCCAGCCAGCTTCGAGTAATCTAAACCTCCTTTTTGAAGTCGGTTAAAAAATGGTAAAACAGAACTTCCCTTTCACAAAATGTCATCTGACTGTCTGTCATAATCTCACTCTGTCTTCATGTCATCTAGACATTGCTTTCAAAGTTTGCCAACATTAGTATCAAAACATCGTTAAATCTTACACAGTCATGATTCATTCAACCGTTACGCACATTTTAAAAATAAACAAGGAAAAAGGTTCTCTTACAGAATTGAACCAATGAGAATCCAGTCGTGCTAATCTACCATCAATATGCCTTACTAACTGTATCTGATGAAGAAAACGGTGAAGCAAAACATCGTGAGGAAACCGGCATGTCTTAGAACCAAAAAAATCGAATACATGTGACATCTACCAAACCGCTGGGCCCGCGTGGTGGATTAAAGCCCATCCTTCTCCTATAGAGAGGTGGCCTGAGTCCCTGCAGTGGGAACATTATAGGCTGATGATGAACTGTATCTGAGTTTTCTTAACTATGTTGGGGTCGGCTTCGAGTCTAACCGGTTTTTTTTTATTTTTTATTTTTATTTTATATGGGCTTGCCCTAAGGACAGAGATGATGTCGACGATGGAACAAGCTTATCCAGTAGAAGCCTGTTTACTCGCGACTTAAACAGATTAGGGTTATATGAACTCGGAAAAACCGACGCAGGCAGGGAATTCCACTCCTTGGCGGATGCAGACGAACATCATACATGGGGCGAATTGACTGCTTTTTAGAGCTCCACAAACTAGTTTCCGAGTAACTCAATCATCAGTCTCTTGCCTTTAACACAATTCATTTGAAGTCGGCGCAGCATGTCTCCTTCTGCCATACTTCTTTAAGGCGCGGCCCCACCGCTGTGCACGGAGAGGCTACGCACGTGTAGTAAGCTTCGCTTTGTAAGAAAATGTATGTGGTTGTGTCCACTGCAACCCACGGAGAGGCTACGCATGAATTGACGTCATTGATACATGCGTGGCTTGCTCGAATAGGCGGTTACATAGCTCAACACGGTCGACGTGGGTCTACGTTTCCACTGAAGTACACGAATATGACCCACGACTATGTACAGTTCGCTTATCGGTGTACAATCGCTTATTGTGTTATATCGTAGCCTCTCCGTGCGCTGTGCCACGCTAGTCATAGTCGTGGGTCATATTCGTCTACTCCAGTGGAAACGTAGACCCACGTGGCCAAACAAATTAATACACGCAGCTAAAATGCGCCGCGTGCCCGTGCACAGCATGCGCCGCGGTGGGACCGCGCCTTTATTACTCACTAGCATTTGCCAGCGGCTTCGCCCGCGTGATGAAAATGACGATTTTCCATACAAACTTTCATCCCCTATTTAAGTCCCTTAGGTTGAATTTCGAAAAATCCTTCCTTATTCCTTGTCTACATTATAAAGGGAACCTCTGTGCAAAATTTCAGCTTTCTAGGTCCAAGGGTTTGGGTTGGGCGTTGATGAGTCAGTCAGTCAGGACTTCTTTTTTTATTTATTACTCATCATCTCATCAGATACCTCCTTTCTTGCCAAAAAGTGGATGGATGGAGAGGGAGCAGACGGCCAAAGAAAAGATGGATGGATTGTGTGAGGATTTATATAAAAGGAAAGGAGTAAGTGATGCCGTGACGTCTGACAGGGAAGAATGGAATAAGAAAACGTGTTGTGTTGACACAACACGTTGCCCTGCCCTTGACCCACTTTACTAGGGGTTGACCCCTAGTAAAGTGGGTCAAGGGCAGGAAGATGATGAATCCTCTAATAATAAATAGCGAATTAATTTGATACAACAACACAATAAAAGCAAGCATATTTATTTATAAACGAAGTATGTTTACTGTATCTCTGGGTTTCCCTGTCCTACACAATGTTTTATGAAAGTGTGTTTTATGAATGAACTGTTATACCAACATTTCAACACTAGACAAATAACTGATAAACTGACTCACCCTTGTGGGTAGTTAATGAAATCGGGAGCATGTGAAGGTTGATCGTCATTTGTTTTTTTGCAAGAACTAATTCGATAAATAAGTCAGTCATTTTTTTGTGCATATCGGTGTGTCTGCCGATTCATCATCATCATCATCATTTCAGCCGAAAGACGTCCACTGCTGGACATAGGCCTCCCCTAAGTGTCGCCACATTGACCAAAGAAATCCCGCGGCCTCGACACAAGGGCTAAAAAGGAACATGGGTGGTTTTTAGTCAGTAGAAGTCTGACACTCCCTACCGCTCTACCCAGAGCGGAAGGAGTCATTGATGACTTCCCAGTTTCCTACTCAAAGAAGGAAGATCTTGAAATAGTAAGCTTGGTCTAGCATTCAAAACCATCCAGAAGTAGATTTTGGGAGGTTTAATATTAATTAATTTCAAAACACGTCATCCTTTTTTACCACTTTGAAACCATAGTCACAAAAAATCGTTCGTAAGTTTTTGATTGCACGTCGCAGTTCGAAAAAAAAGTTGACGGGAAAATTATGAAAATAATAAAATCTCTTACCTACGCTGACGTGTAAATCCAAAATACTGTATCTCAAAAGTACCTATTTCGTAAAAAGGGCTTTTAAAACTTTTTTTGGTTTTTGGTTCGTTTTCGAAATATATTTAAAATAAAGTATATAGTGATAGGTACCAAATGATAGGTATTTTTACGTCTAATCTAGCCATCTAAATTTTACAGCCTTAAGATCCATACAACAAGATTTAACTAAGTAAACGTGTATTGCCACAATAAAACTTTAAGACTTATTTATCCGATTGTTTGAGCAAAACACTGTATATTTAGTTACAGTGTATTGGTTTTATGAGAACAGAGCCAATGGCATGAAGAAGTGGTAATTGGAGGTGATTTTGATGGGCACGTGGGAAGAATGAGAGGAAGTTATGAAAGGGGATTTGGTAATTATAAACAAAATAATAATAACAATAATAAAAACAATGAGGGGGAAACTATATTGCAATCAGCTACTGCATATGACCTGGCAGTAGCCAACACTTGGTTCCAAAAAGCCGATGGACGCTTTATAACATATAAAGGTGGTTTGCAACACACGCAAATTGACTACTTCCTCATCAGACGCAACAACTTAAAGCACATCAAAGACAAGCACAACAAAGTGCTACTGGGAGAAGAGTAAGTCTCACAACATAGACTCCTGGTTATGGAAGTAGTCGTACAAATAAGGCTTCTTAAACAAAAAGAGTGACCTCCCCCTACAATAAAATGGCATATTATGCTAGAGAAGTCTGATTATGCGAAGAAATAAACAGAACGAAAGGTAGATAAAATGTTAGAGATGGGTGATATTTATGATAAAAGTGTGAATGAATGTTGGAAGGAAATGGCTAGGTGTATGTTGGAAGGAATGCAGCAAAAGATATTTTAGGAGAGACAAAAGGAAAGGGCACGATAGACAGGGATACATGGTGGTGGTCGACAGAGATACAGAATGTGCTGAATGAAAAAAGAAGAAGTTCAAAGAATGGCAGAGTGTTGGAAATGAGAGTGGAAGTTTAAAAGCTGAAAAGAAGAGTGAGTATGATGCTCTTAAGAAAAAGATCAAAAGAGTGGTACATGATGAGTTTTTGTGATGTTGTATATTGCTTTGCGACAATTTCACTAATAGGTAATCTATTTCGGTATCCACTCTTGTTATTACATATTTATAAACTCGTTTAAACGAAAACCGATCGAATGAAGGTACGCGCTATCGATCAAAACACCGTGCGAGAAAGAGAAATGATTCACGACTACTAACCGTTGAGCTCTCGCTCCGCCCCCCGCGCGTCTTGTAAGTATTACGCGTAGGGAAGTGTCGCCGCGCTCGACATATCAAGATTATTTGGTTATCGAAAACACTGTATCTCAGGGTTTCGACTATTCGCGCGTAAACTGTTTGGCCAACACACTGTAACTCCAATTACAGTGATATGCCAAACCAAACCATAAATGTAACTAAAATACAGTGTTGTTCAGGTGCTCCTATCTCCTTCTACGTACTTTAAAATGAAAAAGTAATACTATAGGGATATGTAACTGCCTCGAAAAAATCAAATAAGCGCTATTAAGGCAAAACACTGTAACTCGAGTTACAGTGTATTGGATATACACGACAGTACGTTGAATCACTATCAATACATGGAATCAAACTGTTTACAGGACTGTTTAATTACTTTTAAACTACGTCAGGGCTGCTAACTCTTTGGGGACCACAGGCGTGATGTTATGTTAAAAGTAAAACTAGTTCATAAAGAAAGAAAGAAAAATGATTACATAGTTGTACAGTCGTCCAAGTGAGACTACTTCGGCAATCCAAATGATCCGTAAGATATATGAATAAAATTTCACAGCGATATAAGTAAACAAACTAACAAAGACTTCATTAACAATAAACATAAAACTTTCGACTCAATAAAAAAACGGCAAAAAAACTTAAAACCACAATCTATTAATAGACGGATTCACAGTTTTTCCGGCTGATCGGTTCACTGACTCAGTATTGTACTGTGGAGCAAAAACCTAATGTTTTTCTAAAGGTACACAATCAGTCATTTGTTGTGCTGGTCATCACTGTAATACCTTCTTGACCCTGTGACTGTTGTACTGTGAGCAATGATATTCAAATAAACAGATTTATGTTATACACCTACAAAATCACCGAAAAAAGTGTTCCGTGCAGCAGCGGCAGCACACATACACACTTTTCATTCATCTACATTCCACTCACTACATGTCAAAATGATACAAAAGAGATAGCTCGTTATAACCAATAAGAAAAAAAACCGGCCAAGTGCGAGTCGGACTCGCGCACCGAGGGTTCCGTAAAAAATAGTACATTGTAATACAAGGGCCTAAAATGACCCATTATATACGAGGTAGTTTTACTACCGAGCTTTAGCGAGGTAGTAAATAGGAACCGAGTTATAATGGGATTTTAGCGCCGTGTGTTACACTGTACTTTTCACTACGATTGCGAGAAAATAAAATAATCATGTTCAATATGAGTTTATTTTATTAAAAATTAAATTCAATTTAATAATACAATTCCAAAAACTTCGCGCCAATGCCTTTTTTTATTTATTCTGTAGCTGCAATGCAACGCACACATTCTACCAAAGAGTTCGGCATTCAGCGCGTTTAGTTCCATTTTTAAAAATAAAACATTTTTTTTTACTTGAAACTAAATCACGCACCAGCTGGCTGAACAGGTTGTCGTACGAGATTTACTTTTAGCCCTAGGGCAATATATGCAATTTTACGCCCGCTCTGGTATGCTATTATGACGTTCTTTTTGAGCAAGAGGAGTGAAAATAGTAGATTGTATCATAAGGGAGCAAAATAATATTTTTACGGCGAGGGCGCTTTTTTGAATCCAGAGCGAAGTGAGGGATTCTAGAGAAGAATCCCGAACGTAGTGAGGGATTCTTTAGTAGAATCCTGAACGTAGCGAGGGATTCAAAGTACGTCGCCCGAGCCCAAAATATATTTTGCACCCGAGTGATACACTCGACTTTTCATCACCCTCTATGAGAAAATAAAAGGCCTCATATTTTATTGTAATATTATTATTTAATAAAAATAGAGTGACGACACTTTTAAATCCATCAGACATATTAATTACGAATATGTGTCCAGTTTTACGTCCTTATTAAGACAACACGTTACTAAACAACCTTCTACTCCATATTAAGAAATTGTCGTATGCCTTTAAATATTTCTCCTGGGATTTCGTAGGGATTAAGTTTTGTATGACGTTATTAGCTTCTATTTTTATTGTTTCAGGAGTTAATACACTATCACTTTCAGAACTCGACGTAAGCTCATTTTTTTTGCACAAAATACAATAAAGTCCGTACCGATTCTATGAACAGGGAAGTAAATCGCGCGCTTTTGTTTTTTTTTTTTTAAATTTAGTTACCGCGTCTCCTCGCACCGTACAGCCAACACAATACAATTTGCGTTCAATTTCAATGAACGATTCATGTTCTAAATTCAAATCTCATTACTGCCCGCTAAAAAGTCTAATGGAGAAAAGAGCTACTTTGCTCGCACTTATAGAGGAACAAAACGACACTTTTCGAATTGAAGGGATGAAATAGTAGATTGTATCATAAGGGAGCAAAATAATATTTTTACGGCGAGGGCGCTTTTTTGAATCCAGAGCGAAGTGAAGGATTCTAGAGTAGAATCCCGAACGTAGTGAGGGATTCTTTAGTAGAATCCTGAACGTAGCGAGGGATTCAAAGTACGTCGCCCGAGCCTAAAATATATTTTGCACCCAAGTGATACACTCGACTTTTCATCACCCTCTATGAGAAAATAAAAGGCGCCTCATATTTTATTGTAATATTATTATTTATTAAAAATAGAGTGACGACACGTTTAAATCCATCAGACATATTAATTACGAACATGTGTCCAGTTTTACGTCCTTATTAAGACATCACGTTACTAAACAACTTTCAACTCCATATTAAGAAATTGTCGTACCTATGCCTTTAAATATTTCTCCCGGGATTTCGTAGGGATTAAGTTTTGTATGACGTTATTAGCTTCTATTTTTATTAATTTAGGAGTTAATGCACTATCACTTTCAGAACTCTACGTAGAACTCATTTTTTTTGCACAAAATACAATAAAGTCCGTACCGATTATTAGAACAGGGAAGTAAATCGCGAGCTTTTGTTTTTTTTTTTTTTATTTAGTTACCGCGCCTCCTCGCACCGTACAGCCAACACAAAACAATTTGCGTTCGATTTCAATGAACGATTCATGTTCTAAATTCAAATCTCATTACTGCCCGCTAAAAAGTCTAATGGAGAAAAGAGCTACTTTGCTCGCACTTATAGAGGAACAAAACGACACTTTTCGAATTGAAGGGATGAAAAATATATTATGTGATGTAACTAAAAATTTATGGTTTTCGTAATTATTCCTTTATCTATGCTATAAGACGTTGCTTCTTGCTTCGTACCAAATTTCAAGATTCTGAGTTCACGGGAAGTACCCTGTAGGTTTTGATTCCCTTGCGAGTGTCGAAAATTTGCGGCATAAACGGGAGTATCTTGATGTAACTAAAAATTTATGGTTTTCGTAATTATTCCTTTATCTATGCTATAAGACGTTGCTTCGTACCAAATTTCAAGATTCTGAGTTCACGGGAAGTACCCTGTAGGTTTTGATTCCCTTGCGAGTGTCGAAAATTTGCGGCATAAACGGGAGTATCTTTTGATCGCGTTGACTTAGAAGTTTGATTTTTTCACAGCTCCAAGAGACCATAGACTTGAGTATTTGATATGAATTTCAGCTTGATACCTCCACGCGTTCCTGAGAAAAAAGGTCTTGACAGACAGACAGACAGACAGACGGACAACAAAGTGATCCTATAAGGGTTCCGTTTTTTCCTTTTGAGGTACGGAACCCTAAAAAGAGACAGATAGTGTTGTCATTTGCGCTTGAATGTAAACAAACATTAGTCTGACCACCAATCACCGCATGTTGGGATCATAGACTAACAAATTTAACGAGACAGAAGGTAAAAACCGACTGTATTAAATTTGTACACGAGGTTTGTACCTATAACAACTAAAACGTTACCTATAAGGGTAGGGTAGGAGGCTAGGTAAGTTGAGAAATAAAACGCAATGTAAAAGAAACAAAATATTTATTTTGTAATAAAAACAATCATCCACCTTCGAAAAGACTCAAGTTATTTCTTTTCTGCCTTTTAAAGAGTTTTTTTATTTCGGGATTCAATTATGATTCTTGTAGCCGGACCTCATTGGTTGGAAATACTTGGAAACCTTAACGAAGAAAAGACAATAAATAGTTTAAACTCGCTGTTGTCATCAAGTAAACTATAATGATTAAATAATACAAGGTTAGAATAAAGGAAAGCAGAACTCTGGGGTAACGATAACTTTAATGCGCACTCGAACGTCCCGCACAGATATCTCACCTTTTTCAATATTCGCATCTGTATTTTTATTCTATGTTTGGAGTGCACGCGTCCTTGTCGTTCTCACTACAAAATGTATTTCCCATCTCTTTCTTTTTTTCTAACCTCCATGTATCAGAATATTAGGAAAATAAATGAAAAATATTAATAAATCGAAGTATGTGTATTTTACATGTGGTATGAGATCCCGTGTTTTTTATTAACTTTGGTATCGTAATTGGTACACTTTCTGAACACGCAAGATGGCATTATTACAATTTGTACCGTAATTCGTAGTAGCGTGTTACTCGTCGCCATGCATGATTCAGGACTAAAGAGAATACGACCCAATTTGGTCGTTTTCGAGTCTTCACGATTGCGCGCTTATAACATCTGTTTACTAGAATATCATTGACTGTGAGCAATTTGATTAGGACACTGATTTCCTTATGCATTTGTCGGCAGTCTTGCCTGTTGTTTTACGAGAAAGAGTGAATATTGAAGACTAAGGAAACCAAAGATGGATTGGATTGCAGATGATGTGTCTTGAACGGGGATGAGTGCTGAAATAATCTTCTTCTTCTTCTTATCGTGTAGTCAGTAAGGTCTAACGACGCCACACACCCTATAGTTTCACAGTTTCTAAACCTCCTCAAGGGCCTCTGACATGGTTTGACGACCGCCATTTGGCAGCCGGGTATACGTGCCTTCCGAAGCACGGAATCATTATTTTATCAGACAATCAGGTGATTCCTAGCCAAACTGGAAACAACTCTACAAATTATGCTTCCCGTGAGAATTGTACCCACGACCACCGCGTCACAATACAAACGCATAAACCACTGGACCACGGAACTCGTAATAACCGTTTTGTCTGCTCATAAACATCCACCCGCAATGACTTCAGTTTATCCGTGATCATGGTGCTTGTAACAGCGCCGAAATATCGGGAACTCGAAACTGAAAGTAACCATGGTAAATATCCCGTTTTCAATATTAATAAATTAATAATATTCATTTTATTATTGGGCAACTACACTACTACTTACTTCTACGTAATCTGTGTGTGCTACTACTACATGTACAAGTTATGAAACTAACTACCCATAACAGGGCTTTAGGGGTTCAAGGACTTTGTGAAACTTCAAGAGGCAATATAATTTGAGATAAGTACCTATGTATGTTGCTTTAAATGTTAAGATGTAAAGGTAGTGAAACCGAATAAAGTTATTGTAAGAGCGCAATTCTTAGTTTTGTACGTATCTCAGATCCGTACGTAAGTTTAGTACACCGGTTCAGTACATCATCATCACCATCCTCCTGCCCTTACAATTTATTTGAGGTCGGCGCAGCATGTCTTCTTCTACCATACTACTCTGTTACTCGTCATCTCAGCAGTCACCTTCTTTCTTGCCATATCATTCTTCACACAGTTCATCCATCGTTTCTTTGGTCTTCCTCTACTCTTATACCTCACTTTCATACTCAAAACCTTCCTCATGATATTTTCCTCATTCCTCCGCTTCACATGCCCATACCACGACAACCGACAACACCATTCCACACAACTTTTCTGTCACCGGGACGCGAATTTACAAAACCTATACCATTATAGTCAAAGTGCGAACTGAACTTAGGCTTAGCTTTTGTGTGACAAAAACTTGACCAAACCCTAATCTATTCTAGTACAGAAATTTACCGAAATCGACTAGACTTTGTTAGATAAATTCGTTCTAACATTGCAGCAACAAATGCTATACCATTAGAGTGAAAGTGGAAACTAAACTGGCTTAGCTTTTGTGTGACATTGCGAGTACAAATAATAAAGTTTTTTATATTAAAGTAAATAAAATACAAAACGCAGATAATTATTTTTATAAACATGATTTGCTTAGCATTTTAACAATTTAAACTTTTAAGTATGGCACATACATGGAGTCAAAATATCTATAGAATGACTCTTTTGCTTCCACACTAATACACCTTAATTATTAATAGATTAAACGCTTGAGCAACTTTTATATTCGATGAGAATGATCATAGTTAATGGTGATCACCACGCTCTTTCCTTCTCTTAATAAAGTCGATCTTTTTTGAGTTACTGGCGTAACTTTTAAAAACTTTATATTTATACTCGCCGAACAATTAAAGTTTCTATTGCATCCATTTTTTTATCATGCTTTTTATTTTTCTTCGATAGTGTACATAATGTTACATAACTTACGAAATTCGTGGCGAGAACAGTTTGGAAAAGTTTTGTTAACAATCCAATTAGTATTAAAATTTGTACTACGAGAAAAAGCTGTGATAAAGTTGTCACTTTTTTCGGTGCAAGTGTCACCATTTGTAAGTTTACACTGAACTTGTGCCTGAACATTATCGTGACTCTACTCCTCCAACTTTAAATAGCAGATATTATCGCCCAAGATATCACTTATAACGGCTTGTATCATGGTTTTCGTACTATAATTGCACTGTACTCAAAACAATGCAACAGCGGCAACTAAATATTATGATCATAATCATAACAGAAGTGAATGCATGAACAAGTCGACGCCGCCGCTGACCAATTGCGTTCGCGATAATCAATATGTCGGTGAGACTATAATCGACTAGGTTTTGTTCGTACGTAATGTTTGAAAATATCTCAACAAAAGCTCATCTATTTCAGTAAAAATGTATCATACAGTACTAGGTTTTGTCCGTGCATTTTCTTTGAAAATATCAAGGCAAAAAGCTAATCCATTTGAGTCACTTATTTTACTGAGTTAGATTAGGTTTTGTTTAGTGATATGCATAAACAAAAGCTCATCTATTAGAGTCTGGCTCGTGACTCAAATAGTATAGGTTTTGTAAATTCGCCACCAGGACGCCTCTTAAAGGTCGCCTGGTCTAAATTGCGTACTGGGTAGTACGCAATTTAGACCACCATTCAAATACATCATAAATGATAACACAAAACTGTTGACATAGCATAACATCCCTGTATTTCGCTGGCACCATTTAACTTATTAACCGTTTCGTCTGGACTAACTCTCAATCGGTTTTAACGACACCCTCGGGAACCTACGGGGTTGTCATATTCGTCCTTTCATTTAATATTTACTCACACACCTTTTTATCTGCTGCTTTTAAAATCAATACTGTGGCGGCATTTATAACGAAAAATATGAACTACTCGATACTATCTGATGTGATACAAAAATCTCAATCAAAATCAAAAGTCATTTATTCAAACTAGACTGATAATCAGCACTTTTCGAACGTCAAAAATTTACTTTACTTTACATTTTTATAAGACAGTCCCCCAAAACGCCCACCCATCGACACTTCCTAGTGTTAAGCTGGAAAGAAGAAGTGGCGCAACAAACTTCCCAGCACACACAGGCGAGTTTTCCGCGCAAATAAGAGCGCATTTCACCCAATGAAACGGCATTCAGGGGGCTGTGGGTGACCACCGCATACAGTTTCCTCCGTGTCTCGGGAAACACGCTAAGCCGTTGATCCCTGCTGTTATTATAATAGATCTTTGACAGTCGTTACAATTAGTCAGTGTCCCGTAATTTTGACAACCAATCTTACCAAGGGATATCGTATTACGCAGTTTTAACTGGGTTGTAAAAGGTCTATAGGCAGTCGCTCCATGTAAAATACTAGTATTCAGCTGCATCCGCTAAGACTGGAAACGGACCCAACATACTTTGGAAAAGGTTTGTCAAATGATGACTTAGTACGTATTAGTTACGTGGTTCTGATCGCAATTAGATTCATCGACAAAACTGTAATGCAGAACCTACCCCATAGATCTCCTTTCTGATCATAAAAACAAGAAGTTCCTATGATCAGAAAGGAAGGGTTTTCTATGAAGAATGAGAAAAAAATTTCGCCCCTGTTCCGATATGAGCTAAAATGTCCATAAGCGAAAATGTCAACGTTTAAAAATAACAGAAGGTTTATGTATTTTAGGGAGTTCTGGTCAAATTCAAGGACCTATCACCTATTTATAGGACTTGGGCATTATCGTTTGTACAGAGTTTCGACTTTATAGAGCGCCTATAAGTACCTTGAAAACTTTTATGAGCTTCTAGATACTGGAGTAATTTCGGCCTATTTTTCGGATTAATAATAATAATAATAATAATCTTTATTTTCCAGACAACAATGATCCATAGTGTTAGTAAAAACAATAAAATTACTTATTTCTAGTGTTAGTAGCTAATTTAAAACGACGAGAAGATTTATTTATCCAAATCATAAGGTCACAAAATTCGAAGATAGGTCATTATAACTCCTTTCTCCCAACCCATAAGTAATCACAAGTCAAGTAAGTCAACACCCCGTCGGGGCTGCGGGTTGTTCGAAAGAGATACCGCAGCCTCGACACAAAGGGCTAAGAAAGAACATGGGTGATTTTTTGTCAGAAGTTTGACACTACCGCTCTGCCTGCCCAGAGAGGAGTCATTTGATGATTTCCCAGCTTCCAAGTCAACACCATACATATCCCAAAGTACCCAGCAATGTGAAATCCAAACAGCGCCGAAAACGACTTTCCCGTATAAAGAATGCTGTTCTCATATATCTCGACAACCGTTTCGTCACAGCCACCATTGTCGGCTGTCGGCTACAAGGAATTTAAATCAGTTAATATACATTTGTTAAGTTCAAACTTATGTAATTTGTTGACGTTCACGACTTAAAGTAATGGTTTGGGATTATTTTTTATGTGGTTATGAAGGTAGGGAAGTTGAACTCGTGGATAAATCCCCGCTCGGGTTTGATGCTCAAGTTAAGCAACTCTTGCCAAAGGGGGTTGATGGATGGGTGACCATCCATAATACCGAGTTTCTTCCGTGCCTTAGAAAATACGTTAAGCCATTGGTCCTGGACTGCTGGTTTCCATTATTAGATCTGTTACCCAAGAGGTCAGATAAGCAATTATTGTATTCAGCTGAGATTGGAAACCCCTAATATTTATTATAGTTAGGAAGATGTTAGGCAGATGATGTGTTTGTTTGAGTAAAGGATGGGTCTTTGTATACTGTAGTCGCGATTTAGTTTCCAAATATGTTTTATTGGAAAATCAACTCAAAACCCTTAAAATCAAGTTCAGTTTGCCCTAAACAGTCAACAATTAAATGGTTTTTCAACAATAACTATTAGTCATTCTAAATCTATTCAATTTACACAGAAATGAGGTTAATATCCTTATTTCAGGTCGATAAATAAACAACAACAATAATATATACGGAATTATTTAAACATAGGTATGTTTAATAGGTTAAACATTATTTATGGTATACTGGGTGGCGTATGTGGTTAATTATGAAAAAACTTACAAACATACATACATGAACGCTAAAAACATAACACTCTTTTTTTGGGGCAGTCGTGTAAAAATAAGACACACGGCAACACATCAAACTATATTTCCAGTATAACATGGCCTGGCTTTGTGAAGATTTTCCCTACAAGGAGTGATCCGCATAAACTAGTTTTGTATTACTAGACTACTCGTCTTGCGTACGAAAAAGATGCGAAAATCCTAATTATGTTGTCGTTCGGTCACGGTTTTAGATTTAAACTCAATTTACACATTACGGATTTTGTGTATGTCTAATCCCCTCTTAAAATAAGCCTTCTTTTTTTTTGGAGGTTCGGAAATCATCAAAATTAAATGACTCATCCCACTCTGGGCAGAGCGGTAGGGAGTGTCAGACTTCTACTGTTTAAAAACCACACATGTTCCTTCTTAGCCCTTTGTGTCGAGGCCACGGTATCTCTCTCGAATAACCCGAAGCCCCGACGGGCTAAAAATAAGCCCAAGGTTCTAAGAAAGAGGAGCTCGTGGCTTAATAAGAACTGCCACTCGGGTCGATCTTTAGGTAAAGCTGTGCTTGCCTAGGTCGGTCTGTGGATGGGTGACCGCCCGACATACTGAGTTTCCTCCGTGCCTCGGAAAGCACGGTAAGCTGTTGGTCCCGGCTGCCATATTATAGATCTTTGGCAGTCGTTACAGGTAGTCAGTGGCCTGAAATTCTGACATCCAGTCTTACCAAAGGGTATCGTATTACCTAGTATTAACTGGGTTGTGGGGGTCAGATAGGCAGTCGCTTCATGTAAAATACTGGTATTCAGCTGCATCCGGTTAGACTGGAAGCCGACCCCAATATAGTTGGGAAAAGGCTAGGCAGATGATGATGATGTTCCAAGAAAGAGGGACAGTGTTATTCACACCGTCAAAGGTCCTAGACGAGACAAGATTTCGACCCAAACTACAAATAAACAAAACAAGTAAAAGTTTAGCGTGTAAACAGTTGCTTAGGACTTCTAAAGGTTTCTCATTGGTTGGTAAACTTTACTTATCTTGAATTAGACTCCCTCCTTACTTACAAACTTTATTTTTAACCTGTGTTTTCACTGCTTGTTAAAGGCCTCCTCCATAGCCTTTTTTTTGGGGTAGACTTCTACTAACTAAAAAAAAACCATCCATATTCCTTCTTAGCCCTTGTGCAGAGGCCGCGGTATCTCTTTCGAACAACCCGCAGCCCCGACGGGGTCCTCCATAGCCTTCCACTCTTTCGTATTAGACCAGTATTTCTCTCTTGCCTATCTTCTCGAAACGCCTTTACGTCGTCCCAAAAGAACTCATCAGCATTATCTTCTTGCTCTTGTTGTGTCTTGTTATTTGGGGTAAATGCAACACATTTTTTGTTCCTTCTCCCTTGTGAATCGTCACGCTACAATTAACTTCTTAGTGCATGTTTACGTACACGCGGGGCGTCGCGATGCGCGTGCTGCGTTTTTATTTCAAACACATGGCGATGTATGAGAAAGTTAACGATTTCAAACATCGATTTTACGAGAAGCGATTTTTCGCTCGTTACTTTAAAATGCAGCTTTTGTTGCGGTGGACCCGTCTCTCAGTAAATTAATAAAAAAGCACGAGACGAGCCATCTGCACGCGCCGCGCGACGCCCCGCGTATTCGTAAACGAGCCCTTATTCCTTCATATTATTTCTCACACAATCCATCTACTTTTTTTCTTTGGTCTTCCTATCCATCAACATTTATAATCATTCTTCACTCTTTTAGTTTAATGCTATTCATCTCTCCTCATCACATGCCTATACAACAGATCAGATTACTCTATACTACGACAGTCGATTCCCTTTCTACTTTTTTGTAACTGGCGCCATTTTTATGGTTCCGTACCCAAAGTTTAAAAACGGGTCCCTATTACAAAGACTTCACAGTCTGTCACCGGCCGTATCTCAAGAACCGCGATAGTTATTGGGGGCCGAGGCGCCGAGAGTGGATTAAGTTGAAATTAACAAATTATGTTTTTCTGTTGCCGCTATAACATCAAATGCTAAAAACAAAATAAATAAATATTTAAAGGGGGCTCCCATACAACGCGATTTTTATAGATAATAAGTACGGAACTGCGAACCGGACTCGCGCACGAAGGGTTCCGCCCTTCGTGCGCGAGTCCGGTTCGTAGTTGACCGGATTTTAAACTTGTTAATCTTTGTCCCAAAAGGTCTTATAATAAGAAATACTAAACTCCCATGTTGTCACAACTCCCATCTAAAATTACCGCCGCAGACACCGGAAATTCGTCTGGCTAAAACCTAAAACCTCAAGAGATGGCTCCTCAATAGATGTCAAGGTTCTCATCTCCAAATATCCTTTGTCAAGCCGTTCGTATTATCCTGTAGTATAAATAGCTCAGCCATTGATACGCGTTCGGTGGGCGTTTGTAAACAGATCCATTGTTTATTGTCTTACCGAGTGCAGCAATGTTCTTGACCTTCTCTGTTGCTTGGTGTTTTATCTGAGGTTATGGAAGGTGAATGAGGAATCGAGGATGGTAGTTTTTGGGTTCCAAGACCTCAGTCTTCGAGAAACATAACATAACGCTTGTAACAGCCCGGTTTCAAGCTCTGCGTTAGGTAATGCATAACATTACATCACGCCTAATTTCTTTAAATGAATAGTAGACAACATTTCAAGCTGAGCTTTAGAAGTAATTAAGTCCAAATCTAACACGACAGGAAGTCAATCTAATCTACATTAATTCAATACTCAAATCAAAAGGCTTCAATTTTTTATCACCGAAGGATATCCTTTTAAAGCACATAATGGCGTGCCCTACATAAAATTAATCGCGCGCACTCACCTTGTATTTGGTTTGCAAATGCTACCGAATTTGAGCCTTGTTGCAATTAGTATGGTGATAGCCGGGATTGGAAACTTAATTAAGGGTGCTGTGGTGGACAGACTTTTAATTAGGACTGAAATGATATTATGTTGTATCTAACATAATCATACCTGAAATCTGCGAAGGGTTAAGCTGAGGTGTACCTAAAGTAATAGTATACCCACATTTCGCCAGTAATGTTTGAAACCCATCTATAAGAGTGCGAGAATTGCGAGAAACACTAATTCAAAGACAGTGGTTGCTACTGAGATATTTCTGATGGGTTTCTCAGTATTAGTGCGACTATTAGGCCAAAGAAGCAGTTGTACTGGATCTGTGTGAATCAATCTTCATCTTATCGTGTGGGCTCTAGGTCTAACGACCCCACCCACACACCCTATTAGTGTCAGAGTTTCTAAACCGCCTCAAGGGCCTCTGACATTCCGTCGGGGCTGTGGTTTGTCGAAAGGTTAACGCGGCTCCGACACAAGGGCGAAGAAGGAACATGGGTTTGGTTTTTAGTCAGTAGAAGTCTGACACTCCCCTTCGCTTAGCCCAAGAGCGGGGGGGGGGTTATTCGATGATTTTCCAACCACCAAAAAAAAAAAGGGCCTCTGACATGGTTTGACTATCGCCATTTGGCTGCCGGGACCACCGGCTTATACGCCTTATACGTGCCTTCCGAAGCACGGAATCATCTTTTTGTCAGACAATCAAGTGAATCAATTATTGAGTTTGACATTATTAATGGTTCTTATTCTTAGCGTGTCGACGGCATCTAAATGTGGAAGTCAAAGCTCATTATGGCGTGACCGTAGCTAAGACCCAATTTGACCAATGAGGTCAAGCTATGTATTTTGAAATAGAAATAATGTTAACAGATTTTCAACCAATAGCTGCCCTTGGAATAAGCTATGCTGGTAACCATCCCCATTGAGTCGGAGTCAGAATTTAGACTCTTGTAACAACCAGTATGCCCAACGTAATAGCCTTCCTGTCTTGTTCGTTACCTGCCTTGTGGTCATTGATATTTTGTATAGAAGTTTTCAAGCCACCGTACATAGCAAAGACCTTTTTATTCTTCTCCCAGAATTTTGAGTAGTCAGAAATATTTTCAGACATAAGGTGCAGCAGGGCAATCTCGACAGCGGGAAATTTCAACTAATCTTAATAACTTCCCGCTGTCGAGATTGCCCCGCTGCACCATACTTAAAAAACTATTATTAAGAGTTACTTTATTTGTTGTTATGTTTAGTATAGTATAGTCATTCAATGGTAACTTAATTTATCTTATCATCCTGTTCACAAGATCCAACAAACTCAAAGCCTCAAAGCCACCTTCTATTTCAAAACCCATATCCCAAACTCCACGATCAATGACGTAACAAAAAACAGCGCGTCCCCAATAAAGAATCCAGTACAACATAACTGCTCCTAATATTAAGAGATCAAATCGGTTACCAAAATCGTTTAGCATAGTCGCACACGCGTCGTCAAAGGCGTTAGGACATAATGAGCCGAATTAGCATATTTGCTGCATTATAGTCGAACAATTGGTCGCATGAATGATCCGGGCGATGGACACGTAAGGCCGAGGACGATTTTCCATGGTTGCTTATTGCTAGGCTGTGGCGAATTGTTATTGGTTTTAAAATTAAGGTTTTATAATCGAAATAAGTGATTTTCTTAGGTATTTTGAGGATGTATCCTTCCAAGTATGTTAGGATCGATCGACTTCATCATCAGCCTATAATTGTTCCCACTGCAGGGACTCAGGCCTCCTCTCTAGGAGAGGGATGGGCTATAATCCACCACGCGGGCCCAGTACGGATTGGTAGATGTCGCATATCTTCGAATTTTTGGTTCTAAGACATGCCGGTTTCCTCACGATGTTTTCCTTCACCGTTTTGAGAGCAGTGGTGATGAAATAAATTACACAAAGTAATGCCCCTGCCTGGGTTCGAACCCACGACCAACTGTTCGTAAGTCGGGGCCGCCACCACTGGGCCACCACTGCTCTCCTCGATCGACTTAGTGGATAAAAATCATCATAATTTCCGCCGAAAGATGCCATAATATGTCTAAACTCTCCCCAAATATGTCTGATCTGCTTTGTGAGTGAAGATTTAGGCCTGAAATCATAATAGTCGTGAACTGTGACTTTCCAAAACTTTCAGATTTTTTTAGTAATAAAATCGCTTATTCCATGAGAATTAATCATAATTGTTTGCTGGGAAAATCAAAGTCTAAATTATTTCACATAACCTCTATTAATAATAATCTACTTGGGTATTTATAAAAGGTGTACGGTTCGGGTTGGTCGTTTCCTGTGGAGAAGTAAGAGCTAGAAACTAAGGTTACTGGTTGTTTTTATAATATTTTCATATTACAGCATTAGTACTTAATATTATTACTCAGGTATTAGGGGACAACGTATAGACAATAAGTCCTAGGAACACAAAAAAAAATGAAAAGTTAACAAGCATCTAGGAATATACAAGGCCTACAATGTTCACACATTCACCAACACGTTGCATCGCACACGTCAAGAAAATAGGTCTGAAATATAGGTGTTATACTTTATACTCACTGTGACTGCCCGAGACTTCCAAATATTATGGTTAAAGAAAAGACTTCCCTTCAGTGATCTTACCATTATCGTTTGCAGGGCTTAAGCCAAAGTTATTGAATTAGTTGCACTGCACATAGACGAAAATCGCTTGGCACTTCACGTGATACCAGACTTTTCGGCACAATCTTTTAAATAATGCTTAAGTAAAAGGCGACCAAGGGAATGATGTTATAAAGATAAAAATCCTTTGACTATTCAGTACTATGTCCGTTAATTCTGGCGGTCATTCAGAGGCCTATGTTTTGTGCTAAACTTACCTACGGTTTCTGAAAGCCGTTTGAACCTCAAACCTCATCTTATTTGATTGTCTTTCGTTATTTCAGCAGAATTAGTGATCAGGGAATCGATCAGACTTCCAGAAACCAGGGGTAAGAACATTTGATTTATTTAATTTAAAACAACTGCTTAATAACACTGTACTACTACCGTAGCTGTTGTTGTGTTGAATGAAAATGGTGCTGGTATAATAAAATAGGCACATTAGAAGCTGTTTCTGGGATATCAACGCACTTTTGGTGTCTTTAGTAGCAGGGATCCATAGGCAGGGGGCTGGATGAAATAATGTGGTACAAAAAGTACATAGCCGTACAGTCTACTGCCATAACCATGACCTTGTTTGGCATCGTGGCCGGGCCAGAACGGAACACACATTTCCCAACCACAAAAAAAGGGATCCATAGAAGGCGCTGACTGCTAATCGTCAGGTAGTCCGTTCTATCTTTTTATAGACAGTCTGTTATATATTTTCTGTGACAATCGGGTAATATAACCCCAGAAGGGGTAGGCAGCCGGAGTGCAGCGCATCCCAAATTTCGCTACAGGCCTATCGTTACCTGAGACAGTGCCAACAGTAAAACCTCGGTGCTGAATGAATTTTGGAAAGGATGTAGTGGCTATAATGTCTCTCGGTTTATTCATTCGCTAGCTGAAGAGCATCAACACCCCTCCAGCACCGAGCAGCTCATGCCGGGGCTACGGGACAATTCGCAAGAGATACTGCGGCCTCGAAACACAAAGGTCTAATAAGGAACATGGGTGTGTTTTTGTCAGTACAAGTCTGGCACTCCCTTCAGCTCTGCCCAGAGCGGGAGAGGCATTTGATGATTTCCCACATGCAAAAAAAAGCACCGAGCAGCACTATACATCATCTTAGTTAAACGGTAGTCCTGTAGATGTATTCCGGTTTCTCTTTACCCTTAAAATATTAAACAGGGTAACCCGGATAAGACGGATATCATTTACCGCATACATAAATAGTTTTCCTGTAGCCTTGACACAGCTTTACGAGTTATTTTTAGAATTAAGGCTCAGACTATGAATAAAAGTCTGTTCACCAAATTGCGTGTTTTTATTATTGATGGTAACGCAATGGGAATTTAGGTCTTGGAAATGCGGGCTTTTCTGATTGTTTTATATGTTGTGATGTTTGCTTTGTTTTTTTTTTAATTTTTAATGGACGGTGGAGGTTGAATCTTAACTTTGGTTTACAAGATTCTGTTTTTGTTTTGTGGAATTTTTTGGGTTAACCTTAATTTTTTTTGACTACCGGACTTTTAGTTGATGTTGCCAAACTGTTTTCTTTCTTAGGGAATATGTAAATATTTTTAACCTCTTAAGCACCTAACGTTTTTATAACAATAATATTCTCATCATCAGCATTTTCCCAACATGTATATTGAGGTCAGGTTTCAGTCTAACCGAAGGGTATCGCGGTTTCGAATATTAACTGGGTGGGGGAAGTCGGATAGGCAGTTTACCGGTTAGTCTGGAAGCCGACCTCAACATAATTGGGAAATGGCTAAGCAGAAGACCGATCCAAACATTCGGCACTAAAACTAAGTAATATCTTACTTACTGCCGCACTAAGCCGTCACTTAGTAAAGATTTAACATACAAAACCGACGAAAACGTCTCTGAGTGCGGCAGTTAGTGTTATGGGAAAACGGTAATAAAAGTCGCATTAGGGGATACCACCAACTTATTACGCTCATTTGTATCCCGTTTTAACCCCTCCATAAACAGCAATAACTCCAACAGAAATCTTTATAAAATATCGACGAACTTGACCTGAACAGTTTAACGTGGCAACCATAAAAATATTTATTTGTAAAAAAAACAACTCATCTAGGGAGGGTCGCCCACGCTTCGGTTTACGCTTCGTTCGCGCAATCGAGAACCTTTCAGCCTCGTTTACGTGAGGAGACTAACTCGACTGTCGAGTGGCGAGTATGTCCGTGCGAAACTTGGCAGGCGATTTGACAGCTTGAAACTTAAGTTTTGTTTGCACTGCTGCTGAGTCACCTCAAAGGTCAAATAGGGCAGATAGGCATTCGCTCTTTGAAAAAACGGGAATCGAGCCTTATCGAGCTGCAACTTAGTTGCGAAAAGGCTACGCAGATGTTGATGAATGCTGTTAATTTTGAAAAGACATTGTTAGCTTTTCGCGATGCAATAGTAGATATCGTAGTAATTGATTTCTCGAGTTAACTTTCCTTCATAATGCCAGTGACCTGCTGTAGGCTGATGATGATAACGCCTGTAAGTATTTCTCGAAGATTTAGGCACAGTTACACACCCACATTCCTCCAGTTATTCCTTTTTATAAGAGGCTGACCTTTTACCGCCAGCGGGCACAAATCCAGACTGGGCAAGTATTGAGATAATTTTGAACGTTTTCTATATCCTGTAGGATCACTTAAATCGAGTCGAGTAACTCTCCCCATGTAAACGAGGCTTCATAGCAAAGGGAAACAGATCCGAGACCTGTTGAAAGTAGGTAAGAGTTAGTACGACTTCTTTTGGCATTAAAATAACTCACTTCCTTTGTTGTTAACTGTTTTGTTATATAAAAACGTGGCAATCGAGAGGGTTAGGCTTGTCACGGGGCCGCCACTGCTCCCTCTTTGATTTTTGTGTAAAAAAGATTCCATTGGTAGGAAATACAATGGTAAGTTTGTACCGTGTGGCTTTTCAATGTGCTAGGACACATTTATTGCAGCTGACTGATATAATAAATCTAGAATTGGTATTTTTATGGTGTTCGCTTTTTAATAAATGAACTAACGCTACGTCCAAGATGGTCTAAGTAGCTAGGTAAGGGCACATCACAAAAAAACTTAGAATATTACCTAGTTAGCGTATAGGGTTTTATTAGCACAGGCGAGGTGGTGCGTTTCCGAGCCCCACCTCGTACGCCTTGGATGGGGTCCACGGCGTACGAGGTGCCTTGACCGCAGTGCGCATCCAGTTCACTTTGAATAATATCACGATAGATTTCGATTACAATTTCTTTAAGTTAAAATAAGAAACCACCAGTATTTTCTAGAAACTTCGCTCATTCTAGCATTCCATCTATAACCGTCCTTGGTACTCTAGGCTCCACAATCAGGTACTCAGACCGTTCCGAAATAGGCACAACTGCTAATATTTTAGGCGCTAACGTCGATACGCGGCGAAATTATTTAGTACCTCATTTAACTTAGCCATACTTTAGGTTCTGGTTGTTAATGTACTGTAAGTTCTAGAAGCTAGGATTAATGTAATGACGGCCTCGTTGGTTTAGTGGTCCTGGTTTCGATTTCTAGGTCGGTCAAATTGTTATTGGGTTTGCCTATCGGGAATATCTCAGTAGGAATCACGGAGTCTGAAATTGTACCCGGTAGGTGGCAATAGAGCAGCGGTGGCCCAGTGGTTTCGGCCCCGACTTACGAGCAGTAGGTCGTGGGTTCGAACCCAGGCAGGCGCATTACTTTGTGTAATTTATTTCATCACCGCTGCTCTCAAAACGGTGAAGGAAAATATCGTGCATCGGCATGTCTGAGAACCAAAAAATTCGAAGACATGTGACATCTGCCAATCCGCACTGGGCCCGCGTGGTGGATTATAGCCCATCCCTCTCCTAGAGAGGAGGCCTGAGTCCCTGCAGTGGGAACATTATAGGCTGATGATGAGGTGGCAATAGGCTCCGTCTATTACATGGAACTTAAAAATTAGTGGGTGTACTATTAGGTACACCTCTGTCTAACCCTTCGGGGATTACAGACGTGATGTTATGTGTTGAAACCGGTTTATCTCAGATGGGACCGAAACCGTGTTTCTCATGCAGCATGCTCGCACAGCCAAGGAGTGGAACTCCCTGCCTGCGTCGGTTGTCCCGAGTTTATATAACCCCAATCTATTTAAGTCGCGAGTAAATAGGGTTGTTCTGGGTAAGCTCGTTCCATCGTCGACCTCATCTTAGAGGAGATCAAGATTGAGGTCAAGATTACTCTTGACCTCAATCTTTAAAATGGTGGAAGAGCTAAAAACCTTATCGTTTTGTGCTTCACGTATTGTTCTTCTTTGATAAGTTATTCAATATTTCTTCTCGTTGTCTCCAGGTGGGCGGCGTGGTCGGCAATGGGATGCTTCGGCTCGCCAGGCGGCAAGAGCAGCGAAGACGATGCCAAGAAACAGAAGCGGCGCAGCGATGCCATCACCAAGCAGCTGCAGAAGGATAAACAGGTTATTATCATCTGATGCCTGCCCTTGTCCAGTTGCCCATGTCATTTGGAGTCGGCGCAACAACTTTTAGAAAGACAGAAAATGGTGTTTAATTGGCAAAATACCTTGAAAAATATACAAAACAATCAAAACTATTAATGCCAAAAGAGCATCAGCTTAGCATAACAACCAACCAGAACAACCAGGTGTACAACCAGATTTTGATTTTCAGCTGCTGCCTATGGGCTTGTTATTCCATTCTCCGCTGTCAATCGTCACGCTGTCATTAACACCTTTTTAGGGTTCCGTACCTCAAAAGGAAAAAACGGAACCCTTATAGGATCACTCGTCTGCCTGTCTGTCTGTCCGTCCGACCATTACCCTTATCTCCGAAACTATACTGAGCCTAAAATTCTGAAAAAAATACAGAAGTTAGTTCAACACGTATAGTTTACAGGAAAACCTATAAGAAGTCATGGTACGGAACCCTACATGTGCAAGTCCGACTTGCACTTGGCCAGTTTTTCCTTCATATCATTCCTCACACAATCGATAATTCTTTTAACAGTGGCGTCAACGTTACAGCAAATTGTAGGGCAGTCCCATTCGGCAAGCGGACTGTCTAGAAATTATGAAGAGTAGGATATAACGGCAAGCAATCATAGCTTGTATGAAAGCGGTGCCACTGGTGATCATATTACGTCCACATTAAGGTGGACGTCAATACTGGTACGCAATAAAGAATTGAGAATACCCTTGCCTGTATGACCTTGAAGGTCTAGGAACAATAGTAATTTACCTCCATGTCACCTTGTTCAAAGGATTAGGGCATGCTTAAATCTTTAACAAATAGACCTTCCATAATCAGCTCCAAAGAAGACAACAAAACCAGTAAATAATCAATAAATAAATTCTTGCCTAATATTTCTGTCTCTAAATTCCAGCTATACCGCGCGACGCACCGGCTCCTCCTACTGGGCGCGGGCGAGTCCGGCAAGTCGACCATCGTGAAACAGATGCGCATCCTCCACGTCAACGGGTTCTCCGACAAGGAGCGCCGCGAGAAGATCGAGGACATCAAGAAGAACATACGAGACGCGATACTTGTGAGTTGGAGCTTAGAATTCTTTTTTGTTCCTAGCTCGCCGTCCGTCCGTCTTATGACGACGACAGGCCGCACAGTGGTTCACTTTGTATGGGAGCGCGGAATATATTATTTTTTCTACTGAAATCAGAATTGGATGAATGTCTTTAAGATTTTCTAAGCACTTATGCACTTCACGATCACTCATAAATACAGTATTAGCCATTTCAGAATAGGAAATATTACAAGCGGCCATCACTAGTAAATAGTGTTATTTTGTCAAATAGATACTCTTTACTATATAAAAACTAATGGTACCCCTTGTATAAGTTATTATAAGACTTATTCCCGATAATAATTGCTAAACTACCCAGATTAACAGCTCATTTGTCATTTTTCTTAGAAAAGTATTCTCATTAGTTAATGTGACTATAGAGCCAGAGTTGCAGCTAGTTGCAGCTGGAATGTACATAATACCAATTCTAAGGCATTAACGCATCATTAGAAGCATGTGGCAAAGCTGCGGTCACCGGCGGAAAGAAGTTATGACCATTTTAACATCGCGAAATGGTTTAAAAAAAGCAGTTCTATATAAAATTTCACAACAGTCAAAATATTGTTAATATTTTTATGGTAACTAGCAAAATATTTACTTCATACTTGTGCCTCCCAAAAAAAAAATTGAACTGTAAAGTTATTACTTATAATTATATTTTATCAGTCCTCGAAACACGCGATGTTTTCGTTAAAAGTTTGTACGTTCTTACTCGGTCATCTTTGATAGTTTATTAATGTCTGAAAATAAATTATTTTTCACACAATTTTTATCACATTCTGTTTATTAGGGTGTCTATTATGTGCTGCGTGACATATTACAAGTGTAATATACACTCTGAAAATTTGAGTTAATTCCGCTCTTGCACCACTGTGGGCCGTGTCGACGGCGCGTTCGTGTTCCACACGCGCCTCAAAAAGAGGCACCCGGAAGGGCCAACTCACGTCGAGGCTGCGAGTTGTTCGCAAGAGATACCGCGGCCTCGACATAAAGGGCTAAGAATGAACATGGGTGGCTTTTAGTCTGTAAAAGTCTGACACTTCCTTTCGCTGTACCCAAGAGCGGGGCGGTTATTTGATGATTCCCCAAAAGGGTTCATTTTTGTTTGTGCTTTAGAAATAGAAGAACGAGGTTTGAAACGCCACGCCGGTGTAAGCGTAAATACGTCATTTTTTTAATCGAAAATATAATTCTTCTATAGTATTTTAGTGAAATTGTATGCAACAAGCACAATCAGTATTATCCAACATCATCTGCCTAGCCTTTTCCCAACTAAGTTGTGGTCAACTCCCAGTCTAACCGGATGCAGCCGAATACCTGTATTTTACGTGGACAGACTGCCTATCTGACCTCCACAACTCATGGTAATTGGTGATCCACAGACCCCAGACGTAGTTGGGAAAAGGCTAGGCTGGGCTAGGCTGATGATGATTTTAAAGCAATAGGAAAATAATTTTTGTTATCCGTACCTCAAACGGAAAAAAAACGGAACCCTTTTATTATAATCACTCCTGTGTCTGTCTGTCTCTCTGTCCGACCATTCCCACCCCCTTATCTCCGAAACTAAAATTTTGAAAAAAAAGTGAAATTAGTTCAATGCTTATAGATTATAACCCTCTTCTTATAGGAAAACCTATAAGAAGTCTATGGTGCTCTTGCACTTGGTCAGCTTTTATTCTCTTGAATCAAAAACCTATGGCAGTATCCATCTATCTACTAATTAAATCTTCTTTTTAGCGTCGGGCAAAAACTTCATATTAATAAAGTGATTAATATTGTCATCGTGTGGTGTTTCAGACAATCACGGGTGCTATGAGCACCCTGACGCCTCCCATCCCGCTTGAAAAGCCGGAGAATAAAGCGCGCGTCGACTATATACAGGTAAGATGTACTAAATAGCTGAGGTGTCTGACGGGAGGACGAAGTATGGAAGAAGATTCTTCTTCCATACTTCGTCCAAAGACATGACCATGACAAGGCCAACTCCAAATTAAATGGGATAAGGGCAAGACAATGCTGATATATGTAGTAAATAGCTGTTAAATATGTCAAATGGTGACGAACAAAAATACTCCTAGTCTGCTACCTTTTTTCCAAATCAAAGCATTTATTTCAAGTAGGCTGTTACAGGCACTTTTGAATAGTCGAATTAAACTAACTGCGGCACTTTCTTGACTGACTCGTTGGTTGAGTGGTTGCAAGCACGACTGTTAAGAATAAGGTCCTGGGTTCTATCGATTCTCAGGTCAGGCAAATGTTCTTCTTTTTGAGCTCGTAGTATAAATTATAATTATGTGCGATTCCACAATGGTCGAACTATAGCCACTATTCTTGCTACATAGTTCGACATCAGAAGCATAATGTCAGATGTAGCAAACCCTCTGTATTTGTACATCCGACCTTATGCTTCAGATGTCAAGCTAGGTCTCTAAATAATGTTTTACGTGTCTTATTCCAGGACGTAGCGTCTCAACCCGACTTCGACTACCCAATGGAATTCTACGAGCACACAGAAGCGCTGTGGAAGGACCTGGGCGTCCAGCGCACCTACGAGCGCAGCAACGAGTACCAGCTCATCGACTGTGCCAAGTAGTACGTATACCATGTCATCAGTAATGCAGGAGCCTAAGGCAGACAGTCAACGCTAAGCTTGGAAAACAAAGTCCTTATTTACAAGTGTATCCTAAAACCGATTTGGACATATGGCATACAACTCTGGGGGTCAGCGAGCCACTCAAATGTTAAAATCCTCCAGCGCTACCAGAAAAAAGTGTTAAAGTTCCTCACCAATGCGCCATAGTTTATGCAGAACTGCGGAACTTTCGGAATTACTAGATAATCATGCACTTCCGGCATGATTATGTAGAAATTCCAAATAATAGGTGCATACTAATACCACCTGTATAAATCATCTCTCTCTAAAAAATCTCGTCGATTTGTTGCTAGTTGCAAGAATGTTGCAGTTTCCACGAGCAGCAATCCACTACTTATTTCGATCCAAGAAGTCATCAAAATCGTCAGATCTTTCTGGGATACCAAAATATAAATGGGAAATTCGTAATCTCCAGATATCTTTCCCGTTCAGAGCTTGACCTCTCGAGAATTGACCAGGAACTATTACCAAGCTCTGCTTACCCCTTTAAGAAATATTGACATGATGCTGTATAATCTATTATATTATAAATAAAAAGAGAAGTCCTAACTGACTGACTGATTGACTCATCAACGCCCAGCCCAAACCCTTGGACCTAGAAAGCTGAAATTTAGCATAGAGGTTCCCTTTATAATGTAGACAAAGAAAAAGGAAGGATTTTTCGAAATTCAACCCCTAAGGGATTTAAATAGGGGATGAAAGTTTGTATGGAAAATCGTCATTTTCACGCGGGCGAAGCCGCTGGAAAAAGCTAGTATGTTATAATTTTCCTATTTTCCCCGCAGTTTCCTGGACCAGGTGCACATAATAAAACAGCCGAACTACACGCCGACGGAGCAGGACATACTGCGCTGCCGAGTCCTCACGTCCGGCATCTTCGAGACGCAGTTCGTTGTCGACAAAGTCAATTTCCAGTGAGTTTAACCCTTTTTGTAATTGTGAAGAGAGAACTCGACTTAAATCTCATCATCTGGTATTACACGTCGCAGTACGATAAACTTGATTACTGGTTCAAAGTAATTTGATAAGATGTACCGTCGTCGATACCAAAATGAGGAAGGGATCAGCTGCCTTACTTTTGATTTGTTGGGACGGTTGTTGGTATAGTACACAGCTGATGTACGTATCTACGTATTGACGTATTCGATGCAACCCGCTTCCTAAAATCCAACTAAAATAGAATATAATAAGGGAGGGGTTTGAATCTCATCTTTCATCGGTTTGTGCAGCACATTAATACAAAAAACCATGGGTCTACAGATAAGTTCAGGGTCAAGTCTCTGGTGCTGTGCAAACTGCGGTGACTTACGGTACATTTGTCGTGGCTTAAATTTTTATGGCACAGGGAGTAAGAACCCTGCCAGAGCTGCGAGACTGTTCACAAAAGACTGAGAAAGAACACGGTTGGATTATAGTTAGACGTCTGATACTCCCTTCCGATCCCCCCAGAGCGGGAGGGGTCATTTGATGATTCCCCACCAACAAAAAAGATTAGGGCCAGAACGCCTCTTGTACGGAGTATATGTCGGTGGAATTAAAGGATTCTACGTAATTTTTATAAAGTATCTCAAGACGAAAGTCTCCAGTGTGTGTTGCCAGTGATTACATACGGGACCGAAACGTGGTCGCTCACAATGGGCCTTATCAGAAAGCTCAAAGTCACCCAAAGGGCAATGGAGAGGGCTATGCTCGGAGTTTCCTTGCGAGATCGAATCAGAAATGAGGACACCCGCATGAGAACGAAGGTTACCGACGTAGCCCGAAGAATCACCAGACTTAAGTGGCAATGGGCAAGGCACATTGCTCGCAGAACGGATGGCCGATGGGGCCGAAAAGTTCTGGAATGGCGACCGCGAACCGGAAGACGTTGCGTTGGAAGGCCTCCCACTAGGTGGACCGATGACCTGGTGAAGGTTGCGGGGATCCGCTGGATGCGAGACGCACGGGACCGGTCAATGTGGCGACACCTGGGGGAGGCCTATGTCGAGCAGTGGACGTCTTTTGGCTGAAATGATGATGATGACGTAATTTTTATAAAATAACTAACCTAAGAACTCCTTCCGCTTCCCAGCATGTTCGACGTAGGCGGACAACGCGACGAGCGACGCAAGTGGATCCAGTGCTTCAACGACGTCACAGCCATCATCTTCGTGACGGCCTGCTCCTCCTACAACATGGTGCTGCGCGAGGATCCCACGCAGAACCGGCTAAGGGAGTCGCTCGACCTCTTTAAGAGCATATGGAACAACAGGTAGGCATACAGCTGGTCAACTACTGGACATAGGCCGCTGATCATCTGCCTAGCCTTTTCCGATCTATGTAAGGGTTGTGTTCTAGTCGAACCGGTCGAGCTAAATGCCAGACTTTTACTGCCTATCTTAACTTCACAACCCAGATAAAACTTAAGACTGGTTGTCGGATCCCTGACTATCTGTAATGACTCTCAAAGATACATAAATAATAACCGGGACCAAAAATAAAAATCGGAGTGAAAAATAATTTTTTCACTCCTCTTGCTCAAAAAGAACGTCATAATAGCATACCAGAGCGGGCCTAAAATTGCATATATTGCCCTAGGGCTAAAAGTAAATCTCGTACGACAACTTGTTCAGCCAGCTGGTGCGTGATTTAGTTTCAAGTAAAAAAAATGTTTTATTTTTAAAAATGGAACTAAACGCGCTGAATGCCGAACTCTTTGGTAGAATGTGTGCGTTGCATTGCAGCTACAGAAGAAATAAAAAAAGCCATTGGCGCGAAATTTTTGGAATTGTATTATTAAATTTAATTTAATTTTTGATAAAATAAACTCATATTGAACATGGTTATTTTATTTTCTCGCAATCGTAGTGAAAAGTACAGTGTAACACACGGCGCTAAAATCCCATTATAACTCGGTTCCTATTTACTACCTCGCTAAAGCTCGGTAGTAAAACTACCTCGTATATAATGGGTCATTTTAGGCCCTTGTATTACAATGTACTATTGTTTCGCGGCGCTGTAAAACCTTAACTAATGAAAAAAATTCAAAAAAAAAAAAAAAAGGTTACGCTGAACCGTTATTTAACCATTACACGATTTCGGCACCGAAATGCATGCGAGACGGGGCGCGGCGCTCGTGCGCGCGTCGAAAAACGTTAGTACTTGTGTATTTTGTAGTATAAAATACAATCGGCAAGTGAAGACAGACCGAGTGGCGAGGCGGTGCGTCAAAGAAAACCCCTATTTATTAAGGTTTAGGTACCGCTACCGGTACATTAATAACGGTTATGGTACTTCTACCGAAATATACCGGTATGCAATAACAACCTTAATAATTATAATGCTTTTTCAAATTTAAAAAATTCATAATGAAAATTATTTCCTAAAACACCATCTTTGAAAATGATATGATGTACCTACTTTTTTTTGTAAAATAATTAGAAAAAAGTTAGCGATCGAATTTTTTTACTAAAAAGTTTCATAGATTTTCGCTCATAACTTTTTTATTTTTGGTTCTATGAATAAGAGTTACTGAATAAAAGTTGTAGATAATCTTATTGACAACAAAAACTGGGAACTCATTTTTGTTGTGAGACCTATGGTTCGTCAGATAAATCAGAAAAACCATTTGAATCACAAGAACCTTTTTCCAAGATGGCGGCCGTGGGACAAGGGTTGCAACCCCACAAACTTGGATTTTACTTTAAACTGACTCCCCTTGATATCTAAAAAAAAAAAAATTGCGTCCTCTATGAAATGCACACTAAATGTAACATTTCAATGGATTTCAACTTTCTGAAAGCACATATTTTTTTTTTGGTAAGTCATCAAATGAGTCCTGAGCCCAGAGACTTTTACAGACTAAAAACCACCCATGTTCGTTTTTAGCCCTTTGTGTTGTGGCCGCGGACATCCTGCAGCCAGAAAGAACACCCTAGTAGAATTGAAACGGTTCGAATGAAGCTACCACCACAGCTACTTCCTTCCCCAGATGGCTGCGCACGATATCGGTGATCCTGTTCCTGAACAAGCAGGACCTGCTGGCGGAGAAGGTGCTGGCGGGCAAGTCGCGCCTGGAGGAGTACTTCGGGGAGTTCTCGCGCTACGCCACGCCGCCCGACGCCGCGCCCGACGCCCGGGACCATGTCGACGTCGCCAGGGCCAAGTACTTTATACGGGACGAGTTTCTTGTGAGTTTTTTTTTGTGTTACTTGCAGCACTATTTTGACCCCTTGTACTATCGAAGAAATCGGGCGGGTATGCTTGTTTGAAGGGCCGAATAATCGTTAAAAACTTTCGATTGGTACATCAGATACCAGCGAGACATCATCAATTCGCCACGTCCATGATCCAGTAAATAATCTTTTATTTTTTATGAGAATCAATTTAAAAGGTTTGCTGAGAATAAAATAAAAACCTCAACCTCTTACCATAGTTAAAAGCTTTTTAAAATGTTTCTTTGTTAAAAACATTTTTAGAGTTAACGTACCTCAAAAGGAAAAAATGGAACCCTTATAGAATCACTCGTGTGTCTGTCCGACTATTCCCCCCCCCCCCCCCCCTGATATCCGAAACTACTCAGCTTAAAAATCTGAAAAAAATACAGAAATTAGTTCAACACAAATATAGATTACAGGAAAACTTATAAGAAGTCATGGTACGGAACCCTTCATGTGCAAGACCGGCTTGCAATTGATCAGTTTTTTTTTTGCTGCTTTTAATTCAATCAAAAGTTTTGTCTTCCCTAAAACACGTTCATTTTAGACTCTATAAGAATAAAAGCTCGAAACTTTTTGCAGTCGTATAACAGTGAAAAAAAGCTCCTTTAATATGATTATAAGTCGTCTCGCAGTAGAGCCTTGAATTACCAGAAACTTAACTTTCTTTTACTGAAAATCTTATTTATTGTTCTTTCAATTTCCAGCGCATAAGTACGGCAAGCGGCGACGGCAAGCACTACTGCTACCCGCACTTCACGTGCGCCGTCGATACTGAAAACATTAAACGCGTGTTCAACGACTGTCGCGACATCATACAACGTATGCATCTGCGGCAGTACGAGCTGCTCTAACCGACACAGCGAATAGGTAACGTATAACTGTACAGCACATAGTGACACGTCATATGTTCTACTGTCGCGACATCATACAACGTATGCATCTGCGGCAGTACGAGCTGCTCTAACCGACACAGCGAATAGGTAACGTATAACTGTACAGCACATAGTGACACGTCATATGTTCTACTGTCGCGACATCATACAACGT
Source organism: Diarsia mendica (assembly GCA_949316265.1). Classification (NCBI taxonomy): domain Eukaryota; kingdom Metazoa; phylum Arthropoda; class Insecta; order Lepidoptera; family Noctuidae; genus Diarsia; species Diarsia mendica. The sequence continues at coordinate 12,138,021 of OX438898.1, read as the reverse complement.
ATGCATCTGCGGCAGTACGAGCTGCTCTAACCGACACAGCGAATAGGTAACGTATAACTGTACAGCACATAGTGACACGTCATATGTTCTACTGCCGCGACATCATACAGCGCATGCATCTGCGGCAGTACGAGCTGCTCTAACCGACACAGCGAATAGGTAACGTATAACTGTACAGCACATAGTGACACGTCATATGTTCTACTGCCGCGACATCATACAACGTATGCATCTGCGGCAGTACGAGCTGCTCTAACCGACACAGCGAATAGGTAACGTATAACTGTACAGCACATAGTGACACGTCATATGTTCTACTGTCGCGACATCATACAACGTATGCATCTGCGGCAGTACGAGCTGCTCTAACCGACACAGCGAATAGGTAACGTATAACTGTACAGCACATAGTGACACGTCATATCTGCCCACCAGAGACTAAAGAGCAGTAACAGCCCTTTTGTGATTTTTCGTTTTATTAGTGATTCTGAAAGCGGGTTTCTTAAGCTTTCTATTGAATTAACTTACTTATTTCTAAGACTATTAGAATGGTTTTTATTTAACAGTTTTCACTTACTGCAAACGAAAAAAATTAACAATTTGGCGTGATTTCCCAACTAAAATACAGTATAAATTATACTGCAGATTAAATTTTAAGGTTTCATAACTAAAATGCAGTAAGCAATATAATTTTACAGTTCTTTAGATAGTTTTATATTTCTGGAAAAAAATTAAAAAAAAAATTAATACGCAGTAAAATTTACCGCCATACAAGCTATTTTTACTGCAAATTAAGAAAATACAATTTATTGTCACGAACTCCCAACTAAAATGCAGTAAAATCAAAGCTTGTCGCATTTTAGTTGTGAATACATAACATTCTTTTATCATTATAAACTGACTAACACGCAGTAAAATACAGCATTACTGCAGATTAGTTTGGATAGCATAATGACACAGATATGATTATTCCTAGCTAAAGTGCAGTTAATGTTTTAATAAGAGAAAACTGTCAAAGGAGGTTGTGCATTCTGCGCAGGGTCCTTTATTAATTAGATGTTTTTTTTTATTTTTGATATGTAAATTTTACATAAGTGAGTTGAATTATTGTGATTAAATAATAAGAAATAAACGGTCTTTAAAATGTGAACTAGCTATTTTTCTTACTGCACTAGTAAATTGAACACTTTTTTCTTAAAAAACTAACTAAAATGCAGTATTTTTTTGACCTTACTGCATGTTAGTTGGGTTTCTTGACAAAATAACTGATCCAAACGCAGTAATAGGGCTTTTTGCTGCATTTTACTAAGTTTAAAATGGTATTTTTTACAAAAAAGGCTATGCAGTAATAGGCACCAAAAAGAATAAATGGCCATAATAAATTCAGTTATTAAGATATATTTTTTTTTATTGCTTTAACGTGTGAACCTATGCCTTTACAACCTTTCTGCATTCAAATTTTTTTGCTTATACATTCTGTTGATTTTTTAAAATCAATTCTTAACTTTAAATGCGTTTTACTCGAAATCGTGATTTTGCTGTTACTGCACTTTAGTGTATGGTGGGCAGATATGTTCTACTGCCGCGACATCATACAGCGCATGCATCTGCGGCAGTACGAGCTGCTCTAACCGACACAGCGAATAGGTAACGTATAACTGTACAGCACATAGTGACACGTCATATGTTCTACTGCCGCGACATCATACAGCGCATGCATCTGCGGCAGTACGAGCTGCTCTAACCGACACAGCGAATAGGTAACGTATAACTGTACAGCACATAGTGACACGTCATATGTTCTACTGCCGCGACATCATACAGCGCATGCATCTGCGGCAGTACGAGCTGCTCTAACCGACACAGCGAATAGGTAACGTATAACTGTACAGCACATAGTGACACGTCATATGTTCTACTGCCGCGACATCATACAGCGCATGCATCTGCGGCAGTACGAGCTGCTCTAACCGACACAGCGAATAGGTAACGTATAACTGTACAGCACATAGTGACACGTCATATGTTCTACTGCCGCGACATCATACAGCGCATGCATCTGCGGCAGTACGAGCTGCTCTAACCGACACAGCGAATAGGTAACGTATAACTGTACAGCACATAGTGACACGTCATATGTTCTACTGCCGCGACATCATACAGCGCATGCATCTGCGGCAGTACGAGCTGCTCTAACCGACACAGCGAATAGGTAACGTATAACTGTACAGCACATAGTGACACGTCATATGTTCTACTGCCGCGACATCATACAGCGCATGCATCTGCGGCAGTACGAGCTGCTCTAACCGACACAGCGAATAGGTAACGTATAACTGTACAGCACATAGTGACACGTCATATGTTCTACTGCCGCGACATCATACAGCGCATGCATCTGCGGCAGTACGAGCTGCTCTAACCGACACAGCGAATAGGTAACGTATAACTGTACAGCACATAGTGACACGTCATATGTTCTACTGCCGCGACATCATACAGCGCATGCATCTGCGGCAGTACGAGCTGCTCTAACCGACACAGCGAATAGGTAACGTATAACTGTACAGCACATAGTGACACGTCATATGTTCTACTGCCGCGACATCATACAGCGCATGCATCTGCGGCAGTACGAGCTGCTCTAACCGACACAGCGAATAGGTAACGTATAACTGTACAGCACATAGTGACACGTCATATGTTCTACTGCCGCGACATCATACAGCGCATGCATCTGCGGCAGTACGAGCTGCTCTAACCGACACAGCGAATAGGTAACGTATAACTGTACAGCACATAGTGACACGTCATATGTTCTACTGCCGCGACATCATACAGCGCATGCATCTGCGGCAGTACGAGCTGCTCTAACCGACACAGCGAATAGGTAACGTATAACTGTACAGCACATAGTGACACGTCATATGTTCTACTGCCGCGACATCATACAGCGCATGCATCTGCGGCAGTACGAGCTGCTCTAACCGACACAGCGAATAGGTAACGTATAACTGTACAGCACATAGTGACACGTCATATGTTCTACTGCCGCGACATCATACAGCGCATGCATCTGCGGCAGTACGAGCTGCTCTAACCGACACAGCGAATAGGTAACGTATAACTGTACAGCACATAGTGACACGTCATATGTTCTACTGCCGCGACATCATACAGCGCATGCATCTGCGGCAGTACGAGCTGCTCTAACCGACACAGCGAATAGGTAACGTATAACTGTACAGCACATAGTGACACGTCATATGTTCTACTGCCGCGACATCATACAGCGCATGCATCTGCGGCAGTACGAGCTGCTCTAACCGACACAGCGAATAGGTAACGTATAACTGTACAGCACATAGTGACACGTCATATGTTCTACTGCCGCGACATCATACAGCGCATGCATCTGCGGCAGTACGAGCTGCTCTAACCGACACAGCGAATAGGTAACGTATAACTGTACAGCACATAGTGACACGTCATATGTTCTACTGCCGCGACATCATACAGCGCATGCATCTGCGGCAGTACGAGCTGCTCTAACCGACACAGCGAATAGGTAACGTATAACTGTACAGCACATAGTGACACGTCATATGTTCTACTGCCGCGACATCATACAGCGCATGCATCTGCGGCAGTACGAGCTGCTCTAACCGACACAGCGAATAGGTAACGTATAACTGTACAGCACATAGTGACACGTCATATGTTCTACTGCCGCGACATCATACAGCGCATGCATCTGCGGCAGTACGAGCTGCTCTAACCGACACAGCGAATAGGTAACGTATAACTGTACAGCACATAGTGACACGTCATATGTTCTACTGCCGCGACATCATACAGCGCATGCATCTGCGGCAGTACGAGCTGCTCTAACCGACACAGCGAATAGGTAACGTATAACTGTACAGCACATAGTGACACGTCATATGTTCTACTGCCGCGACATCATACAGCGCATGCATCTGCGGCAGTACGAGCTGCTCTAACCGACACAGCGAATAGGTAACGTATAACTGTACAGCACATAGTGACACGTCATATGTTCTACTGCCGCGACATCATACAGCGCATGCATCTGCGGCAGTACGAGCTGCTCTAACCGACACAGCGAATAGGTAACGTATAACTGTACAGCACATAGTGACACGTCATATGTTCTACTGCCGCGACATCATACAGCGCATGCATCTGCGGCAGTACGAGCTGCTCTAACCGACACAGCGAATAGGTAACGTATAACTGTACAGCACATAGTGACACGTCATATGTTCTACTGCCGCGACATCATACAGCGCATGCATCTGCGGCAGTACGAGCTGCTCTAACCGACACAGCGAATAGGTAACGTATAACTGTACAGCACATAGTGACACGTCATATGTTCTACTGCCGCGACATCATACAGCGCATGCATCTGCGGCAGTACGAGCTGCTCTAACCGACACAGCGAATAGGTAACGTATAACTGTACAGCACATAGTGACACGTCATATGTTCTACTGCCGCGACATCATACAGCGCATGCATCTGCGGCAGTACGAGCTGCTCTAACCGACACAGCGAATAGGTAACGTATAACTGTACAGCACATAGTGACACGTCATATGTTCTACTGCCGCGACATCATACAGCGCATGCATCTGCGGCAGTACGAGCTGCTCTAACCGACACAGCGAATAGGTAACGTATAACTGTACAGCACATAGTGACACGTCATATGTTCTACTGCCGCGACATCATACAGCGCATGCATCTGCGGCAGTACGAGCTGCTCTAACCGACACAGCGAATAGGTAACGTATAACTGTACAGCACATAGTGACACGTCATATGTTCTACTGCCGCGACATCATACAGCGCATGCATCTGCGGCAGTACGAGCTGCTCTAACCGACACAGCGAATAGGTAACGTATAACTGTACAGCACATAGTGACACGTCATATGTTCTACTGCCGCGACATCATACAGCGCATGCATCTGCGGCAGTACGAGCTGCTCTAACCGACACAGCGAATAGGTAACGTATAACTGTACAGCACATAGTGACACGTCATATGTTCTACTGCCGCGACATCATACAGCGCATGCATCTGCGGCAGTACGAGCTGCTCTAACCGACACAGCGAATAGGTAACGTATAACTGTACAGCACATAGTGACACGTCATATGTTCTACTGCCGCGACATCATACAGCGCATGCATCTGCGGCAGTACGAGCTGCTCTAACCGACACAGCGAATAGGTAACGTATAACTGTACAGCACATAGTGACACGTCATATGTTCTACTGCCGCGACATCATACAGCGCATGCATCTGCGGCAGTACGAGCTGCTCTAACCGACACAGCGAATAGGTAACGTATAACTGTACAGCACATAGTGACACGTCATATGTTCTACTGCCGCGACATCATACAGCGCATGCATCTGCGGCAGTACGAGCTGCTCTAACCGACACAGCGAATAGGTAACGTATAACTGTACAGCACATAGTGACACGTCATATGTTCTACTGCCGCGACATCATACAGCGCATGCATCTGCGGCAGTACGAGCTGCTCTAACCGACACAGCGAATAGGTAACGTATAACTGTACAGCACATAGTGACACGTCATATGTTCTACTGCCGCGACATCATACAGCGCATGCATCTGCGGCAGTACGAGCTGCTCTAACCGACACAGCGAATAGGTAACGTATAACTGTACAGCACATAGTGACACGTCATATGTTCTACTGCCGCGACATCATACAGCGCATGCATCTGCGGCAGTACGAGCTGCTCTAACCGACACAGCGAATAGGTAACGTATAACTGTACAGCACATAGTGACACGTCATATGTTCTACTGCCGCGACATCATACAGCGCATGCATCTGCGGCAGTACGAGCTGCTCTAACCGACACAGCGAATAGGTAACGTATAACTGTACAGCACATAGTGACACGTCATATGTTCTACTGCCGCGACATCATACAGCGCATGCATCTGCGGCAGTACGAGCTGCTCTAACCGACACAGCGAATAGGTAACGTATAACTGTACAGCACATAGTGACACGTCATATGTTCTACTGCCGCGACATCATACAGCGCATGCATCTGCGGCAGTACGAGCTGCTCTAACCGACACAGCGAATAGGTAACGTATAACTGTACAGCACATAGTGACACGTCATATGTTCTACTGCCGCGACATCATACAGCGCATGCATCTGCGGCAGTACGAGCTGCTCTAACCGACACAGCGAATAGGTAACGTATAACTGTACAGCACATAGTGACACGTCATATGTTCTACTGCCGCGACATCATACAGCGCATGCATCTGCGGCAGTACGAGCTGCTCTAACCGACACAGCGAATAGGTAACGTATAACTGTACAGCACATAGTGACACGTCATATGTTCTACTGCCGCGACATCATACAGCGCATGCATCTGCGGCAGTACGAGCTGCTCTAACCGACACAGCGAATAGGTAACGTATAACTGTACAGCACATAGTGACACGTCATATGTTCTACTGCCGCGACATCATACAGCGCATGCATCTGCGGCAGTACGAGCTGCTCTAACCGACACAGCGAATAGGTAACGTATAACTGTACAGCACATAGTGACACGTCATATGTTCTACTGCCGCGACATCATACAGCGCATGCATCTGCGGCAGTACGAGCTGCTCTAACCGACACAGCGAATAGGTAACGTATAACTGTACAGCACATAGTGACACGTCATATGTTCTACTGCCGCGACATCATACAGCGCATGCATCTGCGGCAGTACGAGCTGCTCTAACCGACACAGCGAATAGGTAACGTATAACTGTACAGCACATAGTGACACGTCATATGTTCTACTGCCGCGACATCATACAGCGCATGCATCTGCGGCAGTACGAGCTGCTCTAACCGACACAGCGAATAGGTAACGTATAACTGTACAGCACATAGTGACACGTCATATGTTCTACTGCCGCGACATCATACAGCGCATGCATCTGCGGCAGTACGAGCTGCTCTAACCGACACAGCGAATAGGTAACGTATAACTGTACAGCACATAGTGACACGTCATATGTTCTACTGCCGCGACATCATACAGCGCATGCATCTGCGGCAGTACGAGCTGCTCTAACCGACACAGCGAATAGGTAACGTATAACTGTACAGCACATAGTGACACGTCATATGTTCTACTGCCGCGACATCATACAGCGCATGCATCTGCGGCAGTACGAGCTGCTCTAACCGACACAGCGAATAGGTAACGTATAACTGTACAGCACATAGTGACACGTCATATGTTCTACTGCCGCGACATCATACAGCGCATGCATCTGCGGCAGTACGAGCTGCTCTAACCGACACAGCGAATAGGTAACGTATAACTGTACAGCACATAGTGACACGTCATATGTTCTACTGCCGCGACATCATACAGCGCATGCATCTGCGGCAGTACGAGCTGCTCTAACCGACACAGCGAATAGGTAACGTATAACTGTACAGCACATAGTGACACGTCATATGTTCTACTGCCGCGACATCATACAGCGCATGCATCTGCGGCAGTACGAGCTGCTCTAACCGACACAGCGAATAGGTAACGTATAACTGTACAGCACATAGTGACACGTCATATGTTCTACTGCCGCGACATCATACAGCGCATGCATCTGCGGCAGTACGAGCTGCTCTAACCGACACAGCGAATAGGTAACGTATAACTGTACAGCACATAGTGACACGTCATATGTTCTACTGCCGCGACATCATACAGCGCATGCATCTGCGGCAGTACGAGCTGCTCTAACCGACACAGCGAATAGGTAACGTATAACTGTACAGCACATAGTGACACGTCATATGTTCTACTGCCGCGACATCATACAGCGCATGCATCTGCGGCAGTACGAGCTGCTCTAACCGACACAGCGAATAGGTAACGTATAACTGTACAGCACATAGTGACACGTCATATGTTCTACTGCCGCGACATCATACAGCGCATGCATCTGCGGCAGTACGAGCTGCTCTAACCGACACAGCGAATAGGTAACGTATAACTGTACAGCACATAGTGACACGTCATATGTTCTACTGCCGCGACATCATACAGCGCATGCATCTGCGGCAGTACGAGCTGCTCTAACCGACACAGCGAATAGGTAACGTATAACTGTACAGCACATAGTGACACGTCATATGTTCTACTGCCGCGACATCATACAGCGCATGCATCTGCGGCAGTACGAGCTGCTCTAACCGACACAGCGAATAGGTAACGTATAACTGTACAGCACATAGTGACACGTCATATGTTCTACTGCCGCGACATCATACAGCGCATGCATCTGCGGCAGTACGAGCTGCTCTAACCGACACAGCGAATAGGTAACGTATAACTGTACAGCACATAGTGACACGTCATATGTTCTACTGCCGCGACATCATACAGCGCATGCATCTGCGGCAGTACGAGCTGCTCTAACCGACACAGCGAATAGGTAACGTATAACTGTACAGCACATAGTGACACGTCATATGTTCTACTGCCGCGACATCATACAACGTATGCATCTGCGGCAGTACGAGCTGCTCTAACCGACACAGCGAATAGGTATTATGAACTTTTATTGCATTGATATAAAGCTCTTTTTGTGGAGTCCCAACACGTCCTCTCTTGCCCGTCGTGCACAAATAACTGTACGTTCCAGGATTTGAATGAAGGCTAGGTAGTCTACCTAGCCTTTTCCCAACTATTTTCGGATCGACTTCCAGTCCAACCGGATCAAGCTGAATACCAATATTTTACTAGGAGCGACTATCTGACCTCCACAACCCAGTTAATACTGGGATATACGATAAGACTCTGGTTATCAGACTTTCAGGGTCACTGACTATCTGTAACGACTGCCAAAGAAATATATAAGCCAGCCGGGACCAACAGCTTAACGTGCTTTCAGAGGCACGGAGGAAACTCGGTACGTAATGGGTTGTCATCCATCCACAGACCAACCTATGCAAGCGCGGCTTAACCTAAATAAAGATCAACCCGAGTGGCAGCTCCAATCATGAAAAATCAAGACCAACGGACAAAAATATACTAATTAGTCCGTCAGATAGATTTCCAAAAAATATTGACCACATATTTTTCCTTTTTTCACGTAAACAAAAAATGGAGACGATACAGAATCAAAATCTCAAACGATCAAGCCGATGGAAATGGATTAAAGTACGGAAACGCGGTCAGTTCGATACAGGCGGGCAAAACAACCGTTCGCGCTCGTGTCTCACCAAAAAGTAACGTCCCTCAAGTCAAATGCGTCTAACGTCAACGTCAACCGACCACTCACAACTGACATTTGACATATGACAATTGACAGCTGTCATCTGTCAACCGAAAACTGACAAACCAGACCTGCCACGCTCTGCATCGACCTCACCCAAGCTCACTGCTTGACGTTTCCGACTTTAACGATGATAGATCCGAAAAACGATGATAGATGGCGTTATTCTAAATTGTCAACTCTAAATATTGTGCCTCGGTGTTGAATCTGCGACATATATTTTATTGAGTCAGTCCGATCCCCTATTATAAGCAAAAATTAACCATTAACCTTTCTTCTCCAGATAAAATTCGTGCTCGACTCGGTGGGCCCGCAACGCAAATGTCCCGTTCAGCAATACATACAACGCGCAACCGTGAGTTCCCTCGTTGTTTACCGCCGTAGCGATAGCGCCGAGTGACGATTGCATCGTTATATCGCTGACAAATGTTGACTTGATGGGTGTAATCGCCATTGTTTTGTGAGGCAGTGAGATGGAATTATGTTGAAGTTAAATATAAATCAGGTTCTGTAGCAGTTTCTTGATTTTATTTTAAGTAAAAATGTTTATTTTAAAATATCGAATGTTTTAGCAACTTATTTATCGAAATTTTGTAATTTTACCACAACAACAAGACGAAATGTAAAATCACTTTCAGTGGCGATTACATTCTAGACGATTTTAAATCGATTACGAAGCGTCTATCGATATATCGCGGCTAGCGATGCTCCCATGGTGTTTCCGAACGTCAGAGTTCCCAAAAAGCTGGCAACTTTAGTCGATTTTATGTGAGAATTTACTAAATATGTATAGTAAAAAAAATACAACATTATTGTGAATTTCTTCATGAGTTATGTTCGGTAGTTTGTAGAATAATGCCATTTATTTCTTTCTGTACTTGTGAGAAGCCATATGCAATGATGTATCTAATTCTATTCTAAAAACCTTTTTCCTTGTTACACTATAGTGTAACAGAAAATCACTAAAGTACTAGAATAAAATGGCATTATTATAAAGTACATAATTTAGTTCATCTTTAGTAAGTTGTCACCTTAGTCGATTTTGTGAACGCACATCACTACGTTCCAAATTCGAATACGTAGTGTTGTGACGTTTTCGGGTCTATTGGGTTGTGACGCAATTCGACTAAATTCGACTGCTCGATTAGAAGCTTGGAGTTTTCGAATATTCGCCAGTTATGTTTATATTGAATCGATAAATAAGTCGATACATTTACGTATATTTATTTCAGTTGACACAAAAAATGGTACTTATAAGTTGTTCTTAATTCTTATTATTATATTAATTATTTGCTTCAAGATTCTATTATAAATTGATAGTTGTTGATTTTAAAAACGTTTATTTTTAATTGTAACTTATACATAATAAAAAAATCATTGCGATATTCACAGTATGTGCTGGATTTAGGACAGAAGGTAGTCGAAAACATTTTATAAAATGTTTTAATCGACTAAAATTGTTTGGGAACGGAGAATCGACTAAACTCTATGAGCGTTATTTGTAACGTTGTGTTGTAAATCGCCAAAACAGACTATTTAGTGATGTGAAAGTACTTTGGGTGTATTTGTCGATTTGACGTTAGTATGAGTCTAGATAGCGGACTATTTAGAATTGAGAATGTCGTGTGGAGGAGCGAGAGACCCGGGTGGGATGCGGTGGCGATACGATGACGGTACGACATCTATCCGACTAATTTAAATGCAAGAAAAAAAACTATAGGTGTGTATTTCTGAAAAAAATCTAGAAAAATCACGATTTGCTCAGAATTTTCTCAGAAATGTACCCGTAGTTGACGAAAAAGCCTTTAAAATCACAGAAAATCGAAACTAAATATGAAAGTGAATCAATTTAAGGCCACACGTTACCGTCATCGTTCCCACCGGTCCACAGCTGATCTAAACGGTTTTATATTAAGGATCATCAATGTTAGTAGCGCCTCGAGGCTAGTTCAAATAGTATATCACTTCACTTTCGACTACACAAGCTTTTTAGGTTTTAAGCTTAATTGGGACAAGGTTTGGACTATGCATAGCAAAATGAACTGTATTGTAAAGTGTCATAGCCTTTTTTATTGGTGAGAAAAGATTATAGTGCTGTTAGTTCTATTTTTCTTTGGCATTGGGTAAAATGAAGACTTAGACACTTTGATAGATTGAGCCGAAAATAGAACAGAGTAATTATGGTGTTTAAGAGGAATTAAAGGAACTGGCCTCATCCAGTGTCATTTCTGTTGTCTATAACAATTTTGCCCACACGCACAAGTTTTTTTTTTACATATTTTTTAATGTATAGTCCATTTCCTTAACCAAAAAATTACCGAGCGCAATCATTTTTATGCTCAAACTAGGCCAAATTTTTATTTTATTTATTTAAAAAATAAACCTGAATAAAAATATTAATTTTGTAGTGAAATTATACAATCAAAGTATAGCCATGTTTTTTCTAGATCAAATTAAAGAGGAAGATTTGAAATATCTGTATATTTTTGATTACAGAAGGTTTTAATTTTATTTTTTCCTTTTGAGTAATATTTTTAGGGTGGGCACTGGTGTTTTGGTTTCTTTACATAGTATTTTTTTCTAAAAAGTTTTGTGATACTCAACACCCTTTGGGGGATGGGCGAACAAATATTGTGTATTTTAAAACAATTACAGCAATATTGAGTTTTTAGAAAATTTAAGACCAATAATGAAAATGGCGACAGAATCTAACACATGAGTGCTCACTTTTATTTAGTTTTTATTACAAAATAGTTTAATTTTTAATTGTTTATCAAAATGTACGTCTTCCAATGTTGTCTATAGGTTTTTAATTTTTATTTCGTTTTGTCTAACTTTCATCGTTCATAGCACAATTTTTGACTAAAATGTAACATAATAAAAGTGCTTTCGTAGATTTTAACTTAGTTTTAAATATTTTTTTGTAATGTTGAGCTTTTAGGAACTTAAGATCCAAAGATCCAGATCGTATTTAATGCGGTCGGCAGAATATCATATAGCAGTATTTGAGTTAAAAAAATATTTTCAAAGATTATTACTATTTTTTTTTCGTTATAAGATGGACACAATTTTAGCCTTTAAGTACAAAGATTACTAACCTATCCTAACATTAATTTACTAAATATAATTATTTTATCATTATTATTTATATAAAAAAAACGTTTATATTGGTTTATGTACTTACACATTGTGCTATTTTAAGAAAATATTTTTAAAATACAAATTGATCTATTCTATCGTTATGAATCTTAATATATTTTTTATTTAGTGAACTTTTTATTTACCGTTTAAGGTATGTTCAACTGTTGGGCAAATAACGCTGAAAAAGCTATAAAAATGTCGGCAACTATCGCTTTGCTATCATTCCACTGAAACATTGTAAAATATCAAGACGATTTTCGTAGTAGTTGCGATAGAATGTTGCGACACTGTTGCCCAACTTTTGATCACTTATTAACTAATTCTATCACTGTTTTATTTAAAGTGACGTCTTGTTCAGTCATTGGTTACTTTTTAGATAAAATTTATATGGTTCTAATGTAATATATCCTAAAATACCTTAAGCGGCAAAATAATAAAAAATGTTAATATATAATTTGTTCGAAAATGGTCCTTAATATAAGAAAGTTAAGCTGGAGTTTGTGTTATGTGCCATAATGTAGTGTTGCCAGCGGAAACACCATATCCTATGTTACCATACTAAAAAACTGAATAATTCCTTCCTTCGTATCGTATGTAAAGTAACAAAAATTCGCTATTTTTTGCTTTCTAATCGTAACACTATCGTTATTTTTTTTTTAAATATAACTATATTGAAATTGTATTTTTTTTCTTTTTTTTTATATAAGTTTCACTTTAAATGTAAGTAGAAGAGAATATAACGTACATTTAAAATATTTAATGAAAGTATATGTTAATTCATAATGTTGTATGGGGGTTACCACAGGTTTTGACTGCCTGTCAATTAATATACGACTTTAATAATGTCGGACGGGCGTGGCTGCATTGGGACTTACAAATAAACTATAATTTTAACTGAACTAGGTTAAAAAAACGTCCTGGACTTAATATTTTAGGCGATTTTCTCGACAATTTAAAATTTCTGGTAACTTAAAAAGGGTTTTCCCGCCAATGTTACCCGCGCTCGTACAATCGTGCAATAAGGCGACCTCCGTACAAACAACATCACTATAGAATCATTGTGTAATTTAAAATTAACATGGCATTCTTTATTAAATATGTAATTAAAAAAAAGTACTATTTGGTAGCTATTTAAGTAAGTAATAGCGTAACGCAAAATAAAGTGGATTGCAAAAGTAACAAAAAAAGGTATAATAATATATTGTAGACTGCTAAAGTTTGGGGTAATTTCTGTCTTGCAGTGCTACGTGAAAGTCGGATTGTTCGGACTGAGTCGCGACTATTATGACTTTACTACGACCACAACTCGACCAACACGGAACACCCTTTGGTTTTTGAACAAAATCACGTATCCTCCTTTGCTTTTCGAAGACCTTTTGGTATAAAGAAGAAGGTTCCCAGGTATGGACTAGCTAGAACAAAAAAAAAACGCAATGACGGGTATTTTTACATTTATTATTATTTTATTATACATTAACTCACGCCCTTTTCACATGGGGGTAGACAGAAAGCAAAAAACCCCATCCGCCTGCGATCCTTACATATTCCTTTTGCCTCGTCCACATTCATACACCTGGGCCCCGAGTCTGCTATTCAATAGTGTCAGAATGGTCGATCATTGATCTCATAATGGTTGATTTACGACAAGCCAAAAAGTACCTTAAGTCGACAGGCATAAGGTACTTTTTGGCTTGTCATCAATCAACCATTATGAGATCAATGATCGACCATTCTGACACTATTGAATAGCAGACTCGGGGCCCTGGTCATACACGAACGCCGGTTGCGAGTACTAAGCACCTGTGTCCTTTCTAAAGAACGTTACCAATATAATTTTATTACAGTAAGATCGTAAACGCCGTGACTCAGTAAAAGGGACATACTGTCTGTTCATCATAATAAGCACACATTTAGTTTGAACTGACTTCAAATGTAGGCCGGGCGCTATGTGCGAGTTTATATAACTAGTTATGTAGGAAACCCGATTTGAATAAGGACATAAATTGAAATGAAATCTACCTTGTATTTTTACCCGACTGGAGCCCAAAAGGATGGTTATCCCTGATAATTTTGGGGTCAGCTGTATATAACCTGATGCAGCTGAATACCAGTATTTTACATGGACGACTGCCTATCTGACCTCCATAGCACTGATAATACTAGGTAAAAAGATTATACCTATTAGTATACCACGCGGCATATAACTTGAATCTGCGCAGTAGTCGTTTTTAGACGTCCCATACAAATCAAGCAGAGAACCTGCGCAGAACGACGCAATTTTGGGTCAAGTTATTTGCCTAGGAGTGTAAGACTGGATGTCAACAGGATATATTTGGAATTGTGCTATGAAAACTATAGGATATTTGAATCGCAGCAAATGTAAATATTTATGAGAGGGATTCTTTTTTTTTAATTTTAATTGGATGTTTTTATTTATACAATCAAAAAGGAATATCTTTATTGTATGGTCTCATAACATAACATAACGCCTGTAATCCCCGAAGGGTTAGGCAGAGGCACCCACATTTCGCCAGTTTTATTTTTGACTAGCTTTTGCCAGCGGCTTCGCCCGCGTGAAAATGACGATTTTCCATACAAACTTTCAGCCCCTATTTAACTCCCTTAGGGGTTGAATTTCGAAATATCCTTCCTTATTCCTTGTCTACATTATAAAGGGAACCTCTGTGCAAAATTTCAGCTTTCTAGGTCCAAGGGTTTGGGCTGGGCGTTGATGAGTCAGTCAGTCAGTCAGGACTTCTCTCTTTATTTATATAGATTACCGTTTTTTTTTAAACTTATTATTTTTTTATTTTCTAGTTATATAAACTCTAGTACTCGTAAAAGCAGCGCCTGGCTAAGCTTCTGATATAAAAGTACACGACTTAGAGAGAAATCACGATTTCATAGGAAAGCACTTTGAATTCTAAAACAATTTTGATGATTGTTATAGTTGCGCTTCAGTTCTTGACTATAGATATTTAGTTCACTAATATTAATGCCCGTTTTTGTTAACACTAGGTGACAACTAAATTAACGCCTAAAGGTTCAGTACCGAAAGTTTAAAATCCAATAAGTGATTTCATTTTTTATTTTAGGCGTTTGTTTATGTAAAGCCTAGTGTTAGTAAAACGGGAGATTTACATATTAATTTATAATAAATGCCAGGTTTAAGCTCACAATGTTTTCGGTTGTTTAAACTTCAAAGACTTGAAATTATACGTAAACAAATTTAGTTCCAATTTTTTATATATATTGTATGCAGTACAGATCTTCTATAGTCGGGTCATCAATGCTTATATTTTCTCACGAATTGTATATACAGCGTTAGCGCATTTTTAGGGGTATTTCGTCCATTTAAATGAGTTTTTGAACTAGGTGTTTTTAAACTAAAAGACTAGGTGGTAAAAGGACAAGTTGATTTAACCTTTTTAGCGCCACAGTCACGTATACACGACAAGCCGAACAAGGAAAAAAGTGCCCTAAGTTTGTCGACTTAAGGTACTTTTTGGCTTATCGTCTTACTTGACCGTGGCGGTCAATGGGTTAAAACTTGAGAATCGTGGTGGAGTATAACATCAGTCTTGCGTATCATAAGGTACAAGACAGAAGGATGATCCCCTAAGAATTGTCAACGTAATACAAGTATGTAAACATTGTATATTACTGTCCTTCCCTCATCCCTTTACGATTTAAGTGAACGCAATAACATGTGAGTCAAAGTAAAATGTATAAAGGTAGCTTAGAACATAATTTTCTATGTTTTTCAATATTTAGATGAAATACTGCCAGTTTTCATGCTATGTCGGAGAGTAGGGCTTTCGGTTCGGTATTTTGCTCTCGAGGGCATATTTCATTTACATATTTTACATATAATCGTGTTGCGCAAACAGTACGTAGGTTTAAATACTTTGTTTCGCGTACTCGGGTTCTTTACTAGTAGATTGTAACGACCGTTGCCAATAACCAAATAGTATTGAGAAATTCCTCCTTTTTTAATATATCTTCATAGTAGTGATAAGTGAATGTACTTGCGCACAATGTATGTGACTGTAAGAACGTGTCGAGTACCGTTTTGTTTACACAAAGGGCAGGCGTCGACTGCAAATATTTTTGGTAAAGTTATACCCTTACCTCGTCGCATTACTCGCGCTGTTGAATGAACGCATTTAATTAGTGCTCATAGATTTCTTTCCATTGTAGCACAAAAATAAAATAATAAAAAACGTATTTTTCTCTCAATTTTGGGTAGTTAATTTTTTTAATAGATATTTTATAGCATAGCTCAAACTCACACTTTGTTTAGAATCGGTATTTGAGATCAGCACTTCACATTGTGTTCGTGACATACGGACTGCGAATCATGGTGTATTTAATCTTAATACCTACGTTTAATGATATACTGAAAATCTATATTTTTAACAAATTTAATTTAAAAAATATACCTAATTAATGAAATTCCTAAAGATAAAAATGAAATTTTTAATATTTATGTGTATAGTAGTGTGTACTTGCGGGTGATTATAAATAACAAATGCTTATAAGTTTTGTCTCCACAGATTCGTGCAAAGAGAATATATAATTTACTGTCCATGAAATTAATAATAATCTATAACTGATGTGTACAAAAATCAGTATGTTTCAGGCATTTTGAATCCGACTTAATGTATGTAAAAATAAATGTTGTTTTAAAATTGTCGTATTTCATTTGTCACCCCGCATCCTTTATATAACTTGGTAGTAGTACATACTTACTAATATTCACACTACTTATTAATCCATATGTGACAAGTCATAACATAACGGCTGTAATACCCGAAGTGTTAGGGAGAGGTGTAGGTGCAGTCGCCATCAGATATATTGTAGCAGACAAGGTGACCAAATACTTCTGAACAATTTAAAATGTCATTAGGATCCATACACTAGAAGTTACCGTTAATATCTGAACATTCATTACTTCATTAATATCTGAGCAGATGCTTGTCAATAATTTCTATACAAACAACTAACCAAAAATATCTGAACACTTACTTACTTACTCTTTATACCTAGTTTTTTTGTCACCAACTTCAGAAACTGATTCTTCTTCTAAAGTTTATTTTTCACTTTTTTTGGTTTTATTTTTGTTGAACTCGGTTTTATTGAACACCAAATGACTGTTCTAGGCATAAAGAGTAAGTGTTCAGATATTTTTGGTTAGTTGTTTGTATAGAAATTATTGACAAGCATCTGCTCAGATATTAATGAAGTAATGAATGTTCCGATATTAACGGTAACTTGCAGTGTATGGATCTAATTGACATTTTAAATTGTTCAGAAGTATTTGGTCACCTTGTCTGCTACAATATATCTGATGGCGACTGTACCTAATAGTACACCCACATTTCGCCAGTAATATTTAAGTCTTAAGTCCCATGTAATAGGGGACGCTATTGCTATCATCCGGGTACTAATCCAAGCTCTGTGATGTAATTCCTGATGGCAAAACCCAATAGCACTTAGCACGGCCTGCGAATCGAACCCAGGACGTCATACACAGCTGTCGCGCTTACGACCACTAGACCAACGAAGCAGGTTCTAAAGCTGCAAGTCTTTAAGAATCCGGTGTAACAAGCTCGCAATTGCAATTCGAGGCGAGCATAAAAATCGAACAAAACATTGCTATCCCTATCTGACTTTTCGCGGCGCAGCGCGCAGCTGTGTGCGTGCGTGTAGTACCTATGTTTGTAGCGAATCATTCATAATGACTGATAACCATTTCATTGTACTAATTTGGTTCAATATTTGTACTAATTTTGTTCAATATTTGCTTTATTTTTGTTAACTAATTTGGGGAATCGTTAGTGAACGCACAAACACGTAATGCGTTTTTTGGAAATTACTCTACAATGGCTACATTAGAAGATTCTAGGACATTATCTAAAATCGAATAAAATAAACCGTCTTTAATTATAATATATCTAGATTTTAAAGATATTTTTTTATATAAGTAGATAAAAAAATAGACGTTTTATTACCACCACCGCAAAGCGAAACAACCTGAACCCTATAATTGCCAAAGACTCAGCGGCTTGGCAGTGTCGACTACGGTTTGTCTTTAGTAGATTTTCAACTTTACAAATAGGATAATGCAATACAGCATAATGAGATACCTTGGTCATTACTCTCGCGGGTAAAATACCTATAGTCCGAGCCTAAGCCGGAAGTGTAATGGATAGGAATGCCTATCTTAGGCTAAGTTCACATGACCGCGCGGCATAGCGCGTCTCCGTGCTATGGAAGCATTCACATGATAGCATTTATGTACGCGCGGCAGTCTAGCAACAAAATGGTCACGGTTTGACACCATACCTACCACACATCATCATCGTGGAAAATCATCGAATGACCCCCCCCCCCCGCTCTTGGGCGGGCAGAGCGAAGGGGAGTGTCAGACTTCTACTGAATAAAAACCGAACCTATGTTCCTTCTTTGCCCTTGCGCCGAGGCCACGTCATCTAGTACAAAAATCCGCGGCCCCGACGGGATCTGAACTTAGCCTTACACGCGCTTAGTGGGTATTATCGTGTCCGCTTGTCACTATGTACCTAGTATGTATGTATCAGTGCCGGATTAAGCAAGCGCGGGGCCCGTAGCTAATTCTATCAAGGGGCCCTTGATCTGCCAGAGAGAGATTCATTTCCCCCCATGTTGCAAAGGGACAACAACCTTCCCACACTGAAGACCTACCCATCTTCCAAGGAGACAAATATGAGAAAGGAAGTATTAGCGAGCGAAGCGAGCTCGAAAATTGTACTAATTGTCTGACGTGGAGTGTCTTTGTCGGAAAAAACGACGTTCATTCGTTCGTCAACGTTTCAGTTTTGTGGCATCAAGTTAATTCAATATACCACATAAGGTCATGTAAGTTTCACTCAAATAAAATTACAACCAGGTGGTGGTTGGATACGCGGGGCCCCAGTTTGCGCGGGGCCCGTAGCAATTGCTACTTTTGCTATATGGTTAATCCGGCACTGGTATGTATGTACCTAGTGTACAGACGCTAGCACATCAATCTAACCCAATTTAATTTTTTCCTAATCCAACATGAACCTTCTAGTAGGTACTTTTGCAATAAAGTCTCAATCCATTTTTGTAATGTGTCAGCACTGATTAAAGTCAGCTAGATAAAAAATAGATAGGTCAGTTGTAGATACTTACTGTGAGATACTGTATCCCAACGTTTGTGGTCCATAACTAAAGTGACCATACGTCCCGTTTTGAACGGGGCTGTCCCTTTTCTCGATCATCTGTCCCGTTGTCCCCAAACAAAGCTCTGGGACACAAACAGTCCCGTTTTCCGAAACTGCGTGAAATTTTTAAAACTATAAAACTCGTCAGACGCAACCGTGGTAGACCACGTCGCAAGGGCCGACGCCTCGGGACTGCGTGTTGTTCGATAGAGATACCGCGGCCTCGCATACAAAGGGCCAAGAAGAACATTTGTGTGATTTTTTTTTCAGTAGAAGGCTGACAGGGGGTGCCGATCCGCCTATAGCGGGAGGAGTAATTTTATGATTTCTCACATTCCAAAAAAAAAAAGACCTACCTAACTGGACCGTTTGTACCTATAAGGTAGCAAAATCGTCTACAACTTTGAGTGTAGAGTCCCTGATCTTGAGAGGAGAGGGTGTTACATAGGCATTTAACATGACCTTGGTTTTTGCTAAAGTAACTGTCAATATAGGTATATAAATCCATGTCCCGTTCTGAGTTAAAAAAAGTTTATCCATAACTTCACTCAAACCAAATCGTAAAAAAATCTAAGCCCGTAAACAAATCAAAAGTCGTAATAATGTAGGTTCCACAATACCAAGTCACAAGGCAAATCATAATCCAAGTCCGTAGCAGAGGTCAATAGTGTCAGAATCATTTTTTCTTTCTTTTTAAAAAAAAAATAAAAACGTTGCCCCACACTAGGAATTTCTCCTGTATCGTGGGTGCGTTCACAAACATATAAACACACATACACAAATACCCAGACCCGAAACAACTATCTGCAGGTCATACAAATATTTGTTCCGTGCGGGGATCGAACCCGCGACACGCAACGCAGCAGTCCAATCGCTTAGCCACTGCGCCAACCGTGCCGTCAAAACAATTTCGCAAACAATAACGCACGCGCAGCACAGTCAAAGTCAAGTAATATTATGTAACACTGACAACCCCTACTACCCCAGGGAGGCCAGCGCGCGGGCGCCGCCGGGCGGCGGCGTTCATTGAATACGAAACGCTAGTGTGAGTTTCTGCGATCACACAACCACGACCAGTGCGTACACGCACACAAACACAGCCCATGCTTGATGCGACAGCGCTACTGCCGTTCCAGATTTGTGATAAATTTGTTTGTGTTCCGTAATTCCAAAAACTATGAATGAAAACTTGATATTTTTCAAAAAAAAATTTGATAATCTGCTACTAGACAATATAAGCTATGTTCCTATTACAATAACATTACAAATATTAATGTTTTTAATACAGAATAATTAAGTTGAAAACATGCTATTAGCGGTGTTAAAATATACGAAATGCAATTCGCTTGCATTTCGTAATTATTAAATGTTTTAAAAAAAAAGTTTAATAGGAACCTAGATAAATATCGTCTGTATCCAAATAACATAATTTTAAGTTGGTAATATGTTCGTATCGCGAATGATTTTGGTATTACGTTTGTATGGAGAAATGTTCGTTCACCGTCCCCTTAAGCTAGCTAGCACACGTATACATACACACCCTTTTTTGTTTGTAGGGTGGGAACTCATCAAATGACTGCTCCCGCTCTGGGCGGTAGGGAGTGTCAGACTTCTACTGACTAAAAACCACCCATGTTTCTTCTTAGCCCTTTGTGTCGAGGCTGCGGTATCTCTTTCGAACAACCCGCAGCCCATGCCCATACATACACACCCACACAAAACATTCTTACTAGCCGATTTCGGTCCTTGGTGATGCCTTGCCACACAGCCACGCTATGTAATTTCATAGGCGAATGGTCATAGCTTTAGACAGCACACAAACTTATCACAATTTAGCAGCTAGCAGCAATAGCGCAACTGTCCGAATAGGTAAACCCGCTACACAATAGTACAAAGCAAGGAGTACTGGCTCACAATATTGGATACATTCACCGCAGGCCAACATCAACTGAGTCTAACAAAGCTGCAGGAGATATTGTTAGTGCGCAAAAACAAACATCATTTCCTACTATATTCTACTGTTGAGGTGCACACCTTCCTGTTGGGGCTGCGAGATGTCGAAAGAGATACCGCGGCCTCGGCACAAAGGCGAAGAAGGAACATGGGTGGTTTTTAGTCAGTAGAAGTCTGACACTCTTTTCCGCTCTGCCCAAGAGCGGGAGGAGTATTTGACGATTTACCAACCCCGAAAAAAAAAAAAAAAAGGTGCACACCTTGGGAGACGGGTTGGGACGGCAATCTGTCACAAACGGACGCAGGATCACCGGCTTTGGTCCTAAGGCAACATGCAACGGGGCAACTTCAGTAAACTACTTGAATAGATAAGTACCTATCTCATCACAAAGGAGTGATCTAGTTACGGCTCAAAGACTTCGTTCCGGTCATTTTATTGGTGGTATGTGTACGGAAATGAGGCCGCCGGCCGTACAGATAATAGCCTGCTCAGATCAACCAAAATGTTGGACTCCTGTGATGTGCAAATAATAGGACAGGCAGCTCACGTCAAGTGTCCCATCGTTTGTGGGGCTACACTACATATTTTACACACCAAGGCAGTCTATCAATATTATCTGGAAGATCGACCCGGGCGGCTGATATTATTTAGCCTCTATAATCTCCGCCTAGCTTTTTTTACCAACTATGTTGGGGCCGCTTTCCAGTCTTATCCGGTCGTAATTGAATACCAGTAAATTACCTGAAACTACTGCCTATCTATAGAATAGCGTCGGTGGCCCCGACTTACGAACTGTAAGGCCTCTGCCTCGAATTTTGCAGGCAGCGGGGCGGCGGCGGCAGGATCTTATGCGTACAATCAAATGGACCGGTTCTCGAAAACAGCGGCGCGGGGGCGGGCTACGAGCGGTGCACTCCAGCGTAGTACTATTATGTATTCTGTGCTCCAGTCAAGCCGCGCCGCCGCCGCCGCCGCCCCGCTGCCCGCAAAATTCGAGGCAGAGGCCTAACGGGGTGTCCTGCGTCCGTTGAGTTGATCGCGTTCGCAGCGTCGCGTCGTAATCGTCGCTCGCAGGACACCCCGTAAGTAACCCCGGCAGTCACATTACTTTGTGTAATTTATTTCATAACCACTGCTCTAACAGTGAAAGAAAACATCGTGAGCCTTCGATTTTTTTTTCTCAGACATACGATTTTATGTCTGAGAAAAAAAAATCGAAGGCGGACATCTACCAACCCGCAATGGGACCGCGTGGTGGAAGCCCATCCTTCTTCTTGAGAGGAAGCCTCAGGTCCCTGAAGTTGGAACATAGGCTGATGATGATGACTGCCTATCTGACCTTCATTACTGGGTTCTAACTACCACACTATAATGTAGCTGTAGGTACAAAATAACTAAATTACTTGATATCTATAATCTTCACACAAATAAAACACAAGTTTAATAAAAATCAATTTTATTATTAAAAAACCAAAATTCACACTACCTGTGTATTTCAAAAAAGAGCACTTCGAAAAGTAACGAGAATTTTGTCAAACTAAGAGTTGAAACATAGAGAAACAAATTATTATAAATAAATATTATTTACATTACTATGGCAATATATAAGGTACGAGACATCTTTGGGCTTGCCCCTTAGCAAATAAAATGTCGGAAGAATTTTGTGGGCCTAGTGCGAATTTTTGGAACTGAGACAACTAGCGCCATCTGGTGACTAATATGTGAAACACATCTGTTCCATACATACAGAAAATGTATGTCTAAGCTCATTGTGATACAGGTATTCCTAGTACAAGAGCCAGAGCTACACTGATGTTTTAGAGCAATAATTTCTCAATAAAGATTTATTATTAATAATAATAATAATAATAATTTATTTTTATTTCGGACACAAAAAGATCCATAGAGTGTTAGTAACATATTAATTAACTTATTATCTAGTGTTAGTACCAATTGACCTCTGCACAAGAAAAATTAAGATTGGAGAGCTATAGTTCTCCGCTACAGTTCTCAGGATGCTGTTGCGACTATCTCTCACTCTCCTGAGTAGCGAGGCACTTTTTTTACGAATAATCGCGTGAAATCCGTCGGTACGAGCTTGCGCAAACATCCCCGACGCACTGCAGTAGCGAGGAAGGATGAAGGAGTGTCCATAGGGAAGACCCAATTAGAACAATTATGTCATTGTGAACTTTAGCGGCCTTATTAATAAAAAAAAGTTAAGCCTGCTTAAACTTACGCTTGGTTTATCTCGCATGCCGTCTCACTTCAAAAATATTCAAATGAAAGGGACGGCATGCGAGATAAACCAAGCGTAAGTTTAAGCAGGCTTAACTTTTTTTTATTAATAAGGGGGAAAAGGTTCTATTGATGATGTAAATGATTATTACTCTATAAAGCCATATTTGTTACGGTCGCAACACACTTTGACGACACGGTTGGCGCAGTGGCTCAATCAATGGACTGCTGCGCTGCGTGTCGCGGGTTCGATCCCCGCACGGAACAAATATTTGTATGGCCTACAGATAATTGTTCCGCGTCTGGGTATTTGTGTATGTGAGTTTAAATGTTTGTGAACGCACCCACGATACAAGAGAATTCCTAGTGTGGGGCAACGTTTTTAAAAAAATAAAAATAAAACCACTTCATAAACAGGGGACTTATCGCCACTATTGTGGTGTGCCCTCCGCGTGCTACCTTGGTGCTTCCTGCCACCTAACAGATTTTAAACCAATGACGCCATTAGGAACTAGTTATACCAACGCCACAATTTTGACACCTACCATCCCCATTAGACTTCTAACGAGCTCGAATAAGTTTTCTCAGGGACAAAAATTCGCACTTAACCCACAGAAAAAAGCATTAAAACATTAAATACAGTTAAAAGGGAACTGAGAAAGAGTTTCCACAATAAGAAGAATGCTGACATGTTCAGATCATAATATAAATTAATAGAGAGACTAGTTTTCAATGACACATGAAAGTAAATTTAATAAAATTATTAAGCTTAGCGCAGTTGGGATGAAAATACTTTTAATATTGCATTTTTTTTTAAACAGTCGTTTTACCAGATATTGTTTTATAGTATACAGGTAGTGAGGGAAATTTACACAAATGGAATATAGAAAATCGTCTGTTACATGCATTTAGAACATGTGTGTCCCTTCCACCGGCAATTTAAATAACAAGGTCGATCTAAAGAAACAGATAATTATTCTGTATTTCATAATTAGGCATAGCGACTTTTTCCCACATTTTGCCGTCCGACTGTGCACATTCATAGTTCATACTCTAACAAGTTTATGTATAGCAAATATTTGTAAAGGGCTCTGCGCTAAGCTTAAAAGACGGGACAAAATGCGATGACACAAATTTCACATAATAAAATTAAAATTAGAGTATTAAGTCCTTTTGCAAGTCTACCCAATCGGGGCACTAACAATATTATACTAACTTACTTAAAATATAAGCGTACTGACCTGATATTACGACAATAGTTTAGGCATAAAATACCGTGTTTTTAACAAAACTATCATGAGGTATGTGTTAGAATATTCAGAATAAGCGTTTATGTTTTAGATCTATGGTCTAAAGGCAAAATCTATAAACCTAAAGAACATGTTGTGGCTTAGACAACTTGTAACTTGGCACCAAGCGACAGAAATGTTGCTTGGCCAAAATTTATGTTAGGTAGCATTTATAGATTTCGATCTAAGAGTACCTACAGGAAATAGTAACTATATTTTGTTATAAAATCAGACTATTTTACAAATTAAATGCATAGACGATTCGTTGTACATGTTTCAATCAAAACTATTCTAACTTAGGAGTTATCAGGAATTTTGAGTTTTTTTTTTTTAATTTTGTGGTTTTCAGATGGTTTAAAAAATACTGATAATATCAGAAGCTCAAAAATACTATTAAAATGGCTAGACACGTAAGAATGAAAAGTCTTACCAAGACGTAACATTTATATTAACCATATCAAAAAAATAAAAATTTCAAAAAATATTCGAAAATAAGCTTCCAAAAAAGCCATAATATTAAACTGAATCAATCAAGAAAAACATCATCGAAAATTACTTAAAAGTTTAAACTAGAACATAAGCTATTTGAGGCAAATTATAATTAAATTAATCTAAAATAGAGACTTCTAAAACGACATTGGCACTGTCTTATAAAATAGACTTAAATGTTCGAATTTAGGTAAAACATTTTTAAACATACATAAACTCACGCCCTATTCCCATGGGGCCTAGGTAGAAACCACAGAAGGCCACATGCTACCATCCTTACATACCTCTTTTGCCTCGTCCACATTCATACATCGGGTCATACACGAACGCTGGTAGCGAGATTTAATTTTCTAAGTTATTACTAGTTTTTTTGCTGCTCCAAATCAATAAACGGACGTAACTAAAACATATTCATTCTCATAGATGGTAAATAAATTATATTGCAATAGAGCATTGTACATACTAGTCAAGATACATTCCAAATGTTTAATATTATTTTTCCTGTTAGGAAAACTTTACTTTAAAAACTGACCTGGCTCTCATGGAGCAATTACTACTTAAAGGTGTGTCCAAATAAAACGCGGCATTTGAGCGCGACAATCCGCGCTATGATAGGACGACTGCCGCGTTTAAAAGACGTGTGTCCCGCGAATGCCGCGCGCCTTGCTCGCCATGTTTGGACACATCTTTAGAAAGAATAGAATTTATAAAAGTTATGAAGTTGAAATTTGTAGATATCATTCAAAATTCTGTTTGTTCTACAGTGTAAAATGTATCTTTATTTTAGTAAGTCACTACATATTAGACAGAATCGGTGCCTAATATGTAAGTACCTATATCAGAAATCATGCTCAATCATTTATTTATTTAAACTTCATGCACAATATTGCAATTATTGCTAAGAACATAGTTTAGCATGTCTTTTTGTTAGTTTACTCATTAAATCTTAAAGTTAAAAATACAGTATACCTAATTGGTCCCAAAGTAACACTTTGAACAATTTTAAAGAAAATATTAGTATCAAAAATAGTCGTCGACAATAAAATATTTCAAAAGTTTTAAATTCGACATTATTATTTTCACATTCATTATGTAAAACTTTTTATCAAAAAACAGCTTTTTGTAAAGCATTAAAAACCTTTCCGAAATTAGGGAATACCGGAACACATATTCCTATATGAAAAAAGAACCGTCATTTTAAGAAGACAATAATTAATACATTGTAATGATCATAACAATATTGTCTTTTTTTTATCACAAACTTAGTTTACATCAAGTGTCAGAAATGCCTTTCTTTCCAGTAATAAAAATACAGTTTTCGCAACTGTCATAAAAGCTAGGTAGCATGCACCCTATGCTTATTGGCAGTAACTTTGTATAAAACTGGATACAAAAAGTGAATCAACACAAAAATTCAGTAAATACTATTAGCAAAATTCGTCTAGAAATAACTATAAAGCAGCAAGAAATTCGTACACTACCTGTCATAGCTTGTCTCTAACCCTAGCAAATAAACGTATTGCCTTCACGCTCGCACAATTGCGTCGGCGTGGTGGCTCTCAGGCTTTCAAAAAGTATTTTGACAGCCTGGCAGAAATTCTTGTCCTCATATTTCTATAAGAAACTTAGTGATCACACTAAGTAGACACAATCAAAACTAACTTAAAACGCTACAAATGCACTGCAGTTTCTCTCACATTGAGGTAGGTTACTGTTTTTACGCACTTTTATTCCCGAATCACACACAAAGGTAAAGTTTTGCAGCTAAGTTTTTTGGCACAATCACGCTATTTTTTTCTAAACAAAAGCAGAGAATACGCCAAAATTACCGAACACTAATTCTATGTCATGAGCAACATTTATGTACACACAAGTCTTCGAAACACTAAATTGAACACAGGTAATACCCAATTTTCACAGTTTTGGGAACTAATCTACATATTTTGAGCACTGTAGTGTCTTTTCAGCCCAAAAGCAAAATTTGTTCATAATCCTCAGTCCAAATACACGTAGAAGTTGGGTGTTCCACAGTATTTGGTGGCGAAGGCCTTGCCAGCGGCCGTGGGGGCGCTGAAGGCGATGTCGGCGACCCTTAGGGCTTCGCCATACAGGAAGGAGGCCCGCGCACACGCTAGCAAGCGAGCCGCTATGCCACGTCGACGGTAGTTTATGTGTGTCCATATTCGGGATACGCCGCATCTGAAAGGAAAGAAGTTTTTTTTATTACCAAGCCAAGGATAGGACGGCTATTAAAGATAATCAAAATTCAAATTCATTTATTTGCAAAACTATTCATTACATATCACCTTTTTTTTTTTTGGTGAGTGGAAAATTATCGAATGACCCCCCCCCGCTCTTGGGCAGAGCGAAGGGGAGTGTCAGACTTCTACTGACTAAAAACCGAACCCATGTTCCTTCTTTGCCCTTGCGCCGAGGCCACGTCATCTAGTACAAAAATCCGCGGCCCCGAAGGGGATTACATAACACCTGTGGTTCCCAAAGTGAGAATCAGAGATGTAGTACCTATTGTACTTCCATAAATAATAATAATAATATTCCACAACTATCACACAACGCCATCTAGTCCCAAGCTAAGCAGAGCTTGTGTTATGGGTACTAGACAACTGATAAACATACTTATATATTTCTAAATACATACATATTATAGATAAATTACACCCAGACACAGAACAAATGATCGTGCTCATCACACAAACATTTGTCCTGGGTGGGAATCGAAACCACGACCTCCGGCATAGCAGTTAGGGTCACTAACCACTAGACCAACAGGCCAGATAAATGTTGCCATTGTTTTGACATGTGATTGGAAAGCCTATTGCCATCAACCCAGCACAAAGCCAGACTCCAGTGTTTTTGCTACTGAGAAGCTAGTAATCTCAATTTCAGAATCGGACCTAAGACCTTATGCTCCTTGACTGACATGAGACAGTCATACATAGATCTTGCTCACTCTTTGTGGTACTTGAAAGAACTGCTCCACAGCAGTATTAATTAACCTCACTATCCTAACTTAGGACGTCCTAGTACTTGAAAAGCTTTAGCACAGCTGCCCTGACTTACATTAGGTAGTCGAGCTAAGTCCCGGCAGACAGGCTAACACTAATACAGGCTTCCCAGAGTATAGTATTTTAGTGGTACTCACTTGACAGGGTAATCCTCGACACTGCAGCAGTCAGGATCGCCGGGGATGAGCTTGTAAGCGCGCACTTTGGGCTCCACGATCAGACAACCTACTATCTGCTTCTTTTCTATGTATAAGTACGCCTGAAACACAAGATATAAAAAATATAGAAAAGTGACAATTTTTACTGCCTGATTGGCGCCGTTATGCATCATAATTTAGGCAGATGTATATTCATCAGTACACCCACACTTTGCCCGTTATGTTGTAATAGGAGTATGTTTTATAATAATAATATTCCACAACTATCACACAACACCATCTAGTCCCAAGCTAAGCAGAGCTTGTGTTATGGGTACTAGACAACTGATAAACATACTTATATATTTCTAAATACATACATATTATAGATAAATTACACCCAGACACAGAACAAATGATCGTGCTCATCACACAAACATTTGTCCTGGGTGGGAATCGAACCCACGACCTCCGGCATAGCAGTTAGGATCACTAACCACTAGACCAACAGGCCAGTCAGCCAGGCCAGTCGGTTTTATGTATGTAATGTGTGTATTTATTGTATATAATAGGGGATCGGACTGGGTCAAAATTATATGATTCTGTTTAGTCCGTAAGTTAGATTATCGAAAAATATTGAATACGTGTTTTTTGTTTTATCAAATCAACTAGCTGACCCGCGCAACTTCGTCTGCGTCACATAAATATAGCTATAACCTTTCTCGATATATCGACTATCCGACATTAATTAAGCTAAATCGTAACAAACAAAAAATCTTATTCCTCTTTATTACAATAGTTTAGATGGTTTAGATTAGCTTAGATTATATTAAAGTGTGAATTACTATAAAATCTATCTCTTACTGTTAAATATACTTTATCACTCTGTACTTGTAAACATTATGATGCAGTGAATATTATGAATTTGAATTTCCCGGAGGCCAGCCAGAATCCCCCGTACCTACATTGCGACGCAACCCGCGTAATTATTTTTCCGCGCGGGTATTTTTACATTGCGATATCTTCTAAGATATTTGTTTAAACTGTATAGAGTAAAGAGCACAAATATTCTATATTAAATTTCCGTTCTAACGAACACATTTATTTAGATATAGATTAATACTATATGGGTTAAATAAGCTTCGCAAAAAATAATTCTTTTTAACCTAACATTTTAATAATAAAAAATGGTTACAGTGAGTCAATCTTAAAAGATAGACAGATGCTGTCGCGGACTTTTTTTTAGAACTTTTAAAGACGAATAATTACTTCATACATGATATTCTCGTAACTTAAACCGTTTTCGCAGCGCACGCAACGGAAGCTCTCAGAAAGGAATTTTCTTTTCCCGTTTTTGTAACATTTCTCATTTATGCTCCGCTCCTATTGGTAGTAGCGTGATGTTATATAGCCTATAACCTTCCTCGATAAATGAACTATCCAACACAAAAAGAATTTTTCAAATCCAACCAGTAGTTCCAGAGTTTATCGCGTTCAAACAAACAAACAAACAAACTCTTCAGCTTTATAATATTAGTATAGATAAAAAATGACGAAGATAAAACGCGTCAAAGATCTTGGAGTGGGGCTTGAAACGTCACTTGTGTCGTCAAAATGTACAGTCGAACAAGCTAATATGACGTCACACGAGTTTTCGAAGCACTGTATCGTCTTCATTTTAAGTTTACGTGAAAAAAGGAAAAATACGTGTCCAATAATTTTTGGAAATCTATCTGACGGACTAATTAGTTTTTTTTTGTCCGATCCCCTATTATGTAAATGGTACACCACAGGCTACCTGCAGTATTGTTTCTCCTTCTTCCATATATCCATCCAAAGGTTGTCTTTAAAATATCGCTTTATGTGATAAGACCGCCCATTGTGTCACTCCTTGTAAAATGTTTTACTATTGTTTTTTTGTAATTTGGTGTACATATTAAAGAGTATTCTATCTATCTAGGGGGCAAGCCTATAGCCATCAACCAGACACAAATATATACTACATGGCTGTTGCCCGACGCAAGACTCCCGCTCAGTAGTCGCACTTGCGGCCACTAAAACAACGAGACAGTCTTTATCACCATCAGCCTATAATGTTCCCACTGCAGGGACTCAGGCCTGCTCTCTAGGAGAGGGATGGGCTATAATCCACCACGCGGGCCCAGTGCGGATTGGAGGCAGTCTTGTAGCGTTCAAAATAAAATTACTTACAGTATAAGCATGTATGAGGTCCTTAGGCAGCTCGTTGCCGTACCCGAGGTGTGGATGCACGACACGAGAGAGCAGCTGTTCCACCTTCTTCCAGCCAGTCTCACCGCCTCGTATGCGTATACAGCGCGCGGTACCAGAGCGGTCTACTACGCACTCGTCTTTGAAACCCTGGAATATTATAATTTTAGTTTAGCAGGAAGGTTGTTGGCACTAAGGTAAGTAAGAAGAAAATATGGTGTGGTATCGCTATTGATGAACAGATTTATTTATTTAGGATTTCCATGTAAGGATTTACACATGACGAAAGTATCACGTAAGTGTACCCCTTCATTTTCAGGAGACCACACAGCATGCACAAAAAAAAATATAATTTAAATGAAAAATTAAATCAAATATTAGTAAAAAAGTGATTGAAGAGATGGATATAAAATTAGATCAAATGAGTACTTACGTTGAATTTAAGTACATCCGTCGAGTTATGATGCACCAAATGATCATGCTCGTCTTGTGGATCGCCGATCTGTTTACGAAAAAAACTAGTGTTAAAATAAAACCAAGATCTACAGTACGCTCAAATTATCTTGGCAGCTCTGAACATAGGCTTTGCGAAATTTTACGCATGTAAACTTGGGAATAAAACTGTTATTGCCAGATAAACCAATACTTAAACGATCAGAAAATATCTAATTTAAACAGTGAGAAATACAAATAAAGTAAATATCATAACACTTTAATACATTCGTTGTAACAAAATGACCTGCACGAAGTTCGGAGCTGCCAAGATAATTTGAGCGTACTGTACAATCCGCTTCCCAATTAAAGCAATCTGGAGCATTCATAAGTCAATTATATTTGTTCGGAAACGGTTATGTGCCGTCTCCATGGTTGTTACTGAGAAATTCCTGATGGAAAACCCAATAATTCTTTGCCCGAACCGGGAATCGAACTCAGGACATCATGCTCAGGAGTCCTACTTGCGACCACTACACCAACGAGGCAGACTAAGATATCTATCGTATTTATTTAGTTAGCTAGATATTTTACCTGATAAATAGTGCCACACTCGGTACACTGCGTGGCTCCGAACTTCTTCTGCCCAGCGTCAATCACGTACTGATCGTCTCCCGTCTTTATCAACGAGCGCTTACTGCTTTTCTCAGCACCACCTGAAAGTATCACATAACACACCTGTTATCCTAGAATTCATATTACACCCACATGTTGACAGATATGTTTCATCATCATTATCATCATTTAAGCCGAAAGACGTCCACTGCTGGACTTAGGCCTCCCCCAAGTGTCGCCACATTGACCGGTCCCGAGCGACTCGCATCTAGCGAGCTGCTTCATGTTTAAATTTCATGTATGAGAAGCGACCCTTTAGCCATCAAACGGGCACAAATTTAGATTCCAGGCTGTCTCTCAGGAGATTCAGACCAGCATCTAACTACCCTTTACCCAACCATGAATGGCTTAACGTGCTTTATGAGGCACAGAGGAAACTCGGTTTGTAATGGGCAAAGTCCCGTCCACGGACCATACTTCATAAGCGCCGCTTTACATTATTTTGCCACGAGCTCAGTCACTCAGGAGTTCTAGACTAAAAAAACTGATAAAAAGATCATACAATGATCTTTTTATCAGTTTTAGGTTTTTTTTCATATTTATGATCATTGTAATTTTAATGTTTGTTAGTGTGAAGGTATTGTAAGTGCGGTTGGCAATCATGGGCCGTCAAACCATTATCTAACTAAAATATGACACAAAAAATAATGATAAGTATTACTAAACAGATTCATCCGAATATTTACCTTTGGTGCAACCAGGCAAGACCAGCCCAGGGTTAGGTTTATCGAAGATGGGGAACAGCTTAGCTTTGTCACCCTGTGCTGCATTCTCAGACGATGAAGTGGTGGAAACTTCTGAAATAGCAAAACAACATATTAAAGTGTGTATTTTATAATGTGCGTCTTAATTTTGTAGAACAATAATTAGTAGTCTTGTTTTGTTTTATTTAGGTGTTAAACACAGACAAACTGTTTAACATGAAATAGAACTTAGAAAAACATTAAATAAAGTCTAAATAAATTATTCTTGAAATGCAATAGAATTTTGGGTCTGGGTATTTGTGTATGTGACTTTGTATGTTTGTGAACGCATCCACGATACAGGAGAAATTCCTAGTGTGGGGCAACGTTTAAAAAAAAAAAAAAATCTTGATGAGGTACTGAGTCTAGTCTCACGTAGTTCTTGTTCAAATGCTCAGTTTTTGATGCTAGTAGGTACTAGTAGTAATAATAAATTAGAATCAGCCCCCGTAGCATGCCGATTCTATCTCTATTCTACCAAGAATAGACAAAGATTTTTCCATACAATTTGACATGAAACCGTCGTCTTCTTCCGTCGACAAAACCCGTTTCTTCGGTGGTCATGCTAAGCCGGCAGGTTAGGTTAGTGGATGGCAAACACATAAGATTTCAGAGGTATCGCATCGTAGAGCGACGCATTTCACTACAAAAAAGCGCGGCCCTACAGTCGAGGAGCATATTCTATGACCCACCGGTCATAGTATACGAAAACGATGTAGAAACATTTTTGAGTTGCGAAGTTGTGCGTTCCATGTCAGTCTAATGTCTGAAACCGATCTTAAAGTTCTACATGCCGGTTTGAATGTACCATTACATAATAACGGAGGACAACCAGTCGCGCCTAAATTAATATTTAAAATATATACAGCAACAATAAGTAAATAAATACTTATATTTCTATAGAAAACCACATGATTAGAATCGTGTCAGTAGTTTAAATTATCTCCTACTTGAGAAGATCATTGTCTGCATGTAATATTCCCGACCTTGTACGAAACAAAAACTTGAAACAATGGTCCATTAATGTGAATTTTCTCAAAAATACTTCATTTAAATATAATTTTGAAATGTGATTCTTAGCTTAATTAGGTCTTGGTTAATTTTGAATGATATTATGCAGGAATAATGAGCCGTTTGTTCATTTGGGTTGGCCTAATGATGTTTAATTTAGATGTAGTTCCGGCTGTTAAAAAAAAATCTTAATGTTGGCAAGTTTCAAGCCCTTTCTCACACGTTTCAGTTGTCGAATACTTTGTTTTGGAATCTATTGACCATTGTTTGGACATCGTCTGACTATTATCAGAATTCAAATCTCGAAAAAAAAATATATATTTATCATTTTTTTATACCCTAGCCTCCAAATTAAAAAAAAAATATTAGTAAATTATCATACAGCCATTCTAAACTTAAATATAGAACGCCGTTTTAAAAACCTCTCGAAACTTGTTAGAAAATCAGTTTTTTGTTGCTCCTGTAAAATTAGCTCACGTTACTTAGACCGACGATAATTATGGTGGACGTGTATGTGAGTTTAAATGTTTGTGAACGCACCCACGATACAGGAGAAATTCCTAGTGTGGGGCAACATTAAAAAAAAAAAAAAAAAACTTCGCCAGCGATAATCCGGTATATTCAGCAGTCTTACTTCGTCATAAGTTTCTAATATTATGACCGATTCTTTCGAATTTATCCCTGTCTGGTTGTCTGGGCCCAACCCTTTTGATGAGTCTAGCTTGTTACGTCATCTTTTTCATGAAGTTTTAAAGACTTACCATCATCAGCAGGTATGGCAGTCTCAGTAGATGCAAGCACAGCTTCAGCGTTAATATTGTTGGACTCCGCCATCTTCAGGATCTGTTCGTCCAACATCTTCAGCTCGCGTTCGATCTCGTCCAGATCGGTCAGTTCTTCGTCTGGCGCTGGAGAGTGTACATAATTATGAGTGTTAGAGAAAAGTGCAACAATAAAGACTAAAGGTGCTCATCACCTAATTTAAGATTCGATTTTGTGCACTAAACGACTAACATCTTCATTCTGAAAAACTCAACTTGAACATATCTTTAAAGTTTAAACCGTTGAACTTCGTATAGTTGCGATTAGTTGAATCGCCGAATCTCGCTCTGTACTTGACGCAGGAGCTCCACGAGTTGATTCCACCATCTCCCTTCTTCCATCGGGAGACTAGATGTACTGCAGGTTATCACCGATACCTAGTCGACGTTCCACACATTCGAACGAAGCCCTTTGCTAAGTCCTTTTTATGGAGTGGAATTCCCTGCCTGCGTCGGTTTTTCCGAGTTCATAACCCTAATCTATTTAAGTCGCGAGTAAACAGGCTTCTTCTGGGTAAGCTCGTTCCATCGTCGACATCATCTCTGCCCTTAGGGCAAGATTGAAGTCAAGAGCAGGCCCATTTATAATAATTAAAAAAAACACATGAGAAAAGGTAAAATTTAGCAGAATCATTTGAGATGCTTCCACTGCTTCTGCCAACACACATACCTACCCCTTTATACAACAAGACGTTGCTATGCTAATTTAAAAAGGAACATTATTCATAACAGGGCGAGTAGATACGGCCAGACCCTCAGACCCTCTTGTTACAAGAAAACTGGTTTCTTTGAACTTAATAGAATAATAATGCAACAGCTGCTTATATTATTTGACCCCTGTTTAATAATAATAGGCGACTAGGGGTCTGGTGGCCAGTGAATGAACTTAGTAACACACCTGTGTGTTGAAATTATTCTTAGTAAGGCCTTAGGATATTTTAACTGAGGGGTTTTTTAATATCAAGTCTCACGAATCACGTTTATTACATTTTAAGGCATTGGTCGACAGAGAGAGAGAGTAGTTTGCACCTTGCAAATTGTCGCGTCTCATCATCGTCTACCTAACCAGTCTTTTACATGAAGCGACTGCATATCTAACCTCCACAACCCATTTACGAGTGGTATTAAGATCATCATCATCAGCCTATTAATGTTCCCACTGCAGGGACTCAGGCCTCCTCTCTTTGAAGGGATGGGCTATAATCTACCACGCGGGCCCAGTGCGGATTGGTAGATGTTACATGTCTTCGAATTTTTTGGTTCTAAGACATGCCGGTTTCCTCACGATGTTTTCCTTCACCGTTTTGAGAGCAACGGTGATGAAATAAATTACACAAAGTAATGCGCCTGCCGGGGTTCGAATTAAGTCGGGGCCGCCACCACTGGGCCACCGCTGCTCTCTGCGTATTAAGATACTCCTTGATAAACTGGTAGTCACACTTTCGTGCCCTTTTTCACCATTAACGATCGCCAAAGATCGACAAATTACAGCGGGAACAAACGGCTTAATGTGCTTTTTGAGGAACAGGGGGAACTCGGTACGTAATGGATGTTCACCCTTTCACGGAACACTAAGCAAGCCGGCTTGACTACGCCTCCGCTATTCTTTTCTGATTAATTTCGTTGCGGGATCCAAGACAGTTAAATCATCTCCTGGGACTTCGTCGAGCTTCATTGTCTCGGCGCTTTTCTTGTGATCGCCACTGTTGATTATGGCTTACAGGAGTTACAGTGGTTTGGGAATAGTGTGGGAATAGTGTGTTTGATTTATGGTGTCCCTCAGGGTAGTGTCCTAGGACCAACCCTCTTCCTCATATATGTCAACGAGCTGTGTCAGTTACCTCTTCCGAACACAAAAATTATTACATATGCGGATGACACAGCTCTCATAATCCATGGCAGGGACTGGTCTGAGACGCGTGATAGGGCAGAACTGGCACTGGGGATGGTAATGACCTGGTTAACCTCAAATTTACTCACGCTCAACATCTCTAAGAGTAAGTTCATTCCCTTCACCCCGAGTGTTCTTAGCCAACCACCTTCGTCGTTTACTATCAGGAGCCATGTGTGTGCTAACTCGGTGACCAACGCCTGTGACTGTGCTCAAGTTGAACGGGCCGACAGCATAAAGTACCTTGGTGTTATATTGGACAATCTTTTGACTTGGAAAACCCAGATTAACTCAGTCGTAAGTCGAGTCAGAAGATTGATCTATTTGTTTAAAAAACTTCGAGCGGCTGCTGACTTCCAGTGCCTTAGAATGGTCTACTTTGCCCTTGCTCAATCAGTGCTCAGTTACTGTATTACCACGTGGGGGGGAACGCACAAGACAACCATGCTGCGGGTTGAGAGGGCGCAGAGAGCAGTTCTAAAGGTACTCGCTAAAAAACCCATGAGATTTCCCACTTCAGAGCTCTATGCAATTTGTGAGGTCCTGTCGGTGAGACAGTTGTTCGTGTTACAAACAGTGCTTAGGAAGCACCTACTTCTCCCTTACAACCCTGAATCCCTTAAAAAGAACCGTCGTCGTGCCGATAGAGTCTGTCAGACTGAACGCTGTAGGTTAGCGTTGGTCAGTCGCCACTTCACACACACCAGCTCCAAGATCTATAATACCGTAAATCAAAAAATTAATATATACCCCATGACCAGGAACGTGCTGAAGAGAAAAGTAACCAACTGGCTTATGTCCCTGTCCTATGAAGAGACCGAGCAACTTATGGTATCGTAAACGCGGTAGACACACACATACACACCATAACTCACCCCATCCCCACCTCCACTCTACATTTACACAATTAAATACATAACCACATAGTGTATAAAGTATCATAATTTTTAATGTTCTTCTTTTTATGTTATTCACTTTGTTTTTGCAAATTTATATATTAACTTCTTTTAAGTTAATCTGGAACAATGTCTGTTCATTACTTTGTTTTTGAATTTGGGCGTTGATAGCTGCGCCACAGTATTCTACTTTTGTAGCTATCTTCGTTTTTCATGTAACCTGTACACTTAAGTTGTTCCAAATAAACATTATTATTAAACATTAAACATTAACGATCGCCAAAGATCGACAAATTACAGCGGGAACAAACGGCTTAATGTGCTTTTTGAGGAACAGGGGGAACTCGGTACGTAATGGATGTTCACCCTTTCACGGAACACTAAGCAAGCCGGCTTGACTACGCCTCCGCTATTCTTTTCTGATTAATTTCGTTGCGGGATCCAAGACAGTTAAATCATCTCCTGGGACTTCGTCGAGCTTCATTGTCTCGGCGCTTTTCTTGTGATCGCCACTGTTGATTATGGCTTACAGGAGTTACAGTGGTTTGGGAATAGTGTGGCGGGCTTGTCCCAATTAAAAAAAGCCGGCTTGACCTAAAGATTGACCGCAGCAGCTTAGACACGAACTCCTCCACACGTTGTCCCGTCTATCGTACATGAATATTTTTTCTTTCATTTAGGGTGCGTAGTAAAAATACCGCACAGAGAGAAGAGTGGAAACCTATGGGCAGGCTTTTGCCCAGCAGTGGGACAATTATGCTAAGTACAAAAAAAGGGGGCCTAGTATGAGCATGTGAGAGAAGTTGTCTGCCAAAAATGGGTAAAACATGCCGATAAAGTGTCCTGCAGTTTGGCAGAAGATATGTATTATACCCACTCATGTAACTTTTTTGAAATAAATAATAATGTTCAAATAAATAAATAACATAATAAACATGAAAATAATTACCTGGAGCTTCATTTTCTTCAACAAGTATATACCCTCCTTCCACCGGTAGGAACTGTCCACTCTTAGGCAATGCGCCATGACTCTCCGCATGGCCATCGATATCTGCCATAACTACATCATTTGTCACCGGCGCTGGCAACGTCGTCCGTGATCTCGCTGCCACTCCTGGCAACCTCGTCAAACTTGATGCTACCGTCCGTGTTCCTCTTGCCACATTCTCTGTCATATCTAACTTCTGGCAACCCAGTTCAAATATAATAGCTTCGGAATCTTGTGGCAGTGTTGCCATGTTAACTGGCACGGCGGTCATTGGTTGGAATATTTGGTTAGTTTCTTCTATAACTGTGCTGTTAAAACATGGTAGCTCTTGCATAGGTTTTGAGGTGGATAGTTCTGATTCTGGTATGTCTTCGTCGTCCCATTGGCTAAGTAATGCTTCTATTGTTAGTTTTTCTTTGTCGAATGGGTCGGCTTTTTCTGTGAGGGAAATATAACATTTTATTTAGAGACTAAGTTTTGCTAGCGGCTTTGCTCGCGTGATGGTTGAAAATTATTAAAGATGTATCATATCGATAGACCAAGATAAAAAGACTTTTGGGTGCCAATCTTAGCATGGATTTACTATTGTCGTCGGAGATAGCGTGCACTCTCTTCCGCCATTCACATAGCTCGACGGGACGGCAATACTATATACACAACAGGAGAGATATCAGACTAACTGCTTTACGTGATTTCCGAACCAAGGGTGTATCATATTCGGGGCTGCGGGTTGTTCGAAAGAGATACCGCGGCCTCGGACACAAAGGGCTAAGAAGGAACATTGGTGGTTTTTGACTTCCTTCCGCTCCGCCAGAGTGGGAATAGTTTGATGATTTCCCAACCAAAGGGCGTATCATATCGGCTACGTCTAATGTTCGGGGTGCTACTGAGGAAATCATATTGGAAAAGCCCTATCACACTGTCCAATTTGCGAATCGAACTCAGGATCCAACGCTCAGCAGACGCGCATGCAACCACGAAAACTAACCGAGCATATAAAATCCTTTTCATACTAAAAAATCTTTTTAAATATGTATTTAAAAGACAAAACGACGACGTTTTTTTTTTTTATTATTATTAAAAGTGGTTTATTTAAACAGACACCTCAGAAGGTAAGACGATGATTAATTGCAATTTAAAAGCAAACTTTTCAAGTTTCAAGAGTAAAATACGTCAATTATGAACATGTGTGTCGTATGTGAGTTTCAATGTTTGTAAACGCACCCACGATACAGGAGAAATTCCTAGTGTGGGGCAACGTTTTTTTAAAAAAAAAACATAAACATAAAACATACGAAAAAAATGAGGATATGAGACTTAAGAAAAAATATTATTATACTCTAATAAGCACTAATGACCAATCAATCATAAACACAAAGTAATTTAAAGACTGCATATTTTTAGTTTTTACATGACTAGCACAAAAATAAATAATCTTCCTATTCATTATTTTGTTAGTTAAGTTGTATTTCCAATGCTAATTTTATATCCGGGTCTTTTAGGCAAAGTGGCTTGTATTATATTTTTTATTTTATTAAAAATAAACTGTTTAAACATTCAAATGTTGCGTAAGTTTGTTTCTTTTTTTAAAGTTTATTTATGGGTTAAATTATTTTGTATGTTTCCATGTAACCAGAAAATACTGAAATATGATTTGATGGTCGTAACTCGTAAACAACACTTTAAGGTTGATGTTCCAGGGTAGCCCGCGAAATTCAAAATTTCTTACGTTTTTGGCGATTTGCAGGTCAGTGCTAGGTTGTATGTTAGTGAAAATATGATTCGCGGCTGTAAGACGTAT
This sequence comes from Diarsia mendica, assembly GCA_949316265.1. Taxonomy (NCBI): domain Eukaryota; kingdom Metazoa; phylum Arthropoda; class Insecta; order Lepidoptera; family Noctuidae; genus Diarsia; species Diarsia mendica. The sequence goes on along the minus strand of OX438898.1, from coordinate 12,097,648 downwards.
GCAGTTACAGAATTATAATCATCAAAATCATAATTACAACCCTCCAATTTCATGTAACTGTCAAGAATGAGTATTTCATCAAAAGGTCATTCTTGAGAGTTACCTTAAACGAGGCACAGTGCCTCGTTTAAAGTGTTGTTTACGACCTCCTATATACATGTTTTTTTTTGTTCTGGACCATACCTGGGAACCTTCTAGTTACGGAGATATTGGAGGTCATTACGAACGTTGTCATAAGTTAAAGTTTTTTTTTTGGTGTTTGGGAATGTCCTTCCTGGAAGACCCCGCTAATGACACTAAAAACCATCCATGTTCCTTCTTAGCGCTTTGTGTCGAGGCCGCGGTATTTCTTTCGAACAACCCGCTATAACTTGGCTCTTAAATTTAATGTCCTATTTGTGTCGTGGTCTATAATGGATGAGTTTTGACATGGTGTTGATGCTATAATACCTCGTTAAGGCTATTTAGTTTACATAAATATTGACCAACTAACAATGACTTTTTCAATGAAAACAATTACCTAATTATGCAAAACAACATGTTTACCTATACCTACCAATTATGATTCTGAAACTTTACTATGAAATTCACACATAACAAAGACATTACGTCAAAGGTTTCGGCAGAGTTTTACCTAAAGAACAACCACATTACCAGGCATCTGGATACTGGAAATAGCCTAACTTTGAGCCTGGAAAAATTTACTACGATGTTTCTATTGGAAAAGTCTAATAATTAATTAAGTAATTTGACCTAATAAATCAAGCACATCTCTAAAACATTAGCTAGATTCCTGTTTTACTAACTTTACAATTTCAGGAATTTTGACCGCCTAAACCAAATAATTTAAATCACTTACCATGTCCAAGTTCCTGTGATGAATTCTGACTGAGCATCGACGCGTCAGTCATGGTAACAGTAGACACCACGGTGCTATTCAAAACAGACCCAGTCGCCGACGAGTTATTTGGCTTCACAACAATCACAGCCTTATTCTTATGATGTTTAGGCTTCCTAATCCTATGCCTCACTCCCAGGTTTATCTGACCAGGCTTTCGCTTACGTCGATGCGAATGGCTATGTCTCATGCGTCTGTTAGTGGTTGTGGCTTCAATAGCGTGAGAAATCTTTGATGTTACAGTATTATTCAGTTCAGGGTTTGATTTACCATAGAAAGACTTGGTAGAAAGAATTTCTTTCAGCCTGTCACTATTGAATAAGGATGTACGAGCTTTAGGAGCATTTTCTAATCTCGGGTACTTCGAATTTGGACCGTGTTCAGTCAAACTATCGTTCCGAAGTCTTTTGTGACTTTTCTCGCTGTCACAAGCCGACTCTGGACTCTCGCCAATCTCGATGACAGAACGACGGTTGTGTCCCAATTTAGGGGGCGAAGCTCCCGCGTCTGTCGTATGAGGAGTCTTAAGCATCTGCGTAGGAGATATAGTACTATTCATATCCATTTTCGTCAAGCAAACTAAAGCAGTTTTGATTGGCGAATGGTTCTTCATCTGCTCAAGTAAAACTCCTTTGAAACTATGGAATTTAGGCGTCAATTTATGTCTCCTGGTTGATCTTCTCAAAGGCTTCGTTGGGGTATTCTCTTTGGAGTCTGTTCCAGAGTCAGTGTCAAAGTTTAGGTCTTTTAGAGAGCTGCTGCAGCTTTCTGTATCTGCAATGAGACTAGCCAGGCTCTTGCGGGCCCGGCTCGAGGTAGATGAAGTCGTATGCACACTTGTACAAGAGTGAGAGGACGAGGGTGTCCCAGGGTGGTTGTTTAGGTGAGGTGTTGCTGGCGTAGACACAGAACATTTTGTCTCCGGGCAGTATCTCGTCTGATACTTCTTCAATGTAAACGGGGACTTGATGAAGTTCTTCAAATCATTGCTTTCTTTCAGGAGTTTCCTGGTCTGGCTTCTTGTGTCGTCTGTCAAATAGATGTTCTTGATTATAGTGGAATAGTATTATTAAATCTTATTTTAATTGGTGTGGTTAATGTGATTTATATGCTGAAATTAACATACAATGCTTGATAGGGATTTGTGTATAAAATACACTACTAACATAAATGTGCCTTTCAGTGGGAACTGAGTTAGTAGGTAGGTGTTTTTGTTAAATGACATTTAAGTTATACAAAAGGTCTGTAGTTGTATTTTTTAGTATATGTATTTGCTAGCATTTGCCTGTGGCTTTGGTAATCTGTGCTTTGGTCACATGGTGATCACAAATTAATCCACCAGAATATACTGCCAGAATAAAAGTATCTCATTTCCTAACCCAAGTTATGGGCAGGCTGACGGAATGCCAGATTTCATCAAAATCTATCAAATCAATGTGCTATGCAAGAACAGAAGAAACTTGGTATGTTGTAAGTGGTCACCTATCCACAAAGCCTAAGCAAGCTTAGATGTTATCATTGAGTCATAAGCTCCTTATTTATGTAAATACCTACTAGCTTTTGCCAGCGGCTTCGCCCGCGTAAAAACGACGATTTTCCATACAAACTTTCATTCTTGGTTAACTCCCTTAGGAGTTGAATTTCGAAAAATCCTTCCTTATTCCTTGTCTACATTATAAAGGGAACATCTGTGCAAAATTTCAGCTTTCTAGGTCCAAGGGTTTGGGCTGGGCGTTGATGAGTCAGTCAGTCAATCAGTCAGTCAGTCAGGACTTCTCTTTTTATTTATATAGATTATAGATTCATAAAACAAAACTGTTGTCTTTGCTTTATTTGCACCCACTTAATGTAACTCTACTGCCCTAAGCAAAAACGGTGTATCTGAAAAGAAAAAACAAGCCTTACTAGGCAAACACAGTGCAGTCGCACAAGCTAATAAGTATACAGCCAGCTAACTTGCATTTACTTTTAAGATTACACAGAAACATTGATGTTAAACGGTGGAGCATTTGACATCAGTCGGTTAATGCCAAATGCTTTATAAAAACAAATTGCATAGAATCTTTTTAGTGTACCTACTAGAATTATAAACATTTCTGCCTTTAGACTTATTAGCTTGTTCGACTGTACATGATTCAGGCTTATTTTCCTTTATTTGTCTACAGCAGCACAATTACTGTCCAATGAACAAAAAGAGGTATTTAATATGTCATGTTCAAGATATTTTTGTCAGTAAATCAGTATGCTGAAATGCATTTATTTATTTAGGTTTTAAAAACCTTTTAGTCAACATTTAAACTTAGTATGTCAGTGTTGAATATTTTTGATCAATTTGAAATAATTTCCTGGTTTATTGTAATAATAAAACTTTTTGACTTATTGCGTGATAATGATCTACATAATTATGGTTTAAGTCATACATTTCCTGATACAATGTTTAATTATTTTAATGACATTGTCTCTTTCCCTAAAAGGTTTGCATAGGTACACTGAAATTAAACTCACGCTTTGACCTTATTGTCATCAAATCAAAGCTAAAATCCTTGGGCAGCTTCTGAGACATTCCTAATGAATAAACAATTGAATAGAAAACCTCCCCGTTTTGGGAAATCGGTTAAAAGTAATTGCTGCTTTAGACAGGCAGATTTTACCCTTTATATTTGTTTTTTAATAATTTTTATGTCAACAGATGACAACATAGACTTGTTACCATTTCAATAATATAGAACTATCATATTGAACAAAGGAACACAGTTTTTTTTAATTGTGTGAATCTATCTATATCTAATATATAAAATTCTCGTGTAACAGTTTTCGTTGCCATACTCCTCCTAAATGGCTTGACCGATTTTGATGAAATTTTTTGTGCTTATCCGGTATCTATGAGAATCGGCCAACATCTATTTTTTTTTTCTAGGATATTATTTATATGGCAAAACAACGTTTGCCGGGTCAGCTTGTAATAAATAAAAAGAGAAGTCCTGACTGACTGACTCATCAACGCCCAGCCCAAACCCTTGGACCTAGAACGCTGAAATTTTGCACGGAGGTTCCCTTTATAACGTAGACAAGGAATAAGGAAGGATTTTTCAAGGAAGGATGAAAGTTTGTTTGGAAAATCGTCATTTTCACGCGGGCGAAGCCGCTGGCAAAAGCTAGTCATTTATAAATGTTAAACTTAGAGATCAATGTCTGACTGAGCATATCAGGCTGACACTATTCAAACTAATCAGTAATAGATAGTGCCCAAAATTAGTTCTTGGTCTAGTTTTATTTAGAGGGCACATCTGCTGCGATAGCATATCAGTGGTGCCCACAGATAAGAGGACAACATTGAGGGAATTTATTAGAAGTTTAAAAGATTTTGAAAGTTGATGAATAGGTTTTTTGTCCTTCTCTCAAGAACTAACTTTTTTTTTGTATATTTAAATGTATATGATTAAAGAAACAGAAAGAAGGTGACTGCTGAAACAAGCAGTAGTAGAGAAATATGGAAGAAGGCATTCTGCGTTGACTCCAAATAAATTGGGCTAAGGGCAGGAGAATGATGACGTATTTGAATAAAGAAATATGCTGCATTTACTGTCTTTTACTGTCCCACTGCAAGGCAAAGGCCTCTCATACAGAGGCACAAGTTTAATCATTGTGTCTGCTCAAGACTTCGGTATTAACTTTATTGAAAGATCTAGGTTACCTCATAATGTTTTCCTTTACTAGTTCTTCTAAACTGCTGATAAAAAAATCATAGCATGTTAAGCCAGCAGGTTCCTACAATGCTGCTGTAGTAAATTATATTATTGTTCTGCTTGCTACAGATTTTATAGGAATTATGACCTTTTCCTTGAGAGTATGCTTTAAAATTGTGTGTAGATTATTGGGGTAACAGATGTTTTGGCAGATTTTTGAATGGTAAATTAGTAGTTTGTTTATTATTCTATGAGATACTAACTGATTAACTTTCAATCCGCAAGTTGTAGTGAAAAAAGTATGATGCAACAGGCATGTTCATACATTGTGTTTTTACAGACATGAATAATTACTTTTTAAATGGTATTCTGTCTGTATTTGGAATGGTATATGTTGTTACATGCATTTTAAGATGATACTTGTCTTTTAGGAAGCCAGTTTAAGTGATTCAGTAGTACTTGATATACTAAATCAGTAATTCACATGACTAGAAAGGTTTTTATAGAAACTTGCAGCTTGCATACAAAACAACAATACCAGGAACAGGTAAATAACAGCAAGGTTATCTTGAATGTACTTATAAGTTAAATTCAAGGCCCTTTGACCTCTCATGCACATTGGAAAGGTACTACATGTTGCTACTTGAACTTTCGGCATGAAACTGTTTGTGTATGGCGTTGTTTACATACAGTCTAAGGTTTAGAAGCTTGTAATAAAAGGATAATTAAATGGACTCACGCCAAAGGCTTCTTTCTGGCGTCTTCGGAACATTCTGGTCGTTTTCGTCTCCAGAGCTCGAGTCCAGCGTGCTTATGATGCCCAGGTCGCAGTCCTCGCTGTCACTCTCACTATCAACCACCGGCAGCTTTCGATGCGTCGTCAGGGACTCCCGCGATGGCATCTCCTCACATTGAAATAACCCTTTCTTCCTTTCAGACATCTTTGGCGTATGAGTATGAGGAAGCCGCGAGGAGCGTCTAGGAGTCATCGCGGCCATGTCTACGACCGAATTACTGACCTTAATTAACAATAAAACATGTAATCGGACACAGCACTTTCAACGTTTCGATGACCCAGCCTCACTACTCAATGAAGTTTTTGGCTACTTTACAACAGCGATACTACATGTTGCATCTCAATTTAGGTAAATGAACGTTACTTAAGCAGTTACGGAGGTTTTAAGATCAGAAAACAAGTAAATTGAAACAAAAACGTGCGTCGAAAAACTTTTATCAAACGTTAGCCAAACGTTGGCAAGCAACCATTGTTGTTTGGCGCGTAAACACCTGTCATATGGACGTGCTGCCAGCTAAAAATATTTACTATTATTATTTTTCTTGAAATATTTAAACTGTAAATATAGAAATTTCAGTGGCTATAAAGTTTTTGAAACTACTTTACATTTTTCTCTAATATATTTTCGCATAGTTCTCGTCAGCAATGCTCATAATAATAGTGTTATACATTTTCAATGCGTGACTATGAGTTATCACATTATTAAGTCCATTATAAGGAGTATAGATTTTAAATTATTGCTAGTGCCCTCAATATTAAATAAAATATATTTTCGAAGAAACGTAAAATACAGTATTATTTTGATAATATACAAGTGACGTGTTAGTGGCAACATTCTTTTGTAGAATTCGCGCCTTGCCAATTTTAGAGTCCCTATAATGCACGTCACAGCAACGTACGTACCAGCAGTGCACGACACTGGAATGTACAACACAGGAGTGTACGACACTGTAATTGGCGACATCGCGATGTCGCCAATTGCTGGGGTGTACCTTGCTGGCTCGACCCGAGAATGTACAGCACGCCAATCGGCGACATCGCCCGACTGGTTGGCCGACTGGTCGGCTCGAAATTTTGGGACTTGGATACTAGGTAATTGAGCTAGGTAGTGCTGTCCGAAAGACGATTGATTGCGTGATTGAAAAATTGATAGGGACTCGATCAGCCATTGACCGTTATAACACGTTCCATTTTAAGTGTGTTATGTCCAGCGATATTTATATTTATATTATATTACAATTTATATTTTACTTTCACCAGGAATTTAAAAAAGGCGAATAAAAACTCTGTGAAAATTGCATGGAAAAAGTAAGTAAGGGTGCGATATTTGAAATTTGTTTGTTTATTGTCTAAAGTATTATGACTTTTGGGTCCAAATTTTAATGCATGAAATAAAAAAAACAAACAAAAAAACTCGATTCACTTTGGCTGGGATCGAACTCACGTCACAAGATTGTAAAGCAGCGCTGTACCCCCAGCTGGCTTGTTATAAACCGTGGCGAATATGTAGATCTTAAGCCTGAAAAACACATGCTACTAGAAAAGCATGCTTGTTTGTTAGTAGGTAGTATTGTCCTAAAAAGCATGCTTTCCGAGTGTGCACATTTGCTCTGAAGCACAGACCTCAAAAGCATACTTTTTACGATCATATTCTTTTTATCACGTCTGAGTGACATTATCTTAAGCCGCGTCCCCACTAGAGTCGGGCAGCCGTGCCACATGAGTTGACATGAGTGTGGACGTAAGCGAGGCATGAGCCGCGTGGGCGTGGACTAACAGGAACGTTTGGCCGCATCTCCAATTAGGCCGCGCGGCTCCGTGAGACTGAGACGCGCCCTAACAGGAACGTTTCGGGTGACTTTAGTGGGGACGCGGCTTTACAGTCTTTTATTGGAGACACTGACAGACAACAACAAAAAGGTGAAGGTGAAAGGGGAAACACGAAAAAACATAAAATAGTAAAACCAATGGTACAGACGCCAGCACATCAAGCTACTACAATCTGTCAGATTTCTTTGATAGATTTTCGACTTTATTTCTAGAGCATTAGGTTCAAGGTTCGTTGGGAAAATTTGACAGTTTCGGGTAGCTTGACATGCTGGCGTCTGTACATTTGCTCTAAAGCACAGACCTCAAAAGCGTACTTTTTACGATCATACTTCTTTTTAGCACGTCTGAGTGGCATTATCTTAAGCTGCGACCCCACAAAATCCACGCGGCCTAATAGGCAACAACTACCGGCGGCGTCCCGACTTAGGCCGCGCGGTTCTATGAGGCCGAGCAGCGAGCCTAACAGGAACGTTTCGGGTGACGTAAGTGGGGACGCGGCTTTACAGTTTTATATTGGATACACTGACAGAAAACAACAAAAAGGTGGCAGCACGATAAAAAAAACATATAAAATATCTAGTAAAACCAAAGAATATCAAAAAAGAGGTTTTAGACATCGTGATAGAAAGCACGAAAAATAGACTGGCTTGCGATTAGGTAGCATACTTATTTACAAATATTCGCCACGGTTTATAACAAGTCAGCTGGGGGTACAGCCACAGGGTACAGCGCTGCTTTACAATCTTGTGACGTGAGTTCGATCCCACCAGCCAAAGTGAATCGAGTTTTTTTGTTTGTTTTTTTATTTCACCAAATGACATTATCTACTCGTGCTGTACACCGTGCACCGGCTAGGGCTTGATAATTTGAATCGCTTGCTCTTGCATCCAAGTTGAGGGAGTCCCGGTCAACGGAGCGTCATCCACTTCGCTGGGCTCCTACATCTGAATGGTTTCTAAAAGAATCAAAATAAAAAACAAACACATATAATAAAATAAAAACAACATGACTCGATTCACAAAAAGAAAATCCACAACCTATGCTGGCGAATTTACTCCTTGTATGCATCATGCCCGAGCGTACACAAAGCACTGCCTGCAGGGCCTGCTTGCAGTTACTGCCAAAGAAGGTGTTGCTCCACAAAGCTTCGATATTTTGTGTAAGTAGTCCATCTCAGAGATGCTGCACAGCTTGCAGTATTTGGAGTGGGGAGATCGTGCATTGGGCTAGCAGAACGAAACTGCGGCCTTGCGGTAGGGTGAACAATTAAAATATCGGCCCTGCATAAATACATACAATACAATTTGCAGTGTCACTGCAGGCAGGGGCCTGCAGGCAGTGCTTTGAGTAGGGACCTATATTGAAACATGCAGAATCATCACTGGCTGCTTACTGTTTTATATCAAACTCGCAAGAGTGGCTCTCTCTGAAGTCCGAAGAGAGGTGTTGATTGCTCCTCCGAAAAATATAAACAAGAGACTGAGAAACGTCAAGCCGCATCCCCATTAGATGCCGCGCGGCATTTAGGCTGCGAGGCTCGGCCTCGCGGCCGGCAAGAATCCCACCGAGTCACAGTGTGACACGATTGGGTTTGACTCGTTGGGAACTCATTATATTATTTAGTTAGACGAATGGCACCGCACTCGTAAATAAGGTAGGTACTTAATAAATGTGCTGTTATTATGGATTTGTATTTTCTATCGATATATTCAGAAGTCCAGGAAACAATCCCTAATGCTGGAACCACGGGTAACGAGAACGACTCCTACTGTAGGTAAATGAAACCTTCGGACTACGCTACCATTATACCGCGTAAAAAAATATTTTGTTTTTAATTTATTTTTTCAAATTCAAATTTAGAATCATTAAATAAACTTTCTTCAAAAGAATTAAAAAATGGCCAGTATTTTTTGAGTTTAAGAACTTTATACAAAATATCCCTAGACAGTGTTGTGTGTATTATAATAAAAGTATTCTGTGGTGAGAGCAGCGGTGACCCAGTGGTGGCGGCCCCGACTTACGAACAGTAGGTCGTGGGTTCGAACCCAGGCAGGCACATTACTTTGTGTAATTTATTTCAACACCTCTTCTCTCAAAACGGTGAAGGAAACCGGCATGTCTTAGAACCAAAAAATTCGAAGACATGTGACATCTACCAATCCGCATTGAGCCCGCGTAGTAGATTATAGCCCATTCCCTCTCAAAAGAGAGGAGGCCTGTGTCCCAGCAGTGGGAACATTAATAGGCCGTTGACGATGATGATTCTGCGGTGCGCAACCTGTAATCCTAATCCCAGATGGATTACAGGTTGCGCACCACACCATTCATGCGCACTACACAGCTTGTAACTTCTTTCCATGCAAACGCAAAATTTAATCGTGGATGTTTGATTGTTCCATTGAATAGGTAAATCCACCCCACTGACCAAATGAATCCTCTAAAAGCAAATACAGCAATATCCACTTTTTTCTCAAATGAGCCTGATGATGGCGCCACCATCTAAGTAAAATTTCAAACTTTTTTTTAAAGTAATAGCGCTGCTAAAACAGCAATATCCCGTGTAAAAAGTAGTTTCAATTTTAATGTTCGGTGTAAAAATAGCAAAATCCAAAAGACTGTCAAAACCAAATGCAGCAAAGTCCCAACTAGCCAATCACGGAGCGTTATTCAGTATGGCGGCAACGGTTATCTACAAGGGTGCAAATCCAGCAAAATCCTAAAGTAGGAGGTTCAAATACAGCAATATCCTACTGTCATGAACAAAAACAGCAATATCCAGTAATTTTTTCAATATGTTAACGTCATCGTCAACTCTTCAACTCTATCAAGCACTATTGTGAGAATCCCACAATGGGAGTCATGTAGAGAATATTTTAAAACATTAGGCATTTTAACGGTACCAAGTATAAAATGTATTAGTACTACTCAGCCACTTTGCAAAATACATACACGAGCACGAATCAAAAGAAGAACGTGAACTAAGAGAGAACACTAGAAGAAATGTTATAAAAAATAAAATATTGCTTCTAAACTTAATATTGCAGTAGAATTATTTAATAGGTTGCCTACTGACTTTTAAGAACATTGATTTACAAAGCTACGCTTTTCAAAACTAAACATAAAGTATTCCTATTAAATAAATGTTTATACTCTATATCCGAATTGGTGACAAGTGATGGTAAATAGTTTTTATTAAATATTTAGTAACTTACTTTTTTGTACCTGTCTAATACTTATTACCATTAATAATTTAATATATTCAAGACATAATTAAATTTTTACATTTAAGAGAATGACTTAATGACTTACCGCCTTATTCATAAAAATAGTTAAGAGTTGTTTAACTTAAGGCGACATCACCTGCCCGCGACCTTGAGCGCGCGCTTAACTCATCGCCTAAACAAATAAGGTTGAAAATGGCGACGCGTTTGATGCTCGTGACTGCCAAAATGAACGATAGTTCGCAGATTTAATTTATTAAAAAAAAAAATACGCTGTAATGTTAAAATATTTTTACATATTTTATTTTATGTCTTTAGTTGGTTAAATTTCCTTTCTGATAGTAAAAAAATAAATAACAGTTGTCACTCAAAATATTGAGCATTTCGAGACGAAAAAGTTTTTTCGTGTGATTTTTTTGTGATTTTGTGATTTTTTTTTTTCGAGGTTCTTGATTACTTTTAGAAAATATTTTTGCATAAGTCTTTTACCTATACATTTGACTATACACTGTATTTTTTTTGGAATTGTAATATACTAGCAATACGGCTAACTCTGCGACGAAAAACAGGTCGTTTTTACGGTTCCCCCGTTGACTGCGTCTTAAGCTTGGTTTATCTCGCATGCCGTCTCACTTCAATAATATTCAAATGAAAGTGACGGCATGCGAGATAAACCAAGCCTAGGTTATACAACTCTTAAGGGGGAAGCTCACACCCTGCCCGCGAAATTCAAATTTTCTTACGTTTTTTGCAATTTGCAGGCCAGTGCTTGGTTGCATGTTGATGAACATTTGATTCGCGACTGTAAGACGTATTTAGTTACAGAATTATAATCATCAAAATCACCAACACAACCCTCCAAGTTCATATAGATCGAGAAACTATTTTTTCAAGGTCAAAGTTATTCCTCGATCTATATGAACTTGGAGGGTTGTATTGATGATTTTGATGATTATAATTCTGTAACTAAATACGTCTTACAGTCGCGAATCAAATGTTCATCAACATACAACCAAGCACTGGCCTGCAAATTGCAAAAAACGTAAGAAAATTTGAATTTCGCGGGCAGTATGTGAGCATTCGCCTTAACTATTTTTATGAATAAGGCGGTTAATATTAATAATTAATAATAATTTGACGTGAGACTATTTACAATCATCTTGACTATTTACTTTCTACTGACATAATATTTTATTTTTATTGTAATTTGATTAATATTAATTTTATGTTAAATGCAATAATTTATTATTTACAAAGCTGTATTAAACTCCTATGTAATAGAACATTCAAACACAATGCGAATTGTTACATGAATAAATGAATACCTAATCGTTTAATTATTATACTTTAAAGCTTAATTTTAATAATTATATAATCGCTTGTGCATGTGTACCTATTTTAACATCCCCATTGCAATACAATACAATTTTGTTCAAAAAACATGGGTATGATTATCAAAATTAGTTTTATTTAAATTCCCAAAAAACACAAACCAATCAAACATGGATATTGCTATGTTTGCTTCTATATGATTCAAATGTTCTCTCACCACCGGGAGCGTCTATTTGTATCATATTGCTCAAAATCTGGATTGTTATATTACAAGTGGTGAGGGTGCGCCATTATGGCGGAAGCGCCAGGGTATTCAAATTTTCTTACGCGTTTTGCAATTAGCAGGTTATTGTCAGGTTAAACACTAATCACAAATCAATGTTTAGTGTTAATTTTTTAATAGTTTGTATTAATAGAATGCCAAAAATCACATTTTTATAATTTAATCTAGAATAAAATTAAAAATGATTTCAAATCCTATATTTTTAATCTGTTGTCACGTGATTGCAAACGCTTGCCATATGTCACAGATCTCAAAAGTCAAAACAAGCTGTCGTCAAACGTCAAACACGTTTACAACAACGCACGCAACTTGTTTGTACTTCTCTGTATTTTCTTATTTTGCGATCTTACCGACGAATTAATCTGTGAACTACTTAATATTAATACTACGATGGAATCTAGATTCAATAAAGGGAATAGTTCCAACTTACCAAAGATAGATTATTTGATGGTGGCAAACTTTTTTGCAAGAAACAAAGACTTTTGTGGTTCAGAATTTATTCAGGAACGTGAAAACATCTTTGTAAGTACAGTTTTATGTTTAATACTATTTATCTGTCTACAAATACATAAAAAACATTCAAGTACATATGCAATAGATGATTTTCTGCTTTTTATATCTATTTTATCGTGTTTAGAACTTCGTTTAAATCATTGTTTACAGAGTTAGGTTATGTGCGTAAAATAATAAGTTTGTAACAGCTCGTTTGTTTGATTGTTTCAGATCTTCAAGAGAATCTTATGGCGATGATGCTGTTGGATATGTCCAAATAAAAAGAGACCTAAATGTGTGTACTATTAAGTGTCGTGTATGCCCTGAGCACAAAGTTCGCTCTACGCCTTACGCAGTCACTGTTATTGTGGACGAAAAGAATGGTGCTGTCGTGAGTTCTAAATGCCATGATTGTGCGGCATCGGCAGGCGGTTGCAAGCATGCCGTTGCTTTTTTTAATGTGGTTACATCGGAGAAGTGAAGAACCTTCTTGCACACAAGTCAACTTTATCCAAAGTTGGTTCGTCAATAAAATATGTAACGGCCTTGGAAATGGGATCAGGAATAGCGTCAACATCTGAAGATACAAAGGCATCAAAAACTGAGCTACTAAGACATGTGCAAAATAATCCAAAGGATTTTGATACAATATCAATGTCAGTTATCTCTCATGTATAGAGATCAAAGTTGTGAAGAATTAAAAAAAAAAATATGTTCATCATTTACTAGAGATATTTTAGTAAAGGCGGATCAAAGTACAAGGGATCAAGCCGAAAGCCACTTATGGCATGAGCTAAGGTTTGCTCGAATAACAGCATCAAAATCTTATGAAGTCGGTAAATGTCAGACTAGTGATGGGGCATTAGTCGGGCTGATCATGGGTGGTAAAGTGCCTGATACACCAGCTATTAAAAGAGGCAGAGTGTTGGAAAATAAAGTGCTTGAGGTACTACAGAAAGCTAAATAAAAAAATTCAGAGAGGTGGCCTTTTTTTAAGTAAAAGTTTTTTCATGATTGCTGGTTCACCAGATGTAATAGGTCAGGATTTTATTATTGAAATTAAATGTCCATATTGTCCATTTAGTGAAGAAACTTATAAAAACTACATACAAAATGGAAAGCCAACAAAAAAGTTTTACTCACAAATGCAATTACAAATGTATGTTTGTGGTATAAAAAAATGTTATTTTTGTGTTGCAGATAGTAAATTTCAAAATAATAATAAAGTTGAAATTATATGTGTAGAATACGACGAAGCATAATATACCTATGTCAAATCTTTAATGGAAACTAGTGATATTTTGGAAAACCCAGATCTATCCATTACCTATTGTTTAAAATGTCATAGATGTAATTTGATAATAAAATTCAGTATTTTATTTCAGTTTTTTATTTACCTTTAGCAACGATTTAAACCTATTACACTTATTTATTTACTGTCGCGAGACGGTCGTATTATAGGAACACGAAGAAAAAAAGAAGGAACCACGGGTTTTTCCAGTATTTTATGGACCACGAAGAAAAAAAGCTCCTATTTTTATTATTGCAATCACGGCGATTAAGTACCCGAAATAGAATGGGCTGGAAACCGCATTTATAACATTCACAGAACTAACAAGTGTTAATTCTGACTTTCCTACAAAATATGTAAGTAGGTACTATCCAGGAAAAAACACTTTTAGCGCAGGTGAAGCTGAAGAAAGCCACGGACAAGCTAGTAGTAGCAAAGCAAGTAGTATCTTCAAAAGTACCTTCAGGTAGGTAGGTACATTGAAAAAGAAACGGGTAAGTACATATTTCCTAGAGGCAAGTACATTGCATTGGTGCACACCTAAAACGCAAATTCTGGGGGGCCGTGCGGGGCAAACGTACATCCCATAACGACCAACTGCTCATAACTCAACCTCCAGCTGCAGCAGCCTAATAATTAAGAAATAAATAATGTTAATGATGGATAATTTTAAGCTGTTTTTTTATCGGTTAAGGCCAGGTTGCAGTACTTTGTTTTTATGTACGCACGACCTCGCCCCCCGCCCTGCCGCGCGAGCGATATAATGCCTAAATTTTGACTGTTTTTTGCTTCTTGGAGAAAAACTATAAAGAAATTATACAATCTGTTTTCACCATTTACTTCAGAATAAAAAGTTCTATCTACTGATATAACTTTCATATAAATTCATGATGAAATGTCTTAGCAGTACACGTTTGAAATTGTGATTTAGAGTCATGTTTGATAAAAGAAGTATCGAGCTGATCATTCTAAATCGCGTTTCTATCTTTACGATTTACTAGAGAGTATGTTCAATTTTTATGTAATGATTTTTATTTATTAAAAAACTCGTATTTAGTTCGATTTTTATAGGTTCAAAAATCTTAAAATTACTGCAACCCGGCCTTAAGTAATAATAGTATTCAGCCTCCCGATTTATTTTAGGTCTAGCAAGGCGGATGATTTCATTAATTGGGAGAAGGAAAAAAAGTCAGCAAATGAAATCTGCTTTTGACTTCAGCGAGATGTTAACATGCATTATAACTACCTAGGCTCTGTTTCGACTGGGTCTGATACATAACATCGCGAGTCACTACATCGATGGTCGCTGTATCGACAACGGTCCATCGACGGGTTAATGAATCGACAGTACCCCACATCGATGGTACGCTACATCGACAGTACACTAAATCGACGGTGCGCTATATCGACAGTACACTACATCGATGGTAGGTACGCTACATCGACGGTACCCCAAATCGATGGTACGGTCAGCATCAGAAGTATATTAACATTACTCAAAGTTTCGAAGCTGTTTTTTTCAGACTCTAGCTATTTTTTCTAGCTGTTTCAGAAGATTATTCGTTAAAATAGTCCTTATAGGTACTCCAATAACATGTACTTACGAGTAATATCTAACAAGTTTTTATTAAAAAAACAGCTTCGAAACTTTGAGTTATGTTAATATACTTCTGATGCTGACCGTACCATCGATTTGGGGTACCGTCGATGTAGCGTACCTACCATCGATGTAGTGTACTGTCGATATAGCGCACCGTCGATTTAGTGTACTGTCGATGTAGCGTACCATCGATGTGGGGTACTGTCGATTCATTAACCCGTCGATGGACCGTTGTCGATACAGCGACCATCGATGTAGTGACTCGCGATGTTATGTATCAGACCCGTTTCGACTAGGTGCCGCGTAGAAAATAACCAGGACCGACAGTAACGTGTCCTCCGAATCTGAAGCACAGAATCATCTTACTTTTTAAACAATCAAGTGATTTTAACCTGCAATGCCTTTTAAAACTAAACTTGGAAGTTGGAACAGTCCAGGGTAGCCCGCGAAATTCAAATTTTTCTTAAGTTTCTTGCAATTTGCAGGCCAGTGATAGGTGGTATGTTGATGAACATTTGATTCGCGGCTGTAAGACGTATATAGTTACAGAATTATAATCATCAAAATCATTAATACAACCCTCCGAGCTCATAAAGGTTCCGGAATGGCTTTGACCTTGTAAAAAGTCATTTTTAAACCTTTATGAGCTCGGAGGGTTGTATTAATGGTTTTGATGATTATAATTCTATAACTACATACGTCTAACAGCCGCGAATCAAGTGTTCATCAACATACAACCTATCACTGGCCTGCAAATTGCAAAAAACTTAATAAAATTTGAATTTCGCGGGCTGGTTGGAGGATTCACCTTATGATATTTTTGTGAGACAGTGTCCCCACCGGGAATCGAACCCAGAACCTCGGATCACTAGACAATGGAGGCTGTTAATTTGTTGATGATCTAATAAAAATGAGACAGGGAGACGTTATTTCTCCGAAACTGTTCACGAACGCATTGGAGGATGTTTTCAAACTCTTGGACTGGGATGGATTCGGCATCAACATCAACGGCGAATATATCACTCACCTTCGTTTTGCCGATGATATAGTCATCATGGCTGAATCGCTGGAGGATATGAACACAATGCTCAGAGACCTCAGTAACGTTTCTCAACAGGTGGGTCTTAAGATGAACATGGACAAGACGAAAGTCATGTTTAATGACCGTGTTCCACCCGTACCGGTAATTGTTGGGAGCGATACTCTTACCTATATTCGATATGTTTACCTGGGACAAACTGTTAAACTGGGTAGATCGACCTTCGACAAAGAGGTCGCCCGAAGAATCCAACTCGGATGGGCAGCGTTCGGGAAACTACGCGACATCTTTTCGTCCAAAATTCCGCAGTGTCTCAAGACGAGGGTGTATAACCAGTGTGTGTTGCCAGTGATGACTTATGGCACAGAGACATGGTCCATAACTGCTGGCCTCTTAGGAAAGCTCAGAGTCACGCAACGAGCCATGGAGAGGGCTATGCTCGGAGTTTCTTTGTGCGACAGAATCCGGAATGAGGAAATTCGCCGAAGAACCAGGGTCACCGACATAGCTCGCAGAATATGCAAGTTGAAGTGGCAATGGGCAGGCCACATCGCTCGAAAAACGGACAACCGATGGGGAAGAAAGGTTCTCGAGTGGCGACCACGAACCGGAAGACGCAGCGTTGGCAGGCCTCCCACCAGGTGGACCGACGACATCGTGAGAGTCGCGGGCAACCGGTGGATGCAAACGGCAGGCTGCCGATCTTTATGGCGTTCTATGGGGGAGGCCTTTGTCCAGCAGTGGACGTCTAATGGCTGATAATGATGATAATAAAAATAGCTAATGGTTCATCTTCACTGCTTGACATGGGCCTCTCCGCCAAGGTGCACCACAAGGTCTAGTGGTTAAATTGGTCTTTCTTACTTATTTAATAAGTATAGATTAATATAAGAAAACTAGCATTAAACAGATAAAAATAAAAACAACTAAGTATCAACCAACGGTTTTATATTTTAAACAATTCAATTTAACAGATTCCTCGTAGCTTGTTGACTCGATGGAGAAAAGGGACGAAATGCGTCGTGCAGCGGTTTATATAGCCGCGTGGTGGCTGGAGTGTGCGTTCCTCTTCACGCATCGTCGTGACGGTGTCTTTTCTGCTAACACGGCCTCTCCTGACCGGAGGACATCCTCGTACTCCTATAACTCAGGTTGCAGGGCTTCGGCAGCACTGGAGGTGCTTGACACAGGTTCTGGCATCATCTCGCCAGATGGCACATCACTGTGTCTGGCAGCTCAGGCGTAGACTCCACGTCCTCGGCATTACGGTCTGAAAACACAAACAGCTGGTATTACTATTCTGATTTTAAAACATTACTCGTGATTTCCGTATTTTTTAGGGTTCCATAGTCAACTAGGAACCCTTATAGTTTCGGCATGTCTCTCTGTCCGTCCGTCATCGCTTAATCTCTGTGACCGTTAGCACTAGAAAGCTGAAATTTGGTACCAATATGTGTATCAATCACGCCAACAAAGTGGTAAAATAAAAATTGGAAAAAAAATGTTTTATTAGGGTAAGTAGCCCCCCTATATGTAAAGTGGGAAGTGATTTTTTTTTTTAATTTCAACCCTAACGCGTGATATATTGTTGGAAAGGTATTTAAAAATGAATAGGGGTTTACTAAAATAATTTTTTGATAATATTTGTTCGGTGCGGGGATCGAACCCGCGACACGCAGCGCAGCAGTCCAATCACTCAGCCACTGTGCCAACTGTGCCGTCAATTTAAATGTTATTGTCTATAGCGTTGATACTTTGATCGAAATTAGGAAAATAAGCTAAGGTTTTAATAAGCTATAGCATTCATTGAGCAGTAACTATAATGCTATCTGGATAATAATTTACATTGCCACTTTCATACTGTCTCCACACTTAACCTTCTTACCTCTGGTTGCACCCTTAATTTAGTTTATCCAATTACTATTCTTATTCTAGAATTTATTTCATAGTAGATATTTCTTTTGCACAAGCAGTTATGTAGGTATGTAATTCAGGGCAGCTTTGACTAGGTATAACCAATTAACTTTTTACTAAAGTGTTCTTTACTTCTGCGATCAAACCATATAGGTAATAATGTAATGGAATTCTATGTCAGGCTTGCGGTCCTCTTGAGCAGCAAGCAGCAACACAATAGTGGTATGGACTATGTTCGGGGCAAATATTTCTTTGCTTTTATAATTATCTCCATCAAGTGAGAGTCGCGCACATCTTACGGTCGCAGTGAAAATCTAAAATAAATAAGATTAATTAGAAAGTTATTATGATGGCAGCTAAAGGTAGGTACTTACGTTCTACAAAATTCCGGTTGGAGTGAAATAAAAGCTTAAAAGTGTCTTGGTGTTTTTTGTCTTCGACCAACCGTTTGTCGTAAAAACGATGTCGAAGGGATCCATAGGTTAGGTTAGAACTGTGATCAACTACGCGCGAACCGAGCGGGCGAAGCGACTGGTAGGTACGGTGGTACCGCGGCAGCGGCTACCTCGAAATTGGTTGCGAAATTTTTCGAAGTATTTTTTTCATAGTGCCCCTAGGACGACACTTTGACCCACCAGATACACACAGAGCTCTAATAATTTACACACTGATATTAAGGTATCTTAGTTGAGACGATTTTCAAGTTACGGATTGAGAATAATGCTATTGAGGTGGGTTAGTAAGTTCATATTAGGAGCCCTGGTTGCTCATGGAGAAATTGTTGCTATGCTGATTCAAACTTCCATTACCTACGTACTTTTTGTAATTTGTAAGTAGGTACTTACTTGCCAAACATGTTGCAACATCTCAAAGATCACCAATGAAATATCATTTCTTGTTGAAAACGCTTGCACGTTGCTGATTTTATTATTACTGAAGTATTTCATTATCTTTTGTTTTCTTCCATCTCATAACAGGACCATTTTCTCTTCATAATTTAGCTGTAGAAACCCGCCTTACAACCAGAATTTAAAACAACTCTGTAACCCAAACTGCGTTTTTAGAAAGTTCCACACAACCACAGCACACAACACAAAACATAACATAGATAATTCACAGATTACTACAAGATCAATCGTCTCTTTCAACCCGTATTCAATCAAAATCAATAAAATCTGTATCACCCGTCCCTATTGTCACATGGCTTACTACTTTTTTAAATGTGACGTCACTGTTTGTGATGATTCCAATTGGCGTGTCGTACATTCTTGCCCGGACAATCGAGGACCGGGCCGAGAATGCACGACACAGCAACGCGCAACACTGGAATCAGTGTTGCCAGAAGGTTACATTTCTTACATTTTTCGTAACTTTTGACCCCCTCGCGTAACATGTAAGTAACTTTTATATTTAAGGCAATTTTCGTAACTTTTGAGAACAACGAGATTTGTAATTTACTAGATTTTTGCAAACAGTTTTCGAACGCATTTCAATTCAACGCACCTAAAACTAATGAACGAACGAAAATGAAACGTATCATGGTTATTTTAAAACTCGATTTTGCTTGAGCGGGTGCTCAAGCAAAATCGAGTTTTATTTTATCGCGCGCAAGTTTCCTACTTCGCGAGTTGCCGCCGTTCGCAGTTTCGACTTTCGTAGCTAATAACTACAGAAATGCCCGGTTGTGATTGATTAGTGATTCTGATTTGTTTTGTTTCGTTGCGTTATTGTTTGTTGTCGACTTGTCGTACAAATACTGTGAGAAAAGTGCGTGAGTGAAGTTCTGGTGATTACATTTATTGATTGGTAAGTAAGTTTATCGGGGCCTGTTACAAAAAACGCGAAATTGCCAAGTTTCCTCGTTGAAATTGTATGCTTTTACTTCATCATTCTCCCGAGGCATACTGTGATTTAAATATCTACATAAATTACAAAATTTAAAAAAACTGATGCCAAGTTGGCGAATCAATTTCGTGATTTCAGAAAAAAAGAAAAGAACAAAAATTAATGAAGGCCTGTAAGAAAGAGATTCACCAGTACTCAATTTATTTAATACCTACACAATAAAGAGAAATGACAAATCATCGTCGATAGTGTAAGGTCTTTATTGTTTTTTTTGCATTGAGGCGTTTTTGCGTTTTTTTGCAATTTGCTGGCCAGTGCTAGGTTGTATGTTGATTAAAATATAGGGTGGGCCAAAAATTTTTGCACTTTTGAAACATGAATAGAAATAAAACTACAAATGTTATTTTGTTGATAATTTATTTAACGTAATAACCATTTAATGTAATTTATTATTTAAAAATAACATCGTCCAAATGTGCGCTGCCTCGTTGTTAACACTCCTGCAATCGACTACGCAAAAATTTTGGAAAACTCGCTGACACATGCTGCGGGGGATCGCGGTTATTTCCTCGTGGATTTTTTGTTTTAATTGGGATATTGTCGTCGGTTTATTAAGGTACACTCGACTTTTCAGGTATCCCCACAAGAAAAAATCGCATGATTTAAGGTCCAGGCTTCTCGGAGGCCATGGGATATCACCCCTGCGAAAAATCAATTTGTTCAGAAACATTTCTTTAACTACCGGTAAACTCACATTTGACGTATGGCATGTTGCTCCATCTTGTTGCATCCAAGTCCTGCTGTTGTACCCTTGAAATTCATGCAACTACGGCGTCAAGAAGTCTTGCAACATCTTGACGTATTCCGCTGAATTCACAATTACATTATTTCCTTGATTATTTTCAAAGAAATACGGACCAATGCCCTTTGATGATATGGTATGGGTTTGTTTAATATTCATTTTCGATCCCGTTTGCTCGAACTTCTCGACTCAAGCTTGGATCAAATTAACACTTTGACACTCACTTACACGGCATAATCCGTAATCAATTCTAAACAGGAGTCGTACAGTATAGGAATCATTGTTTTTGTAAATTTGTTTTACACAAAAAGCATGCTGTTGTCCCGTGAAGCGCTCCATCGTAACTAAAATTGCATGAAGTGGCGCACAGTTTCCTGCCACCTGCGCGCCCCTCCCTCGAACGTTTCCCAAAAAAATCTAGTGTTTCTATTTGCAAAAATTTTTGGCCCACCCTTTATTATTCGCGGCTTTATGACGTAGGTAGTTACAGAATTATAATCATCAAAATCATCAATAACACCCTCCAAGTTCATAAAGGTCGAGGAATGACTTTGATCTTGAAAGTCATTAAGTCTACAAGTACGTTTTACAGCCGCGAACATACAACCTAGCACTGGCCTGCAAATTGCAAAAAAGTGAGAAAATTTGAATTTCGCGGGCTGGTTGGAGCAAGGATTCTATACGTATCGAATATTAGTAGTTAGTTCAGAGTAATAATAATGATGCACTACCTCGTATTAAATTAAGTTACGTGCTATACTAGATAGCAACAACAGTGAAGATGGCGCTGCGAACAAATGAAACTAGTCTGTTTTATCGTAAGATTAAATACACCATAAGACATCATAGATTCTTTTATATTTCATCATTTTGCTGATATCAATTTCGACCTCCGACCCCAAAAACACGTAAATAAAAAAAAAACAATAATGTAACTTTTGCAGCAAAAATGTAACTTTTCAGGTAACGAAACGTAACTTATGACTCAAGGGCCCTGGCAACACTGACTGGAATTGAAAACACTTGTCAAAACGATGTCGCGCGTTCTCGTGTCGTACATTGCTGTGTTGGCCATTGCTGGTTCCCCAATTTTATTATTGTTAATAATTTATTTATTTTCACAGAACAATCGGAATACGGTACTTGATTATTTTATTTGATCTTTGTTTTTACGTACAGAGTGCCATATTCGCATTAGCGAAAAAGCTCTTTGACTAAAGATTTAAAAAAAAAGTTCTCCTCAAACTCAATACTGTTCTGATTGATTGTTTGTTCGATCAATGAAAGACTTTGACAATCAACCAGTTGGTTTTCATAGCGTGTGATTAAGTTTAATTGAGCCCAAGAATGTGGTTTATTACTAACAACTAACAAGTGACCCGCCCCGGCTTCGCACGGGTGCAATAGAGATACTAAAACCGTCCTCTTGAATCACTCTATCTATTAAAAAACCCGCATCAAAATCCGTTGCGTAGTTTTAAAGATCTAAGCATACATAGGGACAGACAGCGGGAAGCGACTTTGTTTTATACTATGTAGTGATAGTGATAGTGATGATTAGGCATTCGGTAAGGTCGTCATTCCGGCATCTACTTATATTTTGCAGACAGCAGGGCTCGCCACATACACACGATATTTAATATCCTATCGTTAGTTTGATGGAACAGCACCAGTTTTGCACTCCAGGGGAAGTCATCTGTGAATCTGGACAGGTTTTCTTTGTTTCGGCCATCCTGCCTAGGTCCAGAGTTCCAGACTACTCCAGACTGCCCAGAGTTTGAAATGTCAAGTCATGTCCAGCCAGCGTGAGAGATATTATGCAGGTCGAACGAATAATGGATTTTAATGGTTCCCACTATTGATTTACATAATTATGTAGGTAGAGGGACTAATTTCCAGACCTCGATTCTCTCATAGAGGCCGCCACTCATTTCGAGTCGTTCGTCCAAACCCCTAAAGCTGTCGCTAGTCTAGATAGTGAAACCCACCAGCCGGGGTATTTAAAAGCCAAGTGTCACCCACGTTCAGAGTGATAGCCGACCTGTTAAGATTCGTACCCTCTCCCTCGTATACATGACATTCCCGTATACCTAAGGTCCTAGCCTATCTATTTTCTCCCAAGGGTAATACCCCAAAAGGGATATACAGAGGTGTATCTAATCGTAGAGCCTAATTTCGCCATTTCTATAAAAACTTAAAACTACCCAGGAATCAAACCTAGAACCTCAAGTTCAGCAGTCGACCTGCGACCACTCGACCAACTATAGGTACCTACTGATCAGACTTATTTTGTTGTAACTATTTTTCAATGTTTCTTTTTCTTAAAACCACATAATCGGACTAGATGTAATACTTACTAAAAAATCATGCTTCCATTGATGCTCCCTAAGGGCTCCCACACGTAAACACGATACGACGTCGCGTCGTACAAGTCGTACAACGATGAGGCGTCGTTTCACGATACGACGTCGCGTCGTGGAAATATACGACACGACGTCGTAACGTGTCTATGCACTATACGACGTCGCGTCGTGACGTTAGAAACTCACGATGCAATCCTGCGCAGTTGTCTTGTTACTTTAATGAACAAATTAACATTTATTTGGGTTCTAATTTCAAAAACATTTAAATATTCTTTTCAGAATGCGTCTATAGAGCGGTGCATTTTTCGGAATGAACTAAAACACCACCCCTTTATATCGACGGCATCGTGCCGTGTATCGTGCGTGGCACATTACGTTACGAAGTCGTGTTTTCTTTACGATGCTCATCGTAGATTTCCACGACGCGACGTCCACGTATCGTGAAACGACGACGCCGCATCGTTGTACGACGCGACGTCGTATCTTATTTATGTGTGGGAGCATGGTGGGAGCCCTTAGGGCCGGTTTCCATAAACGCGGAGAGGAGACGAGAGGAGATTAATACTCTATAATGCTTAATTATGCGGAAATCGGCGAATCACATTAGTTAAAATTTGCATCTGGTCTTTCGCCCCTCCTGTGATTTATCGAATTTGGCACAATGACATCTTCTCTCCGCTCTTTTCGTCTCCTGGTGGATACCGGGGCTAAATAGCATCGGACGCCCAGCACCGCTCCGTGTTCTTCGACTATTGTTATATCCATGGTAGCAGTGTCTCGTCTAGAGAGATGAGGATTAAAGGCACCTAGCTAAGTATGTAATTTTTTTTTGTGCTCTGATCATGAATTTATTAATAATCCTTTAAATAGGAACTACATAAAACTAATAAATTAAAGTAATGAGTACCTACCCGTTAAATTATTAAAATAATGGGTAACTACCGAAAAAAATATATTTATTTGATGTATCACGCAAAAAATATTCCCTTGAATAATAATTTGGTCTGATCACGATGATAGTCGAAAACGTTTATAACTTTATACCGTATTATATGCCTAATGCCTAGGCCAAAGACTATATGAGGTAGACATTTTTTTTAAGGTAATGGCGACATTTTTCATAGCATTTATCACAGTAAGACCGACCAACGTTATTTTTACTTTTTGTGTAATTTATAACGTACTTAGTGTTGACACTTAGTTTGAAAAATAAGTACTTCCAAAATACAGTTGCTTGCTTATCATTTTGTTCATCATGTTTGGAATTTTTTGAATATTCTAAGGTCTCGAAAGATTGCAAAGACATCACTAAACGTGTCTTTTTAAAATATCCCATTAGGAGCGTAGACGGGCTGCGTATAATATACGTATATATAACTATTGCCGTCGCGCTGCGCTCTAGCAACCGGGCGGTATCAATATGTGAGTGCGATAGAGACAACTGCAGCTCAGAACGATTTTACCTATAAAAAACCTTGACCGATCGACGTTTCGTATTCTCCTCGAAACCTAAGCCAATTAAATTATATTTGGTATCAAAATTTAAAGGAAGAATAGATCTATGCCCCTATTACTTGTTTTTATTTTAAAAACTTTTCAATTTTCTTTGGTAGTCATGTCATCTGATTACGTAGGTAAAAACGGGGTATTTTTTTAGGTTTTTGGTAAGTCATATTTATTTTTGCAATAAATTTTTTGAAAAAAAAAAATGACAGGGGCATGCCTTCAATAGACCTGGATTTTTATAAATAAAAACGATTACTCTAGAGGCATTATCCAGGAAGAGAATAGGGGAATACATTTGTATGGAAAAATGCAGCCCGTCTATGCTCTTAATAAAATTATTTCGACAGATAAGAACATAGATAGACCATAAACAGATACAGATCCATACGTACCTATTGTAAGTTATTTGTAAGTACTTATCTACAAATTACAGACCTTCATATTACCTACTGATCAGGTATTGCCGTGTTCTGGGAGCCAGAAATTATTCAACCGATGGCACAACACATGACTCATGCATTTCTACTTCCTATTTACAAGTCTAATGATATAATCATCAAAACTGTCCCTCGTGGCTGTTAAATTCCTAAGTCGCGTAATCACATTCCTCGAAATTGCCCATCATTCTGCATTTGAAAGCCTATAATATACAATAATTATTGTCAGAACGGTGAAGGAGTTTTCCTTCACCGTTCTGACAATAACTATTGTGAGGAAACCGGCATGTCTTAACCCAAAAATTCGAATAAAAACGTGACATTCGCACTGGGCTCGCGTGACGGTTATTACTGGTTTATATAATAGCCCATCCCTCTCGTAGGGGAGAGGCCTGAGCCCCTGCAGTGGGAACATTATAGGCTGTCGATGATGACAATATCGTGAAATGCTCCGTTGGTCTCGTGACTCGTGCACAAGCGCGACTGCTCATCGTGGTCTTGGGGTTCGATTCCGGATTCGGGCAAGTTTAGTAGCAACCCGGAGTTTGGAAACAGGTGGGATGATACCCCCGTGCTTCGGAAAGCACGTTAAGCAATAAGCCCTTGGTTCTGCGCCTGATCTCTCTCCAGACAAGGCTGTCTCATCGGACTTAGAGTAAAGGAACAAAGAGTGCACCTATACTTGCGCACGCAATATAATACCTCCCGAAAATGGTCAGGAATGTTATTTTATTATGAGGTATATATTGTGACTGAACTCAACTATGTGTGAGCTCCTGGGCACAAATCCAGATTCCGATATGCTACTGAGAAATTCCTTAAATAAGAAAACCAATAACACTGATGCGATGTACTTCAATGTTCATCCGTAGCCCCTGGGCATGCATGGATAGTCAACAGTTCAGCCCCATCACCACCTTTCAACAGGTTTTGTAGGAAAACTGTCAGTCCTACCATCCAACACTTCCCTTGATTGACTTCCAGATCCTTCATCCAGGGCTAATATTATGAATTTTTACCAGTTCGTCCCGCCATCTTCTATGGGCGAGACGCACAACCATCAAGGATTAAAATAACATACCAAAAAACGCGGACCCAGGTTGGTCGCAGCAAAGAAAACCTACTAAGGTGGAGATATATAAATGACTCTGCTCTGGAGTGTAAATGTGGTGCTGTTCCTCAAACGATGGGGCACTTAATATCGTGCCCTGCGTGTCCTGCTGGTTGTTCACTGCAGGAACTGATGGACGCTACCGAAAGCGCCAAACTAGTAGCCAAATTCTGGGCCGACACAATTTAGATTGCCATCGACACGCTAAGAAGAAGCGTGGACTCTATAGATTTTAAACTTTTTGGTTGTCAATCTCCCAAACATAAGCCAAACCGAAATAAACACGCGGGTACTCAGAAATTGTGGATTTTACGATGGCATCTGACATAAAACAACTTTCTCCTCCAAGTAAGTACAGTTAACATGTTTACACCGCCATGTTTATTTATTGATTTGTTTGTTGCTTTTCATGTCGAGCCTTCGATTTATTGCTGCAAATTGGGTATTTGACGTATCATCGAAAAAGGTAACTTTTCTTCCCGTTTCGAAACCGCGGCCTCGATAGAAAGGGCTAAGAAAGAACATGGGTCGTTTTTAGTCAGTAGAAGTCTGACACTCCGCTCTGCTCAAGAGCGGGAGGGGTTATTTAATGATTTTCCACCAGCCCAAAAAAAAAAGTAACATTTCTTTATCAATGATGCTCAAACAGTATCGGAGAAGTCAACTCTGACTGGGTCCTATCCTCATACTTGTTTTCAACAGACATTGTCAAGATAGGGCTAAGTATGGAACCTTGCGGAACACCTGCAATATTAACACTCTAAAAATACTAGTGATCTATAAAATACATAAGACCAGGCCTGTTACCCGAAAGGTAAAGCAGGGCGTCTCTCTCTACCCTTTACTCGTAAGTCCTATGTAATAGGGGTGAAGTCTATTGGCATCAACCATGCGTTTATCCAGACTCCGCGGTTGCTACTCAGAAATTCCTGGTGGAAAACGCAATAACACTTTGCCCAACCAGGGATTCGAACTCAGGACCTCATGTACAGCAGTCGTGCTTGTGACTACTAGACCAACGACAAAATTACCTATGTGCTGCATTTTTCTATACTAGTGCACTAGATTTATTGACTCAGTCCTGATTCTTACAGCCATTCATAAGTTAAGTTTACCAAATGAGAGCGTTATGTATTATAGTTACTAACGGCCCGTCTATATTGATCATTAAATCAATCATTAAAAAAAACAAAGCATTACACCTGCAGTCAGCGCATCCCGGGACCGTGCATTTGGCGGGAAATGCCTCTAATAGCAAAATGGCGGCTAACTACCCAGCAATGTGCTATGGAACGCGACTTCCAATACTGCAATAGTTTATTACAGCAAAAACTGTACCATACAAGGTAACACGCGCAAACATGATCCAACGAAACTCCGTTGTATTTTTCCATTGCAGTTTTTCTATCAATCCTCGGGGAAATTCCTATAAAAACAACGTAATGGATTTAAAAAAGTGAGGTTAGTTTTTGTGTGGTGTCGTTTCGCGGTAGATTTTCTGAGGCGTATCAAGCTAGGAAGGGCGGCCGACCGGTTAGGTCATGCATCACCGAAATGTATGTTTTTTTAAATGCAGTGCACGTTCTAATGCGAAACGGAAGTAAAGGGCAAAGGATAGTAAAACAAGTTCATCGGGTTTTATTTAGGTATAAAAACTAAAGAGGTTTTGTATATATGATTTAGAAGAACCTTACTATACTTAAGTTTGTTTACATATTTTGCCAAAAGATAGTGACATTTTATCAGCGATATCAATTATTGTTGATATCAAAATGGAGCATTTGAAGTCGTTAAAAATACGAAACGGTTTGAAAACGGTTCTCACTTGTTCAGGCCCTCTGATGACATGTTATTGGAAGGAGTTTTTCTTCAAAACGACGACTGCGAAAAAGATTCAGGCGGCATTCTGCATTCAAATTGCATGAATCTTTTTCTTACAAGCTGGAATAAGAAACAATGCTGATTTAAGACGTCTTGGTAACCCCACTGGTCTTGTTATTTTTGGATCCAGAAGATTCCCGCGTCCTTCACCGGGTCATCGGTCTCTGCTGGATATGCTCTCAGCCCATCTAAGGTAACATGACGGATGAATGAAGTCGCTTTTAAAGCTTAAAACCTAATCTGTTGCAGCTATAACGTAAGTTACGCCACGGTATTATTATGATTTATAAGGTCCCATTAAAATTGGTGGACAAAATTTTAGAAATCATTCAGACCACCAAACCACAGATTACCAAACTATTCTAAACTGTGGTTACGCTGAACGCTAGGTTTGGAATATATAATAGTATGTAATGTGTCGTGATCCATCCACAGACCAACCTCGGCAAGCGCGGCTTAACCTGAAGATTGATTCGAGCGGTTGTTTTTATCTAGACACGCCATCCTCATACCTATCTGTTTAAAAAATATTGTAAAACGAACCCTATAGTCTACTAATAAAACTACAGTGCCAAGCTTAGCTAACCAATGTGCATACTTACTACACTTTACAGGTGGAACGTAACAAAAAACCTGCCAAGTCATTTATTGCAACAATGTTTTAATTGCCGTCCTCTTCTTTTGTATCGAACTGACTCTGTCCTTGTTCCACGCTGATTGTACCATGTTTTTGTTTACGTGAGCAGTTGTTGTGGTGTTTGAATGCAAGGTTGAAGGGGTAAGCAGGGGTATTCATATTGTGTCAATTTTAAATCCCACGTAATAAATTGCCATGAGTTGCCATGGCCGACTGGAAGTCTTTAGACGGACTCCGGACACAGGTTGGCAGAAGCAAGGAATACACTGTTCAGGTGGAGATTCTTAAATGACGCTGCCCTGAAATGTGGTCCGGCCTTTTTTTTTTTGGTGGGTGGAAAATCATCAAATTACCCCCCCCGCTCTTGGGCAGAGCGAAGGGGAGTGTCAGACTTCTACTGACTAAAAACCGAACCCATGTTCCTTCTTTGCCCTTGCGCCGAGGCCACGTCATCTAGTACTAAAATCCGCGGCCTCGACGGGCTCCGCGGCCCCGACGGGCATGTGGTCCTGCCTGTCCTTTTATTTACAAACCACAGAATCTAAAGCACCTACTGAAAATGCCAAACTCGTCGTAAAATGGGCTGAGGCAATTTGAATTGTCATCAGAAGAAGAATGGTGAATCTTTTGAATTTTATAAATAGAACACAAATCAAGCTTACAATCGAATAAAACAGCCTAGATGATAAATGACAGGAACAGGTTTCGTCCAGAACTGACCAACTCTAAAGACCAGAGGCGAATTGGCAGGGATTTTAGCTAAAACTGTCGAAAATTGATCCGTCGTCGGTCATGTGGCCGGCAGTGCCCGTGAAGTGTAGGTATAGCAAAACTGCTGAGCAGATTATAGCATATGCAAAGATAGATTTTTCAAGAGGATGTCTCAGACTCTGAGTACTTAGCTGCTGGAATAAAGATAAGTGTTTGGCTGATGACTCGCTATTGATATAGGTAATAAGAGAGCAGTGGTGGCGGCCCCATACTTAAGACAAAAAAAAAAAAAGTTTTGTCTGACTGTTGGTTTGTTCCGGCTATTCTGAAACGGCTGAATCGATTTTAAAGTTTATTGGCAGATAGCTAACTTAGGCTACTTTTATTTTAGAATAAAAATTAGAGTTCTGTCCAAAAAAAAGCCTTTGTTAACAAAATCCGACGAAAAGGTGAAGTCATATTTTTTTCACTCAGCCAAAGGTCGCGGGCAACATCTAGTCATTACATAAATCTGGGCGTAACCCAGCTACCGATTACATAAGCGTAATAAATAGGTCATTCGTCGGCGGGAATCCTAAACAAACGTCACATGTGGCTGTAATCTGAGCGGCAGGCGTCCATCTTGTTTTTGTAATGAGCCCGCCAATCGGTCGCGAGGGCGGCGCGAGCGTTCCTTCCAAAGACTAATTTGTGAATGATTTATGGTTGCAATGGTTTATGAATGGAGTTTTGGTAATTTTTGAGGGTTCAGTAAGACAATCAGTAGTTTTTTAACATTAAGTCACGCCTGCAATCCCCGAAGGTTTAGGCAGAGCTGTACCTAATAATACGCCCACATACGCCGATTATGTTAAAGTTCCATATAATAGGGGACGAGCCTATTGCGATCATCCAGGCCAAAATCCAGACTCCGTGGCTAGCTGAGAAATTCCGGATGAAAAACAAAATAACACTTCCCGACTTGGAAATCAATCGTACCTAGTAGGTACACACGGCTACACATCAAGCTATACATTTCCAGTTTACGCTGATCTCGCACTGTACGGAAATCATATACAATGCGAGACCAGCTTATACTGGAAATGTATAGCTTGATGTGTAGCCGTGTGTACCTTATGCTCAGTAGTCGGGCTTGCCCCCCACTAGACCAACGAGACAGTCGAATGGTTCCTATGAAGTTAAAAACAGTTAATTGTGATATAATACCTTAAACACCTTAATAAAAAACACGTTTCCCAATGTCAGATAATTTTCATGATTTTTTTTCGTATAGAATCTCTGAGATAAATCGTATTCGGGCACATTGGGTTTATTTCTACACTAGGTAACTGCTGCCCGCGACCTTCATTCACGTAAAATATCATAATTTAATAAAAATTGGTAGTTTCCCTTTTTCATTCAGATTTTGGTAACAATTTCAATGGCTATTTTTTTTGCACTTAAGCCTAATTTCAGCAATTCATATTCTAAAAAAAAGTAAAAGTAAATTAGGCCCTGTTTATAAACTCAATGGCATAATTTAAAAAAAAAATGTTTTTCCTAAGTGCAATACGGTAAAAAATTACGGAATAGTATATTTCATTATAAGTGCGGAAAGTCTGTCATTGCAAAGAGTTCCGACAAATGTCTAGCCGAGCCGAGGCACAGCCGACGGCGAGGGTTGACAGTCGGAACAAGTTGCAATGACGGTTCCGCACGTGTACTGAACAACTATTTTTAATACAGTTGCGAAAAAATGAAGCAATTTAATAAAATAATAAAACCGTAATTAAACTCGCAAAGAACATTTTTGAAAATGGCGCCTACCGTAAAAGAATATAAGCAGAGTTTTTTTTTGTTTTCTTTACCTATTCTGGGTAGGCAAAGGGAACTATGCCCATACAGCCAAGCCTTCAGTAGATTTTTTTTATTGATATGAAATAAAAATGAAATATAATGAGATGAAATGGAATGAAACCTTTAACTCATTGAATCAAATAATTAAATCTGATATTGAAACAAATTAGTAGCTTCTTTAGAAATATTTGCATGAATCATAAAAGCTTCTTCGACTACGAGCACCGCTGCAGACGGTATCACTTCCTTCCTCTGGAGATGAGACGTTATATTGGGGACATGAGTCTACTTTTGGGTATCGCAAATGGCCACATTGACTGTCCTGAACTCGTTGCTAATTTGTCATTACGCACGAATCTGATGGGATTACGTCAACGGCCAATATTAAATGTACCTTTCGCAATGACTAATTATAGGCGGAATGTATTCTCAATAAGAAGTGCACTCAATTTCAATAGGCTTCCTAGGGACCTTAATGTCGACTTGTTCTGCACTAGTGTGGCGACCTTAAGACGGCTATTGGCACTGTCATTTTTCAAGGACAACTTAACTTTACAATAACTTAGCTTGTATGTATTTTCTTATTTTTAATCGACTTTTTTGTTAACTATATGTGGAGGCTTGTTATTAGCAATTTTTTAATTTTATATTCTTTACTTCATTGGTTTGTTAGTCTGTAAGCCTTCTTCAAAATAAAATAAATAAAAATAAATAAATAAATAAATTCTATGATTTTATTTAGTAAATACTTCGTGGTTGGTTTTTTTTTAATGGACATTATTTTGACAGTTGGGAAAGAGAACGCACGAGTTCGGGAAAGGTAAAGAAAAAGCACGAGTACGTAATAGCCCACATCCCGAACGCTATACGTCCCTGCAATACGCCACTTTTTGAGCAACTGTATTAAAAAAGTAGATTTGTTTGTAAGAATGATGTTCGAAATACTTAGTGGTAACACTGGTAACATTTTAGCGTCCGTGTCCCTACCCTGCATATTTTGAATAAAAAAAGAATCCATCCTTGATTCTAAAAAGATTCCTAGAATTTAAAATTCCATTTTCAAATCGAACGTTGCACGTGCGTGTCACCATATTTTTTACACCAGCTAAAAAAACCTTCAGTTTTTTTATTGATAGAATATGGAAGTCCTTGTCCCACCTTTGCAATGATGCCTTTGAGTATAAATATTTAAATCATTTAAAACTAAATTGAGGACTAAGAACAAAAAATGTCGTGACTTTGAACTACGCTCAAACGGGTCGGGGAAATAAGTATTACCTATGCATGAAAAATATGCTAATTAATGTGCTTTGTGTTGCTGCTAGATAATAATCAATAAGTACCTATTCAATGTTAAAATAAATTCAGCTTATAAATAAACTTAAATAAAATAAAAAATATAAATAGCATTTGTTTCCGTATAATTTACATTCCCATATATTTTTTACAAAACTTAACTGACATTGATATTAGGTATCTTCTATTATCTATATATATAAAAGAAAGTCGTGTTAGTTACACTATTTATAACTCAAGAACGGCTGGACGGATTTAGCTGAAAATTGGTAGGGAGGTAGCTAAGAACCAGGAGAAGGACATAGGATACTTTACTTTACTTTTTTTTTTAGGTAGGGTAGTAGGTAGGTAGGTAAGGAAGTAGGTAGGTAGGGTAGTAGTAGGTAGGGTAGTAGGTAGGGTAGTAGATAGGGTAGTAGGTAGGTAGGATAAAACGCATTGCAACGCATGCGCGGGTTCAGCTAGTCTATATATATAAAAGAAAGTCGTGTTAGTTACACCATTTATAACTCAAGAACGGCTGGCCGGATTTAGATGAAAATTGGTAGGGAGGTAGCTAAGAACCAGGAGAAGGACATAGGATACTTTTTTTTTTTTTTTTTTTTTTTTTTTTTTTAGGTAGGGTATTAGGTAGTAGGTAGGTAGGGTAGGTAGTAGGTAGGTAGGGTAGGTAGGGTAGGTAGGGTAGGTAGGGTAGGTAGGGTAGGTAGGGTAGGTAGGGTAGGTAGGGTAGGTAGGGTAGGTAGGGTAGGTAGGGTAGGTAGGGTAGGTAGGGTAGGTAGGGTAGGTAGGGTAGGTAGGGTAGGTAGGGTAGGTAGGGTAGGTAGGGTAGGTAGGGTAGGTAGGGTAGGTAGGGTAGGTAGGGTAGGTAGGGTAGGTAGGGTAGGTAGGGTAGGTAGGGTAGGTAGGGTAGGTAGGGTAGGTAGGGTAGGTAGGGTAGGTAGGGTAGGTAGGGTAGGTAGGGTAGGTAGGGTAGGTAGGGTAGGTAGGGTAGGTAGGGTAGGTAGGGTAGGTAGGGTAGGTAGGGTAGGTAGGGTAGGTAGGGTAGGTAGGGTAGGTAGGGTAGGTAGGGTAGGTAGGGTAGGTAGGGTAGGTAGGGTAGGTAGGGTAGGTAGGGTAGGTAGGGTAGGTAGGGTAGGTAGGGTAGGTAGGGTAGGTAGGGTAGGTAGGGTAGGTAGGGTAGGTAGGGTAGGTAGGGTAGGTAGGGTAGGTAGGGTAGGTAGGGTAGGTAGGGTAGGTAGGGTAGGTAGGGTAGGTAGGGTAGGTAGGGTAGGTAGGGTAGGTAGGGTAGGTAGGGTAGGTAGGGTAGGTAGGGTAGGTAGGGTAGGTAGGGTAGGTAGGGTAGGTAGGGTAGGTAGGGTAGGTAGGGTAGGTAGGGTAGGTAGGGTAGGTAGGGTAGGTAGGGTAGGTAGGGTAGGTAGGGTAGGTAGGGTAGGTAGGGTAGGTAGGGTAGGTAGGGTAGGTAGGGTAGGTAGGGTAGGTAGGGTAGGTAGGGTAGGTAGGGTAGGTAGGGTAGGTAGGGTAGGTAGGGTAGGTAGGGTAGGTAGGGTAGGTAGGGTAGGTAGGGTAGGTAGGGTAGGTAGGGTAGGTAGGGTAGGTAGGGTAGGTAGGGTAGGTAGGGTAGGTAGGGTAGGTAGGGTAGGTAGGGTAGGTAGGGTAGGTAGTAGGGCATGAATATCGGAATCTCGGAATCTCGTAATATCGGAATCTCGGAGCGAAATTTCCGATATTACAGTTCCGAAATTGGATCACTCAATATCGGAATTGCAATATCGGACATATTTTTCTATATTTTGAGTTTTAAACTGAACCTGTATTTTAGATCCATGTGTAGCGCCGAGCGCGACAGCGCACTACCGTATCCCGGTTGCCAGTTCACTAATGATGCGATAGGAGAGCAATATAAGTCACGAGTGACATTGAAATATCAAAAAACAATTTAATCACTAGAGTCAAGGGTGTAAATGCCACAATTTTCATCAAAACATCTAGGGAGTTTAAGTCATAGAATCTCGTTGTTTCTAATTGTCATGGTCGCTTTCAAATATAATTTAAGTCATTGATTTTGTCATGAATTTGGTGATTCTTCACTAATCAATATAGGGAGAGAACTTGTTATAAATTAAAGAATAACACTGCATTTAGTGGTACAGTAGGTACTTACTACGATCTAAAATTATGTGTTTGAAGAATCATGAAAGTATGTTTAAGCAGTTTGGACAGAGAATAATATAAATACATAAAACACTATTACAGTCGGCAAAAATGTAGCTTACCTCTGTCATGAGTTGGTGACAGACGATGGCTTTCTAATAATCTGATAAGGCTGATGATGATCAGCCTATAATGTTCCCACTGCAGGGACTCAACCCTCCTCTTTAGGAGAGGGATGGACTATAATCCACCGCACGCGGGCCTAGTGGGGGTTGGCAGATGTCACATGTCTTCGAATTTTTTGGTTCTAAGACATGCCGGTTTCCTTACGTTGTTTTCCATACACCGTTTTGAGAGCAGCAGTGATTAAATAAATTACACAAAGTAATGCGCCTGCCTGGGATCAAACCCACGACTAACTGTTCGTAAGTCGGGGCTGCCCCACCACTGGGCCATCATTTCAGCCAACTGGGCCATCGCTGCTGTTAATAATGCTTTAATGATATTCCTTCTTTTTATCAAAGAATCCAAGTTTTTTGTTTCGTATTATTCTTTTTTCAAAACTAAACCTAAATAAATTATGCTAATACACATTATTATGAAGATACTCGGGTGGTTTTTATGTTAATTAGATTCAAGGCAAATCGCATTGAAACTTTTCTATAACACTATGGCGGGTGATACGGTAATTTTTAAATGTTGTTTGACACGATAATATACAGATTTGTATGTAGGATGACGTTGCGGTACCCCTCCGGCGCCATACCGCACCGTTAACGCATTGAGTGGCCTCACGGTTGTCCTTTATGTCATTATTTTTTACAAGAAATCGTTTATAAAAAGTATATAATAGAAATCGAAATAGTACCTATTATAAAACTTTAACATTCAAAATAAAGTAATTTCAGTCTAAAAATGGCATTTACGACCTTTCTACGCCGAAGTAGCGCTATTTGATTTAATAAGTAAATAAATATTTTAAAACAACCAAAGTTTGAACCAAATGATATAATATATTATTCAAAAATGTTTTTTATTGCACTCAATCCAACCTCATACCGAATTTGTGCAATTTATAAATAAAATGTGCAATTTCAAATCAAATAACGTAATTCCGATATTAATATCGGAATTCCGATATTGAGATCTAATATCGAAACTCAGTATCGGAATTGAAAATCTTCCGATATTACATGCCCTAGTAGGTAGGGTAGGTAGGGTAGGTAGGGTAGGTAGGGTAGGTAGGGTAGGTAGGGTAGGTAGTAGGTAGGTAGGGTAGGTAGGGTAGGTAGGGTAGGTAGGGTAGGTAGGGTAGGTAGGGTAGGTAGGGTAGGTAGGGTAGGTAGGGTAGGTAGGGTAGGTAGGGTAGGTAGGGTAGGTAGGGTAGGTAGGGTAGGTAGGGTAGGTAGGGTAGGTAGGGTAGGTAGGGTAGGTAGGGTAGGTAGGGTAGGTAGGGTAGGTAGGGTAGGTAGGGTAGGTAGGGTAGGTAGGGTAGGTAGGGTAGGTAGGGTAGGTAGGGTAGGTAGGGTAGGTAGGGTAGGTAGGGTAGGTAGGGTAGGTAGGGTAGGTAGGGTAGGTAGGGTAGGTAGGGTAGGTAGGGTAGGTAGGGTAGGTAGGGTAGGTAGGGTAGGTAGGGTAGGTAGGGTAGGTAGGGTAGGTAGGGTAGGTAGGGTAGGTAGGGTAGGTAGGGTAGGTAGGGTAGTAGGTAGGAATAATCTATATTATGTGACGCAGACGAAGTTGCGCGGGTCAGCTAGTTAAGGGATGAAAACCATATTTTGTTTGGAATGACATAATTATGACAGTTCAACTGCTTGACTGGACTTTCCTGTGGGTGCCTTGAGTGTAAGGCCTCCAGCCAGGCCAAACAAACTTCCAAACTTAGCGACTACACGCTATGGGGTAGGTACAAGCCTCGGCTTTGGGTGTCGCTGAGGGAGGACAGCAAAGGGACAGTCTGGATCTGACAGAGAAAGAAATACACGCGTGTTCACTGCAAGTTGGGTCTTCCAGAATTTCTAGCGCAATGTATTTAGGTTTTCACACTTTTCTGTCACCATTTTCCAGTTCGATTCCCACGTCGAGAAAAACTATCAAGATTTTCGTAAAAAAAATGCAAAAAATCATAATTATCATCATCCACAACCCGAATTCACCCACAGCTGGGTATAGGATAGGCCTCTCTTTTCTGGTGCCAAACGCCACGTTCTTGTGCCAGTACACTCTCTGAGTGCCGCAGGATATCTCTGAGTGCCGCAGTTAGTTTAATTCGACTATTCAAAAGTGCCTGTTACTGGCCTACTTGAAATAAATATTTTTGACTTTGACTTTGACTTTGACAGTCTCATCCAGGTTTTTCCCTCGATGGCAACTATATACCTATATCGTCTGCCCATCTCGCCGTCGGGCGACCTACATTTCTTTTACCCGTAATGCTCGATTTCTATTACTTACATAGGTGAAATATGGACGTAGGTACTTACTATTAGGTTTATTACATCCCTGCTCTTACCCTTCGGGTGTTACACGGCTACACGCACGACATTATTTTATGTTCACAGGGTTTTGAGTAACAGAAAAAAAAATCCTCCTCCTCAAATGAAAAGGGAGAACCCTCCTACAACACAGGTATGTTGGGCGACATCCCAACTTACCCTCATCTCTGCGTGATGTTGAGTTTTTGGTGACTTATGGTAAGTTTAGTTCGTGTGTGGCGTCAATAGATGTCGCTACGGGTTCTTACAATGATGTGGTGAACTGTTGAATATGATTCTCATTTAGTTTATTAGGTTAATTTTTGGGGATTGTCAACACAATGGGGTTGTTTCCTGGAAACTTCGCCGCGAGATGGCGCTGGTGTTTGGATACACATGTCAAATTTTTTGAAACAAACGTTTGCATTGTGTGGACGATTTTTTAAGTATTTGCGCGGGTTTTTTAACTCAATTTGTCGCTGCACAATGTATGCTACCTGGCGTATCACCCAGTTGAAGGAGGAATTGAAAAAACGAGGAGCAACGCAACAAGTAAAGAAAGCGGAGCTTGTCGAAAGCTACAATAGATTTAACATTTTATTGACTTTTAGCTGTTTTCTGGGCAATATTATGGTTCTACAAATTGTAAAATAAACTTCACTCACTAACTTTTTGCTTTTTAATGATCTAATACTAAACAAACTAAGGTAATACCTACATCATTTGTTAAAATGTTACAAAATGTATTGTTATTTGAAAAGTACCAATTCTTCAATGTTCATGTCTGGAATAAGATCAAAGCTGGTAGATGGCAGTGGTTCGTTTGATAATAAAGGGCTTGATAATAAGCAACGCCTTGCATTTCTCTGTTGCAATCGCTCAGTTCGAGCTGAGGTGACACTCTGTGATTCATTCCAACAAAATATAGAGGGCACAG
The DNA here is from genome assembly GCA_949316265.1 of Diarsia mendica. NCBI lineage: Eukaryota > Metazoa > Arthropoda > Insecta > Lepidoptera > Noctuidae > Diarsia > Diarsia mendica. The sequence continues at coordinate 12,059,276 of OX438898.1, read as the reverse complement.
CAGATTTCTTCAAAATTTTGCGTTGGAGTGGAAAGCCTGAAACAATATTGGGTGATGTTATACTTGGCATATATCAGTGCGGCTTAAATCCCCCATGAGCGAACGTTGACTTGAAGTGGGAGAAACCGAGTCAACGTTCGACTCTTGTTTCTCCCACACATTCAAATTATTAATAAAAGTCCGAATTAATAATAGGTATCGTACTAACCTGTCGCCTTAGAAGTGGTCTCGTAGTCTGTTTCGTTGAAATGTTTCCCACATAACCTCGAAAAATTACTTGTTTTGATTTTTTTTAGTTTCAGTGCTTTTTCCCACTTTCTCTTCATGCGCATTTTTCTTGGAAATCTGACAACGCCTATTTCTTTGCATCCCAAGGCTACACAACGACCCATAATATTGAAAAAAGTCACATATATTGTTCAATTTCTATGGAGTTAGACAGTTTGTTTGTAGCCAACGTACAGCGCCCTCTACGTGGAACTATTTGACAGTTTTCTTCCCCATTCCTATTTGACAATCCCAGTTTTTGAATACATATGTATTATGTTTTTATTTTTAACTGGCTATTGCCGAGACCTTCGTAAAATTATTATCAAAAAATAATTTCCTATTGAATTAGATTTTGTTAACAATTATCGTTTTTCAAAAATAAAAGATAAAAATAGAAACGAGGCAAACGAAAGAGCTGTTCAGGTTGCTACGTACTGGGCGGACAAAATTTGAGTTGTCGAATCGACAAGAAGAAGAAGAAAAAAACTTTTTGCAAAAAAAAAACAACCGACTTCAAAAACACCAAAAAGTGAAAAATAAACTTCAGAAGAAAAATCTGCTTCTGAAGTCGGTGACATTTCTTTGTTTTATTTGGTTTTTTTGCCACCGACTTCAGAAGCTGATTTTTCTTCTGAAGTTTATTTTTCACTTTTTGGTGTTTTTGAAGTCGGTTGTTTTTTTTTGCAAAAAGTTTTTTATTTTTTCATTTTTAGTTGTAATATCTTATAGAAATACTTACTATGACACCTAACCCTTAACCTTCAAGATTCCCTGATTATTGCTTTCAACTCCTAACCATTGAGGAGTAGTATACCTTCCATCATAAGCTCATCAACATGAAGTGATGACTGCTAGATGCGAATACTTGTATAGCGTCAGAAAAAGCACGAAACACGTAATATGTGCCTATGAAATTTGAGGGTTGCCCTCGATTTCTCTGGGATTCCATCATCAGGTCCTGGTTTCCATATCATGGTGGCCCTTGAAGTATCTCCGTTCCAATAAAAAAAGAATCATCAAAATTGGTTCATAAACGACGAAGTTATTCGCGATACACAAAATCAGGTAACATACCTACTTACATAAAAAAATGTGTATTGTACACATCTGCATACCCCCTCAGAGCATACAGGCGTGATGTTACGTCATGATAATGTATATTCAATAAACAACCAAGCGATTCCAGCAATTACGACAGATTTGCCGTCTATTTTTGAAGAGTTCCATTGTATATCTCCGAAGATCAGCACCAGATCTTCACCAAATTAAAATGGGACCACCTCAGGAGTATACTCTTTCAAATAAAAAAAGAAATTTGAGAATCGGTCCACAAATGGGGCAGAAATCAGGTAACATACATAAAAAAAAAAAAAAAAAAAAAAAAAAAAATACATACACACGAACATATAACCTCCTCCTTTTTTGAAGTCGGTTAAAAATAAAAGATGTTGTCCATATAATCAGAGATTCGCCGGTACAAACAGACTGGCAACAAAAAATAGTACATTGTTATTTGTTATCCAAGGGGTGAAAGTTACTTATTTAGTCTCGACTCTCGAGACAGGGTTTGACGCCCGTAACGTAGTGAGGGTACTAATAGTTCGAGGGACTAAATAAGTAGGTAAACCCAAGGTAGACACTGCGATTTTTATTACGAATACGAGGAAAGTAAAAATAACAACATGAAAGCTAAAGAAAAAAATAGTCGCTCACCTAGTACTTAATGTATTGGCACATCTACGTTTTTCATATTTTCAACACTCCCAAGTTTTTTTTACAGATTCTGTGGGTTTCATTACTAGTATAGACGTCGTCTATACTCGTAGTCGTCTTACTAGTATAGACGTCGTCTATCATCATCAGCCTATTGCAATCCACTGCTGGATACAGGCCTCTTTAATCTTACGCCACTCAACTCGATTTTCGGCAACTCTCATCCAGTTGTTACCAGCCACTCTGCGAAGATCATCGCTCCACCGAGTCTGCGGGCGTCCCACCTTACGCTTGCCAATTCGCGGTCTCCACTCAAGAACACGTCTACTCCAACGGTCATCGGTTCTGCGACTAATATGGCCGGCCCACTGCCACTTCAGCTTACTTATTCTGTGAGCTATGTCGACAACTCTGGTCCTCTGTCGGATCACCTCATTCCGGATGCGATCCCTGAGAGAGACCCCTAGCATAGCTCGCTCAATAGCTCGCTGAGCGATTTTAAATTTATGGACCAACCGTATCGTCAGTGACGTCGTCTATAGGTACTAGTAAAACTTAAAGCATTTATAAAACCTTTGATCTTCGTTTCTGTAAAATATGAATAACGTAGATGTGCCAATATATTACTAGGTGAGCGTAGTGTTGATCGGATTGTCGCCTTCCCGTTTATTTTGTTTTTTTTTTTTGTCCTCTGGTCGTCCAGCTATACAGCCAGTATTTTTAATGTTCATCTTTTAAAAACATGGCAAAGATTTTGCCGAAATCTATGTTATTTTAGAGAAACAGTTAAAACTAAATTACATTAAAGTCACATTATTATTATATTCTTAAGTTAACTTTATATGTTATTTTAATTTTGAATCGCACTGTAATTTATAATCTCCTTTTGGGCTTCGCCGCAGTTGGGTAAAAAGTTGGAACACTGTTCAATAAAAATGTGAAGAAGACCTAGTTTTTTTTAAATAATTTGACAGCTGTCATTTGAAAGTGATTCTCCCTAGGGCTGAAAAGTAGTACTTTCAACCCGCTCAGCAGGCATGTTATGTATGACCTACTTTCAGAGTATGAGTAATGAAAAATATTAAAAGGATAGAAAGAATGAGAGAAAAATATACGGTGGGTCTTTGTAGCCACCTTCATTACTGAAGGTCGTGTCCCTGATGAAAGTCCTTCATAGTTCGTACAATATGTCTCCATTTCTCTCGATGTTCGCCTTTTCTTAGAGCAGTTGTAACAGAGAGTCCAGTGAGTGCAGTAACTTGGTCACACTCACACCAACGGCTTGGTGATCGTCCGCGGGGTCTCTTTCCTTCGATCTTGCCCACTACGATTAATTTGTCTAGGTCATCTGGTTGACGACGGGCAATGTGACCAAAATACCCAAGAATACGCTGGAAGCACATCGTTGATAGTCTAGTTTTTATGTGAAGCCGAGCGAGTATAGACTTATTTGTTATTTTCGCGGTCCATGGTATGCGGAGCATTCTTCTCCAACACCACATCTCAAAGGTGTCAATTTTTCCCCGGTCTTTTGCTCTAATAGTCCATGTCTCTGATGCGTATATAATAATATGGGAATATTGACAAAACCAATGTCCGGACTAGTCTCACCTTGGTGACATTGGAAACTTTCCGATTTTGCCAGATGCGAGTTAATTTGCTCATAGCATTTTTGGACATCTGTGTCCTTCTTCTGATTTCCTGTTCACATCCTCCTTGATTAGACAGTAAAGCTCCCAGGTAAATAAAGTCACTGACAAATTCGGGATCCGAGATATCTCCTTAAAAAACCCAAAAACCTTTTCAGTTAAGTACCTGACTAAAGACATAAATCACTTGGCATATCATGCCGTTTTAAAGCAGTGTCACTAAAATTATTGTAAAGCAAAGTCCTCCACCCCATCCATCTGCCTGTCTGTCTGTTCGCGATAGATTCAAAAACTACTGCACCGATTTTGATGCTATAAGACGTCATGGTAACCTCTCAGTATGTGGCCTACTCACTTACTGAGGGGTTACCATGCCAAACCTCCTAGGTATTTTTAATGTTATTGAATAGATAGGTACCTACAGACTTGTCTGCATCTGTAAGTTTATATTCACGTTCATTATTATTATTTATACTGAATAACCCTCATAAATCAAAATTATAATTACCTACGTCATTGCTGACACCTAATGATATATTAAATCTTTTGTTTTCTACTTTTTCTCTGCAGATTGAGAAATAACAAGCTTAGAAATACCTACTTAAAAGTACAGTTTTTAACAAAACAGCTGTAGGTACTGTAGCATGTCTAATGCTACATCATCATATGATGTCGGCCTTTTTGTTGGCAGAGTTATTACAACCTCGCGCATTTTGAACCTTCGACGGTAAAACGTCATTCTTCTTAACTTATTTTAAATTTCGAGCCGTCATCTCGGGGAAGAAAAAAATGCAGTGGAAGCTTGTCATTCAAGTACTGGAGTTTCAAGTGGGCAAAGATCCTATGAAGAAATTTTATTTTTTTTTTGTTTCTCTTCGAATATATTCGATGATTATCAGCCCCAAGGGAGGCGTTTTGTAAAAACGATTAAAAATGTGAAAAAGTTCTCCATTGTTCCGTCAGACGTTCCTACTTTCTGACGAGTTTTATTTCTGCAGTTGTAACGGTTCGACAACCGTGAAGGCCGATTTTCGGCCCGACCCACCCGGCCGGTGTATTTAAAGGCTACGCCACCGCTGTTGTTAACGAGCGTACAGACGCGCTTGGTGGAAGACCCGAAACGCTTCTTCAGTTCACCACCTGGTGACCTTTAAGTGGTGCCATCGCAACGCAGCGTACAGAGGCGTTCGGTGAAGGTCCAGAAACGCGTCTTCAGTTCACCACCTGGTGACCTTTGAGAGGTGCCATCGCAACGCAGCGGGTCTACACGCCACAGGAGCCGGATTGTTTCACAGCTAAAACCTTTTCTTTTAAAATTCCATTATTATTTCAACTTTTTCTGTTAAATCTAATTTACCTATTTAAAATTGTAGCATCTGCGTACGTAATTACTTATTAGTTGCGCCAATAACCTTCGATTGATCAATCTAGGCTATTTTTCTCTTTATTTTTGCGCATTGTCTGTCGACCCTTTTTTTTTAATCCGAATACGCGTACACAGGAGCTAATATCATTTTGCCATTTTTTTCTAATTGACAAATTATTGATTCTTTTAAAACAGATAATTACCCGCCCTTTGCCTACTTGAAAACATTGTATTTTTTATTTTGTGTTCTTTTTTATCTGTATGTGTATTTATTTCTTTTATTTATTTCTTTCCTTAAATTATATATTTATTTAGCGGAAAAGTGTTTTCTTTGAAGTTTTCACGCTACATATGGCGCCCGAACTAAAGTGAGTTTATTTTTCTCGTTATTACTGATTATTTGACTCTGTATTACTTTTTTTTTTTTTTTTTGCTATTTCGTGGGTGGTAGCCCGCACCCGTGCTAATTGTTTTAGCCATTGTGTGAACTCTTATTTTCTGTTATTTCCCGTGTTTTATTTCCACAGGTCTGAAAGGTGGTTACCTTTGTCCAGATTAAGGGATTCCTAGAGCCTGGATTTTTATTTCTTCCGTTGTGATTTGTCACGAGTTCTGAACTGCAACATCGAACACGAAGTACATCATCATTTCTATTCTTGATTGTGTGAATTATAATTATTCATTATACTTAAAAAAAATTGTAACTATAAAACACATAACCTCTTTTATTTTATCCGACTAATACATGTTTTACCTGATTTTTATTCCACTCCTTTAGCTAGCGGTAGTTAGAACCCGTATGGTATGTTTGTGTTGTGAATTTTTAGGCGTCGTGTTATAAAGGTAAGCTTAGTATGAGCGATTGTTTTGCCTTTTTTTTTGTGTTCTTTTGATTCATAGCTTGGTGATCCTAGTGGCGGCTGTTTGCTGAATTTTTATTTTTTCTTTCTTGCTTTGGTCAGCTTTTTATGTGGAGCCTACTATTTTTGTTAGGATCGAATTGTCTCTTGATTAGTACTTGACTGTCTGACTCTGACGTTACATGGTCATACTATTCCTGTTTATTCCTTGTTAGTGCGTGCTTTAGATTGTTTTTATTTTTTTTTTAGTCTTCATCATGTCCGAGGAAGCTTATTCCATTGATGAGACTCCGCGTCGTAGCAGTCCTATAATTTCACGACCTCCTCCCCCACCAATACCACCTAGAACCTCTTGTGTTTCCACACACTCTGCTTTACCGTCTCCAATCAGATCGGAAGATTTGCCACAGTTCGTCAAGCAATTCTCTTTGACCAAGTGGAAGATTTGTTTTGATGGAAATACCTGCGTACGTGACTTCTTCGCTAGTTTGGAAGAATGCTGTGTAGCTGACAAATTGACAGACAGCTACCTCGTAAGGCGTTTCCATGAGGTTTTGTCCGGCATTGCGTTGCAATATTATAGGTCCATTCGTCGACCCGGACAGTCTTTTGTCGAAATCAGACAGGCGTTTTTGAAGACGTTCGGAACCGCAGATTTCGAGTTCAAAACTGGACAGGAGGTTCGTAACCTTAAACAAAAATCAGGTCAATCAGTTAAAGAATTTGTCATCCGATTAACCTACCTTAACGCCAAACTCAACAAGCCAATTGAGGAACCTGAATTGGTAGATATAATCACACACAATATGCTACCGAGTTATACACCGTGTTTGTCCATCCAGAAGTTCCCAGACCTCAATTCTCTCATTGAGGCCGCTACTCATTTCGAGTCATTCGTCCAAACCCCGAAAGCTGTCGCTAGTTTAGATAGTATACCTCACCAGTCGACTAGTTCTTCACAGGTTGTCCTACCACATAAATCACATTTAAACAGTCCAAACCAAGGTGATGATAAGGTTCAGAGCTGCCTAACTTGTAGCCAGACACAGCACTGCCTCAAGTGCAATAAACCCGGTCATTCATACCGCTCTTGTCCTGTTGTTACTGGCATGATTTGCTTTAAATGTCGCGCACCCGGTTTCATTACTCGTTATTGTCCAAAATGTAACCCAAAAAAATGCTTAAACCACCGACGACACAGTTTTTTCCGTAGAGTGTCACCGGTGATAACCGAAGATTCAATTGATAATCGACCGTTTATTGAGATTTCTTTGTGTGACCAGGTTGTGAAGGCTTTGCTTGACTCCGGAGCACAGATGTCACTCATCAGCGACAGTTTAACTCGGAAACTTGGTCTTTCTTTGAACGCTAATTATTCTTGTCCTCGCGTTATATCGGCGAATAATTCGCCGATTGATATTCTTGGTACTGTTTTTCTCCCAGTCAAGTTTAATGGTACGACTTTTATCCATGAGTTTTTGGTAGCTAGTTCTATGTCATCCTCTGTGATATTAGGTATCGAATTTTCGAATAAGTTTGGTTTAACGTCTGTCTTTAGTCAGGCATTTGATAAAAATATTAAAGGTAATATGTACCTGCCCTCTGTTCGGCATTCTACACCCCAAATTTCCTCAGTTTGTGAGGTACGTTATGTCCATCCTCGTAACGTTCTGTCACAGGATCAGGGTCTCGAGCATACCAACGACCGGTGGTATAGGAAGGTTTTTCTAGGTGCTCGTGATACACCACAGATGTTCCCAGCGTACACTATACATGATGGTGTTTTGCTAAGACGCATGCCTATTACCAGCCCTTTGTCTTCTGATCCGTGGCGCGTGGTATTACCTGCCGAAAAGGTTCCGTCTGCCATTTGGGAAATACACAATAGTTTTCCTTCCATACATCCTGGCGTTACTAAATCCTATTTAAAGCTCAGGGAGACTTTTTATTGGCCTAACATGTTCCGTGACGTCACTAACACGTTAAGGCAATGTGAAGTGTGTAAGGCCTATAAGATTTCAAACACGCAGCCTCGCGGACAGATGTGCTACCCTAAGGAGGTATCCATGCCCTTACAGATGATTTCTATTGATGTTATTGGTCCGTTGCCCGTCGCTTATTATGGGTATAAGTATATTCTATCTATGGTTGACGTTTTTTCGAAGTATGTTTGGCTTGTACCTCTAAAGAGAGTGGATGCTCTTTCGGTTATAAAAGCTTTAGAGTCCGAGATTTTCTTTAATTTCGGTGTACCGCGTTCTATTCTCTGCGACAACGCTACTGTTTTCCGTAGTAATCAGTTCCTTAATTTCCTCAGATCATTCCATATTGAGTCACCTACTTTTACACCATACTATACGCCTCAAGCAAATACGGTTGAACGCTATAACCAGAGTGTTGTGACATGTTTAGGAATTTTAGTTGGTGAAAACCAAAGAAATTGGGCTAGGATGCTGCCTAAGGTTAAGCTTTATCTTAATTCGTGCGTCAACCTAGCAACTGGCTTCACGCCTAATTTTCTCATCTTTGGCAGAGAAGTAGTATTAGATAATAGTCGTGCAAATAGTCAGACTCAAAGCTCTAACTTAGCGGACAGTCGGACTCGCCACGCCTCGAATCTTTCTTCTCTAGGTGAGGTTTATGCGAAGGTTGCGGATAACCTTTCTTTAGCTTTCCTCCGTAATTCGCGGGCTTATAACTCTAACCGGTCGGCTATCACTCTGAACGTGGGTGACACTGTATGGAGGCGCAATTTCTCCAAGTCATCTGGCGGAGATTTTTTCACTGGGAAGCTTGCTCCACGTTTCGTTAAATGTCGGGTTACTCAAGTTATTTCTAGGACCACATATTTATTACAGGATTGTGATTCCGACCATACTGGTCAATACCATATTAAGGACATTTTAAAATAATTTTTTCCTTTCCTCTAATTTATTCCCCATTTAATTTGTACGGAACCATGCGTTTCAAGCCCGTAGCTTTATATCCCTAAAAAAATTTCACTTGCGTTTGTTTTATATATGAAGTTTAAATGTCAGAAAAGTTTTTGTTTTGGGAGTTCAAGTGTTTGAATTAATTTACCTTTGAACAAGTTTTGGTTAACCTAGTTCCAGCTATTTTTCACAGATGGCATAGGTTGTATGTTAATTGAGTTTGTGACGTTCTTATTCGTTTTTTTTCTACGGAGTCACATAACTTTACTTTCCTTTTATTATTTTTTAAGTTTGTTCTGTCATGTTATTACTCCTTTTTGCTTATGGGCGTAAGCCGTTCTTTGTTGAGCTTTAGTTACTCTCTGTGATTGAAGTCACACTTTGCCACAAGTCCCCGTTTGACTTGTTTTGCTTCTTTGACTTAGCTTCTAAGTACCTCATTGCTTCATGACATTTCAACTGGAGTTGCTTCATAAAGCATTGCCCATCTTTGTCTGAAGTTGCCATTTAGGCTTTGCTTTTGTTTTAGTACGTATTTTAAGTACCTCATGATTCCTGGGTTTGTTTTTGTCGTTTTTGCCTTTGATTATTTACGAAATTAACTTAGGTTAGTTTTTCTGGGGTTCATTAAACTCTTGTTTCTGACTTTGGTCAAACTAGGTTTTAGGGTTCGCTTCGTAAGCTGACACTGTTGACACTTAAGGGGTCGTTATCCTCTTTTATTTAGTTACCTTCGAACTTCGAAGTTGTCAACATTAGATAGTTTTTACTAACATAGGATTAGTAGTTTGATCTAGACTTCATTGATTTATTTTAGGGTTTCAGTTTTTCCTCTGTTGTACTAAGCTGGTTGTTTACTCAAGTTCTTTTCATATATTTAATTCTTCCTTTCTTTACCGGACTTTCCGTCCTTTTTTTTCTTGGAAAGGGGGTACTGTAGCATGTCTAATGCTACATCATCATATGATGTCGGCCTTTTTGTTGGCAGAGTTATTACAACCTCGCGCATTTTGAACCTTCGACGGTAAAACGTCATTCTTCTTAACTTATTTTAAATTTCGAGCCGTCATCTCGGGGAAGAAAAAAATGCAGTGGAAGCTTGTCATTCAAGTACTGGAGTTTCAAGTGGGCAAAGATCCTATGAAGAAATTTTTTTTTTTTTTTGTTTCTCTTCGAATATATTCGATGATTATCAGCCCCAAGGGAGGCGTTTTGTAAAAACGATTAAAAATGTGAAAAAGTTCTCCATTGTTCCGTCAGACGTTCCTACTTTCTGACGAGTTTTATTTCTGCAGTTGTAACGGTTCGACAACCGTGAAGGCCGATTTTCGGCCCGACCCACCCGGCCGGTGTATTTAAAGGCTACGCCACCGCTGTTGTTAACGAGCGTACAGACGCGCTTGGTGGAAGACCCGAAACGCTTCTTCAGTTCACCACCTGGTGACCTTTAAGTGGTGCCATCGCAACGCAGCGTACAGAGGCGTTCGGTGAAGGTCCAGAAACGCGTCTTCAGTTCACCACCTGGTGACCTTTGAGAGGTGCCATCGCAACGCAGCGGGTCTACACGCCACAGGAGCCGGATTGTTTCACAGCTAAAACCTTTTCTTTTAAAATTCCATTATTATTTCAACTTTTTCTGTTAAATCTAATTTACCTATTTAAAATTGTAGCATCTGCGTACGTAATTACTTATTAGTTGCGCCAATAACCTTCGATTGATCAATCTAGGCTATTTTTCTCTTTATTTTTGCGCATTGTCTGTCGACCCTTTTTTTTTAATCCGAATACGCGTACACAGGAGCTAATATCATTTTGCCATTTTTTTCTAATTGACAAATTATTGATTCTTTTAAAACAGATAATTACCCGCCCTTTGCCTACTTGAAAACATTGTATTTTTTATTTTGTGTTCTTTTTTATCTGTATGTGTATTTATTTCTTTTATTTATTTCTTTCCTTAAATTATATATTTATTTAGCGGAAAAGTGTTTTCTTTGAAGTTTTCACGCTACAGTACCTATGTTCTATATACCTAATGTTATTAAAATATTCAATAGAAATGATTGGATCATTTAAAAACTCCGGCTACATTGGGCATATAAAAAATACTTATAAATACAGTGCGATCAAATTATCTTGGCAGCTCCGAACTTCGTGCAGGTCATTTTGTTACAACGAATGTATAAAAGTGTTATGATATTTATTTTATTTGTATTTCTCACTGTTTAAATTAGATATTTTCTGATCGTTTAAGTATTGGTTTATCTGGCAATAACAGTTTTATTCCCAAGTTTACATGCGTAAAATTTCGCAAAGCCTATGTTCAGAGCTGCCAAGATAATTTGATCGCACTGTACCTACGTAAAAACATATTATATTATAAATAAAATATATAATTATATATACGGGTCGAATTGAGAACCTCCTCCTTTATTTTTTGTCGGTTAAAAATTAAGACGCACACACAAAGATGCAACAAAAAAAATTGTATAAGTAAATAAATTTACTAGCCTAACATAAAAGCTAGTAAAGTACTAGAAATATGCTATAGATACAAAATATGCTAAACTTTTTTGTTGTAAATAAATACACAGACAATAGACAGGTAGATTTATCGAAACGACACTTTTTGACAGGTGGCCGATTGCCTCTCTGTTTCTTTCTAACGCATAGCTGATGTAATAGCGCTATCTTCTTCAGACCGTCTTTTGTGCCAAAACTTGCACGTCGCTAAATTATTACAACTCTTATTCCGCGGGAGGCATGATAGGCTGAAATCAGACAAACATGAAATATAATCCTGTAATCTGCTTTCGTTAGGCTTTATACGGTTTAAATTGTAGAAGGTAAAACCTATTAATATACAGAATTTACAAAAATAAAAGTTTCTTTATGAAATTGTGGTTTGTTTTCTGAGCCATTCCGAGAAAAATTGTTCCGTTACTTAAGGGATAAATCGGACAATTTTAAAATTTCCTCTATATGTCTCGTCACTAAACGGACGTGACGAACTCCGCTTACTAATAATAATGACGACAACACGCAATATTCTTTGTTCTTTTAGAGGAAATAATTACTTCACGACTTACCCAGATACATGAAGTATAATTCGTAAATAAAATAATGTATTAAGAACATATTATTATCGGAATCACGTTATTGCTGTGACTATAGTGGACTTCTTAATCGAGTATTTTTAGATAATAGGGCTTTCGTCACGGATTACTGCGTCACAAATACGCCACGGGTAAAAAGAAATGGCTGACTACTACAATAATGTTACCATGATAATAAAATAACTTGTTTTGGTAGTTAATACAGCAAATAAAACAGTATTTCCGTACCGTGACTAAAGTGGAATGTCCACCATGGTCAAATTTGATTAATTTAAATTTCATAAATTTTAGTGTAATACAATAAGATTTATGAGTAAAATTAACGGTATAATTAAAAACAAAACAATATTCTATAATAAATTCCAAACAATGCTGAAGGATGTCTAAAAAAACCATGAACTTCGGTTGGTTAAAGTTAACGATATGCGGTGTGACACGCAAAAAATCCCTTTTATGCTTCTTTTTTTTATTTTTATATCAGTGGAATTAACAACAATTGACTCCATAATGATTTCGTTTTAAAGATAATGAGCTATACTGTACATAAAAAAAACTGCATGATCGTTAAAGTATAAGATGATCTAGTAAACTGTTTGTAAAATGTTGTGACAGTACTTTTTTCTTACGTACAATTTTTCGCGGAATTGCTCTTCTACGGCCACTTTTTACGTGACACAGGAAAAAAATAAAAATAAAGAGCCTTATTTGAAATTCCAAATAGCTTTTTACAAATGGGCAGGAGGTATAACCCGGTTCATTAAAGAAAGGAATCTAAAATGGCAACACATGGCATGTCCTCTCGCTCGCTCACTATAGTGTGCGAGCGTGAGGACATGATAAAAACCGCCATTTTAGATTCCTTTCTTTAATGAACCGGGTTATACCTACATCAAATCATCCTGCATCCCCTAAAAAAAAGATTTCTAAATAAAAAAACTAAGTAGGTATTTTAAATGGGTCGGTTCTATGGCTCCAGTAACTGTTGTCATAAAATTAAATGATCCAACACTAAGTACTATAACTTCAATAGTACCGAATAAAATAAATGTATTTAAAACAAAGCTAAACGCATTTGAATGATATACCTACTACAGATTGACCTGTAGTGACTTTTAATCGTTAGGCATATTAAACATTTAACTATTTAATTAGCATCGGCCGTAATGGATTCCAGAAATAAACAAAAAATATCTACATTGATTTACTTGTCTGTGATTTCTTTAGGTAATAGAAATTATGGATACATAATATAAAAGACTTTTAGCCAGGTGTCTTACTCATTTATTGAGATAAATAATTTACTTCATCATCATCATCAGCCTATAACTGTTCCCACTGCAGGGACTCTGGCCTCCTCTCTAGGAGAGGGATGGGCTATAATCTACCACGCGGGCCCAGTGCGGATTGGTAGATGGTCGCATATCTTCGAATGTTTGTTTCTAAGACATGCCGGTTTCCTCACGATGTTTTCCTTCACCGTTTTGAGAGCAGTGGTGATACAATAAATTACACAAAGTAATGCGCCTGCCTGGGTTCGAACCCACGACCAACTTACTGTTCGTAAGTCGGGGCCGCCACCACTGGGCCACCACTGCTCTATAATTTACTCAATACCAAAATACGATTTACATATCGAGCAAATTTTTTCATCAATAAATCATAACAAAAAAAGCAATACGTCACAAAAAATCATTTTATTAATTGCTTAATTCTCGACCTTGCGCGTACACCTTATTTGTGTACACTCAAATAACACGATCGCTTAACACAGCTTCTATTTACACTTTCTTTAACATTACGGTAACCAGGTCGCCCTGTTGTGCACGCAATGTATCCTGCAACACTCACACGGCATACTGTCTAGAAAGATTTTCAAAAAAAGAATTATTGTATTCTGTTGTCAGCCAACAACGACCGCACAATCTCGATACTTGCTACACAACACATTCCATCGACGCGTTAAAATGCAACTTTTCGAAAATGTTTCAAGTAAAAACAGCACTTTATTACGTTGGCAACGGTGCGTGAATTTCGAAATGACGTGGTAGAAGCAGCAGCTATCTCATCATCATTGATAATGGTCGGTTTGGCAACGTCGCTTTGCTCACCTGGCGCTACCTGCGCAGTGTCAACAGGGGGGCAAGCGAGCGAGCGAACGCCAGTCGATCCAACGATCCGACAGACACGCTCGTCCCGAGCTGTCTTTACATTTTTATATCAAAAATATTCCACAAATATCAAAATTAAAGTTATACAGTGACTCGTAATAAGTACTTTAGTGTTATAAAAACGCGCGAAGTGAAAACTTTGAAATCTGTGCTGAACCACGGTATTCAAATTAGGAACGTTCAACGACACCGTTCAAAAGCTTGTTCTTTCCATAGAATTAGCGACTGGTCTCTTTAGATTTGGTGTGGCTATGTGATGTGAGTTAATTCTAGATTTTCACCTACAGCGGAAACAGCTTACGTAGACGGCTAGCGGTAAAACGCCGTCCGCGCCGCACGCTAGTTCTTGTTTCATGTTGAGTAACCGTCAGGTTTCTAAAAAGTGAACGAAGTCGAACATACAGCGTATACGTGAATTTTCGGTGGTTCGCCCACTTGTACCGTTAGAAAGTGTGTGTGACTTGGACTGTTGTTGATGAGTACCTTGTAGGACCCGAGTGTTGTTTGTAGTGTTGTTGAGGAGGGTGTTGTTGTGAGGTGGTGTGGCAGTGCATGGCGCGATGATCAGCGGGGGCTGGGTGTGCGCACTGCACGTGCGCACTGCGGGCCTCGGTGGCGCAGCGCTGGGATCTGACGAGGAGGAGATCGTGTATCTCGCCTATGTTGTTATTGATGTATTGACGAATCAGGTAAGCGAACAAACTTTGATAATAGAAGGTTCTTTAACCTTCAAACATTTACACGAAGCGGATAGTCTATAAGACACATGAGAAAACAACAAAAGATGGTCTGAAAACCTTCAATTTTGATAAATCAAATGATTCTAGTAACACGAGAGACACCAATGAAGGCAAAGTGTTAACAAGTATAACTTGATATCAGTTTAGGAGCGGCGTAAATTGTATAACAGATTAGGTAAACCTTTTGTTGATACAGATAGTTAACAACATCAACCAATCCGTACAACGTGTCTATATTCCGAACGATTGAGTCTTTTTGATCAAATCCGGAAAGTCATGATCACTGTTCTACTTTACGAGTTGTTTCTTGATAGCATTCTGTTTATATATCATGCTGTTTTTGCATTATGAATAAGTAAAACGATTCAGTTTTAAGTTTACTTTTAATTTCTCCAAAAGTGAAACAAATTATGCCAGTCTTTTGTAATTGTAATGGCATTCAAACACGGAAAGCAAAAACTTAGATTAGCGGTCGGCGAAAATTCAGTCTCAATGAAATTTCCTAGTATTTTTTGTATTCTTTTTCTCTATAAGAGTGTTACCTGAGAGTTAAGTACTTAAAATCTTTAAAACAATGATTTCTATGAAAACACGCATTAACAGAAGAGTTCCACAAGGCAGTCTAAATGGACCTGCGTTCTTATGTTTTTTTTGGCAATATTTGGATGATGCCAAGATAATAGTCCTAAATCTAATCGTCCGATCACCTCAAAGTTACCCATGGGAATCGATTCGATGCGAGGTTTCTCCTCTCAAAAAGTAAAGATGCCACAAACGCAAACATTTCCACAAGACAGGCCGCCTAGGACATTATAGAACTCGTTATTATGTTAAATAAATAAAAATTTTGCTAAATTAACGCAGAGACAAAAACAAGTTATCATCTAGTTTCTGTACATCTAAGCACAAATCGATAAAAACCAAGGAATTCCCTATAAAAACGCCAAAAACCTGCGGCAAAAGAGAAACAAGTTTACCAGGATTCGTGCTAGGCAAATAAAAAGTGAATTGGACAGATATGAGTCTACGAATGGCTATAATTATGTTTTCACTATGTGAGCACTTGTCTGTACCAATTGCATTATTTGTGAAGACTTCAGTGACATGATGATTAGCACTTGGTTGCTGAAAGGCTAGACAAAAATGTACTTGATTTAGGCAAAAAATAACGAACCCGAGCTCCTGACTGGATAATCTAACGTCAAATCTAAAACGTAAGTCGACTGCTCTGGCTATTTGGCTACAATTTCAGCAACCAAACAAAAAGACTTGAAAACAGTAATGTAATAAGCGTTTAGAAGGAAGTATGGATCTCTTAAATTCTTCTCTAAACGTTTGCGTGGTATAGATTTGAGCAATTGAGCATATCAAACTCCTCTAAATGTCTAAACATGATCACGATTCCACAAATGATTGAATCTATTTTATTTTATTTCTAGATTATTTGGTTTGTTATTTATGTTAACACCTCTTTTGTTGTTTTTATCGTCAAACTTTATACCAGCACAGTTTTTGTTTTTGAATAACCTGGAATTCACATTATCAATTTGTATATTATGTGAAAACTCTTAAGTATCGCAGCTAGTGTCTCACAGGGTGTCCCGCCATTTCCTTCTGTGCCAGTTGCACTGTCATCCATTGCCTTAAATGTGTACAGATTTCGCTTGACATTTGCATCATCTGTGCTACTGAAGATTTCATAATAACATTACATGTTACTGTTACATTTAATACAATTCTGTAGTCTTAGTCATAAACAGTAGACTTATCACCACCAAAGATAAAATGCAGATAAAAACAGTTGCCTCCACAATCCTCATTCGTTTGATTAGATTTTTTATTTTTATCATTTGTGTTGTTGATAATTTCTTGTTTTAATAAAATCCAAAGACTATCGGAATTGAGAAGGTCGGTATCAGCCGTATTGGCCTTATTATATTCAACGGAAACTTCTTTTGGAAAACTAGTGACTTTATTACTTGATTATTTCTCCCTTTGAAGGCCTATGATATTTTCAGCAGCATGTTTTCGTTATAGTCATAAACTTGGCTTAGTGCAGGATAAGAAAAATTAAATTTCAGCAACTTTTCTGCTACCAGCGTCTAAAGTTTCATGAGCTCACCGAAAAATAGGGTTCTTTTATAATGCATATATTAAAAATAAATGTAAACAGATGATAATTAATTAGGTAATGTGTTCCAAGCGTCTGTTTCTGAAAATGTGAAAAATGTGCCAAATTAACCACCTGTTAAAACAACTGATAATGATTCGTAGTTTCTGACTAGAGTGACAAAACTGTATAAAATAATGATCATCCTTAACGAATCGATACAGACAAAGGGAAAATATGACCCTCCAAAAATGACAAAAAGGGACCCATTTTACGGCCGTGATTAGAGAACTACCAGCCATTCTAAAAGTTTTTAACATAAAAAAATTATAGACAATCTTTCTTGGAGCTGGAGGTGCAGCTATCCTTATCGCACTTTACGGAGACGGACTTGACGTAGCGCGACGACAATAGTTTCCTCAAATACCACTTTTTTGGCTCTGTCCCCTCTCAATGTTTGTAGTACCTACTACGTAATACGAGAGTTTTGAACTGCCGAGCCCAGAGAGAAAGAATTTTGAAATCTCTTTAAAATACCAACCCGCGGAAGTGCCGTTCGATTACATTCACTCGAAGCGAAGGGCTCGATCACCCACGTGTTGGGCTCGTGCGCCCACGCAACTTCCAAGACTGGTTTGATATACAAACAACGTTTCAAGAAAAACAGAAATAGCATGACCACTACCATCTCTACTCGAAGCAAAAGACAATCATTCAAGTATCAAAAATGTATTTCATTTCACATGGACACTTTTAAAACGAAGAGGAAAGGTGCGCGGATAGGATTGGTCGATTGTTATGGGGAAGAACCAACAAGAAACTCTATAGTTACTCATTTAATAATTTTCTCATCTATTCTTTCAATACAAAGAAACCTTTATGTCCGTTTTCCGTGTTTGATATTTTGTTGCAGTATTGAAGAAAAATCACGGCGTCTTGTGCCGAGCGCAAAAAATCAACAACGCCAGTTTTTTTTTGTCTAGTGCTAGTGAAAACGAATGTCCATTTTTATACTGAGACAGACTGAGCCTTCATATTTTCTTTTATGAAATGACGTAGGAATCTTTTTATCTCTTAATATTTGGTCTTCTATTTCCATGGTTTTGCTGAATCATGGTAGATTAGAACAGAAATATCTCTAATTGACCATCATCTTTCTCCTGGTACTTATCCTTATTTATTTGGCAGTGCAGCATGTGTTCCATTTCCATACTCCTTTAGTGCTCGTCATCTTAACAGTCTCCACTTTTCTAGCCATGTCATCCTTCACACAGTCCAGCCATAGTGAATTTGGCCTTCTTCTACTCGTATAGTCCTCCACCTTCCTGGTCCGCGACCTTCTTCTTATTCCTCCGTATTCATTCAATGACAATCAACCACACAAAATTTTAAAGAAATTAAACCTTACTATCTTATATAAAACTCACACGATTACTCAAGTCCAAGAGTTACAACCACAACCTAACATTCCATCGAGGCTGTCATATGAACAGTAGGCCTAGGACAAACGCGCGGATTATAGTTTGTCCATGCAAAAATACTACAGTATGGGACGCCGTTCGCAACTTTTCATTCCCAAAATGTATATGTTCCCATAATTTTAACCAAGTGTCGTAAGGAAAGTTTTGAGTATAAATGTGGAGAGGTGTAAAAGTAAAGGAACACCGAAGAAAAATGGATACACTGTGTGAAGGATGATATGTCAAGATAAGAGGTGTCTGATAAGATGATAGTAATAAGTAGAGAAGTAGGTATGGAAGAAGAAGACATGCGACCCCAAATGAATTGGGATAAGGGCAAGACCATGATGATGAAGTTCGAACCAAACTGCTAATTATTTTTGTTATATTTTCGATTCAAATTGTTCCACTTTACGTTTTGTTTTTACTCCGCGTGTTTGCGCTAAAGCCTCTTATATTCATATCTAGCTATAGGTGCCCCTACATCTAAACGGGACAACCTGTCATGTTACATAGACCAGCCTATCAGAGCTAAGTTCCTAGAATTCCTACGTCGTATTACTGACGCTTGATTGACTTCTTATTCCGCAAGATTATCGAAGCGGATTGTGCGGAAATCCACGTCATCAATATGAGGCAAATGATGGGAAATGGCGTTTCCTGTGTGGGTTGTAAAGCCTAATTTGGTAAAAGGAAGGGATGTGGGATGGGTTTTATTTAACAACTAACATTTAAAATTAAATATGATTTAAAAATATGGTGTGGTATACAGTTATTTCTGAAAAGGTGAGATCATAGGCGATGATCACTAACGATGACGACCCTTTAAAAAATCGTAATTGAGATTGACAAAAAAGAAAACCAATTTATTCATACAAAATAGGTACCTAGTACCTACTAGGTATAGAAAAGGAAGCACAGTTACTGCTTATATTTTACCTCTAATTAGCCAAAAACAGATTTTAGCTATATTGCTTTAAGGTTGCTGTCACTAGTAAAATAACTGAAAAAACCGTAGGTACAATCTGTTTCACATTACAAAAACAAAACATTTTCTGGTCAGTATATCAAAATCAAGGATCAAACAATCTTGATACTTTTCCTACGACACAACGGTAAACAATCAGGCAATTAAAAATTATAATTATTTTAAAATATATAGTTCCTACATTATAAAGGTTAAGAGAATGCTAACTCATTGTCAACGGAGGGTCGGCAGTAACAAACAATAGTGATACTGATTTATATTCCTATTGTAAACTTAGTTTCTAACTTTACAACCAGGATGTGGTCAGTGGTGTTTATCTTTATTTTTTACTTAAAGTGTCGATTTCTTGTTGTTTACACAGTATTAAATTTTGCAATTAATTGGTATTGATTATCATAAAAGTCTCAAGAATAGCAAAATGTGACGCATGTACAGACCTCGGTGTATATTATATCAAGTTATTATAATCTGACAAAGAATAGTGCACAAAAATGTATGGACACATTGTACACGTCCCGACCCTTGTAGCAAGCTTGCAAGGGTGGAGACGTTTTGAACATTGTTCTTTCTTTAATAGATTTTCATCTTTATCGCTAAACTATTAGGTTCAATTCAAGGTGGATTGAGATTGTTTTCTAAATGTATTTTGATTATAAGTATCGATTATGCTTTCATATTATGAAATCAGTAAAAAGCTGTTGTTTTGACATAAGATAAGATACAAACAGACACTTCAAATTTATTTATTTATAGACATTAGTAATAAATAGCGTAAGAAAGTGGGCTAAAATCGGTATACTTTAAATTTTAATTAAGTCTAGACTCTAGAATAATCTACTAAAGTAATGCACTTAATTTGTAATTAATATGCAAAAGTCTTTTAATTTAAATAGTTTTGGTGACGTCATTTACTTTTCACACTGTCGCGCGTCGTAATAATGCAATTAACAACTAATTAAGAAATATTTATTTACTAGCTTATGAACGCGTCGTACCGCGTACGTAACCCTCGTGGAGTTCGATAATTGTCCTACGGAATAGTACTGCCGAAATGAAAAGTGTGTGTTAATTCAGGTTATCACTACATATCACTATCACTACATAGTATAAAACAAAGTCGCTCTCCGCTGTCTGTTCCTATGTATGCTTAGATCTTCAAAACTGGGCAACGGATTTTGATGCGGGTTTTTTAATAGATAGAGTGATTCAAGAGGAAGGTTTATATGTAGCACACCACCCGTGCGAAGCGGGGGCAGGTCGCTAGTAATATAATTATCTCTCTTTTTTATATCTATTTTTATCTTTTTTTATATATTATCTGTGAGCCAATTTTCATCCAAAAACTAATGACCAATCAGTAGTTTTTGCGTGATAGAGTTAAAAACATCCATATATTCAGCCAGATCCATCCAGAGAAAATATTAGTAGGAATAGTTTGAGTATTTTTAGGTTGTTTTTTTACTGTTTCCCTATCGTAATGCTGTCATATTTAAGATTGACTTGTAGAGAATGCCTTGTGTCATTTAAGGTTGTTTGGTAGAGAATACCTTGTGACATTTAAGGTTGTTTGGTAGAGAATACCTTGTGTCATTTAAAGTTGTTTGGTAGAGAATGCCTTGTGTCATTTAAGGTTGTTTGGTAGAGAATGCCTTGTGTTATTAAGTCTGCCTATATTACAACGCTTTTGTCCATGAAGTTTAAATAAATAAATTACGGTAATATAACCTAACCTTAACCTGGGCTGGCTACTACTGTATTACTACTTATATGTACACGCAGACTGGCAAAAATATAATCACGCGATTACTACAACAACCCACAAAGCAAACGTTTCGTCAAACCTTAGTTTCTCATCGTTTGTTAATTCTAAACCATCCTAATACCACCTTTGGCCTCTGCTTACAACACTTTCACATACGCTTAGCTGGTATTATCTTTCACAAACACAAGACACGTAAAGAAAATTTTTATAAAACTTACATAGAATTAGAAATCGAAGGTTTATTCCTTCATAGAATCACTAATTTCACTGATGACGTATTGAATTTGTATTTAATACTAAGTATTCTTATTTAACACACGAAATATGAAATAGTGTATGGTGATCACGTTTTTCAAACATGAATATTCCTTGATTATTTAAACAACAAGTACAGCGTTGAATATTTAATTACTGTCCTTTTCTAGTATTTTAAATTTTGATATAGTGCGATAAAGACAGGAATACTTAATTTGAATAATTTATGATTTTATAATGATTTATTTTTGAGCTTACTTACGTCTGAGTTGACAGCTAAGATTGATGATCTAGGTTTTATATAATTATTATTAGGAATCAGAAGTGAAATACGTGAACAAAATAAACAATGTTTAATATCTTTTGAATTACACTTTTACAAAAATATCAAGACAAACATTTTAAACAATAATCAAATAGAAATATCACTAGCAAATGGAATAATCAGTACACGAGCAAAAACATAAACCAAAATTAGCGAAGCACACGATAATAGTCGGGTAGCAAGTCCTTTCCGAGCGCCGTCCAAGCAAAAAGTGACCCTTGCACCGCCGCTCGCCTCGTTTTATGAACTTCTGTCGGTTGCCGCACGACGACCGGATGCTAACCGCACGGCTACTGGCTGATGGCGTGACTTTGAGCCAACAATATTTATATCGGCTTACATTAAAATAATAGGAAGGTCTTACATAGAAAATATAATGTGACGTGATGGTTAATTTTCGAACCATATTGTAGCTCTCGTGTGAAATATCAAAATTCTAATTCAACAAGATCTGTTCAAAGCCTTATTTATGAAATATGGGCGCACCTGCTTCGTAAGACTTTTATGACCTGCAAAACTTTTATTAGATACCCATTTTGGTGATGTGCAAGAGTGAAAAAAATATAAAAGTGTCCTATGTCCTATTCTATCCCCCGAAATCAAATCCTTCCGAAATCTTTTTTCCTTGTTTAATAATAATATAAATTCTGGTAAAACCAAACCAAAATCCATTACTCAGTTATGAATATAGATCTATTTATTATTAAATTATACTTTGAACTGATATTTTATTTAAATAGATTCTGTCAGACATAGGTAACATACTATATTTTTTATTCCAGATCAATTAGAATTAATTTAATTATGTTCACATAAGTGTTCCTTTATCTTATTTAAATATCAACACGTAAACATTGATTAAAAATTCAATGAAACTAACTATATTAGGTATTTCAAGGACCAGTTCGAAAATTGAACTTCGTAGAGTACAATTTACAAAAGGATTTTGAATTTTATTGTTAACTAGCACTTTGCCCACGGCTTCGCCCGCGTGGATGTCGGTTCAACTACAAAAGTGACGATTTTCCATACAAACTTTCATCCCCCTTTTCACCCCCTTAAAGGTTAAATTTCCAAAAACCCCTTCTTAGTGCTCCCCTACATTATAATAGGAAGCCGTGTGCAAAATTTCACATTCCTAGCCCCAGTAGTTTCGGCTGTACGTTGATATGTCAGTCAGTCAGTTCTCCTTTTATATAGACTAGCGACCCGCCCCCGCTTCGCACGGGTGGTGTGTGCTACATATAAACCTTCCTCTTGAATCACTCTATCTATTGAAAAAACCGCATCAAAATCCGTTGCGTAGTTTTATAGACCTAAGCATACATAGTGACAGACAGCGGGAAGCGACTTTGTTTTATACCACGTAGTGATTAAAAAAAACGGGTGTGTAGTGTCGTTGAGCTCCTTAGGTTATGTATGACTGAGTCGAGCTAGTCTGACAACCAGTCTTACTAAATGATATCGTATTACCCAGTACTCATTGGGTTGTGGAGGTCAGATAAGCAGTCAAGTCACTCCATGTAAAATACTAATATTCAGTTGCATCAGGTTAGACTGGAAGCCGACTTCAATAAAGTTGGGAAAAGGCTAGTCAGATGATGATGATTACAATAACTTTAATAAAAGGGAGAAATTTTGCTACATGGATTTTGTGGAGCCCAATGACCATTCATTTCCTATCAGAGGAGAGGCCTTTTTTTACGCACAAGCTGGTTTTAATTATTATAGTCCATATTAGTTCACTGTTTATTCCAATGATGATGTCGATTTTATAATCTTTTAGTAGCTTCTCGACGCCTACGGAAAATTACGTGTCTGTTTGAGGTAAATTGTGCCCGGGTCACGGCGGAAAGGAAAAAAAAAAACAAAACAAATGTGTAAGCTGTGTTTTTATTTCTTTAATATTACGTTTAGAAAGTAAATAATGTTATTTTTTAGTCTTAGATAATGGAAACCGGGCTACTACTACTTTTTTTTGTAATTAAGTAATGTTTGATCAAGTCAAGTATCAAGACTGAGTGGGCGGCACAACTTATCGAAACTAGAAAAATGAAAACAATATAATAATGTAGGAACATTCTTTAATATTATAGAGAAAAAGGTAGAAATAAGTAAGAAACTTGAGTGTAATACTGGAATTTTATAATTAAACGGCAAATTGATGTAAGGAACAATAATTTTTTTTTTGACTGTAGGTACACTCGGCGACACAATAACATCTAGTACCTATTACATTCCCGTACAATGAGAGATCTGCATAAACTGGTTTGGTATAGCTTGATTGGCTTGCGTACCTACCTTGATTGATTGTGTAACATACATCGGAACTCCAACACTCATTCATAATTTATTATGGCGGGAATAATCGGCCTATAATCACAAAGCGTGTGCCGCCATTAAACTATGCAATAAATGTTATGTTTACAAGGCTCTTAACCACGTAAGGTTTGAAAGTGATCCACATTACTTACTCGACTTTGGCAACCAAAAGGAGGGTAATGGCTTTTACGCGTCTGTATGTCTGTCCCACAGGTGGCTGCTATAACCTAATATAAATGATTCTATTAAATACTTGTGGTTATATGTAACTGGCGTAAAACATCTTTTGCTTTACTACAAGATAAAAAAAAGGTAGATATTTTTTTAGTCTATGGTGTCTTCTCCAAGAAGCACCTAACGACCCTTCCTTAGGCCGCAAATTCGGAGAGGCGGGGCGTGCAGCGTGCACGCTCGAGTTGAACGGAATTTTTAAAAAAATCATTCAACTCGAGCGTGCACGCTGCACGCCCCGCCTCTCCGAATTTGCGGCCTTAGGTTTAGGCCTTTGTCTGACAGGAGCAACCCAAAAGTAACCTTATAATAATAGAAATGGAGGTATCTGTAATTTAGACCGTGATGGAAATTCAAGGAGAAAATAATGAATAAATAACTGTAGCTGAAAGTCTATCGAGATGAGTAGTATTATACTTCCTGAAGTAAATAACGCGAAATACGTCATTTCTTTAAGGATATAAACTACAAGGTTCGTCGTCTATCCACGGCCCAGAGACTACTAATTAGCATAGCAATACTAACCAAAGATAAATATATATGGTCTTACACGAGTAGGTATTAATTTTCAATTGCCATAGAAGCTTAAATACTTGGCAAATAAGGTAGATATTATGTGTTCATGAAATCATGACTATTGACGATGGCCACTGATATGTATTTTGGATCGTAATTTTCATGATATTGACTAATAAAGAATAAGACATAATCAACAATATTAACACTAGGTACCTACTTGTCTATGCCCGCAGTTTGAATAAAGAATTCTCCAAAGACAATTCGATTTTTGAACGCGCGTTTGAAAAGAAAGTTCAATTATTAGGAAATATGCCTCGTTTACAGTTTATTGTAACTGTACTGTCGTTCCGTTCCCTGTGACTTTATCCGGCCTATCTGCACTGGCAATCATGATGCCCGATTGTGGCAGATATCATCGTATACCGGGAATTCATACTCTGTTATTAAGTGTTGACGTTTTTGCAACTTTGTAAGAAAACTGGTTTAAAATATGTCTGGATTTTTTCAAGAAAGCTATCGGATGAATGGTTTGTATGAAAAATTATTGCTACAAATGGAGTTAATACTGAGATGAAAGGTAATTAGAAATTCATGATGATAAAATGGACAAAATTAGTGTCTGGTAACAACAGGAGGATGATGGATGAATGACGAATAGAAAGAAAACAATTTAAAAGGCATGTATTTAAACCGTTATCTGTATATTCCCTTTTTTCGAACAAAATATTTTAAAGTTACATCAAAAATACTGACTTGCACACAAATTATCTCAAATTATGCACACTAAAGAAACCAAATGCACACTAAAGAAACCAAATTTAGTATCTTTTTTAATAGCATTTGCAGAACTCTTTTACTGAACGAATAACTATTATCAAAATAGTATATCTAATAATTCTTTAGTCTAACAAACATTTTAAAACTTTTTTAAGGAAAACCTACACCTGATTTACTCCATGACGCGCGCTCGCTTCGCTCGCATACTACATAACACTAATGTCTTCTGTCCCCGAAGTGCCGGGCCTCCGCCGGCCTCCTTCGTCGGCCTACGGCCCGGTGCCCATGCCGCCCATAAAGGACACTGTCGCGAGACGGTCGTATTAGATATCAGTTTTAGAAATTCCGTAGTAAGATTGTACAATAAATTTAGAGTGCAAGTTAGTATTTTTGATAAGCAATTAGTATTTTTGTTTTACAAAACTACATTTTTGGTGTGAATTCGATAAAAAAGGTCATCTCGTTTTGTGTGATTTTTTAGACTTTTTTGTAGGACATGTTTAGGTTTTTTTGATAAGCATTCAGTTAATTAGTGGAGTTACCTAGTGTGCTGAAAAATTAAACAGATGTGCATTTAAATATAACCCAATTTAAAATACAGTAATAGCAGGATATGTGTGACTCTATTTACCAATATTAAATCAAAGTAAAGCTAGTTAACTAACATGACCATAACGATGTTCAAAGATTAAATATTATACTTAGCCGTTTTCTGTGTAAGAAAACACTGCAAGTAAGTAACCCAGCCGATGCACTGTATGCTTTTCATTGCGAGACCTTAGAAACAAAGCCTCAAGTACAGTTAAACACAACTATGTAGTTACTTAGTTAGTAAACACTGCACTCTGCTTATTTACTCGCGCTAGTCACTGCCTAGTGACGAACGCGGCTCGCTTTGTTTTCTATTTTCAAATAACTTACTAAAAATAGAATTCTTACTTAATCATCATTATTTTAAATGGGAAAGTTATTCTCGACTCAAGCTACAGAAAATACACACAACTCCCATTCGCATAAATAACCATTTAGACATAATAATCTATTCTACTCCAGCAATGAAATTGTCTTTGGCATAATTTCATTACCGAAGTAGATACCAAAAGGTGGGTGAATTCAGGCTGTGAATGATTATGATGATGATGAACCATTTCGAAAAAGAAAATACATGAAAAGGATCGAAGCAAAGGTTTTCGTAGTAGGTAGGTACCTACGTAAACGTGAATCTTCAAGATTCGAAGAATAAACCCTTCAAAAATAAGAAGAGAACCCACACTGTTAAAAAAAGAAGAAACGTACTTTATCAAAGACAAACAGAAAGTAACTAAAAAAAAAGTTTGACGCAAAGATATCAACTACCTACGTAATAGAGCCAAATGAAATCAACGTCAAATAATTTTAAATCTCGGTTTAGAGGCAGTTAATAAGACTGAGTACAATTTAATGAGATGATTTTAATTACTGCATAGTCTTTGTGATCATGAAGCGTAACGCTATTAGATTATGAGCAGCTTGAACTGACCGAGCCACTCCTAAAGAATGGAGGTGGATTATAAACGTAAAATATGTAGTGGAATTACTTAGTTGAAAATTTTTGGTTTGTAGTTTTGAGGGAAAACTGTAAGCAGAGTAGTATGAAGTACTTGGGCTGTACACGTCAAAAATCTAGAAAGATGATGATAATACTTATAACTAAAAAAACTGTCGTATAAAAGAAAAAGGTGTAAATGATAGCGTAGGTAACGAACGTAACAGAGAATGGAAGTAAGAAAAAAATGTTGCGACGACCCCAGCAATGACCCCAGGTAATATGGGACAAGGGTAGGAACATAATGGTGAATTATTGAGGGTCTTACTATACTGGGAAATTGTGTAAGTAGATGATGTTGCACATGATGACTGTAAAGATAAGAGATGAATATATTCAGGAATTTATTTAAGACTCTGGTTGCGTACTACTTAGGTATACTTATTCGAAAATCCAACGGCAATACTGGTCGTCGGCAAGGAAACTGTTGGAACACAAAGATCCCTTGCGGAAGTCCTGAGAAGACTTTTGGAGAGAGGTGGGCTGGTTCGAATAACGGCCGCCTAGGCTCACGTACGTTAAGTGACTAAATGCGGAAATCCAAAACTATAAAATAGTTGTTCACTTGTTCATCGTGCACACAAGTATTGGGCTGGCTTCTGACAGTGATTTTATTTCCCCTAGCTACTAAGGAATCCGGGCGTGACGATATCCGCAGTTTTATAAACTTTCCCTATTACCATATTGGCACCCTATTTGCGTAACACACTTGCTGTTGAGTGGGATTGAGTGAGTGGTTTCCGACACTAAATGCTAATATGACTAGGATTTTAATGTGTTTATAAATATTCCTTCTTTTAAACAGTGTGTAAACGGACCTTACACGAAGCCGTCAGCTAAGCAATAAGTACATCAAAGTAAGAAACTCCACGCAAATATTATTTCTGGGATCGGATACAAGACTTACTATACTTTTTTTGGGTGAAAAATCACGTTTTACGGCAGGACTCTAAGAAACGCACTCAAAACACTGCGTTCACGGATGCATTGAATAGAGCGGGGGTATGTAAAGTTGTTGTGACGTTTAAACATTTGTATTTAGTAGACTTGTAAAAAAGTTGGAACTATAATACCCAGGATCTCCGTTACTAACAGGAGTCACACTATGGCCTAGAACAAAAATAATGTAATAACAAGACGACTTTTACACTCATTGTAGCGTCATGATCTGCTTAGTCCAGTCACCTCCTGTCCCAACTTTGGCCATAAACATAGAATACTTATTAAACTAAATAGGCTAGGGCCATGGGCATGGGCTATGGGGCTAGAAAGGCTCTTGTCCCCCGCCAAAACTATTTGAATGAAGGTGTCAAAGCATAAAAACGTGCTGTAAATACTAGATAGCGAGTACATGTGTGCACAGATAACATTATCGCACTATCATCTGACCTGTGATAACGTATCACTGTTTTATTATCCGGTAAATATGACAGGTTTGTGAAATATTTTTGTTAATTGTATATTTTAGTACGGTTTACTAGCCTTGATAAAATATTTTAATTCATAGAACTCGTGTCAACAGCTAAAGATGAAACTTTCAGGAAATAAAATAGTAGGAGTTAATAATAGGAGACCAGCTTAAATACTGGGTTTGTTGTTTTGATCGCGTAACAACTGAAGTTCGTCGATTCGTTTTCATAGATTACGGTCTTCTAACATGACATTTTAATCTAGCTTCAACTATTACATAATTTAAAATAAACAAAATTATCACGATGATTGATATTGATGAGGAATTAAGAATATTATCTAACTTTTAGTTTTTGCTGCTAGCCTATTTTTTATTACTCTTTTCACCACAGCGAAGGGCAAAATATCGACCCTTGCGGTAGTCCTTGCAGTAACTTACTAAGTTACTATGACCTGACCTTTAAAAGTAATATCTGATTTTCGATTCTTTCACGATGTATCTAGGTTCTGTTTAAAACATCCAGTTACTGCTGAAGCTTTGTAGCATAATAACTTTAGAGTACATTTTATGTGCAAATCAGAGTGTCGAAGGCTTTACTTTGATTTAATGAAAGGGAAAAATATTGACGTGACCTTCGCAATCTATTACTTGTGACCCAAAGCACGGAAGCTTTACATTAACAAAAAACTATTTATTGCTGTGTAATACATGTCATGTTTATTTACTCACTTAGTTTTTCTTACTATTTTATTTATACAATATATTATTGCATGTTATAAATTATCATGTTTAGAATTATTTTAAAGAAAAAATATTCGTATTGATCACTGAGTGACGATTTCATGGCAATTAAATAATTATATTTCGAAATGATTAATGGTCTGTGTGAAGGATGATATGCGTAAAAAAGAGGTACTACCTGCTGAGAAGACGAGTAATAGAGATAGAGAAGTATGAAAGAAGAGATGTGGTGCCGACAACTAAATTGAAGACCATGAAAATCATGATGAAGAAAACTAGTACCTACCTAAGGCGGGAAATCATCAAATGACTCCTCTCGCTATGGGCGGAGCGGTGGGGAGTGTCAGATTTCTACTGACTGAAAACCACCCATGTTCCTTCTTAGCCCTTTGTGTCGAGGTTGCGGTACCGATCTCTTTCAAACAACCCGCAGCCTGTTTGTACATACTTTCATACTTATTTCACCACCAGGGTATTGGTGGGTTGTAACTTGTATCGCTGGAAAATTCACAGCGATTTTTTATGCTTTTTGTGTAGGTTAGGTTAGATGGGTTTTCACTTCAGGTATTCAGTTTAGCTGTATTGGGGTTGGTGGGATCTACCTCCTAGTGGTCTACCCCGGGCAACGGAATCGCTGACTTTTGTTAGCGGTTACGGCTGAATGATCCCAACACTGGTGGAAGGGCCTGCAAAGTTCCGCCTGGCTAGTTACCACCCTCCCGCCGAAGTCCGGCGCCAAACAGTTCGCTGTGTTCCGTTGGTGCGCGGGAGAGCCAGTGCTACTGGGAAGGCTCGCTCCATCGTAGACCTCATCCATGCTCAGGCAAGCCTCGAGGTCAAGAGCTGACCCATCTTAAATAAAAAATAAATAAAAAAAAAACAGTTATTCTAAAAGATGACCCCAGTATGGTTGCGAAAATGGCCAGGCAGATGATTAACAATTTTTCTGCACAAATATTTTATTGACGCCTTTCCTTAAAAAAAAAAATGTAGTATCAAAGTCTGTTTATATTTATTTATAGTAAGGTTTCGCAGAATTTGATGTAGGTAAATAGGTACGATTAGATAAATATCCATGAAAGACTATCCATCCTTATTTATATTTTAAATTCGCAAAGTCATGATGAATCAGACTGCAAAGTTCGACTTCTGTATTTACCTACAGTGATTTATATCGGCCAGTAGGTAATTAAAAAAAGTAGGTAGGTAAGTAGACCACGTAAGTACAATTTTGACGAAACGAAAAGCATTAACTTATTGAAACTTCGCTAAGTTTGACAGTACAGTGTCACAAAAATACGACACACTACTGCGCCGTTGCTATTTTCCAATGTGAATTTCTTCTGTGTCTCATACATACGGCGACACATCAAACTAACTGTATTTTCCATGCAATTTGAGATCTGTTTAAACTGGTTTTTGTGAAGCTTGGTTGGTCGCTGTGGTTAGTTTCATTACATCTGGCGCTGATGTTATCTCATTAAAAGACAAATCGAACAGAGGACTTAAGCTTTGTGGTTTTAAAGTGCTTCTTATTTTGTGGAAGGACTCTCGACAGTCCACGGTCCTCATATTTGACTTCTTCAATAATAACATTATCTGCTTCTCCTACTCTAATTACGTACGATGGGCAGGAGAGATACGTTAGGGCTCAGTCTACACTCACATATTGTGTTCGACCAGTTTTAATAAATTATGCCCTATCTAGCAAGACCATTGGATCTGCTAGTCATTACCTATCAATTTTTCCAAGTCCTTAGTTCTCTTGTGGCATGCAAGTGACGATCAATCCAAGGGTGGTCAAGCAATTATGAGACCAACTATACTTACTGCACTTTATTTTACACCTGACGTAAGGGCCATTAATTTGTAGCATTTTATCTAAGAGAGTTATTTTAAATTGATTTCAATAATCAAGTAGGTACCTACCTATATTGCGTCAGATTATGAATAATAATTAAATAATTCGTTATCTGTAATTAATCAATCTGATTTATAATCTTTAGGTCATACTTTGTGAAGTGGAACAGTTTTTTTGATAGCGGATTTAATTTAATTCTAGTAGGTAAATAGGATTAAGGATATTATTAGGTACTCTTTAGGTGGTACTTAAAAGTATTTATTTAAGTACAGTCGAACAAGCAAATAAGTATACAGGCAGAAAACTTTATAATTTAAAAGGTTGCCTGCCACCACCCATGCGAAATTCGAATTGTTACGTCAACTTCTTGAAACAATGTCTTTTTCAAAAACATAAACACAGATTACAGATTATTAATTATTATAATATTTTTTATATAAATTATGGTGCATTTAAATAATTTGGTAACCTTCATTTTGTTATCAGATAAAATATCTTTTCGCTCCACGATTGCATTCGTCGAGCCATGTTAATATTATGTGAACTTCAAACCATTCAAATTATTATTTATATAATATTTTTAAAGGAAGTCGTGTCAAAAATAATGATGGCTGAATAATTTTTCCGTTTTTGTGAATAAAATAATTGCTTCTAGTATCAATTTTGATGGTGTTTCCGGTATTCGTATTATGTTCAAATCATTTGTAAAATAGGATTACTCGAATTAAATATTTTTGATTTACTTAATTGTACATTATGAATGGAATATTCATCGTGTGCTTTGATCACTAGGAAAATGTTGTAAATGCCAATTCTTGACTCTTCTTGATTCTTGATTCTTGACTGGCCTGTTGGTCTAGTGGTTAGTGACCCTAACTGCTATGCCGGAGGTCGTGGGTTCGATTCCCACCCAGGACAAATGTTTGTGTGATGAGCACGATCATTTGTTCTGTGTCTGGGTGTAATTTATCTATAATATGTATGTATTTAGAAATATATAAGTATGTTTATCAGTTGTCTAGTACCCATAACGCAAGCTCTGCTTAGCTTGGGACTAGATGGCGTTGTGTGATAGTTGTGGAATATAATTATTATTATTATTCTTTACATGGTTTAAATAATTAGTTGGTTTTGGTTATTTATGCTAGGTAGGACTTAGAAAGTTATGGTCATTATCTAGTCGTCTATGGATGTAACGTATGTGACAAAAAAGTAATGTTGATGGATCGAAAGGGAGATCAGGAAGGTCAAAGAAAAGATGTTGGATTTTGTGAGAAATTATATAGGTAAAACAAAAAATAGCAAATGATGATTTCATGTCTGATGGTGGAGTAAGGAAGAAGAAAATGTGTTGCGCCGACCCTGAAGAATGGGGCTAGGGCAGGAAAACGACAAGGTAGGTACCTACTAAGAAACTTATTCCAGTCATATTTACCAAGTTTTTGAATAAGATATGGTGACACATATTCAAGAATGTACTTATAACCTCATTAAATCTTAATCATTTTAGTTGTCAAACGACAAGAACAGATTACGTACAATTTATCTTTACTACTGAGCAGATAGTATTTTATACTGCAATGATAATTATAGTCTTACCTAAGAAAAAACATATAATTATAGCGAGGTATCAGTGCTTTTGAGTTTTGACGTCACTTACTAGTACCTCTTATTATAAAGATCCGAGACTCTACATTCGAAGTTGTAGACGATACATGTCTATATACCTGGGACAAACAGTCCAGTTAGGTAGGTCCAACTTTGAGAAAGAGGTCAATCGTCGAATCCGACTCGGCTGGGCAGCGTATGGGAAGCTGGGAAGTATCTTCTCGTTCAACTTAACCGGAAGACGTTGCGTTGGAAGGCCTCCCACTACGTGGACCGATGACCTGAAGGTTGCGGGGATCCGCTGGATGCGAGACGCACGGGACCGGTCAATGTGGCGACACCTGGGGGAGGCCTATGTCCAGCAGTGGACGTCTTTCGGCTGAAATGATGATGATGAAAAAATGTTATCCATACGAAACAAAATCCTGCAAATCAAAGAGTTTGTATCTACCTACATATTATAATTAAAATAAATGCTGCCTAACAATTTTAAGCGGAAAGATTCCATTATTTACAATCTCGTTTCAAAACACAAAAAAAAACAAAAAAGTAAGGAACACGAAACGGAAAACCAACCAAATGCAATAAAATAACATGACATAACAGCAGTAAGACCAAAGAATATATTAAATTACCAAGTCGTGAGGCTACATTTTTATGTGTTGTCTCGATGAAACACGTGAATATCGTAATCATTATCATTATGTTATCTGTGGCAAAAACATTGTGGTCAGGATTCGCGCCAATCGAGGCCGCCCAAGGACGCCGCCATGTTGCTTTTGATTATGTTGTCTATGTTTATGGAAATTTGACGCAACTCAAAGATCTTTTGGGGGGTACCAAAATCGGTACATTTTTACCCGACTGCGGCGAAGCCCAGAAGGAGGGTTATGTGTTTGACGTGTATGTATGTCCGTTTCTTTGTTCCCTCATAACTCATAAACGGATGAACCGATTTGAATGAAATATACGTCGTTAGATTCGTCTTGATGGCGCAAGTGTTATAGGCTACATTAAAATTGGAAAACAAAGAAAAATTGCGGATTTTGGGGGCCAAATCGCGGAGTTCAAAAAAAATAATTTTTCCAATACAATCGAGTAGGGTATCAAAATAAAGGGTTTTAAAAGGAGATTACAAAAATATAAAACACTTATATGTTTAAAAGAAATTCAAAGTGGAAAATCCTATAAACAAGCACAAAAGTTAAATCATCTGTGAAGAATTTTACGCGACCAACGAAAGAACAAACACAAAAGAACTAAAAAGCTGGAAATAAAAAAAAGTAGTTAAAAAACTAAAAAACCCGACTGAAAAAACTGAAAAGCAAAAAACAAGCACATTTTAAATTAAACAAAACTTGGAAGCAGGCGGGGTTCATTTGAATATTAAATTATGAAAAGAAAAAATGAAAATAGAATGGACCCCGCCTGCTTCCAAGTTTTGTTTAATTTAAAATGTGCTTGTTTTTTGCTTTTCAGTTTTTTCAGTCGGGTTTTTTAACTACTTTTTTTTCATCAATACTTTTCAGTGAGTTCTCATCAATACTTTTGCTTTTCATCAATACTTTTGAGTAACCAAAACCTCCTGCAGTGACATTAAATCAGAAGATCCCTGTTACGTGCATATTTGATACTTTAGGAAAGGAAAAAGTGCAGATCAAAGTCTTTTCATATTTCCAATTTCAGCTACAATGAATGACGAAAGTAAAACGTTTTTATACCAACATACAATGGAAAACAGTCGCTTGTTACTAGCAGGCTGGAAGGCGCGGACCCTATTGCCCATTCTCTTAGATAAGAAAATTGGCTGTAAGCGGGAAGGTTTTGCAGATTTGTAAAAACCACACGCGGTATAAATCATTTACATACTTGCAATAACGATCTTCAACAAGTTATTGTTGATTGGCAATCGGGATCATCTGCATCATCCTGTGCTGGCCGAAATCCTTTCCTCATTAATTTCCCGCTCTCACGATCTTGAGTTAACGTCAAAGAAGATCGTTTCTAAAATACTTTTTTCCGAATCATTAATAGAAGTCATAATTATTATTATAATTAAAATTAATGATCACGACGAATACACTGTTATAAAATCCGAGCGAGAGACCGTGATCATGTGCTTGATAAAGCGACGAAATATCGGAAACTCGAAAAAAAAACAGTTACTAATATGGTAAATATCCCGTTTTTCAGTATTAATGATAATGTTAGTGACCATGCCAGTTTAAAAACTTAATGGATTTTTTATGGTCATGGCAAAAGGAAGACATGATACCAAAATGATATATACCTAGTGAACTCATCTAACTTCGTGATAAAGGCGTTTGTAGAAATATAAAAATAAAGTACTAACTAAGTATCAAATATCACCGAACTAGGCGAATCACAGAATTAGATGAGTTCATCCTAGCAGCTTTTTGACTACGAGGCCTTTAAGACAAGCGTACGACTAGGTCAAGGTATTGGTTCGATATCGACGCCAGAGCCGCCACAGCCGGCGCATTAAATAAACTACACCAAATTAGTATTATAAATTAAAATTTTAACGGATGTACCTCGTAAATCAATGTTTAACTACTGCAGTTAATTAAAAGTTATAGGAATTTTGAAGTTGTTTGAGAGAAATCTGGGGACTTGTCATGTTGCATGGGTCAATTAATTAACTTTGGTTGGAAGATTTAGAAAATTAAATTATAATAAGCGGTCCCAGTTGACTTACACCGATCCCCCAAATTCCCAACATAGTTGTAAAAGGCTAGGCAGATGATGAGAATATAGGGAAGTTCGTAATTTTGTCGATGATAAATCCATGTTCGCGATATTGTTAAGAAATAAATCAGTGGTCATTACTGTTTTGTTTATTTTTCCTAAAAGCCTTGTATCTGTTATCATTTTAGATATGAATGCTATACATTAATAGGTATTCGTTTGTTAATTAAGGTATCTGATATGATATCATTATACTTAATCGTCGATTAATGACCTACCTATGTATGGCGATCTTTGTGACATTATTACTGATGGTAACATCCCGCCTGGTATTCCCGAAGGATTAAAGACCTAGGTATGTTTAATACTTGGGGAAAAATACGATTAGAAAAATGGGGGGTACTACAGGGTACCCACATTTCGCCAGTTCTGTTTAAGCCGTTGCGTCAGCGTGGCAGTTTTGCTGGTGGTTTGCCAGTTATGTTTAAAACTCATGTTTTATGGGGTAGTCTATCGCCATCAACAGGGCACCAAAAATAAACATATTTTGTTCTGCAACTGAGAAAGCCAGATATTGCTGATGGTTCAAACTCGTCGATAGCCAATAACAAAAAAAAACGTGTGGCTCTCGGAGACTGCCGCGGTAAAGCTATTGCATAGCATTTTTTATCAATTATTTAATTTGACAACCTCAGTTGACAACCTTGTTATTTTTATTAACCATAGCAACCTGGTTGATCACAATATTTTCGTTACGGAATTTCTGGATTCGCTCTCCACGCTCAAGGCCCGCGATAGAAGCTATGCAATAGATTAAAAAGAAAACCTATTTCTAGCTTATTATAATTCATCACCTAAGTTTTTATCATAGTGTAAAAACTCTATAAAACTTCTATGATTTTTCCTCTTAAAGCTCCCAAAACTCATACTCGTGTCTCGTACCTATGCGGATCTGTTTTTTCTTCGGCTAGTTTGTTTATTTATAAGTATGTTTGAGGAAAAAACATTAGTTTGTGTTGTTATTTGAAGCTAAGTTTCGTATAATTGTAATTAATTCTATGTGGTTTGGCGCTTGTTTTAAAAAAAATGTTTATAGCTGTCAATGTGAAGTTGAGATTCAGTGTTGCTGGATTAAATGTTTAGTCATTTTAATTGGCACTATTATACCTTTTTGGGGTAATTCCATTTATTGCCTTGTTTTGCTTTAAAATAGCACGGAACTCTTCAATATTATTTTATGCAATCCAATAAAATTACAAGACCTACTTATCAATTGCACAAATATCAATAATCTCAAATCATATTCAAGTCATGAATGACTTTTTTTCGCTGATGATGTAATACCTGTATTTTTTCTCTAGTACTCTAGATGTGACAACAAAATATTGACAATGAGATCATAAATTGCACTAAAAGTCAATACATGCACTGATGCACGTAATAATTTGTTTGATTATCCTCAAGAAACTCTTTGCTACGGGGACTTATAATATTTTTGTTTGAAAAAAAAAAACTATCTTTACTTATCGTTAGTGCTTATATTATTTGCACTCAAATCATAATAATTTGATTATTAAAGTGTTACTTCTAAAATATAGTAAGTTGACCTTGTCCAATAAGGTTTAAGCTTCCATGGTTCTTGGTTTTCATGTCAAAAAAAATATAATAATAATAATTTATGTAATCTATCTGGCAAGATGGGCAGACGATTTTGTTGCCATTGCAGGAATATTCTGGATGAGGCGTACAAGAGCGTCGAGTTTGGCACAACCAAAGAAGCCTTCTAGTATACCCAACAGACTCAAACTCAATTTTTTTATTGCAACAGTGGAGTGGGTGAAGCCGGGTTGCGAATGATGATGATGAATGGACCGATCCGATATTTACTACATCTTGCTCTGGTCAATGACCCAGGTAGGCTTGTGAAAAAGAATGGCCCTGTTCAATAAAAGGCTCCCAAAATGAAGACGTACAAAGATTTTCGATATTGAAAATCACGTTATGCAACTCAAATGGTGTATTCCATTTGAGTTTGAGGTGGACCAAGGCTGTTTCCGAATGGCGTCTAAGAACTGGCAACAGAAATGTGGGCGAGAGATGGGCAGACGACGCAGTAGCTATCAAGAGATAAACCTGGATAAGGCTGGCACAGGACGTGGGCCGCCCACTACCTGAACGCGCCCCAAAAGGTGCTGGCCGTCAGGCTAGTCCGTGGTTACCGCACGATCCCCCGCGAGGCGGCGAACCTCCTTGCCGGATTGCCGCCATGGGATCTGGAGGCGATAGTCCTTGCGCGCCTGCATGAATGGTCATGGGGGTCACTCCATTGCCGCAGCAAATTGCCGCTCTGCGGACAGACCACGTTTGTGTTCCACGCGCGCCTAAAAGAGATGTCAGCAACATGGAAGGGGCCCGCAAGGGCCGACGCCCGTCGGGGCTGCGGATTATCGAAAGAGATAACGTGGCCGGCATAAGGGCGAGGAAGGAACATGGGTGGTTTTTAGTCAGTAAAAGTGTGACACTCCCTTCCGCTGTGCCCAAGAGCGGAAGGAGTTATTTGATGATTTCACAGCCCGCAAAAATAATAAAAGTCTGACACAGGACTGTGGAGATTGGCGCAAGGAAAATAGGCCTATACACACACAGTATTCGGTGAATTCAGGCTGGAGATGATAATGATGATGATGAAACTGTTGTTCAGAACAGACTAAGAAGCTAATATTCCAGACACAAAAAAAGTACATTTGGTCATGAAATTCTGTGAGATAGATAAATTGATAGTATTAATCCATTGAGTTGGTTTACTGTTTCTTATATTTCCAATAGCATATACAACAGGTTTCTACAACGATTCAAACTTGGTGCTGTTATGTCAATCTTAGGAAGTAATGAATTTTAATTTAAGTCTGGAGTCTCTAAAGTCTGGGCCTCCTCTTCCAATAAATTACACTAGTCAATTAATAAGTTAGGGTAACAACAAATTAATAAACCTAGCTATAAATCAAGAAGATACTCTCATCATCTGTGGATGACCCAGCAGTGACTGAGGTCTACGGCACTCTTTGCTTGAACCAATGTCTATGTTTCTGTACCAGTTTCATCCAGATTTTACCCGCGGTGGCAACATTACAACAGCAACTATGATATTTTTTTTAGGGTTCCGTAGCCGAATGGCGAAAAATGGAACCCTTATAAATATATTCGTCATGTCTGTGTGTCTGTCTGTCCGACCGTATGCGGTATGTCACAGTCACTTTATTAAGACGACATGGTTGAAACTCCCTCCTCCCCTATACATGGAACCGAAACTATATTTTTTTTCATCAAACCTTTTTCGTGGGGTGTCTGGATAGGGCTTATTTTAAAGATGAGGAAATGGCATGATAACCATGTTGGAATATGTTTTAGTTGGTAAAGTAAATATTTACTGACAACATGCATTCGTACGTGTTAAATAGTAGATAGACTGAACAGTCACAAAAACTACATAAACATCCTGTTGACTAGGACATACTATTATGTACGTAGGTTATGTAGGTACCCTATTTTCTATCTGATACTCGAGTCAGCCCATACTTTTTACTAGAGATGTTCCGACTATAGTCG
Source organism: Diarsia mendica (assembly GCA_949316265.1). Taxonomy (NCBI): domain Eukaryota; kingdom Metazoa; phylum Arthropoda; class Insecta; order Lepidoptera; family Noctuidae; genus Diarsia; species Diarsia mendica. Next base: position 12,020,191 of record OX438898.1, on the reverse strand, counting down.
GCTACAAAAACACGACTGTTTGTCTATGGATAGGATAACATAATTATTTTAATAAAAAAACCAATACCGTCACACAGTCCCTTCGCAAGACGGCAATAAAAAAAGAGAAAGTGACACAATGCTAATAGGTATATAATCGACATGCAGTGTTGTCACTTCTAAAATAACTGTATAATTGTGAGAAAACATAGTTTTCTTGCCCATTGTTTTAGCTGATGCTAGATTTGAGTAGGAGTAATTTAGGTCTTAGTGATTTCCTTCGTTAAAATCAAATTAGATACTTACATAATTTTCAAGTTACATAAGAATAAGCTGTATTTTAAAATGCACATGACAACGGCTGGACCTAAGGCTAATTAGTATTTATTATAGCTAATCCTTGATATATAATAAACATATCACATTATAAGGCCTTAGTTAATTAAAATGTCACTGAATCTAAACAAATGTTTACACATTAATTTATAATGTTAGTTCATCACGAAGGTTGGATCACTTGGATTGGATTAAAAGTCTCTAGCCTTACGTCATACAAAAAAAACACTGTATGGATATCAATGCTGTATGGCATGTTTGTAAACACGTCATGTGTAACAATTTTCATGTGTATGATAATTACATTACTACATAATATTTTGCATTATGGGTATTTATTTAATTTTAAGCTACTGCATAGCTTCTATCGCGAGCCTTGAGCGTGGAGAGCGAATCCAGAAATTCCGTAACGAAAATATTGTGATCAACCAGGTTGCTATGGTTACGGAAAATAACAAGATTGTCAACTGAGGTTGTCAAATTAAATAATTGATAAAAAATGCTATGCAATAGCTTTACCGCGGCAGTCTCCGAGTCCCACACGTTTTTTTATTATTTTAAACTTAAACTAGTTTTTTTTGTTCTGAATTGTGGGTTCGTTTACATTTAGGTATTTCACAAAAAAATAGGCAGACCCGGACCACACTTGGAATTTCTCCTTTAACGTGGGTGCGTTTACAAACATTTAAATTCACATACACAAACCAAACACCACCACCAGAGTCCGAACTCTTTAGTCTTTGCAACGATGGCAGCTTTCAGAACCCATACTTTTCGTGATTGACCAAATGCTGTACACCACTCCCTATTCCAATCACCACTGCGATGATTAGGCAACTACGTAGCGTTAAAGCAATTACAATATCTATTACAATTTCAGGAAACATCATACTTTTAAATGAGTGAGCAATTCAAGTTGTTTTTCGCAAAGCAGGTTGGTGTGGTTGCGCTTGCTTGTCTATGAATTGAAGTTTTTATATACAATTTTAATGAGAGAACAAAAGGTTTAATAGCGAATAGCACCAACAGACGTTCCACAGTTTATTAGCTGCTGCTTAATCTAGTTATTATGGTCGCTAAACTGAGGTTTAACGAAGAACATTTTGTTCATAATCCTTCAACATAATTTATCCAACTTAATACTTATTAAGCACTTGACCGAAACCGTCACCCTTATTATTAGGACGGGCACTGCATGATTTCTTTTTTTTTTTTTTTTAATACCACCGAGCAGGTCATCCTATGAGGCTGGCGTTTGCTTAACCAAACTGTGCCTTGATAGTCCGGTCAATTTAGACATAAAAGTAGTGGTCAAATAACAATAATTCCCACAGAGCCAAATATTGGTGGAGAGCTGGGGTATACCATTACAAACAAAGTCTTAAAAATCCCCATCGATCCTATGTGTGCTACAAAAGTTATTCGGGGTCAAAGGTCAAAATTTGAGATTTTTTGATTTTTTCTCGAAAACGGTAAGTTTTAATAAAAAAAAACCTCAACCCAAAGTTGTAGATCTTAAAATTCTCTACAAAAATGCCGTTCATTATTATTTTCTAAGAGTTACCATTCCTGAGATATCGCGATTCTAAGAGCCTTTATATAAAAGCAAAAGGTAACTCACTCCTCACGAAATCTCGAAAACCGCTGGACGTATAAATATGATTTTTGGCAAGGAGGTAGTTTATAGTTAGTAGACGTCCGCCAAGAACGGATTTTGCGATAGGGCCGGATTAGGGTGGGTCTAAGGGCCCACGCAAGTTTGTATGAATCAGAACTTGCAAAAGCTCATAGACCACCCTAATCCAGCCCTGTCAGAAAATTAATGCATAGCAGACGTCTACTAACTATAAACTACGTCTCTGCCAAAAATCAAGATTGTAGCACAAAAAATGAAGGACTTTCATACAAACTTGCGAGGGCCATAAGATCACCCTAATACGGCCCTGTCGCAAAATCCGTTCTTAGCGGACGTTTACTAACTATAAACTACCTCCTGTCCAAAAATCATCTATAAACGTCCAGCGGTTTTCGAGATCTCGTGAGGAGTGAGTTACCTTTCGCTTTTATACATAACTAGCGACCCGCCCCGGCTTCGCACGGGTGCAAATGGATGTTATTATACATATAAACCTTCCTCTTGAATCACTCTATCTATTTAAAAAAACCGCATCGAAATCCGTTGCATAGTTTTAAAGATTTAAGCATACAAAGGGACATAGGGACAGAGAAAACGACTTTATTTTATACTATGTAGTGAAGAATAATGTGACTGTTAGAATCGCGATATCTCAGGAATGGTAACTCTTAGAATTTTCTAAGAGTTACCATTTACAATGTAGCACATTTTTGTAGACAATTTTATGATCTACAACTTTGGATTGAGATTTTTTTTGATAAAACTTATCGTTTTCGAGAAAAATTTAAAAATCCTCAAATTTTGACCTTTGACCCCGAATAACTTTTGTAGCACACATAGGATCGATGGGGTTTTATAAGGCTTTGTTTGTAATGGTATACCCCAGCTCTCCACCAATATTTGGCTCTGTGGGAATTATAGTTATTTCAAATGTCTATATTGACCGGACTATGAGTATAAGACTTCCAGCCAGCAGACTAAGAGGACCTCTTAAGACGCAGTTAACGGGGAAACCGTAAAAACGACCTGTTTTTCGTCGCAGAGTTAGCCGTATTGCTACTTATTACAATTCCAAAAAAAATACAGTGTATAGTCAAATGTATAGGTAAAAGACTTATGCAAAAATATTTTCTAAAAGTAATCAAGAACCTCGAAAAAAAAAATCACAAAATCACACGAAAAAACTTTTTCGTCTCGAAATGCTCAATATTTTGAGTGACAACTGTTATTTATTTTTTTACTATCAGAAAGGAAATTTAACCAACTAAAGACATATGTAAAAATATTTTAACATTACAGCGTATTTTTTTTTTAATAAATTAAATCTGCGAACTATCGTTCATTTTGGCAGTCACGAGCATCAAACGCATCGCCATTTTCAACCTTATTTGTTTAGGCGATGAGTTAAACGCGCGCTCAAGGTCGCGGGCAGCTAATGTCGCCTTAAGGGGTACGAGCCGTAGAAGTGTAGTATATACGGCTTAAGGCGTCACTGGCTAGGGCAGCAAAGGGACAGGCTGGATCTGAGTGAGATTGATACTTCTGGTCGACATGTGTACCACTGCTACAGTGCTCTCTGAATCTGGCTTGAGTTCAATAATAATCTTCCTATTTCGTACGAGTAGCTAATTGTTGTAGGAAATGGAACTTCTGCCCGTCTGACATGCAGCTGGACTCATAATACCAGTCTTAATAGTTCAAGTATAATGCATAGCTTAGATTCCACGGCTGGCACGCGATCAGAACACACACGAACACGTCATTATGTACTACATAAGTACTGCCCTATTTACTGTGTATTTTTTATTTTACTTGTAGTAACCATTCTGGTCTTCATCATCATCATCATTTCAGCCGAAAGACGTCCACTGCTGGACATAGGCTCCCCTAAGTGTCGCCACATTGACCGGTCCCGTGCGTCGCATCTAATAGCCGATCCCCGCAACCTTTAGTAGGAGACCTTCCAACGCAACGACTTCTAGTTCGTTTTTGGCAATTTATCCTGAGGCTGATGTTTCTTCCTGCAGGGCAAGGGGCTCCGTTCCCTCTTTCCATTTATCTTTATCTTTGAATGTTTGGGCCCAATCCTTTTTACCCGATTGCGGCAAACAAAGCCCAAGAACGGTTATTGAATATGTCTGTTGTTAACTCAGCCTCATTGTTCTAGTGGTCGCAAGTGCGAGTGCGAAGTAAAGTAGGGTAAAGTGTTTATTGAGATTTTTTATTATGAATTAGTAGCTACTAGCGCAGTCTGGAGTTGCGTCCGGTTTAGGGCAATAGGCTCGCCTCCTATTCATGAGACCTAAACATAACTGTTGAAATGTGGGTGTAGTATTAGGTAACTCTAAGCCTACCCTTTAGGGATTACAGGCATGTTATGTTACTTATGTGCTATTTATGTTACTAACTACATCATTTTTATTTCCTATTGTATTAATCTCGTTAGTTTTAATCAAATCCAACCTATAAACTTTATAGTTCGTTGCATTGCTATTTAATATAATTATGCTGATCACCGCTGATGCAATAGGGTCTTCCTCAAGATCTTCGAGTACCTATCAATCACTTGCTTGTCACTCACTAGTGAACGTGCAGAAAATTATAAATAAGTACGTAGACTAGGTCTTGCTCGTGGCTTCACACGTGTGAATTAATAGTTCCCGTTCCCTTGGGGGTACAGGGATATAAAATAGCCTATTTCATCCGGGGATAGTGAAGCTTTCTAACGGTGAAAGAATTTTTTCAAATCGGTCCAGTACCTACCTAGTTTTTAAGTTTATTAGTTACATAGTCTTTACAATACTATAGTATAGATACCTATAGCCTATGTGTTATTCTGATGTATATGTTATAAAAATCAACATAACATAGCCTTTAAGTTATGTAGATTTTTATGTATTGTTAGATTGTGATTGTGGTTTTTTTTTGTTCTGGTTGTTTGATGTGAAAGAGTAAGAAACATTTAATATAGATCGAACCATCCGATCGTCATTTATATACCTAATATATATATAATATATTATCCTAACTAATCCTAACTAATATTATAAATGCGAAAGTAACTCTGTCTGTCTGTCTTTGCTTCACGCCTAAACTACTGAACCGATTTGTGTGAAATTTGGTACAGACATAGATTGGAACTTGAGGAAGGACATAGGATAGTTTTTTTTTTTTTTTCGCGAGATAAACCAAAAATCTGCCGGAAGTCACTATTCCACGCGAACGAAGTCGCGGGCAAAAGCTAGTATTGTAATAAATTACGTTTCTTCAAATACCTACGTTGCAGGGATATTATCGCTATGTCAGCACCTTTAATACGTTTTTTATTACTCGTAATCACAATCGCTTTTATTATATTTTGCCAGTTTGCCAATATAGATTTATTTGAGGTAGGGTACAGTGAGTGAGGACGGAATAACTACCCATTGATAAATAAAATACGGTGTGAGTTGTGATAGATACATACCTACCTACCTTCATATAAAACAATAATTTGTAGTGTTACCGTCAAGCGATTTATGAAGTTATTCCGAAGTAAAACGTGCTATTGCACTTTATATTAGGTACAAAGCTTCGCTATTATTATATACAAATAAATAAAATTGAAGTGTCTGTTTGTAGTTTTTTACTTACAACATAATGTCTGCGTGTCGGTTTGTTCTAATCTCCAAAACGGCGAGACCGATTTGGACCGATTTTTACTAGCAGATAGCATAATTTTTAAGATCTAACTTAGGCTACTTTTATTTGCTGCGGGTTGTTTGAAAGACACCGCGGCCCCGGTCACAAAGGGCTAAGAAGGAATATGGGTGGTAGAAGTCTGACACTCCCTTCCGCTCAAAAAAATATCGAACGAAGATCGTGGGCAACAGTTAGTCTCCCATTTAGGATAATCAGTGTAGGTACTTATAACACGTTCCCACAGGCCACAGCTGGGACACAGGCCGTCTTTGTAACAAAGTCTGTAATTGACATAACACAGTGCAAGTTACTGACGTAATGTCAGTAGGCGGGTCAACGCGCAGTAAACCACTTATCATCTTATAAAGAAAATCATAAACTAGTTTCTGCCTAGATCTAACAAAGATCTGAATCTAGTCTAGTCAATTATCTATAATTAACAAAGACAGGTAGGCTAGTAAAAACGAGAAACCTGTTTGGAACACGCAGTTTTTAACGACATTTTAAATTGTTTTACTGTCTTCTTCTTCTTATCGTGTGGGCAGTAAGGTCTAACGACCCCACACACCCTAGTGTCGGAGTTTCTAAACCGCCGCAAGGGCCTCTGACATGGTTTGACGACCGCCATTTGGCGGCCGGGACCGCCGGCTTTTAGTAGCCTTCCGAAGCACGGAACCATCTTTTTATCAGACAATTAGATGATTCAAGCCTGCAATGTCCTATAATAACCAAACTGGAAACAACTTCACAAAGTATGCTTCCCGTGGGAATCGAACCCACGACCACCGGGTCACAAGGCAAACGCCTAAACCACTCGATTACAAACTATCAATGTTCATAGTGTTAAAATAATCATAAATATTGATATACATTTTTCTTTTTTTTTCTATAACAATCTTATACATAACATCACGCCTGTAATCCTCAAAGGGTTTGGCAGAGGTGTACTTAATAGGACACATAAGTACCTACTTACATTTCGCGAGTAGTAGCGCTCGGTAATCGTAACGGAGCCTACGATTTTTTTAAACAAAATAATAATTTAACAAGAAAAGCTCGCATATTTTTCGGTCTAATACTACTAATGATTACTATTGATTCGCACAAAAAAGGTATATTTATGTAGTAGTAGTTTGAATTATATAGGTACCATACCAACAGTGGTAAACGAACGGTACTTATTCAGATGTGCTCATCGTGTGTACGGGATTTTGTTTTCATTACTTAAAAGCAGATTCAAGTTTTTGAGACAGTACCTATAGGTACCTACCTTTACTACTTATACAAAACATTATTTAAAAATAATGAATAAAGTAAACTAGCCAATGAAACCTATGATGACCGTCATAAAATATGATGACAGTCATAAATTAATGACAGCAGAGTTAGGATTCAAGATGGCGGTCATAGGAAGTGACAGATTAACAAGATGGATGCCAGAATACGCCCCCTGGTAAATATAGTAAATAATGCTTACTGTCATGAACTCATGATTAACAACTGTGCACTAGGCTCTGATTTACTTATTTGATACTTGGATAAAATATGTACTTAATAGAGATGTTAGTTACAATTTATGGTTTCACATTGCATTGCAGCCTGGCATGGAAAGTTTTTATTATTATTTTCGTTTTAATTAAGTGATTACAATGTCTATAGAGCTAAAGCTAAATATAATTTTCTTAAATCCCACCAAAAAGCGTAACATGGCGTCTAATGTCTTATTCATCCATTGAGCAACCCACTCAGCTTCCTAAGTTGACAGTTACAGGCATATTTTGGCGCGCGAATGATATTGACAGGGCGCCATTGTTGATAAAACGTGGCAAGATGGCGGCAATAAATCCTGATTACCAACGTTTAACTAAATATTTTAAGATGCGTAGTCTTAAAGGAACCAACAATACCCACCTCAGATTAGCAAATTATCGGCGTGATTCAGACCTTTAATAGGATTGTCTCGAACTGTTTTATATGCAAATTGGCCTGACAGGCGGATTGTCCACGCGATCCAGTGATTAGTGAATTGACTCATGATTTAACCGCGTAGCTGACTGGTAAGATTTCCTTAGACGATATTTTTATAGGACTAGCTTATGCCCACGGCTTCGCCCGCGTGGAAATTGATAATTGTCGCACGGAATCATACTACTCAGATAAGAAGTAGGTAAACAATGTGTTAATTAGTCTAGGTATAAACTATCCGTGTGCTAAACTTCATCCAAATCTGTTCAGTACCTAGTTTTTGCGTGAACGATTAACAAACATTCATCCTCACAAACTTTCGCATTAATAGTATGAGTACCTACTTACCTAGGAAGTAGCGTTTCGCACGATATCTATGGTTTTAATGCGTTCCAGTAATAACATGCTAGAACCTTCCATTGGTAAAATACCTAGTTTTGAAACTAGGAAACGGCATTAGGGTTTCTAACTAGATTTAATTTCACCGTGCGCTACCTATGTTCGTACACGCTTTGTAACCGAAACAACAAAACCGATTTCAATAATCGTTAGATTAGTTAACTCGTAATTAACGAAAATTGTTTTCTAATAAAAAGGCACACGTGCACTCATAATTATCATTGTAGAAAGGCTTGACAAAGTGAAAAATTCTTGCAATTACATCGTACCTACCGTAAGATTAAACGGCACATCAGCTGGTTTACGACAATGACCGTTGCTCCCGATCTTTGCCCACAATTAACTAATGTCTTTACTATTTAATTACTAACTAGCACTCGTGTAGAATTGGAGATTAAACGAACTTACCTGAAGTGAAGTTCTATCCAAATTATACGAGTTGCTTCGTCCGAAGAGATTAGGATAACATTGTAGTAATACGTCTAGGTACCGCCTTTCACCCACTAAGTTTGAATTTTTTTATTTTTTATTTTTGTGGGTACTTTGTCTTCCTTATAGTCATGCCTGCACCATCACTCATTTAGTTGAGAGCCTGGAACCTTTTTAATTTAATATTTCACTTGCGTATGGGTTTAAAGGGTTGGGAGGGAACTAATCTCTTCGGACGAAGCAACTCGTATAATTTGGATAGAACTTCACTTCAGGTAAGTTCGTTTAATCTCCAATTATACTTCGTTGCTTCGTCCTTTGAGATTAGGATAACATTGTAGATTTTGAAAGATGGTGAAATATTAAACACGGAATTTTTATTTAGTAACATGTAATTTCATGTTGAATTAATGTTTTTTTTTTTTTTTTTTTTTGAAACTAAAGTAAGTATTTAGTTTTCTTTAATTAGGGGTAGATAAATAAAGTAAGTTACTAATTTAAGTAATTAAATCTAACATCAATGAGAGGTTGGGATTGATAAGATTTTATCAGTTTGTTAACATTGAACATTTCTATGAAAATGATTGAACGTATCTAGTGAAAACATTGGAGCTGCCACTCCACCCAGCTGCTTTTCGTATCGTGTCAATGTTGACACCAGCTCTATGAGCTGCTGAAGGTGGCTGCGTGTCTGGTGGAGTGGGCAGAAAATATTGAAGTGTCAATTCCGTTTATTGATAATAATTATAATCTTTTATCCACCGACTGATGGTATTTGTGTTATTTAAAACAAAAAGCTAACGGTCTGCACCTTGTGTGCAGTTACAAGTATGAACAAAGCTATGACCATCTCTGTTAAACTTAAATTATTATTTTGACACCATTTTGATGGGAACTCTAAAAGTTTTGACGAATCCAAAGCGATATTATATTTTTTGGCTGGAGGACGAAGACTGTTATTGAATTTCAATAGCGTTGAATAGCAAAGCAACGTGTTCATCAGACCTTAATACATAACCATCGGAATTGACGCCTATGTATTTTATTTAATATGTATTAGGTTTTACAAAAGTTAACTCAAACGTCGAATTGTAACATCGACATCATTGACTTTTCAGATAAAGAATAGCTATCATAATTTCTAAAGATGACTCCTCTATTTCGTAACTTTCATGCAATCAACGTGAGCTTGGGGACACTGTTGAAAATAGATAAAAACATTTTATCAGAGGGTCTAAAGTTCTAAACTGAACTAATTCTGAACAGAGAAGTTTTTGTTAAAGTGGAAACCAGGGTTGTGTTGGCCAAAATGGAACCACCATAATACCCTCTAACTGTTAGTATGTGTATATATTAGTTTTCTTAATACTTCTAATATAACCACAAAAGATGGAAATGCGTATTTAAAACAAAGTTTTTTATCCAGTTTAAAGTAAAATCGTTAACAGCGAATGCTCCTGATGGGTCTCTATCCCATGAGACGAACTTAGGACATTTGTTATTCAACATTGATCCAAAAAGATAAATTTTTGGTTGCCCAAAGGCTCATAGAATCTATTCAAAAGCATGATCTTAAATGGCCTATTCGGTATCGGAGTGAGATGATACCCTAGACTAGTTAGGTATGAAGCCAATACAAATATACCGCGACTTTAACACCACTGCCATAGACATTTTGTGATTTAGTTAAATGTAGAAATCTTACTCCACCCATGAGGTTGATGTACGGAACAGCAGTTGTTTGGTCAACGCGTAACAAATAACACATGACGGATTCTTGTCCAGTTCGTAAATCCCAAGAAAGCAGCCAGGAATTCTAGACAATTAATAATATATTTGTGTGTTACTCCACTGGCCACTGACAGTCTCCTCACCGCATGCTGCCGCCCCCCCCTCTTTTTTGCTAGCGTCTGAAAATATTTTTAGACATTAGCAGTCTTGCCTAATGGGATCGACTGCGGTATCAATACATTTTAACCACCAGGTAAAATCGTCCTGCAAATACCTGCTGTGGTAATGACATGTGGCTATCGTAATTAAGTAGGTACTTGTTTTACATAATGTAAGGTATCTGCATCTTTCGATCTACTTGGTGTAACGCCAACCGTACTGAATCGTGGGTTAGGGTGAAGTGATGAGGCCTACCAAGCGAGCGAAATGTCCTAATTTAGAACGAGTTTTTTTTTTTTTTTTTTTAGATTTGATTCTTTTTTAATTAAATTTCGTTTTTCTTTAGGTAGGCTACCATAAAAACATCTTTTAACTGTCACAAAACCAAGGTATTTGCAAACATTACTTATAATCATTCATCAACTTCTTTTAATGTTTATTATGGATCCTAAGGACTCCAAAATATGTTTTGTTTTTTAAAATATTATAGCAATCTTGATAATTATTAGAAATGTCATCGAAGTAGATACATTGCCAAAATTAAATAGCCTAATGATTTCAGTAAACAAATTACCGGTTCACATAGGTGAACACAAATGAGGCTATGTTTAAACCAAATGGTAATACATAAAACTAATGCATTTTTCCCCTGTACCTATTCGTAAGTACTTTTTGTACATCGGTTGTATAGGTACGAGAAACTAAACTATCCTTTAATTCAGGGGTGGGCTTAGATCTTCATTTTTTATGAAATATTCTGTTATGATTACTTATGATGTAGGTACTTGTTTAAGACATTAAGTTTTATATAAATATATATTTTTTTTTTTTTTGGATATTTTAATCAGGAAATAACTAGAAAGAATTAAAATGTCCTTCACATGGTTCGCAATGTGAAATGGCTTTATTACTGTGAATAAGATCAGTGATGGCCACCTTGTATTTTAAGGACTTAGATGAAGCTAACGCAGATAAACTTGGTTCGTGTAACATTGGATAAGCAGATTTAGTAAACGGTATCTTGTAACGTCTTATCCAGGATAATACAATATGGCCATTGGTATCAATTGTCATTGATCTTGAGTAGGTTAACCGACCTGCGGAACGTACCTACCGGGTCTAGCGCCGCGGAGCTTGGTGCTGCTGCACAGATTGCAGGCGCGGCGCGGGCGATGTCCTCCGCGCCGCGCTGTTGGGAACGGAGGCGTCCGGCTTAAAGTCTGTACGGTCTCTGCGCTGGTGCAGGTCCTGATTTTGATATAGCTTTTGCAGCTTTTAGAGTAGGTATCGGTCAGATGTTCACCAAATAGAAAATTGTAGATTTTGTATTAAATCCTTCAGTTTGTTGAACAAATAAAGCTACGGCGTGTCATGGACTCACTGTGTTGTGAGTTCATCAGTACAGTAAATCAGTCGACCGGCTTCAATTAGTAATTTTACTACCGACTGATCCTTAATCTGATGAAAAGCGTATACAAATAGTGAGGGCTTCACTCACTTACAAGATATACTTACATGCTGGGACCTGCACCTGCTTGTTGTTTTTATTAACTTCGAAGCAGCAATATTTGTGCAATTTTGTGGAACAAGATTCTTTTCATACTGTTTTTTCGTTATTTGTCAAGCCTGTCGTTGCAATGTGTTCCCATAGTTTTTTTTTTTTTTTTTTTTTTTTTTTTTTTTTTTATGGAGTTTTGCCTAAGAGATCAAAATCTCTTCGTCCAGCTCAATTTGCGTTACATTAACAGGTAGTTCCGACTGCATTGTCTGTACTGCGTCTGTAGTAGGGATATCATGTATCGTCGAGGTGGACGTACCCAGATGTGGCTCATGTGAGTCAATTATCGCCAATGGCACGACTTCAGCTGGAACTTCCATTTCAGCGGGAACATAATAAATGTATCAAATGTAGGTATCGAATAGAAAAAACAGCGCGGCGATACTTAGTCTTCACAACTATCCACAACACCAAGTTTATCATCCATCAAGGGATTACATTTTGTAATGTATGTGAATATGATCACTACGACCAGTGCTCCTAGTTTATAAGTAGTGGTTTTAGAGCGGCGATAGTCCTTAAAACTATCCACAACACTATGTTTTTGTCCGTACGGAAATAAAGCGGAACTATTATTAAGTAGGTCATTAAATAATGTGAAGGTAACATTCCTTTCAAATGTACACAATCACTATGTAACCAATGTTTTGCATGGAAATCCAAATTTATCCATAAGATGTAGGTACACAACACTATGGTGTTGGTCCGTACGGATACAAAATGCAATTATTATTAATTAAGTCATTAACTATTGTGAAGGTAACATTCCTTTCAAATGTACACAATCACTATGTAACCAATGTATTGGTAATCTAAATTTATCCATAAGATGTAGGTACACAACACTATATGTTGGTCCGTACGGATATAAATGCATATTTTAATAATTAAGCCATTAATTAATGTGAAGGTAACATTCCTTTCAAATGTACACAATCACTATGTAACCAATGTAATGGGAATCCAAATTAATCCATAAGATGTAGGTACACAACACTATGTGTTAGTCCGTAAAGCTGTACGGATATAAAATGCAATTATTATTAAGTAGGTCATTAAATAACGCGAAGGTAACATTCCTTTCAAATGTACACAATCACTAATATGACCAATAAATTGGGAATCCAAATTATGTGAAGGTAACATCCCCATAAGATGCACACAACATAATTATTAGATATTTTTATGACATCATGTCAGATTGTGATACGGATATAGTCCGAAAAACTATTCACAATATCTTCCGTTTGTAAAAAGAACACTTCAGCTTACCTTCATGGTCCGAGAGTAATGGCGCCATAATAATATTCGTTGACGAGGTACTACACTCGGAACTATTTGAAACACACGACCGACTGTCGCGTTTATTAAGTTACTTTTCGAGTTTTCGAATCTTCTTTCTTAAAATCACTGCCGTCGTTTATTGTGACTATATTTTGGCATCTATTTTGTATAAAATATATATCCAAATAAATGGAAGAAAATAATGTGGTGATCGGCGACGCACTAAAACGCGAATGAGTGATGGTGCAGGCATGACTATAAGGAAGACAAAGTACCCACAAAAATAAAAAATAAAAAAATTCAAACTTAGTGGGTGAAAGGCGGTACCTAGACGTATTACTACAATGTTATCCTAATCTCAAAGGACGAAGCAACGAAGTATAACTGCATATAAACTTGAGAGGGCAACTCTTATTAACATACCTAATGGAGGACTGAGCTTTAATCATTACTAGAGAATAATTCATCATCAGCCTATAATGTTCCCACTGCAGGGACTCAGGCCTCCTCTCTAGGAGAGGGATGGGCTATAATCCACCACGCGGGCCCAGTGCGGATTGGCAGATGTCACATGTCTTCGAATTTTTTGGTTCTAAGACATGCCGGTTTCCTCACGATGTTTTCCTTCACCGTATTGAGAGCAGCGGTGATGAAATTAATTACACAAAGTAATGCGCCTGCCTGGGTTCGAACCCACGACCTACTGTTCGTAAGTCGGGGCCGACACCACTGGGCCACCGCTGCTCTTATTATATAGTACTAGTGACCCGCCCCGGCTTCGCACGGGTACAAAAAAGGTATTAAAACCTTCCTCTTGAATCACTCTATCTATTAAAAAAAACCGCATCAAAATCCGTTGCGTAGTTTTAAAGATTTAAGCATACAGACAAACAAACAAACAGACGCGACTTTGTTTTATACTATGTAAGGATTTTATTAGAGAATAATAATTATTATGAAGTAAAAAGACAATTACACAGGTGCTTACACGCCAATCCTTTGCATCTTTGACATTTTCTCACTTCGTTTGTGTACTAGCATCAGCACTCTCTTGCCCTTATCCCAATTCATTTGGGGTCGGCGCAGCATGTCTTCTTCTTCCATACTTCTCTGATTCTCGTCATCTCATGAGACACCTCCTTTCTTGCCATATCATTCTTAACACAGTCCATCTATCGTTTGCTTGGTCTTCCTCTACTCTTATACTCATCCACATATATACTCAAAACCTTTCTCATGACATTTTCCGCATTCCTCCATGCATTACGTCTCACATGACAGCCGATTTCCACACAACTTTTCAGTCACCGGTGCCACCGAAATAGCCACAGCTTGTCAATAATAAAATCACTAATGTAATTTTTTTTTTTTTTTTTTCGGTTACCACTGAAAACCAGCGCTGTGCTGTGGGTCTACAATAGTCTACATAGACGGTCCATAGCACAGCACCATGCTGAGTGGGTAACCCCTTTGTCGCATTCATGACATAAGTAATTATGTAATCTGTAAACATGTTTTTTTTTTGTGTTCCATTTTATATGTACTTAAACTTATACTTACTGTTGTTTTTCTTTTCTGTAACTATTTTTTTAATATTAGTTGATGTTTACTGGATTTAATTTTGTTTGTAATTGTATTTCGGCGATAAATAAATATTTTTTCTTTCTTCTTCTTCTTTCTTTCTTCTAATTAACTTTGACAGATACCTACATAAAATTTTCATGATGATTTGACAAAATATCAAATTCAGTTAAAACCATGGGTTGGTCCTTGGTCAGGCAACGGTTACCAAGTATTTTAAGTACATAAACATGAAAAGATTACATAGAAAAGTGCTTCCATTGAAACAAACAGAGAATAGGACAGGCTCATCCCGCGGATGTGACGGACATATCGACATATTTCCCACTTCCACGTGATATAATAGCTAATATTATGTATCTAATATACCAAGACTAATCCCCCTATAGTCTAATTGCGGAAAATATAACAATATGGCGAATTGATGACGTCATAACGTCCGTCAATGCATCATCCGCTTCCTAGCTGTCAACGTTTGCTATCAAGACATTTTCAACCATTATGAAAACCTAGAATGACTTCCACAAAACAATAGTGTAGAGAAATCAATAAATTACTCTTGCAAAACTGACAGCCGATAGTTTCATCACTTTTTCTGCTGGCTATAAAATTTATTGTAAGTAGTCCTGTTGCTAGAGAATTAGCGGAGAAAAGTTAAAATTAAGCGAGTAATTATATTGTCTTGCTATTCATATCCTAGTTTAATTATGAGAGAAATCATTGTTGTTCTTGATGATTTTTAACAGCATTAACTTCGAGAGATGTAATCATAAAATCATAGTAATATCAATGTGCAGACAGATTTGCTCACTGCTAGACCAATACGCGTTCGTTTTCAGCTAATCCTGTAAACTTTGGAGCAGAGTATGAACGACGATTCAACTAAGCTTTCCATTCTCTATTACTTGACATACATACGCCTTTTTCAGGTTCTTACACAACACCCACTTCTTCGTTTTTCCCATCCAGCCCACTTTTCAATTTCGTTGTTCCATTGGGCTGGAACTGACTCCAGAAGTCCAGATTACGTTTGTCCTTTCACGGTCTATCACCTATAATAGACTGTCGGTCCTTTATTTAACAGTCGTACTCAGCCCATTGCAGATTCGACTTGTTAGCTCTGCAAGTTTTTTTGGTAGCTGTTTTTTTCCGGTAAAGCTTTGGATTATATCATACAATGTTTCAAGCACCTACAGCTCTAGTTTTGATAAAAATCAGTATGAAAGATGATTGCCTGCTGATTAAAAAGTAAAATCCAAGGCTCAATTAAAAAAAACCGTTCTTTCAAAGAAGTGAGTGATAAAAAGGGTTTCGTTCTAAGTTTCCTCCACGCTCCATGGACCATGGTCCCTCAATTACATAATACAACATGATTATAGTTACAAATGATGTTTAATTACAGACCCGGTACACGCAGTGCTCATAACCTGTGGATTTAATGGCCGCCTTCGAAATGTTGCCTTGTTTTACAAGCAGTAATTTTATGTTGGCAACATTGTTGTTGTTTGAAAGGTTTGCTAACTTATTAAGTGTTTGGAAGATAATTAATACACGCTAAAA
Source organism: Diarsia mendica (assembly GCA_949316265.1). Taxonomy (NCBI): domain Eukaryota; kingdom Metazoa; phylum Arthropoda; class Insecta; order Lepidoptera; family Noctuidae; genus Diarsia; species Diarsia mendica. Next base: position 12,003,893 of record OX438898.1, on the reverse strand, counting down.
TAGCAAGGGCATCATGGAAATTGATTGTTTTGTAACGAAGATTGAACAGTTTAATATTCTCTATATTTATAAGAATTTCTACCTATATCGGATTACTTTATCAGATTGTTATAGAGTCTGTCAAGCGAGTCTAGTCCCATGAAAAAGGCGGCAAATTCAAAAACCAACACTGATATAGCACGCTGAAAACTTATTGATAGAGTCTGTCAAGCGAGTCGAGTCCACAACCCTTTTACTTTAAAATTCAAGTAAGTATCAATAAGTTTTCAGCGTGCTATATCAGTGTTGACACCTGAAAGATTTTTGAATTTGCTGCCTTTTTCATGGGACTAGACTCGCTTGACAGACTCTAGAACTGACTGTCCCTAACGATCTGACAAAAAAAGCTCAGGGTCCTATCACCCAGAGTTTTTGTCCACGGGGTGGGTAAATAAATTCAAATAAATTCGTATTTCAATAAATTGGAATTATAAGTATACTTTTGGGGTGGTCCAGGATTTTAGTGACCGTCAAATTGAAAAATCTGTCTACTTTATGTACATATTTATTTACTATGAAAAAGCTGTTCTGTCTGGCCCCATTATCACCAATATAATAAACTACCTATGATTTAAACCTTTCCGTCGACGCCTAATCGAACAGAATTATCAAATCAACGCTTGTTTCTTGCTAAAATTAAGACAATGACACAAAACTAGCCATTTTAACGTTCAACAAAATTACCGACAATAAACTGTTATTACAACAATGACATGCTGTTAATATTTCCAAATGGCTGCTTAGCAAGACATTATTATCGTACTATTGTTAGGTAAGGTTGGCAGTACTGAATTGAAAATTTGAAATGTCATTATGACAGTTCCGGGTGAAGTAAAGATGGCGGTGCAGAATTAGCCGGGAAATTTTGAAGATGATTGAGGTGTGGACGGCGCAAAGAAAAATGTAACCCGGTTCTACCTGTAGATCCCAAAGAAGAGCTAATAAAGGCATAAGGGAAGATGAGGGAAAGATGCCATGTTTAGATGGGAAAAGAGCTAGTTATGCTGACATCATAAAGGATTATTACTATGCAGTTTAATTAAATACTCAAAACGCGAGAAACGCGAAACATTTACACAGAGAGTTTTAGTTTCAATAACAGGAAAGGGCAACTACGGACCTATTGTCTATTTTTCCCAGAAATGTTATTTTCAGACAATATTTTTGTCTGAAATCATTATACTAATGACAATACATCATTGCATATTCTTATGCAATCACAAATACTGCTATCTTTCTACAAAAGACTTTTCTACGAGATTAAAAAACGATTGCAATATGTGGAAAAATAATTGTATTCATTTATTATCTTTTGACAGTTTCTACATTCAAAATGGCTGACATTTGACACTGAAAAAAAACTTTGCATTTGCGTTATTGTGTTTCTTGAGCAATAGATAATTTTATTCAAGATTATAAAGTACGCAAACATTTAAAGGTTATGTTGAGGGGAATTACTTTCAGCTTAAGGAAGATCACTAGGTACATAATTTGACAGTGTGACTTCCGTATTTTTTTAGGCAAGCAAACGATACTTTTCGATTATTTAAGCGTTCTGTATACAAAAAAAAAAACCCACGAAATTATTTTACGACCTCTATCTTCAAACAATTGTAAAAGATAACTGTCGTGCTATTAGTGTGGATAAAGTAATATAAGATAAGGAAGATGATATAGCAAGAATGGAAGTTAATACTGAAATAAAAGCTGATAAAGAGATATAAATGAAAAGAGATAAAGTTCTAACGCGAGAGGATGATGCAGACTGAATGAATGCGCATACAGTGAATGGCATCTACTACAAAGAGCTACGAAATCAGGCCTTATTCACAAACGCTTCGATTAGATTTCGATTCGATAAGTCGTATATATGTCTATCTTTTTTTTAGCATAACGAAAGTAGGTAAGTGAGATAGACTTTCCGAATGGAAATCGAATCGAAGCGTTAAATTGTCGAAACAGAGTTGCATATACCTGCCCTGCAGATACCCAACAACAATCGTTGGACAGTCAGTTGGACAGACTACCAGACACACGAAACGACTGGTCACACTAAACACAATACCCTTTTGGTAAAACTGGTTGTCAGACTTTCGGGTTAAAGAGCGCAGAACTGCAGATGCTGTTGCAGCTGTTAATTTTTGCGACAAGTTGTCTATCTGCTACAAATAAAGCTACATCATCAACGTAAGCGCCATTCGCACGCAAGGGATTAAAGATCAGAGTCATTATTATTCATTGTTAGTACTTAATAGTGAGTGATTGCCTTAACCCTTCGTGTGACGTTGTAATTAATAATTATTGACAATAGCTTTAGTCTGTAGGTACACTGGTAGGCACTGGTTAATCTCGTGTCGATGTCAATGTTTTGTTTGTGACGACAGCAAATCGCGTTTCAATTGCATCGCTAAATTTAAAGACTTAAAGTTATTTGGCAAATTCGTCGAGTTTTCAAAATGAGAGCTATTCTCATCGATCAGTGAAATGAACTTGACATTGACACTGACAGCGCCTCGACCAATCATGAATACAAAGCCAGTATGAACAATTCTCTTATTGTACGGGAAATCTATACAAAGCCAGGCCTTGTTATATTGGAATATTTAGCTTGATGTGGCGCTGTGTGTACATTATTTGGGAGTGCAAGGTATGATTTAGACCACTGATGCGGTGCGTAAATTAGGTAGGTACGTGATGTAGGTACTAAGCCAATGTCAATACTTAAAGTCATAAAATCAAACAGAAATAAAACTCATACTCTACTCTCTAAACTGTTAATTTATGCCTACTTTTTTAGGTCATGGTGGTGGAACCGCCAGGGTAGTTTAGTCTATTTCATGAAAAAGATATACAATTTTTTTTCTGCAGATTTTTGCATCGATTATGATTATTTATGATTGATATAGGTACTTAAGTACTTAGGTAAAATTCAAATGTATTTTAATATCCATATAAAAACGTAACTTGTTTTGCACAGGATGCATTTTATAGAGACATTAAAATCAGGTATGTGAATTGTGTTGCCAATTAAATTATAATTTAATTAATATTTCCTGGCAATATTGACATATTATTACAGCATAGGTATAGCCAAGGTTTAAAATAAGTACGGGTCATATTAAATTATATCCGGCCGGCTAACAGTAATAAGAAAAAATAATAGGTAGGTACGAAAAAACCAAAAGTATTTTACAGTAAGTAGGTAATTGGACCATTATAATTATATGAAGTTAGATAGCAGTAGGTAAGTACACTAGCACATCAAGCTTCTACAATCAGTAATTATTATTTTAACTAACTTTATCTTTCTTCTTACTTTCTAACTTTATCGCTTACTAGATGGTGCCCGCCGCTTCACCTTCCTCGAGAACCACTCTGTCCATTGGTGAAAAAAAAACAGCATGAAAATCGATGCAGTCGTTTTTTAGTTTATCGTGAACAAACAGACAGACAGACGGACGAGGCGGAGGACTTTTTTTTATAATATTTAGGGCCGGTTTCACCACTTGCTGATAAAGTCCCGGATAGCCTATCAGGAACTTATCTGCCAGATAAACTACAATTTTTGATAGCATTATCTGTCAGCTAACTATCTGACACTTTATCCGTAACCGGTGAAACCGGCCCTTAGTGATTATATTTAGACATTTTCGGCTAGCTTGATGTGCTGGCGGCGTCTGTACTCTGGGTTAATTAAGTTTTAACTTCTAACTTTGGCATCGTGGTGACCCTGATTTTAACGTTTCGATAACGTATCGAATCGAACGGAAACGTTCATAATTCTGATTTTTGTGTGTACTTAATTAAATTTAATACGTCTCTAAAGTCCATGAATCCCTTGATTAAAGGTTATTTTGGCTCCCCTTTTAAGTGCAGGTGTAGTACTTAGATACCTACTTATTTCTTGGCTTCCATTCGTGTTCATTATTCGTAAAATTTTGACAAACTGGAATTTATTTCGAAAATAAATCTGACGTCAGCTCTGTGCGTCATACTTAATGTTTTTCATCGCAATTACTACAAACTACTTTTTTAACCGATCAAAACAACTTGTCTCTTGCGTAATACACCCAATTGCGTATTATTTAACACGCATTGACATTTTACTTTCAATAAACGGACAACGCGAACAAAAGTACATGTTTTCATCAAAACCCCGTTTTTAACAGAGAGTTAACAGAATTCAATTTATTGACTTTTCATTCTGCGTCACTAGCCACATGACGTTCGATTTTTAAAATGTAACGCTGTGCTATATGTATACTTAAACACAGAATAGGCTCTCGTTGGAAAAATTAAAAAAATGTTAATTTTCGTTTTTTTATTAACAATTTAATAACAATTTAATAAACAACGCATTTGTTTATAAAAATATTTTAAAAAACAGGATATAAAAAATCGTTTTTAAGTAGCTTCTGATCATACAAAAACGGTTCAATAATAATATAATAAAAAAAAAGATTTTTTTAATGTCTAATGAAGGTTTGAAATTTTTCATTTCAATAAATTGTTAATAAAAAAACGAAAATTAACATTTTTTTAATTTTTCCAACAAGAGCCTATTCTAAGACCTTTGAAAAATAGCTCCACGAAAGGAAAAAAATCTCAGATGAAAAGTGTTATAATTATCGCACTTGCAATGTCAGTGTTCGTGCTACAAAAAATTGTTAATTAATTAATGGATAACTTATTGAAAATTCGCGATACAAATTTTTAGATCACAGATTATTGTGTATTGATCTATCCTGCAGGCGCCTGAATTTTTTCAATTTTTAATTTTCATATTTAATAAGTTTAAATAACATTTATTCATTAAAGGTCCGAATGGAGCGTGGCTTGCGCAAGACGGAGTACCAGTTTTCGGGCGTATTTTCAACCCGATCGGAAAGTTATTAATGGGTGAATTTCCCAAATGACTTATTTTTTTGTCTTCGGTGAAATTAGTATTTGAAAAAAGGAATATTGTTCTGAATTATTTTTTTTAGTATTCAATAGATAGTTATTGCGTTGTGGCAAAAATATAATTTACCTAGGACTATTACAAAGGTAGAAAATATACATAAACCTCTATTTTTTTCAAATCGGTGCTGTCCCTCTACTTTTTTTACAAACAAAAAGCTTAATACACTAATAAAAATAAGTAAGTTAAGGATATAACTTATTCTATTTCATAGAATATTAGTTATATTATTAATATATACATATTTTATTACATAATTAACGATTATTATTACTGAGAGGCACAAACGTACTTGTCCTGCGAAATGTTCTCATATCGCTGGGGAAAAGTAATTTAAACCTAACTTTACATCGACGAGTCCGACAGCGTCCCCACCCCAATTTTATTTCTCTCGTTAGTGTGTGCTAGTGCGCAGTCAAGACGAACGTGTGTCAAATCGCTGCATATTCCCGCCAATAACGTAAGTACGCCATTTCAGTTGCTCCCGGACAATTATTTTATATTATCGGTGGTTGCATTTTTCTAGTGTAATGAGTAGTTTCATTTTTGTTGTTTGGTTCTAACAGAGGTAGTAAGTGAATTAGCTTCATTGACTGTTATTGAATTTATCCTAGATATTATGCATTTTTTCTAATTTTCTAAAAATTGTGTTATTTCTCACGTCGCTGTTCTCATATCGCTGTAATCGGTGGTCTTTATTACCACCGATGTGATAATTTACACCGAAATTATGAGAAAAAATCAATCGGTGTCTTATATCTAATATCGGTGTTTTGATTCATGATCAACGCACAGTTTTGTCACATCGGTGGATTGCTTTATCATATCGGTAGATATTTTATCATCTCGGTGAGTCGTTTTATCATATCGGTAGATCCCGTGTCATTTCGTTAAGTATACAAAGAAACAATGGAACATACAAACATAAATCCAAACACATACATTATATACATACATAACCGTTAAATGGCTGGTCGACCTGGTACATGGAACACTATCGATTTGTAGCGATAAAATCAAAAAATAAAGTACCTTTTTTTAAAACTCGTATTAGGATAGATTATCATATCGCTGGATATGTACATCATTTCGGTGGATAAACTTATCATATCGGTGTACAGAAAAATAATCGGTGCCGGTTTATCATATCGGTGGAAACCAGAATTCAAACTGAATTTTCTCTTTAGTCTTAAATGTTACGTTGATGATATTAAATTTGGGGATATTTGATATCCTAAAGATTACATAAAACCTGAAAAATATAAAAAAATAACATAAATGAAAAAGTTCACCGATATGATAAAAAAAATGGCATTTGTTGAAATTCACCCTAATATTGTTCCTACAATTCCGAAAGTTAGAACATTCTTTAGGAAATTTCCTCCCCTTTTTGAATCTTATTTCAAATTTGAAAAAATTTAATTAGGTTATGAGATATTTGCAAAAAAATAAAACCATTTTAAATTTTTTAGTTAATTGTTTATAACTTTTGCAATTTTTGCAAGCGGAACTTCAATTTTTTCAAAAATCATCGGGATTCCATTCCGAATCGAATGACACCTCAATCATAATTTTCGGAGACTGCTGAAAAAAGTTCATCAAAAAGGCACTTGTTGCCTAGACTATTAGCGCCGCGTACTGCAATGATGTTCGAAGTCTAATTAATTATTGGAAAATTGACGTTGGCATGGTTTGTATGCTAGACTTTTGACCATATTATAATAATATACCTACCATAAACCATACTCAAATAGTAATCTTATTTTAATAAAAAATAAATAAAATAAGTTGACTTTAATCTTAGCAGTGATGCAGTGAGAGTCAAGATGATAGATGAGATGATGCATGAAACCAAATGTAAAATACGAAGTTTCTATGACGTTATTTTCTGTGGGCATGTGAAAAACATTGTATTTTATGTCTATTCACATCAGGTAGTTTAATTTCAATTGCAGGCCACCAGGGTAAAGGTGAAATAGGAAATAGAATATGAAGGCTTTATTTTATAACCCACCATTATCCTAAGATTATCTATTAAGTTATTCTTTTGTTATTGTAAGTGGACTCTCATTACGGTCTACTGTAAGTTGGTAACTTCAGTAATTAGCAGGCTAATTGGAAGTTTCGAGTTACTTCAAGACTTGAATTTTCCAAAGATTATGAAGTCATTTAAAACGGATCCCCTTCAAAATTCCTCAGAAACCGATGAAAAGAGTGTTACGTGATTTGGGTGCAGGAATTACTTAAAATTGTTATACCTATTTAATTTTCAAGTCGTACAAATGGCCAGTAAAATCATAAAACACCTAAGGCCTAAGGCCTAAAACACACACAAGCGACGTAAGGCGAAGGCACGGGGCAGACGCAGCGCAGTTGAGCGCAGGCGTGGCGCAGGCATGCGCCGCTTCAAAACGATTTCATACAAAATGTAGGTATGCAGGCGACGTTTTTGAATTATACTGAAGCGACGCGGCGCAGACACGCCGCGCGCCGTTTCGTTGTCTGCGCCGCGTCGCTCGCTACGAGCAACGCGGCGCAGACAACGAAACGGTGTGAGGTTTGCACCGGAGCGAGATTTCAACAACCGATTGAATTCACGTTTCTTGCCTGTTCCACGCCTCTTCTGATATAATTCAAATCGCGTCTGCGCCGTATCTGTCCCACGTCTGCGCTGCGCCTGCCCCGTGCTTTCGCCTTACGTCGCTTGTGTGTGTTTTAGGCCTTATGACTTTTTTCCACTTACCGTCACTGTCAATAAGGACCTGACGTTTCCACTCAGTGACATCTGTCAACACGGACCTCCGCGAGTTTGTAACAACACTATCAATTGAACAAATACTTGGATCCCTACGCGCCCAAGTGGTTGCATAGATGATGGAATATCAATAGTTCTAGTGCTTGCTTATGTTTGATTTGTTTTTGTAGCTTTGTAAGGAGTATTAAATAGAACCTTCAACGTAGATCCTTATGCGCAGATACATATATCTACTTATGTCAGTTTTGCATAGTACAAACGACAGCGTAACAACCTACCACAATCTGTCAAATTTCTTTAATAGATTTTGCTTGATTGGGAATATTTGACAGTTTCGGGTAACTAGATATTGTGTTCGGGTGACTGTACTGTACAGTGCCTTCCTGTTAACTTATCATACAAGGACCATTTATGATCTTTTCAGAATTTAAACCCGTGCACCAGTTTTGTTAGATATTTATTAATCTGGTCAAGTCTCATGTCCGTCAAAACCACACATCCTAATAAATTATGAAACCAATTTATTAAAACCTTTTTTCTTTTTACAGGTATGTTCAAGTTAATCATCATCAAAAGCAGTGTTGCTGTTGAGTAAGACACCATAATACCTATTACAAATTATTTGCGGTTTCTCTTAATGCCTCTTCAAACTTTAAGTTCTATTTTTGACCCCCAATATTTCGGTAGCTCTAAAGGGTTGCCATGTAATATATTCCAGAACAATAGAAATGATCGCAATAATGGGGACAACAAGTGCGTTTCAGCTCCATTAAATAACTAAACTAATTTAAATAACTTACTTATTAAGTAGATAGAGGTAAAACAATCATGGAAGGACTGTACGTATAATAATATTTCTAGCTTATGACACCTGTCAAAAATAAACCTTAACTCAACATTACGCCATGGACAACTAAACTTATCCTATTCTTAGACCACACATCACGTAAGACGTCATCATTATGCCATGGTTATCCCAAACCCTAATGAATCTATCAAATAATTATCACCTTCACTTTACGCCATTAAGTACACTTACTGTTTGCTTCTCTTTAGTATTACTTAGTGATGTTTGGCTAAAACATTACGGGGTTTTGACGAAGACTATGTTAAGAAGTGATGTGATGGGTAGGGTCAAGATTTTTGTTAAAATTATGTCGTTTCTTAAGGCGACATCACCTGCCCGCGACCTTGAGCGCGCGCTTAACTCATCGCCTAAACAAATAAGGTTGAAAATGGCGACGCGTTTGATGCTCGTGACTGCCAAAATGAACGATAGTTCGCAGATTTAATTTATTAAAAAAAAATACGCTGTAATGTTAAAATATTTTTACATATGTCTTTAGTTGGTTAAATTTCCTTTCTGATAGTAAAAAAATAAATAACAGTTGTCACTCAAAATATTGAGCATTTCGAGACGAAAAAGTTTTTTCGTGTGATTTTTTTGTGATTTTGTGATTTTTTTTTTCGAGGTTCTTGATTACTTTTAGAAAATATTTTTGCATAAGTCTTTTACCTATACATTTGACTATACACTGTATTTTTTTTGGAATTGTAATAAGTAGCAATACGGCTAACTCTGCGACGAAAAACAGGTCGTTTTTACGGTTCCCCCGTTGACTGCGTCTTAAGAGGGACTGCGATTTGCCATACACAACCAATTCAACATAATCTTATCCCAAAATGACTTTGTGGGCTACTGCCCGGTGATCGTTCTCAGGTTTTTTAAATATTCTTCAGGAGTTTGATGTTAGTTATTTTCATTTCTGATATAGCTGTAGTAGGTACTTTTGGTACTATGTGGCTGTTGTGCATTTTAAAGTGCTGCTACATAGGCCTTAGTATTGGCAGGAAATGAAGCAACATTTTGCCAATTTTCAATGCTCAAAAAGCCCTAAAATGTGGCCAAATGAAGCCCCTTAATCAATTTTACCTGTTAAAGAAGGCCAAAGCTTCTACACGACATGACAGTGCGGTTTTAAATATGTCAAGAGAAGAAAATAATGTCCTTTAAAGGCGAATCGGTCGATGAGAAAGTAAAGTGAGGTGCCGGCCGAAATATTGACTTTGACTGACATCTTTATTTTGACAGTTATGTTTTTTATATGTTGGTAGTTATGGTTTTTGATATTGTTTGTTATTTGAATGTTTGATCGTTATGAAGTGTTGGACAGTGGTGATGAAAATTCGGTCAAACACTTTATTTCGTTGTATAGTTTTACATCATAGTTAATTATTTATATTCAATGTTATATCGGATTCACCCTTAGTGAGCTGAATGAAATACTTTTAATGTAAGACTTTACAACATTCGCATTATTTTGTTTGCTTATTATTTAATCCATTATTAACTTTATCCATGCTATAAGTTTTAAATCTCAGTTATTAATCCGATTTTTTGTAAACATTTTAGTTACCTAGTTACCTACGTTTATTAAATAAGCCTTAGTTGCAACTTCAATCAAATAAAGTAGGTACCTACCTACTTAAGTCAGTAAAATGTCAAAAATATTAATATTTGAATATTATACTAATAAATCATGCCGGAAGAGCCCCTAAAAGATCGATAATTATAATCATTGCTTGTGGTTTTAACCACAAGCAATGATTATAATTATCGACCTTTTTTTAGAAGGATTAATTAGCAAAAAATATGATAACACGTTCTAAGGATTGCAAGAAAAAGCACTAATTGACTATTAAAATGATTAGACGTCTACCTTTAATAATAACCTCAGATAAGCTTCGAGATAATTTATTGGAAGTACTCCTTCAAGGCTTTAATTATTTTATTTATGGACTATCCTTATCAATACTTTCTTAGCTGATTTTGATTTTTAATACATGCGTATATATATACGGTCCGAACCGTCCGAAAGTCTAACCAGTCTTACCAATGGGTATCGTAGTACCCAGTACAAATTACGTTGTGGAGGTCAGATGGGCAGTCGCTACATGTAAAATACAGGTACTTATTCAGCGTCATCTGGGTAAACTGGAAGCCGACCCCAACAAACTTGTGAAAAGGTTGATTGGAGGTTGGTTGGTTGTTGAGGGGATGATTACATTAATAATTGGTAACGAGGTTCCTCGTTTTGTGAACTGGCAATCGGGCACCTTGTGCAAAATAAAGAGAAAACCCTACTTAAAAATATACCGAGTTACCACACCATTTATAAATAAAAAATAAATTTAAGTAGTATGCATAAGACCCATTAGTGTAAGATTTACCATTTTGACACTTCATTTAAATATAAAATATTATAGCAATTTAACAGTATAATATTATGGCAATGAAATTATTTTTTAAACGATTTAGATCTGATAGGTGGTATGTAATTATTTCAGAAGCTATGTGCATGACTTTCGTTCAGCGATCTCGTAATATTTATGCAAAGAATTGAATTGATTGAATTGGCAACGTTTTTATTAAGAATTAGGTTATGTTTCGACCGCGTTGAATTCGTAACCTATGTCACGTGAACGTACCTACTGATTAGGGCTTTCAATACCGGTATTACGGGATCCCGTAATACCGTGATCCCGGACAAATATGGGCCATTTTCAATACCGGTATTGAAGCCCTCAATACCGTGATCACGGTATTGCAAGCATTACATGTATTATCGTAAATTAAATTCCATTTTTAAAATATAATAATGACACACGAAACATATAAAGAGACAGTGAGACAATGACTGATAATGAACAAGATATGACCATAGAAGAACCTTCTACTTCATTGAATTCGAGCAGTGGAAATGATATCGGGAGGCTGGAAATCGTCAAACCTGCGCGGTTTCGCTTCGTCTTCAAGGACCCACCAAGCAGACGCACCGGTGGGTCTTCGAATACTGATGTGTCTCCCAAGACCTACTGACTGGTAGGATCAGAGGACCCACTAGTAGGTCTTGGGAGACACATCAGTATTCGGAGACCCACCAGTGGGTCTGCTAGGTGGGTCCTTGAAGACGAAGTGCGTTGACGATTTCCAGCCTCCCGAACGAACCAGATTCCGAAAAGGCTTTAGTACCGTAGACAGCATACCTACATACGCTGCGTGGTTATGTGGCTGGATGTCATACAAGAGACCGAAGAGTATAACCTGCCTCTCTGATTAGCGGTTGTGAACTACGAGAAACCCTTTAATTCGACCGAGACTTGGGCCGTACTGCAGTGTCTCCAACGGTGGCAAAAACACCACCATGTCAGTTCGACTTCAGGACCAGACCTCGGAACCTTTTTTTGTGTGACAGGGAGACGTCATATCTCCGAAACTGTTCACCCTGCACTGGAGGATACCTTTAAGGTTCTGGATTGAAGATACCTCAGTGAAATGCTCGATGACTGCAGTAGAGCTTCCGAAAGAGTGGGTCTTAAAATAAACATGGACAAAACCAAGGTCATGTTGACTGTCCACGTAACACCCTCACCTATCAAAATCGGAGACTCTACACTCGAAGTTGTGGACGAAGTCTACCTGGATCTAATGATGTAAAATAGGTCCAGTTCGACCAGTCAGTCAGTTCGAACTTCGAGAAAGAGTAGAAATCGTCGTGGTGGGCAGGGCACATTGCTCGCAGAACAGAAAGTTTTGGAGTGGCAACCACGAACAGAAAGACGTTGTGTTGGAAGGCGTCCAACAAGGTGGAACGATGACCTGGTGAAGGTTGCGGGGTCACGCTGAATGCGCCCATAGGACAGGCCACTGCGGCAACACCTGGGGAGGCCTATACGCCCAGCAGTGGACGTCTTGGTTGAAATGATCATTAATGATGATGTGTGAAAATGAAGGCACGTCCATTCCTACCGGCAGCTTAGAGATATTTACTGTCTGTAATACCTACGAATATTGATGCAGAGCGTGCTTTTTTTTCAGTAGGCTATTGTGAATGATGGCTAATAGCTAATTAAGCTATACTTACGTTTCTACAAATATTGATTTGTACATGATACATTTCAATAATAATAAAAATCGACTTTTTTTGATATTTATTCTTTTCAAACGCTATGTTAAATGCCTTCCTACAAAAAGACTTGAGTTAAGTTTTGATTATGTTCCTACTTAGTCCTATCTAATTAAATAATCAACCAATACCAAATTGTTTTAAAGAGCGCTATTTATAAAAGTTATTTATAATAAAAAAAAAACAAAAAAGACTGTTTTTACAAATAAAAACACATACTCTATATGTTGGTATGTAATACCGGTATTAATACCGTGATCACGGTATTGACGTCCAATACCGGATCGATACCGGTATTGAAAACATCCGGTATTTTGAAAGCCCTACTACTGATATAATATCCAACGACACAAACCACGTATCTTTAGTGATACATCGCAATCCGTTTAGCCGTTTAGGCGATAAAAGGGTAAATTACAAACAAAAAAGCTACTTTCGTAAGTAGGTAGTAGGGCTTTCAAAATACCGGATGTTTTCAATACCGGTATCGATCCGGTATTGGACGTCAATACCGTGATCACGGTATTAATACCGGTATTACATACCAACAATTAAAGTATGTGTTTTTATTTGTAAAAACAGTCTTTTTTGTTTCTTTTATATTTTAAATAACTTTTATAAATAGCGCTCTTTATAACAATTTGGTATTGGTTGATTATTTAATTAGATAGGACTAAGTAGGAACATAATCAAAACTTAACTCAAGTCTTTTAGTAGGAAGGCATTCCACATAGCGTTTGAAAAGAATAAATATCAAAAAAGTCGATTTTTATTATTATTGATATGTATCATGTACTCAACATAGCTACCTATCAATATTTGTAGAAACGTAAGTATAGCTTAATTAGCTATTAGCCATCATTCACAATAGCCTACTGAAAAAAAAGCACGCTCTGCATCAATATTCGTAGGTATTGCAGACAGTAAATATCTCTAAGCTGCCGGTAGGAATGGACGTGCCTTCATTTTCACACATCATCATTAATGATCATTTCAACCAAGACGTCCACTGCTGGGCGTATAGGCCTCCCCCAGGTGTTGCCGCAGTGGCCTGTCCTATGGGCGCATTCAGCGTGACCCCGCAACCTTCACCAGGTCATCATTCCACCTTGTTGGACGCCTTCCAACACAACGTCTTTCTGTTCGCGGTTGCCACTCCAAAACTTTTAGGCCCCATTGGCCATCTGTTCTGCGAGCAATGTGCCCTGCCTACCACGACGATTTCTACTCTTTCTCGAAGTTCGAACTGACTGACTGGTCGAACTGGACCTATTTTACATCATTAGAACCTGGATCTAATGATGTAAAATAGGTCCAGACTTCGTCCACAACTTCGAGTGTAGAGTCTCCGATTTTGATAGGTGAGGGTGTTACGTGGACAGTCAACATGACCTTGGTTTTGTCCATGTTTATTTTAAGACCCACTCTTTCGGAAGCTCTACTGCGGTCATCGAGCATTTCACTGAGGTCTCTTCAATCCAGAACCTTAAAGGTATCCTCCAGTGCAGGGTGAACAGTTTCGGAGATATGACGTCTCCCTGTCACACAAAAAAAGGTTCCGAGGTCTGGTCCTGAAGTCGAACTGACATGGTGGTGTTTTTGCCCCCGAGTCTCGGTCGAATTAAAGGGTTTCTCGTAGTCCACAACCGCTAATCAGAGAGGCAGGTTATACTCTTCGGTCTCTTGTATGACATCCAGCCACATAACCACGCAGCGTATGTAGGTATGCTGTCTACGGTACTAAAGCCTTTTCGGAATCTGGTTCGTTCGGGAGGCTGGAAATCGTCAACGCACTTCGTCTTCAAGGACCCACCAAGCAGACCCACTGGTGGGTCTCCGAATACTGATGTGTCTCCCAAGACCTACTAGTGGGTCCTCTGATCCTACCAGTCAGTAGGTCTTGGGAGACACATCAGTATTCGGAGACCCACCGGTGGGTCTGCTTGGTGGGTCCTTGAAGACGAAGCGAAACCGCGCAGGTTTGACGATTTCCAGCCTCCCGATATCATTTCCACTGCTCGAATTCAATGAAGTAGAAGGTTCTTCTATGGTCATATCTTGTTCATTATCAGTCATTGTCTCACTGTCTCTTTATATGTATCGTGTGTCATTATTATATTTTAAAAATGGAATTTAATTTACGATAATACATGTAATGCTTGCAATACCGTGATCACGGTATTGAGGGCTTCAATACCGGTATTGAAAATGGCCCATATTTGTCCGGGATCACGGTATTACGGGATCCCGTAATACCGGTATTGAAAGCCCTAGTAGGTAGGTATTACATTATTATCTAGCTATGGATGGTGAATTTGCTATGCTAGGGGTACCGGCGAAAATGTTTTTATTTGATGACGATTGAGAAATATTAGTTGAATGAAATGTCAACATCGTAATTACACTGTTCAAAGATTTTTATTTAACGACGACTAAAGGAAATACAGCAAAAGGGAATAAGTTACAAAAATCTTGCACGGTAGGCAAGGTTTAATTAAATACACCCAGAAGTGCAAGTAAAGTCACAAACAAAGCTAGTTTATTCATTATTGTAATACCGCACTTCGTACTAATGCTGTTTAATTATAAGTACTAGGGTGACATGACCAGAGGACGGGTGCAAGCCTTGACACTCCGTAATGATAGTGGAACGATACAATCTAATTCTAGTGTGCTATGCTGTCCTGGTTATAGATACGGTTGACAAATATACTTTACATCTCTCATATTCGGTAAGTAGGTCCTTATTACCCCCAAATGGGGCTTGTAGGTGACCAATTAGCGCTCCAGGGCATTAATGTCGCAAGAAAAGCCCTAGGGCGGTAAGTAATTAAAAAAAAAACACTTCACTCTTTCAAAATGTTCGCGTACATCTAACCATCATAGTACTGGCAATAGACATCATGCATTCAGCCCAATGACAAAAGAGGTCGCTTCGCTATTCAGCCTTGTCTTCGTATGAGTATACCGCCTGTGTGGGGGAGGCTTAATAGTCATCAATTTTAAATATCGAACGGCGAAGCTCAATATCGTTCTTGAAAAAAAAAAAAAAAAAAAGAGATGAAAAAGACGGTAATAGAAAACTTTACTTTCAATATTGTTTGTTTTTGGATTTTTTTTATAATTACGTGCTAATTAGGAAAAAAACATGAGTTCTGCAAGTAATGGAGATATAAGCTGCACTCCCGATTCAATGAAAATGGAAGCTGAAGCAGCAATTAACAATATTTTGCCTGAAAGTTCTAAAGAGAGATATTTGAAAACTTTATTCTTGTAATGCCGGTTTTCTTCTTACCTCATAATCGAGATGTAAAGCAGAGTAGTTAGCTCGGGTGTAATCATCAATTGCACCCTCGAACTATTGGCGCCCTCGCTGCGCTCGTGCGCCTAAATATCTCGGGCTGCAATTGATGCCTTACAGCCCTTGGCTACTAATCTACTATTACTAGCACTACGCATGCGACTTCTTTCGCAATAAAAAAATTTAACAAAAAATAAAACCAACTTTAAAAAAAAACACAAAAAAGTTCAAAATAAACTTTAGAAGAAAAATCAGTTTCTGAAGTCGGTGGCAAAAAAATTTAATCAAACAAACAAAAGTCACCGACTTCAGAAACTGATTTTCAACCGACTGAAAGTCGGTTTTATTTTTTGTTAAAAACTTTTTATTTTTCACTTTTATAGTGGTTCACATGTTCATGGGTCAATGTGGACAATGTAGTTTTTTTTTTAGTTTTGTTGATTTTTCAAAAACCGCTTGTCCGATTTCGATAAAAAAAATTATGGGACCATTTCGGAAGTATACCCTATCCAACAAAAAAATAATTTTTCAAATCGGTTAGCAAGTGACGGAGTTATGCCCGAACAAACATAAAAAAAAAAAATACAAACATCCGAATTGAGAACCTCCTTCTTTTTTTAGAAGTCGGTTAAAAATTGCGATAGATCAGGTAATAGGCATGATATTGAAAAACGAAAATAAATTTAGAAAAAAATCATTTGTTCTGGAGATAATATCCCCGTATAAACAAGATTTACCTCTCACAAAGTTAATGATGAAATTTTGAAAAATCTTTCCTTGCTCAAATGCTAAACTTTGTTTTACATTAAGAAATTCTTTACATACCTAGAATAATATAATTAATTAGGTAGGTACATAACGTGTCAGGTCAGTTACCTACTTACTAACAACGAAAAAAAAAAGAATTGATTGGCCTAGTTTCCAAGTAGGTACCTACTACTTAAATTACTGAGTCTACCAACACACTAACAATTTTAGTTTTTATTCGAGCGAGCGAACCCAAAAATAACAAAGACATCTAGATTTTTTTTTTGTGCTTGCAACATTTGGATCATGTGATAATGACTTGCATCAGGTATGATTGCACTAAAAGTGACACTTCAACGTTAAAAGTTTTTCATCACTGGCTTGCCAATTTTTGCACGATAGATTCATTTTGACATGTTAATATACTATTAGGCATTTATATAATATACTAGCTATTGCCCATTATCTTCGTCCGCGTGAAATCCACAGCCCAACTTCCCCACTACTGGGCATAGGCCTCTTTTTGATTTTGCCAAGTTCCACGTTCCTGTGCCAGCCTCATCCAGGAATATTACCTACTTCCCTGAACTTCTTCAACACGTCAATATTTATAAATAAATCCTTTTTATTGCTAAAATATTAGGGCTGTCAGTTAAATAGTTTTTTAAACCTCATACCTAAGTCAAAAATCAATGAAAACCAAAAGTTTCCATGAAAACTGTTTGTTTGTAAGCGTAATTATTGCTTCTAACTTTAACGCAGGGTTGTCCCTGTAAAATTGAATATAACTATCGTTTTTTAATTACATAACGAACGATTTTTTAAATTGGTTTAACATTAAATGCATTTAGTGATTTGTGGTGCAACTGTGCAAGTTCAAAAGTTTAAATGGCATCAGAAAATTAAAATTGAAAGGCTCTAATGTCATCGTTTTTTTTTTCAATTATTGTCTGTGTTTTAGTTGCAAGAATCCCGACCTATCTAAAAAAAATAACCTACATTTGAATACAACTCGAAATGAATTCCCAGAACGATATAATTATTTAAATTGCCATTCAAAAACGAACCTGTACGCCAACATCCGCCGTTCATATTATACTGTTTTATCGACTGGCAACCCCGGTTCCCGCCATTGTGGCTGTGACATTTGACCCACGCATGCGCAATGCGTGTCGCGACCTACGTTTTACATACAATGTAGAAAAAATTGCTCACAAACATTCAAGCTAGGATTTTTTCCCAATGAAATTCAAGAGAATCACAGAGTTGTTTAATTTTTGTGATAATTAGTGGAGAAGGATGATTAAAATTAATGAATCAAATGATGAATGGTTATTCTCCAAATATTTTTATGTAGGTATCATTTTTCAAACAAAAAATAGGTCGCTTCATCATTTAGCCGATTCTAGCCTAGCCTACCTAGCCTTTGCTCAACAATATATATATATACTAGCTGATGCCCGCGGCTTCACCCGCGTGGATGTCGTTCAAATTATATACTAAAACCTTCCTCTTGAATCACTCTATCTATTAAAAAAAACCGCATCAAAATCCGTTGCGTAGTTTTAAAGATTTAAGCATACAGACAAACAAACAAATAAACAAACAAACAAACAGACGCGACTTTGTTTTATACTATGTAAGGATAAGGAAGGATAACTAGTCTAATCGATACAGCTGAATACCAATAATTTACATGGAGCGAGATACTATACTATACTTATCTGAACTCAGTTAGTACCTAGGTACTGGGTAGTACACACGGCTACACATCAAGCTATACAAAACCAGTTAATCTTGGCCTCACTTTACTAGTTCTTTTCGCACAATGAACGATCAGATTATACTGGTTTTGTATAGCTTGATGTGTAGCCGTGTGTACGATACCCATTTGATTTCGGGCCACTTACTACCTGTAACAACGGTCAGAGATCTATAAATGACACTAACAGCTTACGCACGAAAAATTATAACTTAAAAATAGACTAAGTTATGAATAATAAGTACAAACGTATTATGATAATCATTCATTGATGATAATACTTCTTAAATGCTCTGATTAAAATTATAATTACCTATGCATAACATGTTATTTATCCACTGTTTACCATGTCGTAGACAATCCAAAACGGCCATTTTAACACTCACAATCACTGCAATCTGATTGGTTAATCGTATGCATGCCTAATCGTATCGCGCTCTGATTGGCCAAGCGTCCCGACACAGTCTGAAATTAGAACTGGTGGGTTGGATTGAGCGGGAATTGCGTCATTGGAAGAACAATGAACTAGAAAATGCTGGATATGGCATTTTTTTATTAAGGGTAAACAAGCCAAACGGCACGAACTAGTTGGTGGGCGGAGCTAAAATGCATGCTATTTCATCCGACATCACGAGCGAAATGCATAGAGCGAAAGAGACACAACTAAAACGTTTGGTAGTATGGATACCATAAAAAATCCATTGAATGTATCTGTTCAAAATAAAATTATTACAAAATAAAATAATTCTATAATCTAATCTATGCCTGTATGGTTTCACTTTTTTCATTTTCGTACTATATACGTAACTTATTTACGCCCAAAGATGGTTAAAATTAGTGCTAAAATATGAAAGTTTCGACGCTCATAACTTCCAAACCAATTTTTTTTTCCAATTCTGCTTCCATAGAGACCTAGATAATGACAAGACCAGTTGATACAACCAGTACCAGTTGTAATTGAAATCACCATACTACGTTTGTATGGAAGAATGACTGGCTTGTGCAACCTTAAGGTGAATACTGAGGGGCCTAGCTTCAATAATATCCTTAACTACTTATGTGAGAGTCGGCTTCTAGTCTATCTAACGGAATTCAGCCAGTATTTTGACACGGAGCAACTGCTATCTGACCTTCACATCCCACGTATTGGGTACTACGATACCCAATACAGGAATGGAAAGACTAGTTGTCAGATCTGTGGGACCGAGTTCTTTTACGTACTTTTAAGATGCACAGAGCGATTTGGTATAAAATAGATGGTCATCCATCCATGTATTGCGCCCCTCAGTCCAAAATAATACAGATGACAGTACTACAATCAAGCTACTACAATTTGTCAATTTTCTTTACTAGATTTTCAACCTTATCGCTAAAGCATTAGGTTCAAGGTAAATTGGGAAAATTTTGACAGTTTCGGGTAGCTTTGATGTGCTAGCGTCTGTACATTATATACCTACTTACTAATCGTTCAAAATATCATTCCCTTGGCGCCTCATATCATACATAATGTAGACAACAATTATGTAGATGACACTTAAGTATTATATAAGTACTCGTAGCTACTCAAACCATAATTGTATTTTTAACCTTATAACCTAAGTACCTTGACAGTTATAGGCACATTAACTATTTTGTTCGAGAAATATCTGACGTACGGTCCATGTCTCTGGAAATATCTAACTTTATAGGTCGCGGTATCCCCGGCGAGGATATCCGAAAATTATCCAACCGAGTGTGTAAGCTTGTGATAGATGGTGGGTAGCTGATGAGGCGCTGGTACGTTGGTTCCGGGGAAGATTCAATAAAATACGAGAATAATAGAATGTAGGTACGTCTGTATTGGACCAGTGTCACAGATATAAGGGAATAGTGTTGCCACTATTTACAAGAGGATTTACATTTAATGTTGGTGTTGCAAAAACACCGAGATAAAAACAAGTGTCAATGTAATTTATTAGGTTATATGTAGTCTACGAATAATGAAAGGCATGTGGTTGAGATGAGAATGCTTACAAAGGAGGAAGGAGGCCTGAAAGTGGTCACCTGAGACTGAAAGTTGTGTGCTAATCGGTTGTCGTGGTATGGCATATTGTGATGCGAAGGAATGAGGAAAATTTGATGAGGAAAGTTTTGATTATCAATGTAGATGGATACTTACCTATAAGAGTAGAGGAAGATCAAAGAAACGATGGGTGGACTGTATTAGTGATGATGTAGCAAGAATGGAGGTGTCTCATGAGATGACGCCAATTCCAAAGGAATTGAAATGATAAGGGCCAAGAGAATGATCTATACAATTAAGTATGGTTCGTTCTTAATCGCTGTAGCCGTTATGGCGTAAAACAGGCAGCCAGATTGTTCCTTTCGTAAGTACAGTCAGCATCAGAAGTATATTAACATTACTCAAAGTTTCGAAGCTGTTTTTTTAATAAAAACTTGTTAGATATTACTCGTTACTACATATTATTAGAGTGTAAGGGCTATTTTAAGGAATAATCTTCTGAAACATTAAAAATAATAGCTAGAGTCCTGTACATAAAAGAATTAAAATTCCGAAATGTTCAGCTACTTTTGATGCTGACTGTACCTAACTATAATAATTATCACCATTGTTAAAGACAATATCACTTTAAATTGCACTCATGGTATAAAAGTAGCTGCAGTTAACATAATTATAATCTGCTCAAAACACGATTAAAAATATAATAATATAAATAATTTTCGTACATTTTTTGCGAAACAATAATCTTGGCACAATGCTTGGGAACAGGTTGTCATTTACCTACCAAAAATTGTACATGATATTCATTGCACATGATTGAAGGCTGTCTCAATGTCTCTGGTCACACCATTATCTGTATTTTTCTGTGCGCCCACACCGGCTAATAATTACGAAATATCGTATTTTAGTTGCTGTATGCGTAGAAGATTATCTTATAGGTATTATTGTTAAGTAAAAAACTAAGGTTACGTTACGTAACTGAACCATCTGACCAGCACTCTTAAAGAGTCTTTGCATAGCATCACATAAATACAATTGAGAAAATTATTTAAATAAGGGAGGAGAGAGGGATAGAAAGGGACTTGGGAACATGCTCTTCACCAAAAAACATTAGAGAACATATACCTATATAGATACCTAGGTACTACAACGTGTTTAAAGTGAATGTGCCGCTAAAACAACGACGAAAATAAAAATAGATAGTTACCGTATATTGTAATTTAAGTGAACACTGTTTTCTGTATTAAAACTGCGTAGGTACTTAGAGATATTATTAATCATTGAGTGCAATGTAAATTATCAGCTAAAACAATTTATTTACCAAACATAGGTACACCATAACCTAAAAACAACGCTAGTCGATCATCAAAACATTATGGTTGTTCTCACATTTTTTGTGTACCAACCGGTTACGAGTACGACGGGCTTTCATAACTAGCCACTGATCATCCACAGCACGTGTAAATTGGACAATTTTAAGCCAACGCTACGCAACTTTAAACATGGCCGCCGACAGGGTTACCAAACGTCAAAATTCATGACATGTCAATTATTTTAGGCGCATCTCGTTACCGTGGGACCGGAAGATGTTGTTAAAACCATTCAAGATGATTGATTTTGCGTTATTTATTGCTGATAATTTGAAAGGTAGTAAGTAGTGGTAGATCGAATTAACATATTTTAATCGAATGACTTTAAGGGGAAGGGATTCCAAGGTATCTGACCTATCGAAAAGGTCATGATCATATAGTATTAATATGCTATAAACCTAGGTAGGTATATTTATTTTTTCTAAAACAGACCCTTGAAAAAGCGATGTCGTACGTAAAGTAAAAAGTAGCTAATATGAGCAATTACTTATTGGCAGAATGTCCTAATATTTTCTTCCACGCAAGATAATTGGCTAATACATAATAATTATAATAATAAGTAGATGGAACTTGGAAGGCGATAGGTTCCAAGGGCCCTACTATGACGTCTTAAAACAGTCCTAACTTATTCCTAATCCATTGTGGAGGAGAGATGGCGCTAGACACCCTGTATAGTTCTGTCACGCTTCCACACTGGAATAATATTAAGTTAGGACTGTTTTAAGACGTCATAGTAGAGGGCCTGGTCTAACAGTTTCTCGGAGATATTTTAATTACAGTATTTACTTGACATTGCCACATAACACGTGTAACCTATACTAATTGTAGATCTGTGACATAATAGTAATAGACATACTCAAGACTTAATGTGGATAACATCCGTAAGGCCACAAGATTTACATAATGAAGCTTTTTTAGATTGAGCTTCGGCTTGTTGAATTCCAGTTTTCTACTATCTATAAACTTAGCTATATAAACGCTTTTAAATCAAGAATCAATATGGGAAAATTTCGTGAGGAAAGTTTTTAGTATGAAGGTGAGGTATATACGAGTAGAGGAAGACCAAAGAAACGATGGATGAACTGTGTAAAAGATTAAATGGCTAGAAAGGACTAAGGTGTCTGTTGAGATGCCGAGCAATAGGGAAGTATGGAAGAAGACATGCTGTGTCACTAGGGTTTGGTAACAAAGGAACAGGCTGAATCTAAGTGTCTGATAGCAGTTTTTGAGATTTTATATACCTACTGGTAACCCTTCACAAGCGCGTGTAGCTAAGGCTATGACAATTAGAAGATGACTGTTGCTTTTGGCTTAACCGCTTAAACGGATTTGAGAAAAAATCACGCAATG
Source organism: Diarsia mendica (assembly GCA_949316265.1). Lineage (NCBI taxonomy): Eukaryota > Metazoa > Arthropoda > Insecta > Lepidoptera > Noctuidae > Diarsia > Diarsia mendica. The sequence goes on along the minus strand of OX438898.1, from coordinate 11,980,640 downwards.
CGTTTGCGGTAATAATCTGGGACACAGTAATTTGTGGAGGTTTCGGTTAACACATCGTAAGTCTTCAGAAAAGACTTCATGAATGCTTGTGGTCTCTTTTAGCTTCACCGCAAAACGGAGCAGTTACTGGCCTAGTAATCGACGCACTTGCGAGATTCTTTCGATGGAATTGTGATGTTATTAGGATATGGCAACTATAAAGTTAAAATGAGAGTGTAATGCCCTAATCGTTTCAGTCTGATATTTCAAATTTTCAGTGAAATGTCACAGAAAATACATAGCTTAGCAATAACATTTATCTAAGGAATATACTTTCTTGTAAAAAAGTATGTTATGTGGTGGCAAATAAACGTGAAAGACTCCGGGCTACGATTGAAAAGTAAATACTTATGGGTTCAGAGTACTTCAGACCAAAATACTGCCCACGTGTTGAATTTCGACCCCCTTTCCTTCCCAGGGTTGCGATAACAGTAAAAATATCATTGGATGAAAGTGAAAACGACAGGCCACACGGCATCATACAATATAATTATGTATGATGCCGTGTGGCCTGTCGTTTTCACCCATTTTTGATTGACCAAAGTCTTTAATGGCCATAGTGAGACGACTTCTGCTGAACGTTTTAAACAATGAAAAAATGACCGTAGACATCTGATTGACGTCACAATTTTGGGTGTAACCACAGTTTGAACGGCTTATGAGGCGCTTTTATTACTGGTAATTAATGACCAAAATATATACTTTGTTAAGGCATTAATTTTAAACAACAACACGCCCATAATCTCTGAGGCAGAGGAACCTACTTAGACCCTAATTTCACCAGTTAAGGACGCCGAGTAAGTACCGAAGTAAAAATTTTTCACTTCGGTACATTTATTGAGAAACTGGACATATCTAAAATTATATTTATAGTTAAGAATTGTACCTTGCACATCTACCTACAGCAGCAAAAACATTTTAAAAATACAAAGCATTGTATTTAATAAACATACTTTTGTTTAAAAAAGTAATGATTTGACTTATCAATCGGAAATGCGTCCTTAGTAGGTTTAAAGGCGCGGCTCCACCGCAGTGCACGCTGTGGACGGACACCACGTAGTCAAACAAATTAATACACGCAGCTAAAATACGCCGATTGCCCGTGCACAGCATGCGCCGCGGTGGGCCCGCGCCCTTAGTCCCATGTGATAGATGGCGAGTACAAATCTTGATTCCCTGACTGCTTCTGAGATATTGCTGATGGAAGAACAGGGCATCATGCACAGCAGTCGCGCTTGCAACTACTAGACCAGCGAGGTGGTTTTTTTTTCTTTAGTCTCTCTGCTCAATGTCTGGCCATGTTCGTCCAAATCAGGTCAATAAACCACCTTCACCGCAATCTGCCTCGACGGCGATTTCCTCCGTCAGACGATAGTGATGGTCCATTTCTCCGGATGCCTTTTCGCCATTCGCGCTACATGGCCAGCCCACACCCACTTCAGTTTGGCTGTTTGTTTTCAAATTAGAGCATCAATTAATTGTGCATTTTTGTTGTTGTTTCAGATAATTGGAGAGAGAGAGTATGCGGTGAGGCCAACAAGGAGGCCTTCGGAAGACTTACAGACTGGACAACCCTTAGAAGTCATAGTACAACAGGTGATTTTCTATCATTAGTATTTTATCTTTGACAGTAAACGTTAGCACCATACTGAAGGGAACTGCTGACTGTTGCGTGTCCCAGAATTTACGCAAGATTGGATTTCACACACAAATTCTGGGGCAGTTTTTTAAAATTATATTAATTAACTGATTCGTATAGAGTATCTATAATATGGTCTATACAGTATAAGGTTATGAATGATAAATGTCCTCCACGGTTTTGCATATGCACCATTTTATCGTTTCTTCAGTATATACGGGTGTTGTGGGCATTTTGGCTAAGACCTTTGACCTCAAATAACCCTATAACAAGCTAGTGGAGCGGAGTTAAATCACATGGCGAGCATTTCTGGGCGTCTGAAATGGCCGCTTTAAGAGATCATATACGAATTGCTTTAAAAGTGTAAAATAAACCTTTTATAATAGTAAGTGCGTCTGTGACCATTTTACGAATTTTAACGCAACTCGTATTATTTTCCTATTATGATCTATTTTCTTAAATTGTCACAGACGCAATAAAAGGTCCATTTTACGCTTTTAACGCAATTCATATTATGATCTGCGAAAGTGGCCATTTTAGACCTCCTGATCACCGAAACGAGACGGCAAAAAATAATTACCTGAAGGCCATACAAATATTTGTTCCGTACGGGAATCGATCCATCGTAGCATCCAATCGCTCAGCCTTTACCAACGGTGCCGTCGAAATCGTTTTCAGTCTGATGGATGTCGCAATCAAAACAATAATTATTATAAGTAGGTAGGTATTAATCGATAATTCCCACACCTATTGTCCTTCCAAAAGTAATAAAACAAAAATGGCAAAATAATTCTACCACGGAAGTCTAAGTTAAATGCACAATTGCACAAACAAATAAATCCTTAACAAGTTACAAAACAAAATATTAAAGTATTCAGGAGCTTAATTTTATTTAAGATACTTATTGTTTCATGAATTATAATAATTTGCATAAGTCTTACAAAATGGCTACTTAGTTCAACGAGCTGCTTTCAAAATGTGTCGTTGGTCAACGGAGTGTGAATTTATTTATATTTTGTATGGAAATGAGTTCTTTCGTTTGTTTTTGGGTTCACATAAATGTTTACAATCACCTCTTTGGACACCATTTTGATTTTATTTGGGTCTTTTTGTATTTACTTAAATAAAATTAATTATAACTTTGGTGACAGCTTTTGCAGTCCGTATCTAACAGGTCAAAGTGATTACTTTAGTAAAAGCAATTATTTTTTTATCTTTTAGTTAGTAGCTCCTCAAAGTTAGATCTGTCAAAACTTAGAATTCTTAACTTCAGTAAATATCAAAGAGAAAGCAAAGAAATTAGAAGTCTCGCACAGGACAAACACTAAAACCAAGTTAACGTAAAAAGAGAAGAAAAATCTACCTTAAAAGCAAGATTACATCAGGCATCTTGTGGGCACGCTTGTTCCACCATAGACCTCATCCATCGCTTTTCATCAGGCATGTTGAGGTCAAGAGCAGGCCCATCAAGCACGACGAAAAAACGTACCTAATAAAAACTTACAATAAACTAAATTAATTCTGTATGACGCCAAAAGGCCCCACTCTCAGCATACTGCTGTAACATTTAAAAATGTCACACTGCTGATATTCTGATAGGGCCCAAAGTTAACATAATTTTGTTAAGAGAATGTCTTTTGATGAACTTACCACCAAAGAATACCAGTCGTAACCCCGATCCAAACTTGAAAAGTTCTTGGGACACAAAAAGTTGACTACCCTTTTGACGATATATCTTGTATGTTACCGGTCAAGGCTCAAAGGTTCAAAGGGCGTATACCTCATTCATTACTTAACTTTTTTTACTTAAAAATATTAATCTTGCACAAAACTTGATTTTCGTTCTCCATAATTGCGTGTTTCTTTGCATGCGTCATAGGCCTAACCAGGATACAATTTGGATGAGCGAAAAAGGATTTATTAAATTCTTAGAATCAACTATTTTTTATATTTATTTTAAACGGTTTTATTTAGCTCACCCCGTTTGTTTTTTATACCTATAATTAGCTGTTATTTAGCTTGTCTTGTGACTAGTACTTAGTTGGTCAAATCTTGCAACCGAATTTCAAACCAGTTCTCCCCAACCGATTGAGATGAAATTTTGGCACACACCTTTGGTTCTGGTGGCAATACATTTTTACAAGAGAAGTGATTTGATCCGGCAGCCAGGATCGCCTCCTCACGAGAGACCGCCTCAACGGTCCACAGCACTGATACGAAACGACACGAACACACTTTAGTGTACGCGTTCTATGTTGATAAAATTAAGTATGTCTTGTAAAATGCCCTCTCAGGATGCCAGTCGGTCGACAGTCAAGTGTTATTTTTGAGGTTCAAATTAGTGCTGTACTTAGCATGGAATTAGGGAAACATATGCCCAGAAGGGCCAGAAGTAAAGCGCTAGACAATAATGATTATTCTGGACCTTGCTTGGCCATTTCACGATCCCAGTTTCGTACGCAACAAATTTTCCAAAATAGAGTTTTCGAAATTGAGACAAGATCTCTGTAGACCTTTAGATAATTTTAGCTTCGCACGCAACGAAATCTCCCGTTCCTAAAAGGCTTTACACACCAAAGTGCGATTTACCGACATGGCCAGCGACTTTGATGGCGGCGGGCTAATTAGTGGTTTCAAAAGCAAGCCGAAAAACTTTGTCGTCATGTTGCAATTGATGATACTTTATGACACTACAGCTTGTGTGTCGCAGCAACTGAGCTTGTACGTGTTCGGCTTTAGTCTGTAGAGCCCATAATACAGCGACAGGTAACAAATGACGCACATTACGCAAGCTGAATGTAGTAATACATCATGCTAATGTAAATACGTTTTTACCATGAGCTTAGCGCCGTCGTCGAGAGAGAAAAAAGACTTACGTCAGAAGCTGATTACTTCCATATTGCAGCTTCCCTTGAATTTGAATCAAGTTGTATTATGAGAAGAAACTTGTGAGGTTTTGACAGACCAAGGACGCTACGTTATACACACTTGTTCGGGACATTCGATTCGGTCGTATTTGTTGAGATACAATGTCGACCCTAAGCAATGAGATATTCGGATATTCGGCTTCTATTTGGCATGGATCTCGTAAAACCGGCTGTCAGTAGTGTCGATCTTTGAGAGTCATCACCGGTTGTCAGTGGCTGGACAGTATGACAACCAGGGTTATCAAACGGGTACAAATCCAGACTCCGTGTCCGTGACAGCTTCTGAGAAATTCCTAATGGGAAAACCCAATAACACTTGGCGGGACCCGGGAATCGAACCCAGGACCCCATGCTGAGCAGCCACACTTCCGAAAATTAGATCAACAACCGTGCAGTAATCAGTATAGGAGATAAATTATAAATCAGACTAGATTTTGCCACCCAGTTGTGACAGTCGATGCTCAAATGAGTGAGCATCCGTTAGGTCAAACTTCTAAGGAGAAGTGTTGTAATACTTGTAATGTGGTTAATCCCTTGCTCAGTGAAACAGATTATATTCCATAAACTATGGCTTTGAAGACATAAATGACTATGTTATGTCGAAGATTGTTCGCGGATTAATACGAATTTGAAATCTATGGACAGGATTAGTTTTATACGGAAGCTTTCCATTTATGAAGCGATTTGATAACGGTTTTCCAAACCAGATTTTCTGTCATAGTCGTAATAATCCAAGACTAATTCATCGTAAACCATCAGGTGTGAATGTGTGATTGAGGACAAAGCAGGCCCATTTTGCAATCAAATTTTCTGATTAATAAATGGCTTAACTGGGCTTATCTTAGTTGTATACGTCCCTTCTGTAAATTGTCTATGTTCTGTTCTGTCTCCTGCTGATATAGAGTGAAGTGGAATTTTATGTTTGTCCTTCGCTATTATTTTCTGATTCATTTCGTTGTGGAATCCAAGATAGTTCAATTGTTTCTCTGGGACTTCGTTGAGCTTCACTGTCTCCGCGCTTTTCTTGTGGTTGCCACTCTGGGCTTGTCCCAAAATACTAAACCTAAAGTATATAATATGAAGGTGATATCATCTTTTCGCCACCAGGACTACAGCTACTGCAAAGTCCAATACCACAAAATACAACTTATTTTATTAACACAGCCCGCAGAATAACAGCCCAAGATGATACAGCACCAATCACAACTCAGGACAAAAATACTCAGATCAAAGATCACAGTAATACGTAGGTTCTAGTTGTAATTACAGGTTTTAGCTACGACTCTGACCCTGAAGGTCGGGGAGGTCAGATAAACGACTGTGACGGTGTGCAAGATTGTGTGATAAAAAGGTGCTGTGTCACGGTTATGGGAACTGACGTGGACTTTGGATTGGTGAATACTAGCAGTTTCTATAGTCACAACAAGTAAGACGAAGAGATGCTAGTTGTAGGTACACCCACATTTCGCCAGTTATGTTTATTTGTTTAAGGCCCAGGTAATACGAGGCGGGCCTATTCCCATCAACTGGGTACAAATCCAACAGAAAGTTATTGAATTGATGCTAAATGATCATCTACAAGATTCATGAGATTCTTTTGCTCTTTATTTATCATTTAGATGACTGAAACATCATGTAGGAACTATTTAGGTGACTTGAAATAGCGCAATTATTTTATGTTATTTTATTCTCTTCGGGAAACTGAAAGAGGACATAGGATGATAGGATGTTTTTTTTTTTTTTTCGCGAGATAAACCAAAAATCTGCCGGAAGTCACTATTCCACGCGAACGAAGTCGCGGGCAAAAGCTAGTTCTTAATAAATAGGAATTTGAACACCATTTAAAAGTCTCCACAAATAAATACTTACATGAAACAAAAAACAAAAAAAAAGACAGCAAAAAGAAAGTAATTACTAAATAGCTACAACATAAATTAGGAAACCAAGTAGGATTGATAAAACAAGCAAACTAAAAAAAACTAAAACCATACAGATACAAAACAATTACCTACTCACCCGTAAAAAATCTCTTCACCTACACATTCGAACTGGTGTTGAAAATGTCCAAATCATGCTCACCAGCTAGTTTGTTAAAGCCTCTGCTCGCACGGATAAGAAAGGAATTCTGCCTGTACGCGGACTTGGAGTGAGGGACATGCAGCAAACTATTAGGTTTGCGAAACAATTTGCAGTGCGTAACCAATCATAAACTACTCAACATCTCAGAGCAGTCCATAGTCCATAGTACCATTTTCGTATCTATAGCCATCTCATCATCTGTCTAGTTTTTTCCTATATTACGGCCATCTTCCAGTCTAACCAGATGTACCTGATTGCCAGTATTTTATAATGGAGCGACTGCATATCTGACCTCAATACGCCAATTGCGGGGTAAAACGACATCTCTCATTGTATAGAAAATCTATACAATAACGAGGCCATGATATCATCATTCCAATTTATTTGGGGTCGTCGCAACATGTCTTCTTCTTCCATAATTCTCTAATTATACTAGTCATCTGAGCAGTCACCTCCTTTCTTGCCATATCATCTTTCATAAAGTCCATCCATCGTTTCTTTGGTCTTCCTATACTTTCATAGCCATCTATATTCATATTCAACATTTTTCTCACTACATTTTCCTCATTTTAGGCCATGATATACTGAAATGTGTAGTATCACCCAGGATTCACCACATAGCACTGTATTTTGAGAGATAAGCATTTTTTTCGCAAGGCAGCTGTGCCCCAAAACTCCGCTTGTCAAGAAAAATACTAGATATAAATTGATTGTTTATCAGTTGTCTAGTACCCATAACACAAGCTCTGCGTAGCTTGGGACTAGATCTATGGCGTTGTGTGATAGTTGTGGAATATTATTATTATTATTATTTATTGGCGCACGGAGCGCATTCGGATATATTAGCTCTACGTGTCACCGTTGTTATATTAAAAAGGTGCTGTGTCATGGTTAGAGGATTTGTCATGACTATAAGTTGTGAGCTTTGGAATTTCTGGAAAATTATTAGATAATATGTACGTCATCGACTGCCTCACTGGTGTGTTCGCAACCCAACCCGAACCGTGCACCTTTTTTAAGTGCCCATGGATGGAGGCCTCATCATCATCATCATTTCAGCCGAAAGACGTCCACTGCTGGACATAGGCCTCCCCTAAGTGTCGCCATATTGACCGGTCCCGTGCGTCTCGCATCCAGCGGATCCCCTCAACCTTCACCAGGTCATCCATGGAGGCCTATGTGAAGTAAAATATTTAGTTTTTTTGTGCTATTGCTCAACTAAAGCATTGAATATAGTAGGCTCCTAGGTCGGGCAAAATGTTTGTTGAGTTATTCCATCAAGGATTATCAGTAGGTACCTAGCAGATAGGAGTGTGGAGTTGATGGTAATCTGACGCCATATTGTGGGTGTGTACCTCTGCCAAACTTAACCTAACCTTTCTGTTTGTAATACCCGAAACCCATCTTAACAACACGAATGTAAAGTCGTGATGTTACTTATCTTAAAACTGCAATGTGTGAGAGCTTCAGCAGAGCTTGAGTTTTTTAAAACCGTACGTAATGCAAAACTGATGATGTTTTTTTTGAAAGCCTGCTCAAAGTCCCGCAAGGCCTTACCTACCTTCGACTTTGATTAAAGACAACTTTTTAAGTGAAGTATAGTACCTATATGCCCCACAAAAGCAAAATAATGTTGCTATGCTATAAGTAATAGGCATTACAAAGTTTCTTAAGCATGCTGCATGTTTTTAAGTTTTTAACCCTGACTTATGACAGCATGGACTTTGACCTCAGTGCACTTAAATTGATTTACTACTAGTACTTTAATATAATTATTAACTGCTATGGGGGTCAGGTAGACAGTCGCTATGTAAACTACTGATATTCAGCTGCATGCTGTTAGACTGGAAGCTGACTGCAACATTGTTTGGAAAAGATAAATGCTTCCGTGCGAAGCCGGGTCGGGTCGCTAGTGTTATAATATAATATAGCTTACTACGGTATAAAAAGTTATTCGAAATTGATCTGCGATAAGTACTGCTAATTACGGAAGTCAAATGACTATTCCATGGAAAAGACAGGAATGTACTTACCCTTAACGAAGTCGAGAGGCACTCAGTCTTCCCTCATCATCATCATCATCAGCCTATAATGTTTCCACTGCAGGGACTCAGGCATCCTCTCTAGGAGAGGGACGGGCTATAATCCACCACGCGGGCCCAGTGCGGATTGGCAGATGTCACATGTCTTCGAATTTTTGGTTCTAAGACATGTCGGTTTTCTCGGCGGCGGCGACCTCTCGCGTCCGGCCCTGGTGGTGAAAGCCATGGTCCGGGGCGAAGAGGAATGGGACGCCGTCGCCTCCTTCTGCGAAGCAGTGATGCTAGCGAAGGAGGTGGCGGAACGACAGAGGGAGAGATCCTCTCAACGTTCCAGCCGCCGCCGCGGAAGGCGCTCCGGGCGTCGGGGGTCACGCGATGACCTCCGGCTACCGTAGACGCGGGCCTGTGGACGGTGAGTAACGGGCTAGCTCGCCGTCCGGCCGTCGTCATGACGGCAACAGACCGTGTCGGCGGCGCGTTCCTGTTCCACGCGCGCCTCAAAGAGATGTCAGCAATATGGAAGGGCCGACGCCCGTCGGGGCTGTGGATTATCGAAAGGATAACGCGGCTCCGACACAAGGGAGAAGAAGGAAAATGGGTTTTGTTTTTAGTCAGTAGAAGTCTGACACTCCCCTTCGCTCTGCCCAAGAGCGGGGGGAGGAGGGGGGGGGGTTATTCGATGATTTTCCACCCACAAAAAAAAAAAAAGACATGTCGGTTTAGTCTTCCCTACATAGCGATAATTTTTTGTACTGGGACATAATGTAAATGGGACCCTTTTAATTTGTTTCCTATAAGTACCTAGCTATAACTTTTGCGTAATGTAACTTAGTTTTCATTACTCATACTCTGAAAGTAGGTCAGAACATGCCTGCGGAGCGGGTTGAAAGTACTACTTTTCAGCCCTAGGGAGAATCGCTTTCTACTGACAGCTGTCAAATTATTTGTTGTAATTGGGAGCAAACCTATTGCCATCAAACAATGTTATTAGGAGCAAGGGGATTGCCACCAACCGATGTGATTAGGAGCAAGCCTATTACCATCAACAAATGTAATTAGGAGCAAGCCAATTGCCATCAACTGATGTAATTGGGACCAAGCCTATTGCCATCAAACAATGTATTTAGGAGCAAGCCTATTGCCATCAACCGATGTAATTAGGAGCAAGCCTATTGCCATCAACTGATGTAATTGGGGGAAAGCCTATTGCCCCTAACCGATGTAATTAGGAGCAAGCCTATTGCCATCAACTGATGTAATTGGGGGCAAGCCTATTGCCTTCAACCGATGTAATTAGGACCAAGACTATTGCCATCAACCAATCTAATTAGGAGCAATCCTATTGCCATCAACCGATGTAATTAGGAGCAAGCCTATTGCCATCCACCGATTAGATTTAACCGATTTTAAGTGTTTCTCATAAGTTTACTTTTTTAATTTTGTTGTAATTTTTTTTTGTCCTTTGTGAAACCAATAAATAGGTACCTTTTCGTTCTTCATTCTTTCGATTTAGGTAATTGGGCGCAAACCTATTCCCATCAACTTTCCTTGTATTCGTAATGAAAATCACAGTGTTTACCTCGGGTTAAAGACTTATTTAGTCCCTCGAACTATTAGCGCCCTCGCTGCGCTCAGGCGCCAAACCCCGTCTCGGGCACTAAATAAGTTCCTTTCACCCCTAAGGTAACAATGTACCTACTATTGGTGTGCAGAATGCTTGGTTGACGGCTTCGTTCGGTTTGTTTCCACCCTGTATACGACTCATTCCATAGTAGGTAGACCTCATCTATCGTTTTTCATCAGGTCAGGTCTAGGAGAGACATGACATAAAAATAATGCAATACTATTTTAAATAAATGATGATGATGCCCGATGGGGCCGGAAAGTTCTGGAGTGGCGACCGCGAACCGGAAGACGTTGCGTTGGAAGGCCTCCCACTAGGTGGACCGATGACCTGGTGAAGGTTGCGGGGATCCGCTGGATGCGAGACGCACGGGACCGGTCAATGTGGCGACACTTAGGGGAGGCCTATGTCCAGCAGTGGACGTCTTTCGGCTGAAATGATGATGATGACTATTTTAAACTTCCTTTTGCGTTCTTTGAGTACCTCCATATAAGTGAAAATAGACTGTTTTTACGCGTATGTTTTTATCCTCAACAAAGTCAGACAAATAAATTCAAGGCCGCAACAGTTTAAGTAAACAATCTTTTTTACACCTTACACCAGAATCAACTAATAAACAGAGATGATGTCAACTATACTTAATCACAAAGTGCTAGATCAACAACAGTTTTTTCAATGAAAAGAGTTTTTTAGTAAGTGGTAAGGTAACCAATACAAACCGGTGTTTCATTATATTCGTTCTCCATATCACAACACTGTAATCTTTTACCCTTTTTATTATCTTTTTTGGGGGCTGGAAAATTCTCAAAATGGAGTTCTCGTTCGGAGTTCTCGTTTTTGAGGAGTGCCAGACTTCTACTGACTAAAACCATCCATGTTCCATCTCTTGTGCCGAGGCCGCGGTATCTCTTTCGAACAACCCGCAGCCCCGACGACGGGACTATCTTTTACACTCGCTTTTGGTCACGTTTTGGCCGAAAATTATCTCACACAGCATTTTAAATACAGCCTATGAATGACACTCGGAGATAATGTAGCCAAGCGGTTCAGACCGAATCATCATCATAATTTCAGCCCAGAATCACCCACAGTTGGGTAGGTCTTCCCTTTCTTCTGTCAGTCTTTTCTGTTATCGGCGTCCCTCATCTATCCGTTTCACACGCTCCTGACAATGTCGTCAACCCAGCGCGCTTTTGGCCAGCCCTGGTTTTTCTGGTCCAACCTCGGCCACAATTCGCTCAGAACCTTACTCCATCGGCCATCTCGACGTCTAGATGTTATCACAAAAACTTGAAGTTATCGGCGTTTCGTATTCTCGTTTTTTTCTTCTCGAAATCTTAACGGATTCCTGAAGGATCTTAACAATTTCTTTAGTGTTAAAAACTTTTCGAATTTGCCTGGTAGATCTCTAATCACGGCTGTAAAATGGGGCATTTTTGTGATTTTTGGAGGGTCATATTTTCTTTAATATTAAGAAGATAACAGAAGGATATGTCTACAATAGACCATGATTCAATGAAAAAGAAAATGCTATAGAGGCATTATTCAGGAAGGAAAGGGAAAAAGAAAGGGGAATACATTTGTATGGAAAACCGCACAACCATCATGGCTCATAAAATATATACTATCCCAAGTATGTTGTACCTATGTATAATAAAGTCACCTGTCCGTGTGTCTGGTTGGTGAAACGTGTTCAGAAACTGGTATTTTCAATAAACTACACACGATACATTCTCCTATAATGCCCGCCAAGGCTCTTGGTGACATATTTGTTTGTTTTTGTGTTTTAACATTAAGCAATTTATAGGGGACTGGCTCTACTTCATCTAACGTTGATATTGGTCTTAAATTTTTATTCACTGGTTGATAAAGCACTAAGATACCTTGTTGTTGATAAAACCTTTGGTAACTTAATCTCCAAATATATCAATACTTCAAACTGTAGTGTTTCGTCATAACTTTCATCACATTAACCTCATCTTCATAATCTATAGTTAAAAATAAACATTTTCTACTACATGATGCCAATTAATATTCTTAATCAGTATTTTAATCTTAAATAAAGGAAGTTACAGTAATTCTTACTAAACATGTCTTTCCAAATAAGAACAGAAATAAACTCTCTTTCAAAAATCGAGGTTAATTCCCTTGCAAATACCGTAATACTTTGACCAAAAACAGCAATAAATCTTTCAAAAAACGGGCCATACACCTACCATACCTTAATATCTTTGAAAACAAGCGTCAATCATGTCCAAAGCCCATTGATTATTCGATCAAAAATGTTCGTTTCGGCGAAACCGGGCGAAGTGCGAATAAGAGCACTGAAAATGTAGGAACAGGGTCTGCACAACTTAGAGTCATCGGACACATAGATTCTTCCCGTATATACTGTTACAGCGATTGTAAGCAATGGACTTTGCGATCCGCTGAGTGAGATAGTCTGTAGGTATAAGATAACATCACAACTGTCCTTCCCAAAGGTCTAGGCGAAGGCCTAAGTGCACTCACATTCGTTCAATATGTACAAGTCCCATGTAGTATGGTTACGTTACGAGCCATACATGCCCGCCACCAACCGAGTACAAATCTAGAATTCGAAATGGTACGGAGATATTTTCGACGAAAATACCCAATGACAAAGATTGCAGTTTATGGTTCTAATAAATTTAAGTATACATTTGGCGCCTGTTTTCGCTCATTGTGTGGACCGGGCCTTCTGGATCTTCTATTCTCTGTGGTTTATATTCATGGCGATCCACATTTTAAAGTATCTCTCCCTTCATTTTTGAACAACCTGTTTTGTAACTGTACTAAAAAAGGCAACGCGGAAACTGACGATTTTGAGGTTATTCGCCGCTGGGAATTCTCTTTTTTGAAAGGGTTTCGTTCGATGGGAAGAGGAATTTTATTATGGTCATTGTATGTGAAGATATCGATAATGATGTAGACAGTATAAAAGCATACACAAAAGAGGAGACACTTTTAACAAAGAAAGAACTTTAGCAAGAGTACAATGAAATCGAAATTTTTGATAAAATAAACTCTTTCTCAATTTTATTTGCGTTAGTTCCATGGAGGGAAAGGGAAAGGAAGACCAAAGAAAAGATTTATGATAGAAGATTTAGGATAATATAAAAGATAAAAGCTGCTACAGATGAATGAACGTATTGTGCCGACATAAAGAAACATATGGGCAAAAAGATGATGATATCGTTAGTACCTATATAACACTTTGAAACTCAAACTTCAAATTCTATTTCCTTTGCTCTCATAAGCTTCATTTAATTTTCCACTATCGCTTACTACACGTTCAGTCGCGGATGCTAATTCATATAATCATTAAGCACGTCTGACTAAAAACGAAACCGGTAAAAACTGCTTTAAACCAGTATTAAGAATCTAGATATAGCAGCAAACTTGATTTATTTACTGAAGGTATCGACGAAAGGTAAATATTGAGCTTTGGACGCGGTGTTTACTAAAGATTATTTTATACGACTTTCTGTGTCCGACACATAAATACTCACCTCGATATTAATGTTGCATTGTTTTGGGGCCTTTCACCGTTCTTTAAAGGATTCACCTTAATTCTTCATCTGCCTAGCCTTTTCCCAACTATGTTAGGGTCGGCTTCTTGGCTAACCGGATGCAGCTGAAAACCAATGTTTAACTAGGAGCGACAGCCTCTCTGATATCCACAATTGAGTTAGTGCTGGGTGGTACGTTAATGCTTGGTATGACTGGTTGTCAAACTTTTGGGTCACTGACTACCCTTAACGGCTGTCAAATGTCAACGAATGACAGCCGCGACCAACAACGACACTTTCTGTCAAAGGCTCAGAGGATTTTCTTGCTTCTTTTTTTTAGAACGGTCACTAATATTCACGAATTGGCTATTATTAAATAGCTAATTAGCTATGAGCACCTTTTTTCTTCATAATCATCATAATTTCAGCTGAAAAGCTTCCACAAGTGGCCAATTGTATAAAGATATCTTCCAAGCGCCACTAGCATCTATATAAGTACATTCTGTAGATAATATTTTTACGACAATTTTCGTTTAGATAGTTCATCAAGCGCTTCACAGTTTATCTCAATATCTCTCGTAACTTCCTAATCTTACATTTTTCCATCATCTCTCGAGATCATTGTACCTTTAACGACATTCAGAATCATAATCAAGTAAATCAATGATTCTAAATCATTATTTATATCTATTTTATATTTATCTATGACATAATCTGTGCCGTTTTGAATTGCTAATTTAAAATAACGTGGTCGACTGACATTTTTAGATGTAGAAAGTGAGCTGTGATGGTGAGGGTTCTGTTTTACAAACATTTGAAGCTCAAAGATCCTCATCTCCATGCCCTTGAGTTGTTCTTATCTATTTGGAGTCAGCGCCACACGTTTTCTTATTCCATTCTCCCCTGTCAGACGCCACCGCATCATTTACTCTTTTCTTTGTCATAATTATATCATTTCGCACAATTCATCCGTCTTTTCTTTTGCTTTCTTCTCCGTCTCCATATACAATTATACATCAACATTATTATCTATTAATCTCTCTCTTTTTCAAAACTTAGGATCAACGCAGCATGTTTAAGGTGAAATAGTTCCATAGTCGTAGTTCAATAGTAACCCCTTTGTCGCAGTCATAACGTGTTATTTGTAAACATTTTTTTTTTTTTTGTGTTCCATTTTTTATGTAAACATAATTATACTGTTGTTTTTCTTTTTTGTACCTATTTTTTAATATTAGTTTACTGCTTTTGATTTTATCTCATACTTAATTCTGCGACAAATAAATATTTTTTCTTTCTTTCACACAGTCGATACCTACATCATTTCTTTTACCTTCCCTCATAAAGCCTTCATATTCCAAAAACTTCTATCCTTCGAATTCGTATGTCCGAATCACTTGATCATATTATATTCAATTCAACTAGGTAATACCCAAAGATTTGCGAGTTTTGCATAAGTCCTATCAAGTTTTCTAGTGTGTTTAAAGTGAAAATTTAAGTGAAGTGGAGAAATCCGCCTGTTGTACCTAGGTACGTCATTTAGGGCGTAGTCACTATCACTGTTGACAGTTAAACTGTCTGGCTTCCGCAAAAATGACAAATATATATTTCTGTCTAGCAGAAATTGTCACTTTTGCTAGTCATTATTTTAGTAGAATGTATGATAAATGAAATTACTATCTGTAATTTGGTTAAAAAAAAACGCTTAACTATTACAATATTAATAACGTTTTTTTTTTCTGATTTTACACCTACTGAAACCAGCCACCACGATAGCATACAAATAAACTTTGAGACAACACAAATATCGGTCCGTAAATCCGTAATCCTGTAATGTCAAAAAGTGTTTTTCATTTTCGCACTTGCTTGATATACATCTTTGCCCTTACTTTACATTTGAAAGTGTAACGTTCAGAATTCCTCGTCCAATGCTCTAACAACAAAAACTCACATCTTTCCCTCCAAAATTTAAAGTCCAAAAAATTAACAAGCCACAGAAAAAACACACGGAAATGCATCTGTGTTTATTGCTCAGTCTCCACGAGTGCGACAGGTACCAGGAACCAGTTCCTAACTGTACTGTCCCGGGTTCGTTGCCCGGCCACGCTTGTCACTTTGACTGCACCGCCAAAAACAACTGAGCCAATTACTGGCGTCGCTACTGGGGTTTTGGCTTTCAAAATCTTTTTCTGTGTCTTTGTTTTTGGTTTATATTGATTTTTAATGTGCGTGTGGTGTGAGGGGGAATCTGATTTTGTGGAGATAGTGTCATTAGTAGGTTGTTTTAAAAAGAACTGGTGTTTGTCTCTTTGCTCGTCTTATTTATTTGACCACGTGGTTTTTTATTTGTACCACTGTGTCTTTCTTTTAATGTAGCTTTTTATTTTAGCTACTTAAATTGTGCTTGAAAGTGTTCAGCACGTGTTCCAGGTTTCAGTTCAGTATACTATCAAGTTAACTGACGATTTACCACTTTTCAACCTTATAACTTACAGAATAAGGGTGATATTTTTGTAGTATGATCGTCGGATGGCCAAGTCAGAGGTCTCGAATAGGTACCTCTGATTTTTCGGATCCATGAGCGTATTATATAATTATCACTGACTTCGGTAAAGGAAAACATTGTGAGGAAACCATCATACCTGAGAGATATTTATCTACGGCATGTAAACCCCAAGGCCGGCATGAAAACTCTAACACTAGGCTAGGCACGTTCCCGTCGGGGCTGTGGCTTGTCGAAAGGTTAACGCGGCTCCGACACAAGGGCGAAGAAGGAACATGGGTTTGGTTTTTAGTCAGTAGAAGTCTGACACTCCCCTTCACTCTGCCCAAGAGCGGGGGGGGGGGGGGGGGGGGGGGGTTATTCGATGATTTTCCACCCACCAAAAAAAAAAAAAGGCTAGGCACGTTTGGTTAACACGATAAAGAAGAAGAAGAATGTAGTTACCATATAGTTTTTTTGTCTGGAAACTTGTAACTGGCCTTCTTCTACATGGTAATTCGACAACAAATGTTTTAGCTGAAAGTTTTCAAATAAATAAAATAATTGAAACCTAGAAAGTATTTAGCGCGTGTTCCAAGTTTCAGTATAGTGTTAGTACACGGAGGTCACTGTTTGCCGACCACTTTTCAACTTTATCACTTAGGTTATAAGCATTAGAAAGTAATAAATAGGTATAAGTATAGGTAAATCAGTCACTGCCTCATTGGTCACTGTGGTCACAAGCGCGACTGCTTTTTTTTTTATTATAAATGGGCTTGCTCTTGACTTCAATCTTGCCCTAAGGGCAGAGATGATGTCGACGATGGAACGAGCTTACCCAGTAGTAAGCAAGCCCAGTAGTAAGCAAGAGGTCCTGGGTTCGATTCCCGAGTCGGGCGTTGGTTGGGTTTTTCCATTAGGAATTTCCGGTAGCAGGCACCGAGTCTGGTATCAAGCCGCGTTGATGGCAATATGGCGAAATGTGGGTGTTCATAATGGGTACATCTCTGCCTAACACTTCGGAATAACGGTGTGATTTTATGTTATGTCATTGTCTAAATCAGTCTCAAGTTTTTTCCATTACCTACCTATTAAATAATCTTGCATAGACAAATCAATTAAGTAAAAACAAGGGAATTCCTGCACAAACCGCATGTCGGTGATTAACTCATTAAGTGTGATTAAACATAATGTGATTAAACATAATTAAACATAATGTAACATGGTGCAAAAATGGGAGCGTGCTGGTACGTAAACAGGAAACTGAAAAAAAAGTCTACACAGTTCGTTCGATCGCCGACATAGAAAAAATTGCAAACGAACTGCAAAAAGCTGCAGGTATGACTGTTCCATAAAACTCACACTAATACCTATTGAGTAAAGTGTTTTAATATTATTAACAACATGTCATAACCTTTCCCCTGTTTATGGATAACAGTGATTTGTCGATAATTGAGACTGAACATATGTCATGGCATGATTTTACAACAGATATTCCCCCAGAAAATAATGAGTTATTATTATTGCACACAAATATAGGATCAATGGTTAAAAACCACTCCCACCTCGAATTTTTAGTATCCACTAGCCCAGTTATCATACATTTAATTGTTATTACGGAAGCAAACCTAAAAGACTCAACAAAAAACCTATTTCATCTAAACTTAAAGGATTACTCAATGTACACGGAGCTACGTAAACATCGTAAAGGAGGAGGCATAATTGTTTATGCGCATAAAACTATAACATTCCTGGAATCAGACGTACCTACCTATAATTTCGAGAGCATAATTGGCGAGGTTGAAACATATAACGGCCACAAAACAACGTTATGTGCAGTGTACAAGCCCCCGTGTATAAATAAGTGTAAATTTGTGTGTGAACTGGCGCAGGTTCTATCTAACTTACAAAGAAATTGTAACTGTATAATAGTTGGAGACACTAATATAAATATTAAAGATACTAATCCCGTTACAAATAGATATATGAACAATTTATGTGAGTTGGGGTTTGAGTGTTGTATTAAAAACTTTACTAGAATAGCTAAGAGTTCCAAAGGCATATCTAGAACATGTATTGATCATATATTTATCCGTGACGATTGTAAACCTATTCAAGTGCATAACAGACAGCTTTGTATTAGATCAGCAGTTGTTCAGTATGCGCTGCAGTGCTGCCAACTTAGTGGATTTTCCACTAAATCTGGTGGTTTTGACTTACCTTTTAGCGGACAAATATCGGTTTTAGTGGCTAGTGGATTTTCTAGTGGAATTAATTGGCACCAAAAAGTCGTTTCAATCGGAGATTAACCATGATGATACGAACGGGAACGACTCATCTGAATATAACTTAATAATATAATTTGATTGACATCTTTTATAAAACAGTATTTTTAAGTATTTTGTTCTTCCACAAAAGCAATTAATTAATAGAGAGTTGAAGTTGATGTAATTTGTTACCTAATACGTATTTTTAATGTTATTGCTTTAATAAACTTTCCCAAAAATATTGTTTTCTTCTTGCAAAGGCTACAAATCTGCCAGAAATAAAGTTAGTGGAAAATTTTAGCGATTTTTTCAGACGTGCGATTATTTTTAGTGGAATTCTGGTGGTTTTAGACGTCGATTCTGGTGGGGAGCTTGATACTTCGTTGGCAACACTGATGCGCTGGCGGATCACTTTATAACCGGTTTGGCAATAACAAGTGTTCGAGCAACGAGTCAATACCAAACGATTAGTAAATTGAATGACACTAAAATAAAAGAAGAACTGTTAGGTATTGACTGGTCACCCGTATATACTATGACTGATCCCAACGAAATATTCAATCACATAAGTCTTAGGTTCGAGTCTGTGTATAAGAAGTGTCGGGAAAACGTTAAAATTAAGGTAAACAGAAGAAATCAATGTAAATGGATAAGTGACAAATTAAATTATATGTCTAACAAAAAAAAAGAATTATTAGAAATTTGGAAAACAGATGTAAACAACAAAAAAAATAGGCAGATTTATAATAGGTACAGAAATAAAACAAATAAATTAATGAATAAAGCTAAAAATAATTGTATTAAAAAAGAAATAATTAACAACTTCAAAAATTCAAAAAGAATATGGTCTATTATCAACAGGCTTACTGGCAGAATTATGAAAGCAGTGGACGATATTTTAATAAAATCATTTAGACTTAACCCTAAATTATTAGCCAACAAATTTGCGTGTGATTTTGAGTCGAATGTGAAAAAAGTGATATGTAATTGTGACGAGCCATTGCTTGATAGAGAGTCGTATATAAATGAACCTAATGTGACTTTATATATTAACAAAATAAAAGAAGAAACCTTACACAAAATATTAAAATCAATTGATGACCGAAAAAGCCCGGGCATTGACCAAATACGAGCAAGAGACATAAAATATATATCCAAAGAAATAACGCCCGTTCTCACTCACTTGGTAAATACTTGTTTATCTAGCCGTACCTATCCAGATAAACTTAAAATAGGTATAGTACGACCTATACATAAAAAAGGCAAATACACAGATACTAATAATTATAGACCTATTACTATACTTTCTTGCATTGACAAAATAATAGAAAAATACCTTGGTAAATCAATAAACGACTTTCTCTCAAGTAATGATATCATTCACGAAAAACAATTTGGCTTCCAAAAAAATAAAAGTACTTCACAGTTACTGTCGTTGTTCACTGATGAAATTTGTAACCACCTGGATGAAAAAAAACATGTTCTTGTTGTTATGGTTGATTTTAGCAAAGCATTTGATGTGCTCAATTACAAAACGCTTTTTGAAAAAATGCAGCAAAATGGTATACAGGGCCCACTGCTGGAATGGTTCCAAAACTATCATTCAAACAGATACAACACAGTAAAGATAGCAGGGCAACAAAGCTACAAAATACCAACCTTATACGGAACGGCACAAGGCTCAATTTTAGGGCCCACAGAATACCTACTTTATGTAAATGACATGTGTAAGATATTTCAGAATGGCTCTGTGTACCAGTTTGCTGATGATACATGTTTAATTGTAGCACACCGAAACCTTGAAATTGCAGAAAACCTGATACAAAAAGAATTTAACAATCTATGTAAGTGGGCACACGATGTCGGATTATCACTTAACTATCAGAAAACTAAGCTATTACATATTCACTCACCATACATTAAAGTAAATAGCATACCGAAAGTCGTGGCCCACGATCATGAGTGCATGCACCAGTGTCCACCAGTGTGTAATTGTAACCAACTTGAAGTAGTAAAGGAACATTTTTATCTAGGTCTTAAAATTGATAACAAATTTAATTGGGGTCCCCATGTTGATTATGTTTGTAACAAACTCAGGTCAATATTGGCAAAACTTAGCATATTAAGGCATAAATTACCATACAGAACCAAAAGACTAATGTACTTGGCCCTAGCAGATTCAATTATCGGATATGGTATAGCTAGCTATGGCAGAACATATAAAACATACTTACAAAAAATATATGACATACAAATTAGGATGTTAAAAATTATAGTTCCATATAAAATAAAGCTTAAATTTAAAGACAACTATCAACGATTATTTGAATATTGTAAAATAATAAATGTCTTTGACAAAGTAAAACTAGCTATAATATCTCAATATGCCAACGAAATTGATAATTTAAGTAAAAAAATAAGACCTAACAACTTAAGATGTTTAGAATACCTACCATTATATAATCTGCCAAAATGTAACAATGAATATGGAAGAAGGACCTGGAGGTACTTGTTACCTAACATATTGAATAAACTCCCTAAGCAATTAACTAATAAATTAAAATCAAAGAAAACCTTGCAAATTAAACGAATAATTAAATATTACCTCACTGTGGATCAATACAAAGTTCCTCCAGATCTTTCACAAATGAATAAATAATGTAATGTTATGTAAAAATAAATTTTAATGTAAACAAGCGAGACGCCTCACTCGCACATAATCTTTCAGATTTAAGATTAAGCGATGTGTGTATAATCAAAATTTATGAAGTGTTTTGGAAATAAAAAGTTTTAAAATTTTTTTTTTTTTTTTTTTTAAATAAAACCTTTGTCCTCGGGAAAAAATATTATAGGTACTTAATTGATGAAAATAACTTAATAATATAAGCCGTGAATACATGAATAGGCTTTAGGCCTTGTTCACAACGAATGTACGTATTTGAAAAGCCCGCAAATATTTTATCATATATTTCTATTGATTTGGCGATACAAGACTTAGTCAAACTAATTTACTTTGAACCAACCTAGGCCAGGTTGGTCTGTGGATGGATGAAGACTACGCATTACATACCGAGTTTTCTCTATAATATGCTTCGGAACTTACTAAGGGATATCGTATTTCCCAGTCTAACAGGGTTGTGGAGGTCAAATAGGTAGTCGCTCTTTGTTAAATAGGTAGGTACTTGTACTGGAATTCAGCTGCATGCGGAATGACTGGAAGCCGACCCCAAAATTGTTGGAAAAGGCTAAGCAGAAGTTTTTAAAAGCACTATTTAAAAATGTATCAAATAACGCCTGTCTTCGCTCTATCAACCATTCTGTAGCCACCTTAAAAGTTGCACCGCGGTGAGGCCGCCAACATTTTTTAGGACCAATCTATTCTGTGATAATGACGGAATAAAACATCAGTTCGGCAGATACTGCCGAATTACTTTATGTTCATAATTATGTATAACGAAGGTTGTGTTGTTGTAGGTATATGAAGCCTAGAAAATTGGCTGTTTTGCGTTTTAAATGGCACGTGTTTTACAAACACATAATATGACGCATTGTAATCCCTGGCTCGAGCTCGTTTATGGAGACGCGAGGCGTTACGCGGCGCGTGCAGTATGCTCTTTTCGTGCTTTTTTATTAATTTACTGAGAGACGAGTCCACCGCAACAAACGCTGCATTTTAAACAAACGAGCAAAAAATCGCTTCTCGTAAAATAAAGTTTTGAAATCGTTAACTTTTTCATACATCGCCATGTGTTTGAAATAAAAACGCTGCTCGCGCCGCGCGACGCCCCGCCTGTGTAAACATGCACTGAGGCGTTAGGCAGAGGTTCCCCTAATAGTATTCACATTAAGCCAGTTAAGTTTAAGTCCCATGTAATACGGGGTGAGTCTATTGTCATCCATTGACTATGCACACACATCCACCAGACTACGTAGCCGCTACTGATGAAAAATACTAATAGCACTTTGCCCGACTAGGGAATCGAACCCAGGTTCTCATGCACTGCAGTCGGGCTTGCGACCACTAGACCAACGAGGCAGTCCTCCCTTAATCAGTCAAAACTACTTTTGACCGGTTAAAACTACTTTTGACCGGTCAAAACTATTAATAAGTGGTTTCTGTTTTATTTATTTCTCTACTAAATTAAACAACCTAAATGACGTTAGGATTAAACTTATTAGGTTTGTTAGGATTTTTTTTGAACCTTTGGATAACCTTTTACGAGCTAACATTTATTTCATTAGAATAATCGTGTTTTAAACCAATAAGGGTTTTGACTGAAATCAGTCAAAAGTAGTTTTGACTGATTAGGAGTTTTGCCTGCAACATATAGGTACAATATATTAGCTGTAATGTATCAATGTGTAACTTATAATAATCCTATTTTTTCTACGTTTCAGTTCGATGAGTTCGTGAGGTCTCTACAAGTGGACCCCCACTCCGCACTCTTCAGGCTCGTCACAGACGGACAAACTCCTTTAAGGTATCTGTTACTATTACTTCTACCACATTACATAACATCACGCCTCTAATCCCCAAAAGGTTAGGCAGTGGTGTACTCGAAATTACTGTACCTAGCCTACATATTGCCCGTAATGTTTGAAGATTTCCCACGCCCATAAAAAAGGGGGCGTAGCTACCGTCGTATCAGCCGTGATACGGGGCCTCGAGGCTTCAGGGGTCAAAAAAGGAAAAAAAAATGCCATTCATTTGGGTCCCCAACAAATAATACAGGGCCCGTCTTAGGCACGCTACGTCACTGCCCCATAGACGTCACCTATCGCCGAGATCTGTCACCCGAAGGAGCACAAAATTATACCATTTCTTTTCAAGTAAAACATTAAAATTCTCTTATACCCAGTAATATATTTGGGCTAGATTACGAGCTACGACAAAAAATTGTATGAAAGCGTCCAAATACGATCACAATCTGTACACTTCCGGTAAACTTAAGGCGCAGTCAAAAAGGCACCGTAAAAACGACCTGTTTTTCGTCGCAGAGTTAGCCGTATTGCTACTTATTACAATTCCAAAAAAAATACAGTGTATAGTCAAATGTATAGGTAAAAGACTTATGCAAAAATATTTTCTAAAAGTAATCATGAACCTCGAAAAAAAAAATCACAAAATCACAAAAAAATCACACGAAAAAACTTTTTCGTCTCGAAATGCTCAATATTTTGAGTGACAACTGTTATTTTTTTTTTACTATCAGAAAGGAAATTTAACCAACTAAAGACATAATTATGTAAAAATATTTTAACATTACAGCGTATTTTTTTTTAAAATAAATTAAATCTGCGAACTATCGTTCATTTTGGCAGTCACGAGCATCAAACGCATCGCCATTTTCAACCTTATTTGTTTAGGCGATGAGTTAAACGCGCGCTCAAGGTCGCGGGCAGCTAATGTCGCCTTAACAAGGTCTATTGTAGGTGGCTCACTGTTTTCGTTATACACTTTCATACGTCACGATTTTAAACCGATATTATAGGTACGTCATTTTTCCATTAATATGGATTATGGTGTGATAAATAAATTCTACTATATTCACCTGCTAGACAAAGTAGCTAGACAAGTAGGTAGGTACTTAAGTAGTAGATGTAGGCACGTAAAGTATAATACAGTAGCATCATCATCATCAATCAGCCTATAATGTTCCCACTGCAGGGACTCAGGCCTCAACTCTAGGAGGGGGATGGGCTATTACATGGGCTCAGTGCGGGTTGGTAGATGTCTTTAAATTTTTTGGTTCTAAGACATGCTGGTTTCCTCGCGATAATCCTAATCCTAACTAATATTATAAATGCGAAAGTAACTCTGTCTGTCTGTCTTTCTGTCTGTCTTTGCTTCACGCCTAAACTACTGAACCGATATGTGTGAAATTTGGTACAGACATATAATAGTTTGTAACTTGAGAAAGGACATAGGATAGTTTTTTTTTTTTTCGCGAGATAAACCAAAAATCTGCCGGAAGTCATGATTCCACGCGAACGAAGTCGCGGGCAACAGCTAGTGCGTAATATATAAATACTCACTTGCTTCGGTTCAGGAAAAACATCGTGCTGGTGGTTTCAGCATGCCTCAACGATATTTCTCGACTTCTTCTTAGCGTGTCGATGGCAAATTTCAGTTAAATCGTTTTGGCCCAATATTCAGCTATGCGAACTCCACTCGCTGATGCAGTCATAATTAGGTCGTCAAGTGTACAGGTGTCAGGACATGCAGCGCAAGATGGAAGGTGGGACATCATCTGCGGAGATACGCCGCATACACACTTGAGGTTTGAGCCGTCAATGAACCCCCATCTGAAGAGATTGTCTTTGCTACGGCCGACCTGGGTTCGGAGTCTATTTAGGGATTTCTAAGTCGGCCACGGCAAAGCATGTCCAGGTGGAAGGCTTTCAGACTTTCTCGACTGTGTTTCCAGTAGTGGGAACATTATAACCTGAATATTCTGTGTAAAGCCAAGTCAGCGTCCCGTGGTCGTCATAAAAACTCTGAATAAACTTAAATTCACATTCCCGTATTGTTTACAACAACGTACACGCTAAAAGCATTATTATTTAGCATACATTATTTAGTTTCCCCAAACACAATCGGTTTCTACTCACCGTTCAGAGGTCAGGACTGATGGCTTTCGCATTATTTTACGAAATAATCTATAATGAGCATAATATCAGTTACATCAGCATAGAAAAAAAGTGTGTATTGATGGAAAATGGTGATTTTGGAGAGAAAAGAATGTCGCATTTGAATTTTTTTCTATGGAGTTTTTTTGTTTGTTGGTGCTAAGACTATTGAGCACGGAATAGTAATTCTGGCAGAGATACAAACGATAGATTTATGTTAGTTCGTGGATGGGTGACTAAGTAGAGGCACGGGTCTAAATAAAGTAGACCCTCTCGCCCTTGGATGCGACGCACGGGACCGGTCAATGTGGTGACACTTCAGGGAGGTCCATGTCTAGCAGTCGACATCTTTCGGCTGAAATGATGATGATGAATAATCTTAGTAATCATGTCCGTATAAAAACTTCTAGGCAGTTTGATTAATCATCTTTTTGTGTCTCCACAGACAATGCCTGCACCCCGAAGCCTGCAGCAAGGACCTGGACCTGCCGACGTACTACGCGCGTTTCCACGATATACGCAAGGAGTACGTGCGCGCATATACGCTGCGTGCGGTCGCAGGCGCACGAACTGTGCCACCGCCACCGCCGCCGCCAGACCATCCTGGATCTCTGCTGGATATGCTCAACTGTATCCTTTGTCAATAGATTATACCACACCACACACAATAAGCATATAATAATCAGCAAATTGTACTAACTGAGTTGGGGAGGTCAGATAGGCAGTCGCTTCTTGGAAAATGCAGGTATTCAGCTGCACCTGGTTAGACTGGAAGCCGACTCCAACGTAGTTAGGGACAGGCTAAGCAGATGATGCTATAAGTAAGCATAATCTGCCCGACATGTTACCACTGATATAAATGTCTTGCTACAAATAGCGTTCAAGCGTTTTTGCCATTCCTATTATTGATATCAAATATTGTTGTTGCTAGGTAATTGGGCATACCCCAGTTGTATGCCTATTAGCCTAGTTTTCTTCTGTCTCCTGCCGATATGGAAGGAACTGAAAATTAGGTTTTTCCTACTTCTCCGCTATTTTTTCTGATTCATTTCGTTTTGGGATACAAGACAGTTAAATGGTTTAAGAACTCATATAATTCTTCGATTAGGTTTCCGTTGAATGTTGCATCGACTTAATCTTATACGTATCTATTAGCTTTATTAGCTTCACCTGTAACTAACTATGTAAAAAATGTAAGAAGTAGAATTTTACCCACTTCCCGGTTCCTGGTTGAACTGAAATTTTGTCATACAAAGTTTAGTTTGGATGACACTGAATGGTAAGATAAGTCACGTCATTCTAAATCCAATAAGGCGGACTGAAAAAGATGGCAGAATAGTTATTTTTATGCATTCCCATTGCATGATGTATGGGTATCAAATTAAAGGCTTTGCTGAGGACAATACAAGAATGCGTGTCTTTGAGTTTCTAAACTATAATTGTTCCAAATCTTTTGAAGCAGCAATACTACTTCTATGGTTCTTAGCAAAAGTACCAAAACATCGATATTTTCAAGCAATAAAACCTGAACGATATTGTACAGATTTAGGTATAAGTCCGTACACCGGCGATAACTTCTATGCAGCTGAAGTCAAAGACATGGCCAGCATCATACAGAGGATAATCACTGATGGTGAGCAAAACCTTTTTATTTTGGTCAGACTTCTCTTTCGGTCAGGTCAGCTTAACAAGCTACCCGAAACTAAAATTTTCCCAATCAAGCTGAATTTTTTTTTCTGCAAATTGAAGCTAATGCTTTGCCGATAAAGTTGATAATCAACTAAAGAAATTAATTTGACAGATTGTAGTACGGTCAGCATCAGAAGTATATTAACATTACTCAAAGTTTCGAAGCTGTTTTTTTAATAAAAACATGTTAGATATTACTCGTTACTACATGTTATTGGAGTGTAAGGGCTATTTTAACGAATAATCTTCTGAAACATTAAAAATATAGCTAGAGTCCTGTTCATAAAATAATTAAAATTCCGAAATGTTCAGCTACTTCTGATGCTGACCGTACTGGTGTCTGTAGGTACCTTCTTGATCACTATTCTTCAGTTATTCACTATAGTAATAGGCCTTCTCGAAGATATTAATAATGGCGAAGGTCTTCCTGTATCCGATCCAGAAAATTTTCATGATCTTAACTATTTCATGTTCAAGTCCTGGTTTCTAAATTGATGTTATTGTCACTTAACGAAATATCAACTTTATGTTTCTGTAAATAAGGTTCATTTTAATTTCTGTGTTTTATGGTTCAGATAGATAATAATATCCTTGTTTTATTTCAGGTTTCCGGTTAGAGTTACCTGAGACCGTGGACTTAGTTTTAGAGACTGGTATTTGGTAAGTGTTTAATTATTTCTAATACTAATTTTACGAGCTTAAACCTACTACCCGATAAATAAAATCAGACGTTTAACTAACCTTGTTGTAGCATTGTACGAGTATCTTATTGATATCGACAAAACGCCTTACAAAATGTGCGGAGCAATTGCTTGCTTATTCCAGCTCCAATAGGAGTTTCAGGCGTTAAAAATCGTAATTTATTACGCGTTCGTTGTGTGTTACTTGTGGATTAATTTTGAAATTGTGTTGGCACGCTAATATAGTTATTTTGTCTTTTAACAAAGTAACTGCCTTTACTTTCCCATTCAGCTTATCTTTAGTGTTTCATATTTAAATAATGGTGGCGATACACGATTCAAGATTCAAGATTCTTTATTTGCATGAAATATGGTACAATTAAGGTCTTAAATATAAAAGGTTTCACTTAATTCGCCTACTACATTCAGCATGCAAACTTAAAATTAAATTAAAACACCTAGTACACGTAGATATTAAATTGTTACTTAAAACATTTAAGAATATTAAAATATCATTATTATCAATCATATTCTGGGAATTTAAATGAATAAAGTCATAAAATTTGAAAAACAAATAACACAACTAATAAAATAAAAAAATACCTAACACAAACAAATAACAAAACATCAAAAAACATCAATAAAAAAAATAGGAACTTATGTTAGTTAACGAGTAGAAATGGGCTTATATGTCAAAAACTCATTAATTGTATAGAAAACGTTGTTAAGGAGCCATTTCTTTAGTTTTCTTTTGAAATAATTAATTGGTACTTACTTCTCTAATTACTTTAGGTATTTTATTAAATATTTTGACCGACATGCTATAGCAATTGTTTTGGAAGAGTGTGCTTCTACATCGTGTTATGGCCAGTTTGGTGGGATCTCTAGAGAGAAACTTTTTATTGGGTACCATCTATCTGGCAGAAACTTGATGCTCCGAAATTTATTTGGCATACCACACTTGGCATATTCTTCTTTGAACGAATGTGTTTATGGCAGAACAATTATTTAATAGAATACTCATTTCGCAGAATGTTTAAATAGCTGAATTTTCAATGGCATACTTTTAAGATGGCAGAATTCTATTTGGTAGATTATTTTAAGGTATAACGACCGTCTCGCGAAAGTATCCTTTATGGGCGGCATGGGCACCGGGCCGTAGGCCGACGAAGGAGGCCGGCGGAGGCCCGGCACTTCGGGGACAGAAGATATTAGTGTTATGTAATATGCGAGCGAAGCGAGCCCGCGTCATGGAGTACATGCGTTGCATGTATGAGTGACGTCATTATTATTATTAATAATAATAAATATTATTATTTTTGACATACCAACATTTAATGTTCTCAGCTAGAAATTTTAGCCGGGGTGAGCTGATAATAATTATTAATAATAATTATTATTATTGTTGCATGTTACACGTATGGTATGAAATGAAATGCGTGCCAAAAGACGATTCTGATTATGAATTTTCGGCGAAATGATGGTTCTGGAAATGAAGTTTATGCTCAAAGATGATTCTGACTTACAAAATTATGCGTTTTGAATGTATGGTAAATGAGTGTATGCCAAATGATTTTCTGCGAAATGAAGTTTCTGCCATCCACTGTTATGCAAAACAAAATTCGGGTATAAAAAATTCTGCCAAAAAAGGTAGACCCCTTTTTATTGTCTGAAGCTTTAGTGAATAAGTTTGGGTGCCCACACATGCCCACTTCTAAAATGTACAAACTAGTGAGTGTTAGCAAGCCTAATTTCTTGAAATGAGGTCTACATGACTCGAGTGGTCCAACGCCGGTTCAACCAAATTGGTTAAAAGGTAAAAGTCTCGAAATATTTTTGTCTAGATATGTTTAAAGTTCTAATTTAAATTTTCCTATTTTGTTTTTCTACATTTCTAATCTACCTACTTTAAAAAAAAATGTACTGTTTTTACAGTAAGTACATTTTTTTTTAAAGTAGGTACAGTCTTACATTATAAGAAGTTTAGAACACGAAAATTAACAAGAATCGCGGAACATTGGTACAGGTTGTATTTAAGAAAAATTATTCAGTCATGTTCGTGAGGAAACCATTTTTTAATGATATCTCTAATTGGACCTCTCGTGTAACACGTCAAGTCGTTACTCGCGGTCGGAGCTCGCCTCACCCAGTCGTACCCGATGTCCCACAGGAGCGGGCCCACGACAGAGCCCTGTGGAACACCACACGACAGGACCGGCTGGTAGACGTCCCGTGTATCACCACCTTAACAGTATCAGCTGCTGCTATGACACTACTGATCAACGACGTTGCTATTTCTAGTACTTTTGGGCGTGGGGTATTCGAATTCTATTTTTTTCTCTATGGCGTCACTAATTAGGCCATCCATTATAATCGAACCGTGTATCACCACCTTGCAGTACTTTGTTTTTATGTACGCACGACCTCGCCCCCCGCCCTGCCGCGCGAGCGATATAATGCCTAAATTTTGACTGTTTTTTGCTTCTTGGAGAAAAACTATAAAGAAATTATACAATCTGTTTTCACCATTTACTTCAGAATAAAAAGTTCTATCTACTGATATAACTTTCATATAAATTCATGATGAAATGTCTTAGCAGTACACGTTTGAAATTGTGATTTAGAGTCATGTTTGATAAAAAAAAGTATCGAGCCGATCATTCTAAATCGCGTTTCTATCTTTACGATTTACTAGAGAGTATGTTCAATTTTTATGTAATGATTTTTTTTTATTAATAAACTCGTATTTAGTTCGATTTTTATAGGTTCAAAAATCTTAAAATTACTGCAACCCGGCCTTAGCAGTATCAGCAAGACGCCACCGATCAACAACGCGCAACGTTGCTAGCTAGAGGACGTTCGGACGGAGATAAGAGATGAACTTTAAGCTATATTGCGTTATGATAGCATGATTAAGATAGATGATGTAGCGTTTGTACTGAAGTCTAGATACCTATTTTGTTTTCATGACTTACTTTAGACTAATTATTTATTTATTTAAAGACTTTGGAAGACTTACAGCTAGATACAATATTGACCAATAACAGTATAATAATCAGACAGCCAATTACAAGTCTTCACGTCTAGAGCTTGTCTGGTATAAATACACTGTGGAACAAGAATACACACTGCCAAATAATGTAAACAAAAACTAATGAATAAAAAAGGAGCTCGAGGCTGTATAATAACAGTAGCTCTAGTCGATTTTCAGGTTAAGGCACGCTTTGCTTAGGGTAAGTCCGTGAATGGTTGACCACCTATTACGTACCGAGTTTCCCGACTGACTGTCATTTGTAGATTTGACAGTCGTTACAAGTCTGACAACCTATCTTCCCAGGGTATCGTATTACCCAGTACGAAGAAAACTCGGGTTTTCTTCGTACCTCGGTTGCCATTTATTGTAGATCTTTCCCAGTCGTTACAAGTAGCTAGTCGCCGAAAGACTGACAACCAGACTGTCCAAGGGGTATCGTAGTACCCAATAATAATTGTAATATATAAGGTCCCATTAAAATAGGTGGACAAATTTTAACACAGCGTTCAGTAGGTCTAACCAAAGATATCTAAACAAAAAAAAAACATAAATAAAGTGTTTTTTTTTTTACTTAAAATTATATATTGCCGGCACTCTAGAACAAACTCATCCTTTATGAGTAGGTACTTAAAAGCGTTTTTCTTATTATTATTTTTTACCATCGTCTTTATTTTAGTGGTCTGAATGATTCCTGAAATTTTGTCCACCTATTTTAATGGGACCTTATATATCGAGGCAATAAAAAAAACTGTGTTGTGGAGTATGACACATTGATGTAGTAGAATTGGATCAGTTCCCATGCGGATCTAACCAAAGATCCAAAGAGAATGCATAGGTCTAGGTAATATAGGAAAATTAATAAATCAAACCATTAATATCTAAACCATAAATAATAATAGATGTGGGTGCTTGTAGGTTATCAATTAAAGATAAAATGGATCAGCTACTGACCATTCCGTTGCAATTCAGGAAATAAGTAACTGGCATAATATTCTATGACACTAACAACACTAGCTGACATCTGTCCTTGTCTTTTCCATAGCAGTTGAGTGAGACGGCTATAGACGGCAACATACAATTATTTCATGGAACTATTATGAACATAATATCTACATACTAATTAAAAAATCCGGGAAATACCCGGGGATCTTTAGCTTGACTGCAGGAGCAGGACGAGCAGGAGGCCCTGGGTTCGATTCCCGGGTCCGGCAAAGTGATGTTGGGTTTTTCTTTCAGGAATTAAGTAGCCACGGAGGCTGGACTGGTCTGGTTGATGGCTATAGGCTTGCCTCCCTATTACTGTCATTTGTAAATCTTTGAAAGTCGTCACAAGTACCTAGTCAGTGGCCTGAAAGTTCGACAAACAGTCTACCAAAGAGTATCATACTACCCAGTGCAAACTGACTTGTTGAGGTCAGATAGGCAATTTTTCCATACTGCTATTCAGCTGCAACTGGTTAGAATGGAAACAAAAATTGAAAGATGTTGCGAAAAGAAATATGTGAATATATAATATCTGTATTAATAATATAAAGAAGTAAAGTTTGGGTGTTTATATATTTGTTAAATTGTAAGGGGTAATCTCGGGATCTTCTGAACCGATTTTAAAAATTCTTTCACCAATAGAAAGCCACATTATTGCTGAGTGTCATATACATATACTTTTTATCCATGTATTCCCACGGGAACGGGATCTACGCGGGTGAAACCGCGGGCCGTCCGCTAGTAATATATAATTATATTGCCAACATTGTTAGGAAAAGGCTAAGTAGATGATGAGGTGCACTGGACATCAACCTCATCGAAGGAAAAGACTCAGAAGCTAGACGTTCCAATAAAAGTTCATTATACAGGGTGGGCCAAAAATTTTTGCACTTTTGAAACATGAATAGAAATAAAACTACAAATGTTATTTTGTTGATAATTTATTTAACGTAATAACCATTTAATGAAATTTATTATTTAAAAATAACATCGTCCAAATGTGCGCTGCCTCGTTGTTAACACTCCTGCAATCGACTACGCAAATTTTGGAAAACTCGCTGACACATGCTGCGGGGGATCGCGGTTATTTCCTCGTGGATTTTTTGTTTTAATTGGGATATTGCCGTCGGTTTATTAAGGTACACTCGACTTTTCAGGTATCCCCACAAGAAAAAATCGCATGGTTTAAGGTCCAGGCTTCTCGGAGGCCATGGGATATCACCCCTGCGAGAAATCAATTTGTTCAGAAACATTTCTTTAACTACCGGTAAACTCACATTTGACGTATGGCATGTTGCTCCATCTTGTTGCATCCAGGTCCTGCTGTTGTACCCTTGAAATTCATGCAACTGCGGCGTCAAAAAGTCTTGCAACATCTTGACGTATTCCGCTGAATTCACAATTACATTATTTCCTTGATTATTTTCAAAGAAATACGGAGCAATGCCCTTTGATGATATGGCACCCCATGCTGTCGTTTTATCGTGGCCGCCCTGTTTGTTTAATATTCATTTTCGATCACGTTTGCTCGAACTTCTCGACTCAAGCTTGGATCAAATTAACACTTTGACACTCACTTACACGGCATAATCCGTAATCAATTCTAAACAGGAGTCGTACAGTAACGTAGGAATCATTGTTTTTGTAAATTTGTTTTACACAAAAAGCACGATGTTGTCCCGTGAAGCGCTCCATCGTAACTAAAATTGCATGAAGTGGCGCACAGTTTCCCGCCACCTGCGCGCCCCTCCCTCGAACGTTTCCCAAAAAAATCTAGTGTTTCTATTTGCAAAAACTTTTGGCCCACCCTTTATTATTATCATTTTACGATGCACTAAAAATAGGTGAATCAAAGTCCAAGTATCAGTGTAATAGCGAGCCGTGTCATCGTTGTCTGTCAGTTTACGGCTCTAAAGTCCATTCAGTGTTACGCAAACACTGAATGCACTCACTGCTTCCCCTTTGTTTATAATAAACTGTAATTCTTTGGTCTATGACTCCGGTCAGTAAATTTTCAGCTATCTAGTGTGCGTGGTTTAGTAGGTTCTTGTATTCAAAATAATTATACTTTTTCAGAATTGGTTCTGATGTCGTTTGTCGTTAGTCTTTTTATGCCATTTTATTAGAATTATGTTTCATCATTTTACCATAACATAACATCATGCCTGGAATCCCCGAGATGTTAGGCAAAGGTGTACCTAATAGTATACCCATATTTTCACATTTTGGACACCTCATGGGGTGTCCATGTAAATGTAATTCATTATTTTCTTTATCTTTTCTTTAGAAATATCTATGCTAAATGTAAGGGTCATAGATACAAAGGTAGGGGTGGAGTGTAACACCACCTACATTTGAGGCTACTAGATCCATAATAATGTATTAAACTTACACAATCACTTACGGATATCTTCCCCGATTTTCAATTACCCTGAGCTCCCTATATTTCGACATTTTTACAAGCGCCATGATATTAATATCTAAACATACAAAGATATAATCGTAAGGAGTTCGAAACAAGATAATAACTTTTTCCTCCTCAACGGTTGCTCAACCGCTGATTAAATAGCTAATCACTAATCACTTATCAGCTCAGTAATACTACCATTACTACCTGACTAGTAATTGCGACATAACGTGTTTTGATTTAATCGTATTGATAAGATGATTAGAACTTGTCGTAGATTGCTTTGTTGGTTTAGTGGTCGCTAACGCATGTTAGGTTCTGGTTTCAATTCTCGGGTAGGCTTATTGTGTTATCTAGAGTGTTTATAGTGGGCGTGTCACGATTGAAACTGAGCATAAGGTTCTAGCTTTGATTCCTACCTATGTCCAGTGAAATATATTGGATTCGTTGGGACAACCGGACACAAATTCAGATCTCGTTGAAGAAATTCTTAATTTATTAGTCCGCTTATGTAGGGAACAGGGTTTAACTGTTCAAGCTACAGTTGGTTAGAGCGCCAGAAACAGGAACCTCCTTACAACGCGGGTCGTATCGAGGAGTACTGCCTTCTGAATAAGATTGTCGATCCCTGCCAAGAGAGTCTCGACAGATATTTGTCGAGGCTTTTGGCCATTAGGCCATTGACAGTAACGGCAATCGACACAATGACAGCCGATTTCACAATCCACATGGACAACGTGTGCTAAGTCGAGATGAATGGCAATAGGCTCGCTTTCTATTACACTGGAGTTAAATATAACTGGCGTTACATATAATACCCCTTTGAGTACACCTTTTTAGATTTCAGACGCGATATGATGTTTATGTAAGAAAATAAGTAGGAAAATAAGTATCTAGGTAAAGAAAGACAGTGGTAGATTCTAAGGGTCCATTGTGTCAATGAAAGTGCCAGAGCAATGAGGTAATGATGATGTGATCTAG
Organism: Diarsia mendica; assembly: GCA_949316265.1. Classification (NCBI taxonomy): domain Eukaryota; kingdom Metazoa; phylum Arthropoda; class Insecta; order Lepidoptera; family Noctuidae; genus Diarsia; species Diarsia mendica. Next base: position 11,945,609 of record OX438898.1, on the reverse strand, counting down.
ATAATGACCTGAGGAATACCGTTCTTTCCATCAATAGCTCTTGTTATGATAATTTAATTATACGAGTAACTCTCTGCATAATAATATAAACTCATGAGTTTTTGCATTGGAGTAAACTGAAACTATGGAATCACACTCTTCTTATTTCGTCCACATTCATAAACGTCAAACACGCACACCGTTTGCACGGACTAGGTACACACAAGACATTACTGTAGAACATCCATTAAACCCTTTAATAAACAAAGGCATACAAGCAAATATCTACTTCAACAAAATTGTGTGCTTGTCGAGTACCTAGTGATTACTTTTATATTGATCAATTTTCATCATTTTTATCTACCTAGTCTGTCCAATGTTGTCTATTCAGTGTTGACTTCTAATCCAACCAGCTGCAACTGAATGCCACTACTTTATATGAAGCGTCTGCCTTCAAAACCTCCATAGTCCATATCTATGGGTACTGTTACTTGGTTCAAGGAAATAAGATGAGTACCAACGATATCCCTTGACAGACCCTCCAGGTCTTCTCACTACGTAAAACGACGTTCAAAGATCTATAAGTCATAGCCAGGATTTTCAATTTAATTTTAACACCCATAAAAATACTTATAAGTAAAAGAAACAGCACCTACCGACAATTCAATATATTGACGAGTCTAGCTGTATAGAAAGCCTGATTCAAACGTATGCATACAACAGAAACATTTCTTTAAAAAGTGACGCAACAGCGACAGCGCATAAAAATCGGCGTATCAACAAAATCAGGCACACGTGCACTGTTACACTATACTTGCTACTGGCTACTCGACACGACACTGCCACTGTCCTGAAAGCGCTGTGTAAACTAAACACACCTGTGTACCAATGAACTAGCGATGTTGCGATACATTCGTTTGTTTTTGTTAGATTTCTTGGTTAGCTTCGAAAATTTCTCGTCCCTCTTTTATTTTTATTCTTCTAGGTACAGACGACGGCAGCATTATATCAAACTACCAGAAATTGTAATATTTTCCCAATCAGCTTTAAACGATAAAGTTGAAAATCGATTACATAAATTTGACTCAGATGCCTCTAGCTTTCTTCTTAAACTGGTTGTCAGACTTCAACTCCATTACTTATGTATTAGAGTAAGTATAAATTAAATCAATGGTATAAAATCTATATCATTAATTTAGTTTTTATCTATAAGTTCTTTACTTGCTGCATTTACATGATCTATCATGCACGTATGTTCATTATCAAAACTAATTAAAGCAATAAATACACTATCATCCTGTCAAATGTCACTACAAAATACGTTAAAGTCAATTTATAAGCGTATTCTTATTGACCGGTTAAACAAACAATTATTTACTCACTCCTCCCACCTGTTTTTCCTTACAAGTCATAGAAAAACAGCAAAAAACTTGCTTGTTTCTTTAATAAATGCTTTCATTACTTCTGCTATGCCAGTGTCGATGTCAATTTAGTATTTACGATGCACCTGCTGCCCTACAGCACTTGGTATCTATTTTTTGCATTTAATTTTGACAGTTACATCGCCTTTACGACTTAGCTTTTAGCACCATGGTATGCTATTAGCGAGAAATTGTTATTACTCTTTTAAGTTTATATAACTTTTTTGCAGGATAATGTACTAACATAACTTGATATCATGTCTGTAACCCCGAAAAGGTTAAGTACCTAATAGTACACATTTACCCACATTTCGCCAGTAACATTTAAGTCTCATGTAATAGGGGGCGAGCGTATAGCCATCAACCGGGCACAAATCCAGACTCCTTACCTCACTGCTACTGAGAAATTCCTGATGGAAAAAACTCAACAACACTGCCCGACCACCGACCAGTGAACCAATCGAACCTAGGACCTCATGCTCGCCTTCTGTTACATGGGACTTAGATACACCTCTGCCTAAAACTTTGGTGATACCAAGCGGAATGTTACGTATTACATAATCGTATCCATTAACCAATTTCCGAGATGCATCTATATTTCACATTATAGTCATGTCAATAAGTAGCTAAACTATAATAACTCGCATGTACGTGTCAATCATTGAGTATGTTTGTACTTCACACTTTGTCACAGTGAGTCGTGATTTTGAAGTTCAAAAACAACTTTCAGAAACCTTGGCGAATTTCTCGTTTGAATGCACTTCTATCAATGCCATTAGCTAATCTAATAAGATTTATTAATTATAAAATATTATTATTCTTTATTAAGTTTGGTAGATTTTTGACAACCGTTAAGGATAGTAACCCGAATGTCTGACAATCAGTCTAACAAAGGGATATCGTGTTACCCAGTAACAGGGTCAAACAAATAGGCAGTCGAATCCCTTCATGTCAAATGCTGGTTCTCAGTTGCATACTGTTAGACTGGAAGCTGACCCCAACATAGCTACCCCAATATGGCTAAAAGCACGGCAAATGCCGATGATGAATTAATGATAACGATTGTCAATTTGGTATGCCAATTAAAATGCTAATGTGGGTCATACTTTGTGACCTTTGACAGTTTGAAAGTTTATCTATTCTTAACCTCATTAAATCGTCCTCATGCTTTATTAATAAAAGTCAACCCAGTAAATGTCTGTTGATCTTAAAAAATATAAATAATGCATTCTTGCTCTACTGTTTCTGATGCACCAACATTTATACCATTATAACTGTCGGAGCATCTTACTTTACTACACTTTGCTAAAATCGTTTATGTCTTCTTCTCGTTGTTTGAGTCTTCAATAGACTACTGTTCACTGACTTCTGAATACCCGAATAATAAACCTTCATTATAATAGCAAACCCATAATTCAATATCGGTGTGAATGGTGATTACTTCTGCTAGACGTTTCATCCCTTCTTTTGTTAGTCAGTCTCCTCAGTCTGCTTTCTTCTTCAGCATGTTTTTTTATATCCTCGATATTGTTTCTACTTTTGCCCTTCTTGAATCCTTAAAAAAATAATTGCTTTATTCACCCACTTCAAGTCAACAACTACTTATCACCCCTTGTAAATATCTAATGCACTTCCTTATCAACTTGTGTTTGATTTTGTATAGTTCCCATCAAATTCACTAATAATGTCTAGAATTAGTGCACATTCATTTGTGGTTCTTATGTTGCTATGCAAAAATATCTTAACAGAACCGTTTTGTATCTTTTAGTCGTTAAATCTGTCAAGGTCTGTTTATTTCATGGTCTCTATTATCTTTAGTTTAATTACATTTTCTGTTATCAAGCTTGCATCCCTGCTAGGAACAACATTATTCTTGTTAGTTTCATCATGTTTGTCAAATTGTTTAATATTGAAGTCATAAAAGCTTCTTTCAATAGTACTGAAATTATTATTGAATTCAAAAGTGTCGCTGAAGACTAAAGTGTGCGTCTGATTAGTAGGATTCAAATCAATCAGATGCAAAATAACTTGTAAGATCAACACAATCCCAAGTTTCTTAGTACAGGCATATCAACTCAGGCGCATGTGAAGTGTCGCCCGGCGTCACCACGTCACGTCAACGCATTCCGTCCCCAACCGGCGCGCGGAGCGGACGTCTCGTGCACTCCTCAAACAAACAACCGTCTTATCTTGAAATTTTATGTTTTGGAACGCGTCGACTCCTTACCCGTGGTAGTGTAATAAAAACTAGCGATAAGCAACAGCACAGGATTGTCAAGTGTTTGTTTTATGATAAAGTGGTACGCTTTCGGGACTCTTTAACGCTTTTATCGGTCTTCGGCAGCAACTTAAGATAACAAGGTGAGCGTTGATAGCTTTACGATAATTAGTTTGCTTTGCAGCCCATTCATATTGGTATTTAATTAAGGTCTAATATTTGAAGTTTTTGAGCTAGGAGGATCTGATTTGTTAGCGAAGTCTTGACCCAGAGCCATATCTAGGCTTGCTCCTGTTGCATTTATAGCATTTTCTTCTTAATTGTTGATAACTTATTTGTTATTAGAAACTTAAACGTTATTTACAACCAATAATTCTCTTATTGTATCGTTAAGGTTTGTTAAACTCTTTTCATATAACTTTATATTGTTTACGTCTTTGACGAAACACATTTCTATCATTAATATGATGCAAAACAATTGTGTTATTGCGAATAATAGAAACATTAACAACTTACTTGTAGTAGCTGGTTCAAGATCTTTTACATTAACTTTACGGCTTTGACCTCTTAGAGGTTAAACAGAATATAAACACTTACGAAGATGGTAATAGGCTAAAGGTTTTGGACTTTTGGCACGATAAGCTGTTGGTCCAGGCTCTCATTAATTGTAGATCTTTGAAAGAGGTTACGAATAGTCAGAAGCCCGAAAGTCTGACAATCAGTGTTACCAGGCCTATCGTATAAGAAACGACGGTACAGTCCCCCCCCACCCAGTCAAGGAAACAAACAGCAACAACTAAGATCGACCATTTATCATAACAAAATTAGAAGTAGGTATACATTGTTCCAATTACATAAAGATCTAGCACTGGCATATTGTATATGTACAAATAAAATACAGGTATACTACAATCGTCATTCGTTACAGCACGATATGCAGTAGGAATTATTTAATCTGTTACACCACATAACTAACCATAGCTAAAGATATAGGTAAATGGTGATATGGTGCAGTTTTTTCTTAGAACGTAAACATCATGCCTATTATCCTGAAGGGTTAGGCAGAAGTGCTCTAGCCTAGGTACAGCCACACTTCGCCAAATATGGTTAAGTACCATGTAGTAGGAGGTGAACTTATTGCCATCAATTATTGGCACAAGTGCAAGTCTCGTAGCTCCTACTGAATAATGCCTAATGCGAAAATTGCTTGACTTGTAAATCTAACACAGGAACATATGGTCAGCAGTAGCACAATATAAGAAGTAAAAACCACTTGTGATCACAAGAAGATAACTTTGTCCCAGCTGTGGGAACATATTAGGCTGATGGGTAATACTAATCTAACAAACATTCTATTCAATACTCTTCTACATGCAAAAAAAACAACATAACACGAACATGCGACAAATTTTTTGCACCTCCACACAATCCGTCCCTGCTTTTTTGGTGAAATAAAAACTCATTCGATAAGGTTCGAGTTACAACCTATACGAACACATTTGTAAGATTTATAGTGCGCAAGCGTTCCGGTGTTTGTAACGCGAGCCGGTCGCTAACAGAACGCATGGTGACTTTGCGGATAATTCCACTTTGATTTAGAAGGAAATGTGGAATTGGAAGTACTATTAGGGACACCACCTTCGGCCATTACAGGCGTGGTGCTATGTTATAAAATGTTGATTTAAAATTTAAATTGAGAGAGCTCAAATGAATGTGAATTATACAAGTCTGCGATTAGACCTGTCGGACTGTATGGATTGGAATGCTAGGTTCTGAAGAAGATGAATGAAAAAATATTGCGTATAGCAGAGATGAGGAAGTTGAGATGGATGAAAATGAACTTATATTAGAAGAAGTTTGAAAGTTGTACTAGTGACACCGCATGAACATAAACATGTGATAAGGAGGGATGAAACGCATTTGACTAAAGAGATAAATATTAAATATTGATGGATGGAGAGGGAGAAAAAGACCAAAGAAAAGATGGCTCGGTTGTGGTGAGGAATATGTTTGACGTACCTAAATGATAGCGTGGCAGTAACTTGGGAGAATGGAAGAAAAAAAACGTGAAGACCGTAAAATATGGTCAGGAATATGATGGTGGTTTAAATTAATTCAAACAAGATAGTAGGTAATACGAATTCAAAATGAATCAGCTAAGTTTAGAATGACAATACAAAATAAAGCTGACTCAAAATAACCGCTGTAACAACGCAACGTCACAGCAATTCTAAAATATACGCCGTTCTTACAGATACTTCAAGTTTCGTAACCATCGGCAAACAAAACGGATTGGAAATGGTCAACAAACGCGTTTGTTTAGTCAGCAATAACAGTTGGGTCCAAACAGCTAAAAATGCAGTTTTGAATTGCATATCTTACACTGCAATGCATGCAGTACTGTGCTCTGCTGATTTCGATGTTTTTGTGGGCTAAAATACTGTTTTAGATTTTGGCAGGACAGCATTTTAATATTTTTTGTTATCCACTGAAGCGCCAAATAAATACTTTTATAACATACATAACTCAGACGTGTGTAACTAATAGAACTATTAACCTATACTAATATTATTATCTTTGCATACAATTAGTTATAATCTAGGAGGTAAACTTCGAAACCAGTGATCCGATTCCGAAAATTCTTTCACTAACAAGAGGCTACTTATTATAATTTCCGATAATAATGGATGCGAAGCCGCGAGCAAAAACTAGTTTAAAATAATGTTAATGGATGAAGAGGCAGAGGAAGACCAAAGTAAAGATGGACGGGCTGTCGAAGATTTTTTAAGAAAGTAAAAGGAAAATCCAAGAAAGATACTTGTTGCCCTAACTAACATGACTGGTCTACATACAGTCATACATTGACCTTATAGGTGAGGTTATGTAATGAAGAATTATACAATTTTAAGAAAATTAATAATTTACCTGGACTTCTACTGAAACTTAATTAATTAAATACATTTTTGTCCGTATTTACAACCTTATCATCGAAAGATTCCTCATTATTTCGACAATGAGTGACAAAACTGTCGTGTGACGTGTCACCGTGACATCTTCACTACTAACAGGACGTTTCCTAACGCAAACAAGTCTTTAGTGACTAATTAGTCTCTCGTGTGACGTCATCGTTGATTTCATCACCACTGCTCTCAAAACGGTGAAAGAAAACATCTTGACGAAACAGGTATGTCCCTGAACCTAAAAAATTTCGATGTGACTTCTACCACGTTCCAAGATTCCTCCGTGCCTCGGAAAGCATGTTATGCCATTTGGTCCCAGCTTTTATTTGTAGATCTTTGAAAGTCGTTACATGTAGTCAATGGCCCGAAAGTCTGACAACCAGTCTTACCAAAGGGTATCGTATTACCCAGCATTAACAGGGTTGTGGAGGTCAGATAGGCAGTCACTCATGTAAAATACTGGTATTGAGCTGAATACGGTTAAATTCGAAGCTGTACATAGTTGGGAAAAAGACAGATGATGAAGGGACATCTACTATTGTTAATTGCGGTCCACTAAGAAGGATTTATAGGAGAAAGCATTTGTTCCAAACAGTGTCTTCAGCAAAACATGTGGATAAATTCGTCCAGGACTGAAATGCAGCCGAATGGTAAATATTTCGATTTTACGACCTTCGGCTGCTTATCAGATAGAAATGATTTTACAACAAGTAAGCATTGCTTAGCTCTGTTGTTATCTAGATGTAGATTAATAATGTTATTAGCTGGTTTATCTCAATTAATTTCATTGATTTTAGATTAAACAGGTGTATCAATGAATGTTACTATCGCTTTATGATTGTAAATGATTTTTTTTTACGTGACTTTTTGTGTTTTGCCTTCCTTGTTATTTGGAAATGATCTGTCTCTTAAGAAGATTTTGATTTAGCCTTAATACTGTTTAATTATTTCCCACGACAAGGTTTGCATATCTAACAAATTCAAAAGATGTTTGTGAAACAATTCTTGCAAATACGATTTGCATTTCGCACATTTCTACGTCACTAATCAAATGTTTAGTAGGACGTCGTTATACAGATGCTTTGCTTGGTCGCAAGAGCTGCACTGTTTACTTGGTGATCATCGTGATCTTCCTAGCCTTCTCATCTTCAATGTGATGATCTCAATCCGCCCTGTCCTTACTATCATCTCCACAATTATAACAATTATATTTTTATTGCTTTTTTGAGTACATTTTTTTTATACCGACATACCGTCGCACAAATGGTTACCACGCATTCACCCCGGAAAACCCCTACATAGAAATTGTTCATAGGTATAACAGCTGTTACCTACTGAAGTGCAATACCTACACCACAGATAATATAATACTAGCGTCCTACACAATCAAAGTGTAAAAGCTGATTCAAATAAATACTGTGGAAAAAAATGATGTAGGGGAGTTTAGATTTCCGAATGATGTACTGAATAAACGTTAACCCTGTCTGGGTTGGTGTCTCTTCCACCCTGTATTCTATCGTCAGTTCATATGACATTTGTCTGATAAAAGACTTCTATTTCCGTCAATACCTGTATGTTCGGCTGAGGCGGTGCGTCACACCGTTCGCAGAAAGATAAGGAGCCAACATACTGCCAGTTTTAATTTCAAATACAAATCCGCGTGGAACGGCTTGCTGTTTGTTGTTTCTACTTTTAACGCGCTGTTTGCAGTACCTAGCCCAGTAGGTATTATTGATTCGAAACGTGCAGGTTTTAGATACGCGGGGAGAAATTGGCTTCTGAATTTGCTTTTGTGATTTTGCTTTATGTTCAGATACCAGCTTATCAAGCTACTACAATTTGTCAAAATTCTTTGATATATTTTCAACTTTATTAGGCTTTACAACATTAGGTTTAAGGTTGAATGGTAAATTTTTCAGTTTCGGGTAGCATAATGTGCAAGCGTCTGTATCTAAGTATGTACGTGTAGTACCTACTGGCAAAAAATTTAGAGTTTTGGTTCTGCAATTCCCAAGATTGATGTATTGATGTTTTAGTGTCTAAGAACGCCAGTTTTCAGACTTCTTCTACTTGATGTTTTAAAGACTTGTCCTTCCTTATCATCGTTCTATTATAGCCTTCTTTTGTTGGAGTCGGCGTCCAGTCTAAACGGACGCAGATTTAGTTATTTTACATGAAGCGACTCTCTGTCACTCTCAATTTCTAACATCCACAAGCTAATTAGTACAGGATAATGTGATACTCTTTTGTAAAACTGGTTCTCAGACTTTCGTGCCATCTGTAACGACTGTCAAGAATCCAGATGATTGTTTTAAATACTTCTCCTTATTCTTACCTCCCTTTAGCCATAATTTAATACGAAGCCATCAGAATGTCTGACAAAATGGTTGTTTCGAGTTCACGAGAAGCAACTGTAGCTCTCGCCTAATCCACGTCATTCTCTCTGAAGATCACTGATGTTAACACGTAACGTAACATTATCTCATGGGAAGGGAATGTGACATTCACAAAGGACGTATAGAATTATGAAAAATTGATCTTTATAGGATAGGTACATCTTCTCAAGATCACAGTGAATTATAGTTTGCAGTTTCAGGCCACAGACTGCCTGTTACGACTGCCAAATAGATCCGCCTCTGAATTAGCAACACCTCTGCCTAACCCTTTTGCCAAAATGTCAGGTCACTGTCACTGGTCAGTGTTGTTGTAACATCATTGTTCACGATGTTTTGGTTTGTTCAGCCATAATGGGCATTGTCTGCCTGAGACAGTCACACGTATTACATGTATTATTATATTCTTAATAAAACGACAATAACTTATACGATTGTGTCTTTCGCACTATGGTGAAGACAGGGTTCTCACAGGATTCTGAATGCTTCCGTATGGGTATTTTCTTGTGCTTCACCACGTAGTTTTAATATATTTTTATTCTGGACGCTCTTAGCTTTTACGTCTTTCTACATTGATTATATTTTGATTTAAAAGTGTCCATGGAGTTTCTTGCCCATTCTTCTCCATAGAGATCTACACTATGAAATGGGCAATTAAGCACTTTCACAAGTTATAATGCCTTTGTGAGTGTAGCTTCGCTTTCTTTGATTTTCTAACATTCAAAAGAGCCAGTAATTGTCTAATTGACACTGTTTCTTGTTTTTTCGCAAAAAACGCGCTAAAAATATACCAGTCGAATTGAGAACCTCCTCCTTTTTGGGAAGTCGGTTAAAAATGACTTCTGTTTTTGAACTTACACCTCCTTGCACAGACCAGGGTGCTTACTCTGGAATATAATTCCGATAGATCGGCATTGGTCAAACGTCAGTTGGTTGAGTTAAACGTCAGGGATTGGCTAGACTCAGTGAGTCCAGCCAATTGCTGACGTTTGGCTGACAATTCCAATGTCGATCTATCGGAATTATATTCGAGAGTAAGCACACTGCTTTTCGTTTTAAATGTTACTTTGCAAAATCTTGAACAAACTTGAACAGCTGACTACAGCTTCTTAGTTCAATATTAATAATGAAATATTTCATGACCCACAAGTATTCTGTGATATTATTCACTATCTTAATTTCGGCCCAAGGATTTATAAAAATATTGATAAAACAAATGACAAATATAATTTTATGTTTTTCAGCATTTTGCTTCTGTGTTGCTATCTTGTATATTGTATTATTTTTTACAAGTCACTACGATAAAATAATAGAAACATTGTGTAAGTAGATAATAATGGACAGTATGTGGAGTGACAAGTATAGATAAAGTAAGAAATGAATATTAAGGAAATTTGAAAGTGGCGTCTGTCGAGAAAATTGTCTATCTTGGTATGGACATGTAATGAGGAGGGATAAGATAAAACGTATGAGACTAATGTTGGTGAATAAAGAGGGAGAGCAAGGCTAAAGAAAAGAGGGATAGATTGCGTGAATGGTATATATGAAAGAGAAAAGAGTAAAATATGCCGTGACGTCTTACAGGGAAGCATCGTAAAAGAAAACGTGTTGCGCCGAGCCAAGTAGAATGGAATAAGGGCATGAAGATGATGATGATAATGGAAGTTAAGACATGAATTAGGAAGAGAGAAATATTCAAAAAGAAATCAAAAGTAACGATATAACATCATCACGCCTTATTTCCCCGAAGGGATTTTTTTGTTTTGCATATAGGTTAGGTATAGGTACCTTGGCATTTTGAATGGCATAGGTACCTAGGTGTAAATCTGCAATTTATGTAGGTATAGTAATCTAATTGTGATTGGCAGAACAAATGTTTTCCACTACCAGAGTCCAGATTTGTGCCCGGTTGAATGCAATAAGCTCGCCACTATAACATGGAACATATACTAGACATAACTAGCGAAATGTGGGTGTTCCATTAGGTACACCATGGGTTAGACCTTCAGTAAACGCAATGTTATGTTACGTATGTTTTGCTACATTTAAAATTTCTCGATGTTTTAACAATAGTTACTAATAAAACCACTCATAGCTTAGGTCTCAGACCAACTTTAACGACTATTAAACCAACAGATTAAGACAATCATTATTCTAATCAATGCATTATCAATTCCAATTGCCTCAGTTGACTTTCCTGCGGATTTACAAATCAATATCTTCTAGATAAGGAAATAAACTCACGTTGTTTAACTAGCAAACATATGTATTTGTGGTATATAATGGTACTATATAAGGTTGAGGTCAAGTGCATCACTATATATTCTAGATAATAATTATATCATTCATCTATACATAGGTATCTATTATAAACAAGAGTAGCTTTTCGTAATTTTCGTGTCTGTTTGTATGACAACGTTTTTTTCTAAACTATTAACTGCAAAGAATTTTGAAGCAGTTTACCTCAAATCATCATCTACCTAGCATTTTCGTAACTGTGTTGCGGTCGGCTTCCAGTAGGGCTTTCAATCCGGAGTTCCGGAGTTTCGTAACTCCGGAGTTTCGGAGCGATTTTAAGCATTTTTCAAATCCGGAGTTGAAATAGAACACCGGAGTTGAAACCGGTTTTCAAAAACCATGTAAAACCAAGAAATTAGATCTCAAAATACTCGTAGTAGATTTTTTAGGTATGGTATAAGTTCATAATTATTATTTTATTGTAACTTGCCAAACAAATGTTTATTTTTTATGATTATTTAATAATAGGGATGTTTACTGACAAAAAAAAATATAATTCTAATTAGTCCATCTGTTAGATTATCGAAAAATATTGAATACGTATTTTTTGTTTTATCAAATCAATAAAAATTGACGAAGATAAAACGCGTCAAAGATTTGATTGGGAGGTTGTGACGTCACTCCTCGCTAAGAAATGTCATACTAATGTCTTAGAATATGACGTCACACGAGTTTTCAAAGCACTGTATCGTCTTAATTGTTTGTTTACGTGAAAAAATAATAATAATAATAATAATATTCCACAACTATCACACAACGCCATCTAGTCCCAAGCTAAGCAGAGCTTGTGTTATGGGTACTAGACAACTGATAAACATACTTATATATTTCTAAATACATACATATTATAGATAAATTACACCCAGACACAGAACAAATGATCGTGCTCATCACACAAACATTTGTCCTGGGTGGGAATCGAACCCACGACCTCCGGCATAGCAGTAAGGGTCACTAACCACTAGACCAACAGGCCAGTCCAAATAAAAAATATGTGTCTATATTTTTTGGAAATCTATCTGACGGACTAATTTTTTTTTTGTTATCATCTCTATTTATAATGTGTATTAGATGTCTATTATAATAACGTCTGTCAGACAGTAAATGTTTGTATGTACACCGATTACGCTGAGATTTATGATCCGATTTACGTGATTCTTGTTTAGTTTGATGCGGAAATAATTGTCATTAGGTCCCATAAAAATTTAACATAGCAAGACCCAGTACTTTTCATTTTATGAACATTTTTTTAAAATTTTTGTACATTTTTCGCTGTGTTCGCGAATTACTTCGTCGTTTTTTAACCAATGTCGTTTTTTTATTGGAAAGGAGATATTTCAAGGGTGGTACCATGATATGGAAACCAGGACCTGGTGATGGGAACCCAGAGAAATCGAGAGCAACCCTCAAATTTCGTAAGCACGTATTACGTGTTTCGTGCTTTTTCTGACGCTATTAAAGTATACGCATCTAGCAGACATCACTTCATGTTGATGAGCTGTTGATGGACGGTACTACTCCTCAACGGTTAGGAGTTGAAAGCAATAATAAGGAAATCTTGAAGGCTAATGGTTACGTTTCTTGGTTGAATGTTAAATGCATAGTAAATATTTTTTGTGTAGGATATACCAACTAAAAATTTTAAAAAAATCAGCTTCTGAAGTTTATTTTCCACTTTTAGATGTTTGAAAAATACTTTTTTGCATAAAAAAGTATTTTTTTATGATTGTTGTTGTCTATTATCACTTCTGTCTGTCAGACAGTAAACAAAAATACTGATTCCCTATCAAATAAAACGTCTATTGATTAAAATTAGGGGTCTTTTTATCAATTTCCAAAAAATCTCTCAACTCCGGAGCCAACTCCGGAGTTCCGGATTTGATTGTTCAACATCGTAACTAGCTCCGGAGTTGATAACTATCCGAGTTTGAATGCCCTAGCTTCCAGTCTAACTCGATGCAGCTAAATACCAGTATTTTACATGGAGCGACTGCCTATCTGCAACCTCCACAACCCAGTTAGTACTGAATAATACAATACCGATCCTTTGGTAAGACTGGTTATCGGGCCTTCGGACCACTGACTACCAGTAACGACTGCCGGAGATGCTATCCAGGCACAGAGGAACCTCAGTTAAGTTACTTCAACGCAAACGAAGCTAGGAGCTGAAGCAAGTGGTATCTAAGGTCTAGGTCACCACTATCATTCATTGATAGTATAAAATATTCCGATTGCTAGAAAAGGAAGATTAATATAACTAGTAGTGTATATTTCAATAGATAAGCTTAGGTATATTCCATTACGATGTGTAGGTCATAAACTCATAACATGGTAGCTGCTCTGAGACTGATAACTTGATTTGAGACTTATATATTGACTGGCCTGTTGGTCTAGTGGTTAGTGACCTTAACTGCTATGCCGGAGGTCGTGGGTTCGATTCCCACCCAGGACAAATGTTTGTGTGATGAGCACGATCATTTGTTCTGTGTCTGGGTGTAATTTATCTATAATATGTATGTATTTAGAAATATCGACGGTCCCTACGTACATAAGGTCAAGTCAAAAACCGAGGTTTACAGGAGAGCGTAATTTGTGTTCAACACGCCCTAGAAATAATTCTATGACCAATAATAAATATTTTCTTTCTACAATATTTTGGCAGTTTAAAGAGCTTTATTATGCTATTTACACATATTTAATTTTTTCACGTTTTCTTGAAAAAACTGATAGATGACCGTTTCTACGCCAATAATAAAATAGAAGTATGTCAGTCATGTCTATGATAACGTTTTATACGCAGGAAACAAAAAAACAGTGTCTGTTATAGAATTTAAATAAAATGTTATACGAAAATGTAGGATTATTTTACTATTCTTAAATCAATACGTTAAACATCCTGAAATTGTCACCCATGGATATAAAAAGTACTTCAATGAAGACATATCACTTTATACGTGGTTTTAGTCATTCGGGGTAGGACTATAGTTCTTATAACGTACATAAAGACATGTCTTTTAAAATTATCAGGTTTGTGTTTTATTATTGAAACAAGGTTTATAAATTCAACATTATTTATTGTTAAAACACAATCTTCTTAGCATCTAAATAATAGGTACCTATAGACTCACTGAAGTAGGAACTAAACATAAAAAATCACTATTGTCTAATATTAGTAATTAACAATTTTAATTTTAAGCACGTGCCTCAGCCTAAATATCATGTCTAGCAATGCAAATTGGTACCTAGTATTTAATAGTCATCACAGTTTTGTACCTCAGCTTAATTAACTACTTCATCTTTAACACCTAATTGGTAACATTTAACAAACAACACAGCTTTATTCAGACTGTTTCATCCTCACATCAATGACCTCCTTGTTCCTGGTATTGTTGGGTACGCAGATGACAGCACTGTCATGGAGAGTTATACATCCAGCGCAAAAGCCGGTGGTGATGAAGTATGTTCATTGGGAGAGGCCATGGTAGAGCGAACGAATTCAGCCTTAAGACTTGTCTCCGAGTGACGAGAATCTGGTTGATTTCAACGCCACCAAAACGCAAGTGTGGTTCACTGCCAAAAGGAGTCCGTTTAATCTACTACTTTAATCAGTAGATTAAAGTAGTAAATTAAACGGACTCCCCGGTTAATCTGGCCCCTACTTTCCGGAGTGCGTCTGTACAAGTTACTGACAGTTTCGAGCTTCTTGGTACGAAGTTGAGCGTGAATCTGAACATCGGCGCCTAGATTGAGTCGAAAGCTCAAACTGTGGTAAAAAAGCTGGGTATCCTGAATAAGGTTAAGCGGCACAACAAGCCTGGACAGCTTTCAATATTATATAAAGTCCGGTCCGGCATGGAGTATTGCTATCACCTTTGGGATGGCTCAGCCAAATACCAACTTGCCACACTTGACTCGCGCTCAACTTCGTGCCAAGAAGCTCGAGAGTGTCAGTAACTTGTATAGACTCACTCCGGAAAGTATGGGCCAGATTAAACGGACTCTTTTTAGCGGTGAACCACACTTGCGTTTTGGTGGCGTTGAAATCAACCAGATTCTCGTCACTCGGAGACAAGTCTTAAGGCTGAATACGTTCGCTCTAACATGGCCTCTCTCAATGAACGTACTTCATCACCACCGGCTTTTGCGCTGGATGTATGATAGTGCTGTCATCTGCGTACCCAACAATACCAGGAACAAGGAGGTCATTGATGTGAGGATGAAACAGTTTGAATAAAGCTGTGTTGTTTGTTAAATGTTACCAATTAGGTGTTAAAGATGAGGTAGTTAATTAAGCTGAGGTACAATACTGTGATGACTATTAAATACTAGGTACCAATTGCATTGCCAGACATGATTAGGCTGAGGCACGTGCTTAAAATTAAAATTGTTAATTACTAATATTAGACAACAGTGATTGTTTATGTTTAGTTCCTACTTCAGTGAGTCTATAGGTACCTATTATTTAGATGCTAAGAAGATTGTTTACAATAATAAATAATGTTGCATTTATAAACCTTGTTTCATTAATAAAACACAAACCTGATAATTTTAAAAGACATGTCTTTATTTACATTACAAGAACTATAGTCCTACCCTGTACGGGAGCTCTCGTAAATGGCGATAAGTCTGACAAGACCGCGTTCGCACTAGGGCTTTCAATACCGGTATTACGGGATCCCGTAATACCGTGATCCCGGACAAATATGGGCCATTTTCAATACCGGTATTGAAGCCCTCAATACCGGGATCACGGTATTGCAAGCATTACATGTATTATCATAAATTAAATTCCATTTTTAAAATATAATAATGACACACGAAACATATAAAGAGACAGTGAGACAATGACTGATAATGAACAAGATATGACCATGGAAGAACCTTCTACTTCATTGAATTCGAGCAGTGGAAATGATATCGGGAGGCTGGAAATCGTCAAACCTGCGCGGTTTCGCTTCGTCTTCAAGGACCCACCAAGCAGACCCACCGGTGGGTCTCCGAATACTGATGTATCTCCCAAGACCTACTGACTGGTAGGATCAGACCCACTAGTAGGTCTTGGGAGACACATCAGTATTCGGAGACCCACCAGTGGGTCTGCTTGGTGGGTCCTTGAAGACAAAGTGCGTTAACGATTTCCAGCCTCCCGAACGAACCAGATTCCGAAAAGGCTTTAGTACCGTAGACAGCATACCTACATACGCTGCGTGGTTATGTGGCTGATTGTCATACAAGAGACCGAAGAGTATAACCTGCATCTCTGATTAGCGGTTGTGGACTACGAGAAACCCTTTAATTCGACCGAGACTTGGGCCGTACTGCAGTGTCTCCAACGGTGGCAAAAACACCACCATGTCAGTTCGACTTCAGGACCAGACCTCGGAACCTTTTTTTGTGTGACAGGGAGACGTCATATCTCCGAAACTGTTCACCCTGCACTGGAGGATACCTTTAAGGTTCTGGATTTAAGAGACGTCAGTGAAATGCTCGATGACCTCAGTAGAGCTTCCGAAAGAGTGGGTCTTAAAATAAACATGGACAAAACCAAGGTCATGTTGACTGTCCACGTAACACCCTCACCTATCAAAATCGGAGACTCTACACTCGAAGTTGTGGATGAAGTCTACCTGGATCTAATGATGTAAAATAGGTCCAGTTCGACCAGTCAGTCAGTTCGAACTTCGAGAAAGAGTAGAAATCGTCGTGGTGGGCAGGGCACATTGCTCGCAGAACAGATGGCCAATGGGGCCTAAAAGTTTTGTAGTGACAACCGCGAACAGAAAGACTTTGTGTTGGAAGGCGTCCAACAAGGTGGAACGATGACCTGGTGAAGGTTGCGGGGTCACGCTGAATAGGACAGGCCACTGCGGCAACACCTGGGGGAGGCCTATACGCCCAGCAGTGGACGTCTTGGTTGAAATGATCATTAATGATGATGTGTGAAAATGAAGGCACGTCCATTCCTACCGGCAGCTTAGAGATATTTACTGTCTGTAATACCTACGAATATTGATGCAGAGCGTGCTTTTTTTTCAGTAGGCTATTGTGTATGATGGCTAATAGCTAATTAAGCTATACTTACGTTTCTACAAATATTGATAGGTAGCTAATAGTAGCTATGTTGAGTACATGATACATTTCAATAATAATAAAAATCGACTTTTTTGATATTTATTCTTTTCAAACGCTATGTGGAATGCCTTCCTACAAAAAGACTTGAGTTAAGTTTTGATTATGTTCCTACTTAGTCCTATCTAATTAAATAATCAACCAATACCAAATTGTTATATAGAGCGCTATTTATAAAAGTTATTTAAAATAAAATAAAAAACAAAAAAGACTGTTTTTACAAATAAAAACACATACTTTAAATGTTGGTATGTAATACCGGTATTAATACCGTGATCACGGTATTGACATCCAATACCGGATCGATACCGGTATTGAAAACATCCGGTATTTTGAAAGCCCTAGTTCGCACCGAGTGGCACGCATTTTAAAACACCGTACAAAAAGATATGTATAGATGTCCGCATCTACGACACTTATTCGTTGCATTTATAATACTTGTTCTTTTATACGATTTGTAAAACAAGGTAAATAAATACAATTTAAAAAAAAATCGTATATCAGTATGTGCGCATAGATAATCTAAAGCCAATGATACAATAAAAAAAAATGCCATTTTCGACATGTCTTTTTATACGTAGGGACCGTCGATATATAAGTATGTTTATCAGTTGTCTAGTACCCATAACACAAGCTCTGCTTAGCTTGGGACTAGATGGCGTTGTGTGATACCTAGTTGTGGAATATTATTATTATTATTATTATATGTAGACGAGCCTCTAGAGTCTAGATACTAGGGGTCGCAATACCGGTCTCACTTTCCGAAACCGGTATTTTCGGTATTGAGTCTAGGACAATACCGGGATTCCGGTAATTTCGGCATTTATAGAAATTGTATTTGTTTTATTAGTTTTTCTTTCCGTTAAAGTTTTTATAGTATCTATAGTGATATGGTAAATTAGAAAATTTAAAAAGATATAAGTTTAAAACCGACTTCAACCGGTTTTTTTTGCAAAAAAAGGTTTTTTTATTTTGTTATTTTTAGTTGTAATATCCTTTATATATAAATATTAACTAAGCATCCGTACTTGTATTCGGGGACTTCAATGCCAAGAGCTTGGCCAGGTCAAGCTCTTGGCATTGATTGGTTCTCGTTACACGGATGTGCGGGGTGGGATGGTCGAGTGCTGGGCTCTGGGAACAGGCCTGGACATCCTGAACCGGGGTTCTGTACGGACGCGGGGCGAGTCGGTGGTGGACATTTCGTTAGCCAGCTCAGCTCTGTCACAGCGTGTCGTGGACTGGCGCGTCATGGAGACGGTGGAGACTGGAGACCTACTCCGACCACCAGTATAAATCCGGTTTGAGGTCTCTGCCCAGTTCTCAAGCGCGCCGGTCCCACAGAACCCGAGTCCCACAGAACTGGGTGCCATTACCGGTCAGGCCTGCGGACGTCAACGACGAGGCGGGTTGGTTCCAGGAGGCCATGTCTGAGATATGCGACATGGCAATTCCCCGAGTCCGGCCAGGAAGCGCCCGGCGTCTCTCAACGAGACTCTCAACGGAGATCCGTGAGGGCGCCCTTATAAGATGGTGCGGAATAAACCCCCCCCCGTTGACGCAGAGTCTCCGGCCTAACCTCGTGGAGGACGTGGTGATTCGCGAGCGGAGCATTCTCCCCCGCCACCTGCGATGCTGGAAGCGGACCACTCAGGAGACGATGACTGACGACATTCAGGAGGTGACTGGGGTAGACCTGAGAGTGGCGGTACGTAGGCTTAAAGCCAAAAATACTGCCCCGGGACCCGATGGGTTGCCTGGCAATGACTGGGTCCTCAGAGCCTCAGAGACTCTTGGGCCCCGACTGGAGGGGTTCTTAAGCGCATGCTTGGAAAGAGTCTATTTCCGCTTCGTTGGAAGACGGGGAAGGTGGTCCTCATTCAGAAGCTGGGACTCGCCGTCCGCATACCGGCCCATTGTGCAGCTCGACGAGGTGGGCAAGCTCTTTGATTGTAAATGCAAACCGCCTCGCCGAGTACCTTGAGGGGATGGGTCCGAATTAACCAAATTGGTGTTCCGCAAGAAGCGCTCGACGGTGGATGCCAGCATACGCGTGAGAATGCGGTCTCTCGGTGTGGTCTTGGCGGTGTCTCTCGACATCGCGACAAAAATCGGTCGAATATAGAAACCTCCTTCTTTTTGGGAAGTCAGCAATTAAAAGAAAATCAACTTTTTAACAAAGAATACGATTATCTCCCCTCCCTCCTATCAAAATTGCAACATCGCTACCTGACCTGCGCTAAAGAAAGCCATATTAAACAAAAATGAATTAAGTAATCAATATTCTTCGTTTAATTTAATCTGTAAAATCTAAAATTGTAACAAGCATATTATTCTAATATATTATAATAGTAATAATCAACATTCTTCTTGCAGCAACGCGTTAGAACTAGTACAGGAAAAGTGGCGGCGGTGTGCCGTGATTTGCGATTTGCATCGTTCTGTGATGAATACCGAAAATATCGTAAATCCCGGTATTCAAAAATTCAATACCGGTATTGTGAAGGACCCTTTTCGGTCCGGTATCCCGGTATTTTCGGTATCCGGGATCCCGGTTTGCGACCCCTACTAGATACTGTCCCGTGGATGACACGTATACGTTACACTACGATGGTCCATACGAAGCTTCTGCGTTTCCCATAGAAAATTCTCGACGGCATGTAAAGTCAAGTCCAAGCATCTTGGGTGGTTTAAAAACTCTGACTCTAGGTTATGCACTAATCACAAGATAAAGAAAGGAAGCTCTCACGTCATAAGCATCTTCCATTATATTGATACAGGCGATGCACGATTGAGATCAGTTTTCAACTCCTTTCTGTCTAGTTTCTCCTCTTTGGCTCTTTACACAATCTTTCTTGTCTTCTCGTCTTTCTCTTAAAGTAAGAGAACAATTCTCATACTTTCAATAATAATAATTCTCTTACTTTCCTACCTTTCTTTTTTCTTTGGTCTACAACCTCTTGATCTACTATAATAATGCTCCAAGTTGTAAAGGGTGTCTCAGTAAGAGTGCACTTTTTCATTTTAAAATAAAAACAAGTATTTTACGACAGAGTTGTGATATTTTTATTGTATTGTATTGTAAAGAAGACATGTTCCAATTAAGTATGGAATAAAATATCCGGCAAATGACCCCCACGGCTCCGATGACAGGCCATTACTCTTTTCATGAAATTTTCCGTGACTTTTGCACAGAGATGTGGCTGTATCTCACCGATAACGCGTTGGATTTCCGATTTGAGTTCAGCGGGGCGAGCACGGGCGTACCCAAGACGTTGGTGACAAGACGTTATAAATTATGTCATGTCTTAGAATTTGTCTTAAATGCTAGCACGGGTACCACATGTGATATAATATAAGACGCGACTTGTCTTTCTTGTTGCTGACTTCATAGTGTGACCTAGTATATTAAAAAAATAAAAATGTCTATGACCATCTGAATAGGCGACCAAATAAAAAAGTACGTGTATAAGAGCACAGTTCATACAGTTAAACAACTTTTTAATTTTCTTGGGTACTAATTCATTTTTGACATAACACGTACGCGCAGTGTTGCCAACTTAGTGGATTTTCCACTAAATCTGGTGGTTTTGACTTAAACCTTTTAGCGGACAAATATCGGTTTTAGTGGCTAGTGGATTTTTCTAGTGGAATTATTTGGTACCAAACAGTCGTATCAGTCCGAGATTAACGATGATGATACGGACGGAAACGACTCATCTGAAGATAACTTAATAATATAATTTGATTGACCTCTTTTAAAAAATAGGTTTTATTAAGTATTTTGTTCTTCCACAAAAGCCATGAATTAATAGAGAGTTGAAGTTGAAGTATTTTGTTACATTATATGTAATTTTCATGTTATTGCTTTAATAAACGTTTCAAAAAAATATTATTTCCTTTAGTAAAGACCAAAAATCTGCCAGAAATAAAGTTAGTGGAAAATTTAGCGATTTTTTAAGAAGGTGCGATTTCTGGTGGTTTTAGAGGTCGATTCTGGTCCGAGCTTGAAACTTCGATGGCAACACTGCGTACGCGGCACGTCTTTCATTTTCTTATTTTATTTATTATTTGATAACTTGCTACTAACTAAAAGTTCTGTTTTTCCTTTAAAAGTTTGATGTGATTTGTTTTGAAATATATTGTGAAATTTTTGAAGTGAAATAACTCGAACGGATTAGAGGAGTCCCAAATGTTTCTTCGGAATATTTTCCTACTTTGGACCTCTTGCCTTCGGGCAAGAACATAATTATAATAATTTACTGCCATTTGATGCAGTAGTAAGCAGAAAAATATACTTATATTTTTAATTTACTTTTATCACCACCTCCGAACGAACGTGATATTTAAACGAGCATATTCATCTGTCAAAATGTGACATTTGTTACAAAATGGGTGCGCCCATATTAGCAAATAAGACATAGGAGTCCCAACTAGACGTCAAGAAGTTGTATCACATATCAAGAAATTATCTTACGCCGCCGTGCTAGCATTTAAGACAAAACGGTTTTATCGCCCAAACTGTGATAAAATGTGTGACTCATGCCATGTCACTGTAGGCCGTGCTCGCCGGCCTGGAATTGTTTCGGGTTTATTCGCATAAACCCGAGATTTCACATCACCCCACAGAAAAAAATCGCACGGCGTTAAATCGCACGATCTTGGTGGCCAGTTGACATCAGAATTTCGTGAGAAAATGTGTTGATAATGTGTTCCCCATTTTTGTAATGAGTTTTCACAATTATAACTCGTTGGTCTTTCGAAAAGCGCTCCATTTTTAATATTTGGAATAAACAGAGATGACAGCTGTCAAATTTCAGAGTTGCCACTTGCATGAAAAAAGAAATATTCCAATTTTAAAAAGTGCACTCTTACTGAGACACCCGTTATGTGCGAACATCAACAGTCTTCTATTTTTATTGTGTTTTGTTTAGTGGAGTGCCTAATCTTGTGTCAGAGTTATGATGCCGCCTTTGACTTGGCTTTAGTTGCCGTCATGCTAGTTTCCTCACGATATGTGAACGTCATCAGTAATGAGGTGATCAGCTATGACAAAGAATAGCTATGTGCCCATTTAAACAAGGAAAGTTTCTACTTACTCGTAATTCAACACTACTCTCACATTCAGTTCACCCAACAAAATTATAACAAGAATAATAAAATCATAAAGAAATAATGATGACCTAAGCAGAGAATTTTACGATGCATTCTGTGCTGCGGACGTCATGCGAACGGGCGCAAAATTATAGCTAGAAGCCATTGTTTTGAATTATATTTTATTAAAATTTTGTTACTACGCATGGATGGGCTGGATTTAGGACAATAGACTTTACTATTCTTGTTTTACGAACGTTTTGGGAGTCTTCGTCTATAATTTGGCCTAATCCTAATCAGCTTAGAATGTTCCCACTGCTGGGACACAGCTTAGGCTACACAGGCCTCTAGGGTTGTTAGGTCTTACTTGTCTTATTTCTAGAACATAGAGGAAATCTTTACAAAAGGAGCCCAAGTTATACTGGAAATTTACTAGACAAGGACCGTTATTTATTAGTTACGCACAATCACCACAATTTATGTCGATACATATAATAACCCTTATTAAGCTATACTTACAGTAAAACCTAATATTTCGTAAGAAAATCATGGGATAAAATAATCAGTGTGTAATTTCGATTAGATTATGTCATTGTTTTATTTATTTATTTTTAATTATTGTCCTTTATTTCAATGGTTTGTTTGTCCCAACTCCCAATATAATGAGGTTGATAATGTTATATAAGTATGTATAAATAGTAAATACCATCATGATACGCAAACAATAAGGTATGGTCTTATCGTCTTTTTTCTAACCTTAGCCCGCACTTTCAGTGGGAACAGAGAAACAATTTATGAAAATAATTTTCGATATCAAGTCGGTGGTGGACACCGGGAAGCATAACCAAACTCGGCAAATCCCCAATTTCTACACGTTTTAGCCGAATTTATTGTTCTTGTTCTCAAAAAACTTGTCTTGAACAATGTATTTAGCGTAACACACTCGTATTTAGAAGATTCTCACATAATAATGATACCTATTTTCACACGGAGATGACTGGTAGATACCCTACGATCATAGATCCTACGGTGGTTACTACATAATTTTCGAATCACATGTCAGTTTCATACTGCATAATATCTGTGATACTGCATTAGTTTTTAACTGCTTGACCGATGAGATATCGACGACGCGACGTGTGAACTGATCTTTTTTTCCCCGTAAACCTGATCATCACCATGTAAACGAGGCAGAGTATCAAAACAAAGAGTATTCAAACCGCAAATAGAACAACATTAACTAATTTGAGTAAACTTATAACAACTAGCGGAATTTGGTTGTACTTTAAGTGCATTCCTCGCTAGATTTCAAGGAATACAGATAGAATAAGAGTATAAATACCTAATCTATTATATACCTATCTATCTAGACAAATAAATAACGTATTATTTTGTATTGTTACAGCTCAAAAGACGATGAAATAGACGGCAACTGCATAGTACGTGCGCGGGGTTTGCCGTGGCAGTCATCAGATCAGGATATCGCCAAATTCTTCCGAGGACTCAATGTTGCCAAGTGAGTATTGAAAACGGTGTTAATATGACGATTGAATACGCCAAAAATACAAATGGGACTCGATACTACCCAAAATAGGCAGACGACTTAGTTACCATCGGGGGAATAATCTGTATGAGCCTGCAAAGGACCGTGGAGAATGGCACAAGAAAAGAGAGGCCTACTATACCCAGCAGTGGGTGAATTCAGACTATCGATGACGATGACGATGAGCATGCTGGTATAATAAATAATCAACTGGACCACTGCTGGAAGAAAACCTCTGCTAAGCTGCGGAACAACTTGCCTTCTGCATTTACTAACCACACATACAATTTATCAGTTTTTCCATACATTATCTCTTTTAAGGGTACCTATGAAGAACAAGATGTAAAGTTCTTTATCCTCCATAGAAAAGGGAGGATCCTCCGACCAGACGGATGTTGTGTCTGGTGGGCTACTAAAAACCCGACAGTTGTTGTCGGGTTTTTCTAGTCTTACGTCGCGGATAACTTTAACTGCGCGATTTAGGAATTTGATGTTACTTTCTTCATGTTATAGATGCGCTGTGGTACGGTCAGCATCAGAAGTAGCTGAACATTTCGGAATTTTAATTCTTTTATGTACAGGACTCTAGCTATTATTTTTAATGTTTCAAAAGATTTTTCGTTAAAATAGTCCTTACACTCCAATAACATGTAGTAACGAGTAATATCTAACAAGTTTTTAACTTCTGATGCTGACCGTACTTTCTGAACCATTTGCTGTGATACTTTTTGTAGCACTACTACACTCTCATACATGTGCCATTACACTTTTCTGATGCGAGCTGTATGACTTAAATTCTCTTTTATATTATTATTCCTTTAGAGTACAGTATCCATTCTTTCCAAGGGTACCATATTACCCAGTACTAACTGGGTTGTGTTATGAAGTCACTCCATGTAAAATACTGACACTCAGCTGCATCCGGTTACACTGGAAGTCGACCCCAACATAGTTAGGAAAAGGCTAGGTAGATGATGATGAGCCGAAAGTATCTTGACGCATTCTTATTTTCTCCAGGGGTGGCGTAGCCCTTTGCCTGTCGCCTCAAGGTAGACGCAACGGCGAGGCGCTGGTGCGGTTCGTGTCACAGGAGCACAGAGACATGGCGCTCAAACGACATAAGCACCACATCGGGTCGCGGTACATTGAGGTATGCATGATCCTTCGTTGTTATAGAAGCATTTATGTAATCTTTGAAAATAAAAGCAGTTAGCCAGATGAGACTAACAAAGAAATACATAAGGAAGCAAGCAAGCAAGAAGCTGTTTTATTTTCTGTTCGTTATTGCAAGGCGCGTTTATACTGCCAAGGCATAGAACAAATAACTAAGCCTCTGTGGACCTGAATGAGCCCCAGCAAAGCGAACGGAAGCTAGATTCGACTAATCAAAAATTGTTTGGCAGAAATCTGACCTAGAACCACAATATGTTGTTAATATTTTGACATAAGCAGAGCCTTTCTTAGCTCAACCAGGCTTTTTTTTTTAAAGGTTCGTTCTAAGTTTTACCAGATATATGACCCAAGTATATATAATATTATAATCATTTCATCTGTATTCAACTGATATAGTCAACCTTCAAAACCTTTTAAAATCCTTCTATAGACTTCCTAAATCTCTACTAAACCGCCTTTGTCTGTGATCCAGGTGTACCGTGCAAGCGGCGAAGACTTCCTGTCAGTAGCAGGGGGCGCCACTTGCGAGGCGGCCGCTTTCCTTTCGCGTGGAGCGCAAGTCATCGTGCGCATGAGAGGGTTGCCTTACGATGCGACGCCCCAACAAGTTGTGAGTATAAATTGGTATTTTTGTGGAACCTAAATTTCGAGCCGCTTGGGTTTAGAAAATTTCGAATCGTCTAGTTGACCCAAGGGCTGGCTTTTACCTTGGTCAGACGTTAAATATTGCCATGCAACGTGGCAATGTCACCAGGTACATAATTAACATTCTCATATGTTTTCTAAACCACAATCTTCTAACACAACGTTCTGCCAACATAACAATCTGGCCAGCCAATCAAAAGGCGTGAAATTGATAATATGTTGTCAACTCTACCGATACGCCATTATAACCTCTGGGTTAGCTGGTGAGATTAGGTGCCAGCTTACCTAACTTATCTAACCTTTGCTGTTTTGTTATTAATACACTTGAACTAGATTTAATGACATTTAATGATCTCTTAGTTAGAACATCTCGGACCATAATCTACATTTCAATTAGATTTTTTCGGTATTTCTTCTCAGCGAACTGGGATAAAGAAACACGGACTTCATATAGTTTCTATTATATTTCTTTATTTGGTTGAAGTGTAAAAGTGTTCGTAAGAACGTAGTGATAATCTTCTTCGTACCAAATAATTATTTAAAACTTAACACTGAGTAATACCTAGTTCGTAACTAAGCTCCACCTAACGTTGAACACACTACACCTTTCTTAACTCCCCTAAATGTACCTATTTATATAGAGTGAACAACAATTAGCTAGTTTTTTGGTCTTTACAGCCGTTTGTTGGTGTCCAGTCTAATCTACAGCCCACACCCAAAATTAATTGTCTACCAATTCACAGCATACTAACAGTTACCTCAATTTCCAGCTCGACTTCTTCTCAACGGGCGACAACCCAGTCCTAGTCCTGGACGGAGCAGAAGGCGTGTTGTTCGTGCGTCGAGCTGATGGCAGAGCCACTGGAGACGCCTTCGTACTCTTTTCTAAAGAAGACGACGCACCCAAGGCGTTGTCTCGACACCGCAAGTCTATCGGAGCTAGATATATTGAGTTGTTCCGGTCTACCACTGCTGAAGTGCAACAGGTGAGAATTTTGATTATAGATGAATTGATTGACGTGTCTTGTAAGATAGATGAATGTACGGGTCATTGAAGGAGCTCGAGGCTAAATAGTAGCAGTCACATTGGTTCGATATTCTGGTTTAGCTGTGCTTACCTTGCGCGTCAAATCTTTGATTTTGTGGTCAATAAGTAAGAAGTAGGTCTGTAGGTACACTATTTTATCGAAATCTAAAAGTTGTAAACAAATAACTGGAATACCAGCAGCAAATCGGCTGAAATACCTCATTACATTACAAATAAGCATGACAAGCATGACTTTGCAGTACAACAAAATATTAGGACTAGTATTTTCTTCCATTACGACTATAATCTTGATCAAAGTCATTTGGTACCGGTAATATTTCTGAAAATGTTTCCAAACCAAAATGACTTGCAGATACTAAATATTATGTCATGATGACAAAATAACCACATTTACGACATTAGCAACATCGTATGATAATGAGAAAGGACACAAACAAGCTATAGGAAGCTCCTTCAAATCGCTAACTATCTATAACATGAAAGTGATAACCTCTGACGTGCATACATTGAAGCACAGAGACTAGAACATTCAGAAATAGTTATGTATGAAGTAATAAGTAATACCTAATATAGTTTATTGACATAATAAAAGAACAACCTTACACACAAATCCCAACAATGAAGAAGAAGAAATGAAGTTAAGACATTCGTGGGATGAAATCGGTTCCTAGCAAAGATTTATAAAGTAGATGTAGGTCCATGGTAGATGTGCGCAAAAAAGCGTTTAGGTACATAAATTTACAACTTTGATACTATTCCCCTAGCTATCTGGAGATCTGTCATACAGGTCTCGAACATAGTTTACCTACATAGACTGCAGCTCCCACAAAGGTTTGAATCTACTACAATTCGAAAATTGTACATTTTTGAGAGAAGTAAATTACTATTACTATTGTATTCATAGTCGTGATAAACTAAACAGAAACGTGATTATAATTTAACGCGATAGAGCTACTCTAGAGATTTAATTACATCATTGTTACTAGAGTGAAACTCATTATTGTAGAACTTTATGACGAAGGTAATCACCACCGTAACCTAATAATATGTTGTGTTCGGCAATGCAGGTGGTAAAAAATAGGTCCAATTGCAATGCTCCGAACTGTAGGATAGGATCGATGTCCAAAAATATTGGTGCTTCACAGTAAACCATTTGCCAAAGATGCAGATGTTTTTGTAGATAAATACTTAATTCATGCTAATTATATTAGCCAAGTTAACACAATTTTTGCGAACGCAGTCGCGGGCGAAGTGCTAGTAGGTAATAAAGAAAGGTGAAATACTTATTTAGTC
Source organism: Diarsia mendica (assembly GCA_949316265.1). Lineage (NCBI taxonomy): Eukaryota > Metazoa > Arthropoda > Insecta > Lepidoptera > Noctuidae > Diarsia > Diarsia mendica. The sequence goes on along the minus strand of OX438898.1, from coordinate 11,917,415 downwards.
CCAGATTTGCTTTGTTCTCTCGCAGCGAGCGTAAATATAATGTTATCAAGAATTAGCTGTGTTGCTATTTACTGGAGCCCGCCAGCGTGGCTTACTGTACGATTGTTCGGTTGGTAGGCTGGTACAATCTACGCTATAACGTACCTACTAGTTGCATGCATCATACTTCGACTTGATATTTTTTATTGAAAGTATGTATGAGTTAGGCGACATTGTTGCCATCGCGAGAATACCCTGAATGAGGCTGACACAAGACCCGTCGGGGCTGTGGCTTGTCGAAAGGATAACGCGGCTCCGACACAAGGGCGAAGAAGGAACATGGGTTTGGTTTTTAGTCAGTAGAAGTCTGACACTCCCCTTCGCTCTGCCCAAGAGCGGGGGGGGTTATTCGATGATTTTCCACCCACCAAAAAAAAAAGGCTGACACAAGAGCAGAGAACTTGGCGCCAGAAAAGGGAGGCCTAGATCCAGTACCTAGTGAGTACAGTCGGACTATGAATGATGATGACTTGGGCCAGACGACCAGCCAAACACCTTGAGTTTCGTTAAAATAACAGTCAAGAAGGGACAGACGTGCTTGTCAGACACAAGTCCATGTCCCAGTCATGGCATGTCAAGTAGCTAGGTACAGTCAAAACAACCTCCTACCTGCATTACCAAGAAATTACGCGACCTACCTAAGTGCTACAAAAATATACGTCTGACCGATCTGTTATTTTATCTTCAACCAACATAATAGAGTAATCGCTGAGAACAGTTCCAGCCACAAACAATTGTTCGTAAATTGTGGTTTTATGTAAACGCGACGATTTCAAACATTACTGATGATGCTGCCAAGGTTTTTTCGCTACTTACCTACTTCCGAAAAAGACCTTGCATTCTTTGATGCCCTTAATATGTTAGCAAGGTTGTGGTGCTAGCGAAATTGTAGTTTGACCTCAGGGTTCAAAGAAGTGTCAATCGTTTACGAACACCTCAACCTAATTGACATTAATATTATGATGTTGGCGGTGCTGCTTTAACCAACTTATAAATATATATTAGGACGTATCACTACATAGTAGAAAACCAAGTCGCTTTTTCTGTCCCTATGTCCCTTTGTATGCATATATCTTTAAAACTACGCAACAGATTTTGATGCATGTGTGAGAAAGTGTATGTAAATCTATATGTATATGTATTAATATTCACCAATTAATAAACTGTGTGCCAAGATGATTACTAGTTATTTAATGTGTTTGAAAGTATCTATAAAGAAGTGTGTAGGGAACAGGGTTGTTATGAAATAAAACCACAAAAGACAAGACCATTAATTGAATTTATTTTGGTCTTGTCAAACTCAATCTCGAAACTCTATTCCATTCACTAGGTCCCTAGGTCTTCGTGGAGAAGAATGGACAAGAAACTCCACGGGAAACATCTTTTAAGGTGTTATACAAAGACAACCTGACATTGTCTTGGACTGTCTCAAGTTACAGCAATTTATCAGTTTACATAAACAACAATTAATATAACCCATATTATAGTACATATTTCTAACACATAGTTATCAGTAATATTCATAGCATAATATCAATTAACTTACATGAACATTGTAGGTAGATCCTTAGGACAATACACATAGGTTACAGCTTGCTACACTTGGTAGTCTTGATTCATCAGACACATTATGAATATAACACTCTGGGTACAGATCCAGATATTACTCGTATTTAACTAGCTAACTCGTAGAATAGTTTCAGCGTAACTGAACCCGAATTGCCAGTCCTTCTAGTTTTATAACCGTCCAATCTTAAAAAGTAAATCAACGACTACCGCCATAATACACCAATGGCAAATGGTTATACATTACAGCTAAATAACTAATAACATAAATAATAATTAGCAAATCCTATGTAGTGAAACTATTTTAAAACTCCATTAGGTAATTTAGCAATTTAGTAAGTATTTATTTGTAATCTTTACATTTATTCGGATAAAATATGAACATCAATAGATAGTTCCGGGAATAGATAGAAACAACTGGATACATTGAAATTGCAAGATAAAATCTAGGAAACATTGTAAGTATCATATAATAATTACTACTTAATTTATTGGCAATATAAAGTAAATAAACATTTAACTTGACTTAACTATTCAAATACCACAATAGTAATTGTGGTTCGGAAACCAAGTCTTTTAAGTCACAATAAAAACTACTTCTATAAAATACGTCGGGATATAAAATATCATTAGAATAATGTAAATTAGGTTTATTTGAAATTAGAATCTTTGTTTTTAAGATATTAACGATGATTATTAAATCAACAATATTTCGTAATAATATTGATAGTATTTTGATGAGGAACTGTTAAATGTTGTGTATCACATGTAAACAAGGTCATAATTATCATAGGGATGTTTTTATTTGTGTTCAATTAAAGAAACAGTGTAATAAACAAACTGAAATTATTGGAATAATCTATCACGGCCAGACTGACCTGTACTTCGCTCTCGAAGTACCCAACTAATTATATTTAATTTCAAGAACATCATAAGTCATATATCATAATTCATATCACACATCATAATTCATATAATAGCCTCTGGCCTTGACATACCAGTCCTATCACCTGCTGCACATGAATTTCAGACTGATATCAGGGCAGTGACCGACCAGCAGTTCCTCTAATAGCCTCTGGCCTTGACATACCAGCCCTATCACCTGCTGCGCATGAATTTCAGACTGATATCAGGGCAGTGACCGACCAGCAGTTCCTCTAATAGCCTCTGGCCTTGACATACCAGCCCTATCACCTGCTGCGCATGAATTTCAGGCTGATATCAGGGCAGTGACCGACCAGCAGTAATGTGAAAAATGTTTTGTTATAATCAATGTCATTGTCATGGTCATGTCATTTTCATTGTCATTTATTAATTTTAACCATCCAATGTTAATTGAACACAAATTAACAATCAATTTTTGTGTAAATGATCAATTCACAATTATGTCTAAGTATACATCACTTACTCCTTTTTCACAAAAAGACAACAATCAAAAACAATCATTAAAAGAAAAACAATTAAGTAATTGCATAAAGTAAAATCTAACATAAACATAATCTATCATGGCTAATGATGCTGGAGCTATGGGGACTCCTCAAAAGAAGAATTTTGTTCGACCCATTCTCCCGGCCAAAGCCTTAATTTTTCTTTTGCCACAGTAAGATTCCTTAATGTGTTAAGCCCCCTTCAAAGGAATTTTCAACAGCAACGTTTTTGTCTAGGTATCTATTTATTCAAAACACTAGAATAGCATTTTTGATTTTTTTTGCCTTTCATCTATGACTTTATCGTGTACCGTTTCTGATCGTAATCAATAGTATACTCTAACCATTGAATCATACAAATCTCATTTACATCACCAAACAGTCACCGCTCGGTCAATCTGACAATATCACTGCGAATCTAGTTCACCATTTTGTACTATTCCATAAAAATACAGATTGTTATTATTATTTCAACAAACTTATTATCTAGAATCTAACAAAGCCAAACGTAATTTTTAAGATAGATTAACATCACGCCTTGTAATCTCCGAAGGGTTAATTAAAGTTACCTAATTAAGTTTAAACAAATAGGTAATCATCTAAATGAATAATGTAAGTTATTAAGTTATTAATATTTTGCCATGTATTGCCACATCTAGTAAAAAAATATGAAACCCACTTTTGGTTTGTCTCAGTGTTTGCTTGGCTGGTGATTAGCTACTAGATATTTGTGTTGTTATTTTAATCGTTTATCCTCAAATTCGTTGTTTTTGTTTTTTTTTTTAAGTAAACGTAAATTTCTGCGTTTTCATAAACATGTTTTATTTTTTTTTGTTAAATTTAAATTATCAGCAAGTGAATTATTGTTTATTCTTGACGAGGAAACCCCTGAGCATTGAAGAATAATAAAGTTCTTAATACATCAGCTAATATAATTATTATTGTATTTGTTTTTTTTTTTTTAACAAGTTTTCGTATGAATCAACAAGTCGTTTGTATTTATTAAACATAAGAGTTATCTTCTTATCAACCCAATGCACAACCAAATAAAGGGAACTATAACTAACCCTCTATCTTGCCACACTAAATTATAAACAATAATTATGGTGTTTTTATTTTTCACATAAAGTAATTTGTTTATCCACTTGATACATTTAAGTGGTAAAATATTAAATTTCTTCATTCTACATCAAGTAATAATATTATTTAAAAAAATATGTTTTAGAAAGGAGACGGTAACCTTTTGTATGGAACTTCGGCCATAATCTGTGTCCTTTAGGAATGTTGGGAAACTAATCTCTGTACAGAACAAAGTAACATTTTTCCCCATTTCACTGTTTGTGTGTTTAAAATTAAAACTGCTTGTCGTGACAGTTATAGGTTTTTAGGTTGTAAGAAGTTTACAAAACAAAATCTCAATTTTGAATTATTTGATCAGAAGTATACTTTAGAAAAATAAAAATAAATGAGTATTTCAAAGTGATAAAATCGTCAAACTTGCTTATTAAATAGTCGCAAAAGATTTTTATGAGAATAATACAAGTAATGAATATTACAAGCATTGAAGTACAAGTAACATCACCTATTTTTCACATTTAACGTCTAGATTATTTAATTTTATTCTTTGATCATGACTCCAGATTGATTAGAATGTTGCAATAATTGAAAAACGATTACTATTAAAATCACGAACAAATATTTTTACTCAATTTGTAGGTTTCTTTTTCCTAATAAATGCACCAAGTTCTCATGGCCGAAATATGTATCTCCCATATCTTTAAATTATTTAACTTAGAAAATATATTATTTAATATTAGTAACTTGTATTTCACCTAGGTACTTAAAACTTATCTTTTAGACAAATTCTCAATCTTATCTATTTAGATCGTATTAGAATTTCATTGTAGTTTCAAACTTCATACTACGTAACGTTTCATTATATTCACAATATTTATTTTGCGAGAACTAGAATTATCAAGGAAACAAATATTGACATTGTCATTAATACTATTTACAAGACAAGGTTAAAAAATAACGTTAGATATTTGTATATCTTCAATCCCATAATCTTATTAATTGAATTGAAGATGAGATACTTATTTTTCTTTATTTGTACATATTGGATGTTTCATGAAAACTAACATTTAACTTGGGGGTACTAACCAAGACAGGGTAATGCTTTGCATTACGAAAAATCTATAAATATTTTCATCACAAGTTTTTGATGTCATCAAAAACTTTTTGAAAGAAGCTTAACTTTGAATAAACAATCTCCAAAATCATTCTAGTTTTATTTTTACAATTGCTAGGATCTTAATATCCCTTAGGATCTTTTATTACTACGTTTTTAGAGAATAAATAAATAAAAATAAAGCAAAGCCTCTAAAGGCCTTACCGACCGACATTAGCTAATTCGTACTGCTGCTTGATTTAATCCATGGCCTGGCTTCCAAGTGGTTCCAGCAGCTTCTCAATCTCGCTGTCGGAGTACGTGCTGTCGAAGTTTTGATCATAGCCAAGTCGAGGCGGTGAGCTATCGGCGTCACAGCTTTCATCATCACACCAGCATCAGCTCCATCAGCATTGATCATGAAAATAAAACAGGAAGACCATTAGAAATTATATCAGAGAGCCAGAGACGATCCCACTTCTGATGTGAGAAAGTGTATGTAAATCTATATGTATATGTATTAATATTCACCAATTAATAAACTGTGTGCCAAGATGATTACTAGTTATTTAATGTGTTTGAAAGTATCTATAAAGAAGTGTGTAGGGAACAGGGTTGTTATGAAATAAAACCACAAAAGACAAGACCATTAATTGAATTTATTTTGGTCTTGTCAAACTCAATCTCGAAACTCTATTCCATTCACTAGGTCCCTAGGTCTTCGTGGAGAAGAATGGACAAGAAACTCCACGGGAAACATCTTTTAAGGTGTTATACAAAGACAACCTGACATTGTCTTGGACTGTCTCAAGTTACAGCAATTTATCAGTTTACATAAACAACAATTAATATAACCCATATTATAGTACATATTTCTAACACATAGTTATCAGTAATATTCATAGCATAATATCAATTAACTTACATGAACATTGTAGGTAGATCCTTAGGACAATACACATAGGTTACAGCTTGCTACACTTGGTAGTCTTGATTCATCAGACACATTATGAATATAACACTCTGGGTACAGATCCAGATATTACTCGTATTTAACTAGCTAACTCGTAGAATAGTTTCAGCGTAACTGAACCCGAATTGCCAGTCCTTCTAGTTTTATAACCGTCCAATCTTAAAAAGTAAATCAACGACTACCGCCATAATACACCAATGGCAAATGGTTATACATTACAGCTAAATAACTAATAACATAAATAATAATTAGCAAATCCTATGTAGTGAAACTATTTTAAAACTCCATTAGGTAATTTAGCAATTTAGTAAGTATTTATTTGTAATCTTTACATTTATTCGGATAAAATATGAACATCAATAGATAGTTCCGGGAATAGATAGAAACAACTGGATACATTGAAATTGCAAGATAAAATCTAGGAAACATTGTAAGTATCATATAATAATTACTACTTAATTTATTGGCAATATAAAGTAAATAAACATTTAACTTGACTTAACTATTCAAATACCACAATAGTAATTGTGGTTCGGAAACCAAGTCTTTTAAGTCACAATAAAAACTACTTCTATAAAATACGTCGGGATATAAAATATCATTAGAATAATGTAAATTAGGTTTATTTGAAATTAGAATCTTTGTTTTTAAGATATTAACGATGATTATTAAATCAACAATATTTCGTAATAATATTGATAGTATTTTGATGAGGAACTGTTAAATGTTGTGTATCACATGTAAACAAGGTCATAATTATCATAGGGATGTTTTTATTTGTGTTCAATTAAAGAAACAGTGTAATAAACAAACTGAAATTATTGGAATAATCTATCACATGCAGGTTTTTTTAATAGATAGAGTGATTCAAGAGGAAGGTTTTAATACCTTTTTTGCACCCGTGCGAAGCTGGGGCGGGTCACTAGTGTATGTACGATATATTGAATTTCTTACCAATTCTTTGAATCTGAACATAGGCGATTAAAGTCTAAAAAACATTTGGCAAATAATGATTCGCAATTCCCCAATAGATTTTTCCTATTCTCCAAAAAATGTTCCAAAAAAGTCATATTGACCAAGATTTCTGTCTATAGCTTGCCCTTGAGGTTTCTGGTAAGTACGTAAGTTTAAGTGGCCGCTAGTAGTAGATGCACTTGCAACAATTTGCAGGTAGGTAGGTAGTACGCGTTTCACAATGCCTTACCTCCAAGCATTTTGTATATTTTTAATTTACATCTAGAGCGCTTTTTATTTCTCTCCGTTTGAATTTGGAATTTGTGGTACCTAATTTCTATTGACTGCTGCTGCCTTGTTAGCCAAGTAGTCGCAAGCGCGACTGGTGAACATGTAGTTCTGGGTTCATTCCCGGGTCTGGCAGTGTCACTGGGGTTTTTGCAATAGGATTTTCTTAGTTTACAATATTTTTAGCTGCTTTACACTTAGTAAAGGTCTTCACAGTTTTGTCTTACAATGGCCTAAGTAATCATTGAAGCTCTCTGAGTGCGGCAGTTAGGCATTTCCTTAGGTTTTTAGTCTCAGTTAAAACGGGAATTTTAAGTTAATTTTTAATGCTCAGCAGCACATAACACTCTACTAAAATTATCAATAGTTATGTAAAACCTACTTCGGTCTATGTCGTACAAATAATAAACTTGCATGATATTTCGCAAAATCATCATAGGTAGGTATAAGTAGGTACATATTATTATTTTTGTAATACCTAGATCGTAATGATTGATATGTGATATTAGATTCCTTGTAAATGCTCTAATCAGTAGTTTTTGTTCTGATTTAGCGAAAAACCAGTATTTTCTGTAAAACAACGTTACATGACGCTGTTTTATTTTTATAAGTATAAATATTGATTTCCGTAGACGATCGCGATATAATAAAACATAGCACAGTGCACCTGTTTATAATAACTTTAATTCAAATTCAAATTCGTTTATTCAGCTTACAACAGAAAACTGATAGGATTAACAACGGGTCCCAAACTAGGCACAGCCTGTATCTTGGTGACCCAGACACTTCACAGAGTTAACATTCTCATAGTTCTGCTAGCGCAAGCGAAATATCTAACATTAAAGGAATTTTTAAAAAACATTGAAATGAAAACAATACTTATGAAAAAACAATAAATGAAGATCAAATAATAATTAATAATATTGAGACATACAAAAAAAAAAAATGAATCATAATTTGCATACAAACAAACAGTTGCGGTGAGTAGGTGAGTGGGGTTGTGGGATGTGTGCGTGTGAGTGAGTGATTGTGAGAGTGTGTATGTGGTGCATCTTAGTGTGTGAGTACAGGGTATTTTTAACTTCAGCTACTCATTAAACCTTCTGTTTCCTCATAAGTCCGGTTCAGCAACCAGTCCTTGAGTTTTATTTTGGCCTCAGAGTAGTTGTTGGGAACACAGAAGCTTTTGCTAATAGCGTTAAAAACTCTTATAGGGAAGTACGACGAAAGTCGGGCTGCGAAAAGGGTTATTGTTTTTGGGAGGGGTATTCTTTCCGCGACTTTCCTACCTCTCTTACTGTAACAAGAGCGATTTTTGTTGCCCTTTATAAGGTTTAAAAGTGACCCTAAGACAAACAGTTGACGTACGCGTAAGACTCCGGCCTTTTTATACAAAGCGTCCGTGGAAAAACGACGTGGCTTTCCCAAAAGTACTTTGAGGACGGCCCGCTGAGCGCGTTCCAACTCCAGCATGCACGACTTTCCAGCGCCACCCCAGATGACGACACAGTATTGCAGAACAGACTGGCATAGTGAGATATAAACTTGCAAACAGATGTGTTTTGGAGCACTGGCTCGTAGGAGTTTAGCGACGTAAATGAATTTGCGAGTCTTTTTTGCGAGCGTCCGAATGTGTGCTTTGAAGTTCAGGTTCTGGTCAATTATGACGCCTAGATATTTCGTGGTTTCCACTCTGTCAATAGCGCTGCAGTCACAGTGGGTGGCGGAGTCGGTTGCTGCTGCTGAGACACTGCACCTATTGCTATGTATTTTAAGAGAGTTTATATTTGGCCTACTTGATTGAGTGACATGAAAAGTTAATAAGTTAGTTTTAGTTAAGTTTAGAGTTAATAGATTTTGTTCCAGCCATGTCCTTATTATCCTCATCCCCTTTTCAGCTGCATCCATTGCCTCTCCCCAAGTAGCACCGTAAAAAATTATGGCAGTGTCGTCTGCATAGCAAATGACTTCCGACTGCGCCATTTCGAGCCTCATAATATCGTCCATGTACAAAGTGAAAAGTGTAGGTCCCAATATACTACCCTGAGGCACGCCAAAGACCACCGGAAGGCTCCCGCTAAGAGTATCCCCGATTTTAACACACTGATGTCGATCGGACAGATAATTGCCGAACCAATCCAAGGAAACGCCTCTGACACCGAAGGATTCGAGCTTTCCTAGCAGTAAAGGAATTGATACTGTGTCGAAGGCCCTGGCAAGGTCCAGGAATACACCAGCCGACCGATGACCTCTTTCAATGTTTGAGGTAATGATGCTAGTTAGGAGACTCACAGCTTGCTCAGTAGACTTCCCTCGTCGAAAACCGAACTGCCTATCCGAGAGTAAAGAGTTTTTGTCCAGAAAACTTACAAGGCGCTTGTTTACAAGTTTTTCGAGTATTTTCGACGTCACGCAAAGCAATGAAATTGGCCTGTAGTTATCCGGCGCATAATTTTGTGTATGGGCGTAATAACAGCTGTTTTCCAGCAAGTGGGAACGACTCCAGTTTCCATGCTCAGATTGCATATGTGTTTTAAGGGTTCCAGGATATGTATCTTTATTTGTTTTAGGAGCTGAGGCCGAAATTCGTCGAGGCCTGGGGCACTGTCGTCTTTGAGTTTGTCTATAATGTCACTTATTTCTTGATTGTCAGTGGGATTTAGGAACAGTGAGTCTTTAGGTGAGTTTTTACTTTTAGCCACGAGACATCGCTCGACTCCCGTGCGCTGCCGCTTCTTTAGGATGTTAGTTGCAAGGTTCTGGCCAACTGACACAAAATATTCGTTGCACTTGTCAATAGTTATGTTGCAGTTTCCTTTACGACTTAACAGTTCTTGATTGCTACTAGTTCGTTTCGGGACTTGACATATTTCTTTTATGGTCCGCCAGAGCCGTTTTGGTGCATTGCTGTTTTTTTCTAGTTCTTTCCTGTCGTGATCAGCTTTGCGATGCCGCAGGATGCGGTTGCAGTAGTTCCTGTATCTCGAGTAGACAATTTTAAGCGCATCGTTGTTCGGTTGCTTGTTTGTTTGAGCATGAAGGAAGTCTCGGTGGCGGATGCACCTAAGAAGGCCAGGCGTAATCCAGGGCTTCAGGCAAAATTTTGTGCGACTGATTTTGATTTGGGAGGTGTGTTTATTAATAATGTCTGTCAGGGTCTTGTTAAAAAGAAGTACTGCTTCGTCAGGGTTTGTTTTGGAGGTAACATCCGTCCAGTCTAGCTGGCTCAGTTCCCTTATCACTACGGAGTAGTCGGTTTTAAGTTTAAATCTGTTCCTGTTTTTGGCATTTGGATACGAGTAGGGGAGACTGGGTACACTTGATCCCTCTGGGACACATGGTACATTTAGTTTATAAACCAACCACGCTTGCTAGACTATTCAAAACTAGCAAACCTGTTTGTCTATGGTACGGTATGACTTTTAAGAAACGCCACAAATGTCAAAACTAACAGTTTGTGACATGGCGACCGATGAGTGATGTTCGTGTAGTGAAACAATATTTTGGTAAGTTTACTTTTGTTTATAAAATAATCGAATAATATGTTTTAGAGTTTGAGTATTACATTATTAGAACTGCTATTTTATGTACAATGATTGCGCTAAAAGTTAAAACACATAAGTGAATAAGGCTAGGAAAGAGGTTATTTTTTAAAAAAAATCGGTTACTGGGGAGAGATGATACAGAGTGTTGTGGGAGACTTGATCCGAGGGGATCAAGTCTCCCATAGCGGGATCAAGTCTCCCATTGAGAATTGTGATGATCATTATTAAAATTTGTAATATATATAAATTGCTTTCAAAGTTTTCAATTAACGTTATTATTGCAGGTCAAAAAATGCCGCTAATATCTTCGACGAAGCAGGGTGCTAAAAACCTAATGATAGGCAGTCTACAATTTTTATTTTTATTTTTGTGATTTGATTCTGTGATTCTTATTATACCATCCTAATTATTGATACAATTTATTTGAGAAGATTTAGGAGACGTAAAAAGTTAGAAACTTATTAAGAATTTAGTTTAATTGGTATTGTTTTGTTATTACAGCATTAGATTTTGTTTTTGTACTTACATTTTAAATCTGATGTTCTCATTGTGATAATGAAGCTATTTGAAACTAATTATTTTGATTACCTAAACGAGACTGAGACTGCCTACCTGAAGGTCGAAACAGTTCAAGACTGATTGTTGTACACAACAATCAGTCTTGAACTGTTTCGACTTATTACAAAAGAATTATTTAAAAAGATATTTTTTTTTTATGTTAACAATTAAGTATATAAAGTTGATCAAACTTGATCGCCTAGAAATTAACAAGTATCTCTTAAATATGGGAGACTTCATTCCCCCCGAATCCCCCCCCCGCCCCCCCGTAAGAAGTCTCCCTTTGGACAGGATCAAGTGTCCTTAGGGGAGACTTGATCCCCCCCGTATCAAGTCTCCCTTTGTGCGGGATCAAGTCTCCCATACACGGGGACACTTGTTTCAAACCTGTGTTTGTCGTTAAAGCCCTTAATCTTTTACAAATATTGAACTACACCGTTTTACTTTTTTCGAAGCGTGGGCTATTACCTTCCCAACATTTTGGCTCAAACACATCCCCAATATAGGACTTTAAACTAATTTTATGACCCAAAATAAAAAGGGGGGATCAAGTGTACCCAGTTTCCCCTAGTGTGTTAGTGTTAATGTTATATTATGTCATTATTTTATGCGAAAAATTTTAAAGGACATAGGTACTTTTTGGGTTCGTATTGATGAACCCAAAAAGAAAACTTTGAATCACCTTGAAAAATATACAGAGGACCCTGTAGGACACTAGCTACACGGACCAACTTGTAATAGAACAAGTTTTCGATTACGATTTTCTTACGACACACTTAAGGAAGCTTTTTCGGCTTCTTAACCTTTGCTACATGATTTAGGTGCAAACGGAGTCGTGTGTCTGAAGCCATTAATTTTAGCTTCTACACTAGAGCTTGTCACTGTTCTGCTAACTTCTGGTGAGAGGCCATTGCCCAACAGTAGTGCCTAGGAAATATGGAATGGTGGGCGTATTAGGGCCTTACTACCTCTTAAATTTTCATAAATAAGTTTTTTTTTTGTGAGACACTAAGTAGGCTACAAAAAAAATTACTTCTCGTTTCTAAATACTGTATATCTAACCAGCTACCTCCTTCTCCAGGTCCTGAACCGCTCGCTAGAGACTCGCACTAGCCAGTCCAGCACACCATCCACAGCCCCGGCTCCCGCTGAGGGTCTGCTACCCGTAGCCCTGGTGCCACAGCATGTCATCACCTCGGGAACCGCTAAGGACTGCGTCAGGCTGAGGGGCCTGCCTTATGAGGCGCAAGTAAGTTCAACATAATTGTACTCGGAATTGGTATTTTTATTCGCCCAGTACTAAGTGGGTTGTGGAGGTCAGATAGGCAGTCGTTCCATGTAAAATGCTGGTATTCAGCTGCATCCGGTTAGACTGGAAGCCGACCCTAACATAGTTGGGAAAATGCTGTTCAGATAAATGATTGGTTAGCAAATCGAACCGTTTTTTGAACGCAGGAAGCGGACAGGACGGACGGGAAAGACTCTTAGAGAAGTGCATATTTTCCAATACTATAATATGGGCAAGATTGACCGATGACCTGTTCAAGGTTGCGCGGATCCACTGGATACGAGACGCACAGGACCGGTCAATGTGGCTTGGGGGAGGCCTATCTAGCAGAGGATGTCTTTCTGCTGAAATGAATGATGAAATGAAGGCAAGATTAAGTATCATATTGTTAATGTTTTCTTTGCAGGTGGAGCACATATTGACATTCTTAGATGAGTTCGCCAAGAACATAGTAGTGCAAGGAGTCCACATGGTGTACAATGCTCAGGTTAGTGGTGGTCCTGATAATAGTAAGATTTGACTTGTCCCTTGCCACAAGCTACGATTAAATTACTTATTTTTTTTTATTTTTTATTTAGATTTAAAGCTCCTGAGGTTTACTAGGTAAAGGAAGACACTGCTAACAGTTACGACCAGGTTAAGAAACGATTGTCTAATAAAGTAATAAACTTGGAAAACAAGTCATGCTACGGGTTGTTCGCAAGAGATACCCAATGACAAAGAAAGAAAACATATTTATTCAGATTCACATACCACAAGTGCACACAACAAACAATAAAAAATAAAAAAATACCACAGCCTCGACATAAAGGGCTAAGAAGGAACATGGGTGGTTTTTAGTCAGTAGAAGTCTGACACTCCCTTTCGCTCTGCCCAGGAGCGGGAGGGGTTATTTAATAACATCCAATCCGCCAAAAAAAAAAAGGCATATCGCAATTTCGCGATACAGGACTGTTGAATTGTTTCTTTAGGACTCAATACTTTTCTAGTGAGTCCACTGTTTATTCTGCCTTTCATGTGGTAGAGCATTTAATGGCAGGCCTGTCCCGGGAAAAAATAACTAGGTGATAACGTGATAACTATGTCTCGGACAACTTCGCTGTCTTTAATTTTACGGCATCAAGACCTCATGAAAAAGTAGGTTGCAACATAGAATTTACTCAATCCTCTACAATTATATCCACACCAGGGTCACCCAAGTGGCGAGGCCTTCATCCAGATGGACAGCGAAGCAAGCGCCTTCCTTTGCGCTCAGCAGAAGCACCATCGCTACATGACCTTCGGCAAGAAGCAGCGGTACATTGAGGTAACACATGTTCCTTCAATACAATTAGTTCTCCCAAAATGACCCAACTCGCCCACAATCTTAATATCAATTCAGTTTAAACTGTGAGTTTAAATAATTATGTTAAATTAATCCAAAATTCTAATGGGTATAAAAATACCCTAAACGAAGCCAAAAGGATTTTTATGTCATGTCATCATTACCGGTTTTCTTCAAACGATGTTTCAGACAGAATTAGTTAAATTAAAGGAGTTTTATCGTAAAAATTGAACAACTGGTTCTTTCTTTAATCATTTGAAGTTTCTTAAAATAAAATACGTTACCTACTTACTAACTACAGAAGCTTCGGCATTTTTTTTTTAGAAAGTGCAGTAAGTTCTTATAACCTAATCCCGTTGCTCAATCCAGGTGTTCCAGTGCTCAGGCGACGACATGAACCTGGTGCTGACCGGAGGTGTGACCCCGGCCACGTCCCCCAAGGTGCTCTCTCCCGGTACGTGTGCCCCCCCCCCGCCGCCCGCGCCCGCGCCACGTCTACTCGCGCACCACATCGCGCACCAGAGCCTACTGGCGCGCCAACACGAGAACCTACTCCTCGCCTCACTCCGCCCCCCACTCCTCCCCATGGGAAGCATGCTCCCAACCTACGCGGCCGTCCGATCCCAACAACCAACCGCACAGGCCTACCAACTGCCCCAAATGACGCAAATGTCTCAAATGTCACAAATGTCACAAATGTCACAAATGTTGCAACAGCAATCAATGCTGCCAACCAAACGGTCTTACGAGCGCGCGTTCCAGCAGACTGACGCGACCCCTGCAAAGAGGGCGTATACTATGCCTCCTCAAATGACACCTGCTATGTCTTTACCTCTGTTTTCTTATGGAGCTTCGGCTCCGATTTTTTCGTACGCGAATACGAGTCCTATGCTTTCTACGTATAATACGTTGCCGACTGCGTTGCCGACGGCTTTGCCGGCAGGGTACGGTTCGGCTTTATCCGCAGCCTTGCCAGGTTCGATGACGTCACCATTCCCCACGCTGTCCATGTTCCCTACCTACCCGTACTATCCGGGTGTTTAAGTTGAATAGTTAAAACCTTGAAAGAAGTAGAAAGTCGTGCCTTTCAAGTGATTGAGTCGTTTTGAACGCAGTTTTGTTAAAATACAATAAAAAAACGGTTAGAACTAGAGTTAAATTACATAATTTTATTTTAGAAACAAAAAAAAACTGCACCGCAGCGAAATTAAAAATTAAAACGTTTCGTTTTTAAATAAGTTTAACGGTTAAAAATTACCCACTAAAACTTTTTTTCAAAGGCTTGATACTTCCACAAATAAAAAATAAGTGAACTGTAATTCAATAAAGTAGATTTAAAACGGTAAACTAATAGATAATTAACAATCAACTCAATACGTTACTGAGTACAAGAATACTAACTTGCTAAAACAACAGTACCTGAGGGAATAACGGTTAAACATAATTAAGATATACTTTTACAGTGATTAATTAAGAAAGCAGCTAAAATCAGTTATCGCTAAGGTTTTTTTTTAGCTTGTTTGAATGTGTGCGTTATTATGGCAAGACCGATGTCACAAATGTCAGGAAAAATGCAGGTATGAAAAGTTAGGTTTCTTGATGAGACGCTAGAGTAAAATTTTGACACATGTCAATTGTTAAAGAAGGAATAGGCGACGATCTATCTGTTGCTATGAAAAAATCTAAGCTTATTGACAGGCCAACTTTAGCAAACGCCAATGCTGCATTGTGTTTTAAAGTTTTGGCTTTCATAGACTTTTTAGCCTATGTTTGGACCAATTTTGGTCGAGAAAATAAGCTCGCGTTACATTTGGCGTTAATTCGGCAAGAAACAGGGTAGACAAAATGACATTTTGACGTTAAGCTCAAGAATGTGAAGTGCCTTCGCTATTTTTACGATATTTTAGTTAATATACATGAATTTACTACAAAAATAAGTGTAAATCTATAAAGGCAGTTATTTAGCAGCTCGATATTGATAGGTTAAGTACTTACTTAAAATACTTGTTGAATTTATTACTTGACTTTAAATATTGTTGAACTCTCATTTTCATATTTTTAATTATCTGTAAGTGAACCAGAGGTTGTTAATCAATGACAAGTAGTTGTATGATTTATTTTACGTTTTAAGATGGTGGTTGCCTACAAAAAAAAACAAATGTGCCTAGTTGTTTTGTCGTTTAATAAAAATCCTCATAAAGGCAGCTTAAGGAGTGTTCTTTAAGCTACCTTTGCGAGGAATTTTATTAGAAAATTGTTAATATCGATAAAATACAACTAAAACATAAATCATTATTTTGACGTGTTGTGTTCAGAATTACAAGACCATTTTTTCAATAAAGAGGCACAAAACTGTTAAAATATCTTCCATATGGCAGCCCCAACTGTGTGATTAGACGTCGTTGTGATTTTTAAATATTAAACATTCCATTATGAAAAGACAATGTTTTGCCAATTTCTTGAAGGCTGATCTTAAGTCTGAGACAGTGTTAGGTACTTATTTGGTCGTATGAAGCTTATGTATTGCATTTAATACGCAAAAAACTACATACCATATTTTAATGAAACTTTCCAATAACAACGGTTTTACATCAGCATTTTTAAGGGAGTGAAGCCAGGAGTGGATCAATATTCAGAAAGAATACTTTCTAATTATAACTGCTATTATCTCCAGGAAAACCAAATGCTATTTAATTATATTTATACATTCCTAATCATGGCATTATGTCTAATCAAATATTGCACAGTATAGAGAGGTTTGGAGAAACGGGAAGAAGAAGAAGGTAAAAAACAGTCTAATAATTTTTTCATGTCATTCTCTGTTCATGCAATACATTTGCTTCACGATTTTGCTGTAGGTTCTATATTAAGTTAAGATACTTAAAGTTTGTTTTTTTTTGTGAGTACAATAATATGTGTGTCCTACACTTGTTGTGCTTAGTTATTATTACTTAATGTTTTTGCTATCAAAATCAATATGCAAAATGAATTGATTTATCCACGAGTTTTTTCGGTTTTATATTTATTTTGTCAACCGTTTAATAACGGATCGGGCGTCTTTTAAAATCAAATTAATCAGGTTTAAACAGTATTTTTTAATACTGGTTTTTGAGGTTTTATTTTCGTAATCGGTAATTGAAAAATATTTCACGTTCAATGATTTAAAAATAAAATCCTAACACATATTTTTCTTTAAACAATAAATTACTAAGAATAAAATAAGGTCTATTTTAAAGTTACGAGAAATGATTTTTAGAGCGTTCGATTAAAAATTCTATTTCTATAATTCTATCTTTATTAGGCTACGCTTAGGACGGCTGCAACATCCTATTATATCCTAATCCTCCCTCTTGACCCGTCCAAAAACCTTTTACAATATGATATCACCTAATAATATCCATGGTTATACCACCTAGCTTAACCCCATCGACTGTACCTCACACCACATAGATTAGTTTAGGTACATTAAAAATTATAATTTACTGCTATATTTTGGTTTATATTCCCGAATTTCAGCATTACTTCAAAAATAAATAATCTTGGTAATATTGGAGAACAAAAAAAACGAACTATCAAAAACAGTGTGCGTTAGTACCTATAGCACGACCCAGTACTGAGTTTGATTCGGGAGTATAAACCAATCGGGTGACTTGTATAATGGAACAATTTATACTTAAAGTTAACGTCATTTTATATGGTGTCGCCATTTTGTCTCAATAATCACAAATATAGGTATGGGGCTTTAGTCACAAGTACACGGTGTAATGGCTAATCTTTGTTCTGTCATTTCTAAATTTATTTACTTGTTGTAACTTGGGCAATTTGGAAAAGTAGAACTTATTGTTTAAACTCAGATGCATAGCATCGATGCAAATCTAGTAAAGTAGTTTTGTTTTCCATATTGCTGAAGTTACAATTTAGTCTATTATACAATGCAATACTGTGTTTATTAATGGTTATATAAAAAAACTGTTGTATTATGGTGTATCCGTCGGGTTGTGTTATGGAAAATGTGCATGAAACCCACCAGACAAACGGTAAGTGTTGCACACGTATTTTTTGTATTAAAAACCAAAATATACTTATATGTCGTCTTCCAAATTAAAATAAAAAGGGTGTAGCATGAACCGCTTATTTTTAAGGAAAGGGTTGCATGGCTCGGGTTGACAAAATATAATCCGATATTTGATCTTCCGTAGTTTTCCAAAGCACATCGCGATCGGATACTAAAGAGTTTCGTTTACGGAACTTATGTTACTGTTTCATGAAATTATGTACACGGTTGTAACTTTATCTTGGTACTATGGTTCGAAATGGGTCACTTGAAATATAATAGCATTAAATGCATTTGTATCAAGTTACTAATACGGCGCTAAGTGACGATACGATATTTTTTCTAAAGCTACGTCTTTGCATTGTGCTTCCATAACTAGTGTAACTTGAAATGAGTTTTACATAGTATCATGAGTATAAGTTCATATATTCAATCTTGGTAAGGGTCCTGTCTCCTCCAGTCATTAACACGCTATACTTTAATCACAGCTTTCTCTTCTCTTGCTATCTCTTGAAGATTCTATACGCTTTACTTTTATCTCATTACGGAATAAAAATAAATTCGTTATTTTTACATTATTTGATGAATTTTAGTGCATTTATTAATTTTTGGTTGATATATCCAACACATATATCCAACTGACCTAAAGAACTAAAATATTTTACAGTTTACCTGTAAAAAATCTTGCTCTTCAGGTACAAAGGCAAAAAAACATAATATAATTTGTATTATTGCCCTTAACGAATATTTAAAATATTATTCTCATGAATTGTCTTGCACTAAATGTTATTAAAATATTGTCTGTGTAGTGACTGGGGGACGTGGTGTGAGGATATTGGAGATTTTCTGTTCGTTATATTATAAAGATACGTCACGGGTCACAACATAGAATGCCAAAGCGTTTCGATTACAGTTGAAATCATTATTATTTTGCAAACAAACGAACTTTTTCGATGCGCTTACATAGTTTTTTTTCTCTATGAAGTCGGAAATTCATATCAATATGTAGTTTTATTGAATAGAACTAAGTTTTTTTCCGTTTTACAGAGTTTTTTTTGTCTCATTTTGTTAGCATCATGATGGTTTTTTTTATTATAATTATTATAGTTGGATAAATATAGTGTATTGCGAATAGAAATAAAAGGTTAATTTACATGTTAGATGATAATTGCGAGTTTCTCTGGTTTGTGGTTGTGCTATTGTCTCTTATATGTACTATTTCTAAGTTCGGGTATCATATGGATCTGATTTTTCTATTAGTTTGATCAATTTAATTTAATTGCACACGTTTTAATCTGGGTACGAGGTAATAATTCATTTATTTTATTATGTCTTCATTTTAAGCGCTGTGTATCCAGAATAAAACTACAATATAAGAATTATTTTCAAGCTTACGTTTTGATGAAATAAAAATGTAAAATCAGGTTCATAATCCAAGTCTATCCAAGGCTTCATCGCGTAGATAGCAAGAGGTACTTGTGAAGGAAGGGTTACACTAACACTCGACCGCTTGATCTGTCTCCGCTACAGTAAAGTATCGTCCTTTTATGTTTTACTAACATACTTCTGGGTGAGTGGGCAAAAGAATTTAGATAAGTATTATTTATATTTTTTTTTAAATGTTACACACATTTTAGTTTCTGAAACTTGTTAAGTGGTCACGCCACACGAACGGACACGCTGTCAAACTTATGACAGTTAGAGTTTAAAAAAAAACATGGGTTCGTTACGAGGTTTAAATGTATATTCGACCATCAAAAACATGAGTAGGGTGCACAATTTAACTTAAATGTTTTTAAAATACACTTTTATTCACGTGCGTCGATACGCACATACCTTTTCCTCTAGTATAACTTTTCCTTCACAGTATAACAGATACATAGCACAGTCATACCCCTCCTAATGCTTCTAACGTTCCTTTATGTCTAGAACGATGAATGGACATTGTAAAAAATCCATGGGACACGAAAAAGGTCCATTTTTAACAAACACAGTAAGCACAGGCTTCATGATATTAATTATTGGGGCATAGACGGATTAAAAATGGTTCTGTAGTAACCTTTTTTATAAATACATTAATATACATATATATTATATATATAAAATAATATAATTTTTGCTTTATAATTTAGCTTTGCTTTTGTGGTAATAATGACTCGAATGTAAATGTTTAAAAATGGCTTAAATGCTCTCTTTCTCGTTTACATAAATGCTTATCAGATTTCTATTAGCTTCCCTATTTTCTTGTAAATATAAATAAATCTTCTAGTTAAAATAAATATAAATTACATTTTCCGAAACCCAAAATTTAGCCGCTATGCCCCAAATTATAAACAACATTATTCTAAATCTACATAGTTTCGCTTTAAAAATGCATGGACAGGTGATAGAATTAAAATTTAAATGTCCAAGGGACTTCAAGCTTAGTGTGATGTAGAAAAAATGTTTTGTGCTTGACTAGAGGTAGGGTCCATGGGTGGATGGTGTACCACTAGAGGTTGGGTCGGAATAGTGGGCACAAAGATTTGGCAGTGTTTTTAACAAGAAGCGCCGTAAGTATCTATCTATCATTTGTTGTGGGATCACGTGAAATAAGCTCTATCTACTCTTGATTTATCGCATTTATATTGTGACCTCAATTGCGACGATGATGTGAAGGCCTGAGTATTGCAATTACTCATTTTTGGTAAAACTTATTTGCATTGAATAATATCTAAAAATATAAATGTATTTTATAGTCTTTCCATGTAAAATACTGATATTCAGCTGCATCCGGTTAGACTGGATGGAAGCCGACCCCAACATAGTTGGGATAAGGCTAGGCAGATGATGAATGAATGTCTATAAATATTAATAGGTACACCTAAATATAAATTATAATCCGAGCAGGTGAACTAAAATGTATTTTTAAAATATAAAAAACATATTAAAAAAAAAAACAACATAAAAATGTTTTTCTGAAATATAAAGATTATATTTTTAAATTAAATAAATCCCCTTTCCAATTGAGGTCGCAAACTAGTGGTGCTAAAAGTACTAGGGTTACTAGGCGTGCATAAGTTTGGTAAAGTCCGCAGACTGGCTTGGTGGTTGGCGGCAAGATCGACGTGTGTAACATTACAGAGTATTGGTGTAAGTGCGCACTGCTTTGGTGAAATGTTAATGCGTTCAGAGACCCGGTGAGTTGTTCATCTTGTTCTTAATAATTACATATATAAGACTGCTGTGGGTATTCGGCGAAAATTTCAGGTATTCGGCTTCGGTGTCGTATATTCGGCCTTGGTTTGTCGAATATTCGGCGTTTGGTTTGGGATGTTGCTTGATTGAAAAACTACCTATTTTTTTCTAAATTATTGTTGATAATTTTCCTGTTTTTCATCAAATATTCACAGCAAATCTAACATACATAAACTGTGTACGTCCCTCTCCGTATCGTAAGACGTCACAAGGCACAAAATGCTTAGCTTTACCTCTTCGAATTTACTTATAATTCGTTCTATAATCGCTAAGCATTTTAGTATTAACTTAGTATCACAATAATATACATGTATGGAACTTTCATATTAGATATATAAGTGGGTAAAATTTAATGGGATAAATTATAATATTGGTACGTAGGTATATATTTATGCAACGTGAAGAAATAAATTCATATAATATGTTTCACTACACATAACATTTATGTTAACTTATAGTATTATTTACCTGCTTTCTGCACGTTGTCAGAACTGCACAGATAATTTAAAATACCTAAACCTTGTATACTTCATTCAGGTTCCAAGAACTAGGCATATCATTAGTGTGACTAACAATTGCATGATTTATTTATGAACGAGCGACAGAAATGTTCTAATTTATTTTACCATCTTGTTTTAAACGAGAATCTTCGCAATTTGTAGACGAATGTATTTTGATATCATTCACAGATGTTTCTTGGAGTGTCGATTATTGCGTCATATTCCTAAGCTTTTGGCTACTGCTCTACTACGACAACATTGACCTAATTTGGTAGTATTATTTTTATTATACAAAGAGAATGTGTAGGTATACTTTATGATAACTACGTCGTTGTGTAGGTAGCAGTGAGCGAATCGCTTAATATTATTGAAAAGTAATTTAAAGGGCTTGTGTGGCTTTATCATTTTTAAAACAAAATTACTCCAACTTTAACATCCTTTCTCTATAAAATATTTTCAAATATATAGGTATCTTACACAGTACTCCTCTTTTAAAAATTAAACACAAATGCCAAAAAAAATATGTTAAGCTACTCATGCCCCAATATCGACGCTGAACCTTCCATAAGTCACGATTTCACGAACATGTCCCTAACACCATCTTCTATGTGTATGACAGGTCCCATGACGTACTACTATCCAGCAATGGGCCCGACGCTACCGCCACCCCCGCTGGTCTACTGGGGCTACCCCACGCCACCCGTCTCCCCTGCGCACTATTACCACCCCCCGCATCACCCTCAGACTATGGTGAGTTTCAACTTAAACCGTGGTGCGACGCAGAAAATGAGGCTCGCAATGACTGATACAAGGCAGTATGGGAAATAGAGTAAGCTTTGCTTTCTGCCTCCCCCCCTCCCTCAAATAAATGGAAATGAAAAAGCCTGTAAAGGGTCAAAATAAATTAACTAGCCAAACTCGGCAGACGTGATGGTGTTTTGGGGTCATCGGCCACATGTGGTGCAAGTACTGTTGTTACGGACAGATCTAACAGCTCCCATAATAATTTCAGATGCCTGAGGTGGTGTCAGTGGGGGGAGGGTCACCGATTCCCATACCACCGCCAGCCGCGTGTCCCGAATGGCCCATATTCATGGTCAACTAACATGTACACACACCCACTCAACGAAGACCGCTGCTCAAACGGCAAATATAAATGTTAATATATAAATCGTTTAAAATATAAATATTTTCTATATACAAAGTAAAAAAATATATCCTATGAAATTAGAGAACTTATATATTCGGAATTTAATGTCTAATTTTATTATATGAATGAGTTTCCGTTTTTTCAGCAAGTTAGTTGTTCATTTTTGAGCTCGATTTATTTGTTAGGGTTTCATTTGCATTTTAAAGGTCCCTTTTTCTCGTTTTTGTTTCTTAGCATCCGGGTATGCCAGTCGAGTTTTTTATTTTCAAAATAAATGTGTTTATAAAAATGACTATTCAGCAAATAAAAAAACATAACCAACGGAGTAAAACTCGTTCATACCATATCGTACAAACAAGAATTTCAAATAATAATAAATACTTTTCTTTGAATTTATTCCTAGCATCACTTGTCAAAAACTAATGAAATGGCTCAATCTAGAGTGATATTTCTTAAAATAATCTATATAAATATTTAGATAGATTTATATAAATATAATTTATATTTACAAACGCACACATAATGTAAAATTTGTTGCAAATAGTATGTTAACGATCTACTTTATTTGTTGATCTTTCAGATATTTTAGCGAATCTTAAATAATTTACAAAAAAATATTTTTATCTTTTAAGTACTTATAATTTTATTAGTGAAAGATATAAGATTAAGTTAGTTATGTTATAGTATATGAAAAAAAAACAATGCTTTACTTGGTGGCATTCGTAAAAAAAAACACTATAAAAAGGCCAAAATCACATATGGAAAGTTCCTCTTCATAGCTACAAGATCTATCTGATATTTATTACTTATCTTATACACACGGTAGACAAAAACAAGCAGAAAAAACAAGGCCAGCACCAGAATAGGCCAGTACCTCAGGAGATATAGTTATACCTCCTGGCTCCTAAAAAATATCTTATCTTTATTTTTATAGTCTCGAAGATTTGCCTCGATGTACATTAAAAAAAAGGTTCGTCTCGTATACAATTTTGATAAATCTATGCATATTAAAAAAAATAAGTTACTTGTCTTGTCATGTCTGTCTGTGTCACCATTGTTTTTTTTTTTTTTTTTTTGTATTGGCGATCCCTTTTTTTACATTTATTATATTAAATTACTTCTCAAATTTAAAATAATATTTTTGTCTCTTTTCTGCTTGTGAGTGCGTACTGTGTGGACATCGACAACGAATGCATGTACCACAGTGATAAAAAGGTGCTGTTACGTTATGTTTGTAGAAATTAAACCAAATATATGTTATTATTGAGTTTATGTTTACTTAGATTAAGTCGACGCTCAATTAGTAGTAAATATAGTAGAAACCATAAATATGCCATAATTTTTAAGAATAACTCTTTATCAATAGCCTTTTGGGCAGCTCTTGTTTTTTTATGAATTATTGTCTCGAAGTTTGAATCATTCTCGTTTTTACTAACTCTGTTGCCAAAAAAAAGGTTTAAATGAATTTTCAACTCTAGGCACTGATGCAAGCGTTAACATCCAACTAAGTTGTTGAATTTTCACCGCTTGCTTAAGGTCGGGCGAAGACGAAGGCACTTATGAGATGCCACGTAGTCTTAAAGAAAACCAGTACAAGATCTTTAAACTGAGCTGCTTATATTGTGCTTATACTTTGCTCATTCGCATTGCTATGTGTATGTATTATATTGTCACAGTGATCACTAACTAGAACATTGTCAAGCCAAATTTGACTTAGCGTTCTAAAAGCTTTTAGTTTTACACATTGTTTAGTAACTAATATAATATTTTAACGTGTGAATGGCCAGTAGAATTTATATTAGTATTAAATTTGGCTTGACAGGTCAACTACTTACTTGTGACAAAGAACTGTCTCGATTTTACTTTTGTGCTCAATTTTTAATGGCTGCTCAGTTTTGCTGAGAAATATAACTTTTTAAGTTCAATTGTCTCTAAGTTCTAGAGATAGCTAATATAAATAAATATTTATGTGAGAGTTCTATTTTATGGGGCTACAATTACAACAAAAGATATTGAAAAAATATTTGTAGCATGCTCATGGTATTTCTAAAACAATAATTTTAGAAAAGCAAAAAAAAACAAACAGCGAATGACCCATTAAATTATAAAAAAAGAAAAAAGAAACTTGTAAAGTGCAGAGTATACCTACGATGTATAAAATTGTTATTCAATAAATAATAAATTGTTTAGAAGCAGTAAAAATTTTTTATATTACCTATTGACTTAAATATTAAATTGTTAGCCCCGGAGCTTCTACAGGAAGTTACACTGAAGTTGGAATATCAGAAGAGCTTTAAGAAATTATATCTCAATTAGTAGGATTAGAATTTCCAATCAAGTATAAAATTCAGTTTATAGTTCAGGATGCGAAATTATAATATTCAGCTTTCATCAAAAATATAAAAGTAATTTTATATTTTGCGTAACTACTCATAAAATTTAAAATTTGAGCACCAGTTATTTTAAAAATCTACATAGTTAGAAATATGATTTCTTATTGATCATTCTTAATATATAAGTTATTTAAGTTAATATTACTATTGACATAATATATTTTAGTTATTAAATTATCGTACACTACAGTACGAAATTAAACAACAAAATCATACATGTCTTCCAAACTGTAAAATATTTATTTAAGTTTGTCACAAAATATTGTGATAAGTAATAGAGAATAATATATTTAGTATATCATGTATGTTACAAAATATTAAATGTCTAGTTTGTTGATAGATTTAATATAAAAATATTACTAAAGTGTGTTATAAAAATACAGGTGTTAAACTTTTTATATAAAATAACGTTAATTATAAACAAATGTTTTGATTCAAAATTATATTATTCAGAAAAATCTTATTATAATATTTATATTGATAAGAAAAAAATAAATAGGATAAAGTATAAAAATTTAGGTAGTTAATACTGTTAGTTGATTGTTTTGATGGATAATAAATTTTATCTAAACACCTGTATTAATAGATATTTAACACAATCTCCATTAGTTTTAAGTGTTAACAATCATGCCCATGACACACAATATAATTTATAAATATTATAATATTGTTAATAAAATAAAATTTATAGTAAAATTAACTCCCTACCCTTATTTGTATGAAAGTACAAGCGTTTTAAGGTGACAGCAAATTGTATTTAGGTATTTTGCTACAATATACCTACAAGATGAAATCAAATTATTTAGTAGAACGAAACAGATTTTTTTGATCTAAGAAGTTTCGATTGGTATTTGATTTGATATCAGAAGTCGAGACAATCAATCAATGAATATTTTGTACTTACTGCAGGCGCAAGGGTTGACGTGAGAATAGGAATGACCACGCGTACGATAAATGTACGGACAGCAGTACCCTGTGACCCCCAGAGGCGCGGAGGGACAGTGCTTACTCCTTTTAACTCAGCTCGTGCGCCTATTTTTTTGATATACTGAGAAATAAAAAAGCAAAATAAAATATTATAAATTGGCACTTAAACTTACTTTTCGCATAAATGTTTTGTAGTATTTAGGTACAAGAATAAGCCAGTCCTTAGTACAATATAGTATTCTTGCCGAAAATTACAAATACAGGCTCTTTTATTTTATATTTTATCTACTTAAAGATATTGCCTCTTCTTAGTTTACTAAAACAACGAATATACCTTTATGGTTAATGTATTTATAACGGATATTTATACATTGTTACGAGAGTCGATAGATATATTTATATTTTCATATTTAGACTATAATATATTAATTATATCGGCAGCTACTATAATTTGATCGTATCAATATGATACCTACTAAAAGTTAAAAATAAAAAATTTAGACAAAAAAAAGTTATAGTTAAGTATAGGATTTGATACTTAATCATAAAATTAGATTATAAATCATTGAATATAAAAAATATATAATATTATTATAGTATATAATAGATATTATTATTTATTTTTTACCATTGCCACTCGAAAAAGGGCATTTTATTCATCGATAACAGTGAATAAAACGCTCTTTTAGTCACTGAGTGAATAAAGACATTTTGAATTAGGAACAAACACGAATTACGTATAGTGCGCGCGGAACTAGTTGGCCGCGCCTTAGGTGGCGACAGGGGTGAGGGGGTGGGTTGCCTACAGCTCGCAATGCACAGGAGACTATAATTAGACAGTGATGACCAATCTCGAGATATCGTGAACAATAATTGTTCAATTTATTGAAAAGAATACTTAAATAAAAAAACAAAAACATGCCTAAGGCGCGGCCAACTAGTTCCGCGCGCATTAAGTATACAAAAAAATCTCTGCTGCTGAAAGTACGTACTGGGTGGCTGAATGGAGCTATTCCATTCCAAATTTTAAAAAAATATCCCGCCAATTTAGTTACGTTCTTTTCTGGCTTTTATTGTGGTTGTTTTGTGTTATTGGAAAATCTATTAATAAGCCAAAGAAATCTAGAGTGCTTAGCTCCGAAAATAAATACCATGCTCCTATTTATTTTCTCACAGTCAATGGTAAAAAGTAGAGTACACAACACGTGAATAAAAAATTTATCTCGGTAGGTACTTGTATCCCTCGCTCCGTTCAGGATTCTAGAGTATAGAATCCCTCGCTACGCTCGTGATTCTACTCTAGAATCCTTCGCTGCTCTCGGGATCCAACTTCGTACCTCGAATTAAATTCCCTTTTTATTCACTTGTTGTATAATCTACTATTGTTACTTTTATACTTCACATTTATATTTTTATCTCCCGTAACCCAGTGATAATTATACTTGTTCGAGTGATCTTGATATAAATTGTTACCTTCTACGTTGTTCTTTATAGGTCTGTTATTATAATAATTATTAAATAATAGTAGTAGCATTACATTTAGTAGTAGTCATTATTAGATGTGCAATTTTAGTAAATAGACATTTTTTCGATATTTAATGCCAAAATAACTGTTTGGTTTCATATCATACAAAGTAGTGAATTGTTCCGATAAATAAATAAATATAGACAAATATTATGTGTTGTTTAATTTTAAAACTAGCTGACCCTAAAACTACCTACAAAGAAAATGGTTGTGGCCTTAAATCGATGAAGCAAAAAAAACTATCATCACATTACTTATTTTCTCAGAAATCATCCCCCAGACACAGTGTCGCTGTATGATTACAAGCGTAATAACTCCGTCATTTATGAATCAATTTTATTATCAAAAAGCTTTTTTTTATTCGGCAGAGTATACTCCCGAGATGGTCATATTGTTAAGCTAGCAAGTATGTATAGTGTGCCTACACTCAAAGTACCTACATACTAACACTACAGAATCCCATACATTTTATTCTAAGAAAAAAGTTCTCTGGGATCTTGCTCTACGAGTATATGAACATTCAACAAGGCGAAAGGCGTATTCAAGGGTCATAGCAGCATAGCTATTCACAAACAATCGAGTCGAACTCGAATCGATCGTGACTCGAGTCGAACTCGAATCGATCGTGACTAGAGTAGTCAGAGTAGGTATCACTTTTGGATCGAACGATTGGCAAATGCTATTCAGATTCCATCGACATGGTAGTACATAAACAGTCGTGGTGAGAATTTTTATGTAGCCAATAAGTTATCTTTATTGAGTACCTCTTTTTATAAGTCCTACTATAGATTGTACTTGCTGAATATCCGTCGAGTAACTAAAAATATAGGTAATCATCAAAATGGCGTCGTAATTCTGATTGGATTACAGTTCCGCAAATACCTAGTTGCAAATGGTAGTCGGCAGGATTGACATCTACATCTCGAATCAAAATCGAATTATCGATTTTGTGAATAGCGAGTTCCGATAGTAAGATGGATCGATTGGATACGACGGACAATAGAGTGGTTGTGAATAGCTATGCAGGTGGCGTTCTGTGGTTTCTCCGTCGAGTGAAAATGCGTGAATTAATATATGTAGGTATGTAATAGAGCTGTATAAAATCAAGTGTACCAGGGGCAAAGGGCGATAAAATAAAACAAATAAAATACATTTCGTTTCAATTTATATTCAGTTACGTCACCACAAATAGTATGACACAATAATATTACAGGATGGAAACCTTAATTTAAAATATAATCTAACAAATTCAATATTGTTAATCGGAACGCTATCTCGTATCGAAATTGGATGTAGAAGTCACCATAATTGTATAAAAAACAGCTAAAGTAATCAAAAGAGAAAAGTGCAAAGGTAGCTCGCGAATAACAGCTAAAGTAATCAAAAGAGAAAAGTGCAAAGGTAGCTCGCGAATATCAAGTTTACTTGTGTTTTTTTTTTTTGTAATTTGCAAATCACTATCAAGTTCTATGTAACTCATTTTTTGATTTTCTACCGTCAAAAATATGTAATCGCCGTCATGATTATTCAAGACGGCCTAAAATCTTATTATTTTAGGGAGAATTCAATCAATCATTCACGAACAACCCTCATACTGTCCTGAAAATTGCAAAAAAAAAAAAACTTAATGTGAGCTTCACGGGCTACCTTAGCGCATCCATCATTATAGTACCGTATGTAAATACTCAGTCAGTAGAATAAACTATTAAAATAAAGATTAAGTATGTTGTAATCAAACATTTCGAGCCTTAAAGGTTAGTCATGATCGCAGTTGGTTTCAGTGTAAAAATAAAAATAACTGAAAAATCGTAGTCAATATCTTAAAAAATAATCAAAATTCTAATCCAATTTCGACATCCTGATTGCCTTGTGCGAGTTTTTATACCTATTCAAATCGTGATAGCGTAAACTTAAAATAGCGCCATCTAGTGGCCATCATAGGAAACAACTGTAACGCGGTCGAATTTAAAGTCTTTCACAGTTTATTTATTAAGTTGGCTAACCTAAGGGCTGTAAAACCTCTTTTTTGAAGCAGACTCAAGTTAGCCAATTTAATAGGTAGGTATCAATTTGTAAAACGGCAGTAGGTATAAAAACTGTCACTAGGCTCACTGGAGCGACCCTACAATGTTATTGGAAAGAACAGGCAATGAGGCATCCGTCTCGATCGAGTGTGTCCGCCTATCACACAGTAGCGATTACAAAGTGAGCTAATTTTTCTTTGACTACCCACATCAAAATTTACACTTGGTAAGCGTCCACAGTTCGCGATTATCCAGCGGTTAATAGTAGCATCGTATTGGGTCTTTGGCTCGGCGGTAACTAGCTAACCGGACCCGAGGCGATGCTGTTAAGATGCTGCAGTATAGTCTCAAAGGAAGAATCCTGAACGGCTTCGTCCAATACGAAAATGTGGACGCTTAACTGAAAGAAGTGACCAAACTTGACGACGTGGAATGGGCTTGAACCAGCAGACCTTTATGTATTTGCAATAAAAGTGAAAAACGCGTCATTCGCCTTACTTATGTTCGGTAGACGCAAATCAACACCGCAGTTGGTTCAAGCCTATTCCGCGTCGACGATAGCCACTCCCTAAATGTCCGTGCAAACGACTGCAAGATCGAAGATTCATTCAAGCTGGCAGGAATAAAAAAATCTTGTTCGTTACATTAAAGCAAACATCCGGTTCTTGCGCTAAGTTACAACCTTAAAAAATAAAAAGCACATTTTTTAATTAAAAAATCCTTGTAAACCCACACTTATCCCATCACAACCTCCTAATCTGATCACAGCTTTACTTACGACAATTTTACTTTACACTAACTTTTGATACTTACCAGACATACGTGCTTTTGAGATAGAACAAACTTTTAGGACTAAAATACCATTGACTAAGGCCCCTAGCACACGGCGTATTTTAAACGCGCAGATGACGCTCAGATGAAGGGCCTATACGCGCTTGAAACGAGACAACCCTTTGTGTTCTAACGCGTCGCACGTTTGATCTTTAAAAACGCAAAAATCGGCATCTACGGCGCAGACAACGCGCGTCATTTGCGCGTTTAAAATACGCGGTGTGCTAGGGGCCTTATACAAATGAACTCAATTACCATAAAACGGGGTCAATAGCTCGTAGGGCTAAATAAGAGACAAAAAAAAGGTAATTTAACTTTCAATGAATGTGATAATACCTACAAGGTATCTAAACAATAATGTATAATTAAGTTAATAAAAAATAGAGTACTTATTAGTAACATTATCATATTAATTCAAGGTTAAAATGGCTCACAAACTTTTGTCTTGATTTCCGCTTTAACCGGTATATTTCTTCGTAAAGTTTAACATTTAAAAGTACCTTTTTGATCAATTATTGGACCGGACAAGTACAAGGTACAAATAGGGACATTGACAAGACAAGTATGTACATACTTCATTATGGTGAAGTCTTCAAGGTAGCCCAAAAAGCGAATTGCCGACAACCTGCAAGGTTAGCCCGCGAAATTTAAATTTTCTCACGTTTTCTGCCATATGCCGCCGGTCAGTGTCAGGTTTTATGTATATTTTAATATATATCAACTCAAGAGGATTGTATATGGTTTTATATCTATACATACGCATTACGTGTGTGAATTTTGAAGAAATTTCTGACACTGACCTGCAAATTGCAAAAAACGTGAGAAAATTTGAATTTCCCGGGCTAACCTTGCAAGTTGTCGGCAATTTGCTTTTTGATGCAAAAAATTAAATACGTACTCTAAAAGATTTTTTCTTAAAATAACTTGTGCTATATTGCGCGACGATGAAATCACGTATATCTGGTAAAAATCTTCACACATTTAAACATAAATCCATTAGTTAGTACATAAGAGGACAATCAGGCTGAAATATACACAGAGAACTTTGTTTATTTCTCATAATTCGTTCATGTGTTTCTTACAAAAATGAACCTTATTAGCACAGATTAAATGTTCATATTATTATTCGTATGAAACGTTCGATCACAATTGATGCTAGGTGTCTTACCTTTATTCTAATAAGGTTCAGTTTAGTATGAAACTTGTGAGTACTTACACTCTTTAGATTTCAGCTTCAGTTTGAGTGAGACTTGTGAAAAACTTTCAATTACATTTACCAGTTATTTTTTGTAAGTTATTACAATTTTACGTGGTTCTGCCAATTGAGAGTTGCTTGTTTCCGATTGGCTGAAACACCACGTCTTCTGATTCTCTAGCAAACGGCATCAAAAGGTCAAAACTGCTCTGATCTGACTCATCTAAAAAGATTGTGGTTTAGGAGCATTCCCGAGTACCCCACTACGGCGAAGCCCAAACGCAGGGTAATGATTTTTGGAAAAATCAACCCAATTATTCAATGCAAAAAGAACTGACGTATGTTCTTCTAAAAAGGTTAGCCCACACAAACTGATCGTCCCTAAAACATTATAGATAAATGACAAATGAACTCCACGACTATCAAAAACTGGAATGCTTGTGGATATCGCCAATTATTTTAAAAGTGTTACGTAAACTTCGGGATTAGTACAAAAATAAAAGTGTTTCATTACGATTTGAGATTGGATGATAATGTCTTCATAATAACGGATAAATTAGTTTTTGTATTGAATTTTTTTTGTTTATTACATTGTCGAATTTTCTTGAGCGGAATATGGCTAATAATACAGTGGACAAACATAAGACATACGCAGATGAACTTTCAAGTTAATACAGGTATACACACCAAATACGCGCCTTGAACGTGTAGTTAGATTTAAGAGTCTATACAGCCCAAATGCCTACAAAACGAAACTTTTATCAGAGACCTGAAAAATTTCGTATGACCCGGAGACAGTTTAAGAAAAATGTACTCGAAAGCGCAGTTGTCCCACGTTACTCTTCATAGCGTGTCGATGGCAAATCTTCACTAAATAAATTAAATTAATTTGGCCCAATATTCAGCTAAGCGAACTCCGCTTGCTGATGCAGTCATAAGAACGTCAAGTGTGCAGGTGTCAGGGCATGCAGCGCAAGATGTAAGGTGGGCCATTGTCTGTGCAGATACGTCGCATACACACTTGAGATCAAAATCAGTTTAGTAAGAATCAGTTCTAAACACAATAAAAGTAATTGTTAAAAACGTGGAGCGCTTACGAATTCAGGGTGGATTGTAGGCATTTGGTTGACCAGTTAAAAAATATTTTTATTGCAAACACGACTTCAAGAAGGACCTTTTTTTTTTTTTTTTTTTTTTTGGTGGGTGGAAAATCATCGAATAACCCCCCCCGCTCTTGGGCAGAGCGAAGGGGAGTGTCAGACTTCTACTGACTAAAAACCAACCCATGTTCCTTCTTCCTCGCCCTTGTGTCGGAGCCGCGGTAACTTTCCGATATCCGCAGCCCCGACGGGTTCAAGAAGGACCTTTAAACTAAATATAAATCAATCTTAATTGAAGACATTATCACCCAATTTTTTACCGTAACTAAAAAGCTGAAGTTCTAAGGATACGATGCCGGATTTTACCTAGATTTTAACATATTTAAGTGTAATTAAGTATTTATAGATATCAATGAGCAGCGGGTAATGGACCACTACTTAGAGAGGTTTCTCACTGTACTGTAACGACACATAGGAAGGAACCTCGAGACATATGAGTGATCTGGCCTGGGAACCTTCTGGTTAAGGAGATATTCGGGTTCAAAATTCCAACCTGTCACAACGTCACGTTTATTTTTTAGTTACTAGTGTTTATTTTTATAACATTAATATAAAACCTCCACGTCGCACGTACTAATTAGGTATATTATTGCTTCCACCAACACAACGATTTTCATCCCCAATAAAAGTTTCTCAAAAATTTGTGTCGAGTTAGTTTGATGTAAAATATGTTCCGTTTAGGCGAGGCCACAACGCTACGTTGCGGCATTGTATCGCAAAAACGACTTTGCACAGCAATACAATACGATGACGCATTTTACGCCATGTTGTGGCCTCGCCTATATAACCTGTTTATTCCTCTCAACAACCGTATAACGAGAAAAAATCGTTACATCACAGTGAAAACACAGACTTACCTATGCATAAATAGTTAAGTGCAACAAATAGCCGATAGAAAAACCCGAACATACAAAAAACCGCATCCACGTTTCATCGTATCCATAGAAGTTCAGCTAATCGTTTGTCAAACAATGTCACACATTGCTTTAAACGTAGTTTTTATCTTAAACATACATGATACTCACTAATGTACTTATATTTTAACAGATTTCCTACCTGGTACGTTTTGGTACCACGGTAACACTAAATGCAGACAGCGATCGAAGCACAGTGAAACTAGTGTTTAAAGAGTTGTGAAGAATTTAACAGCTTTGCTAATTTATCATGACCTTAATCAGCTACGTCAGCCTTAATCTGATCAAGATTTGGTTTTCATAATATTTTACAAGAAAAACCATTGCAGTTTAAATTAACAAAGTACTTAGTCAATTTATCACAACTCTCTTCCTTAGGCCAGCTAGACATCCGGAATCACGGATTAGATTTTCAAAACGCGATTTTCCTCAAGTATAAGTTACACGGATCTTAAGATCCGTCCCGGAAATCCGGACATAGAAAGCCAGTAACACGAAAAAACTACTAGAAATGGACACTCTCAAAGGTGAAAACCTATACACGAACAATTATTTAGATTATTACGTATAATGACTGGATTCGCCCGCGATTTTTTACAGTAAACATTTACATACGATTTTAGTCTTTAATTTTATTACAATAAGAACCATAGTAGCTTAGTTATAAGATGATACGAGACTGGAAAGATTGATCGATTTTAATACGGGCTAGAGAAATGTGGAGGGTTGAAAAATTACGTATTATTTTCACTAAATTAAGTTTATTCTTAAAAAAATATTTATAAAAATTCTGGAAGATTTGTTTCGATGTCTCATTTATTTTATTTGTTTGAAAATGACAACTGATGGGTTACAAGAGAATTTTTTGGCGCGAAACTATAGTCGCCATCTTGTCCTTCGAGTGTTCTAGCGTTTTTTTTTTTAAATATCATTTATTTGTCAATTGACGATCTGGACTCTTTTCAAAAGGATTGGGCCCAAACAGCCATAAACAGAGTTAAATGGAAAGAGGGTAGGGAGGCCTTCGCCATGCAGTAGGACACATAAGCCTCATAAAAAATGTACTTTCCAGAACATAAAAATAATATTTAAAAAATAATAATATTATCAAAAATTGGGAAGGAAAAATGGAAGACGGCTCACAATCCGACTTTCTTTTATTAAAATAGCACAACCAAATTTTTACAAGGTTTCCTACCTTAGAAATAAAATAATATTTACAAAATATGCCAAAAGGCAGTCAATATTTAAGTCATAAGAACGCACCCTTGAATTAGTTAAGGGTCAAAATAAAAATATCGCAAAGCTATCGCTATTAACCGACTTCAAAAAACTGAGGAAGTTATGGTTTTTAGAAGTTTTTTGTTCATAGAAACAGCTAGTTTATTTACGCTGTTCACACTCATAAGTGTTTTTATGCTCTATAGCCCGAGTTTTCTAAGACCCTTTTCCCAAGCATTTTAAAAAATAAACGTACTTCTATGGTACGGGACCCTTCATCCGCCAAGTCCGACTCGCAACTGGTATGTTTTTTTTCTTTAGAAAACGTATTTCTACATTTCCGCAGTTCGTTATAAAGCCTTGTCTCTGCCACATATAATGAGTGAGTGTTTACTATTTTGTTCTTTATTTCTATAGCTTTACGCTTGAGTTTAGTACGTAATTCATCAACCCTACCAGGGTGTAAGAAGGTAAATAAATTAAAAAAAATACTATAATAAAGCAAGCACCGTTAGAGGTAGAAAGAGCTAATGCAGTGACTTAATACGATACGATGAAGAATTGCCGCGGGAAGCGACGACGACCAATATTATAGACTTTAAGTGTAAATAAAACGTATTTATTGAAAATATAATAATCTCTAGGCAATAGTATATTTCATTATAAGTGCGGAAAGCCTGTCATTGCAAAGAGTTTCGACAAATGTCTACCCGAGCCTAGGCAGAGCCGACGGCGAGGGTTGACAGTCGGAACAAGTTGCAATGACGGTTCCGCACGTGTACTGAACAACTATTTTTAATACAGTTGCGAAAAAATTAAGGAATTTAATAAAATAATAAAACCGTAATTAAACTCGCAAAGAACATTTTTGAAAATGGTGCCAACCGTAAAAGAATATAAGCAGAGTTTTTTTTTTGTTTTTTTCACCCATTCTGGGTAGGCAAAGTGAACTATGCCCATACAGCCAAGTCTTCAGTAGATTTTTTTTATTGATATGAAATGAAAATGAAATTTAATGAGATGAAATGGAATGAAACCTTTAACTCATTGAATCAAATAATTAAATCTGATATTGAAACAAATTAGTAGCTTCTTTAGAAATATTTGCATGAATCATAAAAACTTCTATGATTTTTTTTTAGTAAAAACTTCGTGGTTGGTTTTTTTTTTTAATGGACATTATTTTGACAGTTGGGAAAGAGAACGCACGAGTTCGGGAAAGGTAAAGAAAAAGCACGAGTACGTAATAGCCCCCATCCCGAACGCTATACGTCCCTGCAATACGCCACTTTTTGAGCAACTGTATTAAAAAATATATAGGCATGTAAATAAGCAATTTGTGCGATAAGACAATATCGGGCAATTTATAAAAATAATAAAATTGTTCC
The DNA here is from genome assembly GCA_949316265.1 of Diarsia mendica. NCBI lineage: Eukaryota > Metazoa > Arthropoda > Insecta > Lepidoptera > Noctuidae > Diarsia > Diarsia mendica. The sequence goes on along the minus strand of OX438898.1, from coordinate 11,880,764 downwards.
TGTTTACATAATGTAATAAAAAAAAATATTAATAATAAAATCGAGCCCGTACTAACCATTAAATCTGATAAAAAAATCTTAAAAAAATATAAATCTTTACAAAAAAAAAAAAAAGAAATAACTCCACAAAAACATTGGTCACACCGCCGCCTCCCTTGCAGAATCTCACTAAACTATGGCAACACTGTTTACAGTCCGTCTTACTATAGCAACACTATCTGATCACTTGCTTGTACCCTATAACCTGACTGCCGCTATAATTCGTTATCTCGCCTACCTATCTATCGCTCTCACGGCCTCACTCCTGTTTTACAATCTGGAAAAAGAGAAAATAATTGGTTACTTAAATACGCTTGCAACCTCAGAAAGGTGAGGCAAAGGTGTTACGAGCAAAAATATGTATCCACTTTGCTAAATTCAAAAGCTATTTAAGTAACTTGGGAAGTAACGGTTTCTAATTTGAGATAAGACCTATTTCGTAATAGTAGGCTTCCAAATGCTATGTTATTAGCACAGCATTTTAGAAGCCATAATTATAGGTAATCAACATAATTATATCACTAAAATCACTTTTAAAAGTTGCACCGTGTATACAGATTGGTGCTAGAGTACATACTTGTGGGTACTGTTAGATTATTCGATGATTGTGGACTGTAGTAGGTCGGTTTAAATAACGAGTCCAAGTTTGGCACAGTCAAAACTATATAATTATTATAATTATAACACAAATTACACGGACACACGTCTTAGCTTTTGCAGCGTATCATGAAGAGTCTGAACTAAAACAAAGACAAAAGAAAGGTCTTCAATACAGACTATTATTACATATTATACTATGTCTGTCATAGACAACTTGTGTTGCTAGCAACATGTACTCTAGCACCAATCTTGTTATTTTGCCAGTTATCAAGTCTCATAATAATACAGGGTGTCTATTGCCAGCAAGCGAGCACAAATATGCTGTTACTGAGAAATACCTGAAGGAAAATTGTATATAATAAAACCGAAATCGAACCCCAACCCAGGACCTCATGCTACCTGTCGGGGCTGCGGGTTGTTCACAAGAGATACCGCAGCCTCGACATAAAGGGCTAAGAAGGAACATGGGTGGTTTTTATTCAGTAGAAGTCTGACACTCTCTTTCGCTTTCTGAACAGACCATCGTCAAGACACCGACGGAGTCTTGAGTGAAGTGCTAGTCTTCCGATAAAAGTGAATATAGTTGTACCTCAGCACACTACTTGGTGTGGAACTCTTTGATGCAGAGCGCGCACGACCAGGAGCCCTCGGGCGGCGTGTCGAGCGGAGGCGCCAGGCAGTACATGTGGTAGCCGCGGTCGCAGTCGTCGCAGAACAACAGCTGGTCCTGGAATAACATACAGGGGTCTTAATACGGTCGTATCTTATCAAGATGGTCAGAGATTATGATGGCTGGTAACTGAAAGACGCGGTGTTGGCAGAAGAAAGAAAAGAAAGAAAAGAAGAAGAAGACCGTTAAACTTCGACCTATTCGCCAGATATACTGTCCCGTAGTCTGCTTGCCTGTCCGGCTTCCAGACTGTACTTTTGTTCAGACTAAAAGCCAGTTTCTGCGTCAAAAATAGGTTTCGACAATGAATAGTCACGGTGTTGTATAGCATCGAGGCGCGTCATGGAACGCGCAACGTGGCTTTAGAAATTATTACGTCTTTTTCAGTTGTGTATGAACTGAAATCTCTTTCCGACTGAGAGATATTTTTTTTAAAACAATTATCGCAAAATTGACATGCTCTTGACCTCGATCACGCCTGATGGAAAGCGATGGATGAGGTCTATAATGCATATCGATAATGATCTCGCTAAAAGGTTGACTTACATCGTTATCACTGGTGCCACACACGGAACAGCACTTGCACTCGATGCACTGCCAGCGGTACTTGCGCACCGACACTATCATGTTCACCGTGAACTGCAGACATGTGGGTGAGCTTACAGAAAGGTAGACTTACATCGTTATCACTGGTGCCACACACGGAACAGCACTTGCACTCGATGCACTGCCAGCGGTACTTGCGCACCGACACTATCATGTTCACCGTGAACTGCAGACATGTGGGTGAGCTTACAGAAAGGTTGACTTACATCGTTATCACTGGTGCCACACACGGAACAGCACTTGCACTCGATGCACTGCCAGCGGTACTTGCGCACCGACACTATCATGTTCACCGTGAACTACAGACATGTGGGTGAGCTTACAGAAAGGTTGACTTACATCGTTATCACTGGTGCCACACACGGAACAGCACTTGCACTCGATGCACTGCCAGCGGTACTTGCGCACCGACACTATCATGTTCACCGTGAACTACAGACATGTGGGTGAGCTTACAGAGAGGTTGACTTACATCGTTATCACTGGTGCCACACACGGAACAGCACTTGCACTCGATGCACTGCCAGCGGTACTTGCGCACCGACACTATCATGTTCACCGTGAACTGCAGACATGTGGGTGAGCTTACAGAAAGGTTGACTTACATCGTTATCACTGGTGCCACACACGGAACAGCACTTGCACTCGATGCACTGCCAGCGGTACTTGCGCACCGACACTATCATGTTCACCGTGAACTGCAGACATGTGGGTGAGCTTACAGAAAGGTTGACTTACATCGTTATCACTGGTGCCACACACGGAACAGCACTTGCACTCGATGCACTGCCAGCGGTACTTGCGCACCGACACTATCATGTTCACCGTGAACTACAGACATGTGGGTGAGCTTACAGAAAGGTTGACTTACATCGTTATCACTGGTGCCACACACGGAACAGCACTTGCACTCGATGCACTGCCAGCGGTACTTGCGCACAGGGACCGTACAACCCCGCTTGAGAGTTAAGCCTTTGGACAGGGTAACCCGTACATGGGGTAACTCATATCGCTGTGTTACCTTTTGTTCGAGTTACATCCTCGAACCCCAGCGAAATGGTTAACACTTTTAATAAGGTAACCACGTGAAGGGGTTAACCCCTTCAATGACTTAAGCCTTTGAAGGGGTTACCTTCCCGAAAAGCTTTTTTTCGTGTTACCCTGGATTACCTAATAAACTTTAGCTGCATCTAGGTGGGGGGATACTTGCACCCGTGCGCACCTTACTGTTTTTATTTAGTTATTACGATTTTGACAACAATTGATGCGTGACATTTAAGCGAACTAACAAATACGATGAGTAAGACAGGTAAGTGATTATTTTAAAGTAATTAATAGTCTTTCTAGCGTTAAGTGGTCGGACCACGTTCATTTATACCGATGTATATATACCAAATTTGTTCCTATTTTAGTAAGTAAAAAGTAGGTATTAAAAACTACCTACGATAATTATTAGATTAACACCAAGGTAATGCTATTTTTTATGTAAGATCAGGCGAAGTAACAAATATAAAATCTTACATTAACCCTATTCTTGGCGCTGTGTTCAATTTGATACATTGAACTTTATGAAAATCTAGAAACATTCCAAAAGGTATTTTCAAAACATTTATTTTTTTATATGGTACAAAAGACAAAATATAAACCAAATTCTAAAAACAAAATATTTTATCATATGTTAATCCAAATAATTATGCAGTAGAAAACAAAATAGCAAACCGACCAAAGTCGTCTGGGCGTTGCAAGACAAAAACACAATTTTTTTATTATATTTAGGTCAAATTATTTTCAAAAGCTGTTTAATTCAAATAGGTATATTGTCTACTTAGAAACGCTACTTTCAAGTATCAAAATGGTCTGAAATCATAAGTAATTTACTGTTTTTCTTAGTGTAACAGATATGATACACTGCCAGATTCCATCCTTTTAGATAATTTTTCGCATGTATCAAATACGTGACATTGCTTGATTTGTACGGTTTCAATTTATTATATAGTTATTACAATATATCTATTTTATATTATGTATAATTATTGTCATTATTATTGTTTATTTTTAATTTGTGTTACGTGTGGTTTATCGGCTTATTATGCAAAAACAAAGTTTAAACGTGGTTTAATAATAACTGCCACTCGGATCGATCTTTAGGTTAAGCTGCGCTTGCCTAGGTTGATCTGGAGAAGTGGAGATAAAACGCCTCCTTGGGGGCATCCTCTTACTACCTTGGCTCTTGTGGTAGTATTCCCCACTATCTGAATCGCCCTTTTGCTAACCAGTTCTGTTATCCAGTTTCTTATTACTGGTTTTACACTAAATTTTTGCAGGGCGTGGTTAATGCTGTTGTGTATGGTTTTATCAAAAGCTCCTTTAATGTCTATGAAGGCAGCAAGTGTTGAGTTTTTATTTGTTATAGCCGTTTCTATTTTGTGCACTACCATGTGTAATGCCGACTCTGTTGATCTGCCTTTCCTGTGTTGAGGATGCAGTGGTTCGCTTTTTAGAGCTCCATCCTTTAAGTGTCGATCTACCAGTCTTTCCAGTGTATTCAGAAGAAAAGATGTTAGACTAATGGGCTTGAAAGATTTGGCGTGTGTGTAGTCCTCTTTTCGTGGTTTAGGTAGGAAGACTACTTTTGCCTCTCTCCAAAGTGTGGGGATATAGTTGAAAGCTATACAGGCCCAGTAGATTGGTATTAGGTGCTTGGTTACCTGTTTTAGTTGTCATTGTAGTAGGGCCGGGAATATTCCGTTCAACCCTGCGTATTTGAAAGGCTTGAAGCTCCTTAGAGCGCATTCTATTCTATCCGCAGTTACGAGCTTGTTGGCCACATCCCATTCGCTGGTTGTCAGTGCGCTGTGGTGGCCAGTAGGCCACTCTCATGTGATTTGGCATCCGGGAAAACTCTGGAACATAGTAGTGGACAGCCTCATAAAAAAACTAAATGACAGAGGATACACTACTATTGGTTATGCAGACGACCTTGCTATACTGATAAACGGGAATGCTGAAGATAGGCTGTGCAAAGTGATGCGCTCTGCACTGCAGATAGTAGAGGATTGGTGTGAAGAACACGAACTTTCAGTAAACTCCAAGAAAACAGAACTTATCCTTTTTACCAACAAAAGGAAGTTACCAGAATTACAACTACCAAAGCTTTTCAACACAAGACTCTCCCTATCAACGCAAGTGAAATATCTGGGCATAATTCTTGATAACAAATTGAACTGGGCGAGTCACCTAGAGGCTAAAACAAAGAAGGCCTGTATAGCTTTTAATCAGTGTAGAAGACTAGTTGGTAAGAGATGGGGTCTTAACCCAAAGATCACACTCTGGCTATACACATCAGTCATCAGACCTTCTATTACCTACGGATCAGTTGTATGGTGGCCCAGAACTCAGCTGACCACGGTGAAAACGAAACTCCAGAGTCTGCAACGCCTAGCTAGTGTAGCAGCTACTGGATGCATGAGAACAACTCCATCAGCAGCGTTAGAGTATCTTCTGAATTTAAGACCTCTGGATCTGCCCCCCTATTGAGTATCTTTTTATAGTCAGTGTCTATCAGAAATGTCCATAGATTAACTGTAAATTGGTTATGGTTTGGTACATTTTTTTCTTAAAAACTCACCATTTGACAGTTATTTGATAGACATTAGAAGTTATCCACTGTCATTAAAAGATACGCAATAGCCCTGCTGGTCATACAGGAGGAAGCTCAGGCAACCGCCTTAAGACTAAGATCAAACGGACTATGGAAAGTAAATACAGAAACCACACACTCAAAAGTTTTGCAGGGGATTCTGAAGGAAATACCACTCCTTGAGGCGCCCATGGATAAAACTTCATGTCACCATGTGTTCGATAGAAGTTACGACATCCAACTCACTGCAGAAGCAGTAGATAGCTCTGGCATCAATGAAGTTAGGATATATACGGACGCATTATAAAACACTATCGAAACGGGTCTTATCGCGATATTCTTTTTAACGAGGTAAACAGGTACCTACTACACGGACGGAACGCGGATGGTATATACGGACGGCTCCAAGACCTCACATGGTACATGGTCTTCTCGAATGATCTAAACATTTCAATATCAAATACCCTAGATAAATTAAACACAATCTTCCAAGCCGAATGTATCGGTATCACCAGAGCGGCACAAGCAGTTGCAGCCAGAGACGTCAGTGATTTTAAATAAAGATCATCTCAGACAGTGCATCGGCGCAATCTCATCAAACTTAAAAGGGACAAACTCCGTAAAATCATAGGAATTTTAACAGGTCACTGTTCCCTAAACAAAAATCTACATAACATAGGTGTAATAGACAGCCCACTATGCAGAGGATGCATGGATGCGGAAGAAACGCCACGACACGTACTCCTAGAGTGCAGGAGCGTGGCAAATCACCGGGCACAAACTCTACGATCCCCATTAACTCTCCCGGAAGCCTGCAGCAGTCTGGGAAGGCTGCTGCAATTCTGGGACGATCTATGTTGGTTGGAGTAGGTATCCTTAAAACATCACGCACAATGGCCCAATCAAGAGGCTAAGTGCGGATAAAAGCCCCGTTAAACTAATCTAAACTAAACTAAGCCCAGGTTGGTCTGTAACTCGGTATTACATACCGAGTACTGAAACCTGCCTTCGACCCGAGCGGCAGTTATTATTAAGCAACAACATCCAATTAAAAAAATACATTGACGGATGAAAATTTTGTAAAAAAACAGCACTTATCGGTATCGTATTACCCCGTATTAACTGGGTGGTGGCGGTCAGATAGGCAGTCGCGCCTAGGCACATCACAGCCTGGTGGGAATGTTGCCACTGCCGGTAAAATATCAAAATTGCCAGCAGCATTGGAAATATTGCCAAAGTTGCCGGTCAATGTAGATTAGGGCCTATCAATGCTAATTAAAAGTGTATTACATAGTTTCCGTACTTAATTTGACTTATAATTAACAAATACTCTCCGAATATTCCCACTCCTGGCAATATTCCCGGGAATTTTGACGCGCCATGTAAAATATGGTACTCAGCTGCATCCAGTTAGACTAGAACCCGAACCCAACATAGTTGGGAAAAGGCTAGGCAGATGATGATGGTACAAAAACAAAGAAACGCTCGGTAACTCGCAAATTGCCGAGTTTTTGTTCTGGAACCAAGAGCAAAATGAAATTGTTTGAAGTACTGAGGTTGAACTGCAGTATTGCTTTCTCCTAACGGACTCCGACACCAGTTTACCTCGTCTAGCATTGCTATGTTCTTAGGAAACCTTAATATTTCATCAGATGAGGATAAATCAAGTAGTTGCTTCAATATCTTTAGTACTATATTAGTACCCTCAGTCATTGCAATGAAACCCTTTTTTTTTGCTGGTAAATCATCAAATAACTTTATAAGGTCAAACAAAATTTTATAAGGTCCAAAGGGTGTTACTATCATGATTTTTAAGACAACTAAAAGAACCAAAAATAATAAAAGAGGGTTCTGTTTTTTAATTGAATTAAATGTTTTTTTTTTTACGTTAGCGTGTTTTATTGTCGTATGGTTAAAATAACGTTGGAAGCCTGGCAGTGTAGCAAATAGGTATGATACATAGATTTTATAAGGTAGATTAGGCAATGTATCTTATGTGATACATTGAATAAATCATAAAATAATATAAATACATTTTTATTTTATTTTTTCCACCCGTAATAAATACGTAAGAACGCATTTTATGTAATTTTTTTCAATATTTCTAAAAATAGTAACCTTGCATTTCTGGCATTTCCACATAAATAACATTTGCTTGCGTTATTTGATGCATCAAATACATAATAACGATGCACAGTACCTCGCCTCGGCTGTGGCATTTTCACAGAAAGACAATTCTTGGTAATACGTATATTAGCTATTTTTCCAAGTTTACAAGTCGCTCGGCAAGTCGGTAACTCGGTACACGCAAGATTGGCGGACCGCCACACGCAGAACGAATGTCACGTGCGGTCGTGTATGCAATTTTCAAACTAATATCGATTGTAAACAGTGCATAATACAATGTCTTGAGTTGGAATGGCTTACCCTGTTACAGTGTAACAGGGTTTTGAAAGGGTAACCCGTTCGTAACAGGGTTTACTATACCCGTTCGGAGGTGTAACATGTATTATAGGGTTTCTTTTTGAAGCGCTTAAAAAAACCCCTTCAAAAACCCTTTCAACGAGTATCCGGACGGTCCCTGCTTGCGCACCGACACTATCATGTTCACCGTGAACTGCAGACATGTGGGTGAGCTTACAGAAAGGTTGACTTACATCGTTATCACTGGTGCCACACACGGAACAGCACTTGCACTCGATGCACTGCCAGCGGTACTTGCGCACCGACACTATCATGTTCACCGTGAACTGCAGACATGTGGGTGAGCTTACAGAAAGGTAGACTTACATCGTTATCACTGGTGCCACACACGGAACAGCACTTGCACTCGATGCACTGCCAGCGGTACTTGCGCACCGACACTATCATGTTCACCGTGAACTGCAGACATGTGGGTGAGCTTACAGAAAGGTTGACTTACATCGTTATCACTGGTGCCACACACGGAACAGCACTTGCACTCGATGCACTGCCAGCGGTACTTGCGCACCGACACTATCATGTTCACCGTGAACTGCAGACATGTGGGTGAGCTTACAGAAAGGTAGACTTACATCGTTATCACTGGTGCCACACACGGAACAGCACTTGCACTCGATGCACTGCCAGCGGTACTTGCGCACCGACACTATCATGTTCACCGTGAACTGCAGACATGTGGGTGAGCTTACAGAAAGGTTGACTTACATCGTTATCACTGGTGCCACACACGGAACAGCACTTGCACTCGATGCACTGCCAGCGGTACTTGCGCACCGACACTATCATGTTCACCGTGAACTGCAGACATGTGGGTGAGCTTACAGAAAGGTTGACTTACATCGTTATCACTGGTGCCACACACGGAACAGCACTTGCACTCGATGCACTGCCAGCGGTACTTGCGCACCGACACTATCATGTTCACCGTGAACTGCAGACATGTGGGGTGACCTGCACATAGGGGATCGTTTTACTAACACGAATAATATGGAGTAATATATTAATGTAAGTTTAAATTATTCTGGTGTAGTTAGTTGGAACTCTTTATTTACTAATTCGTCAGGTGTAAAAAAAAAAATATTGAACGCCGCGACAATTTTATTTTTCGGTGTGTAATGATCAAATGACTCTTCCCGCTCTGGGTGGAGCGGAAGGGAGTGTCAGACTTCTACTGACTAAAATATCGTAAAAATATTTTAAGTTAAGTCATTCGTGTCACAAACAAACGATATGGTTACATATTAAAAATATGTTCAGAAATTATGCTGGCTGGTAAATGATAGACGCGGTATAGGCAGACGACCATTAACGATACATCAGAGAAACAAAGAGAACATAAGAAATCAAGAGTTCCAAAAACATCATAAAAATAAAACAAATTCACATATTGTAAGGCACATAGTATTTTCTTACCTTATCTCATCTTCAATCGCCTTCGCAATTTTATATAATCTTTATATATTGCAAATAATTATAGAATAGGGGAAAACATAATGTGCCGAACAATAGTGAAAAATAAAAAGTAAATAAACAACACTTAGAACAATTAATGACTTACAATTTATTTAGAAGAGCAAAAAAATAAAATGTCTAAAGGGAAGTGCACATTCACTATTCTTCAGCACAGCTAGACTAAATAAAAATCGTCTAAGAATCGAGTTCATACAATTTAATTCTGATAAAGTAGCAATGTTTTACAAAAAAAATAAAATAATAAAAAAAAACATGAATAATTTTCAATTATTTTTTTTTATAAATTCTCGGACTTACGCTAGAAAAATAAAATATATGGAACAACAAAACGGAAACATTTTATATTTTTTTATATTTGGGTATCCGCATTTATGCACTTCCCTGCAGGCATTAAAGTTTTATAAATAAAATATATAGGTAGATATTGCCGAGATAGATAATAATATAAGAAATTAACAATTTGGTGACGTTAATAAACATTTAAATTAAAAACAGTGATAAACTAGGACTGTACCACTACCTCTTATAACAGTATAACCTGAATCTTACTTCAGTGTGTGAATGAGATGGTGCTCTACTTGAAGTCTAGCTCCATCTCTTTCCCACACTCAAGTGAAGAAGAGGTGGTACTACGCCCCTGGTACTTTAAGTACCACAATAACACAACAACTCTAAAAACGGAGATATTTAAGAAAACTCCAGACGATTCACATTAAAATCCCACATAAAATTGACACTAATAAATTAATATGTTCTTGAAAATGGTTATAATTTTACTATTCACTATATTTTAGACATGTATTTCATCTATCTATAGTTATTATTTGTTGTTTATGTTAATATTTTATATATAAATATGGTCGACATACTAAACCACAGGTTTATTACCATTATACAGGATGGTGATTAGAACGTGACCAATTTTCAACTTGTTTTTTTATGATGATAGAATTCGCTACTGTTTTTACCTTGCTACTTAATATGAAAGATTAATGCCCGGTTTCTGAGGCACTTTATCTGTGGTTTATCTATTCAAATGTACGCATATGAATAGATAAACCACAGATAAACCACAGATAAAGTGCCTCAGAAACCGGGCATCAGTCAATGTGTATCTTGAATTAATGACTTCTCACTTGCGTTTATGAGTGTTTCAACATTTCAGTTATGGCCCAAATTCTGGCCCGGTTCAATTTAGATTGCCATTGACACTCAAAGAAAAATAATGTGAAACTAGAAAGCAAGATTTAGTTAAGAATATGACCCGACTAGCAACCACAGATATTTAAATTACACCCCAATTTTGTCAAATTGGGGTGTAATTTAAATATCTGTGGTTGTTCCATTCAAAAAACCATCCTACATAAACAATAAAATAACATTATAAAGATACAATATGTAATAAATACAAACTCTATAGAAAGGTTACAATTGCACATACTAAGGCACCTAAGAGACGAGACACAATATTAATATAATATTTATTAATTTATAAAACGGTAACTTATACTAGTTTCCTACTTCCCACTTCCCTGTAAGGCTTTATATGAAGCGGCACCAGGGTTAAGTACATAGGTACCATTCAGGTACAATTCTGAAGGCGACCGTAAACTGCAGACCGGACCGGGAAACCTGACCGATCGCTACGCCTGAGTGATAAAAATAATAATAATATAAGGTGGAAGGAAGAAGGAACACCGACGCCGAAAAAAAATGTTTTTTTTTTTTTTTTGGGACTTCCCCCCAGGCTATTCCAAAACCTCTGTAACTCCTGGAAACCAGCATAAACCAGAAAAGCGCCGAGACAATGAAGCTCGACGAAGTCACAAAGAAACGATTTAACAGTCTTGGATCCCGCAGCGAACCGTGTAGGTAGGACGATAGGGTTTCTGAACAGTATGTTTCCATTACGGGCTTGCCGTATTGTTGGTCTCTAGACACGTCACTGCCGTAGTAGATTGCGACATTGCAGCCTTTGCCGATATAATTTCCGATTACGGTCGTCATTAGAATTGTACCTTCATCAAGCCAGTCAATAACATAGTGCAATGATGTATTAATGGCCACGATTTCATATCTTTGAAGCAAATGACACTCAATAAATTCTTCGAAACGCAGTCACTACGTGTAAAAGAATATTTTAAGTAGAAAACAGTCAGCTAGGAGAATCCTTTAGTCGAATGGGTCTTACAGACAAAGAAAACGTGGCCAAAATACATCATCGACTACATCCCTTAAGATTTTTCGCTAAAAGATCAATAGTGAACAATGTCAGATTCCATCGCCACATAAACTAACTAAACTATAAAGTATATATTTTATAACTTATAGAAATATACTATCAAGAAAATAAATTGTCAATATATCGTACTATATAATTTTATATATTTATCTAAAAATTAAAAACCTAATTTCGATTAAAATTTTCTTAAAAATTAAAACAAAAACATTCTATAAACTATAGGAATGATATTTTATGATCAATGCGCGTGATACGTAATGTATCAAAAAATAAATAAAAGCAGAGACACTTTGAAAACATATTAAATCTATGGTCATGAGAAAATATAATTGTAACGTTTATAACATGGAAGGCGTAATTAAAACTGGCCTTTTTAAAATTAAAAAAATATGTACATAGGTTGTACCGGTACAAAAAACAGCGTATTGAAAAGTAACTCGAATTAGGTCTTTAAAAAACGTAATTTTTCAAAATCTTTGGGTTCAAAAAATGGTGATAAAAAAGGCACGTAAAAGCTCCTATTTATATGTAATGTTATAACATTTATGTAATAAGCTACTATTATTGACCCGCCTACGCTTAGGATATTATAATTATTATTACTAACACTATTATACCCAGACTAAAATAGTTCTTGAACACAAGAATTAGTAAAAAAGTGTGTACAGGATTTTTTATTGCAACTCTCAATTCTCACTCCAATGTTTAAAAAACTAGTGACGATTCAATGTAAAATTTCATTATCTAAGGTCCCAAGAAAAATCTATGTAGGTAAGTAACAATTATTTAATGTCATCCCAGAATTAGGGGCGAAAAATAAACATAAGTTTTCTTTCGCCCCTAGCACGAAGATAAAATAACCGGTAGAACCTTTCCAAAATGTGATAGGAAGGGAACATTAAAACACTTGTACCTATATATAAACATAATTATTGCTATCTAAACTCGCGTAGTCGGGTAACTGTATCTCAATGCCCACTATATCTCGAATTTATCAGTATGTACCATTTTCTTTAAAAAGTCTTGCCATATACAAGGAACATAACATCGCGTCCTCAGACCAACAAAAAAAGGAAGACGGCGCGCCACGAACATCAAAAGTGAAGCCAACTTTTTATCTATGTGTTGTGTGTAGACAATGTCTCGTGAAGTCGTGACGTTCTAGGAGAAATGCGTGTGGTTTTAGTGTAGGTGTGTGCGTGAGATTGTATGTTTACTTGCTATAGGCGAGTGGTTTTGTGACTTCACTGTTGGTGTTCGCGGCGCGCCGTCTTTCTTTTTTTCTTGGTCTGAGATCGCGTCTGTAATTTTAACGTTTAAGTCCCTTGTCATAGGAGGTGAGCGTATGTCCATCAACCGGGAACAAATCCAGAGTCAATGGCTGCTACTGAGAAATTCCTAATTGTAAAAACCAATAACACACGCCTGTACTGGGACTCAAACCCAGGACCTCACGCTCAGCAGTTGTGCTTGCGACCAATAAAAACCTCGCAAACTCTGAGTTAGTATAGAATCCAGTTATACATAATAATATAACTTCTCACAGTAGCACGCTTTTAGTAATGAATTAAAATATCGTTGTGAAAATGATACAATATAAATGAAAAACTTTACATACTGTCCATTAGGTAGTTTTTTTTGTAAATATTGAAATAGCGAATGTCAGTTTGACATAGTAAATGTCAAATTGACGTTTGACTTGGCGGTAATCGTCGCGATCTTGGTTCAAGATACAGTGGGCACAGAGCACCGCGTGCAGTGACTTTGTTGCAGCGTGACTAGAAAGCTAGGACATCTGAACGATTTGGCGCCAAAGTAGAACTTTAGTCTAGAGGCGCCGTTATTTGGCATCAAGCGAAGCTATGACTAAATTAAATTGTCTGTAGTGTTGCCAGATCAGCGCAGTACAACTATATTAAGTAATTGCTTTTTTATATGAATAATAATTTGTCAAAAATATGTTTTAATTTTGTAAAATATGCAATATAATCGTATATTTAATAAGTAGCGCTAATTAAATCGTAAAATAAGCAATACATAATTTAAATTCACTTCTATAACAATAAAATATATTTATTAAGAATTTCAACCTTAACTTTGAAAATAAACTTAAAACAATTCTCGATTTTCTGACGAGACGACTGGCAACACTAAGATCTAGTGTATCTCACACGAAATCATGTAATTTTGATAAGGCACTTGTACTCACTAAAATAATAAAAACATTAAGATATAAACATTACAACAGACAACAATTCAAAATATCTCATCATTTGGCATCCATCGTCACAAGTGTTGTTTTTCACATGGCAACACCAAAATCACATAGTGCAACATTGACACACAGATAAAAAAAATCACAATGATATGTGATATAGAATTATTTTAGGGATATATTTGATTTCCTATGTTCCGATATGACGTATTACTTTAGACACAGATTTTGACATATTTATTGTGATGCCACTATTCTAACAATATGATTACAACATTAAAAACTACTAAATATTCATCAAAGGTCTTTTCATTCGAAAATTAGAGTATGAAACCTGGAATGTAACATTTAAAACTAGCCATCAATCAAACATTCTCTTTGGTAGGACCGACAAAAAATCCCTCGAATTTTTTGTGACAGACAAACACACAATATGTAATACTCGGAAAAGAATTTAGATATTATTGGACCGGGTGACGTAGGCATCACAATCGTATGTAGGGGACTGACGTGAGGGTGGGGAGACGGGGTACTGTCCGTACTCATCATTGAGTAGTTTCGTTTGGGAGGCAAAGTTATCAAAGTCATCAGCTGAATAGGACATAGAGCTGAGGATCTCTACGACTCCGTTGAGTTTGATGTTGTCTCGGAGATGTCTATGGCGCTCGCAGACGCGGTTCTCAAGATGGTAGCAGGTTGGTTTGGGGAGGCCGTTGCGCGGAGGTCTGCCGCGCCTCTTACCTGATCTGCCGCAGTCGGAGCAGCTGACTAATTCTTCGGGAGTGCCCGTCTTCTTGTTTTCGCGGTCGTCGCCGAGACAGAAGTCACAGTAGGGTGATGGTGAGGCCTTGAACAAAATTGTTGAAAATGACAATCTGGTTTTGTACTAAACCTCAGTTTGGTCAACTGCCTCGGCGTTACAAGCCGCTCTATCAGCCTCCAAATAAGATCGATGTAAGAAATCGTTTTTCTTTCTTGCATTGGATATTAGATAATGGCGATGCTCGTCGTCAAATGGTTTCCCAAAAGATGACATGAAAGTGAAAAGGATGCTTGCTGAAAATTGTGCCGAGATGGCTCTGAGAGTTATGATTTGACAAACATGTGTCGGTTACCATTCCAACGGATCGCAATTTTGACGAAATAATCAGTTTTCAGTGAGGAACCCCATTTATTTAAAACTTCTAACGTATCATTCTCTATTCAAAGTCTACTTACCCCAACTTTAGGCTTAATGCCATCAACGCGGTGTTCCTTAACCTCAGGTGTGGCAGAGGCCGAGGGTACAGGCGGACCGGTAGACGGGGCAGCCGCATGTACTGCCGCCGACAGCGGTACATGCGCCGAGTCTGAACTTGACGTATCAGCTGATGCAGGCCTCGGCGGGGGCGACGCCCGGCGGACAGGCGGCACGGCTGGCAGACCAGCGACTAAACGGAGAAAGAAGATAAGACTCTCGGCATCAGAAGCATAAGGTCGGATTTACAAATACAGAGATTAGCACATCCGACCTTAAGCTTCTGATTTTGTAGAATGTTGTGGGGATAGGTGATGCATCGGTTGGAGTACAAGCGGACTAAATGTCTTCAAATATCATTCTAATCTTTTCACAAGTATGTATATAATTATGTAAGAGCGTTGGCAATGAAAGCTTTCAACTAAGAGAACGTAAAATAAATAAGGAACCATGATTCGCCATGACACTTTTGAAAGTAATTGGTGGCAAATGAAGAGGTTTCTGGCACAGAATATTTGATGAAAACACATTTAAAAATATACTTTATTTTGTCACCTTCACAACGCAAGATTACTTAAAACTTGTCATAGCGAATAAGATCCCAATTTCTCGACATCAGAAGGATAAAGTCAGATGTACAAAACTCTCTGTAATTGTACATCCGACCTTATGCTTCTGATGTCGAGTTTGAAATAATAATTAACACAGTACACGACTAACTACAACTGCCAATGCTAAAGCCGTAATTGCTAGTTATTTGAGAATAGACTAAAACGAGAATGAAGGTTTTTTTCTAACCCTCAGGAGGCGGCGTAGCTCGCCGTGCCGGAGTTTCCTGGAGGCTGGCTGCTAAACAGAATCAGGGTTATAGCATGGCGGAAATATCTGTACGTGACCTAATAACGGGTTACCTAGGGCTTTTGAACTAGGGCCATACACGCGGAGATATGAGTACGCGACGCCTGCCCTTCCGGAATATAGGCGTGATTTTTTTGGTTATGACTTAATATTAATTTGAAAATGCCTACGCTGGTGAGACCCCTTTAAATGTCAGGAGGCTAGTAAAAAGGCTCCACAGATACAGATTGCCGATTTGCACTGCGTATTTATTTTAATTATGATGCTCGACAAAAATACATTAACTTATGATTTTAGGCACACTAAAATGCTCACCATTACATTCAATTTTGCCAAGTGTAATTTAAATGAATAGCGTATCATTGAATTTTGCCAAATGTGCACGTGGCGAGCATTATGCTAATTTTTATTTGTGTTTTTAAATACTTGTGCTACAAGCCCTGACACCTGCACAATTGATGATTTTATGAATACGTCAGCGAGTGGAGCTCGCATAGCTTAATTCTAGGCCAAATTTATTTAATAAAAAAAAATATCGGCACGTTGAGAGGAAGAACAGTATATTGGTTTATAGCTGTAGCTGGCGGTTTCATTTGCCGCTTCTCTTTCGGCTCGGCTATTAAGAGGCGTAGCCTGATGCTAAATAGTGAATAACCATCCCCAAAAATTGAGCTCATCAAACTCAAAAACATTTTTTCAAATTCGACTCTTCAGTTCCGGAGCTTAGCTCGTTCGAACAAAGAAATGAAGTTTAGTATATTAATATAGATTTACAGTATCGTATGATTAACGACTACATAAAACAATATTACGATACAATTTCCAAAAATATCTCGACTTTTTATACAAACTACAAACTTTTTGAAGACTTTTAAACAAAAATAAAAAATCTGCACTTTTTGAATGTAAAAAGTACTCTGTTTCTAAAAAACCCAAAATATACAAAAAATAAAGTAGAAATAGTAGTCAAATAATGATGTATGAACACCACTTACGCCGCCCTCAGGACTCTTGTGTTGCATGAAATTATAAACATTTGTAAACTCACACGAATTACTAGTAATGTGCATGCATCACTCATCGCTACAAAATTATTTTTAAAATTGATTATAAATATTTTCTTGATTTTATTAAATAAACAAACGCGTAGAGCTAATGTTGTTGAACCTAATGTTTGGCCAACGCGGATTAGCAAAATTTTCATTTTCCTTTCATTGTCATTTCAAGTTAGGGCCAACTATAATATTGTGCCAGCGACACGAAGAAGACTATTATTTTGGACGTACTGCACTAACTGACCGATTCTACTTTGTTTCGATTCAAAGCTATCAGGGGGCTTAAAATTGTCGCATTAGAATTATAACGTTATTCATAATGGGCGTAAAAATACCCTGAAGTCAAAATATCATAACTTCTCGAGGGTTTTTTTTTAATACTGGTTTATAAGGTAATAACTTTGATTACGTCTATGACCCGTTTACTTTACTATTCAAAGTATCAATCAGCACAATGTCTGAGTTTTTCGTAAGGTTATTTAGTTTGGCGTACGTAATGCTTGGTTGACGGCTACGTGAAAGGGATTAAACCTTGTATTATCCTATTGTGATTTTATATTCTACTGCAGCTGCCTTTTTAAACCCCCTGAACTAAACAAACTCCCTAACCACAAATGGAAACTGATGCCGAAACTCACCAGTTCCAACGGCAGGATTATTGAGGAACGTAACGTAACTGTCTTGGTACTCCGTGGCGGGCTGCGCTGGGGGCGGCTGGAGCGCCGGGGGCGTGTGCGCGCCAGGCCTGGAGTCCCGCGAGTCGCCGTCACTGGCGCCCGCGCCGCCGGACCCGCTGGGATCCTTGTGTGTGTGCGTGAAGTGGTAGGTCAGGCCTGGACGTGTCTTGTACTTGGCGCCACAGACTGGGGGAAGGTAGGTGGATAAGTCAGGGTACTGTGGGGAAGGTGGATTGAGTTTTGTGTATTTTTGGTGGTATCAGTTCACATGCTCAAAAGATTGGCTTGCTCTTCATAATTTAAAGGTTGGAGACTTGAAGCAGACCCCAACATTGTTGGGAATAGGCTAGCCAGATGATGATGACTCGGCTTTCCATACAGGCATAGCTTAGCGTACTGTGGTATCCGTTTAACTTTGGCACTTCTTTTGACTGCACAGATCTTTTTAAAAGCTGTGTAATTTTATACTCAAAAGACCATTTGGTCCTTATATGACTTGCCAAAAATAAGGCAGGACTAAGGCTGTGAGTTTCTCAGTTTGTTTCTTCTAAGAAAATAGTCGGAAACACTAGAATAGAATAGAAACACTGGCATAATTTACTTTTTTTTGTATATAAGTGTTTATAAAACCCAGTTACCAGAATGAAATGTAATTTATCAAAGTTTTACAGTTATCTTTGAGACATCATATGAATGGCTTGCGTTTTAGCAGCAAACATATATTTATTTTGACCAAGGCCAGTCAATAACCTAGCGTTTTTCCAAATTTGATATGGTCGGCTTTCAGTATAACTGATATAATATAATATGAATGCTCAATGTATTTTTACACAGAGCAGTTATTTTGTAGTTATTAAGTCTGAGCGCAGTCTAACCAGTGTGACACACTAATGAATCATTACGCCTGTAATCCAAAAAAGGCTAACCAAAGACCGAAAAATTTAGTAGCCATTTTGGAGTTTTCTCACATATACGCACCAAATATATACACAAAAATTCAATCCACCACCAGAAAAACAACAACAACAACAAAAAAACATCAAAACCAATACTTACCGCCGTGATGCCTCCGTCTGCTTAACACACTATACCGCGATAAAATTAGGGTACCGACAGAACAACAGGTCATAGCGTCATCAGAACAGAGCATAGAGGAGGCAACACGACGGCATCGGCGTTACGGTGTGAACGAAGCCTTATTTTTATTTATAGTTTATCCGTCATCAATCAATACATAGGTTTAGACGTAGTTTGTATGAGAGCGTTTTTGTTTGAGTGCCGTTAGTGAGAAAATATTTGTGATAGAAGAATAAAAATTGAATTTCAGTGTTAATAAAAGAAAGAGATTTGAGAAGAGGAAATGTAAATCTTAAACATAATTATTGTGTATGAAGAAAAGAAACCCAAAATAAAAAAAAACCCTATATTTTAAGTATCTCTAAACTAAGAAACTACATTACACTGCCGCATTTTTTTATAAATTATTTATTTATCTATCGGTATTTGTTACCTGAATATAAATGTACACTATTCTATTCTTTAACCCCATTAAATGTGTCGAACGCACATGGTTAATTTTAAAAATACATTTTTTTTATTAAAAAAAATTATACGCCTTATTTTTCTTTTCTACAAAAGTTCTCATACAAACAACGTGTTAGAAAGCCGGCCCGTCGTGATTATCGTTCTATGTTCAGTTCTAGAGGACGCACGCTAAAGGGCTGTTTGATTGATGACTTCAAATCTATGGATCCGCCCAGCGATAGCACTGACTTCATTACTTTGGTACAGTCTGTAACCAACAATACCTGACCCCTTTTCTTACACCACTTGGCATCTTTTTTTTTGAGGGTGGGAAGTCATCAAATAATCCCTCCCTCTCTGGGCAGAGCGGAAGAGAGTGTCAGACTTCTACTGATTAAAAACCACCCATGTTCCTTCTTAGCCCTTGTGCAGAGGCCGCGGCTTCTTCTTTATACGAGGGGTTAGGTAACGCTGGGCACAGACTGTACTAGCTCAACCAAGTCTCTTAAACAACAGTCAAATCATTAAAAATTGTTTAACGTTCTTGGTTGCGTAGTAAATGATGATGCTGTTGATTTTGCTCTGAAATAAAGGTAAGATTGAATACATAAATATACAGGCTGGCAACAACAACTTATTTTATGTTTTTAATAAAACACTAAGAATGATGTGGAGAAATTACGATATGGCCACTCTGTATAAGTTTATAGTACTTTTTCGAAGGATAATACCAGTTGAAGGAATTTCTTTAAAAAAATGTTTATACACGTATCATTCGTTAAACTGGCTTATCAAAATCAAAATGGCACTTTGTGATTTCTTGTAAGTCAATTATCCTGTCATACTTAGAACACTTGCTGCTTTAAGATGCCGCCGACAAACAAAAGACTGATCCAAATCCGCATAATTGAAATAAAGAGCAAAATAAACAGCACATCGCAAGATCCAAACTTGTAGTCAATCAATTCTAAACTTTAACACAAGAATAAAAAGTTATACATTGGATAATTTTATTTGTTATTCAACATAAATATTTCTTGTATAAATTCATAACAATCTTTGGGTGATAATAGTACACTGGCGTGCAGAAAACTGACCTACGTATTCAACTTGCCTAAATTAGCAACGAAAATGCATTTTATAAAGTTTTGGTGCAATTTTTTGCACGGCAGTGTAGTTTGGATCTAAGAATAACATCAATCGTAATACTTCACTGCTCCATACATACAAGAAATAATAGAAAATATGAACAATATTACCGGCAAAGTATGTATAATTCTGTACATCAGCCGGGCAATACTAACATTCTTTTACAATAAACCAAGAGTAACTTAAATCTTAACCTATAATATTCACATTGCCCGGGTGATGTCTATAATTTCATTTGGAGTTTTCTATCCGTAAAAAAACGTCTGAAATTCTGTTATAAAATATCATTTCATTTATTTTCACTGTAAAAATATGTATAATAAAAATTCAATAGCAAAAACATTTCTGTAACATCAAATTCTAGTTTTTATTCTTCGGATAATTTATGTCATATTCCCTCACATTAAATAATTACATGGATAAATGTTAAACCAAACACAATAAGAGATATACAATGACTAAAATTTTACTATAATACTGAAATTTTGATATAATTCATGTTTAATAAATAATATTATGCCAGATATTGCTAAAAACCTGTCGCCTAGCCATAAAATTTACAGTAAATTTTCAGATCTTGTATTTCAAATACCTAGTTTGCCTCTAAATCAATCTAGCATTTATTTGCATGACATTAGAATCTAGAATCTAAAACTTTCACAAACAATGAAGGGCAAGATTAAAGACAGACCGAAACTACCTACTGCAAAACTTTAGTCATTGCAGAAGAGAAAAAACAGATAATTTCCTAAGAGCTTATTACAAGAGCTTTAAAAAATTGAAAATAAATAAACTATCACAGACACATGAGTCGTACACGCTCAACCAATCAGTGCAAAATTCAAAACATTGTGATTTTATTAAAATTGTGATTGTTTCATAAGATCCGGTGTAGAAAGGGTTTATGAAGCTATGACTGATCTGGTTAATTATTAGTTTTTAAACTGACATGGTCACTAATCATTGACCTGCCATAGTCATTAGAACTTTTTTTTTGGATTGTTAGAAATCACCAAATAACTCCTCCCGCTCTGGGCAGAGTGGTAGGGAGTGTCAGACTTCTACTGACTAAAATCCACCCATGTCCCTTCTTAGCTCTTTGTGTCGAGGCCGCAGTATCTCTTTTGAACAACCCGCAGCCCCAACAGGGAGGACATTAGCATTTAACCTTTTGAGCGCCACAGTCACGTATAGACGACAAGCCGAACAAACAAAAAAGTACTTTTTGGCTTGTCGTCTGTGGCGTCTGCGGCGGTATGTACAATGAGATATTTACCATGTTTATTATTTGTGGACGAGGTAAAAGGTATGTAAGGAATAGGACCGTAGCGTTCTGTGGTTTCTGCCCATGGGATAAGGGCGTGAGTTAATGTATGAATTTATTATTTGTTTACTATACTTCCGAACTAATTTGTGATGGCGATTGCAACAGTGCCGAAATATCGGATACTCGAAACAAAGCATAATCATGGTAGATAATTTAAAGTGCTTATGATAATGTGGCCAATATTATGCAACGACAGTGTAATATGTTGCTATTAACTAAGCGTTACTTATATTACAGTGCTTTCCAGTGAAAATTTGAATAGGAACATTCTTTTCAAAATGCGAGTATTTTGGTTCGTTAGTTTGGAAAAACTTGTGATAATAAAGCTCCTTAAATTTACATGAACACATACATTTAGTTGTTAGTTAAGGCACAAAAAACGCCTTTAAAAAGTTAGAAGTTTAGAAGTTAAACGCACGATCAATCATAGCTCCATAGTTAAAGAAAAAACATTCAACTTCGATTCTCTTTACATAACGATTCAAATTGAAGACGCCATTCCATCCTAAACCTTATATTTCTAAGCATAACGCCCAGTTTCTGAGAGGCAGTCAAATCTAACAACAGCCAGCTCCGGATAGTAGAAAAGAGATTTCACAATAGGATCCATATCATCACCTCGTAGGGTTTACTTAAACCGAGTGGAACAATCCTCGGGCAATTTCTTACTGTCATTGATTATAGGACTGTAGCAATATTGCTTCTAAGTGTAAAATAGAGCACGCGCGAGGACACGCTTTGTATCCGTCGAATTTTATACGAAATTAAATATTAAATACTTCTACAGGGTGGGAAGAACACTGGCGCTAAAACGGTGACCACGTTTTCAGAAAATCATTCTGAACTACACAACATAAAATTGCCGACAAAAATATTCTATGTTAATCAAGTTCTTAATAGTGGTGGTACAATCAAAAAAGCTGATAAGTAAGCAGGCAGAAATCTTTATAATTCTAGTACACTAAAAATATTGATTGCAATTTTAGTTTATTAAGCGACTGATTGCCTCTAAATGTATGTGTAATCTTAAAAGTACATACAAGTTGGCTTGCTGTATACTTAATTCTTTGTTCGGCAGTACATGATTTTCATCGAATTTTTTTTAGTGAGCAATTTCATTCTTTTGTCCGCCTAGGACTCTTTGTATCGGAAACAGCTTGATACCCCACGAAAAAATTCTATGTAGCGTTTAGAATAATATTCTGGATACGTCATAACCGTTTTAAAGTCGGTGTCCCTTCCTCCTTAACCATTTCTTACCCTCGAAAAACCCAAAGATGGCATTAACACTCACGCTCTCAGAAACCAGGAGTAAGTAAAGAGAATCGCACTTTAAACAATTACGATAAAGATAATAATAACTAATCTAGCCTACATTATAAATAACACAACTACTCTACAATATTCCAATTCAATAATAAGGATAATGACGTGGCAGTGTTTAAATTTTTTTATTCATTTCATTGGTGTTTTCATTTATTAAATTTTTTGAACTTTCAGCATGTAATTGACTGTACTACAGTTTATTCTTCTTTGCATTTCCTATTTGGTATACAAACACTAGATATGTAATTTAAAATGTAGTCAAAATGACTTCTGCGCTGCACTCGACGATCCCGTGGAGGTAGGTTTTAGATCAACAGTAACATCATCGTATCAGCAGCATGAAAAAGGAAGAACAAGACTACGAACACAACGTTTTGAACCAATTTAGATTTATGAATATTGTAGGAAACGCGTAATCATACAAAACTGATCACATATTGATACAATTTAC
Organism: Diarsia mendica; assembly: GCA_949316265.1. Taxonomy (NCBI): domain Eukaryota; kingdom Metazoa; phylum Arthropoda; class Insecta; order Lepidoptera; family Noctuidae; genus Diarsia; species Diarsia mendica. Next base: position 11,857,191 of record OX438898.1, on the reverse strand, counting down.
TGAGGAAACACCGGGTTAGGACGCGAAATTTATTTTTTCTTACGTTTTTTTGCATTTTGCTGGTCAGTGTCAGATTGTGTGTTAAACAAAATATGTATCGCGACCGTAATACGTATGTAGTTACAGAATTGTTATCAATACAATCCTATAAGTTTATTTAACCCTATCTAAAGACTTTCATGAATGAAATAGGTCATTGAACAGGATAAAATAAGCTTAGAAGGTCGTATTTTAATTATTATAATTCTGTAACTAAAGTCGGGTTACGGTAGCCCGCCACACTATTCCCAAACCACTGTAACTCCTGTTAGCCAGAATCAACAGTGGCGACCACAAGAAAAGCGCCGAGACAATGAAGCTCGACGAAGTCCCAGAGAAATGATTTAACTGTCTTGGATCCCGCAACGAAATTAATCAGAAAAGAATAGCGGAGGAGTAGGAAAAAAAACGTAATTTCCACTTACGGGTTACGGTAGCGAATCATATTGTAATCGACATACCACGAGCGGAAGAGAGTGTCAGTCTTCTACTGACTAAAAACCACCCATGTTCTTTTTTCGCCCTTGTGCCGAGGCCGCGGTATCTCTTTCGACAATCCGCAGCCCCGACGGGGGGTTCTCTATTGTGTCACCTAACTTTTTTATCCATAATTTAAAATGCCATAACTTTTTTTGTCCTAATCATCATTTGTCCGAATGATAACTTACCCGAACTAAATATCACATAATATCACATGCTATAAAATTGAAATCCCTAAATATAATATGTCCTAAATCCATTTGTCATAAATATTACAATCAATAATATACGAAAGACATAAAATCGTTTTCCATAAAAGTTTTAAGTCCTAAATTAAAATAACATAATGTTTATTTATCATAATAATATTATTAGAACAAAGTATAACAAAGCTTTTGGTCACGTCACTCATACATGCAACGCATGTTGTACTCCATGACGCGCGCTCGCTTCGCTCGCATATTACATAACACTATTGTCTTCTGTCCCCGAAGTGCCGGGCCTCCTCCTCCTTCGTCGGCCTACGGCCCGGTGCCCATGCCGCCCATAAAGGATACTGTCGCGAGACGGTGATTCATCCACTTAGCGGACGACTAGCAACAGCCTATAATTTTGGTTATTCATCCGGCTAATCGGACGACTAATTAATTTTATTCATCCGCTAATCGGACGACTAGACACTTCGATTTTTTTTTAGGACTATAAAATTTATTATAAACGAACATTCGGAATAATACACATTAGGTAAAGCAATAGTTAGGACATATTAATTTAGGTCATGTAAAATTAGAAGATTCAATTATTATAGTAATCGATATTATGACAGAATACTTTTAGAACTAAAGATAATTATGTTAAACAAAATTTCGGCAATTTGAACATTATGGTTAATGAAGTTTATGGCAAACGTGTTATGGATAATGATTTTCGGACAAACAATTTTAGGAGAAGTAAGGGAGTACCCCGACGGGGACATACCTCCACTGACTTGCAAATTGACAAAACGTAAGAAAAAAACTTACGTTAAACGCATAACTCAAAATCTCTAAACCGCCATATTTGTTTACCAAATAGGAAAAGTAGAGAAAAATAAACTTTAAGCTTAGTGCGCACACATTTGACAGCAAACGATAAAAAAAACATCTTATTAGTGATTTCGGGTACATACAAGTGTGCGCACATAATAATATAAATTATATCCATCTATGTATGTACGGTCTGTGTTTTACTATCAACAACACTGTTAAAAATTATGTAAGTTTACATGCAAAAAAATTACATAATCCTGTAAAATAAAAAAATGTAAAATTGACGAAAATTATGTAAAATTTCATATTTTCCCGTAAATTTCCCAGATTTTTGGAAATTTTACAGGATTGTGTAATTTTTTGCATGTAAAATTACATAATTTTTAACAGTGAATGAATAATTATGTTGTTCAACTTGCAACGTTCGGGTCAATGGTGAAAGTTGAAAATTCAACAGCATTTTCAATGAGCTTTAGGACTTTTTTAGAAGATATTATACTCCTAAGCACTCAGTCTACCCTCTGCAGTTCCGTTGCATAACTTGTAAACGACTATTATAAAAACTGCATTTCGTCTATATCGATAAAATAAATTCAAGCACATAAGATAACATTATATTAAAATTCCATTACTTGCAATAATTATTTCTAGCAAGTAGCATCAGTAAATAAAATTGTAAGGTCCGTACAAAACGTTTAAAAAAAAATACAGTCCTAAGAGCTCGCACACTGACCAAAGAGCGACATTGCCAGCAAAACACAGACCAACAACCTAACAAATGAGTAAAAAGACAAGACTAATGGAAGTATACGGTTACTGCCAACCTAAGGAAGTTAGATAAGGCAAAATGTATGCCTAAAAAGGTCTTGTATACCGCGCGTAAATTCGTCTAGTATACGCGCGCGAGTTAGCTAACAAATTATACAGTTAATAGTTAAAAGTCAATAGTTCTCGTTCACTCTTTTCTCACTGAGGAGCTTTGGTTTACAACTGTTTTCTACTAAGGAGCTAGATTTGAACGAAAGAGATAGTTCAATACGATTTTAATCAAATAAATGGTCCCAGAAATGTATAGATTCAGTACTCATTAAGGTTCATTATCATTGTCTTAATTCTAACGATATTCGTTTTATTTTTGACATGCCTTTATTAGCTTTAACTGTTTGTATGTAAAAATCTTAAAGCATTTTTTGTTTTTCTTTAGACTTTGCAGCCAGTAGTGAAACTAGCCTAGTTTAGATGTTAATGGTACACGGTGGTATTATTTTGTACCTAACCTAATGCATTCTGGGACCGTCAAAAAAGACTACGAACCAAAGGGAACCGATTCCGTTATTTCTCGCGATTTTAAACCAGCACTTTTTATATTATAAGGCCTCAAGCATACCGACGCGTCTATAATAGAGTCAGAAGAGAGAGAAAATGTATAAATGCCATTTTAAATTTTATCGAAACCATGGGCGTAGTAAGAATCCGTATTTTTTATGTAGATCACATGTATGATTCTTTCGATTGAGAAAACTGATTTCAAGGTATTGTCGAGGTAAACTACTAATTCTAAGGCTGCCTGAAATGACCAAAGGACATTCCTAATCTATGTGAAAGTGGCGTGACTGTTGAACTCCCAAGTCACAGGTCCCGAGTTCAAGCCCAAGAAACGCACCTCTGATTTTTCGGATTCATGTCCGTCTTGACATAAAAAGAGCTAACAGTCCGTCAGTAGGAAGGGCTAAACATTCCGATATTTTCTCTCATTAGAAAATTAAGCTCTAGCTACGCCCATAGAAGCTTGAAATTCACTCAACAGTTGCAACCTCTAAGCTTCTCAGTGAGACCCTCCAAAAATTTAGCCTTAACAATACAGTAACTCATCTAAATGCATTATATTTCCGCAATTATATAATATAAATAGTTAAATAAAATGACCACTAATAACTTTCCAATACCTAACAGTGTTCAGTGTTTTGTAGAACGATCGATTTACTATAATAATTTAATTTATTTAAAACTACCAATAATTATACTAGTATTGCCAGAAAAAAAAAACACCAAGGAGATTTCTTTTAGAAGATTTACTAACAGGCCGCATTTTAGCAGCTGTATAGAAAAGTTGGTCCAAATATCGAAAAAGGCGTTTATTGGAACAAATATGTCTGGTTTTTTGACCAATGAACCCAGTATGCCAGTCATTCGAGATTCAACTTAATTCGTAACACATACGGTTGCATGCGCATGGTGGTGCAATAATTTAAACAGCCAAGTATTCGAGTACCTTCAAAATCAAATCAGATCAATTTCACTACCTACACTCTACCCGCAAATTCTGAAACGTTACTTAACTCTGAGGCGTTCAATAATCATCTATCAGCACTTTCCTTACGCTCTTATCCTTTTCTGTAGCTCGAAACTGCCATTTGCTAGAGGGAGCCAGAAAGCTTTCTGCCAACCGCATCGTTGATACTACGTGCGATAACACACATTACTTTCTAGCTCAAGCAAATGCAATACCGTGCTGATAGATGTGGATCAACCCATAATAGGATTGTTTATAACCATAGATCTCTTTGTAAATCGTTACACATGCCCAAACCGTACTTAGGACACACTGCATAGACAGATTTTCAGTTTTCGAAAAGAACTAGACCATATTTTGATTGGTCAGTGCGAATCTAACAATTTCAATCTTTAAAAAGAGACCTTAACGACTTTAAAATTAAGTTCCGTTTCAGATTGCAGCCACCCCAACAAAATCATTCTACAAAACACTGTACAAACGCTTCGCCTACTTCAATATTATCTAAAATTTAGCAATTTCATTAATTCCGACAGTGTTTAGAGATTCTTACGCTACCTAATATTCACATCATACGTACACAACAATGAAAAGGCATTTTTGCGGCCCGTTGCAAGGACTTATTAAGGCTTATTATCGTGTAGGTAGCTTTTGAAATTTGGAAGAACTGTTGTTCTAAACTTGTCAGAAAACAAACTCATGCTGTTTTCACCAATGGATAGAGTGGTTCTCGAGGAAGGTTTTAGTATATAATTCGACCGAGATAAACGCGGGCGAAGCCATGGGCATCAACTAGTAATGTATAAAGGTGGCTGTTTACAGACACTCCGAGGTACACACTAGCGGTCGTCTACCCCTAGTCTATTAGGGTATTATTATTATATTATACTTCTCCATGGAGATCTACGTTTAGGAATGGGCAACTACAGTACTTTCACAAGTAATTATGCCTTGTGACTGTAGCTTCGCTTTCTTTGTTCTTCTGACATTCAAAAGTGCCTCGTAAGCATTGTTAATAGTTGGCAAGAATTAAAAAAGACTATTTCAAATTGGAAGACTGTATTTCATTCTGTAAAAGTCAAACTGACAAAATAAGTTTTTTTTTAACGTAAAAAATTAGCTGCCATAATTTTTACTTCAGATTTTAAAACTGAAAATTTTGTTTAATCGCAAGTTTAACAGGATTTTTATCGGTAATTTCCGGTGTCCACCAGTGGTGGACAATGAGAATGACACACAATTCGGTGGTGGACACTGGGAAACATCGATGAATATTTCTTATATTTAAAAATATTGGTCTATTCTAGGTCTAGTTTCTTTTTGTTTATAGAAAAGACATCCAATAATAAGCCTTTTATAACAGTTGCTTGCTACGAACCCGCCTAGTATCTATAACGCTAGATATTACAGTACTCATTGGCCCTGCACTATTACAACTATGCAATGCTTACTTCAATGATATCTTGTTTATTTATATATCTATATACGGTTTGAGGCTTGTGGTCAATGTAAACGAAATATCGGTTAAGTGAAATGTTAAACAAATTGACTTACAATTCAGTTTGATGGTCTGGAGGTCTAAAATTGCCATAATAGGATAATAATTTGAATTTAGTTGTAATTTGTAAAATTAAAAAGGAAACTATTAACTGCATTTATGACCATTTTATGAATTTTAATGTGATCATTTTTATTACTATTCTGCTAAAGCGGCTAATTTAGATCTGTACTACACCCTTAAATACCCCATATTTCTGCAACATGTTGTATTTTTCACAGATGTTTTTTTTTTCAACGGCTGCATCGTTTCAATACGACAAACTGACATAGTATGTCAACTTGTTTAACAATTAATTTCCTTGACGATAAAATGCGAATAAAAATGTATGTGCGACCTATCAAAAAACTAGATACTGTATTAGATATATTAATAAATATATTTATAATTTTCATTGCCAATAATTAATACATATTATTATGCATGCTAATATATAATTTAAATATTTTATTTATATTAACACTTTAAATATCCAACAAAATGATGATAGTCGCGCTCAGGTACATGTTTTCAAAACTGCTTTTTTTTTTTAAGAATCCAATTTAAAAAAAATTAAGAAGCGTATGAGTCGTAGGCGTAGGAGTCGGAAAGTTACATAGACTTTGGTCCTAACCAAAGTCTATGTAACTTTCCGACTCCTAAAAGCTGTTTGTAATATTTGGTTAACTTTTGTCTGGTCAAGCAATCACGACAAATATAGGGACTTATGTCCGCGGAGGAGAGATGTCATTGGTTTACCAAAATGGCACACACCCTTGCCTATCCTAACCTGTAATACAGGCTTGATGTTATGTTATTTAGTTATAATCATCTGCAATAAGGAAACAAATCTGCAGACACTCATCCCGCACTCTTTAGAAAGTCCCTTGTCTTGTCTATAATAAATAACTGATCATATTCCACACGCCTTTAAAAATCGAAATGACAGTCAAACTAGCCATAAAAAGCCTTTAAATATTCTTAAAAACTTGTTTCATTTCATAAAAAGAACATCTACATTGACCACAGACCACAATTTTATGTTTTATCATTGAATAGTTCTACAAACGCTCAGGTCCTATGTTATACCATAACTGTTGAGCAAAAATTCACTTTGTTTTTTAGTAATTTATCGGTTTTAATGGTTAAGTAGATAGATCCAAGCAGTAAAATATATTTTTAGTTGATGTGGTAATACATAGGGATATTTAGAATTGTATTTCATATTGTACATTACAAAGAGAAATATAGTTTGGCCAATTTCAACACAATTATTAATTCAGAATCATTAATAAAAGATCTTCAAGCTAATATTTCCAGTATAGCATGGTTTTGCTTAGAATAGATTTCCCGTACAATGTAAAATCCACTTATACAGGTTTTATACAGCTGGATTGGTCGTCGCGCCACTCCAATGATTCCAATTGATGTACTATCTACTAGCTAGAATTTTAACTAATTTTTGGGGCATAAAATTTAGATTCCATAGCCAAAAATTGATAAAATCAAAATGTAATGAGTGCAAAATCAACTTAATAATATTGAAATGGTAGAAAATATTTTTTAAAGTCTGGCAACATTCCTTATCGTCGGTGTTGCAATAATTTACTGCTTGGCTATCTACCATGTGGTATTGCACTGGCAGGAATGTCTAGCTGTATTCACTATTGTAGTTTTTTAATGTGTGTATAATCTACGCTAAATGTATATCTAGTTTTCTATACAACTATTTCTTATGTTGGTATAAATCTTGATTGGTGTTGCTGCAAATTATTGAATTTCTGTTGGAAATGTTAGTTGTAGGGAATGGAATGAGTTTGGGAACTTCTATTGCTCTTTAAAATTGGTGTGAAAATAATAGATGGCAAGATGTTTTTTTTTCGATTGTGAAATACATGTAGTCTACACCAAAATACCTTTGCATATACCAAATGCATGTATCTATTGTTTAAATCAAATAGATACATGCATTCAACAACAGCAAATATAGTAGTCAGACTCGTGTGATTTGCATTGAAAATAAGACTCGAAAGACGTTTTCTTATGCAAAACTTGCAACATCACAACTCACCTTTTTTAAATTAAATAATAAGCCTCCACAATCCATTCCCCACATCAACACCCCAACTACAAAATGATATGTCTTCAGAACTGTCAGGAGACTGTGTTGCCAGCAGAGTAACTGACAGTTGGAGGTTGTATTGCCAGCTTAAAGGACCTGAGTAAAGGCGGGATGACACTAGTGCCTCCTTCGAGAAGACTTACGTTCACAGCCGAAGGGTTTCTCACTGTCGCCGGGGACTTCGTAGGGTAGTGTGCCTTGCGCGCGTTTGCCTCGACCTCGCCCCTGTAATGATGGAGTGGGTTTAAGATATTATAGTGTCATTACATACTACATGTATGCTAAATACTGGTATTCGGTTGCATCCATTTTCCCTGGAAGAAAACAGTAATATAGTTGGGAAAAGACTAGGCAGTGACTGATGAATCTGGTTTGTGCCGAAGGAGAATGCTGAGTTCTCCTTAGGTGGGGATACATAAATGACTCTGCACTGGAGTGTAAATGTGGTGCTGTTCCTCAAACAATGGGGCACTTAATATCGTGCCCTGCGTGTCCTGCTGGTTGTTCACTGCAGGAACTGATGGACGCTACCGAAAGTGCCAAACTAGTTGCCCAATTCTGGGCCGACACAATTTAGATTGCCATCGACACGCTCAGAAGAAGAAGATCTTAAACTTGCATGTCACCAGTATAAGTCTCATGTGTGTTTGACCTTTTGTATACCTATACTTGGGCACAAATTCACTTGTTGCTGATATTTATTATGAGATGGTCAATATATGAGCCTACAGCAGTCCACAGCTGGGTAGAGGCCTATTCAATCGCAAGCCATTCAACAATTCTCGGCAACGCTCATACAGCTGCTACCTTTGATAATGTTGCTTTATTAAGTCTGTTCAAGTTGCGTATAGCCGATTATTATGGTAGAGTTTAGCAGTCATCTATGACTGCTAAGCCCTGCTCAGTACGCAAAATACACTTTTGGACGTGTGGACTGTGTGGAGTACGCCGACACCAGCCCGATGTACAATACAAAAGCCAGAAATTACCAAAAATAATATCGTAGGTCCCAGAACGGATATCATACTCACAGCTCTCCCTCTCTTAGCAGGCGTGTCGTCAGGCTGCGACTTGCGCGTCCTGCCTCCCCTTGACCCTGGTCCAGACGGCGTGGAGCCACCGCGCCTCTTGCGCCGGTTCGCATACGTGTCGTCAAAGTAGTCCTCGTCCGATTCCGGGTCAGGTTCCTCGCCGGTTTCCATTTCTTCCATCGCTAACTCGTCGTAGAACCATTCCTGTGGAAGCTGATAGGTTTAGTTGTATACATTTTCTGCACGTCATAGCATGATTATTTTTGCCTGTAGACAATGAAGAATCTAAGTAACAACCTTTTACACAGTTAATTTAGATCTTACTTGTACTGACTGTCATGGGATTCATCATCATCATCTGCCTATAATGTACCCATTGCAGGGACTCAGACTTCTTCTCTAGGAGAGGGATGGGCTATAATTTACCACCCAGGCCTGGTGCGGGATGGTAGATGTCACATATCTTCGAATTTTTAAGTTCTAAGACATTCCGGTTTCGTCACGATGTTTTCCTTCAATGTCATGGGATTAGGTGGCGTAGCAGGGGTATGGGCAGCGCACCACATGTAGAGGCGGTGACTGCAGCTCGTCAGCACCGGGGGTGTACGAGTGATAAACATCAACCGATTACATACAAGCTAATGCAACATGAGACTTGTTTCACTGTAAGTCTGAGCGGTGTCGTATTTTATTTTATTATTTTTGGAAAATTTATAACCATGTATGATAACCATCTTACTTTAGGATCATCCTTAGCGGCAGTCTGTGACCCGTCTCTGCTGTCATCTGCAGCTAACGCGTCGCCTGGTACTCCGGAGCTGTTCTCTCCCTCACCGGTGTTGTCTAAACTGTCTGATGCTCCAGCCCAACCCCACCGTGTTGATGACATTGTTAAGTACTGGCGGCGGGCTTTGCGCCATCTGGATAGAGTCCAAATCACTTAGCAATGACCCATGTAATATTTCGCTCGTATTCGCCTGAACGCTTAAGAGCGTATGGTACCTCAAACGCGAGTTTTATAATGCGTAAAAGTATATGATTCACTGCAGTAATCAACATCAGAAAAATATATGATATTCTTCAGGATATATGCTAGTGCCATAGTGTTGTGAAAACATAATACAACTAACTTTGCTCGATAGAAAAAAATCGCGAAGATACCTCTAAAAATTTCTTTTAACGAGTAAAAACCATACTAAAATACATGTCATCGTTCTGACTTTTTTGCCAAATAATTCTACAAGCAACATACTAAAGTCATAGTGTTTTACTTTTTTAGTCCAATCAATAGATTTTTTGTAAATCGCAAAATACCACTAATTTCGCACTGTTCGGCCGCAGCGAAAGACGTAACAACCGCTTTGTAGTGCAAGCTGATTAGAACTTTATTCTAACAGTATTTCAAGCGAAGTTTGAACCACCACAAATAGGGTTGCTAATCTGAGGTAGCATACGCTCTTAAGCAGCGTTGTACTAACAGTACACACTGCCGATAAAGCAGTAAAAAGCAGGTAATGGTTGCACATTTCCTTCTTGTATCCAAGTCTTTACAGTCTCCCAGTGGTCTCATTTATTTCAATTCAACCATATCAGGCACTTTTTAATGTAAAATAGCAAATCTACATCACAAAGCATAATAACTTTAGTTGCTCATAGCAACTGTTGTTTTTTATGTAGGTAAGTACTAATAAACTATTTTTTTATTATAACTGCGGGCAGTTGGGCAACTGTTCCAAAGCTCTATGAGGAAGAATAGGCAAGAAACTCAAAGTACACTCTTTGAACTAAAATATTGTACTTCAGGCTTTAAAAGTGAATAAAACATTTAAAGTATAGTATACAAAATATTACATCATCAGACTTCACTTAAAAAAGCTTTGTCCACTGCCATATCATTTTCCCAGTAATATCTCCATGTACCAATAGATAGGTATAATTTCTATTACAAAAGTTTTATCATATTTTATGCATGCTTACCTCTGTGCAGGGTATGTGTACACTTGACCTTCTTTTTGTCCGGGCATGCGTTGTCTCCGTGTCATAAATAAATTGCAGTGGCTCTGTGCGACACCTGTAACAACCAAGTATGGGAGTGTGACATGAATGAAGAAGACTCACTGAATGAATTTGCTTATATTTTTTTCTCTTCATGACCGAAAAAATACCAATCTATCATATTGGACAAGCCCGCCACACTATTCCCAAACCATTGTAACTCTTGTTAGCCAGAATCAACAGTGGCAACCACAAGAAAAGCGCCGAGACAATGAAGACCGACGAAGTCCCAGAGAAGCGAATTAACTGTCTTGGATCCCACAACGAAATTAATCAGAAAAGAATAGCGGAGGAGTAGGAAAAAAACATAATTTCCACTTCCCTCCATATCAGCAGGAGACAGAACAGAACAAGGCCAATAGGCACACAGGGACGTATACAACTGGGATAAGCCCAGTTGCCTAGCACCACTACTACTACTACCATATTATAACACCTACATGTACAATTGTATACCTTGATGGAGTCGGCAGAACTCTAACAGTAGTACTACTGTTAGAGTTCGAATTTTGCCAGTTACAAGTCCCAAACTTAGGGGGCGAGTAATCAAGCACAATGGCCCAATCAAGAGGCTAAGTGCAGATAAAAGCCCAGTAAAACTAAACTAGGGGCGAGTCAAAAATGGGCGAAAATCCAAAAAACTTAAAATTCGTAGAAAAAATAACACATTTGTCCAGTCCTGGAATTTGAACTCTTAAGCACTGGTTTAGCAAATCAAGTGACTTTATTGTAAACATAACCCATTCAGCATAAAAACCAGTTAGATAGCCTATCATTTCAATATTATGAAGCTGTGGTTATTCATATAGATGCATATAATTTCTATGATAGGGATAAATTCAGACATAAATCTATGGAAATCTTATAAAGATTTATGTCTGAATTGACTTCAGTTACAATGGGACTGATTTATACATACTATTACTTGAATATAGTATTTGTTTATGTTCACCATGCACTTCAAAATAGTACTCAAGTTATTGGAGTTTTGAACAAAGATTAGTCTATGATTGATTTTCAGAGAGGGATGGTCTTATGTTTAGGGTTGCATGTGAAAAGGGGACAGATAGCTTTTGATAACAACCCAGAACATTGATAATATTATTATTATTATCAGCCATTTGTGTCCCACTGCAGGGCAAAGGCCTCCCTTCCCTCTTTCCACTTATCCCTATCCAGTGCTCCGGTTTTAACCGGTAATAACAATGGTAAATATTGCGTTACTACTGCAAAATAGGCCGGCAATACATTAACAATGATAAAGTCGCTCCTTGTTTACTTTAAAAGCCAATGTTTATAAAAAAAACACTAGTGAGTGATAGGCAATGGGCGTAGACGCGTCGTCCGAGTGACCAAAAATCGATTTCTTACCGGTCTGTGTGTCGATGAACGGCATACGCATCCTCCTTTCCGCACATAGTCGTGAATTGAAGGTCGAAGAGTTCTCAATAATCTCTTTGTAACTTGGATCATTGAGAAAACTGAAACAATCAATGCAAAAACAAACATGAAAATTTAACACTTGGTTACTAAACTAAACACACCGACACGCCTAATTTTTTGTGTTAAATTGTGCACATCACTTAAAATAACACACTTATTGCCCAATGCACTCGATTTACCTTTCAATTTTCGTTAAATTAGAAGGATTCACTATCTGAATCTCCGCCGCCGCCATTTTCTTAGCAGACGCTACTTCGGTGACGTCGAGTACGTCGACTGACGTAGCCGGCGGTAGCCTGTTTCCGCCAGTGTTACCAACCAATTGTCAGACAATCTACCATCTGCAAGGTAATTGGCTCTTTTTAATTTCTTTCACGATTAATTTCGCAGATTGCTTGACTTAAATTAGATTAATAATTAAATTGATTCGTAAACATTCGGTTTACGTGTTCATACAATTTTGATTTAAGCTTTAGGTAAAGTTGTGTGTTGGTAGATTCTACACCATAGCAAAGGATGGTAACACATACGAAACGTCAAGCTTGTGACTGGTCATCGTTGGACGAATCGTGTGTCGGGCGCATTTTCAGTAATTGTTGATTGGAGATCTCCAAATATTACCCTGATTATTGGTTACTGTGTTTTTAATAACTTTCAAAGCGGTTACTAATTTTCTAATCGCGATTTTCCAATAATTTATTTCTTTGGAAAGACTTTGTGATTTGTGAAAAAGTCGAGGTCGGCGTGTCGTTCTCGTTGGTTTGGAGACAAGATGTCCGTGTGTTTCTTTGTGCCTGCGTAAGTTCCTCTTTCGATAAATATTATTGTTTTTATTACGATTATCTACATAGTCGGTGTTTTTACTCCGGACAATTGGACGTAGTTAAGTAGAAAGGACTCAATCCACAATAAGTCACTTTTGCGTTGTGGGCGTTTGAAGTTTCAGCTCTAATTGCTCTAAGAATAAGTTACATTTTTCCAAATTTTTGCTCCTTATCAATAAGAAGATAGTTTATATTTTATTTGGCAGGGTTGATAAAAATCACGATTTTTATAAAAAAATCAAAAAAATCCGATTAATTTGATTTAAATCGGATTTATTTGATTTTAATCAGATTAATTTGATTTTTTTAATTACCTGATCGTTTTCAGTATGAAAGTCAGTTATTTATTTTAAAAAAACTAACATATTTTTTGTTAAATCCAAATATTAGTTCTTTTATGAAGTCATTCTTTTATTAAATGGTTTTTTTAACAAAAAAATTTAAATAAATTTATAAAAAATGACATTATTGAAAATCAACAAACTAAGTATATTCTTTAATTAAAAAAAACGCTTCCAGTTTTGAATACTTATTTAACAAAAATAATAATTTAAAAAAAAGACAACATTTACAAATAAACATCGAACCATTTGGGTTTCACCGTAGTCGCAGTCACTTATTTGTTTGGTTTTAGTTCTTTCATTATGGTAAGGCATATTATAATGGCATTTAAGCGATGCACAAGTGTATGTGTGCGCCGTAGTTTATGTCGGGGGAAGTCCCTGGACAGTTTTTGGCTGTTTTGGTTGCAGTAAAAAAGAACTGATTTAAATCATCGATTTTTATAAAAAAATCATTTGATTTTAATCGCGATTTAAATCACTGATTTTAATCAAATGATTTAAATCATATCATCCCTGTTATTTGGCCATCAAAATAGTGATATATTTTGCAATAGATTTCGAGATATTAAGTGAAATGTGGGTTGAGTCCTTACAATTAAACTTAAGTTTGTAAAGACAGGTATTTTTTTTTAATTTCTCAGAATGGACTCAAATCTACCCATCGACTAGAAAATAAATTATTTAAAAAAAAATAACAAGAATTATTTTAAAATAGTTATATATTTATTGACCTTAATCATAATGTTTGCAAAATCACGTAAAAACACCATCATTAAGATTGAAGAAATTGAAAAAACAGCACAAAAATCAGCGCTCATATCAATTTCCCTCATCCTCCAAGTCAAAGTCAAGAGTTGGCCCGTATCCATCAACATCCTCGTTGATACAGCTATTTCCCCAAAAGTTATGATAAATGCGTCAAAGTCTTCGGGTAACATAGATCTGATATATCTTCGAGCTTTGCTTGAGGAATGGCTTTTCCCTGTGGCCAAAACACTAATAATAATGAGCTGGCAACACTTCTGATAGGGTCCTAGCTCCCGGCGTAAGTGTGCAGCGCATGCGATAGACGTAATCCATCAACGAGAATGACTGTCATGCGCTCGTATTTTGGGCTTAAAGATGGAAGAAACAACCTGACCGCGTACCGTATCGGATGTCGGCAAATCCAGAGGAATAGTGAGCCGATAAGGATAGAGCGAGGTATATTTCAGGGCTTAGTCTTGAATCCTCTTAGCACGCTACTGAAGGAGTCAGGTCTCGGCTATCGGTTGAAGAGAGGTGGTTAGGTTATAGCTCACCTCCTGTACATGAATGACCTGAAACTCTTTGCCTCCAACGATTTGCGACTGCAGCTACTGAGGGTCACTGAAACTTTTAGTAGCGCCATCAGGATGGAATTCGGTGTGGACAAATGTGCGGTCATGCATGTCAAACGAGGGGAGATTCTGGAATCTGTGGAAACCACGTTTACGGATTTCATAAATCTTAAAATCCTCTCAGAAACCGAAACCTATAAGTATTTGGGTATGTCAGAAGCGCTGGGTATCAATATTGATGACATGAAGCTATAAAGGAGCGTTTCTTTGGCCGCCTGAGAAAAGTATTTAATAGTCTTTTATCAGGCAGAAATAAGGTGCGTGCCTTCAACCGATGGGTCATGCCAGTTTTTATGTACTCTTTCGGCAACTCAAATGGACTCAAACAGAGCTAGACGCCCTGGATAGGCAGGTCCGTACATTATTAACGACATATCGAATGCATCACCCACGTTCTTTGGTTATGAGACTGTATATCCCACGGAAGTGTGGAGGTCGAGGCTTCTATATGCTAAGACTTTCCACAATCGTGAGATATATTCAATCTCAGGAATTGTTTCCTGGAAACGGACGTGAGGATGCATCAAGGGTATGTCGCGGTGGACAAGGGCCTTACCACGTTCTCCTTGGTTAAAGAGAACTGGCGCAAACCTGTAGTGCTTGACACTAACGACCGCATGGAGGTATGGCAGATTAAGAAACTTCACGGACGCTTCTTCCGAGCCCTGCACGGGCCCGATGTAGACTTTCTAGCGACCGTAGCCTGGCTACGTTCCGAGGACCTACCGAAGGTTTTGTCTGTGCAATTATGGATGAAGTTATGATGATGAATAACTACCGGAGATTTATTGTGAAGGACGGCACGGTTGACATATGTCAGACATGTTACCGTTCGGGCTAATAAATCCGTTACATGATCTCTGGGTGTTCTCGTCTGGCTAACGGAAAGTACTTGCATAGACACAACCTTGTAGCCAGTATTATTTATCAGCAACCTGCTCTGAAAGACAACCTTGTGGAATCGGAAGCGACGTACAGGTATGTGCCCGACCCAGTTCTTTAAAATGAAAATATTACACTGTACTGGGATCAATCCATCATCACTGACGGGGCTATTGTAGCTAATAAGCCTGAAATCTGGTGGTGGATCGATCAGAGCGTGCGAAACGATTGTTGACATAACGGTCCCACTGGTCCCACATGATGAGAACCTCGTAAAGGCCGAGAAAGATAAGCAAATCAAGTATCTTGACTTGGGTCGCGAAGATGTCAACATGTGGGATGTGAACACAGCAATCATTGTGCCGATAGTTGTTTCAACACCTGAGGAGGCTCTCGTTAGACGGCTGGATCAAGGGCTTGATACAGAAAGCGGTACTCCTGGACACGGCTCGTTTTGTTAGGAGGTTCCTTTCTCTGGAGGCCTGACCGCCAGTAGCTTGGACCCTGTTCCCGATACCGGTGGGCTACATTTTTTTTTTTTAAATGTTTACTTTGTGTAATAATATTCTATCAATCCTTTTCATTATTCCGGCCGTTTCACAACACTTATCACAATCACTAATAAAGTTTAGTCGGAGAAAGTTTTTACGCGCGATACGTGAAAGAAAAGAATGACAGCAACTCAGTATTTTAAGTTTAAAAAATATAATTTTGTGTTGCCAAATAAAAATTTATAAAGAAATAATTTAATACCTTTTTGAGCTGTGTATCAAACAGCAAGTAATCAATCAAAAAATAAACTTAATTCATATAAATGTAATTTAACTGAAACGATTTAATAGTTTAGGTCATTTTAGCTGAATACAAAGTCGGCTTGTTTCTTGGTAAATCAATTTATCAGAAATGACCCACACAGTATAAGTCGTTTTAGTTGAATAAAAAATATACTAGTTTCCATGAAGGTAATTTAACTGAAACGACTCATATAGTTTGGGTCATTTTAGCTGAATACAAAATCGGCTTGTTTCTTCGTAAATCAATATAACAGAAATGATCCACACAGTTTGAGTCCTTTTTAAAAAAATGTACTGGTTTCTATGGAGGTATTTTAACTGAAACGATTCAAGTGTTTTGGGACAATTCTGTTATATTAAATATAGACCTGCTTCTTTCAAGTTGGATTTATTAAAAACGACCCAAGCAGTTTGGGTTATTACAGTGGTTTGTAGAAAAATACCCGTCCCTATGTAGGTTGGTTCGCGTCATTAAAAAATCATCCTTATGTTAGTAGTATCACGGATCTTTTTTGCTGAGTGAAAGAACCAACCTTTAGGACCTCTTTGGCATATATAACTCATTTTTGACCATAGTGTGGGTTGAGTCCTTTCAGCTAAACTGCGTCCAATTATTTTTGAGAAAACTTTATTTTATTAATACAAAATGATGTCATAAGCTTCTCATCCATTCAAAATTTCAACCATCTTTTCTAATTATAATTCAATTATCTGATTATATCCCTGTCTTGATTCTAAACCTAAGTCATGACTTTCTCTTTCCAAGACAGGACAGACATTGTAAGTGGAGAAAAGGTGACAGTCTCACCGAATGTAGTTAGAGGTACCGTTGCGTTGATGAAGCTGGAGCCAAATGAACTACAGGCAAATCTGAAGGATAATTATATAATATCGTGTGCGTATTGGGTTCTAAACATCACGACCTCATCTATTGTCAACTACAATAGAACACCGGCTTCTGTGGATGTTGCTCCCACCGCCGCTGGTCAGCAAGGGGTAGGATTTGTTGGACTGGCATATCTAATGGGCTTGGTTAAAGAGCCCACTCTGGTCAACGCTCCGGCATGCAAGAAGAGGTGGGCTGCAGGACTGGCTGGTGTATCGAAGGTGAATGCTTTGGTGGATGCATTTACAGATGGGGTCTGGAAGTACATAGTAGACAAGTGCCCCTCTCTATACAGCCATGTAGATATTAGACGCGAGCTCATGGCCAGATATCTCGAACTTCAGGACAGAGACAATGAGCCCGCCATTGCTAGGGCAGTACTCAGCCAACTGGACTTGATATATACAGACGCATATCTAAAATCTGTGAACCTCATGCATCTATTCACAAGCTCAGGTAGCAGAGTGGTTGAGATTCCGTGTATCCTAGAAGAGATAAGGGTGCTCGAGGCCAATTTGGCTCAAGTGAAGACCATTGAGGGGAGTAACTACAGCAAATGCAGGCTTATCGATAACAACAAGTATCCCAGCCTGAACCACTCTCATTATCCCAACCTGTATGCAGCAACATTAGAGTGGGCACGCAGAAGCAAGAAGGTTCAGAAGAACTACCTAGGCAGCAAAGCCCTGATTTACCAAGCCATTAATCAAGACATAGTGAGAAGAGTGCTGAAGATGAACTCAGCTGCATTGGGTTCCGGTTCCCTTAGCACCGAACAGGTTGAATGGTTGAGGGTCAACAAGGGATATATTGTCCCTTCCACTCCACTCTCAGAGGTTCTGACAACCCATGCATCCAAGCGGCCAGCTGCGGACATGGACAGCGGATCCTCTGATTCCGAGTCTGAAGATGAAGAAGACCGCAGACGCAGCAGGAAGGCAAAATCGAGGCGTCATTAATCATACTTTACTCTGTGCCACAGTACATACATTCTGTATCCAATAAATGTGTTAAGCTTAATAAATGATACAACTTTGCGCCCCGGGTTTGCTTTTAGTTCTTATCAGTACCTAAGTATTTTTTTTTTAAATCAACGCAAAAATAAATTAGCTTCTTACCTTTTCCACTTGACCCAAGTTTATTATTTATTTTAATTAATAATAATAATAAAGTACAAGCAGATTACTGGTAAAAATGGTAGGTAGTAATAGAAAAGAGAACTTCTAGAGCAATCAGCTGAACGCAGCTTGGAAGTGAACCCAGTAACTCACGGTTATCATTTTGTAACCACAAAACCATAATCGTATGGATTTTAGACAATACCAAAAGCGTCCTGCCGTTATTTGACTGATTGAACGTAGGTACAGTCACGGACTTTAGATGATGAGCCACTTGCCACCTTTCGTATTATCGGGTTTAATCGTATAACCGATTAAAACCCGATTTGCATTACACAGCTAAAATACGAATGGTGGCAAGTGGCTCATCATTTATAGTCCGTGACTGTACCTACCTAGGTACTTACCTAACCGGTATTAGCTAACTTTGTAAGCTTAATTAGGGTCGCGGGTTCAATCTTTGCGCGGACTCCTTCGGTACATAACAAAGTTTAACTAAGTAATATACCTAATTAAAGAACTAGAAAAGAAGATTTATGTTGAACTTTGGCGTCTTCGATTTGGAGAATTCGATGTTTAACTTACTGAATACAGTATTTATCGTTAAGTCGAGTTTCGGTTTGTAGCCGGCAGCCGGTTGATGGTAATAGACTCGCCCGGACTCGCCCCTTTTGTGTGCGTTACCCCAGCAGGAAAGTTGTTCATAGAGTGATATGAGTGGAACGAATAATTAGTTCTCAATCTGCTGTAAATGTGCGCAAAATAAAAAATTTGTGCTCTTTGTCGTTTTGTGAAAAAACGGAAAAAACGATTCCTGCTGCAGTAACGTTGTTCCAGCAGGAAAATTCTGAACGAATGATCGGAGAGAGAAAAATTGTATGTGGGCAGATAGCTTATGGTCGTGTAAGAATGTGCGCCGAATATATAATTTGTGCCACTTCAGGTTTTGGAGATATTGCATTTGCTGCTGCAGTAACGTTTCGAAGAATCGTGTATCTCGAAACCCATTGGATGTGCGCTTGTAGAATAAACATACACGAGTAGCTCTTAATTTGTGCCAATTAGTGACAGAATTAGATTTAGGAAAATATTTACAATTTTCAAGTAATCGGGCGTTTATGAAAACCCGAAAAAATATCGTAGCGCCTAAATGAGATTACGTATGAGCTTGCTGAAAACTGTATTCGGTCCTTCTTGACGCTTATAATAACCATACAAATTTTCAAAAGTGCACATGCAAGCGTTATTGAATAATATTGCTAAAAGTCAAAACTAAAGTGTAATAACTTTGATGGCAAAATACAAGAAACCGGCTCAACCCAAGATGTGTAGATGTACACTAACAATATGTGCCGTTACTCAGAAATATATAGCGAAAATTTTCAGCTTGGAATGTTTCGCATTCAGGAAATATAAACAAAAAACAAAACATGTACACAACGACTGGCTATCCGACCAATTCGGATGGATACAAAAAAGCGGCGAATTGGTACAATGGATGACCTTCTTAACTTTACTAACCAACCGGTTGAAACGTGTAGTGCCTGAGTACACTGAAGTAGAAAAGAAGTAATAAAATAAACTGTGTGATTAGATTAAATTCTACTAGCTGTTTCCGTGACTTTGTACATAAATAAGTAGGTATGTACATTGTAAAAAGTACCTAGCCTAAGTGCTATGCCAACATATAAAGTAAGTATCTTTTTAATTCTAAATTTCATTAAAATACATTCAGTATGTTGTTTGAACGGAGGGCATAGGTCAAGTACATCTAGACGTTGGCATTTATAATATTCGTAGAAAAAAGTATGAAGGTTTAAAAAACATTGGATTAGCGATTATTTTTAAGCTTTTATTTTTTTATAAATAAAATAGGTATAAAATATGTAGTGAAGTGAGTGACGAATACAGTTTATAAATAAAATGCTTTAATGTTTATTATAATGACATATTATAGTATCTACATGCATAAGTGCATGTTTACGAACGCGCGGGGCGGCGCGCGGCGCGTGCGGCGACGCGTCGAGCGGCGCGCCGTGCGATTTTTGTGTTTACGGACAGGCGGTGCGTGCAGCGGCAGATATCATCGCACGCGCAAACACAAACGTATGGCAATGTACGACGTTGTTCATAGAGACGCGGGGCGGTGCCCGCGGCGGCGCCCTCGGGGACTTTTCAAGCGGGTAGCAAAGCACGCGACGTTCTCAATCAAACCGACTAGTTTTAGGTATTGCTGTTAAAGTGGTGATGCGGTGATGTACCTATTTTGTTGACTATTTAATTTAATCAAAAGGGTATCAGGACGCTTGCGCGAAGGACATATTTTGCGCAAACCCACTTGCGCGAAAAGACAAACTCGCGCATGGACTTTTGCGCGCCAGGACATTTGCGCGCCAAGACACTTGCGCGAATGGACTTTTGCGCGAAAGGACAGATGCGCGAATGAACACTTGCGCAACTGGACTTTTGCGCGCCTTAATGGCCACTAAAGTTTACTCTGTAGAGTAAACATAACATCACGCTTGTTATTAATTGAAGGAGGAATTTTTTTGCGTTTTCCGTCATGGGTGTCGTTTTCATGGTTTTCGGGGTCGCAAATTCGCGATTATGAAAATGAGTTCCTGAGCGCTGGAAACTTACCCGGGTCGTACCAGTACCCAAAGTTAGTAAAGGTTCAGCACCCTGCGATTATAGACCTGTAGCGGTATTATGCACTCCAGCTAAAGTGTTTGAGTCGACCATTCACGGTAGCCTGTATCCACAGGTTAGCGCTCTGTTGTCCGACGCACAGCATGGTTTCCGTCCTGCAGGGCTATTGTCTATCTTTTCAAAAGTCAGTGAATAACAAGCACCAGTTGTCCACAGAACTTTGGTGTTAACTGCTAATGTCATAAAATTGGTATTGCGTATCTCATTGTGTGGATAACACGTGACAGTGATTATAGGGTGACTAACATCCCAGCAATTGACACCTCTATTTTTTATCGACTATTATACGGCCAAGTTAAGCAGGTACTGCTTGAACGTTACAATACTTGATTGAGGATATATTTTAGATTTAGCCTCTTTATGGCACCTGACATGTCAAATGGTTATTGTCAAAGAGATTTAAAAGTAATATTTGAATGTCATTTTTGTTGTCAGCCAGTAAGAAATTGCTGTTGTACGTAGTACTAATTACTTTCATGTTTTGCATGGAAGAAGTAAAGACAAAAGGAAAATAAAATAAAATATTTTGCTCGAGATTACTAATTAAGTTTTAAAAATTAATGTCTATTGCTTATGTAAGACGATTTTGATGAAATAAACCCTAATTATTACTCAGAACATTGCAGGGCACGACACAAAAGGCCACAATGTTCACATATTCACAAAACAATACGTGAAATGAATCTATACAAAGGTAGGAAAATATTATATTCCCCGAAGGGTTAGACAGAGGTGTACCCATTATTACACTTCACCAACTACCTAAAGAATATTACAGATTGTCTCAAAAAACCATCATTGTAAAAACAAAATCCAAATTCAAGGAAAGACAGGTTTCTATATTGTACCTACATAGTATTCACACAATATGAGCTATGCAATTAAAACAATGTAATGTCAAATAAGCTTAGACAATCGCAATTTTAAAAATATCGATACAGAAACTTCTGTCAAAATGAGTTAAAGTGACTATCAACGACAATGGTCTCCGATGACGTCATACGCGTTGTACTACTGGTCATAGCCGATACCAAATTAACCTTTTGACAGTTAATGAAAGCACACAGAGCGAAAGTGATAATCAAAACAACTGTCAACAGAGATAGCCAATAGCCCTACTGGACGGGGTACAACGGGCAACTTACTGGATCTTATGTCACAAATAGTACCAACGGTGGATGCGGGGCAACAGGTGGATGTTGCCTACTTCGATTTTAGAAAGGCTTTCGACACAGTCGATAATGACGTTCTTTTAGCCAAATTGACTGATGTAGGCTTTACACCTCACACTCTTTCATTTTTCCCCTGCTATTTACGTGACCGTTGTCAGTATGTCGACTGCAGTGGACAGCTTTCTGAGCCCTATTTCACGAGATCGGGAGTCAGTCAGGGCAGTAACTTGCGACCCTTTCTCTTCATCTTAACAACTAACGACCTGCCGAAAGTAGTCAATAAATCTAAACCTCTGTTATTCGCGGATGACTTAAAATTGGTTTGTGGGGTGGGGCAGGAAGCTGATCATGACATACTGCAGCAGGATATAGATAGCGTAGTAGAGTGGAGCCGTAGCAACAAATTGTTTTTTAATGTGGCCAAATGTTCGGTGTTGTCATTTTCCCGTGCCCGCGACCCAAGGCATTATCAATATTGCTTGGACGGAATCAGAATGCAACGTGTCTCAGAGGTTAAAGACTTAGGAGTGCGCTTTACAAATGATCTGAATTTCCGTAAGCATACCACGGATGTTTGTAAAAAAGCATACCGCAATTTAGGGTTGGTCTTACGGCTAGGAAACCAGTTCACGAACATCAGTGCTCTGAGATCGTTGTACGAAGCGCTGATAAAAAGTCATTTGGAGTGCAATGCTGTCATCTGGTCGCCACATGAAGCCAAGTACAAACTAATGCTAGAACGTATTCAGAACAAATTTGCAAGATTCCTGTACTTACGGCTTTATGGGGTGTATCCAGGGTATCCTCTGTTGTATCCTACTCTATTTGTGCTGGGCATGGTAGGATATTACAAACTGGAAGTAAGAAGGGAAGTAGCTCTCGCCACTTACCTATTTAAGATTTTGCGTGGTAAAATACACAACCCAGGCGTTCTAAACACGGTTGGTTTGTGTGTACCTGATGGGTACGTGGGGCGGCGGAGGCGGCCGCCGCTGCTGTGGGTGCCGCCCGCTCGCACCAACCTGCTGCAGCACGCGCCGCTGACGCGCGCGCTGCGTGCACTCAATATGGTGTCACAACAAATTGACTGCTTCAATTGTACTCTGAGTGAATTCACACGGGCCGCATTTTGTTATATTTGTTTAGATTTAATGAATAGGTAATTTAGTTAATTAATGAATTATTATTGAATTATTGTTTACTATGGTTATTATTGATGTTTAGTCTGTTAATTGGTCTAGATTGCTTAGATTGTTAATTGTAAGTCTCTTCTATAAACTTTTACTATAACTACACTGTTGTATTAGGTTAGCCTGTAATGATAGTGTGTGTTTAAATAAATAAATAAATAAAAAATGAAAATCCAAGATGGCACCGAAGAAAATTTTTGGTTTTTCCATCACATGGGTGTCGTTTATATGGTTTTCGGGGTCGCTGATTACAAAAATGAGCTCAAAATTAAAATCCAAGATGGCGGCCTCGAAAATTTTTGGTTTTTTCCGTCATGGGTGTCGTTTTCATGGTTTTTGGGGTCGCTGATTACGAAAATGAGCTCAAAATTAAAATCCCAGATGGCGGCTAGGAAAATTTTAGGTTTTTCTGTCATAGGTGTCGTTTTCATGGTTTTTGGGGTCGCAGATTACGAAAATGAGGTTAAAATGAAAATTTAAGATAGCCGCCAGGAAAATTTTTGGTTTTTCCGTCATGGGTGTCGTTTTCATGGTTTTTGGGGTCGCTGATTACGAAAATGAGCTCAAAATTAAAATCCAAGATGGCGGCTAGGAAAATTTTAGGTTTTTCCGTTATGGGTGTCGTTTTCATGGTTTTTGGGGTAGCTGATTACGAAAATGAGGTCAAAATGAAAATCCAAGATGGCGGCCAGGAAAATTTTTGGTTTTTCATTTTAATGGTTTTCGAGGTCGCTGAGCCATTTATGTCCCACTGCAGGGCAAAGGATACCCTTCGGTTTTCAAATGTTAACTATACAGGGTGTAATCCACCTCATCACGAAGCCGTCAACCAAGCATTCTGTACATCAAACTAAGTAACTTTACGCAAAAATTATTGCTGGGAAACGACTTTTTTTTTGGGGTAGAAAATCATGTTTTGTGGTAGAACTCAATGTAAATGTAACGCCCTCAAAACATTGTGCTGATGGATGGATTGAATAGTACGGGGGTAAGTGTTTAAAATAAAAATCCTAAATTAAAAACTTCTATATAAAAAAAAAACTTGTCAAAAATGTTTAACTTTGACCCCAAATATCTCCGTAACTAGAAGGTTCCCAGGTATGGCGTAAAACAAAAAAATGATCACAATGATGGGGAGAACAAGTACCTTTCAGCTTCGTTAAGAGGTGTTTTGCACCCATCATATATTTTATTTTAGTAGGTAATACATAAAATGGGTTTGTTAAACATGAAATCGAAATAAATATTAATAAGTTATACTAGACAAAAAAATACAATACAAATTGTTTTATTTCTTATTACATGTTTACATATATTATACAGTTGGTGGCGTCTCCTTTTAAGCATATAGATGCCTGTGCCAGGAGGCGCCGCTCTTTTATATCTTACTATTAGTGTAACATGTTATTAAACAGAAGTTAAAGTTAAAAGTTTATGAATTTATTATTTCTATTTAGTCTGTTGGTTTGTGTGTTGTTGGAAATAACTTAATGTGCCTAATACACATCATGGAGTTTGTTATGTGACCCAGTATAAACTCTGGTGATATAGAATAAGTTATCTAGACAGATGACATATGTAAAAACGTGCTTGTTCTTCTGATCGTTTGCCTGTGCGGATGCACAATATATTTTGGAGTTTAAAATGGTATTTTATTGAGTAGTCCACGAAATTTCCAAAAATCGCTTTAATCGTGAATCCTTGTGTATTTCCACAAATTAGAAATGCCAAGACGGCTCGCAAAGCGTGGAACAACCTTCAGAAGGCATACGAGGACCGAGGCTTGTCACGCACGACGGCTCGGATTGCTTTGCACATTGTTCGCCATCGCCACCAAATTAAGCGAATGTGCGAGTATGGAGGCATACGTTAATAAGGTTATGGATACATCGCAACAACTGAGCGACATCGGAGCGGCTTTGGAAGATGACTTCGTGGCCGTGATTTTACTCAGCGGTTTGACAAGCGATTATAGTCCGGGAGCCGACTGCAAGAAACCCTACCTCATAAAAAAATAGAAAATACCTACTCTGTAGAGGTAGCTGACTTTTAGTAGCTTCAGCTGCTCTTGGTCGGCCGCGGCTTAACTTGGCAAATTTTGAGCAAATGAAAAAAAAGTGGTGCAAAAATTCATCAAAAAAAACCTCATCGAAAAATAGAATGAAACTTATATTGATAGGATAGAGACCTTTTGAGGACTGTAAAAAAAGTGGTCGGCCAAATCCTGCGTTGGCAGGTTCTTGTGTCCGACCGAATTTGTGGTACCACGTGACAGCTACATTTTACCTCATGGAAAAATTGAATGAAAAAAACGGATTATAATAGCTAAATTAAACCTGTTGACGTATGCCTTGGTCGGCCTCACCTTAGTCTGGCAGTTTTAGCAGTCCGACCACATTTATATTAAAAAAAAAAATCCAAGGTCCTAAATAAATAAGTGCGTGGAGGGCTTAGAGGGCTTTACAAAAACAAAACATTGAGTTCAAATTTTTATTCTTAAATCAAAATTATACAACAACGTTTTTAATTTGTTATTATTTATATTAATAATCACAACCACGCAAAATAGGCGCAAATAGAGTAGTCGAGTTGCGGAAAATAGCCTGTGTTACCATTTTTAATAATCATAATCATCTTCGGAGTCGAAGTCTGACGAACTATCCCCAGATTCCGACTTATCAATGGTTATGTCTTCGACTCGCAAAGGAGTCATGTGTCCTTCGAACCATTTGATTTTATACATTTCATCTGCTAATGTCCAGCCACAATGTGTTGCATCAAATTTGATGCAACTGGATTCTGCGGCACACTGCCACATTGAATTTACGAACGCCGCCGTACGTAAAATTTTTTGTTTTAAGGTGCTCCAACATGGGGGTATATGGCCGGAATCAAAATTTTGTATTTTTTTCAAAAAATTTGCACGTTGTTACACTGTTGAATACTTTTTTTTGAACAACTGTACTCTCGCTTCGTTCACAGTTTTGCATACTTTCATTCCGTACATTTCGCATGTGTATTTTTGAATCAAGTCCGAGGTTTCGTCTATTTGGTTTGGGTTGTTTAAATTGAAAAATGCTTTCAGCCAAACTTCTTTTTGGGGCATTTTGTGCAAATTGCCAATGATAATTATTAAAACATCAGTATCTGATGCTCGAATTAGTGCAGTATTTTTTACACTTTTATTTAAATGGAAAATGAGGCGTGTATCAGCCTCTTCGTGGGTGCACTCATAATCGGACTCTAAATTTTTTAACACTTTTTTATCATTTGTGATAGAAAATGAAAAGCACTTTGAATTAATCGTCATAAAAAATTTTTTTTTTCGATATTATTGGGGCTAAATACTCTGATTCCCAATGTCTGCACAAAAATTCCACAAATGCTTCTTTGAAGCAAACATTACTGAGACACTTGGAGAAATTTTGGTCTCTTTTCTGTTCTGCTCCAGTAATTTGGTACGGTGCAGAGTACTGTTGACGTTTTTAAGTGTTAAAAAATTTAGAGTCCGATTATGAGTGCACCCACGAAGAGGCTGATACACGCCTCATTTTCCATTTAAATAAAAGTGTAAAAAATACTGCACTTATTCGAGCATCAGATACTGATGTTTTAATAATTATCATTGGCAATTTGCACAAAATGCCCCAAAAAGAAGTTTGGCTGACCTCTGCTACAAAAGCAGAGGCGATTAACTGCACAAAATTGTGTGAAAGTCTTGGACAAGACCTTAGTAAATCATTACCCGGATTTCATGCCTTTACTGGCTCTGATTATACGGCAAGTTTTAAAGGGAAGGGTAAAGTGAGACCCTTTGAAATATTGAAAAAGAATGTATCATATCAGAAAGCATTTTTCAGTTTAAACAACCCAAACCAAATAGACGAAACCTCGTACTTGATTCAAAAATACACATACGAAATGTACGGAATGAAAGTATGCAAAACTGTGAACGAAGCGAGAGTACAGTTGTTCAAAAAAAAGTATTCAACAGTGTAACAACGTACAAAATTTTGATTCCGGCAATATACCCCCATGTTGGAGCACCTTAAAACAAAAAATTTTACGTACGGCGTTCGTAAATTCAATGTGGCAGTGTGCCGCAGAATCCAGTTGCATCAAATTTGATGCAACACATTGTGGCTGGACATTAGCAGATGAAATGTATAAAATCAAATGGTTCGAAGGACACATGACTCCTTTGCGAGTCGAAGACATAACCATTGATAAGTCGGAATCTGGGGATAGTTCGTCAGACTTCGACTCCGAAGATGATTATGATTATTAAAAATGGTAACACAGGCTATTTTCCGCAACTCGACTACTCTATTTGCGCCTATTTTGCGTGGTTGTGATTATTAATATAAATAATAACAAATTAAAAACGTTGTTGTATAATTTTGATTTAAGAATAAAAATTTGAACTCAATGTTTTGTTTTTGTAAAGCCCTCTAAGCCCTCCACGCACTTATTTATTTAGGACCTTGGATTTTTTTTTTTTAATATAAATGTGGTCGGACTGCTAAAACTGCCAGACTAAGGTGAGGCCGACCAAGGCATACGTCAACAGGTTTAATTTAGCTATTATAATCCGTTTTTTTCATTCAATTTTTCCATGAGGTAAAATGTAGCTGTCACGTGGTACCACAAATTCGGTCGGACACAAGAACCTGCCAACGCAGGATTTGGCCGACCACTTTTTTTACAGTCCTCAAAAGGTCTCTATCCTATCAATATAAGTTTCATTCTATTTTTCGATGAGGTTTTTTTTGATGAATTTTTGCACCACTTTTTTTTCATTTGCTCAAAATTTGCCAAGTTAAGCTGCGGCCGACCAAGAGCAGTTGAAGCTACTAAAAGTCAGCTACCTCTACAGAGTAGGTATTTTCTATTTTTTTATCAGGTAGGGTTTCTTGCAGTCGGCTCCCGGACTATTACGACCCGTTAATTATGGCTCTAGAAGTCATCTTCCAAAGCCGCTCCGATGTCGCTCAGTTGTTGCGATGTATCCATAACCTTATTAACGTATGCCTCCATACTCGCACATTCGCTTAATTTAAAAGAAACCGTTTTTATGGAACAGCCAGAGGGCTACAAGATTAAAGGCCAAGAAGATAAAGTTTACAAGTTGAACTGGGACACATATACAAACCAGTATAAACTCTGGTGCTGTAGAATAAGTTACCTAGACAGATGACATATGTAAAAACGTGCTTGTTCTTCTGATCGTTTGCCTGTGCGGATGCACAATATATTTTGGAGTTTAAAATGGTATTTTATTGAGTAGTCCACGGAATTTCCAACATGGTAGCAGTGACCCATGACGGAAAAACCAAAAATTTACCTGGCCGCCATCTTGGATTTTCATGTTGACCTCATTTTCGTAATCAGCGATCCTTCTTCTTCTTTACGTGTCGATGATCTCAAATTATGTTGGACCAGTATGTAGCCACCTGCACAGCTCTATCGCTTGCTTCGAGTAAATCCTGAAAGGTGCAAGTGGTTGTGCAGGCTGGGCAGGAAAGGAGGTGGCGCATATCCTGTAGAGGGGCCCCACATTGGCAATTTGTTTGGGATGGATCTAGGATACCCCATTTAGCCAGATTATATCTACAACGGCCAACCTGGGCTCGCAATCGGTTGAGAGATTTCCAGATTGGCCACTGCAGTTCATTTCCGGGCGGCAAGTGTTCTTCCGGGTTAATGAAATCAGCGACCCTGAAAACTATGAAAACGACACCCATGACGGAAAACCCAAAAAAAAACCACCTTCAAGATTGAAAAAATTTGATCATTATTATTATTGTATTCTACTGTGACAGTGACTACGTCTGCGTTGTGCGATTTTCAAATAAAACTAAAAAAAAAGAAGAAAAGCTTTATCGAGAATTGCCGCTGCGAGCGCCGCCGCGGGCACCGCCTCAAATTAAAGCAATCGCATATAAAATCGCTTCTCCGTGAACGCACTCATACACCGCCATATGTTTGAATTTAGTGCGGGCCGCGCAGCCGCACGCCTCCTCGCGCGTACGTAAACATGCACTAAGCCTTCAAGTTTTTGATTCCCTTTTTACGGTCACCCCAGCGCTACTTACCTCTGCTGGCGGCGCTCCGTTCGCTGACATCGCGTGATCGCGTCGCAAGGAGTCGTTTTGTCTAGCTTGCAGGACAGAGACAGCTATCACGCGTGCGGTATTATATTAGTGGGACAGAGACAGATACATGAACGTTTCTCTATCTTCAATCATGCGAAGTATTTTTTTTACTAGGATGTTCGTTTGGGTTTTCACCATTGACTTATATATTGCTGCGTAAGGACTGGGCAGACCACATGATAAAATGACGCCTCGAATTTGGTCTCAAATAGGTCTTGACTAAACCGAAGTTTAAAAGAAAATGAAAATTAAAAAAATAACATATTTTTTCATTGATATAATTTATTATGTTAATGTTTTTTTTATTAACATTTTAATGGAACTTTATTTAATTTCTTTATACCTCGATAATACCACCCCACGCCGCTCATACAAGGTTACGTTTACGAGCAGCCTGATTAGTTCTTATAGATGACGTTAGTGTTTCTCTGTATGGGGAACGCATCGAGCAAAATGTTCGGACGACCGTATCTTTAGTTTTTATATCAATGGTTTTCACCTAATTAGTTGCAGTTTGGTTGCAGTTATGACGCCAAGGTCACTGTCGTTTTAAGCCACGCAAAAAAAAAAAGTTGATAGGTGGTGGTGGTGAGGATAGGTGTGATTATGCGAAGTTACTGTTGGTATTTTAATAAGTAGGTACCTACTTAAATGGAAAACTGATCTGTGATTTTAAATAATAATGACTACACAAGGTATAATTTTGTTCTAATATTTATAGAAAGGTAATTTGATCTGTCATTTAATGCCATAATTACTTTAAGAATTAATATTTACAGAATAATAATAATTTCCACATCAACAAGCTCTTTCATTTATTTATAGCTCCCAAAAATAAGGTAATTTAAAACATTTGAACGCGACTGTACGGAAAACGTTTAGATATAATACGTCAAATAAAGAAGGTCATCATTGTACCAATCCGCCGCTTTTTTGTATCCATCCGAATTGGTCGGATAGCCAGTCGTTGTGTACATGTTTTGTTTTTTGTTTATATTTCCTGAATGCGAAACATTCCAAGCTGAAAATTTTCGCTATATATTTCTGAGTAACGGCACATATTGTTAGTGTACATCTACACATCTTGGGTTGAGCCGGTTTCTTGTATTTTGCCATCAAAGTTATTACACTTTAGTTTTGACTTTTAGCAATATTATTCAATAACGCTTGCATGTGCACTTTTGAAAATTTGTATGGTTATTATAAGCGTCAAGAAGGACCGAATACAGTTTTCAGCAAGCTCATACGTAATCTCATTTAGGCGCTACGATATTTTTTCGGGTTTTCATAAACGCCCGATTACTTGAAAACTGTAAATATTTTCCTAAATCTAATTCTGTCACTAATTGGCACAAATTAAGAGCTACTCGTGTATGTTTATTCTACAAGCGCACATCCAATGGGTTTCGAGATACACGATTCTTCGAAACGTTACCGCAGCAGCAAATGCAATATCTCGAAAACCTGAAGTGGCACAAATTATATATTCGGCGCACATTCTTACACGACCATAAGCTATCTGCCCACACACAATTTTTCTCTCTCCTATCATTCGTTCAGAATTTTCCTGCTGGAACAACGTTACTGCAGCAGAATTCGTTTTTTCCGATTTTTCACAAAACGACAAAGAGCACAAATTTTTTATTTTGCGCACATTTACAGCAGATTGAGAACTAATTATTCGTTCCACTCACATCAGTCTATGAACAACTTTCCTGCTGGGGTAACGCACACCCCCTTTTAGGTACCTACCTATCATACTAAATCTAGCGATTTAAGGTTGAACAAGCCAGTCATTCTTCCATACAAACGTACGAAGGTGATTACTCCTCTGTTTGACGGTGTAGGTTCAAAATTAAAAATTTTATCAACTGGTCTTATCATTATCTAGGTCTGTATGGAAGCAGAATTGAAAAAAAAATATTGATTTGGAAGTTATGAACGTCAAAACTTTCATATTTTAGCACTAATTTTAACTCATCTTTGGGCGTAAATAAGTAACGTATATAGTATGAAAAAGAAAAAAGTGAAACCATACGGACATAGATTAGTTATTAAAAAATTTAAATAATTTGATTTTGAACAGATACATTCAAAAGATTTTTCATGAAACCAAATATGTACCAAAGGTCTGCATAGAAACAATCGCGCGCCCGTTTTAGTTGTGTCTCTTTCGCTCTATGCATTTCGCTCGTGATGTCGGGTGAAATAGCATGCATTTTAGCCCCGCCCACCAACTACTTCGTGCCGTTGGCTTGTTTACCCCTATGAGAGTACTAAGACCTACTAGTACTTATAGAATAGATACAACTTTGCTTATCCCTCCAAATACAACCCTGGTGTTATGTTGTGTTAAACCTACCTATCTATGGAAATGCGCAAGTAAAGTTTTACGTATTTTAACGTCAAGGAAAATTTTGATCGTTATAAATATATATACCTACATACGTAGGTACTTTAATATGTAAATGTATAATACGTAAATACCTACAGCATGATAAGCCAATCACTACCCTTGAACGTGATTCGTTTTTTTACCCGACTACGGCAAAGCCAAAAGGAAGGGTAATGATTTTGGCAGTCTATGTATGTATGTATGTATGTTCCACCGTAGCGCCTAAACTACCAAACGGATTTTAATAAATGAGGTGTCTATAGATTCGTAAGAATAGCCCGGGTGTCATAGGCTATATAAATTTTATCAAATATTATTATGACGGAAGTTAAATGTCAGATTATAACATCGAAAAAAATTAAATTGAGATAATCATAACATGTTTGGTATCAAATGAAAGGTCTTGACGAGCACATTACAAATATGTATATTATACGATAGTTTTAGTCCGCCGTTTGTAGTCGGGTTTTAGTTTTTAGACTTGTTGTGAACAGCTATGCTGATAGTAAGTAATCCTTCCTAGCCGGTTTCGACTATGGCGACCGTTTAGTCATCAACTTACTGGCGTCTATCATGGGCTCTCATGTGGCTAGAAAATCTAATTTTTGTAAACAAAGGTGGATTTTCTAGCCACATGCTGGTAAGCAGTCGCTACAAAATACTGGTATTTAACTATATCCAGATAGACTAGAAACCAACGCCAACATAGTTGGGAAAAGGCTAGGCAGATGATAAATCACTCGATGCCTATTGCGCACATGCGAAATCTGGGTGTACTTAACACACCTCTGCCCAACCCTCCGCGGAATACAGTCACGCACTCATGGCTATGTTACGCAGCAGATGTAAGTATGTCATGTATGTTTTGTTGAGAATTATCTAGAAACCGCATAACATTTATCATTATTTAAGCCTAAGGCTAAGACCA
Source organism: Diarsia mendica (assembly GCA_949316265.1). NCBI lineage: Eukaryota > Metazoa > Arthropoda > Insecta > Lepidoptera > Noctuidae > Diarsia > Diarsia mendica. The sequence goes on along the minus strand of OX438898.1, from coordinate 11,824,387 downwards.
CAGAGAGAAGAGTGGAAGACTATGTGGGAGGCCTTTGCCCAGCAGTGGGACAATATAGGCTAATAAAAAAAAAAGCCTGAGACGCCTTATATGACGCTTTGCTCGTCTCCGCTTTGGTGGAAACCGGGCCTGTTTCCACCAAAGCGGAGACGAGCAAAGCGGAGAGGGGTTGTGCCAAATACGACCAATTACAAAAAGGGCGGAAGACCAAATGTAAATTTTAACTAATGTGATTGGTCAATTTCCGCACATCTCTTCTCGTCTCCGCTTTGGTGGTGACCGGGCCTAAGTCTAGCAGTACATACTGCCGGACATAGGATAGGGCTCCCTTTAAAAATAACGTTTCAATGACAATCCGTTTTAATGTTTATTTTATTTATCCAGACAATACAAAACAAAAATACTCGCCATCTTTTACCTAAATGTGGGAGGGTGACTCGGTTATTGATCATTGCAGAAGTGGCCCACTTCAACCCACTTGCTATGTTTCTAAGAATTCAGGCGTTCCACTGTAACACAGGCAGTATTTTTTAACTAGTCGAGAAGTCCGGTTAGACCGAACTGCCGAAAGTTGGGAACTATTCGACTAGAGTTTTCTTTTGTTCTGTTCGGATTCGCATTTTAACTGACAAAAAAATGAGCAGGTTCTATACGTCGAAGTGACTTCAAATAGCTGCAAGTACCTATAACGCGTTTAGTATTGCTATTTGTTCAATATGAATGCAACAAAAGTAGGTACCTACCACATAATATGGAATAGAAACCGCCGGTCAGACATTGTCTGACTGGCACGCCGCCGGTGTTACGCTAATAGAACTAACTATTTTGGACCGCCCTCGTAGGGTCTTGTGCTCGAATTCAGTCACGTCGGAGCCTTTAAGCCATAGTCATAGGGGAGGTTCTAAACGATGTACTGAACCTGTGATAACCGTATGTACGCTGTTGTTTCTTCCACTCTGTATGGCTACCAGTTGTACAGGCTTAGAGCTCCATTAGATCCAGGCCACGCCATGCAACGAGCCCCTTGGTAAGACATCTGGCATCACGCGTGTTTTTAACTGGGTGGAAATTCTTGCACACTAGCGGTGAAAACTACTTGCTAGAGCGAGAAACAGTCACAGAGCGTGTTTACCTTGTTGATGCTGCAACGTGCGATAGCATTCCTGCCCTGTTTCTCGTCCAGCAAATCACGGTTGTAAGCGACAGGCAGGGATAGAATAGAAGCATGGAAAAATGCGATTCCGTGCTGCTAGGTTAGGTTCAACCTTAAAAAGAAGACACTATTTAGAGCAGCTACGAAATAACGAAATACGTACGAAATAAACGCTCAACCGGGACACGTTACAGAGGTTGCGGGAAAGCAACGACCATACAAAAGGCATATAAATAAATTGCATACAGCATGACGATTCGCCAAGACGTGACAGTGAAGAGTGAACACACACGCGTTTGAATTGACGTTTACACCGAAAACGGGCCTCTAAAGTCTTCTCCACGTGATCTACGGTTTGGAATGAGCAACACAGTACAGTCCATTCACCGTTATTATATTTTTGAGTATTCCTAAGCGCCTGTCACGCGGGACTATTTGAAATAAACGGTTTTGAGTTTGAATTTAGTCATACTCGTAGTTCTTGTCTGTAATCGAAGATTGGACACGGTGTTTTATAAAAGCAATCTAGCTTGTGTCACCTGATACTCCTATACATTGTAATATATATCTGGATACGCTGTGATACAAGATCTCATTGTTTTACACAGGGACCAGGCGGGATCCTCAAACGTCTCTGATGATGTCGACGGTGACCTCGTGGGAGAGGAGAACGCACCAGCGGAGTCGCCACAGCAGAGTCTACAGCAGTTCTGGTGTAAAGTCACTGATGATATCAAGAAAGTGAATTCGGTAAGCGATTCTTCTGATTTTCTGATTCAATCGGAGGTTTAGGCACCGCATAAGCAAAGCTGCTGGTGGTGGTGGAAGTCTGACATAATCATCAACTGCTAAGACCGCTCCTAAGATGACCTACTGACCGGGCTCCTGCCTCCCGGAGATACAGTCTGTCATCCACCACGCGTGCTCAGTGAGGGTTAGAAGATGTCCCAATAATGATGTGCTGTTTCTCTATGAAGAACTGAATTTCTCAGTAGCAGGACCTTCGTCCTATGGCTAAATCTCTTCGGTCATGTCAAATTACCTTCCCATCGGCTTATGAACCTGGGAGAAAAGAACATGCATATACTACAGCCTATGACATTTGGGGATAAATGTAGGTTCTGTTAAGTGGAACAATTTTTGTAATCGGTCCAGAGTTCTGAAGATTAACCCATACATACAACCTTACAAACAAATTTTGCTTCTTCCTGTGTCCCAGCAGTAGGAGCATTATAGGCTGGTTATGCTAATAGGCAATAGGATAAAGCAATGGTGGCCGCCCAGTGGTGGCGGCCCCGATTTACGAACAGTGTGTCGTGATGGGTTCGAACCCAGTCAGGCGCATGCGGTGCGCAAACGGTGAAGGAAAACGTCGTGCGGAAACCGGCATGTCTTAGGCCGCAAATTCGGAGAGGTGGGGCGTGCAGCGTGCAGCGGGGAGTTGAATGGAATTCCATTCAACTCCCCGCTGCACGCTCTAAAAAACGCGTCTCCGAATTTGCGGCCTTACTGCAACCAAAAAAAATCGAAGACATGTGAAATCTACCAATCCGCACTGGGCCAGCGTGTTGCATTATAGCCCATCCCTCTCCTAGAGAGGAGGCCTGTGTTCCAGCAGTGGGAGTGTGGGAACGTTATAGGCTGATGATGATGATGCTAATAAAAGTTAAATATAGATAACAATCCTTTTCACCACATTTTCAGGACGACTTCAAATCCCAAGCGCTTCCTCTAGCCCGCATCAAGAAGATAATGAAGCTCGACGAGGAAGTGAAGATGATATCGGCTGAAGCCCCGGTGTTGTTCGCGAAAGCCGCTGAGATCTTTATACACGAGCTCACGTTGAGGGCCTGGGCACATACTGAGGATAATAAGAGGAGGACTTTGCAGGTAAATATTACCTATTATTAATATTGAAAACGGGATATTTACCATGTTTACTTTAGGTTTCGAGTTCCCGATAAATTTCGGCGCTGTTACAAGCACCATGATCACGGATAAACTGAAATCATTGCGGGTGGATGTTTATTTTTTTTTTTTTTTTTTTTTCCTTATCCTAGTGTACATCAAAATGATGGACCCTAATCTTATTACAATCTAGCCTTTTACATAGACTAATAAGTAATTTAATTCTAACTTAAACTGTTAAAAATATTGTCTTTACGTACTAAGAATCGTGTCCATTGGCACTTTTCTTATTGTCTCTATTAAGGCGAATACACTTTTTCTTGTGTTTTTTTGGTAACACTTGTGCTACATTACACTATTCACTTACACTAGCACTAAACACTAACTCGAACGGTTTCGTTCTTTTTAGTCTTCTCACTATGTTTGTGTGATCGAGAAGCTGGATTGCCTCAACGTTCACATGCGTATGAAGTCTCTTGTCGTGAGCTTCTGCAGATTTTTGAATCACTTTATCGATGAACTCAATGTTTAGGTCCCGATGGAGGTCATCATTTCGTACGTACCAGGGTGCATTTACAATTTCCCGTAGTACTTTGTTCTGGAATCGTTGAATGATTAATGCATTTGTCTGTTTGGTGCAGCCCCACAGCTGAATACCATAAGTCCAAACTGGCATCAGGACTTGTCTGTATAGTAACAGTTTGTTCTGTACGGACAACACGGAGTTTCTTCCAAGCAGCCAATACATTTTTTTGAACCGTAGCTCGAGTTCATCTTTTTTCTTCTTCACGTGAGTTTTCCAGCGTAGCTTTGCATCAAGGGTCATACCGAGATACTTGGCTGTATTCTCATAAGGTATTTGGTTGTTATTAATATAAACTGGAAAATACTGTGGTTTTTTGTTGGTAAAGTCTATATGTACAGATTTGGATTCATTTAATTTAATCCTCCATTTTTTGGTCCAGTCATAAACTTGATTAACAGCCATTTGAACCTTTTCTACTGCTTCTTCGTGGCTGTTTCCAACGGCCATTATGGCTGTATCATCAGCAAAGGTCCCAATGGTATTGTTTTCGGATTCAGGTATATCACAAGTGTATAGCAGGTACAGGACCGGACCTAATACACTTCCTTGCGGTACGCCAGCTTTTATTGGTTTAAGTTCAGAATAATAATCTTCTTGCCTTATTCTAAAGACTCTGTTTAAAATGTAATTTTCCAATATATCTGCAAACGGTTTCGGAAGCAGGCTCTTCAGTTTATGAATAAGGCCTTCATGCCAAACTTTGTCAAATGCTTGGGCTACGTCTAGAAAAACGGTAGAACAAACTTGCTTGTTTTCCAACGCGTTTTCTATTACGTTTGTGATTCTGTGCACTTGATCGATCGTCGAGTGTTTTTCTCGAAAACCAAACTGGTGCTCAGGTATAATGTTCCTGTTATCAATTATTGGTTTAAGGCGTTTGAGTAGTAGTTTTTCAAACAGCTTTGACATTATTGGTAGCAGGGAAATCGGCCTGTATGATGTTGTTTCGTGAGCCGGTTTCCCAGGCTTTGCTATCATTATTACTTCAGCAACTTTCCATAAGTCTGGTACATATTTAAGCCTCAATGCGGCATTAATAAGGGTTGTTAACTTAACCAGACCCTTTCTTGGTAAGTTATGAAGAATTTCCCCTGTTATTAAATCGTAACCCGGTGCTTTTCTTGGGCTTATTTTTTGCTTTATTTCTCGAGCAACTTCTCTCGGTGTTACTAGTTTTATGGAATCTGTAATATAATCTGGCATCACTATATTATTAACCATAGTGTGGTCTTCAATGGTTTCCCCCTCGTTTGGTTGAAAGATGTTTTCTAGGTGCTCTGCAAACCTCACAGCTTTTTGCTCATTAGTACGTGCCCATTGCCCGTTTTCACACTTGATGGGAGGGATTTGGGCTATCGGCCTCTTTAGATGCTTGGTAGCCTTCCAAAGGGAGTAATTTGTCCTTTGGTCGTTACTAAGTTTCTGAAGGTAGATTTTGGTTGAGTTGTCTTTGTAGTCCTGGATTAACCTTCTTACTTTTTTTGTAAGTTGGTTTAGTTTTCTTTTGTCATCAGGACACCTAGTTTGATGCCACATTTTTCTCTGCTTTCTTTTTTCCATAATGAGCTGCTTGATTCTGAAGGGGAACATGTTCCCCTTCGTTTTTTTGCTGAAGTCCGGTGTATTTTCCCAAGCTACTTGTTGAATGTGATTAATAAACTTCTCAACTTCGATGTTTAGATGTTCTGGAGTTTTTAATGGAACTTTAAGGTCTATTTGGTCATTCAATCTGGCCTTAAAGCTCTCCCAGTCCGTAAACTTATTAACAAGAGTGAGCCTGTTTTCTTTATATAAACAACTCTCACTAATTTCTAGATAGATTGCAGAGTGATCTGAGTTCAAATCATAGCTTTGCTCCGTTTTTATATAACTATTTGATAGGTCTTTGGTTACGAAAAAATCTATTAAGTCTGGGATCTTATTCGGATCTGTTGGCCAGTAAGTGGGCTTTCCAGTAGATATAACGTCACATTTTAGCTCTTTTATGGCACTCAGTAGTTCTTTGCCTTTAGTAGTTGTTAGTCTGGAACCCCAATACGTATTTTTGGCATTGAAGTCACCTCCTAAGATAAATCTATTACCAAGGCGGGCTAGAAAAGACATATAGTGATCTTTTTTTATCGTGTACCGTGGTGGACAGTAGATGGCACACACGGTTAAGGGGTATTTTTTGGTTTGTAGACAAATTGCCACAGCTTGGATGTTTTTCTCTTCGTATTTAAATATTTCATAGTGTTGCAAATTATCTTTAACAATAACGGCACTTCCGCCTCTTGCAGTATTGTCTGGGTGTAGCGCATGGAATACTTGGTATCCTTTGAATTTAATATGACATTGCCTTGTGAAGTGAGTTTCTGATACAAGGCAAACATCAATTTTTTCAATTTCTAATACGACTTGCAACTCATTCTGATGTTTTTGTAACCCATTTGAGTTCCACGCCATACATTTAAGTACAGTATTCATTTTTTGGCTCTAAAGGTAGCATTTATGTTGCTATTTTCAATTATTTTTAATCTCTCGTCGAATGATGACATTAACTTTAAGATTTCATCCAATTTTTTGTTGCTGTTCATATCAGCCAAGGGTGCTTTCACTATGCCAGTTGAAGTTGCTTGAGCGTAAGAAATATCCTTGCTTGTTGTTTGCATCGCGCTTTGGCGTGCTTTAGACTTGCTAGCGTCATCTCTTGGGGCAGGTGCACTTTGTTGAGGATTCATATTTCCTCCTTTCGTTTTTTTTAGTCTTAGCTGCTGTATTTCTTTGGCTACAATACATCCTCTGTAGTTAGCCGGATGAGGGGCTCCGCAGTGGACGCACTTTGGCTTCTCTTCTTTCGGTTTTCTGCAATCCTTGGTGAGATGTTTACCTGTGCATTTTACGCACCTCGGTTCTTTAGAGCAGTACTTTTGAGTATGGCCGTACGCCTGGCATCTTTTGCATTGTGGTACCAGTTTTGTTGATTTTACCGGTTGTATCTCCACATTACATCCTAAGATATTTTTAATATTGAAAATTTTGTTGGTATCCTCATCATTTGAGAATGACAACATGAACATATTGAGTGGCTCTTTAGTTTTCCAGCTCAATTTGTTGACTGCTTCTAAAATTTTGTAGCCTTTGCTGCGTAAGTCTTCGACTACTCTTTCTGGGATGTAGGTGAAATGCAATTTTTTTGCCATTACTCTTATTGGCCTTTCTTGCTTGTTCTCGTATGAGTGCCAAAGACAGTTGTTATCTGAAAGGGCTTTTGAGATTACTCTATACGATTCTTCGGTTTTGGGATTTACCTTTACGGTATCGCCATTCATCATTTTGATGGTGAACGTGTCATCTGATTGAGATTCACATAGGAAATCAAAGAATTTTTGGTAGTCCTGAATACCATCTACAACAATAGGTGGTGGCAGAAGAGTTTTAATAACTTTTTCCTTACCTCTAGTCACGTCTCTTACGTGCTCATTTTGAGTGAGCTGGGCTGGAGAGGAGTTCAATTTTCTTTTCTTCCTGCTCTTCTGCCGTATCCACCCTGTCTCTCGAGCGAGTTCTTCTTCGTCCGTTGCATATTCAACAGGCGGTGATGAGGTCTCGGTGCTGGTTGTTACTGATTTAGCTGCGTTTTCCGCTTGAAGTTTCAGCTGTTGCTGGAGGATTTCTATTTGACTTTTTAAGTCATTTAGGCTTTTTTGGAGCTTTAAACGCTCATTTTTTTCTTCACAATAGTACTTATATAGAAGATGTTCCGTCTCTGTTTTTAGGTCGACTGTGTCCTTTTTCGATTCCATTGTTAGTTTTTATTAAGCCAGTATTAACTTGGCCTTAACAATAATATTTGCCGTCAGCCGTCAGCATTACGCAATAACTAGGTCATTACGATGCAGCCGACTTGACGGCGTTGTTTTGATTCGTAAGCACTTTACACTGTGGTACGCGCGCGATCGCATGCAACACAACTGCTCTCAGCGAAAATCGAACGCGAATGGGTGGATGTTTATGAGCAGACAAATCGGCCTCCCCTTTTTCTTGTTCGTTTTTTGCGTTCGCGGTTCGGTAGCTAACAGTGCTACCACTATCATTAAACTAAACTTGCAGTATCCTGTAGGTATCTGATCTTTTGTAATACTTTAAAATCTAGATGTTCTTGTTTGCGCCATAAATAGGTAGGTATAATTAACTTCTTAAAAAATTAATAAGGAAACGATGGATTTACTTGGCGACCAGTGTTTAAGTTCATTTAGGTGACCAGAGAACTTATCCCGCGACCTCCCCTACCCATGCTCGTGCCAGCCCGCGATACTGAGCCAGTAGTGTTGAGTGAGCCAGTCTCTTAATAATCTCTCAGATCTAGCCTGTCTCTTTGTTGCCCTTTCCAGTAACGCCGAGGTCCATACCCCACAGGGGGTGGCCTTAGTAAGTTGTCACTTAGTCTATAAGTTTTTTACGCCCTGGCTGGAGGCCTTACACTGTAAGGCTTACAGAATTATAATCATCAAAATCATCATTACAACTTGTTTCTGTCATCTGTGATTACAACCCTCCAAGTTCATGTAACTGTCAAGAATGATCTTTTGATGAAATAATCATTCTTGATCACGTTCTTGATAGTTACATGAACTTGACAGATGTTGCATTATTACCCGACTGCGGCGAAACCCAAAAGGAGGATTATTTTTAGTATTTTTATGTTAATGATTACTTGTCTCCTATTCATGTGTTTTTTAAACGTCCTCCGGATCACACAAAAAGTCCCCCTCCTTTAGCTAAAATTGTAATGTATCGTTACAGCGCAACGACATAGCGATGGCGATATCCAAATGCGATCAGTTCGACTTCCTCATCGACATAGTGCCCCGTCAAGAGGTGAAGCTGAACAAGCCGCGGTACGACCATGCGCCTAGAAGTAGCCATGCTGATCAGGTAACCTATTACCAATTATTTATATGTTGAGTGTTCTGAAAGTCTTCCACCCTTTTTTTGCTTATTCGAAATCATCAAATGAACCCTTTCGCTCTGGGCGAAGCGGGAGGGAGTGCCAGACTTGTACTGACTAAAAAACTTTATAACAAAAAATAAAACCGACTTAAAAAAAAAAACACAAAAAAGTGAAAAATAAACTTTAGAAGAAAAATCAGTTTCTGAGTCGGTGACTTTTGTTTGTTTGATTTCATTTTTTTGCCACCGACTTCAGAAACTGATTTTTCTTCTAAAGTTTATTTTTCACTTTTTTGTGTTTTTTTTTTGAAGTCTGTTTTATTTTTGTTAAAAAGTTTTTATTTTTCACTTTTTAGTGGTTCACATGTTCATGGGTCAATGTGGCCAATGTAGTTTTATGGGGTTATTATGGGACCATTTCGGAAGTATACCCTTTCCAACAAAGAAAGAATTTTTCAAATCGGTTAGCAAGTGACGGAGTTATGCCCGAACAAACATAAAAAAATATATATATATTTAACATCCGAATTGAGAACCTCCTTCTTTTTTTAGAAGTCGGTTAAAAAACCACCCATGTTCCTTCTTAGCCGTTTGTGTTACGGGGCCGAGGTATCTCTTTCGAACAGTTTCGCAGCCTCGACAGGCGTTGGTCTTTGCGGATCCCTTCAATGTTGCTGACATCTCTTTGAGGCGCGCGTGGAACACGAATGCGCCGTCGACACGGCCTCTCCTCATAAGACGAGCTAGCCCATTACTTACCATCCATAACCCCGCAAAACCCTTGACATGCTTTGTCCTATCCGACTTAGAAATTTCCGAACTCAAGTCGGCCATAGCAATGACAATCTCTTCAGGTGGGGTTACATGGACGGCTCAGATCTCAAGTGTATGCGGCATATCTCCACAGACACCCCACCTTCCATCCTGCGCTGCATGCCCTGACACAGTGACACCTGCGCATTTGACGATCGTATGATTGACTGAATGATTTACTGTAACAGTGTATTTATATATGTTTTCAGGTAGCACATCACCACGCTGCAATGCAAAACGCTGCGCAGGCACAATCGCAGTCACAGCCTCAGATTGTGATACAACCGTGCGCTAATGTACAAGTACAGGTTAGTACATCATTTTGTATTCCTTATTTGTACTAATAGCTGACAGAAAATCCGCACGTTGTCGATCTTCAGATAAAACCACGTTTACCTAGGTCCAAGGAGGGGTGACACCATTACAAAGTGACTATTTAATGAAAAAGGTATTCTGCAGGGAAGTTGTATGAACTAAGAGGTTTGTATTGGTAGTTTTAATAATAAGTAAAGTCACTTTTTTGGTACTGTCGCGAATCCTATTTTATTTAGCACTAGCTGAAATCGCGCATGCGTTGCAATGCGTTTTTCCTACCTACCTACCTATCTACTACCCTACCTACTACCCTACGTACTACCCTACCTACCACCCTACCTACCTACCTACTACCCTACCTAAAAAAAAATATCAAAGAACCTTCTCCTGGTTCTTAGCTACCTCCATACCAATTTTCATCTAAATCCGTCCAGCCGTTTTCATGCTATGTCGTGACAACGGAAAACGGGTTTCATTTTTATATATAGGTATAGAAGAAGATACAACCTGACACTGATCGGTAAATTGCAAAAAACCTAAAAGTAAAACAAACTTTGCGGGCTACCTTGAAGGTTTCACCTCATACAAAAATCATTAAATTAAAAAACTAAGCTTACTTACCAAGCGCCAATATTCAATTAAATAAAAAATATTTGACAAACTTAAAAGAGAACTGGTACGTATTTCAGCAAGCATCAGCAGCATCGACATCATCGTCTTCCAACAACGTGGTGTCGCAGCAACCTGTCACGTTGGTGCAGCAAGTGGTGACACCTTCCGGAGAAGTACAGCAATTCCCGGTGAGTGTGAGTTACTATACTACCATGACAACTAACTCCTTACGGCACCCAACTCTTGCTCGACGAGCTAACCCGCGCCGCTGAGCCAGTAACGTCAAACGCCCTGCGCCGCTGAGCCAGTAACGTCAAACGCCCTGCGCCGCTGAGCCAGTAACGTCAAACGCCCTGCGCCGCTGAGCCAGTAACGTCAAACGCCCTGCGCCGCTGAGCCAGTAACGTCAAACGCCCTGCGCCGCTGAGCCAGTAACGTCAAACGCCCTGCGCCGCTGAGCCAGTAACGTCAAACGCCCTGCGCCGCTGAGCCAGTAACGTCAAACGCCCTGCGCCGCTGAGCCAGTAACGTCAAACGCCCTGCGCCGCTGAGCCAGTAACGTCAAACGCCCTAAATAATATTACCCCCTTTTTTTAGAGGGTTGGGAATCTTCAAATGCCTCCTCCCGCTCTGGGCGGAGTGGGAGTGTCAGACTTCGACTGACTAAACACCACCCATGTTCCTTCTTAGCTACTAAGGGCTAAGTAGGAACATGGGTGGTTTTGGAACTAGAGCGTCATAAAGTCACTCTGTATTAAGTGTGATTTTTCAAAGAAACAAATCATATGACTTTCTGATGTATTTTTACAGAAACATTCCTCTCTGAGTGGAGTGCTTATCTTTTATAAGCAAATACGAAACTTCACGAGAATCGATCAGTAGGTAGGTACCTACCTAATACTTTGGCCTAAATAAAGACTTTCTGACGTTCGTGATTTCAGATCCAGCTAACCCAAGCGCAGATGAACATGATCCGGCTGCAAGTTCAGAACAACCCGAACCAGCCCATCATCATACAGGCGCAGTCCCAACAGTCGCCACAGATTGTACAGGTAACATAACGTCCTTGAAATTTTAACACCACAGCAATCTTCGTCGGTTTTAAGTTGCTTGCACTTACCAGAGTCGTGCAAAGTTTAACAGTTAAAAATAATAATAATAATGCACACTGCAAAACTTTAAGCATACAACTTAAACAGATAAAACACGTAATTTGTGTATAGACTCAACAATTGCGAAATAACAGAACACTGCCAACACAGATCCATTAGGACATAAGTTAGCTGACTCACCTCTGCACGGCCCACCGGCCACAGAGATATTTTTGAAACACAAAGTAGGCAAATAAATGTTATTCTGATTCTCATTCAAAGTTTAACATAATGTGTCTATAGAGTCATCTTCATCAAGAGAGTGTCGAATGTCTCGGAGTTTAGAAGTTGGCGAAGTGATCGCCAGTCTTTACTTTTTGGTCCATTTTGTGAAGATGTCCTTGAAGGAAACCGACGTTGGCTAGCCGCCATATCCCTAACACGTTTATGCCAGTGGCTTCACCAGATCGTATCCTACGTGTTAATCAATCATCTCATCAAAATTTGTACAGTAGTTTTTGCGTGCAAGTGTAACAAACATCCATCCTCACTAATTTTCGCATTTATAATAGTATGAAAAGGATAGGATAATTTTATTACCAGTAACTATTTATCCACCTGTTTGTAAATAACTTTTTCTTCTCTTGACTTCAATCTTGTCCTATGAGCGTTCTGTTCCCTTCGCGAGGGGAGCATCGTCCCCCGCCAATGGCTCCGCCACCTGCGGTGCCGGAAGCGGACCAATCAGGATCTGATGACGACATTCCGGAGGTGACTGGGGTAGACCTGAGAGCGGCGGTACGGAGGCTTAATGCCAAAAATACCGCCCCGGGGCCCGATGGCTTGCCTGGCAAAGCCTGGGCCCTGGCCTCAGAGGCTCTTGGGCCCCGACTGGAGGGGTTCTTCAGCGCGTGCATGGAGAGAGGCCAGTTCCCGCGTCGTTGGAAGACGGGGAAGCTGGTCCTCATTCAGAAGCCCGGGCGCCCTGCGGACTCGCCGTCCGCATACCGGCCCATTGTGCTGCTCGACGAGGTGGGCAAGCTCTTTGAAAGAGTAATTGCAAACCGCCTCGCCGAGCACCTTGAGGGAATGGGTCCGGATCTTGCGGAACACCAGTTCGGTTTCCGCAAGAGGCGCTCGACGGTGGACGCCATCACGCGCGTGAGAGCCCTCACGACGGGGGATGCGGTCTCTCGGGGCGGTGTGGTCCTGGCGGTGTCTCTCGACATCGCCAACGCCTTCAACACCATGCCCTGGAGCTGCATCAGGGAGGCACTCCGGTATCACCGGGTGCCGGCCTACCTTCGTCGTGTAGTCGGGGACTATCTGACAGACAGGGCGGTCATCTACCCTGGTCAAGACGGACAGTGGAACCGGCGAGAGATGTCGTGCGGTGTTCCGCAGGGTTCGGTTCTGGGGCCGCCCCTGTGGAACATCGGTTACGACTGGATGCTGCGTGCCGACCTCCCTGACGGCGTCAGCGTCGTCTGCTACGCGGACGATACGCTGGTGCTGGCACGGGGGGAGTCGCACGAGGCGGCGGCCGCGAACATGACACGCGGGGTTGCGATAGTCGTTGAGAGGATCCGGCAGCTGGGTCTCGAGGTGGCACTTCACAAGTCGGAGGCCATGGGCTTCCATGGACGTGGGAATGTGCTACCGTCGGGATCCCAGCTATCGGTGGGAGGGGTTTCCATCGGCGTCGAGTGTACTTTAAAGTACCTCGGACTCGTCCTCGACAGCCGGTGGAACTTCGTGGAGCATTTCCGACGTTTGGCTCCCAGACTGGAGCGGGCTGCAGCTGCCTTTAGGTGGCTCTTGCCCAATCTGGGGGGGCCAAACGCCTCCTGCCGTAGGCTGTATGCGGGGATCGTGCGGTCCATGGCCCTTTACGGGGCCCCGGTGTGGGCACGTGCCGTGAGGAAGCGGGCCGTCCACTACCTGAACGCGCCCCAAAAGGTCATGGCCGTAAGGCTTGTCCGCGGGTACCGCACGATCTCCCGCGATGCGGCGAACCTCCTTGCCGGATTGCCGCCGTGGGATCTGGAGGCGATAGTCCTCGCGCGCCTACATGAGTGGCGCGCGGAGGCGCTACACCGGGGGGTCACTCTGCTGCCGCGGCACATTGCTGCGCGGCGGACAGACCTCCGGTGCGATCTCATGGCGGCATGGAGACAGCGACTGTCGCAACCCAGCGCAGGGCACGCCACGATAGTGGCGGTAAGTCCCCTCTTTGAGGAGTGGCTGGAGAGGCGCCACGGTGCCCTCACCTACCGTCTGACGCAGGTCCTCACCGGACACGGGTGTTTCGGGAGGTACCTGTACCGAATCAGGCGGGAGGAAACGCCCGGATGCTTCCACTGCGAGGATCGACCGGAGGACACGGTGGAGCACACTGTGGAGGCGTGCCCTGCTTGGGCGGAGCCCCGCCGTGTTCTCGTAGCGGCGATCGGCGGCGGTGACCTCTCGCGCCCGGCCCTGGTGCAAGCCATGGTCCGGGGCGAGGAGGAATGGGACGCCGTCGCCTCCTTCTGCGAAGCAGTGATGCTAGCGAAGGAGGTGGCGGAACGAGAGAGGGAGAGAACCTCTCAACGTCCCAGCCGCCGCGGAAGGCGCTCCGGGCGTCGGGGGTCACGCGATGACCTCCGGCCACCTACTACGCGGGCCTGTGGACGGTGAGTAACGGGCTAGCTCGCCGTCCGGCCGTCGTCATGACGGCAACAGACCGTGTCGGCGGCGCGTACGTGTTCCACGCGCGCCTCAAAGAAATGTCAGCAATATGGAAGGGGCCCGCAAGGGCCGACGCCCGTCGGGGCTGTGGATATCGAAAGGTTACCGCGGCTCCGACACAAGGGCGAGGAAGAAGGAACATGGGTTGGTTTTTAGTCAGTAGAAGTCTGACACTCCCCTTCGCTCTGCCCAAGAGCGGGGGGGGTTATTCGATGATTTTCCACCCACCAAAAAAAAAAAAAAAAAAAAAAAAAAGGGGGGTAGACTGGGCGAAATAATCCACAACGAAAGGACTGATCGCCCGTCTGGTGTCTGCCGGCGTCCCCGAAGATAAGATAATAATAATAAGGGAGGTAGACGACAGAACTAGCTTACCCAAACCTATTTACTCGCGACTAACAGATTGAAACCCATTATCCCCAGGTCCAATCCCAAGGCCAGCCCCAGCAGCAGGTGTTCCTGGCGCAAGTAGCCACGTCACAGGAAGACTCCTAGTACCAACACTACAGCGCGGAGTCCCTCGCACTCAGCTCCGAGTCTGACTCCGATGAGAATGTGATGTGAAGTGAAGTGATATGTGAATAGTGCAGACAAAATAACATAATATAAATACTAGCGGACCTGTATCCTGCCCGGACTGCAGCGCCACCTACCGGGTCTTATTGTGTTTTCAAACCATCCAAGAACCCATTGAAATATCCCCAGTAAGCTTCATCAAAATCGGTCTAGCAGTTTAGGAGGAGTTCAGTGACATACACACGTACAGTAGAATTATATAGGTTTATCTACCCAAATATCATAAACCCTCTCTAATGCGTTCAAAAACCATAGGCAATGACCAGCATTACCAACCAGCAGAAATTAACAGAACTGTAATGAGCTCATAACCTACTGAAAACAGTAGGTTATGAGTTGGAACAGGTGTCAAATTCAAGTGAGTGTGCTATTCTATAGTGCGCGCGGAACTAGTTGGCCGCGCCTTAGGTGGCGACAGGGGTGAGGGGGCGGGTTGCCTACAGCTCGCAATGCACAGGAGACTATAATTAGACAGTGATGACCAATCTCGAGATATCGTGAACAATAATTTGTTCAATTTATTGAAAAAAATACAAATAAAAAACAAAAACATGCCTAAGGCGCGGCCAACTAGTTCCGCGCGCACGTATCTACATTAAAACAGATACCTATCGATACGAAACCCCAATTCAGTATGATTTTAATTATAAATCGCACGACATTTTGATCTCGAGTGACACAAGAATAGTGACTTTGGTCGTTTGCCTATGATTTAAAAAAAATGACAGATATCCGAAACGCCGCCATTTCGAGCTGTCATTTGTTCGTTAGCTTTTTATTCCCTTTCATTGAGTAGACAAATTTTCTGTTAATTCTTTATTTCTGTCGAAAATGAGTGATAGTGACTCAGAAATTAACATGAACACTCCGCCAGATATCGTAAATGCAGCGACGAATGCAACTAATAACCTGTTTATTTTTTATTGCATTACACTGGTAACAATGCTGGTCATTTCCCTATGGTTCCTGAACCCATCATAGAGCCCTTATGATATTCGGGTAGATAAATTAGTGTATGCAACTATACATAATTAGGCATTACCTACAACACTCGTGTGATGCTATTAAGAAACTCGCCTTCGGCTCGTTTCTTAAACCCACACTTGTGTTGTAATGCCCTTCATTATGCACAGTCGCATAAACTACTATTAAAGAGATACTTATTTGTTACTGCTAAAAAGGATGTTTCCTAACCTCAGACCAACAAAAAAAGACGGCGCGCCACGAACATCAAAAGTGAAGCCAACTTTTTATCTATGTGTGTAGACAATGTCTCGTGAAGTCGTGACGATCTAGGAGAAATGCGTGTGGTTTTAGTGTAGGTGTGTGCGTGAGCTTGTATGTTTACTTGCTATAGGCGTGTGGTTTTGTGGCTTCACTGTTGGTGTTCGCGGCGCGCCGTCTTTCTTTTTTTCTTGGTCTGAGTTCCTAACAAAAGAAATAAAAATCTGTTTAGTCCGTCAGTTAAAATTATCGAAAAATATTGGATACGTGGTTTTTGTTTTAACAAATTAATGAAAATTGACGAATATATAACGCGTCAAAGATCATGAGTAGGGGCTTTTGCCGTCACTGGCCAGTAACAATGTAGGTACTGCTGTCGTCACACGAGTTTATTTTTGTTTACGTGAAAAAAATGTGTTCAATATTTTTTGGTAATCTATTTGACGGACCATTTTTTTTTTGTGAACTACCCTATAGCCGAAGAGCGGCTACAACTAGTTTTAACCAATTACATCTAGGTGTAGCTAACTAAACTATAAACTATCTTGGGTTAGAACTAGATTTAGCCTTCATCATAGCGGCTAGAACTAGGTGCAGCCGCACACAAATGACAGATATACATATAGGTACCTGATAATAAATAGAAAGATAATAATTGTTTCTGATGTAATCCACAATACAATAGCAATCATGTAAATAGGTTTTTTTACCAACCATTTAACCTTTGTACCGATGAATGTCTAGTAAAAAGCATTACGCACGTCGCACAGGTTAAATAAGTTTGTAATAGTCTAACAATAGTTATTTGATAAGTAAAATGTGACGTATAAAAGAATAGAGGAAGTTTGACGTTTGTCTTGGTCGGTATGGATTTATTTAATTTGACAACCTCAGTTGACAACCTTGTTATTTTCCGTAACCATAGCAACCTGGTTGAAAATTTTCGTTACGGAATTTCTGGATTCGCTCTCCACGCTCAAGGCCCGCGATAGAAGCTATGCAATAGCTTAAAAGGAATGTCAGAAGAACATGAACAATGAATTTGGAACATGGTCAGGAAGATGATGAGTTGATGACAGTTATAGGAATAAAACATGTAAAAATTAATTTGTTTTGAGTTCCCGATATTTCGACGCTGTTGCAAGCGCCATGATCGCGGGTGGATGGCGCTTGCAACAACGTCGAAATATCGGGAACTCAAAACAAATTAAAATCACGGAAGATATCCCGTAAGTGACATTTTAAATGTAAAAATTAACATCATAATTTTGGTGTGCAAGTCAACAGACTTAGATAGGCAACAAGATTGACCTAATATCCAATCATTGTATATTCCAACGTATTTTTTTTTCTTGTGTATTATTTTAGCATAACTTTATTTGACATGTTCCTAAATGTAACGTGTTTTGTGAGTTGCAATAATTTATAGTTTATTTTTATACATATACAGGGTGCTAAAAACATGTGTGAATCGGTCAGACTGATAACAAGCCGGTAATATTTTGCCACCCGGCTATGCCGACCGAACCGAACCGGACTTGTTTTTAGTACGCCTTATAGCCTTGTGTATTGTTGGGAAGCAAGTATGAAAAACTGGTGACGAATGCCTTATTATAATTTTCATCACCAGAATGTCAATTTTTATCATTAGTACCTACATGAAACAAAATCAAATTGATCATCATCACATCACTAATCATTTTGTTTCTTGCAAATAGATAGCGAGAAGGCGAAAATGATTGTATTTTTAAATTAAATAGGTATTACTCTATTTGACTTATGGCCTATTTTACGACGTAGTTATAGCGACTACTTACCGAATAAATTCAAAAATGTATTAGAATTTGTATGACATTATCTGCCAAGTAAGTTATCGCTAACGTAATCGCAGGTGGTGAAACAGCCCGTCGAGGTTGCGGGTTGTTCGAAAGAGATACCGTGGCCTCGACACAAAGGGCTAAGAAGGAACATGGGTGGTGTTTAGTCAGTAGAAGTCTGACACTCTCTACCGCTCTAACCAGAGCGGGAGGAGTCGTTTGATGATTTAGTGAATAATGAATAAATGGATGTTTTTACTTTCGCAAAAGTTTGGACAATGTTGAAGGTGGACTTCGAGGCTATTTAGTGGATGGGTGAGAGGCATTCTCCCCAATGATGTAATTTTATTGGTCAGTTAATATCTTTGTCAAGCACTACCTGACCCCTTTGTTTTTCTATTATTCTTTGTAATAGGGGTCAAGTATTGCTGGTTACCGAATACTGTCTAAATTAATCATAGGAAAAATCAATCGTAAAATGAAAAATGTCATGAATGTTTGAAGTGATACTAAGTTGGTTGTTATTTAGGTTTATATCTACATAAGTTATTAAATAAAACATGTGAAATAAAAACAAGTATTTCTTTTTATTATTTACTATAAAACTTTAACTGAAAACTGCATACCTTATTTGATATGAATTGCTTAAAAATAAGTAAAAAAGAATTTAACAATCACCATTGGCATTAAATATCATAACATTGACAGAATTAAACATTTGATAAAATTAACTAATTGTACAGTCGAATAAGCTATTTGGTATACAGGCAACTAACTTGCATTAACTTTTAAGATTACTCGGAATCTGTCAGTCCAAAAGTAAGTTCTAAATACTCGAATTATAAATATTTCTGCGTGTATACCAAATAGCTTGTTCGACATAAAGCAGACTGCACAGTATTATAAATCAACCACATAACGATATAATCATAAAATAAGTGTAAAGAACATTCAATTGATACAACAACAAAAAAACGTATAGACATTTTTACACTAAATACAGTATCAATTACGATATAAAAAATCCTTTTTAACCGACTTACACTGATACTTCATTCACAACAGGTTCAACTTATTAGGTAGGTAGTGTAGTTTGCGCACGAGTTTATTAGTATTTTTAATATTGTAACCAAGATTATTTTAATTTTATTCCAGTGTGAAAAAGCGACAGAGCTATACAGAAGGTCTAGCGCCATCTCGTTTCCACACTGAAATTTTTTCAGCTGGAAATTTATTTTACTTACAACACATATTTTTTCCCACAAAACAAAAAATGCGATTGAAATTAAAATTCTCATCTTTCGAAAAGTTCTTAGACCGCTTTCATATTTAAGCGACTTTAGCAGGGTTTGGCGTTGTTACCGCTGTTCTTATAAATAAGTATAGTGAAGGAATATGCTTCTGTCCCGGTAACGCCTTAATGTGAAATCGGCCTTAGTGACATCCACCAGTAAATACCTACCATTTTTCCTACAGATACCTCACAGAGTACCCTGCCGCTCCAAATGGTCAAGTACGGTCTGCACATCTTCCTTCAAGATCCGCACCATAGCCTTCGTATGCTGGCAGTCCTCTCTGATCAGGTCTACCGAACGCTTCTTCAGCTCATACATGAAGTCATCGTCTAATTCTTGTAATCTGGAGACGGAAATGAGCATTCATATAAACCATACCCAATATTTTCTTACAGGGTCTTGTTGCCTATAGGTACTCCATTTGTTATGATTAGAACAGTTTTTTTTACAGTCTGTTCAACCGATTGTGAACTCTATTACGTAAAGACAAATGCAGCTGCAGTAAACAGTCGGTATTGTAACATTCTTTTTGCTTTTAATGCCTACGGTATAGAAGTCAAAATCGGTTGAACGGACTGTAAAAACGGTTAACTTAAAATTCTAATCTCGACGGTCCCTACGTATAATCATCTAAGTGGTAGATACGTGATTTGTGTTTTATTGTTCCCTGACATTCAGACAAACCTAAACTATCGTCCAGTGTAATAAAAACTAATAAAAGTTGGCAAATTGACCTTTAAATACACACACGACATTTCCCCTAACTACCAAATTGACTAAAACTTCCGACGTAGAACAACAATAGTGGTAATCCAGTCGTTTTACGCGGGACAATCCATTGTAACCCCGCGCACCTCCCCCGCAACTGCCACTTGCGAGAAATAACGTTTTTGTGTACATTTAACCTGCTTCGAAATAAAACGTAATGCAAATAATTTGTCTATCTTGTGAGGAACTGTCTTTTTTGAGTGAGTCAAACACTTATCTACTTATAAACAGTTTTTGTAACATGATCCTCACGTAAATGGCAATTGCGTCTTTAGTTAATTAAATACCTCCGGCGTAAAACTGAATAAGTACCTACCACTTACATTATTTACCAAAGGGATGATTCCGCTGTATAAGTAAGTAAGTGACCAATAATACGCTCGAAAGGCCTTTTAAAAGTTGTAGTTATTTTTTTTATAAAATAGATCAAATATGGACCCTGTATTCCAAATTTCGTGACTTTCTGTGTGGTAGAACATGAACTGCATGTGATTAAAACTTAAAAGTGCTCTCCTGTAAAGTTTGTCATTTGCAGTTAGGGGATTGTACCTACGGACCGTCGATCTTATATAATTATAAGAAAAAAATAAAAAAAACTTTTTTGCAAAAAAAAACAACCGACTTCAAAAACACCAAAAAGAGAAAAATAAACTTCAGAAGAAAAATCAGCTTCTGAAGTCGGTGACGTTTATTTGTTTGATTTCATTTTTTTGCCACCGACTTCAGAAGCTGATTTTTCTTCTGAAGTTTATTTTTCTCTTTTTGGTGTTTTTGAAGTCGGTTGTTTTTTTTTGCAAAAAAGTTTTTTTTATTTTTTTCATTTTTAGTTGTAATAGGTACCTATATTATATCCTATACAAATATTTATTATGCATTTAACATTCAACTAAGAAACGTAACCCTTAACCTTCAAAATTCCCCTATTTTTGCTTTCAACTCTTAACCGTTGAGGAGTAGTATACCTTCCATTATCAGCTCATCAACATGAATAAAAGTGATGACTGCTAGATGCGAATACTTGAATAGCGCCAGAAAAAGCACGAAACATGTAATACGTGTCTATGAAATTCATATAACAACTGAAAAAATGTGTATTGTACACATCTGCATAACCCCTCAGAGCATACAGGCGTGATGTTACGTCATGATAATGGTATATTCAATAAACATCCAAGCGATTCCAGCAATTACGACAGATTTGGCGTCTATTTTTGAAGAGTTCCATTGTATATCTCCGAAGATCAGCACCAGATCTTCACCAAAAAAAAATGGGACCACCTCAGGAGTATACTCTTTCAAATAAAAAAAGAATTTTGAGAATCGGTCCACAAACGGGGGAGAAATCAGGTAACATACATAAAAAAAAAAAAAAAAAAAAAAAAAAAAAATACATACACACGAACATAGTAACCTCCTTTTTTGAAGTCGGTTAACAAATGGAGTATAGATGGGGTACCTACCGCGGGCCGCAACGTAAAAGCCAATGAGCACAACAGGGTAGTTGACAAAAAAAAACTAATTAGTTCGTCATAAAGATTTCCAAAAAATATTGGACACGTATTTTTTCTTTTTTCACGTAGGTCAACAAAAAATTAAGACGATAGATTGCCCACAGATCTTTGACGCGTTTTATTTTCGTAATTTTTTATTAATAAAACAAAAAACACGTACCTATCCAATATTTTTCGATAATCAAAACAGAATATTTGGTATAGGTGATTTTTACTTTTCAGCGGATAGTTAAACCAAACTGTAGGACCAAATAACAAATTGAAACTGTTAGCCTGTGTAACTGTAATCCCATTGCTGGGCCTCCCCCGTAACCTCCAAATATTTCGATTCGAATCGAACTTAGGCCGGATCGAGAATTCGAGATACATCAGTTTATACAACCTAGAACCTTATGCAAAGCAATAGCGCTTGCGACAATAAGGCAGTCAGTGAAACGTAAAACATTGCGATAACAACAACGTCAATGCTAATTTTACGTTTGTTGAACTGTCTTTCGTCGAATATTTGGCTGTATTCGTAGATACCTAATGGAGTGGCTACAAGAGTATGTTGACGCCAAATCACGCCATTAAACAATAATGAAATGGGCCAGTCGAGCCACAGTAACAGTTGTTCTGGATTACTAACGACTGTTAAAGATCTATAAATGACATCCAGGATAGTGGGTCCCCAATGTCTTAACGTTCTCTCTCAGGTACGGAAGGTTTTTTTTTTTATTTTTTCGTTAAGGCATCTCGCAGTTCAGTCTAGGAGACTGGCTTCTGCTTAACCGGTCAATTCCCTGTGGATGCCTTGAGTTTAAGGCCTCCAGCCAGGGGCAAATAACTTATATAAATAAATAAATATATACTAAGTGACTAATCGCTAAGGGCACCCCCTGTAGGGTACGGACCTCGGCTTAGGACGTCACTGGTGGAGGGCAGCAAGGGGACAGGCTGGATTTGAGTTAAATTATTTAGGCGCTGGTTTAAAACTACTGGCTCAGCATCGCGGGCTGACTCTAGCAAGGGTCGGGGGGGGCTTGAAACGGGATTTCGCGACGACGGACCGCGGCGCGGCGGCGCGGTCGGAAAGACGGGTATCTGTGTCTGTTCTTTCTAAGAGTACTGGTTTCCCTACTGCTCTCTTGAATGATGGTGATAGGGTCGACGGGTGTGGGTACGGATGGGACTCGATATTGTGTTATATGGACATTCATCCACGGACCTCGGCAAGAATAACTTTATCTCTCTGCTAAAATACGTTGGATGGACTACCACCAAGACTGCCTTGGTAGCATGCTTGGATTTCAAACCACCTACATCTCGAAACACCCGTTTCATTAGGCTACCGCTGCTCTGAGTCATCATCATCATTTTAGCCAAAACACGTCCACTGCTGGACATAGGCCTCCCCTAAGTGTCTGCACATTGACCGGTCCCGCCGTGCGTCTCGCATCCAGCGGGTTCCCGCAACCTTCACCAGGTCATCGGTCCACCTAGTGGGAGGCCTTCCAACGCAACGTCATCCGGTTCGCGGTCTCCACTCCAGAACTTTTCGGCCCCATCGGCCATCCGTTCCGCGAGCAATATGCCCTGCCCACTGCCACTTAAGTTTGGCAATTCTTCGGGCTATGTCGGTAACCTTAAAGTAGTAATTACAAAGTATTTGCTCACCTCTTGGTTAGACCATCGAACTTACTGTCCATGATCTTCACGACTTCGCTCAGTATATCGGTCGCCACCTCACTGTACATGTCGTGGCGTTTCTCCTTCAACTCACTCAAATGCTTCTGAGCGTCTACGAATAGGTGCACGAATCTGGAATATTGAAAAATATGTAGGTGACACTAGTTGATGCCCGCGACTTCGCTCGCGTGGATGTCGGCCAAATAATATACTAAAACCTTCCCCGAGAACCACTTTATCCATTGGTGAAAACAGCATAAAAAAATAGGTGCAGTAATAGTTTTTGTGTTTATCGTGGACAGACAGACAGACAGACGCGGCGGAGGACTTAGTTTTATAATGTGTAGTGATTATAACACCTATAAAAGTTGTAAACGAACCAAAGAAACGATGTGTGAACTGTGTAAAGAATGATACGACAAGAAAGGAAGTTACTGACGAGATGACATCATGAGTAATAGAGAAGTATGGAAGAAGAAGACATGCTGCTCCAACCACTAATGAATTGAGATAAGGCCAAGATAATGATGACGAAGGTGTAAAAGAACCCTTCACGAAGAACCCTTCTAACAACGCTTGTAGGAGAGGAAGAGAAGAACAAAGAAGAGATGGATGAATTGTGTGAGCAGGTAATAATATTTAAGAAAATGATAGTATGACTGTTGACAGGGAGAACAACGTTGGACAAGGGCAAGAAGATGATGATTATAATTATAGGTAGGCACTTACTTTTTACTAGTATTTCTCTTTATTTCAACGAGCGTAGTATCCAATTTCTCCATTACTTCTTGCATAACGTGTCTAGTCGACGCGTTAATTGCTTCAGCTAAAAAAAGAAACGAAAAATATTGAGCTTCATCAACTCAGGTTGCTGGTAAATGTAAATTTCATTATTATCTCAGTCAAAAATCACTAACAGCTGGACAAGAGACTTTCCTAAACCTTGTCACGACCAAAGTTGGCGGGACCAGTATGATGCCTAAAGGCAGGATTTGTCCACCCTTGTTCAAGATCTCAAGAATCCTCTCTGATTAAAAGGAAATGAGGATGCCTCGTATCTTCGCCTAGCCTTTTCGGCTGCCAGTCTCAACGGACGCAGCTGAGCATCTATTATCTATTTATTGGACACGGTGCGTCTGCCTATCTTTCCTCCACAACTCAGAACGGTAAATAAAGAAAAATTTATTAAAAAACTCACTTCTGCTACTCCTCGGCTCCATCCTCCTGAACCAGTCATCCACACTGGACACAGTCACTCCACTCGACAACAACTCCTCATTATTATTCACCTCAACTTTCCTCTTTTTACAATCCAACCTTGCTTCTATCGACGTTCTTTTTAAAATCCTTCCGGAATCTTCTATTTTCGTTGACGTACTTATCTTAGAATGACTTGAAGCTGAACTCAGTGTTCTTGTCACTGTTTTGTTCTTAATTATTTTCTGTGGAGGCTTATCTTGAGTAGTTTTGGATTTTGGAAGAGTTTCAGCGTTCTTCTTAGATAGTGTATGTATTATGTCCTTCATATATTCTTCGTCATCTGACAAAGAAGTTTCTGACTGTTTTTCTGCATTAGATATTAGTTCCTCAAACAGTTTTATCGGTGAAATGAGAGATTTTCGTTGAGTCCCTGCCTCTTTCGTTGTCTTTTCTGGAGATTTTACCCTTTTCTTTGGTTCTACAACTTTTATCTTTTCTGCAGATTTAGTCCTTTTCTTAGGTTCTACAACTTTTGTCTTTTCTGCAGATTTAGCCCTTTTCTTAGCTTCTACAATTTTGAGCATAACTTTTTGTTTGTCTATAAGTTCTTTTAAAGATTCATCGTCGCTTTCCGATTCAGAATCCTCTTTGGTTTCGCCGCTGTTATTAATTTTAGCAGGTTGTGAACTTTGGAAAATCAGTCTCAAAGATTTTCGTATTTTTTTACTATTAATTTCAGAAACGTCAGAGTCTTTATCATCGGGTTTTGTTTCCGATATTTTAGGACTAACTACTACTTCAGTGACATTTTCTTTGTTGTTTCGGTTTTCTCCCGACTTTGCGCTAACGTAAGATTCCTCTGAATCGGAATTACGTCTTGAAGGTAACCATCTACTTATATCTTCATAAGACAACCTTTTTACAGACACTACAGGAGAATTAGACCGTATACCGACCGACCGACCGGCCGGCCGACCGGCTTTAGAGCTGACTTTACATGCATTGTCACCATTGGAACCACTGGATTCTCGATTATTAGAGTTATCCATTTGATTCGTTAACTTATCGAAATAATCTTTCATAGAATGGCTTAGATCTTCAAACTCTAAGCTGCGTGGTTCCAGTTTTTCATATATTAACTCCTGACTAGGCGGTGCTTCCTGTACTTCTCCGTGTCCAGTTATTCCAATTGTTGCTATAGATTCCTCAGATTTAACATCAGTTGCCTCAAGTATACTTATAACTTCTATGTTTTCTTTAATAATCTTTTTCGGAGATATCTTTCTCGTGGTATTTTTTAGTATTAAGCTATTAGATTTTTTGTTTTTAACACTTTTTTCTACAGATTTCGGTTCGTATTTGCTCTGCAGGTCTTCAATCTGTATAAAATCTTCAGTAATATCAACATTTGGTAGACTAGAATTGTTTATCTTTTCAACATCTGAGAGTAAATTCTGTGTAGTATTAGATTCGTTAATATAATTATCAGGGCCTTCCTGATATATTTTTCTGAATTTATCAACCATGGTCGCTGATATATCGTTAATATCATCTTTGATGATCGTAACTGGTTCAACTAAGAGTCCTGGTAAAGGACTTTCTGTTCTATCTTCATCAAAATTGATCACTTTTTCAACTACAGCCTTGCTAAGTGCTCTCTTTGGCCGCTTGGACTCAGATGTTTCTACTTTAATCTTCTTTCCTTTCTTTTTCTGATTGGTATCTTGTTTATCGTTACTTTCAATGATTTCCATTTCAGGAGCTGTTACTAGAACTAAATCGGGTTCGGTTACTATGTTCTTAGTACTTTCAACTACTATGGAAGTATTGAACACATCTTTTGGCTGTCTCATTCGTTCATCAACCAGTTCATCTTGTTCAACGTTCACTTTTTTCTTAGTTCTAGGTTTTCTAGTAGGTTTACGTTTGATCGCATTGCTTTCACCTGAAGACTTTTTATCGGTGTAATTAATTTTCTTAAGGGTTCGACCGCGCTTAGAAACTGCGGAATCAATACTAGTTAAAGTAGTCGTACTATTTCTTTTCGATAATTCTATCTTTTTAACCTTGAAATCATCTTCACTGTCACTGGTAAAGTTATAAACGTCAGCTTCAGAGTTATTTTCAGCTAATTTAACTTTTTCGCTGTCTGCTGAATTTTTAACTTTATCGAATATATCGTTTAATTTTTTAGTTCTAGACGACGGGGGTGCGGGAATCTTAGATTTCCTTGTACGTGGTATCCGGATCCTTTGTCGATCTTTCTCTATATCTTTGTAGCAAGTGGCTTTGGATTCTGGAGTCTTTTTTATTGGTATTATTTCCGAAAGTATAGTATCATGTTCTGGCTCGGGTGTTTCGATGCGCTGGGATGCGTCATTTTTCGGTGGCTTTGGAGATTCTCTAGTCATTTCTTCGACTTTTGGTGAGTAAAGTTTACGTTTACGCCGCGTTAGAGGTGTTTTTGAATCTCCCGCATCAATGGGAGGTGATTCTATTTTAGCCTTTTCTATTTTCTCTTCTGGTACCTTAGTTGCTGGTTGGAAGTTATCTTCATAGCTCTCAGCGGCGCTTTCTAGACCCTTATCTTCCAGTATAGTTGACATTTTAGATACAGACTCTAAAACAAGTTTGTTATTCTTTTTAGTCGCACGAGCTTTAGCCTTTTTAGGAGTTTTAATCTTATATTTCAATTTAATTTTCTTTTTCCCTTTCGATTTCTTTGCAGTTTCAGCTTTTTTGGACTCAATATCGTGGATAGTATTTATGATATCCTTTAAAGGAATGTTATCTTCGATACTGTCGTTAGGGTCAGCGGTTATCTCGTCTGCTTTATTCAAATATTTATCAAAGTCGTCGCATACTTTATCTACTATGCTGTTTAGACATTCCAAAACTTCGAAATTGTTGAAATCGTAAGGTACAAGATCCTCTTCTAAATCTTCTCCATTCAAATTTAGGTTTTCACCAAAATTATCGCTGGTTTCTGAACTGGTTTCGTTGATTTTCTTAGCTAATGTTGGACTTACGACAATTTCTCTAGTTTTGGATTCAGCGATATGCTGGGAGAAAAAATCTTCAACAGTTTGTTCATCAATAGCATTCTTTGGAACTGGATCATTTAGTTCTTTCCTAGTCTTCCTTCGCGTACTCACGAAAGACGGTGTTTCATTAACAACCTCTGTATTCGACTCATCATCAGTTGATGAAATTACTTTAGGTTTTTTTGGGACCTTACTTAATTTAATTTTATCTATTTCCGGTGTATTATCTATTGTCTCACTAGTATCTTGAGATTTCTTTTCTCCTGTGTTTATTCCGCTGTCAGATTTTTCCTTATCATCTTTTGCTTGTAAAGCTTCTTGGACTAACAAATCAACTATATTGTCTGTAGTATAATCTTTATTTTTAGAAAGCCTTTCCACAGTATCATTTATAACTGAATCATCAGCTGACCCAATCGTAGCAACTAGCAAACAACTGGTTGTATCTTCATTAACAATAGGCGAAAGCCTTCTACCTCTTGTCTTTCTAGAAGATTCCGGATCGCTTTGAGATTTCCTGGTCTCAAGCTCTAGCCTATTCTGGTTTTTATAGCAAACGCCGTAAGGTTTAAATTTAAGTGTGGTGTTGAGACTTTGTCTGTCGTCTACCTCACTGAGTTCGGTGACTATGGATAGTTCGGGGAGAGCGCATACGCCTATAGGTTCTTTATCGTAACGGTATCGAGGTAATGCTGCTAGTTTTTCGTGAAGCTGAAAGGAATGTATGTCAAATTATGATTTAGTGTTGAGATTTCATTGATTAGCAGGAAATAATAAATTAAAAGAGGAGTTTCATTTACAATACAGTAAGATTGCACTATTCAAAATAGACACACACAACCCACACATTCACAGACACACACAGTATTTTCATCATCATCATTTCAGCACGTAATGACCCACTGATGGAAATAGGCCGCTCTTACAATCAATTGCAAATCAATTAGAGTTACTCTCGGCTATCTTATTTTATTTTTTTGTGTATGTGTATTTTATGCGTATTGTTTGATATAATAATTTAAAGTTAACAAACTGTCAGCAGTGAAGCTAATACCTTCCTACCCTTCCCGTTCAATTTGTGGTCGACACAACGCGTTTTCTTCATCCATTCTTCCCATATGGCATTTACTCCTTTCTCTTTCATATCATTCTTCACACAATAGGGTAGTTGACAAAAAAAACTAATTAGTCTGTCAGATAGATTTCCAAAAAATATTGATCATAGTCTAAGGTCCGTATTACAGAACGAAACTCAAGCACTGATCTCTGTTTAAAACTAGTTTTATGTCGAGTTTTGATTTTAGAACGTTCCTCAAGCATAGATTCATTGGTTCAGCCGAGTATAGCTTTATTCTAGATCATTACTCAGTTGTAGATTATGGTTTAAGTAGAGATTGATCTATGATCACGCAAGTGTGGTCGACACCCCGCTTGAGCAGAGATTTCCTTGTCAGTGTCAAATTGTCGAATTGAAGTTTATATTTTAATTATATTTTAAGCTGAATGTAGTTTGATTGCTGTTCTGGAATAAGACTGATCCTCAAGTACAGATTCTATGTTTAAACTATGATTGGGCGATTTAAGATCAAACTGGACTTGAGTTTCGTTCTGTAATACGGACCTAAGATCCCGTTAAGAACGACCTTCACCGAGATGCTTATTTAATTAAACGTATTTTATATTTAATTTAACATGTCAATAAATATAATGCTTATGGGTTGCCTAGCAAATTTCAGTCCAGAGTATGTTGAATTAATAATTTTAAAAAAATATTTTTTTAAACATTTCACCGGTATGATTATAAGATAAATTCTATACCAATCGAAAGTATGAAGCCCATAGAATATGCAAACGTTAGGTTGCCTATTCTTTTCCGGTCACAACTATCGGGTTGCCAGGTATAAACAGGTAAATCTATATTACTAGCATTTTGCAACGGTCTGTTTATTGAATGAAATTAAATGAAATTAAAGATTATTTTATTCTGAACACGGTGGTATAGGGTTGCCAGCGAAAAATCAGTCCAGAATTGCGGTTGTCGAATTTTAAAATTTTAATTTTTTTTGAACACTCTCTTTCTCTAAATAGGCGGACTTTAAGCAGCTGCTACGCTGTGTCCTCTTCTATCGCATGGGATGGTTGGTTGGGACCTCTCAGTCGCACACATTCACTCGGAGCAATATTTTACTTTTTAAATTTCGACAACCGCAATTTTGGACTGATTTTTCGCAGGCAACCCTATACCACCGTGTTCAGAATAAAATAATCTTTAATTTCATTTAATTTTCATTCAATAAACAGATCGTTGCAAAATGCTAGTAATATAGATTTACCTGTTTATACCTGGCAACCCGATAGTTGTGACCGGAAAAGAATAGGCAACCTAACGTTTGCATATTCTATGGGCTTCATACTTTCGATTGGTATAGAATTCATCTTATAATCATACCGGTGAAATGTTTAAAAAAATATTTTTTTTAAATTATTAATTAAACATACTCTGGACTGAAATTTGCTAGGCAACCCATATGCATTATATTTAATGACATGTTAAATTAAATATAAAATACGTTTCATTAAATAAGCATCTCGGTGAAGGTCGTTCTTAACGGGAAGATCCCGTTAAGAACGACCAATACCTACTATCACGTATTTTTACTTTTTTCACGTAAACAAAAAATGAAGACGATACAGTGTTTCGAAAAGTCGTGAAACGTCACAGGTTGGTCCATTTTTACCAGACTATGACGTCAAAAGCCCCCTCTCCATGGTCTTTGATAAGCTTTATTTTCGTAATTTTTTATTAATTTGATAAAACAAAAAACACTTAACCAATATTTTTCGATAATCTAACTGACGGACTAAACAGAATCATATTTTTTTTAGTCAGTCAACTACCCTATTTAATCCATCCATCTTTTCTTTGGCCTTCCTCTCCCTCTCCATCCATCAATATTTACCTACATCTATCACTTTTTTAGTCAGATGCTACCTTTCATAAAAATAAATAAATAAACGTTACCTGTGCCAATGAGCTGGTCGACGCTGTAGACGGCGACATGCACGAGAGGGGCTGACGTGGCTTCACTATGTATCCTGCATTCATATAACATAACATCACGCCTGTAATCCGCGAAGGGAATATCTAGAGGTGTACCAATAGAACATAGGTAGGTACACATTTCGACCATCATGATCATCATTTCAGCCAAAAGACGTCCACTGCTGGGCTTAGGCCTAAAACACACACAAGAGACGTAAGGCGAAGGCGCGGCGCAGGCGTGGGTCAGATACGGCGCAGACGCGATTTGAATTATATCAGAAGAGGCGTGGAATGGAACAGGCAAGAAACGTTCAGATGCGATTACAGATTGGTAAATACTGAGCATACCGTATCACAAGCGACGTGCCCGACTGCAAGCGACGCGGCGCAGGCAACGAAACGGCGCGCGGCGTGTCTGCGCCGCGTCGCTTCAATATAATTCAAAAACGTCGCCTGCATACATTTTGTATGAAATTTGAAGCGGCGCGGCGCACGCCTGCGCCGCGTCTGTTCCGCGCCTGCTGCCTTGCGTCGCTTGTGTATGTTTTTTTAGGCCATAGGCCTCCCCCAAGTGTCGCCACATTGACTGGTTCCGTGCGTCCCTCATCCAGCGGGTTCCTGCAACCCTGACCAGGTCATCGGTCCACCTAGTGGGAGGCCTTCCAACGTAACGTCTCCCGGTTCGCGATCGGCATTCCAGAACTTTTCGGCCCCATCGGCCATCCGTTTTCGGTCACATTTCGACCGTTACCTATAATAATATGAAGCGATGCGAGTCTATACTCTATTTGCTATCAAGCGGGCACAAATCCAAACTTCGTGGCTGCTACTGAGAAATTCCTTAAGGGAAACCCTAATAGTACGTTACCCGAACTGGGAATCGGACCCAGGACCTCATTCTCAGCAGTGGCTAGCGACCACTAGACCTTAGCTACTTTCATGCTATTTTTAACCGACTTCTAAAAAAAGAAGGAGGTTCTCAATTCGGATGTTTATATATATATTTTTTTTTATGTTTGTTTGGGCATAACTCCGTCACTTGCTAACCGATTTGAAAAAATCTTTCTTTGTTGGAAAAGGTATACTTCCAAAATGGTCCCATAATTTTTTATCGAAATCGGACAAGCGGTTTTTGAAAAATCGACAAAACTCAAAAATAAAAACTACATTGTCCACATTATGACCCATGAACATGTGAAACACTAAAAAGTGCAAAATAAAAACTTTTTAACAAAAAATAAAACCGACTTCAAAAAAAGACACAAAAAAGTCAAAAATAAATCAGTTTCTGAAGTCGGTGGCAAAAAATGAAATCAAACAAACAAAAGTCACCGACTTCAGAAACTGATTTATTTTTGACTTTTTTGTGTCTTTTTTTTGAAGTTGGTTTTATTTTTTGTTAAAAAGTTTTTATATTAAGCAATAAGGTAAAATAATGCTTAGTTGCTTGAATCCAATAAATCTATTCGAAATGAAAAACAATACTTACCAATTTTGAAGCCATTTCCCGGCTTTGACCTCTTGATTTGACCTCTGCCCAACCCTTCAGGGATTAGAGGCGTGATGTCCTGATTTTATTTAACGAATTGTTTCCCGCGATATTCGTCCGCGCGAAACCATTATACAAATCCATATTAGAATCGGATTTTATTAACAATTCATGTTTTTTTTGCACGGAATCCTAATTAATTTTCTATCTGCCAGTGTCCCTTCAAAATCAGTCCAGCCGTTCCGTATACACTTTCATTTGCATTCAATAACAGCTGTTTGAAATTATAGGTTCAAGGTTTTAGTGTAACTTCAGTTAAAAGTAAAGTTAGTAAAACACTATCACTCACTCAAAATTCACAATAGCTAATTCAGCAAAACCTAAACTTCATCAAATTAAAAAATAATGAACTCACCTGAATGTTTACGTCGTTTCACTTCAACTGGGTGAGAAAACCTCGGATCTTCGTCCTACACAAACATTTTAATTCTTGAAAATATTCATCTACCCTACATTTGTAAAAAATAATAATATTATTGACAGCTTATTATATGACAGTTAAGACTTGTGCAATCGTTATCAATGTATCAGGGATCGAGGTCATAATATTGGAAAAGCCCAGTCTTGTTTTTCCTTTACAATTTCACGTAACATTATTTTATCATTTATTTTCACAAATGTTTGCCAGTGTATCCTCGTGATTGTCAGTCAATTACCTACCAAAACTTCCTTGTAGTAGTTATCTACTAATACTATCTACTATTATTAACCGACTGGCACCAAAAATAAAATTTAAAATCATATTCTCATAAAAAAATATTTTTTCTGACGTTGAAAAATGCGAGAATGATAAAATAGGTGACAAAGTAATAGGGAAGACAAGTATTCCAATTTATTTGGAGTCCGCCACTCCGTACAGGAGTAGGCTAAGGCTCGGAGAATGAAAGTTTTATAAAGAAGTTCTAACTTACCGAATCTTTATTATGGTTCGCATTTTCAGTTCTTACAAGCGGTGACTGCTCCAATTCTTTGTCCAGATCCAGTAACAACTAAAAAAACATGATCCTTTTATGTATTGTTGTAACATCTCTGTTAGTAAAACTGCATTAGCAAAAAGTAGTGTTTTGACGATGGTTCCACGTATTTACCTACAATAAAATTCCATACGTCATAAAAAAAGGCAAAAGTCGATCAAAATAATTTCTAATCGATAAATGTTGACGAATATATAAATGACGAATTAATTTAGAATTACTATTAATTACTCATTTATTTAAAATTACACAACATAGTGTCCTGTTTAACTAACCTAAGATCTACCTATATTTGTCGTGGACCTAAGTTAGCAAATAAATAAATTATTAGTACTATGTATCACAGCTTACCTCATATTTATCGCCAAAAATCGTCCTCAACGCATGATCGAGCCGTTTGACGTCACACCGCGTCGTGACGACGGCGTTGACGTCACAGCCGACGTCATCGCCCAGGCTGAGACAGGAGGGCAACACTTGCGGGGGGGAAACCGTGCGGATTGATAGGAGCAGCTGTAGTGACTCCCTGTGTGTTGCAGAATAGGGAAGATAAGTACGAAATAGGGTTTTCAACACACTTGCTCATAAAGTGGCTATAATTTCACCGCAATTAGGCACGTAATGACACCTATACCTAATCAAACTGTGACTTTTTCATTGCTATTATTCACTAGTGAGTTATAGGTTTTTTTTTTAAATTTTATTGGTTGAGTTGCTATGTTCTTAAAAAAGGTTCGATACAAAAAAGATCGTGTTCAATAGTAAAAATAAATTAATGTACCTAGTGCTTCCCCATTTCATGCAACATTGAATTTAAATAGATAATTTCAACTAATACGTTTTTAATAAATGAATCTTTCACTCAAATAATATAACTTTTGTTTTCTCTGTAATAAAGAAAAAAAAATCCCCATTTTGTCCGTGGCTAAAACTCTATCCGCGAAAAGTCAAAAATAAAGAAACCACATTCTTTTAGTCTATGGCCGATCGTCATTGTTACAGTAGTGGCGCCACTGGTCAAGAAAAAATGCATCGCTACGTCAAACTTAGTACATTTATTTTAGTTCCGTGTTTTCCCGCCTGCATAGATATCTTGGTAGAACTGTAGATGCGCGCGCATTAATTTTTCCCACTATTGTAAAAAAAAAACAGAACTTGTTTTAACTGTTGAAGTTGGTAGAACTGTAGATGCGCGCGCATAAATTTTTCCCGCTATTGTGAAAAAAAAAAACAGAACTTGTTTTAACTGTTGAAGATGACTTTTTAGTATTATTTTCTTCACAAGTGTGTTGAAAAACGTCGTATGATACACGTGTGTATTGATGATTACCGTCCTCGGCTTTCTTAAGACCCTCACCTGACGGCTCGGGTCTCAATGGCGCCTCTGCGGTAATCACCAACGTTACACACTTGTACCATAATGTACTATTATACTACACCTGCTTGGAAAGTACCTTGATACTTTATCAAATTTACGGTAGAAAGTACGTCATTGCATATCGAACAAATATGCGGGGAGAAAACGCATCTGAGCGGGAGAGAATGGATTTTCATACACTTTTCTCTCCCGCTCAGATTCACTAACTGCAACAATTTGAAAAAAGAACATGTGAAAATTGTAGACGCCATTGACGCCATTTTCAATTTGAATTTAAATTTAGTTTTTTATTTTTCATCCCTTCAATTCGAAAAGTGTCGTTTTGTTCCTCTATAAGTGCGAGCAAAGTAGCTCTTTTCTCCATTAGACTTTTTAGCGGGCAGTAATGAGATTTGAATTTAGAACGAATCGTTCATTGAAATTGAACGCAAATTGTATTGTGTTGGCTGTACGGGTGCGAGGAGACGCGATAAATAAATTTAAAAAAAAAAACAAAAGCGCGCGATTTACTTCCCTGTTCTAATAATCGCCAATCGGTAGGTACGGACTTTATCGTATTTTGTGCAAAAAAAAATGAGCTCTACGTCGAGTTCTGAAAGTGATAGTGCATTAAGAGCATAGACGGGCTGCGTATAATATACGTATATATAACTATTGCCGTCGCGGTGCGCTCTAGCAACCGGGCGGTATCAATATGTGAGTGCGATAGAGACAACTGCAGCTCAGAACGATTTTACCTATAAAAAACCTTGACCGATCGACGTTTCGTATTCTCCTGTTTTCTCCTCGAAACCTAAGCCTATTAAATTATATTTGGTATCAAAATTTAAAGGAAGAATAGATCTATGCCCCTATTACTTGTTTTTATTTTAAAAACTTTTCAATTTTTTTTGGTAGTCATCTGATTACGTGGGTAAAAACGGGGTATTTTTTTAGGTTTTTGGTAAGTCATATTTATTTTTGTAATAAATTTTTTGAAAAAAAAAATGACAGGGGCATGCCTTCAATAGACCTGGATTTTTATAAATAAAAACGATTACTCTAGAGGCATTATCCAGGAAGAGAATAGGGGAATACATTTGTATGGAAAAAATGCAGCCCGTCTATGCTCTTAACTCCTGAAACAATAAAAATAGAAGCTAATAACGTCATACAAAACTTAATCCCTACGAAATCCCGGGAGAAATATTTAAAGGTACGACAATTTCTTAATATGGAGTAGAAGGTTGTTTAGTAACGTGTTGTCTTAATATGGACGTAAAACTGGACACATATTCGTAATTAATATGTCTGATGAATAATAATATTACAATAAAATATGAGGCGCCTTTTATTTTCTCATAGAGGGTGATGAAAAGTCGAGTGTATCACTCGGGTGCAAAATATATTTTGGGCTCGGGCGACGTACTTTGAATCCCTCGCTACGTTCAGGATTCTACTAAAGAATCCCTCACTACGTTCGGGATTCTACTCTAGAATCCCTCACTTCGCTCTGGATTCAAAAAAGCGCCCTCGCCGTAAAAATATTATTTTGCTCCCTTATGATACAATCTACTATTTCATCCCTTCTATTCGAAAAGTGTCGTTTTGTTCCTCTATAAGTGCGAGCAAAGTAGCTCTTTTCTCCATTAGACTTTTTAGCGGGCAGTAATGAGATTTGAAATTAGAACTTGAATCGTTCTTTGAAATCGAACGCAAATTGTATTTTACTGGCTGTAAGTGTTGGCTGTACGGTGCGAGGAGGCGCGGTAATTAAATTTAAAAAAAAAAACAGAAGCCCGCGATTTACTTCCCTGTTCTAATAATCGGTACGGACTTTAGTGTATTTTGTGGAAAAAAGAAGAGTTCTACGTCGAGTTCTGAAAGTGATAGTGCATTAACTCCTGAATTAATATAAATAGAAGCTAATAACGTCATACAAAACTTAATCCCTACGAAATCCCGGGAGAAATATTTAAAGGCATACGACAATTTCTTAATATGGAGTAGAAGGTTGTTTAGTAACGTGTTGTCTTAATATGGACGTAAAACTGGACACATATTCGTAATTAATATGTCTGATGGATTTAAACGTGTCGTCTCTCTATTTTTATTAAATAATAATATTACAATAAAATATGAGGCGCCTTTTATTTTCTCATAGAGGGTGATGAAAAGTCGAGTGTATCACTCGGGTGCAAAATATATTTTGGGCTCGGGCGACGTACTTTGAATCCCTCGCTACGTTCAGGATTCTACTAAAGAATCCCTCACTACGTTCGGGATTCTACTCTAGAATCCCTCACTTCGCTCTGGATTCAAAAAAGCGCCCTCGCCGTAAAAATATTATTTTGCTCCCTTATGATACAATCTACTATTCCTCGTAGGTGAGTATAAAGCACTTATGTATCACTCGAGAGAAAGTGCGATTCCCCATCTCGGGTGTTTTAAAGCCCTCGCCTACGGCTCCGGGCTTTAAACGACACCCTCGACGGTAATCGGTCACTTTCTCCTCTCGGTGAACAATGTACTATTCCTTCCTCCGTGCCTCGGAAAGAACGTTAAGCTGTTGGTCCCCCCGTCGGGACTGCGTGTTGTTCGAAAGAGTTATCGCGGCCTCGACACAGGGCTACAGGGAACATGGGTGGTTTTTAGTCAGTAGACGGAGCGGGCGGGGTCATTTGATGATTTTCCAAACCCAAAAATAAAAGCTGTTGGTCCCGGCTGCCATAAATAGGTCTTTGGTAGTCGTTACAGGTAGTCAGTAGCCCGAAAAGTCTGACAACCAGTCTTACCGAGGGGTATAGTTTTTAACCCAATGCTTACTGGGATGTGGAGGTCAGATAGGCAGTCGCTTCATGTAACCTACTAGTATTCAGCTGCATTCGGTTAGATAAGAAGCCGACCCCAACATAGTGATATTGGGAAAAGGCTAGGCAGATGATGAGGTTGAGTTTTTAACCACATTCGTACGTACAATCGAACAAGCTAATAAGTATACCTACAGGTAGAATTCCAGTCCGATCCCCTATTAGGGGATCAAAATAATATGATTCTGTTTAATCCGTAAGTTAGATTATCGAAAAATATTGAATACGTGTTTTTTGTTTTATCAAATAAATAAAAAATGACGAAGATAAAATACGTCAAAGATCTTGGAAAAAATACGTGTCCAATAATTTTTGGAAATCTATCTGACGGACTAATTAGTTTTTTTTTGTCCGATCCCCTAAGGACCTACACTTAAAATATTGATTGCAATTTTGTTTTATAAACCATTTCGTATTAACCGAATGTATCTGTATAATCTTAAAAAAATGCAAGTTATGCTGCCTGTATACTTATTAGCTTGTTCGACTGAACAAAAAGCTATTAACCGTATTTCTCCATACATTTTGAAAGTAATTATTTTTAATCAACATAAAACCTGACCTGCAAATTGCAAAAAAACGTACGTAATTTTTCGGGATGATAAGTACCCTATTATATCCGTTTCTGAACACCTAACAACTGACATCGTCATCATCATTTCAGTCAAAAGACGTCCAGTGCTGGACATAGGCCTCCCCCAGGTATCGCCACATTGACCGGTCCCGTGTGTCTCGCATCCAGCGGGTCCCCGCAACCTTCACCAGGTCATCGGTCCATCTAGTAGGAGGCTTGCCAACTGACATCGTTGCAAAATTTGTGGATGAGCGGTTCAGTGATTTAGGTGAAAAGGTAACAAACAAAGAAACAGAATTCCTTTCGTATTTACAACAAAGACATTCCATGTAATAAAATTGATAAACATAATAATAAATAATCATCATTTATTGATATAAGTATAATTATTGATATTAAATGAAAAGACAACTTTGTTTATGACGTGAATGAAAAGCAGACATTCTATAGGTAACGTAGATGAGTCACTGGGTTCTTCTAACTAGTAAGTATCATAACTTCATAAGTATGATGAATTGATGATGCATAGTTTAAAGTTGTTTTTCCACGAAATGATCACGGGTTTCGTACAAATCGTCTATTACTATATTACTATAGATCGATGTCTCATTCAATTTTCATTACAGTTTTTATATATCAATGTACAGTACGCACGTCAGCGTCAGTGATAATGATAACAAAATCTTTACTTTCAGAAGTCGATGACTTTCTTTGTTTCATTGACTTTTTTGCCACCGACATCCCTAGTAGCATTTTTGTTGGCATTTGTTGGCATTTAGTTGGGCCACATACATTTTTGTTGGCATTTAGTTGGGCCACATACCTCTGATGTGGCCCAACTAAATGCCAACAAAAAATGCTACTAGGGATAAAAAGTTATTTTAGACGTTTTGGTGTATTTTTGGAAGTCGGTTTTTTTGCATCAAGTTTTTGTGGTAGGTATACACCTACCACCACAGGCTTGGAGTCAGTTGAGAGTCGATTTACACTCTATAAATTCTATCGAAACTTCATGCTTCGCTAATGCCTTCTGCGTCAGTTGAATATACCTAGGTAGGCTTCGATCAATAATGTACTAGATTCCCGCTAAGCGCTTCAAAAACGGCCCGAAACTTAAAACCACAAAAGTATTTGTGGTCTTAGGTATTTCAAATTAGTATGGTCCAATCATAGCCAACATTAAGACGTCAATATGCCGCAGATGCGTTCAAAAACTGTATAAATAACAGTGCGGATTGGTAGATGTCACATGTCTTCGATTTTTTTGGTTCAAAGACATGCCGGTTTCCTCACGATGTTTTCCTTCACCGTTTTGGAAGCAGCGGTGATGAAATAAATTACACAAAGTAGATAATTGCCTGGGTTCGAACCCACGAGACCCACGACCTACTGTTCGTAAGTCGGGGCATGCATATGATGCATGCATAGACAATAATAATGATCTTTTAATAAAACGATGAATCACCAACTAAATACTGCGGCAAAATTTTATATTTAGACCGATATTAAGATAAAAACAAAAAAGACAGATAAAATATGATAACTCCAAATTGGTAGATAAGCCGTTATAGGAAAAATAAAAATATGTTTATATGCACAGTGAATCATAATTTTATCAATATTGCGGTGAAAACTTGGAATGCACAGGATAATAACAACAACACACTAAAGTTAGTACATAACTTTACTTAGTCATTTCCGTTCGGTGAATCGGTTCTGAATACGAATGAATTTGGATTGGTATACCTAAGAGTAGAAGAAAGCCTCAAGAAACGATGGATGGACTGTGTTAAGAATGATATGGTAAGAAAGGAGTTGTCTCATGAGATGACGAGAAACATGAGAGACGTATGGAAGAGGAAGACATGCTGCGCCGACCACAAATGAATTGGGATAAGGGCAAGAGAATTATGATGAATCTATAGGAAATATAGTATGTACCTATGTGCCTTTATTCTGTGTCATAGACAATAGTATCTTATTGTCCGTGGTTACTCGTTTGGAACCTCTCTCTCCCCTTCTTCTCGCAACCCGGACTGACTAGACAATACTTTGTTATTTTATTGTTCTGTAGTCCTGTGTCTATTCTGAGTATAATAAACAACTACAACGTCAAGTTTGTTTGTTATTGCTGCTGCCCAAACACCTGTCACCTTACCACTATTCCACCACGTACCTACGTATTTAGATCAAAGATCAACCTCTACCAACAACAGAATCAATATATGGGACAAGCCCGCCACACTATTCCCAAACCACTGTAACTCCTGTTAGCCAGAATCAACAGTGGCGACTGGCGACCATCAGAAAAGCGCCGAGACAATGAAGCTCGACGAAGTCCCAGAGAAACGATTTAACTGTCTTGGATCCCGCAACGAAATTAATCAGAAAAGAATAGTGGAGGAGTAGAAAAAACAAAATTTTCTCTTCCCTCCCTACCAGCAGGAGACAGAACAGAAAACATGCAGCGCCAACCCCAAATTAATTGGGATATAAGCTCAAGAGAATTATGACGAATCAGTATCTATGTTCATCATGTTTTACGTACAGTCACAATTCACAATTAGTACTCGCAGCAAACTTTTCAAAGTAATTTTTTATTTTCTCGTACTATAACCCCCTTTATTTATGGTCAAGTCAAAGTAATTACTTGGACTTAAGTAATTACTTAAGCAAATATTTGTATGCAATGGACAAGAATTTAAACGAAATTAGAACCGTCAATGAAAGCAAAACTAAGAATTCTAACGTTTGATAGTTCTAACATTAAGGAATTACTAAACTACAGAGAAAAATCGTATCTTAAACAATGACAGTTACTCAAGTAATAGTAATTTAATGACTTGTTTATAAATACGGGTGTTAGTATTGATTGCCTCATTGGTCTAGTACTTATTCGCAAGCGCGACTGCTGAGCCTTTCCTGGGTATGCTTCCCCGGTCGGGCATGGTGTTGTTGTGTATTTTTAACCGACTTCTAAAAAAAGAAGGAGGTTCTTAATTCGGATGTTTGTATTTTTTTTTTATGTTTGTTCGGGCATAACTCGTCACATGCTAACCGATTTGATAAAATATTTTTTTGTTCTAAAGGGTATACTTCCGAAATGGTCCCATATTTTTTTTTTATCGAAATCGGACAAGCGGTTTTTGAAATATCAACAAAACTCAAAAAAAACTACATTGTCCACATTGACCCATGAACATGTGAACCACTAAAAAGTGAAAAATAAAAACTTTTTAACAAAAAATAAAACCGACTTAAAAAAAAAAAAAAGTGCAAAATAAACTTTAGAAGAAAAATCAGTTTCTGAAGTCGGTGGCAAAAAAATGAAATCAAACAAACAAAAGTCACCGACTTCAGAAACTGATTTTTCTTCTAAAGTTTATTTTTCACTTTTTTTTTTTTTTTTTAAAGTCGGTTTTATTTTTTGTTAAAAAGTTTTTTCATTAGGAATTTCTCAGTAGTAGCCACGTAGGTACCTAGTCTGAATTTGTGCCCAGTTGATGGCAATAGGCTCGTCCCTATGACATGGGTCTTAAACATAACTGGCGAAATGTTGGTATACTATTAGGTACACCTTTCCCTAAACCTTCGGGGATTGATGTTATATTAAATGTACTTATTGATTGTTATCATAAGTCGTTACGGACATAGCAGTTTTGAACTCATACTATTACGAAATATAGTTGTTATATCTTATAGTGGAAACAGTTGTGTTACGAGAAAATCGGTTTGAATAGTGCTCGTCACTGTACACAAAAGTAGGTAGGTACGCGACATTTCTTACGGACGCATTTACGTCAAGCAAAGGAAACAATTCGAAAAATTGTTCAGCAGAACTGCGTATTTATAATTTTACCTAATAATCATCGGGAAATGGGAATAACATCTTCGTGACGCTAACACTAAGAAAGCCGTAACAAGTTGATAACAATTTAAATTGATTCAGCCCATTTTGTCGGCACGGTTGGCGCAGTGGCTCAAGCAATGGACTGCTGCGCTGCGTGTCGCGGGTTCGATCCCCGCACGGAACAAATATTTGTAAGACCTACAGATAGTTGTTCCGGGTCTGGGTATTTGTGTATGTGAATTTAAGTGTTTGTAAACGCACCCACGATACAGTAGAAATTCCTAGAGTGGGGCAACGTTTTTTTTAAAAAAAATAAAAAAAAAAATTGTTGGCTCCTGTGATGTTCAAGCAGTGCAAGTAACATGATGGGCAGAATACAATATCAGGTGTCATATAGTTTGTGTGGCAACACCACATTTACACTGGGACCCTTCTCCAGGTCAGAGTCATCTGTGAATCTACACCTGAACAGGTTTTCCTTGCTACGGCCAAGAGTTCCGGAGTCTATTAAAAATCTTTCAGGTCAGCTATGGTAGTTCAAAACTGGTTGTCAGACCTACGCAACTACGGGGAGCGGTTAACTCTCATCAGGTGAAGGCGACAAGGTAGTCCGCAAAATTCAAATTTCCTTCGTTTTTTGCAATTTGCCGGTCAGTGTCAGATAGTATGATAAATATAAAATAGGATTCGCGACAGTAACAAATATGTTTTTACTGAATAATAACGATTGAAATCACCTAAGTACAGATAGCGCGCGAGTTGAATGCAGTCGGGGTCTGAGGTAAAGAGCGGGAGCAGTGTAGTGCTGTGCTATTCACACTAGTGTAATGCGGTAGTGCTGTCACGCACTACCGCATTCCTAAGCTCTGCATTCAACTCGCGCGCTATCTGTACTTATATGGCGGGTGGGAAATCATTAAATAACCCCTTCCGCTCTTGGGCAGAGCGAAAGGGAGTGTCAGACTTCTACTGACTAAAAACCACCCATGTTCCTTCTTAGCCCTTTATGTCGAGGCCGCGGTATCTCTTGCGAATAACCCCCAGCCCCGACGGGACCCTCTCAGTTCATATTACTTAAACATGACTTACTTGTGCAACTTAGCGCTGTGCGTATTCTGATGGGTGACGACCAGCGTCTCAAAGGACTTCTGGTTGTTGGAGCCGAAGCTCTCCAGCACGCGAGGGTCTAGCAGCACTGACACACAGCCGGTCAATAGGTTTATGTCTAGCCAGGATTCTTGGCGCTCTGTACCCTGAGGATAGAAGACATTTACTTATAGGTTTTATGTAAGTAACACTAGTTATTGTCCACGACCTTCGTTCAATCAGGCTATAATGTTCCCGCTGCTGGTACTCCAGGCCTCCTCTCCATGACAGGGAATGGGAAACCATCCACCACGCTGGTCCAGTGCGAGTTGGTATACCTATGTCTTCGAATCTTTTGGTTCTAGGACATGCGGGTTTCTTCAAGAAGTTTTCCTTCACCGTTTTGAGAGCGGCGGTGATGAAATAAGTACGATATGAAATTTTAAAATAACCTAAGGTTATGGTAGACGGCCACTTTTCTATGCCGCCACAATGTCTAGGTGAAACCTAAACTATTGCCCCTACGAGTCTCGGAGGCCATTGCCCTAGACGTATGCTACCAGTAGGTATAAGATCTTTAGCCTCGACATACAAAATAATAATAGACCAATGGCCGGGCTTCGGGCCAAAAATGTTACTAACCCCTGAACTTTGACCCTGATTTTTGACACAATTATTGGATTCAAAGTTAATGGTAGGTACTTATTGTGTAGTCAATTGCCCTTACTTGGAAGGTAATTTAAAAGGCCAGTATACCTACCTATTAAGTTAAGATGGCCCAATAAGATGGCAGATACATAAACTCTCCCCTTATTCCTACAGGGGTAGGCAGAAATCAGGGGCGTAGCTACCGCCGTATCGGCCGTATCAATGATACGGGGCATTATCCCCTGGGGACCCTGGGGTACTAGGGCTCTGCATGTGTGTAAGCAAAAATTCGTGAAATGTTATCAACAATCTCACTTAAGCCGGCCGTAGGTACTTCCCGAGAAAAAATCATATCATATAAATGTGCCCAACGTGCTAGAAGTTCCACTTCAAAATTACGAAAGTCAAGAAAGTCTTCATTTGAGCCCTCCAACAAATTTTCATATAAGTATGGCACGCTACGCCATCCACTGGCAGAAACCACTGAACGTGAACTGCTACGATCCATAGATACGTACTATTTCTCGTCCACGGACCACGTTCACACATCTGCCTATACTCTGACCATTCTATAAACATATAAATAAATACCTCCGTATTGATATCACTTACCGAAATTATAACAAGTTTGCCGACAGTCAGTTTTCTGCACTCA
The DNA here is from genome assembly GCA_949316265.1 of Diarsia mendica. Classification (NCBI taxonomy): domain Eukaryota; kingdom Metazoa; phylum Arthropoda; class Insecta; order Lepidoptera; family Noctuidae; genus Diarsia; species Diarsia mendica. Next base: position 11,780,538 of record OX438898.1, on the reverse strand, counting down.
ACTGATGTGATAAAATCATGCCTATGGTTGTGTGCGTTCAAGAAATCTCTTGCATCCTGGAACAAAATATAGTTTTTAATCATCATAGTCTAGGGCACATTGCTCGCAGAACGGATGGCCGATGGGGCCGAAAAGTTATGGAATGGCGACCGCAAACCGGAAGACGTTGCGTTGGAAGGCCTCCCACTAGGTGGACCGATGACCTGGTGAAGTTTGCGGGGACCCGCTGGATGAGAGACGCACGGGACCGGTCAATGTGATGACACCTGCCCCCGTAGCATGGCGATTCTATCTCTATTCTACCAAGAATAGACAAAGATTTTTCTACAATTTGACATGAAACCTTGCTACAATCTGTCATTTTGTCGATTTTTCCGTCGACAAAACCCGTTTCTTCGGTGGTCACGCTAAGCCGGCTGGGGGAGGCCAATGTCCAGCAGTGGACGTCTTTTAGCTAAAATGATGATAAGTCGAGTAGGCACGCAGATCATTTTATACATTTCAGACACAGAGTCACGGAGTCAGTCGTGCCCGATTGTTGGCAACAGGCTCACCCCTTATTACCATGGGACTTAAAAATATAAATTGGCGAACTGTGGGTGTATTATTAAGGCGCTGACAAGAGCCAAATAGGCTTGTATTGAACAAATTTTTAGCCAAATCTATACAGTTTGACACGGCGGAAAAAATATATGTTAATCTTGAACATATTTCTGATAATTTCGTTGTTTTCAAAACACGTTTTTGAAAAGTTTTCTCGATAAAAAAAAATGGTAAACTAACCTCTTAAAATGATCTTCCAACAAAAATATCTGTATTACTGATCAACGTACGTTGGTAAAATTTATAACAATAACGTACCATATTTAAATACAAAATTTGGTTGTTTTTAATTTTTGATTATTTAATAAATTATTTTGATGTAATTAATCATTAATGGTTTGTAAGAAGTTCGAGCGTTGCGTCATCGCGCTCTCTTTCTTACCTAAGCAATCCGACAGTGAGCGCTTAGGCGCGGTGCTAGACGGACGTATGTCACTTTGCGCCCCACTGACAGCTATCCGTTCATCTATAAATTTTTATTGACCGCGTCACAATGTTAGTCCAGGATCCACGGTACATTTTTTCACTTGATTACTATCAAGCTAATTTTCCGTGAGCAACTGCATTTTGATGAGACGCCAACATTACCCTATACGAAAACTCTCGATTGTGGTAGGTAATAGGGGCAGCAGGGATAAAATATATATTGATTATATATTATTATAATTATTTATTTGATGATTTTCAAAAATCTATTACTAACTATTTTATTTTTATCTGATGATCATTATCTAAATCCAACATGTATTGATAACGAGCTCATCAAAAATTACTACAAACCAGCTGTTTTTTAGGGGTCCGTAGCCGAATGGCAAAAAACGGAACCCTTATAGATTCGTCATGTCTGTTTGTCCGTCTGTCCACCCGTATGTCACAGCCACTTCATTCGGAAACTATTGAGACTACACAGTTGAAACTCTACAAGTATTCTGTGAACCGCTTTACGATTTTTATACAAAAATAAAAAAAAGGATTTAGGGGGTCGCCCCATACATGGAACTGAAACTATATTTTTTTTTTCATCAAACCTATACCTACGTGTGGGGTGTCTATAGACATTAGACAGGTCTTTAAAAATGACATTGAGGTTCCACAAACAATTTTTTCTCAAAGCCAATCGTTTGGAAGACAGACACTTCCAAATTTGTAAAATGGCGACCGGCCGGGCGGCCTCGCGGTCGCTTGCCTTCGGTATTGCCAACAATGACCAGCTTTTCAACTTTCAAGGCTGCTATCTCCTCTTTGCATTATGTGGCCGAAAAAAGACAAAATACGCTGTAGGCAAACTGTTGACAATCGAGTCTTGATATCGAGTTGGTAAAGGATAGACACATTTGTGCGTTTGGCCGTCCATGGAATTCGGAGAATCCGCCTAAAACACCACATTTCGAATGCGTCTATCCTCTGTTTTACTCTTGTTTGGATTGTCCATGTCTTAACTTTACGGAGGAAAATCAGGAAAACTAGTGCTCTGACCAAACGGGCCTTCGTTTTAAAACTTATACCACGTTTTTCCCAGATGTTCTGGGGGCGTAATATTCTTTAGCCATGGCTATCCGCCGTTTTATTTCTGTGACGCAGCTACCTTCATTACTTATATTGGAGCCCAGTTAATCGAAGCTGTCCACAACATAGATGCCTTAGATGTTATAGGCGCCCGATAGCTTTCCCGCACGATCTACCACCATAAGCTTGGTTTTCTGCCTATTTATTGCAAACCCTACTTTGCCACTTTCCACTTCCAATCTGTGCCGTATCTATTTCATGTTGCCAAATGTTGTAGCAAGGAGAACGGTGTCATCAGTGTACCTCAGATTGGAAATCCACTTTCCACCAACAGTAAACCCCTTGTCCCAGCCCTAAAGAGTCTTGAATGATATTACTCTTCATACATATTGAAGAGCAGAGGTGAGAGGATGCATCCCTGCCTAACGCATTTGAACAGTCGGTGTCTATTTTGACGAAAGAGCGGTTGTTGATGTGTAGGTAGAGGCATCGGACTATGTCAATAAGATGTTGAGGCGTTCCCATGTCTTTAAGAACCCCCACAGCTTGCCCCACTCCACGCAATCAAATGCTTTGGTATAATCTATGAAACATATCAATACAGGGCTGTTAAATTCCCGGCTTTTCTCTATAATTTGGCGAACGTTCAGGATTTGTTCCCGCGTGTCTTTGCCTTTAACAAAACCTGCTTGCTCTTCTGGAATTTGTGGTTCCAGAAAGTGTATTAGCCTGTTGTTTATGATGTACAGGAGTATTGATGGTGCGTGGAGTAAGTGCCAAACACTTAATATAATTTTTAGAATCTTGTAGGCAACTTGTAAAGAGTGGGTTTAATAGAAAATATCCAATCCCCAAAACCCAGTTAGTAAGTAATCATTTTTAATGACTTCGTTATCGATACATATTGGAAGGAAGGAAGGGGACTCTTTGATCAAACCATACATTTTGTAGGACAAATATTTTTTCAAATAATTTAAATATTATCATCAGATTTAACAAAAAAAAAAACAGCTGATGATTCTCAAAAGTGTTTGTACTTAACACTTTTGAGAATCATCAAACCAACATATTTTATCCCTGCTACCCCTATTACTTACCACAATCGAGAATTCGAGAGTTTCGTGCAGGAAATTGTTGGGCGTCTCGCCGTCTCATCAAAATTAGCTTGATAGTAATCAAGTGCAAAAATGGACCGCGGATCCTGGACTATTTGTTTCTTACTTGGTAGTATGGCGCTAGGGTATCGGAAAAATTGTGGGCGTGTCCAAAAATACTGAAACATCAGAAGTCAATAGCTATTGTCATCGTCTTAAGTAGGTAGGTAAAACTATTTCCGCCTTATTACAAAAGGTAGTTAAACCTGGTTTAACTTAGACCTGGTTTATCTCGCATGCTGTCACTTTCTTTTGAATATTATTGAAGTGAGACGTCATGCGAGATAAACCAAGTTTAAGGTAAACCAGGTTTAACTACGTTTTGTAATAAGGCGGTTTATGTCCCCAATCTATTTAAGTCGCGAGTAAATAGGCTTCTTCTGGGTAAGCTCGTTCCATCGTCGACCTAATCTCTGCCCTTAGGGCAAGATTGAGGTCAAGAGTAAGCCCATTTAAGATAAAAATAAAAAAACTGTGACGAACCCTTTGGGGATTATAGGCGTGATGTTATGTTTCTCTTCACACACATATAATAATATATTTATTTTCTTGACATTTGTCATAGGCACTACTCACTCTGCCCGCCCCTTCAGAAATACAAGCATAATATTACGTTGTTACTCCTATTGTTGTTATAAACCTATCTACTGTGTCTACCTAGCTGTAAGTTTTCCAAAAATAATAAATAAAATAAATAAATAACGGCTGAATTTCCTCCATGCAGACAGAGAAAATATCTAGATTAAAACAAAAACACCCTGCCTGCGTCGGTTTTCCCGAGTTCATATAACCCCAATCTATTTAAGTCGCGAGTAAATAGGCTTCTTCTGGGTAAGCTCGTTCCATCGTCGACCTCATCTCTGCCCTTAGGGCAAGATTGAGGTCAAGAGTAAGCCCATTTAAGATTTAAAAAAAAAACTGTGACGAATCCTTTGGGGATTATAGGCGTGATGTTATGTTTCTCTTCACACACATATATGTTTGTTTTCCTAACATTTGTCAAAGGCACTACTCACTCTGCCCGTCCCTTCAGAAATACAAGCCTAATATTAAGTTATAACTGCTGAATTTCCTCCATGCAGACTGAGAAAATATCTAGACCTTTTGAGCGCCACAGTCACTTAAAGACGACAAGCCGAACAAGCAAATAAGTGCCCTAAGGCTGTCGACTTAAGGTACTTTTTGGCTTGTCGTATTACTTGACTGTGGCGGTCAATAGGTTAAAACAAAAACAAAAAAAAAATCTTTATGGGGCAAAACACAGCAGTTGAAATCGCCAGCTAAGGCCTAGTTACAACCCGTCGGGGCTGCGGGTTGTTCGAAAGAGATACCGCGGCCTCGACACAAGGGCTAAGAAGGAACATGGGTGGTTTTTAGTCAGTAGAAGTCTGACACTCGCTCTGTTCAAGAGCGGGAGGGGTTATTTGATGATTTCCCAGCCCCAAAACAAAAAATATATGAGGGAACAAAGAAACGTACACAGGTCAAACACATCCCTCCTTTTGGGTTTTGCCGCAGTCGGGTAAAAAGGCCTACTTAGTCACAAAATCATAATTTCTTTTCTAATCATATTAAATCATACAAACCTGAAAGAAATTAACCCAAGACCTCTCCAAAAAGATATCCACATCTTTCTCAGCGTACATTGAGGTGGGGAACCATTTGGCAGCGGATGTGATCCTCAGGGTCCGGTCCTGGCGAGGTAACAGCCAGCGGAGGAGCGTCTCCATGATGCTGTACTGGGTTGGAAGGTGGCCACAGGAAGCCATGTAGGTGGACAGTTTGATGCTGAGAAAATGGTTGTTTTGTAAAATTCATAAAATAAATTAAAGTGCTAAGAAAAAAAAAAATGTACTTAAAACCAGATTTAGATCATGCAACTATTCAAGATAAACCAACAAGCTTATTTCACAACCGTCAGTGATTATCCTCTGTTAATTAAAAATATTATTCCAATATACCAAATAATTTAAATACATATTATTATAACTTATCTGGAAGATGACTGTGATATTATATTTATTTAATTTTATTTTTTATTATCCTATATTGTGCCCCACTGCAGGGCGATGGCCTCCCTTATCTCCCTCCAAACCTCTGTGGTTTGTACAATTTCTGGCCACGCTTTCCCCAAAAAATTAAATGTTCTCATAATAAAACATAAAATCACTTACAAATAATGCCCAAACTTGTTCCTGAAAGCAAATCGGATCTCCCGGCTGGACTCAGAGCAGTACATGTTGAAACAGTGGAGGATCTCATATCTTTGAAAGGCATCGGGTCGGCTATTAGTGGCCAGGTCTAGGAGACACTCCGAAGTGTGTTCCACGAGGATGTTGGGGAGTGAGACGTCTTTCTGACGAATCTCCTGTGAAAATTGGTGTAGTTTTATTGTTTGTGGACAAAGTGACAGGTGTATGTATGGATGGATTCTAGCTGGTGATTCTCTAGTTTCTTTCTAGCCTCATGAGAAAAGGTATTAGTATATGTCATGTAGTGTGCTTTTAAAATATATAAACATACTGGAAAGCAAACTTCCAATATTATTTTGGATCCGCCCCTAAGACGACCCACTGACCTAGTCATTTTATTTAGAACGAATAAAAAATAATCTTTATGGATAATAATGAAAGGTTCCTTACCTTTACAAATCGGAGCAACAATTTCAAAAAACTCCACCATTGTAAGTTGTGCCGAACTAAATGTTTCCTCACAGCATCCAGCCAGTATTGCAGCAGGTTTACTAACTCCTTGCTCAACACGCCCCATGTTTTAGCGGGTGGCAAACATAACATACGCTCGAATATCAGGCAAGCGATCCCATTTTCCTCACATTTGTTGAAATACTGAAATAACACGAAAAATAGCATTATGGTTCTTATTTAATGTAAAAAACTACGATAGATTTAATATTAAACGAATAATTGTTTTCTTGTAAAGTAAATGAACAGACCTCTATTTCCAGAGAACGTATTTTCTTCAGCGCAAGAACGGTCGACATATTCAATTGAACTCTTGAATTTTTACATTTTTCTGAAGCATCTTGAGTAGTTGATATGTATTCGTTCAAGCTATGAACGTTTTTCAATAATTTCCCAATATCCATAGCGAAAAAGAAGCTATTCCATCTCAAACAAAAAATAATTATCACAAATTACCGCGAAACAATTTGAAAGGACGCTATTTTTCTTATTTGACGGCATAAACCTTGTAAGTTGGTAATCATTTCCTGTTTAGGTCTGTTTATTCCAAGTGCCAAATTTTACAAACATTTTCTTTCATGGTCCGAATAAAAAGCCATTTAGCTTTGTTAATCTTCTTCTTAGAAAAGAGCCACATTTTTTCTGTAGCATCTAAAGAAAGAAAATTAAATATTATTTTGCATTTATATTCATTATTTTAAGACCGAAATACTAATCAATCAATCGTGATCTGTAATTCTGTAAGACTTCCGCTCCTAAAGCGAAAACACCTTCAAACAGCAAGGAGATCAATAGTAGATTACGTTTCGTTTCCATTTTTTTAAATAAAAACTATCCAATTCTTTTCGTCGTTTTAGCTTTTGAGGATAATTTATGAGTATCATGTTTTGAATCCGTACAACAAGCATGTTGAAAGAGATAACAAAGTAAAAGTAATGAAATTTTAGACTTTACAAAAATAAAATGTGAACTAGCTTTGAAGGAAAAATGAAACGCTAAAATTAATGCGCCATTATGTTGGCAGCAGTGATGCTTGAAGTTTGTCGTGTGTACTTGTGTAGGTCTAGGTAGGGTTTTCGATTTGACTCTGCGGGGCTCAGCCGTTTGATAAAGGAATTGATTGCTGAAACCTGTTCGAAGTTCGAAATGATAAAACCGTCGAGATAACGTGATAATATAAAATGTTGAATCATTTTACGGAGTGTTCATTCTTCATGTTAAAACTTTTTTATCGTATGTTCAGTTCAGTGTTATGATCGCGTCATAGCGCACGTCTCCAACAAGAAACCAGTCGATATTATGCGGCCCGAACGCGACAACTACTTAAGGATACAATTATGATGCCTATGGTGTATACGGTGTATGGTTTTGCCATATTTTTCATTATCGCGTGGGTGTGTCTGTTTATAATTCACGTAATGGCTTACTCTTACTCAAAGTGGAAACTCCATCGGACAGTGGACCGGTCTCCGCCTGAGCAGCCGTACCCCGGTGTGTCGATCATGAAGCCGCTCACCGGGGTGGACCCCAACCTGTTCTCCAACCTAGAAACGTTCTTCACACTGGACTATCCTACGTACGAGTTGCTATTTTGTGTGGAGAACGAGAACGATCCTGCAGTGATGTTAGTGAACAGTTTAATCCACAAGCATCCACACATAGACGCTCGTTTGTTTACGGGCGGGCTGCGTGTCGGCGTGAACCCGAAGATCAACAACATGCAGCCGGCGTACTTGGCGGCAAAGTACCCGCTGGTACTGATCAGTGACGCGGGCATCCGAATGCGCGACGACTCCCTCCTGGACATGGTGCAGCACATGAGGGACGACGTCGCCATCGTGCACCAGATGCCGTTCGTGTGCGACGCGGAAGGCTTCGCGGCCGTCTACGAGAAGGTGTTCTTCGGGACGGCTCAGGCGCGCATGTACATGAGCGCCGACTTCATGGGCATCAACTGTCATGTGGGCATGTCTTCGATGGTGCGGCGGTGCGCGCTGGAGGAGGCGGGCGGACTGCGCGCCTTCGCCGACTACCTGGCGGAGGACTACTTCATGGCGAAGGACATCACGTCGCGCGGCTGGAAAATGCGCGTGAGCTCGCTACCGGCGCTGCAGAACTCGGGCACGCGCTCGGTGGGCGCCATGCAGGCACGGTTGCGGCGCTGGGCTCGCCTGCGGATCGCCATGATCCCCACCACGGCCATGCTGGAGCCGCTGAGCGAGTGCATCCCGCTAGGCGCCGGCGCCGCCTGGGCGGCCGGCCAGCTGTTCGGTGCTGAGCCGCTGCCCTTCTTCCTTGTGCATGTGTTAGTGTGGTTTCTCTCGGACTGGCTAATGCTCCGGTCAGTGCAGAACGGCTCGCCGCCGTTCACCAAAGTGCAGTTTTTACTCGGCTGGGTGTGGAGCGAGTGCTGTGCGCCGTTCGTGCTGGCCGCGGCGCTCCTCAGCCCCGAGATCTCGTGGCGGACTCGCAGCTACCGGCTGGATTGGGGCGGCCGCGCGCACGAACTCAATCCTAAACTAAAGTTCTGAGCCCCAGCCCCCATCCCTCCCTCATACTTGAAAGCTTTAATTTGGTGAATGTTTACGTTTTACCAGTGTATCATAGTCTGTTTGAAAGCGACTGAATTTCGGATGTGTGTTTATAGTTAATATAGTATTAAGTTTTTATTTTAATTGCTATAATGTTAGTTTTGGAATGAAGTGGTTGATTGTTGCTTTTGTTTTAGAAAGATTTGTACATTTGTTAGTTTAACGTGATGTCACACTTATTTATTTTTGGTAATTTATTTTTACCGCAACAGGTTTGTCATTTCCTACATTGAGTCGTGTCATGACAAGATAGTAGTTGCGTGGAGTACAAGTATAGTATAGTGAGTCATTGCTTATCAGAGATGTCTGGCCCTTCTGTTGTGATTCATAATAATGTTGTCACGAATCTTGTATGACATATGATTAGAAGTTTATTGAAATATTAATAATTAATCTCAATATCAAAGGTGTTTGTTATTGTAATTATAACAGATTGCCATTCTATGTACCTTGTGTAAAATATGAAATGTGATAGATAAGGTCTAGTTACAGTTACCCAACTAAACTAAACCGCATGATTCTGAAACTCAATACGTACATATTTGTATCATACCTATGTGTAATTCTCCGCAAACAGTAAATGTTGTATTGTAATACCTAATTCTAATTACAAGAAGTACAGGGTTATACTCTAAAGAATACATTGTGATCAACTATTATATGTTTTATTTGAAGTGTACCTGGAATTAGGCGAAGGTTAGTGATAAACCGCAGGTGTGGCGAAGGCGACATACCTAACTATTATCTTTATGGGCCGATTGGTGATATCAGTAAAAAACTAATACAAATAATTTTTTATGTGATAAGGCACTGATCACCTACAACTCCTACAAGGGGACTTAGGTATAGATATGGCTAAAATAAGTACACTATAATTAAATATGTAAGTTTTCATTGGGCCATAGATTAGGCCTGCACCTCTGGTACTTAAAACTGACATGACTAAATCAGGGTGTAGTGTAGGTACTTCTCTGCCTTCCCCTACAAGAAGAAAGGCGTGAAGTTGTTATTATTTCAATAAAATACATATTAAACAAACTAGTTGGACGTAAAAAACAATAATAATGAGCAGTAATAAAACCTGCTTTGCTATTAGGGCAGTACCAGTAGCTATCCTCGTACAATCTGCTCATACATTTACTTTTCCCCAGTATAACATAATGTAAACAAGGCTACAGATTATTATGTAAAGTACATAATATGATGCCTATTACATAGAATTACTGCCCATAAATACATAGAGTAAACATTTTTTTTATACTGCTCAATGTGACCTCGACCAATAATGTGAAAACATTTAAAAGTCGCATATTCAATTTCTTAAAACTGGAATTTAAAACTGCAGATCACAAGTTTTGTATTTTTTAAACACCTGAACCAATTTTATCATCTTTATCTCCATTTCTATAGTTATTTGATAAAAATACTGCAAAAAATCTAGTTAGCTTTGATAAGTTGCCAATAGGTACATTCCAATAAAATACTGTTTAAAAATTATTTAGAGGGCATTGAACCTATTTCTCCGTAGATATTTGATAGTTCCCTGCTTATTGCGGGTACTGAATATGATATTAATAATATTATATCACATTACTTGAATGTGTAAACGGAAGAATAATACGAACATGAAATCGTAATATTCGGTAACAGATAACCTAGCTTGACTCGAGATGTTTTTGTAAATCGTGCTATTTGTGTAGTAGTCGTGTAGTGATAGATACAATAGTAGTAGGTAGTAGTACCCTGGTGTAGTTAGTAGTGATAGTTCCGATAAAGGTGTGGTGCTAAAAGATAAAATCACATCATGTCTTTTTTTTCATAAATCAATAGCAAATCAAATTTATTTTAATAAATTATAATTATTTTTATAATCAGGTTCAAGAGAATACTATTTTGGCTGCGTTCACGGTGAATTTAAACCTGTCTTATTTTGAATTTTTGGTATGAATTGCAAATGCACCAAAAACACATCATTTATCCAATTTACATAACGGGGAATACCCGAACTATGCAGGTAAACTTATGTAGCATTGCACGTATGTGTGTAACGTAGTTTATCCCTCGGGAGTTCCTTTATACTTTTTCATGATTTTTTATATCAGTTTATTTTAGCTACCCACAAACCCCTATCCCCAAAGGGTCCACAGTACTGGGTTGTGGAGGTCAGATAGGCAGTCGCTCCATGTAAAATACAGGTATTCAGCTGCTGCATTAGGTTTGGCTGGAAGCCGACCCCAACACAATTGGGAAAAGGCTAGGCAGATCGATCAATCCTTTCATGATGATTTTAGTCACGATTTACGTAAATGGTATACCTACTTACCTATCAAGTCAAGCGCCAAAAGATTCATGCCTCACTCAATTTTTATTGATTTTTTTATTGTTTCTTTATGTTTGACATTTACGCGATTTGTGAACGTTTTATTATTCATGAAAATGTAAATGAAAGTACCGTAATATTCAATTTTATTATTGTCCGTTTGAAGGTCGATTGGCCGCAGCCAGCTTTCGCCACAACCTGCGAAGTTTAAAATACCCCAGGGCATTCATAGCCAAAACACATACATAACATCACGCCTGTAATCCCCAAAGGGCTAGGCAGAGGTGTACCTAATAGTACACCCACATTCGTCAGTTATGTTTAAGTCCCATGTAATAGGGGGCGAGCCTATTGCCATCAACCGGGCACAAATCCAGACTGCGTGGCTTTTACTGATAAGTTCCTGATGGAAAAGCCAATAACATTTTACCCGACCCGGGAATCGAACACAGGACCTCATAATATAATGTTTTTTTTTAATTGGCCATCACGGGACGCCCGGTAAATGTGAAACATGTAAGTTAATATCAGGTTCACTGTCCAGGCTTCAGAGTGGGAATGGTCCATAAGTCCCGTTATGTTTTTATTAAACGTCAAGATTTTAAATAAAAAAATAAAACCGTTTAAAAAACGAGTATTTCCCTGGGTCCTAGCATTTTTTATAATCCTTATGATGTGTCCTGCCAAGTCCGCATTAAATAAGAAACATTCTTCTTACGTCCACAGTATCAGATAGGCTTAGAAATTGTATGAACGAACATACCACATACGGTATGGAGGACTCTCTACAGACTATGAGGTCTGTGGACAGTGAACCTGTTAAAAGGAGTTCATTATTAACAAAAAAAAAACCTATAACGAAATGGGGAAAGATAAAAATAAATAGATTTAATATTAAGTTTGATAAATGTTATTCTAAAATAAAGGCGCTCCTATGTTTCGATTAGCTCACCAGGTAAAAACTTCGGCCGTGCCATAGACATACATATGTTTGCTAATGAATGAATGTGTTAGGTCATAAACTCATAACGGTTTACCGGTAGATAATATTTAGATACAGTTTAAAAATTAATTGTCCCACTACGAATCACAGAATAGCAATACCTATAAATAATACGACACACGAGCTTCATTGGCATCTGGTAATTCTGGTATATTCAACCTTTTTTTTAATGTTGGGTAATCATTATATGACTCCTCCCGCTCGGGCAGAGTGGTAGGGTATAGGGAGTGTCAGACTTCTACAGACTAAAAACCACCCATGTTCCTTCTTAGCCCTTTGTGTCGAGACCGCTGTATCTCTATCGAACAACCCGCAGCCCGGTATATTCAACCTTGAAAAGCTATTTGTTCCGTCCGTGCGGGAGTCGAACTCGCTTACCACAGGGCACAGCGCTTGCCGTACAATGAACCTTACCTCACCGTTAATAAAAGTCGGTGTAATGTTGAATCAAAGATTACCTACTTACAATAACTAAAGTCGGAACTTCCTTAGAGGAATACTTTCAAGTGTATTACGAACTAAATTATAGCACCCTTGTGTTTTATGAAAGGATAGGCAAGGCATAGACGTATCCCGTCGGGACTGGGTGTTATTAAAAACTTTTAAATAAAACCGACTTAAAAAAAAAACAAAAAAGTCAAAAATAAATCAGTTTCTGAAGAAATTTAAAATTTAAATTTTAGAATCAGGCGTTCCATCCATCTCTTACGTGATTTGCAGGACGCCCTCTTTTTCTTGCCATTACGGTTTTATCAGATTTGCGTAAGTGTTCTGAAACAGCTTGCTTGAAATCAAAGAGAGACATGTAAACTTCTGGATTGTTTCTGCGCCAAAGTATCCAAGCATTTACAACACATGTCTACCATATGAAAAAATAGGTAAAAAAACTTTTTAAGTTAAACGGTTTTATGTTAAACATACATTGCAATAGTTAAGATAAATGTACTAAAAACCAAAAAATAATAAAATAGAAAACCGTGGGGCACGTCAATTGTCTACAAATTATCGACTTAATTATTATTATTATGATTTCAATCAACGATTGTAGACAATTGACGTGCCCCACGGTTTTCTATTTTATTATTTTTTGGTTTTTAGTACATTTATCTTAACTATTGCAATGTATGTTTAACATAAAACCGTTTAACTTAAAAAGTTTTTTTACCTATTTTTTTATTTTCTAGTTTTTAGTTTTTATTTCGCATTCTGTTTAAAGGGGCCGCCATCTTGGATTTTAATTTTATATAGTATATTGTATTATACTGGTTGAGCACTTTCATTTGATACCCATATTGATGGGATCGATAAAACCTACGTTAACCGCCATTTTGTAGTGGCCGCCATCTTGTATTTCAATTTTTTATAGTATATTGTATTCTGCTTGTTGAGCCCTTTCATTTGATACCCATATTGATGGGATTGATAAAACCTACGTTATCCGCCATTTTGTAGCGGCCGCCATCTTGGATTTCAATTTTTTATAGTATATTGTATTCTGCTTGTTGAGCCCTTTCATTTGATACCCATATTGATGGGATTAATAAAACATAAATAAATTATCCGCCATTTTGTAGCGGCCGCCATCTTGGATTTCAATTTTTTATAGTCTAATGTATTCTACTTGTTGAGCCCTTTCATTTGATACCCATATTGATGGGATTAATAAAACATAAATTATCCGCCATTTTGTAGCGGCGGCCATCTTGAATTTATAATGATAATGAATAAACATAATTGTATTGTCACCAAAATCCAATGTGTGTACAAAATTTCAGATTAATCGGTTGACTGGAAGTGGGTGAAATTTGAATTACTAAATTTGATCCAAGAATAAAACAAACGGGGTGAGCTAAATAAAACCGTTTAAAAAATATGCGTTTGTACCATTTCTTGGATCTCAAATGAATTCTATACAATCCAAGCATAGAGTCCAGTAAGTCAACGCCCCCCATGTGCCGGTTATACACTTCAACTGCTTGAGGGCATGTAATGTTTTTGTATACCTTTTCCTTTCTAAAATACCTTCGTTTTGGCTGGTGGAGGGCTAGTTTCATCATCGGAGGAATCACTATCGGTTTCGGGTATAACAAGAGATCGTTTGTGACGTAGAAGCTAATTCATCATCACTAAGCGAGCCATCACCAGGAATAGTATTAACATGCTTCTGAGTGCCATAAAAACGAGCAGGATCCATTCTGCAAGCAACGAAAAAAATGTCATGCCATTCATGCAAAAAATTAATAGCGCATACGAAACCATATATCGATGGTCATAGGTTGACAGCTCGTAACCCACACTTTTTCACAAAATGAGTTTTATACACCAAAAATTTTTAAATTAAACGCCGGTTCTTTCTATTGATAACTCGTAATTTACAAAAAATGTCATTCGAACAATTTATGCCACAACTGACAACTCACAGTTAACAGGTATCAACTTGCCCTCACTAGCGCGCGAGTTACGAGATGTCAACGCAAATACAGTTCGCAAGAATTAACTGACAGAGTAAAATTACGGCGCGAGTTTTAATTGTTTTATGTTTAATTAGCACTTTAAATACGTCTATTTATTTCCGAAAAGTGTCTTATAAGGTATTTTTGTAGGTCTTTTTATTTTATTTTTCGTAAAATGGTCATTAAAAGCTCACTATTGAAATTTGAAGCCATTCTATCATCCGTACCTTAATGTAGGTAATACAATTAATAAGAAATTAAGAACTATTGAGTTAATCAACAATATTTGAGGTAATAATCATAATAAAACCATATTTAATAAGTAGTAGGTGTGAGAGAGGGAGACGTCATATCTCCGAAGCTGTTCACCGCTGTACTGGAGCATATCTTTAAGGTTCTGGACTAGAGAGGACTGGGCATCAACGTCAATGGCGAGTACATCACTCACCGTCGATTTGCCGATGATATAGTGGTCATGGCTGAGACCATAGAGGACCTCAGCACAATGCTCAATGACCTCAGTAGAACTTCCAAAAGAGTGGGTCTTAAAATGAACATGGACAAAATCAAGTTCTGTTGAATGCCCATGTAATATTAACATTAAGATCGGAGACTACACTCGAAGTTGTAGACGACTATGTCTACCTGGGACAAACGGTCCAGTTAGGTAGGTCTAACTTTGAGAAAGAGGTCAATCGTCGAATCCGACTCGGCTGGGCAGCGTTGAAGTAGCGGGGAAGCTAATTCTTCTCGTTAAACTTACCGCAGTGTCTCAAGACGAAAGTCTATGGCCAGTGTGTGTTACCAGTGATTAGGTACATACGAGACCGAAACGTGATCGCTCACAATGGGCCTCATCAGAAGGCTTCATCATCATCATCAGCCTATAATGTTCCCACTGCAGGGACACAGGCCTCCTCTCTTTGAGAGGGAGTGGACTATAATCCACCACGCGGGCCCAGTGCGGATTGGTAGATGTCACATGTCTACAAATTTTAGTCAGAATATTCAGAAGGCTTAAAGTCACCCAAAGGGCAATGAAGAAGGCTATGCTCGGAGTTTCCTTGCGTGATCGAAATCAGAAATGAAGACATCCGCATGGGAACCAAGGTTACCGACGTAGCCCGAAGAATTGCCAAACTTAAGTGGCAGTGGGCAGGGCACATTGCGCGCAAAACGGATGGCCGATGGGGCCAGAAAGTACTGGAGTGGCGATCGTGAACTGGAAGACGTTGCGTTGGAAGGCCTCCCACTAGGTGGACCGGTGACCTGGTGAAGGTTGCGGGGATCCGCAGAATGCAAGACGCACGGGACCGGTCAATGTGGCGACACTTAGGGGAGGCCTATGTCCAGCAGTGGACGTCTTTCGGCTGTCGTGACTGCCTCGTTGGTCTAGTGGTCGCAAGCACGACTGCTGAGCATGTTGGCTTTCTCCATCAGGAGTTTATCAGTAACAATCACGGAGTCTGGATTTGTGTTGATCGCTATAGGCTCGCCCCCTATTACACGGGACTTAAAAAACATAACTGGCGAAATGTGGGTGTTCTATTAGACGTACACCTTTGCCTAACCCTTTGGGGATTACAGGCGTTATGTTATCTCTCTTTTTACGATAATTTGCCGCACATGTAATCTAATGAAACATTGTTTTTTTTGAATTGACACCACGTAAGTAACTGTTGACTGCTCGTAACACGTAAGTAGTGAGGATTTTTTAACATTGTCTACTCGTAATTGTTTTATTATTGATTACTTAGTAAAAAACCTATGTGGTGATTACATTTTTTTAATTATATCAATAAATAATTCGATTACCTACCAACTACTTTTTTGTTTTATTTTATTTCAACTTATTTTCGAAATTATACAGTTTTTTGTCTCTCCTGTAAAATTTGACATAATGTAGATACGTGCTGTCAACCTATGACCATCGATATGGTACCTCGGATAAATGGTTGAGTTTGATTAGAATGCATACGAAACCATATATGGTTTCATCACAAAAGCCCCCCAATATGAGTGAAATATGCAAAAAAGTAAACATTAAATCACAATTATATAAAATAGAACATTAACAGCACCATATTTCGTTTTTTTATGAAACAAAACTTACCTTTATCACGTAGAAAATGTTTTTTGAAAAATGTGTTTACAGACACCGAGTTGAACTTCACAAAAGCGCCAAGTAAAGTGACATTTTAACCAAAATTACGTTAGACCACAGACAGCAAAATATATTTTCGTATTGCCAAACATAATAATCAAAATGTTTACTATGCGTTTAGTTTTTGCTTGTGCAATATAAAGTGAAAAAAAATAATTGAATCTGGTGAACCATATATGGGTTCATATGCAGTAGAGGGTTAACTCGATTTTATTTTTTGTTAAAAAGTTTTTATTTTGCACTTTTTAGTGGTTCACATGTTCATGGGTCATAATGTGAACTAGTTTTTTTTTTGAGTTTTGTCGATTTTTCAAAAACCGCTCGTCCGATTCGATAAAAAAAATTATGGGACCATTCTCCACCTTTCCAACAAAAAAAGAATTTTTCAAATCGTTAGCAAGTGACGGAGTTATGTCCGAACAAACATAAAAAAAAACATCCGAATTGAGAACCTCCTTTTTTTCTTAGAAGTCGGTTAAAAAGGAGATACTGGCTGGGGCCTCGGACACAAAGAAGAAACATAGGTGTTTTTTAGTCAGTAGAAGCACAATAAATATGTAGAAGTCTATCACTCACTACTGCTCCGCCCAGCAGAGCGGGAGGAGTAAAGCATTTGATCATTCTGTCTTCTGTGCATTTGATGATGATGATACCACCCTCCAAAAAAAAGGCTGCTACTAACAAATTCTTGAAGGAAAAACCCAATAACACTTGGCCCGACTCGGGAATCCAACCCAAGAATGTATGTACAGCAAACGCGTTGCAATCACCAGAGTCCAGACCAACACGCGGTCCACGTTTTGACCTAGGTCACCATCAGCCTATTTGTTCCCACTGCAGGGACTCAGGCCTCCTCTCTAGGAGAGGGATGGGCTATAATCCACCACGCGGGCCCAGTGCGGATTGGTAGATGTCGCATATCTTCGAATTTTTGGTTCTAAGACATGCCGGTTGGTTTCCTCACGATGTTTTCCTTCACCGTTTTGAGAGCAGTGGTGATGAAATAAATTACACAAAGTAATGCGCCTGCCTGGGTTCGAACCCACGACCAACTGTTCGTAAGTCGGGGCCGCCACCACTGGGCCACCACTGCTCTCAACCTAGGTATTCACCTGACCTAGGTATTCAAATATAAAGGGTGTAAAAGTACATTTAACGCAAACGAAAGGCGAAATCAAAATCATCAAAATCAAAACTCATTTATTCAAACTAGGCTGATAATCAGCACTTTTCGAAGGTCAAAATTTACTTTACTTTACTATTTACATTTTTATAAGACAGTCCCCCAAAACGCCCACCCATCCTAGGAAGTGTCGATGGGTGACCCATCGACACTTCCTAGTGTTTAGCTGGAAAGAAGAAGGCGCTTGTTCTCTCCACCACGCGATATTTCTTTTGTTCAAGACCATACCTGGGAACTGATTAATCTGCGTCCATTCTGAGTTCTGACTACTTCTGACCTTTGCAAACTCGATTTCTAGGAAAAAGCGATAACGATTCGTTTCGGCTATTTGATCTTCCGGCGTCTGGCTGGGGACACTATAGTAACGAGAATAACGTAACATCACGCTTCCTTTTCTTAAGGGATAGGCAGATTTATCATTTGTACCTACCTAAACATTTAGGGCTGGACACGACCGAAGCGGAACGAGACGGGTGGAGAAGAATTAAGTGTTATTAGCTGTTGCCAGCGGCTTCACCCGCTACAACTGGAAAATTATCCCACGGATAAAAACTATCCTATACATGTGTCAGTTAATCTAGCTAGGGTGTCAGTTAACTCCATAGCTCCAGTCGTTTAGACGTTATGATGTAACAAACATACACACTCACAAACTTTCGCCTTTATAATATTAGTGTGATAAGTCACCAACGGTGAAGGAAAACATCGTGAGGAAACCGGCATGACGTCCTAGAACCAAAAAAATCGAAGTTATTGTGACAACTACCAACCCGCACTGGGCCCGCGTGGTGGATTATTAGCCCACCCCTCTCCTAGAGAGAAGGCCCGAGTCCCTGCGGTGGGAACATTATAGGCTGATGATGATTATGAGGTCGCTAATAGAATTTAGTTATTTTGACTTCTCGTCACATGGATTGCTCCGCCACGATATCCAACCAAACGGATAAAACTTCGCCATAAAAATTGTCAAAATCGAAGGGAACAAACCAAAAAATTATTTAGACCAAGTGGTGACAAGAAGAGACGTCAATACGTCAATACGTCATCAACGTTGAGCGGATAGATATAATATGCATCTCCTCTCCTCTAGGCTCTACGCTTTGCACGTCTCTGAACAGTATTGCTGGATACAGGGGTGTTTGATGCATTGTGTGCCAAATTGAAATGGTCGCAAATCGTAGGTCGCAGCAGATGACCCCTCCAGTCGACCATCTTCGCACCAAACAACCTGTATTATATTCTAACTTTTACGCATCACGTCTCCTATCCCTTCGTCTCCACAAACTCAAGCTTACGAGGAAAAAATACATAGTTCAGTCACCCATCGTTTCACTAACAATACCACCCAGCAGATCGTTTGTTACGCGCTGCGGCCTTCAACAACATTCTCCAATAACTCAACCAAAATAAAATACTTTATGTTCTTTCAAATGCAATGTAAATGTTTGCAATCTATTAAAACTGACCCAGTTTCGAGTTTAGGTAGTCGTAGTTACCCTAGTTGTTATACCTAAGTAATTTGCTTTAACTTTTTACAATAATAATGGTTCGTTCTTCGAATGACTCGATGAACTGCATTCGAAAACACGCGAGAGTTATTATGTTACTGGCAGCCTAGTGGCCTATTGTCGTCTAGACGGTGGGTGAATCGGCCATTCTGGATTCCTTGATGTTTTTCTGGCAGCGATTTGCAACTTTTTGTGGTCGCAATAAGTGCAACTCTACATGAGGTCCGGGGTTCGATTCCTAGGTCGGCCAAAGTGTTACTGGGTTTTTCCATCAGGAATATGTCATTAGCAGCCACGGAGTCTGGATTATTGCCCGGTTGATGGGAATTGGCTCGCCCCCAATTAGGTAGGTACATGGAACTTAAACATAACTGTTGGGAATCAAGCCCAGGACCCCACGCTCAGCAGTTGAATGATCGCTGCAGCCTCTCTTCGGCTGTGCCGTATTGCCGTCCCATCGGACTTGAGAGTCGGGCCGGTGGACTATGTTTATTAAAATTAAAACAAAAGGTAAAACAGCTAGTAACTAAAGGAGCGTTCAAGTATTACGTAACGCGATTTTTTGGAAAATATGGACCCCCATGTAACGCACGGCGCACCGTAACGTTTTTCTGTACTCCTCCTCCCGACCCTAGTAAAGCGTTACGGCCGTTACGTAAACCACTAAGTGACCATTTTTACCAAAAAAATTGGAATTTTGAGGAAAAAACAACTTTTCAAAAAATGCGTGAGAAAATTTCTCTACGCGACAGTTCTGAAGGGTTAAAATGTTACACAGCAACCTCCCGCTTCTGTAACGCATCGTAACGTTTTACCTCACCCTCCAAATTCGTTTTGAACGCTCCTTACAGTTTTCAACAGTCTATCAAAACGTGATCAAAATGATTAAACTATGAACTCAAAGACAATAATAATTTTATAATGGTTAAAAAAAACCTACCGTACATTACAATTTATTTATCTAACATACAAATGACCTCTCTTCTATTGATAATGTTGATGAGTGTGGTACTTATTTGGCATTTACTTAATTTAATTTAACTTTATAATTCGTTTGCTGTTGAATAATCTACATAATTTTCCGCTCATTATGGTATGCATGAGTTTTTTTTATTATCATTGTAAAGGCATCAGTCATACTGCCTAATAGAAAAGTCTGGAAGAATAAGATAAGCTGCGCCGACCTCACTATTTTTTCACCACTGCCTGTTTGCTAGGAATTTTTCTTGTATCGTGGGTGCGTTTATAGAAATTGAAATTGCTAAGAAAAAAAAAAAACTGTCCGACGAAATAGAACCTGTGATCTGGAAGTCTAACAACCAGTCTTACCAAAGGGTATCGTGTTACCCAGTATCAATTGGGTTTGTCAGATCATAGGCAGCCGATCCATATAAAATATTGGTATTTAGCACCCGGTTAGACTGGAAGCCGACCGACCCCAATGTAGTAGGTGGGAAAAGGCTAGGCCGGTGATGATGATGATGACGAAATAGAACCTGGAAAACTACAATAAAACCATCAGTTAAATAGGTATTTTCGACAGAATTTGTGCTTAATGAATGCCATGCTTATCCACTTAACTTTTGACCATGAATGTGA
The DNA here is from genome assembly GCA_949316265.1 of Diarsia mendica. Classification (NCBI taxonomy): domain Eukaryota; kingdom Metazoa; phylum Arthropoda; class Insecta; order Lepidoptera; family Noctuidae; genus Diarsia; species Diarsia mendica. The sequence continues at coordinate 11,759,752 of OX438898.1, read as the reverse complement.
CATTGTTATTTGTGTCCCCCAAAAATAACATAATCATGTAATTTGCTCATTATTACTGTAATTTGTATTCTAAATCAGTCACCTACTTATATAAGTACGTATTTCCATCGTCATTGTAAAAAAGTAGAACCTCCCGCATTCTACATGTATATTTTTTCACAGATATCATAACTTCATAAGGTACAGAGTAACCGATATACATTGATCAGAAAGAAAGAAAGAGTCAATAGCTCATAAAGGTACCTAAATTATACTCAAATTATTATATTAAATTAAATGGTATTCATAATTAAATTAAAATAACCAAAAGAGAACCTCCAAGCCGAAAAAGATACGCAAATCATAAGTTGACTCGCGAGGTTGTCGACATGGGTTTTGAAATCAGCAATCATCGTGTCGATAGCCGTTTCAGCCGCTTGAGGTTTTTCGCAGCCGAAGTGGCATATTATAGCGGATAAGCTAGGAAGATGGAATGATGCAAGAGTATCGACACGTCATGTCATTATTGTATCCCATAACAAAGGCCTCCCCATATTCCACGGTACCAAAAACATGACGTCTTCTCTTGCCATCCTCGCGTTCCATTGGGTTCTAGAACAAACTAATAGAAATCATTTACTTAATTGCAAAATAATAAAAGCTACAGTAGCCATGTCAAAGTCAATGTCTACTTATTACCTCCAGGGACCTGCCGCCATTGCTTTCTATGAACCCGTAAAGCGCGCTAATAAAAAAATGTTTACATAGGAAAAAAACTAAACTAACCCCGAAGTAGAATGACTTAGTAATTGAATTATTTCGTTGTACGATCGTAAAAACTTAGGTAGGCACTTGATGACTCCTTGGTTTCAGTTTCTTCAAGGTTTTCCTATTAGTTATTTACAAGTTAAAGCCTCAAATTCGTGTACGTACGTAGGTATTAGGTATATACGTATTTATATTGCAGTATCTTGTACTATAAGTTTTTATTTGAGCTGTTTCACTGTTTGTTTTAACTGCCTCGTTGGTCTAGTGACCACAAGCGCCGCGCGCCGGTCCTGGTCCAGAGTTCGATTCCCAGGTCGCGGAAAGAGCTACTTATTGGGTTTTTCTATCAGAAATTTCTCAGTAGAAGCGGTTGATGGCAATAGGCTCAACCCCTATTAGATGGCACTTAAACATAACAGAGCAGCGGTGGCCCAGTGGTAGCTGCCTCGACTTACGAACATTACGACTAGATATCCTACGAGCATAACTTTGTGTAATTTATATATCATCACCGCTGCTTTCAAAGCGGTGAAGGAAAATATCGTAAGGATTCTTCACGATATTTACCTTCACCACCGCACCGTTACGACACCGCCGTTACCGAAACTGTGTCTTATTATTTATTTATTTAAACTTTACCTATGCACATTAATGATACATAGGCGGACTTAATGCCACAAGGCATTCTCTACCAGTCAATCTTAGGGTCAAACAAGACAACATTGTGGTAGGGTACAATAAAACAATATCAACTTTAATAAAAAAATTAAAAAAAAGTATTGGTCTTTGAACCAAAACAAAAAGTCGAAGATATGACACATATAGATACCAATCCGCACTGGGCCCGCGTGGTCGATTATAGCCCATCCCTCTCCTAGAGAGGATCAAAATCAAAATCAAAATTCATTTATTCAAACTAGGCTGATAATTAGCACTTTTCGAAGGTCAAAATTTACTTTACTTTACTTTACTACAGTGAAACTTGGCCAACTGGGACCTGGATAAGTGAGAAATCTCTATAACTGGAACTCATTCTGCCCCAGTATGAGTGAGGAGGCCTGAGTCCCTGCAGTGGGAACATTATATTATTGTGATGATGATGAAACCTCTAGCTAACATTTCGCGCGATGTGATAATAATTATTATGTAGGCTGTTTCGGGGATTACAAACAGGCATGTCATTGTCATTCCTGACGATTTCTTACAAATCTAACGTTCTTGCTTTGGAAGTAGAATGTTCTCGTACACAATTTCTATGTTCTTAATTATCGTTTTTATTAATTGTCAGACTGGTGGAACAAGTTGGCGACAGTAATGACCAATTGCGTTGATAGTGGATCAATTGACGAGTTTGTTATCACTTTAGTTACATTACGCGAAGTAATGAAGCGAATTCTTTTATTTTTATTCATTTTAAAAGGATTGTCGTGTTATTTTCTAACTGGTGCGAAAAACAGTAGTTACAGGTAGTCAGTGGCCTGAAAGTCTGACAACCAGTATTACCAAGGTATCATGAAGGTATCGTATTCCCGTCGGGGCTGCGAGTCCCGTAGGGGCTGCGGGTTGTTCGAAAGAGATACCGTGGCCTCGGCCTCGGCACAAAGGATTAAGAAGGAACATAGGTGGTTTTTAGTCAGTAGAAGTCTGACACTCCCTACCGCTCTGCCCAGAGCGGGAGGAGTCATTTGATGATTTCGTATTACCTAATACAATAACACAACCCTGTTATTGTGGAGGTCAGTCGCTCCATGCGAAATACTGGTATTCAGCTGCATCCGGTTAGAGTGGAAGCCGACCCCAATATAGTTGGGAAAAGGCTACGCAGATGATGATGGTGTGAACAGCCGGAAAGTAGGTTAAGTAACTGTTATTCTCCATTTTAACGATAAAAAATACAGGAGTAATTTTTGTCTGTCTTTCTGTCTGTTGGTGTCCGCTAATTTCCGAAATGGCGAAACCGATTTTGACTGGCCGATAGCTAATTTGTTTTATGGAATAACTACATATAAGGCTACTTTTAAAACGCATATAGGGTTTCCTGCAACATAAATCCGATTCAATTATGGAAGTAATATTTTTATAATATGCGGATGAGTGACATGATGGACGAATGCCGGCTAGTATTTGTCACGAATTTATCTCTACAGAATATAGTTTTGTTAACAAAACAAAATAACAAAATGGTTAGAAGAAAATTCATATGAAAAAACTTCAGATCTTTTCTCTTTATCGCATATCAATTTTCGGAACAAGTCTGTTATCTAGATACAATGACAACCTTGTCATATCGATTTTGGATCATCATAGCATTCTCATGCTCTTATCTTTGGTTATGCGCAGAAATCTATATGTGTAGGTAGGTACTGTGTGTGCAATACCCAAAATTCGTATACTCAGATGATAGGAATTTGGTACGAATAAAATAAACAGGAATTTTCTGATTCTGGCATGGCTGAATACGAAAACGTGTTGCGCCAAATGGAAAGTAAACCTAAATTAAGTACACGTTCTTCAAATCAAAGTCGTACAAATGAGGCCTAGGCACATCTAGCCTAGACATTTGGTGAAACTTTTATAGGCAATCCAGTGTAACACGGTCATCTGTTACGGTTAGTTTCACTCCAGTGTAACCTTTGGACGACCTGATTCGTGTACCTGTGTGAGGGTTGATTAAACTATTATGCTAGCCTTCCTTTGTTTTGGGTAAAGTGGGACAAAAAAGGTTACTATGTTGTGGAAATGAAAATTGCTTTATTTGGGGTCTTCAGAATTGTGTAGCACAGTTTGAATAACAGTTTAGGGAATTTTCAATGTAATTCTTCTTCTTATCGTGTGGCCAGTAAGATCTAACGACTTCACACACTCTAGTGTCAGAGTTTCTAAGTCACCTCAAGGGCCTCTGTCATCCCGTCGGGGCTGTGGTTTGTCGAAAGGTTAACGCGGCTCCGACACAAGGGCGAAGAAGGAACATGCTTAATAGTTGCATACGATTTTTAAGTTAGTGTGTGATGTTGACTTGCTGCACGCGTTGGTGCAAACTGTAAGTGTAGCAAGTACCTGCTTAAATAAATAAATGGGTTTGGTTTTTAGTCAGTAGAAGTCTGACACTCCCCTTCGCTCTGCCCAAGAGCGGGGGGGGGGGGGGGGTTATTCGATGATTTTCCACCCACCAAAAAAAAAAAAGGGCCTCTGACATGGTTTGACGACAGCCATTTGGTGACCGGGACCACTGGCTGATACTTACGTGCCTTCCAAAGCACGGAATCATCGGTATCATCAAATCAACGGAATGTTTTATATCGGGCAATCAGGTGAATCAAGCCTGCAACGTCCTTATAGCCAAACTCGAAACACTTTACAAAATATGCTTCCCCTGGGAATCGCATCCACGACCACCGGGTCACACACAAGGCAAACCACTCGACCACTGAGGCAGCACGGTAATAGGGTATTTTACCAAAAAAATCTAATCAGTACACTACATTTGATAGATTTTCAAAAAATAAAGGACACTTATTTTTTTCTTTTTTCACGTAAACAAAAAATGAAGACGATACTGTGCTTCGAAAAGTCGTTTCAAGTCACAAAGTTAGTACTTTTTTACCCACAAAGTGACGTCAAAAATCCCCGCTCATGATCTTTGGCACGTTTTAATTTCGTAAATTTTTATTAAGTAATTTGATAAAACAAAAAACACGTACCTAGGTATGTACTTTATCTAAAATTTTTCGATAATCTATTAAACGGACTAATTAGATTTTTTTGGTGAAATACCCTATTGATAAATCAGTAGATATGATCCGTTGCTTCAAGTTGTGCTTGAAACTTTGAAAGACATAATATATCACCATCATTCTCTTGCCCGCAATTTTTTTTTTATAAAACGTTGCCCCATACTAGGAATTTCTCCTGTATCGTGGGTGCGTTTACAAACATTGAAACTCACATACACAAACACGCCCAGACCCGAAACAACTATCTGTAGGCCATACAAATACTTGTTCCGTGCGGGGATCGAACCCGCGACACCGAGCGCAGCAGTCCAATCGTTTAGCCACTGCGCCAACCGTGTCGTCATTGTCTTCTTCCTTCATACTTCTCTGTTACTTGTCATCTCATCAGACACTTTTCTTGCCATATCATCATCATCATCATCATCAGCATCATAATTGTTCCCACTGCAGGGACTCAGGCCTCCTCTCTAGGAGAGGGATGGGCTAATAATAATCCACCACGCGGGCCCAGTGCGGATTGGTAGATGTCACATATCTTCGAATTTTTGGTTCTAAGACATGCCGGTTTCCTCACGATGTTTTCCTTCACCGTTTTGAGAGCAGTGGTGATGAAATAAATTACACAAAGTAATGCGCCTGCCTGGGTTCGAACCCACGACCAACTGTTCGTAAGTCGGGGCCGCCCCACTGGGCCACCACTGCTCTCACTGGGCCACCACTGCTCTCACTGGGCCACCACTGCGCTCTTGCCATATAAGTAACTAGCTGACCCACGCAACTTTGCCTGCGTCTCTATATTTAACTTATAACTTTCCTCGATAAATCAACTATCCAACCAAAATTATTAAGTTAAATCGTAACAAACAAAAATTTTTATCTTTCCTCTTTATAATATTAGTTAAGATTATACTAAAATGAGAATTACTATAAATATCTCTTACTGTTAAATATACGATGTCGATAACACCCTGTACTTGTAAACATTATTTTGTTTGAATTTGAATTTCCCGGAGGCCAGCCAGAATCCCCCGTACCTACATTGCGAGGCAACCCGCGTAATTATTTTTCCGCGCGGGTATTTTTACATTGCGATATCTTCTAAGATATTTGTTTAAACTGTATAGAGTAAAGAGCACAAATATTCTATATTAAATTTCCGTTCTAACGAACACATTTATTTAGATATAGATTAATACCTTATGGGTTAAATAAGCTTCGCAAAAAATAATTCTTTTTAACCTAACATTTTAATAGTAAAAAATGGTTACAGTGAGTCAATCTTAAAAGATAGACAGATGCTGTCGCGGACTTTTTTTTAGAACTTTTAAAGACGAATAATTACTTCATACATGATATTCTCGTAACTTAAACCGTTTTCACAGCGCACGCAACGGAAGCTCTCAGAAAGGAATGTTCTTTTCCCGTTTTTGCAACATTTCTCATTTATGCTCCGCTCCTATTGGTAGTAGCGTGATGTTATATAGCCTATAACCTTCCTCGATAAATGAACTATTCAACACAAAAAGAATTTTTCAAATCCAACCAGCAGTTCCAGAGTTTATCGCGTTCAAACAAACAAACAAACAAACAAACAAACAAACAAACAAACTCTTCAGCTTTATAATATTAGTATAGATATAGATGATATTCTTTACACAGCCCATCCATCATTTCTTTGGTCTTCCTCTACCCTTATCACAGCCCATCCACATTTACACCTACCTACTCGATAACTCGAATCAAAACCTTCCTCGCGACATTTTCTTTATTACTCCGTCCGCATCACGTCTATATACCATGACAACCGATTACCACACAACTTTTCTGTCACCGGCGCCACTTTCAGACTTCCTCTTATGTAGGTAGCCTTTTTTTGTTGGTCTGAGGTAGGAGGTACTCATTTCTTATGTTATCCATTCGCGTAATACCCCACATGCCCCTTAGCATTCTCATCTAAGCCACACATGCAAAGAAAATAATTATAACTAGCTAATGTCCCCGGTTTCGTCCGCGTGGAAGTATATTATCGCGACCAAAATTATTCTTTTCATCTCCCACTTCAACCCTTTTTTTTTTTTGGTGGGTGGAAAATCATCGAATAACCCCCCCCCCCCCGCTCTTGGGCAGAGCGAAGGGGAGTGTCAGACTTCTACTGCCTAAAAACCAAACCTCTAGTGTCTGTGAGTTAAAGAGAAGGAAGCACTATGTCATCTCTATAGCGCACCGTGCGCTATAGAGATGACATAGTGCTTCCTTCTCGTGCGCTGCGCACGTGCGGTCGTAAAGCAGCCGAGTCAGCTGTGAGCGGCGGTAGTGAGAGGGCGCGTGTGTCTAATCGCCCAAACCACTGAATCGATTTTGATGAAATTTGGTACACAATAGACTAGTAGAACTTGGGAAAGGACTTAGGCTACTTTGTGACCGGCTTTAAAAAAAGGGGGTTGTGAGTTGTGACTGTGCGCGATAATCATATTTATCTAGTTAGTTTTACCTATGAGGCGAAACGACAGCGTTGTTTTGCTGGTGCTGTAAGTTATTATTAACAAGCGGGCGGGACGGTTGTTTATATTTCTCATGGTTAACTAAAACAAAACTAAGTACCCACTTAGGTGTTGCTTATGCATGATTTATTTATATAAGGAATATGTCATACCATCAACAAATGAACACATTTAAAGCTCATGTTTACAAGTCCTGCCTGTGAACCAAGGGGGCCGGGTTCGATTCCATTACCGGTTGGTTGGCTCAGAATTGAATTAACTTTTCAGATTTTAAATAAGTGTATACAAAATGTTAGTACTAGACTAGACCAATATTAGATTATTGTATCAAGTAATGATGTTCGTATAAGAGAGACAGAGTCTCTTCCTGTATGGACTAAATCACAGGTGACGCCTGTTACATAAATTTGTAATGTAATGATGTACACGGTATCAGCGTGATGAAACACGGACGAGTGACGTCTGTGTTAAGCCCTGATGTTACCAGATGATGCCTGGTAGTCCAGAAACAGGTAACGCCTGTAAGGACTTCGTAATGCAAAATGTTACCAGATGATGCCTGGTAGTCTGGAAACAGGTAGCGCCTGTAAGGACTTCGTAATGTAAAATGTTACCAGTTGATGCCTGGTAGTCCGGAAACAGGTAGCGCCTGTAATTCTATTATTATAAACCTGTAATTCGATCACCGAATGGTAAGAGGCACATTGAACATCATTACAAAGCTAGAAAGGTCACGACTGATGAAGTCTACGCTCCGTCCAGCACAGATCCAAATCCAGAACTCCAGAATCGCTTCGAATGCCTAGGAAGCTCAGTGGACGATTACAACGACGGGTTCGTGGAAACTGTCCATACGACTGGGTCTAAATTTTTTAAGATACGTCGTGCAAATAAGATCAAGAAACTCTCAGATCACACTCTCAAACTCATGAAGGAGCGGCGTGAGATGATCCAGCAGTCTTCAGACGAGGCTCGGCAATACCGGTAGCTCAATAGACGGATCTCCAAATCCTTGAAGAGCGACCTCCGCCGCTTTAATACCGAGCGTATTAAAGACGCAATTGAACGGAACAAAGGCTCCAAGGTATTTGCAAGAGATCTGGCTATTGGGCAGAGCCAGCTCACGAAACTGAAAACCGACGATGGCAGGATCGTGTCCGCCAAACCAACCGGAGCTTCTGAGAGAGATCGAGAGTTTTTATGGGCAGCTGTACACGTCAACTAGTCAACCCGTCGAAAATCTAGCGAAAGACCCCAGAGCTAGACTGACCCGACAGACACTATAGGTACCGAAGACATCCCGGATGTCAGCCTGTACGAGATTTGGATGGCTCTGAAACATCTTAAAAACAACAAGGCGCCGCGGGTGATGACGGAATTACGGCCGAACTGCTGAAGGCGGGTGGCAAACCGGTCCTTAAGGCCCTTCAGAAGTTGTTTGATTCCGTCATACTCGAGGGGAAAACGCCACAGGCTTGGTGCAAGGGTGTAGTGGTGCTCTTCTTCAAAAAGGGTGACAATGCCCGGTTGAAGAACTTTAGACCCATCTCACTTCTAAGCCATGTCTACAAGTTGTTTTCAAGAGTCATCGAATCGTCTCGCACGCAGGTTTGACGATTTCCAGCCTCCCGAACAAGCCGGATTCCGAAAAGGCTTCAGTACCGTAGACCACATACATACGCTGCGGCAAGTTATACAGAAGACCGAAGAATATAACCTTCCTCTCTGTTTAGCGTTTGTGGACTACGAGAAAGCCTTCGATTCGATCGAGACTTGGGCTGTACTGCAGTCTCTCCAACGGTGCCAAATAGACTCCCGGTACATCGAGGTGTTGAAGTGTTTGTACAAAAACGCCACCATGTCAGTCCGACTTCAGGACCAGACCTCGGAACCTATCCTTCTGCAGCGCGGTGTGAGACAGGGAGACGTCATATCTCCGAAACTGTTCACCGCTGCATTGGAGGATGTCTTCAAGGTTCTGGATTGGAAAGGACTTGGCATCAATGTCAACGGCGAGTACATCACTCACCTTCGGTTTGCCGACGATATAGTGGTCATGGCTGAGGCCATGGAAGACCACAGTAAAATGCTCGATGACCTCGAGAGCTTCCGAAAGAGTGGGTCTTAAAATGAACATGGACAAAACCAAGGTTATGTCGAATGTTCATGTAACTTTCGCATTTATAATATTATAAATAAATAGTAATCATTTCTTATTTTATCCATTCGCGTAACACCCCACATCCCCCTTAGCATTCTCATCTCAGCCAAACTGGCAATGAAAATAAATTGTAATTGATATTGCGTTAGGGAATTTGGTATTCCGCTGGCCTGGAACATATTTCTAAAATATCCTTGTGAGTTGTGCCTTGTTGGTCTTGTAGTCGTAAGCGTTACTGCTGCGCATGAGGTCCGGTGCGATGGGATTTTCTATCAGCTAATTTCTTCCCTTTCTCTTGTCTTTCTTTGATCTGAATTTGTGCCCGGTTGATGGTAACCAAACGGTGACGGAAAACACCGTGAGGGTTACCGGCATGTCTTAGAACCAAAAAAAACTGAAGACATATGATATCTAGTGGATTTTAATAATAAACAACATTTATTTCAGGCTTCTAAGGCCCATAGGTAAAATACACAAATAACATAAAACAATAACAACAAACTAATACATATGAAAAAACCTTATTATTAACTATAACTACACACGTAACGTTGACGGCGTCGTGTTACGCTGCGAGGTGTCACGTAATCGTCCCCGGAAACGTCGATATAAGACACCTTTCGGCCAAAAGTCCTCTTTCATGCAGGTCTGTAGATGCTGGGTTGGAACCCGTACCACGAACGACTTAAAGTTGATGTTGTGGCGCGATTCCAACCTTTCAACCCTCAGAGTCCAGTTGGTCTTCACCTTCAAGTACTGCACGACTTCATCAACCGTCGTGGAGTGATGCAGACGAGAAAGGTACAGCTGCGTCGTAGGCACAGCTGGACGCAACAACATGTTGGGTCCACTCGGTGCGGTACCGCACAGGTTACGAGAACAGGGCCTCCTCTTCTTCCTTTCCACCTTCGTGAAACCCTCCTCATCAACCTGGTTCGGCAAGGAGCTCCGGACCTCAGGCAGGGCTGGTTGAGCACCCTTATTCTGTTTCTTCCCTTTTCTGGTTTGTTGCTTGGGCTGCAACGCATCAGATTTGCCAGTGGCGGCAATTTCAGCATAGGCACGTTTAGGGGTCGACGTACCCACGCGTGTCGATTCCGCAGCCGGTGTTGTGGCGCGGGCGTCGGCGGCATCGGGCGGCGCTTGCTCAGCGTTATCGGCAGCTAGAGACGCACTTGTGTTCGCCGACTCAAAACTGCCGATGGATGCATTTAGCGCCCCTCGATGTGTGCTCACCTTAGAGGCTTCAGGTGACCCAATTACTGAACCTACATTGCGCAACAACGCTATTTGTGCACGTAGCTCAGTATTGGTATTTTCCGATGCCTCCATTCTGGACTGTATCTTGGTCATCTCCGCTTTCAAAGAAGTGATGTCCTTAAGCAGCCGTGTAACGTCGACGTGATCGAATGTGACGGGGGGCAGCTTACTCAGCTCCTTCGCCACGAAGTCTGGCACGTCGTCCGGGTCAGTCTTCTTCAACATATCTACGATATCTTGAATACTCCTCTCAGTCCCATCTCTGCGGCGGGAGGGCATCTCGTCCAGTTTTCCCAGTGACTAGAACAGTAACAGCTTTCCGCTGCTGATGTCGTCCTCTTTGAAATTGGACCGGTATATCTGCAGAATGCTCACCTCGTCCATGTAGTCAATAGCATGGACAAGGAAAGCCAGCAACTCATTCACTATGAGTGGTTTAGAACTCATAGTGCAAACGGACAGCGGTTATGGCCGCGCAAAACGCGAATAAAATTCGTGCCGTGCACAGTGGAAACACGTCCGTGTCCGAGCGCGCATCGCACTGCACTTTTAGCCCATCTCTCTCCTAGAGAGTAGACCTGAGTGAGTCCCTGCAGTGGGAACATTGTAGGCTGATGATGATGGCAATAGGCTCGCCTTCTATTACATGGGATATAGTGAATGTTGGTGTATTAATTGGTACACCACTGCCTAAGCCTTCGGGGTTTACAGGCATGATGTTATGTGACAAATCAGTAGATATATAATATGTATCTATAGGTTGAAAGATTGGTCTGCCTAACAACGCAATTAATTTATGAACCTATTTTGTGTCCCACTGCTGAGCAAAGGCCTCCCCTTTCTCCTTCCATATGTCTCTATCATGGGCGATCTCTGGCCATGTTTGCCAAGCAAATATGATCAGATCGTCACGCCACCTTCGCCGCGGTCGACCTCGACGGCGCTGTCCTTCCTCAGGCGTCCAGTGAGTGACGACCTTTGCCCATCTTTCCGGGTGCATCCGTGCTACGTGGCCTGCCCACTCCCACTTCAGTCTAGCTGTTTTTTCTCCAACATCAGCTATTTTAGTTATGGAGCGCAGGGTGGTGTTTCTAACGCGATCGGTTCGCTTAACACCAATAATTATGCTGCGCTCCATTGCTCGCTGGCAAATCTTGAGTTTGGACTTCTGTTGTTCAGTAAGTGACCAACTTTGTGCACCGTAGGTTAGGACGGGCAGGATGCACATGTCAACGAGTTTCCTCTTTAATGTTAGGGAAAGGCTTCCCTTTACATGTTCCTTCAGGGCCCAGAAAGTCTTCCAGGCATTTTGAACTCGTTTTTCGACTTCCTTGTCTTGCCTGTTTTGGAACGACACTATCTAAATCGAACTGTTAAAATAATTATTGTAATTTAATTGATATTGCTAAATTACAATTAGGTATTCCGTTGGCCTTGAGCGATTTTTTTTTTATCTATTGGTTTAATTTAAAAACTTCTGGCTCCTGATCTAAGTAGTTTTAAGTGGAGTTTTATCCACGTGAAGAATGGGTAGGTGTGTAGTGTGTACTACTGAGTTCACTGAGGGTCTGCCACTTTTCACCCTTATGACCTAAACATAAAAGAATAAGATTGAAAAGTTCAGTAGTCGACCCTTTATGAACTCGGCAGTCAAATCCCATTCAAACATGAACCATATGCTTTAGCGATAAACTTGCAAATCTTTTAGAGAAAGATAAACCCTTCGGGAATTGCAGGCGTAATGTTAAGTTTTGTTCTATCGCTGTCGGAAACGAACCGAAATTTAAGAAACCAAATAATGGTAATATGTATAAAATGCTTCGCGCCAAAATATCCATGTGCAACTGATCATATCATAATCCAGAACGCATGAAAGTGGAGAAAATGGTAGAGACCTACTAAATATAACTAAAACTAGACCAATGAAGATTGTGCCGGTAAGTAGTTATGTAATTATTTCGCAATAATAAATTCATGGTTGCTGTATTATTTCAATTTATATGGATGTTACCGGCCGTATTTTCCATTATTAGATAATTATTCAATTAAACCGTACTTTATTTCAAATAATATTTAATACTCCTGGCTCTTGGCTCTATCCTGGTCGCGGTTTGGCTAGTTTTTACACGACTGCCCCAAAAAAAAGAGTGTTATGTTTTTTAGTCTGTGGATGGATGACCACGTATAACATATTATCGAGTTTCGTCCGAGCCAGGGAAAGTTACACCGTTGGTCCCAGCTGTCTTGTAGATCTACAGATCCGTTAGATTGTGACTGTCGTAACAGCTAGTCAGTGGTCCGAATTTTTGACAACCATTCATGCCAAGGGGTATCGTACCCTCGCTGGGACTGCAGGTTGTTCGAAAGAGATACCGCGGCTCCGGGCATAAAGGGCTATAAAAACTTTTTAACAAAAAATAAAACCGACTTCAAAAAAAAAACACAAAAAAGTGAAAAATAAACTTTAGAAGAAAAACCAGTCTCTGAAGTCGGTGACTTTTATTTGTTTGATTTAATTTTTTTTTGTCACCGACTTCAGAGACTGGTTTTTCTTCTAAAGTTTATTTTTCACTTTTTTGTGTTTTTTTTTTGAAGTCGGTTTTATTTTTTGTTAAAAAGTTTTTATTTTTCACTTTTTAGTGGTTCACATGTTCATGGGTCAATGTGGACAATGTAGTTTTTTTTTGAGTTTTGTTGATGTTTCAAAAACCGCTTGTCCGATTTTGAAAAAAAAAATATGGGACCATTTCGGAAGTATACCCTTTCCAACAAAGAAAGAATTTATCAAATCGGTTAGCAAGTGACGGAGTTATGCCCGAACAAACCTAAAAATTAAAAATACAAACATCCGAATTGAGAACCTCCTTCTTTTTTTAGAAGTCGGTTAAAAAAGGAACATGGGTGATTTTTAGTAGGTAGAAGTCTGACACTCCCTTCCGCTCGGCCCAGAGCGGAAGGAGTCACACTATGACTTCCTACCGTTCAAAAAAAAGAAAGGGGTAGGTATCGTAAGTACCTAATAATAACTGGTTTGGAGGTCAGTCAGATAGGCAATTAGGCAGTCGCTCCATGTTAAATAACTACTGGTATTCAGCTAAATCGGGTTAAACTGGAAGCCGACCGACATGGTTGAGAAAAAGGCTTATTTATTTACTAGGTAGGTACTACTACTAATGAATTGTAAGTCTTGCAGATGATTTTTTTTCGAGGTTAGGTACCTATAAAGGCATGATGATTTTAAGTCTCCATAAATAGTGCTCACAATGCGTTATTGTACGCGAAGGTGTAAGGCGTGACTTTTTATATTATGACTGAATGACGTCTCTTTGTTTAGAACAATCGGAGTTTGTTCGCCAAACAATATTTAATTCTTAGTAGTGATTTCCGGTAGGTAACGTTCTAGTGTAGACTACAAAGGTGAACGTTTGCCGTGAGTGGAGACCGCAAATCGGAAGCGTAATGCGCCTACCACACGCTCACACTTCCCCATGGATTTACAAACTGGCTTGAACGCGGAACACTGTGCGTGTGGTTGGTAATGGTAGGTAATACAGTTTTACCAACCATACGCGCGATGTACTATGAAGTGTGAACGAAGAGTATGGTGAAGCTTGAATTAGAATTAGAATTAATTTATTTGTAAGAATGTAGTTGTACCTACATAGTAGGTATGATGTTAAATTTTTTTAAAGTTCTATACACTCTACCACAATAAGTGGTGTACAAATATTAAATAATAAGTAAAATAATAATAAAATGTCATTCTTATAACTAAGTACAATAAATGTCAAGATTTGCGATACAATAAGTCCAGCATTAATTAATATGATTATAATTATAGATTTAAAACCAATGTCCAAATTAAGTAGGTACATGTCGTCTTGGATTGTTACAATATTCCATATATATTCGCCAATGTCATAAAAACAATGATCTAATAACCAATTTGTCAGCTTTTTCTTGAACATGGGGACAGGAAGTTCCTTAAATGAGTTAGGTAACTTGTTATACACCTGAATGGCATTTACATATACATTTCTCCTAAAAATTTGCAATCTACATTGAGGTACATTTAGTTCATGTTTGTACTTATTTCTAGCAGAAGCCTTTTTGTGACTCACTTCTGATTGCATGCGAAAATAATGCGGGTTTTGCTTTACTAGCATACATAGTTCCTTGATGTACATGCAGGGTAAAGGCAAAATGCGAAGCTTTTTAAATAAGGGTTTGGTAGGCCCATAAGGTTGAGCGTGTGGTAGGCCCATAAGGTGCGACGCCCTCAGGCTCCGTGGAGTGACGGTCTTCGCAGGGTGACTCTATCCACCCTAACAGGATGGCATTGTAGTTTTCCAAATATAAAATAGTTGATAAAAAGCTGGATTTGTACTTAAAACGTAGGTATTTTGTTCTTTAAGTAAACATTTAAATTTTCTCAAATTTTAATTGCCATAGGTCGCCGAGTCCGAATTTTATGACAAGATCAGATAAACCCGGAAGGATGGTAACCCTAGCCTTACCTAGATAACCCATCATTATATTTTGCACTTCTAAGAATGTTTAAAACATGCACAATATTGCACAAGAATCTTTGCCAATGACTTCTAGAACTTTGAAAACCGCAAATAAGAGCTTATTTAAGTACCTATTTATTTGGTTTTTATCAAGTCCTTGTTAAAAATCATGCTAATAATTTCTAGTTAGTTTTTTCTACTGTTAATTTGAACTTAACTTGACAGACCCGGCAATGACTGAGTTCAACACATTGTTTTCGGCCAGTAGTGTATTGTATCACTAAAATATTTACCGCCATGAAGGTCAATGGCTCGCTCGATAAAAAATGACATCATAATCAAATTGCTTTTAGATTTCGAACGATAGTTCAAGTATTTCGAATTTGACTGTCACTTTTTGGTGCGAATTCAAAATGACAGTTTGTTTTTTTTTTATAAATATTGCTAATTGATTAGTGCTGTAGAATTTTATTTCACCAATAATAACCTTGTATGGATCAGGAAAATTATGCAGATAGGTATAAATGATTGTGAATTAACAAAGTAATAGTAAAACAAAGCAAAGATGGCTGACATGGGAGAAGAATGCCAGAAAATAATGTGTTGCGCCGAGCCAAAGGAACATTTGGACGGGAGCTAGAGCAAACCCCGTAATTAGGAAGACACATTATATTTTTCCTAACAACAAAGATCAACCAGAGCGGCTGTTATTATTTAGCCACGAGCTCTTCCAAGTGGCGAATTATTAATAAAAGGTAAAAAAACCGTTTGTTTTCCCGATCTTGAGGTTGGGAATTTTATTAGGTAAAAACCTCTCTCTCCGGACAAACCTGAACAATTTATTTCATTATCATACCACTGCTCTCTAAACGGTGAAGGAAAACATCGTGAGGGAACTAAAAAATTCAAAGACATGTGACATCTACCAACCCGCACTGAACCCGCTTGTTGGATTATAGCCCATCACTCTCCTATAGAGGAAGCCTGAGTCCCTGCAGTGGGAACATTATAGGCTGATGATGATGAGTGTGTTCTGTGTTTCCCTATTAGGAGACGTGTAACTCATCATTAGGAAATAACCTGCCCACCTTGCCCATAAGTGGACATAGCAAGGTGCATCATCACCAGACAGGCTGTCCCACTCTATCAACTACCGTTAATTTAAAGTTTATAGCTTCTTATTCTTGTACTTTGCCCAACAAGTTTGCTTCATTCAACTAACTGCACTCCAGGAATAACGAATGCCCGCAGATTCATGAAAAGAGCCAAGGCTGCAAGAGCGAACCAAGCGAGCTCAAAAATTAAAGCTCCCTTCCCTGAACAGGTTAGAATTGTTTTGATCTGCCCCACCTGCCCTTCCTTGAAGACGCTCATGTATCCATATATCCTAATAAACTTTCACATTTATAATAGTCGTAAAGTGACATAGGTCCCTATTATATTACCTACACTTACTCCTATATTATAACTTTGTTTGATATGACGTAGCCTATCTATGTTAAACAAACTCGCATTTCAATTAAGTAATTAAATATCTAGTATTCATTGAAATAATAGGTAACTGGTAGCACCTACATAGGCCTATAGGTACTAAAACGTTTAATGGGTGATTATTTGAACATGTGCATATCACGCGGCCCTCCCCGAATAACTACTTAGTTAGATATAAAGTTATGTTTTTTTTTATTTCACGTAAAACATAGTTCGAGCACTATATACAGATGTACATAATATATTCCTATGGTTTTAAACAACTAAGTTATGTTCATAAACGTTTCTCAAATCTCATCACCATTCGTGTCCCAATTTCCAAATGTTAGCAGTTCATGCTCTAAAAGTTATAAAAATACCCTAAAGATCGTATTTTTAAGAAGTAATTTAGATAGTACACAACATGCTTTACTAATTAGCAAAAATATACACATTAAAGAACACTTTTAGGTAATTTGTAACGACTTTGAAAATTGTCCCAACACTTTATACTCACTACCATTTGTTCACACAGTCGCAGGGTAACTTTTTTCTGCGTAGTGTATTGCTATCTGTAAGAGTAACTCGGCAGTCGGCGGTCGCGCTCAGTTCTGCGTCTCGACTCGTGCGGGTCACACGTCAAAAAGTGTTTTGGCGTCAACTCTAGCCTACCTTAATCGCCCAGAAATCGTGTTTGGCAAACAAAAATCTCCTTACCGTTCGAGTTTCCCCTAATATGTCTAACATTTTTATTTATCATTTTTATGTATTCTAATAGTCGCCATAGGAAACTCTTTGGTTTGATTATGTTCCCAATTTTTTAAGATCAACAAAGAACGTATAATGTGAAAAAGTATACAAAAACCTAATTACCATTTATATAATTACCATTTTTCCCGTTCGTATTTTGGCGAACGGTAATGAGCAATTTTAAATGGTAATTAATACCAGTTTAAGCGGACCTCTTATTATATTGAGACTCCTTACTCCGCTAGGCCAGCCCAAGATCGAATTGTTACTACCAACGCCTGATCGATTGTTGATCGTTCGGTGTGAACTGGCACTTCCTCAACAAAATAAACCTACTTATCTAGATTAAAAAAAGGAAAAGAAAGAAAAAAAAATTGAAAAAAAAAAAAAAAAATATACCTATATAAAAAAACAGATAGAAAAAAAATTGAAATTTAAAAAATATTATTATTTAAAACTTAAATTTTATAAATTTAAATTAAATTTAAAAAAAGAAGAAATTTAAAAAAATATTATTATTTAAAATTTAAATTTTATAAGATTCTTTTATAGAAAAAGCAAATCTTTAGTATTTTTTTGTTTATCATTTTCCGATTGATGATTTTGCAGATCTTCTTAAGACCAAATTATTTTATGATTTAGTACAGACGCCAGCACATCGAGCTACCCGAAACTGTCAAATTTTCTCAATCAACTTTGAACCTAATGCTTTAGCGATAAAGTTAAAAATCTATTAAAGAACTTTGACAGATTGCTGTAGCTTGATGTGCTGGCGTATGGACATGAGCAGTTTCTGGTCATGAAAGTGAGACTTATAAATATTTTTTAAGTTTTTACATAAGATCTCATCGAGTTGAAGAAATATCTTAGATGGAACTTATAAGGTTTAAGCTCTATTTACACTGAGTTTGATTTTATTTGAATTACTAGACAGATAATGTTATTGATTTTTTGGAAAACCGGTTGATTTTTGAGTTATTTTTTTTTATTCAATCACGTCGTTAAATAGCTAAGTTTGATGTCATATAATGTCACCTAAATCATTAATAAATATGTGATTCAAGTAAATTGTTCATTTTATTTCTAATTACCAATCACGAAGCATAATTACCATTTTTAAAATGCTAATTACCGTACGTTTCATATCTCATCACCGTTCGACGAAAATTTTCAGCTGTAAATTCAGACCTATAGAGCAGTTCAAATACTGTGCGTTTGATTTATTTGGTTATGCTACACTATACACTTTAGGTTAAATCCATAAAAGTTCTAATTGGAAGCATTATTTGACCTTAGTTTACGAATCCTGAATATGTCTATCTTCAAAATATATTCACCCTAATATGTAGAGTACCTATTTAAATATATGAACAATTAATGGTTTTATAAATGCGTCACGCGCTGTTCGTCACAAATGTTTGCACGCCTTCTTTGTGATGTCATTTGAAAGTCTATCTAGACTCTAGAGCAAACTTCAAGGTTAAGTGTGTGGATGGGCCGTGTAGCTGTTGACAGCCGCATCAACGGCTTAATATGCTTTCCGATTCACGGATACAACTCGGTAAGTAATGGTCGGTCACCCATCCACGGGTCAGCCTTGGCAAGCGCTGGTAAAGCTGCTGTAACCTTTTTTATTATTTGAGGGTGGGAAATCATCAAATTTCCCGCTCTGGGCAGAGCGGTAGGGAGTGTCAGACTTCTACTGACTAAAAACAACCCATGTTTCTTCTTAGCCCTTCGTGTCGAGGCCGCGGTAATCTCTTTCGAACATCCCGCAGCCCCGAAGGGCTTGGAGATCAACCTGTGCTGCTGTTATTGTTTAGCAATGAGCTCCTCTAAACAATATAATTCATTTATTTTCTCTTTTCACGAAGGTTCACCTAGATTATGAATACCTACTTAATCAAAAATACAAGTTGAATATTGGGTAAAGTGATTTATTGTCATAGTAACTACAACATTTTGTCTTCCTGGCCTACATCAGGCGTGATGATAAGTGACAATTCAAAGAATGCAAAGTGATTAGGTAATTGTTAATTTGTTATAGAATCTTCAATATTTTTCATAATGCCCAGTCGACGACTTTGCCTAATCGGGTACCGTCCAGTCCAAAGGATTTCAAAGATGGACAGTCTTATTTTATTACCCGACTACGGCAAAGCCAAAGGAGGGTTATGATTTTTTACCCGACTACGGCAAAGCCAAAGGTAACCCACCTTTGGCTTGATTTTGACTGGCTATGTATGTATGTATGTTTGTATGTATGTATGTGTGTATCTTCATCTGTTCCCTCATTGCTTCTAATCTACTTAACGGAACTCGACATATGAGGTATCGTTAGAACCGTCTTAATTTTCCGCTAGGCTACGTGACGTGTCACAAAAAGCGATTTGGCGCCCTCTAGCGGACAAAAAGTAAGGCTTAAAAAATAAAAATGGAGATAAATACGCCGTGTTTGGTATCATTTGAAAGGGCCTCACTTGTACATTTCCAAAATATTTTTGAAATTTAAAATCACGCTTTCTAGCGGTCAAAAAGTCAAGAGTAAATAAAAATGAACACCAAAATTGTTAAAAAATAAAATTGTTAAAAAAATAAAAAAAAATAAAAAACTAAAACCCGACTACGACAAAAAAAACGACGCTGAAAAAGTATGAAACACTTGTTGTACATTTGTCACTTGTACATTTCCAAAATATTTTTGAAATTTAAAATCACGCCCTCTAGCGGTCAAAAAGTCAAAGTCGATGATTTTCCACCCACCCAAAAAAAAAAGGTGTTGATGTCTGATTTTGTGGACGGTATAAAATTATTTTGCTATTTTCCATAATAAATGCTGATTTTTTTAGAAAAAAGAAGCCATTTTTATTTTTTTTAATTTTTAATTCCTGTTTTGTTTATGACCCACATAGCCCACATCTTTGAACATGGCATAGACGATCTGGATAGGTACCTAATCTTCTTCTTGGCGTGTCGATGGCAATCCGAGTTCCAATCTAAATTGTGTCGGCACAGAACTGAGGTACTAGTTTGGTGCTTTCGGTAGCGCCCATCAGTTCCTATAGAGCCTATAGTGAACAAGCAACAGGACACGCAGGACCGATACGATAGTAAGTAACGCATCGTTTGTGGAACAGCACCACATTTACACTCCAGGGCCCTGAGTCTGCTATTCAATAGTGTCAGAATGGTCGATCATTGATCTCATAATGGTTGATTTACGACAAGCCAAAAAGTACCTTAAGTCGACAGGCATAAGGTACTTTTTGGCTTGTCGTCAATCAACAATTATGAGATCACTGATCGACCATTCTGACACTATTGAATAGCAGACTCGGGGCCCAGGGCAGAGACAGAGTCTATTAAAGCTAGCAATCCGTCCGTTTTATGATGACAGGCCGTGTCGACGACGACGGTGTGTTCGTGTTCCACGATGTCAGTAAAATGAAAGGCAGGCCTTGCAGGAAGGGTTCTTCTTTCCTGAAAGGGCCGACGATGCCTACCTTTGGACTGTTCGAAAGAGATACCGCGGCCCTGGAACACAAAGGGCTAAGAAAGAACATGGGCCGGTTTTAATCTGACATTCCCATTCCATCCATTTCCATCACTCATCATTCATCATTCACATCATTCATTCATTCATTTATTTTTCTCATTTTCATCATTTTCCATTTCTTTTTTTGCCCTTTCGCAAAAAAAGGGTAGAGTCAGAGTAGATACCTAATTGTGACAATAAATTGTAAGATCATCATCATCTGCCTAGCCTTTTCGAACTATGATGGGGTCGGCTTCCAGTCTAACCGGATACAGCTGAATACCAGTATTTTACATGGAGGGACTGCCTAGCTGACCTCCACAGCCCAGTTGATACCAGGTCATACGATACCCTCTGGTAAGAGTGGTTGTCAGACTTTCAGGCCACTTAATTAATTGCAATATACCAAAAGTTAATCTTTTTTATCAAAATTGGACAGACACGTGTTGATAAGCCAATAATTTAAAGAATTATGATTAGCTACGTCAGCGGGCACGCAAGCATGACCATTTAATTTTATATTTATTTTGTTCAGCGTGGAATGTTGCTAAATACAGTTTAATTTCTAGACAAATGCACTTTTGATTGATGAAAATTACTTGGAAAAAACTGTACGATGATTAAATTTTATATAAAGGGTGTAAAACAAGTTTGAAAATCTAAAACCTGAAGTCAGGTTTTAGATTTTCAAACTTGTTTTAAATAACAAACCAATATTTTATTCGTAGTCCTACGAATAAAATATTGGTTTGTTATTTACATAATACGAGTAGCTAAATAACGCAGCCTAGACCGCTAGAACTGATGATATACATATTATTATGTGTAATGGGCTTGCCAATACCTTTCATTTAATACCAAACACGTTATGATTATCTCAATTTAATATTTTTGGTGGGTGGAAAATCATCAAATGACCTCCCCCCCGCCCTTGGGCAGAGCGAAGGGGAGTGTCAGACTTCTACTGACTAAAAACCAACCCATGTTGTTCCTTCTTCGCCCTGTCCAGGCCACGTCATCTCTTTCGATAATCCGCAGCCCCGACGGGGTCCGCAGCCCCGACGGGGTCCGCAGCCCTGACGGGGTCCGCAGCCCTGACGGGATCCGCAGCCCCGACGGGGATCATCAGATCCTGACTTGATGATCATGGGACCACCTGGTACCTCGTATTAGGTAAATTACAAAAAAACAAAAAAATCCAAAACGGTCCAGCCATTTTCGAATAATCAGGGAACATAAAAAAAGTTCCGACGAATTGAGAACCTCCTCCTCCTTTTTGAAGTTGGTTAATTAGTGCCTGTAACTGCCATACCTGAAGTAGGTAAACGTTTTGATTGGTTTTGACTTTACCCTAAGGGATTCTAAATAAATAAGGATTATTATTTATTTAATTGCAATAGAAACAAGGTAAACCAAAATGACAGATAGCCATAGTATGATAATGGCTGCAAATACTCATAATTATCAATTCCATACTAAATTGTACAGTGGACTATGTGACTCAGGTTTAATTCATCATTAAATTATTAATATGGAACCATGAATGTACAAATTGAGTACAAAGTAATTGTTTTGTAATGAATAAAAAATGTGTAAGGTTCGATACACACGAGCGCTTTTTAACGGTATTTACCTAATTTGAGAACCAAAGATAGTGCGTTCTTTTTAACCAACTTCCAAAAAGGAAGAGGTTCTCTATTCGTGTGTATTTCTTTTTATTTGCTTCTGAATTCGGTGGCAAAAAACGAAATTAAACTACCAAAAGTCACCGGCTTCAGAAGTTTCTTTTGTTTTTTTTTCATGTTTTTCAAGTCGGCTTAATTTTTTGTTATAAAGTGTTTTTGTAAAGGATCTTTTATGTTATTGATTAGAAGATGAAGTCGTGTTATTATACCTAGTAATATGGTGTCATCTACAATACAGAGGCAAAGCAGAAATAAGTGACTCTTGATTAATCTGTCACTAATCAAAGCGACAATAAGGGAGCGTTCAAGTATTACGTAATGCAATATTTGGATATTTTTGACCCCCCATGTAACGCGCCGTAACATTTTTCTGCACCCCTCTCCCCCTAGTACAAGTTACAACGTTACGTAACCACCATGGAGCAAAATTGTGCTCCATGGTAACCACCAAGTGAGCATGTTTGCCTAAAACTTTGAAATAAGTATTGACAAAAAAAGTTTTAAAAAATGCGAGAGAGAATCTCTCTAAAAAACAATGATACGTAACGCGTAGTTCAAATTCATACCCCCTCTACCCCTGTAACGCGTCGTTACTCGTTACGTAATACTTAAACGCTCACTAAGTTTTAAAAACAATCTGGAACTGATGACGTTACTTGACGCCCGGAATTGCTAGAAGGAACTTGCCGGATGGGGTCTTTCTTGAAGAGCTACAAGCCTTCATACTGTTCCCAAGCATTGCTTCTGAAAGTCTGATAGCACTTTCTCAACGACGCGTGTAAAACTTACAAGGTAAAAATAAAGTGCTTTGTGTGGCTAGCCTTATTGTGTAGTACCTACACAGGAACTTGTGTTTATTTCTACAATTCCACGCTCGTGTACCCACAGATGTACCCATTATGAGTGAATTAAAATGGAGTGAATGTTTCACTTTTACTCGTCAATTCAATAAAAGTCCTTCCTATTGTCAATTTTCTATAACATTATATAACACCACACCTGTAATCCCCGAAGGGTTGGGCAGAGGTGTACCTAATAATACACCCAACATTTCGACAGTTATTGGAGTATAGCATTTTGCCATCGATCGGATCGGACACTTTGCTTTACTTGGGAATCAAACCCAGGACCTCATGCTCAGCAATCGCGCTTGCGAAAACGAGTCAGACAACGAAATAGAAACACGATTTTCTATCTATTATTATCTATTACTTATTTAAATCTATTACTTGTGTGTTTGTTATTAAGAGCGTATGCTACCTCAGATTAGCAACCCTATTTGTGGTGGTTCAAACTTCGCTTGAATTACTGTTAGAATAAAGTTCTAATCAGCTTGCACTACAAAGCGGTTGTTACGTCTTTCGTTGCGGCCGAATAGTGCGAAATTAGTGGTATTTTGCGATTTACAAAAAAACTATTGATTGGACTAAAAAAGTAAAACACTATGACTTTAGTATGTTGCTTGTAGAATTATTTGGCAAAAAAATCAGAACGATGACATGTATTTTAGTATGGTTTTTACTCGTTAAAAGAAACTTTTAGAGGTATCTTCGCGATTTTTTTTCTGTCGAGCAAAGTTAGTTGTATTATGTTTTCACAACACTATGTCACTAGCATATATTCTGAAGAATAACATATATTTTTCTGATGTTGATTACTGCAGTGAATCATATACTTTTACGCATTATAAAACTCGCGTTTGAGGTACCATACGCTCTTAACTTTTTACTGTCTGTCTGTCCACTTATTCAGTAAATCGTACATCATCATTATTGCTTCATCATAACCATTTCAGGCAGAAGACGTCCACTGCTGGGCATAGGCCTCCCCCAAGTGTTGACCAGTCCCGTGCGTCTCGGATCCAGCGGGTCCCCGCAACCTTCACCGGGTCATGGGTCCACCTGGTGGGCGACAATTACCCTTATTACTACGATATAAAGGCGATCTAAGTATCAAATTGTTACCACTGAACTTCTAGTTTCCACGGCGAACAAACATAGGTAATTCGCTTTAAAGGAGTAGGTCACGGAAACGTTAGGTAATTGATTTCCAGTAGCTTTTCCGAAGGTTTAGACAAACAACCTTATATGTACCTACTTGTTTATTTAACTAATAATCGTAGGAACTTTCGATAACAGTCGCTTACTGTTTTTCTAGTAAGTTCTCAGTGAGGTTCTATATAAAGGCGTAGTACGCGCAGTAACTAAGTACGTACTTTTGGCGTAGTAGGCACAAGTCACAACGACCAATAAAGGTATACAAAGTTCTGGGGCTGCGGTTTGTTCCGGGGTTGCGGGTTGTTCCGCGGCTGCGGGTTGTTCCGAGGCTGCGGGTTGTTTCGGGGCTACGGGTAGTTCCGTGGCTGCGAGTTGCTCCGGGGTTGCGGGTTGGTCCGGGGCTGCGAGTTGCTACGGGGTTGCGGGTTGGTCGAAAGAGACACCGCGGCCTCGGCACAAGGGCTAAGAAGGAACATAAGTGGTTTTTAGTCAGTAGAAGTCTGACACTCCCTTCCACTCCGCCCAGAGCGCGAGGAGTCATTTATTTTGACGATTTCCAACTACGAATTTGCGGGGAGATAGCGTGATTATAAGTAACAATATAGCAGCGCAAAGAGTAAAATGATAATAAACTAGGTATGTTAGTTATGTACAACAACAATTATATAAAACACAGTAAATAACAAAAACCTTTGACCGCAAAGCAATTAAATGTGCTAATTTTGATATCGTTGTTCGTTTATCTTTTTCTTTGCAAAGTATGTAAGTAGTATTTTTATTTTATATTTTATTCACTTTGCTTAAAAATTATAACAATTTAAAAGAATATTATGAAATTCAATCGATTCGAATTCTAAAAAAAACTTTTTTTTTTTTTGGATAGTTGGGTGAGTCATCTTTTATAACTGATTGTACAATGTGGTTCGGCGTTCTCATACATTTGTCTTACCATAAGTACCTTTTTTTTAATCAGCCACGATGTCCCATTGCTGGACAAAGGCCTCTCACATGGCTTTCAAAGTTTATTTGCTAATTGCCTTCGCCGTCCAGTCTGTTAAGAATGAATACAAATCGTCACCCGCTCAGAAACGTGACTCGCCCAGTCCCATTTTAATTTGGCAGCTTTAATACCACTTATAAACATACTACACTGAAAATATTTGCTACTACCCTATACGGGGAAGGATTCGCAGGTAGTTATCTTAAAGCCTATCATCAAGTGGGCACGAATTCTAACTCCCTGGTTACTGTACTGTATAATTCCTGATGGAAAAAGAAAATTGAATCCAGGACCTTTTGCTAAGCAGTCGCGCTTGCGGCTACTAGACCAACTAGGTGCAGTTCGTCACGATAGTGACTTCCTCCATATCGGTCATTCTCAGAAGGCTTAAAAATGCGTGTCCGGGTCGAAATCCAGTACAAAATGGATAACTAACAACTTGATATTTTTTTCTATAATAGGTTATATCAAAATATTAGGAGGGGCCTGTGTTGTTTTTTATATAAATTAAATATAATTTAGTTTAAAAAAATAAAAACCTCCAAAATATTGACCTCGGTGCCGCGTCCGGCCCCGTATTGCGGCGGAAATTATTTTTTATCTTTTTTTCTGCAATACATGTCGCTATTTTTCATGTATTCATAAACACCTAGATAGATATTAACTCAATTTATAATATTTCTACGCCATAATAGGCCTTAAGTAGACAAGTTACAACTGGTTGTCTTCACGTCCAACGTTTAGAGTTGATATCAGTGGCGCGCACTGATCGGTTCATATAACCCGTATTCTAGTGGCTGCGAGAATATTTGTTAGAGTAATACAAACTGTCAGTTGTGCCGCATCGGTGATAAGGATAACACGCCTGTGCGTCTCCGTGTCACTCTTTTATTGAGGTTCGTAATCGTTTTCGGTGGCTTGGTATACCTTTAAAATTGATTTCGGTGAATCCCTTTTATCCACAACTATTTGAATGATTAATTTATAATTATAATAAAAGCATGTCTTTTGCGTATTCGATTTCAACAAAAGAGATTAATATTAAAAATTCGGGTTACTTTTGAAAATATCTAGGATTTTGTCAATTATTTTGATTTCAGTGGCACTGATTTCGGTGTTTTCGGTGGAAATAGGTGCACCGAAATCAATTTTAGAACCACCGAAATCAATCAATAGCTATTTATTTACATTTTAAGATCGTTTATTTAGCTTTCTCATCACCTCTCATCTTGTTTCAAAACTGTGATTATGGCAGATTCAAAAGAAGATCGGTTGGTTAAAAAGAGATTGGCTGAACGACTTCGGAAAGCTCGCATCAAGAGTGATCCAGTGCTTTTTGCAGTGCACAAGGAGAAAAAATAAATATTAAAAATTATATATATTATTTTTATTTCATCATCATCATTCATCATTTCAGCCAAAAGACGTCCACTGCTGGACATAGGCCTCCCCCAGGCGTCGCCACATTGACCGGTCCCGTGCGTCTCTCATCCAGCGGGTTCCTGCAACCTTGACCAGGTCATCGGTCCACCTAGTGGGAGGTCTTCCAACGCAACGTCTTCCGGTTCGCGGTCGCCATTCCAGAACTTTTCGGCCCCATCGGCCTTCCGTTCTGCGAGCAATGTGCCCTGCCCATTGCAATTAAAGTCTGGCGATTCTTCGGGCTACGTCGGTAACCTTGGTTCTCATGCGGATGTCCTCATTTCTGATTCGATCACGCAAGGAAACTCCGAGCATAGCCCTCTCCATTGCCCTTTGGGTGACTTTGAGCTTTCTGATGAGGCCCATTGTGAGCGACCACGTTTCGGTCCCGTAAGTAATCACTGGCAAGTGGCAACACACACTGGTCATAGACTTTCGTCTTGAGACACTGGGGTAAGTTGGACGAGAAGATACCGCGCAACTTCCCGAACGCTGCCCAGCCGAGTCGGATTCGACGATTGACCTCTTTCTCGAAGTTAGATCTACCCAACTGGACCGTTTGTCCCAGGTAGACATAATCGTCCACAACTTCAAGCGTAGAGTCTCCGATCTTGATAGGAGTGGGTGTTACATGAACATTCAACATAACCTTGATTTTGTCCATGTTCATTTTAAGATCCACTCTTTCGGAAGCTCTACTGAGGTCATCGAGCATTGTACTGAGGTCTTCCATGGTCTCAGCCATGACCACTATATCGTCGGCAAACCGAAGGTGAGTGATGTACTCGCCGTTGACGTTGATGCCAAGTCCTCTCCAATCCAGAACCTTGAAGATATCCTCCAATGCAGCGGTAAACAGTTTCGGAGATATGACGTCTCCCTGTCTCACACCGCGCTGCATAAGGATAGGTTCCGAGGTCTGGTCCTGAAGTCAGACTGAAATGGTGGCGTTTTTGTACAAACACTTCAACACCTCGATGTACCGGTAGTCGATTTGGCACCGTTGGAGAGACTGCAGCACACACAGCCCAAGTCTCGATCGAATCGAAGGCTTTCTCGTAGTCCACAAACGCTAAACAGAGAGGCAGGTTATACTCTTCGGTCTTCTGTATAACCTGCCGCAGCGTATGTATGTGGTCTACGGTACTGAAGCCTTTTCGGAATCCGGCTTGTTCGGGAGGCTGGAAATCGTCGAACCTGCGTGCGAGACGATTCGTGATGACTCTTGAAAACAACTTGTAGACATGGCTTAGAAGTGAGATGGGCCTATAGTTCTTCAACCGGGCATTGTCACCCTTTTTGAAGAAGAGCACCACCACACCCCTGCACCAAGCCTGTGGCGTTTTCCTCTCGAGTATGACGGAATCAAACAGCTTCTGTAGGGCCTTAAGGACCGGTTTGCCACCCGCCTTCAGAAGTTCGGCCGTAATTCCGTCATCACCCGGCGCCTTGTTGTTTTTAAGCTGTTTCAGAGCCATCCTAATCTCGTACAATTGCTGCAATTCTATAATTGCTGTTGTTAGAAAGACTGATTTGTGACTGAAAAGTGATTTTTGTAGTAATTTTGTATTAACAAATAAATTGTCTGTGATTAAGCTGGAATTTTTTTTTTCAAGTTCCTATTAAGTAATGTTAGTTTTAGACTACCTACTACTTTTAATTACATTTAATGTAAAAAAAAAATTGTACATTTTCCTTTAAAACTTAATAAATGGGACACATGTCTTGATAAAATAAAATGTTTTACTGTAAAATTTACCTGCAATTTCTTACAGACCATATTTTCATAGTAAAACTTAGGCAGTTAATATAACATTTATAAAACAACAGTATTTGAAAAATAAATTATTTGATATATTTGATTTCGGTGATAAGAATATTGATTTCGGTGGACACCAATTTTTAAAAAATTAAATCCCTTCATATCCTTCGGTCTATACGATTCCCTCTACTACTAATATCTTTTAAATTAACTCTAGATTTGATATTTCATGATAACATGCCATAAATTAAAAAAAATATATTGCCACCGAAGTCAACCAAATAATGAGTCTCCTGATAATGACCCATATACTTCTACGGTATCTAGGGCTGTTTGGACCGTTTTGCTGACTACACCACTGAGTCAGTTTGAACAGTGGGTACCATCTATCTGGCAGAAACTTGATGCTCCGAAATTTATTTGGCATACCACACTTGGCATATTCTTCTTTGAACGAATGTGTTTATGGCAGAACAATTATTTAATAGAATACTCATTTCGCAGAATGTTTAAATAGCTGAATTTTCAATGGCATACTTTTAAGATGGCAGAATTTTATTTGGTAGATTTTTATAAGGTATAACGACCGTCTCGCGAAAGTATCCTTTATGGGCGGCATGGGCACCGGGCCGTAGGCCGACGAAGGAGGCCGGCGGAGGCCCGGCACTTCGGGGACAGAAGATATTAGTGTTATGTAATATGCGAGCGAAGCGAGCGCGCGTCTTGGAGTAGGTACATGCGTTGCATGTATGAGTGACGTAATTATTATTAATAATAATAAGAAGTAATAATAATTATTATTATTTTTGACATACCAACATTTAATGTTCTCAGCTAGAAATTTTAGCCGGGGTGAGCTGATAATAATGATTAATAATAATTATTATTATTATTGCATGTTACACGTACCTATGTATGAAATGAAATGCGTGCCAAAAGACGATTCTGATTATGAATTTTCGGCGAAATGATGGTTCTGGAAATGAAGTTTATGCTCAAAGATGATTCTGACTTACAAAATTATGCGTTTTGAATGTATGGTAAATGAGTGTATGCCAAATGATTTTCTGCGAAATGAAGTTTCTGCCATCCACTGTTATGCAAAACAAAATTCGGGTATAAAAAATTCTGCCAAAAAAGGTAGACCCTTGAACAGTCTATCCATTGTTTAATTAGTGTTCCCTCTATTCTACAGCCCACCAAATTCATAATTGTATCCGTATAGTTCTACTGTTCAGTTCAACTAGTAGGACTAAACGGAGAAAAAAATCCATTTAGTTCTACTATCTGCTGTATGAATTTTAATTGAACTAAACGGACAAAAAAGTTATTTTAGTACTACTAATTTCCGGAATTATGTCCAACTGGTTGGACCACGGGGATAGGATGATCGTGTAAAACAAACATACATGCAACGCATGTTGTACTCCATGACGCGCGCTCGCTTCGCTCGCATATTACATAACACTATTGTCTTCTGTCCCCGAAGTGCCGGGCCTCCGCCGGCCTCCTTCGTCGGCCTACGGCCCGGTGCCCATGCCGCCCATAAAGGATACTGTCGCGAGACGGTCGTATTATAATTTTGGTTAAAAGAGGAGGTAGTAATTGCATTGCACTTCAGCATTAATAGATAACCTTTTCCTGTTTATTTATTACCAGTAGTTGTTCCATAGATCATACATTCAATTCCCAGAAGTACAACTAGTTGGACCAAGGAAAGAACAACTCACTGTAATTGAACCATTGGTAAAGATATTTCCCCATAGAACAACCAGTTGAACCATGGGTAAATTTACTTCTCCGTAGTACAACCCATTGTATCCGTATAGTTCTAATACAATGGAAATTAGTAGTACTAAAAGAACTTTTTTGTCCGTTTAGTTCAATTAAAATTCATACAGCAGATAGTAGAACTAAATGGATTTTTTTCTCCGTTTAGTCCTACTAGTTGAACTGAACAGTAGAACTATACGGATACAAGTAAATTCATACTCACAGCTTTTATTACGACATTTTGCTCATCATATGTATAAATACATTTTAATCAGTAATAGATTCTAGAAATAACTTTGTAAATAAAGTAGCCAGTTATCTTTAAACTTTACAAATTGCTACGTAGTAGCGTCAAAAGTTACAATGACTTATCTCAGTAATCGGAAGCGTTCAAGTATTACGTAACGCAATTTTTGGAGATTCTTTTGCTCCCCCTTAGTAACGCGCCGTTACGTTTTTCTGTACCCCTCCCTGTAGTAACACGTTACGCCACCACCAAGTGACCATTTTTACAAAAATTTAAAATTTGAGAATAAAAACGTTTTAAAAATGCGTGAGAGAACAACTCTAAGCGACCGTTCTGAAGGGTTAGAAAAAACAATGTTACGTAACGTGTAGTTCAAACCCTCCCCTCCCCTCACGCCCCTGTAACGGATCGTAATTTTTAATAGTTGGTCTAGTCGCAAGAGCGACTGCTGAATTGGAGGTCCTGGGTTCGATTCCCGGGTCGGCAAAGTGTTATTGGGTTTTTCCATTAGGAATTTATCAGTAACGGGCTAACAGCCACGGACTTTGGATCTGTGCCCGGTTGATGGCAATAGGCTCACATGGGACTCATAACGGCATGGCGAAATGTGGGTGTACTATTAGGTCGGCCCTACACCTCTGCCTAACCCTTCGGGAATTACAGGCATGATGTTTTACATCACACACGTAGCATGACCAGTGACCTTCGTAGAAACGGGTTTTGACGACGGGAGACTTAAAAATGTTCTTAAAAAACACTTCCTCTCATTGTGTCCCTAATAATGCTGTATCTGTGCATAATAGTAATTTTCCGTAGGTTTAAAATCTGTTTCACTGTTGTTGTTGTTAGTTTAGTTTATAAGTTTAAATGTATATTTGGTTGATGTTTTGTTTTAGCAATTATGTCAACGTTAAGACACATAATAGGTATAATTTCATTGTGTAAAATCCAGGCGGGTACAACGAAGGTTGACCTTGGCTGAAAATGCCGTTTAAAAATAAACTTTATGTCAAACAAATAGAGTTTGTATTACTATAATTTCCCTACGATTTTTCAAAGGGGGAGCAAAACTTAAGAGCGAGACAAAATTCAAGGATTTGTCTGTCCTTGTCTTGCAATTGCCAGTGAAAAAAAAACAGAAATATGTATAGTAATCGAAAATCACTTATATAGCTAAACTAGCCCATAAAATTTAACGGTATTAATTCAATATTCAAATACTTAATTTTCATTATTAAATACTTGCGAATTAAAATTTATTAGAGCCAAAATTCATAAAAACTGTATAGCCATATAAAAAAAAACGTAAAAAATATGGCGGAAATATTTTCGTGTTGAAATAATAATTTTCCTTTTTCAAGTGTTTCTAATTGTATAAGCGAAATATTTGTCTTCAAATATGGTGAAATGGTGTTGTGTGAAGGGTTGTAAAAGTGAGGGGTATCCAGGTTGTGGGATTTCATTTTTCAGGCAAGTTTTTTTAACTTTGTTTACAAATAACGACTAGGGTGACTATGTTCAAGATCTATAAACGGGAATCATGAAATTTTTGTATAATATAATACCCCTTTCCTATAATCAATATCGGTATTTAAAATCTCATATCTCATCTTATTATAATCTCAAACATAACCAAAACAAACATTTGAATTCTTTCTTTACTTTTTTTAAACTTTTCCATTTTGGTCTTAAATCAAATCCAACGTATCCAAAACTAAAAAACATAGGTAGTCATTCTTATTAATATTTTGAAATCATATTCTCAACATCACACCTGTAATTCCCGAAGGGTTAGACAGAGGTATACATAATACAGTCACATTTCACCACCGATATAAATCATATTTTAACCGACTTCAAAGAAGGAGAAGGTTTCTCAATCCGACAGTATGGTTATAATTATTTTTATGTGTGTTCGCGGATAACTTCGTCGTTTATGAACCGATTTTAATGATTACTTCTTTTCTTGGAAAGGAATTAACCCAAGGATGGTACAATGGTAAGGAAACTAGGATATAATGATGGGAATCGGATCCCAGAGAAATCGAGGGTAAGCCTTAAATTTAAAGGCATGTATTACGTTTATTACGTTATTTTTTAGCGCATTCGGAAATCTACCTTCACCAATGCTCAAATTAATAATGTAGATGGGACTACAGATTTCACATGCAACAGACTTAACATTTTTTTTGTACTTAAATACCATCGTATCCTACAGTGTTTGTATTTTTTAAAGCCGTGATATTTTTTAATAAATCCTAAGCTAGACTTGGGGCCATGAACATTGAGTCTGTTTAAATGTTTAGTGACTGAGATTCCCGAGTCAGTCATAGATTTATTTTTATCTATAAAATAATTTTGGGTCAGATACAGTTTCATTATTATATCGAATTTTGACAATAGTGTTTTTTGGTATGTTTAGTTTTGTTTGGTTGATTATTTTGTCTTAAATTTATTATTTGAACTTTTAATTTTATGTATATTTTGTGCGCGTTGAGTTAATTATTTATGTCAGCAATTTTGAATAACTCTTATTTTTATTTATTTCGATAGGTTTTTGTTTGTATAGTCATAATAATTATGTTACTAGATATACTTTTTATGTTTTTATTAAGTTTAAGGGAAAAATGTCGTGTTTTTTGTTATAGTAAAGAGTTATCAGTGTTATAAAGATATTATAGAGTTTATAAATAGGTATTTGTTATGTTTTTATTGTTTTGTTTTATTAGAATTAGTAAGTTTCCTTAGAGTACCTATATTTAAGTTAGGTTAGGTTAAGTTAGGTGTGTGTATATTCGTATGCCACCATTTTTTTGGAACATCTTTTTGCCATTAAGAATAAATATCTTTCTTTGTCAGATTTTTTAATTATTACAAATGCCAAGCCACATAATTATATCTGTCCCAAATGTAAATACAAAATGTTTGGTCACCCTATTAGAAAGAGATGACATTCTCTTTCGAGGTAATCTCGCTCGGAACGCTTTTGAGTGGCATGTACACAGTCCAGATAGTATATAACGTCCTTGGTAAAATCACCTTCCTTAGTTGTAAGTTATTTTTTAAAATCAAAATTTGTAAGAATTAAGTAGATTGTGAAACGAGGACGACTGCCGACAAACTGTTTTGCAGTTTGGCAGACTTTTTGTATGTTACTATTTATATAGATTTTGAATAAACATATTAAAAAAAAGATAAATGACAGATTGTAGAAGGATTTCATGTCGATTTGCGATTTGTATAGAAACATAAAAAAAGCTTTCTCTATTCTTGGTAGAATAGAGATAGAATCGCTATGCTACGCGTGCTGGAATTGTTCGATTCCAGCACGCGTAGCGGACAGTACCCCAAACTCGCAACCACGAGACCATGCAAACGCAACGCAACGGGGTAGTTTGCCTAACAATTCTTTTTTATCTTATCGTGTGGGCACTGTGGGCAGTAAGGTCTAACGACCCACACCCTAGTGTCAGAGTTTCAAATGTTTATTAGTCGATAATGTAAAATATGTAGTATGTAGTATTATAAATATATGATACACGTCACCAATGAATATTGTTGATATTCTAATTCCAGGTATTATATAAATACCTGTTGGTACTTGTCATACTCGTGTCTAATGTTTTTTTGATGATGACTCATTTCACAATAAGTATAGGTAATTTAATTTAGTAAAGTACCTGTTAGTGGCGTTTGACTTCAAGTAGGTAAAAATATTTTTAAAACAGTTGATT
Source organism: Diarsia mendica (assembly GCA_949316265.1). Classification (NCBI taxonomy): domain Eukaryota; kingdom Metazoa; phylum Arthropoda; class Insecta; order Lepidoptera; family Noctuidae; genus Diarsia; species Diarsia mendica. The sequence goes on along the minus strand of OX438898.1, from coordinate 11,725,463 downwards.
TGTTGAATTATTTAACAATACAATGTGCCGTTTTGCATCTGCGTCTTTCAAGAGGTTGTCACAATTGTCACAAATAAAAATACATAAATAACAGTACCAGGTCAATAAACAATTAATAGTTGCTGTTAATTTTTTTACAGTGTTTCAGAATAACCCCCATACCGTGGATTTAATGAGATAAGAAATTCGGTAATCGGTTGTCATGGTATGCCATATCGGTGGTCATACCAATATGTATGTCCAAACATGTGATGCGAAGGAATGAGGAAAATGTTGAATATGTAATGTATGTTAGTCTATAAGAGTAGAGGAAGACCAAAGAAACGATGACTTGACTGCGTGAAGGAAACTCTATTGAGGTAACTACATCAAATACATCAAATCATTTGTAAAAGCAGGTATAGGTTTCATCTGGTAAAAATACTTACAGAAAAAAACCTGCAAACCCGTTTTTTCTAATGGCTCCAGTTTTTTCCACATGCTCGTTTGATGATCGTCATTATGTGATGTTTTTTTTAGACAATCTACCTGCTAGCTAGATATCTAAAAATATAGCAATCAAATTCTTGAACAACCTGTTTGGTTGAACATCTTTTGAATAAAATTTCGGTAGACTGCGGACGAAGATAGCTTTGGCTTTTAAAATTCAGGAATACTATTCTTTATTTGAATTCAATTTTAAATTACAAATAGTTTTAAATAGTTGGAGGAGCTTAGCTATATAATTATTAGCAGCCACTCGGGTCGATTTCGATATTCAGCGTGTGCCTGAAAGGGGAGTGTCAGACTAAAAACCAAACCCATGTTCCTTCTTCGCCCTTGTGTCGGAGCCGCGTTAACCTTTCGATAATCCACAGCCCCGACGGGATCTTTTACCGCCTTATTAATAAAAATAGTAAAACCTGGTTTAACTTAGACTTGTTTTATCGCATGCCGTCTCACTTCAAAAATATTCAAAAGAAAGTGACGGCGGCATGCGAGATAAACCAAGCCTGAGTTAAACCAGGTTCAACTATTTTTATTAATAAGGCGGTTATAGCCGTTACAGGTACCTAGTCAGTGGTCCGAAAGTCTGACAACCAATGTTAGCAAGGGTTACCCATATTAATTAGTAGCTATAGCTAGCTACCTAGTACCTACTAACTGGGTTGTGGATAGAAAGATAGTTGCTCCACGTTAAATTCTGGTATTGAGCTGCACCCAGTTATACTAGAAGCTTACTACAAAATAGGCAAATGATAATTTAGACAATCATATTTTTTTCAGTACCTAGCAGCCATGAAGTCTCAATTTACCTGTTGATGACAAAACTGACAATAGGCTCATATTCCTAACTGTTTTGGCGAAATGCGGGTGTACGTATATTTAGGTAGGTACACCTCTGCATAACAAATGCAAATGATGCAGGAAGCAAATTGTATTATATCGTATATGCAGGTAAAATACGGTGCATAGTTGCCTGAAAATAAATGAACGTTTTTGTTGTATTCCTTCGAGGATTACACGTTTGCTGACTATCTTTTTTTTCTTGTTTTAATCGAATACACAACACCACAATACGCTCCAAGACAGGCATCGCCGATGTTGGCGATAAGTCCAGTGGGTCACATATATCCAGGATGGGTCAGGAGTTCAGGACAGATAGGCCAGAATCAACACACAGTGAGTGCCTGAAGACGGTCGTCATCACCGAAGCAAGCCCAAGAAGCGCGTGACGATTTGGACTCGTTCCCGACCGACACCATGGACTAATTAAAAAAAAAAACAGAGAAATAATATTATACAACGATCAACAACGATGCTCTACGTCTAAGGTCATCAGGTCATCAACACCGTCAGGTCAATGATTGTATAAATGTTCAAAATTGTCGGAATTCGCGTTTACTTTATTAGCAGCAGGCCTGATATCGCGGTCAATGAAACATTTACACAACACGCTGTTGTTATGTTTTTCCTTGAATTATTTGAAAGTCAATGTTGCCTTCAGATTACTATTTGTAGTGTGAAAAGTCAGTGGTGGTCAAAATATAAGTCGCGAGTAAATAGGCTTCTTCTGGGTAAGCTCGTTCCATCGTCGACATCATCTCTGCCCTTTTTTTTTTTTTTTTTTTGGTGGGTGGAAAATCATCGAATGACCCCCCCCGCTCTTGGGCAGAGCGAAGGGGAGTGTCAGACTTCTACTGACTAAAAACCGAACCCATGTTCCTTCTTTGCCCTTGCGCCGAGGCCACGTAATCTAGTAAGCCGACTTATAATTAAAAAAAAATATAGTCGTTAGTAGACTAATATTCAACATCATCATCAGCCTATAATGTTGCCACTGGCCTCTTCTCCGGGAGAGGCATGGGCTAATAATCCACCACGCGGGCCCAGTGCGTGTTGGTAGATGTCACATGTTTTCGATTTTTTGGTTCTAAGACATGTCAGTTTCCACTTTCCTCACGATGTTTTAATACGCCTACCTGGGTTCGAACCCACGGCAGCATGATGTAAGTAGGTACATCAAAGTAAGTATCGAACTATCGATACACAAAAAAACGCTACACAAAGGGCTAAGAAGGTACATGGGCGGCTTTTTAGTCTGTGGAAGTCTGACACTCCCTACCGCTTCGCCCAGAGAAGGAGGAGTCTTTTGATGATTTACAACCCACCAAAAAATTTATAATAAAAGGTAAAGGTATGGTCCAGAACTAAAAAAATATCGCTATGACGGGAAGAACACGTGCCTTTCAGCTTCCGGCTTCCTAAGCACACCCATACACCCGTTATATTTAGAAAAGAAGTATTAACTTTCTCTGAAACAGCTATTTAGTAAGCAGGAAAAATAATAATTATTATTTTTCCTTGTTAAACACGTCATGATGTCCAACGTGCACGACACTTTTCAAGTTTTTACAACGATGTGGACGAAATTGACGCCCTTTAATTCTTTTACCCCTTTCTAACTTGTAGACGTATACATTCAGTTCAGTTCTATTACCTGACCCCTCGTATAAAGAAGAAGAGGGCAAGTGGTGTTTGAAGAGGGGTCGGGTAATGCTGGGCTGGACTGTACTGATGTTTTCATCATTTATTTATGTTTTTTTATAAGTACACTCCGTACCGCTCTGCCCAGAGTGGCAGAAGTCATTTGATGATTCCAAACCTTCCAAAAAAAAAAACAGGCAATGACCACTATTGCGATCTTAATTGGCAACAACTATAGATTTATGGACAAGCCAAGCTACCACTAGGTATTATATAGAAAGTTTCCCAGGCGATACATTTATAAAAACTGAATCAATAACAAACACACCATCCATCATCAAGGCTTGTTTTTCTACCGTATTCCCTCACAAACTGGTATTTTGGAAAGTTCAACTCTCTTTCTCGGAATTATACGCCTTGTTTCCTTATGGGAAACCCGTTGGAATGGTCTTCTTTACTTTATGAGTGTAGTTTAAGTATAATATAACGTAACATTATGCCTGTAATCCTTGAAGGGTTAGGCAGAGGTACATCCATTAGTATGTACCCATAAAGGTCATTGACGTTCCTATTCTTATTTGAAACGCATTAGATTCAGCTGAATGAGTAAGAGAGCGTTCAAGTATTACGTAACGAATTCGGGAGGAGGCGGGTCTTGTAAAACGTTACGATGCGTTACAGGGGCGGGAGGGTCGGGGTGAACTACGTGTTACGTAACATAGTTTTTTTAACCCTTCAGAACGGTCACGTAGAGATTCTCTCACGCAATAAAACGTATTGTTTTCTCAAATAAATTTTAAGTAGTTAAAATGGTCAGTTGGTGGTTACATAACGTTTTACTAGGGGGGGGGGGGGGGGGGGTAGGGGTACAGAAAATTAACGTTAGTGCACGTTACATGTGGGGGAGGGGGGCGGGGGTCTAAATCTAAATCGCGTTACGTAATACTTTCACGCTCCATAAGGTTGAAAGGTAAGATAGTAGGATAACCCAATATTCCTTTCCATTTATGGAAAATACAACCGTCACGTTCGCCAGTGAGCGCGATAGTACAAGAAAGCTTTGCAAAAGCCCTTTGTTCCTATGTCGCCAGTACTTCGGTCATATATAGCCAAAAATCTCGTTCAAAACAAATTGCATCAATTGTACACACTTGAAAATACCACACGGAATGCACCACTTGAATGAAAGGAATCTTTTATTGTTCAACTTTCAGTCCGACCCGGCCCTTTATTACTGTGCGAACTAGGTACGTTAGCAAACAAAATTCACAAAAAAACTGTTTTGGAAAAAATAAATACGACTTCTAAAAAATACCAAAAAGTGAAGTTATTTGATTCATTTTTTATTACCAACAACTTCTCTCGCAACTTCGCAAGGGCCTTTTTTTATTATAAACTAGCGACCCGCCCCGGCTTCGCACGGGTGCAAAAAAGGTATTAAAACCTTCCTCTTGAATCACTCTATCTATTAAAAAAAACCGCATCAAAATCCGTTGCGTAGTTTTAAAGATTTAAGCATACAGACAAACAAACAAATAAACAAACAAACAGACGCGACTTTGTTTTATACTATGTAAGGATAAGGATGGGCTTGCTCTTGACTTCAATCTTGCCTAGTCTCGTCTAAATTACCTACAAGGTGTAAAATCATCATCATCAGCCTAGAATGTTCCCACTGCAAGGATTAAGGCCTCATCTCTAAGACCATGCCCTCCGGGAATCAACAAACCTGGAAAATAAACATTTTTCTATTTCAATAATGCCACCAAACCAAGTTAAAGTAGCTTTTTCATACTACTAAGCCAAAACTCATCACCATCATCATCAACAGCCTATTAATGTTCCCACTGCTGGGACACAGGCCTCCTCTCTTTTTGAGAGGGAATGGGATATAATTCACCACGCGTGCCGCCCAGTGCGGATTGGTAGATGTCACATGTCTTCCAATTTTTTGGTTCTAAGACATGACGGTTTCCTGACGATGTTTTCCTTCACCGTTTTTGAGAGCAGCGGTGATGAAAGAAATTACACAAAGTTATGTGCCAGTCTTGGTTCGAACCCACGACCTACTGTTCGTAAGTCGGGGCCGCCAACACTGGGCCACTGCTGCTCTCGAAGCCAAAACTGTTTCCTCAAATTCACGGAACACTAATTTATCTAACAAATGCGAATGCGATACAATGAAGGTTACACACATTCTACTGCATTCCTTCTAATAATCTCGTCATGAATTGACGTCACGCTATAAAATAATAGTATAAATAGACTTGTCTGATTTGACAGAATGATGTGTCATCCATAATTATACTCACACGCAAGTACGTTTTGTGTGTTCAGGTGAAAAAAGGAGGAAATATGAAATTAAAACCAGATGTTTTCTGAACAAGGTCAATTAAATAACAGAAAATATTATGCATAATATACTCACTTGCAGAGTTTATCACACACACCCACATTTCGACAGTTTAAGTTTACGTCCCATTCCCATAAAGGTTGATACTGTTGATAGGGACGAGCCTATTCTCAATACTGCTACAAGCCTGCATGATCCCACACCTGGGCAAAGGCCTCTCCTCATGACCAGTTCTTTTGATCCAGGGCCAATGTGAGCCACGGGTAGTTAATGTAGTTATGGTCTTGTCCAGATCGGACCTTCATCTTCTACGAAGTCTGCAGCAACTCGTTCTGACTGTGACAGGGCTCCAGAAAGTGGCTATTTTGGCCTACAGGGGCTGCAGTCTCTACACTAATAACGACGCTACGAATGTCGCTAAGTCGTAAAATCGTAAACTTTCTTTAATAGATTTTCAGCTTTATTTCAACAGCATCAGATTGAAAATCTATTAAAGAAAGTTTACGACTTAGCGACATTCGTAGCGTCGTTATTAGTGTAGAGACTGCAGCCCCTGCTCAGTAGGCATGCGGCAGACGGTTAAATTTTGTTTGGTAATAATCGGTCAAGCTTTTTCGGAGATTAGCCGCACAAATAGACAGGCATTTAAAAAAGACGTTCTGATATATGTAAGAACCGTACTTTCAAAGTTTCAAATGCATTCAATATAGAGCTGTTATTTTGATATGGGTGCTAATTAAACCGGCTTCTTTTTAAGGCGCTGACAAGAGCCAAATAGGCTTGTATTGAACAATTTTTTAGCCAAATCTATACAGTTTGACACGGCGGAAAAAATATATGTTAATTTTGAACATATTTCTGATAATTTCGTTGTTTTCAAAACACGTTTTTGAAAAGTTTTCTCGATACAAAAAAATGGTAAACTAACCTCTTAAAATGATCTTCCAACAAAAATATCTGTATTACTGATCAACGTACGTTGGTAAAATTTATAACAATAACGTACCATATTTAAATACAAAATTTGGTTGTTTTTAATTTTTGATTATTTAATAAATTATTTTGATGTAATTAATTATTATATGGTTTGTAAGAAGTTCGAGCGTTGCGTCATCGCGCTCTCTTTCTTACCTAAGCAATCCGACAGTGAGCGCTTAGGCGCGGTGCTAGACGGACGTATGTCACTTTGCGCCCCACTGACAGCTATCCGTTCATCTATAAATTATTATTGACCGCGTCACAATGTTAGTCCAGGATCCACGGTACATTTTTTCACTTGATTACTATCAAGCTAATTTTCCGTGAGCAGCTGCATTTTGATGAGACGCCAACATTACCCTATACGAAAACTCTCGATTGTGGTAGGTAATAGGGGCAGCAGGGATAAAATATATATTGATTATATATTATTATAATTATTTATTTGATGATTTTCAAAAATCTATTACTAACTATTTTATTTTTATCTGATGATCATTATCTAAATCCAACATGTATTGATAACGAGCTCATCAAAAATTACTACAAACCAGCTGTTTTTTAGGGGTCCGTAGCCGAATGGCAAAAAACGGAACCCTTATAGATTCGTCATGTCTGTTTGTCCGTCTGTCCACCCGTATGTCACAGCCACTTCATTCGGAAACTATTGAGACTACACAGTTGAAACTCTACAAGTATTCTGTGAACCGCTTTACGATTTTTATACAAAAATAAAAAAAAAGGATTTAGGGGGTCGCCCCATACATGGAACTGAAACTATTTTTTTTTTTCATCAAACCTATACCTACGTGTGGGGTGTCTATAGACATTAGACAGGTCTTTAAAAATGACATTGAGGTTCCACAAACAATTTTTTCTCAAAGCCAATCGTTTGGAAGACAGACACTTCCAAATTTGTAAAATGGCGACCGGCCTCGCGGTCGCTTGCCTTCGGTATTGCCAACAATGACCAGCTTTTCAAGGCTGCTATCTCCTCTTTGCATTATGTGGCCGAAATAAGACAAAATACGCTGTAGGCAAACTGTTGACAATCGAGTCTTGATATCGAGTTGGTAAAGGATAGACACATTTGTGCGTTTGGCCGTCCATGGAATTCGGAGAATCCGCCTAAAACACCACATTTCGAATGCGTCTATCCTCTGTCTTACTCTTGTTTGGATTGTCCATGTCTTAACTTGTGGGGAAAAATGCTCCTTCCGAGAAGCCTGTGCCTGAAAAGGAACCGATCCAGGCTGATGATGGTTTCGTGACGGTGTTGAGGAGGAAGCGCCGTCAGCGAACCATCAAGAACCGCTGCGGCACGGCTCCATCGGAGCCCAATGTGCATATCCGTGCCGCAAAGCCAAACACTCCTTTGTACCTCTCCCGTCTACATTACACCACTACGACGGAGGACATCGTGGAGTACGTGCGCCAGAAGATCAAGTACGTGGCGAGAGTGCAGCTGCTCGAGTCGCGCCGCAACGTCAACTTTAAGGCGTTTGTGGTGCGAGTACCGACATGCTACCTGCACCTCGTCTTGGAAAAGGACTTTTGGCCGCAGGGGGTGGTGTTTCGACGCTTCCGCGGGCAAGTGCCACATGATCGCACAGTGACGTAGTGCAAGTGTAGTGATACTAATATAGTATTAAGGTTTTGTTTACTAACACAAGCTGTCAATTATATCGTATGTATGTTAGTCTGTAAGGTATTTATCTATGGGCCAAAGTAGCCTGAAAATAAATAAATATTATTATTATTAACTCTATGGAGGAAAATCAGGAAAACTAGTGCTCTGACCAAACGGGCCTTCGTTTTAAAACTTATACCACGTTTTTCCCAGATGTTCCGGGGGCGTAATATAGCATCTTTAGCCATGGCTATCCGCCGTTTTATTTCTGTGACGCAGCTACCTTCATTACTTATATTGGAGCCCAGTTAATCGAAGCTGTCCACAGTATAGATGCCTTAGATGTTATAGGCGCCCGATAGCTTTCCCGCACGATCTACCACCATAAGCTTGGTTTTCTGCCTATTTATTGCAAACCCTACTTTGCCACTTTCCACTTCCAATCTGTGCCGTATCTCTTTCATGTTGCCAAATGTTGTAGCAAGGAGAACGGTGTCATCAGTGTACCTCAGATTGGAAATTCACTTTCCACCAACAGTAAACCCCTTGTCCCAGCCCTAAAGAGTCTTGAATGATATTACTCTTCATACATATTGAAGAGCAGAGGTGAGAGGATGCATCCCTGCCTAACGCATTTGAACAGTCGGTGTCTATTTTGACGAAAGAGCGGTTGTTGATGTGTAGGTAGAGGCATCGGACTATGTCAATAAGATGTTGAGGCGTTCCCATGTCTTTAAGAACCCCCCACAGCTTGCCCCACTCCACGCAATCAAATGCTTTGGTATAATCTATGAAACATATCAATACAGGGCTGTTAAATTCCCGGCTTTTCTCTATAATTTGGCGAACGTTCAGGATTTGTTCCCGCGTGTCTTTGCCTTTAACAAAACCTGCTTGTTAATTTTAGAATTACTATTTAGAATTTTATTTGACATTAGCATTATTATGGACTGCAAGTAACTTTATCTCTTTGACATTTATTGAAATTGATTATATCCCCAATTAATATTGACATGCATGTACGTACCTATTTCTGAATATTGATTTTATTACTAATGTGAAAGTTTAATTTTAATTTTATATAATTTTACCACTTGAAGATATTTCAAAAGTTAAATTGTTGTTAAAGTAAAGAAAGACAATGTTAATTAAATATATTTGTACGCCTATGGGCAAAACATAGAGGATCTACCTATCTGTAACATCATTATTATAATTTGACCTATGTTTACAAATAAAGTATATTCTGATTCTGATTCTGATATTCTGATTCTGATTCTGATTGCTCTTCTGGAATTTGTGGCTCCAGAAAGTGTATTAGCCTGTTGTTTATGATGTACAGGAGTATTGATGGTGCGTGGAGTAAGTGCCAAACACTTAATATAATTTTTAGAATCTTGTAGGCAACTTGTAAAGAGTGGGTTTAATAGAAAATATCCAATCCCCAAAACCCAGTTAGTAAGTAATCATTTTTAATGACTTCGTTATCGATACATATTGGAAGGAAGGAAGGGGACTCTTTGATCAAACCATACATTTTGTAGGACAAATATTTTTTCAAATAATTTAGATAATTATCATCAGATTTAACAAAAAAAACCCAGCTGATGATTCTCAAAAGTGTTTGTACTTAACACTTTTGAGAATCATCAAACCAACATATTTTATCCCTGCTACCCCTATTACTTACCACAATCGAGAATTCGAGAGTTTCGTGCAGGAAATTGTTGGGCGTCTCGCCGTCTCATCAAAATTAGCTTGATAGTAATCAAGTGCAAAAATGGACCGCGGATCCTGGACTATTTGTTTCTTACTTGGTAGTATGGCGCTAGGGTATCGGAAAAATTGTGGGCGTGTCCAAAAATACTGAAACATCAGAAGTCAATAGCTATTGTCATCGTCTTAATAGCATTATTTGCATCTAAAAATCTAACTTGCCTTCTAAATTACTAAGTCAGCCACAATTAACGAGCATCTAAATAATACTATCTTAGCCACAAGTTATCTTTTTTAAAGCCACTCTAAATACAACTCAGCATCGTGATTATTTTTTAGCATCTAAAGGAGATGGCTAAATTCAGGTAGGAAGACTGAATCAAGCATCTATAAACATGACACCTAGCAAAATGCAACGCTGAATAGCTGAATATCAGTATTTCATATAAAAAACACTTTCGGAAGTTGATCATATGTTGAAAATAGTGAAAATAAAATCGTTTAGCTCCTACGTCAATACGTATAAAACTGCAAATAAATGTCATTGCTATGAACTTTTACTTAGGCATTTGGATGTATCTGCATTGAAATTGATTTAATTGTATTATAGACTAAACGAGCCACCCCGATTTCGCATCGTGGTACTATAATAAATATACACAAAGGGGTAATTGCACCTAAAAATGTAATACAACGGCCTTTCTGCAATTCGCGCAAAAATTACTCCCACCCGCGTGTTTACTCTTGTAAAACCTAACGGACTCATCCAAATGAGTAAAATAAAGACGGTTTTCACAGACAATGTTCATAGGTGGTGTTCTGTCTGTGTCGAGTAGCGAGAGGTCCGTAAGTAGGCGAGCGAGGGTCATTGAAAATCCAAAATAAAAAATCCAAACGAACATGCAAACGGCAAAGCGTTCAAACGACATCTGACATTAAGACGTTTGACGTTTGTTTTTTATAGAGATGGGATTGAAATTCAAGTGTAACAGAATCGATACATTAATAATCTAAAGATTTTAACATAAAAAACTTTTTAACAAAAAATAAAACCGACTTCAAAAAAAAAAAATACACAAAAAAGTGAAAAATAAACTTTAGAAGAAAAACCAGTCTCTGAAGTCGGTGACTTTTGTTTGTTTGATTTCATTTTTTTGCCACCGACTTCAGAGACTGGTTTTTCTTCTAAAGTTTATTTTTCACTTTTTTGTGTATTTTTTTTTTGGTCGGTTTTATTTTTTGTTAAAAAGTTTTTATTTTTCACTTTTTAGTGGTTCACATGTTCATGGGTCAATGTAGTTTTTTTTTGAGTTTTGTTTGTTTTTTCAAAAACCGCTTGTCCGATTTCGAAAAAAAAATTATGGCACCATTTCGGAAGTATACCCTTTCCAACAAAGAAAGAATTTTTCAAATCGGTTAGCAAGTGACGGAGTTATGCCCGAACAAACATAAAAAAAAAAAAAAAAAAATACAAACATCCCAATTGAGAACCTCCTTCTTTTTTAGAAGTCGGTTAAAAAATATTGAAAATAAAACAGCAAAAATGTGAATGACTTTATTCTTTTCTGATAATCTTACCTAAAAATGAAACCGGAGCGGATAGCGTGTTCTGGTCTCTCGCCCATCCCAGATACCAGATCACTGTCATTACATGACAGCAACAGCACAGAGTTCTGTTCCCCACATTACAGCTGCAGTAATATGACAGTATGTCATCCAGAGGATTATTTGTAGTTTCCTCCTTCTGCGAAGCAGTTATGCTAGCGAAGGAGGTGGCGGAACGTGAGAGGGAGAGAACCTCTCGTCCCAGCCGCCGCGGAAGAAGCTCCGGGCGTCGTTGGCTTCCGGCCACCGTATACGCGGGCCTGTGGACGGTGAGTAATCGGCTAGCTCGCCGTCCGGCCGTCTTATGACGGCAATAGACCGTGTCGACGGCGCGTTCGTGTTCCACGCGCGCCTCAAAGAGATGTCAGCAAGGAGACAACGCGGCCTCGGCACAAGGGCGAAGAAGGAACATGGGTGGTTTTTAGTCAGTAGAAGTCTGACACTCGCTTCCGCTCTACCCAAGAGCGGGAGGAGTTATTTGATGATTTCCCAGACGCAAAAAAAAAGGTGAGTCATCTACAGTTAGGATAGAAGTAGAGCAGCAGGCAACGAAGTGATGATTATGCCGCCGCAGTCTTTGCGTGGTTATACCTACCGCAGTACATGTATAGCATGATGAATGTACTGCAAGTCAAGTCCGCGTTGAGAAGCAAAAGGATCAAAGCGAGGGTGGAAATTCAAAATATAAAAGCACAACGAACAAATAAACGGCAAAGCGTTAAAACGACGTCTGACATATGACGTGTGCTTTTTTTATAGATGAAATAAAATAATCGAAACGATTAAAAGAAAAAGTAGAACTACTTTTTAATAATCATCAGTTCATATTTTTCGCAAAATATGTATCACGATTAAATGAATAACCATAATTCGAAGCTGTCCCTTGTTTTATTTGATTAGGATTTAATTAAGTTGAATTGGGTAGAATCGACAGTCACTTTCAAACAACCCCATTTTTAAAACACAAGGAACTAAACAAGACACTGAATTGCAAGCCACTAGATTACCACCAAAAACTCTGATTACCACTTCTTAGTTTCAAGTAAATAAATCGTTTTGATAACTGTTATCAAGAATCGATATAATAAAAGCGATATGGACCATCCTTAGCTTGCAGTTGCTATAGCAACTAGCAGCTGTATTACGAGTATTTCACCATTTTATGTCAATGAAAAGAGAGATTTAATTTTTACTTTTTCTTTAGTTCATGCAACTTCTAGGAAATTATTAAACACTAAATAATTAATGTTTGATTGTTTAAATACTACGAGTCAGTGTGGGAATCCTATACTTGCTGGAGGCAGTCATTTAGCCATCTCCTTTGTAACATGAATTCAAAACAGTAAACTTCTAAAATATTAATATGTGGCATCAAAAAAATATTCAATTAGCTTCTAATTTATTAACTTTATTAACGTTTAAATTATAACTCATGCCACATTAAATGAGCATCAAAATTTAATTAAAATTGTCATCAAATATTATATTATAGCCACTAATAGGTATGTATAAACTCCTGTCGTGTCATCGAAAGGCTTAATATAGGAGTTCAGAGTACTTCATGACCTAAATATTGAAGTTCAGAGTATCGAATGTCCTAAAGATCGATTTTATTTACATGTTGTGCTACAAAAGTTATCGACAGAATCGCTTCAGAACTTCATTTTTATCGTAGAACTAGACAATAAATTGTGAAAACATTTCTGCAAGCAACTCGGAAGTAGCGCTCGCCGGCCGCTACCGCGGCACCGCTCGCTTCGCTCGCTCGGCTCGCGCGCGTTTGGTCACAGTTTTAACCTGACCTAACCTATTTCCCTCAGTTTACAATAACGAATCATACAATCTGCCTGTGACTAGTCAATTAGACAATGGTAAAAACATTTCTGTAACTAATAGGTATTTTTAACGTAAATATAATAATCTAAAGTGTATCAAAAGTTGACATTTCATGGCGCTCTCTGATTGGTGCAAATGGCCGGTCGCTGTCGTCTCGCGCGCTCGCGCCAAATCTTTCTGTTGCTATTTTCACGATAAAAGAATGTGATGTACTTCGTATGTAAAATATACATGCGAAGTTATAATAAATGATGTTGAATACGGTCGCTTCATTTATATTTTTTTGAGGGCCTTGTGTTGAAGCTGTAAAATGTAAAATGGTGGTGAGATATAAATTCCGTGGCTGAGTTAGTAAATTAGGTGCCTATGTATAAATAATAAGGACAAGTTAATATAAATGTTGATCGTCACTTGATGCTTTCTATAGAATATTTAGTGGGCGTTGTAAAGAAGACGAATTAGTATAATAGAGGCTATATAATTTTCCCGTGGCTTAGTTATAAAATTAGAAGTTTGATCCTGTGGCCAATTAAAAAAACTGAGGCTCGTTTAATTATTTCTCTTTTGATATTACGAACAGACACTTCCATTTTACGAGCATTTATTTGTATCTAGATAACAGGAATGTATGGAAACAGTCGTAAACAAAAGCAGTAATTAATTAAAAAATAAGTAGTAAACGTAAGCGACAAGAATACGATAATCAAGGTAAACAAACACATCTGCATTCAGTCACCCAGGAAAACTTTCAAGGTAATTTAGTTGGTCGGACGAGCGACCTGCAACGAACGTGCGCGTGCTATGTAGGCATAGTTGCTTTATTATTGCATTCTTTTTATTTATTTACCTATTTATCTTCTCCCTTTTACATAAGGCGAGTTTGGCGAGAGGTCACTGAAACAACTTGCGACCCATCGATATCCTCGAGACGCATCAGTCGCGTCGGTCGCTAGACTCGCAAGTTGTTACACAAAATTCATTCGATCATTCGTAATAGTAACTGCGTCTGTGACCATTTTACGAATTTTAACGCAATTCATAGTATGATCCTATTATGATCTGCTAAAGTGGGCATTTTGGACCCCCAGAATCACGACTTGTTGCTTGTTGCATGAAGCGAAGACAAGAATGTTGAAGTGGATGTGTGGTGTGAGTTGTGACAAGAATGGTTAAGGTAAGTACTTGTTTCTGTCATCTGTGGTAAGTACCTACGAGTATATTAGAAGAAGTCTAAAAGGTTGCACCACTTACAGAAATGCAGAATGACGTGTTATAGGCATGTGATGAAGAGGGACGAACTGCATCAACTAAAAGAGCGATGAATATATCGAGCCTTTTCAGGAAGAAGATCGTAACCGCCATTTTGCATAATTTTACAGGAGAACGTTTTTTTTTAATATTTCTCAAAATATTTACAGAATCAAATTTGAAATTTTTACTTGGTGTTCTAAGGGCACCTCCCTATGAATTCAAATGTTAAGATTTGACTTAGTGACAAAAGATTCAAAATCAGTTGATCTGGCGGTTAATAATGAAAACCGTTTTTTTGGAGAATTTTGGCGCTTACGATGCGTAGGTTGAAAATTGACGAAGATAAAAAGCGTCGTGACGTCACTTGTGGGTTAAAAATGTACTAACATGTAACGTTTTCGAGGAGTTCACGAGTTTTCGAAGCACTGTATCGTCTTCATTTTTTGTTAATGTGAAAAAAGAAAAAATAGGTGTTCAATATTTTTTGGAAATCTATCTGACGGACTAATTAGTTTTTTTCGTCCGATCCCCTACAAACCAACTAATCTCATGGATAGCAGGCGATTTAACCAAAAATAGGCGAAAATCAAAGATGAATGATGAATACTAGACAACAGAGACACTATGTCTGGAATTACTTAAATTAACTTTCCTACATTCTACAATTTTATTTTTATGTATTTTCTTGCAAATAAATAATTTTGATTTGATTTGATCATCATCACCCATATTTGGGGTCGGCGCAACATGTATTTTTCTTAGAAGAATTCTAAGCATGTAAAAACAGCGGCCGACGCAATTTTAAAACCGTTGTATTGCAGAGGGCGTTTTTCGTCGGATATTTTCGGAATTATTATACGAATAATTCCGGAAAGTGGTGATAAGCCGCTGGACGACCCTAGTTTTACCGCCCTATAACACTACTACGTCTACTACCATCTTTGGGGAAATTCCTGGAGCATCTTATCGTTCCATGTTTACTACCAGACGGACCGAAATTTCACTACAACCAATTCGGTTTTACCGTGGGAAAAGCTACCGTAGACGCGGCACTTTCTGTCACGAAAATTGTCAATACAACCGAACATAAGTATGTAGTTGGGAATTTGGGATCCTTCTAGATATTTCTGGGGCTTGTAATAACGCTTGATGGCCGATGCTACTCCCTAAACTGAAAATTCGTGGTTGCCCTAAAACATTACAATCTTGTTTATCAAATTCGGACATCATTCTATTTCAAAGTCCCTTACCATGGGATGCCGCCAAGGTTCTGTTATGGGTCCATATGTATGGAACGTAGGCTTCGCTGACTTTATGGTGCTAGGCAACTGGGCTTATCCCAGTTGTACTTATACGTCCTTGTGTGCCTATTGGCCTCGTTCTGTTCTGTCTCCTGCTGATATGGAGGTTAGTGATAGTGGAAATTACTTATGTTTTTCTTACTCCTCAGCAATTCTTTTCTGATTAATTTCGTTGCGGGATCCAAGACAGTTAAATCGTTTCTCTGGGGCTTCGTCGAGCTTCATTGTCTCGGCGCTTTTCTTGTGGTCGCCACTGTTGATTCTGGCTAACAGGAGTTACAGTGTTTTGGGATTAAAACCTTCCTCTTGAATCACTCTATCTATTAAAAAAAACCGCATCAAAATCCGTTGCGTAGTTTTAAAGATTTAAGCATACAGACAAACAAACAAATAAACAAACAAACAGACGCGACTTTGTTTTATACTATGTAAGGATAAATAAGTCCTGACTGACTGACTGACTCATCAACGCCCAGCCCAAACCCTTGGACCTAGAAAGCTGAAATTTTGCAGAGAGGTTCCCTTTATAATGTAAACAAGGAATAAGGAAGGATTTTTCGAAATTCAACCCCTCAGGGAGTTAAATGATGAAAGTTTGTATGGAAAATCGTCATTATCACGCGGGCGAAGCCGCTGGCAAAAGCTAGTCCCAAATAAAAAATGTCTTCTTCTTCCATACTTCTCTATTACTCGCCTACGCCCGTATAGTATAAACAAGTCATAGTAATTACTTGAGTAATAAAAGATATCTACGATTTTTTTCTCTGTAGTTTAGTCATTCCTTGATGTTAGATCTGTCAAAGGTTAGAATTATTAGGTTTGCTTTCATTGACGGTTCTAACTTCGTTGAAATTCTTGCCCATTGCATAAAAAATGTTTGCGTAAGTAATTACTTAGGGGAGACTGGGTACACTTGATACCTCTGGGACACATGGTACATATTTATTTTATAAACCAACCACGCTTGCTAGACTATTCAAAACTAGCAACCCTGTTTGTCTATGGTACGGTATGACTTGTGAAACGCCGCGTTTCACAAGGGTCTACCTTTTTTGGCAGAATTTTTTATACCCGAATTTTGTTTTGCATAACAGAAATTTCATTTCGCAGAAAATCATTTGGCATACACTCATTTACCATACATTCAAAACGCATAATTTTGTAAGTCAGAATCATCTTTGAGCATAAACTTCATTTCCAGAACCATCATTTCGCCGAAAATTCATAATCAGAATCGTCTTTTGGCACGCATTTCATTTCATATATACGTGTGACATGCAACAATAATAATAATTATTATTAATAATTATTATCAGCTCACCCCGGCTAAAATTTCTAGCTGAGAACATTAAATGTTGGTAGGTATGTCAAAAATAATAATATTTATTATTATTAATAATAATAATGACGTCACTCATACATGCAACGCATGTACTCCATGACGCGGGCTCGCTTCGCTCGCATATTACATAACACTAATATCTTCTGTCCCCGAAGTGCCGGGCCTCCGCCGGCCTCCTTCGTCGGCCTACGGCCCGGTGCCCATGCCGCCCATAAAAGATACTTTCGCGAGACGGTCGTTATACCTTATAATAATCTACCAAATAAAATTCTGCCATCTTAAAAGTATGCCATTGAAAATTCAGCTATTTAAACATTCTGCGAAATGAGTATCTATTAAATAATTGTTCTGCCATAAACACATTCGTTCAAAGAAGAATATGCCAAGTGTGGTATGCCAAATAAATTTCGGAGCATCAAGTTTCTGCCAGATAGATGGTACCCGTTTCACAAGTCATACCAGATATTATATAGTATAGCAAGCGTGATTGGTTTATAAAATAAATGTACCATGTGTCCCAGAGGTATCAAGTGTACCCAGTCTCCCCTAAGTTCAAGTAATTACTTTAACTTGACTATAGATACGGATGTCAGCAGTCACCTCCTTTGCATATCTTCACGCAGTCCATCCATCGTTTCTTTGGTCTACAAACTACACAGATACTTTAATATACATACTTCTAATAATGTTGTATTGGATGGAATTCCCAAAATACAATTCTCAAGTACCCAACCTCCAACCATCGCTAGACGGACAAAAAACAGTTACCTAAGTTTGAAAAAAAAAACAATACATAGCTAAGAAGAACTCACCATTGTTTCGTCTCATTCATGAACGTGAACGAAAAGCCTTGAACTTTGCACTTACAGTTCAAAATGTTCGTCATTATGACACCAGGGTCGTGAGGAACCAGGAAAAGAATCCATGTATACTGGATTGTAAGTTCGTGAAGCCAATGTGCTCAACCTACAATGACATAATCAGGAAAACTGATCAAAAAATATCCTACTATCTTCCTCGAATTATCCGCAGACCCAACTACATACAATGACGCCAGTTTACTGTTTTTACCCGAAATAGGTTCAATTCGGTTTTGCCTTGCCCGTCGTTAAATAATAACAGGGGCTCAGATTTATTTATTAAATTGCCATTTTGGCCCACTACAACACAAATCAATACTTTTCCATTTATCGCCAACCGAATTATAAAACATGGAGTTGTCTCTGGTAACATACTGAATACTGTTTTAAATTTATACGTGTTTACAATACTTTCCTTCCTTATCGATGTGTGGTGCGCTGATGTGATGTTTCCACTGCTGGGACACATGCCTCCTATCATAGGGTCTGGGTCTATCCAATGCGTACCCAGCGCGGGTTTGTAGATGCTACAGGTATTCTAATTTTTAGGTTCTAAGACACGGTTTCCTCACAATCACAAAGAGCAGTGGTGACGACACACAGAACACGAAGTAATGCGCCTATCTGGGTTCGAATCTAATACAATTCGTTAATCAGGCCCACTAGGGCACCACTGCTCTGATCAATGAATCAGCCTGTAAAATGCGGAAGTATCAGATTAGAGTGGAAGTCACGGAACATAATACTGTGGCCCGCGGTCTGTGAACAGTTCAACTGGAAGCGATGACTCTTTCCTCAATTATAATGAGATGTGAGACATTGCCCTATATTGTTACAACCAGATAGTCCTTGTTGATGATTTGTCTAGACTGGACCTAAACAGTCTGCTACAGTTGCTTTTGTGAGATTTAATTATTTTGTTAAAGAATCCAATCAATACTACTTACATACTTATATCATCATCATCATATCCTGCTAAAAACTAAATATTTACAAAAAGAGACTAAAACTAAGTATAGATACTTATAGTTACCTAATTACTTAGTTTTATTAGGCCTAATTTAGTCTGAGATAGACGACAATAAGCCACTTCGGCGTCAAAGTACTCCTCCACATACTGTCATCGGGCAACGTACCTAGAAGACTAGCAGCATTTTCACGTTGAATGGCAATGTTAATTCTTTAGTCCAAGAAAGAGCCAGCCAGCTGGCAACCAGAAGGTCACGCGAAGCGTAGACTAGTCGCCGAGAGATTTCCTTAGAAGGAGACGCGCACTCGGGTCCCATGAGTGCCCATCACCAATCGTTTCGACCCCAAAACGGCTCAAAGCTACCAATAAGGTGGATCATGCCCGCCATCACACCATTCCCAAACCACTGACTTCTGTAAGCCAGAATCAACAGTGGCGACAAAAAAGCGCCGAGACAATGAAGTTCGACGAAGTCCCAGAGAAACGATATAACTGTCTTGGATCCCACAACGTAATTAATTTGAAAGGAATAAGGTGGATCAGCGCCGCTTGAGAATCTCAGCAGCTGTAGCGCCCGCACAGCCCGCCGCCGCCGTCCGTTCTTACAAGACTTAGGACACTTTTTATCCCGCTAGTACGATACCGTGGTGGGTCAATTAACGACACCACGCGGGCGAAGGCGTGACCATTAGCAGGTTTACCTACATAAAGCAAACAGGACAGGCGTATTTTAGTTTTTGGTGCACATGAACTATTGTGTGTTCAAGGAAATTTTATAGGACAAAATTTTTACTTATTAGTTACGTACCTATGTCAACGATTCACTAGTCACAAATAATACTTAAGTAGTTATTTAATTATATTAAACTGCTTTTATTAATAACGTACAACGTTATGAGTTCAGTCTACCATTTATTACAGAGTAGGAAAGTGAGCAGTCTTCTTCTTTTCGTTTCGATTATATACTTCCATTCCATGTTATACGGTTTGGGCCCGGTAGGTAGCCACGTTTATTCCAGCGGCAGAGGCGTTGTTCAGGTCGCCAAGGGTGCATGTATACGGACATCTGGGACACTCCGCAGGTGAGGCATTGTTTGGTCCGGAGCGCCGCACTCGCACTCGGTGTTGGAGGAACCAATGTTGCCCCACTTTGCCAGATTATGTTTGCAGCGGCCCACGCAGTAAGTTGTGGGTTCAAACTCAGGACCGCTGCTCTCAAAACGTTGAAGGAAAACATCGTGAGGACCAAAATATTGGAAGAAATGTGACATCTATCAATCCGCACTGGGCCTGCGTGGCACATTATACTCCATCCCTCTCCTAGAGAGGAGGCCTGAGTTCCTGCAGTGGGAAGTGGGAACATGAATGGGATAAGGGCAGGAAGATGATGAGGCCTCCATGAGCACTTAATAAAAAGAAAACATCGCTGCGAAATCATGGACTGCCAAAATCATTACCCTTCCTTTTGGCTTCGCTGTAGTCGGGTAAAAAGTCAGACAGATAATGATACTAAAACAAGATCCGCAACCTATCTTTAGAAAACTATCTATCTTTAGAGAAGCGTACCACGAATTCTGCATAATTTTCATTTTCAACAACAGAACGGTGTTGTTTATTTACTTACAGCGAATCTGAATGAAACATTCCTAAGATAACACGATTACTCACGTGTTTCTCCGAAAGTAAGCGAAGTTATTTCATTGAGTAACGTTCAGAAATAGTTTCCGTAGTATAATAGTAAACAGGGCTGTTATGGAGCTCCGTAACCGTAACCGAAACTATTGGATATCCGAATTAAAAATTAACCGAAACTGAATTAGAAGTTTCGAATAAAGGCGGAGTTTAAATTCATGATTATAGGCACAGATTATTGGGGTATTTTCAAGTAATTGGCGGGATGTTTGATAAAAAATTTATGGATTAATATTTTGAGAGTTTGTAGCACTGTGTATGTTTTGCCCGGTTGAGCTATCACATGTCAGCTGTCAGGTTGTGTTGTAAGATTATAATATCGGTAGGTAACCAAAATTATCAGAAACTACTGGATAATCCGAAATAATTTCATATACGTAACCGTATCCTAAACCGGTATAATACTATTAAAATAGAATAGAAATTATTTATTTTCAGGTAACAAAGACCCATGGCCATAGATACCTACCTTAACCTAAATATACATACTAATAACACAGTTTCTGTTAGTAAATAAAACCTTAAAACTATATTAGTATCACTTCACTTGTGCACTATGTCACTGAGCGACGAAACACCACCTCCTGCGGCTAAAAGTAGGTAGGTAGGTACTCTTCCAAGACGAGGTGCAGATAACATGTCGGTAATCGCACCACAAACGGCTTAAAGTTGACGTTGCGGCGCGACTCGACCAACTGCACTCTCGTCTCGTCTTAGTCCTATATCCGTATCCGTATCCAGATTCGAAATTACATAAGTTATTATTCGTTCGTTTAACATGCCTGGTAGTAAACAGTATGAGTGCAACCTGATGACGTATTTATTGGATTCGATGGGTTGTTGCTCCCGGCAATGACAGACGGTCAATGGGATGAGGGATCATGACCAGATTGCCCTTCTGTTTCTATTTGCAGCTGTTCGATCGATTTTTATCTAGAGAACATTTATAAAAGCTAAGCTATATATACAGTCCTTCTTGGACATTTTTCGTCGAATTTTGTGAAATATGGATTTGTCCACAAATCCACAGTACAGACGGCTACACATCAAGCTATACATTTCCAGTTTAAGAAAGATCACGAACGAACTTAAAAACTTTCAGTTAGAACGAACCAAGACGCTAGACTAGGTACACACGGCACGGCTACACGTCAAGCTATACATTTCCAGTATAAGCTGGTCTCGCATTGTATAGGATTTCCGTACAGTGCGAGATCAGCGTAAACTGGAAATGTATAGCTTGATGTGTAGCCGTGTGTACCTAGTCTAGCGTCTTGGTTCGTTCTAACTGAAAGTTTTTAAGTTCGTTCGTGATCTTTCGTAACATTTATATAACATCACACCTGTAATCCCTGCCTCCCTGCATCGCCTGTCTGTGTACCTATTAGTAAACCCTCAATAAGCCAGTTATGTTTTAAAAGTCCCATGTAATATGCATGTAATAGAGAGTGCTTATTGCCTCTACCAGGCACTAGGTAGGTACTCCCAACTCTAATATTGTCTTATAGTAGGACTCTAATTGCCCGACCCTGGAATCGGGGCCAGGACCAGAGACGCTATTCAGTTCCTCAAAAGTGCAAGTAATGCGCCTACCACACGCTCACACTTCCCCACAGTCTTGCCTGCGCGATTACAAGGTGCACACAGTACATCGCGCGTGTGGTTTGTAATGGTAATACAGTTTTACCAACTATACGCGCGATGTACTGTGAAGTGTGAACGAAAAGTGTGGTGAAGCTTGAGCGTGTAGTAGGCCCATACGACACCATTGTTTGAGCTGCACTCGCACTCGGTGTTGGAGGAACCAATATGATACCTCATATTGCCAGATTATGTTTGCAGCGGATTACTTAAGTGCGCAATCGATAAAACTATATTATAGATAATAATACAATATAATTATTTTATACACTATAAAAAATTATCGCCAATTCCTAAAAAAATAACAACACCTGGTTTCACATTGCTCAGACAACCTTGAGATGCTATTCTCTGTTACGATCAAAAGTCAATAACCTCAACAGCGCAGTGATTTTAAAACCTACGAACCAATATATATACCCACTGAGGTCTGAGATATCCTGCTTTCGTAATGAGGCTGGTAGTAAACGAGATA
This sequence comes from Diarsia mendica, assembly GCA_949316265.1. NCBI lineage: Eukaryota > Metazoa > Arthropoda > Insecta > Lepidoptera > Noctuidae > Diarsia > Diarsia mendica. The sequence goes on along the minus strand of OX438898.1, from coordinate 11,702,846 downwards.
TTTTAAATCGAGCTAGTTTTTGTCTACCTATCGAATCGTATGATTTACGAAGAGGTCTGTCGTCGAGGCTGCGAGTTAAATACTATTTGCAAACATGATTTGCTTAGCCGTTTCGCAACTGTGTTGGGATCGGGTAGCAGTCTAACTATGATGCAGCTGAGCTCCAGAACCAAATTAATATCGGGTAATATAATAAATATACCGCTTGCTAAGACTGGATTTCAGATCTTTGGGCCACTGACTGTCTGTAACGACTTTCAAAGATCATCTACAAAAGACAGAGCCAGGACCAACGGCTTTACGTGCTTTCCGAGGCGCGGAAGAAACTCGATTATGGTACCTACTCTGTTTCATTCAAACAAGGTTAGTAAACGTTATCAGAAAACCATTAAACAATGCTATCTAATGCCCGTAGAGCCACATGGCCGCATACCCATATGGGCTTTCCCATTAACAGTTAGTTACAATGATGCGGTGTGGTATTAGCATATTTTCCTTGAGATTAAGTTTTTTACCAGCCTTTTATTTGTATTTTTTTTTAAGTATTACTTTTTGGCAACTTCCTTTTCTCCAGTCACTCATCAGCATTGCATTGCATTTGTAATATCTGAGCATTACAAAATGTCTGGTTACAGGACTTACAGGCAGAAGGATGATGAGCCCTAAATATGATAGAATTGATGCACTGGTGGTCACAAACCAACAGCAGGACCTTGCAGTAGACATTCATGTTAAGAAATACGCACATGAGAACGGTGAAGGTGTAAGGTATGCCCCACACCATAGAGTATTCTTTGCCCCACACTAAGAATTTCTACTGTATCGTCCGTCGTGGTATCGTGGACCTGCTTTTACAAACATTGAAACTCCCATACACAAACACACCCAGACCCGAAACAAGTATCTGTAGGCCATACAAATATTTGTTCCAAACCTACTCGAAACAGTAAAATTTTCCCAATCTACCTTGAACAAGCGATAAAGTTGAATATTAAAGTAATTTGACAACCATCTAGGGTTGCCAGGCCCTAAAACTGGAAAGTCGACAATAGGGTACCTAAATAAAATCCCGTAGGGGCTGCGGGTTGCTCGCAAGTGTTACGCGGCGTCGACATAAAGGGCTAAGAAGGAACATGGGTGGTTTTTAGTCAGTAGAAGTCTAACACTCCCTTTCGCTCTGCCCAAGAGTGGAAGGGATTATTTGATGAATTCCCACTCGCCAAAAAAAAAGGATAAATAAAATTACACTCATCAACCATTCATCATCTTGGATGGAGAGGGAGAGGAAGACCAAAGAAAAGATGGATGGAGTGTGTGAGGAGTGATATGAAGGAAAAAGGAATAAGTGTTAACGTGACGACTAACAGGGCAGAGTGGAAGGAAAAAACGTGTTGCGCCGACCCCAAATGACATGGAATAAGGGCAGGAAGTAAGTAAATCATTCATCATCATCCTGTACTTATTCCATTCTATTTGTTGCTCCATGGGGTCGGCGCAACATGTTTTCTTCTTCCCTTCTTCCCATGCTAGACGTCACGGTGGGTGGCATTTACTCATCATCAGCCTATATTGTTCCCACTGCAGGGACTCAGGCCTCCTCTCTAGGAGAGAGATGGGCTATTATAATCCACCACGCGGGCCCAGTGCGGGTTGGTAGATGTCACATGTCTTCGAATTTTTTGGTTCTAAGACATGCCGGTTTCCTCACGATGTTTTCCTTCACCGTTTTGAGAGCAGCGGTGATGAAATAAATTACACAAAGTAATGCGCCTGCATGGGTTCGAACCCACGACCTATACTATTCGTAAGTCGGGGCCGATACCACTGGGCCACCGCTGCTCTCAAATAATTACACTAAAAAAGGATAACCTCTGGATAACTGTGCGAACTCTACATCCTAGAAACTAGCATTATTGCTATATATTACATGACAAACCGTAGATACATAACACAATTCTAACAACCAATATCACATGACGGCGTCTGCTGACGTCACTTAATATTTAGCATACATAATTACATTACAGTAAGTCAGACCTGTCTGCCAGTCGGCCGTGACCTTCTGCAAATACAGGATCGAGTTATATTTAAAACCAATAAACTATAATTTAATATTTATTGTGGTTTAAGTATGACGCGCTTTTCGAGATTTTGAGGAAAAGTATGACGCGCTTCAATTGGGAGATTTTGAGGAAAATGATACAGAATATGTGTACGTAAGCGCCCACATTGTGTCGATAACTAATTGTACTTGAATGTGAGAAATTACGTCCGACATAATCATGGTAATTAATTGGAGACGTTTTTTTTCGCTAAGCCTCTGGGTTTGAATGAAATGAAAATGAAAGAAAACTTAACTTAATAACTGGCAGTATCGTAGCCATTCGTAGAGCTAAGAGTAGTAAAATGCAAAATGTCAGAGTAGACAGAAGTGTGTGTGTGTGTGTGTCTGTAGTGTGTAGTCTCAGAGCTGCCGAACTTTTTGCCCTAGCTAGCTTGGTCTGCTCGCACATCCTAAGAACTTTCTGCATGTATCGATAAAGTTATAGTTAGTTATAGTGTTCTTTATCACCCTACAGCAAGAGAGAGGCACATAATAATATATAATAAATGTCCTCTACTCGATATAGGCCCGCTTTACCGAGCTAGAGGGCGTCCCACTCAAGAACACGTCTACCTCAACGGCCATCCTAATGGCCGGCCATATTACCCGCAGAACAGGCTGCAGCTTACTTCCTCTGTGAGCAATGTCAGTACTAAGTGGTTTCTGGAGGTCAGCAGATGCATTGGCTCCATGTTAAATATTGGTGTGTATCCTGTTAGAGTGGAAGCCGACCCCAACATATTTGGGAAAAGGCTAGGTAAATGAATGAGCTACTGTAATGTAGGAAGTTCATTGCCTGTTTGAGTTTTTGAGTCATAATATCAAGTGGCGTCTTCACGTGTTTGTATGTTTGTTATCTACTTACCTATTCTATTTTAATGGGTAATTGTTTAGGAATAGCTTATTCTATGTTTAGTTTTATTATCTGTACTTATTTGTAATCTATGGAAACATAGATGGAGAGGCTGATTAGTCTATGGAGACGCCAATCATGAAGCACGAACTGAACAGTGTTCAATTACAATAAAACAAGTTATGAATAACCACAGAAGTGTTTAAATATCAAGCATGCCTAATGCAAGTGCAATACCCACGAAGGAAACAAACAGTAATTATGTGGTTTTCCTCCAATGATATTATAAATAAAAAGATTTATATTATCATTGTTTTCCTCGTACATTAAGTGCATTTACAGGATGTGCATTTTCCGTATGTTTGATTGGTTGCCTTTATAGGACAGTTTTTATCCTGGGTTCAAACAAATCGACCTCTATAAGGTACTTTATTCAAATGAAGATTTCTTTACCTTCTACAGTCTATCAGTAGTCCTATTGACATAAGGTACTTATCCATCGTTTGTGGGGTCATCTATGAACCTCCACCTGAACAGGCTTGTGTTTGATGGCAAATATGCGCTACCCCTATTACATGGGACTTAATTATGACTGGCATGTGGGTGTACTATTAAGTATTTAGGTATACGTATACAACACGTTATGTTTAAGTTTACAGTTTTTTTCCTACAATGGATCTAATCTAACATACTATTTACTTAAATATTTACTCTATGCCTCGACAACCAGTCATTAATCACCGCTAAAGATGTCTTAGTATGGACATTATGATGAAGGCAGATAATAAAAGGCACGTGTAGGTATAAAAGAGTGATAAATATGAATGTTGATGGATGGACGGGGAGAGGAAGGTCATGCAAAAGATGGATGGATTGTGTAAGGAATGATACGAAAGAGAAAGGATTCAATAATACCGTGGCGTGAAAGAGGGCAGTAACACACATAGGTATACATCAACGTACCTACGCCCTTTTCAATGGGGGTAAGTAGACACCACAGACCGCCACCTGCTACGATCCTGACATACCTACTCCTTTTCCCTCGTCCACGTTCATACATCTGGACATACACGCAAACCGATTGCGAGTACTACGCACCTGTCCTTTCTGAACCACCTCACCAATAAGGTGTCTTTCTAGGGCGTCCCCTCCCGGCGTCGCCACACACGTCTGCCTTGTAAATTTTCCTTTTTTAAGCGAGGGGAGAAAAGAAGAAGAAAACATGTAGGACCCCAGGAATGGGCGAGGGAGGTGATACATCGTCGGTGAAGATCATTCGATTCGTCATCATAGTTGACTCACGAAATATCAACTTCAATAAGTGGGTTCTCAATTCTCAGTCATACTAACATGAAAAGCAATTACGATGAGTTTCGGAAATAGACAAATTGTCCACAAACGATTTGGAAATTCCGAAATTAACGCTCTTATCTGCGGTTATCGAGCGTGCACGCACAGGTTATCAAGTGATATTGATACCTATAAAAAGATTACTAGTATTATTTATGCTTGGTCTTTGCGTCATTGCATAATTTGTCATGTAATAAGTAACCTATAAAGGCTGTCTAGAAAGAACTGCAGTAACTGGAGGCCTTAAACTCTTCTCTTCGATCAATAAAATACTTAATCTTATATGAAACGCTCAAGGACCCACAATATAGCCCGTTTAAACAGAAGCCAGATTCATAGGTTGACCTGCAAGATGCATTTGGAAATATAAATAGAAAATCTGAAAATTACAGCCAGGACGTTAACATGCTTTGATGCTTTCCGAAGCACGGAAGAAGCTCTGCAGTATATATTATTTCTATCCTCAGCCCAACCTAGGCAAGCGCGCACCTGCCTATTCTGTAGAACCTCAACAAGGTCAGTGTGTCTATCTAGGGCGTCTCCTATGGGCTGGAATATAACACCATAATGCTAGGCAAAGGCTTATACCCTTGCTTTCGGCCTCCTCACACTTTACATGAAAGAAATCTCAACTTTACAAAATTCTAAATTTCTAAATATTATTTCACTCTGAAATCTCTTCAAACATTATAAAATACTTAATCGTGTTAAACTATGGCGCCTAATTATAAACATGACACGGGTGTAATGTAACTAAACAAACCAAAACTCAGTGAATTTTAAGCGAACAACAAAATACTTGAAATACTTCTTGCTGAAGCCGTAGTATGAACGTATGACGTAATTGTTACGTGAATTGGAACGATTTTAACATTGAAAATAGGTAAGTACTCGTTTCGAACATATTATTTACCTATTTATTTTTAAAGATATTATTCATTTCTTATATCGACGGGGAAGTGACAACAACTCCTAACTTACATATTTTACGAAAACGAGTTAAGAATGCAGTTTGATAGAGAATGAAATTGCGCGTCTACTCTTATATGAATTGAGTTGAAATTCGCAAAATTGACGTAGCTAGGCACCGAAGAAACATCTCATATGTTAAGGTCTAACTAAAAGGTAATATAGAACGGTTTTTTTCGCCTCCTGTAAAATTTGGTTTTTGTAAGTTAAGAGTTGTTGTCACTTCCCCGTCGATATGTATTCATATTTCAAAGGTCTCGGAAAGTGTCCCAGCGTTACAGGTAGTCAGTGGCCTGCAAGCCTGACAACCAGTCTTAGAGTAGAGTGGGGACTCCGTTTTCCGCACTTAGACTCTTGATCGGTCCGTTGTGCGTAGGTGTCCTGGCTAAGATAGCCAGCCTAGCTCCGCCCAGAAGCACAGAAGTTTCCTGGGAGCTTCACAGGCTTCGCGGAGCGACCTCACCGTTCCGAGGATTTGTCTGCGTTGAGTAGCCACGACCTCGCATTCCAGGATGACGTGGGCGGCTGATTCTTCGGCATCAAAGCAGCCCCTGCAGAGTGGGCTGTCCGTGGCGCCTATGGTAAAAAGATGTTTATTGAGGGGGCAATGGCCCGTTATTGTCCCTATTATTATTCTAAGGTTATTTTTACTTAGGCTAAGCAGTCGTTTTGTTAGCCGCGGATGTAGACTTGGCATCGCCATTTTTGACTGTCTGCAGTCTGTAGACCGTGACCATTTGCTGTTATGGAGTTCAGTTGATCTCTGGCGAACCCATGTACGGAACTGTGAGAAAGGTAAGGGAAGGAGTGGGTACGGGCCAAGCACTGCCATCGCGGACCCTCTCTTAGCAAGTTCGTCTGCGGCGTCATTTCCCAGGGATCCACTGTGCCCCTTAATCCACTGGAGGGTAATACTGTTGGACAGCGATATACTCTCCAGGGCGAGGTGACATTCAAATATTAATTTACTGTTAGTTTGTTTGTTTTCTAGGGCTTTAAGCACAGACAGGCTATCAGTTACAACCAGTCTTACCAAGTAGGACAGGTTTGTGGAGGCCAGATAGATAAGATTGTGACTTTATGTAAAACTAGCTTTTGCCAGCGGCTTCGCCCGCGTGAAAATGACGATTTTCCATACAAACTTTCATCCCCTATTTAACTCCCTTAGGGGTTGAATTTCGAAAAATCCTTTACGTTTCAAAATCTTGTACGAATTGTACGATATAGCGGGAATCGGCACGGAGTGAATGATTCGTCGTACACACGGCTACACATCAAGCTATACATTTCCAGTATAAGCTGGTCTCGCATTGTATAGGATTTCCGTACAGTGCGAGATCAGCATAAACTGGAAATGTATAGCTTGATGTGTAGCCGTGTGTACCTACTACCGATTCAGAAATCGTTCGAATTTACGTTACGTTTACGACTCGTATTTATGCTAGAATGTTTACAAAATCGCACTCTCATTGTTTGCTTTCCGATGAAATTATAAAAATCTCATTTAATTTAGTCGAATAAAGGGTATTGGGCAAAATTGTAATTCAAAGGGCATTTTATGATTCACACAAAATTCGTATTATTATCAAAATTATGGCGTTTAGACGGCTTCGCAGTAGTTTAACAATATAATTGCCTAAAGGCTCCTTTTGGTTTAGCTCGTTCCATCATCGACCTTATCTCTGTCCTCAGGACAAGATAGAGATCGAGAATAGATCCACTATTAAACATAAAAAAATAACATCTCATCTCAGTACTTAAGTTGTTGAGCAGACGATAGTTTCCAAATTCCAACAACGAGCCAATTAGGAAATTCCGTTCAGATTCCTCCGGATAATGGGTGCACGACTGTAACGCACTAAAACCCTTTTTTTCCCGCTATACTTATTATTTATTATTTTACTGCCTCGCAGGCGCGACTGCTGAACCTGTCATCCTCGGTTCGATTCCTATCGAACCGAGGATGACAGGTTCGGTCGGGCCAAGTAAAAAAAAAACAAAAATATAGTTTATGGCTCGCCCAATATTACACAGCAAAATGTGGGTCCGGTGTACTACGACTACTACGAGGCCTCTGCTAACCTTTTGGGGATTACGTGCGTGATATTATACCTAAATGTATGTTATGTTATTGATATTTAGCAGCTGTTTCAGTACCTCAACATGACAAGGTAACAAGCACTTGAGCAAGAAGTGGTATGGATCTCGGTTTATTGACGTACAATCACTGCCCAGCATTACTTGACCTCTCTTCTCACACCACTTGCCTTTGCTAGAGGGGTCAAGTAATGCTGGTACCTAAGTACAGGAAGCGCTACGTGATATTGGTGCGTTCGCAAGCCAATTATTATATCAATCGATCATGATTATAATATCTTATCATTTTGATACGAAATCCTTCACGATTATAGGTAGGTAGGTACGTATATATCTGACGCATTCAGCATTCCTGCAAACAAAAGAGTGTTGGGCGATCTATCTACCATGCTGTTTGCTGTGTGGAGATCGATGTGTGGGACAAGAAAAGGTGAGCCTGAGAAATTCGAAAAAAAAATGAATTAAATCAACTCAAGTTTTCATGATTTTAATGATTATATATTATAAAATACTATACGCATTACTTACGCGAATCATATTTTAACCAACATAAAACCTGACACTGACCTGCAAATTGCAAAAACGTAAGAAAATCCGAATTTCACGAGCTATCTTGTCGCATTCACCTTAAAACCTTTGGTTTATCTTATCGCATCATGTGTTTTGCCTTTTCCCATTTTACGTTGGAGTCTGCTTCCAGTGACTTCCAGTCTAACCAGACGAAGCTGAATACGAATACCATTAAGTACTTTACATGGAGCGACTCCCTATAATCTAACTGACTTTGACAACCAGTTAGTACTGGATAATGAATGATACCCCTTGGTAAGACTGGATTTCAGGATTTCGGGCCCCTGACTACCTACCTGTTACGATTACGACTGTCAAACATCTACAAATTGCCCTTATCCCAATTAATTTCAAGTTAACGCAGTAAGTCTTCTTATTCCATACTTACTATTACTCGTCATGTCAGCAGTCACCTTCTTTCTAGCCATATCATCCTTCACACAGTCCATGCATCGTTTCTTTGGTCTTCCTCTATCCTCGCGCCTGATATGCTTTTATAAATAGTTTCGTAAGTCAGAAATGCTTAATATGAGGATCCTTATTGTTATATTATCTTCTATATATATATATATACTAGCTGACCCGCGCAACTTCGTCTGCGTCACATAAATATAGCTATAACCTTTCTCGATATATCGAATATCCGGCATAAATTACGCTAAATCGTAACAATAAAAAAAAACTTATCTTTCCTCTTTATTAAAATAGTTTAGATGGTTTAGATTAGCTTAGATTATATTAAAGTGTGAATTACTATAGGTATCTCTTACTGTTAAAATATACTATATCACTCTGTACGTGTAAACATTATGATGCAGTAAATATTTTGAATTTGAATTTCCCCGAGGCCAGTCAGAATCACCCGTACCTACATTGCGACGGGCAAATTATTTTGCCGCGCGAATATTTTTACATTGCGATATCTTCTAAGATATTTGTTTAAACTGAATAGAGTAAAGGGCACAAATATTCTATATTAAATTTCCGTTCTAACAAATACATTTATTTAGATATAGATTAATACCATATGGGTTAAATAAGCTTCGCAAAAAATAATTATTTTTAACCTAACTGTTTAACAGTAAAAAAAGGTTACAGTGAGTCAATCTTAAAAGATAGATATACCTATGCTGTCGCGGACTTTTTTTTAGAACTTTTAAAGAGGAACAATTCCCTCATACATGATTTACTCGTAACTTAAACCGTTTTCGCAGCGCACGCAACGGAAGCTCTCAGAAAAGAATTTTCTTTTCCCGTTTTTGCAACATTTCTCAAATATGCTCAGCTCCTATTGGTAGTAGCGTGATGTTATATAGCCTATAACCTTCCTCGATAAATGGACTATCCAACACAAAAAGAATTTTTCAAATCCAACCAGTAGTTCCAGAGTTTATCGCGTTCAAACAAACAAACAAACAAACAAACAAACTCTTCAGCTTTATAATAGTATAAGATCCCGTTAAGAACGACCTTCACCGAGATGCTTATTTAATGAAACGTATTTTATATTAAATTTAGCATGTCAATAAATATAATGCTTAAGGGTTGCCTAGCAAATTTCAGTCCAGAGTATGTTTAATTAATAATTTAAAAAATATATTTTTTTAAACATTTCACCGGTATGATTATTAAATAAATTCTATACCAATCGAAAGTATGAAGCCCATAGAATATGCAAACGTTAGGTTGCCTATTCTTTTCCGGTCACAACTATCGGGTTGCCAGTATAAACAGGTAAATATATACTAGCATTTTGCAACGGTTTGTTTATTGAATGAAAATTAAATGAAATTAAAGATTATTTTATTCTGAACACGGTGGTATATGGTTGCCTGCGAAAAATCAGTCCAGAATTGCGGTTGTCGAATTTTAACCCTATACTTGGCAGAGATTTTTTTTTTAAATATTGAAATTTTTTACATAGAATGCATTCTTAGGTATTCATAGAGGCGAGAAAAAAAAATAATAAAAATCTATTAATATTATTTTATGATTTATTGAATGTATCACATGTGATACATTGCCAGACTCTTAGCAATCTACCTTATAAGATCTATGTATCATATTTGCTACACTGCCAGGTTTCCAACGTTATTTTAACAAAACAAAAAAAATAAAAAATACACGCTAACGCGAAAAAAACATTTAATTTATGACACATTTTTTTTGTACTTCCATAAATACAATTGAAAAACAGAACCCCCTTTAAGTATTAGTCGGTAAAAAATAAAAATCATAGTAGTAACGCTCTTTGGCCCTTATAAAATCTTAATTATTGGCTAAACGGGCTCGTGACCACGTCCAAAGCGTGTATTTTGCGTAAGGTATACTGCGTAGGCTATATACCCTTTTGGATTTTTTTACTTTACCCCCTTATATGAAAGGATCGTCAAAAAATCTTCATTTGTGGTATTTATTGAGCTGCCAATTGTTTGCGTGCTATAAATAATTGTTTGTTGTTTTATGAGAGAGTCATCTGAAAAACAGCTTTCAATGACACTCGTCTCTTCACGAGGGTCAAACGAGTTATAGCACTTCTCCAGAACCTACAAAACTTACGGGTCATACTCAGAAAAAGTGTACATTTGGTGTCTTTTCTTGTCCCGCAACTTCATATTTACGTAAATATTTAGTATTATGATATATTTTCTTTTATCCCCCCTTTTTGTTATATTAGTCTAATTCTACGATGATTTCTCTGGTATTTTCAATTAAATTTTCACTATAAGATTATATTTTTTGATTGTCAAAACATTGATAAAAATATCGCCATACATTTTTTTGGTGTCCCAATGACGACTACACATTTTCAGAGATGAATTGTTACGAATTTTCATCGCTTTTTCGCGTCATTGACTGTGATTATATTATTCTTGATGAATCAAGTAACTAAATAAGACCAATTTTATCCGTAAATCATATACAGAAGGATTTATTTTAATTAAACAAATGTTGTCCCAAAATTATGAAGTTTCGTTACTCAGGGTTAGTAACGCGTGATAAAATTTGAAACGCAATGACTTAAGGTGGTATAAATAGTTTTTTTCTAATCTGGCAACGTTATACTTACGTCAAAATCACTGTCACGGCAGCCATCTAGTTGTCGCCGCAGTCGTGAAGTCAAGACGTTTAGCAAGTGAAAATTTACAAAAAATACCTCAGGGTGATAAACGGCTATTATTTTGGTAAGTTTAATGTTTTTTGTTTACTTACCATGTTTTCTTCATATCTTTTGTATTATCAAAAAGAATACACTCAGTGCTTGCGTGGTAAAACCGTGGTTTACGTAAAAACATTTTTAGAGGTTATGATTTCTCAGATTTTATTATCATTTTCGTTATATTGCGTAAAATTGCGTTACGTTACGAAACTGAGAAATTGTTAAGCTTAGTTCACAAAAACTAAAAGTGCATATCTATATACCTGTGTATTAATACACAGGTATAGTTGCCGACAGGTTTTTTAATGGAATTTAATTAAATAATTACCAATGTTTATGGTATTTTTATTTTTATTAATCTAAGTAAGTCTGATGCCAAATATAATCAGGTGTTTTATTCGCCCAATCCATGTGCACCATACCTTATGACATCAGTTTCGTGACGGAGATTCTCAGTATCGTTACCTATCAGTTTAGTTACAAATTCAAAATGTACACTTTTTCTGAGTATGACCCTTACAGCAACGCCAGTTAAGTTATAATCTTTTAGCTGGTATTACTTTTCTCTTTATCGCGACCACTCTAAGGCTTTTAGAACGAGTAGCCGCAGAGAGAGAAGGTGCAAACAATGGTTACAGCACCTGGTTATAACGTGTCAAGTTGCTGGCTCATGGTAAAGGTAGTTGCAAGGAGGTTGCCACGTGAAGCCACTTACAAAGACGTTCCCAGTGAGTTTACTTGAAGTAACAAGGATGGTACCGGACACAATGGCCTAGGCTCAGCACAATGAAGCTGCCTTCTTCTTTTCTTTTTCTTTTATACAGATATTGTATACGGATAGATTGGGCAATAAAATTGATGGCAAACAAGGGTTTGATTGCAATGACTGAGGGCATAGTATCAAAGATATTGAACCAACTACCTACTTGGTTTATCGTCATTTGATGAAAAATTGAGATTTCCTGATGAACATGGCAATGATAGAGGCAGCGAACTGGTGTTGGAGTCCGTTGGGAATAAGCAATACTGCAATTAACCTCAGTAGTTCATTCAATTTCAAATAAATTCGATTTTGCTCTTGGTTCCGGAACAAAAACTCGGTAATTTCTAAGTTTTACCGAGCGCTTCTTTGTTGTTGCATACTAATACGATGAACCACATGTGTGGCAAAAAATAAAAATAAACAATAATATTGACAATATATGCATAAAATATATTGTATATTGTAATAATTATATAATAAATTGAAACCATACAAATCAAGCAATGTAACATATTTGTAAATGAAAAAAAAAATATCAGAAAAAAAAAACATAATTATTCAGAAAATTTTATTTTGTCTTCTAATAATAAAAATAAACTTTGCAAAATTACCTTGATTAAAAATATTGATTGAAAAAAAATCACTTTTATGGGTTTTGATTTTTTTCAATAGTTTCAATTGATTACAATTTCTTTGTTTACATAAATAGATTTATAATTTGCGTGTAGTAATTTTTTTCAATCAATATTTTTAATCAGGGTAGTATTATTTACATTTTTTTTTGTATGTATCACTATAACCTTTTTTACTAAAGATGTATATATACTTTAGTGTCACATAAAAAATATACACATAAATAATTCCTTTGTTCTCATATTATTACATTCGCAAAATATTATATTCTCGAATTATTATATTCTCAAAATATTACACAAAGAACAATCACAGCGAAAAATGTTTTTAATTTGAGGGAAACAATAATTAATATTTGATATCATCACAAGTTATATTCATCACATATATTAATTGATTAAAAAAAAAGTTAAATAACTTTCTCTATTTAAATAATAAACTACTCCAAAATGATGCATAGTATATACGAGTCTATCGCTATCCATTTCTTTACCAAGCCCAAATAGCATGGGATGGTTGGCTGGGACCTCTCAGTCGCACACATTCACTCGAAGCAATATTTTACTTTTTAAAATTCGACAACCGCAATTCTGGACTGATTTTTCGCAGGCAACCCTATACCACCGTGTTCAGAATAAAATAATCTTTAATTTCATTTAATTTTCATTCAATAAACAGACCGTTGCAAAATGCTAGTATAGATTTACCTGTTTATACCTGGCAACCCGATAGTTGTGACCGGAAAAGAATAGGCAACCTAACGTTTGCATATTCTATGGGCTTCATACTTTCGATTGGTATAGAATTTATTTAATAATCATACCGGTGAAATGTTTAAAAAAATATATTTTTTAAATTATTAATTAAACATACTCTGGACTGAAATTTGCTAGGCAACCCTTAAGCATTATATTTATTGACATGCTAAATTTAATATAAAATACGTTTCATTAAATAAGCATCTCGGTGAAGGTCGTTCTTAACGGGATCTTAGACTATAATATTAGTATAGATAAAAGGATAACTGACTGGGTGACATATCAACGTACAGCCGAAACTACTGGGGCTAGGAATCTGAAATTTTGCACACGGCTTCCTAGTATAATGTAGGGGAGCACTAAGAACCTCTTGTTTTTGTAAATTTAACCTTTATGGGGGTGAAAAGGGGGATGAAAGTTTGTATGGAAAATCGTCACTTTTGTAGTTGAACCACATCCACGCGGGCGAAGCCGGGCAAAAGCTAGTATAATTATATACATTGGTGCACCATTAGGTACCTTCCCACCCTAGTAGCAATTGCCGTTGGCTTCCATACGCCAACAGTTGGGAATGTATTGGCAGACGGTTAGTTATTCCGCCAACCCAAACTTAAAATAGGCCCATTGTCATAAACATGCACTATTTGCCCTACGAAGAGCCAACGACGGGCCTGCGTTACTATTCTTACTGTTGGGTGATTTTTGTAGGGATTTATGTTATTAAAACAACATTGGGCCAACTAACGACGGGCCTGCTGCTTCTATTGCTACTGTTGGGAGATTTTTGTAGGGATTTAAGTTATGATAACAACATCGGTCCAACTTAGATACCCTTCAATGGCCCTGTTACTTGCTGCTCCTACGGGGTGGTATCGGGGTGCGCGGGGGGCGGGCGGCGGCACTCGTCGCCCGGCCCGCCCGCCATTTTGCAGTTTGTTATTTCATTTGTGCGGTGCCGGGTGCGCTTGCGGCTGCGGAGTATTTGTTTTATTTATATATATAAAATATTAGCCTGACAGGCAGTGATAAAAATGTTTAAAGTTGTGGAATTTGACGATGAAGATGGTTACGGTGGGGAACTCGGTGTGGTGCGTGAAAACTGGATGACGCCACGGAAGACGCATTGCATGTGGCCTCCATATACCTAAAACTGCAATAATATTCAACAAATGCCTTAGCAGTAACGAGGCTCCAACTAAGATAACATGGACATTATGTCCTGTAAAACGTTTATTTTACGAAACGGGTAAGTTTTTCATAAGTAGGTATTTATCTACTTAGAACCCGTGCGAATTACCTTGAGACCTGGGACTAAGATGCTATTATTTATGAAAATTAAATACTATCTTATTTTGTTCTTAATAAATCTCGTGCAAATCTCTAGCTAAAAAAAATACTACGACGCATCATTTTGCACAACATACCTAAATTGAAATTGAATCATCGGCCCGGTCTCAAGTTAATTCGCACATAACCTAACAAAAAATTGTCTATAATTTATCCTTACTGGCATTGCATGTAGGTATTTGTTGTTTTACTATAATGGGTTGTGTTGTGTTTGTTGCAGATAAACTACATAACCTACATTGGTGGGAACAAAACTGGTCCTATCACAAGAAGAATCCTTGAACGAATCTTTGACAACAACTTAGCTGCAAAGTGTAACTTTGTAAAAGTAGGTAGGTACTTTAGCAATGTATCATAGTAGGTACGGTGTGTATCGTTTTACTGCAGAGCTACCGTCTCCAAATTGTATAAAATTTGTCTTCATTTTGTCAATAACATAATATAACAATAAATAAATATTCAATTATCATAATTTGTATTTCATTTAATTTCAGTTAATTAACACAAAGTATAATAGGTCAACGCAGACGATACAACACAACGTCCTCTCATGTACTCACGTCAAAGTGCAAAAGAGAGACGACTGTTTGGTGGGTGACTTTTGTATGTCGTCGTCTGGGTTGGCCTATTAGGGCTGGTTTCAGAGCGACGCGTCTTGCCAGCGCCGGCCGCACGCACGTCGCTGCACATGAACCTTATCGGCTTTAAAATAAGGTTGGTTTTTCAAAACATCGCAAAAACCAAACTTATTATGAAGCTGATAAAGTTCATGTTCAGCGACACGCGTACGGCCGGCGCTGGCGCGACGCGTCGCTATCAAACCAGCTATAGAACCAACAAACATACAACCGCTTGCCTACATGTATTATGTGTCGTTGGGCCTACCCATAACACGTTTTCCTCGGGCCTCTGTAGGGCAATGCACGTTGGCCCTATCGCAAGTTGGGCCTTCGTAGGCAAATCCACGTAGGCCATCAGTTTTGGGCCCAACCCGCAAACTGCCCGCCAATTGTATGCATTTGCCAACTAACCAGAGGTATGTGGCCCAACTAAATGCCAACAAAAAATGCTACTAGGGCATATTATGCAAAAAAAAAAACTAATAACTTTTTTAACATTATTCGTTTTCGTGGTGAAAAAAAAATGATTCATACTTACATAGCAAAGCCGATAATTTTCCTGAGCGAATATTTTTTTATTTATTTCTATCAGATATTACAAATAAGATTAGATATATTATGGCAGCGGAAACGCCCGATAATATTATCAGACTGTCACAGAGAATTGTGAAAATGGAGAACGAATCATTTAACACCGATCACATTTAGTTTTCTATAACTTTTGTTTGCGAACTTACAATTGAAATAAAAAAAATATATATATAATTATTTCCCAACCAACGTTGAACCTAATACTTCAGCGACAAAGTTGCAAATCTATTAAAGTTAGACGGATTGTAGTAGCTTGATGTACTGGTGTGTGTACACTGTATGTGGGATTCTCTGACTCTACCTTAGTTGAAATAGTGTTGCATTCCAGGAGCTAGTTTCCTCTGCGAACGAAAATTAATTGGTTCTGTGGCAAAAAAGAGAACAAACGAAAAATTCTACTTTTAGTAAAAAGAAAAACTACGGAGATTAGCCTTTAGGCCTATGACGTGCTCGACCCTAAGATAACATCAGCTGTCTGCCAGTGAAAGTCCCGTCAAAATCAGTTCAACCATTTAGGAGATTAGTCGAAACAAACCGACAAAAATTAAAATAGGCTTTTGTTACGCATTTAAGTACCGTACTTACTTTTATATTATTTACAATTAGTAAAAAGCTGTTGATGTGTAGATTACCGTGGGTTTCAAATTGTCTTTACTTAGTTTTGATTGAACGGGACAGTGTTTCCTCCAGTGACTCCATTGTCTAGCACTAATAAAGCAATATTGTCGGCAATTTAAAGTTTATGAAGTTTATGTTACTTTATTAGCCCTGTGAGATCTTCCACTGGATGTGGTTATTGTGGTGGACTTTATAACGTCAAACTTTAAACTAAACTTTACGCAGCCATTTTCGCAGGAAGTTCACGCGAGTGAATTTTCACTTAAATTTCTTTTCACGTTTTTTTACCACACACTGTTTTTTTTTTTTTTTTTATAAAGATTTAATTAAAAACTAATTAATTTGTAGGCGATTGAATGATGCCAAGTACCAAAATTCAACATCGTTGGATTTGTTGTTTTTAATATTAAATGGTTCTACTCTCAACCTCAATCTTCTCCTCCGGACAGAGATGAGGTGCCCGTTGGGGCCGCGGAGCCCGTCGGGGCCGCGGAGCCCGTCGGGGCCGCGGATTTTTGTACTAGATGACGTTGCCTCGGCGCAAGGGCAAGGAAGGAAGGAAGGCAATGGGTTCGGTTTTTTGTCAGTAGATTGTCTGACACTCCCCTTCGCTCTGCCCAAGAGCGGGGGAGGTCATTTGATGATTTTCCACCCACCAAAAAAAAAAAAAGGACAGAGATGAGGTCGACGATGGTACGAGCTAAACCAGAAGAAGCCTATAGAATATATACCTATATTAACTCGCGACTTAAACAGATTGGGGTCGTATGAACTTCGGGACATTGATGCAGGCAGTGAACTTCACTCCTTGACTGTTCACTCACTGTATGCATTCTTTTAATTTTGTGCAGATCACTGCGAGTAAAAGTTTTTTTTTTTTTAATTTATTTTATTAATAGACCTATTAGACTTTTGCTTTTGTCATGCCATAATAATATCAGCCTTACTCATCATAACTTTTCAAAACCAAACTGCAGACAAAATAAAACATAACGATTGCAAGACAAAATGGATCAAACAAAAAATAAAATGTTTGATATTTTACTTCATGAAAACGTGAACACCTGATTATAATATTGATAAAAACGTCGTATGATCGGATACGACCATGAAGCACATAAGTGCTTCATGGATACGACGTATACTTTATCTATCTATATCTATACTTCTATACTAATATTATAATCTCGGGATCTACTGAACCGATTTTAAAAATTCTTTCACCAATAGAAAGTCACATTATTGCTGAGTGTCATAGGCTATATAAAAAACCGAAAAATAAAAAGGCTTTAACGTGGTAGTCCGTTTTGCAAAGTGAATCGGAGAAAAATCCAAAGCAGTGGAGGGCGCGGGATGGTTTCGGGTTTAATTCGGTTCGCGTTCGTGCTCGCTTCGGGAGAAAGGGGCGTGGCCTTTTACATCTGATCTGAGAGGTAGGTACCCGCGCGGCTCAGTCGCGTGGTCGGCTGAAGTCGGCTCCTTACGCAGCGGACGTCCCCGAAATTGAATTTTTCGAAACGTAATTAGCACACTTTCGACTAATTATGCCCAATGAAGTGGGCACGGGTCAGCTAGTCTATCTATATAAGTAAAGAGAGAAGTCCTGACTGACTGACTCATCAAAGCCCAGCCCAAACCCTTGGACCTAGAAAGCTGAAATTTTGCACAGAGGTTCCCTTTATAATGTAGATAAGGAATAAGGAAGGATTTTTCGAAATTCAACCCCTAAGGGAGTTAAATAGGGGTTGAAACATGAAGGGTTGAAAGTTTGTATGGAAAATCGTCATTTTCACGCGGGCGAAGCCGCTGGCAAAAGCTAGTCAATTATAAATTATCAAATATTCACTGTAATTTAATATTTCATTCTCACGTATAAATACAAGAAGTAGGCATTTAGGTACTCGGCATTATTTTTGATAAGGGAAAATAGGTATATATCTAATCACCTACCTGTTGATAATTATAATTAGCAACTGGACATTACCTATATATCTGATTAGAAATACATTAATGAATCATTCAGAAACTCAATTGATACAAGTTGGTGAGTAAGTAAGTTCATTTCATTGATTCAGTCATTCATAACTATAACATCACGCCTGTATTCCCCGATGGGCTAAACAGTGGTCGCAGAGGTGTGTACCTAACAGTATACCCACATTTCGTAAAATTATGTTTAAGTCCCATGTCATAGGGGGCGAGCCTATTGCCATCAGCCGGGCACAAGTCTAGACTGAAGACTCCGTGCTGAGAAATTCCTGATGGAAAAACCCAATATCACTTTGACCGGCTCTGGAATTAAACTTAGGTCCTCAACCTTAGCAGTCGCGCTTGCGACCACTAGACCCACAACCACAAGGTAGGTAGTCATCTACATATAATAAATTCGTAAATAAGTTTAGAGGACCTAGGTACCTATACAATTGATCTGAGACACTGATTGGAATATCCAAAACGCACACAAATGCTGGAGAATCCAACTTCTGAATGAAGATGTAAATAGAAATATTTACCTATTATCTTCTATCGATCTGATATAATTATACTTAATTACTTACTCGTGTATCACCTGCAACTAACTGACTGCCGTACTCAGAGACGTTTTCAATGTTTACTTGAGCCGTCACTGTCTTAGTAAAGGTTTTTTAGGTCAAAATTAAATCTTTACTAAGGTAATCATTAAACATATCTGAGTACGGTATTAAGTTAGCTCATTAAAGGTTTTTAATATCATTTAAAAGATAGAAGACTGACAGAAAGCTGGCAATGCAAGTTTAAATTAAATGTATTTTTGATTTGTGCCTCGGTCGTCCCACAGAGTCTCGTCCCACATAAAAAAATCCCCACTTGTCCCAATTTGTATGCCTCGCTCGTCCCAAAACTTAATTTTCAATATTTTATTCCCCGCTCGTCCCAATTCGTATGCCTGGCTCGTCCCACATTTTTTTCATATGAGTTAAATTTGATTTAAGTAATTGTACAGTCAGCCTAAAAACCTGACTGACCAGCCCCCGTAGCATGGCGATTCTATCTCTATTCTACCAAGAATAGACAAAGATTTTTCCATACAATTTGACATAAAACCTTGCTACAATCTGTCATTTTGTCGATTCTTCCGTCGACAAAACCCGTTTCTTCGGTGGTCATGCTAAGCCGGCAGAAAGATAAATAACCTCATGTTGCGGAAAATTTGATGAACTAATTCAATCCGAGACTCCACTATAATATAAATTATAAAATACGCCACCATAGTTACGCCACCATGACAGTTTTTTTCTGATCAAACTTTAGGTTTAGATTGAAGGCATTAATAAAGTACACATAGCCGACCCTAAGTACAAACCCTGTGCACCCCACTGCTTAGACCACTACTATTATTATTAACCTAGAACAAGTTTTTGAATGTTTATAGCTTCGGTATTTTTGTGCGACCGGATTAGAGCTTGCTCTCTCGCTTTGCTTTCTTTGTATTAATCAATTGACCAATGGCGTGGCTTTGCGTTATCAGCGCAATCGGAGCAAATGCGGTTACAAAGTGCATCTGCTAATTTTAAATATGAGGTGTTTACATTAAGCGTGGTGTATTCATAGAGTGAGGTTCAATATTTGTGAAGTTTTAAAGGGTAAGTAATAATTATAATTATGTCGATTTTTTCATATTTTGTGAAGTCATGATAAATGATTTGACTTATATCTTATACTAGCAGTTGCCCGCGACTTCGTTCGCGTAGAAATTTTGACTCTCTTGTCTGGACTCTGGACTGCCTGTGGATGGTACTATGTCAAATCGAATGCCAAATGCCAATCGAAGCGATTATATTCCCTTAAACCAGCCCTGTCGTAAAATCTTTTCCTACCTGAAATGTCTTAACTATATTCTATCTCTCTGTCAATTTTCAGGTACAAAAAGCCAAGGATTTCATATGGACTTACGGGAGCCCTTAGTCCAGGTCTTCCTTACAAATTTCTTAGCTTAGATCTCCTACTCCTAAACTCTAGACTTGTTAAATTTCAGGTTGTTAGTACAAAAAAAACAGTACATTTTTACAAACATGTGAAAGCCCTCAGACCTCCTTATTCTGGTCATGTTGCTAAACTCGCTAAATCTGTTCTTAGTCAACGTCAACTAACTTTAAAGACCTTCCTGCCAAAATTGTAGCAAAAAAAAGGAAGGACTGTCATACAAACTCGCGTGAGCCCTTAGACCTCCCGAGTCCGGCCCTTTCGCAAAATCGGTTCTTAGCAAACTTCTACTCACCTACTACGTCCCTGCCAAAATTCAAGTTAGTAGCACACAAAACGATGGACTTTTAAACAAACTTGCGAGCTCCCTTAAACCTCTCTAATCCGGCCCTGCCACAAAACCTGTACTTAGCAGAGTTCTACTGACTATAAACTACGTGCCTGCCAAAAATCAAGTTTGTAGCACAAAAAATTAAGGATTTTCTTACGAACTTGCAAGAACCCTTAGACCTCCCTAATCCGGCCCTGTCACAAAATCTGTTCTTACCAGGCGTCTACTAACTATAAACTACGTCCGTCTCAAAAATCAAGTTTGTAGCTCAAAAAATGAAGGACTTTCATACAAACTGGCGAGGGCCCTTAGACCTCCCTAATCCGGCCCTGTCTCAAAATCGGTTCTAAGCAGACGTCTACTAACTTTAAACTGCGTCCCTGCCAAAAATGAAGATTGTGGCACAAAAAATGAAGGACTTTCATACAAACTTGTGAGGGCCCTTAGACCACCCTAATCCGGCCCTGTCGCAAAATTAATTCATAGCAGACGCCCACTGACTATAAACTACGCCTCTGCCAAAAATCTAGATTGTAGCACAAAAAATGAAGGAGTTTCATACAAACTTGCGAGGGCCCTTTGACCACCCTAATCCGGCCCTGTCGCAAAATCCGTTCTTAGCGGACGTCTACTAACCATAAACTACCTCCCTGCCAAAAATCATCTTTGTACGTCCAGCGGTTTTCGAGATTTCGTGATGAATCAGTGAGTGAGTGAGTGAGTGACCTTTCGCTTTTATAGATATAGATAAAACTATTATTTCAATTTATTGGAAGATATAGTACAATATTTTTTGTCAACTGTACTTTGAATTTGCCAGGAATGTGGGACGAATGGTGACTTTAAAACTCAAGTGGGACGAACGAGGAATTCTTTGGAATGAATTCAAAATAGTGGGACGACAGAGGCACAAATCGTATTTTTTAAATCCAGTTCGTTTTTCGTTGCTACGTCCCTAATGCTACTAAAGAATTTACTATCTTAAGCCTTAGATAATGCCGACAGCCTGGCAGCACTAAATTCAAGGTCAGTTACACTTGACAATGCATAATTTTGACATAGTAAACATTCGTAACATGTTTCACTGTAGAGTGCATCAAGCATGTTTAATCATTGAATCGTTGCGTGCGGTGCGTCGCGCGTCCACAAGTTATAAATTCGCTGTGGCGTCAACAACCTTTTGACAGTTTTCAACGAGTGAACTTCTTGTATCTGCAAGTTTGACGTCCAACTAACACTCCAACCGTATTCCTAAAAGCATTTCCAGTCACAATATACCTATAAGGTCCCAAGTCCCCATGGTCCCACATATTTTAACACAGCGTTCAGTACGATACGACTAACCAAAGATTCCCAAGCAAAAAAACACTGATTAAAGTGATTTTATTCTGACTAACCAACATTTTTAGTTAGTTTCGTTAGCTGTTTTATTTTCTTGTAAGTACCTACCTATGTAAAATGCGTTTTTCTTATTTTCTTTTTACCATTGTCTATAATATGGTGGTCTGAATGATTTTTAAAAGTTTGTCCACCTATATTAATGGCACCTTATTTGACCTTATACTTATGATATTGAAGGAAATTCTAGTAAATGCAAGGAACCTATTGCCAAAACTGATTCTCTCCAACTCATCCTCTGCCAAGCGTTTTCTGAACTATCTGGGGTTCGACCTCCAGTCTAACTGGATACAGCAGAATACCAGTTTTTACATGGAGCGTCTGCCTGTCTGACCTCCACAACCCAGTTACCTACCCTTGGTAAGACTGATGGTTTTTTTTTTTTTTTTTGTTACTTTCGGGCTACTGACTACCTGTAGCAACTCAACGACTGTCAAAGATTAACGTACTTTCCGAGGCTCTAAGGAAACTTGTTATCTTATGGATGATAAATTGATGGATGGGTGGTTGATGGATGGGGGGATGGATGGTAAATCTGGTGCCACACCTATATTTTAAGCAAATACTTAAAAGTCTTAGTAATAAAAATCTGTGAACCAAAGGTTGTCAACCCAGACCGGAAAATACGTCAGCAAGTATTGTGTGACCAAAATTAACTTCGTCAGACCAACCGTATATTATGAATGAGGAAGTTTAATCTATTTTGGGCCAAGTACCTACGTATGTACAAATTACATACTATACATAGCTGTTTTACCGAGCTAAACTAAGGGTCTACTATCGTCATCATCACTGCAGACTGCAGGAGAGTGATGATGACGATAGTAGACCCTTAGTTCCATCTTCCTGCCCTTGTCCCATTCTATTTGGGGTCAGCGACACACGTTTTTTCCTTTATTCTTCCCTGTTAGACGTCACGGTGGAATTTACTCCTTTCTCTTTCATATCATTCCTCTCCCTCTCCATCCATCAACATTTAATATCCATCACTCTTTTAGTCACCATCATCCCTCCTCATAACATGTCCCTCCATACCAAGGCGGACGACTCCCTTTCAAGTTTTTTGTTACACTTAGGTACCACTTTCAAACTTCCTCTATCATAATCATTCCTTACTATATCCATTCTTGAAACTCCGCACATCCATATCCATCTCAACATTCTCGTCTCCGCTACATGCAATCGTTTTTATCCATCATTTTCACAGCCCAGCATTCTGATCCATACAGTGCGATGGGTTTAATCACGGACTCATGTATATCTTCTCCTCCACTCTCCTGTCATTATCCCAACTAATTTTGGTTCTCTGTTACTTCTTGACTCAGCAGTCACCTCCTTTCTAGCCAACTCATCCTTCATACAGTCCTTCCATCGTTTCTTTGGTCTTCCTGTACTCTTCCATCCACATTCAAACTGTAAGGTAAATGTAGTAAGGAAAGTGTTGAACTTTCCTTACTACATTTTCTTCATTTCTCCGCACCACATGACCACATCACGACAACCGATTACCATACAGCTTTTCATTCACCGGCGCCACTTTCAACCTCAATAAGGAAAATGTTGTTGCTAACGTTGACTCGTGTCTTTTATCACAAAGTTTATCGTGTAATGATAAATTATGTCACTTTGTGGTATCTTCCTATCTTACATACAACTTATCAAAATTCTACGCTTACTCACACTCTACACTCCACGGTAACCAGATCTGTGATAACAATTATCGTGCCCTTGAAACATAACATTATAGATCCACATAACGACAGAGGAACTTGTTTTTTGTCGTTAAAAAAACAAAAACGCTTCAATCATTTCCTGTTGCTGCTAAGGTGTGTACAAGCCCGCCACACTATTCCCAAACCACTGTATCTCCTGTTAGCCAGGATCAACAGTGGCGACCAGACCACAAGAAAAGCGCCGAGACAATGAAGCTCGACGAAGTCCTCTCAAAATTGGCAATAGGCTCGCCCTCTATTATTTGGAACTTAAACATCATCATCTGCCTAGCCTTTTCCCAATCATATTGGAGTCGGCTTCCAGTCTAACCGGATGCAGCTGAATACCAGTATTTTACATGGAGCGACTGCCTATCCTTTGGTAAGACTGGATGTCATGATTTCAGGTCACTAACTACCTGTAACGACTGCCGAAATTCTATATAATTATGGTAGCCGGGACCAACAGCTTAACGTGCTTTCCGAGGCACGGAGGACACTCGGTATGTCGGGCGGTCATCCATCCACAGACCGACCTAGGCAAGCACAGCTTTACCTAAAGATCGACCCGATGGCAGTTCTTATTAAGCCACGAGCGCCTATGGAACTTGAACATAAAGCTGGCTAAATCTGGGTGTACTATTATGTACACTTCTGTCTCACGCTTTGGGCATTACAAGGTGTGATGCATCTTATTCTCAAAAATGGGGTAGGAAAATAACACAAATAATGATAAGTTTGATATTATTAACTCTTAGTGCGTACTGCTGTTAGTGTACCAAGTAAATAAATTAATAAATGGTAGGTACATAAATTTTCCGAAGAAATGTTACATCTATCAACCAGCACTGAGCCCGCGCGGAGGGTTATGCATGATCCAATCTCTCTCAAAGAGAGACAGTCTGTAGACTTCCAAAAAAACATTAGAAAAACAGCAGAGCTATTGCGTATCTTTTAATGTCAGTGGCTATCAAGTGTCCATAAAATAACAGTCAAATGGTTAGTTTAAAAAAAAAATGAACCAAACCATAACCAATTGACAGTTATCTATGATACATAAATATGATACCCACTGACATTAAGAGGAAACGCGAGTGGTCTTTTCTCCATACAAACGCTCTCGCCTGTTTTCTTTTTGGTTAATGACCCTAGAGCAATGGTTTTTTTACAGAATAATAAATATTAACTATTTCTATGCCCCTATGTTTTCCTTTTTGGTGATAAATTATTTTTATAAGCACTAGAACCCTCAAAAAATGCTCAAAATTGCTTGTTTAGATCGCTGTTAACAGAGTCCTAGTGTACAAATTTGACAACTATAAACGAAAAAAGAAAAAAATAGCGGCGCAGTTTAAAACCTCCATAATCATTGTCTAAAATATCTTTTAAATTGGTTCAATATTGGAGGAGAAAATAGGCGAGAGCCAAACCTCGAATTCTAACTTTTTTCTATAGTTGTCCTTATCGCACGAATTTGAGGGCAGGAGGACGGAGAGAGACAGCGATAGTAGAAAGAGACAGCACTCGCATTTCCTCTTAAAAAGATACGCAATAGCCCTGCTGGTGCCACAGACAGACACACTCACAGCGGTCAAACTTATAACACCCCTAAACTTTTTAACAAAAAATAAAACCGACTTAAAAAAAAAAGTCAAAAATACTTAAATCAATTTCTGAAGTCGGTGACTTTTGTTTGTTTGATGTCATTTTTTTGCCACCGACTTCTTTTCGACTTTGCGACCCTTTCCAACAAAAAAATATTTTTTCAAATCGGTTAGCAAGTGATGGAGTTTCGGATAAGTACCTATGTTTGTACAAACATAAAAAAAATATATATATAAACATCCGAATTGAGAACCTCCTTTTTTTTTTAGAAGTCGGTTAAAAAGTGAAAAATAACTTTACATTCGGAAGTCGGTTACTTTTGTTTGTTTTATTGTGCTACTACTTCTAGTCGATGGCAACAAGCCATCGACTTCTTTTTTTTAGAAGTTGTTTAATATTTTGTATTTTACCGTTTTCAGTTGTGGTATATCTCACATAAATACTTGATCACTTAATAATAGCTGGTAAACATGCTGAAAACGACAGCATTTTCGACATCCACACACAAAGTTGTACCAGATTTCTGAAGTACCTATCTCTTCTACGGAAATGTTACCACCGCACCTACCACTAAGCAACGTAGCAATATAATTTCAGTTTGATCGGATTGGCATAGAAAAAACAAGTATTTTATCAATAACAGGCAGGTACCTACATGAGATAAGTAGATAACCCGCCTTATCGCAACGCACCCATGATATCTCTTCTAATATCTGTAGCAGACGGCCTAGTTCGATGTTTATAGTTATAGTTAGGAACGTATTCGTTTTCGAATTTGTACTAGAGATGGACTTAGATCTCCGTCTGTAAAACAGTTCATCATCATCTGCCTAGCTTTTTCTGTATGGGTTCGGCCTCCAGTCTAACCGGATGCAGCTGAATACCAGTATACAAACATAGCTCTATGTCATACTGCGGGTTGAGGAGGTGTCTCATGAGATGACGAGAAACAGAGAGGTATGGAAGAAGAAGACATGCTGCGCCGACCCCAAATGAATTGGGATAAGGGCAAGAGAATGGTGACTGACTGCCTACCTGACCTCCACAACCCAGCTAGTACTTACTGGGTAATATGATACCCCTTGGATAGACTGACATCCATCCATTGACTACCTGTTACGACTGCCATGCAAAAATCTACAAATGCCAGCCATGCAGTGCAGGGCCAACGGCTGAACGGCTTTCCAGCACAACGTGTTGAGCGCGTTGCAGTGAGTCCTACCGTAAAACGTGATTTTTCACCCCAAAAAAGTCTTTCACAGCAATAATTTTTGCGTTGTTTCTTAGTTTGATGAACAGAATGCTTGATTGACGGCTTCATGAAGGGTTCGCAGGGCTACACCTTGAGTGTGATTGCACCCTAAGTGCATGTTTACGTACAGGCGGGGCGTCGCGCGGCGCGTGCTGCATTTCATGGCGATATGTATGAAAAAGTTAACGATTTCAATCGTCGATTTTACGAGAAGCTATTTTCACATGTAAGTTTAAAATGCAGCGTTTGTTGCGGACGTTGCGATGGACCCGTCTCTCAGTAAATTAATAAAAAAGCACGAGACGAGCCTTCTGCACGCGCTGCGCAACCAGCGCAACGCCCCGCGTCTCCGTAAACGAGCCCTAATCGTGCACCTTGCATATGTGACTTCACCCCATGGAGCACAATAACCAGGTGATTATTTTGCTCCATGCTTCACCCTGCAACCTAGCGTCCACACGTGTGTCTATTATCTATAAGTACACATGTACCTAGCCTAGGTGCGTCCAAATAATAACTCTGAATACTATTCCTAGTATTCAGAGTATTTATTTAGACGTACGTGTTCAATACATAGTAGTATATAGCCAGGTAGATAGGTACTGTCACTGTCCAGTATTACCTGAGCCGTCGTCTAAAGAAGAAGACAGCAATTAGTGGTGTGAGGAGAAGGGTCAGGTAATACTGGGCATGACTGTGCCTATAGATAACAACACGTGGAGTGTACCACGTGACTAGCATTCATTAATGCAGTTGCTGTAGATAGGACATGAATGTGGCGTGATTTGTTTACACCTGTGTCAGGTTTTCCCGATGGACCGATAGATAGGGTAATATTATTTTGTGGTGAACTGTTCAGCTGTTAGGCATGTTTTTATTTAATTTTACTTCAACCAGACGTTGCGTTGGAAGGCCTCCCACTAGGTGGACCGATGACCTGGTCAAGGTTGCAGGAACCCGCTGGATGAGAGACGCACGGGACCGGTCAATGTGGCGACGCCTGGGGGAGGCCTATGTCCAGCAGTGGACGTCTTTTGGCTGAAATGATGATGATGATGACTTCAACCATCATCATTCAATGGACTCGTCCCCTATTATTGGGATTTAAGAACCTCTACCTAACCCTTCGGGAATTTCAAGCGTAAGTTTTGTTATTGCCACATGCATAGTAAAAAGCGTGTCAGAAAACTTAAATAACTGTAACCACTGTGCCAGTATCTATCCAATTAGGTGGATAGTAGGAAGAATTTAGCCATCCAGACCTGGATCATTTAGATCTGTGTGCTTACTCTCGAATATAATTCCGATAGATCGACATTGGAATTGTCAGTCAAACGTCAGGCATTGGCTGGACTCACTGAGTCTAGCCAATCCCTGACGTTTAACTCAACCAACTGACGTTTGACCAATGTCGATCTATCGGAATTATATTCCAGAGTAAGCACCCTGGTGCCCTACTATGACGTCTTAAAACAGTCCCAACTTATTCTTAATCCATTGTGGAAAAGAGATGGCGCTAGACACCCTGTATAATTCAGTCACGTTTCCACACTGGATTAAGCATAAGTTAGGACTGTTTTAAGACGTCATAGCACCTGGATCATTTAGATCTGATGGAAGACAAACACAGTGAACGGATTCAGTGAATTTTTTGGTAGGTATTGTTACGAACTGGGTAGGCTGGCTGGGCAGGGTGGAGGGTGGCTGGGTATAAACTAAATTACTACCGATTAGACCTATTATCTATTGATATATTCATATTATCAATCAAGTTCATTCTATAAGTAGATTGCGCAGGGCCTGATTTACCCACAGGCTAATAAGGCTATAGCCTAGGGCGCAAGGACCTAGGGGGCGGCGGGCGCGGCGCTGTGCTGAGACTATTTGGTAATTTTGGGAAATACGTGTGAAAAAAAAAATGACGCGAGCGCGGCCCCGCGCCCAAACAGCAAATTAAAACCGGGTTTTTCGGCTATTTGATATTTCTTTCTTTTAATTCGTTTGACACAGGTGCATGAGAGTCGGATAGGTGGATTGAGTGAGAAAAGGAGAGGTCTCGGTAAAGGCAAAGCCTGGGTCCTGTCCTGGCCTCAGGGGCTCTTGGGCCCCGACTGGAGGGGTTGTTAAGCGCGTGCTTGGAAAGAGGCCAGTTCCCGCTTGGTTGGAAGACGAGGAAACTGGTCCTCATTCAGAAGCCTTGCGGACTCGCCGTGCGCATATTGTGCTGCTTGACGAGGTAGGCAAGCTCTTAGAAAGAGTAATTGCAAACCTTGAGGAAATAGATCCGGATTTTGCAAAACACCAGTTTGGTTTCCGCAAGAGGCGCTCGACGGTGGATGCCACCATGCGCGTGAGAGACCTCACGACGGGGGTTGCGGTCTCTCGGGGCGGTGTGGTCTTGGCGGTGTCTCTCGACATCGCCAACGCCTTTAACACCATGCCCTGGAGCTGCATTAGGGGAGGCAGTCCGGTATCACCGGGTGCCGGCCTACCTTCGTCGTGTAGTCGGGGACTATTTGACAGACAGGGCTGTCATCTACCCTGGTCAAGACGGACAAGGGAACCGGCGAGAGATGTCGTGCGGTGTTCCACAGGCATCGGTTCTGGGGCCGCCCCTATGGAACATCGGTTACGACGACAGGGTGCTGAGCGCCGACCTCCCTAGCGGCGTCAGCGTAGTTTGCTACGCTGATGATACGCTTGTGCTGGCACTGGGGGGGGGGGGGGGTCGCATGAGCCGGCGCCCGTCGGGGCTGCGGGTTGTTCGCAAGAGATACCGCGGCCTCGACATAAAGGGCTAAAAATACTTTTACTGACTATAAACCACCCATGTTCGGGTGGTTTTTAGTCAGTAAAAGTCTGACACTCCCATTCGCTCTGCCCAAGAGCGGGAAGGGTTATTTGATGATTTTCCACCCGCCAAAAAAAAAAGGTTACGTAAGCTCTCTTCTGTACTTGTTATTTAATTAGTTGCACCTGTATGAAAAGGTAGGACATTACAGGCTGAGGGCGCGTATTCATCGTTAGCCTGGGGCGGTCAGAACTGTAAATCAGGCCCTGAGATTGCGTATATGCGCATTGTGAGCTTTTTCGAGCGGCAACGTACTGCACGGTCTACTTCCAAACTAACAAGAATATATAAAATACTCGAAATCTAGACATAAACGGATGGTATACGTGCTTCCTAGAATTTTCTAAACAACCGACGTAACAGTACGAACTGGACAGGAAATAAAATAGCACTAAGTACGTCATACTGCACTTCCCCATTGCGCATCCTTGTTTGAGGACAACATGGATGCATTTCAACTGGGTAAGTGGGTGGTGGATTCAGTGGAAAGAGCTAGAGGGCCTAGAGGTGGGTCTTTGCTAGAAGGCACACTGAATTAAGAGGCTTTTTGTAACAATACATCTGAGAACCAAAGCAATTCAGGATAGCAACTTCTTAGATCTTTGGGGGGATATGAGGAACAGGGTGTAAAGTTCCTCAAGGCTTATGTCGCGGACAAAGTTGGTAGCGTGATGCAGGAATTCTTGACGTTAGTTCGCAGGTCTTCAAAGCAAGACGGACACTAATCTGCATGAATCTCGTGTGACTTGACCAAGCTTCTAGGAGTCGACAGATAGATGACACCGAACGAGAGACGTCAAGAGTCGGAACAGCTACCTGTAGGCCAGGAATCGAAACCCTGCAGCACGAACGCTCAACAAGTATCATCGATCTATATGAATTAATTCTTAAAATTATGAAAATATCACTTGTTCATCTAATCACTACTTTTTAACCGACTTCAAAAAAAGGAGGAGGTTATCAATTCGACTGTATTTTTTTTTTTTTATGTTTGTTCGCTCATAACTTGCGACTGGGTGAACTGATTTTCTTGATTCTTTTTTCATTTGAAAGCTGGTGCTTCCCGTGTGGTCCCATTGTCACCATTTCAATATCTGATGATGGGATCTTGTAGAAATCGGGGGAACTCTTCAATAAATAACAGCAGATTAACCGCGATTGTTGCTATAGCATATCTAAGCATTGTTTACGCCATCACACAACATAATATCACGCCTGTACTCACTACAAAGGTGATGAAGAATTTCGGAGATAGGCAACGGAACTCCTCAATTAATGATAGCAAATGGACTGGGATTGCTGAAATCTCATGACTGTCTATTGACCAGTTCATAACATAACATCACGCCGGTACGTTGTGAAGGGGTAAGCACATGTGAACCACTAAAAAGTGAAAAATAAAAATTATTTTTCACTTTTTTGTGTTTTATTTTTGTCGAAGTCGGTTTTATTTTTTGTAAAAAAGTTTTTTATTTTTAACTGACTTTAAAAAGGAGCAGATTCTCAATTCGATTGTTTTTTTTCTATGTTGCTTTCTGCGCTCGTGCGTGCGTAGCTCTGTGGAAAGAAAATATGTAGGTAAAATGCATTGATATAATAAAACCCTTTTTTATTATATCAATGGTAAAATGTCATCCATCTTTCATGGCGTCGACGTCGCATGACGTGTCATGTGATTTCGTATTTGTCTACGTCTCGTTCGAATGCGTCTGCGGTCCACCTTTGTTAACACATGCGTCACTCGCGGGTTTTCCGAGTAAATATCACGAACGTCGTCGTCGTTAAATTATGTCGAGGCTAGACTATGTTGTTTTGTCAGATTTAGAAAGATTATAACCAAATAGGTGATCATTTTAAAAGAGTAACCTTAAACAGATAGCGCGCGAGTTGAATGCAGTCGGGGTCTGAGGTAAAGAGCGGGAGCATCTCCCCCCGCTATCCCGCACGCCCCACCTCACGCGCCTTGCAGTGTAGTGCTGTGCTATTCACACTAGTGTAATGCGGTAGTGCTGTCACAGCACTACCGCATTCCTAAGCTCTGCATTCAACTCGCGCGCTATCTGTAGTTTCTTGCCAGTTTTTCTCTTTATGAGACGATCAACCCGAACCGTGCAACTTTTCTTGACATTTTGTTGCCCATGAACGAACTATGTGTGGAAATGTTACCGTATACAGGTTGCTCGATAAAGAAACTTTAAAATGTTCCTTTTATTTGGAGACTTCTAAACAGGTTTTTGACTGCCGCGTTGGTGTTGTGGTCGCAGCGCCACTGGGTTCGATTCCCAGTTCGGGTTTTCCATCAAAAATTTCCCAGTAACAGCTACGAAGTCTGGATCTATTTCCGGTTGATGGCTGCAAAAAGTTCAAATTTTTTTGAAGACTTGACAAAATAAACATGTTTGTCATACATTTGTACCGAAAATGGCTTTGCAAACAAGCAACAGATAATGATAGAGTATCAGACAGACAAATATGTATGTAGGCCATATTAGGTACCTACTGGCCAAATAATCAGATACTCAGGAAATATTAGATTAGGTATCACAAAGTATCATGATACCTGTGGTTACGGGATATAGTACATCGTGAACGAAGCGTGGTCGAAAGTAGGTGACCTGTGTAGCGTGTGCTTATCTATAGATGCCAAATTCTAATGCCACTTAGAAATTGAGGGCTTCAATTTGATTATTGAAATGCCTGAAATTCTAACTTGAGCTTTATGTCAACATTTTATTTGCAAAGGATAAGGAGACGATTTGTTGCCGGGGAGTTTGTTCCGCCACTTCTTCATCCCAGCTAAAAATTTGTATGTTGTGAAGGGTGAGCGTTTTGGAGGACTGTCTCTAGTATTTTTAACGTTTAAAAAGCGCCAACCATCGGCCTTTTTTGAATCCTTTGAAAGGAGAAGATGATGCTCATGTCCTAGGTCCAATTTCCAGGTCAGGTCAAGGGATAATGAGCTTCTCCATCAGGAAATTCTCAGTAGCAGCCACGGAATCTAGACTTGTACCCGCCTAGCATATAGCCTTGCCCCCTATTACATGGAAATTAAACATAATGTGGGTGTACCTACTATGTAGTAACGTGCATTCGTTGTCACGGTATGCGTTGTTGCGTGCTCTGTCACAGCATTCGTTGTTGCAAACATTCGGCGGCTAGGCGTGAAATTCGATTTAGCATAAAGGTATTTCGAGATCACGTAACGCACTCTGCTATTAGATACGGTACACCCCTGCTTACCCTTTGGGGATTGCGGGCGTGGACGAGCCATTCAAGGTCAACTACCTAACAGTTGGTTACGGTAATAGGTACATCGACACGTAAACATTATGTCAATATGTAAATCTCGTTCCAAACCAGACAAACAACGCCCGCGGGAAGTGCTCACCTGCCCACTTGGGGACACCACGTCATAAATAATGATGATGTCGAATGTCAATGATGCTATTTAGTGGTGATTAGCATGCGGGTCAGGTTTGTTGGGTTGGTGAACGATGGGTGCGATGCTTTAGTATTTTTAACCGACTTCTTATGTTATAGGGTATCTCTGTAGAATGCATCAGTAGATGGCACACAGTGGGTGCCAGAAGACGAGCGTCGTCGCCGAAGGAGGAAGGCCTTTCCCCAGCAGTGTGACAATATCTATATAAATAAAAAGAGAAGTCCTGACTGACTGACTGACTGACTCATCAACGCCCAGCCCAAACCCTTGGACCTAGAAAGCTGAAATTTTGCACAGAGGTTCCCTTTATAATGTAGACAAGGAATAAGGAAGGATTTGTCGAAATTCAACCCCTAAGGGTTTTAAATAGGGGATGAAAGTTTGTATGGAAAATCGTCATTTTCACGCGGGCGAAGCCGCTGGCAAAAGCTAGTAGGATAATAAATCTCTGTATTTTTGGATAACTTGCTTCATCATCATCATCATTTCAGCCAAAAGACGTCCACTGCTGAACATAGGCCTCCCCCAGGCGTCGCCACATTGACCGGTCCCGTGCGTCTCTCATCCAGCGGGTTCCTGCAACCTTGACCAGGTCATCGGTCCACCTAGTGGGAGGCCTTCCAACGCAACGTCTTCCGGTTCGCGGTCGCCATTCCAGAACTTTTCGGCCCCATCGGCCATCCGTTCTGCGAGCAATGTGCCCTGCCCATTGCCACTTAACTTGCTTCGGTGATGGTAAAAATAATAGGGACACCAGCCTGAATGATATTTCTCGCCAACATCGAGTAAGGCACTAACCACACAAGAAAGAAAGCGACAAGTCACGTTCTACAAGATACATTGACACCACAGATAGTTATCTGTGATTGATATCTATGTATGGTGTAGACAAAGCTTACGTAGGTACACAGAGCTTACGTTGGGTGTCAACTGTCTAACATAACATTTTTTTTAAATTTAATATGGGCTTACTCTTGACCTCAATCTTGCCCTAAGGGCAGAGATGAGGTCAACGATGGAACGAGCTTACCCAGAAGAAGCCTATTTACTTGCGACTTAAATAGATTGGACAATAGATAGGACATGAAGATTGACCCGCGAGGCTGTCGCGATACTTATGGCGTGATGACTCACACCTACAAATTACAGCGCCACATCATTATGTCCTCCACGAAGCATTACGCCCTCGGCCCTACTCAGCTACAGGTGCCGACTACTCAATTAGCTGCGTTACTGTACGTCTGTCTAGCAACTAGCCAACCCTTTGACACACGCAATTACAATTAGCAGCCTTGTTGTCTAATTAGCGATAATACACCTTAATGTTTCTGTTTATTGCTCTTACGGTGGGAACTGTGGCTGTATGAATCATTTTGACGTTGCTTAAGTATGTTTTCCTTTACATGGAGAGCAGTGGTGACCTAGTGAGAGCAGAGGTGGCGGCCCCGACGTACGAGCAGTAAGTCGTAGGTTCAAACCCAGGCAGGCACATTACTTTGTGTAATTTATTTCATCACCACTACTCCCAAAACGGTAAAGGCCAACATCGATAACCGGCATGTCTTAGAACCAAAAATTCGATGACATGTGACGCAGCGCTATCAAACCTGCACTGGGCCACATGGTGAATCATAGCCTAGGAATGGGCTATTATTCACTACGCGGGAAGTTAAAACTTAGTCCGAAACATTCATTTGTAAACATTGCTTGACAATAATGTTTAAAAAAAATGCCTGCCTTAACAGGCTAAATATCCGTGGCTGGCGTGAATATGTTGATAAGTCTAAAACTGCAATTTGTCAGGACGGCCATTTAAAGGGTTTGACGTCTTCTGGTAAATCGGTAAATTAGTTTAACATAAATGTTGTAGTTGTTTTATAGGTTATTTTATGCCCTCTTTTCAATGATGATAGTAAATAATCGAAATTCCCCATAGATTGCATAATAATAGACTTGTCAATTCGTTCACCAACGACTTATCAACTTATGCACCGACTTATCCACTTATGCACAGCATTATCAACGTATTCACCAACAGTTATCAACTTATTCACCTACTTATTAGGGAGTATTAATAGGTAAACAATGTTTTTTGAATGAAAAACCCATTATTAGTATTGGAATAGTTTTTGCCCGTGGCTTCGCCCGCGTGAATGTCGGTTAAACTACAAAGATGACGATTTTCCATACAAACTTTCATCCCCTATTTTGACTAGGAATAAGGTTGAATTTCCAAAATTTTTCCTTATTCCTAGTCTACATTTTATAGGGAACGTCTGTGCCGAAAATCAGCATTCTAGGTCCAAGGGTTTGAGCTGGGCGTTGATGAGTCAGTCAGTAAGCCAGGACTGTTCTTTTAATTTATATAGATAGATAGCAAACAGATAAAAAACAAAAAAAAACTGGCCAAGTGCAAATCAGACTTGCATATGAAGAACTCCAGACCATCGTAGTAGGGAAACCCCCTTAAATTTGTATTAATTCCTATTTTAGTGGGGACAGAAATATTTATTTTGTGATAAGTTTGTTTTTCATATTGTTTGTATGAATGACAAAGTTATATTTGCGGTTTTTTAAATGTGCTATATATAAAAAACTACTTACTATATCTCGTTCAAACAAATTTTTGTTGAAAGTTATCATTGCGATCTATAGCATATATTTTTTGTAGATTTTTCTCTTTCTTAGTTTAGAAGTTAGAGGGGGGACGACACTCATTTTACCCCTTTAGAAGTGTTTATCTTTCAAACGATTGAATTTGAGAAAAAATAATTTCAGAAACCTCAGTGTCATTTTTAAAGACCTATCTTTAGATACCCCACACGAATAGATTTGATGAAAAAAGTTTTTTTTTGTTTCAGTTCCATGTATGGAGAGCCCCCCTTAATCTTGTATTCTTTTTTAGTTTTGTATAAAAATCCTATAGCGATTTAAAGACTACATCTACATACCAAGTTTCAACTGTGTAGTCTTAATAGTTTCCGAATAAAGTGGCTGTGACATACGGACGGACAGACATGACGAATCTTTAGGGGTTTTTTTTTAATATTAAATGGGCTAACTCTTGACCTCAATCTCCGTTTTTTCCCATTTTACTACGGAACTCTAAAAATATTTGATTCGCTAAAATACACGTATGTGTACTACAAATTAAATTTCAAAAATTAAGCATTATAAAATTAATAAGAACCACAATTAGATGATTGTCTTGAGGTCAAGCCAAATCTCTTTTGCCAATCAGTGAAGAGAAAAAAATAATAAAGAACACTGTTTTATTGGACCACAAATTAATATACAGACACAAGATACAAGATAACATAAAGATACACGTGTGTATAGAACAAATTCAAATTTTAAAAATTGATTAAAATTGAGCAAACTAAAATTAGTAACCAATCAGTGAACAGAAAAAAAAAAGATTTTATTGGACCTCAAAGTCTTCTTCGTCTGGGTTGTCCTCGTCCAAATCTGGATCAGTAGATGCAGAGACATCACCGACAGTTTTTATATTTTTTTCTATAAAACTCTTTAATAGAGTCGTCAATCAAGTCAATCATGTCCATCAAATATTTTTTTTCTCTACACTAATTGGCAAACTTATATATTGAAACACTGGAGTAATAAATCAATCAATAGATACACTCGAAAAAACTTTTTAACAAAAAATAAAACCGACTTCAAAAAAAAAACACAACAAAGTCAAAAATAATGCGTTTTCTGAAGTCGGTGACTATTGTTTGTTTGATTTCATTTTTTTGCCTCCGACTTCAGAAAACGATTTATTTTTGACTTTGTTGTGTTTTTTTTTTGAAGTCGGTTTTATTTTTTGTTAAAAAGTTTTTATTTTTCACTTTTTAGTGGTTCACATGTTCATGCTTCATGGGTCATAATGTGGACAATGTAGTATTTTTTTTTGAGTTTTGTTGATTTTTCAAAAACCGCTTGTCCGATTTCGATAAAAAAATTATGGGACCATTTGGGAAGTATACCCTTTCCAACAAAAAAAGAATTTTTCAAATCGGTTGGCAAGTGACGGAGTTATGCCCGAACAAACATAAAATAAAAAATAAAAAAAAACAAACATCCGAATTGAGAACCTCCTTCTTTTTTTAGAAGTCGGTTAAAAACAAACGAAATCAATTTTATAAGCACCCGCACTTGTTCCCGGATCGCGCGCGCGTGGCTTCTGAACTGAACTCTGAATTGACGTTTGTTTACCAACAGACGAGCGAGGGATGTGCACGGTGTGCACCGATATAAGTTGTTAACTAAACATATTCATTTAGCTTTAACTTTTTTGTAACGGACTTATAGTGATAACTATATTTATTACATTTAGGGTTGAGAACTTCGTTGGTCGTAACTGGACATCTCATTATATCACAATTTAAACAGAAATACTTCGGTCGGCCATAACTTGCTAAGTCGATTTGTCAATTTAAAATTCGTGCCTATAGAAAACTCATAAGTGTATAAGTTGAGATATCATATAACGAATATTCATTTGGGTACTGAGTATAGGTTGATATATCAACATATTCATGTTTGATCAGAAAAACATGAGAATGCTTAATTGGACATGTGGACTTGTAAGTTTAGACACGTCAAAATGAGAGTTGTCAACTTACGACCAAGGTCGATTTCTCCAAAATGTATGAATATTTTGAGCTGTCGATTTTTTTCATATAAGATCCCAATGCCTAGGATGTATTAAGCCAATAAAAAAAAAAACATGGAAGTCGACTTATCAATGTATTCACGCCAGCCACGGATATAGTTTGTACACACATTGCCAACTTTTAGATTAACACCTGTATTTTAAGCAAATACCTAATGATTCTTATTCTTATCAACTCGTCAAACAAGTCTAGTAAGAATATTTGAATTAAATAGATAGGTACTTAAAACAATTAACATAGTAGCACCTGTGTCAGAGAACGCATTACCTACATGCCTATGTAAACTGTGTACCTACCTAAGTATTAAATCTACATAAATAATGAACTCCATTGTACTATATCATGACGTGACATGCTACGTTTCACGGGAAATACTTTACATTTGTAGACGAACAAGGCGACTTCGTTGTCTCAGCGCTTTTCTGATGGTCGCCACGCCACTGTTGATTCTGGCTCTCAGGAGTTTCAGTGGTTTGGGAATAGAGTCGTGGGCTCTTCCATTGAAAAGAAAACTTTTAAATGTATTCGGCCAAATCTGCTATTTTTATTTAAGGTTACAAACAGACACTTCAATTTCCTTCATTTCTTTGTATAAATATTAAACAAAAAAACAACACCATTTCGCGGACACAAGAAGCCAGTTCATTACCTATAGAGCAAAAACCTCATGATGCGCCACGCTAATGAAAAATTAACGCCCTTAAAACCAGCCAGTGTCTATGTAGGTCAAGGGATTTCATACCGCATCAAATGAGGTTCAAAAGTTTCAGTAAACAAACGCCGCTGGAACTTTTATGTGAGGCTTCGAGGGACAACGAGGCGATCAAAAATGAAACGGCTCTTTACAACCCCTAAAGTTAACTATGCAGGATTTATGAATGTGATGAGATGAAAATTAAGTCATTAAAAAGTAGGTCTAGGTCCACAAGTTATTAGTGTTTTTTTTTTATCCAATCAAGTGTGGTTCTGTTGGGCAAGGCCTCCTCTATGTGTATGAACCA
This sequence comes from Diarsia mendica, assembly GCA_949316265.1. Taxonomy (NCBI): domain Eukaryota; kingdom Metazoa; phylum Arthropoda; class Insecta; order Lepidoptera; family Noctuidae; genus Diarsia; species Diarsia mendica. Next base: position 11,664,179 of record OX438898.1, on the reverse strand, counting down.
ACCCAGGATAAAGCTAAAAACTGTCTAGCTATCGCGGTTCTTGAGATACAGCCTGGTGACTGACCGACGGACGGACGGACAGCGAAGTCTTAGTAATAGGGTCCCGTTTTTACCCGACTGCGGCGAAGCCCAAAAGGAGGGTTATGTGTTTGACGTGTATGTATGTAGGTATGTCCGTTTCTTTGTTCCCTCATTACCCTTTGGGTACGGAACCCTAAAAAGCGACAAATCGATCGCTAAATTCTATACTTACTGTCTTTTGCAATCTCTGGAAATGTTCGCTCCGCAAACAAGAAATATAATCTAATTAGACACTGACCATGTAGCAGTTATGTACAATGGGCACTTATACATGGCCAAGACTAAGATCGATCATCCATCACTGACTATGCTGCATAGCTCTCGCTATAGTTAGGAAACGTACAGTGAGTAACGATAAAAAAATAGGAACTGACTGGTTTTAGTATGAGGTCCTGTGTTCGATTCCCGGGTCGGGCAAAGTGTTATTTTAAAGGGTTTTCCATCAGGTATTTCTCAGTAGCAGCCACGGAGTTTGAATTTGTGTCTGTTGTTGCTATGGTTTATGGTAATAGTGTCACCCTTGTCTCGTTCTGTCGTTCAATAGAACTAGTTATTCTAAAATCATCTCAATTCCACACCTTAATAAAGTTGATGTTTCTGGATTTAAAAACTAGAATAGACTTTACCTACACGAGTTATTGTAGTGGTAGTTCATATGAATCTGAACTTAATACAATTAACGTTCTATCGATAATTTTCAAGGAATTCCTCACATTGAGATAAACCTCTTACAGTGCGATGGAATCTTTTGACTTAGCACCTATTGGTCGAAACCCAACATTTCATTTAATGATTTTCATTAATCCCATCATTATCTTTCGGGACCTTTTCCAACAACTTTTTGACGACATGGTTGGCGCAGTGGTTGGGCGATTGGCTGTTGGGCTGCGCGTCGCGGATTCGACCCCGCACGGATCAAATATTTGTACGAACCAACAGGTAGTTGTTCTACGTCTGGGTGTTTGCGTATGTGATTTTAAATGTTTGTAAAAAAAATAACGGTACGGGTAGTTTTAAGTGTGGAGGAAAAAAATATCTTGGAGGCCGCTCCCAATCCAACAGGCTGTAGCTGAGCACCGTACAGTCTTTAGCATGGCATGCAGACTACACCTATCTTACTTATCTCAACCACACACGGTTACACACCACACTCCTCGATAATAAGAGCGATTGTTGTTAAGCCAAAAAGTAAAATATGGTGACACTGTCATAATTTTTTATGTCCGTGACTGCCACTGAACAACCAACATCAATTGCTTTCATATTTAGTAAATAATTTTAGTACTTGTAATGTATACTTAGAATAGCATTCACATGCCCCCTTTTTCGGCGCTCTTGGTGGTTCTGCGGAAGTGAGCATGACATCTACCTTACAAGTCGATCCCACTAAAAACAAAACTTGTAAAAAAAAACCAAGTCTGTTCTTCTACCGTAAAAAGTAGTGAGAATTATGTAATACCAAGTCAATTTATTTATTCAGTCTAATAAAACATTGACTTGGCCATCGCATCGAATTCGCCAATGTTAAACAGGCCAGTCTTATGGCTATTAGCCATCGCATTGGCCAATATGATACGATGGCCAAGTCAATGTTTTATTAGACTGAATAAATAAATTGACTTGGTATTACATGGATCTCACTACTTTTTACGGTAGAAGAAAAGAGTTGTACGACTTGGCTTTTTTTTTAAGTTTTGTTTTTAGTGGGAATTAAAAGCAATTAAAAGAAACTAAACTTTTTAACAAAGAATACGGTTATCTCCCTCCTATCGAAATTGCAACATCGCTACCTGCGCTAAAAAAGCCATATGAGCGCCACAGTCGTCAGGGCCTGATTTACCCACAGGCTAATAAGGCTATAGCCTAGGGCGCAAGGACCTAGGGGGCGGCGGGCGCGGCGCTGAGCTGAGACTTATAAAGTATAATATTTGGTAAAAAAAAAAAATTGCGCTTAACTGCGAGCGCGGCCCCGCGCCCAAACAGCAAATTAAAACCGGTTTTTTCGGATTTTTGATATTTCTTTCTTTTAATTCGTTTGACACAGGTGAGAGTCGGATAGGTGGATTGAGTGAGAAAAGGAGAGGTCTCGGTAAAGGCAAAGCCTGGGTCCTGGCCTCAGGGGCTCTTGGGCCCCTGCTGGAGGGGTTGGAAAGAGGCCAGTTCCCGCTTGGTTGGAAGACGAGGAAACTGGTCCTCATTCAGAAGCCGGGGCGCCTTGCGGACTCGCCGTGCGCATATTGTGCTGCTTGACGAGGTGGGCAAGCTCTTAGAAAGAGTAATTGCAAACCACATCGCCGAGCACCTTGAGGGAATAGGTCCGGATCTTGCGGAACACTAGTTTGGTTTCCGCAGGAGGCACTCGACGGTGGATGCCATCATGCGCGTGAGAGACCTCACGACGGGGGTTGCGGTCTCTCGGGGCGGTGTGGTCTTGGCGGTGTCTCTCGACATCGCCAACGCCTTCAACACCATGCCCTGGAGCTGCATTAGGGAGGCAGTCCGGTATCACCGGGTGCCCGCCTACCTTCGTCGTGTAGTCGGGGACTATTTGACAGACAGGGCTGTCATCTACCCTGGTCAAGATGGACAATGTAACCGGCGAGAGATGTCGTGCGGTGTTCCACAGGCATCGGTTCTGGGGCCGCCCTTCCGCCCCTATGGAACATCGGTTACGACAGGGTGCTGCGCGCCGACCTCCCTAGCGGCGTCAGCGTAGTTTGCTACGCTGATGATACGCTTGTGCTGGCACGGGGGGTCGCATGAGCCGGCGCCCGTCGGGGCTGCGGGTTGTTTGCAAGAGATACCGCGGCCTCGACATAAAGGGCTAAAAATACTTTTACTCAGTCAGTAAAAGTCTGACACTCCCATTCGCTCTGCCCAAGAGCGGGAAGGGTTATTTGATGATTTTCCACCCGCCAAAAAAAAAGGTTACGTAAGCTCTTTTCTGTACTTGTAATTTAATTAGTTGCACCTGTATGAAAAGGTAGGACAGGACAGGCTGAGGGCGCGTATTCATGGTTAGCCTGGGGCGGTCAGAACTGTAAATCAGGCCCTGACAGTCGTGTATAGACGACAAACCAAAATGTGCCTAGCACGCCACGGTCGCGGATACGTGACCGAACTTTAAACGTAAATAAATGTCATAAAACAGCATTGTTTTGTTTATTTCTCTTGTTAATTATGTACCTTGACTCTTCTTAATTTATTTAAAGTGAATTGCTTTCGTTAGATTTCATCTTTAGTAACGCAAAATGAAAAAAAAAGAAAACATATACATATACGTGCTAAATTTCAAACCAATCGGTGAAATTCACTAAAAATGTAACTTTAACTTTGTAATCCTATACATTTATATGGGATTACAAAGTTATTTATGCAGTTAGTGTATCTAGAAAACTAGACTGAAATTGCATATTTTTTAAGTTTTTCCTTGGTTTATACACTAAACACTAACCACCTTATTACAAAACGTAGTTAAACCTGGTTTGACTTAGACTTGGTTTATCTCGCATGACGTCTCACTTCAATAATATTCAAAAGAAAGTGACAGCATGCGAGATAAACCAGGTCTAAGTTAAACCAGGTTTAACTACGTTTTGTAATAAGGCGGTAATTGTATTCTAAATTTGAAGCTTCTATATCTGCTAGAGAAGTGCCTTCGAGTTTTGATGATCGGTCAGTGAGTCAGTGAGTGAGTGACAAGATTTCCTTAATCTTGTCACTCACTCACTTTGATTAGTTATAATTCTTGAACTACTGGTTCAAATTGAATGAAATTTGAAATAAACTGTGTTTATACAATGCCTAATTGGTTACTAAAAATTCAGGTTTCTAGTTTCATCGACAACGAAGTTATAGGGGGTCGAAAATGGCCTGAACTGTTTCAAGAAGAAGAGGATGGTACGGCCGTGCCGCTTTATTGCTCGACTTGGCGGGGGCACTGCCGTGCCCCCAGATTTTCTCGAAAACTGCTAAGGAAGGAATTTTGTTGTTCGAGTAATAATTTAGTACCTACCAACTAAGCATTAATTATTTGCCATTAATATGAAAGCATTACATACATAAATTATTCACAATCTTCTGATGGGTGACTGGGAACATACCGTTAGTCACAAGATCCTAAAAATGGTAGAAATAATATCTAAAAATAAAACTCGAACTCGGTATGAAATCCTTTATTTAGATTTTTTGGTATTTTTTGAGACACATTCCTCTTTGTACCCTTATATAAAAAACGGGATTTTTTACAATTTTGATGACGATTCACAATGCTTTCCTCTTAAATCGCTTACATTGTCAAACTATAATAATAACAATTTGGCCTAAAAAAAACATAAAGCAGAGAATGTACCTGCTACAATGCATGAATTTACAGTTTTGTAATGTAATTTTTTTCTATTTACATCTGGGCATTTATTTACCGCTATTCATACGATGTGTTAATTAATCATTTTGTAACATTTGATGACAAGGATAATACAATTAGACTTTTGAATTTATTAAACATGGCTGCAATTCGGCATAATTATTATGTTAGATAGGTAATAGTTTACGAAACCATGAAGCGCTCTCTTTCGGCGCGACCACACATGCGGGTCCGACGAAACAATGAACGCGACTATAGCTTTATGGATAGTGCGGAGTCCAAAGCTTGGAAAATAAATGCCCACATTTACAGTTTGGAAGGAACACCGACACTAAAACAGTTACCCCATATTCAGTACATCATTCTGAACCCACAGAGAAATTCTTCATCAGAAATTCAAATAAAACAGCCTTCCATACATTTTGACCGTGTAGGTATTGCGTTTGTTTTAGGAAACAGCTGGTTTTTTTTTTTTTTTAATGTCTTTGTGATGAGGTAAGGTACTGATGACAGATGTCAGAAATTCTGACAGATGACTGATGTCAGAATTTCTGACATTTGTCATAATCACGTGCTTACCGTTTTAGCCTCGGTGTCCCTTTCTCCCTGTATAGATTACATACAGTTGCATTAATAAACTCGGTATCAAGCACAAGCACTTTGTGCGTAATTCACAACGATCCTATTTTAAGTTCACAGCTTCAGGTAGGTAATGCCCAACTTTTAAACTATGCATTTTTATGTTGAAAGACAATGCTGCTATAGTTGAAAATAGGTGTATGTGTTGCAAGATTAAAAATATGGCCTTTATTGTGAGTTTCCAAATCTGAAATAATTATTAATTACAGCAAATGGTTAACAGATTTAGTATTTATCGAATATATTTAAGTACCTAGTAATTGTAAAAATACAAAGTCATAAAAATGTCAGGCGTCATTCAGATAGGTAATTGCTTACTTGATAATAAAATCAATATTAATAGTAATAAAAACAAGCCTCCTCTTTTTTTATGAAGTTGGTGTAAATACACGTACCTAGGTACGTGTATTTACACCAACTTGCATGCAATGCATAATACCTAGGTATTATGCATAGTTGGTCAAGTTCTCGAGCGTGCAACTATTATTGCAATTTGAACCTTATCTTAGAGGATAAAAGTCCAATAACGGGCATTTGTCATTAGCAAAACTTTTAGTTGTAATCATATAATTATTTTCAACCATAGCAACATCATTTAAATTGTAGGTAAGTTAACTTACCAGTAATGTGTTTCCTTAAATACTTAATTTGACCACAAAATAGATATTACATATTTATTATTTCTATTATTATCAAGTACAAGGAAGAAAAATTTAAAAAAATACCTAATCTCCGAAGGGTTAAGCAGAAGTGTACCAATTAGTACAATTAGAAGATTTCGACAGATACGTATAAGTTCCATGTAATAGGGGGCGAACATATTGCCAGCAACCGGGTACAAGATATGTCAAAAAAGAATTAAGTACTAAGCAGGCGAATTACTGGGAGCGAATACAAAAAGCCAAAAAAGGGGATGTAAGGTTTTTGTATGAAGTGTGGCCGATCTAACTTCCGCCATTTTTGTTCATTTAAAAAAAAGCGGCCACGTATAAAACCTGCGTAAATCAATAACTGGCATCAAAACTCAAAACGCAAGCCGCCTTATTACAAAAGTTAGATAAACCTGGTTTAACTTAGACTTGGTTTATCTCGCATGACGTCTCACTTCAATAATATTCAAAAGAAAGTGACAGCATGCGAGATAAACCAAGTCTAAGTTAAACCAGGTTTATCTACCTTTTGTAATAAGGCAGAAGGTATTTATTTAAATTAGACCATTACAGGCACTTTCAAATGTCAGAGAAACAAATAAAACGAAGCTACAGTCACAGTCAAAAGGATAATAATAATATAATAACTTGTGAAAGTACTGTAGTTGCCTACTCCAAAGCGTGGGCTACAGCTAGTTTCTTTCATAAATGTGCGCTGTCTATGAACTATGTTTGTCTATGTATAGCGATAGTCTACTTAATTTGGAGTACCCTTGGCTTAATTGCAGTGGCAAGCCCTTTGAACTCTTTGACACTTGAGTGGGCGTAGTGATTATATCCGAGTGAAAATTGTTACTAGGCAAAATAAGCTAGTCTTTGTGAACTTTTTGCTGCAGGGTGAACTGCAAATAGTGAATAACTAAGTTTTACCACATTTAGTGTGAATTTCAGCAATCAAACAGGGTTTTTAATTTTTGTATGTTAGGGTTTGTATGCAAACAAAAAAATATATAAATAATATTATTATATAAATTAAAAAGACATATACTTAGTGGACATTGGGAATATTTTAAAAAACTGACAGCCAAAAAATTTTTTTTATTATTATAAATACAGTACCTATATACTTTCATAAGCATGCTGTTATTTTGAAATTACAAACAGACACTTTAATTTTATTTATTTGCATAAAATAGAAGATAATAGGTTAATGAAGTCGGCGCTTTTAGGCCATGTCTGTGTTAGGAACTTACCTAATAGTTGTTGAAAAGCCAATTTAAAATCGGTCGAAAAAATATGACACGCTTTCTGACTACCTATTTTTAACCGAATTCCAAAAAGGAGGAGTTTTTCAATTCGTCTGTAGGTTTTTATTTTATTTATTTCAACCAATTACAGCCGCTACCTTCACCTATCAAAGTTTACTGATTATTAGGTTAGTAGACTCAGTATCGTCCTGTATCTCCTGATTAAGATTTTAAAACTTGATATAACTAATTAAAACCTCATTCAAGTAAATAATAAGATTCTAAATCATCTAATTGGCTAAGTATAAATTTTATCATACGTCACGCCATACTCATTGAGATAGTGTTTTGTTTTCAATAACGTCATGAATATGTATAAAAAGAAAAAAAAAAACAATGTCATTAATTATGTAAAAATAAACTTATTACAAAGATTCAAAACTCTGTTTTAAACGTGATAGAAATCTGCTCTCCTCCCCGAGCCGGTCGGTGTGAACGGACCCTTAGCGTCTGTATCTCTTCCACTCCGTATGCAAATTTTAAGAATGGACGCTTTTGAGGTTTTGAGGAAAGCATAACGGATTCTGTACTATCAGGCGACTTAGATGATAATATGATAAGAATCATGTATATATCTTACCAAAAAGATCATTGACATGAGTACCTATTTATTTTATTAATTGAATTTTATTTTGTTGTTTTTAATTGTAATAGCAGTGTGTTTTTAGATTATTGTATTGCCGATTATTGTACTGCTCCGAATATTATGCTTACTAACATTATTCTTAAGTATTACTACTAACCAAATTATGGATCTTGTTGTCTAATTAAATAAATTATTATTATTATTTTACATACATGCATGCATTTTTTTTTTTCAGCTTGTAATGCTGTCAATTTGTTACCTGTTTTCTTTAATTTATGAATATTACTTTTAAAATGAAAATAATGCTGTATCGATAATAAAAGTAAAATTACGCCTTCCCCAAAGAATTACGGAAAGGTGAACCTTATGAGCGCCACAGTCACGTATAGACGATCCCACCTATAAGTTACTAGTCAAAAATTAATTAATTAAAAAAATGTAAATAAGTATAAGGTAATGATTTTCTATTATCATGTTATTTTCAAATCGGTTAGATTATCAGCGAAATTTTCAACCATAATATCTATTTTGGTCAAAAAAAGTATATGAAAAAACTAATTGATTGTGTCTAAAGCAATAACATTTAAAAACAAAACGATTCCATCAACAATTTTACAACACCATGGGAAACAAAACATTGGCTATTTGCCAGACAAGTGCTTGCAATTCATATTATACTGGTAATGCAATATCGAATATTGGTGCCAACATTGGGTAGAACAAAAAAAAACTACATCATGTATCACCAAAGGTACATATTTAAGGTAAAGACCATTAATCTGAACATCTTTCTCCATGGAAGCTACACCGTTATCGCGAAAAATTATTCGTCTGTCCCATATAAATTTCAATACTAACTAAAAATAATCCTATGGTGTATGGGACAACTGTAAATTTTGTATAGGACAGCTGAATTTTTTTTACAATTAGGACGATGGTTATATGGAGAAAGTTCTTCAATTTGATGGTCTTTACCACATACAGCAAATGCTAGCGCCAATATTCAATTTCATTTTTTACATAAAATGATTTATTATGCCTCTTTATAATTGTTACTACTTAAATTATTAACACTTAAATTATATAAAGTTTAATAGACCAAAATACAGCCGTATACAGATCTGGTAGTTCTTTCTAACAAAAAGCCCAAACAAATTAATTAGGTACTGTTTTATTTTCTCTTAATTAATCATAAGTTTTTTTTTGCTGAATTTCCGCCATGATTTTAAACAGCTAAGCTAATAAAATATCGTTTAATCTAAGCTAGCAAAAATATTTATTAAAAAGTCAAATTTTAATGTTACAAAGAGCTCTAAACGGCGGGAAAATCAATAAATAGGATACAATTTTAAACTTATAATTAAATATAATATTAATATTTTTTAATTATCAAATGACATGAAAATGGCTTACGAGAAAAAGAGTAGAATATATGGACCAATTTCACGAAAGAAACTGATTATGATCAAGACTTCTGAACTGCAGATGTGATATCATTTATCTGAAACATTGACACTGACAGCTCTTAAACGCAGTTTAGATGTGCTGATCGCGTTCAGTTTAATTTGTGATCTTTAAAATAACTTCTGATTTAATATAAATAAAATATTAAGCGATAAGATTGTTATACCGTCGCGTACCAAATGTTTTCGAGGTCTGCATTTTAAAACTATCAAATTCATTGTGAAGATTTTAATTTTATTCTGTTAACAAATAAAATAAAATCCTCACAGTATTTTTATTCGACATTTTTGTTTCGATAGTCATTAATAAGGTTATTCCGCATGCGGTTTTTTTTCTTAAAAGGATTCCGCACAAATGACACTGAAGAAATAATAATTAATACACACTGTGGGTAAAGAGATCGAAATATGAAACGAGATCATTTCTTTAGTTTTTATTACAATTAAAACGAATAGAGCAAGCAAAGTGTGTAAAAATTATATTTCTTCAACGTATCACATCAAATGGAGAGTTTAGGATCAACTAATCTGAACAAGAAAACACGCGAACGATCGCGGTATTCCGTTCAGTTTTTTTTTCCTTACTAATGTAAAACCCGGAAAGATTGCAGACATTACTCCGAGGTAACCGATTTTGACAGATAATGTACATAAGTATCAGTCTGTCAAAGCACGGTGTCCGGTCCGGATCAAGTCCGATAATTTTTCCGCATGCGGACGGAAATTTTCGTTAGATAAGTTTTATTTGTGGTCTATGTCCCTTTATATAATCTAAACGCCAGTGGGCCTTGTAACCACTTATCGTAAAGGCTGTTATGTATTCCTAAATGCATAATATAACGCTACTACACGTATAATACACAAGCTAAAGTTATATTATACGAGTTTATTATGTCAGCCTTTTTAGTACCTCTTTTATTTCGCTTTTTAATATTTTTATAAGTTATTTATTTTAACTCGACTGCAAATAAGGGTTTTGTTAGTTATTTTATACCAAAAAAATATATACTAATACAAGGGTAGTCAGACAGGAAATTGAATCATGCATAAAAAACCTTTTCCATTAATATTTAGAAAATAAAGACAACTTCATGAAAAACTTTTGTTAGGTACAACATCGCTTGTCAATAAAATTATGATGCAACTGTCATTGAATTCTCCTTCAAATAATAAAAAAGTGAATAAAAATCACATAATTGCTATGTAATAAAATAATTCCAGCCCGATATCTTAGATAAAGTATACACTCTGCAATCGGCTGTGACTATATTTATAATTACAACCGAAATTGAATCTATATAGTCGATTGGGGATGAAAGTTTGTATGGAAAATCGACATTTTCACGCGGGCGAAGCCACTGGCAAAAGCTAGTACAGAATATGCAAATGAATTATCTTATCATTTTATCAATGACATATCTCGAACACTATTGTAATATTAATGCCAAAAGCGATTTCGGAGAAAGACAATGGTTTTCCTTATTGGCTTATTTCTGACGGTCAATAACTCATCCTTCTTAACTAGTATTGAGTGGTTTGATAACAAAAGATGCTCTCATTGATAAAAAAGGTAAATTCCTTTTCAAGAGGGGATTTAATTGTCTTTTCAAAGGTAAGTAGTATATAAGGCCTTGGCTCTTTGGCTGACATAGTATGCTGGAAATCCTCATTCAAAAGCCATTTTAAATATTTTCAAGTAGATAGGTATTTGTTAATATCTACTAAACCTAGTTATTATTTAGTTACTTATATCTGAACTAAAAAATTTGAATATCATAAATTCTTTATTATTCATTTGCTGAATGGTTTTGTGTCGAATAAAACATAATTCTGCCCTTTGGAAGATATAGAGACTAGCATTTCTTAAAAAATAAAAATAGAAAAAATAATTTAAAGAGGACATAAAAATAAATAACTTCTAATAACATCAAAGAGCTTTTTCAGAGGCATTTATTGCAAATTAGATAAATCGGAACGATGTTGTTTTAATTGTGAAGCCTTTATGCAGACGTGAATTTTATTCATATTTTTTTTATTTAGTTGTTTTATTTTAGTTATTTTATGTTAATATACAATTAACATAAAATAACTAATATGGTTTGATAATATGATTGTAATTGAATGTTATAAGTATACTAGCTGTCCCGGCAAACGTTGTTTTGCCATTTTCAGAAAAAAAAAAAGATGAAAAATAGATGTTGGCCGATTCTCATAGATACCCGATACGCACAAAAAATTTCATCAAAATCGGTCAAGCCGTTTCGGAGGAGTTTGGCATCGAAAACTGTGACACGAGAATTTTATATATTAGATGGATGGATTATTTTCTGAAATAAATTGATTAATAATAATTAACCATTTTTAGATGTATTACTGACATTCTAAGAAAATTGATGACTGAAAAACGCCTGTAATCCCCGAAGGGTTAGTCAGAGGTGTACCTAATAGTACACCCACATTTCGTCAGTTATGTTGTTATAGGGGGCCATGTCTCACGAGGTGACGAGAAACAGAGAAGTATGGAAGAAGAAGACATACTTTGCCGACTCCAAATTAATTGGGATAAGGGCAAAGAATGATGATGTTATAATAAAATAATAAAATAAATAAATAAAATTAGCCTTTATTGCTGTTTAAACTTACATATCATTGACTTCAATTAAGTAACTACCTTTTTCTTACTTTACTACAATTTTATTAACTATCGGCGATCGGTAGAAAAACAGCTTGTCTTTTGACATAGGCCTAAAAAAAACATTGACTTGGCCATCGCATCGAATTCGCCAATGTTAAACAGGCCAGTCTTATGGCTATTAGCCATCGCATTGGCCAATATGATACGATGGCCAAGTCAATGTTTTATTAGACTGAATAAATAAATTGACTTGGTATTACATGGATCTCACTACTTTTTACGGTAGAAGAAAAGAGTTGTACGACTTGGCTTTTTTTTTAAGTTTTGTTTTTAGTGGGAATTAAAAGCAATTAAAAGAAACTAAACTTTTTAACAAAGAATACGGTTATCTCCCTCCTATCGAAATTGCAACATCGCTACCTGCGCTAAAAAAGCCATATGAGCGCCACAGTCGTCAGGGCCTGATTTACCCACAGGCTAATAAGGCTATAGCCTAGGGCGCAAGGACCTAGGGGGCGGCGGGCGCGGCGCTGAGCTGAGACTTATAAAGTATAATATTTGGTAAAAAAAAAAAATTGCGCTTAACTGCGAGCGCGGCCCCGCGCCCAAACAGCAAATTAAAACCGGTTTTTTCGGATTTTTGATATTTCTTTCTTTTAATTCGTTTGACACAGGTGAGAGTCGGATAGGTGGATTGAGTGAGAAAAGGAGAGGTCTCGGTAAAGGCAAAGCCTGGGTCCTGGCCTCAGGGGCTCTTGGGCCCCTGCTGGAGGGGTTGGAAAGAGGCCAGTTCCCGCTTGGTTGGAAGACGAGGAAACTGGTCCTCATTCAGAAGCCGGGGCGCCTTGCGGACTCGCCGTGCGCATATTGTGCTGCTTGACGAGGTGGGCAAGCTCTTAGAAAGAGTAATTGCAAACCACATCGCCGAGCACCTTGAGGGAATAGGTCCGGATCTTGCGGAACACTAGTTTGGTTTCCGCAGGAGGCACTCGACGGTGGATGCCATCATGCGCGTGAGAGACCTCACGACGGGGGTTGCGGTCTCTCGGGGCGGTGTGGTCTTGGCGGTGTCTCTCGACATCGCCAACGCCTTCAACACCATGCCCTGGAGCTGCATTAGGGAGGCAGTCCGGTATCACCGGGTGCCCGCCTACCTTCGTCGTGTAGTCGGGGACTATTTGACAGACAGGGCTGTCATCTACCCTGGTCAAGATGGACAATGTAACCGGCGAGAGATGTCGTGCGGTGTTCCACAGGCATCGGTTCTGGGGCCGCCCTTCCGCCCCTATGGAACATCGGTTACGACAGGGTGCTGCGCGCCGACCTCCCTAGCGGCGTCAGCGTAGTTTGCTACGCTGATGATACGCTTGTGCTGGCACGGGGGGTCGCATGAGCCGGCGCCCGTCGGGGCTGCGGGTTGTTTGCAAGAGATACCGCGGCCTCGACATAAAGGGCTAAAAATACTTTTACTCAGTCAGTAAAAGTCTGACACTCCCATTCGCTCTGCCCAAGAGCGGGAAGGGTTATTTGATGATTTTCCACCCGCCAAAAAAAAAGGTTACGTAAGCTCTTTTCTGTACTTGTAATTTAATTAGTTGCACCTGTATGAAAAGGTAGGACAGGACAGGCTGAGGGCGCGTATTCATGGTTAGCCTGGGGCGGTCAGAACTGTAAATCAGGCCCTGACAGTCGTGTATAGACGACAAACCAAAATGTGCCTAGCACGCCACGGTCGCGGATACGTGACCGAACTTTAAACGTAAATAAATGTCATAAAACAGCATTGTTTTGTTTATTTCTCTTGTTAATTATGTACCTTGACTCTTCTTAATTTATTTAAAGTGAATTGCTTTCGTTAGATTTCATCTTTAGTAACGCAAAATGAAAAAAAAAGAAAACATATACATATACGTGCTAAATTTCAAACCAATCGGTGAAATTCACTAAAAATGTAACTTTAACTTTGTAATCCTATACATTTATATGGGATTACAAAGTTATTTATGCAGTTAGTGTATCTAGAAAACTAGACTGAAATTGCATATTTTTTAAGTTTTTCCTTGGTTTATACACTAAACACTAACCACCTTATTACAAAACGTAGTTAAACCTGGTTTGACTTAGACTTGGTTTATCTCGCATGACGTCTCACTTCAATAATATTCAAAAGAAAGTGACAGCATGCGAGATAAACCAGGTCTAAGTTAAACCAGGTTTAACTACGTTTTGTAATAAGGCGGTAATTGTATTCTAAATTTGAAGCTTCTATATCTGCTAGAGAAGTGCCTTCGAGTTTTGATGATCGGTCAGTGAGTCAGTGAGTGAGTGACAAGATTTCCTTAATCTTGTCACTCACTCACTTTGATTAGTTATAATTCTTGAACTACTGGTTCAAATTGAATGAAATTTGAAATAAACTGTGTTTATACAATGCCTAATTGGTTACTAAAAATTCAGGTTTCTAGTTTCATCGACAACGAAGTTATAGGGGGTCGAAAATGGCCTGAACTGTTTCAAGAAGAAGAGGATGGTACGGCCGTGCCGCTTTATTGCTCGACTTGGCGGGGGCACTGCCGTGCCCCCAGATTTTCTCGAAAACTGCTAAGGAAGGAATTTTGTTGTTCGAGTAATAATTTAGTACCTACCAACTAAGCATTAATTATTTGCCATTAATATGAAAGCATTACATACATAAATTATTCACAATCTTCTGATGGGTGACTGGGAACATACCGTTAGTCACAAGATCCTAAAAATGGTAGAAATAATATCTAAAAATAAAACTCGAACTCGGTATGAAATCCTTTATTTAGATTTTTTGGTATTTTTTGAGACACATTCCTCTTTGTACCCTTATATAAAAAACGGGATTTTTTACAATTTTGATGACGATTCACAATGCTTTCCTCTTAAATCGCTTACATTGTCAAACTATAATAATAACAATTTGGCCTAAAAAAACATAAAGCAGAGAATGTACCTGCTACAATGCATGAATTTACAGTTTTGTAATGTAATTTTTTTCTATTTACATCTGGGCATTTATTTACCGCTATTCATACGATGTGTTAATTAATCATTTTGTAACATTTGATGACAAGGATAATACAATTAGACTTTTGAATTTATTAAACATGGCTGCAATTCGGCATAATTATTATGTTAGATAGGTAATAGTTTACGAAACCATGAAGCGCTCTCTTTCGGCGCGACCACACATGCGGGTCCGACGAAACAATGAACGCGACTATAGCTTTATGGATAGTGCGGAGTCCAAAGCTTGGAAAATAAATGCCCACATTTACAGTTTGGAAGGAACACCGACACTAAAACAGTTACCCCATATTCAGTACATCATTCTGAACCCACAGAGAAATTCTTCATCAGAAATTCAAATAAAACAGCCTTCCATACATTTTGACCGTGTAGGTATTGCGTTTGTTTTAGGAAACAGCTGGTTTTTTTTTTTTTTTAATGTCTTTGTGATGAGGTAAGGTACTGATGACAGATGTCAGAAATTCTGACAGATGACTGATGTCAGAATTTCTGACATTTGTCATAATCACGTGCTTACCGTTTTAGCCTCGGTGTCCCTTTCTCCCTGTATAGATTACATACAGTTGCATTAATAAACTCGGTATCAAGCACAAGCACTTTGTGCGTAATTCACAACGATCCTATTTTAAGTTCACAGCTTCAGGTAGGTAATGCCCAACTTTTAAACTATGCATTTTTATGTTGAAAGACAATGCTGCTATAGTTGAAAATAGGTGTTATGTGTTGCAAGATTAAAAATATGGCCTTTATTGTGAGTTTCCAAATCTGAAATAATTATTAATTACAGCAAATGGTTAACAGATTTAGTATTTATCGAATATATTTAAGTACCTAGTAATTGTAAAAATACAAAGTCATAAAAATGTCAGGCGTCATTCAGATAGGTAATTGCTTACTTGATAATAAAATCAATATTAATAGTAATAAAAACAAGCCTCCTCTTTTTTTATGAAGTTGGTGTAAATACACGTACCTAGGTACGTGTATTTACACCAACTTGCATGCAATGCATAATACCTAGGTATTATGCATAGTTGGTCAAGTTCTCGAGCGTGCAACTATTATTGCAATTTGAACCTTATCTTAGAGGATAAAAGTCCAATAACGGGCATTTGTCATTAGCAAAACTTTTAGTTGTAATCATATAATTATTTTCAACCATAGCAACATCATTTAAATTGTAGGTAAGTTAACTTACCAGTAATGTGTTTCCTTAAATACTTAATTTGACCACAAAATAGATATTACATATTTATTATTTCTATTATTATCAAGTACAAGGAAGAAAAATTTAAAAAAATACCTAATCTCCGAAGGGTTAAGCAGAAGTGTACCAATTAGTACAATTAGAAGATTTCGACAGATACGTATAAGTTCCATGTAATAGGGGGCGAACATATTGCCAGCAACCGGGTACAAGATATGTCAAAAAAGAATTAAGTACTAAGCAGGCGAATTACTGGGAGCGAATACAAATAGCCAAAAAAAAGGGGATGTAAGGTTTTTGTATGAAGTGTGGCCGATATAACTTCCGCCATTTTTGTTCATTTTAAAAAAAGCGGCCACGTATAAAACCTGCGGAAATCAATAACTGGCATCAAAACTCAAAACGCATGGTATTTATTTAAATAAGACCATTACAGGCACTTTCAAATGTCAGAAAAACAAATAAAACGATGCTACAGTCACAGTCAAAAGGCATAATAACTTGTGAAAGTACTGTAGTTGCCTACTCCAAAGCGTGGGCTACAGCTAGTTTCTTTCATAAACGTGCGCTGTCTATGAACTATGTTTGTCTATGTATAGCGATAGTCTACTTAATTTGGAGTACCCTTGGCTTAATTGCAGTGGCAAGCCCTTTGAACTCTTTGACACTTGAGTGGGCGTAGTGATTATATCCGTGTGGTAAATTGTCACTAGGCAAAATAAGCTAGTCTTTGTGAACTTTTTGCTGCAGGGTGAACTGCAAATAGTGAATAACTAAGTTTTACCACATTTAGTGTGAATTTCAGCTATAAAACTGGGTTTTTTATTTTTGTATGTTAGGGTTTGTATGCAAACAAAAAAATTAAAAAGACTTTTATAGTGGACATAACAAAAATTTTTTGGCTGTCAGTTTCTTAAAATATTCCCATTTTAAGAAACTGACAGCCAGAAAATTTTTGTTATTATTATAAATACAGTACCTATATACTTTCTTAAGCATTCAGTAAGAAGCTGTTATTTTGAAATTACAAACTTTTTGAACTTGAATTTTTATTTATTTGTATAAAATAGAAGATAATATACTTAGGTATAGGTTAATGAAGTCGGCGCTTTTAGGCCATGTCTGTGTTAGGAACTTACCTAATAGTTGTTGAAAAGCCAATTTAAAATCGGTCGCCAAAATATGACACGCTTTCTGACTACCTATTTTTTTAACCGACTTCCAAAAAGGAGGAGTTTTTCAATCCGTCTGTAGGTTTTTATTTTATTTATTTCAACCAATTACAGCCGCTACCTTCACCTATCTAAGTTTACTGATTATTAGGTTAGTAGACTCAGTATCGTCCTGTATCTCCTGATTAAGATTTTAAAACTTGATATAACTAATTAGTAAAACCTCATTCAAGTAAATAATAAGATTCTAAATCATCTAATTGGCTAAGCATATTTTATCATACGTCACGCCATACTCATTGAGATAGTGTTTTGTTTTCAATAACGTCATGAATATATCTTTTTGGTAAGATATATACATGATTCTTATCATATCATCTAAGTCGCCTGATAGTACAGAATCCGTTATGCTTTCCTCGAAACCTCAAAAGCGTCCATTCTTAAAATTTGCATACGGAGTGGAAGAGATACAGACGCTAAGGGTCCGTTCACACCGACCGGCTCGGGGAGGAGAGCAGATTTCTATCACGTTTAAAACAGAGTTTTGAATCTTTGTAATAAGTTTATTTTTACATGCATGCATGCATTTTTTTTACAGCTTGTATAGCTGTCAATTTGTTACCTGTTTTCTATAATTTATGAATATTACTTTTAAAATGAAAATAATGCTGTAAGTATCGATAATAAATGTAAAATCACGCCTTCCCCAAAGAATTACGGAAAGGTGGACCTTATGAGCGCCACAGTCACGTATAGACGATCCCACCTATAAGTTACCTACTAGTCAAAAATAAATTAATTAAAAAAAAAGTAAATAAGTATAAGGTAATGATTTTCTATTATCATGTTATTTTCAAATCGGTTAGATTATCAGCGAAATTTTCAACCATAATATCTATTTTGGTCAAAAAAAGTATATGAAAAAACTAATTGATTGTGTCTAAAGCAATAACATTTAAAAACAAAACGATTCCATCAACAATTTTACAACACCATGGGAAACAAAACATTGGCTAATTGCCAGACAAGTGCTTGCAATTCATATTATATTGGTAATGCAATATCGAATATTGGTGCCAACATTGGGTAGAACAAAAAAAAAAGAACATCATGTATCACAAAGGTACATATTCTTTAAGGTAAAGACCATTAATCTGAACATCTTTCTCCATGGGAGCTACACCGTTATCGCGAAAAATTATTCGTCTGTCCCATACAAATTTCAATACTAACTAAAAATGTGGCATCCTATGGTGTATGGGACAACTACATATTTTGTATGGGACAACTGTAAATTTTGTATAGGACAGCTGATTTTTTTTCACAATTAGGACGATGGTTATATGGAGGAAGTTCTTCAATTTGATGGTCTTTACCACATACAGCAAATGTTGGCGCCAATATTCAATTTCATTTTTTACATAAAATGATTGATTATGCCTCTTTATAATTGTTACTACTTAAATTATTAACACTTAAATTATATAAAGTTTAATAGACCAAAATACAGCCGTATACAGATCTGGTAGTTCTTTCTTACAAAAAGCCCAAACAAATTAATTAGGTACTGTTTTTTTTTTCTCTTAAATAATCATAAGTTTTTTTTTGCTGAATTTCCGCCATGATTTTAAACAGCTAAGCTAATAAAATATCGTTTAATCTAAGCTAGCAAAAATATTTATTAAAAAGTCAAATTTTAATGTTACAAAGAGCTCTAAACGGCGGGAAAATCAATAAATAGGATACAATTTTAAACTTATAATTAAATATAATATAAATATTTTTTAATTATCAAATGACATGAAAATGGCTTACGAGAAAAAGAGTAGAATTTATGGACCAATTTCACGAAAGAAACTGATTATGATCAAGACTTCTGAACTGCGTTCAAGAGATGTGATATCATTTATCTGAAACATTGACACTGACAGCTCTTAAACGCAGTTTAGATGTGCTGATCGCGTTCAGTTTAATTTGTGATCTTTAAAATAACTTCTGATTTAATATAAATAAAATATTAAGCGATAAGATTGTTATACCGTCGCGTACCAAATGTTTTCGAGGTCTGCATTTTAAAACTATCAAATTCATTGTGAAGATTTTAATTTTATTCGGTTAACAAATAAAATAAAATCCTCACAGTATTTTTATTCGACATTTTTGTTTCGATAGTCATTAATAAGGTTATTCCGCATGCGGTTTTTTTCCTTAAAAGGATTCCGCACAAATGACACTGAAGAAATAATAATTATTACACACTGTGGGTAAAGAGATCGAAATATGAAACGAGATCATTTCTTTAGTTTTTATTACAATTAAAACGAATAGAGCAAGCAAAGTGTGTAAAAATTATATTTCTTCAACGTATCACATCAAATGGAGAGTTTAGGATCAACTAATCTGAACAAGAAAACACGCGAACGCTCGCGGTATTCCGTTCAGTTTTTTTTTTCCTTACTAATGTGAAACCTGGAAAGATTGCAGACATTACTCCGAGGTAACCGATTTTGACAGATAATGTACATAAGTATCAGTCTGTCAAAGCACGGTGTCCGGTCCGGATCAAGTCCGATAATTTTTCCGCATGCGGACGGAAATTTTCGTTAGATAAGTTTTATTTGCGGTCTATGTCCCTTTATATAATCTAAACGCCAGTGGGCCTTGTAACCACTTATCGTAAAGGCTGTTATGTATTCCTAAATGCATAATATAACGCTACTACACGTATAATACACAAGCTAAAGTTATATTATACGAGTTTATTATGTCAGCCTTTTTAGTACCTCTTTTATTTCGCTTTTTAATATTTTTATAAGTTATTTATTTTAACTCGACTGCAAATAAGGGTTTTGTTAGTTATTTTATACCAAAAAAATATATACCTACAAGGGTAGTCAGTCTATAATACAAGGGTAGTCAGACAGGAAATTGAATCATGCATAAAAAACCTTTTCCATTAATATTTAGAAAATAAAGACAACTTCATGAAAAACTTTTGTTAGGTACAACATCGCTTGTCAATAAAATTATGATGCAACTGTCATTGAATTCTCCTTCAAAGAATTAAAAAGTGAATAAAAATCACATAATTGCTATGTAATAAAGTAATTCCAGCCCGATATCTTAGATAAAGTATACACTCTGCAATCGGCTGTGACTATATTTATAATTACAACCGAAATTGAATCTATATAGTCGATTGAGTTATAGAAAGATAAATAATTTAAGATAGCCAAATATATGAGTCAGTTTTTTTTATCTTTTTATAATATTTACATCTGGCACGTTTGAGATAAAAAATATCATAGATTATGTCTGGGCTGGGAACACAAAGTGGATAAAAAAAGACACAGATTAGCGAGAACTATTTTCGCGATTACGAGTATTCATTCACAATTAAATTGTTGTAAATGGAATTCTTAATCGTTTATTTTATTATATGTTATTCCAGGCTAAAGCAAAATATTTAACAAAATATAATGCGGTTCTACTAATGTTTTTTTTTTTTTGCAACTGAAGTTATATGAGTGGGTATTACACAAATCTTCTGCCAAACTGCAGGACAATTTCTAGGCACTGTTCTTGTGGATACAGTTCTTACTAAACAAAATATTATTCCATCATAACAAGGTTTTATTGTAGACCAGGTACATCGCCTTATATTTTTAAAAGGTAAACCAATATGTTTTTTTTACTCTAAACTACGGTAACTTTAATTCCACCCTGTATACAGAATATGCAAATGAATTATCTTATCATTTTATCAATGACATATCTCGAACACTATTGTAATATTAATGCCAAAAGCGATTTCGGAGAAAGACAATGGTTTTCCTTATTGGCTTATTTCTGACGGTCAATAACTCATCCTTCATATCTAGTATTGAGTGGTTTGATAACAAAAGATGTTCTCATTGATAAAAAAGAGGTAAATTCCTTTTCAAGAGGGGATTTAATTATCTTTTCAAAGGTAAGTAGTATATAAGGCCTTGGCTCTTTGGCTGACATAGTATGCTGGAAATCCTCAGTCAAAAGCCATTTTGAATATTTTCAAGTAGATAGGTATTTGTTAATATCTACTAAACCTAGTTATTATTTAGTTACTTATATCTGAACTAAAAAATTTGAATATCATAAATTCTTTATTAATCATTTGCTGAATGGTTTTGTGTCGAATAAAACATAATTCTGCCCTTTGGAAGATAAAGAGACTAGCATTTCTTAAAAAATAAAAATAGAAAAAAATATTTAAAGAGGACATAAAAATAAATAACTTCTAATAACATCAAAAAGCTTTTTCAGAGGCATTTATTGCAAATTAGATAAATCGGAACGAAGTTGTTTTAGTTCAGATGCCTTTATGCAAACGTGACTTTTATTTTAATTTCTATTCGCATTTGTCTTCATTGAATTTATTAACCATTTTTAGATGTATTACTGACATTCTAAGAAAATTCATGACTGAAAAACGTCTGTAATCCCTGAAGGGTTAGGCAGAGGTGTACCTAATAGTACACCCACATTTCGTCAGTTATGTTTAAGTGCCATGTTATAGGGGGCATGTCTCACGAGGTGACGAGAAACAGAGAAGTATGGAAGAAGAAGACATACTGTGCCGACTCCAAATGAATTGGGATAAGGGCAAAGAATGATGATGTTATAGGGGCCATCAACTATCATGCCATCAATCGGCCATCAACTATCATGCCATCAACCGGCCATCAACTATCATGTCATCAACCGGCCATCAACTATCATGCCATCAATCGGCCATCAACTATCATGCCATCAATCGGCCATCAACTAACATGCCATCAACCGGCCATCAACTATCATGCCATCAACCGGCCATCAACTATCATGCCATCAACCGGCCATCAACTATCATGCCATCAATCGGCCATCAACTATCATGCCATCAATCGGCCATCAACTATCATGCCATCAATCGGCCATAAATCAAGACTACGTGGCTGCTACTGAAAAAATCCCGATGATGATGGAAAAACCCCGTTAACACTTTGCCCGATTCGGCAACGACCTGGGAATCAAAACCAGGAACCCACGCTCAGCAGTCGCGCTTGCGATCACTAGACCAACAAGGCAATTAGTATTATTTTGCACAAAATTCAAATTCATAGTCTAGTAAAAGATTCATACAATGTTTACAAATAATGTCTTTACGCTACAATTATATTGTTTTGCTAGATTACAAAGAACGTAATAAGACAACAGATGTTTTTTTACGGCAAGCATGAATAATTATAATTAAGTACTTTGTTCAGTAAGTGACACATAAAGTAGCGTCACCTCTTTTGTTTCTATACTGGCCTAGGTCTGTGATAATATAATTGTAACCTTATCTACTTAGTTCATTTGCACCGTAAATCGCAAAAATAACCCGCATAAATTCCAATTATTTTAAGTATTTTTGCATTTTGCAGGTCAATAACAGCTGGTGTTGCGCTGACCCCAATAGAATGGAACAAGGGTAGGAAGGTGAGGACACAGAATATGCCACAGTTGCCACACCTCGTCTCTTGCCCGTCATGCACAACTAACTGCTCCAGGACTTGAATGAAACAAACGACAGAGCTGTCCAGGTTGCTATGTACTGGTCGGACAAAATTTGAGTCATCGATTCGAGTGAAAAAGTTACTGATAGTATTATTTTTGTAAGTAATTCACTGTTATAAAAAAGAAAGGAAGACAGTTCAAATGAAGATG
The DNA here is from genome assembly GCA_949316265.1 of Diarsia mendica. NCBI lineage: Eukaryota > Metazoa > Arthropoda > Insecta > Lepidoptera > Noctuidae > Diarsia > Diarsia mendica. The sequence goes on along the minus strand of OX438898.1, from coordinate 11,641,289 downwards.
GTCTAAGATGGACAGGACACATGACGAGGGATAGTAAAACAAAATGGACCAAAACAATAACAGAGTGACAACCACGCGAAGACAGACAAAGAGATGATATAAGGAAAATTGAAGGTGCTACCTGGTCTAGGAAAGCTAGAGACAGAAATGAGTGCAAGAAGCTGGAAGAGGCCTATGTGTCACTGGACACGCTGATCACTAAACCGGAAAACAATTTTATTTTATTTTATTAGATTGTAGGTACAATGAAGGCTTAATAAAATTTATAAAATAATCATTGTTATTAAATTAGTAGTGTCAGTATTACATCCAAAATGTTTTAAGGTGAAAAATCACTACAGAATAGCGAATAAGTCAATAAAACTGTATTTTTGTCTTAGAACGGATAAGGTTTATGACTTGTAAGAAACAATCAAGATAGTTTTCTAAGTCAAATGTTTTGTCAAAGTCAAAAAACGTACAACGCTGTCTGCAAAACCAAAGATGGCAGCTTCAAAAAAATATCATCTGAATTTATAATGCTTTTAATTCGCGTTTTCTTGTGAAACTACCAAGGCTGACATAGTTATATAATCATTAAGTGACGAATTAACGATATACGTCATCCTGTGACGAAATAAGCTAATCGTTATAAAAATAATTGTGTTGACGTTTGTGCGAATTTTTTGACAGTTCACTTCCCGCCATTTTCGGTCACATTTTTTTTAACACATATTTTTTCATGTTAACGTTGGCGTTCTTCGTATTTTTAGAACGCAAAGACCCAAAAAAGTCATAATTTTTTGACAAATTAACTTAACACTTTGTCGACAGACGATGCCTCACTAAAAACTTAGTGATCATAGTGGATGACGGATTTGGCATAATATATAGAAAAAAAAGAAAATTTACTACCTACTGACTAAATTTACTTATGGAATAACAGTATAACCTTGTCAAAATATTCGCACAGACGTAACTAGAATGTAGCATGGAGCTACCTTAAATTTAATACTTTTTTTATTGTATTATGTCAATTTTTTAATTTTTTTTTTTCTTGTTATATGGCACCACAGCCATTACTCGACAATCACACAAGTGACAAATTGTGCATGAACAAACATACTAATTTTACTTTTGAATCGATTTTCAGCTGCTTTATTGCTGTGAAAATAACTAAAATAATTATTGTATGGTTTTTAATGATAGCGACACAACATTTTTGTGTGGTCGTCATTTTTTCAACAACGCCATCTATTGATGACAGTTAGGAGTTAGAAAAAAATGGCGGACCGACTTTTTTTTTCTCAAAATCGGTTCAAAAGCAAATCTAAGCATTTAAACCTAAATGTGTCATATTGCCGTAACAGCAGTATAGTATAACATCACAACCGCCTCCCGCCATTTTGTAGTCTACATTAAGCTCATTATTACCGAAATGACAATGAATTTTGAACGAAACGTCATTGGCACTAGATTTTGAAAGCATTTTGTCACCAAAGAGGTTTGTGGTCAAAAGTTTTTTTCTTTTACTATATTATTATAGTCTATTGTAGAATAGCGTGCGTCATCGATAGCCAAGTTTCATAGTCGATGGCTGTTTGATGTCTACTGCATTATGACCCATGGAATGGACATACTACAACGGTCATCCATCTATTTGCATACAAAATGGTTCAGTAAGACTAAAAGTATTTTCTGCCCATCAAGGATTTTCTTAAAAATTCGAAATCCTGTACGAAACTATATTATATTAATAAAAAGGTTTAATTAAAATGTCATATACAAACCATTTTTTTTTATTTGTGTATCGCTAAGAAAAAAATTTAACGAATGTCAGTTTTGTTAAAATTAATACATACAATTTTTTTTTTACAAATAACGGTTTTGTTAAAAATTATTATATCAACCAGGTCTATAACTTTCATGATCATATTTAAATGGATAAAGTACCTTGTAGTATGCCCATCATTTACCATTACGTACGGTAGCCATAATCCTAATTTAAAAAAAACCTAACCTTAAAATTACAATTTCAAAAAAAAAAACTTGAATTTTAATTTTCGTAAAAATCAACAATACATTTCCTAAATGTTTTGTCAGTTAAAATGAGACATCATTTACTATTATAAAAAAAACCCATAAAATATTTAAAAAAATAGAATTTTGTACTTCATAAAATTAGTATTTCAGAGCCGTTAGAAGAAACATGCTAAAGAGACCACCTTAATTTTTAAAAGCCATTTCTTATAGTAGGCTAAGTTTGTGACTAATATTTTTCAAAAGTGTTACTTTCTTTTCTTTCTTTCTCAAACATTCGCACAGCAATCATGACTTATAGAAAATATTTTATTTTTCCCCAAGCATCTCTCAAAAGCCATTATCTCAATACAATTATTTCTAAGAAATCCAGAAAAAGCGCACACCGTGCGATTCTCTATTCGCAAAATAATAATAATTTATAACAAATATCTGTCAATATTTTTTATTTTACATAAATATTTTTTAACATTTTTTTTTATTAAATTAAGATATGTATGAAATAAAATGTCTGAAGATAATAAATTATACAGGGTGTTGGACAACACAAGTTATACACACAAACTCAAAATCTGTGGTGCTGACAAATTACTTTTGCACATTTTTTTTCACACACGCCTAACCTAACGTCTCAATCGAAAAGTCATTTCTTTTTAGAAAAAATACATCAATTTCATATTAATTTTAATTTTTCATCAAATTCTCAAAAATATTTACAGCACAGTCTATTTCTAGTTTTTTTCCATGTTTTTTTTTCTTCTAATTATTAATATAATCCCGAGGTCACAGTGCAAAAATATATTGCCGTAGACAAAATATTTTTGTACTGTGAAATTAAAAAGTAATCTTACAAGAACACATTTGACTATTATTTAAGAATCAATGTTCATTTTTGAAATATACCAACTTATTTAAGCTTAAAAATAAAAACATTAACTATATATTCCGTCTAAAGAATTAAATAAGACTTAACACACCGTCTGAGATCTGTCACTCACTTTTTTCGAGTTTTTTTTTTCACAGTTTTTTTTTATCACATTTTTAAAAATACTGCTTCCTCTTAGGTGCTTCGTGGTAAAGATATGTAGACACTTCGGTTGAAGTAGTTTTTTTTTTTGTAGAAAGTTGAACATTTTCAAGATTGTGTGGAGGACCACGCGGGTTTAGGTTTTGTGTGGTGACTGACAACCGAAATCGTTCAGGACGTGTATTTATTACCTTTGCTTGGAGATCCCTGCGCGGGAAAAAAAAATGTATGAATATACTAAACTAAACTTTACCTAAACGTGGAAGAATAGCAAATAAATATAATCAAAATTAAACCCTATTTTATAGGGACAAAATTGAACTTTATCTTAGCAACGTCTTTGAAAAAACAACAACATGTATGTAACAAAAAGAAAGAAAATAACAAACTAAACTCAACTCTATACGCTAACAAATAAAGTAGTAAATTACCTGGCAATGTCACGCGATAGAGTTGACAGCGTAGCGTGGCCGCGTGCCCTCGGGCTGGTACAGCGTGATCGACGCTATGTAGTTGTTTGACATCACCTGAAATGATTTGACGTTACAATCTATATAAATAAAAAGAGAAGTCCTGACTGACTGACTGACTCATCAACGCCCAGCCCAAACCCTTGGACCTAGAAAGCTGAAATTTTGCACAGAGGTTCCTTTATAATGAACACAATGAATAAGGAAGGATTTTTCGAAATTCAACCCCTAAGGGATTTAAATAGGGGATGAAAGTTTGTATGGAAAACTGTCATTTTCACGCGGGCGAAGCCGCTGGCAAAAGCTAGTAGAATATAGTCCGTAAAGCGAGGACAGTAAGGAACAAAATTGCGGTAGTGTTTGTTATGGTTACGCTGTCTGCTGTTTCTTCAAGGTTTTATACAATGTGTAAACGGTCTCTTCGGTGTAAAGGGTCTTTCGGCTTCGTAAAGGGTGTATTTACACCCTTTATTTGTCAATATATTGGGTGTAAAACACTTGTTCTTCACATTATTGCAATCATTATTTTTTTTTTGTTTTGGACCGTTCCTGGGAACCTTCTAGTTATGGAGATATTGAAGGTCAAAGTTCCAATTATTACAATATTTTAGAGAAATTCATGAATGTAGCAACATTCATGTCTATCTAGGATGAAGAGAAAAAGAGGAAGGCCTAAGAAAATTTGGATGGACTGTGCGAGAAATGATATTATATAAGTGAAGATGATGCCGTGATGACATAGGAGAATGGATGAAGAACGCGTTGTGCCGACTTCATAAAGAAAGGGACGAGGGCAGGAAGATGACATTGACACTATCATAATCGTTCCTATCACTGTCCCCTCGAGCCTGGTCTTGTAAGGAAGTCTTACCTCAAATATGATGTCCTAGTATCCTTAGCAGAAAGCTATGTTGCATGTTCATTTTGGCGCTTGTGTGACATTGACACTTCTGCCAAAATCATCACTACCATTGGCCCTCCGAGCGCAGGTGACCATTGGTCTTGAGAAGTATTTTTAATTGATGCTCCGCTCCTATTGGTCGTAGCGTAATGTTATATAGCCTATAACCTTCCTCGATATATGGACTATCCAATACAAAAATATTTATTCAGTTCCAACCCGTAGTTCCTGAGATTAGCGCGTTCAACCAACCAAACAAACGGAACTCTTCAGCTTTATAATATTAGTATAGGCTCTATTAGTAAGTCCTACCTCAAATATGATGTCCTGGTACCCATAACAGAAGGTGGATCCGAATGGGTTGGTAGTGTTGGTGGAGGAAGCCCGGTTGAGCACGACGGGTCGCTCAGCCACGCGCAAGGCACGCGACACTACCTCCCACTTGTCGCGTTAGTAAGTCCTACCTCAAATATGATGTCCTGGTACCCATAACAGAAGGTGGATCCGAATGGGTTGGTAGTGTTGGTGGAGGAAGCCCGGTTGAGCACGACGGGTCGCTCAGCCACGCGCAAGGCACGCGACACTACCTCCCACTTGTCGCGTTAGTAAGTCCTACCTCAAATATGATGTCCTGGTACCCATAACAGAAGGTAGATCCGAATGGGTCGGTAGTGTTGGTGGAGGAAGCCCGGTTGAGCACGACGGGTCGCTCAGCCACGCGCAAGGCACGCGACACTACCTCCCACTTGTCGCGTTAGTAAGTCCTACCTCAAATATGATGTCCTGGTACCCATAACAGAAGGTAGATCCGAATGGGTTGGTAGTGTTGGTGGAGGAAGCCCGGTTGAGCACGACGGGTCGCTCAGCCACGCGCAAGGCACGCGACACTACCTCCCACTTGTCGCGTTAGTAAGTCCTACCTCAAATATGATGTCCTGGTACCCATAACAGAAGGTGGATCCGAATGGGTTGGTAGTGTTGGTGGAGGAAGCCCGGTTGAGCACGACGGGTCGCTCAGCCACGCGCAAGGCACGCGACACTACCTCCCACTTGTCGCGTTAGTAAGTCCTACCTCAAATATGATGTCCTGGTACCCATAACAGAAGGTAGATCCGAATGGGTCGGTAGTGTTGGTGGAGGAAGCCCGGTTGAGCACGACGGGTCGCTCAGCCACGCGCAAGGCACGCGACACTACCTCCCACTTGTCGCGTTAGTAAGTCCTACCTCAAATATGATGTCCTGGTACCCATAACAGAAGGTAGATCCGAATGGGTTGGTAGTGTTGGTGGAGGAAGCCCGGTTGAGCACGACGGGTCGCTCAGCCACGCGCAAGGCACGCGACACTACCTCCCACTTGTCGCGTTAGTAAGTCCTACCTCAAATATGATGTCCTGGTACCCATAACAGAAGGTAGATCCGAATGGGTTGGTAGTGTTGGTAGAGGAAGCCCGGTTGAGCACGACGGGTCGCTCAGCCACGCGCAAGGCACGCGACACTACCTCCCACTTGCTGTACGCTGTGATGCACACCGCGCCGCGACTTTCTACCAAAGAGTTGGCTTCGCATCTAGGGGAGGAAGATATTTTATATTAGTAAAATACTCAGAAATAGGCGAGAATCGCTTTAAGAAGTACCGTAGTTGATTGAACGAGGACAACACAATTAAAAATAAAATAAAATAAAAAAATAAAAATGTGTTTATTTTCTTAAATCTATACATTTAAGTTGCCGGGGCTTCCCAGTAAGTAATCCGAAGATACTTGTGATGGGATAAACCTCGCTCTTCCTCGAATTAATTAACAATTGTTTATCTGTGCTAATTAGGTCTAAGTTACACATTCTTTCAAAAAACAATAAAAAAAAATGAATAAAAGAAAAAAATAGATTTGTGTTTATGGCAGTGTGTTTAGTATAAATGTGTGTTTATAAGTGTGTTCATGAGTGTGTGGGTGTATATTTTGTGTGTATTTGTGTGGGTAAGAGTGGGTGCATGTGTGAGTGGGCGTGTGTATTGTGAATGAGTGTGGAAGTGTGTTGGAGTGTGTGTGTGTGTGTGTGTGTGTGTGTGTGTTGGAGTGTAAGTATGTGTGTGTGTGTGTGTGTGTGTCAGTATGCATGACGCTCAACCCAGGGTCGCCAAAATGTCCTCAACGGCATCATAATTAAGTGTGAAGAGCCATTCAGTTAATGTCTTCTTACACTCGTAAAGCAGCATAGGGTAAATGTTGAGAATGCGATTTACTTTATTATAGACGCGTGGGGCTTGAGTTACATTTTGACGACTAGCAAAAATTGAACGTGCTGAGTATGTAGGGGCTACAATATCACACCGTCTTTTTTTAAGTTTGTCATGGCTAAAGGGTAGAATTTTGTGATATCTTAGTACCATGTGTAGTATGTAGAGTTTTCTGACGGAGAGCAGCTTAGAGATTGCGTATAGAGTTTCAGTAGGGAACCTGTAGGGTTTACAGTACATGACCTTAATCAAGGATCTCTGTGCCCTCTCCAGATCTATAAAATACGATTTAGCTGCTCCACCCCATACCGAGATACAATATATGATTACAGATTGGGCCAGTGCGATATATATTTTATTCTGTAGTTCTGCATTCATAACATGTCTCAGGGATTTGAAAACCCATGTGAGTTTTCTCACCCTCGCTATAGTTAGTTCGAGGTGTGGGTACCAGCTTAACCTTTGATCTACTACGATACCTAGGTACTTGACGGAAATTACCTTATGAATTACAGGGCAACTACAGGTGGATAGGGTTGGGGTGCGACAAGAATGTATTCTAATGTTAAAGTCAGGCGCTGGCTGAGAATTTGCATATTTAGTAAAGCAGACGTAGTTGGTTTTTTGGGTATTTAGCGTAAGTAGATTCTCACGTAGCCAATCACCAACCCTAGCCAGTCCACTCTTAGCCTCCAGCCTAACTTTGTCCCAGGTCTTAGCAGAGAAGATAATAGCGGTGTCATCCGCGTAGGACAGTATCCTCGCGCCGTTGATACTAAGGTTACAGAGCTCATTAATATAGATCAAAAAGAGCGGCGGCCCGAGGACACTGCCCTGCGGGACGCCATACGTCACGTTCTCTGCGTCACTAACATAGTTTCCAATTTTTTACCCCCTCTTTTCTGTTTTGAAGGTAACTGCTGAGAAGAGAGAGAGCAGAACCTCGAAATCCTATGCTCTCCAGCCTGTGTATAAGTTTAGAGATAAAGACGGTATCAAAGGCCTTCTTGAGGTCAAGAAAGGCCACTAGGCATTTGTTCCCCTTATCTACTTCCTTGGTTATCATAGTAGCAAGTGTTTCTGTAGCATCCTGGGCCGATATTCCCTTTCTAAAACCAAATTGAGAGGAAGATAAAACGTTATACTTGGTCAGGTAGTTGACTATTCTAGAGTTCAAGAGCCTCTCAATGATTTTAGAAATGGAGGTCAACACAGAAATTGGCCGATAGTTGTTAACGTTAACAATTATAACAAAGTTCAAAATAGTGGTCAAGACAAAAAGAAATCTAATTAGTCCGTCAGATAGATTTCCAAAAAATATTGGACACATATTTAACAATGAAGACGATACAGTGTTTTGAAAACTCGTGTAACGTCATATTCTAAGACATTAGTATGGCATTTCTTACCGGTGAGTGACGTCACAACACCCCCAAATCTTTGAAGCGTTTTAACTCCGTCATTTTTAGTGATTCGATAAAACAATAAATACGTATTCCAATATTTTTCGATAATCTAATAGACGGACTAATTAGAATCATAATATGTTTTTAAACATCCCTATTCTAGAAGTTTTTTTAGGCAGGACAGCAGGACTTCTAGATCCTGTAGTCCTGTCTAGAAGTTATATAAATTGTAAGACTCACTTGTCGGGCTGCACGGTGAGCTCAAACTCGCAGCGATGGTACATGTTGAAGTTGTAGTGACCCGGGTAGTTGGTGTGAAGCACAAACTTCTTCACCTGGTGTGTGCGGGCGTCGAATAATACGTCCTGAAAAACGTCGACATAGTAAGACACGGTATTGTTACAGTCCCGTCGGGACTGCGAGTTGTTCCAAAGAGATACCGCGGCCTCGACACAAAGGGCTAAGAAGTAACATGGGTGGTTTTTAGTCAGTAGAAGTCTGACACTTCAGACTGGCAGAGCGGTATCTGCCCAGAGAGGGATGAGTCATTTGATGATTTCCCACCCCATGAAAAAAGGGCTACGTACGGATGCATAACAATATGACGAACGTGCGTAGTCTCTACTTGCATATTAAACTCAGTGATTGTTAACCTTTTGCACGCCAGAGCGTAAACGCATTCGCGCATTTTGAGGCTTGTCATGTGAGAACACGACAAGCCTCAAATTCAGTGCAAATGTCAGAATAGAGCTGCTAAGATCGAATTGGCAGGATAGTTGCTTAGGTAGTATTATCAGAGTGTACTCGGCAAAATTATTAAAAGTACGTTTATGAGGCTCCCGGGTCAGACAGTGTTACTTTGGCTTTTTCATTAATTTTGCCTTGATCTCGTTTGATTGACAGTGATGGATGGAGCAAGCGTTCCTTGAAAGTCGGACGCCAAGGTGAACTCTACGGGTAGTGTCACCATTTAGTCAAACAAAGTCAAGTTCAAAGTAAATGTCGAAGTCTAGGTTAATGTTAAGGCCAAATTAAAGGAAAATGTGTATGTGAAGGTCAAAGTTAAACCGAAGGTCAATGTCAAAGCCAAGGTCAAGGTCAAACTTAAAATTTTGTCTATTCACTCACCAGTCCCAAGGTGAAGTAGTTGAAGAAGTAATCCGAAGCAGGTGGCGGCCTCCTGCGCGCAGTGGGGCGGTGTATGCGCATCTTGTCGTCCGCCTTGTAGTAGGTACGTGCGGGCGCACCCAGCGCCGCACACACGCGCTGCGCCGAGCTACCGAACCGCACCACGCGACACACGCCGCGACCTGACCCGCCCTCGCTTACTGATCGGCTGGGGCCTGAGGGACGGTTATGGTTTAATATTATATTAGGTTGACGTCATTGAGATACTATCGAATGGTGTAATAATTTTAGTACACCATTCGATAGTGTTGATAATAGGGATATGATTATGGGAAGGACCCCAAAAATAAAAAATAAAACAGAAAGAGTGTTCGATTCCTGGTGAGGTAAGCAACATATTTTTTTTCAAAAATCCTAAGATGCAGTCTTAGTATTTATCAAAATCGGGCATGTGATAACTTTGAGTATTTTTCGCTAACCCTCATAGTTTTGGCTCTGGCCATTCACGCCCTGACGAAAAATTCACTCCATTTAGTGAAATAAATTAAAAAAAATGTAAATTAGATAAATTCCACTCTAGTAACCTTCAGTGAACATATGCAGCCTCAGCCCCTGCGTGGCAGTGGCAGTGCGCAGTACGTCGCAGCGCCGCAGATGCAGCTGGTGCCGGTAGCAGGAGAGAGGCAGCTACGGCAGAGTTTACTAACCTTCAGTGAACATATGCAGCCTCAGCCCCTGCGTGGCAGTGGCAGTGCGCAGTACGTCGCAGCGCCGCAGATGCAGCTGGTGCCGGTAGCAGGAGAGAGGCAGCTACGGCAGAGTTTACTAACCTTCAGTGAACATATGCAGCCTCAGCCCCTGCGTGGCAGTGGCAGTGCGCAGTACGTCGCAGCGCCGCAGATGCAGCTGGTGCCGGTAGCAGGAGAGAGGCAGCTACGGCAGAGTTTACTAACCTTCAGTGAACATATGCAGCCTCAGCCCCTGCGTGGCAGTGGCAGTGCGCAGTACGTCGCAGCGCCGCAGATGCAGCTGGTGCCGGTAGCAGGAGAGAGACAGCTCCGGCAGAGTTTACTAACCTTCAGTGAACATATGCAGCCTCAGCCCCTGCGTGGCAGTGGCAGTGCGCAGTACGTCGCAGCGCCGCAGATGCAGCTGGTGCCGGTAGCAGGAGAGAGGCAGCTACGGCAGAGTTTACTAACCTTCAGTGAACATATGCAGCCTCAGCCCCTGCGTGGCAGTGGCAGTGCGCAGTACGTCGCAGCGCCGCAGATGCAGCTGGTGCCGGTAGCAGGAGAGAGGCAGCTCCGGAAGAGTTTACTAACCTTCAGTGAACATATGCAGCCTCAGCCCCTGCGTGGCAATGGCAGTGCGCAGTACGTCGCAGCGCCGCAGATGCAGCTGGTGCCGGTAGCAGGAGAGAGGCAGCTACGGCAGAGTTTACTAACCTTCAGTGAACATATGCAGCCTCAGCCCCTACGTGGCAGTGGCAGTGCGCAGTACGTCGCAGCGCCGCAGATGCAGCTGGTGCCGGTAGCAGGAGAGAGGCAGCTACGGCAGAGTTTACTAACCTTCAGTGAACATATGCAGCCTCAGCCCCTGCGTGGCAGTGGCAGTGCGCAGTACGTCGCAGCGCCGCAGATGCAGCTGGTGCCGGTAGCAGGAGAGAGGCAGCTCCGGCAGAGTTTACTAACCTTCAGTGAACATATGCAGCCTCAGCCCCTGCGTGGCAGTGGCAGTGCGCAGTACGTCGCAGCGCCGCAGATGCAGCTGGTGCCGGTAGCAGGAGAGAGGCAGCTACGGCAGAGTTTACTAACCTTCAGTGAACATATGCAGCCTCAGCCCCTGCGTGGCAGTGGCAGTGCGCAGTACGTCGCAGCGCCGCAGATGCAGCTGGTGCCGGTAGCAGGAGAGAGGCAGCTACGGCAGAGTTTACTAACCTTCAGTGAACATATGCAGCCTCAGCCCCTGCGTGGCAGTGGCAGTGCGCAGTACGTCGCAGCGCCGCAGATGCAGCTGGTGCCGGTAGCAGGAGAGAGGCAGCTACGGCAGAGTTTACTAACCTTCAGTGAACATATGCAGCCTCAGGCCCTGCGTGGCAGTGGCAGTGCGCAGTACGTCGCAGCGCCGCAGATGCAGCTGGTGCCGGTAGCAGGAGAGAGGCAGCTCCGGCAGAGTTTACTAACCTTCAGTGAACATATGCAGCCTCAGCCCCTGCGTGGCAGTGGCAGTGCGCAGTACGTCGCAGCGCCGCAGATGCAGCTGGTGCCGGTAGCAGGAGAGAGGCAGCTCTGGCAGAGGCGCCCCACAGACGCTGCCGCTACTTGTACTGCTAGCCTGCAAGGAGTAAGAAGGAATTAAGGTCTTAGGTTGTTAAACAGGTCCTAAGTATAATGGTCGAAAGATAGTCAGTTAGTTTTATCCTATTAGAAGTCAAACCATCGTCACACCATCTTCGTTCCGGCCATTTTGTATTAGCATTTACTATCCCACAGCAGGGCAAAAGCCTCCTTCAATTCCTCCCAAGAGAGAGAGAGAAGCTTTTTTTCCGTTCCGGCCATACCAAAGGTTGGACGCGTGAAGAAAGGCTTAGGTACAGGAGTGAATGTATAGCTGACGCCCAGAACTTAAATCCTATTGTTATTGTTACCTTTAAGGACGCGTTTACGGATTCTCGCGGTATATTTTTTTTTTTTTAATTTTACTGCTACAAATATTTTGTGTTCGTAGAGCTATGTTTTTCAACACGAGATTCAGCTAAAAAACGACATAGGGTCCACCCACAACGGCGGCAAAGCGCAGATTAAGTTTTACATTTCAAATTTTTTCGTAATTTATCATGACAGTGACCGCTAAAATGAACCTTAAGTCAAGCGCTTAAAGTTCACGCAATAACGATAAATTTGCCGAAAAATTAGCTTTGATTGTTATTTTTTTTCTGGCTCTGCTTGTAATATTTTGATATCATTTATAGAAATTATTGGAGTTGAACATGTCTACTTCCATAAAATATTTTTAAATAAATAAATGTATGTCATAAAAGAGAGAGTAATGTACCTAAAGACAACACGATATCGCTAATTTTGTGCGGAGAGGCACAGATTTTTTTTTTTTACAATATTATTAACCAACATTTTCGAATAAAAACAAGTAATTATTGAAGATGAAGGAGTAATCTATATGTGTTAATTATTGGTTTAATTTGGTTTAGTTTCATTTGTCCACATAAAGTACCGAAAAACTGCTTATTTTCGTCAGATTTGTAAACACGTCCTTAAGACGCAAATCTTCTCGATTTTACAACAATCATCTAAACATCGTAGCAAATGGAAACATGGAACTGACCTGGTGTTGAGATCCATAGTAGATGGTGGTCCGCGAGACGACGGGCGAGCCACCGTTAGGGAACTGAAGCGAGCCCAGGCCGTGAGCGTAGCCAGGCTGAAAACATAGTCAAAATATAATCAATCAAAATGGTTCAATTACTTAGTAATCCGGCCTAGTGCTTCGCTTAGCTGGTAATTTAGCAGAAAACTCAATAATTGTTTTTATATTTGAAGACTTGGCCTATATTTATTTGACAAGGACGATTCATGTCTAATCTTGAAGTATACTCACATGAGGACGCTGCAGATTAGTGTCTGAGATGGTCTTTTGAAGAAAGAACCACACAGATTTGAGTGGACCTGTCCAGTCAATGCAAGTATTTGGCAGTTATCGTGTAACTCCGCACAATGTGTGGACACCAGCGGTAGTTTTGCATACCGCTTACAAGAGATTTAAAACAAGTCATCATCATCATTTTCTAACCCTTATCACAACTCATTTGCGGTTGCGCAGCATGTCTTCTTCTTCCATACTTCTCGGTTTCTCGTCATCTCATCCAGTCACCTTCTTTCATACAATATCACCCTAATTAGTATTAACATGAGTGTCGTCACCTCAAATTTACTATCAACAGGGAAATAAAAGGATAGCCCCCTGAAGTTGAGCGCGAACAGATGCCGCTGCGAGTCGTAGAGGCCGGGATGCGTGGCCCCGAAGCAGTGCTCCACCTGCTCGATCGACGGCGAGATCTCCGGCGAGTTGAAACACATGCCACTGGAATATTACTCATAATAATTAGGGTGGTATGGAAACTTTTTGCAAAAAACACCGGACTTCAGAAGAAACCTTAAGTAGTATAAAATAACTTTACTTTTGGAAGTCGGTGACTTGGTTTGTTTCATTGAAATTTTGTCACATTTTTGGTGTGTTTTAGAAATCCGTATTTTTTGCTAAAGTTGTAAATCACACGAATTCATGTCACAAATAAAAAAACTAAAAACTAATTTAAAAAATACCTATTAATTTAAAGATCAAGTACTTTTTTTTAAAGTTGCTTGAGGGCCAAAATCAAAAAGCCTTCAAATAAAGAATTCAAGTTTCTAGGCGCAAAGACAAAAATAAAAATTCACATAGTTTTATTTTAACTACCATGTCACACGTCTGTAAAATACGTGATCAAAATACTAATTGATTACACAATACACATTTTAGTAGGTTAGTTTAGAAAACTAAGGTTACACATGTTATTATATAGTTTTTTATAAGTGTTCTCGTCGTTTTTAGTCTTACTAGCAATCTAAAATATATAGTAGTTTAAATATTATTTAGTGGAAATTATGTTTTTTCCTACTCCTCCGCTATTCTTTTCTGATTAATTTCGTTGCGGGATCCAAGACAGTTAAATCGCTTCTCTGGGACTTCGTCGAGCTTCATTGTCTCGGCGCTTTTCTTGTGGTCGCCACTGTTGATTCTGGCTAATAGGAGTTACAGTGGTTTGGGAATAGTGTGGCGGGCTTGTCCCATATAAAAAAAAATATAGTAGTTTGGTCTCAAGACATTATTTTTTAATTTTCAGATTTTTTGCATGATGAAGGAAAATAAACTAGCACACAGGTTAACGACTCGCTCATCGGCCTAAATAAATATAAATGTCACCGTAAAATTGTAAATACCGTTAGATTATAATCTATCTCGCGAGATTGTAAACTGTGGAGAGATTGTGAACCGTCACATAATGCTTTAAGCATTTTTTTTCGGTAAATTGGCATGCGCGGATTAACGTGAAGCTGCAGGTTCTTCAAAAGAGATACTGCGACCCCGGACACAAAGGGCTAAGAAGGAACGTGGGTAGTTTTTAGTCCGTAGAGGTCTGACACTCCCTTCTGCCTGACACACCCTCCAAAAAAAGCCCATAAAAACAATTAAACTACAGAAACATTAACATTCAAGACGTTACCAGCGAGCACAGTAGGTACAGTAACATTAAAGTGACCTTGGGAGGGGACATAGAAACACTCACTCGCATTATAATGTCATTAGGTCGTGGCGATACTGTCGCGCAGATAGCAGTGGTTTATGATGTTATTAATTTTATTGTGATTTATTTAGTTGTTTGTAGTAACACATCGAGGTTTTTGTGCTTATGAAAATTATCCGGGACCTTCCGGGGTAGCCCAAGTTTTTTGCAATTAGGAAGTATGTGTAAGATTGTATGTTGATTAAAATTTGATTCGTGACGAAACAAATATGGTTTTATAGTTACAATAATTAAAGCCATCAATAGCCTTTAAGTTCATTTAATACCATTGAATGCTTATTTCATGAAAAACTCAGAAAGTATTAACTGGGTTGTGGAGGTCAGATAGGCAGTCGCTCCATGTAAAATACTGGTATTCAGCTGCATCCGGTTAGACTGGAAGCCGACCCCAACATAGTTGGGAAAAGGCTAGGCAGATGATGACAAATAAAACCCTAAAAAGCGAATGTTTTTTTTGAGTTAGATAGTTAGTTAAACATTCTAACACTATCTCATATTTCAATATTAATAGCCCTTCTTTAGGGCTTGGCCGCAGAGGAAAGGCCAACGACATATCACTATGGAAAGAAGCCTAGGCCTAGGCCTCAGCCTCGAATTTTGCGGGCAGCGGGGCGGCGGCGGCGGCGGCGCGACTTGTATGGAGTGCACCGCTCGTTGCCCGCCCCCGCGCCGCTGTATTTCGAGAACCGGTCCATTTGATTGTACGCATAAGATCCTGCTGCGCCCGCGCCGCCGCCGCCGCCGCCGCCGCCGCGCCGCCCCGCTGCCCGCAAAATTCGAGGCTGAGGCCTAAAACCTCACATCATTGAAGGATAATCCCTATTAAGTCAGGACAAACGATTTCCTAAGTAGTACAGATAGATAGTAAATGCTATCTATCTATACTACTTATGCTATGTTAACAAGACTGCTAGTTCGTTCAGCCACAAATTAATTAATATTCCAATCTCGTTTGTAGCACAATGAGAGCTTTGACTACATTGCCAGTCTAGACGTAAGGCTAACGCATATTTTTAATAGACCTATCGGATAGAATGCTAATGTTTACCTAGGACATTTTATTGTCGGAAGTCGGTGGCAAACAAAGTAGCTGAAAGTAAAGTTATTTTAGACTTTTTTGTGTTTTTTTTTTACAATAGATAAGTACGGTTTTTATTTCACGAACATGTTTAAATCGAAAAAAAAAAATATTTTTTAAGCTAGGAAAGATGAATCATCATCATCAACAGCGTATTAATGTTCCCACTGCTGGAACACAGGCCTCCTCTCTTTGAGAGGGAATGGGCTATAATCTACCACGCGGGCCCAGTGCGGATTGGTAGATATCACATTGTCACATGTCTTCGATTTTTTTGGTTCTAAGACATGCCGCGGTTTTCGCACGATGTTTTCCTTCATCGTTTTGAGAGCAGCGGTGATGAAATAAACTACACAAAGTAATCTGCCTTCCTGGGTTCGAACCCACGACGTACTGTTTGTAAGTCGGGGCCGCCACCACTGGGCCACCGCTGCATAAAAGGTAATATTGTAATAATAAATGTGTAAGAACTTACCTATATCTAAGTTTAACTAATTTCATATTATAGATCTCTATTACTTTAAGTCGTTGCGCTACAGGGTCGAATATTAACCGGATCCCATCTTGAGGCATATTTATTACTAGGTCTACGGATAACGGGTTCTGAAACAGAAAAATAAATGTATTAATGACACATAGGCGAGTAAATAGGCTTCTTCTGGGTTAGCTCGTTCCATCGTCGACCTCATGAGGGCAAGATTGAGGTCAAGATCAGGAGTACCTACCTACGCCCATCTCTTAAGAAAAAAAAAAAATACTTATTGTAGAGAGAATACACCTGTAATCCCCCAAACGGTCGGGCAGAGGCACACCAGACCTATAGAGGCTTTCATATTGCATCGTCCTCAAATTCCAGGAGGCAACTACGAATGATTCTCGACCCTAAATCAATAATAAAATGGGTTGGTTTTTTTATAAGTAGGAATAATAATTCTGACCAGAATGCAAAACTGCACCTTGGTATAGTAGTCCCGATGTCATCAGTTATCCAAGTCAAAATTCCATGTATGTAATAGTGGGCGAGCCCATTATCACTGAGTTTATTATGAAGAAACCCTGTTAAATTTTACCTGGCCTGGGAATCGTGCCCAAGATCTCATGCTTAGTAGTACCAGTAATTCGATAAGTACCTATATGCAATCAGTAATAGATATGCTACGAAAACTCATTTTGCAAACATCCCTAGTAACAACCTATCAATACTTTCATCAAATAGATAACTTTATCAGTACGGAAAGACTAGTAAAGATTGACTACCCAGAATAATATTATACAACTTTCTTTATAATTCAAAACTAGCCAGTTAGATCTGCCTGGGTTTGATTTGAATCTACAACCAGAGACTCTAAAATGGCCACTTAGCAGATTATAATAGGATGAAATAGGAACATTAATATTAATTGAAATAGTCACAGACGCAATTCCTATTATGATCTGCTAAGTAGCCATTTTGGACACCCTGGACTCGTTAATCGCGGTCGAATCCACGGCGCCTCCGCAGTTGATAAATAGCCCAGGCAATTCTCGTGTAAAAAATTAGTATCGTCATGGGCCGGATCCGAATGGATCCATGACCCGGGTCGACGTAGCATGTCTACTTCTTCCATCATCATCATCATCATCAGCCTATAATATTCCCAGTTTCCCACTGCAGGGACTCAGGCCTCCTCTCTAGGAGAGGGATGGGCTATAATCCACCACGCGGGCCTAGTGCTGATTGGCAGATGTCACATGTCTTCGAATTTTTTGGTTCTAAGACATGCCGGTTTCCTCACGATGTTTTCCTTCACCGTTTTGAGAGCAGCGGTGATGAAATAAATTACACAAAGTAATGCGCCTGCCTGGGTTCGAACCCACGACCTACTGTTCGTAAGTCGGGGCCGACACCACTGGGCCACCGCTGCTTCCATACTTCTCTATTAATTGTCATCTCATGCATGGTAATTACAAGTCATCTCATTAATAAGTTTGCTGTATCTCACCTGATCACTATAAAGTACTTGTACTCCTCTTATTGTGCCCACTTGACTCTGAATGATGGCCACTGACTGAGAGAAATGCATCCCTGGAACGAAAACAAACAATTTTAAGTTATGTGATCATCATCTATACTTAATATACTTAATACTTAATAATAATAATAATGTCGACATGTGGGATGTGGACTCAGCGATCATTGTGCCGATAGTCGTTACAGCCAATGGCTTAATTGCCAAGAGCCTCGACCAACACCTGAGGAGGCTCTCGTTAGGCAGCTGGATCAAGGGCTTGATGCAGAAAGCGGTACTCCTGGACACGGCTCGCATTGTTAGGAGGTTCCTTTCTCTGGAGCCCTGACCGCCGGTAGCTTGGACCCTGTTCCCGATACCGGTGGGCTACAGTTTTTTTATATTTTTAAATGTTTTTTTTTTGTTTTTATAGAAAATATTTAAAAATGTATAAAATTTGTTAATTTATGAATAAAGGATATAATAATAATAATATAAAGAAGTAAAGTTTGTGTGTTTGTATATTTGTTAAATTGTAAGGGGTAATCTCGGGATCTACTGAACCGATTTTAAAAATTCTTTTACCATTAGAAAGCTACATTCATCCCGGGTGACATAGGCTACTTTTTATCTCTGTATTCCCACGGGAACGGGAACTACGCGGGTGAAACCGCGTGACGTCCGCTAGTCATCAATATTTCAGCCGGAAGACCTCCACTGCAGAACATATACCTCCCTCAAGTGTCGTCACATGGACCGGTCCCACGGGTTTCGCATTCATCGGATCCCCACAACCTGCACTAAGTTATCGGTCCACCTAGTGTGAGGCATTCCAACGCAACGTCTTCCGGTTCGCGGTCGCCACTCCAGAACTAATAAAACTATATTTTAAGTCGAAACCGCATGATTTCCTCGACTTGACTCAATCTAGCTTAGGTGATTTCATATTCATAGTTGCAATTTTACTGCTCATCTCAAACAGTTTCCTCAATCAAGGTGAGTGAGTTGAGGAACCAACTGTCAAATATAAGCTACTTCGGCAACCTTGAAGCGTCCTTGACGTGGTTAACATGGAACTTTTAACTAAAACACGTGAATTTTATCCGATATTATATTTACTGGACAAGTGTTCTTCTAGACTGGGGAGTCTAGAAGAAGACTTAATACCCAGAAAAAAAGATGGCGGGAGTTGGATCCCAATAGCACTGATGATATCCAGGACTGATATTAAAAGCCGTAATATCTATTTATGAAAACCTGTAATTGGCCATACTGTAAGCTGTAAGTTTTCCGAAAGTTGTCTAGAGTAATGGCCATTTTCAAAAACAACGTGAATCTGTATTTTCAACTCTTGGCGTTGGGCTGAGAGTTTAAAATCCATCTTTACGTTAGGAGAGTTACAATCACTTAGCGTAAGTGAAAACAGGCATAAAACTCCTCAAAGTACCCCTTTATTCAAGCATAGTTTCATATGCAGATATGGAAAGAAAAACATGTTTTTGTATCAGGTTCTTCACTTGTTTTAGCAATATTCTTCGAGTGTTTATACTTCGATTTAATATACTTGTACTTGTTTGTCGGATGGTTGACATCGCATTAAGGCCCAGATATACGCCAACGACCTTGAGCGAGTGGGAGGAGCTTAGCAATAGCGTCTACCCGTGCGTGAGAGTGATCAGCGATACACTGCCAGCAAGAGCATGTTTTAATTAAAAGTGCAAATAAAATCGTATAAAATTAGAAATTAACTATTTAATAAAAAACAATCCATCACTGGATGCAGTTTGGCATTTGAAATTTTATAGTGTATTTTAAATTATAATTATATTTGTTAATGAAGAGATAAACAGCTTTTAAAATTTGTTAAGAGGTATGTTTGAAGATTTTTTTCGTGCATTAAAGTATGTTTAATTATGTTTTGAATTCCATCACGGTATGCGAAAAGGTCTTGAAAATGTCATATTTTTTTTGTTTGTCAAAATTATTTACGGTTTATGAGATACACTGCTTTAAAAAACCACCTTTTTGAACGTTTGCAGAAATCTCCGCCTTAAAGGCTACTTTTGCAGGCTGCGGGTTTGGAAGAGATACCGCCACCCCGTATACAAAGGACTAAGAAGGAACATGGGTGGTTTTTAGCCAGTAGTCTGACACTCACATTTGATAATTTCCCAGCCTCCAAAAACCAAGGTTATTTTTGTACGGTAGTTGGTAAGAGATCAGGGCAGTTGCAGATTGGGACAACGCTCATGGTCCATCTGCAGTTTAAGCTTGCCTATATTGGTCCGTGAATGGGGGACCGCCCATCACATACAGAGTTTCTTTTGTGCCTCGAAAAGTACTAGACCTACTAGTTTTATATACGTGTAAGTTTAGTTAATATATAGTTTTAAGAACATAGAGACTCATCGACCCCACAGACAAACCATTGCAACGGTTTTGTGGGGCTTAGCCTATATAAGTTACAAAAAACGAACAATCAATTTCTATTCCGCCTAACATCAGGCTTTTCTACCGTGACGTCATCTGTTTATGTTATGAAGTAGATAAAAAAAACACGTGAGCCGCACATGTATCGATTGCCGTAATAATGATAAATACTTAGAGACAGTTGCCGTGGAAAGTTTATAGCTTTATATTATTCCTGTAGCGATAAACGCGCTGAACAAGATGATAATGGCCATTGAAACACAATGTAAATTCATCATCATCTGTTCAGCCTTTTTCCAAGTATGTTGGGGTCGGCTACTCGGCTTCAAGTCTAACCGGATGGCCCGAAAGTTAGACAACCAGTCTTACCCATGGGTATCATGGGTAAGACTGGTTGTCAGACTGGTTTTTTGCCCCATATATAGTTCGGAAAATGTCAAGATGTTTTTTGCAACAAAATAAGTGTCAATTTCAAAGGGTATCTTCCTTATATCTGCAGCCAAGATCTGGAAACAAACCTGTATTTGCGAATACAATAATTCTTATACAGTTAAACCTTTCTTATTGGTCATACTGTTTGCTTTCTGATATTCGACTTACGTTGCCGAACTCTTTGTATTGCGAATTTGCGATAAAGAAAAGTTTATTACTGGCGAAAAATACTGAGGTCGACCACGTCAAAATATTTCTCTATAAAGTTCACAACAGGCGGGTTGCGGGTTGAAGGACGAAAATATTCACAAGTCAACGGAGAGCATTTGAAAGGATTCACAAAGTTAGTCGTTACGGGTAGCCAGATTGAGAAGCTGCTCGGAAATTCAATCTTTCTAAGGCGTGTCGTGTTACTCATGAACTGGAATTTGAATATCAGATAAGCAGTCAATCCAGTATTTTTAACTGCATTCGGTTAGACTGGAAGCCAGATGATGAATTGAGGTGTTTCGAAGAACTAAAACATTTGCCTGAACTGAATTGTCTTATCCTATAGTCTACTTAGATGAGCAAAGAACCGGGAACCGTGGCAGAAAAAAAGAAGTCTATACCCAGCAGTGGGTGATTTTGAGCTGATATGATGAAGATTGTCTATGTCCTCAGGACGAGATTCAAAATTTAGCTATCATCATTCTCTTTCCTTAATTCCAATTCATTTGGAGGTTGGCGCAGCATATAGATCTTCTTCTTCCGTATTTCTCTGTTATTCGTCATGTCATGAGACACTTTCTTTCTTGCCATATCATTCTTAACACAGTCCATCCATTTTCTTTTTTCTTTACTCTTCCTCAACTCAAAATTTAATGTCCACATAAGAATGGGTTTTTAGACGATGGTACTGCGTTCCAAAAGTTCTCAATGTAAACAACTTTCACAATATTATAGACACAGATTGCAGACCTCTGAATTCAACAACAGAATATTATTATGTTTACAAAACAAAGGTTTGTTATTGGTTCTGATAGAGAAAAGGTTGTAGAATTAGCTGTTTATTATTCAGTGTCAGTCGGGTCGTAAAACTGTTGACCGAAAAAGATATTATTATAATGATACGAAGTTGGGTCAATAGCCTGTAACTGTAAACTGTGTAATATTATCAAAGTGTTCGCGGCGTATGCTAAAATCTGTTTGGCGCGAGTTATTGGTTTCTAAAAGCCTAATTAACTTTTATCTACTGTTAAATGGATTCTCATCGCTCTTACTGATTGGTTATTAATAAAAATTGCTATCAGTAAGCCTATAATTTAAACAGAGATCTACCCTCAAGGAAATGCATTGTTAATGATATTGTCAACTAGCTGATGCCCGCGTGGATGTCGGTCACAACGTGGTCACAACTCACAATCATTATAAACTAAAACCTTCCTCGAGGACCACTCTAACCATAGGTGAAAACAGCATGAAAATCGGTTTAGAAGTTTTTGAGTTTATCGCGGTCAGATATGTAGTGATTTACCGTGTTATAATTATAATAGCCGTTGTCCCAATTTCTCTGGGATCGACTCGGCAAGTCTTCTTAAATACTCATCCTTCTATCTACAGTATCCTTGACATAGTTCATCTTTCATCTTTCTTTGGTCTTCTCTACTCTGATTATAATAAGATTCTGGTTAAAATTGATACCAAATACGGTCTTTCTTTTTTTAATGCGGGGTTCGTGTTCGTTATCCTGGTGTCTGGCCTTTTACACGGCCTCTGACTTGGCTATGATATAAATTAGCCTGTACTGCTTCATTGCTAGGTAAAGGCTTCCCACGATTTCTTCCACGTACTCTTTTCTAGTAATCTTATCCTAACCTATGGCGCACAGACTTGGTCTATGACGGAAGCTCAGAAGTCCAAACTCAAGGTTTGCCAAAGAGCGATGGAGCGTAGCATTCTAAACATCAAAATCACCGATCGAATTCGTAACACCATAATACGCTCCAAGACAGGCATCGCCGATGTTGGCGATAAGTCTGCGAGGTTAAAGTGGGACTGGGCGGGTCACATTACCAGGAGAGATCAGGATAGATGGACCAGAATCGTCAGACACTGGGTGCCTGAAGACGGTCGTCGTCCGTCACCGAGGCAGACCCAAGAAACGTTGGCGTGACGATCTGGACTCGTTCGTGATTGATTGGCCAGAGAAGGCACAACACCGGGAGAGCTGGAAAGAAATGGAAGAGGCCTTTGCCTAGCAGTGGAACACAATAGGCTAATTAAAAAAAAACTATTTTCTAGTGCCCTCGCAGTGCGCGTCCAGATTATCACGCCGCATTTCTTTCTGGGCCGGCCTCGGCGGCACCGTCCGTCTTCTGGCAACCATCGTGTAGAGACTTTTGCCACCGGTCATGTGGCTGACGTGACCCGCCCAATCCCATTTTAGCCTAGCAGCCTTCTTGCTTTGTCCACAATAATTTTGTACATAAATATAACATGTTTATTTAATGTCAACGCCTTACGAATCATGACGCAACGAAGTAAAAAGATCAGATTATTAATTACGTATTAAACTTTATCAAGGAGGTAAAATTTAGGCTGAATTTTGAAAGTCAAAAACATGTTGTTTACTATGATACCGATCAAGGTTACTCTATAATAACAATGATGTTATTTAAAATTATTGTTTGATGAAGGAATTCAGCGTAGTTTGTCGCGTGAGGGACCACGTGTGGCAATTCGCGGATTTTATTTGTTTGTTTTTAGTTTAATGGCTTGAGTGAGGTTGACTTGTTTAGGTGTTTTTTTTTTTTGTTTTGATTCTTCCTCTTTAGTCGTGAGGAGCTCGTGGCTTAATAATAATAGGGAAGGCAAATGATGATGCATTCTCCTAGATAATAATAAAACGGATCCCCTAGGGTATCAGTTTTAAGGGATCAGACCGGAATAACTCATATTTACTGCCGTTACTGAATTTGACTTAAACTGGCGCAATGTCTTCTTTCATGTTTTGAACTATGTCAGCCAAACTTGGTGATTGGCTTAGGTAATTAATGCTCATTCCACATCAAGACAGAATGAATTACCCCTTTTTTCTGGGTGTTGGGAAATCATCAAATGACTCCTCACGCTCTGGGCAGAGCGGTAGGGAGTGTCAGACTTCTTCTGACGAAGAACCATCCATGTTCCTTCTTAGCCCTTGTGCCTTGTGCCGAGGCCGCGGGATCTATATTTGGAGCAACCCGCAGCCAAGACGGGACTGAATTTGACTTAAACAGGCAGTCTTCTTTCATGTTACGAACAATCTTAGCTAAACTTGGTGATTGGCTATAGTAATGCACATACTACATCAAGACAGGTTAGTGAATCACCCCAAAAATTGCCAAAAACATATTCACCAATATGATTCACAATCTGTGCGTTTAAAACGCTCAGCGTAGCAAAACTGAAGAAAACCCCCATTATAAATTGTCCCCCGCCGTCTGTGGAATTAATTATTCAGCAGGGATGGTATCGTGGCCCCTTACTCACGTAATTATAGATAAAGCGACGGCCACTAGCTAGTTCACGTGGCATTTGCAAAAGTGCTGAATCGATACTAGTTGGGTAGTCGTCTGTCTGGCGTCCTATTCGTCCTTTGGTAACTAAGAAGCGTGAAGACAAAGGATTTTGTAAATATCTTGAGCTGTGGGCATTTAGGTATTATGTTTCGATGGACGCTAAATATTTCGTAGGAAGCATCGTGAGGAAATGTCAGGTGATAACTGTCATGGTAGCTGCACGAAGTTCACAAAGGTGCGACTGTCTATCTAACCTCTACAACCCAGTTAGTACTGGGTAATAAGATACCCCTAGCTAAGACTGGTTAAGCAACCATCCATCCTTACTAATATTATAAATGCGAAAGTAACTCTGTCTGTCTGTCTGTTACTCTTTCACGCCTAACGGCTGAACGGATTTTGATGAAATTTGGTACAGACATAGTTTGGAACTTGAGAAAGGACATAGGATAGTTTTTTGCCGGAAGTCACTATTCCACGCGAACGAAGTCGCGGGCAAATCTAGTACTGTATAATCAGATAAACAGGTGCAGCAAGGTTAAGCACGTGAGCGAGCACGCGGTTCGATTTAGAATTATCTTTAGACTTATCGTAACGTTGTTTTTCTGATATCCTATAACAACAATTTTCTGTTGCTACTTGAATGGCAGAAAAGCAACAGAAATCAGAATCGTGCTAAAGGAAAAGTAGACCATAAAGTAGGGTTTTAGAAAACTCAAAGGACTAAATCCTATTCTGGAGAGATAGGTAATCCTGAATTCCTATTGAGGGCTGTAAATAAAGTTTATATTACCATAAAAACAGGTAACAAAAATGAGAGACCCTGGCTCTAGAGCTAGGAGGATTTCAGAAGCCAGTACCTAAGTTTTATGGTATCCTCCTGCAACACAAGTAGTGGTTGCTATAGCCACTTCGGGTTCGGGTTTCATCATTAGACTAGCTCCACCATTTACTGCGTTAATTCTTTTTTAATACTTAACAACCCGATTTAGTTTTTTTTTAGTTCGACGAATCAGATTGCAGAATACTTTCAATAGGTATTTGTATAACTTTTCTAACATTTTCCAATCGTGTGCCTTTAAACATGAGGAACTTTAAACCATTCGTTAGACTTAACAATAATTGTCTCTCAATTTGCAGTAAATGCAAAATCTCAAAGCTTAAAACAAAAAATAGAAGCGCGCATTTTAATTGGTTTAAAATGTCCGCGACCGGAAATTCCATCATGCTTCGCTTTGTCCAGTATACTCGATGGTGAAAATCAGAAGTGACACTTGGCACTGTTGCCATGTGCTACGTGTATTACTACCTATTACTGGAACTTCTAAATTAATTACGATATTGGGTACAAAACTGTTACAAACGTTACCTCCCCTTTTAGGCTATCAATATCATGCAGACGGGTAAAAAAAGCTTTTGAAAAAAAAACCGACATCCAAAAAAACGTCCAAAATAATTTTACTTTGGAAAGTCTCTAAAATAACTTAACTTTGTTTGTTTTCCCTTTCTTGCCACAAGTTATTTTGGACGTATTTAGTATTTTTTTTAAGTCTTTTTTTATTTTTACCCGACTGCACTTTTACATTGTAGGTAACTAAAAGTCACGTCAGCATACGTCATGAAGAAAGAAGCAAACTAAAACTAAACCTGCGTCACTTACTCTAGCTAGGCGATACATAAGATTTTCCACTTTCGGAGCTAAGTTGAGCGTTGAAAATTAAACAGCGCGCTTTTATTTATGTGGAAACTGTATAAATAATATCCGCTCGTAACTTAAGTGAGTGGCCTCACTTAAGTTACGAGCGGATATTATTAATACATGTCAATCATTAAGTGCTTTGATTGAATAGCAACAAAGTATGACCACAGATGACTTTCAATGTCGCGTTTTTTTGCCATATTAATGTAATTGTTTAACTACATGATAGTGGCACACAATGTATGTCATCAATAAGGCATGTAGTACTTCTTTTTTCCGTGCTTGCATACATAAATGAAGACAATAGGTTTCCAATTTGAAAAAAAAATCTTGTCAATGGTTTAATGAGAGCATTGTTTTTTTTATTAGCACTTTTGTCACACTACTGGTTTGAAAATGTTCCACATTTGAAAATGTTTATTTTCTTTTAGGGCCCTTGTTGAGAGTTTACGCTGATCTCGCACTGTACGGAAATCCTATACAATGCGGGACCAGCTTATACTGGAAATGTATAGCTTGATGTGTAGCCGTGTGTACAAGAAAGCTTCAAGAAAATCATTTTCCCTCTAAATTTTTTTACACGGTGCGAGCGTACATGATTATTATATATACTGATTCTGCCGCGGGTTGGGACGGAATCACAACCAGAATGTTAAAGGTGAGCAAACAGACGCTTGTCCCCCCCATCACATATATATGTGATTTATGTTTTGCATCCAATACACAAGGGTGGAGACAGAGGCAGTGTTAATAATTACAGCCAAGCGCGGATCCAGGGGGGGGGTCAGGGGGGTCATGACCCCCCCCTGGGCTGAATCCAGTACCTAGGTGGACCACTAATTAAAATTGTTAAACATAATGTTTTGATTATATATGTTTTAACACAACTACCCAAAAAGAGTGTTTTGTGAGTTTCTTAATTCCACCATAACTTCTAAACGCCTGAACAGATTGATACTATCGTTAGATTCTTTGCGTTATCCCCAGTGTTATAGGCTAGTAAAAATTCCACGCTAAAAGATCCACGTACGTTATCTATATAAATAAAAAGAGAAGTCCTGACTGACTGACCGACTCATCAACGCCCAGCCCAAACCCTTGGACCTAGAAAGCTGAAATTTTGCACAGAGGTTCCCTTTATAATGTAGACAAGGAATAAGGAAGGATTTTTCGAAATTCAACCCCTAAGGGAGTTCTTCTTCTTCTTTATGGGTTTTAGGTTTCCGCACTTAATCCTTAAAGTGGACCATTGTGCGTCCTAGGGGAGTTAAATAGGGGATGAAAGTTTGTATGAAAAATCGTCATTTTTGATATTTTCCGACATCCACGCGGGCGAAGCCGCTGGCAAAAGCTAGTCCCAAATATGTATGTTGTAGATGGCTTCCAGTCTAACTGGATGCAGCTGAAAACCAGAATTTCACAGAACGATTGCTTTTTTGACCTGCACACTGCACAACCCAGTTAGTACCGGGTACGATGAGATATCCCTTAGTAAGACTGGTTGTCAGACTTTCGGGCAACTGACTACGTGTGACGACTCAACGACTGTCAAAGATGTACAAATCACAGCCGCCCTGCTCAGGCTGTGATGTGAAGGCAATGAAAAACTCAGTAGCCGACATAAACAAAGGACACGTTCAAGTTCCCTCCCAATGACAATATCTTTGCCGCCTCCCAAAATCTATAGCATAATACAAAAAATTTCGCGCTCGCTTCGCTCGCGCCTAACTCTTGTTTTTTTCTCGGGTTCGTCTCGTTTCAGGCGCTCGACTTCACTTCTCATTTCTAATTCTAAATCGTCCATCGAGGAAAAATTGTTCAAAGCTATATCCCCCCCTGGATAAGGCTCAGCAATTCGAAGAATCCTGGCGAAGAGCTTATGGCTGGAGAACGTCACACCGGACTGACACTTCTCCACGTCCAATAAAACGTATCCATTGAAGTAGATAAAGTGATAACGTGTTTCGGGAGAAGACGTAAAAGAAAAATTGATTTTGTTATTTAAATATAGGTATTTTTAAGTAAAAAATAAAATTAAATACTTAATAATAATATAAAACATTTTATAAAAATTAAATTATCACTTCTTGTGACTTGACAACGACTATGTGACCCCCCCCTGGCTCCAAAGCTGGATCCGCCCTTGTTACAGACCTATATCAGTACTTCCGGCTTTGTCCAAAATCGTAGAAAAGATCCTCAACAATTGCCTCATCAATTTCATGGAAGTACACAAACACAATATTTTATCTCCAAATCAATATGGCTTCCGTAGAGGGAAATCTTGTGAAGACGCTGTTGCTGCCTTGGTTGACAAAGCCGTTAGGATGCTTGATAATAGGTCTAAATGTCTGGGTATATTTTTAGACTTGTCTAAAGCATTTGACACTGTCTCTGTCCCTACTCTACTATTAAAATTGGAGAAGATCGGAGTGAGAGGATCTGCACTTGCAATCTTTGAGAGTTACCTCTCTGAGCGGACACAGTCTGTCAAAATTGGCGCGTTTGTTAGTGTCGAACCCATATTATCATTTGGAGTACCTCAAGGCTACATTTTAGGACCCACTCTCTTTCTAGTCTATGTAAATAGTCTTTGCAATCTGTCCATCCCATTTAGTAACATTTATACATACGCGGACGATAGGTACAGCACTACTCGTATATGGTCAAGACTGGGAGGAAGTCCATGAGCGAGCTGAATCAGCGATAGGTATCGTCATGTCATGACTGTCTGCAAACACCCTGACTTTAAATGCACACAAAACTTTATCCTTCTATCAATAAAACTATCCTCACAACCTGATAACTCGTTTGCTATCAGAGCTCATATCTGTAGTCAGCAATTAGACCAATGCCCGTGCCTTCCCCTAACCAGAGTAAACAGCGTCAGATATCTAGGCATTGTGATAGACTATCTTTTGTCGTGGAGTGTGCAGATGAAGGTGTTGACTGGCAGAGTGAGAAAGCTTATCTCAATCTTTAAAAATCTTAGATGTAGCGCAGATTTAGATACCCTGCAAATGGTATATTTCTCGCTGTGCCAGTCAGTGCTATCGTTTGGTGTGACGGTCTGGGGTGGTGCTCCAAAAACAAACTTTTTGCAATTGGAACGAGCGCAACGAGCTGTCCTTAAAGTTAAGCAATTGTATAAGGACTGTCAAGTGATGACCGTCAGACAGCTCTTTGTGCTCAATACCATTGTGCGCAAACATGCATCTCTAGATTATAGTACAGATCATCTGGCAAAACGAAGATCGACCTATGTTTGTCCTATAGGAAGTCACAGAACCAAATTTATTGAAAGGAATTTCCAAATTTTGGGAAGTCGCCTGTACAATGCAGTAAATAAACAATGTGACATATTTAGTCAAAATAAAGAGTGTAAAAAGATAGCCAGTAAATGGATCATGACTCTTACGTACGAGGAGACAGAAAAACTGTTAGGAAAATTACTCTAAAGGAATTGATTGACGTATTATTTATTTATTCTTGCACACCATATCATAGCGCAAACAGATAAAGTAGGCCCGCGCATATACACACTCGCACACAATCAAACGCGCACATACACTCACGCACACATGACACAATCACACGCGCACATACACTCACGCACACAATCACACGCGCACATACACACACGCACACAATCACACGCGAACATACACACTCACACACGCACACACACACACTCAGAACTTACACTCTATACACTCTATTTTTATAGTTCTGTTTTATTTTTTATTCTTATCTTTTGCTTTTGTATTAGACTAACCATACCGTTTGCTCCAGCAATCTAGTGACACAAATCACTATAAATGTAACTCCGAACGTGTTTAAATTATGTAGTTAAATGTATATAGAGAGAGCCCTGACACCCATAACACAAGTTTAATCTTAGCTTGGGTGCCAGAGGTTTAAACTCAGTGGACTTATTACAATTTTTAAGTTTATACATATAGTCTGTTCTACGTAGTTCCATTCTGCTAAATTCACTCATTTTGATAAAAAAAAAAAAATGTAATTTTGGAAATAAAGCATTATTATTATTATATAAACAATGAGTGTTGTAGCTTTTATATGTTTTTGCTTTCTTGTAAAAAAATATATGCAATACCTGTAGCCTGTACCTATCCAAATTTTATAGAACCAAAAGATTTTATTTGCCTACACTTGATTAAAATTTGGTTCCGTTTACTTTGTTATAAAAAAGTTTTAAAAAGCTGGTATAAAATTTAAGCAACCCAAATTAAATATTATAGAATCGAACAAAAAGTTTCATAACTCATAATTATTATATTATTAAATCAATTAACACTCCAAAATTGTAACAACATTTAAAACAATAATAAAAAGACTTAATAATGATGCAATCACTTGAAATAGTCATCGTCTGATTACACACTACCGTAAACAAACTTAACATTACACTTCACATATTTTTTATAACAACGCATTTAAATATAAATGCTTATCAGTGTAACTGCAAATGCAAGTTTGTAACTGTGGGGATAATGACTTTGTTCTTTGTTATTATTTTACTTTAGATTTAAACTAAATTACTAAAGCTTTTGTGTGTTTGTAAGTTTATCTCTTTGTTTTATGTTATACTTTATTTGTCATCATTATTATGTCCAAAGATATAATTAAAACACGAAATTAGGTAACTGCATGTTTATTCAGCTAGGTAGCCTGACACAATGTGTAGATTCAAACCTACCTCCACTTAGTTCATCTTATATATCAACAAGAGAAACAAGTACCCTCACAGTCTATACTGGGTGTAATTTATCTATAATATGTATGTATTTAGAAATATATAAGTATGTTTATCAGTTGTCTAGTACCCATAACACAAGCTCTGCTTAGCTTGGGACTAGATGGCGTTGTGTGATAGTTGTGGAATATTATTATTATTATTAAACACAAATCCATATGACAAACTACAATCATGTACATGACAATCATTTTCTTCCTGCCCTTATGAGCCCTTATCGCATTCTACTTAGGGTTGGCGCAACCTATTTTCTTTTTCTATTCTCTCCTGTCAGACATATTATGGTGTACTTTATTAATTCAGATTAAAAGCATTATCTGCAACACTTACACTACCTTAGTATAGAAAAAATAATGCCCATTCAGACACATCATTTGAGATACAAGTAACTATGTTAAGGTCAGCTTCTTTCTAGTCTAACCCAATGCAGTTAAATTTTTTACTATACTATTAAATAAGCATTATTAAGCATAATTAATTGTATTACATTGATTATCACATTCTCGAAAAACGGCTCTAACGTTTCGATGTACAACGGAATGGTGTCTGCAACTCCACGTTCAAAACCCGTTGTGTAATGGTGGGAATATTATTCAATCCACCTTAACTTTCCGAGAAAGGACAGTAACCCCACCATATTAGTGATAATCGTGCGAGTGAAGAGTTCCTGGGACACCAAAGTACTTTTTTCTGTATGCGGCAACCTCTGGCCAGTGCAAAGCACGTGGTCTATAAAGGTTGCAATATAGAGGTTGGTCAGAAAATTGATCTATGTAGGTCTGATCTAGGTTTTTTTTCGCAATTGTTACCCAAGCAGAGCATGGTTACCCAGGTATTTATTTTAACACCAGCATGTCACTGCACCATTGCAGGGTAAGGGCCTCATATCATATGCATGTGGTGCAAATATTAATCACCTTTCTTAATCAAGGTAGATTATTATTAGACTTATTTTAAGTATTCCAGGTTTAGGAGAACTGGCTAAGCATCTATTATTTTGTCTGCTACCACCCACAGCCCGACTTTACATACTGCGGAGTACAGGTGATAATAAAAAAAGAAATGGTAGGTACAACCTCACTGAGGGTACAACACTGTATTGATTTTAAAAGAAACAGCCATTCCAAAAGATAATAAATTATAAGGTAATTTCAATTTAATTTGACAAATGAATAGGGGATAGAAGTCCCATTACGTGCCGCTGATTAGGAATGTCATTTTTTTTTTGTAGATAGTACTCACTAATAGAGGGCTTTTTGCAAATTGCCCAGCTCCAGATATTCACGGTTTACGAGATATAATTGTTTAAAGTTCCATTAAAATTGGTCAATAACACGCCATTTGTATATTTTGAGGTTGGATAAATTGACATGTTAGACGTCAAAGTTGACATTTCACGTTTCGTTATTGGTAAAAGTGAATTTTAGTAACTTTTTTGTCGTGTTTTTGAATAAAATATAATTTATTTTTAAATATTTAAATATTTTCGGATGTACTATGAGTGACTTGGATGCAAGAGCGAGCGAAGCGAGCTCGGGACTTGGGGCACCCCGACACGGACAGGTTAGGTTAGAAGGGGATGGCGGGGTCGATTGAGCGAGCGAAGCGAGCGAATAGACCCCGCCATCCCCTTCGTGGTTATTTTTTTTTAAAACCACCCAGAAGTAGGAGCCCCGCGAAGCGGGGCTCCGTCGACTGGGCTTTAAGGGGTTAGGTTCCAAAAAAATGTTTTTTTCTCAAGAATGGTGCGTCGCCTTTACGTGGCCACGTAAAGGCGACGCACCATTCTTGAGAAAAAAACCGTGGGAGTGGTGCCAGGGCACAGTGGGTACCACCCCCTCACCCTTCCCCTGTCAAACGACACAAAATTTGTACCCGTTTCGCGTTTTAGCGCTATTCTAACCTCAAAACTTTGACCATGGATATCTCGGAAACCATGGGGCTCCGAGACATGGGAGTTGTACTGGGGGGTACCCCCCTCCCCCCCCCCACCCCCGCCCCCCTTGAAATCGACGGCACGTAATGGGACTTTTAACCTGAATAGGTTATAGAATAAAGGTATTGAGGAAATATTCACATATATTATGTATTTTGTGACACGACTTTGTTAACAAGAAACCAGGTCAAAACTTATCAACATTTTTGTAACTTTAGGAGTAATTTAATTATCTGTTCTGCTATTTTAATTTTAACAAAAATGTATGTAGGCAAAGAAAATAGCTAGAGCTTGGCAAAGGTGTTTTATTTATCAAAAGGATAATTGAATCCCTAAAGTCTACTGTCAAGGATTATTTTTATCTTTTTTACAAAAGGACATTATCATAGAACCAAGATAAATACAACAAGAGCGTCCTAATAAAATAAAGAAATTCACAAAAAAATATTTACTTTTAAAAATTGCATCATTCTTTCTCAATAGCAGTTAATAGAAATTTATAAGTGTTTTCTGAGTCAGTCAAGTGTAAATAAACAGCTAAATACTCCTAAAACCAAATAGATGTCGTATGATTTCTCGTAGTAAACACGAAAACAACGCAATCTACTAATTTCACGGTCAAGATTATCAATAAAAAAAATAAACATAGCACAGATCTGCGAAACAAAGGCTCTACATGACACTTCCACAGAAAAAAAATCAATGTTATACAAAGGTAATACAATCACTACGCCTATCCCACAGTTCATCTTATTCATTAATTATGATAAATATTCGTTAAAAACACCATTGCGTAAGACACGTCCCGTAGAAATAAAGCGCAAATTCTTGACGTAAGAAATAAACATACGCGGTCCTTCTTACCTAGAACAAATTCCCAGGCATCACAGCCCAGGGAGCGTTCAGGGACGATTTCCAAATCCAACATCGTGCACAAAACACTAAACACAAACTAAACTAACTAACTTTCACTTTAAAAAAACGTTTTTTAACGTTAAAATTCGCTATTACGCTGCCTTTTCTTTGTTTGCCAACTTTAGTTTTCAACCATTTTGTATTTGTCAGAGGAACTGTCATTACAAACAGCTGATTGTATTTTGCCAGGTCCGAACTGGATGTGTTTGTTTTTTTTTTGTACGATTCACATAGCACTACACACAAAAATATAGTTACAATACATATTTTAAGGTTAATTGTTGTTATCAAAAGGAGTGAATATGATTAAAATTAATTATAACTGTATTTTACAATTTTCACACGTACTTTTGTCTAATTGCGATAGTACAAAGCTGTTATAAAAAAGTTCTCTTTTAATAATATTCAAATTAGAAAATTTGGAAGACCTTGACTAGTCACTTGAGATACAAAATGTATGGCCAACCAAAGCCATGCTAAGCCAAACTCTAGATTGAAATAATTATTTTAAATTCAGTCCTGGCATAATCGAGTGACGCATGCGTACCAACCATGACAGAAGAAATAATGTTGTAGATTCTGTTTTACGGAGATCTCTTTCTAACACATGGCAATTCAGTATTCCCGTCTCGCTCCTATCAACAGTTTACATGCTGTCTCTTTTTGCTTCACTATGGACTAATCGCTTTGTCTCTATCCGTCGGACTTGTTATCGATAATTGGGTAGATGTTATGATCTATACACAACAATATTTTTTTAGTATCCATGTCGGGTCATCTGCAGTGTTGTTTTTGAATAAAGAAAACTTAGCCAGAGATGTATATTGCAAAACAAAAATCGACATGTTTAAAAGTGCATTATTTATGTGGTAGTACGTGCGTCCCTGAATCACTGTTCCTAGGACGACCTAGACAGCACGTCTAGGTCTAAAATAACATTCTAGAACTAAATTGATTGTTTTATCGATGGTATTGATATGTTTTGTAGGACTGTGCAGCTTTCGCTCGGTTTCCCGCCATTCTCAAATAACCTTGGAGCGATCTCTGACGCCCACTGTACTACGTAATGTTATTACACAATAACATGTTTATTTACTTCGAAATAGAATTCACGTATTTTTGCATAAACGGGCGTCAGAGGACTTTGAACTAATCAAGAGATTCCCTTCATTTATTTCGGTTTTGTTTTGTTGTGGAACGTAACGGCAGTCTTCTTCTTTTCGTATCGATTCTACTTCATACGGTTTGGGGCCCAGTAGGTAGCCACGCTTATTGCAGCGGCAGAGGCGCTGTTCAGGTCGTCAAGGGTGCATGTATGAGGACATCGGACACTCCAGCAGGTGGAGCATTGTTTGGTCCGGAGCGCCGCACTCGCACTCGGTGTTGGAGGAACCAATAATACCCCACTTTGCGAGATTATGTTTGCAGCGGCCCACTTGGGTTCGCAATCGATTTAGGGCTTTCCAAATAGGCCACTGAAGTTCACTACCGGGAGCCAGGTGTTCTTGGGGCTTCAAGAAGTCGTGAGGTGGTGGGCATCTCTCTTGCCATAGCTTGATGCGGGCTTTAGGTGGCTTGTCCTGAATTGCCTGAGTGGACCGTAAGAAGCTTTTGCGGCTCTTTAGTCTGCTCTGGGTAGTTTTGTAACCGTAGAGTAGAGGGGATGTCTGGAATCGGATTCTTGGGTCTTTTTTCCAGCGCGCATGCGACATCCCTTCGTACAGCAGGTGGTGCGTGCGATACCTGCTAGCGGATAGAGCTTGTTGAGAGGGGTCGGTTTTAAGCAGCCGATATTATCCGACACGTCTCGTTTAGACCAGTAGGTATCTACCTGCAAATTCGCCCGCAGAAAAACATAAGGACATGCCGGTTGTTCGAAGAACGTCGGGTGCTGCTCCCCAGCTTGTAGAAACTAGGCGACGTAGCAAATTGTTTCGCGTCCCAACCTTCTGTTTAGTACTATGACAATGTGACTTATACGTTAACGTCCTGTCCAGCGTAACACCTAGATACTTTGGGTTCGGGCAGTGTTCTACATTAGTTCCTCGCCACGAGATGTTGAGTGTCCGGTATGAGTATCTATTGCGGAGGTGGAATGCGCACGACTGTGTCTTGGACGGATTCGGCCGCAAAGCATTATTGTCATAGTACCTCCCCAAACTAAGTGCCTCTATCAATTTTTGCTCGACATCTTCAAAGGTCGGTGATTGCGTCGCAAGTGCCAAGTCATCCGCGTACAGAAACCCGCGCTCAGTGTGTTGAGTGTTAGGTTGGTCGTTAGTATAGATGTTAAAAAGCATT
The DNA here is from genome assembly GCA_949316265.1 of Diarsia mendica. Lineage (NCBI taxonomy): Eukaryota > Metazoa > Arthropoda > Insecta > Lepidoptera > Noctuidae > Diarsia > Diarsia mendica. The sequence continues at coordinate 11,605,642 of OX438898.1, read as the reverse complement.
GGCGCCAACACTCTGCCTTGAGAAAGACCGTTTTTATTGCCGTCGCCATCTATTCTTACAAGATTGGAAGTAAACCTGAAAACGGCGGTTGCGTAAGAGTTCGCTTAGTATGCGCACGAAGACCTGATCGTTGGTGAGAGTGAGCACTTTGTCGAGTAGTCTTTTGGTGTTTATGGTGTCGTAGGCTGCTGAAAGATCAACAAATACGACTCCAGTGACTTTGTTAGACTCGTACCCATTCTCTATGTATTCTGCTCGTCGAAGGACCTGGCTGGAGCAAGACTTGCCACGCCTAAAGCCAGCCTGCTCAGGAATTAATTCTGGATCAATTGCTGCTGTAAGGCGGTTGAGCAGCAGTCTTTCCAACAGCTTATAAGTGTGGCACAGCCAGCAGGGAAATAGGCCGGTAGCTTTTGGGATCGTCTGTGGGTTTACCTGGTTTCGGGCTCGGCAGAGCAACAATTTTGGTCTTTCTCCAAAGTTTGGGTATGTGTGCGCCTGTGCGGTAACTACGCATTCATTAAATAGTTCTAGAAGCCATGATACGGATAAGGGCCCCAGGTGTTTGATTTGCTCCACCGTCAGGTCATCGACACCAGCCGCTTTACCATTTTTTAGTGACTTAATAGCTAGAATGATGTCTGTGAGAGCGAAAGGCTTGCTAATTTCGGTGGAATTTTCAGGAGTATCAGCAGGTAATTTTTAATGGTGAAGTTTGTGTGGAGGTTTGTGACCTATATTTTGAGTGAGGAAAATATTCTGTAGATACGGTAAAATCATCACGCTATGCGATAATGCGTTTCAGGGACAAGGCGACGGCGGAAAATTACTCGGTAGTACGCGCTACGTTTAATGATTCTGTTACTAGATCAGTTTACCTCTGTTTTAATTTGCATTTATATTTGAATAAACATACAGCACAAAATACGACTACATAATTTGTGTTCAGATTTAGTTCAAATTCGATAGCCGGCGTCGATGTAATGCTAGTTTTTTTAACCGACTTCCCAAAAAGGAGTCCGAGTTCTCAATTCGACTGTTAAGTATGTTTTTTTTTATAATGTGGCAGCTTGACATAACAAAGGGATAATTTTGAAACTAGTAATAGTAGTAGGTAGTGATTCACAATTTGCCTTTACCCAACTACCTTCGAAGGTAGAACTTAATGGATTGTTTTAAAGACTTCTTTCTCTCCTTCTCTGGCACGTCGATCGCAGATACAGTATTATCTAAGTCCGTGGCTACTGATTCGATACACACACAACATCACGCCTGCCTGTAACACCTGAAGAGTTAGGCAGAGTTGTGCCTATTCACCAGTAGTAGGTACCTATTTCGATAGTTTCCTCAAACGGGAAAACCTTAAGCTCTTTTTAGCTAGCCTATGTTGTCCCAGAGACTTTGAGGTGTGCTTAAGTCTCCCATATGTTCCACCAGTTCTATCTACGTTACGCCTTATTCAATAAATCTGGCAAGAACGAGTCCAGAATTCCAAATCGCCATGCCAGCGTTTCTTAAGGCCCGCTTCGAAGACGAGCTTTTTCGACCCTTCTATACTGCAATGGGCCAATAGCCCCGTATTCTCAAAAACAATGTACTAATTTTGATGCGAAAACTCCCGGGTACTCTTATCTCGCTCACATTCGTTAGGTATGTCAGAAAAAGATGAACAATGTTCTCCCATTAAGCTTAGGAACTCAAGTCAACCTCTCCAGCACGTGGTACACCCTGCTTTCGACCAACGAGGCTCTGGAGACCCGCCAACATCTAGGTAGATGTTGGCAGAGCCTCGCCTTTTAGCATCCGGGTAGACTGGAAGCCGAGCCCAACATATACTCCACTAGCTGATGCCCGCGGCTTCACCCGAGTGGATGTCGTTCAAATTATATACTAAAACCTTCCTCTTGAATCACTCTATCTATTAAAAAAACCGCATCAAAATCCGTTGCGTAGTTTTAAAGATTTAAGCATACAGACAAACAGACAAAAATAGCGACTTTGTTTTATACTATGTAAGGATTTACTATAAGATTAGAATTTTAAGTTGACCGTTTTTACAGTCCGTTCAACCTATTTTGACTTCTATGCCGGAGGCATATAATGATGGCATTAAAAGCAAAAAGAATGTTACAATACCGACTGTTTACTAGCTGCAGCTGCATTTTGTCTTGCTGTCAACGTAATTGAGTTCACAATAAAATTCTAATCATATAGTAAATGGAGTATAGTTGGCTTGTCTGTGTTGAGGTCGAGCATAGAAATATAAAAAACTAGCTTTTGCCAGCGGCTTCGCCCGCGTGAAAATGACGATTTTCCATACAAACTTTCTTTCCCTATTTAACTCACTTAGGGGTTGAATTTCGAAAAAGCCTTCCTTATTCCCTGTCTAAGTTATAATTTCTAAAGGGAACCTCTGTGCAAAATTTCAGCTTTCTAGGTCCAAGGGTTTGGGCTGGGCGTTGATGAGTCAGTCAGTCAGTCAGGACTTCTCTTTTTATTTATATAGATATCTATGGGGTCGAGTTCCAGTTTAACCGGATTCACTGGAGCAGCGCGGTGGGTTATCTAACATGTCACGTGGATAGGTATTGACGTTTCGTCTCAGTACTAGAATCAGGGGCGAGATCCTCTAACCGTCAGAAGATTCAAGCTCCAGGATGGGACAGGACAGATGGGCCAGAATCGTCACACAGAAGACGGTCGTCGTCTCCAGGGTGATTTGGATTCGTTCCTGACTGATTGGCCAGAGAACACAAAAGACCGGGAGGGTTGGTTAGAAAGGAATGGGGGAGCCCTTTAATTGCCCAGCAGTGGGACTCTGTGGGACAAAATAAACTAAGTAAAAAATCTCTCTTTGTCTTTTAACACCTAACAGCTGCCTTGACCCAAATGTGTTCATAGAACTTTATATTGCTACCATGAATAGCACACTACATATCCACAAGCTAAGTAGTAAGTGGCATCGATCGCAGTTCTTCGCATTCATGATTAATTATTCAACAAAGAACCAGAATCGCTAGTACACTAGGTAATGTAGTTCATTTGTTTTTGCCAACGACATAATTGTTCGTTTTGTGTGTTTTTTTGTTGGCACGTCAGTCGTCATAGTGACGTACCTAGGTAGTACGTTTGGCATTATTTATCTGTGATTTGGTGACGTGGAAAGAGAGCAAACCGTGCAGAGATACATATTTGATTCAGGCATGACGTGGTTTTGCCGTTACATAGAACGTATAATACTGTATCTATGTACTTGTACAGGAACAGAAGTACGTAGCATAATAGGTGCATAGCCGATATTGTAGGTAAGGACCTACAATATCCGCCTATGAGTCTATGAACATATTTACGTTCGTACAGACATTTGCGTTTGATTTGGCGGTCGTACCTACAGAAGCGTCTTTACCTATAATGCAGGGTGTGCGTTGCATCCGGGCGCAGCGGTCCTAGGGGGCGGCGATCGCCGCTCGCTATGGAGTCCCTGTTTCCACATAATGGTATGTGGAAAATCCAACTTCTAAAAAGGAGGCTCCCAAAATGAACCTTAATATGGATCATAACATGGATCATAATATTAATCGATCCATATTATGATCCACCTCTGCCTCTAGCCTTTCGGGGATTGCAGGTGTGATGTAATATTATATTTATGCACTCGACTAGCAAGCAGTTGAAACCTTTTATTCATTACAGTTTTAAAATAAGACCCTACTATATTCCAGTGTGGAAACGTGACAGAACTATACAGGGTGTCTAGCGCCATCTCTTTTCCACACTTGATAAGTTAGAACTGTTTTAAGACGTTCTAGTAGGGCCCCTGGAATCTGTCCTGCGTTAAAAAGTAATATAGTCCCACAGCTGGGCATTGGTCTCCCCATAGGTATTTCTCCAGTTTTGTCTGATCTAGTAATTCAGTCGGAACTCAGTCGTTGCGAACATTGCATTTGCTCAAAGGTGCAAAAATACCTCTCTAAAATAATTTGGCAACATATTGTAATGTTCCAATCGTTAGCATTCCTCATTGATTGCGCGGGATGGTAAACAGCTGATTATTTCGTGTTTTCCTTCTATCGGATTCAAATAAAACAGGTTTAGATGTAAATATAAATAATGTTTATTCATACAGTTGCTTTATTAGGGAAAGGAATAAGAATATGGGATTTTATTCTAAACTAGCTGTTCCCGGCATGCGTTGCAATGCTCTTTTTCCTACCCTACCTACCTAGTACCCTACCTACTACTCATCGATTTTCCTCCGTGCTTCGGAGAGCACGTTAAGCTGTTGGTCTTTGCTACCATATAAAGATCTTAGGTATTTGTTACAAGTTGTCAGTGGCCTGGAGGACTGACAACCAGTCTTACCATGGGATTCGTATTACCCGGTACTAACTGGGTTTTAGAGGTCCGATAGGCAGTCGCTCCATGTAAAATACTGGTCTTCAGCTGCATCAGGTTAAACTGGAAGGCGACCTCAATATACTTGGGGGAAAAGGCAAGATAGATGATGATGGATAGAAATAAAACAAGTGTAGATGTAAATAAAAATAATGTTGAATTCATAATGCTGCTTTATAAAGGAATAGGAATATGGGATTTCATTGTAATTTTACGAGCAATTTTTTCGAGGGCTTCTTTTTAGGTAACATGTAATCGTTGCTAGGTAATAACAGCTGCAAGAGTCGAGCGTAGGTTAAGCTACGCTTATCGAGGCCAGCCCGTGGATGGGTGACCATAACATTGCAAATTGAGACCCCTACTTGCGTCAGAAAGCACGTTAAAGTGAAGGTGCCAGGGTAGCCCTCAAAATATTGCCAAAAATAGACTAAGAAACTGAAAAATAGGCCCCGAAAATTCATTTATCTACATTTTTATTAATAACTTATCTATCCTTCTTTTTACTTTTAGACTTCTTCTTATGCTTAGACTTATGTTTCTTAGACTTTTTCTTCTTTGGTTTTTTACTTTTCATTTCATTGACATCGACCCACGAGTCTTCGCTGGACGAAGAGTTTACATCTATAGTTTCTGTTATAGTATTACTAGCTTCAGCTTCTAATCTTTTTTGTAGATTTTCTGGTATTTTCGGCCCGTACATTGCTTCTTCTTCATTTACTTTTTCACTTTCATCTTTTGTGGTCGATTCTTCAGAGTTTTTAGCTATAGGTTTTGTAAATTTAATCTTTATGCTAGTTTCTTCAGGTTTTTCGGTTGTTTCTTCAGTTCTTCTCCAGGAGTTTAGTGCGTCAAAGTCTATGTTAGCAAATATACCTCGTGGTGGAGAAGTGTTCCTTTCTACATTTTTAGGAGCATCTATAAAGTCTATTCCTTCTTTTGTTTTGCTTGTACATTTATCATCTTCTTCTTCTTCACTGTCGCTTAGAAAGATGGATTTGTAGAGGTCCATTTTATCGAATTTATTTATCGTTTCCATAACTTCAGCGCCTTGATTTTTAGTTTTCTCAGATTCTTTTAGGAATAATTCGGCTACTGTTAGTCTTTTACTGAATCCTGTGGCTGGCTCAATGTCTTTGACTACTTTTTGAGCAGTGTTACTAACATCTTGGTCAGACGGCTTAACCTGATCAGTTTTTTGAGCGATCTGATCAGTTTTAGGTAAGATACTGGTAGTTAAAGACTTGGAGCCACTAAACTTGCTCTGCTCTTTGGCGAAACTGTCTTTATCGTGAACTGAAGACTCCATATATGAGTATATTGAGTAGGAGACTTTCGGTCGGTCTTCCTTCTTCTTTTCGTTTCTGTGGACAAGTGAGATTGGATGATTTTAGAACATGTAGTTTTAGGCGCATAGATAGAGACATCTGAAGGGGACCTTTAATTATTAAAAGGTCCACTTCAGATAGACGTTTCTGTAAATTGATTTTATAAAACACTTTTATACTTTATGTTTTAAATCTAGATGGGCCCGGTGTTTTGTACCTCACTACTCTGAAAAGAAACAGCCAAACCCAACTCAGAGACTTTAGAGAGACTTTATTTGTAAGGCCATCCTCAATAAAAAGTTTCAATATTTTTTTTGATATCATTGATACTCATCACACCTGCACTGCAGAGTTTCGCTAGTTAATTTAGTTTGGCCCTGCATATTAAGAACTTACCCAAAGCTTCAAACGATGATAGATTCAACTACATCTTCTTGGCGAGGCCCCCAGAAGACTTCAAGTCATATCAATGAGGAAGAATCACACTTTTCTAGTCGGTTTAGGCGCAAAATGCCAAATTCTCAAAATGGCAACAGAGTCGCAAAAGGACAAATTCTCAAAATGGACAATTCTCAAAATGGCAAATTCTCAGAATGGCCAATTCTCAAAATGGCAAATTCTCAAAATGGACAATTCTCGAAAAGCCTTATTCTCAGAATGGCAAATTCTCAAAATGACAAATTCTCAAAATGGCAAATTTTCTACAATTACAAAAACATTACATTACATACATTACAGGTACAAAAATTCTGCCCACTAGGAATTATTCCGCAGATTGAGGTTTAAAATGCATAAAGCTCTGTCCGTACTCTGTATTAGTACCAAGCAAAACACTGTCTTCACTTCACCGAGTTGCGACCAATCAAAAGAAAAAATCAAGTACCAACATTTTTTACCCGACTGCGGCGAAGCCCAAAAGGAGGGTTATGTGTTTGACGTGTATCTATGTATGTCTGTCTCTTTGTTCTCTCATTACACCTAAACGGATGAACGGATTTGAATAAAATATACGTCGTTAGTTTCGTCTTGGTAGCGTGAGTGTTATATGCTACATTAAAATTAAAAAACAAAGAAAAAATGCATATTTTGGGGGTATCATCCATCGAGTAGGGTATCAAAATGAAGAGTTTTAAAAGGAGATTACATAAATGTATGACACTTAGATGTTTAAAAGAAATTCAAAGTCACAAATCATATAAACAAACACAAAAACTAAATCATCTGCGAAAAATTTTACGCGACCAACGAAATAACAAACATAAAAGAACTAATAAGTTGGAAATAAAAAAAAGTTGTTAAAAAACTCAAAGCCCATCGGTCCGATGGGCTAAAGTCATGGGCTAAAGTCAAAGGACCGATGGGCTAAAGTCATCATGCAGTGGGTGCCAGAAGACGGGCGTCGTCGCCGAGGGAGGCCTAGAAAACGCTGGCGTGACGACTTAGAGGCTTTTTCGCGAGATTGGCCGGAGAAAACCGCACAGAGAGAAGAGTGGAAGACTATGGGGGAGGCCTTGGCTCAGCAGTGGGACAATATGGGCTAATAAAAAAAAAAAAACCCGACTGAAAAGCAAAAAAACAAGCACATTTTAAATTAAACAAAACTTAGAAACAGGCGGCCGGGGTTCATTGGAATATTAAATTGTGAAAAGAAAAAATGAAAATAGAATGGACCACCTGCCTGCTTCTAAGTTTTGTTTAATTTAAAATGTGCTTGTTTTTTGCTTTTCAGTCGGGTTTTTTGAGTTTTTTAACAACTTTTTTTTCACTATCGATTATAATTATTATACCTACCCTCACTTTTATAATATTCCTCAAAATAACAGTTTATTAGTGAGTAATAAAAAGACAATCTAAAGGGTGTAACAAGACCCATAACGAAACCGAAAGGCACTTGTTCTACCCGCCATTGCAATTTCTGTTGTTCTATCTAGTTAGACCGGTATAACCAAGAAATCTATTTTTTATAGGAATACTGCCAATTGTCGAAAATTTGCCATTTTGAGAATTTGTAATTTTGAGAATTTGCCATTCTGAGAATTTGGCTTTTTGAGAATTGACCATTTTGAGAATTTGCCATTTTGAGAATTTGCCATTCTGAGAATTGTCCATTTTGAGAATTTGTCCTTTTGCGACTCTGTTGCCATTTTGAGAATTTGGCATTTTGCGCCTAAACCTTCTAGTCTACAAGCCACATACCTGTCTCCCCCTATCTCGGGTACATTGAATCTCCTGCACAGCATCGCTTCCACTGCGAGTGTTGGCGCGTCATGACGCCGTACACACCGCTCGCAGATGCCTCCATCTGTTCCTTGGTAGCTAGGCCGTGGTTTGTGGAGCTTCTGGCTACTTATGTGACCCTGGTACTTTAACTTACCTGTCTCCACCTATCTCAGGTACATTGAATCTCCTGCACAGCATCGCTTCAGGTCGCCACTGCGAGTGTTGGCGCGTCATGACGCCGTACACACCGCTCGCAGCTGCCTCCATCTGTTCCTTGGTAGCTAGGCCGTGGTTTGTGGAGCTTCTGGCTACTTATGTGACCCTGGTACTTTAACTTACCTGTCTCCACCTATCTCAGGTACATTGAATCTCCTGCACAGCATCGCTTCAGGTCGCCACTGCGAGTGTTGGCGCGTCATGACGCCGTACACGCACCGCTCGCAGATGCCTCCATCTGTTCCTTGGTAGCTAGGCCGTGGTTTGTGGAGCTTCTGGCTACTTATGTGACCCTGGTACTTTAACTTACCTGTCTCCACCTATCTCAGGTACATTGAATCTCCTGCACAGCATCGCTTCAGGTCGCCACTGCGAGTGTTGGCGCGTCATGACGCCGTACACGCACCGCTCGCAGATGCCTCCATCTGTTCCTTGGTAGCTAGGCCGTGGTTTGTGGAGCTTCTGGCTACTTATGTGACCCTGGTACTTTAACTTACCTGTCTCCACCTATCTCAGGTACATTGAATCTCCTGCACAGCATCGCTTCAGGTCGCCACTGCGAGTGTTGGCGCGTCATGACGCCGTACACGCACCGCTCGCAGATGCCTCCATCTGTTCCTTGGTAGCTAGGCCGTGGTTTGTGGAGCTTCTGACTACTTATGTGACCCTGGTACTTTAACTTACCTGTCTCCACCTATCTCAGGTACATTGAATCTCCTGCACAGCATCGCTTCAGGTCGCCACTGCGAGTGTTGGCGCGTCATGACGCCGTACACACCGCTCGCAGATGCCTCCATCTGTTCCTTGGTAGCTAGGCCGTGGTTTGTGGAGCTTCTGGCTACTTATGTGACCCTGGTACTTTAACTTACCTGTCTCCACCTATCTCAGGTACATTGAATCTCCTGCACAGCATCGCTTCAGGTCGCCACTGCGAGTGTTGGCGCGTCATGACGCCGTACACACCGCTCGCAGATGCCTCCATCTGTTCCTTGGTAGCTAGGCCGTGGTTTGTGGAGCTTCTGGCTACTTATGTGACCCTGGTACTTTAACTTACCTGTCTCCACCTATCTCAGGTACATTGAATCTCCTGCACAGCATCGCTTCAGGTCGCCACTGCGAGTGTTGGCGCGTCATGACGCCGTACACACCGCTCGCAGATGCCTCCATCTGTTCCTTGGTAGCTAGGCCGTGGTTTGTGGAGCTTCTGGCTACTTATGTGACCCTGGTACTTTAACTTACCTGTCTCCACCTATCTCAGGTACATTGAATCTCCTGCACAGCATCGCTTCAGGTCGCCACTGCGAGTGTTGGCGCGTCATGACGCCGTACACACCGCTCGCAGATGCCTCCATCTGTTCCTTGGTAGCTAGGCCGTGGTTTGTGGAGCTTCTGGCTACTTATGTGACCCTGGTACTTTAACTTACCTGTCTCCACCTATCTCAGGTACATTGAATCTCCTGCACAGCATCGCTTCAGGTCGCCACTGCGAGTGTTGGCGCGTCATGACGCCGTACACACCGCTCGCAGATGCCTCCATCTGTTCCTTGGTAGCTAGGCCGTGGTTTGTGGAGCTTCTGGCTACTTATGTGACCCTAGTACTTTAACTTACCTGTCTCCACCTATCTCAGGTACATTGAATCTCCTGCACAGCATCGCTTCAGGTCGCCACTGCGAGTGTTGGCGCGTCATGACGCCGTACACACCGCTCGCAGCTGCCTCCATCTGTTCCTTGGTAGCTAGGCCGTGGTTTGTGGAGCTTCTGGCTACTTATGTGACCCTAGTACTTTAACTTACCTGTCTCCACCTATCTCAGGTACATTGAATCTCCTGCACAGCATCGCTTCAGGTCGCCACTGCGAGTGTTGGCGCGTCATGACGCCGTACACACCGCTCGCAGCTGCCTCCATCTGTTCCTTGGTAGCTAGGCCGTGGTTTGTGGAGCTTCTGGCCACGGCAGTCAGAGGATTTGTGCTGTCGTCTGGTTCTGAAGCGTGGGTGAATCTGTAATTTATAAAAATATAACATTACGCCTGTAATCCCCCAAAGCTTAAGCAGAGGTATACCTAGTAGGACACCCATATTTCGCCAATTGGGTAGTTTCTAGTTTCTGACTAAAAAATATGATGCTGTTTAGTCCGTCCGCGTCAGTTAGATTATCGAAAAATATTGGATACGTGTTTTTTTGTTTTATGAAATTAATAAAAATTTACGAAGATGAAACGCGTCAGAGATTCGAGATTTCGTCGAGCATCACTGTCTCGACGCTTTTCTAGTGGTCGCCACTGCTGATTCTGGTAGATGTCACATATCTGCGAATTTTTGGTTTTAGGATATACCTTACGATATTTTCCTTTAATTGAGCTAGTAATAAAATAAGTCTTTACTCACCGATCCCCCATAATACCACTCAAAGGCCGATACAACTTCGCAGCCTGCTCAAATTCCACCATCTCTCTTTCTCTCTCCCACTCCAGCAACTTGTCCGTATCCCCGTCTCTTTCCAACACCCCCTTGTTCGCCACAAAGCGTTCATACCTTTTCTGTTTTTCTGGGTTCCCAGTAAAAGGTTTAAAGACCCTTGTTAATTCTTTACCTGAATCTTTTATAGGGATATAGTCTAGTTCTGTATTTTCTGTTAAAGTGACGAAATTGACGGTTTTGCCGAGGAGTTTCGCTATGGGGTCTTCTGAAGGGGTGTTTGTCTGTGTGGGTGGGGGTGTAGGGGGTGTTGGAGTAGGTAAGGGAGCCTCGCCTAGTAACTCGCCGCGGGCCTTCGCTGATAGCTCGTGACGGCCTAGACCTGAGAACGATAAAGTGTAAAGTTAGATTTTGTGTCTTTTATTTTATAATTTCTTCACCCTATGGGGCTGACTCCACGAGCGATAGAATCGCGGCGATAATATCGTCGTGCTACGTATTTCTACATACACTCTTTATGGGGATGTCTCCACGAGCGAGAGAATCGCGGCGAGCCAGAATGTATAGAAATACGTGCTATGACGATAATATCGCCACGATTTTACCGCTCGTGGAGTCAGCCCCTATGTAAAATAGTTGCATTTAATAACATAATAATGAGTTTTATATTTGCATCACAAAGAATAATTATTTACGTTACTGAACGTTGTAGTGTAAAAGAAGATGTAGTGACGAAAATTGAAAAGAGTATGCTTAGATAGTTTGCTCATGTGGAGAGAATGAATGAAAGTCGATTAACGAAAGGTTTTAATTTGCGACTTAAAACCTTTCGTTAATCGACTTTTTTTTGACTCATATTGCGAGGCAAATATGAGTGGCAACACCGGGAAGGGACTCCCTAGAGGTAGAAAGACATACACTGGCCTTATTCGAGAGGTTCGTCAGAAAGGACAGGTGCGTAGTACTCGTAACGGGCGTGCGTGTATGACGAGATGTAAGAATGTGGACGCAAAAGGAGTATGTAAGGATCATAGCAGGTTCTGCGGGTTGTTCGAAAGAGATACCGCGGCCTCGACACAAAGGGCTAAGAAGGAACATGAGTGGTTTTAGTCAGTAGAAGTCTGACACTCCCTTTCCACTCCGCCCAGCAGGGCTATTGTGTATCTTTTAATGACAGTGGATAACTTAAAATGTCTATCAAATAACTGTCAAATGGTGAGTTTTTAAGAAAAAAATGTACCAAACCATAACCAATTTACAGTTAATCTATGGACATTTCTGATAGCCACTGACGTTAAAAAGATACGCAATAGGGGGGCAGAGCGGGAGGAGCCATTTGATGATTTCCCAACCTCCAAAAAAAGGATCATATCAGGTAGCTTTAGTTTCAGCCTACCCGTATGAGGAAAGGGCGTGAGTTTTTGTATGTATGTATATCTACATGGTCAAGGTTGCAGGAACCCGCTGGATGAGAGACGCACGGGACCGGTCAATGTGACGACACCTGGGGGAGGCCTATGTCCAGCAGTGGACGTCTTTTGGCTGAAATGATGATGATGTATATCTACATACCTTGGTCTCTAGGTTGATGCGTGGTAGGTTCGAACCGGGAGCGTCTGGCGCCGGCAACTGCAGCTACATAGTCACGTGGTAACGCTGGGGCGGGGTAGGCAGGGACTGACGGTAACGGCTTGCTGGCTTTCACGAAGCCTTGTATGACCTGAAAATGGAGTAATAGGATAACATAGATAATTCAAGGTGAAGGTGGTATTTTTGATCTTTGAGGGTAACATCAAATGCATCTATACTCCATTTACTATAAGATTAGAATTTTAAGTTAACCGTTTTTACAGTCCGTTCAACCGATTGTGAACTCTATTACGTTGACAGCAAGACAAAATGTAGCTGCAGTAAACAGTCGGTATTGTAACATTCTTTTTGCTTTTAATGGCATCCTTACGCCTACGGTATAGAAGTCAAAATCGGTTGAACGGACTGTAAAAACGGTCAACTTGAAATTCTAATCTTATAGTAAATGGGGTATACCTAGCCTTTTCCCAAATATGTTGGGGTAGTTTTCCAGTCTAACCAGATGCAGCTGAATACCAGTATTTTACTTGGAGCGACTGCCTATCTGACCTCCACAACCCAGTTAATACTAGGTAACCCAGGTAATACGATACCCTTTAGTAAGACCGTTTGTGAGAATTTCAGGTCACTGACTACCTATAACGACTGCCAAATATGGCAACCGGGACCAACTACTTATGAAACTCGGTTTGTAATGGGTGGTCAGGGTCACCCATCCACAGACCAACCTAGGCAAGCGCGGCTTAACCTAAAGATCGACCCCGAGTGGTAGTTATTATTAAGCCACGAGCTCCTCACGATGTTTTCCTTTACCGAAGCATATCACTACATAGTATAAAACAAAGTCGCTTTCTCTGTCCCTATGTCCCTTTGTATGCTTAAATCTTTAAAACTACGCAACGGATTTTGATGCGGTTTTTTTAATAGATAGAGTGATTCAAGAGGAAGGTTTTAGTATATTGTATGTACCCGTGCGAAGCCGGGGCGGGTCACTAGTTACTTATAAACAATACGACACGATACAATAAAGAGGTGCGGCGTGTCTTGAGTTGGAACTCGAGACCTATGACTGGCCTGTTGGTCTAGTGGTTAGTAACCCTAACTGCTATGCCGGAGGTCGTGGGTTCGATTCCCACCCAGGACAAATGTTTGTGTGATGAGCACGATCATTTGTTCTGTGTCTGGGTGTAATTTATCTATAATATGTATGTATTTAGAAATATATAAGTATGTTTATCAGTTGTCTAGTACCCATAACACAAGCTCTGCTTAGCTTGGGACTAGATGGCGTTGTGTGATAGTTGTGGAATATTATTATTATTATTATTATGACTTGGCAGTCCGGTTACACTATTAAGGTACAAGTTGGTAGCCGACTGCACGCAGCAGCAGCAGACGACGTGTCGCAGCGACACTACTGGCTTCTACGTATTTCTATGAAATTCCCTCCGTAGTTAGCGACATGAAGCTAGCGACGCGTCGTCGAGCGGCAGACGGTAGTGTCGTCCGACCGCAGATAAGTAGTGCCACTGACGCCAGAGCAACGACACGAGCGTGTTTAGAATTATTGACTAATAGTTATTTGCAGTCGGGTTCGAAATCATGACTGCAGCGACATGACGAAACGACGTGTTGTGACGACATGAAGCGACGACATGTCGTCTGCTGCTGCTGCGTGCAGTCGGCTTCCATCTTGTACCTTTAGACTAGCATTACTTACATGACCACTCTTCGGAACTGGCTTTTTCTTCTCACTGGTGGGCGCGGGACCTCCGATAGAGAAGTCGTAGTGGGACATGTCTTCTCTCGCGTAGATATCTTCATCATCTGCCTCGAAGGCGCCCACACCGAATGCTTGGCCGCGGATTGATACCTGAGAATACGTGAATTTGACTTAGTTATTCAATATTCGAAATGATATTGATAAACGATGTTTATTTAATAAATAGGTCTTTACAAACAGTTGTTTGCACATGTAATTTTTTAAACGAGATTGGGCCGGTGTTTTAGAGACTGTTTATAGGTCTACTTGAGATGGATTTAAATCATGTTTATTTCTGTAAATTGGTTTTACAAAACACTTTTACACATTACGTTTTAAAAGTGGGACCGTTGTTTCGTACGGTCAGCATCAGAAGTAGCTGAACATTTCGGAATTTTAATTCTTTTATGTACAGGAAGTAAACACTACTCACACTCTAGCTATTATTTTTAATGTTTCAGAAGATTATTCGTTAGTAATAGTCCTTACACTCCAATAACATGTAGTTACGAGTAATATCTAACAAGTTTTTATTAAAAAAAAACAGCTTCGAAACTTTGAGTAATGTTAATATAAGGTCCCATTAAAATAGGTGGACAAATTTTAACACAGCGTTCAGTAGGTCTAACCAAACATATCTGAACAAAAAAAAAACATTAAATAAACTGATTTTATTTTAACTTAAAATAATAAATTGCCGGCACTCTAGAACAAACTGATCCTTTATGACTAGGTACTTAAATGCGTTTTTCTTATTATTTTTTTCTCATTTTTTTTTAACATAGTCCTTATTTTGGTCGTCTGAATGATTTCCAAAATTTTGTCCACCTATTTTAATGGGACCTTATATACTTCTGATGCTGACCGTACCTGACTACTCTGAGAAGAAATGGCCGTTGCAAAGAGTCTGCTTAGGTTCATGGCCCACATTTGACAAATGTATATTTAGGATACGATGGGACTGACATACGCATTGCGATTATAAATGTCCCTAAATAAATAAAGAAAAAAAAAAAGAAATGGCCGAATCAAACTCAGAGGTCATTATCTCTTTTAAGGTCCAGACATAATCACATGAGGACTATGTAGATTGTCTGAGATGGTCTTTTGAAGAAAGCACCACACAGATTTCAGTGGACACGTCCAGTCAGTGCAAGTATTTGTCAGGTCATTATGTATCTCGACTTGTAACTCAAGGTAAAGGAATGATCCCGTCGGGGCTGTGGGTTGTTCGCAAGAGATACCGCGGCCTCGACATAAAGGGCTAAAAAGGAACATGTATGGTTTTTAGTCAGTAGAAGTCTGACACTCCCTTTTGCTCTGCCCAAGAGCGGGAGGGGTTATTTGATGATTTTCTACCTTTCCAAAAAAAAAAAAGATTAATCTATACTAATATTATAAAGAGGTAAAGTTTGTGTGTTTGTATATTTGTTAAATTGTAAGGGGTAATCTCGGGATCTCCTAAACCAATTTTAAAAATTCTTTCACCAATAGAAAGCCACATTATTACTGAGTGTCATAGGCTACTTTTTATCCCTGATCCCTGTATTCCCACGGGAACGGGATCTACGCGGGTGAAACCGCGGGACGTCAGCTAGTATTATAATAAAATTAATAGTACAATTTTCTTACCCGTTTCCCTTTATCCTTCATAACCAAATGACTTCTCGAAGATCCAGCTTCGCTTCCATATTCTCCAGTCAAGTTGCCCAGTACAGAATGCCGGCTTAGCCCCGAATACCCGAGTCCAAAGCGATCGTTCTTACGGTTCAGGATATAAGGCTCATAGTCGTCTGGCGCGAATAAGGTGTCGAAGTCAAATTCGGAGTCTGTACTATCTTCTTCCTCGTCTTCAGCTTGAGTTTGGTCTTCTTGAGCCTGTAATGGAGTTATTGTGAGGTTAAAAATAGGAGAAGAATGTACATGTGATGTAGTACCATTATTCTGGACCATACAACATATAAACGTTTTCAAAAAAGATCTGCAAATAATGGTCTTATTCTGAAAATGAAATCTTTATTTGTAAACATAGGTTTTTAAGTGGTGTTACAATTAAATATAAGAGTCCCGTCTATGTTTTGCGTTTAAGCGTACAAATTAAACTGATGATTATAATCAGTTTTTATCAAAATTCAAATTACAAAAATAACATTAAAGTCAGAACGATTAGAAAATAACAATATTTTAGATTATTAATTACAGTCAGTCAGTTATTTTACACATACAAACACATTAATTGTCACATAAACATAGAGGTAGGTAATAAATTATAACAATTTTATTTCAATAATTTAATTCAGTGCAATGTCAAGTTTTTACTAATGTCATAAATCGGATATAGTAGGTCTAGCAAGTTTCATTAATAGTGTAGTAACATTTTTAATATTTTTTAAGTCAAAAAATCATGTAACCATCTACTATGATATGTTTGGGTAATTTATTGTAGATTTTGGGTGCCATGCCTAAAAGGTTTTTGCTGAATATAGCTTTTTTGTGTCTTGTCATGCATATTGTATTTTTATAGCGTATGCTCTTCGGGCGATTATATAAATGTAGATTTGCTTTGACGAAAGTAGCTACTTCATATATATAAAGACACGGGAGTGTAAGTAACTTAAGCTTTTGAAAATGTGGCTTACAGCTCTCTGTATTTTGTATGCCACATATTTAATTGCCCTTATGCATTTCTTCTGTGTCCTAAACGCCACTTCTCTGTCTGGCGAGTTTCCCCAAAACATAAGCCCGTAGCGTAATGTTGATGACACATAACCATGGTATGCCATTAAAAGGGTGGCCTGACTTGATATTTTCCTTAGGTTATAAAGGGTATACGTACACTCTCGCAACTAACTTGCTTATGGTCTGGCGATCGATCGCAAATGGAGAAGAAAGGAAAAAAAAGGTTATAAAGGGCATAGGAGCACTGGCTAAGTCTTTTACACATGCCCTCAACATGCATTTTCCAGTTCATGCCTTTATATATCCATATGCCCAATAATTTTGTGTGATCAGTATCCTGAATACTTGTATAGTCGACCAAGAAATTGGTTTACCACTTTTGATGACATCTCCCAGTACCTAACATAATTATTCGCTAAGGATGACAGATTGACAGATTCTGACGTAGCAGTAGCGAAAATAGCACTTGATGTTTTGTACGTGCAAATGATATTCAACCTTAGAGTGGTAAACCAATTTCTTGGTCGACTATACATATTACCATATCGAACGTCTGGTTTTTTATTATTTGTTTTTTGTTCAAATGAGATGTAGTTAGTCTTATTTAGATTAATTTTTAAGTTACTTTCTGTTAGCCAGGATAATTTGTTATTAAGGTAGTCATTAATTTCTTTTTCAAGTGTGTCATCATTTTTGCTTTTATATAATATTGTGCTATCGTCTGCGTACAAGATCATAGGATTGTTAATGAGTTTAGGCATGTCGTTAATATATATGATGAAAAATAATGGAGCAAGTACAAACCCCGCATAAACATTCCCGATGTTTGGATTGATATGTAATTTCTGTTTTTGTATGGGGGTTGATTTTATTGATACATGTAAATTGTTGCCGATTGGTAAGGTATGATTCAACAAGTTCAAGGATGTTGCCTCTGATACCATATTTTTTTTCCAATTTGTTTAGGAGTATTTCATGGCTAACATGGTCAAATGCATTTGACATATCCATAAACAATGCAACTACAGGAGTTCTATTGTCCATATTAGTCAAGACATGTTCTACAAGCGCATATATTGCGGAGTTAATACTTTTATTTTTCCAGAAACCGTACTGTTCGCTGATTAAGATTTTTTTTTTTTTTTTTTTTAATAATATTCTACAACTATCACACAACGCCATCTAGTCCCAAGCTAAGCAGAGCTTGTGTTATGGGTACTAGACAACTGATAAACATACTTATATATTTCTAAATACATACATATTATAGATAAATTACACCCAGACACAGAACAAATGATCGTGCTCATCACACAAACATTTGTCCTGGGTGGGAATCGAACCCACGACCTCCGGCATAGCAGTTAGGGTCACTAACCACTAGACCAACAGGCCAGTCAAAGTGTTTGTTTCTAAGAAAGAATATATACTAATAGTTTCTGCAAATATTAGCATTATTTGCAGATCTTTGAGTCGTTACAGATAGTCAGTGAGTGGTCCAGAGGTCTAATAACTGGTCCTACCCAGGGTATACCCACTACCAACTACACACATCAACACGGTCTAGGGATATTTCATACTCAATTAAATAACTCGAAAAGTACTGGCCGCATTGGAATCTTTAATACACCGATTTGTTTGTAATTTATCTCAGACTAATTCCAAATTCAAATTTTTGAAAATTCTTTTGTTTCTGTGGCATAAAAATGTCTTGATGTATAGGAGAGGGAATTTTCATTTGTGCGAACTCAGATCAAATAGCAGCCAGATAGAGCGCGTAGAACACGAGATTGCTGTCACCAAGGCAAATACAAATTCAAAAGTGAATACAACCTCGCGTCAGTACTAAGCTACGCATCGTACTGATTAGACGTCACAAGTGACTTATTATTTTATGTCAAATCATGCCGTCTTGTATCTATAAACATTGTAAAAGTTGTTCCCAAAAACAAAGAAAAGAAGATGGAATATCTTTCCATAGGTTACTATTGTTTATTTTATTGTTTTGTTATTTATTTTCCCTTGATTATTTTCAACACACTCAGAACGAAAAATATTGACAGTTATTCATCTGTGTTGCCAGTTTACATCGGAATAGGTCTCCTTGAATTAGGGGAATTTGCATTGTGTGGAGGAAGATCGATGAATTTGTGTCAACATGTTGTGTGTTCTTCCATACTTCCCTATTTCTCGTCATCTCAGCAGTCACCTCCCTTCTAGCCATATCATCCTTCACACAGTCTATCCATCGTTTCTTTGGCGTTCCTCTCCTTTTATAGCCATCTACATTCATACTCAACATTTCCTTCATTCCTTCGCATCACATGTCCATACCACGACAATCGATTACCAATCAACTTTTCATTCACTGGCGCCACTTTCAGACTTCCTCTTATGTACTCATACCTTATTTTATCCTTTCGCGTCACACCACACAACGGTGTGGTGTGACACACCACCTCGTTTTTCGTGGCCCAACATTCTCACAACACAACACAACACAACATTCAATACTATTCAATAAAAAATATTTAGCACGGCGGGCACAGGCTAACTTAAACCTTAAATAACTTTTATTCCACCTTTATTTATTTAATAATTATTATTCTGTTCAATTGATATTACTTAAGCACCTATATTGCAATAGTATGTATGTGCATTAATTCCAATTTTATACATTAGTACCTACAATAATTGAAAATATTGTGGGAGTTTTTACCAATACCTAGCAACATTACACACACGCAGATGCACATGTCCATACACTGTCGCTCCTAGCTGTCACGCACACATAAATATTAGGTAACTTCACATTGTTTTTTGCGCATGTTCTATCTGGCTGTTATTTGATCTGAGTGTGCGAAATTTAAAAAACAATACGAATTTCGTTTAGTTACAGTTTTTTTTCATTTTTAAACGAAAGATAAAGTTAAAATTGAGGTATTGTAGCCTTGCAACGCCGACATTTGGCGAGGGCGGAGATGTTACGAGCTGTGGGTATGCTGGAAGCTGGATCTGTTCAGCGTAATGTTGCTGAGGCCATAGGGACCCATCAAAATGTAATTTCAAGATTGTGGACACGCTATCGTGCCACAGGTGAAGTAGCGGAGAGGCACCGGGGGCCAAGTCGCATCACTACCCCCAGACTAGACCGATTTTTGCAAATTACTGCGCGAGCTCAACCAAATGCAACGGCGACTCAATTGGTCCAAAGGCTGCGAGTGGAACACCAAGTGCTTGTGAGTGACCAAACTGTAAGAAGGCGACTGCATGAAAGCAATCTACGATCTCGTAGACCACTCCGGGTCCCACCTTTACGGAGAGGCAATCGTGGACGACGATTAGAATGGGTTCGGAACCACGTGGACTGGGGCCGTGAGCAATGGTCCAATGTGCTGTTCACGGATGAATCCAGGTTCGGCTTCCATCCAGATTCACGAAGGACGCGTGTTTGGCGAGTTCCTGGACGATGGAGCCGTCTCCAGAACCCTCAGGAAGTTCACCCATACCAAGGAGGAACAATTATGGTTTGGGCAGGAATTCGTCTTGGAGGACGGACGGATCTCGTTTGGGTGCGGGGCAATATGACGGCAGAACGATACGTCCAACAGGTGCTGGGGCCCGTAATCTTGCCTCACAGAACACAAATGGGGCAAGATTTCCTGCTCATGCACGACAATGCCCGGGCACACACGGCGAGAACGGTAGCAGCTTGGTTACATACACATAATGTTAGGGCCTTAGACTGGCCTGCTCAATCGCCAGATCTAAATCCCATTGAGTATGCGTGGGATATGCTGCAAAGAAGAGCTCTGAAGGAAGTTCCTGAAAATTTGGCTACAGAAGATCAACTTTTTACGCACCTCAGAAGGACATGGGACAATATTCCGCAGCAAGACATTGACAACCTTGTTCTGAGCATGCCGAATCGTTGCCGATGTGTTATGAACATCATGGGCGCTTTCTCAGACTACTAACTTCAAGTTTATAAACACAAATTAAATGATTTTTCTATATTTTTCAGTTTTTACTCACAAATTAAAAGTTAATTCATATACGGTTTCCGTCTATGCTTCATTTTTTTTTCATAAAATCCTGAAATGTTAATCAGTACCTTAACCATTATTAAAAAATGGTAGAATATTAAATAACGTATATTTTAAATATATACATGTCATATAAATAATTAACACATCGATAGTAATTCGCTTTTTTAAAAATATCCCTAGACCGTGTTGATGTGTATATATAGGTTGTGGAGGTCAGACAAGCAGTCGCTCCATCTAAATAAAATACTGGTATTCAGCTGCATCCGGTGAATTCCGGTGAGACTGGATGATAAGTTCAGGTATTTCTGTCTTGGTCCTTCGCCTCATCTCTTTCCAGAGAAAAAAGTGTCCACACATACATATTTCCTGCATGATTAGCTTCTGTTAAAACTGACTGCCATGAACCGAGATGGCTTTACTCAAAAATAAACTGCAAAAATGACTAGACTACCTGTCTGATCTCCGGCGGCATATAACACCCGTACACTTTATGCTGTTCCCTGGCTTTCCTCTTCCCCTTCCCGCTGAGTCGTTCCCCCGTGCCCTGGCCCTCCTTCCAGCCCATCGCGCGGAGCATGCGCACTGCGGCCGTCTCGTGGACTGCGCGGACTAGATGCTGTAACACTGGTTCGCCTGTAGAATAGATATGAATCTTGAGGTTGTTTTGTTTGAGGATGGCTAGTGTAGGAGGCAACTACGCTGGAGGAAAAAAACGGTTTACCGAATTAATCAATTTTAAATTCTAAGTCATACCGGTTGCGTCACATAAGTGTTTTATATATGTTTTGGTTATTTGTTTCGAGCGTATGGCAATCGTAGGCTGCAGCTGAAAATCAGCGTCAAGTACCACCTGTGTTGCCATCTGGCATTACGCTGTGCTGAGGCCCTTCTGACCAAACCATTTTTTTTTTTCGATGAGTTTCGAAGAGTAGAAGACTTACCCGGTATAGGCCCGTCGTGGAATTGCGTGCGATGCGCTCTCTTCTGTCCGGAGAACTCGTTCTGTGTCTGTACCTGTCGCGGCGCTATGCCGAACTCGCCTCGGTCTTCCTCGTCCATGAAGTCTTCGGGGCGCTGGTACTGTATCAATAATGTTAACAAGAAATATGACATTCGGGTAACATTTGAATCTGGCCCCTTATTCACAACACTTCGATTCGGTTTCGATTTCGACAAGTCGTAATATGTTTATCTTTTTTTGGCATTATGAAAGTGAGCGAGATAGACATACGATATGTTCGATTCGGTTTCGATTCGATTGTTTGTGAATAGCTATGCTGATCGGAACCGGGAAGTGTGGCAAAAGAAAAGGGAAGCCTATACCCAGCAGTGGGCGACGGGCTGGCCATTCGGGCTGTGTATGAGGACGATGGCATTATTTTATCAGAATCAAAACACTGAAGGAAAACAGTAGGCAGTAGTTTGTGACAGTCGTAACTATATTACATCAAGCATTGATAACAAAAAGAACATTTAAACGCACCGGAAGCTTAGCTTTTTCCGCTCGCGAGCTTTTAAAAGTACTAGGTGTCCAGCCTTCTTGAGAGCCAACAGTGTTCCCGAATCCCGCCGAGAAGCCGCCCGTAAACGCTCCATGGAACCGACGCCGTCCATGCTCGTCCACTGCGAACTGGTCTGGCGCCTGTTGGTACTTGCGTTTTGAAGGCACTTCATCTGATGGTCAAGTAAATTCAACCTTGTAAATAGGAGAATATGGAACAATTTCCAGGTTAGATGGGATATAATCGACCCATCTTTCTTGAAGACGTGAGTGTGGACTCTTAACACAGGATATACCGCACCTTCTCTCCAGCCCATCGTGCACCTGTATCGTCCAGGACATGAATTGGTAAACGATAGAGCTCCATTGTAAACCTGTACCTTCCAGAACTGGGATAAACCTAACGTTTGAGCTGTCCAGGTTGCTACGTATTGACTGGACAAAATCTGAGTCAGCGATTCGAGAAGAAGTGGAGACGATGTCTATAGCAACCAGCAATAGGCTTGCGTAGGCGGATTACAGCCCCATTTCTGTTCCTGAACTGAGCTGAACCTTTTAATTCTCTTTGTACTCACAATGAGAATTAAAAGGTTCAAAGATCTGTTATCTCTTTAATTTACATAGGGTTACAACGATCGAATAGCGTGCGTTAGATATTGAGAGGTAACGGACAACTGAAGCTCGCTGCGCTCGCAACTTCAAACGAATACACAATGTGTATGTGTAAGCGTTTCACTACAAGTAGATCCACCAAACCGTACTGGGCCTGCGCGGCGGGTTATGGTCCACTCCCTCTATGAAGAGAAGGCCTGTGTCCCAGCAGTGGGAGCGTTAGAAACTATTTATGTTCTAATACCTTGCTGTAATGGAGGTCGTCCAGAGATTCACTTATTTCTATTGAAAGGTCATACTTCACACTTATTTTGGTATGGGCAAGGTCATGTGATGCGGAGGAAAGATGGAAATGTCGTGATGAATGTTTTGAGTGAATGTGGAGGGGTATAAGAGTAGAGGAATAAACGATGCATGGACTGTGTAAGGAGGTGTCTGATTAGATGACGAGTACCTAATACAGAAGTATGGAAGAAGAAGGAAGGCACTAGCTGCTTGGCAGTTTGCTGAGCCTATTTGGTGCAGCCGTGAGATGCACACACTCTTTTTTTTTCAGTTTAGTTTTTTAGTTTCTTTTATATTTTTATTGTAACAGGTAATGGTGTGCACTTGTGGCATGTGCTAAATAATATATATGTTTTCTTTCTTTTAAATGTTGCGCCGATTCCAATGAATTGACATAGGGCCAAGAGGATGATGACCTACACCTACTTTTGTGATCTACTATTATGGTCATTTGTGACTAGTATTTAAATTGATATTGGGGGTATTGGGCAGTGGTATAAAACTCAGTTTAATTACATAACTTATGTATTTAATACTCAGGTCATACATAAAAAATAACAATAATAGAGGTAGAACAAACAAATTCAAAAAAAAATTAGGCTTCAAGTGGAAGCGCTAGGGTTGCCCACGAATTTTCAGGTCAGTGTAAGGTTTTATGTCGATTAAAATATGATTCGCGACCATAAGAAATATGGCTGTACTGAGTTATAATGATTTAAATCACCAATACAACCCTCTCAGTTCATATAACTTCCATTAATGCCTTTTTCATTAAATAGTCACTCAATGGAATTAAATAAACTCAAGAGGATTGTATTCACGATTGTTATGATTATAATATTTATAAATGCATACGCATTACGTGCACGAATCATAATATTTTAATCAACATAAAACCTGACACTGGCCGGAAAAATGTAGAAAACGTAAGGAAATTTGAATTTCGCGGACTACCTTAGCGCATCCACGCGGAGGAAGACATGCGAGACTCAACCAATCACATCACTACTATTATAAAACAAAGTAGCTTTCTCTGTCCCTATGTCCCTTTGTATGCTTAAATCTTTAAAACCACGCAACGGATTTTGATGCGGTTTTTTTTAATAGATAGAGTGATTCAAGAGGAAGGTTTTAATACCTTTTTTGCACCCGTGCGAAGCCGGGGCGGGTCACTAGTTCATTATAATCCACATCACGCCTCTATTCTCTCTTGTGATTGGTTGAATCTTGCACATGTTCGCACAGCTCTACTCGTACGTATCTTCCTTTGCACGGAGAAATGGAAGAGACGGTGGAATTCTGGTCTAGACCCGTAAAAACTTAAATTCTAACAAACATATTTGTACGCTCGTGTTCCTTAATACTAAGCGACAACTAAATAAATGAGTAAATAATATTATTATGCAGTTTTAAATTTCTTTTTTTTAAGTTGTGGAAGTCAGATATGCTGTAGCCTGTAGCTCCATCTAAAATACTGGTACTCAGCTGCAACCGGTAAGGCTACTACTAAGTCATGGCTTAAGTAATCATTAAACGTCTCTGAGTGCGGTAGTAAGAGCTGGTTGTATTATTATGTGTTTTAGTTAGGCATTATTATGTTAGGTGTCGCCTAATATTAGTGGAACCTTGCGAACGTTATTGAAACAGAAATTAAACCACGGTATTACAAAATGTTTTTTACCATTGCCACTCGAAAAAGGGCATTTTATTCATCGATAACAGTGAATAAAACGCTCTTTTAGTCACTGAGTGAATAAAGACATTTTGAATTAGGAACAAACACGAATTACGTATAGTGCGCGCGGAACTAGTTGGCCGCGCCTTAGGTGGCGACAGGGGTGAGGGGGTGGGTTGCCTACAGCTCGCAATGCACAGGAGACTATAATTAGATAGTGATGACCAATCTCGAGATATCGTGAACAATAATTGCTCAATTTTTTTAAAAGAATACTTAAATAAAAAAACAAAAACATGCCTAAGGCGCGGCGAACTAGTTCCGCGCGCATTAAGTATACAAAAAAATCGCTGCTGCTGAAAGTACGTACTGGGTGGCTGAATGGAGCTATTCCATTCCAAATTTTAAAAAAATATCCCGCTAATTTAGTTACGTTCTTTTCTGTCTTTTATTGTGGTTGTTTTGTGTTATTGGAAAATCTATTAACATGTAAGTAATATAATAAAATGAGTTCTTCCGATGTCGAAAATGAGAGACTGACTCCGGAATCATTTCGTTCTAAAGCAGCAGTTATAGTAGATGATTTGTTGCCGCCAAAATCTCGGGAGTTGTACCTAAAAACATACAATTTGTTCTGCGACTGGAAAACCATGAATGGCGCCAATTCCTTCTCTGAGTGCATATTTCTTATCTATTTCAATGAATTAACCAAGACTAAGAAGCCGTCGACACTTTGGAGCATATATTCTATGATAAAAGCCACTGAGAATCAAACACAACATTGATATTTCAAAATACTCAAAGTTAGTGACATACTTAAAACGTCTATCCGTGGGTAATAAGCCAAAGAAATCTAGAGTGCTTAGCTCCGAAAATAAATACCATGCTCCTATTTATTTTCTCACAGTCAATGGTAAAAAGTAGAGTACACAACACGTGAATAAAAAATTTATCTCGGTAGGTACTTGTATCCCTCGCTCCGTTCAGGATTCTAGAGTATAGAATCCCTCGCTACGCTCGTGATTCTACTCTAGAATCCTTCGCTGCTCTCGGGATCCAACTTCGTACCTCGAATTAAATTCCCTTTTTATTCACTTGTTGTATAATCTACTATTTTACCATTGC
Source organism: Diarsia mendica (assembly GCA_949316265.1). Lineage (NCBI taxonomy): Eukaryota > Metazoa > Arthropoda > Insecta > Lepidoptera > Noctuidae > Diarsia > Diarsia mendica. The sequence continues at coordinate 11,579,790 of OX438898.1, read as the reverse complement.
CACTCGAAAAAGGGCATTTTATTCATCGATAACAGTGAATAAAACGTTCTTTTAGTCACTGAGTGAATAAAGACATTTTGAATTAGGAACAAACACGAATTACGTATAGTGCGCGCGGAACTAGTTGGCCGCGCCTTAGGTGGCGACAGGGGTGAGGGGGTGGGTTGCCTACAGCTCGCAATGCACAGGAGACTATAATTAGACAGTGCTCGAGATATCGTGAACAATAATTGTTCAATTTATTGAAAAGAATACTTAAATAAAAAAACAAAAACATGCCTAAGGCGCGGCCAACTAGTTCCGCGCGCATTAAGTATACTAAAAAATCGCTGCTGCTGAAAGTACGTACTGGGTGGCTGAATGGAGCTATTCCATTCCAAATTTTAAAAAAATATCCCGCTAATTTAGTTACGTTCTTTTCTGTCTTTTATTGTGGTTGTTTTGTGTTATTGGAAAATCTATTAACATATAAGTAATTATAATAAAATGAGTTCTTCCGATGACGAAAATGAGAGACTGACTCCGGAATCATTTCGTTCTGAAGCAGCAGTTATAGTAGCGGCGGCAACAAATCATATTTGTTGCCGCCAAAATCTCGGGAGTTGTACCTGAAAACATACAATTTGTTCTGCGACTGGAAAACCATGAATGGCGCCAATTCCTTCTCTGAGTGCATATTTCTTAACTATTTCAATGAATTAACCAAGAAGCCGTCGACACTTTGGAGCATATATTCTATGATAAAAGCCACAGTGAGAATCAAACACAACATTGATATTTCAAAATACTCAAAGTTAGTGACATACTTAAAACGTCTATCCGTGGGTAATAAGCCAAAGAAATCTAGAGTGCTTAGCTCCGAAAATAAATACCATGCTCCTATTTATTTTCTCACAGTCAATGGTAAAAAGTAGAGTACACAACACGTGAATAAAAAATTTATCTCGGTAGGTACTTGTATCCCTCGCTCCGTTCAGGATTATAGAGTATAGAATCCCTCGCTACGCTCGTGATTCTACTCTAGAATCCTTCGCTGCTCTCGGGATCCAACTTCGTACCTCGAATTAAATTTCCTTTTTATTCACTTGTTGTATAATCTACTATTCTTTCGATAAATTGTAGACATTAGACCATAAATACTGCCGTAATTACGTAAGTTAACTTAAGGCGTGACTTGGTCTTTTTTGGGATACATTAGGACCTTTTTTTCCGCAACCATCATCAATTTTTTTTTTTCAAAAAAAAAAATAATAATAAATTAATCTACACAATCTAACTAGAGCATGTCCTCTTGGTTTGGCTTGATGTTTGAATTTAATAAAAAAAAAATCAAACATAACGTAAACGTTTTGTTTTCGTATGTAACTTTAGTAAAATAAAGTGGCAGAAACGACCCATAATAACACTTATTTTTGGACAGTGGTGTAAAAAAGACAAACTTTTTACCTTGAATTTATAGGCAGTCTTCTTAGTTACATCTTAAAACTAACTTTGGTTGGATGCGGTAATATTAAAATACTTAATTTTTTTTGCGTATCATGCAACGCAATGTTCGTACGCGCGTACACGGTTTTAGATGCACGCGAGTCGCACTGTTCGTGTACGAAAGTCGCACTGTTCGTGTACGCAAGTCGCACTGTAACCACACCTCGGACACTCCATACAACGCCCGCAAAATAATTACCTATTACTACTACATAAACAAATAACGTTTGTGCACGACGTGCACGTGCAAATGTGTGCGTAAACTCTAGTAGGGTTGTCGTAGCCTAAAAAATGGCGCGGAAAGTGCAGCGGTCTGCGTCGCGAAAACCGAACGACGACTAATCCGAGCGCGAACCATTGCTCAAGTGTCGGCGACGACTACCTCGAAGTGCGGGGTGAGGTGCGGTATTTAATATGAGCGCGGGGAAGGGAGTGTCCCTTCTGTACGTAGTACTATTATGTATTCTGTGCTGTAACGTAACTTACACGTGAACTGCTTGCAACCTGTTCGCGAAAATATTCTGAGGTGTCCATTCTATGTTCCTAACATGCACGCGAATTACACTGTTCGTGTACGTGCACAGTTGTGGACGCGCCTTATGACATTAGCTCTCAAAGTGATAACGAAACAATGATGAATGTAAAGCTATAAAATTATGAAGGACGACAGTTAATAGTGCCGTTAGTAGTATACGTGAAGAGTTTCGTTTAATTAAGTATATAAAAAACTGCTCTTTGAACAAGACTATGTTTACCTGTTTTCTACTACTGTGCGTCCAGATTAAACTACATGTATTTTACGAAATGTTATACAAGACGTTTTATATCCCTAAATTTTACGGTTACACATCTAACATAACATAACCCACATGTTACATAGTGTGGATTCACTAGTTTTATTGAAAAAGAGTGAGAAAGTCGTATTATCATAATAAAACAGTGGGATTACGTGGTAATGGTAACTTCACTTTACCTTGAGCGTGTTCAATGGGTGAACGAACATTAAAAAGTTACCACGTTACCCAATCCGAGGAAGAGAAGCTCTCATTAGGAAGATTCTTTATCGAAATCAATTTTTTGTCCTCCTCTGGTGCTCTCTCTGTCTCCGTCTGTTTTTTTACTCTTTTTCCACGAGGTTTTCTTCGACGCACTTTTCCTGTAACTGTTAAAGCGTCAGTCTCAGCAGTGCCTGTTTTGGCGTCTATTTGTGGCAATTGTGGCTGTGTATAAGCAGACGAAGACGCTAATGGCACTTCTGCCGGTGCAGGTGGCTTCTTCCCAAAATATAATCTTTGGTTTAGATCTGGGGTTGGCAAAAGAGGCTTTTTGCCAGGCCAAGACTTAACGCGAAAAGTAACTTTATTCATGCCTAGGTTAGCTTCAAAATTAACAAGTTTTAGCGCCTCAAACGAAGCTTCGTCGATAGATAGAAGTACGATTGTACCAGTGTATGTTTTCATCTCTTTAAACACTTTCCAATTACTCGTGTTGAGTCCTGGGTTCTGCACTCGGAGTAGTTCCAAAGCTGTTGGTACGGGTACACCCTCTTTGTCCGGAATTAAAATGGTTGCTGTCATCGTCTTAGGCAATGCTTCTTGTGTCTTTATTGAAAGCCACGCTCCAGGCCAAGGTTTAAGTGAAGGGACTACCCTCTCAAGCCATTTTCGACTCTCGTGGTTTTGGCAAATCATGCGAATCCAACCAATTTTGAAACTACTTCCTAAAAACTTTGGTCCAGCATCCTGTACTTTGATCTTGACTATAGCTCTGTTAATAGACTGTTGGACCAACGTCATTTGTTGTTTGGTCATGGGGACGACGTTGCAGATACCAACACGAATCGGTTCGTCATTCTTGTTCACATTTGCATCCTTCTCGGAACTTTCTTGAGGCTTTGCAGGTTGGTGCCAAGGAGAATGAGACTGAGTTTCTGACTTAAGACCCCAATGATCAGCTCCGCCCTCGTTGACAGGTATGACATCAGTTGGACCCCTGTACTCTTCTTCTGAATCATCATCAATACAGATGGTAAGCATCGGCTGTGTTTCATTCCGCAGCCCATCTCGCGAGGGCCGGTCAGAGTCCCCGTAGTCGAGGTTAACACTACTGTCCCATGAGATTTTCTGGTAGTTCCTAGGATCTTCCCTGAACCTTTTATCGTCATGATAGTTATAAGTACGAGCCTGTTTTGGTGGATGGGTCTCGTCCCGGAGTCCTAATCGTGAGGGTCGATCAAGGTCAGGCCAGTAATTGACTGATGCTTCAGCTTCCGAAGTCGTTTTCTTATTCTTATAACGCTGGTCGGAAGGTTTGTCATCATTAGCTTCGTTATAGTAACAGTTTACTGCCCTCAATCCATTTTTAACTTGTACTTGCATACCATCATCAATGTAATTCATCTGGGTGCGTTTATACGAATGACTCGAGCTGTACTTTAGAATCTCTTCATGTCGAGCCCTTAGTGGTGAACGAGCCCTCGGTGGTGAATGAACCCTCACTGGTGAACGAGCCCTCGGTGGTAAACGAACCATTGGTGGTGAACGAACCATCGGTGGTGAACGACGAACCCTTAGTGGTGAACGAACCCTCAGTGGTGAACGAGCTCTCGGTGGTAAACGAACCCTCGGTGGTGAACGAACCCTCAATGGTGAATGAACACTCAGTGGTGAATGAACCCTCATTGGGGAATGAGCCAGAAATGGTGAATGATCTATCAGTGGTGAACAAGCTCTCATTGGGGATGGAGCCCTTATTGGGGATCGAACTCTCATTGGGGATGGAGCCCTTATTGGGGATCGAACTCTCATTGGGGATGGAGCCCTTATTGGGGATCGAGCTCTCATTGGGGAACGAGCCCTCAGTGGGGAACGAGCCCTCGGTGGTGAACGAGCCCTTAGTCGTGAACGAGCATCAAGTGGTGCATAATCTCTCTCCCAGGAGTTCGGCTGTCCACAATCTCTATGGAAGGATGGTGGGACCTTGTGAGGTGACAACAACCTCCTGCGACTGTGTGAGGGTTCCAAATGGGATTCTCTTTCGTGATTATGATGTCGTTTCCTCTGATTTGTCTCATAACATCTCTCTTGCAATGAATTAGTTTCTTCCCGATAATTATGTTGTGAAGCATGTAAAACCTCCTGGGTATACCTTAGCGGGGGCCTAAAAGGTTGATCCAAGGATTCTTGATTACTTTCAAGCTCGTTTGAAGAATGGTAACCTTCTCTTCTTCGGGTTGATTCCCAGTAATGCGAGCTTGTACCGGTATCCTGTGAGTTTTGTTGGTCGTCACAAGGACTATGCCAAAAGAGTGCTTGATCAGGCTCATGTTTTCTAGAAAGATGTTCTATTGGCTGAAATTCATCTCGTACCTTCAAATTTATCTGGGGTTTCTTCTTCTTTTTTTTAGAAGTTAATGGAGCAATTGATTTTAATTCAGGAACTAATTGACAAATCATTGGCCATTGATGGTCGCATAATTCATAAGCTGTTTTTGGGTTGACTTTAGCTGCTATAAGCTTACTGAATCTCTTTCTTTTGGATCTTGCCCACGGTTTTTGAATTTTCCCCATGGTGCTGGTGTGATCTGGTAAGTAAAAGAAAATCCTTGAATTTATCAACTGTTTTATCCAATTTAAATAAATCTTAGTATGTTCAGTTAACCAAGAAATTATGTTCTTAAATAGTAATAGGATTTTCAGATGTAGAATCTAGGTCCATAAGTCCACGTTGTTGGCTGTCAAAACTTTTGTTTTGAATCAGCATTTTAACATCAGTCCTTGAAACTAGTCCAGCTTTATTCAGAACTCAGCTCAGAACTATTCCAGCTATTTGGACAAGACAAACAGGAGTTTAAAAGTCAACTGCGTAAGCCCTGAAGTTTATTTCATATGTGTAAGTAAATTACAATATTTTTTATTCTAAATCTCCGAAATTACTTTTGTTTCTGTTATCACGCACCGGTTCTTATATCATTAGGCAATAGTAGTCTGATATATAAGGAATATCCTAGGTTCACATGCTAAATGTTGTATAGAAGAACATAAAAACATAACCCTGTCTTTACTGACACACACATCTTTAGAGCATACGAGAATTGTTATGATGCAGCGATGAGTAAAATAACAATGGCATTATTATTATTATAAAAGAATAGAGGACAGATATTGTCTTTTCAATTTATTGGGTGATTGAATGGTTATAGAAAAACATCTGAAAGCTATTGTTTGTTTTATTTTGTAATACCTATCCACCAATCAAATACCCTGTTTTCTTAAATTCTACTTACTTACATTATATCAACTGTAGGTATGCAGACAATGCAACTGTATTAGAGAAAACTCATACTCGGGTTTTTTTCACAAATTGGATGTAACTTTGACAATGTAAAATACCAATGGTTAAGGCCGCAGAGTACTTACATTAAACTTATGGCTTTCGGTTGAGTAACCGAAAGCCATAAGTTTAATGTAAGTACTCTGCGGCCTACTGCGCTGGCTGTGAAGTACTGTTACTATACAAAACATGAGTATGTTTTGTATAGTAACAGTACTTCACTGAAGCCACGCGAGCGTGGCATGGTCATAATAGGCCGGTTGATAGCAGAATTTACGAAACGAGATTTTATCAATTCATTAGAATTCTAATGATTTCCCTAGTTAAATCCACCAAATAAAAGTTAAGTGCGTACCCTACATAAAATAAAAGCAGTGATTTAAAGGAATATAGGTACTACAGCTAATAAATTGAAACAATAATGGCAATCGTGCAAAAATATAAAACTGAAAGATTAAACTAACCTTCTTCGTATGGTTCTAATTGTGTTCCATAGCGTACTATGTTGTCGTCGTCTGAATCACTCATTTCTGCTATTTCCTACCAGTTTTCACTTATTTTGATAGTATTCTGTATTATTATTGCGAGCTGCTAATGCGAGTTTTACAAAAATACCGTGCTGTTGATTTTTATGATCTGACATCTGTCACTTGTTTGCATATTATTGCCATTCTAAGGGTGCGTTCCGAATTACGCTGTAATCGATTTGAGCGTCCATAAACCCGTACCGAATTACTGTGAGCGCGCTAACGATGTCCCTTGAATCGTCATAGATGACGTCATGACAGCGATTACACCGACCATGCCCCAAAGAAATATCACCGTGAGCGCTGTCAAAATCAAAGTAAAAAGTGACAGATGTCTGATGCGTGTGTGTGTGAGGCTGGGTGTGTGCGTGTGTTCACAGCTGAGGTTCACTGGCTGGAGTCGCACAAATACATTCAATTAGTTCTTTGAAATCTCTTTGGAGTCTCTTAACCATGAGTATTCAAGTAAATATACAAGACGAGCCTAACGGGCGACGAATTTCTCTCATGCAGGTTATGTTTTTGTTATCACGTGACGAGTGAGCACTGTAAGCGCGATATCGAGCGTTCCGAATTGATGACAGGTCTTAGCTGTCATAATCGTGATATCTAATTCGGAACGCAAAATATCGACGTGAGCGCTGTGAGCGATTATTTTGTAATACGGAACGCGGCCAAAATTGTCAAATTGACAGCAATAAGAAAACAAGGGTCATTGAACTCATTGAAAAACTCACTGACAGTTTCCTACCTCAATGGAAAAACTCACGAAAAACTGTTGTAAAAGTAAATTAAGTGTTTATTTTAACTAGATTATGTGATAAACATCCTTCAAGAATGTAATAAAATTACAAAGGGTTCGCTTTATTCATAATTTGATTTATAGCATCATGACTTGCCTGTTGAAAAATTAAAAGGAGTTGGAAAATATTTTTGCTACACTGAAGCACTGCGATCATGAAGAAATAGATAAATATGGAGGCCACACTTAGAACAAAAGTTTGAGTCAAATACCTACGATTCTCTATCTCACTCTCTGTGGGCTTACCTCTCTTTCTAAGGTGGACGATAGTATTGCTATCTCGTTATTAAAATCTCCTTATTCATTTTTAAAAAGAGTCACCACACAAATGTAATCAGAAGTTAAATACTGTCAAATAATGTGCTAATAAATAAAAAGCTAAACTAAGATTACTGAAATTAAAATTCCAAAATAGTATGTCACGAATGCTTGACAAGGTTGGCGAATCAGTGAATTATTTTCCCATTTCCTAAGGATGTGGTAATGTGGCAACATTGGCCCCACATGTCAACATAAATCGTACCAATATGGCGGTTGTTTACTTTGCGGTTCACAGTTTCGTTTGAGATATTTGCCTGTAATCAAAGTTATAATTGAGAAAATGGTGCAAACTTGTGTAGTGCGTGGTTGTGGTAGTACGTGGTGTCCAGAAGGTGATATAAGATTTCACGAGTAAGTGTTTAAATCGGGATTTTTGACACTGAATAATTGTAAACATATTTCTGCATATTTCTTTGTATTTTCAATTAATTACTTCATAAAAGCTTGACCTATGATTTAGTCAATGATAACTTAGATAACTATGTAAAGACCAAACAGTTTTACATTGAATTTCATGGACTTTCTGCAATTTTATTTGTTTTTGTTTTTACGGAGTCATACTGAAGTAGTGTGACCATATTGGGGATATATCTGGGACTTTCCGTGGGACCTTCATTAGTTATATAGTCATTATCATACTCGCTTTATTACATTTTATTACTTTTTTCACACACCGTGTTATTTCTGTTAGTTCTTTGAAATAACATAACATTTTCGTGAATTTTTAACAGTAGTCAAATAGCCAATTACTATTTAAATAATACAGTAAATGTAAATAATAAAAAATTATGTTCTGATTTCACACTCTTCTGGTTTTAGGTCAACAGCGGAGCCCAGGTCTCTACGAAGATTGATAGGGGCGTACAGGTGTAAATAAAATCAACTGAAGAAAAAATACTGCAGAAGAAATCTAAGATACTTAAGCAAAGAGTTTTACGACAGACTAAAAAAATCAGGACATGTCTTCGTAATATAATAAAATGATTTTAATTTAGAAAGTGTTTTTGTTTCTTTTTGAGGTTTTATACATATGTATTACCGTTCCTATTATAGCCCCGTATTTAGATGAAAATACATAATATTAAAAATTCCACAGTGGTAAAAAACCTTAACACTGACTTACCCAGAAATCTTTAAAAAAAAATCATCTTATACGTATCATTTTCATTAGTCTACAAAATAAAAGAAACATCTAATTTCTTTTTTGTGATTTCATGATTTTATATTAAGAGTTGTACTGGGCAAAAATCTCTCCCAAATCCTTCCAGATTCATTATCTTGAGCCACCCCACCAGCCCTTGCGGTAGGCAACCACCGTGGTCGTGTCACCACCTCTTCTGTCATTATGATTTACTAGCTTTTGCCAGCGGCTTCGCCCACGTGAAAATGGCGATTTTCCATACAAACTTTCATCCCCTATTTAACTCCCTTAGGGGTTGAATTTCAAAAAATACTTCCTTATTCCTTGTCTAGATTATAAAGGGAACGTCTGTGCAAAATTTCAGCTTTCTAGGTCCAAGGGTTTGGGCTGGGCGTTGATGAGTCAGTCTGTCAGGACTTCTCTATTTATATAGATAGATAGAAGATCATTAATTTCGTATTGCTACAGGAACTAAAGTTTTATACTGGCCATGGTCTATATTCTATTTCTGTGCGAAATTACGTAAGACTTTTTTGCGTGATTGAAAATGACAAACTGCCAAAAAAAATCAGGAACTTTCACACTGTAAGCAAAGAGCTTCTTTCGTAATTTATCATTGGCATCTTTCATCAATCTAGAAGTGAACAGAGATGTGGATATATTAATTTAATCAAACACAAGTTATGAAAAGGAACTACGTAATGTCCTAGGTAAAATAAAATAAAGGTTACCCTACTTAGAAAGAGAGGGTCAGCCCACAGAGAGCGAGATAGCGATGCATAAGTTTTGCTTCAAGTAGGTATTCGAAGTGTGGTCTCCATATTTATCTATAACTTCATGACTGCGATGCAGCCGTCAAAACAGGATACCTGCGAAAGTTTATACGGGGCCAACTCGAGACCTATGCTATGATTGACTTGCCGTTTCCTATCAAAAGCCATCGGTCGCGAATACGTGAACATCTATATAATGGTGCGCGCGACATATTGTTTAGCTCTCTCTCCAATGGGGTTGTTTCCTGGAAACTTCGCCGCAAGATGGCGCTGGTGTTTGGCTACACATGTCAATTTTTTTTAAATAAACGTTTGCATTGTGTGGTCGATTTTTCAAGTATTTGCGCGGGTTTTTTAACTTAATTTGTCGCTGCACAATGTATGCTACCTAGCGTATCACCCAGTTGAAGGAGGAATTGAAAAAACGAGGAGTAACGCAACAAGGAAAGAAAGCGGAGCTTGTCGAAAAGTACAATAGATTTAACATTTTATCGACTTTTAGCTGTTTTCTGGGCAATAATATCGGACAGTATGCAAGTCAACTCTAAGGGCGTTATCACACTAGCGGCTTGGAAGCGGATGCGGGGCGGAGCGGACGCGCAGCGAATGCGTCGCGAACACGCCGCGGCTGCGCAGCGAAGATGTCGCGGACGCGTGGCGAATTCGTTACGGTTGCATGTGTGTAGCAAATTATCGCCGTACAATACACATACATTGTCCGCGGCGATCACGTTGCGCGTCCGCAACGAATTCGCTGCGCGTCCGTAACGAATTCGCTGCGCATGCGTGGTGTGTTCGTTGTGTGTCCGTAACGAATTCGTTACGCGCCCGCTCCACTTTGAAGACGTTCGGAATCCGCTAGGCCCTAATGCCAACCCAGTTGGGGTGGAATCAGTACTACAACAAACTAAAACAAAAAAAAAAAAAAGTTTATTGCTACAAAATAACTTTCATACAATGTCAAGACAGACAGGTACCTACAGTTAATTTCGGAACAAGGCTGCATCGGGCATCCTAACTTAGGGAAGACCCATACGACTTAGGAGTCGGTGCTGACTGCTGATTACAATGCTGGGTAAAGGCCTTTTCACATAGGGTGACTGGTAATTAGTGAACTACACTTAAACACGTGATTGTACTCATGATATCAAATAACTTTCCCAAGTACACTTTTTAAACTCACAAATTTAGAGTAGAAAAGATATGAAAAAATAGGTACACTTAGAAAGGGAAGGTCAGTGGAAGTCAGACCAAGATGACAAAGTAGATAACAAAAACATAGGTACAAGTTTAGTTAAACATTTTATATTCCTTAGTTGTTAATTCTTTGGTCTAAGCATTAATAAATATTATTATGTAAACACTGTCTCACAGTCACAAGTAGTCAGGTAGCTGTCACTGATGACAACTGTCAGTCACCACGAATGGCGGGAAGTTAGAAGATGAAGCGTATCCTGGGACTGGTGGTGTTAGTGAGCTTGTGATATTGTTAGTAAATTGTATTATCAACCTATTGCTCTGCTACAAGTGGATACAACGTAAATTAAAATCATTTTTTCCCTCTATGCAGCTAACACAAGACAATTTAAAATTTACTTTTTATTCTACACAAATAATCTATATGTTTTATCCGTGACAGCCCACACAATGCGTTACAGTATGGTAGTGTGACTACTCATCGACGCAGAATCATCTTGAGCCAGTCCGAAATAGCAGCATGCAATAAACGCGACAAGAAGTCATTTGTTCGACTTGGTTATGACTCGACTCTGCACTTCACTATATAGGTACGACAATGACGGTAGACCGCTGATTTCTCTGCGATGAGCGGGGTAACTCCGATAAATTACACAAGGTCGGTCGCCCGCACCACATCGTGTGGGTACACTTACAAAAACAATCACAGGACACTAGCGCCACCCCACAAAAGATTTCATCATCTAACAACCTCACTGTACCCCAAAACATTTTTGTCCATCAACAAGTCTTCAAAAACATGCTGCAATTTAGTTATAGTTTTAAATCTATCTTCACCGTTCACACATTCATTTAATAACTTGTATAAATGAGGAGTAGATGCATTAACCTCTTTTGGTATAGGGTATAAGTATGGCTGATCGTCTCCGGCTAAAATGTAGCAGGCAGCCCAAATGTTGTGGTCACTGAGGTGATGTTGGCAGATCCTGTCTACAACAAAAGAGAAGCCTGGGCCCATATCTTCTCTACCGTAGCGTTTATACCAGTGAGGCAGGTCTGTCTTGGGCGATATGTGCTTGTCTAAGACGATTATGTCTTCAAGATCTACGAAGCTGACGTCATCTTTTTCATTGGCCACTATGTTGTATAGTGACCAGTCCATGAGGTAGAAACGGTATCTGAAATGGATATAAGCTGAAATTAAATTTGAATCTTATAACTTATGACTGGAATGACTTTGGATTGCACCTCATCTAGTAATACGCTATCGCACTTTTCTCTGCTTCCATTCCTAACCCTTGATGAAAGGAATGGATGATGGTAGAAGCATAGAAAAGTCCGAATTCATGCTGCTGGGTGTGGTTCAGCCGACGCTCAAGGGCGACTGTGCCGCCGCACCTCTAAGCCATGTATACACAGGTGACGTTATCAGTCACCAGTGCCATCCTCCGTTACTACCGCTACTACTTTTTCCGTTGTTTTGTCCTGTCGTCATTTCTAGCAGAGATGCGTTGGCTGTGCAGTTACATCACGGCAGTGGCGTGGTATGGTTCAGTAACATTTTTCAGTAACAAGTTTCTTTTTAGATCAACACAGTTTATGTTTCTTGAAGTTAACCCATAAGGTCGGGTAACAATAGATAAAATTAAAGTGGCCCTTGGTCAAAATGGGTAGGGTTGGGTAATACTTCAGTAAACTTTAAAACCTTTATGAAGACAGTCACATATAGTATCTACCAGGCATAAATCTAGACTCTGTGGCTGCTACTGAGAAACTGATAGAATGACACTTTGCTCTGCAGCAATCCAATAAACAGAATTTTATCCTCAAACATTGTACTAGCGACCACTCGACCTATGAGGCAGTTGAAACTAAACTAAACTTTTATGAACATTTTAGATATATTTACCTGTCATGTTTAAAAGTGAAATCCATAGCGGCATCAAGCAGTTTATTCGCCAACTTCAGTTTCCGATGCCAAGGGATTTGTGTCAGAGATGATAAGGGTTCACCTTCATAGGCTACCACCTCTAGTCGGCCACAGACACCTCCATAAGCAGGCACAGGCCAGCCATTGAGTTTTGATATTACCTGAGGAATAATTTAAAAAAAAAATATATATTATCATGTTCTTCTTCATCTTCTTCTTATCGTGTAGTAAGGTCTAACAACCCCACACACCCTAGTGTCAGAGTTTCTCAACCGCCGCAATGGCCTCTGACATGGTTTGACGAACGGGACCACCGGCTTATAATGTGCCTTCCGAAGCACGGAACCATCTTTTTATCAGACAATCAGGTGATTCAAGCCTGCAATGTCCTAACCAAACTGGAAACAACTTCACAAAGTATGCTTCCCGTGGGAATCGAACCCACAACCACCGGTGTCACAACGCAAACGCCTAAACCACTCGACCACGGTTGGCAGTTGATGATCATGTTGATGCTTGATTGAAGAAGGCAGTACTTATGGACACAGAGCGCTCTGTCAGGAACTCAGGAGGTTTCTCTCACAAGTGCCCTGAACACCAGTAGCTCGTACCCTGTTCCCAATGCCTGGTGGGCTACTATTTTTTTATTTTTAAATGTTTTTTATATGGTTTAAGAAATATTTAAAAATTTAATTGATATGTAATATAAAGCTGAATATAGGAGAAATAATAAGATCACTAACTTACCTGTAATATAATAGGTTCAGGGTTGAGACTCAACATTGTCCAAATGTTTATCATGTCTACTTGGTCCTTGTTACTGTTCAAAACCGGCAAGATGAAGTCAAACAAGCTGTACGCATACGGACACATGACCAGACCTGTCCGAGGATTCACTTCTGGCACCTTCAAATTATACTCCACCAGTTTAATTATTTTGTCATCAATAATTATACTAGATATATTCAGCAAATCCATTGGTTTACAATTCCATTTCAGATTAAATCTCGCACACAAATTGTCATCAAAATATTTCAACTGTGAATTGTGAGCCAATTTCTTCAAAACTACTCGCCGATTTGACTTTGTGTAACCGTAGTAAACGTTTTGAGCGTTGAAGAAGCTAGACAAAGTAGTTGAAGATTCTAAAGTAATTTGGTCTGAATACAGCTCTGGACATAGAGAGAGTCCGTAACAAGCCGGACAACGGTTCCAGTTGGATAACAACATCACTCTAGAAGACTTCCAGTCACCAAATACAAAAAGAGAGATATAAAAAGAAACGAAAAAGACTGTCAACACCACAAGGGCTCTCTTAAAAAAGCGGCTTCGCAGCATCATGTTTTCGTAAATTTTGTCGTACTTGACCAAATTAAATAATTAGAAAATTACTTAGTAACAACATATTTAATTTAAAGCGTGTTTCATGCGGAAAATGTAATTTTCCAGCCAATTAATGTCAGTCTACATATTTCTTTGTTTTATTTTCCATAATGACAGCATTGACACTTGACAGATGAAATGAAAATAATGGTATAGAATGTTTTTAAAATTGCACACATGTAATTAAAATTGGAAGAAATTTTACATTATAAAGATTATAAGATAATTATAATATATTAAACTAGTTTATAATTTGATTTGATTTTATTGTGCATAAGTAATATTTTTTTTAAATTGATTAACGATGAAAAGTAAGTTTTGGAACGCCACCAAAGGTGTCAATGACAGCTAGTCATTTCAAACTGTCAAATTGTTTAGCAATTTTGCGAATCGGAATCGCTGACGATTCAATGAAAAAATAAAGCAAAACAAAGCGTAATTCGATAATTGATGGCGCGGAAAGTATTTCGTAACTAAACCAGTATTATTTTAATGTCAAGTTTAACTTTAGTGAACGTGATAGTATTGTGTTTACCTAGTCTGTGATCAGCTGTTTTTAAAAATGGGTATTATTTCATATTTTATGGATAATTACACGGCCAGTTTTTACGATATGATCGGTGAGTGGTGTTTTTTATATTGACCTTGTACTTTATTGATTATTTATATTATGTATGGTACCTATAGTTTTATTACCATCTTGTTTCTGTGTGCATCTTCCTCCTTTTTCAAGTGTAGAAGACCTTTGTCTTCTTGTTGTATGTTCTGAATATTATTTAAAACAAACTTGTGTGGCGAATCATAAATTCCTGATTCCCACTACCGCATTTCAATGAGTTTGCTATAGTTGTAAATACTCTTTTCTTTTGTACTTTATGATAAGACAAGTGAAGGCTAGCTGACACAGACCAGCGGTACCATTGTGGTTGTCAAATTGAAAATATATTATCTAACATTAAACCGACTGTATATTATTTATGAGCGACGATATCACGCTTTGAACTAAACGGCGCAAGCAGGCGCCTAAATTGGTGACCCCGACATTAAAAGAGCAAATTAGGACCCTCCAACAACAAGTGGCAGATTTGACTCGGCTGGTATCCAGCCTCACCACAAGTAACAGCAGAAGTAACCGCAGTCGTTCAGGCTCACGGTCTCGCATTTTTAACGGCCTGTGTTGGTATCACAAGCAATTTGCTGCGAAAGCAACTAAATGCATTCAACCATGCACTTGGTCTGCCCCTGCAGAACAGGGAAACTCAAACAGCGGTCAGTAACGGCGACCACTGACTGCTCCTTGCTTAGTCGCCGTCTATTTGTTACCGATCGGTACTCGGGCCGACGATTTTTGATTGACACCGGGTCCGATTTATCTTGCCTACCTAGACGTTTCTCCCAATGTAACAAACAGCCACTACCATACGAACTTTTAGCAGCCAATGGCACTAAAATAAATACTTTTGGTTTAGTGGAACTAAAATTAAACTTAGGTTTAAGACGGGATTTTACTTGGAAATTCATAGTTGCTGAGGTTGGAATTCCAATAATTGGTTTCGACTTTCTAGCTCATTACCACCTCCTACCGGATTGTGCTAATGGAAGGTTACGAGACGATAAAACAAGTTTGTCAGTTGGAACTGAATTCTCGTTAATAGATCAACCCAGCATTAAAGTCATTCAATCACCCGATTCTCCATTCGCTCACGTTTTGGCCGAATTCCCTAGCATCACACGTCCTCCTTGCGCACCTAAAGAGCCGAAGCACACTACGATGCATTTCATTAATACTACTGATGGCCCACCAGTGACAGCACGACCACGTCGTCTTGCCCCACAAAAGCTTCGAGCTGCTCAAAAAGAATTTGAAGATATGATTCGCGTGGGTACCGCCAGACCTTCCAGCAGTTCATGGTCATCTCCATTACATCTTGCGCTGAAAAAGGACGACTCATATCGTCCGTGTGGTGACTACCGAGCGTTAAACGCCCGAACAGTTCCGGACCGCTATCCTGTCCGTCATATAGGGGATTTTTGTCAGAACTTATCCGGATGCACAATTTTCAGCACCATAGATTTGGTAAAAGCATATCAACAAATTCCACTTAATCCTGATGATATTTGTAAGACAGCCATTATCACACCTTTTGGGCTTTTTGAATTCCCTTATATGACCTTTGGTTTGCGAAATGCTGGGCAGACATTTCAAAGATTTATTGACGAGGTTGTGCGGGGATTTAATTTCTGTTTTGCTTACGTGGACGATATCCTCATCTACTCGAGAGACCCTCAGCAACACGCTGAACACCTGAGACTTTTGTTTCAAAGACTACATCAATATGGTGTAGTTCTCAACCCGGCGAAGTGTGTATTTGGAGCAGTCGAGGTGACTTTCTTGGGTTACCGCATTAATGCTGCAGGCACACATCCTCCCGAAGACCGTATTCGTGCTTTAGTAGATTTTCCTCTCCCTAAGACCGTACAGGGTGTTCGCAGATTTTTAGGCATGATTAATTACTACCGCAGATTTTTGCCACACGCCGCGAAGTATCAGGCTCCTCTAATAGATGCAGTTGCTGCTACCAACAGTAAGGGTGCTAAACCATTTCCATGGACACCCATACTCGAGCAATGTTTTAATAACTGCAAGGAAAGTCTTGTCAATGTTACCACTCTTTCGCATCCAAGCTGTGAGGCTCCTTTAGGTCTTTTTACTGACGCATCCAGCATGCACATAGGCGCATGTTTACAACAGAAGGTTGATGGTAACTGGCAACCTCTTGGATATTTTAGCAAAAAGTTAACTGAGAAACAGTCTCAGTGGCCAGCCTACTATAGGGAACTTCTAGCTGTGTACGAGAGCGTTCAACACTTTCGGCACATACTAGAAGTGCAAAATGCAACTATTTTTACCGATCACAAGCCTTTAGTGTACGCCTTTATACAGCGCCGTGACAAGCTTCCACCAACACAAATCAATCAGTTATCGTTTATCAGTCAATTCACCACTGACATTCAATACGTAAAGGGAACTGACAATTTGGTGGCAGACGCCATGTCACGGGTGGAAGCCATATCATTAGAGGAGGACTATCAAGCTCTTGCCAAGTCTCAAGAGGGAGACGATGAACTCAAAGAAGTAATTTCTTCTACATCAATGATTTTAAAAAAAATATTGCTTCCTGGAACAAACACTTCTGTTCTTTGTGACATGTCGACAGGTAGACCTCGCCCTTATCTAACCTTACCATTCCGTCGAGCAGCTTTCGATCGACTGCATAATCTTAGTCACCCTGGCGTGAAAGCTAGTTTACGTTTGGTGGCGGAGCGATACGTCTGGAGGAATATCAACACCGACTGTCGGAAATGGGCGAAGTTATGCTTACAGTGTCAGCGCAGTAAGGTATAACTACAAAAATATAAATAACTTTAGATGGTTTTGTGTCTTTTTTGTGAAATAACATTCACAAATAATTGCATCATGTTTTATTTATTATTCAAATTTATGTAGATCATTTATATGAAGATTTCCTTCACCGATCTTAATAGTCGTATTATTGGAAGTAGGTCTTATATCAAAGCTGTAACGGGTTTTCTGAGGCACGGAGGAAACTCAGTGTATTCTGCATCACCCATTCACAGGATCGGGGCAACTGGGGCTTTACCTTGAAGACCGACCTGTGCATCTGTTATTATTTAGCTACAAGCTCCTTTCCGAAAACATAGACAGCATTATACCATGTAACAAATGAATAATCAACAAAATACACACATAAAGTAAACAATTTAAGTTTAAAATTAAAAAAAAAAAAAAAAAAATTCATCCCTAGCCTTTTTCCAACTATGTTGGGAACTTTCAGTAAATCCAGATGTAGCCTATCTGACCTCAACAATTCAGTTAAAAAAAAAAAAGAATTTCTTCTGTATCATTCACAAACATTTAAACTCACATACACTAATACCCAAATCGGACCAACTATCTGTAGGCAATACAAATATTTGCTCCGTGTGGGGATGGAACCCGCAGTGCAGCAGTCAATTACTTGAGGCACTACGCCAACCGTGCCATCAGTACTGGGTAATATGATACTCCTTGGTATACTGGTTGTCATACCTTTGGGTGACAGACCTGCAATAACTTCCAAAGATGTAGAAATGACATCCAGGATTATGGTACAGAGGAAAAAATACCACAACCTACTTATGAATCTGGAAATACACACTTTTTATTTATCTAAAACTAAACTTATCAATCTTATCATTTTGCAATATCAGTCATTGTTGTATGTAATGTGTCAAATTGATAAGGGATTTTGTAATCCTTTGATGATACATTCTGTGTGATGTGGCTCAGTGGTTGCGGCTCCAACTTACGAACAGTATGCTGTGGGTTTGATCCCAGACAGAGAAAACCGGCACCAAAAATTCTAAGACTTGTGGCATCAACCAATCCGCACTGGGCCTGTGTGGTAGCTTATAGCCCATTTCCTCTCGAAAAGAGAGGAGGCTTGTGTTCCAGCAGTGGGAAAGGGCTTAAAAAACTGATGGATTAAGCTTCTACATTAAATAGTATAAAAGATGCTTCTCATGTCTATCTGTGTCTCTGTGTGCCTCTGTGTTAGTAGAGTCCATCAGTTCCTGTAATGAACAAACAACATGTGCAGTTTAAGCTGGACATGATATTAAGTGCTGCATTGTTTATGGAACAGCCACACTTCTACTGACAGACTAAAACCCACACAGAGGGCTGAAAAGGAACTTCTTAGCCTTTTATGTTCCGGGGCCGCGGCATTTCTTTCGAACAGTTCCACTTCCACACAACAGCACTTTTATACTTGGATTCCAATTCAAAATTAACAAACTAGCTGATACCCGCGGTTTCGCCCGCGTGTATGTCGGTTATCGCGACAAATTATATACTAGAACCTTCCTCGAGATTCACTCTATCCATTGGTGAAAACAGCATGAAAATCGGTGCAGTAGACAGACGCTTTGGAGGACTTTGATTTATAATAATTATGTTATAATTATAAATTACTAGCTGTTTCCGGCATGCGCTGCAATGCTCTTTTTCCTACCCTACCTACCTACTACCCTGCCTACCTACCACTTTCTCACCGTTTAAACCTTCCCTAGACTTCCACGAATATTTCAAGACTAAAATTATCCAAATCTGTTCAGCCGTTCTCGAGTTTGAGCGAGACTAACAAACAGCAATTCATTTTTATTTAAGTAGATAAAAACGTCATAAATAAATGAAAAAACAACCGGACGCTGACATCCAATTCGAAATAAAGAAAGCAACAAAGGGCAGGATTACCATATTAAATAAAACACCGCACTATTGTATTATTCATTGCAAGTATAGTAAACGTTACAGTTAACTGACTATTTAAATTATTCAATTTATTTATAAATCAGTACATTTACCTTTATCGGCATTGTGACGAAATTTTTTTTTTTGGCTTCTCGCATCTCCTAGGAGATATCCTAGGAGGTTGTCGACTGCTTAACAGAAGTTTCCTGTGGGTACAGTTTAAGACATCCAGTCAGAGCAAAAAGCTTACAAACTAAGCGACTATACCTATGCTAAGGGCACCCCCTGTGGGGTTAGGGTGATCGAAGTTACACAAGCAAACGAATTGTATGCTGCAACTTGGCCCTATGGGAATTTAATATGCAGGTGTATCAATCAGTCTATCAACAATAACAGAACCCTGTTACATAGTCTAGGTACTTATAATTGGGTCTTTAGAAAAACATGATAATCACGGTGCTACCATTTTTTTTTCAACATGTGGAAATCCTCAATGGATGTCCTTCACCTTGGAGTACGCAGGGGTACTTATATCAGACTTGACTAAAACCACACCGATTTTCCCTCCCCACTTGCACCGGAGATCATAGAAACTAGTGCGCCCTCCACGATCTTCTGCTGTAGTATTCACCTGCTTCGTATTTTTAAATATTTTTTTAACGTTTTAAATACGATGCTCATATTTATAGGATTAACCACAAAAAGCCCTTTTACTGCCCAAAATGCAATCTAAAAACGACCGTGCATCACCTTTTTTTTTGGTGGGTGGGTGGGTGGACAATCATCCCACGTCTCCCCCCCCCCCCTCGCTCTTGGGCAGAGCGGAAGGAAGTGTCAGACTTCGACTGACTAAAAACCACCCATGTTCCTTCTTCGCCCTTGTGCCGAGGCCACGTTATCTCTTTCGATTATCCGCAGCCCCGACGGGCACCTTGCATCACCTTGGCCTACGCTATGTCAAGGATATTCACTACTCAGAATATTGGATACGGCTCGTCCGACGCTGGCATTGATTGCACTCTTGAGTCTTGACCCGCTGAAGGCACCTACGTTGTTTTTATCGGCTTATGCAGTAGCACAGCGCATAGTTATAACTAAGAAACCATGTCGAGGTGATACCCGTTAGAAGTCGCTTAAATACTTTGGCTTGAACATGAAATCGGGGATGCAGTTCACAACTAAAGTTAAGGAGTAACGTGCCTGCTGGGGTTGCGGGTTGTTCGAAAGAGATTCCGCGGCCCCCGGCCACAAAGGGCTAAGAAGGAACATGGGTCGTTTTTAGTCAGTAGAAATCTGACACTCGCTTCTGCTCGGCCCAGAGCGGGAGGAGTTATTTGATTTTTACCCGACTGCGGCGAAGCCCAAAAGGAGGGTTATGTGTTTGACGTGTATGTATACGTATGTCGTGTATGTCCGTTTCTTTGTTCCCTCATAACTCCCAAACGCATGAAGGGATTTGAATGAAATATACGTCGTTAGATTCGTCTTTGATGGCGCGAGTGTTATAATAGGCTACAATAAAATTAAAAAACAAAGAAAAATTGTGGATTTTGGTGGCCAAATTGCGGAGTTCAAAAAAAAATTTTTTTCTAATACAATCGAGTAGGGTATCAAAATAAAAGGTTTTAAAATGAGATTACAAAAATATATAACACTTATATCTTTTAAAGAAATCCAAAGTGACAAATCCTATATAAAACAAGCACAAAAGTTAATTAATCATCTGCGAAGAATTTTACGCGACCAACGAAAGAACAAACACAAAAGAACTAAAAAGTTGAAAATAAAAAAAGTAGTTAAGTAATAAAAAACTAAAAAACCCGATTGAATAAACTGAAAAGCAAAAAACAAGCACATTTTAAATTAAATAAACAAAACTTGGAACCAGGCGGGGTTCATTTGAATATTAAATTATGAAATGAAAAAAATAGAACCCCGCCTGCTTCCAAGTTTTGTTTATTTAATTTAAAATGTGCTTGTTTTTTGCTTTTCAGTTTATTCAGTCCGGTTTTTTAGTTTTTTATTAAGTAACTACTTTTTTGTCTGTTACATTTGACAGTAACTGACATGTGCAGGTCAGATGCAGAAAGGCAGCTCCATGCAAAATAGCTACGGATAAATGATGTAGGTACATATACAGGTCCTATTTTGTTTTGCAAATTGGTTTGTACAAACACTTTTACACGTCGTCGTTTACACTGTGAGAAGAAAAACCGAAACAAACTCAGAGGTCATAGTCTCTTTTTTAAAGTCCAGAATTCCAGATAATTATAATCAGTGTAGATTAGTAAAATGAATCACATAGATTTGAGTGGACCCGTCCAGCCGTCCAGTCGTGCAAGCAATTGTTAGTTAGTTATCGTATAGGTAGCTGGACTATCTCATACTGTATACTCATACGCTAAACGTATTACATCAGCAGTGCAAGTACGTAGCACTCGATTCGCTTCGATTCGATAAATCTGACAGTTATTCTCGATAAAATGAGCTTTTATCGAATCGAATCGATGTCGCAAGTACGTAAATAATATTTTAACGATCGGTAGATAACTCTAAAATTTAAACGATTTTATCGAAAATGCAAGTACGAAACGACATTTTGACAGTTTGACATTCCGCCCACGATAAATCTTGTCGACGCGTGTTACGTACTTCCAAATTCGATAACAAGCTCGATAAAACTGACAACGATAACGATCTCGATGTCTTATCGATGCAAAGTTCGTACTTGCACTGCAGGTTAGATTAGCAGCCGATTCCAGTATAGTTCGGAAAAGACTAAACAAATGGTTATTTGTATTGAGACTGATTTAAACTACTAAATATGAAAAGTTTAGGTGACAGCCTGCACAACCCACTCTCTGAACCAGAAACTGTAATAACCAGGGTTATTACAGTTTCTGGTTCAGAGAGTGGCTTTCTGAAGCCTCCCCAATCTCTTTAAGCTTATAAAATCCGCTACGATTAGGTTCATCCCTTCGGCTAATATCGACTGAAAGGCTCAAAGGGATTGCCGTTGCCGGCTCGTCGACTCATTTGGCGTACCTACAATGGTTTTTTTTTTATTTTTTTTTTTATTATAAATGGGCTTGCTCTTTAGTCTTGACTTCAAGCTTGCCCTAAGGGCAGAGAAGATGTCGACGATGGAACGAGCTTACCCAGTAGAAGCCTGTTTACACGCGACTTAAACAGATTAGGGTTATATGAACTCGGAAAAACCGACGCAGGCAGGGTTCCAGTCTTCCACTCCTTGGCTGTGCGCATAATAAAGGACCCAGCAAAGCGAGAATAGTGTATCATGTGTTTGTATTGACGAAATCCCTCTAGCCTATTCTGAGGTCCAGTATAAGACTAGTCTATCTCCATCGTAGTGTCGATCACCTTTTCCCATCCGGTCATCCCAGCTAAACTACCTATGTTGGTCCCATCCCAACTATGTTGGGGTCGGTTTCCAGCCAAACTGCAACTGAGTACCACTATTTGAAGTAGGTCGCTGTGGTTTAATACTCTATGATCGCTGTAAACATATTTTGGCAAAATGGGGAATTAAAGATTTTCGGACACATACTAGACTTCTACTACTTGACGATGATGTCCCACTTGCTTAAGTTCCAACTCCTGCTCTTTAAAAGGACCTAAAAGAAGCTACAAACGCCGCGGTTAACATAGCAACATACTTGGCCCAAATAATTAAAACACTTGGTACTCAATCGGCACGAAACAAGAAGACATGCCACAGAGTGGCAGGCTGTCTGACTTCCACAGACCACAACCCAGCTACTGAATAACACGATATCCATCTCGAGAGCCCGAGCAGCTTATCTATACTTAATAATAATAAAAAGAGGTAAAGTTTGTTTGTATATTTGTTAAATTGTAAGGGGTAATCTCGGGATCTACTGAACCGATTTTAAAAATTCTTTCACCAATAGAAAGCCACATTATTGCTGAGTGTCATAGGCTATATAAAAAAAAACCGGCCAAGTGCGAGTCGGACTCGCGCACCGAGGGTTCCGTAAAAAAAATATATTTTGTGATGTAACTAAAAATTTATGGTTTTCGTAATTTTTCCTTTATCTATGCTATAAGACGTTGCTTCGTACCAAATTTCAAGATTCTGAGTTCACGGGAAGCACCCTGTAGGTTTTGATTCCCTTGCAAGTGTCGAAAATTTGCGGCATAAACGGCTGTATCTTTTGATTGCGTTGGCTTAGAAGTTTGATTTTTTCACAGCTTCAAGGGACAGTAGACCTGAGTAATTGATATAAATTTCAGCTTCATACCTCCACGCGTTCCTGAGAAAAAGGGTCTTGACAGACGGACGGACGGACGGACAGACGGACAACAAAGTGATCCTATAAGGGTTCCGTTTTTTCCTTTTGAGGTACGGAACCCTAAAAACCGAAAAATAAAAAGGCTTTTACGTGGTAGTCCGTTTTGCAAAGTGAATCGGAGAAAAAAGCAACGCAGCGGCGGGCGCGGGATGGTTTCGGGTTTAATTCGGTTCGCGTTCGTGCCCGCTTCGGGAGAAAGGGGCGTGGCCTTTTACATATGATCTGAGAGGTAGGTACCCGCGCGGCTCAGTCGCGTGGTCGGCTCCTTACGCAGCGGACGTCCCCGAAATTGAATTTTTCGAAACGTAATTAGCTCTTTCGACTAATTATGCCCAACGAAGTGGGCACGGGTCAGCTAGTTTATAAGTAAACCACGAGGCCCTGACCCGTAATGTCGAAGATCACAAAAAAAGCTCAAAACTCAGTCCAATAAAGTCTACACTGAGAAAAAAGTATTGTTAAATTAACAATAAAAGTTTGCGAAATAGGAGCCAACAGAGTAAGTTTGTTGCCGCAGCAACTTTTTTATTGCGAAAAACTATTGCGAATGTGACAAAGTGGAAATGTGTACTTTGTGGATTATCACATAGCGAATTTCACAAACGCTCGTTTTCACAAACTTACTCTGTTGGCTCCTATTTCGCAACTTTAAACGTGGAGATATCACAGTGTTAAACTTATATAATCTAGCAACGTACAGTTTGCTATAGTTGCAATCTTACAGTTGCGATTAACGCAATGTAATCTTTCAACATTGTGGTTCCAGCTATGTACACTTTGCTTTGTTAGCAACCTTCAAGTTGTGGTTTCAACAAAGTTGTGATGTAAAAACTGGCCTGCAGTTGTGATTAACGCAATGTTATCTGTCAACCTTGTGGTTCTAGCTACGTACACTTTACTTTATTAGCAACCTTCAAGTTGTGGTTTCAACAAAGTTGTGATGTAAAAACTGGCCTGCAGTTGCGATTAACGCAATGTTATCTGTCAACCTTGTGGTTCTAGCTATGTACACTTTACTTTATTAGCAACCTTCAAGTTGTGGTTTCAACAAAGTTGTGATGTAAAAACTGGCCTGCAGTTGCGATTAACGCAATGTTATCTGTCAACCTTGTGGTTGTAGCTATGTACACTTTACTTTATTAGCAACCTTCAAGTTGTGGTTTCAACAAAGTTGTGATGTAAAAACAGGCCTGCAGTTGCGATTAACGCAATTTTATCTGTCAACCTTGTGGTTCTAGCTATGTACACTATGCTTTATTAGCAACCTTCACGTTGTGGTTCCAACAAAGGCGTGATCTAACATTGTGATGATCGCCATTTTACCATTGCTATTTCCGCAGTACTATATTGCAGGTATAGCAATGTTACCATTGCTGCTCCCGCAGTACAATATTGCTGGAGTAGCAACATTGTACTGTGGGAACATAAATGGTAGCATTGCTATTTCTGCAATATGGTACTGCGGAAATAGCAATGGTAAAATGGCGATCATCACAATGTTAGATCACGCCTTTGTTGGAACCACAACGTGAAGGTTGCTAATAAAGCATAGTGTATAGATTAGCAATAGTAGAATTATTTAGCGTTGCACATGCCAGCAATGCACAGAGCTTCTAGAGTGCTAAAATCTGAAGCCCGGTGTATTAATCATGTGCAACGTCTTAGAAACGGGAATGACTATCTACATAATAAAAAGCAGTTATCAAAATGTCACCAATTTTTAATCAAACATTAAGTTATAATTAAACACGTAGGTACAGCTTGTAAACCCCTTTTCGATCAAACTATTAGTAATAGTAAACACAAAAATTAAAGTTTAATTATACGTCGAACAATGGGTCCGCCATGATATTAATATTATTAATTTCATAACACTTTTTCACCACACGCACTTTTTTTACAGTTTTACTTTTCACGACGATTATCGACGCACTCGCAGACGCGCCGACGGTCATAAAACCTATTTCTGCACAGACTATGTACGTAGGTATATATGTCTCTGTGTGTCCGTGCGGTGTACTTCCTTCTTCCTTCCTAAATTCCGAAAATCCGAACGGCTAGAAGAACTAGAATTAGATAATTAAAAACAGGTGTACCAAGTGTACCGTACCAACATAACGCACGCGCCGCGGAGATATATTCTAAAGAATAAACGCTATTACGAGTAGTGTTGCCCGCCACTGCCGACCGAAGACTAAACTAGATACCGATCGATTTTAACAACTTTACCAAAATCAAACATTGTCGAGAATGAACTTTGTGATTTTCACTATAGTTGATTTGTATTTTTATCTATGTTAGGATACCCTCGCTAAGTTTGAATTGTGTCTATAGCAATTTGAACATTGTTAGAGAATTATGCACATTATGAACTCGTGCCCTTAGAATTGTTAACCCCACAGAGTACAAATTTGCAATTTTATAAAAAAAAAATTCAATGCCACAACATAAAAAATCAATGTGCTGCTTAGGTATATTGCGAACGACACAAACTTTAACTTTGTGAACGCCTTTTAATAGATATTGCGATTTTATCAAAGGGGATCTTTGGTAAATTTAATTGTTTATGGTGTAATGATGTGATGATTATATAATATCATTGGCCAAAGCATATAAAACAAGTGCAACTTAAATTGCATACTACACAAACTTCAATTATGTGAACCCCACCCACAGATTACCAACTTATACGATTTTATCAAAGGGCTCGATAATTGCTAACGCCACAACATGTCAAAGTTAATGTCGAACACCGGAACAATGCACAAACGTATAACCTGTGAACCCTTTCTTCTTATTGTTAGCTTCGCTAACGAAACCAGCATGAATGGAATGATAGATTTAGATACATAATAGGATAAAATTACTTTTGACCAGAAATCAGCCATGCCTGCCCATAAGTGAACCTCTCAGATTACCATATCGTGATTTTATCAAAGGGCCCGAAAATTGCTAACGCCACAGCATATAACATTAATGCACAGCTTATATTGCAAACCACACAAACTTTCCACAGATTCCCAACATGTGATTTTAACAACGGGCCTGAAAATTGATAACGCCACAACTTATAACATCAATGTACGGCTTACATTGCGAACTACACAAACTTTAACCATGTGAACCCCGCATATTAACACTTTGCGAATATATCAAAGGCCCCAATAATTGCTAACGCCGCAATATCTAAAGTCAATGCGCAGCTCACATTGCGAACTGCACAAACTCTAACCATGTGAACAACGCATATTAACACTTTGCGAATATATCAAAGGCCCCAATAATTGCTAACGCCGCAATATCTAAAGTCAATGCGCAGCTCACATTGCGAACTGCACAAACTCTAACCATGTAAACCCCGCAAATTACCACTTTGCGAATTTATCAAAGGGCCCAAAAATTGCTAACGCCACAACGTCTAAAGTCAATGTGCAGCGCACATTGCGAACTACACAAACTTTAACCATGTGAACCCCGCTAAATACCACTGTGCGATTATATCTAAGGGCCCAAAAATTGATAACGCCACAATATTTTACTGCGAGGTTCACAATATTTGCGTTTCACAAAAAAAAAGTTGCTGTGGCAGCAAAGGTTATTTTGCTGTAATCTCAAAATTATTTTGTCACTTTCGCAAGAATTTGCCCGCAATGTAAAACTGCAGCTTTGTCTCAGGATTTTTTTCTCAGTGTACTTTACTGAAATGTTTCAGAATAAAATCAAAGAATGATCTCCCCTAAAAAACCACGAAGGTTTGGACTTCGTACTGGGGCTCACCATGATCTTTGCCATTGCCAACACGCAACACTATTTGCATCAGATGACGAGAATTATCTAGAAATCTTGGCAACGGACGGTCCAAAGTCTTTTAATTACGTGACCAGCGCTAGTATCCTCCAGTTGCACAAAAAACATGTGCAAACATATTTCTTCATCTCGTGTAAATACTAGATATAGATTTTATCGAGTTGTTTATAGAAGCCAATCAGGAAGTTTTAGAGCACATACGAATTCTGACTGACCTTGAAATTCTCAGAGACAGCAGATGCATTGACACTTGGGATTCATCCTTTGATCAGTCTCCTTTGACATTTCTTGACGATGCCTCTTGCAAAGTTTTCCACAAAAGTATGTGGAATTTCGTATGTTTACAAGTTTATTTCTTCAGCTCACTGACCAAAATCTAATAATTTTAGCCGTCGCAGTATAAATCCGATCGGATTCGTAGATTTCTAAACCAATCCTGACATTTAAAGCTGTTTTAGGAATTCACATTCAACTGATTATGCAAACAATAAAACCGAAATCATATAAATATAGCTGTGCAAGGACCAAGGATATTTGGCGCCGAAATTGGAACCACTGCCGTCATATTATTGTTTTTAATATCAACGTCATACAAGACGTTGAGGGAGACTAATGTTAAAAGATCCTTTTAACACATTACTCACTTACGTATTACCAAGAAAGAATATCCTAAATTCCTACCTCACAGTTTTAAACCTGTCACCGCTCTCGCCCGGACTTCGGACCCGTAACTTGTCCGACTTGTAGGTGACCGCGAAAGGACCTGGACTTTGGACCTACTACTTACTACATATATTGACCGTCATGTTGACCGACACGTAAAGTTACGCATTCTATTGATCCTCTAGCTTGACATACTGAACTGAGTTGAGTAACTGACCATGTATGAGTCATGGTACTCATGACATGACGCACACATCTACATCGTTAACATATCTTTGTGACGTCGAAGCACCTCGATTATTACAGATTTCTAGAAAGCCAGTGATATCAGTAATCTATTCAAATAAATGAAATTGAAGTATCTGTTCATCATCAGCCTATAATGTTCCCACTGCAGGGACTCAGGCCTCCTCTCTAGGAGAGGGATGGGCTATAATCATGGAGCAAAATGGCTTCTTCTTCTTCTTCTTCATGGCTATAATCCACCACGCGGGCCCAGTGCGGATTGGTAGATGTCACATGTCTTCGAATTTTTTGGTTCTAAGACATGCCGGTTTCCTCACGATGTTTTCCTTCACCGTTTTGAGAGCTGCAGTGGTGATGAAATAAATTACACAAAGTAATGTGCTGACTGAGATTCGAACCCACGACTCACTGTTCGTAACTCGGGGCCGCAACCACTGGGCCACCACTGCTCTCGTATCTGTTTGTTATATCAAAATATTTTTTTTTTCTTAATGCATACGGGCCGTATAACTTTTACTCTCGTTCTGTTTATTCCGGCTAATATCCGA
Organism: Diarsia mendica; assembly: GCA_949316265.1. Taxonomy (NCBI): domain Eukaryota; kingdom Metazoa; phylum Arthropoda; class Insecta; order Lepidoptera; family Noctuidae; genus Diarsia; species Diarsia mendica. Next base: position 11,550,987 of record OX438898.1, on the reverse strand, counting down.
AACAGCTGGACCGATTTTGATGCGACTTTTACTGGCTATTATAGCTGATGGTTATACAGAGTACCATAGTCGACCTCATCTCTGCCCTTAGGACAAGATCGAGGTCAAGAGTAAGCCCAAGTCAAATAAAAAATAAAATAAAATAGGTGACTTTTATTTTTAAAGAAGAATGAAGATTTCGTGCAAATAATATTTTTCGAGTTGTAGCGAGCGAAGCCGCTGGCAACACCTAGTTAAATCTGGGGGCACGGCAGTGCCCCCGCCGAGTCGAGCGCGAAGCAAACACTGCCGTACCATCCTTTACTGGAACCATTTCGCCGCATTTTCAGGCCCCTATTTGAGAACCTCTGGATAAGACCAGAACGCTGAAATTTTCGTCATCCAGTAAGCTATACAATCACACTTAAAATAAAAAGTTTCAAGTCTGTGGGTCATTTAGTTCCGAAGTTAAGCGAAAGCAAAGTTTCGCATTTATGAAACTCACTCACTCACTCACTCATGATCATCAAAATAGAACTAGTACTTCCCATAAACTCAGAGAGCTGAAATTTGGTACAGAGTTAGAGTTTAATGGCCACATAAAGGAAAAACTATAAAAAGTAGGAAAATCGAAAAAAAAAAACAACAAAAAAAAATTGTTTTAAATAAGAAAATCTAATAAAATAAATCAATATGCCCACGTCTCTACAAAAAGAAGTGAAATCCCAACAAAAACATTCTGTAAAAAAACTAGCCAAGTCTCGATGGAGCTGCTTGTTTATCTCTAAAAAGTAATGAAATCTAGACAAACTCGTGCCAAGTCTAAGGTTCCTTATTGCGATTTCTTTATTATTATAGTTAATGTTGTGTGACTTGGCACGAGTTTGTCTAGATTTCATTACTTTTTAGAGATAAACAAGCAGCTCCATCGAGACTTGGCTAGTTTTTTTACAGAATGTTTTTGTTGGGATAAATTTGACAGATTGTAATTAGTTATGTACCTGATTCATAAAACGTTATTGAATTTTAATACTTACATAATAATAAGTCGTAGGTACTGTATGATTTTCCATTCCTTTATGTGTTAATTCTGAGAGTAATTTATATGCGAGTGCTAATATATCTTCATTAATGCACTGTAAACAAGTTGTACAGTATATAATAAATATTGTAGGTACCTAATTATATAAAAGCGTTTTGTAAATAAAAACAAAGTTTTTATTCGAACATACTTCAACATGGTCACCTCGTTGGTCGCAAGCGCCACTGCTAAGCATGAGCTCCTGAGTTCGATTCCCGAGTCGGACAAAATGTTATTGGGTATTTCCATTAGGAATTTCTCAATAGCAGCCACGGAGTTTGGATTAGTGACTGGTTGATGGCAATAGGCTCGCCCGGTATTACATGCGACTTAATTATAACTGGCGAAATGTATGTACACACGGCTACACATCAAGATGTACATTTCTAGTATAAGCTGGTCTCGCATTCTGCGAGATCAGCGTAAACTGGACATGCATAGCTTGATGTGTAGCCGTGTGTACTATGTATAATATTATAGGTGTACCACTGCCTATCCCTTTGGGGATTACAGGCGTGATGTTATGCTTTGAAATCTATCAAAAATATGGCCAAATGCTGTCAAATAATTGTAAGAATTAGTATTTGTCTCACTTTTTGTTTGGACTTTTGGAGGTGTGAAATCATCAAATGACGCCTCCCGCTCTGGGCAGAGCGATATTGAGTGTCAGACTTCTACTGACTAAAAATCATCCATGTTCCTTCTTAGCCCTTTGTGCCGAAGCCTCGGTATCTCTTTCAAACAACCCGCAGCCCCGACGGGAGTATTTTGTGTCTCTTGGTTAAACATTTTAAACTTTATTAATTTCTGTTGATTGTTAGTATCGTTATCTTGTTCAACGAGACTAAAACTGTACACTGATACGGATGCACAATATTTATCTCTCATTTAGACGCATTGACCGCCTTCAGGCGTGAAGGTCGCCGGTTCAATTCCCGCGGCGGAGTAAAAATCTTCACATTCAAACGCTGCGTGATTTTTGAAACAAAGACTTTATTCCTTTCCTTTTTGGAGATTGAATTTTTATGTGAAAATTTTATTGCCGACTTTGTACGTTAATTTATTTCTTTTTATAAACAAATGTTGCCCCACATTAGGACTAGATTAGGGTTTTCCTGTATCGTGGGTGCGTTTGCATTAATTTAAACTCACATACACAAACAACTAGACCTGGAACAACTACCATACAAATATTTGTTCCGTGCGGGGATCGAATCCGCAACCATTCAGGGTATATATAAGTAATGCCCGCAACACGCAGCCTAGCAGACAATCGCTCAGCTACCGCTCCAAGCGTGCCGTCAAATTCATATTAGTACTTAAATTACCTGGGTTAGGTTAGATTAGTCGCACTGACTAATAGGTATCTTTATGCAAACATTGAAAGCAAGTTGACCATCATCGTCCAACTTCACCCTCTGATATGCTTGTCTTTACTTGTGCCAACCTCATGCAAGGTATTCCTACAGAGGCAGAGGCAACAATGTCATCGGCCAAAGCAAGTTAGATCATCTTCTTCGACGTCTCTAATTTTACAATTTAAGGTTCTATTGCACTCTTCATCACTGTCAGTTAATTTTAATGCAATTTTCTACCATATTGTCATTCTTCTTTTTAGCGTGTTGACTGTCGATGGCAAATTTTCATTAAATAAATTCGGCCCAAAATTCAGCTATGCGAACTCTACCCGCTGATGCAGTTATAGGATCGTCAAGTGTGCAGGTATCAGAGCTTGCAGCGCAAAACGAAAGGTGGGCCATTGTCTGTGGAGATACGCCGCATACACACTTGAGGTTTGAGCCGTCCATAAACCCTCATCTGAAAAGATTGTCTCATTTACGTCATCAAGTAAATCACGACTACGTCAGAAGTGGTCGTTATGCCGAAAAGATGGTTCTTGCATTTAATCTCGATCATTGTATGCCTTAAACAGGATCATTATTGGCTATTGTTCATAAAATTATGGTTCTCAACGACATTGAAACTGTCTTTGACTGTCCTTTGCAATTTCTAACGGCCATGTTTTATCATCATCTGTATTTTCCCAAGCGTTGGGGTCGGCTTCCTGTCTTACCAGTCCTTCCTGAATACCAGTATTTTTCATGGAGTGACTGCCTATCTGGCCTCCACAACCCAGTTAATACTGGATAATACGATACCCCTGATAAGACTGGTTGTCATGAGAAACTTGAGTCCCGCTGGTTTTACGATTTTGTAACACCCTTTATCGTAGAACTAGTGGGAACGAAAAAATCCATTGACTTTTCGTTCCCATTAGTTCTACGATTTCGTAGCACCTTGAATCGTCGAACTAGTGGGAAAAAAATCCCACCAGTTCTATCCTACGACTGTGCAGTAGAACTAGTGGAATGATCCAGATTTTCGGGTCAGTGACCATTTCTAGATCCAATTATGTATTTATTACTTGAAATGTAAAACTTTTTCATTGACACACTTATGTGCTTGCTTGCAGCAAAATAAACAGGAGCCTGAAAGCAGTAGTTTTTAAAAATGTAGGAAAATGAAGAAAAACTTGTGCAAAGTCCATCAATATCATTCTCCTACTCTTAACTCTCTTATTTGGGGTCGGCGCAGCATGTCTTCTTTTTCCAAACTCTAACTCGTCATCTCCGCAGCCATCGCCAGAATATGATTGTTAATAATGATATTTTAATATTCTTAAATGTTTTATGTAACAAGGTAATACCTAAGTGTACTAGGTGCTACCCGAGTACTAGGTGTTTTTATTTTAATTTTAAGTTTGCATGCCGAATGCAGTAGGCGAAATATGTGAAACCTTTTATATTTAAGACCATATTATTGTACCATATTTCATGCCAATAAAGAATCTTGAATCGCCTTTCTAGCCATATCGTCCTTCAGACAATTCATCCATCGTTTCGATGTGCTTCCTCTACTATTATAGGCATTCGAGATATTTGTCGACGGCATGTAAAGCCCAATCAGAGGCTCTTGGTGACACCAGATTATGCACTAACCACACCACACAAAACTTTCCTCACCACATTATCCTCATTCCTCCGCATCAGATGCCCAGTGGGGCAAAGTCCAAAGTAGAGTACAAATCTAAATAACCAATAAAAATCCAATATACCTGTTATCAAATTAGTATTTTCCTTTAGTAATTCCGATCCAAAGGTCAATTTCATACCGTCTGAACCACAAACATTAATGATTAATCCACTTTAAATTAACCTTAATAGTAAACAATTCTAACGAAATTGTTTAAATATAACCTACAATGATTGTTATATTTATATTTACATACAAAGAACAGGTCCAACAGTGGACAGCAATAGATTGAGTTCATTGATTATAGGGGCGTATTTACGGTTCAAAATCTATACCGCTGCGACTGTAGAAGCATGCTATTAATATGACAATGTTCTTCGATTCTAGGAGCCATTAAATGCAATTTTTGCACTTAAGTATGTCCAATAATAGCTACAGTGGCTTGTCAATGAAAGTAATCAATAAACCATCAATGGACTTTGTAGTGTACACCGGCCCTTGCGCACAAGGAATAAAAAAGTTGGCATTTACATCCAGTCTGCTTCGAAACGAGCGCGGGAACAACGGGTTATAACGACAAATAAAAATAAACTGAAAAAATTAATAAATGGAAGCTCTAATACATAAATTAAAAATATAAACACATCCGGTTGTATATCTCGACTTATTACTTATTAGATAGATAATAAAATTGTGCTAGGGTCAGCATCGCGATGCTTTCATTCCAATATCACTCTTAGTCGAGACATCGCGTCAATCATACGCGTTAATTTTTTTTCTTATTTTTATTTTTTTTAAATATGCGACCTCTATTTGCAAATTAAGTATCGATCGGTCGGCGGGTTATCAGGTGCATTCGGTTTATTTTATTATAAAAAAAGATAAGGGCTTCGGAAAGATGGTGAAGAGTCAGTGTGATGCGCGGCCAGTGAAAGCTTACATCATGAGTGATTTGCTGAAGAAGTTCGATCACGACACGAGGAACGATGTCGTCCAAATTGCGGTGGCCATTGCTGGATTCTATTTGGGGGTGTTTTGCTGTATGTATTCTATTTTTTTCTTTTTTTGTGGTGTTTGTTTTTGTAAAACAAAAATTCGGTGTTAAGTGTCAGATTTTTTTTCTTTTTCAAATATCCTTTCGGTGTTTTAAACTTGGGCCAATGTTTTGCGTAAAATTAATGTTTTTTTTTATTGTTTGTAAAAAACGTAAATTCTTTTTAAAAGCGTTCTGAAATATTTTTATTCTAAAAATAATGAATATGTACTACTACGAGTATCACATGGAAAGACATTTTATAATACCTTAGTTAGAGTACAGTAAACCCATATTGTTATTTGAGAAAACCACAAACTAGTACGGTTAATTTCCTTATACTCGTGCTTATTGTGAAATTAGCAAAGACCGCAAGTCCTATATTATTACACTCTGAGTAAGAAATTAATTTTATAAAATATTTAGTAACATAATTGTGCTGAAATGATAAAGTTTTATGTAAGTACGTATTTATTGGAAAAATTACATTTCGCTTGGATTCATTTGGCTTTTGTTTATTACGAATTATTACGTAATTTAAGCGATAAATAAATAGGTGATAGGAAACTATTTTTAGTTTTACTCAATAACTTGAAAAAAAACTTACCTTACATAGGTAGCCATTCTTCTTTTCCATGAAAACAAACTGGCCATTTTTTCGGCCAACTTTTAAATTGAACCAAGAAAAAAACCGATCGTCCACCGCTATTTACAGTGTCTATAGATTAATTTGAAATTCTGCGTAGCTAACGTTAGCTTTAATATTAGGGTCCACCTACAAGGATGTACGTAGCCGGCAGGTGTACCTAGGCCGGTCGTAATGACAGCTCCGGCGGTCGACCGCCATGTTTTTTTTCACATTTTTCGCATTATGTGCAATTTATCGTAGACGGTGCATCGCGAGCACGAACGGGTTAAGTGATATGGAGTTTGCGCGCCATTTTTTTGTCTATGACATTTAAGATAACGGACTTGAGAATGTTTATGGTAATTAGTTTAATGTTATTACCGTACATAGCCATTTTAAAGAGAAATAATTAAACGAGCCTCAGTTTTTTTAATTGGCCACAGGATCAAACTTCTAATTTTATAACTAAGACACGGGAAAATTATATAGCCTCTAATATACTAATTCGTCTTCTTTACAACGCCCACTAAATATTCTATAGAAAGCATCAAGTGACGATCAACATTTATATTAACTTGTCCTTGTTATTTATACATAGGCACCTAATTTACTAACTCAGCCACGGAATTTATATCTCACCACCATTTTACATTTTACAGCTTCAACACAAGGCCCTCAAAAAAATATAAATGAAGCGACCGTAGTCAACATCATTTATTATAACTTCGCATGTAAAATAATACATCACATTCTTTTATCGTGAAAGTAGCAACAGAAAGATTTGGCGCGAGCGCGCAAGACGACAGCGACCGGCCATTTGCACCAATCAGAGAGCGCCATGAAATGTCAACTTTTGATACACTTTAGATTATTATATTTACGTTAAAAATACCTATTAGTTACAGAAATGGGGGTTGCTTTTGAAATACGCATCCAGATATAAGAGCTGGGATTGGGGGAGGGGGGAGGGGGGAGGGGGGAGGGGGGGTCCCCCGTACCCCCCTTTCAACCCCCCAAGTGAGGAGATGCGTAGTTTTTTTTTTATTTAACTTTTTTAAATTTTGGGGTTAGAATAGCGCTAAAACGCGAAACGGGTAAAATTTTTGTGTCATTTGACAGGGGAAGGGTGAGGGGTGGTGCCCACCGTGCCTTGGCACCACTCCCATGTAAAGGCGACGCACCATTCTTAAGAAAAACAATTTTTTTGGAACCGAACCCATTGTTGGCCCAGTCGACGGAGCCCCGCTTCGCGGGGCTCCTACTTCTGGGTGGTTTACAAAAAAAATCGAGTCGGGGTGCCCCAAGTCCCGAGCTCGCTTCGCTCGCTCTTGCAACCAAGTTTGCCTACGCGGCTCTGGCTTGCTCTAGGGGTAGGGCAGACCAGTACCAAATGAGAGTCATGGTCCACTGGTTAGTGGTTACCCAAAAACACCGAAAGAACATTCACGTAACTACGAGAGAAACGGAATGACAAACGTCAAATCTGTCACCATTCATAACAAAATGGCGGAAAACGTTCCGTTTCACGTTCACAGAATATTTATTTTTCCTATAATGATGAAAAAACATGTTCCGTTGCACGTAACTTCAAACGCTAATTTAAAGAAAACCACGAGTCTCCTCAGGGTGAAAGGGGTGTCAATTGAAAGGGGCAAACATCCTCCATAAAATACAACCCATAACAACTCCAAATTCGGGATGCGTATTTCAAAAGCCAACCCCAGAAATGTTTTTACCATTGTCTAATTGACTAGTCACAGGCAGATTGTATGATTCGTTATTGTAAACTGAGCGAAATAGGTTAGGTTAGGTTAAAACTGTGACCAAACGCGCGCGAGCCGAGCGAGCGAAGCGAGCGGTGCCGCGGCAGCGGCCGGCGAGCGCTACTTCCGAGTTGCTTGCAGAAATGTTTTCACAATTTATTGTCTAGTTTTCCGATAAAAATGAAGTTCTGAAGCGATTCTGTCGATAACTTTTGTAGCACAACATGTAAATAAAATCGATCTTTAGGACATTCGATACTCTGAATTTCAATATTTAGGTCATTAAGTACTCTGAACTTCTATATTTAAGTCTTTCGATGACACGACAGGAGTTTATACATACTATTACTGGCTGTATTATAATATTTGATGACAATTTTAATTAAATTTTGATGCTCAGTTAATGTGGCATGAGTTATAATTTAAACGTGCTGAGTTAATAAATTAGAAGCTAATTGAATGTTTTTTTGATGCCATATATTAATATTTTAGAAGTTGACTGTTTGAATTCATGTTACAAATTTAGATGCTAAAAAATAATCACGATGCTGAGTTGTATTTAGAGTGGCTTTAAAAAAGATAACTTGTGGCTAAGATAGTATTATTTAGATGCTCGTTAATTGTGGCTGACTTAGTAATTTAGAAGGCAAGTTAGATATTTAGATGCAAATAATGCTATTAAAAAGAAGCCGGTTTAATTAGCACCCCATTTTAAATACCAGTTTACTAAGTACTTTTTTTTTCTAATGTCCTTTTTGATGTTGATTTTTTTTACCATACCTGATGGTAGGGTAAAAGTACTTTACGACCTATTCTCATACCTACTAAATATACACACAAAATTTCATAAAAATCGGTCACTCCGTTTCCGAGGAGTATGGCAACTAACAATGTGACACGAGATTTTTATATATACTTATAGATTTTTCTCTCATAATATAAGATAGAAACAAGAAGAAATGAATCATAATAACTGCCGTTACATCATACATTATTTCAATAAAAATTATCTTATGCCTAAGATCATATGTCATTGTAACTTACTCAATCTAAACGGATGAAAAAATATAAATAATAATCTCTATGAAAATATGTTTTGTCTGGCTATCCGTTCATATTTTTTTATGTGAAAGATATGATCTGATTCAGACTGCATTAAATATCGTCGTAAAAAAAGTATCCGATCATACGAACAATCGTTCGTTTAACGCCATTTATTTAAATGACAAAATATAACTTTTGTTTATAAGAAATCATAAAAAAATAATTGAAATCGGTTTGTCACTCAAGGTCGACTCAATCCGTTGGGTGAAAAACCAACAGTGTACAAGTCGACGGTCCCAAGCAATAACTCGGTAATCGAACAATCCAAATTTAAGAAAAGATTTACCGATTTTATCAATGTTTTCCAAAGAGTCTAGAAAATATATATTGCAGCATTAAGTTAGCCTGATTTGTCCCACTCCTGGACAAAGGCCTCCCCTCATTGCTTCCACTAAAGAACCTCAGTGTTTCTGTAAACGTAAGGTTGTCATAGAAAGAGTCGTAGAACCAGTAAATAAAATCTTAACATAAAATTAAAAAATCATGTTTTACACACACACGTGTTTAAACTACGTAAACGTAATTTGTATATTAAAATGTTACATAAATTTATAAATTAAAGAATCTGTGTCAATAGTTTACACCGTCAGCGATATATTTTAACATACTGCAAGGTGTAGAATGCGCACATAATGATACATAAAAACAATAATAATTATGATTGTTTTGAAAGATGTGATCGAACGTGTTGAATGGAAAATGGTGAAAATACCTACTTCTTTTTATGCCTTTACGTGACCACTATACGGGTGAAGCCTGGCGGAATTGTCATTTTTGGAGTTCCATAGTCAACAAGGAACTAGATGGTTCCGAAAAATACAACACCCCAACAGATGTGTAAAAATGCTAATCTTTTGACAAAGGGATCAAATTATATACCAAAACCTGCCTCGAAAACCACTTCACTATCCATTGATAAAAACAGCATGAAAATCGGTGCAGTTGCTTTTGAGTTTATCACGAACAGACAGACAGACATACGCGGCGGAGGACTTTGTTTTACAATCGATGATGATCAATTGCGTACTATGAGAAACAACTTTTAATTTTCTACATCAGATTAATATATCCTGTCACACGGTTAATTAAATCCTTAGCACATCCTTACACATTATTACTCCGTATTGTAGAAAGATTATAATCTCCATGTATAAAAGCAGCTTTTAACTCATTAACTACTTCAGGTAACTATCTTAATCTAAGTTTGGCGTGACTAAGGTGTGGTTTTTAATTTGAGAGAGTAAATTGACACTTGGAAATGTCAAACTTCCCTATTGATACAATGTTGTTGTAAATATAATGGAAGTTTGACATTTCCAAGTGTCAATTTACTCTCTCAAATTAAAAACTACACGATAGGTACTGGTACTACCCAAGTAACACAATAGTACATTGTTACCTTAGGGGTGAAAGTAACTTATTTAGTCCCCGAGACGGGGTTTGGCGCCTGAGCGCAGCGAGGGCGCTAATAGTTCGAGGGACTAAATAAGTCTTTAACCCGAGGTAAACACTGTGCTTTTCATTACGAATACAAGGAAAGTTGATGGGAATAGGCTTGCGCCCAATCGAAAGAAAGAAAAAGTATTTATTGGTTTCACACAGGACAAAACAAATTGACAAAAAAATTAAAAAAGTAAACATAAGAGAAACACTTAAAATCGGTTAAATCTAATCGGTTGATGGCAATAGGCTTGCTCCTAATTACATCGGTTGATGGCAATAGGATTGCTCCTAATTACTTAGATTGGTTGTTGGCAATAGTCTTGCTCCTAATTACATTGGTTGATGGCAACAGGCTTGCTCCCAATTACCCAAATCCGTGGATGGCAATAGGCTTGCTCCTAATTACATCGGTTGATGGCAATAGGCTTGCTCCTAATTAGATTGGTTGATGGCAAAAGGCGCGCTCCTAATTAAATTGGTTAATGGCAATAGGCTTGCTCCCAATTACCTAAATCGGTGAATGGCAATAGGCTTGCTCCCAATTAGATTAGTTGATGCCAATAGGCTTGCTCCTAATTACATCGGTTGATGGTAATAAGCTTGCCCCCAATTACATCAGTTGGTGGTAATAGGCTTGCTCTTAATTACATTAGATGATGGCAATAGGCTTGGTCCCAATTACATCAGTTGATGGCAATAGGCTTGCTCCTAATTAAATTGGATGATGGCAATAGGCTTGCTGTCAATTACCTAAATCGGTGAATGGCAATAGGCTTGCTCCTAATTAGATTGGTTGATGCCAATAGGCTTGCTCATAATTATTACATCGGTTGATGGTAATAGGCTTGCCCCCAATTACATCAGTTGATGGTAATAAGCTTGCTCCTAATTACATTGGTTGATGGCATAGGCTTGCTCCTAATTACATCAGTTGATGGCAATAGGCTTGCCCCCAATTACATCAGTTGATGGCAATAGGCTTGCTCCTAATTAGATTGGTTGATGCCAATACTCTTGCTTCTAATTACATCGGTTGATGGTAATAGGCTAGCTCTTAATTACATTGGTTGATGGCAATAGGTTTGCTCCCTATTACAACAAATAATTTGACAGCTGTCGGTAGAAAGCGATTCTCCCTAGGGCTGAAAAGTAGTACTTTCAACCCGCTCCGCAGGCATGTTCTGACCTACTTTCAGAGTATGAGTAATGAAAAACAACATTATGATGTTTTGGATGAAACTCCATACTGTTTAGTGTTAATTTGTGTATTGTGTATTATGTCTACTAACACTAGTTTATAAGATCATTGTTACTAACACTATGGGCGCCGCCCGAAATAAATGCAATTATTATTATTATTATAAGAAGCGTACAATTTGAGCATTATTAAATATATTAGTGCTGCTAACCAGCGCTTATAATGTTACTGAAGACGTCTAGACATTAGTAAAGTTGTTAGACAGCATATTCTAATGCAAAAATATTTTTTTTAGACGTTAGTACAGTTTTTAACAGTCACTTTGAAATACAATGTTATCTTTCTTGTTTTTTGACTTCTTTTAAAGATTTCTTCTGTTGATGGATGTACTTTTAAGTCCACTTCAGCCTAAACCTGCGGGGATTATATGCGTCAATGCGTGATGTTATATTTAACTGTATAAGCTGATATAAGTTCTTCTTTCATCGGCGTCATAATTTACAGCCTTTTATTTAGTACTGCTAGGCATCTTTAGTATCTCTTTCGACTCAATCCTGGTCTTCTTATCAAACCGACTATGCTCCATCTCCTCTCCTGCTCTCTTAGCCCAAAAACCTTTAAGAGGAAATGCGAGTGCTGTCTCTTTCTACTATCGCTGTCTCTCTCCGTCCTCCTGCCCTCAAATTCGTGCGATAAGGACAACTATAGAAAAAAGTTAGAATTCGAGGTTTGGCTCTCGCCTATTTCCTCCTCCAATATTGAACCAATTTAAAAGATATTTTAGACAATGAATAAGGAGGTTATATACTACGCCGCTATGTTTTTCTTTTTTCGTTAATAGTTGTCAAATTTGTACACTAGGACTCTGTTAACAGCGATCTAAACAAGCAATTTTGAGCATTTTTTGAGGGTTCTAGTGCTTATAAAAATAATTTATCACCAAAAAGGAAAACATAGGGGCATAGAAATAGTTAATATTTATTATTCTGTAAAAAACCATTGCTCTAGGGTCATTAACCAAAAAGAAAACAGGCGAGAGCGTTTGTATGGAGAAAAGACCACTCGCGTTTCCTCTTAAGGCTTGGTGGTTTCATGGACATGACGCAGTGGAATTAGCGAAGTTCTCTGGGCTAACAAAATATAAAAATTGTCGTGCATGCGACACGAAGAAGAAGAATGTTGATCCAAATTCGGCTAAGAATAATTGATTTTTGAGCCTTGCATAAAAAATTAAAACCCTGAAGTAGTCAACAAAATCCGATTCAAATAGCGAAGTAATATTTTTATAATAATTTCACGCAGATGAATGTCGCAGGGCACACCTAGTTTAGTAAAAAACTTTCTTCTACAGTTTCTCGGTCATACTGTCAAAATGTTTCAATATATATGCGAAAAATGTGTGCTGTTCATTTACCTCTTGTTTATTTTTAAAACAAAGAGAATCACCGTTATAGGTCGTTTCGCACGCTTTGAGTCATTCGCATGTATTTAATTTAATTATGAGTTTATTTTTAGATTTTTCGCGTGTTTTCATACGACAGTTATATACCTACTTAAATATAGTTTACGAGTTTATCAGGTTAATTACTTTTACTATTGTTTAACTAATACTAACTTTATGAATGGGTGGTTGGTGAAAAATGCATTTTTTTGTTTATTTTTGCGGCGATAAATAACTCGTCTATTAGTTTTGATAGAATAGTAGTTTATGCGACTGTGCATAATGAAGGGCATTACAACACAAGTGTGGGTTTAAGAAACGAGCCGAAGGCGAGTTTCTTAATAGCATCACACGAGTGTTGTAATGCCTAATTATGTATAGTTGCATACACTAATTTATCTACCCGAATATCATAAGGGCTCTATGATGGGTTCAGGAACCATAGGGAAATGACCAGCATTGTTACCAGTGTAATGCAATAAAAAATAAACAGGTTATTAGTTGCATTCGTCGCTGCATTTACGATATCTGGCGGAGTGTTCATGTTAATTTCTGAGTCACTATCACTCATTTTCGACAGAAATAAAGAATTAACAGAAAATTTGTCTACTCAATGAAAGGGAATAAAAAGCTAACGAACAAATGACAGCTCGAAATGGCGGCGTTTAAAATAATACAAATAAAAAACAAAAACATGCCTAAGGCGCGGCCAACTAGTTCCGCGCGCACTAAGCACACTCACTTGAATTTGACACCTGTTCCAAATTTAAAACTCATAACCTACTGTTTTCAGTAGGTTATGAGCTCATTACAGTTCTGTTAATTTCTGCTGGTTGGTAATGCTGGTCATTGCCTATGGTTTTTGAACGCATTAAAGAGGGTTTATGATATTTGGGTAGATAAAATAATATTAATGCTTGAAAGGCGTGATTTTTCACGACAATTTTTAGATCCCAATATCAATAGCTAATAATATATATTGTAAGTTGTAACATTTAGGGGATCATTCTCACTATCTTATAATCAGCCGAAATACGTGTACAGTGTGCTGAACTTAGGTCTCCATTACTACAAAGATAGCTCATTTTGGAACACTCACTAAGATTACTGGTGCAAGACCGTTTTAGTTACCTAATTTAGTTCTGTTTATGTGGGGACAACCACAACCGCGGTTCACACACTACTGTGACCACACATTTCCAGATTTACTCCGCTATAATCAGAAATCTTGAAAAAAGTCATACAAACAACCCCAAAGAGGCTGAATGGCCGATAAACAGTAAGTAAGTAGATAAAGTAAATGAAAACTTTATGATATCGTTTAAAAACAGCTTATCTTTCTCGTATTTAACTCTCTGTGTTCTTGAACTTGGTCGTAAAGACAATGTGGACTCTTACAATGACATCGCGATACAAATCCGTCTAACAACAGTCGCACGCTATTTCTACGTATAACGAATACGTTTCTGGCATTGACATTGACATTTCAGAGATGATAACATCAAATTAAAATTGCCAAACTTTAAGTCGCAGTGGGCAGGGCACATTGCTCGTAGAACGGATGGCCGATGCAGCCGAAAATTTCTGGAGTGGCGACCGCGTAACGGAAGACGTTGCGTTAGAAGGCCTCCCACTAGGTAGACCGATGACCTGGTGAAGGTTGCGGGGATCCACTGGATGCGAGACGCACGGGACCGGTCAATATGAAACACTGGACACTTGGGGGAGGCCTATATATATGTTGTTGATGAAATTAAAATTAAAAAAAAAACATCTACCTATACAAATAAATAAAATTGAAGTGGCCTAATATAGTATTAATGACTTATGCTGTACTAAATGTAATAAATAAGTACCTATAGAGTTGATTAGCCATGATCATCTCCCAAAGCTCATTTATGAGTAGTGTCTGTAAAATGACTAACCTAAACCTGAAAGCCTACTTCCCACGACAATAAAACGGATATTATGCTGCATGTGAATAGCGTATATCTTATTATATGGTAATGTAAATTGCATCGTTTTAGAGAACAAGGTAATGAACAATCGTATGGCAGAAGGATCTCAAAATCATGCACTTAGGAAGTGCGCTGCAACTTGCGTTGACTACAAGACTGAGGGTGTACCCTGATTTGTTCTGGCATCGACATATCCTGGATTTGGGACTTCAGCATTGGGTGATTCTTCACCCACTCTACTGGACTCTCTCATCCAGATGTTCCTCGAGACTTAAGCGATATCGTCAATCCAACGAGCTTTTAGACGGCACTAGTTTCTTTTGCCTAAATCTTACCCACCGTTTCGGTCAAAGCTTTGCTCCATCAGCCATCTTCGCGTCTTGCAAATTTTTTAAGTATCGCCCGGTCCATGATTATGCTCATAATCATAATATTTTCGGACAGAACAGACGTCTTCTTAAGTATCTACTGCACTGCACTATGATTCAATGAATCCTGTTATCGATACAAACAAATAACCTGCTTTGAAATTATATTCAGCCAGTATTCATAACGGCTCTTCAATTCGATCACTACTACTGGACTCAAGTTCTACTGTGTATGACTGTAGGTCAGTACCATATTGTGATTCCGTATGTATCAACCAAGGAGGGTGTATGATAATAAAAGTTCAATCAGTACAAGACCGGTCAGTCGTCAGTCACTTAAGCGTGATTTACATTGGGTAAGTGTTTAGCGAAGTAGATAAATGCAGTAGGCAAGGATAGTGGTGTAAACCGATTGGGCAGTAGTGAGGCAACCGTCACTGTGTCCAGGCCTCGCCAGGTCTCGCTTTTTCTTCTCGAATCGATGAGTACTGGTTGGACAAAATCACAGATTTCACAGATTTTGTGTACGCAGCAACCTGTAGCTTGCGGTTGCTACATTCAAGTCCTAGAGGGTGCAATTTGTTTTGCACGAAGGGCAAGACATACACATACACATGTGCATATCCTATGCCACGCTGGCCTATGCTAGGGTTCGCCAGTTTTTGTCCAATTAATCGGACCTTAGTTATCTCCATTCCCACCAAAGGCCGACTACGAGGTCCAAGGATGATTGATGCATGATTTAAAATTTTAAAGTCTCCATAGAAGCAGCATATTTCGAAGTAACCGCGTGTCATACGTTTTCTGGGACGCATCATAATTCTATAATTGTGAAATGTATTCCCCCTTTTCTCTCCTGAATAATGCCTCTGGAGCTATCTCCAGAGGCATTATTCAGGAGAGAAAAGGGGGAATACATTTGTACGAAGAACCGCAGCCCCTTTTTTCCTATAGACACTTATTTTTTACTGCCCTTTATGTCACTCTTCCCATCATTATCTGCTTCTCCACATTTTAGTGCAAGTCACCATGGAAATACTGTGTTTATCTAAGAGTTATCACTTTTATTGTCTTCAAGATTTCATATCGGTGTGTTTACAAAAGCCTCCGAGCGGCTGATGTGTTTGCCTTTCTATAAAAACTTACTCATTCAGTCAATATTTTGATTGCATGGAGATCAGAGGGGTAAACTCAATGATATTATATAGGTTTGGTAAAACCTCATTGGGTAAACTATATCTTTACGACTTACTTCAATGTTACTGATCTTACTGTTCAAATAATTGATTATAGTGCAGCGTGGTTGTTTTGGGGATTGAATGACATTAAGGGTAGGGCTTTTTTTAGAAACTCAACATAATTTCATAGTTTCACACCCGTAATCCTCGAAGGTTTTGATTTTTTTTCTTGCACTTAAACCCAATGTTTTTTCCTAAACTAAAAGTAACTTAAGTTAATTACTTCTAACAGCTCTTCTATCAGTTAATCTATCAGCTATCTGCCAGTAAAGGTCCCGTCAAAATAAGTCCAGCCATTTCGGAGATTAGGCAGAACAAACAAATTCAAAACAATTATTTATTCTTTCATAATAATTCAGTAAATACTGTTATTTTGAAATTATGAACAGACAGTTTTATTTTAAATATTGTTTCTAAACGAGCATTATTGTCTGACTTCAACTACCACTTGGCCGGTTATTTTTTTCAAATAAAATAGTTTTTTCTATGAAATATAAGCGTGTGTAGCGAAGATAGTAAATCACCTTTTTTTGTAACTTAACACCATCTGAAAACAGCTGCATTGGACCTGAACAATAGGGTTAAAACATAAACGCTTAGGGTCACCAGCTCCATAAATATTTTATTCGGAAAAAAAAATAAAAAAATTTTGATCTTTCAATTGCAGTAAGTATAATAAAAATCTGAACAAAATTATTGTTCAGATTTTTATTATACTAGTAGAGAACGGTTTGTTCCAAAATATTACAGTTGCAGTATTCATTTTAGTTAATTTTGGACGTAGAATTCTCCCGCATTGCATTCACTGCTAAAGTTGAAATTGTCCGGAAAATCCGGACGTATGGCAACATTGGCAACCCTATCCACGCTTTATACAACGCAATAAAAAGTTCTAGTTTATGAGGTAACGATGCAGAAACCGTAAAGGGTTATTTTTTAACATTGTTAATCAAGACAAACAAACTTAAAAATAGTAAATGAACTTCTTATTTTTATACAATTTGTAGGATGTTATTTTGAGGTAGGTACCCATCCTATCATCATCAGTCTCCTGCTTTTATCCCGATTTATTGGGGTCGGCACATCATGTCTCTTTTCCATACTTCTCACTTTCTCAGCATCTCATCAGTCACCTCCTTTCTAGCCATATCATCCGTCACATAGTTCATTCCATGTTCATTCATACTCAACATTTTCCTCACTACGATTCCCAATTTAGGACCAAGCTCTCCATTAATTTACACCCGATGTAGAGAAATCATAACACCAAATAATTTATTCCTAATTTATTTTTTTAGTTTTTACTGTTGTCCCTCACAGTCTCTTCATTTCATTGACCCATAAACAAACAAACTGAACCGTTAATCATTATTGTTTAACAAGTACGTGCGTATGTTATCTGTCAATTTTATAAACATTTCAAATGAAGGTCGAACGTTTATTTTTTGGGGGGCTCCGGAGAAATGTGGAGTACCTCCCATAACACTAATATTATAGTGTAATAGTGTATGTTTGTTACTTCTTCACGCAAAAACTACTGAACGGATTTGAATAAAATTTGGTACACAGATAGTTTATAACCTGGATTAACACATAGGATAGTTTTTATCCCGATTGTATCTTCCCGTGGGATAATTTTCGAGTTGTAGCGGGTGAAGCCGCTGGCTAGTTACCGATAACTGAATCATTTATCGCGTTGGCCTTGTAATGTCAGTAGCACTTCACCTTGGTTCTGACTTCTGGACAATCGATTTTTTGAGGACAAAAATATATTATGTCTGCAAAGTAAAACAAATATTAAAAGTGAGGTTAGTTAGGTAAATGGTAGTTCGTCAACAGCCAACAGGGATCTAATTTATATGAATTCGTTTTTTTTTCGATGTAGCTAGCTTTTTAGGGTTCCGTACGTCTAAAGGAAAAACGGAACCCTTATAGAATCACTCGTGTGTCTGTCTGCCCCCTCCCCCCCCCTTATCTCCGAAACTACCGAGCCTAAAATTCTGAAAGAAAAAATACAGAAATTAGTTCAGCACTTGTAGATTACAGGAAATGCCTATAGAAGTCTATGGTGCTAAAAAAATAACATGGAAAATCTTTCAATATCTACTACAATGGTACGGAACCCTTCATATGCAAGTCCGACTTGCACTTGGCCAGTTTTTTTACATAGAAAAACTATCCAAGGACACTGTTAAAGAATTTGGGCTGATAGCCAGCGATAACATAGCGATAGCAGAATAACGGTCGAGCACAGAATAACCGGTTAAAGTGTGTGAAGTGCTAAGAGGTCCAGGGGGTCTAAAATGGCCAATTTTGCAGATCATAATGTGAATTGCGTTTAAAAGCGTAAAATGGACCTTTCATAATAAAAACTGCTTCTGTGACTATTTTACGAATGTTAACGCAATTCATATTATTTTCCTATTATGATGTATTTTACTAAATTGTTACAGACGCAGTTATTTTAATGAAAGGTCCATTTTACGCTTTTTAACGCAATTCATATTATGATCTGCCAAAGTGGCCGTTTTAGACCCCCAGAACAGAACCACAGATTACTCCAGACTTGTTATGTCATCATCTTTCTACCCTTGTCCCATGCTATTTGGAGTCGAGGTCACATGCCCCTTTTTTTTTTTTTGGTGGGTGGAAAATCATCGAATAACCCCCCCCCGCTCTTAGGTCACATGCCCTTACAGATGATTTCTATTGATGTTATTGGTCCGTTGCCCATCGCTTATTATGGGTATAAGTATATTCTGTCTATGGTTGACGTTTTTTCGAAGTGTGTTTGGCTTGTACCTCTAAAGAGAGTGGATGCTCTTTCGGTTATAAAAGCTTTAGAGTCCGAGATTTTCTTTAATTTCGGTGTACCGCGTTCTATTCTTTGCGACAACGCTACGGTTTTCCGTAGTAATCAGTGCCTGTTTTATAGTTACAATTTTTTTAAAGTATAATGAATAATGACAATTCACACAATTCTTAATACTCAATACTCAATTCTTTATTGCATTCCACAATGTAGGCTTAGGTGGTAAACATTTTGAAAAAGTGTCAATCATGGACCCTGTCGGGCACAGCAAAAGAAATATGATAATAATATGTGAAGATATACGTATCTTATAATCTAAATTAATACACAAAAAAAAAAAACATCGCTACCGTTAAAATTTGTGTAACATTAAAATTTAAAAAAAAAATAATGTCTAACTCTAAAACAAAACAAAGAATCTAAATCAACATATTATTATATATATACTTTCTTGCATTCTTCCAATCTTCAGTCAAGCTACCATCATCATTTTTCCTGCCCTTATCCCAATCGTTCATGATTACCCTTAGGCTCAATCCTTTTGATGAGAGTCTAGCTCATCACGCCATCTTCTTCTGGGCCTACCGCGTCACCTGGTTCTATTGTTCGGAACCCAGTTTGTGGCCACTTTGGCCCAATTTTGATGCGACATTTGGCAGATGTGGGCTACCCCGTTCCATTTTAATTTGTTTTCATTTCACTATTGTTGTCGAAGAAAAATATTTAGTGACTTGACCTTAGTGCTAATTAACCTTAACTTCATCTTAGTCAGCTGAAACCTTATTATCTGTTATTACAAAATCATAGCTGATTGTGGTACACGTGATCCGAAGATGATCTGTATTCGCTTCCGAGTGGCTCAATCTTTTATAATCATAAATAATAATAATTTATTTATTTCAGACACAGTCCATACCTACATGATACAAGCATTAAAATGGCATACAACACAAACATTATTAAAATATACAATAAAAAAATGAAGTCGGTTAAAAAGACACACGTGTAAAGATAACCGGAACAATCGGAATGGAGTTGAAAAGTATGACAAACAAATTATCTGTTCTCAATCAGTTGTTTTTCAGTTAACATGGACTGGGTTAGCACGTTCCAACACTAAGGTCAAGAGTAGGCCCATTTCATATAAAAAACACTTCTATCTTCATAATTTTTTGAGGATATAAACTCTACTGAAAGGGTGTAAAAGTACCCTTTTTTTTTTTGGTGGGTTTAAAATCATCGAATGACCTCCCCCGCTCTTGGGCAAAGCGAAGGGGAGTGTCAGACTTCTACTGACTAAAAACCAAACCCATGTTCCTTCTTCGCCCTTGTGTCGGAGCCGCGTTATCCTTTCGATAATCCACAGCCCCGACGGGGTGTAAAAGTACCCTTAACGCAAATGAAGGGCACTTGTTCTTTGTTTGTTCTGGACCATAGGTACCTAATAGGAATCCCTTAGTTACGGAGATATTTGGGGTCAAAGTTCCAAATTTTTCACAGTTGTCTTTGTAAATAGGTACTAGTTTTTCGGGTTATATAACTTTACTTAAATTACCTCCATGACCCGTTTACTATTTTAAGGCATCCACTAGCACAATGTTTTAAGAGTGCTACATTGAGTTTTACCGTATAATGTGATTTTTGACCTCCAAAAAAAAAGTCGTTTCCTAGCAAAATTTTTGGCGTAGGGGAACCTACTTACTTTGATGTACAGAATGCTTGGCTGAAGGGTTAATTTACACCCTGTATACACATAATGATGCTTGCTTGCAATTACAACTTATGTTATTACAGTCTGCATAAATCTTTGGCTTATAGCGACCCAAAACACCAAACACACAGAGAAACCGGGTCTGAAAATTATCCAATATTTTTTCCACTCGTACGCAAAATACGCGCTTAGGACGTGGAGTTGCATACACCAGCCCGATAAACAGTCTTTTTTTTTTGTGGTGGGTGGAAAATCATCGAATAACCCCCCCCCCCCCCCCCCCCCCGCTCTTGGGCAGAGCGAAGAGGAGTGTCAGACTTCTACTGACTAAAAACCAAACCCATGTTCCTTCTTCGCCCTTGTGTCGGAGCCGCGTTAACCTTTCGACAAACCACAGCCCCGACGGGAGTCTTGTTTCTTAGCCTGTTTTGTTCCACTCCTGGGCCCACGCCTTCCCCCCTACTTCTCTCGACATGCACCACTTTTTGCCAATTTATGACGAAGCCAAGTAATCCTGAGAATCCTGACATCAGACAAGACTGAATTCTACAAACACCAATGCAGCTCAAAACCTAGTCCATATTCCATTCGCTTACAGCACAAAATATCAGTGCAGGATCTCTTCGCCCAGACGGTCTCGAGACGATAATTTTAGGTTATCGGTATCATAACAATTGTCTAATAACACCGGTGATTTCACAGTGACTTTGTGCTCCGGACCTGCAGCTCATATCTGTAATCTGTGTTACGTGCTGTTAATGTAGAACACATCTCGGTTTTATCAGGCGGCTATTTATATTGATTGCGGGAAGAATTATGGATTTTATTTAAAATTTCGTATATCTATGTAAATAAATGAAATCTTAGGCTACAAAAGGGATAAATGAAAGGAAATTGCATGTGGCTGCGATGAGAATGCTAAGGGGGATGTGTAACACGAATGGATAAAATAAAGAATGAGTACTTAAGAAAAAGTCTGAGAGTAACGCTGATGACTAAACGATAAAAGTTGTGTGGTAATCGGTGATGCGGAGGAATAGGGAAAATGTGGAGTATGAATGTCTATAAGGGTAGAGGAAGACCAAAGAAACGATGGACGGACTTTGTGAAGGATGATTATGGCTAGAAAGAAGATGACTGCTGAGGTGGCGAGTAATAGAAAAGAGAAGTATGGAAGAAGAAGACATGTTGCGCCGATCCGAAATGAATTGGGATAAGGGCAGGGCAAGAGAAAGCCCCAAGTTTAGCATTGGGAATCGAACGGGGTGTATCCCCAGAGCTTATAAACATCACCCAGTTCGATAATCAACTCTAAGCGATAAGCGGTGTGATGAAAATCCCTTGCGTGCCTATACGGTCTTAGTTGACATCGTTATCAATTATTTTGCTTACTTAGGTATTTGTTATCTAAGTAATATACAAGTGCATATTATGCAATACTTAGTGCATCTTGTATTGAACTTGTTTGCTCCGAACTTGTGACCTTAGTTAGAAGCCAAGGCTTTCATCGGTTCCCGTTAATATCGACATCAGTTTCGGGTCGCGAATGTGTATTGGATAGAGCTATATAGATTGTCGTACTATTTCGCACTAGAACTATAATGATTACACAGCTTCGTTGGTATAGTGGTTGCAAGCGCACTTCCTGATTTCGATGAGTTGAGGTCCTGGTTTCGAAGCCCAGGGCCCCGAGTCTGCTATTCAATAGTGTCAGAATGGTCGATCATTGATCTCATAATGGTTGATTGATGACAAGCCAAAAAGTACCTTATGCCTGTCGACTTAAGGTACTTTTTGGCTTGTCGTAAATCAACCATTATAAGATCAATGATCGATCATTCTGACACTATTGAATAGCAGACTCGGGGCCCTGGTCGGGCAAAGTGTTATTGGGTGTTTCCATGAGGAATTTATTAGTAGCAGCCACGGAGTCTAGATTTGTGCCCGGGTGCTGGGAAAATACACATTTTAATAATTATGAGCTTGCAATGCATCTTGTTTGTTTCATACTCGACTAAAGAAGCATGTTTGATAGTAAGGAACTGTTGTGCGTCAGAGTCTAGAGTCTAGACTCTGGACCATTTGAGAGCATCATAGGTATCTAATATCTCTGATTCATTAAAATAAATTGTGAGAAGAATAACAAGTCATTGTGGTAACGCATGTTCTGATTACGTGCATAACATAACATGCATTTATACGGTAAAACTTGCATATAGATTGGGATGGGTGCACTATTAAGTACCATCATAATTATCCACAGCCACAGATGCTGGGTATAGACTTCTCGTTGTTTGTGCCAAGCTCCACGCTCTTGTGCCAGACTTATCCAGGGTACTCCCGCGATAGGAAACAATGTCGTCTGCCCATATCGCCGCCGGACGACCAACACTTCTTTTTCCAGCTCTGGTCACAGCTTTGATCGACCAGCTATCACCGAGCTTTGCTAGGTGTCCTGCCAAACTCCATTTGAGTCCCATAACTCGATTTCCGGTATCGGTTAGGTAAACCTCGTCCCAATTTTTCGGAGACTACACACGGGGATCACATGTTGGTCCTGTGCATTTCATGATATATGTCGTCTTAGCTGTTAATCCTTATATTGAGTGGGTGGTCTATTTCCATATTTTTTCAATGCAATCTTTTACCTCAAAATCGCAGGGAACTCATTTTAAACCACCCTTTGAGGCAGCCGAGTAAAAAGCGATATTGGGCGAATTGCTCTCGCATTTATTATTTTCTCCAATCAACACAAATGCCCATGATCCCCACGCGCATTTTCATCACTTTGACGCAACGGACACGCTGCGTGCACGCATTACACGCATGAGGCGCCAAAATAACGCATTCTCAAAAATAATAAATTATTCTTGATCTGTCATCAGAATTTTTGGCAACATAAAAATGCAATAAATTCCTTTCGCTGCTTACGCGGTGGTTGGCCTCAAAGTTAAATGAGGAATGCCACACCAAAATTAGTTTAAACCAAACAAAATAAGTTTATTTGCGTAAAAGGAATGTAAACAACTGTTAAATCTTTTTATGAGAAATGTCCTTAAAAAGTTATTTTCAGAAATATTTATTAGCAAGCTCAGACCAAGAAAAAAAGAAAGACGGCGCGCCGCGAACACCAACAGTGAAGTCACAAAACCACACGCCTATAGCAAGTAAACATACAAGCTCACGCACACACCTACACTAAAACCACACGCATTTCTCCTAGAACGTCACGACTTCACGAGACATTGTCTACATAAAAAGTTGGCTTCACTTTTGATGTTCGTGGCGCGCCGTCTTCCTTTTTTTGTTGGTCTGACTCTCAGACCAAGAAAAAAAGAAAGACGGCGCGCCGCGAACACCAACAGTGAAGCCACAAAACCACACGCCTATAGCAAGTAAACATACAAGCTCACGCACACACCTACACTAAAACCACACGCATTTCTCCTAGAATGTCACGACTTCACGAGACATTGTCTACACACATAGATAAAAAGTTGGCTTCACTTTTGATGTTCGTGGCGCGTCGTCTTCCTTTTTTTGTTGGTCTGAGGTCTGACTGAGTTAGCAAGATACAGA
Organism: Diarsia mendica; assembly: GCA_949316265.1. NCBI lineage: Eukaryota > Metazoa > Arthropoda > Insecta > Lepidoptera > Noctuidae > Diarsia > Diarsia mendica. The sequence goes on along the minus strand of OX438898.1, from coordinate 11,526,618 downwards.
ACAAGAGTAAATAAAAGGCATCAATAAGTAGAATGCTTTTTTAAGTTTTTAAACATAACTAGCGAAATGTTGGTGTACTTTTAGGTAGACATCTACCTTCCCTTCGGGGATTACAGGTGTGATTTTATGATACATAAGTATTTGTCATATTAAAGGTATAAGGCTTCCGAAAAATAACTTCTCATAATAACTTAATAACCATCCGATATACGCGATAAACGCAGGATGCAATTTTGGCAGAACTGGATTTTGGTGCACAACTTCGAGTCAAAATTACACGATCAAGTCCATTTTTGCAAAAACCCGAATAACTTGTTCTTGTGCAGAATTTCAAGGTTACATACAGCTGGTTTAATCTTCATTGAACATGTTCCCGATGACTTCAATTACTTTTACTGGCGCAAAATTACGTGTGGTCAGTAATGGCCATTTTTATATGCATGGGGATGATAGTCGAGACACGCAAAAAGTAGATTATCATTAAATTAGGCGCTGGTTTGATAACTATAGTTATCAAACCGGCGCTTAATTTTAGTATACTATGATTGTGAACATATCATATTAAATTTATAATTTCGTTGAATGTGACGGCAGTCAGTCATTTGACTGCAGCCTGCGTTTAAGGAAAATATACAGTAGTATCCAGTATAATTTTATTATAGACGCTTTTTTTATTCTAATTAAATAATTTAGTTGTGATTGTGACTTGCCTGTTAATAAGTAATATGTTATTAAGTACTAACATGTAAAGTGTGGTTTTTAATTTGAGAGAGTAAATTGACACTTGGAAATGTCAAACTTCCATACAATGTTGTTGCAAATTGTAATAATAATATAATGTTTTAATTTAACAATTTGAAAGTTCCTAATTTACATTACAAATTGTTAGTTTTAAGTTATTTTGCTGCGCCCTAACAGGGTCATGTACTCACTAGTTTCTAAGCCTAGCGTGTAACTATGCTGTGTACATTATGCATTAAATAAATAAATAAATATATGGAAGTTTGACATTTCCAAGTGTCAATTTACTCTCTCAAATTAAAAACCACACCTTAGGTAATTTAAAAACAAAATAATAATAAATATAAGCAAATGTCAAAATAGTAAAAGAATTACAGGGTGACAAAAAATACGTCCCCATAGCTGCCTGTCATTAAGAAAAGTGCCCAGAAAACTGGCTACATCACATCAGATGCATGGCAATAATATAGGTAATTTATTTTCGACTTATTTTCGATGGAATCATGGATTATATCTATCTTTTTTTAGAATCAATCTATACTTAGGCGGACCAGTTATCATAAAAAATAATGCCATGTTTCATTATCTTCGATTATGTGGGAGTGGGAGTGATGGGACATAAAAAAAACTCCTTCTCAACCGCACCTTTCGCGGATTACAGGCGTGATCTTATATTGTGTTTTATCCATTTTGTCGTCTTGTGAACTTTCTTAATCCTAATCTACTAATTATAGAGCATTAGTAAACGAGTGATCAATGTCAAAGGTTATCAAAATTGTGCAACGTGCATAATCTGCGTTGTTACTCACTAGTTTTGTATTTATCATCAGTTTATCTTAATTAACATGTAATGCATAATTTGATTACAGTTTTGTTACTATCTTCGAGTCTATATAATTCTAATTATTGTTGGAAAAAGCATAGGAGGGTAAAAAATTCAGTTAAGACCCGCCGCTTTCAAGGGGGAGGGGGTGGGAGGGGGGAGGGGGAGGAGGGGGGCCACCCCCCAGTACAACTCCCATTTCTCGGAGCCCCATGGTTTCCGAGATATCCATGGTCAAAGTTTTGAGGTTAGAATAGCGCTAAAACGTGAATCGGGTACAAATTTTGTGTCGTTTGACAGGGGAAGGGTGAGGGGGTGGTGCCCACTGTGCCCTGGCACCACTCCCATGTAAAGGCGACGCACCATTCTTATAATAATAATAATGACGTCACTCATACATGCAACGCATGTACTCCATGACGCGCGCTCGCTTCGCTCGCATATTAAATAACACTAATATCTTCTGTCCCCGAAGTGCCGGGCCTCCGCCGGCCTCCTTCGTCGGCCTACGGCCCGGTGCCCATGCCGCCCATATAGGATACGTAGTACAAAAAATATGAATTTCCTAAGCGACGGGTCTTAATGGAAATTCTATCCCATAGGAGGCCTAATTAAAAGCTGCATGCACAAAAGTTCTAAAAGCTGTCTGGATGATATCAGTATCAGCGATAAGACCGCCAATCCGCCATTGCAGCCATTTTAAAGTCAAAAAAGTAATACACTCTGTATACAAAATACAGCGTGTTTCTTTAAATAATTTTGTATGTAAAAAAATACTTGAAAGACAGTGACTCTGATTCTCATTACTCAATCATTAATTGCATTTAATAGGTTGATTCAAAGTGCGATGCGGAGTACTTAATGATGAAAATGTGAGGAAAGTTTGAAGCATCAATGTGGGTGGGTGTAAGCCGTGTAATGGGCCTACCACACGCTCAAGCTTCACCACACTCTTGGTTCACACTTCACAATACATCGCGCGTATGGTTGGTAAAACTGTATTACCATTACCAACCACACGCGCGATGTACTGCGTGCACCGTGTAATCGCGCAGGCAAGACTGTGGTGAAGTGTGAGCGTGTGGTAGGCGCATAAGAGTAGAGGATGACCATAAGAAACGATGGATGAACTGCGTAAAGATGATATGACAAGAAAGGAGGTGTCTTATAAGATGACGAGTAAATAAAAGAGAGGTCTGGAAGAAGAAGCCATGGTGCGCCGAGCCGCCGACCCCAAATAAATTGGGCTAAGGGCTGGAAAATGATGATGAGGTGGTAAATTCAAAGGACTTTGTCTGGTGCCTATTTTCCTTGAATAGGGAATCCATGTTTATAGCAGTACACAACGATGCATCAACAAATCTCATAAAACAAATAAAATGTATTCCGCCCTTGCATCAGGCAACCTTACATCTTCAGCTAACCATGTTTAAGACAATACGCATTTACTGGGCTTCAGTCACGGCCTCAGTGACTCAGTCGTGCGTGGGAAATCTATATCCATACTATCCATACTATTATACTATATACTATATATACTATATACTATATATACTATATATACTTACTATATATACTATATATACTATATAAATACTATATATACTATATATATACTATATATATATATATTATATATTATATATTATATTATAAATGCGAAAGTAACTCTGTCTGTCTGTCTGTCTGTCTGTCTGTCTGTCTGTCTGTCTGTTACTCTTTCACGCCTAAACGGCTGAACGGATTTTGATGAAATTTGGTATGGTGATAGATGATAACCTAGAAATGGACATAGGCTATAAATAATCACGCCATCGTTCTTAGGGGGTAGGCAGTAGGCAGTTAACTAAATTGAGTTAGTGATTTTTAGTCGTTTTTGTTGGGACTTTTGCTCTTTCACGTCTAAACGGCTGAACGGATTTTGATGAAATTTGGTATGGTGATAGATGATAACCTAGAAATGGTCATAGGCTATAAATAATCACGCCATCGTTCTTAGGGGGTAGGCAGTAGGCAGATAACTAAATTGAGTTAGTGATTTTTTGTGGTTTTGGTTGGGACTTTTGCTCTTTCACGTCTAAACGGCTGAACGGATTTTGATGAAATTTGGTATGGTGATAGATGATAACCTAGAAATGGACATAGGCTATAAATAATCACGCCATCGTTCTTAGGGGTAGGCAGTAGGCAGATAAATAAATTGAGTTAGTGATTTTTAGTCATTTTTGTTGGGACTTTTGCTCTTTCACGTCTAAACGGCTGAACGGATTTTGATGAAATTTGGTATGGTGATAGATGATAACCTAGAAATGGTCATAGGCTATAAATAATCACGCCATCGTTCTTAGGGGGTAGGCAGTAGGCAGATAACTAAATTGAGTTAGTGATTTTTAGTCGTTTTTGTTGGGACTTTTGCTCTTTCACGTCTAAACGGCTGAACAGATTTTGATGAAATTTAGTAAAGTAATAGATGGCTACGTAAAAACGGATATAAGATCAAAATGATCACGTCATCGTACTTAGGGGGTAGGAAGTAGGCAGAAAACTGAATTGAGTTAGTGATTTTTTTATGGTTTTTGCTGGGAGTTTTGCTCTATCATGCCTAAACGGCTAAACGGATTTTGATGAAATTTAGTTAAGTGATAGATAGTGGTGGGTAGTGGTTTCTACCTAGAAAAGGATATGGGCTATTAATATTCATGCTATCTTACTTAAGGCGTAGGCAGTAGGCAGAAAACTAATTAAGTTAGTGATTTTTAATCGTTTGTTTTAAAAGTTTACCTCATTCACGCCTTAACGTCTGAACGGATTTTTATAAGACTTGGTTAATATAAAGATAGGATCCTAGGCACGGACACAGGCTACTTTTTACGGCGGGAAAATACCTCATTCCCGCGGAAATCTAGCGTGATCGTGTCAAGAAGCGCATGACGCCATAGCTACTGAAATGATTTTGATGTTTTTTTTTTAACTGAGTGATCAAATACTAACTTGAAGTCTTAGTAGACTTCAAGTTAGTATTTGATCACTTTTCTAACTTAGAGGGTCGGTAGGCGCCATAATTTAGGGAATTTATGATAAGATTTTGATGCAACTGTCTTTATTTAACAGTTTTACTTGGATCGAAACTTAGCGACATTCCATCACACTACTTAACTTATAGGGTAGGAAGGTACCAAAATTCAGACTACTTTTTACTTCGGGAAAATATCTCATTCCCACAGGAACCTATACACAGCTTCCTATCTATAACCTTAAAATTCTGTCTAGAATCACATTACGCCAAAACTATTGATCTGATTTGTATACGATTTTTTATTCAACTGACTGTTACATTACATACAGATAAAATCTAATTACCTACACCACAGAATTAATATAGTACTACATAACTAGCTACGCTTTAAACTTGAGGAGGTAATTAGATAGACATTTATACGAACTTTAAGCTCAGTAATCAATCATAGTGATAAGTAAATACTCATTTTAGACAAAGAAACGGATAGGTAATCAGTTCATCACCGAAATTATAACACCTACACTTAGTTTGTTTACTATTCAACGAGGGAAAATCCTGGATTATAAATGCGAAAGTAACTCTGTCTGATGTCTGTCTTTCTGTCTGTCTTTGCTTCACGCCTAAACTACTGAACCGATTTGTGTGAAATTTGGTACAGACATAGTTTGGAACTTGAGAAAGGACATAGGATAGTTTTTTTTTTTTTTTTTTTTAGCGCGTAAACCAAAAATCTGCCGGAAGTCACTATTCCACGCGAACGAAGTCGCGGGCAAAAGCTAGTCTATACATATATATAATAAAACAGTAAAAAAACTGTGTCTGTACATTGAATATATTAAAAAAAAAATAATTGAGGAGGGTTTAGAAACAGTAATAGAGCACGAATCAAAAAAAAAAAAAACTGTTTGTCTGTATGTCTGTTTGTCTGTTTGTTTGTACACGCTAATCTTCGGAACTACTCGACGGATTTGAATGTTTTTTTTTTGTTGTATAGTTATTAAGTCTGGGCAACATATAGGCTATAATTTATCTTGGAAACTTGAACACCTGATGCAGAACTGCAACAGACCAGCTTAACTATAAGAGATTCAAAAGTGGTACCATAGCAAAAATTGTTCTACGTGATGAGCATTTTCTGCTCAGAGAATAAATTTGAAGATCTGGAACACCTGATGTGAAACTCCACGAGCCCAGCTACACTATAACATATATAGGAATGACGTCTTAGCAAGAATTGTTCAGCCTGATGAGCACTCTCTGTTGTCGTATAAAATTTGAAGATCTGGAACAGCTGATGTGGAAGTCCAAGAGCCCAGCTAGTAGCTGGGCTCTTGGACTTCCACATCAGCTGTATAGTGTAGCTGGCAGCTACACTATAACATATATAGGAATGACGTCTTAGCAAGAGTTGTTCAGCCTGATAAGCACTCTCTGTTGTCGTATATTTGAAGATCTGGAACAGCTGCTGTGGAAATCAAAGCTATCACTAATTTCACTGTCACTCAATCAACGAGACAGTCACTCATCAAAATTTCCACGTGAACGAAGTCGCGGGCATCAGCTAGTTTATAAATATGAATGTTATGAATCTTATTGTCTTTTAGTTCTAAGCGTGCCCTAGAACTACAGAGCATCATCATCAACTGCCTAGACTTTTACCAACTATGTTGGGGTCGACTTCCAGTCTAACCGGATGCAGCTGGATAACAGTATTTTACATGGAGCGACTGTCTATCTGACCTCCATAACCCATTTACCCTAAGTAGAAGGAATGGGGGGAGGCCTTTGCCCAGGAGCGGGAAGATCAGGCTAACAAAAAAAAAATCCCCTTAACTGGTTGTCAGACTTTTGGGCCACTGACAACCTGATACCTGAAAGGTAATGATGGCGTCGTGTGTACAAGTTCATTGGCTCTTTTATCCACTTGCAAAGATGCCTTACGCAAATAAATGATAAACAATCTCATCATCATCATTAAAACTACCCTTTATATATAATTGTGCAACTGCAGTTTGACTGGCCTGTTGGTCTAGTGGTTAGTGACCCTAACTGCTATGCCGGAGGTCGTGGGTTCGATTCCCACCCAGGACAAATGTTTGTGTGATGAGCACGATCATTTGTTCTGTGTCTGGGTGTAATTTATCTATAATATGTATGTATTTAGAAATATATAAGTATGTTTATCAGTTGTCTAGTACCCATAACACAAGCTCTGCTTAGCTTGGGACTAGATGGCGTTGTGTGATAGTTGTGGAATATTATATTATTATATTATTATTATTATAATAATTCCATTATCATCGCAACACCAAGTTCGACGCCCTTGAAATAAATCATTACAAATCATTTACATAAACAACTTGAATAATCATTTATTGGGAAATCAGTCTAATTGCTTATAGCCACAGATAACAAATAAACATAGCATATAGGCGGGAAACGGTGCGAGACGCATGCGCGTTGCGTGAACATAGGTCACCGTGCCAATAGTGCAGCGAGACAACTGCCTCTTGTAATTTCAACTCCATCTGCTTTAAAATACAGTATATTTTAGAATAACTGTCAGTTTACCAGCCGATGGTCCAAAGACAACCGTCACTTGTAATTTCAACTCTATTTATTTCAGAGAAGAGTGTGTTTTAGAGTAATTGACAGTTCATCAGCAGACGGGCCATAGACGCTGATAAAACACCCGGATGTCCCGCCACGATTGTTTAAAAAAAAAGAACGTATTGTCGTTTATTTTGTGTTGCCGGCCAATATCGGTGTATCCTGTTGATATCGGTGCCATCGATTCTATTCGTGTATATCGAGTTCATTGTCGCTGATAAATTAAAGGGACTTTATTTGGACTTTACACTCTGGATTTTTTTATCTGTGGTCTCTGATTTTGATACAGAAATTTTCCTAATGCCTTGTTTACACACTTTGTTTACTGTGGTGAGACCATGAAGCACATAACCAGGGTGAGACAGTATCAAGAATGAGCAGAAAGTGGACATGACCGAAAGCTCCTTCCAAGCACTATTCGAGTTCTCTCTCCTTGTTCTCTTTCGTTCTCTGTCTTTACAATGTCTGAACACTACTCGATCATGTAATCACGGTAAATCTGTGTTTTTTTTCGCATGCCCCTGGTGACACTGACTCTCAATAAAAAATAAAGTTAGGCCCTCGCTAAAAGGTCTTTCCGGTATTTTTTTGTTTTAAGAAAAGCTTTGCCCCCCACTAGGATTTCACCTAAATTGTGGGTGCGTTACAATTACAAACATTTAAACTCACATACACAAACAACCAGTCCCGGAACAACTACCTGTACATCATCAGCCTATAACGTTCCCGAGGGATGGGCTATAATACACCACGCGGTTGGTAGATGTCACATTTCTTCGAATTTTTTGGTTCTAAGACATGCTGGTTTCCTCACCATGTTTTCGTTCACCGTTTTGAGAGCAGTGGATTACTCAAAGTAATGCGCCCGCCTGGGTTCGAACCTACGACTTACTGTTCGTAAGTCGGGGCCGCAATCACTGGGCCATATGTTTTCCGTGCTGGAATCGAGCCCGCGACACGCAGTGCAGCAGTCAATCGCTTAGCCACTGCTCCAAACGTGCCGTCAAAGTGCATGTCAAGTTGATTTATGTTATAGGTTTAGGAACTGTACACACAAGAAAGAACTTAAGATAAGGATATAACATAGTACTTGGTACACAAAGACATAACTTGAGGGCAAAGGTTTCATTTTTCTGTTTCGAAACTTTCCGATCCGTTTTGGTCTTAAACAAAGTCGTTGGGTATATACCTAACCCTTTAGGTACATAAAATAACTAACGATAAGGTTGCATTTCTGATTTGTGACTTTAGAATCTACTTGTTTGTAGTTGGCATGATTAGGTTAAGTACAGTTATCGAAAATCTTCCATAATGATTTGCTATTTCTGGCGAAAATATGCCATGTAATAACAAGCAAAAAAACCGGCCAAGTGCGAGTCGGACTCGCGCACCGAGGGTTCCGTAAAAAAAAAATATTTTGTGATGTAGGGTAGACCGGGGACAATTAAAACAGGTCATGATTGCAACAACTTCAATTTCTCGGAAACCATGATACCTACGCGTGTGATGCGGCGTTCGTTGCATCGTCGGCCATATTCGGTTTTGTGTTTAGCACGGCTCGAGCGAGCGAGCAATGTAGTCGCACACAGGACGCCTCGAATAATTTCACGCCAAAAAGTAAGTTCTCACCATTTTTATTTTTTTTGGTTTTTACCTATTTTAATCTTGTAGTTTGTCAGTTTTTCTTATTTGAGAGTATTGTTTGTCTATTTAAGTTAGTTTTTATTACTGTTAATTATTATTTAAGTCAATATATTACAAAATATTGAGTGTTAAAGTAGAAGATGTGACATGGGTACGTTTGAAACGACGTGGCTGTGGACGTTTGAAACGTTTCAAACGTCCCCGCATATTTCGCATTTTTATCCGACTGCACAGAAGAAGGTTGTGTTTTCTAAAATGAGTCTGCCGCAGGATTTGAAGCCGCTGTCCCATCTTCTCCTAAGTACTTAGGGACTCCACATCCAAATTCCATGGTCATATATGTGTCGGAACAGTGACCTTACCAGCCCGATGACACTACAACCAGGGTTGGGAAGTATTTGAATTACTTACTTGTAATTAAAATACGTAAGTAATTGAAATACAAATACGTATTTTGTATTTGTATTTTGAAATTTGTTTTTCGTATTTCAAATACCTGACGACGAAGTATTTTGTAATTAGTATTTCAAATACTTGAGGCTTCAAAACACATTTTAACATTAACATACATTTATTCCCTCGTCTGTCCACTTTTTTGTGGTGGTTTTTGAAGGCGATTATTTTTATTTTGAAAAAGTTTTTGTAATTATGTATTTTGTATTTCAATTAAAAATAGCTAAAAAATACTGTATTTTGTATTTTATTCAAATACCTTACCTACTTAAAGATTTCAATTACTTGCGATACTGTATTTTGTAATTTGTATTTCAATTAAAGCAAAGCATGTATTTTGCCCAGCCCTGACTACAACACCCAACAGTCTACCGCAGGACTTGAAGCAGACCGTCAATAAACCATTGTTATGATTGAAACATTTTTAAGATTGAAACATTGTTATGATTGAAACATTGTTACGATTGAAACAAGCTGTTTTGTATGAGACTGGATTATCTTTTTTTATCCCCCATATAAGTGCAATTACAGCAAAATAGGGTAACAAGTCTTTCAATCATGTGAAATAGTATTCATTAGCACAAATTAAAGCTCGAAAATGATTAAAATAAGAGATATTTTACGTTGTTCAAATTAAAGATGTTTTTGCTTTTATAATTTTCAAAATATTAACTTTACGGTGACACACTTGTCACGATCTCAATAAATAATTGAGTAGTAAGTTCAATTTTTAAGATTGAGTAAAAACCTTCAGTAGTTCCTGAAATATTTCAGTGTTTCAATTATCCCTACTTACTGTTTCAACCGTCCTTGGGGTGGGGTCAATAGAACCACTGTGCCCGGTCTTCTTTAATGTGTGATTGTAGGTTAACTATTCAAAATAGAGATATAGATTATGTTTCATTTAGGAACTAGATAACGACCCTTTCAACTATATAAATTCGAGGGATGTAGGTACTATAGATACTTCACTGCACACGATTTAAGTCAAATTGTTTCAATTGTCCCCGGTCTCCCCTAACTAAAAATTTATGGTTTTCGTAATTTTTCCTTTATCTATGCTGACGTTGCTTCGTACCAAATTTCAAGATTCTGAGTTCACGGGAAGCACCCTGTAGGTTTTGATTCCCTTGCAAGTGTCGAAAATTTGCGGCATAAACGGCTGTATCTTTTGATTGCGTTGGCTTAGAAGTTTGATTTTTTCACAGCTTCAAGGGACAGTAGACCTGAGTAATTGATATAAATTTCAGCTTCATACCTCCACGCGTTCCTGAGAAAAAGGGTCTTGACAGACGGACAGACGGACAACAAAGTGATCCTATAAGGGTTCCGTTTTTTCCTTTTGAGGTACGGAACCCTAAAAATACAATAAGTAAAGATAATATCCGAACAAATTGCTTGAGAACTTTATTTGTAAAATTACGACAATTATTATCGAATTAAGTACGCAGGGTCGCGGTCGGGCTCGTGGCACCTATCCTTGAAATGAATTAAAATCTAGCATTTTATTTTAACGACCAGGGGCTAAAATGACCACTATACAAGAATCATAATAGGATAAAAAAGTATACGGTCGAATTGGGAAACCTCCTCCTTTTTTGCAGTCGGTTAGTTAATATGCCAGATCACACTTCTTAATAGGGCCACAAACTGACGATTTATATTATCACCTGAATCGGACAAACTGTGGTCCAAAATAGGAGAAAAATTGGTGCCCTGATACAGTACAGAGAATAATATATAATTTAATAATAATAATTTATTTATTTAGACACATTGGATGACACGTTAAGCACAACAATAGGGGATCGGACAAAAAAAAACGAATTAGTCCGTCAGATAGATTTCCAAAAATTATTGGACACGTATCTTTTCTTTTTGCACGTAAACTTAAAGTGCTTGGCCAGACTGCAAACGCGGGCGCGGGGCGGGCGCGGCGCGACAAACTTAAACGTATGGAGCTTCATTTGAGTGTCCGTAGTGGGCACGCGGGCGCGGGAAGCGGCGCGGGCTACTTTCCGCGGGGAGCGCGCGGGCAACTCGTGCCATAGCTCGTTCATACAAGTGGCCGCAGTGAGTACGCGGGGCGGCAAGCGATAAACCGCGCGGGAGCGGCGTATCTCAAACTTTAGTCTGCGCCAGATAACCAGATAAATTGGATTTATTTATTTAGCTTTAACTTTTATAAGTTAAAGCTTAAGAAATTAATCCAATTATTTATAATTATTTATAGAAGTATCCAATTAATTAAAATAACCGAATTTTAAAATTATTACCAAATAATTTTTGCTTTTTTTTTGCTTCGGCGAAAGTTGTTATTTTTTTTTAAATATAATTTTCTATATTTTGTAATATGTAGTCAAACGTATCCATTGACATTCTTGTATATTCAAAAAACTTTCGAGGTAGCTCTCGCAATCTTTCATACAGTGTGTAAAATTCTCCTTCATTTTCTCTGGTTAAATTAATTTTATTAACTCCATTTTTCACTTTTAGCATTAATTGCCATTTAAAGTAAGAATTTTCCAATAAAAACAAGTCTTCGTCATCCATATTATATTTTGACAAACACTGGACGAACAGTTGAACGCGACAACGCTCGGAACGAAATCGCGGTCCAGTGCGGACAGGCAAATCGCGCGCGTTCCCGCACCCGCGCCGCTCCCCGCGCCGCGCTGCCAGTCTGGCCAAGCACAAAATGAAGACGATACAGTGCTTCGAAAACTCGTGTGACGTCATATGATAGTACATTTTGACGACACAAGTGACGTTTCAAGCCCCACTCCAAGATCTTTGACGCGTTGTATCTTCGTCATTTTTTATTGATTTGATAAAACAAAAAACACGTATTCAATATTTTTCGATATAATCTAACTTACGGACTAAACAGAATCATATTATTTTGACCCAGTCCGATCCCCTATTACAGAATGCAAGATAAAATAAAAAAAGAGTACAGTTATGGTGCAATTAAGTAGCGCTAGACCCCACACTAGGATACCCTGTGTCGTGGGATCTAGTTATAACAGCGTTGATGACACATTAAAAGTGCACTCGTGGTTAGTTCAGTAATCATTCGGTTACTTAGTCTAAACAATATTTAAACTCACCTACTTAACTAATGGAACCATGCAAGAGAAGTGGACAGGTCCCTTCTAGTGGTTCTAGACGGTACCCGCCCGGAACTGGAAGAAGAACGTGTGTGTTCGCGAGAAATGCCCAGAGTGGTGGAGAGTCTTTGTTCAGGATTAGAACAGAGAGGCTAGGGCAAAAAAAAAACTGACTCTCTGACCACTTTAAGAATTTTACGTGGTATTTTTGTATCGTGGTTCTTGGTTTTTTATTCGATTATAATTCTGCTAAATCAGCCATTTTAGACCCGAAGATATATTAATTAATATGGACTAAACCAAAGGAGTATGTTAGAATCGTAGCAGAAAAAAAAAATAAAAACTGTTCATCAGCACAAAAAACAATTTAGACCTACCAATTAAACGTCTTTTTTTTTCTCTTTATTTCCAGTGGAGTACGTGGACACAGAGTACAGTTTGTGGCTAACATGGTTCCTGATGCCCGTCATCGTGACCTTCCTCCTGCCGGCAGTCATCATCGTCCTCATATACATCAGTGCCATCATCTTCCATCTATACAGGCTTTGGAGGTATGTAATGAAACCTTTATTTTGCGTAGACGCGACGTACTGTTAGCTTTACACTTCGACCAACTTATTTGTGCAGGTGGGAAAAGATGGAACTAAAATAAGTGCACTAAGTTTGACGTAGCGATGCATTTTTTCTTGACCAGTGGCGCCACCATGAAATTCACACTACTGTAGATTCTATTTTTTGGTGTGAAGCTTTCATCATCTGCAATACATTACCAAGAATAGGGCATCTCAAATGGTCACTTTAGCAGATCATAATATGAATTGCGTTTAAAAGCGTAAAATGGACCTTTCATTATAGTAGTGTTTTTAACGCAATTCATGTTATGATCTGCTAAAGTGGCCATGTTAGACGCCCAGACTGGCCCAGAGGGTCTAAAATAGTCGTTAAATTTTCTAAAATGGTATCAAAAACAGGGAATAGAGAATTGTCTCTTTGTGAACCATGTTACGGATTTCAACGTAATTAATTCATATTATTCTATTATGGTTCTTCTAAAGCGATCATTTTAGGCCCCCAGTCCCTGATTAGAGTTATCAACAACTCACTGATCACCTACGGTTAGCAACAAACACCTGTATTACCTCATAAGTCTTAAATAAAACATTAATAAAATCATTAAAATTATCGCAGCGCAGAGACCTCCGACCTCCAACCAATAACGGATACCTACATCGAAACAAAATAACAAATTCTGCTGATCACAACATTACCGCATGTACATTGTTAAACTCTGATACTTTGAACTTACTGAAACAATAAAATAGATTTACAGCCAGTGTCCAGCATAACCTGACCCCTCTTATAAAGAAGAAGGTGGCAAGTTAGCTGCGGGTTGTTTGAAAAAGATACCGCGGCCCCGGACACAAATGGCTATAAGAAGGAACATTTGTGATTTTTATCCGAAGTCCAACACTCCCTTCCGCTCCGCCCAGAGCAGGGGGTCTAAAACGGCCACTTTGGCAGATCATAATATGAATTGCGTTAACATTCGTAAAATAGTCACAGACGCAGTTTTTAATAAGAAAGGTCCATTTTACGATTTTAGACGCAATTCACATTATGATCTGCAAAAGTGGCCATTTTAGACCCCCAGGAGGAGTCATTTGATGCTTTCCCACCCTCCAAAAACCAAAAAGAGCAAGTGGTGTGACCGTGTGAGAAGAGGGGTCAAGTCATACCGGGTACTGACTGTACAGTGTACAGTCGCAGAATGAAAAGGTAAAGTGAATTTAAGTTTTCCATTCGTTGGAATTTCTCAATGTGTTTCTGAAGATGTAGTGACAGAAATTTAAAAGAGTATGCTTCGATGGTTGGGTCGTGTGAAGAGGATGAGTGAAAGGCGACTAATAAAAGGTATACAAGACAGATGTGAGTGCCCTAGGAGTGTCCATCTAGGGCGGCCCTCACACTGACCATATGATGCGCGATTCTTCAAAAAGTTTAGGTACTTTCTGAATCAAGTCCTTTATCCAGCAGCCTAACGAGAGCATCTTCAGGTACGGTTGAGGCAACCTCGTCGGGGCTGTGGATGGATCGAAAGAGATACGCGGCCTCGACACAATGGGCTAAGAAGGAACAAAGGTGGTTTTTAGCCAGTAGAAGTCTGACACTTTGATGATTTTCCAACCGCCAAAAAAAAAAGGCTCTTGGAAATTACGTCATTGGTTGAAAGTTTGAAACGACTATCGGCACAATGATCGCACAGTGCACATCACCCCACATTGCATTTATTATTATGGCAACACAACAACGTAAAATCGACCGTTTTCAAGGCCAGTGTAATTTTGATTGTAATTTTAAAATTCGAAAACTGGTTTTTCGAATTTCAAATTCAGACCTAAGAAAAAGTTAACGACGAAGCAGCCAGTGTTACATTAAATTCAAGGGTAAACTCATTATAGAGAGCTCCTTTGGTGCAGGTCATTACACCTAATTTTGATGAGGTGCGTATGATAATGTAAATTGCTGGTTGCAATAAATTAGGCCCGTGAGCGTATTGCAACAAGAAGCATTAATCAGAACGTGCATAGTTTTTTGGAGGACCACATTTGGGCACTGTTTTGTGATTCGTCTTTGTATCATAATATCATTATGGTATCAAAATTATAGGACAAAAAATCGTGCCTTTCCCCTTCGATATTGTTTAAGAGGCCTTGTACAGACAAGACTTGCGGAACTTTAGGCAATTTCGGTGCGATGCTATGTTTGTGTGCAGCGATAACACCGACGAACGCACACACGGGCATTTCGAGCGTTGAACTACGGTTGAAAAATTTGATCATTTAGACGATTATTATTTTAAGTGACATAATTTTATAGTAAGTAAGTACACTTTGAAAAATAGTCTGGAATGTGTGTTGTGTATAGGTACAGTATATCAATCAACATAAAAATGGTTCAATTTGGTGTTAGATGAAATAATATTCATTTAATAAATCAAAAATTATGATATCTATTTTAATCACAGATTTAAATTTTGTTGTAAATTGGTTGCAAAAGCACTACAACACGTCAAAATAAATAATGTTTCCGTCTCTTTTTAACCGACTCCTAAAAAGGAAGTAGGTTCTCTATTCGTATGTTTTTTTTATGTGGTCCGCGCATATCTCCGACAATTGTGGACCGATTTTCAAAATTATTTTTTTGTTTGAAAAGGTATACTCCCAAGGTGGTCCCATTGTCACCAAGTCAGTTACTGATGATGGGAACTCTAAGAAATTGAGGGCAACCCTCGAATATCATAGGTGCACATAACGTTTTCCATACATTTTCAGAAGCTGTTCAAGTATTTGCGTCTGATAATCATAATTTCATGTGGCGGCGCTGCGCTGATGACGGAAGGTGCAACTCCTCAACGGTCAGGACTTGAAAGAAAATTCCTTCAAAATTATACGTACTTATGGATCGATAGTTGTATTCTTTCAGGCTATTAGGTTGAACTGATTATAGACGGTAAATCTCATTAACCGACTTAATAAAAAGGAGGTTCTCAATTCGTCGGCTAGGAAAATTTTAGGTTTTTCCGTCATGGGTGTCGTTTTCATGGTTTTTGGGGTCGCTGATTACGAAAATGAAGTCAAAATGAAAATCAAAATGGCGCCAACGAAAATTTTTGGGTTTTCCGTCATGGGTGTCGTTTTCATGGCTATAGGGGTCGCTGATTACGAAAATGAGGTCAAAATGAAAATCCAAGGTGGCGGTCAGAAAATTTTTAATTTTTTCCGTCATGGGTGTCGTTGTCATGGTTTTTGGGGTCGCTGATTACGAAAATGAGGTCAAAATGAAAATCCAAGATGGCAGCCTGGATTTTTTTTGGTTTTTCCGTCATGGGTGTCGTTTTGATGGTTTTTGGGGTCGCTGATTACGAATATGAGGTCAAAATGAAAATCAAGATGGCGCCAACGAAAATTTTTGGTTTTTCCGTCATGGGTGTCGTTTTCATGGTTTTTATGGTCGCTGATTACGAAAATGAGACCAAAATTAAAATCCAAGATGGCGGCTAGCAAAATTTTAGGTTTTTCCGTCATGGGTGTCGTTTTCATGGTTTTCGGGGGTCAAAATTTAGAAATACATAAAATGGGTTTGTTAAACATGAAATCGAAATAAATATTAATAAGTTATACTAGACAAAATGTAAAATAACATGAACAGGAAAAAAATGGAATTATAGGCATTGTCATTCAAATAGTCCGTTAGCCGTTATCACGTCTCCAACGGGCACCACGTGGAGGTGGACCGACACCTAGCGTTTTTTTTTTGGTTGTTTATTTTCATTGATTTTATACATAATTACATATACACAATGTGATGAAGGAAAAAAGAAACATTTGATTTTTTGTTAGGTTTTGTGCTTTCGAGGTCAAGAATGTCGATAACGCCTGAAGGAATGCTGGCTTATTTTGTAAAAAAAAGGTCATTGGCCGTATGCAGTATGTAGACTTTGACCCTAGATAGATATAATTATTTATTTTAAATTTGTATGCTTTTTAGGTTTAATCATTTTGTGTTTCGTTTTTTTTATGTATTTTTTTAATCATATTTGTTGAAATTCAAAATTATGAGCATTGGCCCGTAAGTTATCTGGGAGTGGTCTCTCCCCAAATGATTCAACTAAATCTTTCAATCTTGCCGATGTTTGCCTATATCTTGGCCGACTAGTTGTGTGTGATCCACGAGACAAAATTTGCTCCAGTTTCAGTTCTGTCAGGCTTTGCTGCCGACGAAGTTCATCCAAAAACTTCCATATAGATGGGTGATGAGATGAGCCGATAGAAGTGACTAGAATCCCCTGTGAAAGCCTTCAACGGAGTTGTTCGTTCGGGGAATTTCCTGAAGAACTGCATCAAAAGTATTCCACAGATCAATAGGAAATCTAGGAGCTCGCCTGCCCCGTCTTTCCAACCTTCCGATCCAGTTATCTTCAAAATAATCAATGCCTTGTCGGAGGAGGCCAGAATGCACAATATAAAACAGATTCGAGCAGTTCGTCAAAAGCGTTGATAACTGGTTCTGATGGAACATACGCTAAAGCACATAATTTATTTATTTATTAATAACCAACTTATATTTACAGTGACACCACACATACAAGTTATAGGTTGAACAAAAAACAAAAAACTTAGAAATAAAAAATAATAATAACAAAACTAAGAAAAAAACAAACATTATTACAATAAAAATTAACAAAACATTCTAGTGGCAAAAGTTGAAATCAAATAAAAATTACCAAAAAAATTGTTAAACCCGAGGAGATAGTACTGGGAGTGGCAATGGACTTCAGGTATCGAGAAGCAGTGTTAAGGAGACTTAGTTCCGTACTTGCAAAAATATCTAATGACTCGTCATACATTAAAATGTTTATGTGGGTAAGGGCTAGAAATAGTGGGCTAGTCTTAAGAGTTACGGTGCTTGTTTGAGGAATCGAAAAAAGAGGACGTTGGCGTGGGCGAAGAGAGTGCCGGATAGGTAGTGGGATGTTAAAAGAGATGTACTGTAACAGCAGGGAATTAAAATGGGAACCACGAACTAAGCAGATGACATATTTAACTAGAGCAAGATTTCTCCTGACTTCTAAGCTCTGGTATGTCACCATACCTAGCACGAATGGCGTAGGGTAAATTATATGGGTAAAAGCAAAATAATTTGAGTTAGAGGTAGCGAATAAAAGACTTCTGGACCTTTTCAATGACTAGTTTATAGATTTTTTCATGAGGGTTTCAGATTACACTATTGGTTTCGAGTAAACTGCGTACGAAGGAGTTGTAGATGAGGTTTATGGCTGGTCAATTATTAAAAAAAAAAAACTAAATGTGGCACTCGGAGACTGCCGCGGTAAAGCTATTGCATGGCATATTTTTTTACAACAGCAAATAATTAATTATTTAATTTGACAAACTCAGTTGATAACCTTGTTTTTTTCCGTAACCATAGCCACCTGGTTGAATACTGAATCTTGAATATTTTCGTTAGGGAATTTCTGAATTCGCTCTCCAAGTCTCCACGCTCAAGGCCCGCGATAGAAGCTATGCAATAGCTTAAAAATTAACTTGTCGTAAAACAAAACCTAAGTTTTTGCGGGACTTGTTGCATATTTGTATTATATTACTATGTTGGTTAAATGTGAGGTGTGGGTCAAAATTAGTACCAATATCGCGTACGGCATTAACTCGTTTCAGGGGCTCATTGTTTAATGTGTAAATATTGAGGATAGGTTGTGTGACTTTAGAAAAGGTCATGATCGCACATTTGCTAATATTCAAGTTGAGGTTGTTTATAGTGCTCCAATGGTGGATGCTGTCTATGTCTTGTTGAAGTGTGACTGTATCGCTAAGATTAGATATGGGAAGCGCAACTTTGACATCATCGGCATACATTAAAACTGTGGAGTGCTTTACACACTTGGACAGGTCATTTACAACAATAAGAAAATACAGGGGACTTAGGTTAGTACTAGGCCAAGGTACTAACCTCCAAGCATTCCGAATTGGCATTTTCAAAAATAACATATTGTTTGCGATTGTATAGGTAATTTGCGAAGAATTTAAGTGTTGCCGCAGAGAAACCAGCCAAAGCCAATTTACTCAAAAGTATATCATTGTCAACCCGGTCAAAAGCCTTCTGAAAATCAAAATAAGTGACATCCACCTGCTTTCTGTCGTCAATATTTTTGGCTAAGAATGTCGTAACGTTGAGTAAATTAGACGTGGTTGAACGATTTGGAAGAAATCCGTGCTGTTCCTCCGCAAACCACCGTTGCAGTTTGGAAAATACTTTTTTTTAAAGTACCGCTTGAAACACTTTTCCAAATATGGATAAAACAGCTATGGGTCTGTAATTTTTTATATCACTTTTTGGGCTACTCTTATGAACCGGGATAACTTTAGATGTTTTCCATTCTGTTGGGAATGTATTTGACTCAACTGATAATTCAATTCAATTTATTCACAAACAATTCACATTGTATTTGAAATCATAAAAATAATAATAAAAAATAATAATAAAACACATTCATAAGTCATAATTAAACATTAACAACAAAAATTACAATACCTACACATAAAATACAAATTTAAATCATAATTGAAACAAAAAATAATCAAAAATACAAAATAATTAAATTATTAGATTGTTGTAAAATTCATGTCAGCTTTATACAAATAGTCATTTTAAAATTAAAAACTGACAAACACAAAGGACAAATTATATCAGTTGGCGCATTATCATAATTGTATTATATAGGTACCTTAATATTACATATCGTCAACGGAGTAGAGACATTTATCCAGTAGGAATGCTTGAAGCTTTGATTTAAATGAAGACGTATAGATTAAGCTTTTTAATTCTAATGGTACCCTATTGAATAATTGCACTGCTTGATATTGTGAACTATGTTTCACAATGTTAAAATGAGGACTTATCTTATTTTTCAAATCTTTCCTACGTGTACTCTCCCTGACTAGTCTTTCCTCATGCGTCTCATATTCATGTATGTACTTTTTTAAATTAATCAGAATTACAAGAATGTAGAGACTGGGAACTGTAAGAATTTTTAAGTCTAAGAAATGCGGACGACAACTCTCTCTTTGTGAGATACGGACAATGGTACGTATAGCTCTTTTCTGAAGGACAAAAGCTCGTTTACAGTTATAATTATAGCTGTTTCCCCAGAATTGTATACTGTATCTTAATTTGGATTCAATTAGTGCGTGGTTTACGATTTTTAAGTGTTCAATGTCAATTTCGTCTCTATATAAGGGTTCTTAAAGCATAACATGTGGATGATATAGATATGCATCAATGGCGGCTAATTATTTTTCCAGTTTAATGGGTCATCTATGTGTACTCCCAGGAATTTAGTTACTTTCACGAGTTCAATATTACCATCATTTAGTAGTATTGTCATAGTGTCATTATTTCGGGCAGTTGTTTTAAATAAAATTACCTTAGTCTTTGCACTTTGCAATTGGCGAATATGCAATGCGAAATCAGGGGTGTAGTGTGTACTCAGTTTACCCAAAAACCATGAAAACGACACCCATTTTTTTTTTTTTTTTTTTTTTTTTTTTTTTTTTTTATATTCCACAACTATCACACAACGCCATCTAGTTCCAAGCTAAGCAGAGCTTGTGTTATGGGTACTAGACAACTGATAAACATACTTATATATTTCTAAATACATACATATTATAGATAAATTACACCCAGACACAGAACAAATGATCGTGCTCATCACACAAACATTTGTCCTGGGTGGGAATCGAACCCACGACCTCCGGCATAGCAGTTAGGGTCACTAACCACTAGACCAACAGGCCAGTCATGCCCATGACGCCCATGTCAGGCCCATGTCAGGCCCATGACGGACGAACCTAAAATTTTCCTAGCCACCACCTTGGATTTTAATTTTGGTCTCATTTTCGTAATCAGCGACCCCAAAAACCATGAAAACGACACCCATGACGGAAAAACCAAAATTTTTTCTGGCCGCCATCTTGGATTTTCATTTTGGCTTCATTTTCGTAATCAGCAACCCCAAAAACCATGTAAACGACACCCATGACGGAAATACCAAAAATTTTTGTCGGCGCCATCTTGATTTTCATTTTGACCTCATTTTCGTAATCAGCGACCCCAAAAACCATCAAAACGACACCCATGACGGAAAACCCAAAAAACCTGCCTGCCATCTTGGATTTTCATTTTGACCTCATTTTCGTAATCAGCGACCCCAATAACCATGAAAACGACACCCATGACGGAAAAACCAAAAATTTTCCTGGCCGCCATCATGGATTTTCATTTTGGCTTCATTTTCGTAATCAGCGACCCCGAAAACCTTGAAAACGACACCCATGACGGAAGAACTAAAAATTTTCTAGCAGACGAATTGAGAACCTCCTTTTTTTAAGTCGGTTAATGAGATTTACCGTCTATCATCAGTTCAACCTAATAGCCTGAAAGAATACAACTATCGATCCATAAGTACGTATAATTTTGAAGGAATTTTCTTTCAAGTCCTGACCGTTGAGGAGTTGCACCTTCCGTCATCAGCGCAGCGCCGCCACATGAAATTATGATTATCAGACGCAAATACTTGAACAGCTTCTGAAAATGTATGGAAAACGTTATGTGCGCCTATGATATTCGAGGGTTGCCCTCAATTTCTCAGAGTTCCCATCATCAGAAACTGACTTGGTGCAATGGGACCGCCTCGGGAGTATACCCTTTCCAAAACAAAAAGAATTTTGAAAATCAGTCCACAATTCACGGAGATATTTGCGGACATACAAACACGAATAGAGAACCTCCTCTTTTTTGGAGGTCGGTTAAAAATATATATCGAAGTACAATCGACAACAACAAACGATCGTGAAATTCGACTTCGATCTGAAGATGAAAAAAAATTTAGCAATCTTTACAAACTAGCAAAATAAACATGTTTGATCAAAATTAATAAGTGTATCAAATTGTGGTAATCGGTGTACAATCTCGAAAATATATGCACGAAAAACACGGGAGCGTTTGTGACACAAAGCGATACGTCCGTCCTCTGGCAGTGGCCGATTCGTACTGGCGAGATAGAGTTTGCGCGGTCGATAATATAGTTAACTTTAGATTCAATTTACGAAATGAAATTATAGTTTATTGATAAAATAAAAATACGATTCTATTAGAAGGTTACCTTAAAATTAATACGTAGTTTTTAAATTTTCTTTAACGTGATTCTAAGATATAGAAAAAAAATCTTATTTGACGAGACATTTTGTAAAAATTGCGATGTTTTAACATTTTTTTTCTGCTATATTTTGTATTGAAGTCGAAAATGTGGCAAACTGGTCCCCTGGTAGACCATACGGTGATGTTATTTATATTTTTTTTAATGTTTAAAATCGTTTGTAGTGTTATGTTCGGCTAAGCCAAACGTAACTCGATCGGTATTTGTGCGGAAAAGGGCTTTTGAATACGGGTGATTGTCATTAATATAAACATTATTTTGAAAATTCTTCAAACCCATCCACCTGAAAAAGAACTCGTCTCTTATAATAGCCAAAAGGAAGCTTCAAATTCTTCATAGATTTCCCACACCAAGCGATCAAAATTGATCAAAATGAGATGATTTTGTGGAAGGAGCCTTAAGCCGCTTTCTTATAGTGAACCTGAGTGGGTCTAGCATAGCCCGATGGCAGCTTACACTGATTTTGTTGCCACTGGCGATGGCGTGGCCAACTGTACCAGACTATGTGGAATCCGTTTTCGGTCCCATAAAAATCCGGTACGGTAACAGCACCTACATGGAGGCTGTTACATACTCCATTGTTGGTGTCATGGTCGCAAGTGCGACATGAGCATGAGTGCTGGGTTCGATTCCCGGGTCGGATAAAAAGAGCTGAGGTGCACTCTCGGTTCCTTAACTCTCATAGTCTGATGGTATAGCAATTCGAAAGGACGGATAGAGATCGGGCACAAGACCAACGGCTTAACATGCTTTCTGAGGCATGGGGGTACCATACCACCAATTTCCAAACTCCGGGCTACTACTGAGATGAGAAATTCCTTACGAAATTCCTTCCGGGGATTGCATTAGAACCCTATACCAGGGTGTCGTGCATAAGACCAATATACCTACTTATATGGTTTCTACTAACCTAGTTAGTCGAAAATTTAAAAAAACTTCCGATCAAAGTTCTCAAAAATTTAGTTCAAACTCAATCATCCGCTGAACACGTAAACATCATGCATTTACTGAACAAACAAAAACTTAACAAGGTCGAATCTATCACCTTCTTAATTAAAAAATATATATATATTTCTCGCTATCTTCCACACCTCGAAGACCTCCTGACTTCACCAGATAAAAGTGAAATATCGTAGAAAATGGCCAGACGGCTTAATTAGACGGTAATAATTATATGATCCAATTATTTTTTATATTTCGTTATTATCTAGTTAAAGACATATGAGTAAACTTTGGCCTCACCAGGTCTGGTCGCTGGGTCGTCTGGCATGCGGTGTGACTGTGATCGGAAGATTTGATATTAATTAAAGTCTGGGTACTGATTTGTGAACCAGGAGATGAGAACCTAAGTTACCGATGTAGGCCGAAGAATTGCCAAACTTAAATAGCAGTGGTCTGGCCACATTACTCGCTGATTGTTCAGATGGCTGATAGCGCCGAAAAGTTCTGACCGCGAACCGGAAGACGTTGGGTTGGAACTTTGGAAGGCCTCCCATTAGGTGGACCGATGACCTGGATAAGGTTGCTGGGATCCGCTGGATGCAAGTCGCACGGGACCGGTTTATGTGGCGACCCTTGGAGGTGGCCTATGTGATATGTCCAGCAGTGGATGTCTTTCGGCTAAAATGATGATGATGAAACTTTAACTACACACTGTTGTATTAGGTTAGCCTGTAATGATAGTGTGTGTTTTAAATAAATAAATGATGTAATTGATGGCTAATATTGTGTATCGGTTAGCTAGTTACTGGGGGTCAGATTGGCAGTTACTCGATGTAAAATACTGGTCTGCGGCTGCATCCGGTTAGACTGAAAGAAACATTCCCTCTATGTTGAAAGTCGCCCCCAACATACCAGCTACCTACTTCGAAAAAGGCACTTATTTGTTTGGAATCGTGGTTTGGCAATAAATGTTTTTAATTACTTATGGTGTAACGTTGTACGTTACCTTTTTACCACATTAAAATATAATAACTTAATTCAACAATAAAAACAGAAATATCACTATTTGTTTACATTCAACTGACAATGACAGAAACCTTAAACGTCAAACTCAATAACCACAGATACTAACAACAAGTAGTGTGGTAGTAATTAGTATCACTAAACGCATACGAATCCATGAACAAACAGGCATAATATGTCATCATCACGCACGCACCTCACTAGTTGCGAGTGAATGACCAATAGTGGTTCGTTCCCCACAGTGAGGTTAAATACGGCGTGCGTCGTGACACATTCCTTTTGGAATTCGGTGTTCGGCGCGGGCGCCGCGCCCCTAGGGGCGAGCGCTCGCGACCGTCACACGTGCTCACCTCTCGCCATGTTTCGAGCGTAATGTTTTACCATCTCAGATATTTTCTCTGCCATCGCAGCGATGCCAGACGTATGATAATTATCATACATGTATGATAATTTCGACAGTGGTAAGATGTATGATACAATATGCATTATCATACGCCAAAGTATGATAATTTCCAACATTCTGAACCTTCCTATTTCTATACGCCCAGTTACTTTTTGATAGTGATTTATGAACGCATCCTACCAGATCAAGTATTTTTTTGAAAGCGTACGTTTGACAAAAACTAAAATACGAAACAAACTTGCAACAAAAACTGTTTTAGGGGCTTTACTTTCAGCGCAATGCGTAAAAAACCAGTCAAAACATTGCTGTTAAGGTTTCAAACCAACTGATATACCCTACTTTTGGGCTTCGCCGCAGTCGGGTAAAAATGCTGTCTAGAATGACTTCAGCAGTCATTTATTCAAAAACTACTGACGCTGCTGCAGAGGTTGAATAAAATGATTGTCTAATTTTAACAACTTCTTAAAATTCCTAATTTTGCAAAATAGCGCATTTCGCGCGGTTTTAGCAGTTGTATGATAATTTTGCATCTGGTATGATAATTTTCGAATGTTGGTATGATAATTCGGTCACACTCGTCTGGCAACCCTGTGCCATCGTGCAGTTAGACTCAGTGTCTTCATAACCCCCATACTGGGTAAGTGTCTTGAACAGCATAAACATGTGTGTATTTTTCTTATAGGTTATTTTAGCATGTAAGCCTATTTTCCCTCTATTCTCCGACTTTTTGCTACGCTAATTTATGTTTGTTTTAACCTAATTGCCTTCAGCTAAATACATTTTGGTCTCTTCGTGCTTCACACCCAAAATGTGCTGTCATGCCTTTTGCACTCTCTCCATCATGTAAACTCCGTCTGATTGTGACATCCCACCAACATCTTCATTATAGCACTGTTGCTCGCTTTGCTTAGCTTGGTGTCGCAATCAGCGGAGGCGACCTTTTGTCCACCTCTTGACACGCTGGACGTCACGTTCCAGGGTCCCAGGTTCCTGCTGGAGGAACACTTCCATCATTCCAAGTTGGAGCACCGCCTACCAACCCACTGCGCGCCTACACCTCAGGGGCCCGTATTGGCTCAGACGTGCGCGCCATAAAGTTCGGCGCGGACTTCCCACGTTGGCCATATTTGCCACGTGGGCCTCGCCGAGCATCTCACCGGGTCGACGCGACCACCTGTCGGCCTACACCCCTGGCATCCAGCGTGGCACCTCGCTGCGGTCATCGCCACGCCAGCTATCAGGGCAGTAACGTGCACCTCACAAGTGAAACGCAATAGGGTGCGCCATGAACCTACCCACACCCATAGTCGGTGACTTTATTTATTTATTAATTATATTTTTTTATGTTGACAATTTGCGTGGTTTTATTTTAATGTGGTAAAAAGGTAACGTACAACGTTACAGTAGTGATATTTCTGTTTTTATTGTTGAATTAAGTTATTATATTTTAATGTGGTAAAAAGGTAACGTACAACGTTACAATGGATAGTCACGAAAAATCTAACACCCACTCTTACCAAGGGGTATCGTTTTACCGAATACTAACTGGGTTGTGTGGAGGTCAGATAGGCAGTCGCTCCATGTAAAATACTGGTATTCAGGTGCATCTAGGTAGGACTGGAAACCGACCGACCCCTACATCGTTGAGAAAAGGTTAGGCAGACGATGAGTCTCTGCTCACAATAATTTTATTCAGCTGCCGCAAGTTACCCAAGAATGGGTCAATTTCTGTCTGAACCGGGTCTTATTAAAAAAACACAACACTAAAGTTTTAAGTTTTAAACAAATAGGTATTTTTCATTTGGCATGACCATGATGCATCCGTATAATATGATTGTGCTAAAATACAAGTGCACGCTATAAGAACAAATAGTAGGTTTCCTCTGCCTTACAGGCAAACAATTGTGCAAACAATGCAATGCACATGCGATCTTATACGACAATCTGTATTACAGACACGCGATGTACCTATTTATATGACTTTGAAACAAAACAATAATAAAATAATATACTTAGCTGAGTGGATGTTACGTAAATAATATAATTACTTAATAGCGCGACTGTGTCCTAAGTTTGATTCAGGTCGGGGAAGTGTTGATGGGATTTTCTATCAGAATTCTCAGTAGTCGCCACGGAGTCTGGATCTGCCGTCCTGCCGAGTTGTTCGAAAGAGAAAACCGCGGCCCCGGGTCCAAAGGGCTAAGAAGGAACATGGGTGGATTGTAGTCAGCCGAAGTCTGACACTCCCTTCGACTCCGCACCGAGCGGGAGGAGTAATTTGATGATTTCCCCCTCCAAAATAAAAGGATATGTACTCGGTTGATGGTAAGGTTCGCCCCCTATTACACATAACTGGCGAAATGTGGGTGAACTCTTAGATACGCCTCCTCTTTTCGAAGATTACGTCTCCGCTGTCCCTTCAGCCTTTCGTTACTGACTACCATGTTCTATGTTTGCAGGATGAAGGTGGTAGATGGCGTGCAACCAGATTGGAAGCACGCGGCACGACTCGCGGTCTGCGCGCTGTGGGACGCGCACGGGTGGCTGTGGCATGGTAAGCGCATTTCGCGGTATAATAAATCAAATCGCTCCTTAGATTATTGCGTTGGCCCAGAACTGAGCTACTAGTTTGGCGCTTTTGGTGGCGTCCATCAGTTCCTTTAGTGAACTAACAACAGGACACGCAGGACACGATATTAAGTGCCACATTGTTTGGGGAACAGCACCACATTCCAGGGCAGAGTCATTTATGAATCTCCACCTCAGCAATTTTTTTTGCTGCGACCTACTTGCCTCCGGAGTCTATTCAAAATCTTCCAGGTCAGCCATGGCAACTCGTGTCCAGGTGAAAGATTTGCTGCAAGTGGCACAAATAGATTGAGTAGATAAACGCTTTCTCGTCACAGCTTGTCTTTCTTCAAAGTGTCCGCTAGTGAGCGGCATGGTATGAGGCACTTTAAAAAACAAGTATTTACAATTTATATATATTTCGTTCTTCAGGCTACGATATCCAAGGTCTGGAGAACATCCCAGACGGGCCGTTCCTCGTAATATACTACCACGGTGCGCTGCCCATAGACATGTATTACTTCACGGCCCGTATGCTGCTGTTTAAGAGACGCCATATACACACCGTCGCCGACCGGTTCATGTTCAAGATTCCTGGTAAGAGTTTGTCTTTGCTTTTCAGCTCTGCTGGACCTTGGCACTTTATCTTTACATAAGAGGCTATGTGAAAAAGTGTAAATACAAAAGTTGTAGATCTTTTTATTATCTACAACTCTGCCATTAAACTTTTTATCATAGGACTTGTAGTTTTGCCGGAAATCAAGATAAACCGTTTTTAACCCTTTAAAACCCCCCACCCCCACTTCCCGACCTCAGATCGCCCGTAAATAATTTTTCCTTTCATTTTTGTTAGGTATATTCTCTTCCTTTTCCAATGGGTTTCATGCTACTATTATTTTTTTATTCAAAAATTATCGACCCTTGACTTTTATTATTATAGCAGCACTATAGCATTATTATTATAGCTTGCCTATACTTCCCCTGTGTTGTGCAAAAACCTCTCCATTATTTTCTCTCGATTCCGTACTGTCTTGCCGTCCAAAAAATTATGAGGTTCTCCAAAAAAAAAAACGGGCCTGTGGACGGTGAGTAATGGGCTAGCTCGCCGTCCGGCCGTCGTCATGACGGCAACAGACCGTGTCGGCGGCGCGTTCGTGTTCCACGCGCGCCTCAAAGAGATGTCAGCAAGGAGGGGCCCGCAAGGGCCGACGCCCGTCGGGGCCGCGGTATTATGTACTAGATTACGTGGCCTCGGCGCAAGGGCAAAGAAGGAACATGGGTTCGGTTGTTTTTAGTCAGTAGAAGTCTGACACTCCCCTTCGCTCTGCCCAAGAGCGGGGGGGGGTCATTCGATGATTTTCCACCCACCAAAAAAAAAAAAAAAAAAAAAAGGTTCTCCAAAAATCTATTCCATTTTCTAGGCTGGGCAACTCTCCTAGAAGGTCTATGCGTGATACCTGGCACGGTACAGACCTGTGCCTCGGTGCTGCGAGACGGGAACGCGCTGGCTATATCGCCGGGAGGCGTATACGAGGCGCAGTTTGGGGATCATTACTATAATCTCAATTGGAGGAACAGGTTTGGGTTCGCTAAGGTGGCCCAGGAAGCTAAAGTGGTAAGGATCAGTTCGTTGTGTTTCTTGCCAGTCATCTCCAAGATTCAGCCAAAAGATGGCTACTGCTGAACATATGCCTCCCCCAGAAGTCACAGCAGTACAGCTGATCCCCGCAAGCTTTACCAGATCTCTTAGTTTGTTAGGTTGCTAAAAAGGATTTCCTTATAAACGAATGTATACAGAAATTATGGACGATTTTATCGGCACTGATCCGTACTGAGAACCCGTGCCTTTATCTGGCGGCAAGAGCACCTTCGGACGGCAATTTTATTATTAGTGTACTTTAGACTTTACTGTACTATACTTAGACCTTACTGTACTATACTTAGATCTTACTGTTCTGTACTTAGACCTTACTGTACTATACTTAGATCTTACTGTTCTGTACTTAGACCTTACTGTACCATACCTCATGCAATTAAACATTTTTAACTAACTACCTCCATTTAACTCCCCAGCCGATAGTCCCGATGTTTACCCAGAACGTCCGCGAAGCGTTCCGCACAGTGGGTTTTTTGCGCGGCGTCTGGCTGAAGATCTACCAGACCTTCCGTATGCCGCTGGCGCCCGTGTACGGCGGGTTCCCTGTGAAACTCGTCACTCACCTCGGCAAGCCTATACCGTATGATCCTGAGTTGACGCCTGAACAGTTGCAGAAGAAGGTGAGATATAAGTATAGATGGTAAAAGGAAAGGCCTTGAGAGCCATTTTTTTTACGTAATTTTCTGTGTTTATGTTACATACATATACAGGACGGAATGGACATTGATACTGGGTTCGATTCCCGGGGCGCGTGCGTGATTTTCTCAGTAGCAGCCACGGAGTCTGAATTTGTGTCTGGTTGACGCGGCACGGGACTCTCGCCTCTTATTACATGGGACGGCGAAATGAGGCTGTGTAGGTACTTTTTCACTCCTCTTGCTCAAAAAGAACGTCATAATAGCATACCAGAGCGGGCGTAAAATTGCATATAATGCAATTTTACGCCCGCTCTATGGGCTAAAAGTAAATCTCGTACGACAACTTGTTCAGCCAGCTGGTGCGTGAATTAGTTTAAAAAATGCTTTATTTTTAATAATGGAACTAAACGCGCTGAATGCCAAACTCTTTGGTAGAATGTGTGCGTTGCATTGCAGCTACAGAAGAAATAAAAAAAGGCTTTGGCGCGAAATTTTTGGAATTGTATTATTTAATTTAATTTTTAATAAAATAAACTCATATTGAACATGGTTATTTTATTTTTTCGCAATCGTAGAATTAGAATTAGAATTCATTTATTTGTAAGAATGTAGTTGTACATAGTATGATGTTAATTTTTTTTAAAGTTCTATACACTCTATCACAATATGTGGTGTACAAATATTAAATAATAAAATGTCATTCTTATAACTAAGTACAATAAATGTCAAGATTTGCGATACAATAAGTCCAGCATTAATTAATATGATTATAATTATAGATTTAAAACCAATGTCCAAATTAAGTAGGTACATGTCGTCTTGGATTGTTACAATATTCCATATATTCGCCAATGTCATAAAAACAATGATCTAATAACCAATTTGTCAGCTTTTTCTTGAACATGGGGACAGGAAGTTCCTTAAATGAGTTAGGTAACTTGTTATACACCTGAATGGCATTTACATATACATTTCTCCTAAAAATTTGCAATCTACATTGAGGTACATTTAGTTCATGTTTGTACTTATTTCTAGCAGAAGCCTTTTTGTGACTCACTTCTGATAGTAGTGAAAAGTACAGTGTAACACACGGCGCTAAAATCCCATTATAACTCGGTTCCTATTTACTACCTCGTATATAATGGGTCATTTTAGGCCCTTGTATTACAATGTACTATTAGGTACACTTATGCCTAACCCTTCAGGGATTACAGGTGTGATGTTATGTTAAAGCATCAGCTGTTCCAAAGATTTTGTTTTTTTTGCATTTTTGTTAAATTAAACTCAATCACGTGGTAACCCATTTTAGGTACCTATACCAAAGCATTTTGATGCACATGACCTTATTATGTATGAACACTTATGATACAAAAGCCTTTCAACTTGGTCGTTTTCTGTGGGGAAAAACCAAATAATAAAATCAACTCCAATTTTCAGGTCGCAAGTGCAATAGAAGAATTAGTAGAGGAACACCAAAGGATTCCCGGCAGCATCTTACGAGCGTTACTGGAGAGATTCAAATATACTCCCAAAAACACTAAGAAAGTACTCGGAATTACAAACGGAAAGTGCCAAAACGGTACCGTGGCTAGTGACAAAAGTGCAAGTGAAAAATCGAAGGTTTCATAAACAATTAGTGAAACAGTGACTGGTTTTGTAATATTAATAATTATTATTATTATTATAAGTGCGAACGGGAGGTATTCATAGAGAGATTTGGCTGTTAGAATTTTCTAATTATGGTAATATTCTTTTTTTTAATCTATCGGCCATTTTAGTTTAGGTCCGATGATGATAGGATTAATCCAGAATTCCAGATGTATAAATAGTTTTTTGGGTTTGAACTCATTTGTAGACAAAATAAAGGCAAATCAACAAAAACAACAATTTGTGGAGATTTTATTAGCACTTGGATGACTATTTTAAGTATTGTTAAATACTTTGTGAAAAGAGCATAGTGTTTTTTTTTTCATAATCATGTATTGTAAAGTATTCGTTTTGTTACAACAAAAAATTACGCAAAGCATTATAACAATATTTGGCAAATTCTACTTTTATACAAATGAGTTCAGCACCACATTCAAATAAGCATTTAAAAGTACCCCTTCTTCACAGTTGAGCAAAAAACAAACTTCTATCGCTCCAATAATTATAGTTTTATTTAAGTCGCCATTTTTTAATGTATAGTGTTCGTTAGTCAGGCCCTGCATTAAAATTTATGACAAAAACTGTTTATAGCGTATTTTTCTGAACTTGTCGTATTTTGTTAATAAATATGGTACAAAAATCTCAAGTTTTCGAATCACTGTAGGAATATTGGCGCCCAGCCGCCCACACTGTTACCATAAATTTTCACGATTCTAGACCTTTCTGTCATAAACGGCGTCCATTTTGTTTTACAAAATGAAATGGCGGCAAGTTTGACAGACCAGGCTTTACAGAGAAGTTTTTACGCTGGTTATATAATTGAAAGACAGTGGCCATGGGGCTTAAAATGGCTGCTTTAGCAGAATGGTTATAGGGTAACCAATATGAATTACCATCCATTCATAATATTAACTGCGTCTGTCACCATTTTAACAATTTTAACGTGATTATTATATATCCTAGTAGAATCCTAGTTTCTGTTTAAGAGGCCATTTTAGGCGAGAGCTTTAATTTTCCCAGTACCTATGTTGATTTTTGTGTGCCATATTTCTTCACAAAATAAGACAGTAAAGTAAAATGCACTTTGTTTCATGAGTAGCAGGGTGCTAATACTCAATATTATATAAGTACTTGTCTATACACTGCCGCGTAGGATGGTCATACCATATCTCGCTTGTAGCTCTCTACGGAGTTAGCAGCGTTGTATGAGAGATTTAAATGTGTGGATAACTCCTAAGATCACACGAAAACGTATCAAAGTTACAACTAGTGAGTTTTCACATCCGACATGGTCTTAAATCCATTTAAATCTTTTGGTTTGTCCATCTAATGCTACTTTGTACAGGCACTTAGGTTTAGAACAATGTTTCGTTTCGTATGTTTCCGAACTCTTGATACTTCTTAATTTAGAATAAAAAATATTTTCTATGAAAAAAATATTTGTTTAGGTACCTATGTTTTTTTTTGAGTCAGAATCAGAAGGAAATTATGAATGCATTCCCTTTACGTAGCTTTTATATACTTTTTAGCGATTTATCGAATTTAAAATTTCACGAATTTTTTAATGCTTTTAACATATCATACAATATGTTACATAAAGTTACTTAAATGTGATAAATAAGAAATTGGGTTCCCAAATTCTTTGATAGTTTAAAAATTGTCTAACAGTTCTGCACTGTCTCTTTTTGTCACTGTAGTGCTAGAAAGAGAAAATATAAATTAATAAAACAATGTATTTTTAATAGAAATGATTAACTAAATTGTTTAATCGAACATAGTACCTAGTAACTGAGATACAAATAAGCATTTTTAGCGTTCAGTAACAAATTATATGTATAATGAAATGATGTATTTTTTAGTTTATAGTCACAAATCTGACGGGAGAAATATGATGGTGGACTGGACAATCAGATTTGCAGATCAATTGACAAAATGGGTCATTACAGCAGGCGTGATGTATGTGAATCTGATTGTAGACAATCAGATTCACATACATCACGCCTCATCCGTCATCTTTAGTGTAATTTAGTGAGATTTCCGAATGAATTAATGATAAATTCAATGTTATTCTTTTAAGTCTGATAAAAGTGTCATCTATTAATTTTGCTACGTATGTATAGTGCCCTACCATAAATCTGTGCCTCTAATGAAGGGGTATAAGTCCGATTTTTTCACAAGTGGTTGGTCTAATTATCAGAATTCGTAAGTCAATTTGAGCTTTACAGGAGCAACAAAATACTGATTTTCTAACAAGTTTCGACAGGTTTTTAAAATGGCGTTCTATTTTAATTAAGTTTTTATTTTTTTTTAATTTTATGGTTAGGGAATAAAAAAATGGCTTTAAAATGGGCGCAAAATATGGCGTTTTTGGAGATACGAATTCTGATAATTAGTCCGACGAAGTATAACTTTTTTATTTTTAGAGATAAGCAAAATCTTTTTTCATCAGAAATACCCACGTTTTCATCTAGAGGCACAGATAAAATTAAATATGGCACTTCGAGTTTTATTAAAGTTTCGGATTTGTAGAGCGTCATGCTTGTGTCTCTTTCTTACGCTCCATGTGTCATAACTTAGGCAAAGATCTAACAGCTAACTCAGTGGCGTTTTATCCAGAATTGAGTCTTATTTACATGGTGTTAATGTTCTTATTCGTATGATACGTTTGTTCACAGTCGCTTGAAGAAATTTATACTTTCACTTTATACCATTAAGGTTTAATTTTATTATCGGATGAAGCGCGACTATGTTAAGCTAGAGCTATACTTAGGCAGCTGTCCCACTGTAGATTAAGAAGCGATTTAGTATCCATTATATTTCGCTAAAGAAATATACAGAAGATAGGTCTGTCATATTGCCCAGTACTAACTGGGTTGTTGAGGCAGTCGCTTCATGTAAAATACTGGCATTCAGCTGACTCCGGTAATACTGGAATTCCCAAGCGTACTTGCGCTAAAGTTTAACTTACTTTTATTTACTAGCTCGCTTATCGCTAACGGTGGGACAACTACCTTACGCCCTAGTACTGTTGTTTATATGTTATATTTATATATATATATATATAAATGTGCAGTAGCTTTGTTATCATTAACACTAAAAACGGGGTATTTACCATGTTTACTTACATATTATTATCAGGAGCTTGAAACAAAAAGTAAACAAGGTAAATATCCCGTTTTCAGGGGTTATGATAGTTTTAGTGACCATGTTTAAAAGCTATATTGTTACTCGAATAAGATTCAACTTTTCATGTATAGACATATTTGTCTGAGAATAGTTAATAATACCTTGTATGAATGTTCAAAATAATCTCTTTCTTACTCGCTGTATTAAATATTTACGTAATAATTCTGATAACTTCCAACTTATATATTATTTACTTTTTGAAATCACTGCATTTATTTTATCTTTTAATTGAATGTGGCTCAGCCGATATTATTGGATTTTTGGCTTAAAAAAATATATTATGAATCTATTATTTAACGTATTGAACGCGACTGTCGGGTTTAACCGACAAATGAATTCGTGTCCAATGCACGAGCGTCGGCTGAAGACGACAAGAAAACGTAATTGTAACCTCTGTTTTGATACGAAAGTCTCAAATGAAATAAAATATACAATCCTCATAGTTTGGTGGGGAGGTGACCAGTCAGGGACGAATCTCACTGGGCCGGGCGATTAGGATTAATTTAAAAATATGAGACGAAAAATAACGTTTTAAGTTTTCATTTGTCGGTTAAACACAACCGTGGCGTTCAAACAGTTAATGTTATTATTCCTGCAAGCGTACATTCCGAAATTATTTCTGCAAAAAAAATGGGTTGAGCCACTTTTACTGTAATTTTCCAGAATATATAATATATTTCCTGCAATATTATTATCTTTACATAATATAAAACAAAATCGCTCTCGCTGTTAGTACGCTTAGATATTTTAAACTTCGTAACAGATTTTAATGCAGTTTTCAGCAATAGTTAGAGTGATTCAAGATTAAAGTTTATATGTTCTAGTAATATAATAAATTCGTTGCTTCGAGCAAATCTTGACCTTACAAAATTCAATGTTACTTGACATCTTTTATGGTACAAATATCTTTATTCATTGTAACTATGGTATTCATAATTCTATCTATTAGTGCCAGAGTTTTATACCAAAAGTTAAACCCTTAATAGACTTCTAGTGTGTTTGTATTCTTTGTATACTTAATTCGAAAACAAATACTTAATATATAAGAAGATATTTTACAAGAACTGTCTTTTATTTACCTATTTTATCCCGATGATCCCAACCGACATGCCATTTGAGTTTAAACGACTTCAATTTCCGATCCGTCTTGCATTCGCAATGACTAAATAAATCACAAGGCCAGTCCTTGAAAGTTTGTGGTCATCTAGAACATCCATGTTTTTCCCATGGTCAATTATATGTGGCATGTTCACGGGTCGGAAGACCTTCTGCGTTATTTGTTTTTTCGCTTGATAAAAAAACGAAAAATGTCCCATGCAACAAAATAAATGGTCAATAAAGAATCATTGAAATAACAGTTTTTTTTTATTTACATTTTTATCATAATTTAAAAAATCTGCTCATTTATTGCCTCTAAGGCGGAAGCGGAACAATGTTCGCCGGGTCAGCTAGTACTTAATATAATTATAAGAAGATATTTTACAAGAACTGTCTTTTATTTACCTAACATCATCATCGTCTTCCTTCCCTTATCCCATTCTATTTGATTTAGAGAAGTATGGAAGAAGAGGACATGTTGCGCGGACTGCGCCGACCCCAAAATTGAGTGGACAGGATGATGATTAAAAATAAGGAATGAGTATATTAGAAGAAGTTTACAAGTGGCGCCTGTTACAGAATGATAGAAAGGATCCTTTCTTTTAATCATTCCTTATTTTTAATCATCATCCTGTCCACTCAATTTTGGGGTCGGCGCAGTCCGCGCAACATATCCACTTCTTCCATACTTCTCTAAATCAAAATCAAATCAAAACATTTATTTCAAGTAGGCCAGTTACAGGCACTTTTGAATATTCGAACAAAAACTAACTGCTCTATGACTCGGTATCTCAGCAGTCACCTCCTTTCTAGCCATATCATCCTTCACATAGCCCATCCTTCCATATTCCTAAGTAACTACCTACGCCAAAAATATGCTGAGGGAAATAGTGAGGAGGTTGTGGAGGTAGGGAGAGCAGCGGTGGCCCAGTGGTGTCGGCCCCGACTTACAAACAGTAGGTCGTGGGTTCGAACCCAGGCAGGCGCATTACTTTGTGTAATTTATTTCATCACCGCTGCTCTCAAAACGGTGAAGGAAAACATCGTGAGGAAACCGGCATGTCTTAGAACCAAAAAATTCGAAGACATGTGACATCAGCTGCCAATCCGCACTGGGCCCGCGTGGTGGATTATAGCCCATCCCTCTCCTAGAGAGGAGGCCTGAGTCCCTGCAGTGGGAACATTATAGGCTGATGATGATGTGGAGGTATTTAAAGTAAAGTTATGATAGTAAAAACTTGTATTGTTGTACTTTGTGCTGTTACAAATTCGAACACACTAAAGTTACTTCTAAAACCTTCTCAATTGAAATGTTTTTTTTTTTTTTTTTTTTTATTTAATATGGGCTTACTCTTGACCTCAATCTTGCCCTAAGGGCAGAGATGAGGTCGACGATAGAACGAGCTTACCCAGAAGAAGCCTATTTACTCGCGACTTAGGGCTCGTACACATAGCGATCCGTTTTACAGGTCCGTTATTTGATGGCGTATGGAGTTGCATGAGCGAGTTCACACACAAAACAGTATTCCGGATTCAGTAATCATGTCGCTCCGGTCCAATTCTGATCCGTTAAAACGGATCCAGTAAAAACGGACCTATATGTGTACGCGCCCTTAAATAGATTGGGGTTATATGAACTCGGGAAAACCGACGCAGGCAGGGTGTTCCACTCCTTGGCTGTACGAATAATGAAAGACTTAGCAAAGCGCTTCGTACGAATGTGTGGAACATCGACAAGATATGGGTGATAACCTGCAGTACGCCTAGTCTCTCGATGGAAGAAGGGAGATGGAGGAATAAGCTCGTGGAGCTCTTGCGCACACTCTCCGAAGTACAGTCTGTAGAAGACCGACAGACATGCGACTTTGCGGCGGTGGGCCAGGCTATGTAGCTTGGCAACCAGCTTGGCGTCACCAATCAGCCTCCTGGCTCTGCGTTCTACTGAGTCTAGTGTGGCAAGTTGGTATTTGGCTGAGCCATCCCAAAGGTGACAGCAGTACTCCATGCCGGACCGGACTTGAGCTTTATACAATATTGAAAGCTGTCCAGGCTTGAAGTACCGCTTGACCTTGTTTAGGATACCCAGCTTTTTTGCCGCAGTTTGAGCTTTTGACTCGATGTAGGCGCCGAAGTTCAGATTTGCATTCAACTTCGTGCCAAGAAGCTCGAGACTGTCGGTAACTTGTACAGACGCACTCCGGAAAGTGGGGGCCAGATTGAACGGACTCTTTTTAGCAGTGAACAGACACACTTGCGTTTTGGTGGCGTTGAAATCAACCAGATTGTCGTCACCCCACTTGGAGACAAGACTTAAGGCTGAATTCGTTCGCTCTACCATGGCCTCTCTCAATGAACGTATTTCATCACCACCGGCTTTTGCGCTGGATGTGTAACTCTCCATGACAGTGCTGTCATCTGCGTACCCAACAATACCAGGACCAAGGAGGTCGTTGATGTGCAGCAGGAAAAGTGTCGCGGAGAGAACTGACCCCTGAGGAACTCCGGCATCAATAGCCACAAGGTCAGAGGAGCAGCCATCAATGACCACTCGAATCGACCGTTCACTCAGGAAGTCAGATATCCAGCAGCAAAAGTCAGCGGGAATGCCGTATGCCGGAAGTTTGCTCAACAGACTTGCGTGCCACACCCTGTCGAATGCCTTCGAGATGTCCAGCGACACGGCAAGGGCCTCGCCGTGTTTCTCGATGGCTTCGCCCCAGCAGTGCGTAGCAAACACCAGAAGATCCCCAGTTGACCGTCCCCGGCGAAAGCCATAAGTTTAGATTGAGAGGACTTTTACATTGATATAACTTTGGATATATTTAATCGGACTATGAGAGAAAAAGGAACAGAGTGCACCAGTTGACCTGTGCCTGCGCACACATTTTGTAAACTATAATAGGTATCTCTCGCGCCGACCGATGGCTAATCTCCGCGGAGATTGGGCGCCTTGAACAAACGGTCAGGAGTTGGCCTATTGGCCTACAAAATGATTTGCTTTGCTACTGAAATTAGGGTGATGGTGGGTGAGTAAGATGTGTTTCCTGATAAAAAATACGACTAAGGAACTAAAATTAAAAACGTTTTTGTTAAAAACATCATTTATTACTTATTCATAATGTAGTCATGCATGCACAACAAACTTGGGAAAAGGCTTGACTTATACCAAAGTCATCAAACCAAACTTCCTGTTTTCTGAAAGCCTATCCATTGCATAATAGGGTATAGTTCTGTTCAAACTTTATGTTGGCTCGGAAGTTAGCTACAAGTGACGGTTTGCGCAGGTATACCTAACAGTTCAAACATGGTATCAGCGAGGCTCAGAGGCCGCATCGTCTTGACTGTATGATGCACAGACCGTCACTCGCAGCTAACTTCCAAGCCGCCATAAACTTTAAAGCGAACTACACTGAGAAAAAAATCCTGAGACAAAGCTGCAGTTTTACATTGCGGGCAAATTCTTGCGAAAGTGACAAAATAATTTTGAGATTACAGCAAAATAACCTTTGCTGCCACAGCAACTTTTTTTTTGTGAAACGCAAATATTGTGAACCCCGCAGTAAAATATTGTGGCGTTATCAATTTTTGGGCCCTTAGATATAATCGCAAAGTGGTATTTAGCGGGGTTCACATGGTTAAAGTTTGTGTAGTTCGCAATGTGCGCTGCACATTGACTTTAGACGTTGTGGCGTTAGCAATTATTGGGCCCTTTGATAAATTCGCAAAGTGGTAATTTGCGGGGTTTACATGGTTAGAGTTTGTGCAGTTCGCAATGTGAGCTGCGCATTGACTTTAGATATTGCGGCGTTAGCAATTATTGGGTCCTTTGATATATTCGCAAAGTGTTAATATGCGTTGTTCACATGGTTAGAGTTTGTGCAGTTCGCAATGTGAGCTGCGCATTGACTTTAGATATTGCGGCGTTAGCAATTATTGGGGCCTTTGATATATTCGCAAAGTGTTAATATGCGGGGTTCACATGGTTAAAGTTTGTGTAGTTCGCAATGTAAGCCGTACATTGATGTTATAAGTTGTGGCGTTATCAATTTTCAGGCCCGTTGTTAAAATTGATAACGCCACAACTTATAACATGGTTGGGAATCTGTGGGGTTTACCAAGTTAAAGTTTGTGTGGTTTGCAATATAAGCTGTGCATTAATGTTATATGCTGTGGCGTTAGCAATATTCGGGCCCTTTGATAAAATCACGATATGGTAATCTGAGAGGTTCACTTATGGCATGGCTGATTTCTGGTCAAAAGTAATTTTATCCTATTATGTATCTAAATCTATCATTCCATTCATGCTGGTTTCGTTAGCGAAGCTAACAATAAGAAGAAAGGGTTCACAGGTTATACGTTTGTGCATGGTTCCGGTGTTCGACATTAACTTTGACATCATGTTGTGGCGTTAGCAATTATCGAGCCCTTTGATAAAATCGTATAAGTTGGTAATCTGTGGGTGGGGTTCATATAATTGAAGTTTGTGTAGTATGCAATTTAAGTTGCACTTGTTTTATATGCTTTGGCCAATGATATTATATAATCATCACATTACACCATTAACAATTAAATTTACCAAAGATCCCCTTTGATAAAATCGCAATATCTATTAAAAGGCGTTCACAAAGTTAAAGTTTGTGTCGTTCGCAATATACCTAAGCAGCACATTGATTTTTTATGTTGTGGCATTGAATTTTTTTTTTTATAAAATTGCAAATTTGTACTCTGTGGGGTTAACAATTCTAAGGGCACGAGTTCACAATGTGCATAATTCTCTAACAATGTTCAAATTGCTATAAACACAATTCAAACTTAGCGAGGGTATCCTAACATAGATAAAAATACAAATCAACTATAGTGAAAATCACAAAGTTCATTCTCGACAATGTTTGAATTTGGTAAAGTTGTTAAAATCGATCGGTATCTAGTTTAGTCTTCGGTCGGCAGTGGCGGGCAACACTACTCGTAATAGCGTATAGTCTATAGAGAATATATCTCCGCGGCGCGTGCGTTATGTTGGTACGGTACACTTGGTACACCTGATTTTAATTATCTAATTCTAGTTCTTCTAGCCGTTCGGATTTTCGGAATTTAGGAAGGAAGAAGGAAGTACACCGCACGGACACACAGAGACATTATTACAGAGGTTTTATGACCGTCGGCGCGTCTGCGAGTGCGTCGATAATCGTCGTGAAAAGTAAAACTGTAAAAAAAGTGCGTGTGGTGAAAAAGTGTTATTTGTGGTGTGGTTATCTGTGGTGAAAAAGGGGTTTACAAGCTGTACCTACGTGTTTAATTATAACTTAATGTTTGATTAAAAATTGGTGACATTTTGATAACTGCTTTTTATTATGTAGATAGTCATTCCCGTTTCTAAGACGTTGCACATGATTAATACACCGGGCTTCAGATTTTAGCACTCTAGAAGCTCTGTGCATTGCTGGCATGTGCAACGCTAAATAATTCTACTATTGCTAATCTATACACTATGCTTTATTAGCATTGTGGTTCCAACAAAGGCGTGATCTAACATTGTGATGATCGCCATTTTACCATTGCTATTTCCGCAGTACCATATTGCAGAAATAGCAATGCTACCATTTATGTTCCCACAGTACAATGTTGCTACTCCAGCAATATTGTACTGCGGGAGCAGCAATGGTAACATTGCTATACCTGCAATATGGTACTGCGGAAATAGCAATGGTAAAATGGCGATCATCACAATGTTAGATCACGCCTTTGTTGGAACCACAACGTGAAGGTTGCTAATAAAGCATAGTGTACATAGCTAGAACCACAAGGTTGACAGATAACATTGCGTTAATCGCAACTGCAGGCCTGTTTTTACATCACAACTTTGTTGAAACCACAACTTGAAGGTTGCTAATAAAGTAAAGTGTACATAGCTACAACCACAAGGTTGACAGATAACATTGCGTTAATCGCAACTGCAGGCCAGTTTTTACATCACAACTTTGTTGAAACCACAACTTGAAGGTTGCTAATAAAGTAAAGTGTACATAGCTAGAACCACAAGGTTGACAGATAACATTGCGTTAATCGCAACTGCAGGCCAGTTTTTACATCACAACTTTGTTGAAACCACAACTTGAAGGTTGCTAATAAAGTAAAGTGTACGTAGCTAGAACCACAAGGTTGACAGATAACATTGCGTTAATCACAACTGCAGGCCAGTTTTTACATCACAACTTTGTTGAAACCACAACTTGAAGGTTGCTAATAAAGTAAAGTGTACGTAGCTAGAACCACAAGGTTGACAGATAACATTGCGTTAATCACAACTGCAGGCCAGTTTTTACATCACAACTTTGTTGGAACCACAACTTGAAGGTTGCTAACAAAGCAAAGTGTACATAGCTGGAACCACAATGTTGAAAGATAACATTGCGTTAATCGCAACTGTAAGATTGCAACTATAGCAAACTGTACGTTGCTAGATTATATAAGTTTAACACTGTGATATCTCCACGTTTAAAGTTCTAATCATACAAAATATTCGTACCTAAACGTTCGTTAATGAATCTCCTGAGTGATGACTTCTGGCCAAAGGGGGTAGCCTACCGTCGATTTATAAATTTTATTAGACGTGATAAGGAAAATGTCCGTGTGACTAGCGGGAATATTAGCAGGAAATCTAATCTATGAATAACATCAACTTGATAAGCTTTAACTGCAAGAATGTGGTGAGATCAGTGGAATGTGTGCGGCAGCTTTGTCGCTCGGCTGATGTTGTGGCGCTGCAGGAGACGTGGCTGTTGCCACACGACCTCGGGTACCTGGCCGCGATAGACGACGACTTCGCCTGCACGGGTACCTCGGCTGTGGACACCGCGGCAGGTGTCTTACGCGGCAGGCCTTACGGCGGAGTTGCCCTGCTGTGGAGAAAGGTTGCTTTTCCGACGGTAACCATAGTGAAGTGTAATAGTGTGCGTCTCGCAGCGATAAAAATCGAGCTCAGTGATCGTTCCATCTTGATATTTTCTGTGTATATGCCTACCCAATCCAATGAAAACTTAGTGGAATTCACAGAGTGTCTTAGTGAAATGTCAGCCATTATTGACAGTCACAATGTGGAGTCGGTATTTATGTTAGGGGACTACAATGCGCACCCCAGTGAATCATTTGCTACGGAACTGTTAACTTTTTGTGCGGAACAATCGTGGTCCTGTGTAGACCTGCAACTATTGCCGTCGGACAGTCACACGTTTGTCAGTGATGCGCATGGCTGCCGGCGCTGGCTCGACCACTGTCTTGTAACAAGTGCCGCGCGGCTCTCAGTGTCCGCGGTCTCTGTGTTATATAATACTTATTGGTCTGATCATTACCCTGTGTCTATACAATGTAATTTTAACTTGATTAAGCCTAAGATTTGTATGCCTATTGTTTGTATAAATAGAATAGTCTGGGGTGAACGAGACTCGACTCAAATATCAAAATTTAAAAATGTATGTCACTCTAAACTTCGTGAAATTGATTTTCCCTCTGAACTAAGAGACTGCTCAGATAAAATGTGTTGTAACAAAAGTCATAAAATCCTGTTAGATAACCTGTATGACGAGATTGTTTGTATACTGTCAGAAGCCGCTGTATGTAGTTATAATGTTACCGAGAAGTGTAGACGTAAATATATTACCGGGTGGAATAGACACGTCCGCGGCGCTCATGGGGAGGCTCGGCTATGTTTTCAGGCTTGGTTGTATGGGGGTAAGCCCGGGGCGGGCCGTCTTTATAATGATATGTGTGAAACTAGACGCGTTTTTAAATCGAAATTAAAATGGTGTCAGAACAATGAACAACAAATAAAAATGGATATTATTGCTGAATTTCACTCAAACAAGAAATTCGGTCAGTTCTGGAAAAACACAAATAAATTAAATCATAAGCCGGGCCTCCCCGTTAGCGTGGCGGGAGTGCATGAGCCTAGTCAGATCGCCGCTATGTTCTCCCGCCATTTCAGAGTGGATTCGCCTCTGGGGCCAGCCCAGCAGGTGCCCGATGCTCAGGAAGGTGGTGACCGTAGTATTTATTTTACTACGAAGGAAGTGCGTGCGGTGATCAAAGGCATGGTGAGGGGTAAATCTCCGGGTCACGACAGCCTTAGCATCGAGCACCTGCAGAACGCAGGTGTACACCTACCCAGAGTGCTTTCTATGTTTTTTACTTTGTGTTT
Source organism: Diarsia mendica (assembly GCA_949316265.1). NCBI lineage: Eukaryota > Metazoa > Arthropoda > Insecta > Lepidoptera > Noctuidae > Diarsia > Diarsia mendica. The sequence goes on along the minus strand of OX438898.1, from coordinate 11,483,069 downwards.
AGGCCACTCCCACCTGCCTGACAATCTTATGCGGACTGTAGTTGTACCAATCATCAAAAATAAAACTGGTGATACATCAGATGTAAACAACTATAGGCCGATCTCTCTTGCCACAGTGGTCGCCAAAGTGCTGGACGGTCTGCTTGGTCAGCACCTGGATAAACACGTCTCGCTAAACGACGCGCAGTACGGTTTCAGGCCTGGACTTTCCACCGAGAGTGCTATCCTGTGCCTCAAGCAGACCGTACAGTATTACACGAGTAGAAGGACCCCGGTATATGCGTGCTACCTGGATTTATCGAAAGCGTTCGATCTTGTATCATACGATATCCTGTGGGATAAATTACGGGATGAAACTTGTGTACCTAGGGAAATTGTACTATTGTTTATGCATTGGTACAATAAACAAAAGAATTGTGTAAGATGGGCAGGCTCTCTCTCGGGGGAGTATGGGCTGGAATGCGGGGTGAGGCAGGGGGGGCTGACCTCCCCCACGCTTTTCAACCTGTACATCAACCGACTGATCGATGAGCTCAGCAACACCGGCGTAGGTTGTCATATAGATGGAGTGTGCGTAAACAACATCAGCTACGCAGACGATATGGTGTTGCTGAGCCCATCAATTGGTGCCTTACGGAGGCTCCTGAAAATGTGTGAGTCCTACGCGGTGGCCCATGGGCTCAAATACAACGCGAAAAAAAGTGAAATCATGATTTTCAGGCCGGACAACAAGAGATACACATTCGTGCCGAATTTCACTCTTAGTGGTACTGCGTTAAATAAAGTCGAGCAATTTAAGTATTTGGGCCACTGGGTCACCGAGGACCTTAAGGACTGTGTGGATATCGAAAGGGAGCGCAGAGCGCTGTCTGTCCGATGCAACATGTTGGCCCGCAGGTTTGCACGGTGCACGAGGACTGTCAAGGTTGCGCTTTTTAAAGCGTACTGTCAGTCCTTTTACGCCTGCAGCCTGTGGGTTAACTATACACAGCGGACATACAGCGATCTGCGCGTTCAATACAATAACGCGTTTCGGGTGCTGATGGGACTGCCGCGCTACTGCAGCGCCTCCGCGATGTTCGCGGCGGCTGACACAGACGGCTTCACGGCCATCATGCGCAAACGGTGCGCATCTATCATGCGCCGCACGCGTGACAGTCCCAACACCATTCTACGCGCGCTGGCGGACCGGTGGGACTCTCCGATGCTGGCTCGTTGGATACGGCTGCACGCAGTCGTATAGTGATTCGCCACCATCATCGGGTAGTCCACCCGGACCTGTCATTTAGGATGTATTTATTATTATTATTGATATTTTATGTATAAACAATCTGTTATTATTTATTAATTAATTAATTATTACTAACACTAGTTTGTAAGCTTGCAATTCTACTAACAAATATGGATGTAATCTCATGATGAATCTGAAATAAATGATTATTATTATTATTATTAAAGTTGCGAAATAGGAGCCAACAGAGTAAGTTTGTGAAAACGAGCGTTTGTGAAATTCGCTATGTGATAATCCACAAAGTACACATTTCCACTTTGTCACTTTCGCAATAGTTTTTCGCAATAAAAAAGTTGCTGCAGCAACAAACTTACTCTGTTGGCTCCTATTTCGCAAACTTTTATTGTTAATTTAACAATACTTTTTTCTCAGTGTATAGTGAGCCATTATTCACCATGCAGGTCCGTGTAGGTTGGTAGTTGTTAAATGTCTTCGAATGTTTTTGTTCTAGGACACGCCGGATTTCACACGATGTTTTCCTTGAGCGCAGCGGTCATTAGCTAAGGATTAGGCTTTCAGAAAACGTAGGATCAATTACTATACTTACAATATTATCCAAAATTTGTCTAAACGCACGCCAACAATACTTTTTCTACAACGAATTATGTTATCAGTCAACAATCTAGGTATATATGGAAGGTTGAGTATGAAAAATATGATTATTTGGAGTAGGGATGTTACCGTCCGGACCCGATTTCAGGTCAAACTAGGACTCATCACACAATAACGATTATAGAGCACATAATTTAAATGGGTTAGGTTAGAGCTGTGAGCCTGTGACCACGCGCGAGCCGAGCGAGCGCAGCGAGCGACTCCTCGGCAGCGGCCGGCGAGTGTACATCCAGTAGGGCCATTGCGTATCTTTTAATGTCAGTGGCTATCATAGGTGTCTATAAATTAACTGTAAATTGGTTATGGTTGGTACATTTTTTTTAAACTAACCATTTGGCAGTTATTTGATAGACACTATATCCCACTATAGCCACTGTCATTATAAGATACGCAATAGCCCTGCAGGTTGGGTGCAGCGTAATTGCTTTTTTTAGGTTCGTGTATCCTGACAAGCTGAAACGGTTTAGCCTAGAACAAACTGGTTTTGCCTGAAATCGGGTTTGGCCGGTAACAGGGTGCTCTCTTTACGAGTTATTACGGTAAACAAATACGGATCGTCAGTAACACCAAAGCAACAATAAAATAAGATTACATTATTTCCTTTCCTTTCTTATTTCCTACCGTAAATTTTATTAAAAGATCTATTCATTTCATTATACATGAAAACGTTCCTGAATACATGTGTGGGTACCATCGTAACCATTGGCGCATTTGTGCAAATATTCGCGCTATCTCGCTAAAAACAAACTTCACTGGCAAAGACACAGGGTATATTTTGTGTTGCCCAAAGTAGGGATTGGCCACTTTTATCGGTGCATGCAGTAATAGAGAAAAATCCTTTTAAGTATCTCTTTCATTTGCCTCGTTTCGATTCGGACGACGCGCGTTACCTGGGGGCTTGTATGCATCTTCGCGAACGACAATCAATCAAACCATCTCTTCAACTTTAAAAGGAATTTTAAAATCTTTCTGCCCTGGAGTGTAAACTTCTTGCTGATCCACAAACAATGGGACACTTAATATCGTGTCCTGCGTGACCCTGTTGCTTGTTCACTATAGGAACTGATGGATGCTACCGAAAGCGCCAAACTAGTACCTCAGTTCTGCCATCGACACGCTAAGAAAAAGACCGGAATTGTCTGAATCTAATTATCTAACCTATTCCGAGTCCATACATTTTGGTCACTGTCTATCACGAATTTTTGTACAAATACGCCAAAAAACCATCAATTTTTTCAATGAATTTCATCATCATCATCCCATTGTGCCCACACATGCGGTGGCAAGGCCTAGATGAAGTCCGAATAGTTGTTGACGTCGTCAAACTGTTGCGGCTGCGACGCCGGCCTGGGAGCTCCGCCCCCGGGCCTGTACTGCGGCTGCTAGGGACAGACATCGACTTTAATATGGAGACATGTGTTGGTATAAGTACAATGTGTAAACTAGATAAGTATACAGGCACTTTTTTCTTATTCAATCTTTGCTGTGTAAAAAATAACAACGGTTAGTAAAATGGGGCTACTGAGATGGCGGCAATAAGGCGGCGGCGGGTAAGTTTTCGATGACCGGTCAAAATTTTAAATAAAGATCTAGGAGGAGGGAGGGAGGGCAAATACCTCCCTCCTTTGCCCTGCAGTGGGATACATCAAGCTCATCATTTTTTTTTCTTTAGCCTACACTGTCCCACTGCTGGACAAAAGCCTCCCCCATTACTTTTTAAGTTTTTTTTACAATTTGACTTCTCCGTCCAATCCGTTGAGAATGAGTCCAGAATAATAGAGTAAGATCCCAGGGACGCCATGTTCTACCAAAATTCAGTAGTTTTTCAGTTTCTGAGATTTTTTTTTTTTTTTTTTTTTTAATGAAAAACCCCAGTAAGTCATAGTTAAAGAAAATATTAACGGCGCGGCAGTTGTCTGTATACATATCTATTTTACAGCACTTTTTAAAACAACAACCTAAAATTAAGACGTACACAATAACAACAGTAATTTTTGACAATTATTTATTCGCAAATGTCGATTATATTTATTTCTTAGTACCCTTAAAATTACATGAAAAAAATATTTACAATTCAATGATAGGGGATGAGAATTAATGATGAAACTAATTTTAAAGCGGGTTTTAATAAAAATTAAATGAAAATGTTAGATCTATGTTAGGTATTAATTATTTTAGAACTGAAAGAGAAACCTAGGAAAAGCATGCAACATAAAAAGTGAACTAATGACATGTATTTAGCCGAAAGGAAGTTAAAACGGGAGCCTCACATGACTTTATTTCCTTTTTTCTCTTTAGATTTTTGCAGGTGATACTAAATTAAAATCTTGCAAATAAGTTATTAGCCAAAAACAATAATTTTTAAACTGGCACCAGCCTTTTATACAATAAAATACAATACCAATAAACGGTTTAGTGTCTAATGATCACCTGGGTGATATCACCCAGGTGAACATTAGATGCTAAAGTAGTGTCCTCAATTCACCTGGGAGATATTAGTTTCACCCAGGTGAATTGAGGATACTAATTTAGTGTCCTGTGTTCACCTGGGTAAAATGACCCAGCACGGTATTATTTTATTATATTGGTAAAATACCTACTTCCAGCCCAAACTATAAAGTCACAGTACATGTCACAGTTCACACAAATCAGTAGTAGAAGGTGTGAAGCATTACTTGTGCGTGCGTTAAGTGCGTGCGGGGGATGAGGGTCGCGGGGTGGCGGGGGCCGCTCACATGTGCGGCCGAGCACCGCGGGGCTGCTGCTGTTGCTAAAAACATTCGGAGCAGCGATGTTGAGTAGAGTAGTAGGTCGTGGCAGTTGAGAGTGACGATGTCGTTGAGTAGGACATGGGATGTGAGTGTGTTGATCGTGGGATGTGAGTGTATGTTTAACGTTGTTATGTGAGTGTGTTTAGCGTTGGGATGTGAGTGTGTTGAACTTGGGATGTGAGTGTGTTAAATGTTGTAATGCGAGTGCTTGTAACGTTGTAATGTAAGTATGTGTAACGTTGTAATGTGAGTGTGTTTAATTTTGTAATGTGAGTGTGTTTAATTTTGTAATGTGAGTGTTTAACGTTGTCATGCTATTATTCAACGTTGTCATGCTATTGTTCAAAGTTGTAATGTGAGTGTGTTTAACTTTATAATGTGAGTGTGTTTAACTGTGAGTGTATGTGACGTTGTTGTTGAATATAATATGGGATCGGTAATGTTAAGAAGACCAAAGAAACGATGGATGGACTGTGTACAAGATGATAAAGCAAGAAAAGAGGTGTCTGCTGACATGACGAGTTATAGAAAAGTATGGAAGAAGAGTGTTAGAAGCGTGTTTATGATATTATATTTACGCGGTTCATACCGTTAAGCCATTTTAAGTCTATGTAACCTATTTTTTAATAAACAAGTGTGAGACTCAACCATGAAATGCTCATGTTCTACTCAATAATTGCGTGTTATATCCAAAATAGAATGACAAGCAACGTCACTCTCAACCTTGCCCAACTCTGTATAAAGTTGCGTATGCGCACGACATGTTAAACAAGCTGAAATGATGAGAAAGCGTTAATTACTGGAGCTCGTTGAGACCTGAAAGAGCGCTATGAATGGTTATAAGTATACACAGTGTTAGGGACATTGATAAGAGAAAATAATCTGCTGTTTATGCATTTTGAGAAAAATTATGCCGACACGTTATAGAGAACATTGACAATGTTCTTGCTAGAAATCCCCATTGGAATAGGATTTTGATTACAATTCCAAGGGTTTATTTTTCGCCGATCCTTTTTCTAAAATAAAATACTCTTTTTAACATCGGGTATCGGCGTGTAACTCCCCCTCTTTGATCTCCAAAACGGCTGTTTTGGAGATCAAAGAGGGCTGCGGGCTGAGGGCATCTGGCTGGGGGGGAGGCTGTGCAGCCGAAACAAACAGACAGACCAATATTTTTTTTGCATAAATACCGTATACTCTTTTATATGCATTCAGTAAAAAGCTGTTATTTTGATGTTACAGTCTCTCTAATTGCAGTTTTTTCTTTTACGCGTCAATGTCCCTTACACATCATGTATTAAAAGACAGAGAGATGAAATTATCTCTGTCCATTTTATTACTAAAACTATCAAATAAAAATAAATAGCATGAACCTCGAAACCTTAAAAACATTTTCAATTTTTTTTCTTCATTTTGTTCTTTGTGACATTTCGTCTATGCCATAGACAATAAAGACGAACTGTCAAAGTGATACAACTCTATGGTATTAACAAATAACTGTTTATGCCTTACAAGCTGAGGTCATGAAGTTAGTTGAGCAAATTATTTACACCACTAGTATTAGTCAAGTTTTTCTAAAACTATTATTAATTTCTACAAGAAATAAAGAAACATGAATTCATGGGTGATGGTGAAATTGTACTAATTTCTAATTTATATTCGTCTTATACCAGGCGCGTCTAAGGAAAGGTAATAGGGAAAAATATTCCTTACTGTGTCCTCTTTTAAGACTTATTTTTCATTACATTTTCGCAGATATGCCCCTTATTATGAAGTATACAGTACATTTGACTGACTATGATATTATTACATGAGGATATGTATCTAACTTTAATGGACTGTTCTGTGTCAAAGAGCTGTGAAACGCCAAATAAATATCAACATTGCACTTCTTAAAATAAATAACCTATAATACCTCCGTTCGCGTTTATGTCTTTTCAGATTAAATAAAGTGTATTTAATTTAGACTTTATTTGAAATCTACTAAAGTTGATATTTGTTTGGGAAGCCTGCTCAATAAAAGATGATAAGTAAATATGTACCTCGTTTCGTCAGCCTTTTCAATAATAAAATTTTCACTTGAAATATCTATAGATCAGTTCTTGGTTCGCGTGTATTTTCAGCTCTGTCTTTTAGAATTACGATTTTCTGTGGTGATGTAAAAATAATAGTTAAGATTTCCCTTTTTAAGATATAGCAAGTTTACATTTTATTCCTCTTGTTATATATGGAATTCGATTCAATGGGACGGGCAACTGGTGGAACTAATGGCGCTAGCACCGCATGAACCTAAGCTCTTCATTGGTTGAATATCTGTCAATGTCATTTTATATTTCAAAATAGCTTGACCTCATTGGTCGGATTGGGACAAGCTATGGACACGCCATCTACAATCAGCTTTTACTTGCCAACCCCATTCTCAGTTCCTTAATACCTGTTAATCAATATAATACATGCATGCATCAGGAATCATCGTATTTTCGGAAATACGACCGTTCGATGATGAGCTCCAATATGAAGCTGTTTAGGTGGAAGAGCTAGGATATCCCGCGAAATGCAAATTATGTTTTGTCTCTTGCATTTAAAACGCGGGCTACCAGTAAAAGTTCTTCCTTAAAGCTCTGAATATAGTAGCCTATTTTATATTACTATCATTTTAAAATTAGATTAGCAACCCAATAAGTTTTTAAAGACATGATCTGCGCCTGGAGTACCTAACAAAAAACTTCAAACGCGCAATGACAATACTACACGTTCGTGTTTCCTCGGGACCCGAACATTGCCGAAGTGAGTTCTGGTAGCAGTATACTCGTGACGTAGTCCCACATACCTGCTGCAACAGATGTCTGAGCCCCGGGTTGGAAGGTAGCAGCGGTCGCATGACGCGTGGCGGGTGCGCAACGCCGCCCGCGCCGCGCAACTGTTGCTGTAGCTGTTGCTGCAACTGGTGCTTGCGTTGTTGCTCCTAAAACAAGAATAAATATTTATTTGTAGCAGAAACATGACGAGCATACAAAGATACAAAAAAAAGCAATACACATACAAAACAAATATTTACAAAAAAGGGGGGTAAGGTAAGTTGTAAGTATTGCATGTTGTAGGTAACTTTTTTTGGGACAAGCCCGCCACACTATTCCCAAACCACTGTAACTCCTGTTAGCCAGAATCAACAGTGGCGACCACAAGAAAAGTGCCGAGAGAATGACGCTCGACGAGGTCCCAGAAAAACAATTTAACTGTCTTGGATCCCGCAACGAAATGAATCAGAAAAGAATAGCGGAAGAGTAGGAAAAACATAATACTAGCTAACATTTTTGGCAGTAAAAGACAAACTTTTGACGGCATGGTTGGCGCAGTGGCTTAGCGATTGAACAAATATTAAATTGTATAATTCACTGATAGCTAGTTGTTCCGGGCCTGGGTGTTTGTGTAAACACGATAGGTACAGGAGAAATTCTTAGTGGGGTAACGTTTAAAAAAACTCTTCATGAGCCATCTAATTAGTTTTTTAATTAAAATATGGATCTGAAGTGATTCCAATATTCATAGAAAAAAAATATAGAGTAAAGTGTTATTGGAGATTTTCATCAGGAATTTCTCAGTAGCACCCATGGAATCTGGAATTATGCCCGGTTGACGGCAATAGGACCACCCCTATGTGTACTATTAGGTACACCTCCGCCTTACCCTTCGGGAATTACAGGCGTGATGTTATATCCTATAAAATATTACCTCGAGCTGCTTATAATGCTGTTCTTGCTGTTGAGCCGCATGCAGGTGTGACATGATATCCATCTGCGACTTGAACTGTGCCTCCTGCTGATGGGCAGCTTCCAGGGTCTGTTGCAGGTGCTGGATCTTCTCCAGGTTATGCTGGCGAGCTGCCTCCAGCCCGTCCAGCTGGGTGACGGGGCGGGGACCCTTGCCTCCTACTTGTTGCTGTACTTGCTGGCCTATTGAACCGCCTATCATCATGCCCTGGGGGTTTGAAGGTGAGGGTCAATTAGAAGTGTGGAGGAAGAAGACGGGCTATGCGGATCGCAGATGAATTTGCTACTTGATTACTGTAAAAATTTCACAAAAATGTTAATTTATTTCAAAGAACTAACAGAAATAACACGATGTGTGAAAAAGTAATAAAATCGATCAAAAAATGGCTCAGTTGTAACTGATTTTAAATGACGTATTAGACAAAGACAGCGCCACAGAAACGTGACGCATATTTCATGCCGCCATAATTTCGTAATACAAATGGCCGTTTCTCGCCGTTTAGTAAAAAAGCTTTCCTTGTAATTTTTATGTATTTTCTTGCGAATAAACATTTTTTTATTTGATTTGGAATATGCTAGAAATAAAGCTACTTTTTTCTACACGAAGCCAGCAGTACTAGCTTGCTATCCTGGGTTAAAAAACTGGCCTCGCGTATCCTGGGCATTAGGCAGTGGTCCGACCGCCGCGCGCCGGCGAGAAAACGACTAACTATCGGCGATTTTCTCTCTCAAGAAACGCACAATAAATGTACATTCCGTGTAAACGAAAGAGATGCATATATTAAAAGTTGCTTTCTGACTGTTCACACTGACGAGCTTTCAAAAATAAATCGCTCAGCGATGCTTAATAATTCGCAAAAAAGTTCGCGAGTGGACACAGTGAGTTTTGTGTGTCGGGAACAGAATCATGTAGTGAGTGACAATGGTAGTGGTGCCGAACGCAAAAAACGAACGAGAAAGAGGGTAGACCGGTTTGTCTGCTCATAAACATCCACCCGCAATGACTTCAGTTTATCCGTGATGGGAACTCGAAACAAAAATCAAACATGGTAAATATTCCGTTTATGATATTAATAGTAGTGCTTAATAATTGTTTGTAAACACGTGTACCGCGCACACTCCTTATAGCCAGGCGACAAAACTATCGAAACTACACACTCTTTTCCCGCTGATCGCCAACTCGTTAAGAGTTTCTAGTTCTACTCGTTTCTCGTTCATCGTCGGCGGTCGGACCACTGTCATAAAGACGTTATAATTTTGGGGTTATATGAACTCGGGAAAACCGACGCAGAAAAATACTACCAAAAGGAGATAAAACCACATTCTTTCTAACCTGTGGATGCTGCTGCATCTGCGACTGCACCATAGCCTGGTTGGTGTTAGGTCCGGGCATGCCTGCAACCCCGGGCCCGCTGGGTGCTGCCTGCATGCCCGCGCCCATGCTGCCGCCAGCCATCGGGGACATGCCCGCGCTGCCTGGCATGGCTCCTGTACCTACAGTATACACGGTTAAATATGTAACATACTAAGCATCTAAAAGTGATAGATATAAATGTTCGACTATTCAAAAGTGCCTGTAACTGGCCTACTTGATATAAATGTTTTGATTTGATTTTGATTTAGAGAAGTACGGAAGAAGAGGACATGTTGCGCCGACTCCAAAATTGAGTGGACAGGATGATGATTAAAAATAAGGAATGAGTATATTAGAAGAAGTTTAAAAGTGGCGCCTGTTACAGAATGATAGAAAGGAAGTCGTCTATCTTGGTATGGACATCTAATGAGGAGGGATGAAACGCATGTGACTAAAATAGGGCTGGATATTAATATTGATAGATGGAGAGGGAGAGGAAGGCCAAAGAAAATATGGATGGATTGTGTGAAGAATGATATGAATGAGAAAGGAGTAAATGCCACTTTGACGTCTAACAGGGAAAAATGGAAGAAGAAACGTGTTGCGCCGACCCCAAATAGAATGGGGTAAGGGCAGGACGATGATGATGATGATGATGACTAGTCACTTACCAGAATCAAAGATAGTTCAGTTCAGTAACAACAAAACAAATATAAAAACTTTTTAACAATGACCTTTGTTTGTTTGATTTCATTTTTTTGCCACCGACTTCAGAAACAGATTTTTCTTCTAAAGTTTATTTTTCACTTGTTTTTTTTTTTGAAGTTGGTTTTATTTTTTGTTAAAAAGTTTTTATTTTGCACTTTTTAGTGGTTCACATGTTCATGGGTCAATGTGGACAATGTAGTTTTTTTTTTAGTTTTGTTGATTTTGAAAAACCGCTTGTCCGATTTCGATAAAAACAATTATGGGACCATTTCGGAAGTATAGCCTTTCCAACAAAAAAAGATAACATAAAAAACACATCCGAATTGCGAACCTCCTTCTTTTTTTAGAAGTCGGTTAAAAATGCAGTTGTCACTTTGCTTTTCTGTCAAAAACGACATTATATAATATCATTTTAACTTACAACAATATTTTTTGCATTTTTACGACATGATTTGGACCTGAACAAGGTTTTCTACAGTCGAAGAGAGATATGTTAAGAGGAACAATGTCTGACCTGCCATGGCAGGGTTGGGCATATTCTGTTGCATTCCACTCGCGTTGCCGCCCGGCGCCGGTATCTGTTGCTTGCTGATTATCTGACTTATCTTCTGTTGTTGGATTACCTGTGTTACACGAGAAATAGGGTAGTATTAAAAAGGTGAGGTCATATAATTATCTCAAGTAAATTTTTTGATATTTATTTTGTATTGTCATTGAAACAAACATTTAAAGATCTACTTTGGTATACTTACTATTTTTACCCGACTACGGCAAAGCCAAAAGGAAGGGTAATGATTTTGGCAGTCTATGTATGTATGTATGTATGTATGTTCCACCGTAGCGCCTAAACTACCTAACGGATTTTAATAAATGAGGTGTCAATAGATTCGTAAGAATAGCCCGGGTGTCATAGGCTATATAAATTTTATCAAATACTTTTATGACGGAAGTTAAATGTCAGATTATAACATCGAAAAAAATTAAATTGAGATAATCAGAACATGTTTGGTATCAAATGAAAGGTCTTGACGAGCACATTACAAATATGTATATGTTATAGTTTTAGTCCGCCGTTTGTAGTCGGGTTTTAGTTTTTAGACTTGTTAGTCCAATTAAAAATACTGCATAAAATATTGCTTAGAATTTCACACATTTGTGTAGTCAAGTGGCATACGTGAATAATGTTCAAACTAAGACTATAAGCATGTGCACTGATTAAAAAATTAACACATGTGAATGAAACAGCCCCAATAAGTAATGATAGTTTGCCTACGGTGTACACTTACAGACATAACACAGGGTGGCGGAGGAGGCACCATAGCAACCCGGGGCCGCTCTAGGACGTGCCTATCGTCGTCGCATTGCGCGGCCCTCATGAGTAGTCGCCATGTCTCAGATGATCCCAAACCCGAGTGGCAATAATTATTAAGTCACGAGCTCATTAAAAGCTAGAAAAAAAAGTACTTTTAGATTAACTTACTTTTCTGAGTCGATCCACGAAGGTAGCCTGGTTGTTGGGTATGAACCCAAGGTAGGCCTTCTTGTCTGGCGTGTACAGGAGAATGAGGACCTTGATGTCGCACTGGGGAGGCGTCGGCATCGGGGAGAAGTGGACGCAGCCAGCCTTGGAACACAAGAGAAAATAATGTGTATTAGAGTAGAATGATTTATATTTTGTTTTATATTAAACTAGCTACCTTCCGGCATCGCAAGGATGATAATATATGTACTACATGTAAAAGTTCCTCTTGAATCAATCTATCTATTGCTAAAAAACTTTTTAACAAAAAATAAAACCGACTTCAAAAAAAACAGAAAAAAGTGAAAAATAAACTTTAGAAGAAAAACCAGTCTCTGAAGTCGGTGACTTTTGTTTGTTTGATTTCATTTTTTTGCCACCGACTTCAGAGACTGGTTTTTCTTCTAAAGTTTATTTTTCACTTATTTGTGTTTTTTTTGAAGTCGGTTTTATTTTTTGATAAAAAGTTTTTATTTTTCACTTTTTAGTGGCTCACATGTTCAATTGTTCATGGGTCAATCTGAACAATGTAGTTTTTTTTTGAGTTTTGTTGATTTTTCAAAAACCGCTTGTCCGATTTCGCAAAAAAAAATTATGGGACCATTTCTGAAGTATACCCTTTCCAACAAAGAAAGAATTTTTAATCGGTTGGCAAGTGACGGAGTTATGCCCGAACAAACATAAAAAAAAATATATATATACAAACATACGAATTGAGAACCTCCTTCTTTTTTAGAAGTCGGTTAAAAACTGCATTAACATCCGTTGAATAGTTTTGAAGATATAAGCGTTCAAATAGCGCGAGAGATTTATTTATGTAAAGAAGATGAGTTTACTGACTGCCTTGTTGGTCTGACTGATGTGTTTGAGGTCCTTTTTTTTTTTTTGGTGGGTGGAAAATCATCAAATGACCCCCCCCCCCCCCCGCTCTTGAGCAGAGCGAAGGGGAGTGTCAGACTTCTACTGACTAAAAACCGAACCCATGTTCCTTCTTTGCCCTTGTGCCGAGGCCACGTCATCTCGTTCTATAATCCGCAGCATGTGTTTGAGGTCCTGCGTTCGATTTGCGATTCGGGTAAAGTGTTATTTGGTTGTTCTATAAGGAATTTCTCTGTAGCAGCCTGAGACTCTGAATCTTGAATCGGTAAAAGGTAATAGACTCGCCCACTATTACATGGCATTTGAACATACGTGGTAGGTGTGTTTACACGCTCAAAGACTTGTATGAAACAAATGATAGAGCCGTCCAAGTTGCCACGTACTTGGTCGGACAGAGTATAGTCATCGACTCGAAAAGAAGAAGTACATGTGCTACAGGTCAACTCTGCCTTACCCTTCGGGCGGGACGAACTAGATGTCTTCCATGAGAATTAGAAAGAAATAACACAAAATCGCGACCGTTGGAAGGTATGAAGAGAGGCCTTTGCCTAGCAATGAGAAAATAAAGGCTAGGAATAAAAATAAGGAATAGACGGACGCTCTTGCCTATCAGTGGGACAATAGGGTACCTAGTTGACTGACTAAAAAAAATATGATTCTGTTTAGTCCGTCTGTTAGATTAACTAAAACAGCCCAAATAATGAAGATAAAAGTCAATCAAACCAAGTTATGCCGAATAAAATCGTGGAGAGCATTAAGACGAGATATAACTGAGGAAAATCTTATTAAATTTAGAACACATCTCCAAAGCCTAACGTTCTCTGATGTATACAGCACTGAAGATTCCAACAAAGCCTATGATAACTTTTTAGAAATGTTCCAAATTTTACACGATCTCTGCTTCCCTCACAAATTAGTGACTATAAAATCGGAGAAAAAATTAAAATGGGTTTCTCGGGGGATACGAACATGTAGTAAAAGACAACGACAATTACTGTGGAAACAGAGACTAAAACCAACTAGTGAAAATAAAAGGACATTTATTAATTACTCGAGAAGATTTAAGAAAATCATTAAACTAACCCAGAAAGCTCAGAATAACTGCTTATTGAGTGATTCCAAAAATAAGTCCAAGACGGCTTGGCAGGTTATTAATAACAATAAAGTTGTAAGGGAGCCCATTGCTCACATAAGGGGGGGAAATGAAGTGGTATCAAGCCCTAATGCAATGGCCGAATCTTTCAACACTTTCTTCATTGAACAGATTTCAGGAATGCCAAGGCATGCGTCGGGGGACACAATTGAAATAAATGTGAACCCACATTCGATATTTATGGGCCCGGTTGTTCCTCGGGATGTCGCGCGTGTTATAAAGAGCTTGAAGGATAAGGGGGGCTTTGGCTATGACGGGATTTCAACCACAGTTGTAAAATTTGTCTCTGACTGTATGGCTGCGCCCCTTGCTCATATCATTGGCGTAAGCATACACTCTGGAGTATTTCCAGAAAGTCTAAAAACTGTTATGGTAAAACCAATATTTGAAAAGAATGATAAAGACGAAATGGAAAGCTATAGACCGATTGCCCTAATTCCCATCTTCTCAAAGATCATAGAAAAAATTATCTATGAATCTCTCTATAACTTTCTCACAAAATACAACATACTATGTGACGAACAAAAGGGTTTTAGGAGGAATGAAAACATAAACATGGCTATTTTTGACTTTCTCCATAGAGTAATGCCAGAAGTAGACTCTGGAATACCTGTATGCGCGGTTTATGCAGATGTGTCGGGGGCATTTGATTGTGTAGATCACGATACCCTTCTATACAAGCTACACGCATGCGGTATTCGTGGCAATGTCCTTCATTTAATAAAAACGTACTTAAAGGGTCGCAGACAATGTACGGAGATATCGAGCCTATGTTTGAAATCTAGAAAGGAAATAAAATCTTTATCGTCTTTCAAGGAAATAAAATATGGTGTCCCGCAGGGCGGCGTGCTTGGACCTTTATTATTCTTATTATATATCAATGACCTTCCACGGTATATGCTTCATCCAATGGTATTGTTTGCAGATGATAGCACAACTATTGTTTCACGTATTAATGAGGAATCGTATGTAAATGACATAAACAATACAATTAGTAGTTTAGTAGAGTGGCTTGATAATGATAATTTGGTTGTTAATCTTCAAAAAACTAAAATTATGAACTTTTACCAACGAATGTTTGCAGGAGATATGGATATAATCTACAACGGCCAAACTATGGAAAGGGTAAACAGCACGGAGTTTTTGGGAATCATAATTGACAGCCAGTTAACTTGGAAGCCGCAGGCAGAAGATATATGTAAACGTTTAAGCACAGCCGCGTTTGTGTTGCATAACCTATCGAAAAAAGTAAATTTATCGACAATACTTGTGGCTTACCATGGTCTAGTAATTTCTATCTTAAGATTTGGTATCATATTTTGGGGTCACTGTAGTGATCGAGAAAGCATTTTCAAAGCTCAAAAGCGCTGTCTGAGAGCTGTGTTTGGACTTAAAGTAACAGACAGCTGCGTACCTATATTTAAGTCTCATAAACTACTAACCTTCCCATGCCTTTATATCCTTGAATTGGCAATATTTGTAATAACAAATCGATGTCTTTTTGCAACCTTAATGGAAACTAGAAGGCGAGGTGCAGCTATGAGATCTCAATACAAAAATCTGCTGTGCACGGGCGTGTATAAAACTAGTTTATTAAAGAAAAATGTGATTTGTATGGCCCCAGCAATCTTTAATAAGATACCTGACCAAATTAAAAACTTACCGTTGCAAAAATTCAAAAAACGTTTCACAGAATTACTTGTAGACAAATGTTGTTACTCTGTGCAGGACTTTTTGAATGATAATTCTTTGTAATATCCTTATAATCCTAGTGTTATGTATTACATTTGCATGCTATATTAAGGCAGAATGTACATGGATTCTATTGTATAATGTCAACAACTTATTTTTATGTACCTACATTCTAAGCAAATAAAGATTCTATTCTATTCTATTCTAAAAATATTGCATACATGTTTTTTGTTTTATTAAATTAGATGAGAATAAAACGTCAAAAATCGTGTGAGGGCTGGTGACGTCTCTTTCTGGTAAAAAATGTACCAAACTGTGACATCGCGCGACTTTTTGAAGCACTGTATCGTCTTCATTTATTCTTTACGTGCAAAATGAAAAAATACGTGTCCAACATTTTTTGAAAATCTATCTGACGGACTTATTAGATTTTTTTTTGTCAACTACCTTATATAGGCTAGCAATAAAAACAATATACTCACAAATCCATTGACCATGACTTTAGTCAGCGCATCCAAGGCTTCACTGGGCTGCAGATGGAACAGCACCGACTTGCTGTCCTTGAGGTACTGTCCCCCGATGTTGGAGATCAGCTGTTTGGGCATCAGCTGCATTAACAGCTTGTTTGGCCACGTGTCCACCTTTAGCTCGGGTTCGATGTCTTTTGTGCTCGCTGATACCTGGAGGGGAAAAATAATCTCTTATCTTCTCTACTGTACGTGTGTATATCACTGAACTCCTCCTAAACGGGTTGACCGATTTAGATGAAATTTTTTGTGTGTGTTCCAGTAAATTCGAGAATGGTTTAGATTCACAATTGGAGCCGGTAGGTGGCGCTGCTGTTCGGGAAGGACGACGTCAGCCTGGTCCGCTAGACTATCTACTTAAATTAATTAAATTGACGTGTCTGTTTTTAATTTTAAAATAACAGGTCTTTACTGA
The DNA here is from genome assembly GCA_949316265.1 of Diarsia mendica. Lineage (NCBI taxonomy): Eukaryota > Metazoa > Arthropoda > Insecta > Lepidoptera > Noctuidae > Diarsia > Diarsia mendica. The sequence continues at coordinate 11,466,378 of OX438898.1, read as the reverse complement.
ATGGATATGAAATTATAAATGGAGTGTAAATGTGTTGCCACACAAACGATGGGACACTTGATATCGTGTCATGCTACTCAAAATGCCAAATTCGTTGCAAAATTTTGGGTTGAGTCAATTTGAATTGTCATCTACACGCTAAGAAGAAAAAGATAGTACACAATATAGTAGAGATGAAACGGATAGTAGTTTGGCCGGATACCGGATATTCGGCAAGCTACTAGGCCGGAGCGCCGGATATCCGGCTGCCGGATATTCGGCCGTTTATTGCGTTGACGCGATCAGTTTGATTTGAATATTGGCGCGGTGCACGAGATCGGAAATATTCAGGCGCATTCGGGTCGCACGTAAGCGGAGATCGGGGGCGTTCGAGTGTTATCGCGCGTGTCAGTTTGTGTTTGTTTCTCAGTTCGTTTGTTGTTTATTTCATTGTTTATCACTTGTCGTCGTGATTTTATGTTTGAATTCTGATAGATTAACAAGAAATGTCATCATCAAAAACACGATCGCCAATATGGCAATATTTTGATTTAAATGGCAATATTTAAAAAAAAAATACTATCCGGTATTCGGCCGGATACTGTATTACTATCCGGTATCCGGCCGGATAGTGAAAACAAGGCTGGATACCGGATAGTTACCGGATATCCGTTTCATCTCTACAATATAGTACTTATAACAAAAAAAAAACATTATTTAACGTTTTTGCCCGTCTATCTGTTTGTTCCGGTTAATCTCTGAAACGGTTAGATTGACTTTTGACGGGACTTTTCCTGGCATATAGCTGATCTTATATAGGTCTTACTTAGGCTACCTTTTTTTTTGGTTCCGGGTTCCGTGCAAAAAAAAATTAAAATCTTCGAAATTGTAATTCATATACTGATGAAAGAATTTCATAGAATCTACCATAATATTACTAAAAGAACTTGATGAATTTCTGTATTTTAGAATACATACACCTTGTATATGGTAAAAATACATCAATCTTCTGAAACGAACTTTGATACAACAATGATAAGATTCAAACCTGGCAAGGTAGATGCTTGGTAGTTTTCTGCTGGTCCCCGGGTGCCTTGCCCTTCTCCATCCACTCGATGACGCCGCTCCAGATGTAGGAGCGCTGGAGCTGCGCCCCCGATGGGCCAGGCGACACCATTGTGGGCATGCGAGGGTGCCCAGCCTGGGAACGTAAACATGGTTTTATATAATAACTTTTTAATTATATGGATCGTTACAATGTTTACAGGGTGGAAGGAATACCGACGCTTAAAGGTTTTACACATATTTCTTTGTTTTCATTGTTTGGCACAATTTTTTTTTCCATGAGTTATACAAAAAAAAAAAAAAACAGGTGTTCCATTAATATTATACAATGTAGAAAACAGCTGTCTTTTTTAAATAACCGGTGACAAATTCTCACTCTCGCTCGGTTTCATGAATTTCTGTGTGTTGTCCTAATTATACGGAAAAAATACTCAGCTGTCCCATACCAAAAAGAAACTGGCCAAGTGTTAGACGGACTTGCACGTCATGCACATGAAGGGTTCCGTACCATGACTTCTTATTCTATACGTGTTGAACTAATTTCTGTATTTTTTTCAGAATTTTAGGTTCTGTAGTTTCGGAGATAAGGGGGGGCAATGGTCGGACAGACAGACAGACACACGAGTGATCCTATCAGGGTTCCGTTTTTTTGCTTTTGAGGTACAGAACCGAATTTTGCGGGCTACCCTGATGCCTGTAGCACACCTCCGCTGCGAAACTCAAAAGGCGAAACCGCAATAGTTTCGCTGTGAGTTGTAAGTTCTTTGGCGGCGAAACAGGAGCGAAATTCCCTGCTCTAACGTACAAAACTGACTATGATGTTGTCTCTTTAAAACACGATTTCGCTCATTTGCTCAGGAGCTGTCTACATCTCCGCCCGTTGACCGTAGTACTGTTGTACAGCGAAACTCGCGCAGCGGTTTCGCAATTGTTGTTTTGCAGCGGAGGTGTGCTACAGGCATGAAAGATTGACCTCGTACTGACCTGTGCGGCATGTGCGGGTGGCGGCGGCGGCGGGTACGATGGCTGAGCGAGCTGTGTGAGCAACGCGGAGTTGTTGGCGTACAGCGGGGCGCGCGGCGGGGCCAGCCAGTTGCCCGCGCCACGGCCACATGATGCGTTGCCTGGTATAGAGAAACAGATGGTACATGAAGAAATAGGTGGTGTTTGAGATGGCGAGCGCAGTGGCATCAAACCAAAACGTCCAGTTTAAATAAATAATAAATAAATAAATAAATATTCCACAACTATCACACAACGCCATCTAGTCCCAAGCTAAGCAGAGCTTGTGTTATGGGTACTAGACAACTGATAAACATACTTATATATTTCTAAATACATACATATTATAGATAAATTACACCCAGACACAGAACAAATGATCGTGCTCATCACACAAACATTTGTCCTGGGTGGGAATCGAACCCACGACCTCCGGCATAGCAGTTAGGGTCACTAACCACTAGACCAACAGGCCAGTCAAAGTTTATTTGTTTAACACTTTCAAAACCAAGCACTCAGCGTATGGGTCGAACAACAATTCGTTTGTGTGCTCACAACCCGCCTTCGAGTCGTGAATAGACGTAGCTTTAGATGACAAATGTACAAAGGCACAGCTTATTAAATTTCTGCCCGTAGGCCTGCGAAAGAAAATATGAAAAAAACATAACACTCTGTTTTTTTTGGGCAGTCGTGTAAAAAGTAGACAGTAGGTCTGTAATTCAAAATACAAAATAAAAGATTATCAACTTAATTTTATCAGCCTTTTCTGTACCACAGCCAGGCTAAGGCCTTTTTCAATTAAATTAAATTGCATAAGATAAAAAAAACAACAAATTAAATTTTAAGATTCTCATAACATTCCTAAAACAATTTCTTATTCCGGTGATCTTAGTATGATACTAAATCCACCCAATCAGTCTGCGAAAGGCTCTCTTTACACCCTGTTTAAAACTACAGTGATTACACTTACCTACACCAGCGACCCCGGGTACACCAGGCACAGTCCCCACGGGCCCCACGCCTGCAGGGGCCGGGACCCCCGGACGTGGGAAGTTCTGGGCCCCCGGCCGTGCGGGGCCTGTAGTGCCTCGCCCTTGGCTTTAGGAAAAAACATGGCTTTATTAATTAAGGAATTCGACTTCCCGTTGGAGCTGCGGTTTGTTTGAAAGAGATACCGCGGCCTCGACACAAAGGGCTAAGAAGGAACATGGGTGGTTTTTAGTCAGTAGAAGTCTGACACTCCCTTCTGCTCTGCTTAGAGTGGGAGGGGTTATTCGATGATTTCCCACCTCCCCAAAAAAAAGGCATTAGGCCTAAAACACACACAAGCGACGTAACGCGCAGACACGGGGCAGACGCAGCGCAGGCGTGGCGCAGGCATGCGCCGCTTCAAAACGATTTCATACAAAATGTATGCAGGCGACGTTTTTGAATTATACTGAAGCGACGCGGCGCAGACACGCCGCCGCGCCGTTTCGTTGCCTGCGCCGCGTCGCTCGCTACTAGCGACGCGGCGCAGGCAACGAAACGGCGTGTGAAACGGTGTGAGGTTTGCACCGGAGCGAGATTATAAAATGCCGCATCTGAACGTTTCTTGCCTGTTCCACGCCTCTTCTGATATAATTCAAATCGCGTCTGCGCCGTATCTGTCCCACGTCTGCGCTGCGCCTGCCCCGTGCCTTCGCCTTACGTCGCTTGTGTGTGTTTTAGGCCTTAGACTTACCGGAGGTCCACTTCCAGTCTTACCGGAAGTAGCTGAATATCAGTATTTTACATGGAGTGACTGCCTACCTACCCTTTACAACCCAGTAACTATTGAATAATACGATAGATACCCGATAGTAACACTGGTTGTCAAACTTTCAGGTCACTGACTACCTACAACGAATGTCAAAGGTCTACAAATTCCGGAACCAACTGCTAAACACGACACCGAGGCACGGAGAAAACTCTGTGTGCATTGGATGGTCAACCATCCACAGACCGACCTTGGCAAGCGCAGCTTAACCTTGAAGATCGACCCGTGCGGCTGTTATTATTTTGCCACTAGCTCTTTAAAACCAATATTGAATGATCAATATTAAGATCTTATAGACGAAAGATTCGATTTTTTATTTGTTTGTTACGATTTAACTCAAAAACTACTCAGTCGATTTTAAAAATTCTTTCACCATTAGAATATTGAATATAAACATACCCATAGACGTCGGCTTGTATGTCAGGCACGGGTGGCGGTGCGGGGCTGGGCGGGCGCTCCTTCAGACTGTACCCGCGGAGCAGCACCAGGTGACGAGGGTCCTAGAAGGAAACACCACTGATCTTGACTTAACCGATTATATTGGGGTATTGGGGTCGTTTTTCTAAACACATGCTAATGAATGCACAATCAATTAAAATTTATTACCTATACAAATAAGAGACTGGCCTGCTATGGACTTGTTATGAGGAGGGACGAATAACCAAAAGAGTGATAAATATAATATAGTACTGTTGCACACTCCAAGTCACCCATTCCTCGGACATTATCCGCTATTAACGCTCTCCTGGACTCAAACAAAGATCTTGATATATTTGCGGATGAATGGAAGGTGATACTGTCAGAATGTTTGAAGTTTTGTGAGAAGATTGCATGACTGTGTTTAATAAATTATATGTATTTAAATAGTGTAATTGGCTTCGGCCGTTCTATTTAAAAAATAAATAAATAAATGTTGATAGATGGAGAGAGAGGAAGACCCAGGAAACGATGTTCGAGGAGCGATATGAAAGAAAAAATAAGTGATAGAGTGACGGTTGACAGAGAACATGTTCATGTGAACAACGCTCAATTCTGTGATTGATCACTCTAGTGAACCATGTTCACTTGAGTATGCTCGTACAGCGCGTGCAAGGCGGGCACGCGGCGTGCTGACACTTGCACGTCGCGTGCAGGCGCGCTGTGCTACACACAGGTGTTACCTTGGCATAGTTCCTCTGCTGCGCCTGGTGCAGCTCCCCGCCCGCGTGCTCGTACAGCGCGTGCAAGGCGGGCACGCGGCGTGCTGACACTTGCACGTCGCGTGCAGGCGCGCTGTGCTACACACAGGTGTTACCTTGGCATAGTTCCTCTGCTGCGCCTGGTGCAGCTCCCCGCCCGCGTGCTCGTACAGCGCGTGCAAGGCGGGCACGCGGCGTGCTGACACTTGCACGTCGCGTGCAGGCGCGCTGTGCTACTGTAACGTGGTGATTTTCAAGAGACCACAATTTGAATTTTCGCGCCTTAGCGCAGTTACAATGTCAGATCTGTGGGTCCGCCTCTTTCACCTGATTGGCTAAAATTTTAGTTCCTAATTCATTCACAGCAATTAAATATGGTGTTCAAACCAGGAAATAATTTACACAAGGGTGTTGAAACTATATCGGAATTGAAAGCCACAAAAAGACTTTCAAAGATCCCTGTAGTTTTTCTGGAAACTATCATTTTCTGGAACGCGCGAAAGCCCTCAACCAATGAGATGCCAGACCAATCACAGCATCGAATTTGAGTTACTGTGTTGCCAGGCGAAGGTTGGTTTTCCTAATATTGCAAATGTTCCAAAGTTGAGGAAACACTTGTTGTGGATTTAAAAGTCGTTTAGTGATAAATATTCCACCTAGATTCATTATAAGTTATTCAGTAATATTATTTCGACCGAGTAAACTTTAATTGCTGTGGTATGTGTTCGCTTTCAAAATTTAGATTAGGAAGAATTCCAGTCTTCCGGGAGTTAGGTCGGAATTGGAAATTGAGGCGGGTAACCCTAGGCTCTTGACAGGTTGACTGGTAATTTGCAAAGACTTCGTTTTGAGAAGAACTTTATTTTATTTTTCATTTAACGACGCTAGTCGTCATTTCCATGAGTTTTTTAGTTTTATCGTAAGGTGAGTTTCCTTCTAAGATATTCGTGAAAATCCCGGATTGGGGAGTTTTCGTTTCGTTAAGTACAGTGTTGATTTTGGTTTCCAGGTTACGATGGTTCGTTCTCGGGCCTAGGAGTCTTCCGAAGGAATCCTAGGCCTGATTTTACATGTTACAATATGTAACAGGGTTGGCGAGGGTCAGACATCTGAATGTCCTCCAAATCATGGAACAATCGATGATCTGGTGAGTTGCTTGTTTGTCTTTTCTTTGTCACGCCATGTGCTTTGAGCACATGAGCAGTTTGGTCTTTCGTTATTTTATCGATACTTATTGGACTCGTGTCATTTTCAGAACGGGAATTTAAAGAGATTAGAAATTCAAATTAAGAAATTATGCAGTTATGAAATTTAGAAATTAAGAATTTAAAGAGAGTTTAAGGAAGAGCTACGATAGATTTTTATATTGAAAAAAGAAAGGATATAGAGACTTAATCCCTTTTGGGACGTTTGTGCTGAGACGAGGACTTGCTCGTCAATCTGCCACTGGCTGCTGCGGCGACGCTGTCCGGATTGCTGGCTCGTGGCCTGGAGGAGCTCTGTCAGGTCTGCGAGTTTTCACTAGAACGCAAGGGATGCTGGAGGTCGGTGTATCTTTCTTTAATTTTAATGTTTAGTGGTATTATGCTGTAGGAACCTTGTAAAACCTGTGAAAACCATAATTAAGTAGTCTGCCACCACACACCAAAGAACCCATTTAGTTTTAAGCGACCCCTGTCGCTGAGTTAGTTTTCTTTTTGTATTTACAAAAGTGTTTTGTATATGAGTAACTGTGTTTTTATTACACATATAAACAGAGATATTTTGTTTTATTTATTTTCTTTGCCACGTGGCCCTCCAAGGGCATTCATTTAGAGAGGACTACGTGACAAATGGCGCCCACTTTTTAATTTTTTTTTTTGGTGTGTGTGGGTAGAATCCTAGTATCAACATTTCGTTTCTTCACTTTTTGTTTGGCCCGGACTGCAGGGAATTTTGCGTGTGTAACATCTGTCCTGGCCTGGTGGTTTATTTTGGAGTGTTTTTTACTGAAAGAGAGGCAAGAAGGTAGATAGGAGAGAGGAGAAAGGGAGTGTTGAGATTTCATTTTTGTTTTTTAGGGTTTTCACAGGTACCTACAGTCATAGTTTAAGTAGCATCAAATAGTATTTAATTACAGCTTAGAGTCATTTCTATATTTATAACTTAGCTTTACTTATTTTAATATACTTGCAAACAACATTTAGATACATACCGGCAGTTACAATAACATAAATACAACATTTTGAGCAGTAAGAATTTTCTAGGTAAACATTCTTGGTCTAAGTAATAACTATTTTGCAACCGGTCACAGCTGAGATCATACATTTTTTACATTTTTTTAAATAAGATTGTTCTAAGACAAATAGATTTTGAAAGACAAAGTAGGAAATTACCACTGGTTTTTTTTAGGTGATTGAAACTGTGCATTTATTAAAAAAAAAAAAAAAACACAGGTGTTGTTGTTTTATTTCCTATTCTTATGTAAAATTTATTAATTTAATGTGTTCATTGTTGTGTACCTACAATATAGCCAGGAGGTAAGGAGATTTAAGAATTGTTGAATGTCTTATGTTGATGTAAGCATGATTCATTACGGAGTGGCAAAAGGGGTAAGCAGTGACTACAGATTGAAGTTTAGTTAATATAGTACTTGGCAGTCACTGCTGGCTTAGTGCAGTTTCGGATGAATATGCATGCATAGTTATTACAAATACAAGCTGACTGGTTGATATCATCTGTGTTTGGTTTTGATTTTTGAATGTTGTTTGCAGGAATATTTCATATTAAGATATTTCATATTTAATTTGTTCACATAAACAAACATTATACTTTAAATTTTTTGACAAAGTTGACAAACATTGAGTTTGAAAAACAAGTTTATTTGCATGTTGTTGTTAAACTTCTAAGAAGTTTTATTTTTTATAAGTGACCTTTCGATATTTAACTTACACTTTTAATTGTTTAAACGGAAATTAAAATAACATTGTAATAAAATAGTACATTTTAGCAATATTTTACCTTGGTGTGTGGGTTCGGTTTTAAACATTTAGTACATTTGTACATTTACATTTGATAATACCATACATTATTTTATTTGTTTTTTGTAAAGCTAATACCACCGGTTAACAATGGTTAGGGAAATATTAGTTTATGGCCTCATAAAGGATGAACTCACTTATGAGGTGTCGATTAGATCAGAAACGCCGACCGCTACTGTTCCTTTTATTTTTTATTTTACATTTAAAGAAACAATTGATTATTTACTTACAGTTTCGGAAATCTTTTTATTGTCAGTCCGGACAGTCTCGTCGAGCCATCAAAGTCAAATTTTATTTTATGGCACAGGATTTTTTTTGACACAGGGTTTATGATTTGGAAAGAGTTTCAGACGGTCAGTCGATAGGTTCTTGGCTCCTAAAGGATTTGAAGGCTTAAGGCAAAATACATCTTTCCCAGTAGTGTGTGGTATATAGGAAATATCGCACACGAAGTGTATGTCTGAAAGGGTGCTTACAGATCAATTTACTGTAACACTATAAGTTTAGAAGTGAAGTATGATAGGACAGAAGATGATGGATGACTCCATGACGAATGCATGTGGATGTATGTGGGTATGATCAAGCAGGGAATAGCCTGGTTCCAAGCTATAGGACTGACGTTTTGTGTTTTTTTTGATTTATCATTGTGGTTCTAATCTCGGGAGAGTTAGAATTTCACTTTTTGGTACAAGTTGCAAATCAATATTTGTCCTACTATATCATTTATTTGATGGGTGAGATTTGCGTAAATCTTGATAGTTTGGTACAAGTTGCAAATCAATATTTTTTCCTACTTTTTCATTTTAATGACGGGTGAGATTTGCGTAAATCTTGATAGTTTTGTTTTTATTGTAGGCCTGTGTCATCAATGCCGAAGGTAGTTTTTTTAGGTGTCGGTCGACAGACATAGAATTCACTTTTTGGTACAAGTTGCAAATCAATATTTTTCCTACTTTTTCATTTTTTTGGACAGGTGAGATTTGCGTAAATCATGATAGTTTGTTTTTTGTTTGGCTTGAGTCGTCAATGCCGAAGGTAGAGTTTTTTAGGTGTCGGTCGACAGACATAAGTTGCAGTTTGAGGACGCTGAGGGCAGCGCCTTTTTTTCAGGAGAGGGGGTATTGTAACGTGGTGATTTTCAAGAGACCACAATTTGAATTTTCGCGCCTTAGCGCAGTTACAATGTCAGATCTGTGGGTCCGCCTCTTTCACCTGATTGGCTAAAATTTTAGTTCCTAATTCATTCACAGCAATTAAATATGGTGTTCAAACCAGGAAATAATTTACACAAGGGTGTTGAAACTATATCGGAATTGAAAGCCACAAAAAGACTTTCAAAGATCCCTGTAGTTTTTCTGGAAACTATCATTTTCTGGAACGCGCGAAAGCCCTCAACCAATGAGATGCCAGACCAATCACAGCATCGAATTTGAGTTACTGTGTTGCCAGGCGAAGGTTGGTTTTCCTAATATTGCAAATGTTCCAAAGTTGAGGAAACACTTGTTGTGGATTTAAAAGTCGTTTAGTGATAAATATTCCACCTAGATTCATTATAAGTTATTCAGTAATATTATTTCGACCGAGTAAACTTTAATTGCTGTGGTATGTGTTCGCTTTCAAAATTTAGATTAGGAAGAATTCCAGTCTTCCGGGAGTTAGGTCGGAATTGGAAATTGAGGCGGGTAACCCTAGGCTCTTGACAGGTTGACTGGTAATTTGCAAAGACTTCGTTTTGAGAAGAACTTTATTTTATTTTTCATTTAACGACGCTAGTCGTCATTTCCATGAGTTTTTTAGTTTTATCGTAAGGTGAGTTTCCTTCTAAGATATTCGTGAAAATCCCGGATTGGGGAGTTTTCGTTTCGTTAAGTACAGTGTTGATTTTGGTTTCCAGGTTACGATGGTTCGTTCTCGGGCCTAGGAGTCTTCCGAAGGAATCCTAGGCCTGATTTTACATGTTACAATATGTAACAGGGTTGGCGAGGGTCAGACATCTGAATGTCCTCCAAATCATGGAACAATCGATGATCTGGTGAGTTGCTTGTTTGTCTTTTCTTTGTCACGCCATGTGCTTTGAGCACATGAGCAGTTTGGTCTTTCGTTATTTTATCGATACTTATTGGACTCGTGTCATTTTCAGAACGGGAATTTAAAGAGATTAGAAATTCAAATTAAGAAATTATGCAGTTATGAAATTTAGAAATTAAGAATTTAAAGAGAGTTTAAGGAAGAGCTACGATAGATTTTTATATTGAAAAAAGAAAGGATATAGAGACTTAATCCCTTTTGGGACGTTTGTGCTGAGACGAGGACTTGCTCGTCAATCTGCCACTGGCTGCTGCGGCGACGCTGTCCGGATTGCTGGCTCGTGGCCTGGAGGAGCTCTGTCAGGTCTGCGAGTTTTCACTAGAACGCAAGGGATGCTGGAGGTCGGTGTATCTTTCTTTAATTTTAATGTTTAGTGGTATTATGCTGTAGGAACCTTGTAAAACCTGTGAAAACCATAATTAAGTAGTCTGCCACCACACACCAAAGAACCCATTTAGTTTTAAGCGACCCCTGTCGCTGAGTTAGTTTTCTTTTTGTATTTACAAAAGTGTTTTGTATATGAGTAACTGTGTTTTTATTACACATATAAACAGAGATATTTTGTTTTATTTATTTTCTTTGCCACGTGGCCCTCCAAGGGCATTCATTTAGAGAGGACTACGTGACACTACACACAGGTGTTACCTTGGCATAGTTCCTCTGCTGCGCCTGGTGCAGCTCCCCGCCCGCGTGCTCGTACAGCGCGTGCAAGGCGGGCACGCGGCGTGCTGACACTTGCACGTCGCGTGCAGGCGCGCTGTGCTACACACAGGTGTTACCTTGGCATAGTTCCTCTGCTGCGCCTGGTGCAGCTCCCCGCCCGCGTGCTCGTACAGCGCGTGCAAGGCGGGCACGCGGCGTGCTGACACTTGCACGTCGCGTGCAGGCGCGCTGTGCTACACACAGGTGTTACCTTGGCATAGTTCCTCTGCTGCGCCTGGTGCAGCTCCCCGCCCGCGTGCTCGTACAGCGCGTGCAAGGCGGGCACGCGGCGTGCTGACGCGACTGATACTTGCACGCCGCGCTCCGCTAGTAAGCGGGCGGCTTGTTCTACGGTCGTTGGGGCACCTGTTGTTCAACATTTAGTTTTATTAACAGTATAAATCGGTAGCTTGAAGCTCGCTGCGCTCGACCGCTCTCGAATGCCGTTTAAAGGCTGACGATGTTTGGCTGCTGGGCTGCGTGTCTCAGGTTAGATTCCCGTACGGAACAAATATCTGTACAACCAACAGGTTTGGCTGTGTGCAGTTCATAGTCACTAGCATAATGATTTCACTGAGTCCTCGCAAAAGGACCCGACTGGCCGTCTTTGAACCACGTCCAGTGGAGTCATTTTATGCCCGTCATTATGGGGACCCTCATCGTGTAGGGGGCCAACATAGAACAAACCCATAAGTAGTTATAAGTCATATGCGATACTCTGTTAGCTCTGGGCATAGGTACATATGTACCTACTTATAAAAAAAATGATTTTTGGAAATCGGTTTTTTTTAGCAATTTTTATTTTATTTTATCCATTTCAGTCGTAGCACACATTTGAACTAAAATTTATGTCAACATAGGCCAAGATAAATAAACCAAACTACTTGACCGATTGTGATGGAATTTGTATGGGACAAATCGGAAAGTATACCACTATTCAGACAAAATACGACTTTTTTAAATGGATTTCTAAATGACGGAGGTAACAAAAATCAGCCTATAATGTTCTCACTGCACTGCAGGGACTCAGGCCTCTCTAGGAGAAGGATGGGCTATAATCCACCACGCGGGTTTTCATTCACCGTTTTAAGTGCAACGGCGATGATATAAATCACATAAAGTTATGCGCCTGCGTGGGTCCGACGACCTACTGTTCGTAACTCGGGGCCGCGCTGCTTAGAACAACAAACATCCTTGTTGAAGTCGGTTAAAGTTAAAACCCATCACATGCCTGCCGGCACCAGTCCTCCAGCATACGCGGAGTAAGGAGGTGAACAGCACAGCAGTAGCACATGTATCGGGATGTCAGTCCGGCCGAGCTCGTCGAAGCACGCGAGCGCTGTCGTCAGGGCTTCTATCACACACGCTCGACTTTCTGCGTGGCCGCCTATGTATCTGGAATTTACGAGAAAACACTCAAAAGTTAATGATCGTGTGGGCAGTAAGGGCTCGTTTACGGATACGCGGGGCGTAGCGCGGCGCGTGCAAAGGGCTCGTCTCGTGCTTTTTTATTAATTTACTGAGAGACGGGTCCACCGCATCAAACGCTGCATTTTAAAGTAGGTAACGAGCGAAAAATCGTTAACTTTTTCATACATCGCCATGTGTTTGAATTTAAAACGCAGCACGCGCGGCGCGACGCCCCGCCTGTACGTAAACATGCACTAAGGTCGAACGACCCCACACACCCTAGTGTCAGAGACTCAGAGTTTTAAAACCACCTCAAGGGCTTTTTTTATTGTTTTTGGGGCGTGGGAAATCATCAAATGACTTCTCCCGTTCTGTGCAGAGTAGGGAGTGTCAGACTTCTACTGACTAAAAACCACCAACCACATCATACCAGCCGCTTCCCAACTCCATGCTGACTGAGAAATTAACCTCAACAACACATTTTTTATACCCGAACCAAGACTCCAAGTTTAGGAGTCGCGCTTGCGATTCGAGACCAACGGAGCAGTTAAAATTAATAGTTTAAAAAACACTAAAAAACACGCTTTTACGTGCAAAAAAAAAAGTCAAAAATAAAATGTGCATTTAATTATAATATTTCATTGTAAAAGCGTGGGGCGCTGGAGCAGGAAAGACTTTCTTGTAAACAAATACACGAACAAGCCCCACGCTTTTTTTTTACTCTACTTTTTTTGCACGTAAAAGCGCTCCATCATCAGATCAGCTCGACAGTACCATGTTATTGTATTGTCATCAAAATCACATACAACTGCCAATTTTCATAACGCTACGATCTTCAGAAGATGGTTAAATTATTTTTCTTAGATTCCTTTACATACAGGTGAACCTAATAAAAGCGTGTTAAAAATGCTTACTATGATAGTAAAATATGTGCCAATCAGGAAACATATAACCAGGTTCTTTACTCCAGGTTGCTTCTGAAAACCACAACATCAATTCCCAACACAAAATCAAGCCTGTAATCCTTCAAGGGTTGAGTTGGGAAGATGTGCACCCAATAGTACACCGATATTTCGCCAGTTTTTCAAATCCCATGTAGGGCCGACTCTCATCAACTGGGTACAAATCCACTCCATGAGACTCCATGGCTACTAAGAAACCCGTAATGGAAAAAACCCAATGACATTTGACGAAACGCGACTTCTGAGCACAAGACCAATAAAGCAATTATAACACCAAGTGGACAAGTGAACTTACTGTATTTTATCAACAGTCTCAACAACAGTCTGTGGACATGTGTAAGGGCCGAAGGTAGCGACAGGCAGCCCCGGGTGACAGTCTGCTGATTTGTAGGTAATTACACTGTACACCGAGCCACTGCCACCTCCTTCTTCTAACGGACCTCCATGGAAGTACCTAGAAAAAAAAAACATATTTTATTTGAAAAAAAAAAAATGTACACAACATACCACCATGCCATACCATCATGGCTGTAATCCTAGAAGGGTTGGTGAACAGTTATGTTTTACCAATTGTTTCTTAAGTTCCATGTTAAAGGAGGGGCAAGCCTATTCCCATCAACCAGGTACAAAGCCAAACTCTATGGCTGCTACTGATAAATTCTTGATGAAAAACCCAATAACTCTTTCCGACTACAGCCACACATGTGACCACTCAACCAATGAGGCAGTTAAATACATTTTTAATGTTCAAAATAATTTTGATTGATAATCTGCTTCTTGGGCAGGACATGTCTGCCGCATGCCGGACAAACTGTGGGCCAAAATAGCAGGAAACTGGTGCCCTGAGACAGTGAGACGGGGTCGCGGCAGGCCACGAAGGAGATGGCGGGATGAGCTAGATCGGTTCCGTCAAAATTGGAAGGAGGACGCGCGGGTTCGCGAGAAGTGAAAGGAGTGGAGGGAGGCCTTTGCCCTGGAGTGGGACAGAGCAGACTAGAAAAAAAAAACTGCTTCTTGAGTTTTTCTTAGTGCGTCAATGGCAATCTAAATTAAATGGCCGCATGCATTAGTTATTGAATCCTGCAAAAATTTTAAATATTGGTTACACTTACTGTGCACACAAACATCTTGCCTGATAGAGATAATAATTAAGGACCGACCGAAGGTTCGGTTTCGGTTTCGGTTTCGGCTAGTTTCGGCCAAAAAATCTGGTTTCGGCCATAGTTTCGGTTTCGGCCAATAATTGGCCGAACCTTTCGGCCCCGCCGAAACAAGATATACGTGAATTGTCGCGCATCATTCAGCTAACTTCAAGTGCCAGTTGAGTTCGCTAGCCAGCGCGAACGTGATGATTTAAGGTTGTGTGATTTTTCTCGCGCAAAAATTGAATATTTGTATTTACTTATAATTAATGATGATGTATTTTTATGGCATTCATTAGGGTCTTGTGCTACAGTGTAAAATAAATAGGTTGTAAGTAGGTGTGTATCGAAAAGAATTCAATACATATTTTACTTGGTTCTGTTGAGTTATTCCCTAGAACTTATAAATATGAATTTATATAGAAATTAATTTAACACTTAAAAGATGTGTGAAGATACCTGTGATGTTTGATTCAAACATTACTATATTTGTTTGTAATTGTTGATGGATTAAATTTTGTACTTACCCGTATCGAACCGCCCCGTAGTTCCGATACACAACTACCGGTGATTTAGGCACTTTGCACATGGAGCAACTTAAGTTGAGGCAACTTAAGCAACTTTAAAAGTTTCCTGTAACTAGTTGATAGTAAATACAAATATTGCTACAACGTTTACGGTTGCAGCAATTGTATGGCAATCTGTGAGCAACTTTCATAACCGAGTTGCTCAATCTACCTACGCAGCGAACAGAGTTCAGTGCGACGATGAATATCGAAGAAGCAGCTATTGCTATAATTTTATTACGTCGTCGCCGTCTACGTTAACTTTAAAAATCGGTATAATATTTAACAGTTGCTAGTTGCGGCAATTAGCAACTAACTCGGTCATCGATTGCAGCAACTGAAAACTGCTGACGATTGCCGAAACTCGAGTGCTATGTGTGCGCAATTCAATTGAATTATATGTAAACAGCTAGTTGCCAGTTGCCAGTTGCCAGTTGCTGCAATAGTTGCTCCATGTGCAAAGCGCCTAAAACCTTAACTAATGAATATAATTTAAAAATTTCGTAATGAAAATTATTTCTTAAAATACCATCTTTGAAAATAATATGATGTACTTTTTTTGGTAAATAATTAGAAAAAAAGTTAATAAGAATTATTTTACTATAAAGTTTCATATATTTTTTATTAGCGTGAATAGCCTTCAGTACTATTAGTCATATCACGTTTTTCCCTTTAGTATGCGAGGATCTTAAATTTGTTTTTTTTTTAAATTACTAACAAATATAGTAATGTTAAAAATGTAGTGCTTATTTTTTTTAAAGTTTGACAAATATGTAGATAGCATTTTTTTTTTAAATTCACATTATTAATTTTACAAATAAAGAGCTATTTTTGTTACCTACTTTAATTGTTGCATTTTTTTCCACGTGTTAACTGTGTATATATGCGTAAAAATACAATAGATTTTACATTCCATAAATATTTATTAAGTTTCGGTTTCGGTTTCGGTTTCGGCCGAAACTGGGACCAAGGCCGAAGGTTCGGTTACGGTTTCGGTTTCGGCTGAAAATCGTGTTTCGGTCGGACACTAATAATAATATCAACGAAGAGAGAGAAATAGAGATTTTAATATGTTTTATATATATTTCATATAACTTACTTATTTAAACAACTGACCTGTATTGTTACTGGGTTAGTAACAATATTCTTAACCTATGTTAATACTTAACTAAAAACACAGACAATGTACAGGCAAAAATAACTAGTGTAGACAGACCAGTGATCACAGTGGCTGTCAGCTATTATCATTTCATGACTAACCTGAGTGCAATCAGAGTTCTTTCGCAATATTGCTTGCACTCAGATTATCTAGTCATTTCAGCATGTATCGATCTATTCTAAGGATAGATCCATCAATAATCATCTTGGCTAGCTAAACTAGTTGTAATTTATCCAGCCAGGGACTAGGAAATAAGGTAAACAAACGCTTAAACTTACTCTAAAGTTGGGACTATGTAATTTGATTTTAATTCTGCTATATACGCGCCGTTAGCAGCTGTTGCTTCTATTACAAATATGACTTCAGCCTGTACAGGCGAGTCAGGGGCATTTACAACCATTTTAATTTAGTAAAAACGCTATTTGTTTAAAAAACACAACACAAATAAGCAACTACCAATGATTGTGACGTTTGGCTGTCAATGTCAAACTTGAGTTTGACGGTTGACTTTTAATTTTTTCTTTTTAATCGGGCAACGTTTCATTTTCCCATCAATTTATTTATTTGCGGCTGCAGAGAACTTCAAGCGGCGTTTGTGGAAACTATATTTTCGAATCGTTTTGCAGTTGAAACTCTGGGGCGTGGGATCCGAGTGCTTAAACCTATTTAAGGTCAAAACGCTTAGTTGACGCTTCTCGTGACCCAAGGTATGGATAAAAAAAAAACGATGGGTTCAAAATAATGGGCTTTGTGATGTACTGTAAAATTATTAAATAAATATGTGCCTCTGCGACCCGCCCGCTCGGCATTACGTTGACAGAAGTCGCGGCGAGCGGACGTGTCGCACACACTCTAATAGAAATATAACAGTGTTTCATTAAACCACCCTAGTGTTAAAGTGAGACATAACATTGGCGACGAGGATAAAGAACGTGAGGATAAAAAAAAAAAAAAAAAAAAAAATGCAAATGACCGAGGTTATCTTTCGTCACAATGGGGTTGTTTCCTGGAAACTTCGCCGCAAGATGGCGCTGGTGTTTGGCTACACATGTCAAAGTTTTTTAAATAAACGTTTGCATTGTGTGGACGATTTTTCAAGTATTTGCGCGGCTTTTTTTAACTCAATTAGTCGCTGCACAATGTATGCTACCTGGCGTATCACCCAGTTGAAGGAGGAATTGAAAAAACGAGGAGCAACGCAACAAGGAAAGAAAGCGGAGCTTGTCGAAAAGTACAATAGATTTAACATTTTATCGACTTTTAGCTGTTTTCTGGGCAATATTATGGTTCTACAAGTTGTAAAATAAACTTCACTCACTAACTTTTTGCTTTTTAATGATCTAATAATAAACAAACTAAGGTAATACATCATTTGTTAAAATGTTACAAAATGTATAGTTATTTGAAAAGAACCCATTTCCCCACCCAACCAATTCTTATGTCTGGAATAAGATCAAAGCTGGTAGATGGCAGTGGTTCGTTTGATATTATAGGGCTTGATAATAAGCAACGCCTTGCATTTCTCTGTTGCAATCGCTCAGTTCGAGCTGAGGTGACACTCTGTGATTCATTCCAACAAAATATAGAGGGCACAGCAGATTTCTCCAAAATTTTGCGTTGGATTGGAAAGTCTGAAACAATATTGGGTAATGTTAATACTTGGCATGTATCAGTGCGGCTTAAATCCCCCATGAGCGAACGTTGACTTGAAGTGGGAGAAACCAAGTCAACGTTCGACCCTTGTTTCTCCCACACATTAAAATTATTAATAAAAAGTCAGAATTAATAATAGGTATCGTACTAACTTGTCGCCTTAGAAGTGGTCTCGTAGTCTGTTTCGTTGAAATGTTTCCCACAACCTCGAAAACTTACTTGTTTTGAATTTTTTTAGTTTCAGTGCCTTTTCCCACTTTCTCTTCATGCGCAAATTTCTTGGAAATCTGACAACGCCTATTTCTTTGCATCCAAAGGCTACACAACGACCCATAATATTGAAAAAAGCCACAAAATATTAAGATATTGTTCAATTTCAATGGAGTTAGACAGTTTGTTTGTAGCCAACGTACAGCGCCCTCTACGTGGAACTATTTGACAGTTTTCTTCCCCATTACCTAAATATTGTTTTTGATTTTCACTTAATCTATTTTAAAAAGGAATATGGACATAAATAAACATATTGTTTAGTAAAATCAGAAATATTTAAAGTGTAAGCAACTTACTTATTGACGATTGATATCTTCGGTCAAAATAGCCTTAAAACCAGTGCCTGCTAATACTTACCAATAAAATGTTGTTGTGTAGCTTGTGTGCACATTCCACTATAACTATATACCCACATTGTACAAATACCGCAGAACTATCACTACCAAATCGAATTGAGATATTCTCCGTGCGATTCTCGACTTACCCACATCAAATTTAACTATCACTGTTTACATTGTGAGTAATACCGCACGACTAAGTGCTTATGTAAACAGTAATTATTATCGTTCATAGAATCTTAATTTTATGTGTATGCAAGTAACAGGTACCTAATAAATTAATATAGTTAAGAAAGATAATATGATTAGTGCACAGATTTCTTTAAAAACAATCTATTGCGAGTAGACTTGACTTTTGCTCTTTTTCAATAAGCTACCGACTACACAACAACAACCGATCGTGCCTGTAAGTATTGGCCAAGTCGAAAGACAATGACAAAATACATACTTACACTATTCCAATGGGTAAGCACCCATCAAGTTCTATACCTGCTTCCGGAATTGGTCAACAACAATAAATTATAGTTTATTATAAAGAAAAAAAAAATGCGTTTGGTCGAATAATATTTGATACACCTCTGCCTATTCCTTCATGGATAACTGGTGTGATGGTGTAGCAAAAAATACTATTAACGAATATACTTCCTTGTATGGTTAATTATAACAACTTATAATTACAATTTGTTATTAAAATATTATTTGTTTGTTTTAAATGCAAAATCTACGTCGACTGTCAGCTGGTGTGCTGCATAAACCGACGTAGATACTGCGTAACATTTTGACGTGTAAAGGTGTTTGTGAAACAAAATACAAACTAAACATCATTTACTCATTTAACAACTCACTAATTTATAACTTGAAACAGGATCGTGTGTGTGACGAGTACAATGCTTTCATAATCCATTTATTTTGTCATTAAATATACTGCCCTGACCTACGTATTGTTGACCAAATCCGTTCGCACTATTGAAATAAATTTCAATAAAAATAATGTTCCCACGAGAAAATTACTCGTAAATTCCAGTTTTAACCAAGTACCCCTTCGACAATGTCGAAGTAATGTAGATCAATTAATTGATCTGCTATTAAAACTGAACAAGTGTTTGATATGTAGGTACCACGAGCACACTACTCGCAAAGTTCCCCAGTTTTAAACAAGTGCCACTTCGACAACCCGAAGCAAAGTAGATACATAATATGTTATCTGCTATTAAAACTGAAATCCGTTAAGGCTAATGATTTTAACAAAATCTAGAATGCATTTTTGCACTGGCTATCGTCACCTAAAAATAAATCACCTCTGTGTCAGGTACCCGTTTAGCTTAGTAACAAGTATAACGGTACACTTGAAGAGTATAATAAGGGTCTGTTACTTTTATGATTTGTCGAATAAAGTAGAGTTTCTTTATCGTAAGTGCTAAATGAAGTCACAAAGCTCTTTAGCCGGATACGATAAATTTAAAACTTAATAAACAAAGTTGTTACGTGATTCCTTTAATAAAGACTGGGCTTGTTCATTTTAACACCAAACAACAAATTTGTGTTAAAGTTATAGTGAACTTTTCGAATCGATCTTGATCTTGAATCGATTTATTACTATTATGGTGAGGTTTCCTCTCCATTATTTACAGATAGATCAACATGTCCCAATTACAAATCCCTGCAATAGATCTCTCCATTCAATTGTGAAGAGCCAAATTCAATCTCCAAGGCTCCCGTTGAGTAAAATGGAAACGTGTTTTAGAAATATATTTTATAGCAATAAATACCAGGGATCAAAATAATAAACGTGCAATTTTACTGCATGCCGGAGGCATAGCATTTCAAGTCATATATTTTAATTTACCTGGAGCTCATTCGACTGATCCAAGCGTGACTGACATTTACGATATCGCGGTTAAAAAGACACAAAGTTATTTATTTGAAAGACACTTTTTCCGATTAATGAGCCAAGAATCGGAAAGAAAATTTGAAACATTCCTGATTCGATTGAAGCGTCAAAGCTCAAAATGCAACTTTGCTAATGAAGATGAAAATATAATCGATCAAATTTATAACAAAAGTGTATTTCGAAAAAAAAAAAAAAAAAACATTTTAGCAACAGTTAAAAATATCACAGTAGAAGCAAATTGTTAGAAGCCGTAGAACGGCAAATGAACAATTTCCACGATAGCCAGAGCACAAATGCCACAAGTTCCCGCCTTAACAAAAAAGAGGTTGAAATCACAAAGGTGATAAAAAAGTACAAAATGTACAATAAAAAAAGAAGTGGAAATCACAAAGGTGATACAGCTTCCCTGCAGCCAATGTGGCAGCAAAAATCACAAAGGTGATAAAAAAGTACAAAACGTACAATAAAAAAAAAAATAAAGTGGAAATCACAAAGGTGATACAGCTTCCCTGCAGCCAATGTGGCAGCAAAAATCACAAAGGTGATAACAGTTCCCTTGCAGCCAATGTGGCAGCAGAAATCACAAAGGTGATATAAGTTCCTGCCCTGCAATTAATACAATTTGCAGGAAATGTGGATTCAAAGGACATTACCTGAAACACTGCAGAACAAGGGCCAACAAAAAAAAAAAAAAAAAAAAAAAAAAAACACTGCTAATATTTGGCAAAACAACAAATACAACCAAATAACAGCAGGCAAATTAAGAAAACCTAACTGGAAAACACCAATGAAGAGCCCACCTCTGTAGAGGAACAAACATTAAACTGCTCATTGATTCCGGTAGTACCTCCAATGAGTGAATCCAATCCAATGTTCCTCAATAAGTGATACAACTTAGAAACACATAAAAAATTCCAAAGTCATAGTCTCCAACCAGTAAACGTTCCCAAACCAAACATTCATGGGTTACGGTGCTAAACACCTTCGATCAATAATTTACACACCCACTTAAAGTGTTGTGTTGTTTTGATGCACAGATATAAGCTGGTTCAAAATCAGTAACAAAATATCATGTCATAGGAAATGGGTCAAGGAATCTTTTGGGTTAAGAAACAAAAAATAAAAAAAAATAAAAAATTGGTTATATCCTAAATTCCATTGATGACAAACCATTTCCAAAATTCAAAGATATTCTCTTAGAAATTACAATAGATACAACAAATTACACATGTGTGTCAGTTTTATCGACGAGTTCCAATTCCTCTGGAAACAAAGATAATTAAAAAATTAGAACTGGTTACTTACAATGGACATTATTGAATCAGTAAATAAACCATCCACTTGGGTTTCACCAATGGTACCGATTCTAAAGCCTGATAATGATATTCGTATTTGTTTAGATAAATGCGTAGAGCCAACAAAGCCATCATGGTCAATAGAGCAACTGATTCCTAAAGGAGGATGGCGACATTGCATGTACAATGGGACCCACTGTTAGGAGTATCGTACAGTATGGAAACTTACAACTAGTTGTAGAACTATTTAAAACTAGCAAAAAAGCAAATGGGCAGTAAGTCGTAGAGGCTGGGTGAAAAAAGATATGCTATGGAAAAGATTTTAACCTAAAACGAATGTAATAGTCCTTATTTAATAATACAATATCTTTTTTATGTACTTAGGTAGGTACCTACCTATTATGTAGTTTCAATAACCCTCCTTTTGGACTTCGCCGTAGTCGGGTAAAAAGATGATCAAACAGAATAGAAATATTTACCAACAGTAGGTAACTACCATCGTGTTTCTGCATCTCTCTTGCCAAATATACGTAGGCACTTAAATGAATACTGTAAGCATAGACTAGACTGATATTAGAATGAAACTATAATCATTATTGGCAAAAAACTAATAGATATCCCACGGTATCCGTTGAAAACAAACAATGGAATGACACATGACACTTATTGTTTTGACAGCCAACTCCAATTGACAGCATAACGTTCCATTCTACGTTATCACCAATAATCGAACGTCTCGGTCCCTCCGGCGACGTTTTTCATTATACATTTTTGTATAAAAAAAGTAAATGCATTTTTAATATTAACGTTTGTATGTTCTTCTCATATTTTACAAGATTTGTTTAAAAAAAAATTACAAGCGTAAACAAGTGTAAGAACGTAAATCATGTAGGTAATGAAAGAGTAGTTTGGAATGTAATAAAATGAAGCACGGTGCGTTTAGTAACTGCATGATGACTTATTTTTATGAAAATAAAAATATTTTCTAACTTTTAATTCCCAGGACCTAGTGATTAAATATTTTTTATATGATTCTCTTACAAACTCTTAATTATAGTAAATATAAACTTGCAAGTGAATGACACTTAGTTAATTTTTATATAATGTGGGTCCAATGTCGCCATCCTTCTTTGGTATTCTATTCTATTTATTTATTTCATATAACAATTCTCATTGTGTTTGAAATTATACATCTATACATAACAAAATCATAAAAAACATGGTCATGAAAATTATAATAAAAACTAACACAATTTAAAAAAAAAAAAGAGACATAACAATGTATAACCATTTGCCATTGGTGTATTATGGCGGTAGTCGTTGATTTACTTTTTAAGATTGGACGGTTATAAAAGTAGAAGGACCGGCAATTCGGGGTTAGTTACGTTGCAACTGTTAGAGGGTAAAGATAGACCCAAAGTAGTATATTGTGTCTTCCATTTGTGTACCTAATTGTATAAAGAAAGAATTAAGTTTACATATTATTGTAACTTAGTTATGAAGATATCAAATGTGTAAAAGCTGAAACCTATTTGTGTTACTCTAAAGGATCCACAATGCTTATGTAAGTTATTTGATATTAAGCTATGAATATTCCTGATACCTATCTGTTAGAAATGTGTACAATAATGGGGTTTATATTGCTTATTGTTTATGTACACTTATAAATTGCTATAACTTGAGACAGTTGGGGAAAACGTCGGCTTGTCCTTGTATAATACTTTAAAAGATGTTCCCGTGGAGTTTCTTGTCCATTCTTCTCCACGAAGACCTAGGGACCTAGTGAATGGAATAGAGTTTGAGTTTGATAAGACCAAAATAAATTCAATAAATGGTCTTGAAATTCGACACGTTGTGAAAAACGTAGTGAAATCACAACGTTTATTACAAGCAAAGGAATTTACCGATACAAACGGCAAAACTAAAACAAAACAATGTTTTACCCAATAAAAATAAATGTGTTTTCAATAAAAAAAAAAAACAATACAAAATTTTGGGGCAATAAATCCAATGCCAGGAGTCTGATTGGAAGGATGATCTCCTTCGCTATCTCATGATGTACAATATCACTCTCCATAGTACGGAAAGGAAAGACGCCTTCAGAATTATTTTTAATAGACAATTTAGAGACAAAATCCCGTCCAAAATCCTGCTGTAGATGTCGAAAACCGAAGTATGGACCTAGAAGTATATGATAGAGATAAAATCATAAAAGAAAATAATAATAATAATAATTTATTTATTCAAATTAGATAACAGTGATCCATATTTTGTTAGTAGGTATACTTAAAGAATAGTGTTAGCCAAAATAATCATAATATTTGGAGGCCAATACACAACACATACTACCAAAAATGCATAATCATAAAATAAATTATTCATATTGTATATAATTATCTAAATTCATAAAACAAAATTCATTTTAAAATTACAATTGAAATAAAAATACTTGTGACAAAAAATCAAAATAATGTAATGTTCATGTCAAAATGTAAAATGGCAGAATTTAAAATGTCAAAACGTAAAATGTAAAATTTCAACATGTGAAATACGACATGTCCACAATCAAATATAAAAAATGATGAAACAGGTCAAAAATAAGAAGAAACATAGTTCACCTCAAGAAAATAGAGGGACAATGGAGAATTCACAATGAAAACGGGGAAAAAGACGACGGTGATGTAGAAATAGACACGGATGATTAAATTGGTATTGTGATAAATTATTAAGATCATGATTAAAACTAAGAGATTAAAACTAGAGGATTTAAATGATTAAAAAAAATTATTGAAAGGGAGAGATGTGATGTACTGTAAAATTATTAAATAAATATGTGCCTCTGCGACCCGCCCGCTCGGCATTACGTTGACAGAAGTCGCGGCGAGCGGACGTGTCGCACACACTCTAATAGAAATATAACAGTGTTTCATTAAACCACCCTAGTGTTAAAGTGAGACATAACAGGCTTCATCATGGGTTTTATCTTTGGCAGAGGCTAAGTGCTACCATACAAAGTGGCAGTGCCACCAGTCTTTTGGGCACATTGAACAGTTATATGATGCCTTTAGTTTCTTTAATAGTTTTCAATGAACTTATACTAGTTAGTTTAATTTGTAAAATTCATTTGTAAAACTAGTTCGTATTTCACGTTCTTCCATAGAATTACTATTTTCATGCTATATTTTTCACATTTTTGTCGATAAACTTAGAACATGATCTGTATCTTTTCACGCAAGAAAATTCTTCACCGGAGAAAAAAAATCTGACACTAAGGGTGCGTTCCGAATTACGCTGTAATCGATTTGAGCGTCCATAAACCCGTACCGAATTACTGTGAGCGCGCTAACGATGTCCCTTGAATCGTCATAGATGACGTCATGACATGCGCCACCTTGCGAATAGACCGACCATGCCCCAAATAAATATCACCGTGTCCGTGAGCGCTGTCAAAATACTCAAAATCAAAGTAAAAAATGACAGATGTATGATGCGTGTGTGTGTGTGTCTGGGTGGGTGTGTGTGTTCACAGCTGAGTTTCACTGGCTGGAGTCGCACAAATACATTCAATTAGTTCTTTGAAATCTTTTTGGAGTCTCATAACCATGAGTATTCAAGTAAATATACAAGACGAACCTAACGGGCGACGAATTTCTCTCATGCAGGTTATGTTTTTGTTATCACGTGACGAGTGAGCACTGTAAACGCGATAACGAGCGTTAGCTGTCATAATCGTGATACCTAATTCGGAACGCAAAATATCGACGTGAGCGCTGTGCTGTGAGCGATTATTTTGTAATACGGAACGCGGCCTAAATTCTATGTCATGTGATTGTCATTGTCAGCTGTTTGTCATTTCCATTACAAAAAAAACCTTATCTTCGCTTATCTTTTCGAAACGTAAATATCTTATAATTTAGCGCATAGCCTACTAGTATATCTATGGTGAACACATAAAAGACCACATCAAATTTTCAAATAGGGTTATCACTGATTTTATAACCATGGAGTTGGGCTTTCGCACCGTAAGAGTTTTAAACCGGTTTTTGAGAAAACCTTTTGGTATCACGTCTTATAGAAATGTTACGGGCTGTGCAGTTAAAGAAGAAGTTAACACTGAATTGTTGAGCGCATTTAACCAAGATATTAGGAATGGTAAGCCATTTTGACTTATTATAGCTAAATTACATCAGCCTGAAAAAAGGCTGACCTCTGAAAATAGTGAGGTTTTTTATTGGAAACAAACAGAACAGAAAAAGGTACCTTGTTTACCTTTTCGTTTAACAACTGGTTTGCCAAAGGGTATTGGTTTTACATTACCTATAAGTATTTAAAAGATATTAATTATCAGTAGAGACATAAAGAGTAGTCATTCTAACTAAAGAATACTAACATTCATAGTTGTTTTTACAACTGCAAGCATAGAACTAATCATTGAGATGATTTGTTTTATTTAATTTTTCCTTTGGGTTAAAATATAGGATAACATTGTGATATAGTAAAAAAATATATAAGTAACTAGCTGAACCCGCGCATGTGTTGCAATGCGTTTTTCCTACCTACCTATCTACTACCCTACCTACCTACCTAAGTACCTACTACCATACCTAAAAAAAAAAAAAGTATCATATGTCCTTCTCCTGGTTCTTAGCTACCTCCCTACCAATTTTCAGCTAAATCCGTCCAGCCGTTTTCATGCTATGTCGTGACAACGGAAAACGGGTTTCATTTTTAATATATAGAAAGGATGCACATAAAATCTTGGCTGAAACTTTACAAATTAGATTAATTGTTATGTATTTTTACCTGACTGTGGCAAAGCTCAAGAAGAGAGTTATTTTTATTTTTGATGGGAACATCCTGAACAGATTGAGACTGTAATATAAGAATCTATACAGGGTAAAAGAAACATCATCACACAAACAAGGAACAAATATTCCATACATAATGCGGAACCCCTTTTTTTTGTTGGTACCACCCAACAAATCATCAAATAACTCCTCCTGTTCTGGGTGGAGTGTCAGACTTTTACTGCCAAAAAACACCTATGTTTCTTCTTAGACTTTTGTTTTCCTGGGCTGCCACATCTCTGTCAAACAACCACCCCTTCAATGTTGCTAACATCTGTTTGATGCCAAACCCTTTACACCCCATAACCCCCGATTACATATAATTATAATTTATTCATCATTACTACATGCAAAGTACACACTTTGGACGTGGAGTTGCAGACACCAGCCCATTAAATAATACAATTATTCATCATTATTAAAAAATCAACAGCTTTTCCTACACACTCAAATTGTACAGAACAGCTGTTTTCTTTTCTTTTTTTTGTCTCTCTAATCAGATCAACATGTTTTCTTCTTGATTGTTGTCCTTGTATCTTGTCATAAGTGTTGTCATGGTGAGGTAGGTAATGATATTAATCATTTTGATAACATTGCTGCAGCATTTTTTATCTCATGGTCATTTGTTTACAGAGGAGCTTGTGTGAGGAGGTACTCCTTGAAGGGTTAGAGTTTAGACAATGGTGGTGTACCCAATTGTATACATATTCACTGTTATGTTCAGGTCCCATGTGCTGGCGAGCCTATTGCCATTAACTGGGGCACAAATCCAGCCCCCTGGCTGCTGCAAAAACCCCATAACACTGCCAGATCCAGGAGTTGAACCCAGGACCTCATGCTTAGCCGAATCGCTTAATGATAATTGGAAAAATTTGACATTTTAGTACCCACTTTATGTTATAAAAGCGTGATTCTATGTTATTACGTAAAAACATTGTTAAGTATCTAAAAACTGGTTATCTCTGCTTCCAAAATATATGTTTTTGTAATACTCGTAATATCTAATACCTACATAACACTTCAGATATAAACATTGACGCAAAATATGATAAAACTCCCGTCGACCACTTATCAACCTTATGCCCTTTTTACCCGACTGCGGCAAAGACCAAAAGGAGGGTTATTAATGGCTGTTGTGACCGAAACTCTATTGGCAGGATATTTTATCTATATAATGTATAAAAAAATGAAACCCGTTTTCCGTTGTCACGACATAGCATGAAAACAGCTTGACCGATTTAGCTGAAAATTGGTCCCTACCAATTTTCAGCTAAATCGGTCAAGCCGGTAGCTAGCTAAGAACCAGGAGAAGGACGTACGATACTTTTTTTTTTTAGGTAGGGTAGTAGGTAGGTAGGTAGGGTAGTAGGTAGGTAGGGTAGTAGGTAGGTAGGGTAGTAGGTAGGGTAGGTAGGTAGGGTAGTAGGTAGGGTAGTAGGTAGGGTAGTAGGTAGGGTAGTAGGTAGGGTAGTAGGGGTAGTAGGTAGGGTAGTAGATAGGTAGGTAGGAAAAACGCATTGCAACGCATGCGCGGGTTCAGCTAGTTACAAATAAAACTTCATGATTTCAAGGTTCTTCAAAGTTTTAATTTTAATTAATTTGTGCGTGCGCGAATAACCAGATGTATGAACGTGACGAAGTACAAAAAGCATGTAAGGATCGCAAGCGGTTCTCTAGATAACACTTTTTTTTTGATAAAATCTTGCCACATTATTCCTAATCCACTGTAACTCCTGAAAGTCAGAATCAGCTGTGGCGACCACCAGAAAAGCGCCGACACAATGAAGCTCGATGAAGTCCCAAAGAAACAATTTAACTGTCTTAGATCCCACAACGAAATTAAAGATAGTGCTTAGGTACCCCCATAGGAAATAGAAGTTAATGTATTTATTTGCGGTAATATTTATTTATTTTCTTTAATATCGGGTAAATGAGGCCTTTACCCGATATGGGACTACATCTCCAAAAGATACCCAAAAAAATAATACTACTAACTAGAATAAGACAAACACTAACACAACTAACACTTATTGCATTTAAAATTTAAATATTGTGAGATTAGAAATAAAAGGCTTATTATTATTATTGATTTTCTCCATCTAACGACTAACTTTACAGGGTATTCTCTAATGCGATGTGTTTATATGTCTCGTCGGGGCTGCGGGTTGTTCGAAAGAGTAACCGTGGCCTCGACACAAAGGGCTAAGAAGGAACATGGGTGGATTTTAGTCAGTAGAAGTCTGACCCTCCCTGTCGGTCTGTCCAAAACGGGAGGAGTCATTTGATGATTACCGATTACCAACTATCCATAAATAAAAATGTGTTTAAATGTTGTTCACAGGTGGAGTAGTCCCAGTATTCCGCCGCGCCCTGCTGTTCCCGACGAGGGTAGCCTTACAGGATGAGTTCGGTATCTACACGTACGCTGGGCTGTACCAAGCTGCCTCCGTGCTCTCGAAGGAGATCTCCGCACAGCTGGGTATGGGAACTACCGATCTTTTAAACTTTTAACTAACTGATGAAATCCTTCCTCTTTTTTCCAACTGATTATATTTTCAAAATAACAACTTTTCACTGAATGCATCTTCTTCTTTTTGCCCCTATCCCACTGAACGCATATGGAATTATAATACGGTACTAATAACAAAAAACATTATTAAATAAATGTTCTGCTGTTTGTTCCATCCGAAACGGCTGTACCAATTTTGACGGTTGCTGGCTGATAGCAAGGTCAAATTCTTCTATTAACTGTCTAACAGTTAATTTCTGTTCATTTCAGTTGGCGAATCAGAGAGGACGATAGCCTATATGTGCAGCAATGACGCATCACACGTGATTGTGCAATGGGCAATATGGATGTCAGGCAATATTGGTAAGTCAACTCACATGCAAAAATGCATATATGGACAATTCAGAACTAAAATCGTGTGAAGCGAGAAATAGTGCCACCTTTTTTTTTTTTTTTTTTTGGTTGGTGGTAAATCATCAACGCTCTTGGGCAGAGCGGAAGGGAGTGTCAGACTTCTACTGACTAAAAACCAACCCTCGCGTACCGAGGCCTCGTTATGCCTTTCGATAATCCGCAGCCCCGACTACAGGCCCTGTAACGATTGTCAAAGGTCTACAAATGACGGACAACGGGTTAACGTGCTTTAGGAGACACGGAGCAAACTCGGTATATAATGGGTGGTCAACCACAGATCAACGTAGGCAAGCGCTGCTTACACTGAACATTGATCGGCCGTTTTTATCGAGCCACGAGGTCCTCTAGTGTCAAAACGGTTATATCTTATCGGCTACTAAAAAAAAGAGTGTGCGCGTGAAAACTATTAAGAGCGTATGCTACCTCATATAACTAACTAACCCTATTTGTGGTGGTTCAAACTTCGCTTGAAATACTGTTAGAATAAAGTTCTAATCAGCTTGCACTACAAAGCGGTTGTTACGTCTTTCGCTGCGGCCGAATAGTGCGAAATTAGTGGTATTTTGCGATTTACAAAAAAACTATTGATTGGACTAAAAAAGTAAAACACTATGACTTTAGTAGAATTATTTGGCAAAAAAATCAGAACGATGACATGTATTTTATTATGGTTTTTACTCGTTAAAAGAATTTTTTAGAGGTATCTTCGCGATTTTTTTCTATCGAGCAAAGTTAGTTGTATTATGTTTTCACAACACTATGGCACTAGCATATATCCTGAAGAATATCATATATTTTTCTGATGTTGATTACTGCAGTGAATCATATACTTTTACGCATTATAAAAATCGCGTTTGAGGTACCATAAGCTCTTAAATTAACAAAGACAATTTATTATTAGGTATGAATCGAATATACTAAAGAGCGACACAACAGTGAAGAGCTTTTTTTTTTTTTGGTGGTTGAAAAATCATCGAATAACTCCTCCCCCCCCCCCCCCCGCTCTTGGGCAGGGCGAAGGGGAGTGTCAGACTTCTACTGACTAAAAACCAAACCCATGTTCCTTCTTCGCCCTTGTGTCGGAGCCGCGTTATCCTTTCGATAATCCACAGCCCCGACGGGACAGTGAAGAGCTGTCTGTATCTTTCTCGCTCGGGTACACTCGGCGGTCCCGAGTTCACCCGATCGAGTCTTTAGCCTCAGAGCGTGACGGATCAGCCTAACTTACTATCTACTGAAAATTCTGTGTGCGGTGCGCCAAAAGAAGTTTTCACTTCAAAAACCTCCATTTCTTTGTTACAGCCGTCCCCTTAACCCCGCTGCACCCACCAGACATGCTAACATACTACCTAACAGACAGTTCAGCCAGTCTCGTAGTATGCACGCAAGAGTACGAGAAGGTCCTCCGACCCATCACTCTGGACATGAAGACTCCTCTCCTGGTCACCGGCCGAGATAACGTGTTGACGGCCCAGTTGTACCAGCCTAATACTGCCTTCTTGGCTCCTAAGGCAGAGGACAGTTTGGCTGATGTTGGAAAGACTAACGCTTGGTATGGACATAATGAGGCGCTTATTATTTATACTAGTGGTGAGTGTGAATTTTATTTATTCTTATGTACACACAAAATACAAAAAAAAAGGATTAAAACATAAAAAATAGAAGAGCACAAAGGTACTGCGTATTTCATAAGAAATTTCTTCCAGCAGACCTCTGAGGGGAAAGTTGGATTAGAAATGTAGACAGTGTGTAGAAAAGACCAGGATTTTTTTTTAGGTAGTTGACAAAAAAATCGAATTAGTCCGTCTAGAAGCATAGCGTCCGTTAGAAGCATATTGCATTAGACTAATATGTAGCCACCTGCACAGCTCTATCATTTGCTTCGAGTAAATCTTTGGCCGAAAAGTTATAGAGTGGCGACCGCGAACCGGAAGACGTTGCGTTGGAAGGCCTCCCGCCTCCCATTAGGTGGACCAATGACCTGGTGAAGGTTACGGGGACCCGCTAAATGCGAGACGCCTATGTCCAGCTGTGGACGTCTTTTGGCTGAAATGATGATGATGAAATCTTGAAAGGTGCAAGTGGTTGTGCAGAATGGGCAGAATAGGAGGTGGCATATCCTACGGAGGGACTTCACGCGCACTGTATTCGTTTTCTTTTCTATATAAAACTAATAAAAACTCTCTTTTTATCACCATCAGGTACAACAAGCAAACCTAAAGGCGTAATATGGACGCACAGCATGCTACAAACGCAGATATCGTCACTGCACTCAGCGTGGCAATACACGGCGAATGATGTGGTCTTACACACGTTGCCTCTGCATCACATACATGGACAGCTCAACTCTATGCTAGCGTCGCTTTCTGCGGGGGCTAGGTATCTATACTTTTATTTACTTTATCTGAGTTTATCTATAATATTATAAAAAATTGTGAGGTTGCAGAGGGTAATTTCTTGAAATTCAGAACCGATTTTGAAAATGATTTCAGTACCTAATAGAAAGCTTTATTATCCCCAAATTTCATAGGCTGCATATGTTTAAAAGGCAAGCGAAGCTGCGGGGAAAAGCTAGTTACTATATTTAAAAAAAAAACATAAAATATTAGTATACCTACTTGTTTTATGGACAAGCCCGCCACACTATTCTCAAACCACTGTAACTCCTGAAAATCAGAAACAACAGTGGCAACCGCCGAGACCATGAAGCTCGACGAAGTCCCAGAGACACGATTTGACTGTCTTGGGTACCGCAACGAAATTAATCAGAAAAGAATAGCGGAGGAGTAGGAAAGAATGTACTTATGTGCCCTTTTCGGATCGGACAGGCTTTTTTTTGCCTGACTGCGGTGAAGCCCAAAAGGAGGGTTATTTAACATATATAATAATAAAGTTCTTCATTCAACAGACTCCGAATGCTCCCATCCTTCGCGTCCCACACAGTCTGGTCTCGCCTCCTCGGTATGGGCGAACGAGACGAGACCAAGGTCACCGTGTTCCACGGGGTCCCTGCGATGTATGCGCGCCTGGTAGCTGACCACGAGCGTATGTTCGCTGACCCGAAGACTGCGGAGTACGTGAGGTCTACCCTGGGAAGTAGGATGAGGCTCATGGTGGCGGGGTCTGCGCCGCTGCCTGCTACGCTGTTCTTGAAATGGGAGGAGGTGAGTTTCAACACTGCTGTAAAAATGGGGAAGGAAAACATCGTGAGGAAACCGGCATGTCCTAGAACCAAATTCGATGACATGTGACATCTTTCAATCGGCATGTTCTAGAATCAATATAGACATCAACATCACACCTGTAATCCTCGAAGGGGTATACAGATACATTAGTACATCTACACCCAGATTTCGCCAGTTATGTTAAGTCCTATGTAAAAGGGGCCGACCAAGCATAAATCCAGACTCCGCTTGCTTCTGAGAAATGCCTGATGTAAAAATAAATAGTCAGTATAAAAACCAAGCCTGCCATTATTTAACTGCCTATTATGACGTCATAAGCACTATTTACGTAGTTTTTACAATACAAAAAAGTTGCCATTCAAAATAGACTATTTTATATTCTTAAAGGTCTACAATTTCTTGAGGGGGATTTAAAATACCACGTTAACACGTATGGTCACAGGGGTTGGGGGGGGGGGGGGGTGTAGGGTTTCGTCACGTAGTTAGTCACAGACGTCAGCTAATTGGAAACTAGCAGCTAGCAGTTCGTAGTGCAGTTATTGTCAAGTACGTTAAAGTACGCTAACGTTGTTATTTTAAACAAATTAGCTAGGCCAGCCACGCGAAGTACAGTTCACGTCAAATAACTTTGCCCCTCTGAAGTTAGCCATTTGAATAAATCGCGCAGGTGTAGTTCCGTAGAATTCGTGACTTTACAATAGAGATTCGTAATTTTTATTTTCCTTTTCACTTGTAGCCAACTTCAGAGGGGCAAAGTTATTTGACGTGAACTGTAGGTGCTCTTGCTTTTATCTAGGTAATGTGTATAATTTAAAGCTCAAAGAAAAACTTTTCTTCGCCAGCATTGTTCCCCATTCTTCTTCACTAACTTCTCCATTGTTCCCCAGATATCCGGCATGCGGCTTCTAGAACGTTTCGGTATGTCGGAAGTGGGGATGGCGTTGAGCAACCCCTACAGACCTGTGGAGGCGAGGAGTGTGGGCTGTGTGGGACTGCCCCTGCCGGGGGTGGAAGCCAGGATTGTGTCCGTCAGGGAGGACACGGGGGAGTTGGAGCCTTTGGTCACTGTGGAGACGCCGGTGCCTGAGACACAGGTATGAATGCTCTTTCATCATCTGCCTAGCCTTTTCCCAACTATGTTGGGGTCTGCTTCCAGTTTAACCGGATGCAGCTGAATACCAGTATTTTACATGAAGCGACCGCCTATCTGCAGGGCTATTGTATATCTTTTAATGACAGTGGATAACTAGATAGGATAGTGGGATAGTGTCTATCAAATAACTGTCAAATGGTGAGTTTTTAAGAAAAAAATGTACCAAAACATAACCAATTTATAGTTAATCTATGGACACTTATGATAGCCACTGATATTGGAAATATACGCAATAGCCCTACAGACCTCCACAACCCAGTTAATACTAGGTAATACGATACCTTTTGGTAAGACTTGTTGGCAGAATTTCAGGTCACTGACTACCTGTAACGACTGCCAAAGATCTATATATGGCAGCCGGGACCAACAGCTTAACGTGCCTTCCGAGGCACAGAGGAAAATCAGTATCAGAGCTCTTTATCTATATAAAACTGAGTTTTTATTTGTGGTAGCAGATCCCACTGATCCCACAGTTGGGAAAGGCTAGGCAGATAAGTAATAATAAAACTGAGAGCATTTGAACAGGTTTGTAGTACTCGTAACCGGCGAGCGTGTATGCGACGCAAATAAAAGGCAATGACAGTTTGACCGACCCGGGAATCGAACCCAGGACCCTGCTCAGCAGTCGCGCGAGACTAACGTAACGAGGCAGCATTTTACCAACTTCTGTACTGGTTTTACTATTTTTCTTTTTTTTATTATAGCTGATGCTTCGCCCGCGTGGATGACGGTACTTGACAAATTATATACTAAAACCACTCTATCCATTGGTGAAAACAGCATGAAAATCGGTGCATAAGTTTTTGAGTTTATCACGAACATACTGACGCGGCGGAGTACTTTGTTTTATAATGTGTTATTTTATTTTAAAATCGGTATTTTGCCTGAAATAAAACACTTATTTAATTGTTTATTTATTTATGTACAGATATGCCTGGACCGTCTCGGTCTGTCAACAAAGGACTTCTTCGTGGAGTCCGATGGGTTCGAGTGGCAACCCTCCAAAGAGACCAAACACAAGGATGTAGGCGACGGCGGCTTCCAAGGCGAGTTACTTATTAGAGGACCCGCTGTGTTTTCTAGGTAAGATTCGTACATGTTATGCTTATTTTCACTTCAAAATTCAGCACAATTTGAAACCGGGAAGTGTGCCAAATTCTCAACACAAACATACAGACACAACAGGCACATCATAACAGGCAGACAACGTGACTAACACCCGTATCTATAAACAATTCATAGTGATTACTTGAGTAAAAGTCATTGTTTAAGATACGATTTTTTCTCTGTAGTTTAGTAATTCCTTGATGTTAGAAGTTTAGAACTATCAAAGGTTAGAATTCTTAGGTTTGCTTTCATTGACGGTTCTAACTTCGTTTAAATTCTTGCCCATTGCATAAAAAAGTTTTCATAAGTAATTATTTAAGATCAAGTAATTACTTTAACTTGACTATAAATACGGTTGTAAGACTTTTGAAACGCCGCCGCGCACCGAGGGTTCCGTACAACCTTGTATAGGTATAAAGGGTGTAAACATACCCTTAATGAAGCTAAAAAGCACTTGTTCTCCCCAAAATTGCGATAGGTTTTTTTTTCGGACCGTACCTTTTAGTTGTTGTAGATATTGGATGTAAAAATTTAAAAAAAAATCACAAGTTTCATTTAAGGTGAATGCGACAGTTCATAATTATAAGTCTCTTGAATGCCTTTTTCATCAAATAGTCACTCAAGAGACTTATTATATGAACTGAGACGGTTATATTGGTGATTTTAATCATTATTACTCAGTAAAGTCATCTTTGTTACGGTCGCGAATCCTATTTTATTTAACATACAACCTGACACAAAAAATGAATTTCGCGGGATACCTTGTCGCATTCACCTTAAAGGATAGTTTTAAAGCTATGTCTTTATTTAAAATACTTCTATGACCCATTTACTATCCAAGCATCCAACAGTACAATGTTTTATCTGTGCTACATTGGTTTTATCGCAAACCGTGGCTTTTCACCGCAAAAAAAGTCGTTTCCCAGCAATATTTTTTTCGTAAAGTCACTTAGTTTGATGTAGGTATAGAATGCTCGGTTGACGCCTTAGTGGAGGTTTCTTTGACACCCGTATGAAGCGATATCATCATCATCATCAGCCATAAGACGTCCACTGTTGGACAAAGGCCTCCTCCATAGGACGCCACAAAGAACGGCAGCCTGCCGTTTGCATCCACCGGTTGCCCGCGACTCTCACGATGTCGTCGGTCCACCTGGTGGGAGGCCTTTTTTTTTTTTGTTCTCGGGGGGAAACCTTCAAAAGGCTACCGGTCTTTGGGGATAAGACCGAGGTGTGTGGGATTTTTACCGCACTAAAACCACCCCGGTGGCCACCATCCGCACATGGGAGAAGGCACCGTTTCCTCTTAAAAGACCTGTCCGGAGCCCCCTCTGTGCATCGCCTGTTATGGCACATCCCTGGGGAGATTGTAAAGTGATCTCCCCTGAGCCTCGCTTTGCAATTGCGTACGGCAGCACGTGACCACTGTGCCACCGACTTCTCTGAGGTCACTCGGTGGGCAGACAGAGTCCCCACTCTGAACGCCCACGACCCCATTTTCCCACCAGCTTTAGACCTGGTGGGAGGCCTACCAACGCTTGTTCTTCCGGTTCGAAGTCGCCACGCAAGAACCTTCCTTCCCCATCGGTTGTCGGTTCTTCGAGCAATGTGGCCTGCTCATTGCCACTTCAACTAATGAGACACGATACAATACGATAGAATTAATCATTTGTAAGTCAATAGTTGTATTTTTTTATTCATATAATTCAAGTGGCGCCGGCGGGCGCGCTAATTTTTATTACTATTTGAATATGATTAGCTTCATATTATCTTAGCAAGTTGACCTTGATTTTCTATTTTAGTCAATCAATTTAAAATATGAATGAAATATGAACTGATTCCAGTTTTCATTGTAATCTCACGTTGACGCACAAATGTAGGAAAACGTATAGTCGCCCAAAAAAAAAAATTATCTACACTATCACTCAGAAATGATCATCAACTTTACTCGCTGTTTGTACAGTCAGCATCAGAAGTAGTTTAATTAACCCTACTCAAAGTTTCAAAGCAGGTTTTTTAAATTAAAACTTAACTCGTTACCAATAAATGATTAAAGAGTACTTAAGTGATTAAATCTTCTAAAAATCTAAAAAAAAATGAAAATTCCGAAATGTTAAGCTACTTCTGTTGCTGACCATACCAGACCCTGCTTTTTGTTACATAATATCATTACCTGTAAGCTCCAAAGGGGTAGGCAAAGGTCTTACTTATAGAAGGTACACCAGCGCATTCCTATTAATTCCAATGGTATCGCCCCCTATTACATCATGGTAAGCATTTTTTTTTGTGGAGGGTGGTAAATCATCAAATGACTCCTCCCGCTCTGGGCGGAGCGGTAAAGAGTGTCAGACTTCTACTGACTAAAAACCACCCATGTTCCTTCTTACCCCTTTGTGTCCGAGGCCGCGGTATCTCTTTCGAACAACCCACAGCCCCGACGGGCGTTGGCCCTTGCGGGCCCCTCCTTGCTGACATCCCTTTGAGGCGCGCGTGGAACACGAACGCGCCGTCGACACGGCCTGTTGCCGTCATGACGACGGCCGGACGGCGAGCTAGCCCAACACTCACCGTCCACAGGCCCGCGTGTACGGTGGCCGGAAGTCATCACGTGACCCCCGACGCCCGGAGCGTCTCCCGCGGCGGCTGGGACGAGAGGTTCTCTCCCTCTCTCGTTCCGCCACATCCTCCGCTAGCATCACTGCTTCGCAGAAGGAGGCGACGGCGTCCCATTTCCGACTAACCCTTCGGGAATTATATTATGTTACCTATATTATAATATGTGTCACTCCTACAATTTATTCAAACGGTTCTATTTTTAGTCTGCACATAAATTAATATTTTTACATACGCACTATACATATCGCATATAATCAAATATAATGCCAATAAGTATGCATTAGTTAAAAATATATTCTTAGTAACTAGTAATGACGCAGATTAAAGCAAAAATGAGGAATGTCATAAATTAAAACTGCTAAATAAGGTCATTCAGTGATGCCTTACCTTGGTTTAAAATACTTTAGAAGAAATATAGACGCTGACACACGTCATAGATTTGCGATTGAATAATATATGCACGATTTGCAATTTCCTATTGAGAAGACAGATTAAGTTTCATTCCTGGTATGTTCCGTGGCTCAAAATGAGAAAAGTCATTGTAGTGTGTAAAACTAATGTATGTGTGCACATCTGCATCCTAATAATATGTATCAAAACATATTATAACGATAGAACGAATTCTAAGCGCAATAATATACGATACACCAATGAAGGCACTTGTTTCAATCATCTTCCGGCCCGAACTGACAACCTTACATGGCGACCCTGCCAGGATGAAACAAGTGCCTTCATTGGTGTATCGTATATTACTGCGCTTAGAACACATTATATCGTTAAAATAATAAATAATAATATATTGATTCATAATATTAGAATGCAGATGTGCACACATACATTAGTCTTACACACTACATCATTGTGCCAGTGACTTTTTAAATACAGTATGTCAACATCTTCTTCATCTTGAGGATACCAATCCAGCATTCCTGAGAGATATTTCCCGACGGCATT
Organism: Diarsia mendica; assembly: GCA_949316265.1. Lineage (NCBI taxonomy): Eukaryota > Metazoa > Arthropoda > Insecta > Lepidoptera > Noctuidae > Diarsia > Diarsia mendica. The sequence continues at coordinate 11,428,075 of OX438898.1, read as the reverse complement.
TAAAGTAAAGTCAGAGACTCATGATTGAAAAAAAATAACATAAAACTCTTAGGAACTATTGGCAGGTTCTTCATAAGGGACAAGTGCTTAGTATTCGTAACCGGCGTTCGTGTATGACCAGATGTACCTATGAATGCCAAATCAAATAGTTTATTAATAGTGCTACATTACATAATATAGCAATAGAGATCCTCATAATTTAACCAATTCTGGTAAGCGAAACTTAAAAAAAAAAGCTAAGGTATAATAAATTAATTCGATACCAATTAAGACGAAGCAAAAAGAGCGAGCGAGCGAGAGCCTGCGTCGGTTTTCCCGAGTTCATATAACCCCAATCTATTTAAGTCACGAGTAAATAGGCATCTTCTGGGTAAGCTCGTTCCATCGTCGACCTCATCTCTGCCCTTAGGGCAAGATTGAGGTCAAGAGTAAGCCCATATTAAATAAAAAAATAAAAAAGAGTAGATACGAGTATATAATGATCTTAACTGGTGGTGTTCTGTGCTTTCTGCTTACCCTCAAGAGAAAAGGGTGGGAGTTCTTGTATGTATATATGTTACGGCTAAAGGTGGGTGTGAACATAAACTTAAGATTAGCCTGCTAAACTTAGGTCTAACTTCGAGGAGGTGTTAATGTTAGTTCCTTCTATCTTTAGCCGGCTAAACTTAAGTGTAACTGCAGGACCTTGGTTAAAAATGTAGAAGGAAATGAAAAAGGAAACAATGTAATAATGTTTACTATTTTGACACGAAAACTTTTATTAAAAAATAATCACCCTCATTACACATACTTTTATGTATCTGTTACCGGTCAAACCCGATTTCAGGACAAACTAGTTTTGCCTAGGCTAAACTAGTTCTTCGTTTCCGTCAGCAGGTCGACTGCAGGGTTTAAAGGGACCTTTATCTAACCGAACCTCGGGGTGCCGCTGATGTCGCCCGTCTAGGGTTAGCGTTTCCGTCAGCAGGCCCACACTATCGCGTATAGTAAGAACTAGTTTGGCCTAAAATCGGGTTTGGCCGGTAACATATCTATTGTAGGATTTTCAATATTACAATTACAAAATATTAATTATTTAAAACAATATCTACCTAATCATTAAAATAAAATAATAAGGAACCATATTTTGTTCATAACAGGAGCAGAAATACGCAAAATTAAACAAAAACATTGCCACGTGTGCGCGCATTGTCTCCCCACCGCCCCCTCAAGTCCTCCGCCGGCGCGGCGCGTCCATCGAATACATTTATAGCCGTTTCGTTTCGGTTAATGTGCACATTAGCCGGCTAAAGATGGAATATCACGACACAAACTAACATGATATCGAACTTTAGCGGCTTCTCGAAGATAAACCTAAGTTTAGCCGGCTAATCTTAAGTTTATGTTCACACCCACCTTTAGCCGTAACATATATAAACTACTACAATCATAAATCTTTCAGGTACTGGAACAGAGCCCCGAAACTGGATAACACAGACTTCACCGACGACGGTTGGTTCCGTACAGGCGACACGGTCTCCTTCGTGGACGGTAAGTTCAGAATCCTCGGCCGCACCTCCGTGGACATCATCAAGACTGGCGGGTACAAAGTAAGCGCTTTACAAGTCGAATCAGCCATTTTGGACCACCCCAGCATAGCCGATGTTGCAATTTTAGGTATAGACGATGACAGTTACGGAGAAATTATTGGAGCAGTCGTAGTTCTTAAGGAAAACGCTAAATTAACACTTAAAGAATTAAAAGATTCGGCTGGGAAGAAACTAGCGCCGTACCAACTTCCTAAAACTATGTTAGTTATTGATCAAATGCCTCGGAACGCGATGGGAAAGTTAGATAAGAAGTTGATTCGTAAGTTGTTCGGGAAACAACTTGAGATGCCTAAACTGAAGGCTTGATTCGTTTTGGTGTTGTAAGTGAACTGTAATATGTCTTTTATTGAACTTGGGAACAGAGTTATCTGTAAAAGTTTTTTTTAACGTTTGAGTATTAATTAAGGCAATCGATAAACCGTTAGGTTTATCGATTGCCTTAATTAATACTCAAACGTTAAAAAAAACTTTTTTACGTAAAACTGTGTCAGAATCATTTGGCTCGTGGCGAATGCCGCCATCTTGCTTTTCTCATACATTTCACAGAATAATGGCGCCATGTCAACATCATTTGCGCGCCTAAAGATTAGCGTCAAATATGTCTTCATAAATAGGGTAGTTGACAAAAAAATCTAATTAGTCCGTCAGATAGATTTCCAAAAAATATTGAACACATATTTTTCTATTTTCACGTACCTAAAAAAAAAAGAAGACGATACAGTACTTCAAAAAGTCGTGCGACGTCACAGTTTGGTATATTCATGATCTTTGACACGTTTTATTTTCGTAATTTTTAATGAATTTGATAAAACAAAAAATACGTATCCAATATTTTTCGATAATCTAACTGACGGAGTATATAGATATTTATTTATTTTTGTCAGGAAAAATCCTATTGGTTTGTTTGAAAACTAAGTGCGTTTCCGAACCGAACCGAATTCGAAATTCGATCACTAGATACCTTATGTTATTGTCCCTTATGATATCTTATGTTCCTACCTTTTAAAAAATCATGTGCAATAATTATTTTGTTCTGTAGCAATAAAATTGTTAAGACGAGAAAGACTGATATTATTTGACGGCAATAGGGAGTAACCAAACTTATCGACGTTGAATAGGCTTGAGATGGTCAGAAAGCGAAATAAGACATGCATGTGCCTCATTTCGTTTTGGAAGGTGCGACTTGACACCTCGCCGACCTAACTGCGACAAATGGCTATTTGACTACTGTTGAAATTTCACGAAAATGTTACGTTAGAAATAACACGATGTGTGAAAAAACTAATAATTTCGATAAAAAAATGGAGTAGTTATATATTAGAAGTTTTTGGTGGGGGCACTTTCTATCCTTGTCGCGCGAAACGGCCATTTAAACTACGTAACCGTGACGTAAGTAACTATTGCGGTAAGAAATATGACGTCACGTCTCTATAGCTCTGTATTTGTCTACACGTCATTTAGAATCAGTTAAAAGTAAGCCATTTATTACTTTTTTCATTATTTCTGTTAGTTTTTTTGAAATAACATAACATTTTCTTGATTTTTTAACAGTAGTCTAATATCCAAATATGACGTTGATACGGGATCGTTTCGAGTCGTTATGTGTGGTCCCGTAAGGGGAGTTAAATTGATTGTAGTCTCCCTGTTACCCGCTATAAACATCACATAGAGCATCATGTAATAGCAATTGGGACACTAGATGGAGTCCCAAATCAATACAAAGTTATTTTTAATATAGTGTATTCAGAATGTTTTTAATCGTTGGTTCCACTAGTCTTAAAACCATTGGATATTTTGTTAAAATTTTAATCTTATTTGACTTATTTTCCAATCTTTTGAAATGTTTTTAGCATATTCTCAAAAGATTCAAGATTGCCCATACTTTATTTGTACAGTCAGAGAATTAAATTGTCACATTAGGTACGTCAATATGTCATGTCAACTGTCATAGTGACAATTTAATTGTAATTCGCTCGCATATTTAAGTTTGTAGTCAATTGAGTACCTAATCATTTTTATATTTGTATGACTTCTCCGACTTCGCAGTTTTGAATAATTTGTTTATTTTTTTTTTTATATAAATATTCTGTTGTTTTAATTTTAAATTGTTGCATTTATTTGAATTCTTAGTAATATCGTGTTTTGATTCTGTTAATTATTTGTTTTTAGGTTCTAGTGTTGTATTTACTAAACGTTTTAAATTTACTACTAACGTATATTTATGTAATTAATTATGCCATTATATTGTTGAATGTAATCGTTTTTGTAGACGAGCAATAATAAAAGAAACACATAATATTCACTAAATACTAACAAATAATAATTATTATGTTTTAAAGGCTAAACGCTGATTAGAATACCTATGTTTAAGATTCTATTGAAGAAAAGGTTATTTTTGTACTAGGCTGGGTTTAATGATATTATAAGAAAAAGGAAAAAAATAACCCTTCCCCCACCTACTTAGTTACTACCTCAACGGGTAAAGTATAACGGAGAATGTATTCTGAATGTAAAAAAGATGCTTCCAGAAAGATGCTTCCAGATGAGACTTTATTTTTTAACGACTTAAAAAACCAACACGCGTATTTTTTTCGGGTTCATTCTGAAAGCTGGAACTTAGCAGTTTCGCAATTAGTAATAAAAGTTTTTTTTATTATATTTTTAATAAGTACTCATTCCTAATTAATTAGGTATATATTTCATCTCTAGTAACTTCAAATCTAGGTTTGTTTACATTATGTATATAATATACACATATACATACGTATATAATATATATATATATATATAGGTATATATTAAAATCTAACGAATCTGTAATCATTTAAAAAAAAAAGGGAGTAAGACAAAGTTTCCTTTTTTTCCTGTTCCTATAAAATGTAATGTTATGTAATGGTAATGTCTGATATGTTATTGTAACAATGTACTATGGATTGTAACGTTGAATAAAAGACAATTCAAATTATTTCTATCAGTTTTATTTATTTTTTTAAGTTCAGTTTCTGTAGTTTGTCGTTTACATTTTTTTAATAGCCTGTTCTGCCCCATTGAAGGGTAAAGGCCTCCTCCAATTCTTTCTTTAATTTTTGGAGTTTTCACTTTATTACTCTCGTTATTTGCCTCTTGCTCACACACAGGCCGTGCGAGTGAGAGGCAAGCAAGACGCTCCATCTCTTTTCTCTATAACCAAGTACTTAGATTTAAAACCAATTAAAAATAAACCTGTACAAGTGTCTTACTTTACGACAATACCATAAGTCATTAAAAACATATTAACAAAACTAATCTATCATTTGATTTAGTAAACGTGCTTTCTTTTTGAAAAATGACATTACAAATTGTACATCATGTGACTTTGAGTCCAAATTTTACATCATGTGACTTTGAATCCAATGAAATTGACATAAGGTTTGTAACGCAACACCTTTATGAATTTAACATAATATTCACTTTGAGTTGTATGAGGCACAATGTGAATGTTTAAAAGTTTTTCATATATTTTAATTCATCGAACTATCCCGAATGTACCTACTTACAAAATAATACTAAAGTAAAATCTATAAAACATGTAAATTGGCAAATAAGTAACGTTTCACCAAGAATTGGATAATAAAACCCACTTTGGTATATTTGAATAAACATTATAATAACTTATTTCATGGCGTCTAAGATTCATTTAATACATAGTAGTACCTATTGTTAATAATAATTCAATTTCTAGTAATTAAGTAAAGCCAGGATCTATAAAATTGTGCCAATTTTCGTAGCATTCGCGGTCGTAGAAAGTGAGAGCGGGACAACACCAGTTTAATTATAAACCAAATGTCTTATGTACTTACTGAATATTCGCCATCCTCCTTGCACGTGTAGGACCACGACTGCCGCAAGTATTGGCTAGGCTACTGAGTATTTTCTAAATTCGAGAGAAAATTAATTGCTACCTAAATTGATCTACCAACCTATAATGTAGATTACAATTAGGTACTGTCACTGTTTATAAGTTCTATAAAATGGCTATTTTTTATCTATAAGGTGTAAAGCTTAACAAAAAACTTCCTCACGCTCGTAGGGGAAAATAAAAAGACATTCTCTAGCCAAGTAAAACTAAGCGTCTGGTCCTTCTGTATTTAAATTATACATCTATCTTAATTTCTAAATAGCCATAGGTATTTGTAGGAAACTCCTAGCCGCCTCCGTAGCGTTCATCAAACAAGGTGGACTAAAAGTCGCGTAAGCTATAGAATTCGTCCAACTGGAGTAAGTCGCAACAATAGTAGCTACTATGCCTATAGTCATAACAATTAAAGCTAAAACAACATCGTACCACTTGATATCATACTCGTGTTCGTCTCTCATTTCAATTGCGTATTCAGTAAACGTTTTATACTTAGTTTGTAAAGATTCGGTTATTAGCGGGCTTTTTGACAGGTCGCCATTTTGGAAACCGCCATTCTGTGGCCCGCCATTTTGAACCGCAACAATTTGCGGTCCGCCATTTTGAGCCTCGCCTTTTGGCGGCCCGCCATTTTGGACACCACCATTCTGAGTTCCATTTTGCGTTCCGTTTTGTTTCTCAGTCAGTTTGTACAAGGCTTGTTTATATATATTGTTAGATCGCATCTTGGATTTCATATAGCATAGTTTGAGGAAGAAAACAGGTGGACATATAAACATTAAAGGTCCTGTTAAAGTGGACCCCACTAGACCCATGACTAAATCGAATCGTGGGACGGCTTCAGCTAGAACTACTGCTAAGGCTACTATGCTTGATCTTATAAGGCAGCGTTGGAAGCAGAAATCTGAAACAAACATGAAAATATAATAGTAATGTGTTTATTGATAATGCATAAAATTGAAAGATTAGTTGTAATACATGGATCTTCTGGGCTCTAATAGGAATTGACACCACCATGCACCATAGGATTAGGAACTCACATAAAATTAACACAAGTTATCTAAACCAAGAGTGCCAATAGAAAAAACATACAACGGTGTTCAAATACCAATAAATATGTTAACCCTTAAATTGGCAGAGTACTCCACAAAAGACATACACTTCGAAAACATCAATTGTGGTAGTAATCTAAAAAAAATACCTGTTATTATTATTTTTAGCTTGCAATAATTATGTATTTTAGTAGATAAAATATTAGGGTGTGATAAAATCAATAATTATCCGTCAAATTCAAAATATCTTTGAAGCGGTCTGACGTCTCAGTGTCACATGAAACCTTTTAAAGTTTTTCTGCGCTTTTTTGGTTAGGACTTGTGGTTAATAGGCTTTACATTGCACAGGGACATTATAAACAACATCAATCGTCCATAATTTTATGTGTAAATTACGTAATTACAATTTTATGAGTTTGAAACTTTGTGTGTACTCCCTGAATACCGTTGCCAAGTACGCGCAAAATAGACTTCGGTATACACAAAGTACATTGCCAAGTATACAAAGAAATACAAAAGGGGTTTTTTTGTTTGTTTTTGATATATAATGATATCGATTTTATGTCGTATAGCATGTTATTTTCTCCTTTCCTGCAGCACTTGAACCTGACACAATCATATAGATTCAAGCTTTGATCCCGAAAGAAAATGCATGATCCGATGACAGTTCTTGTTTTGATGATGAATCACACTTCCTCCACCAAGCTCAATTCTCACCCACTATTAATGTTCAGTCTTTCAAGTTCAAATACACATACAACGTTGTAACGTACTCCTTACACCAATGCTTCAAGAGGTTTTTCCGTATTCATCCATCAATATTATAATGACATGCCAACATGGAATTAAATTCAACCATTATCTACGCCATCTGTAGAACTTCTACTGTCACCAGTTCCATAGCACATTGGAATCTTCACCTGTGCCGATCCCTAGATCTAAACGCAAGTAGCTTTCAATCTTCACTTTTTGCTCCATGTAGTACAAATACAAGAAAACATATTTCACACTATAGTTGGCAATGTACTCCCGGTAGTACATCAAGTTTCGCGAAAACTGTAATATTCAGATTTTTTTCACAATTTTTTTCAGTCTTCTGGTATCATAATAAACCAGGAAATAACAAAAAAACATAAAATTTTAGAAATAATTTCATTTGCCAATTTAAGGGTTAAAAAAAAATGAATACAGCCCTAAATTCAAACCAGGTTTTACATGCTCGTTAAGTAATTACAATACTTAATTAAAAACCAGAATCGAATGCATTATTGTTTAATTGTGCAACACTTTCAATATGAGAATCATTATGATTTACTTTTTGTAATAATATACCTAGGTAGGTACTTAGGTATTGTATGTTCAGTTGTTTACATGCAGTTTCAACAAACATTTTTGTTTCAAAAATAAATCTTGCAACCTAGCCCAGCAGGTTCAGTTATAAGGTGGATCTTACAGTTACAAGATAAGAGAGGCTGTGAATGATACCTTAATAACTTTGATCTAACTAACGCACTGACTTTCCTATTTAGGTGAACCAAGTATTGTGTTAGTAACAATAATTTTAAGATTCCAAGCAAGCAAAATAACATACCTCTAGGAATCTTGAGTATATCTTCAATATGTTGGAACAGCGCCGAATGGCTGACAGCACTGGACAGACATAGCTGAAGAGTCACCAGCAACGACATCAGGTACAGTGGTATCGATGACGGTATACCTAAACGGAAAATAAATAAGTAATCAGCTTATATTTATGCTATAGCTTATGTCTGTGTGATGAGCACGATCATTTGTTCTGTGTCTGGGTGTAATTTATCTATAATATGTATGTATTTAGAAATATATAGTATGTTTATCAGTTGTTATAGTACCCATAACACAAGCTCTGCTTAGCTTGGGACTAGATGGCGTTGTGTGATAGTTGTGGAATATTATTATTATTATTATAACATTACTACTGCTGGGACCCTGGCGTCTGGCTTGGGCCTCCTCTCCTTGTGTCCTCTCTTTGTGAAGAGGAGGCCCAGGCCAGACGTCCGAAAGTCTAACAACCAGTCTTACTTACCAAGGGGTATTGTAATTACCTAATAGGTACTAACTGGGTTGTGGACGTTAGATAGGCAGTCGCTCCATCTGAAATATCTCTCTTATTCAGTGGCATCCGGTTAGACTGGTCAGATGGCCCTGGCAAATAGTCTTCGACTAAAGTGACTGCCTGTAGTCCGGACAGACTGACTGACGAAATATAAACGGATCCATTTGGCAGCCGATTCCTTAAAACTTTAAACCAACAAGAAAAGAAGTTCATACTCACTCTGCAGAATATTATTATCAAGATCAGTTCCATATCTGATGGCTGCCAGCACAGTGGTGACTGCGAACATGAAGCCCGTGATACCAAACCCGCCGAGCACTGCCGCGTTGATTTTCTTACTGTCCTTCATATCCACTTGCAAGGTCAACAGCATTGGGTGGATGTCGAACTGGAAGAAAAGTGTTTAAAGCTTCATCATCATCATCTTGAATGTGTGGTGAATTTGCATGCCTCGTGTGGAGTCGATCAGCCCAAGCAAAGTTAGTGGATACAGCACTGAATGAAACGTGCCGGATAATCACTGGCTGCCTCAAGCCGACCCCGGTACAGACAGATGCTGTATCCATTGGCATGCATAGCGCCACCAGTTGTTCGCAGAGCGGTGGCGAGCTCTAGTGAAAGAACCAAAATGGTCTCCGACGCTAGACACCCTCTACACAGTAACATCACAGTTCCGCAAAGACTGAAAAGCCGCAACAGCTTCATGAAGTGTGTACCCCCGCTCACTGGTGATCGCCCTAAGGAAAGACTTAAGTTGTGGCGAGATAGTGTTGCCTACCCAACCCATTTGTGCCACTTGCCGAAAATCTTCCACCTGGACACGAGTTGCCATGGCTAACCTGGAAGTCTCTAAACAGACTCCGGACACAGCTAGGCCGAACCAAGGAAAACCTGTTCAGGTGGAGTCTCATAGACGACTCTGCCCTGGAGTGTAAATGTGGTCTTGACCCACAGACTATGGAGCACTTGATATCGTGTCCAGCCTGTCCTGATACTTGCACATCACAGGAGTTGATGGAGGCTACTGCAAGTGCCGAACTCGTCGCCAAATTTTGGGCCGACTCAATTTGAATTGTCATCGACACGCTAAGAAGAAGATCATCATCTTCCTGCCCTTATTTCAATCTATTTGGGGTCGTAGACGCAACACGTTTTCTACTTCCATTCTTTCCTGTTAGACGTCACGGTGGCATTTACTCCGTTCTCTTTCCTATCATTACTCACACAATTCTTAAAGAAATCAAATCTCGAGTCGAGTCTTCAGAATCGTGTTAATATGAGTGACAGTGGTAGTGGTAAGCGAGCGCCAAAAAAGAACAAGAAAGATGCCATTTTGTCTGCTCTGACTCTTTGGGCTAGTGATCGCAAGCGACCATGAGGTCCCGGGCTCTATTTCCGAGTCGGTAAAAGTGTTATTGGGTTTTTCCATCAGGAAGTTCTCAGTAGCAGCCACGGAGTCTGGATTTGTGCCCGCTTTATGGCACTATAGTCCCATAAAATAGAGGTATTACATGAGACTTAAACATAACTGGCAAAATGTGGGTGGTAAGTACATACTATTTGGTACACTTCTGCCTAACTCTTTGTTGGGGATTACAGTCGTCAAGTTATGTAGGTAGGTACGTCAAAAAAAAAGAAAATATTTTTTTTCCATTTTTTTTTTACCTGAAAAGCCAATATCCCATAAGCAATAAGAAAGTCCTGCAGCTGCGGTTGTATTTTCGCCACGTTTTCGACAGGCAACGGTGATATGTCGTCCCGCAAGATGCACGTCCATGTGGTGATAGCCACTGTGGTGACTATTATCACTGATGTTATCGCTATGGGTCTGAAAGAGGAAGAAATGTGTTTATCAGTTGGAACCCAGAAGGCTTTTTTGGTCTCTTTTTCCTTCAGCAGCAGCGGTGACCAGGTGAGGTGGCGGCCTCGACTTACAAACAGTAAGTTGTGGGTTAGAGGTAGTCAAGCTATATACCTACAACCTATTTATAAAGTTCCCACAGATAGAACTCAGGCCTCCGATCTTAACATTTATTTATTTATTCCCAAGCTAACAAAAGTAGTCATAAATTGCTAATAGTCCAGCCTCCTCTCTGAGATGGAGTGGCAATAAGCATTCAAATATAGATAATCCTCTTATTTCTAGGGACGTTCAGGAAACCAACCTGCTCTTTATACCTCTACAAAATTATGGCCACTTCTTATACATAGGTACCTAATCGCGCAATTCTATGTCCATTTCCACCCGCTCAGTTTGCACTTACTTCATCTCCTTAGGCGATCCGAGCCACATGACAGGACACAGCAGCAGTCCTAGGATGACCATCCACACACAGTACGTGATGCCGATCTCTCCGCCCGATATCTTCCACCAGAATATCTGGAGCGTTTGCGAGGCTGCACATGCAAAAGAAATGAAAAGGGGTCAGGAATAGAATAGAACAGAATGTCTCTTCATTTCAGTATATCATCTGCCTAGCCTTTTCCCAACTATGTTGGGGTCGGCTTCCAATCTAACCGGATGCAGCTGAACATGAAGCGGCTGCCAACTGACCTCCACAACCCAGGTAGTACTGGATAATACGATACCCTTTGGTAAGACTGGTTGTCAGACTTTCGGGCCACTAATTACCTATTTTTTTTTGGGTGGAAAATCATCAAAAAACCCATCCCGCTCTTGGGCAGAGCGAAAGGGAGTGTCAGACTTCTACTGACTAAAAACCACCCGCGTTCCTTCTTAGCCCTATCTGTCGAGGCCGCGGTATCCTGTGGACATCCCACAGCCCCGACGGTACTGACTGTACCGGCTGTCAAAGACCTACAAATGGCAGCCGATACCAAGACCAACGGCTTAACATTCAAACGTAAAAAGAAAAACTTACCAATGATAAAGTTGGGTACTCCTGATCCAAAGACTGCTGCATCAATGAGGAAGGTCACCAGCCTCTTTGCTGGTGCACCAAACGCTAGTTCAGCTACTGCCGCGTAGGGAAACCTGGGTGTGGGACAAAAACAGTTTAAAAAGCAAAGATTTGACATCAAACTTGAATTCCTTTCAAGCAAGGGTAATCCGCGCAAACCACCCAAAGGTGCTAAGACCATTACTAGTTTTCCTTAATTATATTCATTTATTTAGTGACTTTTACAATTGCAATGCGCTTAATAATAGGCACAAACGTACCCTAAATACATATTTCTCACATCTGGATCTGTGCCATGAGCCCGAACAGACTCTTCGCCTTTTGGTTGAGACAGAATTTTATGGAAAATGCTAAATCTTGTCTGTTCAGCTTCAAGACCCTACATAAATCGTTTATTTTCGACTCATATCGATCATCATCATCATTTCAGCCAAAAATGTCTACCTACTGCTGGATATAGCTTCCTCAGGTGTTGCCACATTGATAGGTACGGGGCGTCTCGCAACCAGCAGATCCCCGCAACATCGGTTCACCTAATGGAAGGCCTTCCACCGCAACGTCTTCCGATACGCGGTCGCCTCTCCAGAACTTTTCGGTCTCATCGGCCATTCGGTCTGCATGCCCTACCTCCTGCCACTCAATAAGTTTGACAATTCTCCTGAGATGTTTACTAAAACTCACCGATTCTTCTCTTTGATGTCCGGAGTGATCTTCTGCGCTAACAGCCAGCTTCTTCCCAGTAATACTGCTGTGTACAGCTGTAGGCCGAATACTCCTAGGACTAGCGGTAGCCCGTATACACCTGGACAGAAAAATGTGTAATTTTAGAAAATAAGTAGTACACAGGTGATGTGACTTGCGATGAATCGCACACGCGACACTCGTTTCCTTCGCTTGCAGTCGAGTCGTGGTGATCCGTGGCACGAGTGAACCGACGGGTATTTTTGTAATAAGTACAGAGGAATGTGGGAAAATATGTCGTGAGGAAAGTTTTGAGTATTAATGAGGATGGCTATAAAGTAGAGTAAAACCTAAGAAACGATATGTAAAGGATGATAATTATGGCAAGAAAGGAGGTGTTTTTTTTTGTGTTTGGAAAATCATCCGCCCGTTAAAATACCCCTCGTGTTTCAAATAACCCCTCCCGTTCTTGGGCAGAGCGAAAGGGAGTGTCAGACTTCTACTGACTAAAAACCAACTGTGTTCCTTCATAACCCTATAAGTCGAGGCCGCGGTAACTTGTTAAAATTCCGCAGCCCCGACGGGCGTCGGCCCTTGCGTGCATGACGAGTAATAGAGAGTATTAAACAGGAAGACATGCTGCGCCTACCTCAAATGAATTAGGGTAAGGGCAAGAGAATGATGAAATTAACAATAAAAAGTTTACACTCACCACAAGAAATAACGCTCTTAGGCAGCGTTATAACCGGGAAGACTCCAAAAAGGTCGACAATGCAGAGTACAGTCAACAGGACAGACAGCCCACCGGTCGTTTGGCCGACCGTGTAGTCTTCATGACGAGAGACCACCGTCGTTGGCTTGCTGTAGCTGATCCCAGGCACCTGGCCCAAGAAACTTGGCAGCTTCATGGTGAAGGAGGCCTGGGAAACAGATCAAATTGGTAATATTTGAGATAGTTTAAGTACAGAGGCAAACATAAATATTGTGAGGAAGGGAAACAGTATATAAGGATAATTTTACTTAAAGAGAGTAATGAGTGTATACTCGGGTATTTAAAGAAGCCGAAAGGCACATATTCACGACCTGTGAGCCATTTAGTGCATTTAGCTATGAAAATATTGTCGATATTGTCATAGGTTCAAAATTCGAGACGGCACGGTTGGCGCAGTGACTCAAGCCACAGAATAGATTTAAATTCTGTGGCTCAAGCAGTGGACTACTGCGCTACGTGTCTCAGTTTCGATCCCCGCACGGACCAAATATTTACAGCAAGTATGGCCTACAGATAGTTGTTTCGGGTCTAGGTTTTTGTGTATGTGAGATTAAATGTCTGTGAAGTGTGAACGCACCCATGATACAGGAGAAATTCCTAGTATGGGGCAAAGTTAAAAAAAAAATACTCGCAAGTTTAAAAAAATTACAAGTTGTTTATTTATTTAAATACATTTTGTTATATTTTTATTTTTTTATGGAAGATTATGACATGCTCCGCTGACTCCTCCAATTGAATGAACCTAACAAAACGTGATTTTTGACTTGATTTTTTGTTAATTTGTGCGTAGAGTAAAGAGTCACAATAAGTCTAAGGGCACAGAAAAAATGTGATCCCATGTGGAATTTTAGATCCCATGTAGGTAACCATATCATCTGCCTAGCCTTTTCCCAACTATATTGGGTTCGGCTTCCAGTCTAACCGGATACAGCTGAATACCAGTATTTTACATGGAGCGACTGCCTATCTGACCTCCACAACCCAGTTAATACTAGGTAATACGATACCCTTTGGTAAGACTGGATGTCAGAATTTCAGGTCACTGACTACCTGTAACGACTGCCAAAGATCTATATATATGGCAGCCGGGACCAACAGCTTAACGTGCTTTCCGAGGCACAGAGGAAACTCGGTATGTCGGGCGGTCACCCATACACAGACCGACCTAGGCAAGCACAGCTTTACCTAAAGATCGACCTGAGTGGCAGTTCTTATTAAGCCACGAGCTACCATGTAACCATAATAGCCTATGATATTCCCACTGCTGGCCACAGGCCTCCGCTCTACGAGTAGGTATAATGCACCGCGCGGGCCCAGTAGCATGCAGTCTTCGAATTTTTTGTTAGTATGACATGCCTGTTTCTTCACGATGTTTTCCATCACCGCTTTGAGAGCAGTAGTGATGAGATAAATTATATAAAGTAATGCGTTTGTCTGGGTTCGATCCCACGACTTTAATGTTCGTAAATCAGGGCCGCCACCACTGGGCCAGCAGCTAAAAGCAGCCGCTTTTAGCTGCTGCCTCAGAAAGACCACGGCAGAATTATATAATTGTCAAAGTCATTAATCAGGACCACGGAATCATCGTCGGAATCAGCCGCTGTATGTGCCTCCCCTTTCTTCTGCCATAGGGGGTGTAGTAAGATATCACGTGTACGTGTATTTTTTCGTGAAACGCGATTTCTAAACTTTTTTATCATCATCATCATCAGCCTATAATGTTCCCACTGCAGGGACTCAGGCCTCCTCTCTAGGAGAGGGATGGGCTATAATCCACCACGCGGGCCCAGTGCGGATGGGCGGATGTCACATGTCTTCGAATTTTTTGGTTCTAAGTCATGCCGGTTTCCTCACGATGTTTTCCTTCACCGTTTTGAGAGCAGTGGTGATGAAATAAATTACACAAATTAATGCACCTGCCTGGGTTCGAACCCACGACGTAAGTCGGGGCCGACACCACTGGGCCACCGCTGCTCCTAGTCGGGGCCGGCACCACTGGGCCACCGCTGCTCCTCCACTGGGCCACCGCTGCTCCTACTTTTTTATCATGGTGCTTTAAAAAAACATTCTAAAAATTTCAAGATTCTTTCTACTAAAAATCCAAGTGATTACGAGTCTTCAGTTCTTCACCAAGGGGACACTACAAAATGCTATGCTAGCTAACCCTGCGGTTTTTTTAAGTTTTTTAAGTATCATTGGCTTTAGCCTCATTTTATTTGGGTTTCTGACAAAGGACGGGCCCTATAGCGACGCGAAAAGCTTTAAATTTTATTAGTGCCTTTCTGTGTGAGAAGAGGCCTTTAAGGGTATAAATAGACTAACAAGTTTTTTTTTTCCATAATAATTATGTAGGTCTATGGGGACAGTAAAATATACCAATCAAGTTATCAACTACTATCTGTCACATTTCTTCAATATATTTTCAACTTTATTGCATTAGGTTCAAGGTTGATTGGGATATTTGAAATATATACATAATATAATGATTTTAGCTTGATGTGATCGCGTCTGTACAAGACTAGTACCCTGGTACCTATACCTAATTATTGTTCATTATTTAATTACGATACTGGACTGTGTTTTACTAATTACGTCCTATCATTAGGAACCACTTCTTAGTACGTTAATGTTTAGTCAAGTTTTTTGACAATTAAGTTCGAATTATCTGTTTGTAAAAAGTATGACTTATAATATTAATACTGTTTACTAGAACTTTTAGAAAAAGGTAAACCTAAACATTTGCTCTTGCAGACTGAATTAGAATTAGAAATGGCAACATAATTCTAGCATCGGTAAGAAAAGTAAATAGAAAACGGCATTAATTTCTACCGCAAAGTGTTTGCGAAAACGAGGTACTTTACTTACCTGTATAAGTAGGCGACACTTATTATTATTTTTAAAATACGACTCTAATTTTTTATCTGTGATATCCGCATCCATCTGCCTAAGAGCACTGGTACCAGTATTATTTATGATCTAATCTAACTAATTTAAGTATTTTTGTTTCAATTTTGCTAACCTAGGTTCCTAACTCCGTAGATAACGCAGACCTTTCAACTTATTTTTGAAATCCTGCAAAAATTCCCGCAATTAATAATTCCACGGCCATGTAACTTACTTTTAATTAAACTTAACAGCAGTTAGGCACAGCAACGATCACATTCAGCCTTTAATTATTCCCGTTGATGACAAACTCACTAAAATCTTCATGTCAAATGAAACACCACCACATTAGCATAAGCACACTTTTAGGGATTCCCTATACACAGCCAACTAAACTGATTAATATCCTAATTTCACATAAAACTACGATTTGATCACGTCACCAATTTCATTTTAATTTGAAAAACAACGCGACATAGACTAATAAATATTGTTTTCTAAATTCATAGTTCGAACACTGAATGGACAGTGTCTGGCACTGCGGAAACCAATAGGACTGGCCGGTTCAATTGGGCAAGTACAGGCTTAGACAGTCGGGCACAAAACGCTTAGCCCTTTTATGAAAAAATATATTTTCTTCAGACCCAAAAATGGTTGGGAAAAGGCTCGGCAGATCATGATATCTTTTATTTTGTAAAGTTTATTTTGGTTTTATTGTGGTGTAATGTCTTGAAGCGGTTAAAAAACGATAAACTTAATTAATTATAAAAAGTACCTACCAATTTTTTTTTGGAGTTTAGTTTATTGTGAACTTCTATCTTATTGACGATTAAAATAAAAACTTGTTTTAACCTAGATAAGTGGTTATTAATTTATTATTAGGTACTAAGTAATACTCGTAACTATAAAACTCACCTACCTCAAAAAGAAGTTCAATCCAAAAACACTTTATTTGCAAAATCAAAGAATGCACTTCATTTTGTTTGTCTGTTGTAATAGTCCGTAGCACTCATTTTGCGAAATTCATCGTTTTTTGATGACACAAGCACTCAGTTGAAGCGTTTCTGACAAATGAGACCTATAATTTCCAATTCTATTCAAATTTGAGCAAAATTCCGGGTGACCTTCGATAAGTCGCTGCGCTTACTATATTAATTTAGTTAAATATTATTACTTAGGTAATTTTTAAACTTTTTGCGAGTGTTCCACATAGCCATTCAGTTTTTTTTAATTATCTCTTTTACAGCGCAGCAGATGGAAAAGATTTAACCAGGTAGACATTAAACGTACTTGGGAAGTAGGTACCCTAAATTTTTGCTTACACAACGAGTGCTAGTTCCGAGCAGCCCATCATGCACTTGCAACCTGTACATTACAAAACAAGAGTTGTCGAGTAACGTCGTCGGTCAGGAACTTTGGAAGTAGTCAATCGATGCGACTTATAAGAACGGTCCTGAATTAATCATTAATGAAGTACCTACTTTTATGAACCAGTTTTGAAAGTTAATAATAATAAGTGAAGAAAAAACTATCAAAAATGTTGTCAGGTCAAGTTAATGAGGATATCGACGACGAAACGACATTGCAATGCATCGTTTTAATAATGCAAAAAAGAAAAAACCATATGTGATTTAAAATCAAAGAAGCTGGTTTTTGGCATGACTTTAAAATCTATATTCTGTTTTGTACTTAGTTACATCTACCAACCCGCACAGGGCACGCGCGTGGTGAATTATAGCCCATTCTCTCTCACAGAGAGGAAGCCTGGAGTCCCAGCAGTGGGAACATTACATTGGTGTATTTAGTTTATTATAGGACATGCCTGTTGATCAGGCAGGATGGCGCGAAGTAGTTCCTTCGTGGAGAACGTGCTGTCACTCGATAAACTGCACTTGGTGATGAGGCCCGCTTCTCCGGGAATAGAGGGCTGCTACCAGCTGGGGACCCAAACTCAAACGGCGGGTAGGTATCGATCCCGTCGGGGCTACGGGTTGTTCGATAGAGATACCGCGGAATCGGTTAGGGAAGGAACATTGGTGGTTTTTAGTCAGTAGAAGCCTGACACTCCCTACCGCTGCCCAGAGCGGGAGGAGTCATTTGATGATATGATTTCCCACCCTCTAAAAAAAAGAGGATTTAGTCTAGAATCTATGGTCCAATATACATTTTTATTTTACCCGGGTTTATTGGGTTTACCTACACTTTAGTGCATACGAGATAATTAAAAGTGTCAACTTGCAGATGACTGTTGTCTGTTAGTACGCCTTCCAAGGGGTGGGT
The DNA here is from genome assembly GCA_949316265.1 of Diarsia mendica. Taxonomy (NCBI): domain Eukaryota; kingdom Metazoa; phylum Arthropoda; class Insecta; order Lepidoptera; family Noctuidae; genus Diarsia; species Diarsia mendica. The sequence goes on along the minus strand of OX438898.1, from coordinate 11,409,907 downwards.
CCGTCCCGTCAGTCAGTTCCCATCCTTCGGTTTCGCGTCGGGCAAATTGTTGACTTTTTTCATCAGGAATTGCTCAGTAGCAGTCACGGAGACTGAATTTATGCCCAGTTGGTGGCAACAGGTTCACAACATAACAGGCGAAATATGAATGTTCTATTAGCTACCTACACCTCTGCCTAATCCTTCGGGGATTATTAAGTTTTAATTGCAGAATACAGTCACCACATTGTGCATTGATAACTGGCACTTAATTATTCATTAATTATGTTTTAGATTTGTGATTCGCAGCATTTTGGGTGTCAAAAGGCAAACACGGGTAAAGTGGACGTTGGCAAGAAGGCTGCTAGGTTAAAGTGGGATTGGGCAGGTGACGTCAGCCGCATGCACGATGACCGTTGGGGAGAAGCCTCCGCACGATGGTTGGCAGAAGACGGACGGCGCCGCCGAGGCCGACCTAGAAAAAATGCGGAATCCAAATGATATGCGTATGTTTTCTATTCTTATGCCATTAATAGAGTGCAACGCTGAATTTGTCACTATTGATTAAATTTTAATGAGAACCTAATAACCTGATAAGATCAAGGTGAAAGAATTCACGTTTAAAACTGGTTTTAATATTCATGTAGGTACGCAGCTACAACCAGCAGTTTCTATGTGTGCTCTAAGTCGCAATGGTACTCGGTGACGACATTCAGACTATCACTATCCGCTTAGTCTTCGACGTTGGGATCGGCTTCCAGTCTGACTGGATGCAGCTGAATACTAGTATTTTACATGGAGCGACAGCCTATCTGACCTCGAACTAGTTACCGCTCGATGACATGAAACGCTTTGGTTAGTCTGGTTGTCAGACATTAAGGCCTCTGACTACCTGTAATGACTGCCAAAGAGTTATTTTGAATAGTTAGATTAACGTGTTTTCATAAGCACGTTGGAATCTAGGTACCTACCTATATATAATGGTCTCCCATTATACAAGTGCCTTCGACATCCTTTATACAGTTACACAACATGCCCAAAGGGTAAAAACATGGACCAAACCGTCGCCGCCGTCGTCTAACGACGGACCATCAAGATCATGACAAAAAAAAATAGAAAAATATTTCTTTGCATGTTAGTTCTGTACGCGCCTGTACCTCCTGTGCGGGCACTGCCGTAATTCAATACGCGTAGCTAACGCGGTCTTGCGAACGTTGACTTGTGCTAGCCACTATTGTAGAACCTCTTTTATCTTCTACTAGCTTTAGTTACTTTATTTTGATTTACTTTCTATGTGTTCTCAATAAAAAAATGATCCTATTTTCTTCAGATTCATTTATTTATCAAATAGGGTAGGTAGTTGACAAAAAATATATAATTAGTCCGTCAGATATATTTCCAAAAAATATTGGACACGTATTTTTTCTTTTTTCATGCAATCAATAAATTTTAATGAAGGCTTCAGTGCTTCGAAAAGTCGCGCGACGTCATAGCTTGGTACATTTTTAAGTACCAGAAAGTGACGTCACCTTTTACGATTTTTTCACGTTTTATCTTCGTAATTTTTTATTAATTTGTTAAATCAAAAAACACGTAAGTATCCAATATTTTTCGATAATCTAACAGAAGGACTACTTAAACAGATTCATATTTTTTGTAGTCAAACAAGGCAGTCAACTACCCTATTGTAAAATAATTAATAAAGATAGGTAGTAAAATGACTGGGACAATCATAACTGGGAACCGGCGAAATAGGTAGGTACCCCTACCTAATTTTATCCTCATCGTCGTTTTAATCAAAATATGGCCATTGTCCACTGCTGGACAAAGGCACTCGTCAGGTTAGATCGATCAGTGCTGGCGTGGAACTACCGGTGTGGGCAGTGGGAACGGTGAACGAACATAACCACAACTCCAAAAATGGGGACTGGTTCATAACATCGCGAGTCACTACATCGATGGTCGCTGTATCGACAACGGTCCATCGACGGGTTAATGAATCGACAGTAGGTACCCCAAATCGATGGTACGCTACATCGACAGTACACCAAATCGATGGTGCGCTATAACGACAGTACACTACATCGATGGTACGCTACATCGATAGTACCCCAAATCGATGGTACGGTCAGCATCCTGCATCAGAAGTATATTAACATTACTCAAAGTTTCGAAGCTGTTTTTTAATAAAAACTTGTTAGATATTACTCGTAGGTAACTACATGATAATGGAGTGTAAGGACTATTTTAACGAATAATCTTCTGAAACATTAACCATATCCTTATTATAAATTTGCTTTTACCCGCGGCTTCACCCGCTTCGATGTCGAAAAATATCCCAAAAACTTTTAATCCCCTGTTTAATTCCCTTGGGGATTGAATTTTCGAATCGTTTTATACGTCTTATACTAAAAACCTTTCTCGAGAACTACTTAGGTACTTTAGCAGTGAAAACAACATGAAAATCAGTGCAGTACTTAGTTTCTGAGTTTATCGCGAACAGATAGACAGACGCGATGGATTGCTTTGTTTTACCTATATATTTTGTAGTGATAGTGAAGTGATGACAAATTTTAGAGGGATGATAGGATGTTTTTTTTTTTTAATAAACCTTGCCCCACACTAGGAATTTCTCCTGTACCTATCGTGGGTGCTTTTACAAACATTTAAACTCACATACACAAACACACCCAGACCCGAAACAACTATCTATAAGTCATACAAATATTTGTTCCGTGCGGGGATCGAACCCGCGACACGCGGCTCAGCAGTCCAATCGCTCAGCCACTGAGCCAACCGTGTCGTCCGTGTCGTGTTTGTTACTCAATCACGTCAGAACGGCTGAGTGGGTCTGGATGAAATTTGGCGCAGAGATAGATCATAGGATAGGTAGGTACTAGTAGGATATACACGCCCTTAGTTGACCACTGGAGCTGTTACTGTTAGTCGGGCATATTAAAGCAAAGTACCTACCCAAGTAATTAATTTGAACGTAAAGGTATTATAATATCTGTGGTAAAGGGAAATCCAGGGTAAAATTGAATTATTTTTAAACCCTGTCACCCCTGTTTTCTGTTCTGTGTTCTGTGCTGTCACCTGAATGGCAACGCCATCTACTGAAAAGTTATGTAATAGAAACAAAAAGAAATGAACAATGACAACTTAGGGTTTAGTTTTATCAACATAGATGTCGCTAAAATTCGCTTTTCATTAACGTTCCGAAGTACAGAAAATTGTAACACTTCAGTCACGTTTCTCATGTTTTTGTTTTTTTTGCCACGATTATCAGCACTCCTAACAACGTTGATTTACAAATTATGTTAGACTCGAAAATAAAACACGAGATAGCACAATATCCACTCATCATGCACTTCCCGTCTTTTTACAATCAGCGCGCATGCTCCGTTCTACGTATCATCATCAATCGATACGAATGCAATTTGACAGCAGAAGTAGATGGCGTAGCTGCTCCATAGCACGTTTCCTCTACTTTCTCGCTCCTTCCGTGACATTTTTGCGAAACGTCGATCGCGTTTCCTATGAAAATTCATCAAAAAAATCACATTAGGGCATGCTCGGTAAAGTTTTTCACACGAAATACCGTGATATAAAATCCGTAACCGTGGTTAAGTTTTTTTGTGCCAAGTGCAATTAAACAATCAAGATTCCGCCGATAATTCAAAGCCTACCCAGTGGGTGGCTTATTTTGGTGAGTTTACAGCTTATTTCATCATATTATTTAGCCTTATTGATTTGTCTGAATGGTATGATACTATTGCGTGGCATAGCCATATGTTTGGTATAATCGTGGTTACGTGTTCGACAATTGAAGAGTTCATAGTTCTCGTAATGCCCGTATTTGGTGTCTGAAAAAGCGTTGTGTCGCGTCGTTTTGCCTTGAAATCTCGGTCAGGCAGGTTCTGGTATCGGCTAGTAGTGTTTAGGAATCTAAAATGTGTGATTCACCTCGGTACACCGTGACGAAATTTACGTCACATCGTATTGTTCTAGTATGCACTTGATAACGTAGGCTTTGGACAAATTTCAATTGCTGTTTAATTTACATATCCACACAAATCATTTGCACAAGATTGTGCAAGCAGCTGCTGTTCTAATACACCTAGATGACCACTATATGAACTAACCATACTTCATCTTTTATTTTTCATATTCATAATTAGTGATATCAATTTGACCCCATTATTCAAGTAATTTAAGGCTTTTTTTATGCTTTAGATAGAACATGAAGAATATACTTGTCAACTGTAAGCACACAGATTAACTAAATAGGCTTATCATACAAGGCTTTAAGGCCTCCTTAATCATTATAACCATAATAAAAATCATAAGTAAACAGATTACACTTTAAAAAACAACACGTGTCTAGACGTTATTGTACCTTACTGCTTCATCGTAAGGCACTGCCAATGTCATATTGTTACTCACAGAGTACATTATATATAGTTGTTACTCCTGACGTCATTACGTGGTTGACAGAATATTGCTTCTCCAGTATTCTTTTATTGCCAATTTGTGTAGACGTTTTCAATTCTACCAACATCAGCCCCCGTTGCATGGCGATTCTATCTCTATTCTATCAAGAATAGACAAAGATTTTTCCATACAATTTGGTATGAATCCTTCCCACAATCTGTCATTTTGTTGATTCTTCCGTCAACAAAACCCGTTTCTTCAGTGGTCATGCTAAGCCGGCAGGAGTGCTATGGAGACTCGATACAACAAAATTCATGAACATAATAACTTACTGCTAGTTAAAAAGCTATTACGTAACCAATAAGAATAAGTATTGGCAGTTGAATCATATCATAAATTGGCAATAATTACAAATATTTCTGTCGCTTTAAAAAGTGCTTGTTCAATTGTATCTGTTGCAATTTGGAACATAAAACATAAACTTAAATGACAATGACACCAGTAATCACCATCAGTGTTCACCTTCTGTGCACAAGGTTTTGGGTTTGACTCAAAGGTTGGACAATGTGTTATTGGGTTTTCCATCACGATTTTCTCAGTACCAGAAGGAAATGTTGTGAGGAAAATGTTGAGTATGAATGTAGATGGCTATAAAAGGAGAGGAAGGCCAAAGAAACGATGGATGGACTGTGTGAAGGATGATATGGCTAGAAAGGAGGTGACTGCTGAGATGACGAGAAATAGGGATGTATGGAAGAAGAAGACATGTTGCGCCGACCCCAAATAAATTGGGATAAGGGCAGGAGAATGATGGTGATTTTCTCAGTACTAGCTATGGGGTTCCAGTTGACGGCTCGCCCCCTATTTCATGGGGCTTAAACGTAACTGGTGAAATATGGGTGTACACACACACTGGCACACACACCTCTAACTGCCTAACCCTTCGGGGATTACAGGCGTGATGTTAAACAACACTAGCAATCCTTAAACGGTTGGCAGATGTGTGTGTGCTCGTAGTATCAAACCTCTATTTTTGAAGTCTCATGTCATAAGGAGCGACATGTATAATAATAATAATATTCCACAACTATCACACAACGCCATCTAGTCCCAAGCTAAGCAGAGCTTGTGTTATGGGTACTAGGCAAGAGGCAACTGATAAACATACTTATATATTTCTAAATACATACATATTATAGATAAATTACACCCAGACACAGAACAAATGATCGTGCTCATCACACAAACATTTGTCCTGGGTGGGAATCGAACCCACGACCTCCGGCATAGCAGTTAGGGTCACTAACCACTAGACCAACAGGTCAGTCGAGTATGCAAATCAAATAACACAAATAAGAAATTCTACAATATTTTATCACTACAATTTAACATAATCTTAATGAAGCAACTTATTCTGTTGCAATGACATTGTTAACTGATACTAAAGTATTTATCCAGTAGATAACTAGACAATGTTTAGAGCTGTTTATTTACACCTTAGATTTGGGTCTACCTTTTTTGGCAGAATTTTTTATACCCGAATTTTGTTTTGCATAACAGTGGATGGCAGAAACTTCATTTCGCAGAAAATCATTTGGCATACACTCATTTACCATACATTCAAAACGCATAATTTTGTAAGTCAGAATCATCTTTGAGCATAAACTTCATTTCCAGAACCATCATTTCGCCGAAAATTCATAATCAGAATCGTCTTTTGGCACGCATTTCATTTCATACATACGTGTAACATGCAATAATAATAATAATTATTATTATACCTAATCATTATTATCAGCTCACCCCGGCTAAAATTTCTAGCTGAGAACATGAAATGTTGGTATGTCAAAAATAATAATAATTATTATTACTTATTATTAATAATAATAATAATGACGTCACTCATACATGCAACGCATGTACCTACTCCATGACGCGCGCTCGCTTCGCTCGCATATTACATAACACTAATATCTTCTGTCCCCGAAGTGCCGGGCCTCCGCCGGCCTCCTTCGTCGGCCTACGGCCCGGTGCCCATGCCGCCCATATAGGATACTTTCGCGAGACGGTCGTTATACCTTATAAAAATCTACTAAATAAAATTCTGCCATCATAAAAGTATGCCATTGAAAATTCAGCTATTTAAACATTCTGCGAAATGAGTATTCTCTTATATAATTGTTCTGCCATAAACACATTCGTTCAAAGAAGAATATGCCAAGTGTGGTATGCCAAATAAATTTCGGAGCATCAAGTTCTGCCAGATAGATGGTACCCACAGATGACAGAAACAACAGGAGATATGGCAAGGAGGCGTGGTACATGCGAACTCATGTGGCCACGACGGGGCCTTATGCCACTTTCAATAATAAGTCGAATGTCAACTTGCGACGTCTTCACTGCTCGTGATTTTATACAAAATGCCGCGTTGTTCAGTGAATGTTTGTAAAAATAATAGCTGTATTGTGAATTACACGAAAGATGGTATCTCATTTCACACGTAAGTACTACAAAAATAATGTTTTTCATATTAAATTCATTAAAACATTACTTCGTGGTACGAGAAACATGATGAAAAACCAAATCAATTGTTTTCATTGGGAACAAAAACCATTGCTTGTTTAGTACAAATCGACCAGTGAATCGGCTGATCTAATAGCGCAATGGATAGGTGTTTTACTGATGCTCTCACTCACACAATATTTTCGAAAAGCTGCTGCTGTCAGTCTTTGTGAGCTAGAGATGTCTAATTATTGTGATGTTTGTAGTTGTCGATATTTTATACGATGATTCTGCGTATACGTAGGAATGATTATACATATTATGCATTATACAATTAATTACTCTACACAATTGTTACTGCAGTATATGGCGTATTTTATGGCGTTACTGAGCGTTTCCGTAAATGGAGATAAGAAAAACCAATATTCTGTACTATGTATTTACTAATAAAATATAAATGTATTTTTAGTTTAAACAACAAATTATAAATATAGGTATTATAAATACTAATAACAACGTTTATATTATCACGCTTTCTTATTTTTGCAAGCAATACTGAAAATAGAAAGTGCTTTTTATTGCTTAATATTGACTGAATAAATAGTATTCATTGGTTGCTCGAGTTATCTATCTATCTAAGTATCTATATGTCACGGCTAAAACCCGAAGTGCGGCTGCACCTAGTTTTAGCCGGTTAGGACTAGGTGTAGCCACTTACTCTTGGTTAAACCTAGTACGAGCCGATTGTTTTCGGAAAATAAAATAAAACAACTAGGTTCGGCCGGATAAAACTAGGTCTATCCGATATCACGACCGTCTCGCGGGAGTATGACTTTATGGGCGGCATGGGCACCGGGCCGTAGGCCGACGAAGGAGGCCGGCGGAGGCCCGGCACTTCGGGGACAGAAGACATTAGTGTTATATATATACGCGAGCGAAGCGAGCGCGCGTCATGGAGTACATATGCGAGGATAGACCTAGTTTTACCCGAAAACCATCGGCTCCATCGGCTCGTACTAGGTTTAACCAAAAGTAAGTGGCTACACCTAGTTCTAACCGGCTAAAACTAGGTGTAGCCGCACTTCGGGTATTAGCCGTAACATATATACTTAAAAATAAAAAGAGAAGTCCTGACTGACTGACTCATCAACGCCCAGCCCAAACCCTTGGACCTAGAAAGCTGAAATTTTGCACAGAGGTTCCCTTTATAATGTAGACAAGGAATAAAGAAGGATTTATTTTTTGAAATTCAACCCCTAAGGGACTTAAACTAACAGACAGACAAAAGTGCTGCATAAAGTCAGCACTTTTCGAACGTCAAAATCTGTTGCAACACATCTGTGGTGTAAGTTAATATTACGATTTACTACAGACACAAATCAATATATTTTTTTTTTTTAATCAACCTGTTTTGAATAAATGACTTTTTTTTATTTTGAATTATTTCTGGACATATTGTTTTTTATTTATAATATATTATTTTCAGGACCCCAAAAGAACTTTATTACAATATAATAATAAATAGAAGAATCGATAACTTTTCGATTTAGTCAATCACTAGCGTCGAAGTAAAACAAAATGTATTAAGTAAATTGTGCGGTGCATGGTAAATACACGCTGTGTCTGAAGGGATAAGGTTTATAATTGATTGTGTAGTACGTAATGTTTTAAGAAATGCGGACGTGTTTGCGAATGCGTATACCTATCTATTGTTTTTACTGCTCTGCGTGTGTGAACTGACGACACAGGTCCCCATACATTTTCGGCTAAAGGGCATATCTCCTGTTGTTTCTGTCATCTGTGATGGTACCCCTTAGATTTATCTTACAGCACACTAATAAAGTCTCATAGAAAAATGGTTCTATTAAATCCTTTTAAGTTGAGTATTTAGAGACAATAAAAAAGCCATTATGTCTCGCGTGGATCTACATTCCGGCAGACAAAGGGTTAAGGTGGAACCTCCGAGGTAGCCTGCGAAATTCAAATTGGAGAAATTCCTAATGTGGGGCAATGTTTAAAAAAAAAAAAAAAAACTCCCGTTTTATGCAATTTGCAGGTCAGTGTCAGGTTGTATCCTTACATAGTATAAAACAAAGTCGTGTCTGTTTGTTTGTTTGTCTGTATGCTTAAATCTTTAAAACTACGCAACGGATTTTGATGCGGTTTTTTTTAATAGATAGAGTGATTCAAGAGGAAGGTTTTAGTATATAATTTGAACGACATCCACGCGGGTGAAGCCGCGGGCATCAGCTAGTGTTAAATAAAATAGGATTTGCTCATATGTCTGTGTGTAACAAATGTGACTTTACTGAGTAATAATGATTAAAATCACCAATAGGTACAACTGTCCCAGTTCATATAAGTCTCTTGGATGCCTTTTTTCATTAAATAGTCACTTTTTTTTTGGTGGGTGGAAAATCATCAAATCATCAGAGCGAAGGGAGTGTCAGACGACTCAGACTTCTACTGACTAAAAACCGAACCCATGTTCCTTCTTAAGTTCCTTATATGAACTGAGACGGTTTATTTATTGGATGGTAATTATTGGAAATCAAGGGACTTCACTAACTCAATCTCATTGTGGGAGATAATATAGCCCTTGCTGTGCCATCATGTGTGGGAAATGCTGGGATGCAGGTCTCGACTGAATATGAAAGAAAGAAAAAGTATTTATTTGACTTACACAGGAAAACATAAAAAAAAAACAAATGAATAAATATAAAAAATTCAAATAAAAGAATAAAAAATAAAAAAATTAAAATGCTCAGCATGGTGCTGTAACATTTGAAAAATAGATGTTGCAGGGCTGGTATTCTGTTGGATCCCCTATGACAGCCTTCTTCTGCCCTATTAAAACTGTTGGAAATAACTAATAAGAGATAAAGTTTAACAACGGTTTATTATCCGGTAAGGGTTTTACAAAACAGAAAGCACACAAGTGACACACGTTGTCACATCAAACTAAGAACTACTTTTCTGTTATTGCTTCCAGCTTTGAGGTTTATTTCAACATCCTCCCTTAAACTCAAATCCACCATCTTGGAAGCACAGTATGCTAGTTTAGAATATGGAGTCGCTTTAGTGAGTGCATCAGCTACCATCAAGTCTGTCTGTACATATACTGCACATCAATGGCCCCTTTAACAACTTTATCGCGTACAAAGTGGTGTCTCACATCAATGTGCTTCGTCCTGGAATGGTAACTATCGGATTCTGAAATCAGCCCATTTTTCATAGGGAGTTACCTCAGCCAACACCCGTGATGGTGATCTGTTTATGACGTAGGCAGCAGTAGTGAGTGACCGCCTAAGCCCATAAATGTTTATTCAGCTTTGCTCCAAATAACATGCATTTTGCACGCTCCACCAACGACCGATTCATCCGCTCTGCCAGCCCGTTGTGCTCAGGAGTGTACGGAGTACTGGTCTGATGTTTGATGCCGGAAGCTGAATTAAAACAGCGGGTCCTTTTCCTTTTGGCTTGGCATTGTTGTTTCTTCAATAAATTGACCTGTTTCTTCGTTACTATTTAGCAATAAATTGACCTTTCCCATACTTTCCACGGGTAGCAGTGTCTCACTGGCTACAGTTATGGTTGATATCGGTGGACTTGTGACATCATACATCCAGTGACATCTATTTGTCATATGCATGAAAGCACCTGAGCCCATATACCACAGGTCCGGATTTACTTCTTCTTTAAATTTCTGAAAACACTGATTTAATATCCAATTTGTTCTTGAGAAAATACATATACTTTATGGGAATAGTCATCTATGAAAGTTATGAAGTATCTCACACCACCAGCAGATAGTGTCTCCATCAGACCACATAGATCTGTACTATTTCTAAAAGTTCTTTTGCTCTTGAACCAGAATATGGAAACGGTAATCGTGTTTGTTTTGCTTTGTAAATTACGCTGAAGACTCGGAAACTTTCACTTCCTGTAAAAGTTTTGTCTTGACAAAATCTGAGTAATAATTAAATAAGTTATGCTGAATTATAAATGATTGTTCATAAGTTTGTCCGTCTAGGCCCTAGGGAGTGCCAGACATACTAAAGTATTGTCCCTCATAGAGGCCATTTACATAAAACAATTTGTACTCGCATGACGATATTTCATAAGTACTATTTGTTCAGTATCGTCATTGTTCACTAGAACAAACATATTATTGCAATTGGGATCAATTTAAATTCCTCATATCAATCAAGATATAAATAGACTAGGTACCTACTAGCTTTTGCCTGTAGCTTTGCCGTGATAAATGGAAATTTGTTTAAAAATAAGAATATTCTACCAAACTGCACTGGGCCTGCGTGGTGGTTTATAGTCCATCCCTCTCCTAGAGAGGAGGCCTGAGTCCCTGCATGCTGATGATGAAGAATATTCTATCTATCTACTGAAATTAAGAGTATCCTAGTATGTCTTAACACAAATCATGGTCTACCTGTGTACCAAATCAATGCATTTCATCAAAATCCTACTAGTATATGCCATAGTATGTTCAATATGCTTTGGTTATTGTATAATTAATACGTAATTAAAACGCAAGCTAATAGTTCTACTGATTAACAAGATAATTATCAACCAGATAAAATCCCTAAGATGACCCATTATTAACCAAGTAGTGATTTAGTTACCAACTGATGTTACATTAAGTACCTAACTACAAAAATCCAAAATGTATTTTTTTTTTAAATATACAAAACAGCATTAATAGTCTTCTTCTTAGCATGTCGATGGCAAATCTTTACAAAATACAATTAGTGTACTGCTTGTGGTGCTGATGACATATAATTCACCCTATAATAATAGTCCCCCTGACCTATTCGGTCACAGCAGCCATCTTAGTGTAGATTAGCCTTCTGTGCACACGGACTGTTCAAAACTAGATCTCATCATAATATTATTTGTATTCCATTAAATTAAACAAACTTATTGAAATATTATATTTCTATTATTCTTACCAAATAGCTGTAAAAATTTCAATTGACTATTTAATAAGTATATCTATAATATACCAAACTACTTCATAAAAATATAAATTATTATTTACTTTAAGTATACCTAGTTTATTCAGATTGCAGAAATGAAAAGGCGTGTTTTTGTATTTTATTTTACTGCATGATATTATTGCCTGATGACTGCCATATTTTATATCTGTACTACAATTTAATTATCCTTATTTTATTAATATAAAATAAAAATATATGTAGCTTTTTGAAATTATACATATTGGTAGCGGGAAACTTGATAAATATTATCTAATTTTAAATACAATATCTCCTTAGATTATTTGAAAGGAGATTGTATAGTATTTAAAAATATTCTTATGTATTATATGAATAACAGTATGCATTGGTATTACAAAATGTGTATTGACATATTAGCCAATTAGCGCTAACATTTAAAGATTATCAAATTATCACTCATTGATATTTGAGATCTGTTTTTTTTTGTTTATATTTCCCATTATTTGAAGGCAGTCAGTATGGCAGTCTATTTTCTTTTACTTTCTTTTGTCAAACACGCTTTTTCATTTCTTTATAGGTCTGAATAAGTATGGAAAAGAAACGAGACTCTTTTTTCCTGAAAAAGAAAAGGGATAGTGGCAAACCGTTCAAGAGGAATGAAGAAGAAGTTGGTGAACCTAAGAATAAGCGACAGGAAGAGTTCAATAAGAACCGTGAAGGCTTGGACTTGGACAAACAAAGCAAGGAGAAAAAACCGTTTGACAAGAAAGCATATCGCCTAAAAAAATACAGCAAAAAATATAAGTTAGAGCAATGGGAGGAACAACGTAAGAAGAGGTTGCTCCGTGAATACCATAAAGACATAAAAAATGATCCTACTATTGGCTCCTACAAAGCTAAGACTTTCGACGAAGACATCACAGACGGGACCCAAGAGGCCGGGAAATACGTGCGACATCCTGATTTGGTAGAAAAAGAAAACCTTTTTGAGAAAGATGACTCTATTCCTTCTACTTTGACAAAGACCAAGAAAGATCCGTATCGTAAAGCAAAAGAACACTTTAACAAAGTGAAACAAGAGAAGTTGGAGAAACAGCAGGAAAAGCAAAGAGTTCAAGAGCAGAAACAACAAAAGCTGGACGAATATAAGAAGAAGAAGAATGAACGGTTCAAAAAGTTGAGTAAGAAAACTAAGAAGGGGCAGCCAGTGATGACTGGGAGATTGGAACTCCTTTTAGAAAAAATCCAGAGTAATAAATAAAGTTTTCGTTCATGAAGACTGTAGCGTATTTTACGTCCAGTAGATATCTTAGCTCTATACATTTCTAGTAAAATTGACTTATTTTAAAATCAATTCGTTAACTTTTTGAAAATCAATAATAATATGAATTCATACAAAAAAGGTAAATTTTTTTGTAATGCCTCAATAATTAAGAAATCCTTTTTTTGTTTGTAATTTCTTATATTTACCTCTAACTCGGGTAGTTATTTTAATACGACTATTTGGTCATTTTAATAATCACACGTGGAAATATCTGTTTTTCGAAGTAATATGTGGTTTTACGATTGCAATGGTAATTTACTCTGGTAATATGCTCTTTTGTTCTTTTCTGATTAGCCCATCGGCCATTCGACTTGTTTCCGAAATCGTGAACTTCTTAGTATAAATTGCGTCTTTCTTGTTTGTTGTGTCTGCAAGGCCTATTTGTTACCCGACTGCGGCGAAGCCCAAAAGGAGGGTTATTACAATTTGGAAGTACATTCTGTTTTTGGTGTATTTGCCCAGTGTTTGAGCATAATAAAATTGTGATTTTTGTGAGTATTAGCTTTCTTTATTTAGTTTTTTTTCTTTTTATCCTCCTACGAAAGCAGAGGGGTGAACATGTTATAAGATGATGTATCTGTGTCTGTGGAATCGTAGCTTCCAAACGGATGAAAGATCCTAGATGAGTCTGAAAACTCTGAAACTACATAAATAACGACGCTACGAATGTCGCCAAGTCGTAAAATCGTAAACTTTCTTTAGTAGATTTTCAGCTTTATTTTTGGTTCACCATGGTCACCACTCAGTCAGTAGGCCTCTTCTAAGCACACCATTTAACTCGAATCTCGGGTACTTTCATCCAGCAGCTGCCAGTGATCCTTCCGCGACTCCTATCACCACACCTATCCGGCAGGCGTCCTCCCCTAAGCCAATTAAACGTATTCACTAAGGAACACGTTAATTTACTTTTCCTGGTTACAAAAGCCACAACATAAACTTGCTCAAAGTCTAGCCAATTGAAAGTTTTCATCATTAGGTATCTACCTAGCATTTTTCCAAGTATTATGGGGTCGGATTCCAGTCTATTCGGATGCAGCTGAATATCAGTACTTTACATGGAGCGACTGCCTACCCTACCTGACCTCCACAACCCAGTTATTACTGGGTAATGCGATACCCTTTGGTACGACTGGTTGTCAGATTTTCAGGTCACTGACTACCGGTAACGACTGCCAAAGATCTTTATATGGCAGCCGGGACCAACAGCTTAACGTGCTTTCCGAGGCACGGAGGAAAGTAGATATGTAATGGGTCACCCATCCACAGACCAACCTAGGCAAGTATGGCTTAACCTAAAGACGAGCTCCTCAATTTGAAGTTTTCATAACAACCTGAATATTGTCTTTCTAGCGGTGAATTCGGGGTCACTTTGAATGTCAGCTTACGTACGTCCGTGGCCTAATTTCTGTTCTAGCTGCTAGGAGGAAAACGGAGCAGTCAGCCTTGACCTATCCCTGAACTGAAGGCTATATCCGCCACTTTATCCTTCACGCAAGACTAAGATTTCTGAGAACCTGAAAGGATGAGACCAAGTTTTAAGCGATTTTGCTATCCGGCACATTTAGCTGATCTTTAGCAATTCGGTTAGGAATTTTCACTTATTTCCGGTTGATGGTTTGCCTCTTATTACAATGTATCAAGGTGGAACCTTCAAGCTTCAAAACAACAAAACTGGTGAGGGTACTAACTATCCACTTCTTCCTATAATTCGCGGAAAAAAACCACAACACCAACCGAATACAGGCGTCAATGTTAGCGTCGCTTGAATCCCCAGATTAGCGTGAAATATTTTTTATATGTATGTCTCTGCACAATTAAGTTAACTTATCTGCAAACATTGTATCTGTCTATTTGATTACTCGTTGCTCTGTGAAAAGATTACAGTCTAGAAGAGATAAGACTAAGACTGGTAGATGTTTGCGGCACAGCATGTTTCTATAATGTAAGCCTCGATATCATCATCCATCCCTGCTAAATTAAAGAGATATGTAATATAATATAGCTTCCGCCCGCGTAAAAATGTCGATTTTCCATACAAACTTTGCCCCCCTTTATCACCCCCTTGACGGATGAATTTTGAAAAATCCTTACTGGATGCCTGTCTTAGAAGGAATACGTGTGCGAAATTTTAAGTTTGTAGCCTTATGGCTTTGGCCTTTGCGATATTTAGATAGATAGTATTGGCGCCTAACACAGTTGCTAATAATGATATCATACAAACTGTACTGAGTGATTCAGGGATCTTGGAAGTTGCACTTTGTCATGTAGATTTCTCTAACTGCCTCCTTACAAAAAGAAAAACATCAAAACTATACTTTCCTCACTTGCAAGAGTTGCAAGTGACCACTGAAAGTAAACTGTGGCCCGTAAAGTACAAGGTTGAGAATCGCTGGTCTAGACATTGCGTCGTTAATAAACAATAGACCTTCAAATAAGGTAAACAAAGATTCGTTTAAATTGTAGGGATTTGTAGTTTCCTACTGATAGTGCAGATTGCTCTTATCAATACTGATGGCCTTGTTCTAACTTCACATAAGTAGGTAATTAAGTAAAAATAATGTGAGTTTGCATCATCTTTTTATCTAGAGATGTTGAGGTTGGCTGACCAAACTACTGAGAAGTCTTCCTCTGAATTTAGCTTGAGTCTTGAACTCTTGCTTGACCAACCGGGGGGTCAAATCTATTATAAAAAATGTTATTAACTTTTGCCATTCACTTGATGCATGTACAAATTATACACCTATTTGATAACAGGCCAAACACCTGACTCGTGTAATCGAAAAAGATAATTTCGAGAGCAGTGACAAAAAAAATGGCGCCGACAACAGATAATAATTAAATAATGGCGCCAATTAGCAATTTGACAGTTGACATTTAGACCACAGATAACTAAGATCATTTTTATTCGCTACAAAACATTGACCTTTTGATAAAAAATCGGGATAAAAATGATCACTACTGTCTCTCGTGATTTGTTTTTATAAAGATAATACAATGTGAGCATTTTATCCAGTTTTTTAATCAGGTCTCAACAGGTTAGGGTCAGGTGGTTGCTCTGGGTTGGAAATGATAATAAATAATAATATGCAGCCGTATCATGATAGTGGGCGGATACTGAAATACCTAAATACCCCAGAAAAAGTATGGGTCGGACGTGCGAAATGAAAACCAGCAAGCGATTACTTACTTAATACAATTTATTTTAGTAGGTATTTTAAAGATTCAGTTGAAAGAAATAGTTATTTCAACTCATGAACTTTAAGATACTCTACTGTTTTAATTTTAAATTATTAAATACCCTAAGGCATATTTTAGTGAAATAATACGGTTCAATAATAAAAATTGTATTTTTAAATTAAATCACCATTTTTAAATTTAATCAAATTTTACACTTAGAAAATGGTCTGCAGGTGAGTTAGTATTTCAATCTGCTGATTCATGTATCTATCGAGAAAAACAATACGCATATCACTTTTCAGAATTGTTTTATCTCTGATATCACTGAACATCCTGAAAGTACTACGTTCTATTAAATTCTGTAATTCTTAGAAACTCATGCAAGTAGGTTATTTTGCAAAAGAAAGTTACAACTATATTGATGGTCTTGAATGAGTTGAATGTCAATGTTTAAAAATCTTATAACTACCTATTTGCTATCAATATGTTACGGAGTTTAAGAATATTACCGTGGTTTAAGTTTTTAGAGATCTGGCTTAAAAGAGTTTCCTTAGAGTTTATCGAAGCGCATCTAAGACTAGTTGATTACCAAAATAACGTTTCTCAAACAGATAAATACAATGTATAATTATTGAGGATGACAATTCCAAATCTGAATGAAATATTTCCTCACAAAATACCTTTGAGTTTATAAACTTATGCCTTTACCAAATGGGGGTAGGCAGTAACTACAACTCGCCAGCAACTGCTACCATCCTTGCATTCTCCTTCCGCTTCGTCCTCCTTCATACAGCTAGTTATTTATTTTTACGCACACACACTGTTTGCAACTACTCCGCGCCTAATATTTTGGAACTCTGATGAATCAATATAGGAATTTACAAAAAGAAAAGTCCTTACTGACTGACTCATCAACGCCCAGTCCAAACCCAAATTTTGCACAGAGATTCCCTTTATAACGTAGAAAAGGAGTATCTAAGGATTATTCGAAATTCAACCCTTAAGGTGGGTGTTCCAGGGTAGCCCGCGAAATTCAAATTTTCTTACGTTTTTAGCGATTTGCAGGCCAGTGCTAGGTTGTATGTTAGTAAAAATATGATTCGCGGCTGTAAGACGTATGCAGTTACAGAATCATCAAAATCATCATTACAACCCACCAAGTTCATGTAACTGTCAAGAATGACCTTTTGATGAAATACTCATTCTTTTTGAAATTCGCGGGCTACCCTGGAACATCAACCTTAAGAGAATTAAATAGAGGATGAAAGTTCGTACGGAACATCGTCATTTTTGTATTGACTGGTGTTTATCATTCTGGCACGTTCCCATGGGATATTTTCCGACATCCACGCTGGCGAAGTCACGGGCAAAAGCTAGCAAGGAAAAATAAGAATGAAGTTCACCGTAGCTTCTTGAGCAGAAACTTCAGTTCATAGATAAACCATGACTTTATAAATAATCCTGGCAAGTAACACGGGTTGGCCGAAGGTCACAGTGCCCACGCGTGGCAGACTGCGACATACGATATTTTTGATGGCGATGGTACTCAAATATAGACCTCACATGAAACTTCTGCGAAGTACCGTATCTTGGGGTAAGGAGTCGTTGTTACTAATAGCCTATCGTCCGAAGTCACCTCTCATATAATGAGGCGCTACCCAAGTGTCGCCACATTGATCAGTCCCCTGCGTCGTGCCTGCGTCTCCCATCCATAACTTTAATCACTTTAGCTCGGTAAAGCCATATTTTGTTACGGTCATAAATCATGTTTTAATCAACATACAACCTGACACTGACGGACAAATTGCAAAAAACTTAAAAAAGATCGGGTGTGTCCACCTTAATAGCTAGTCGTAAATTTTATAATAATCTATACTTTTATATCTATACTTCTATACTAATATTATAAAGAGGTAAAGTTTGTGTGTTTGTATATTTGTTAAATTGTAAGGGGTAATCTCGGGATCTACTGAACCGATTTTAAAAATTCTTTCACCAATAGAAAGCCACATTATTGGTCATAAGCTACTTTTTATCCCTGTATTCCCACGGGAACGGGATCTACGCGGGTGAAACCGCGGGACGTCCGCTAGTAAGAATAATAAAACAAAAAACCAAAAAGTGTAGGTAGTAGGTACATTTAGGCAGAGTATTGTTATTTTTTTTAAATGTACTTGAACGGACAGTATACATTTGGAGTTGGTTGTTTGGTTCCACTGACAAAGCAAAATAAATGAAACCTGACAATATTTTTCCAAACTACCCTCGTAAAGATAATCCATTCTAGAGGTCTCTTATCTGAGTTGTATGGCATGGCTAATAATATGTACCTGAATAATGAAGAAAAATTCGCAAAATACTTAGTTCACACAGGTTGGCTTGCAGCCAATATAAATCCAAGCCATAACATTTATACGACATTATGAGCAGGTATAAGAACTTTATGAAGCTGCACTGCAGATGCCACAGAGTCTAAGAAATAAGATAAAAGGCTTACATCAAACAAGAGTTAATTATCTTGTATTTACTTATGAAATCATTACATTATGTGATTGCATTGCTCAGAAACTCAGCGTTATCAAATTGGGATTGTACTTGGCATATGATAATACGTCTTGTATAAACATGACTGTGGCACGTGTTCCTTTTGAAATTAATATTGGTTTAAGACACAGAGCTCGTAAACATGATTTACTAATGAGCTTTACAATTTACATGGAATTGTATAAATAAACAACTAGTCGGTTTGTTATCTTACTGTATATGGCCCCCGTTGTTTTCACAGGGGAATTGTGGCGGCGAAAAGAGGGTGGTTTTCCTATCTATCTTGAGTTGTATCAGTTATTCAGGTCTGTGCATTTCATATCAACTCAAAAATTTTTATTGTACAATGACAAGCTGAATTGTCTTTCGGCTATCTAGGTATCTTGCTTTCATGTCATCCAACGTGAATTGTCTTTCAGCGAAAAGGTCATCCTGATAGTGACCCCAAAAAATCCTGCCTCGTTGGTCTAGTGGTCGCAAACGCGACTACTGAGCTTGAGGTCTTTTTTTTTTTTTTGGTGGGTGGAAAATCATCGAATGACCCCCCCCCCGCTCTTGGGCAGAGCGAAGGGGAGTGTCAGACTTCTACTGACTAAAAACCGAACCCATGTTCCTTCTTTGCCCTTGCGCCGAGGCCACGTAATACAGTACAAAAATCCGCGGCCCCGACGGGGAGCTTGAGGTCTTGGGTTTGATTCCTGAGTTGGGCAGTGTTATTGAGTTTACCTTCAGGAATTTCTCAGAAGCAGCCACGAAGTCTGAATTTGTGCCCGGTTGATGGCAATACGCTCGACCCCGATTACAAGGGACCTTAACATAACTGGCGAAATATCGGTGTACTATTAGGTACACCATTGTCTAAGCCTTTTTATTACAGGCGTGATGCGAGTTGCGACGTGTGTTTCGACAAAAAGTTGTTCCTTGGTTTTCCCGCAAGTGTAATAACCAATCAAATGTCAAAGGATTCAAGATCAAAGCATTGCAAATAGACCACTCTCACTCTAACAGTACGGTCTCCTGTCCATCAAATTAATTAAAAATGCATCAATAAACTGTCGAATGGTCTTGTTACCTCTGCTTACACTCGGTTTCCGTACATAGGCGGGTGTTGACGTTGGCGTAAACACGCCTTCCGCACAAACGGTCAGTCTAGTTTCCGTTCCGTTGAAAACCGGCCTGAAATACGGCATCAACAGTAAGCAATAGTTAGTAGAAGAATTTAGCTTCATCTTCTGGGCACGCTCGTTACATCATTGAACTTATGAATCGCTTTCCACCAGAAAGATGTCACATTTGATTTTTTTGATTCTGTGAGATAAAAGTAATTTTTATGATATTTTCCTTCACCTTTTTGAGAGCAAACGGTATTTCTGTTGTAATGCCAATAAAAACAATTTACTTTCTTTCAAAGTTCATCTTTTTAACCGACTTCTAAAAAAAGAAGGAGGTTCTCAATTCGGATGTTTTTTTTTTTTTTTTTTTTTTATGTTTGTTCGGGCATAACTCCGTCACTTGCAAACCGATTTGAAAAATTCTTTTTTTGTTGGAAAGGGTATACTTCCCAAATGGTCCCATATTTTTTTTTATCGAAATCGGACAAGCGGTTTTTGAAAAATCAACAAAACTCAAAAAAATACTACATTGTCCACATTAGGTGAACCACTAAAAAGTGAAAAATAAAAACTTTTTAACAAAAAATAAAACCGACTTCAAAAAAAAAGTCAAAAATAAATCAGTTTCTGAAGTCGGTGACAAAAAAATTAAATCAAACAAACAAAAGTCACCGACTTCAGAAACTGATTTATTTTTGACTTTTTTTTTGGATTCGGTTTTATTTTTTGTTAAAAAGTTTTCAAATTAACGTTTTTTTTTACTTCTGTCAAAATTGGTTCTTTTTTGCGCCGCATATCCTATTCTGAATAAGATAGCCGACGATCTTATGACTTCATCGCTCCAGAAGAGTTTGTCTCATACTGTATTTCTTTGTATCAATACCAGCTATTGATTATTACAAGATTTGTACGTGGCTGCTATTTTTGGAATAAAAATAAAATGGCGGAAGTAACGTAGGCCAGGCTTCAGACAAAAACGCTCAAACCATTTTATGATAAAATACAACATTATGTAATACCTACACGTATGGCAATATCTGGTCAAATTACGGCAGATAACGAACACACTTTTGTATATTATAAAGATAAGAATTATAATCTTTATTACTGAGCAGTTAACACGCAATTTAATAATCATCCGCCCCTATCGCTAAAGGAACGTGATTTTATATCTACTGAGATGATACAGTACAATCTGAGACAAAAGGATCAGTTATATTATATGGCTATATAATATTTAGATTACTATTTGCTCTGAGATTACCGTCTTGTCTTCCAACGTGACTTTTACAATTTCCTGGAATATTTTGCATGACTAAGACTTATCTCAAGACACAATCGTGTCGATCGGGCACATTAAAAAGTATAAAATTTAAAAAATGGTGATAATGTACATTTATTTTGGCCACGACTTACTGCGACAATTTTTACATAAGAAATGCGTTATATTGCATGTTTTCAATCAATTGACAAAATAATATGGGTATTTGTACAAAATGTGGGTAGTTTGACTTTCTCCGGGTTCAAGGGCCAACTTGTGCTGTCATTAAATAAAGTATTTCATGATGTATTAGATTCTTTTGGATAGATGCCGCCCCAATGTACACATACACACGGCTACACATCAAGCTATACAAATCCAGTTAATCTTGGCCTCACTTTACTAGATCTTTTCGCACAATGAACGATCAGATTATACTGGTTTTGTATAGCTTGATGTGTAGCCGTGTGTACCACGTTGGTTTCCGAAGATTCCGTAGTCACATGTTTTACCCGCGTTTATATACGAAATCCTACTTCAAAAAATTGTAATTGTTTACACAATAATAATCTTTTTTTATTATCATTCGTGATTTTTATAATAATATTACGATAGTCACAGTTTACAATCACGTGAAGAAATGGATAACACATTTTTTGTAAGACCTTTGACCTCCGCGTTGGATAAAGTAATACACACAAAAATATTACAATCTTGCTTTTGCCCGCAGATTCGCTTAGAGACACTTAATGGAACTGTCCATGTAACGCCCTGCTGCACGCTGCAAGAAACCCTCTCCGAATTTGCGGCCTAATACAATTTGGCGACTATTAATGTAACATAAATACCACACCTGTAATTCTCGGGGTCAACCGGCCAATATGATCATATTATCAATTTATGCACTAACTTCGATTGCTACATCTAGTAAGCCGAATTAGTCTAAACTTCCTGGAATTCTTGGCAACATTTCTCCAGCCATCTGGCAGTTTGACACCCGAGTTGGCATCATTAGAATACCTGCCTACCTATCTGGCAAACTGACAATTAATATCATCGAATTCTGAATCATTCAGAAGCTAATAAGCCGTCTGAGTGCACTGTCCAATAATGATGGTGGGTAATTACAATGATGAGTACTCATTAAAATGGCCTCACAAGATTTTCCGGAAAATCCTGATTAACTCCGCTGAATGACTCTTCAATGCCCTACCAAAACTCATGGATTTAGCCTATCTAAGACTGCGGGTTGTTCAAAAGAGTTACCGAAGCCCCGGACACAAAGGGCTAAGAAGGAACATGAGTTGGTTTTAAGTCAGTAGAAGTCTGATACTCCCTTCCGCTTCGCCCAGAGCGGGAGGAGTCATTTGATGATTTACCACCCACCACAAAAAAAGCCTTCATTACACCTTAGCTGATTTCGTAAGGTTCCTTTACGATAAATATAAGGAATAAAGATGCCACAAGAAGTTACCCGTCAAATGTCAGTAAGCTTAAATATGTTCACATCCAGGTCCCAACCCCACGAGGCCACGACCACCTAGCTTGTTATTTCGACCACAGAGTTACCAGGTAGGTCTAGAACTTTGCCATCAGTTCGATGTCACTGGTATTCATTAATTCCAGTAGCGTGAATGCTACCAGCAATACGCACTTAAGGACGCATTCCCGATTGATAAGTCAAATCATTACTTTTTTAAACAAAAGTATGTTTATTAAATACAATGCTTTGTATTTTTAAAATGTTTTTGCTGCTTATTGTAGATAGATGTGCAAGGTACAATTCTTAACTATAAATATAATTTTAGATATGTCCAGTTTCTCAATAAATGTACCGAAGTGAAAAAATTTTACTTCGGTACATTTATACAATACAAAGCATTGTATTTAATAAACATACTTTTGTTTAAAAAAGTAATGATTTGACTTATCAATCGGGAATGCGTCCTTAAGCAGGTTATCAAGTAGTTCTTGCATAGAAAAACTTATACCTGAATAACTGATAAAGAATACTTACAATAAGAAACTATTAAAAATGCTGTTGAGTTTGTTAGTAAAATGAATTTAAAACGCTCTTTGAAGATAAATAGACCGCAAGAAAATGAAATTGTCAGTACGAAATATTGTCAGAACTTTGTGAATGTTCACAACGCGCTCCTGAAATTCGTTTAACCTAGACTGAGGGTGCGAAGCGCTCTACTAAGAGCCGGTCAAGGTCGCGAAAGGTAGGTCTTTATGACTTAGTTTTAAATTCTGGGGGTTAACCGTGAATTCTTTTAGTATTGCGACCCTGAACCGGAGGGAGTTCAAAATAGGCTCTTGAACGAAGTTGCGAGTTTTTTTATTATTTTCAGTATTTCAAAATAGGGTTGTTTTTATAATCTATCCTTTTATCTTTTTAAGCCCTCATAGCATAGTATCTGCGTTAAGTATTGTATTGACTAAACATGATCTCTACCAATTCGATGTTTTTGTTTCAATCTTTCATAACCTTGATTTCAAAATATTAGTTTCATCCAATTGGCGCCCAACATGACAAAAACATTTTATACGATTACGATAGTGATTACCGTTACACGACGCAAAAACTTAAGTAGGTAGAGTAGTACTTAGAATAGGTATATTTTTGTTGTTTTTGACAACATAGTAAACAAGTGCGTTGTTGAAAATCTTATCAAAAAGAGAAACAAAATAAAAACTCAAGGGAAATCGTTGATATACATTAAACATACATCCTTAACAATAGTCACGTGCCACATGGATGTCGTAAAATGGAGTTCTCGAAACTGCGTATTTAATTAAATTGTAATGTAAATGTCATAAAATATATAATGTAGTCTACTTTAAATAATAGTTACTTTCAAAATTAAATGAGTCATAGAATTTTTGTTTTTAGTAAGATCTTAAAATCATAATAGTCTTAAGAAAGTAAAGTAATTGGAATGTCAAAGGTGAAAATGTTTCAAGTAATTCAAATGTCGAAGATTAACATAATAAAATGAATGTACTATGACTTGCTTGTCAGATATCGTGGAACAATAAACACATTTAGCAACGAATCTAAGTAGTAGATACAGAAATTACCTATTCGGAAATTGAAACAGGCTCATAAATGTTATCAACAGTTATTTATCTAAAAATACTTTTGCGACTGCTACTTTTGTGGAAGAGAAAATAAATAAATCCACAACCTCTAAAATTTCCGCATAATAGTCATCCAAGACCTTTGAAAAACGAGAAACTGAAAACGAAAATCGATTGAAACAAAGTAACGACAACCATTACAAATACAGCTAAACAGCCTAAAGTAAACAGACGTTAGAATAGCTGAGCTGTATCATTTTCTATTGGTCACGCCCGACCGCTCCCCCGTCAGACAATCACAATAAGGCCAAAGGTTATCGAGCTAGGAATTGCAATAGTCGATATTTAGACTTAGTTTGCAGAGATCTATTTGTGTGAATTTCCAGATGTACTGATTATGAGGACCTATAAAGGTGCATTACTTGGAGAAGTGCAGTAGCTTTATTTCGGACCGCAGAGCACTATGTCCAAGGGTATCGTGTTAACCTATAAACAGCCGACGGAGGGTAACAGGGTTATAGAGATCATATAATGGTTAGTCGCTAAAAGTAAAATAAGGTGTATTCGGCTTCCCGTCGGGGCTGTGGATATCGAAAGGTTACCGCGGCTCCGACACAAGGGCGAAGAAGAAGGAACATGGGTTGGTTTTTAGTCAGTAGAAGTCTGACACTCCCCTTCGCTCTGCCCAAGAGCGGGGGGGGTTATTCGATGATTTTCCACCCACCAAAAAAAAAAAAAAAAAAGGTGTATTCGGCTGCATTCGGTTGGACTGAAAACCAACCCCAACATTGACTCGATCGATACATAGGTAATCTTGAGAAAAGGTGATGATGAAGGCGGATTATAATAAGACTATGTCCAGGAGTTAACTTATAAAGGCGCTGTAGTTTATGGCGCAAGATACAATTAAAATACATTTTTATAAAATATAGGTCATGAGAAAACGGTCATTTTTGAAATAAAACTCAATGAATCCCAGTCCTGCCAAAAGCAGAGTCATTGTGACTTCGAGTGCATAAGACTAGCTAAGCAACAGGCGCCCGCAAAATGATACAACGTAATAACTCGGATGTTTACAAATCTCTCCGTATTGAAGCCTTGAAGGACTTCTGGCAAGCGGGACCGCGCAGATCGATCGGAGAGGTTAAGGTCATATTAACATTGCATTTCTGCCCACGCTATAAATCTAGCTAGAGTTACCTCTCCCAGATGTTATAGGTAAAGCTAAAGGAATATTTTGGATTCTCTTTCTCGTATTGATAAAAACATGACCACGGTAATATACATGGCTGATGATGTGATCATGTGACTTCCTTTTTTGACTCTTATAATTATCTTGATACAGCTATACCATCATTTGTCTATCATCTGTCATTTAGGTCTGAAAATTTTATAGAAATTGTGCATTTTTTTCCGTTTAATGTTGAGAGTAAAGTTTAAACAACAACAAATAGTTTTTCTACCCAGTTACTTAATTCATTACATTAGTGAAATGTATTTTTATTTTACCAAAACTCTGATATTTTTTAATGATGTCTACATCATTCAGTCAATCATTAAGTCAATGATAGTTAAATCACGCCATAAATCTTGTATCTAGAGGTACCGCCCTAATTGAGGCCTCTTAAAACAATACAGTGGACACATTCAAATATGTACTTAACTGAGGATTAGCTAATGATTCTTGTAATTAAATTTTGTTTATTTACTAATAGCTTGAGAGCACGGCTGACCCCGCCCTCTAGCTACTAGAATCTGGCTGGGCTAGGACACACTGGAAGTGAAGGACAGGCTCTTGTCGCGAAGCTTGGGGGGGGACGTTGTCCAGCAGTGATCTGCAATAGATTGAGTTGATCGATTGAAGTTCCGAGATGCCAGGGTTGGTCTAAAGAGCGCTTAGGAAAAACATGGTTGGTATATTAGGTTCAAGGGCAATCGGAAACACTAAACCAAATCAAACAAATTGTTGTATTGTTCAGATTTCTTAAGCCTCAATAGTTCTTATGAAAAGTCCTTCAGAGTCTAAAGGGCGGGTAAATAAATAAGATATTTCAACGCCATGTCTTACAGCGCAATAAATTTGTTATAAAAAGCATTGAACTCGTTTTATAACACTTTTTACAATTATCACGACATTAACATGTTTTCCTTAACGTCTAATCAACTTAATGCGTCGTGATTAGCCCAAAATAAACACTTGGAAGACGTACCGGTAGGAAGAGCACACCGCACAACTTGCGCTCGTGTAATCCACGTCACCAAAGCGGTTCATGGCAGTGTAGACGAGGTTTTACAATTACATCATGCTATAGTACTATCACTCGTGATAACTGGGCCATCCCACAAATCCTGATAACGCGCAGCATAAATACGGGAGCGGCGGCCATTTTTTATCAGTTTGCCGCCATCGCGCGTCTGTGACAGTTAGAATTTTCGTTCGGAAATCAAAGTTTTGTCGACGGTTGCTCTTGCACCGTGTTCGATCTTCAAGTTTTGTTGTTTCGTTGTTTTAGCAACAACCCTGAGGTTGTTGCTTTAAAGTGGAAAGAAAGCTTTGAGAATTACGCTATTAAAGGTGAGTTTATGCGTTATTTATTCACTTTTTACATTTTCTTTACCTTGAAATATATTTTTTCTAATTTTTATTTAAACGCTCGGTGAATTTCCATTTATTGTTGTTGTTGTTGTACTTAGTTATAGGAGTTTCATTAGCTGAATTTCATTCATGCAGGTTAATCGAACCATATTTATTTTCAAATACATTTCTGATCTTCATTATTGTACGTTAATCGAACAATATTTATTTTAAAACAGAATATTACGTCTCTGCATCACCCTAAGGTAGACTGGTAGAAAATGCCCAAGGCATTAAGTCCGCCTTTGTACGGTTTTATTACTTGTGCATAAAGTTTTAATAAATAAATATTAATTAATATTGCAGAATTGAATGGGTACTTGTTAACTGGACTGATAACGGCAGTTAGTTCCTAATTATTTTAATCAACATTACGATAGTTTCGGTTAGATTTTATACCGTTTTACAGTAGCATTGTATTTCATTAATTCATGAAAAGCTAATTTGTACATTATTCATTTATAAATTCCTACTTTACAGTCAAGCTTAGATTTAAATTCGGTAGTTAGAGAATAGTATTCCAACAAAAACTAAGTAGTCAAAGGGGATAGAACATACCACAGATGACAGAAACAACAGGAGATATGGCAAGGAGGCGTGGTACATGCGAACTCATGTGGCCACGACGGGGCCATATGCCACTTTCAATAGTAAGTCGAATGTCAACTTGCGACGTCTTCACTGCTCGTGATTTTTTACAAAATGCCGCGTTTTTCAGTGAATGTTTGTAAAAATAATAGCTGTATTTTGAATTACACGAAAGATGGTATCTCATTTCACACGTAAGTACTACAAAAATAATGTTTTTCATATTAAATTCATTAAAACATTACTTCGTGGTACGAGAAACATGATGAAAAACCAAATCAATTGTTTTCATTAGGAACAAAAACCATTGCTTGTTTAGTACAAATCGACCAGTGAATCGGCTGATCTAATAGCGCAATGGATAGGTGTTTTACTGATGCTCTCACTCACACAATATTTTCGAAAAGCTGCTGCTGTCAGTCTTTGTGAGCTAGAGATGTCTAATTGTGATGTTTGTAGTTGTCGATATTTTATACGATGATTCTGCGTATACGTACGAATGATTATACATATTATGCATTATACAATTAATTACTCTACACATTTGTTACTGCAGTATAAGGCGTATTTTATGGCGTTACTGAGCGTTGCCGTAAATGGAGATAAGAAAAACCAATATTCTGTACTATGTATTTACTAATAAAATATAAATTTATTTTTAGTTTAAACAACAAATTATAAATATAGGTAGGTACTAATAACAACGTTTATATTATCACGCTTTCTTATTTTTGCAAGCAATACTGAAAATAGAAAGTGCTTTTTATTGCTTAATATTGACTGAATAAATAGTATTCATTGGTTGCTCGAGTTATCTATCTTCTATTTAAATACTTAAATAAAAAACACCAAAAAGAGAAAAATAAACTTCAGAAGAAAAATCAGCTTCTGAAGTCGGTGACATTTGTTTGTTTGATTTTATTTTTTTTGCCACCGACTTCAGAAGCTGATTTTTCTTCTGAAGTTTATTTTTCTCTTTTTGGTGTTTTTGAAGTCGGTTGTTTTTTTTGCAAAAAAGTTTTTTTTTATTTTTAGTTGTAATAAGTACCTATATTATATCCTATACAAATATTTACTATGCATTTAACATTCAACCAAGAAACCTAACCCTTAAGGGTAAACAAGCCAACGGCACGAACTAGTTGGTGGGCGGGGCTAAAATGCATGCTATTTCACCTGACATCACGAGCGAAATGCATAGAGCGAAACAGACACAACTAAAACGGGCGCGCGATTGTTTCTATGCAGACCTTTGGTATATTTGGTTTCATGAAAAATCTATTGAATGTATCTGTTCAAAATCAAATTATTTAAATTTTTTAATAACTAATCTATATCCGTATGGTTTCACTTTTTTCTTTTTCATACTATATACGTTACTTATTTACGCCCAAAGATGAGTTAAAATTAGTGCTAAAATATGAAAGTTTTGACGTTCATAACTTCCAAATCAATATTTTTTTTCCATTTCTGCTTCCATACAGACCTAGATAATGATAAGACCAGTTGATACAATTTTTAATTTTGAACCTACACCGTCAAACAGAGGAGTAATCACTTTCGTAAGTTTGTATGGAAGAGTGACTGGCTTGTTCAACCTTAACCTTCAAGATTCCCCTATTTTTACTTTCAACTCTTAACCGTTGAGGAGTAGTATGTATACCTTCCACTATCAGCTCATCAACATGAATACAAGTGATGACTGCTTGATGCGAATACTTGAATAGCGCCAGAAAAAGCACGAAAATTCATAAAACAACAAAATAAATGTGTATTGTAGGTACACATCTGCATACCCCCTCAGAGCATACAGGCGTGATGTTACGTCATGATAATGTATATTCAATAAACATCCAAGCGATTCCAGCAATTACGACAGATTTGCCGTCTATTTTTGAAGAGTTCTATTGTATATCTCCGAAGATCAGCACCAGATCTTCACCATAAAAAATGGGACCACCTCAGGAGTATACTCTTTCAAATAAAAAAAGAATTTTGATAATCGGTCCACAAATGGGGGAGAAATCAGGTAACATACATAAAAAAAAAAAAAAATACATACACACGAACATAGTAACCTCCTTTTTTGAAGTCGGTTGAAAAGAGAAGTCCTGACTGACTGACTCATCAACGCCCAGCCCAAACCCTTGGACCTAGAAAGCTGAAATTTTGCACAGAGGTTCCCTTTATAATGTAGACAAGGAATAAAGAAGGATTTATTTTTTGAAATTCAACCCATAAGGGACTTAAACTAACAGACAGACAAAAGTGCTGCTTATAAATCAGCACTTTTCGAACGTCAAAATCTGTTGCAACACATCTGTGGTGTAAGTTAATATTACGATTTACTACAGACACAAATCAATTAAATATATATATTTTTTTAATCAACCTGTTTTGAATAAATTACTTTTTTTTTTGAATTATTTCTGGACATATTGTTTTTTATTTATAATATATTATTTTCGGGACCCCAAAAGAACTTTATAATAATAAATAGAAGAATCGATAACTTTTCGATTTAGTCAATCACTAGCGTCGAAGTAAAACAAAATGTATTAAGTAAATTGTGCGGTGCATGGTAAATACACGCTGTGACTGAAGGGATAAGGTTTATAATTGATTGTGTAGTACGTAATGATTTAAGAAATGCGGATGTGTTTGCGAATGCGTATATCTATTGTTTTTACTGCTCTGCGTGTGTGAACTGACGACACAGGTTCCCATACATTTTCGGCTAAAGGGCATATCTCCTGTTGTTTCTGTCATCTGTGGAACATACCAATTTCACAGAGGGCCGTGATTTCTAAAAAAATCAAAATGGCGGTAGGTCGATATGCCAGCTTCCATACAAAAAAGTTCAACCCCTTTCCACTTTGAATTAATGTGATATGTGACCAAAATCGTATCTAAATAGTAAAGTAAAATTAAGCAAATAAAATAGATTACTTGTTTGTTGGTAACTTATCATATTAATTCAATGTTAAATCCCTTTCAAAGTTTTGTTTCGACGGGGTCATCCGTTTTACCCGGTAGGTAGAGCATGTAAGTTTAAGTACGTTTCTACTTAAGTATAAAGTTTTTCTGTCACTTGCAGTTATAATACTTAGTCAAAACTTTTCTCAAATAAGAACAAAACTTATCGTAATGTCAAATTTTCCATAACTGAAATTGTCACCACAGTCTGGGAAAATTTATTCAGCACCACACGCACACATACGCGATCTTTTACCACATAACATTGACCTTGCGCACGCGCTGATTCAACATGGCGCCTCGTGCGTGACGTCACGGAGCGACTGATATGTGCCTGTCACGGAGCGATTCTCGTGAAAACTCTTTGGTTACGTTCCATGACTATTTGGTTACTGATTTATTTGTCTGATGATTGGTTTGAAGTTTTGAACTTCCTTAATACATTACACTATCACACTATCCTACTTCCTCCTACTTATCACACTAATATTATAAAGGCGAAAGTTTGTGAGTGTGTATATTTGTTACGTTTTCACGCAAAAACTACTGAACGGATTTGAACACAGAATGACACAGATAGATTATAAGTTATAACCTGGATTAACACATAGGATAGTTTTTATCCCAATTTTATGGTGGGATAATTTTCGAGTTGTAGCGGGTGAAACCGCTGGCAACAGCTAGTACACTATAAAATAGAGCCTCATTCATTGAGGGTGGATGGAGGTTTTCTTTTTTCGATTTCCGAATTTTCTAGTCAGTAGGTGAAAACCGCGAACGGTCCAATAGAGTTTTTAAGTGCCGACCGGCATTTTTTTTTTGTCCTTTTGAGGCCCAAAAACCTTACTACCAGTCTTACCAAAGGGGTATCTTATAAAACCTGGTACTAACTGGGTCGCGGAGGTCAGATAAGCAGTCGCTCCATGTAAAATACTGGTGTTTAGCTGCATCCGGTTTGACTGAAAACCGATCCCAACATAGTTGGGAAAAGGCCCATCTAATATATAGATGACTAGGCGACTAGCGGACGTCACGCGGTTTCACCCGCGTAGTTCCCGTTCCCGTGGGAATACAGGGATAAAAAGTAGATCTAATGGTGAAAGAATTTTTGAAATTGGCGCAGTAGTTTTTGAGTTTATTCATTACAAACATACACACAAACATACAAATCTTTCTTTTTATAATATTAGTGTAGAAGTGTAGATGGATGAGCGTTAAATATATATAACACATTCCATAATTATTCTCATCTCATCCACTTGTAAAGCAATTAGATTCAATTGATACCACTTTGCCATGCAAGTATGATTTTGGATGTAAATTCAATTTGGGCACGAGTTCATGAATTATTGTCGTTAGCACCAGTGCAAAACAATCAAAAGTACTGTTAGCATAAAAGTGTTAAATATAGCTGTCCTAAAACTATTTTATTGTCGTTAAATTATGAGGAGAGCAAACGGGATAGAAGATGGATGTTTTAAAGGTTAATTTTATTCAATAATTAATTATAAAATAACTTTTTCTTCCAACTATGTTTTAATTTCATCACAATCACACTAAAAACTCAGTACAAAGCGAGTCTTTAATGCTCTAGACTCTAGAGCAATAAAAATGTATGAAATTTCATTATTGCACAGTTTATTTTTTTTAATCTCACTGGTGCCAATCTCAATGGATTAGCTAGCTCTATTCAGTCAGCCGATATCAATACTTTTTTTTTACGTACGTATTATTCGTTTCTATCCTACTACTTGTTCCAAATTTAAAAAATGATTGCTGCTAAATAAAATGAAAGAAATTTAAAAAAGTGATTTGGCGGGAACTTTTGGGGAACTTTGTTAATTTTGTTTGACAATATTTTTGGAAACGATAAAGTGTGATACTATCTGATTTTGAGTGCTTCGGCTTCGAATTAAAATGGAATCATGAAAACATTCTATCCCATGAGACAGATTTGGATATCTGAGACATTTGATAAGTTTTTTTTTTTTTTTTAAATCTTTATTGAAAAATAGAGGATTTGATCATGCATGATCATGCCATCCCCATAGTTACAGACAAATTAACTTAAATATTCACTTACTTATTTATCTACGTTTTAAGGCACAATCAACCATTTTATATATGTATATCGCTTCCTCTGATAAGGGGATAGCAAGAATACTATTACATATACCGATGTCGTGTAAGCTAATGCCGTAAGCAAACCCAAAAGAAATCCTCTCCGCCTCATTCCGAACACATTCCACTAAAATATGAAAAACATCTTCAATCAAATCACACTCAGTACACTTTTTAGACATTACTTTACCCATTAGGTATGCAAAACTATTCAGTGGGATGTGTCCGGAACGTAGCCTCATAGCGGTTACTATGGTATGCCTAGGTAAATCGGTATTAATAAACCAGGGAGCACGTGACAAATTATTTTGGATTGTTTTATACCATATGCCCTTTACTAGTGAACGCTCATCAAAGTATTCGTTCCACATATGTTTACATTTATTCTTAACTACATAAAAAACATCGGTACAATACGGCAAACAAAACATAGGGATACCATCAGATAAGGCTTGTCTCGCGAGATAGTCTGCCTCTTCATTTCCTGCCAAGCCTACGTGTGATGGTATCCATTGCAATACTATTGTATAATTTTTCGAGGATAGTGTGAAAAGTGACTCCAAGATGCTGTATGCTATCGGTGTGCCTCGACTATTCGAGGTGCATCGAGCAATGTGTTGTAGTGCACTCTTGGAGTCTGTTAGAACAACGTATTTACCGGGCCGCAAGGATTGTACATACGAAATTGCTTCAGATATAGCTATCAGTTCTATGTACATTATCGAGGTGTTTGAGTCAATACGTAGTTTCACCGAACTACTTACTTGCGGATCATATATAGCTAATCCTCCACAATTACTTTCCTTCGAACCGTCCGTATAAATTTTATAATAATTTGGATATGTGTTTTTAATAAAACTATCACATAATTGTTTTAAGACAAACGAGTTGTAACCTCTTTTAGCGTTACTTACGACATCTATGTTGAACTTAATTACATTCGAAATGTTCACATTGCAGACCCAGGTATTAAGTGTAAACATATCTAATTGTGTACTTACATGTATAGCAATATCTTTAAGGTAGCTATGAACTAAAACTAAAATGGGCTTTTCTTTACACCTCCAGTAAGGATTTAGACTAGAAACATTCAAATCGTCCAAGATATTCATAATCTTATGGTTAGAAAATGATTTCGCTTTTAACCAATACTTCCCAGCAAGATAATGTCTTCGTACACATAAAGGCGGTAGGTGTAGTTCGCACTCCATGACATGAATAGGAGTCGTTTTAATAAATCCACCGATTACCCGCATACACTGATTCTGTATTTTATCAAGCTTACTTGTATGTGTCTTACAACTACTGCCATAAAGAAAACTTGCGTAATCTAATCTACTACGAATACACGATATATATAAACGCCTCAAATTGGTTGGGTGAATGCCCCAACCTGTCCCCGCTAAAACTTTAAAAACATTAAGAACTTTTGAGCATTTTTCTCTTAATTCATTTATTTGTTTAGCCCATCGTAACTTCCTGTCTAACCAAATACCCAAATATTTAACATTGTCACAAACGTCTAAAGACATACCACCAACAACTAAAGACACAGGGTCCCGTACAAATTTATTTTGGAAAATACAAACTTTACTTTTGAGTGCTGAAATTTCTAAACCAGAAAGAGAAAGAATATTAACGAATTGATCTAAAGCTAACTGTAATTGGAGTCTTCCTTCTTCTATATTACTACAGGTGACATAAAGCACGAAATCATCTGCGTACTGTGATATGAACACATTATTTATAGATTTACAAACGTCCATTGTTAATATATTAAATAACAGGGGTGAAAGGGGGTCGCCTTGAGCCAAGCCGTAACAACATCTTCTACTCATGAGTGAGTTATCGTCTATCTCAACACTTAGGTTCCTCTCTTTTAAAAAATTCCGCAGGTATGTGCATATTTTATTACCGATCCCAATACTATCCAAAACATATAATAAGCGTTCTAAATTTACATTGTTGTAAGCACTATCAATGTCAATAAAGCAAGCGATCGTTGATTGTTGTTTAGAAAAACCTTGTTGGATTCTCGACACCAGGGTAGACAAATTATCTAAAATGGAGCGCCCTTTGCGAAAACCAGTAGTATCGCTCGATAACAAGTTATTATGTTCAATAAACCATTCTACTCTTTTAATAAATATATTATGTAGTATTTTACAGACACAGGAAATCATAGATATAGGTCGCAACGACGAGCTGGACTGAGGGTCCCGGCCGGGCTTCGGAATAGGTATAATAGTGATATTACGCCACTGCTGGGGAACAAAACCGGTTGAAAAAAATATGTTATACAGACTGACTAAAATCAATTTTGCATTATTCGGTAAATTGTATAACATTGAATATGAAATGTTATCACTACCGGGAGAAGTGTCTTTAGTGCGCAAACAATTGTCTAGTTCGTGTTTAGATATCTCTGTCTCAAGTTTAGGATTTTTTGAATTAAATATTGGATCGTCAGTACAAACAAAGTCCGGCGCCAGGTTTTGTAATAATACCGATGCCTTCTCTTTACTAATTCCAGATCGGGGTACATAGCATCCTTTAAACCATTTCATTTTATTCCATAGAACCGTATGAGATGTTGTTCCGTCTATTGAAGTACAGAAACCTTGAAAACCTTTTCTTCTTGCTATACGGATACACTTCTGACCTTCCCTAATTTTCTCCTGCAACTTATCGAAATTAAAAGGCGTAGGGTTACTCCGAAATGTTTTTAACGCTAACCTTCTTTCGGCAACTAATTTTGATAAGGCACTATTCCAGTAAGGTTTCGGAGTGAAATTTTTCTCAGGGTCAGAATTAATTTTAATATATGGAATGTGAATATCTGCAGCTAAATTAATCAATTCGATGAAAGCATCATATGACTTTTGTAAATCATCCGTGATATTAAAATCTTGCATAAGCGATTGTAATAGGTTGCTGTACTCAGACCAATTAGCTTTTTTATAATTCCTGCGTACCGAAGGTATAGACAGACTATTAACCTGCATTGAAATTTTAATCACAAGATGATCGCTGCCGAACGTTTCATTAAGTGTACCCCAATTAAATTTGTACGCTATATCTGAGGAAGCCAGTGATATGTCTGGAGAAGATTGTTGTAACGAATTATTTACTAACTTAATGCGAGTAGGGTTACCATCATTTAATGTAACAAGTTCACTATCTAAAAGTGCGTCATAGATTTGGGTACCTCTCTGATTTAATTTATTAGACCAATTTGTGTGGTGTCCATTAAAATCGCCAAGAATCACTACCTTACAATTAAAACGAGAGAAAATTTGTTCCCAATCACTTTGGCTCGTGTGTACTGATGGGGCACAATATACGGATAATACATACTGAATATGATCGCAGTTGCATATCTTGACGCATACTATCTCAATTCCCGGGTTAAGGCTTTCAAAAGACACGTAACTAGATTTGAGTGACCTGTGAACTAAGATCGCTACCCCACCATAACTGTCCTCCCTATCCCTACGATATACCGTATATCCATTTACCTTCAGCTGACTATCCCGTTCTAACCACGTTTCGCTGAGTGCTGCAATGTGAATTTTCAGTTGACTTAGAATAGGCTCCAACGATATTAATTTGGGTCGAATACTTTGACAATTCCACTGTGCAATATTTAATCTAATAGGTTTCTGATTACGGGCCATTGGGAAGAAAATAGTCAATAATTAACTTAAATAAAGGCCACTTTGATACGAATTGTACACTCATTAATATTAACCACTCTAAACAACACTTTAGCACTTCATGGATTTTTTCCTCCATCGACAATCCCCTTAAAAATATAATTTCTTTAAGTCTCATTAACAGTTCTTCTAAACCAACAAAATCCTTTTTCTCTTCACTATCACCAGTAGCGGGAGGGGTTACTGACTCACTATCCATGTTGATTGTTGATGAGTTTATCGGGTCCTCCAAGTTACAAGGAGCCTTGTCCCTACTACGAGTACGTCGAAACCTTGTTGGAGTTTTGACAGGACTGCTTTTATCATCATCCTCTCTATGCACTATGATGTCACCTTTTACGATCTCAGCAAATGTGATAGGTAGGGTTTCACGCTGTTGAAATGTAATATCCGGTGTCGATTTAATGTTGGTAGAAGTGTTCCCATGACGTTGATGTAAACTGCTTTTTTCGGGCAAGGAAGGTGAGGGTGGTACATATATTGTTAGAGCTTTTCTATAGGTACAATTAAATTCTACCATGATCTCTCTCAATCTCTTCTCCTTTAAAAAGGCTGGACATGACGTTTTATGTAAAGCCATATGGTTTCCACTACAGTTAACACACTTGAAGTTCTGTGTTTCACAGTTCACATGGTTATCACCGCATTTTGGGCAGACTATTTTGCTGGAAGGGCATTTCTTTGTAGGGTGACCATATTTCCAGCATCGCGAACATTGAGATACGGGAAATACATATGGCGTAACTTTTATGCGTAATCCATGAACATATATGTACTGTGGAATAAACGAACCCTTAAAACATACCTGTACCGCTTCACTTGGCTGCCAGCCTTCTCCCTCTCTGTCTCGTTGTTTAAGCCGGTATACAGATATTATTTCCGCGGGTTTATCACACATTATATTTTTTAAAATGTCCTCGTCGGATAAATCAAGGTCAACATCTTTTATGACGCCATAAGATGAAGTTCTTTCCATGGCCCTGTAGATCTTCCAACCTTTTTCTATAAATTCGAGACATTTTTCGATTTTATCAGCACTCAACTCACTACAAACTTCGACACGAATCTTGAATGGGTTAATGTATTTAACTTTGGTAACATCAACTATCCCATTAGCCTTTAGCATCCTAGCGAATGCAAATTGTTTCGGTATTTTTTCATTGCTACATAAATACATCTCAATATTCTCCAGTTGTGATTTTAATCGTTTCTCTTTACTTTGTACTAAACTCCATCCCTCATCACCATCTCCAACATAATCGAACTCCCTATCCCTTTTCTCCGGTCTACCTTGTTGTTCTACTTCCATTCCAGACTGTACTAAGTTCTCTTCTCTGTTTAACTCCTCTTCAGCATCTGATATATCGTGCTCACTCAAAGAAATGTCGCTCGCCATAATTACTGTATTCACATTCTCCAAATGTGGCTTGTTTACATCCATTAGTATTATATAATAACACGCTAAGGAGTGTCTTCGTTATCGGTGGGCCGGTCGCACGTTGGATACATAACGGTACCTCACTCAGTGCGCCGGCAGCCGGCAGCGAGATCTAACAGCGCACACGACTTTAAAACAACTAATAACGCAAAAATAATGCTTAATTGCCAAACGCGCGTCTCCCTCGTACGATTACCGCAACGAGACTGGACATTTGATAAGTGGAATCCATACTTCCATACTATCCATCCATACTTCCATACTTATATAATATTATAAATGCGAAAGTAACTCTGTCTGTCTGTTACTCTTTCACGCCTAAACGGCTGAACGGATTTAGATGAAATTTGGTACAGACATAGTTTGGAACTTGAGAAAGGACATAGGATAGTTTTTTTTTTTTTTTTTTTCGCGAGATAAACCAATAATCTGCCGGAAGTCACTATTCCACGCGAACGAAGTCGCGGGCAAAAGCTAGTACCTCTATAAGTGAGACAAATTTTCAGGTCCCTTGGAGGTCTCACTTAACCAGGTTTCACTGTATAAAACAAAGTCCCCCGCCGCGTCTGTCTGTCTGCTCGCGATAAACTCAAAAAGTTGCACCGATTTTCATGTTGTTTTCACCAATGGATAGAATGGTTCTTGAGGAAGGTTTTAGTATATAATTTCACCGAAATCCACGCGGGCGAAGCCACGGGCATCAGTTAGTGTGAAATAAAATCATTTGATTTATGAAGTCATTTAAATTTTTGAATATTTTGCTGGTTTTTCTGACCATACAGAATGAGCACTCGACAAACACATGTAGGTATACTGGACCCAGTACTCAAATATGTACGTAATTTATCAATGAACTTTGGTATCCAATCAATTTAAAAACGAAAACAACGCGTAGAAGAATTTGGGCTACAATTACTTCACAAAATGGGACAAACCCGCCACACTATTCCCAAACCACTGTAACTCCTGTTAGCCAGAATAAACAGTGGCGACCACAAGAAAAGCGCCGAGACAATGAAGCTTGACGAAGTCCCAGAGAAATGATTCTACTTCACAAAATGTGACAGGCTTTTTAACCGACTTCCAGAAAGGAGGAGGTTTTCTATTCGTGTGAATGATTTTCTTTTATCTGCCTCATTTCTATTCCCGGTTCGGGCAGTGTTCGGGTTTTTCTACCAGGAATTTCCCAATTTGGGCTCGGGATTATTGTCCCAGTTTGTAGCATAATGTAATGTTCCCACTGCTGAGACACAGACCCCAGTGTGCATGTAGTTGTACCACTAGCTTTAAAAAGAATAGATAATGACTAGCTTTTGCCAGCGGCTTCGCCCGCGTGAAAATGACGATTTTCCATACAAACTTTCATCCCCTATTTAACTCCCTTAGGGGTTGAATTTCGAAAAATCCTTCCTTATTCCTTGTCTAAATTATAAAGGGAACCTCTTTGCAAAATTTCAGCTTTCTAGGTCCAAGGGTTTGGGCTGGGCGTTGATGAGTCAGTCAGTCAGTCAGGACTTCTCTTTTTATTTATATAGATGACTAGCTTTTGCTAGCGGCTTCGCCCGCTTGAAAATGACGATTTTCCATACAAACTTTCATGCCCTATTTAACTCCTTAGGGGTTGAATTTCGAAAAATCCTTCCTTATTCCTTGTCTAAATTATAAAGGGAACCTCTTTGCAAAATTTCAGCTTTCTAGGTCCAAGGATTTGGGCTGGGCGTTGATGAGTTATTCAGTCAGGACTTCTCTTTTTATTTATATAGATGATAATTATATTAAACTGGCCCACTCCTCAGGGAGAACAGGCGTGATCTTACCTTATATTTCATCTATAAAGACGTTATAAGTATTTCTTTAAAATATAGGTTCTTAAAAGCCTGCTGAAGTTTTGCACAAATAAGTTCGTCGCACACTGTAACATTTCCGGTATAAAAAAGTGCGTTACCTAATAATGACGCAATAAATAATAATCTATAGATGAGTAATAATAATACTACTAATCGATAATTATTATCTATCACTGATTACTTCAAAAGATTAAATTATTCTACTTCATGCCGCCGACGTCTGGCTTTAAAACAATCTTGAAGATAATAATCTAAATATTGTGACGGAAATAGAATTTGGAGATTAAATGCTCGTTTTCGCTAGCATAAGGCGACACCTAATTGAATATCTAAATAAAAGCTAGCCGTTTGATTTTCGACACTCAACTCAAAGCCGAGAGTTGAAATCGCAACAGAGCATAAATATTAACTCATTTATGTTGACTGCTGAGCATGACGTCCTGGGTCCGATTCCCGGGTCGGGCAAAATGTAATTGGGATTTTCCATAAATAATTTCTCGGTAGCAGCCATGGCGCCTGGTTCCGACGCCGGATTGTTGGAAATAGGCTCACCCTCTTTCACATTGAACTTAAACTGGAGAAATGTGGGTTTACTATTCGGTACACCTCTGCTTAACCCTACAGTTACCACCGGCGCGGCGTGATGTTATATAAGTAATTTTATCTACCCAAATATCATAAACCCTCTCTAATGCGTTCAAAAACCATAGGCAATGACCAGCATTACCAACCAGCAGAAATTAACAGAACTGTAATGAGCTCATAACCTACTGAAAACAGTAGGTTATGAGTTTAAATTTGGAACAGGTGTCAAATTGAAGTGAGTGTGCTATTCTAGTATCTACATTAAAACATATACCTATCGATACGAAACCCCAATTCAGTATGATTTTAATTATAAATCGCACGACATTTTGATCTCGAGTGACACAAGAATAGTGACTTTGTTCGTTTGCCTATGATTTAAAAAAAATGACAGATATCCGAAACGCCGCCATTTCGAGCTGTCATTTGTTCGTTAGCTTTTTATTCCCTTTCATTGAGTAGACAAATTTTCTGATAAGTTCTTTATTTCTGTCGAAAATGAGTGATAGTGACTCAGAAATTAACATGAACACTCCGCCAGATATCGTAAATGCAGCGACGAATGCAACTAATAACCTGTTTATTTTTTATTGCATTACACTAGTAACAATGCTGGTCATTTCCCTATGGTTCCTGAGCCCATCATAGAGCCCTTATGATATTCGGGTAGATAAATTAGTGTATGCAACTATACATAATTAGGCATTACAACACTCGTGTGATGCTATTAAGAAACTCGCCTTCGGCTCGTTTCTTAAACCCACACTTGTGTTGTAATGCCCTTCATTATGCACAGTCGCATAAACTACTATAGATGCCACTTTGCAAAAACTGTCATTAATCGTTTTGTAAGTCTGTTGCTAACTCGACGATAAGATTAATAAAGCGATCGATAATTCTACTACTTATTCATAAAATAAGTGATAATAAGTAAGAGGTAGTTTTTACACGTTTTTGATCATGACTGATAGTAAGGTGGAGTGCCCTAATTAAATAATAATTAGGGCACTCAGTCGATATCAATTATCATCATCACATATTAATTTAGTCTTTATAAGTCTTATTATATCAGTTAAGGCCAAGGTACGAAATTATCATGCTAATCATCAATGGCTTATAAAATAATAATTTAATTTATGAGTTCCGTACCATTGTAGTAG
Source organism: Diarsia mendica (assembly GCA_949316265.1). NCBI lineage: Eukaryota > Metazoa > Arthropoda > Insecta > Lepidoptera > Noctuidae > Diarsia > Diarsia mendica. The sequence goes on along the minus strand of OX438898.1, from coordinate 11,368,451 downwards.
ATTTTGAGAGATTTTCCATGTTTTTTTTGCACCATAGACTTCTTATAGGTTTTCCTGTAATCTGTAAGTGTTGAACTAATTTCTGTATTTTTTCAACATTTTAGGCTCAGTAGTTTCGGAGATAAGGGTGGGATGGTCGGACAGACAGACACACGAGTGATCCTATAAGGGTTCCGTTTTTTCCCTTTGAGGTACGGAACCCTAAATAAAACCGACTTCGACAAAAATAAAACACAAAAAGTGAAAAATAAAAAATCAGCTTCTGAAGTCGGTGACTTTTGTTTGTTTGATTTCATGTTTTTGCCACCGACTTCTGAAGCAGATTTTTTATTTTTCACTTTTTAGTGGTTCACATGTGCTTACCCCTTCACAACGTACCGGCGCGGCGTGATGTTATGTTATGAACTGGTGTAAACAATAGACAGTCATGAGATTTCAGCAATCCCAGTCCATTTGCTATCATTAATTGAGGAGTTCCGTTGCCTATCTCCGAAGTTCTTCATCAGATCTTCACCAAATAGTTTTTATAACCTTTGTAGTGAGTACAGGCGTGATGTAATGTTGTGTGATGGCGTAAACAATGCTTAGATATGCTATAGCAACAATCGCGGTTAATCTGCTGTTATTTATTGAAGAGTTCCCCCGATTTCTACAAGATCCCATCATCAGATATTGAAATGGTGACAATGGGACCACACGGGAAGCACCAGCTTTCAAATGAAAAAAGAATCATGAAAATCAGTTCACCCAGTCGCAAGTTATGAGCTAACACACATAAAAAATAAAAAAATACAGTCGAATTGATAACCTCCTCCTTTTTTTGAAGTCGGTTAAAAATGATCTTGTGTTCTCCGTGGTTTCTAAACTTAGGTAGGTACCCCGATGAGAAAAGGGTTTGAGTTTATGTATGTATGTTTAATGTATATGTTTCTTTCTCACAAATGAAGTCGCGTGCAGAAACTAGGAAACCTAATCAAAAATACATACATGTTTAATTCAACCCACGTATTATTGCACATTATTGTGACACACCACTTAAGTCATGGAATTACATGTTTCCTATACCGTTTACCTATGCATTAAAGATGATCAGTAAGGTTAGGGTTGTCTGTCTACCTACTGGGGGTCTAAAATTACCACTTTAGCAGATACTAATATGAATTGTGTTAAAAAGCGTAAAATGGACCTTTCATAATAATGTATATAGTAACTGCGTCTGTGACCATTTAGAAAAATAGATCATAATAGGAAAAATTCGTTAAAAAAGTCACAGACGCAGTTACTATGAAAGATTCATTGTAATTGTTATTATTTGCTAAAGTGGCCATTTTAGACGCCCAGTTCTGTGTGCCTTTAAAGTGTCTAATTTAGGAAAAATACAAATTTTTCACATATTAAAAAATGTTGACAACCCTACCTACTGGGGTTTACCAGTAAGCAAGGGTAGGGTTCCATAATTACATAGGTAGTACTACCCTACGGTTGACCACTTTGCAACCTTGATAACTCAGGGCATAAGGGTGAAAACTCTCTGACTGGTGAATTTAATAGTCCCTACGTATACGATCGTAATTATTTATAAGTACAAACTCTGAAAAACGTTAACCCTTTACAAAGGAAGCCTATGAAACGATTCAAGTTTATAAATATATCACGTTTTTCTAAAATAAGTTATGGTGTTCAAAAAACTCAACACGTTTTCTTCAAACTTTCCGTAACTTTTCCCCCTTTATGACGTGATTAATTCCAATTTGGGTTTGGTTTTCCAAAATAAGCTGCGCTATTTTTAAACTAGACACGTATTTAAAAAAAAAAACTTTTTTGGCCAGTCGTGTAGAAATAATTTGTGACGAGCGAACCGACCAGATTAAAATAAATGAAGTAACTTCGGATATTTTTCAGAGATGGCCTGAGTTATGAATGAATACTATACATAACCATTACATGAACATCACACCTTTAATCCAGGAATTGTGAGGCAGAGGTGGCTTTAATAGTACACCAACTTTTCGCCAGTTTTGTTCAAGTCCCATTTATGGGGTGAGCCTATTGTCATCGACTGGCCACAAATGTAGAGTCCATCATCTGCCTAGCCTTTTACAACTATATTGGGGTCGGCTTCCAGTCTAACCGGATGTAGCTGAATACCAGTATTTTACATGGAGCGACTGCCTATCTGACCTCCACAACCCAGTTAATACTAGGTAATACGATACCCTTTGGTAAGGCTGGATGTCAGAATTTCAGGTCACTGACTACCTGTAACGACTGCCGAAGATCTATATATATATGGCAGCTGGGACCAACAGCTTGTGCTTTCCGAGGCACGGAGGAAACTCGGTATGTCGGGCGGTCACCCATCCACATACCGACCTAGGCAAGCACAGCTTTACCTAAAGATCGACCCGAGTGGCAGTTCTTTTAAGCTATGAGCTCCTCCTCCTTGATCCCCGAAAGTGTGAGTTTAAATTCAAGCTTTAATGGCAAAGTTTTTGCGTAAACTACGGTTTTTAAAGTTTTGATTCAACCTGGTATAGTAAACATGGTTTCCACCAAGGTGACGTACGATATTCGGCCAATCACAGGAGAGACGAGCGTCACGATATGGGATTTCAACCAATGTGATTCGTCGATCCCTGCTCGTATCCTCTCTTCCTACTCCACTCGTCACCGCTTTGGTGAAAAATTTGCCTAATATTACTTACTAGCTTTTGCCAGCGGCTTCGCCCGCGTGAAAATGACGATTTTCCATACAAACTTTCATCCCCTATTTAACTCCCTTAGGGGTTGAATTTCGAAAAACCCTTCCTTATTCCTTGTCTACATTATAAAGGGAACCTCTGTGCAACATTTCAGCTTTCTAGGTCCAAGGGTTTGGGCTGGGCGTTGATGAGTCAGTCAGTCAGGACTTCTCTTTTTATTTATATAGATAGATTTGGATCGAATTTCCGCAAACACACTTCCCGTACCTATAGAATAGATACCATATAATTATATACCTACATTTACTATGTATTCCCAATTCGTTTATGTCATCATCACACGTTATATTAACTCTAGCGATAACTGTCGTCAGCCCACTTATCTTTTCATATCAGTAACCGAAAAGTGCGAAGTGACTTAGTTCAAGGCTCATCTCCGATATAACGGTGTGTGATAAATGATAATAAAATAAAGTGTTTATTTTAAAAAAAGGTATTCATTTTAAAAAACGGTGGTCATTTTTTTAACCATTGTATTATAGCGCTGATTGTAAATATTTTATCGACTAGTTTGCGTAATCGGTCAGCGGATCATTTTGTGAGGTAATAAAATAGTATATAACAATGTAAAGATCCCTAAATCTGCTGTCAAAATCATGATAACGTTTATTATAAGTAGAAACACGAGTTGTGAGTGTTGTGTTGTGACTGCAGATTCATTGGAATAATATTCTGGATTCTGTTGGTACGCTATACCAATATATTGCATACGAAATGAAGAAGCGCAAAAGTCAACCAGTCTTGCCAAAGAGTATTCCATCCCCATTTTTATATACGGACGGGAAATGGCAAAAGTTTGCAGACCTTTGCGCTTGGAAATGGATAAAAATAAATAAGACTTCAACTCAGACTTGTACTGACTAAAACCGATCCATGTTCCTTCTTTTCGTATTAGCCTTTTGTTTTGGAATACAGGTATCTCTTTCGAACAGTCCTTTAGTCCTCCCTCCCTAGTAAAACGTTTTACACAGGGTGACGAGTTTTTTGGGTGTCTGTACTCTATAGTAGATCTGGTTTCCCGCTGACTTTGACCTTCTAAAATCCTAAATCTTCTTCATTTTTTTGACGTAATTTGTTCCATGTTCTTTTTTTTGACGTTTGTTTGTTCCATTTGTTCCAGGGAGCACCGGGCGAGTCCGGCGCGTCTACAAGTGCCGGGCGTGTGCGGCTGAGCAGGCCGCAGCAGGCCTCGCGCCAGCGCCCCGCGCCGCTCTGTTGGCGCCGCGCCCTCAACGTAGACCCGCCCTGGCTGCGAGCCCGGGCCCGCTGACGCCAGCGAGACATTACGTGAGTCTTTAAACTGATGAGTGCTTGGTACTGGCACACCTGTCAATCAATTGATGGAAGTCATGACATTGTATGAGTGCCTAGAAATATGATTATTTCAGGACTCTGTAAAATCTGGGCCCGTTGACGCCAGCGAGACATTACGTGAGTCTCTTCGAACTTATGAGCGCCTGGTACTCAGACACAGGTGCAGTTCATCGATAAATCATTGAAAGCATGTGCGAAATTCCGGAATTGCTGTAGCCAGAGAGTCATTAGATTAGTCTCTTCATATTGTATGAGTGCCTAGTACACAGATTGCAGTTAGTTCATGATTCTTAACATTCCGGGCCCGCTGTACATATAAGCGAGAGCTTATGAGCGCCTGCTAATACTGCTACAATTCTTGTCGACGAAGCTCGACCGCTCCTTTAAGGGCCTCCCGACCGGGAGATCGTCCCCTCCTGTGTCATGTGTGTCCTGTGTATGATATTTGCGGTCTATTTATTTTTAAAATATAAAATAAGCAATGGTATAATTGTTCCAGCTGACACTTGTGGACTAGCGCTAGTGGGCCACCACAACCCGGCTCGAACACCTGACACCGACCCTATCGGCCCGGACAGGCAAGCACAGCATAGCCGACCCCACGCTCCGGCACTGCCGGGGCTAAGTCGGCTCCAAAGTCAACCTTACCGTAACCGCACAAGGCTCAACATTCCAGCCGCAATGAAGGTCGTAGAAGAAGAACAGCTTATCACTGTGATGGACGGGCCGTGGTCGCCCACGGCGCTGATCCGCGAGATCGTGGAGACGGGCACGCAGGAGGACCCGTTCTACGTGATGGATCTCGGGGAGGTGGTCGCGAGGTACCATCGTTGGAAGGAACTCATGCCGCGCGTCGAGCCCTTCTATGGTGAGTCTCATCAATACTTTGTTTCCGATTACTATGGCAGTAGTTACAGGTAGTCAGTGGCCCGAAAGACTGACAACCGGTCTTATTAAGGGGTACTATCATATTATCCAATACTATGGGTTGTGGAAGTCAGATAGGCAGTCGCTTCATGTAAAATAATGGTATTCAGCTGCATCTAGTTAGACTGGAAACCACACCAAAATAGTTGGGCAAAGGAATAGGCGATGTAACCGAGACAGGGTCGGTATGCTAGTAATCAATTATTTTGTTGCGCACTCCAAATAAAGGGAAATAGGGAATATGCATAAAATTTGAAATGACCTAAAATATTTTTTTCTCGAATACTTATTATCGTAATATTATAATGAAAAGGATTTTTTTTTATTTACTTATTATTTAAACCCCTAAAATAATATTCAAAAAGTGCAAAATAAGGGAGCGAAATTCAAACTTCCAAAACGCGCCACCATTGTTCGAACGAAATGTGACGTCATCTGACACGATATTGTATCCCGGTAAGGTATTTAAATGTTCTGTGAAACACCCACTGGACGTGTCATGTGACGTCACGCGGAGCGCGCGCGAAATGGCGGCGTTTGAACTGCTTACATTTTTTAAAAGTTTTAAATTTGATTTTTTAAAATATCTAGAGTATTTTGAAGCCCATTAACACTTTGACAGCCGAAGATTTTAAAACGCGGATTCCATGGTTCGCCAGCGATTTTCGCCGATATTGCAACATTTATAAAATGAGAACTATCAATGATAAATCTATAATTATTTTTTTATTTATTCTATTGACTTGTTTATTTCTAGGATAAAAATAAAAAAAAAACGTAAATTAGTTTTTTTTATTTAAAAATGTAAAAAAAAAAAAAAAAAAGTTGAACATGGACTTTTGCGTGTTCAACTCGTGATAACTTCGCCGTGAACTCGCCATTTCGCGCCAAAATTCGTGTACGTGCACTCGCATCGCATCTTCGGGAACACTGGCGCAGCGCGACACTCGATAGCTTGTTCCGCTCAAACCAAGCGCCCCACCACGGTTATTCTTACATGTGTGCGTAGCTAAAGCACTACACTATTATATCAATGCACGCCAAACACGGACTACGGACGTCGTTTTAGAACAAACACTAAGAAAGTCAGTCACGTACTGAGTACGTGATCAGCGTCGCAATACAATCAACCTGGGACGTACTCTGCACGTGGTCGGCTGTGAAAGTGTTAATATTTTTTTCTACGTTATAAAATAGTAAACTATTAATTTAAGACAAAAAAGAAAAACATGAATATTCCCTATTGCCACTAATACAATTTTATCCTTATCAGCAATACCCGGTTAAACAATTAATTAGGTAGGTACTATTCCAATCAAGTTGACGATAGTTGTTTCCCTTTACTTTAGAAAATTAACATAGCATTGTTCAATAATTACCATGGTGATAGAATGCTTTAAATACGTATCGTCCTTTTAGAAAGTGACTTCACAGCACACAGCACGAGTGAGTCGGCACATTCATATCTGCAGTATTTATGGAAGAAAAAACCGACCCGAAACTCGTACATCCAGCCTATAGCAACCGGCTAACATCGATCACTAGATGGCAGAAACAAAAAAACACCTTCTGCTACATAACATACCTTAATACTCATTTTACTTTGTCCACATCATTATTGATCGAAGGTCCACATTCACAAATCTGGTTACACAAAATTAGCAGTATATTTTAAATTTATCATGATGTATATTTTATATTGTGTTTAGCGGTGAAATGCAACGACGACAAGTTGCTGGTGAGCACGCTGGCGGCGCTGGGCACCGGCTTCGACTGCGCCTCCAAGGTCGAGATCGAGCTCGTCACCTCCATCGGAGTCGCGCCCGAGTGAGTACCCCGACATGTTCTATGTTATACTGGGCACCGGCTTCGACTGCGCCTCCAAGGTCGAGATCGAGCTCGTCACCTCCATCGGAGTCGCGCCCGAGTGAGTACCCCGACATGTTCTATGTTATACTGGGCACCGGCTTCGACTGCGCCTCCAAGGTCGAGATCGAGCTCGTCACCTCCATCGGAGTCGCGCCCGAGTGAGTACCCCGACATGTTCTATGTTATACTGGGCACCGGCTTCGACTGCGCCTCCAAGGTCGAGATCGAGCTCGTCACCTCCATCGGAGTCGCGCCCGAGTGAGTACCCCGACATGTTCTATGTTATACTGGGCACCGGCTTCGACTGCGCCTCCAAGGTCGAGATCGAGCTCGTCACCTCCATCGGAGTCGCGCCCGAGTGAGTACCCCGACATGTTCTATGTTATACTGGGCACCGGCTTCGACTGCGCCTCCAAGGTCGAGATCGAGCTCGTCACCTCCATCGGAGTCGCGCCCGAGTGAGTACCCCGACATGTTCTATGTTATACTGGGCACCGGCTTCGACTGCGCCTCCAAGGTCGAGATCGAGCTCGTCACCTCCATCGGAGTCGCGCCCGAGTGAGTACCCCGACATGTTCTATGTTATACTGGGCACCGGCTTCGACTGCGCCTCCAAGGTCGAGATCGAGCTCGTCACCTCCATCGGAGTCGCGCCCGAGTGAGTACCCCGACATGTTCTATGTTATACTGGGCACCGGCTTCGACTGCGCCTCCAAGGTCGAGATCGAGCTCGTCACCTCCATCGGAGTCGCGCCCGAGTGAGTACCCCGACATGTTCTATGTTATACTGGGCACCGGCTTCGACTGCGCCTCCAAGGTCGAGATCGGAGTCGATTATTTAATAAATTGTCAACTTCACTTTACTAAGGCGAACGCTTCAAATCCAGTGATAATATAGGCTTGCTAATGGACGATTTTTGTTCCAGGCGCATTATTTTCGCTAACCCAGCTAAGATGGCTTCGCACATCCGTTACGCGTCGGCCGTCGGCGTCGACGTCATGACGTTCGACTCCGAGACCGAACTCATGAAGATCAAACAACACATGCCGCATGCACAGTGAGTACAATGGCTTGTTATTAACATTTGAAGAAAGGAAGAACATTGTTTTTTTTAGGGTTCCGTAACTCAAAAGGAAAAAACGGAACCCTTATAGGATCATTCGTGTGTCTGTCTGTCTGTCCGTCCGACCATTCCCCCTTATCTCCCAAACTATTGAACCTACAATAGGGGATCGGACTGGGTCAAAATAATATGATTCTGTTTAGTCCGTAAGTTAGATTATCGAAAAATATTGAATACGTGTTTTTTGTTTTATCAAATCAATAAAAAATTACGAAGATAAAACGCGTCAAAGATCTTGGAGTGGGGCTTGAAACGTCACTTGTGTCGTTAAAATGTACTATCATATGACGTCGCACGAGTTTTCGAAGCACTGTATCGTCTTCATTTTAAGTTTACGTGAAAAAAGAAAAAATACGTGTCCAATAATTTTTGGAAATCTATCTGACGGACTAATTAGTTTTTTTTTGTCCGATCCCCTATTCTGAAAAAAATACCGAAATTCCACACACACACATCAAAACCACACACACACACAGGAAAACCTATAAGAAGTCATGGTACGGAACCCTTACATTTATGTGCAAGTCCGACTTGCACTTGGCCAGTTTTTGCTAGCTTAGGCTCTACCTGGCAAAGACTTTTCTCCACTCCTTCCATTTCTCTCTAACCCGTGCCAAGCAACGCTTGTCAAGCTCCCTAGTATAGCACTCGGCACGTAAGTTGAAACAAAATGGCGGTCGTCCGCATAGGTAAAATGACAAAAATAGAGTGAGATTCGAACGAAAATGTGCAACTGAGCATTCAAAATCATAATTCAACTTCCGGGATGCAATCTGTAATACATTATCGGGTCTCAGTCGACTTATTTTCATGACTGTAGCTTCGCGAACGACCGCCATTTTGTTTCAACTTACGTGCCGGGTGCTATAACACATTTTACACATTGAGTTTTCTGGTTATATATAGTAAAAAAGATTTTGATCTTTTGTAGGGTTCCGTACACAAAGGGTAAAAACGGGACCATAAGACCGGGTTACTAAGGCTTCGCTGTCTGGTCCGTCCGTCTGTCTGTCACCAGGCTGTATCTCAAGTACTGCGATAGCTAGACAGTTGAAATTTTCACAAATTATGTATTTCTGTTGCCACTATAACAAAAAATACTAAAAACAAAATAAAATTAATATTTAGGGAGCCCATACAACAAACGAAATTTTTCGTTTTGGTACAGTCGAACAAGCTAATAAGTATACAGCCAGGGCGCCTTCAAATTAGGGCGTTAGCAGCTCGGCAGTCGCGCGGCTGCAGCACATTTTTATAAGAACAGCCGTAACAACCCGTTGATAATTGTTTATAGTCGCGCGACTGCCGCGCTGCTAACGCCCTAATTTGAAGGCGCCCTCAAGCTAACTTTCATTTTTCTTAATCCGAAACGCTTTATAAAACAAAATTGCAATCAATATTTTCAGTGTACTAGAATTATAAAAAAACTCTACCTGTATACTTATTAGCTTGTTCGACTGTACGAGTCCGACTCGCATTTGGCCAGATTTTTCTTTTACCGACGAAAATCTCTGTTCCTTCCATGTTAATTTTCTGACGTTTCCTTTTTCATTTGTTAGCCTAGATAGAATAAATGAGTAGATTGTGCTAATGCTGTATGCATTGCCAGGCTGGTGATCCGCATCCGCTGCGACGCGGCGTCCGCGCAGTGTCCGCTGGGCATCAAGTTCGGCTGTGACCCCGTCACCGAGGCGCCGCGTCTGCTCAAGTTGGCTGCCGTGCTCGGCTTGGACGTAAGTAACCCATAGAAAGACGCATTTCACGCTTCACGGTCCACGTTATTTTTGAATTCTAGATTTAATTTTTACTCTGGATTTCGGGATACTTCTAACGTGCACGTTTTTCTATACCTTTCTCAAATGCATGTTTAATCGCAATATTTATTGTAACCAAGGTCTTAAAAATGAGTTGCCCATTCTTTCCATAGAGATCTACCCTTTCGTGTGGGCAACTACAGTACTTTCAATTGGACCTACCTCTTGTTTCTGGTGACTTAGGCACACATCGCAATATAACAATTTGGAGTATTGTCATGAGCTATAATCGAAAGTAACTCTGTCTGTCTGACGCGCTTTCACGCCAAATCTTCCAAACCGATTTAAATGAATGTTAGGACACAGATAGTCTAGAGTCTAGAGAAAGGACACAGGCGACTTTTTAATACGAAAAAATATTGTCAATATTGGCAAGTCAATTGTCTACAATCGTTGATCGTTCGTCGTGATCGTTGGTCGTGCCCCACGGTTTTATTTTGGTCTAGTCTATGCATATGTTTATAATTCCCACGACTGTATCTATTTTATTATTTTTTGGTTTTTAGTACATTTATCTTAAACATTGCAATGTATGTTTAACATAAAACCGTTTAACTTAAAAAGTTTTTTTACCTACCTATTTTTATTTTCTAGTTTTTAGTTTTTATTTCGCATTCTGTTTAAAGAGGCCGCCATCTTGGATTTTAATTTTATATAGTACATTGTATTATACTGGTTGAGCACTTTCATTTGATACCCATATTGATGGGATCGATAAAACCTACGTTATCCGCCATTTTGTAGCGGCCGCCATCTTGTATTTCAATTTTTTATAGTATATTGTATTCTGCTTGTTGAGCCCTTTCATTTGATACCCATATTTATGGGATTGATAAAACCTACGTTATCCGCCATTTTGTAGCGGCCGCCATCTTGGATTTCAATTTTTTATAGTATATTGTATTCTGCTTGTTGAGCCCTTTCATTTGATACCCATATTGATGGGATTAATAAAACATAAATAAATTATCCGCCATTTTGTAGCGGCCGCCATCTTGGATTTCAATTTTTTATAGTATATTGTATTCTGCTTGTTGAGCCCTTTCATTTGATACCCATATTGATGGGATTAATAAAACATAAATTATCCGCCATTTTGTAGCGGCGGCCATCTTGAATTTATAATGATAATGAATAAACATAATTGTATTGTCACCAAAATCCAAAGTGTATACAAAATTTTAGATTAATCGGTTGACTGAAAGTGGGTGAAATTTGAATTACTAAATTTGACCCAAGAATAAAACCGTTTAATAATTAAAAAGGGTTGTAAGGGGTTGAAAGGTGTGATGAAAAGATTACTTTTGGTCGCGACAGCCGATATCCAGGCGGACGAAGCCGCGGGCATCAGCTAGAAGTCTTTTGGACTTATGTACGCCCATCTTGACCGGGACACTTTTGTCTTTTTTCCCCGACTACGTAATTTATTTATGATTCCTATTCCTTCCCTAGGTGATCGGCGTGTCATTCCATGTGGGCAGCGGCGCTATGGAGACGGAAGTGTACGCGCGCGCCATCGCGCTGTCCCGTGCGCTGTTCCACGTGGGACACAACGTGGGCCACAAGGGCATGCGGCTGCTGGACGTGGGGGGCGGCTTCCCGGGGGGGACGCACTCTTCCATCTGCGAGGTAAGACTTCCTGCGCCATCGCGCTGTCCCGTGCGCTGTTCCACGTGGGACACAACGTGGGCCACAAGGGCATGCGGCTGCTGGACGTGGGGGGCGGCTTCCCGGGGGGGACGCACTCTTCCATCTGCGAGGTAAGACTTCCTGCGCCATCGCGCTGTCCCGTGCGCTGTTCCACGTGGGACACAACGTGGGCCACAAGGGCATGCGGCTGCTGGACGTGGGGGGCGGCTTCCCGGGGGGGACGCACTCTTCCATCTGCGAGGTAAGACTTCCTGCGCCATCGCGCTGTCCCGTGCGCTGTTCCACGTGGGACACAACGTGGGCCACAAGGGCATGCGGCTGCTGGACGTGGGGGGCGGCTTCCCGGGGGGGACGCACTCTTCCATCTGCGAGGTAAGACTTCCTGCGCCATCGCGCTGTCCCGTGCGCTGTTCCACGTGGGACACAACGTGGGCCACAAGGGCATGCGGCTGCTGGACGTGGGGGGCGGCTTCCCGGGGGGGACGCACTCTTCCATCTGCGAGGTAAGACTTCCTGCCCCATCGCGCTGTCCCGTGCGCTGTTCCACGTGGGACACAACGTGGGCCACAAGGGCATGCGGCTGCTGGACGTGGGGGGCGGCTTCCCGGGGGGGACGAACTCTTCCATCTGCGAGGTAAGACTTCCTGCCCCATCGCGCTGTCCCGTGCGCTGTTCCACGTGGGACACAACGTGGGCCACAAGGGCATGCGGCTGCTGGACGTGGGGGGCGGCTTCCCGGGGGGGACGAACTCTTCCATCTGCGAGGTAAGACTTCCTGCGCCATCGCGCTGTCCCGTGCGCTGTTCCACGTGGGACACAACGTGGGCCACAAGGGCATGCGGCTGCTGGACGTGGGGGGCGGCTTCCCGGGGGGAACGCACTCTTCCATCTGCGAGGTAAGACTTCCTGCGCCATCGCGCTGTCCCGTGCGCTGTTCCACGTGGGACACAACGTGGGCCACAAGGGCATGCGGCTGCTGGACGTGGGGGGCGGCTTCCCGGGGGGGACGCACTCTTCCATCTGCGAGGTAAGACTTCCTGCGCCATCGCGCTGTCCCGTGCGCTGTTCCACGTGGGACACAACGTGGGCCACAAGGGCATGCGGCTGCTGGACGTGGGGGGCGGCTTCCCGGGGGGGACGAACTCTTCCATCTGCGAGGTAAGACTTCCTGCGCCATCGCGCTGTCCCGTGCGCTGTTCCACGTGGGACACAACGTGGGCCACAAGGGCATGCGGCTGCTGGACGTGGGGGGCGGCTTCCCGGGGGGGACGCACTCTTCCATCTGCGAGGTAAGACTTCCTGCGCCATCGCGCTGTCCCGTGCGCTGTTCCACGTGGGACACAACGTGGGCCACAAGGGCATGCGGCTGCTGGACGTGGGGGGCGGCTTCCCGGGGGGGACGCACTCTTCCATCTGCGAGGTAAGACTTCCTGCGCCATCGCGCTGTCCCGTGCGCTGTTCCACGTGGGACACAACGTGGGCCACAAGGGCATGCGGCTGCTGGACGTGGGGGGCGGCTTCCCGGGGGGGACGCACTCTTCCATCTGCGAGGTAAGACTTCCTGCGCCATCGCGCTGTCCCGTGCGCTGTTCCACGTGGGACACAACGTGGGCCACAAGGGCATGCGGCTGCTGGACGTGGGGGGCGGCTTCCCGGGGGGGACGCACTCTTCCATCTGCGAGGTAACACTTCACTAATCTTAAGCCGCGTTTCCACTAGGTAACAATCGACGCGCAACATGTTGCCCAACATGTTTAAAGTCAGCGCGGAACTTTTGTTGAACAACGTTGTCTGTCTACGCATCTACTACTTTACAATGTTGCGCGCCAGCTGGCAACGTCGCGCGCTGTTTCACGTGCGCGAGCGTCACGTGTCGCGCGCCAAATGTTGCCTAGTTTAAACGCGGCTTTAGTGTACAACTAAAACTATAAAGGTCATGAGCCTGAAGGACAGATCATGTAACATGTTGTGCAACTTGTGCTTTATAACACGTAAACTTATGTTACATTGTTTTTCAACATTGCAATATATAAAAATACTGTACCTACACGTTACAATAAAAGTGCAATGTGTTATAAAACATTTGTTACATGCTATTATAACACGTTTTAAAACATTAAGTTTCCAAATTACTGAAACATGTTATAAAACAATGTTTTATAACATGTTAACTGTTTGTTTCGAGTTTCAGATATTTCGGCGTTGTTGCAAGCACCATGATCAGTTGATAAACTGAAGTACAAGTGTTTAAAGTGTTTTTTTTATGTAAATAATAATATATGTGACCATGTCAATTTAAAAACTCATTTGTGGTCCCCAGGTGGCCGAGGTGATCAACTCGTCCCTAGAGGAGCACTTCCCGGAGCGCTCGGTGCGTGTCATCGCAGAGCCCGGCCGGTACTTCGCCGCCGCCGCATACACGCTGGCTGCCATGGTACATGCCAAGCGAGAGGTACGTACACTAGCGGTCATGACAATACGTATCCTGGCCTGTCTATAGCCACTACCAACGCCGTCAATGTGGCTGAGTTCTGGGGGTCTAAAACGGCCACTTTGGCAGATCATAATAATAATATGAATTGCGTTAAAAATCGTAAAATGGACCTTTCATAATAGTAACTGCTTCTGTGCCTATTTAGGAAAATAGATCATAATAGGAAAATAATATGAATTGCGTAAAAAAATCGTAAAATAGTCACAGACGCCATTACTATTATGAATGGTTCATTTTACGATTTAATTAATAATGGGAGCAGCGGTGGCTTATTGGTGGCGACCCCGACTAACGAGCATTAAGTCGTGAGTTCAAACCCACGCAGGCGTATTACTTTGTATAGCTTTTGGGGGTGGTGAGGAACAGGGTGTAAAGTTCTTCATCCCCCATAGAAAAGGGAGGATCCTCCGACCGGACGGGTGTTGTGTCCGGTGGGCTAACTGCCCGATATATGTAAGTCGGGAACTCCTATGTAGGCTTATGTCGCGGATAATGTTGATAGCGCGATGTAGGAATTTCTGTCGATCGTTATTAGTACGCAGGTGTTGCGATAGATGTCGCTAGTCGCCACAAGTTTATTTCATCACCGCTGCTCTCAATACGATGAAGGAAAACATCGAGCATGTCTTAGAACCAAAAATTCAAAGACATGTGACATCTACCAACAGTACCAATCCGCACTGGGCCCTCGTGGTAGATTATAGCCCCTTCCTTCTCACAGAGGAAGCCTGGAGTCCCAGCTGTGGGAACATTATAGGTTGATGATGCGTATGCTACACTTGCCCTCTAAATGCTAACTCTTGTCTCTTCCGCTAGGTGGCGACTAAAGAGTTTGGCGACGAGAACTCGGAGACACACACAATGTACTTCATCAACGACGGTGTGTACGGCTCCTTCAACTGCGTGCTCTACGATCATCAGCGAGTCGTGGCCGAACCACTCAACGTAAGTATTATAACACCTTCTTTTTTGTGGATAATGTGCATAATTTCCACTTTCCTCCATATCAGCAGGAGACAGAACAGAACAGAACAAGGCCAATAGGCACACAGGGACATATACAACTGGGATAAGCCCAGTTGTGTAGCACTACGGATATTGTTGTCATTAATATAAATGGGTCTTAAGTTGTGAGCTGTTGTTCGGAATTCCGGATGTAACCTGTACGTATGTACACTATCTCAGTGTAATATTGAGAAAATAGGGATTCCTGTTTAAATAATATGATTCTTTATAATCCGTCTGATAGATTATAAATTATTGAAAAATATTGGATACTTACGTGTTTTTTGTTTTATCAAATTAATAAAAAATCGTCAATTCTCATAAATGAAACGTGTGAAAGATCATGAGTGGGGGTTTGTGACGTCACTTCGTGCTAAAAAATGTACCAAGCGTTACTAGAGACTACACTCCTATAAATGAATTTTGTTTATTGTGACCGGTTCCCCTCCCCAGGACAACGGTTCCTGCGAGTCTGACTGCTCGGTGTGGGGCCCGACGTGCGACGGGTTGGACTGTGTCCTACCGCGCGCGAGTCTGCCCGCCCTGGCCGTGGGAGACTGGCTCGTGTTCCGCGACATGGGCGCGTACACCCTGCCCGTGGCCTCGCCCTTCAACGGCTTCCCCGTGCCCACTGTTAGACCTGTCGTCGATGCTAGACTTGCGTGAGTATTATTTATGACTAGCTGATGCCCGCAGTTTCAACCGCGCGGATGTCGGTTATCGCTACCGATGCCGGTTATCGCGACCAAAAGTAATATTTTCGTACCCCCCTTTCAACCCCTTGAATAAAGTTTTTTTTATTATTATTTAAAAGTAGCCTATGTCCTTTCTCGGGTATCAAAATATCTCCATACCAAACATGCAAATTGGTTCAGTAGTTTAGGCGTGATTGAGTAACAGACATACAGAGTTACTTTTGCATTTATAATATTAGTATGGATTATAAGCCTGTATTGTTGCCAGAGGAAAACTTCTTAAGAAAACCGAAATGTCCTAGAACCAAAAAAAATGAAGACATGTGACATCTACCAACCCGCACTGGGCCCGCGTGGTGGATTATAGCCCATCCCTCTCCTAGAGAGGAGGCCTGAGTCCCTGCAGTGGGAACATTATAGGCTGGTGATGTAGCCTGTATTTTCCCACTGCAGGGCAATGGCCTCCCTTCCCTATTTCCACTTTTCGCGATCTTGTGCGGTTGTAGGCATGACATGCGGCAGATGTGACCAGCCCAGTTCCATTTCAGCAGCTGTAAAGCTAGCATCAGTTGCCTTTTTTTATAGACTTCAGCATATCAAGCTAGTACAATACAATCTCTCTGTATAACATATTTTCCGAGTTAAGTCATTATTGTCGGAAGCAAAATGAGTAATCGGTTCAATCAAATGATTTTAGCGTCGATAAGTTTGGTCTCAGGATAATTATATTTATCTTATATTCACTCTCAAAGTCCGACCTTAACAAAATATTCACTCTCTATTCCAGTTGCATACTCAAGGAGCTTCGTCCGCTGACCGCGTCGCAGTTCTCAGCTGGGCGCACTGGGGCCCCCGCACTGGGCCCCACGCTGGCCCCCGCGCCGGGCCCCGAGCCGGCCCCGGGCCCCCCGGCCCCGGCCGCGCCCATCGCCGTGTTCGTGGAGTGCGCACTCAAGTGACGCGAGGTCCCGCGAGACAAGCTTCACACACACGTTCTAAACTCGCACACACACACACTCACAGTTGTCAGGTAGCAAATAATGTACAGTTTCACAAGGATCTCTTGGCGTAGTAACGCCGCCATTTTATATGATTAGAGCGGTATTAAAATAACGTTATAGAGTAGTTGACTGACTAACAAAAATATGATTCAGTTTAGTCCGTTCGTTAGATTGTCGAAAAAGATTCGACACGTATTTTTTGTTTTATCAAATTAATAAAGATTGACGAAAATAAATCGTGTCTAAGATCGTGAGTAGGGGCTGGAGACGTCACTTTCTGGTAAAAAATGTATCAAACTATGATGTCGCGCGACTTTTCGAACCACTATCGTTTCCATTTATTGTTTACGTGAAAAAAGAAAAAATACGTGGCCAATATTTTTTGGAAATCTATTTGACGGACTAATTAGATTTTTTTGTCAACTACCCTATTTGAAACGTGTATAAGCTTGTATCGAATAAGCGCGTGTTCGCGATTGTGCGAGTTTATACACGCGTCAACGTGCGTATACGCGCTAAAAGATCCTTGTAGCACTGTATTCATAGGAAACAGTGACACTTCTACTGAAATTAGTACCGTAGAGCCGAATTCATGTCGCCCATATAATTCAGTGGTATCTAATCAAAAATTTGTCATTGAAATACCCATTCCTGTATGATTCTTTTGATTGGCCCAATTCTGTATGATGGCATAATTATGTCAGCATAATTATCATGAATGTCGCCAAAATCATAGTGATCTTATTGACGTAGTCGTAAGGTCGATATTGGTTGTTCACCGTGTAATTCCGTAGATGTGTCGCTAAAATGAAAAGTATCTTTTTTGTTAACATAATGTTGTTGAGTAAGGTCGGTGTCATACTTACGCAATCATTTGTCAGGTAGCAAATATTATTAGGAAAATATTGTTTTTTTTCTATTTAAATTAACAAACGTTATTTGTGTTAAAATCTTGTTTTCGTTAATTCCGTCATGGACATTAATTGTTACGCTACTTGACAGACTTCTCACTTTAGTTTAGTTGGTGCCAACTTGCTTACCGATTAATGTCCTTGACTGTACATAAGCTCAATATTCACGGCCTCATTAAAATATTACAGTACGAATCGAATCAGAGGTTCAATCGAATAGTTTTGTCACATTCAAAAAAATTGTGACCATAAAGCGAAAGTACAACCCAGCACATTAACCTACCCGAAACTGACAAATTTTCCCAATCAACCTTAAACCTAATGCTATAGAGATAAGGTTGAAAATCTATTAAAGTAATTCGACAGATTGTAGAAGGTTGATGTGCTAGCGACTGTACTTTAAACTGGTAGTAATAAAACATCAATTCTATCTTTTACGATATGGTTTATAATTCGTTAATTAAAAATGGGATATTAGTAAATTGTTTTTGGTACCGCTGTAGGACCTTTTTTTCATTGTTGTACTGTACTTAAAATATACTAAAAAAACTTATGTGTGTGATAGCGTTTTGTCTCTTCCACGAGTGTTGTAAACGTAGAAAATCTTTGCATTTCAGTAACTATTTTATTTATATATATACCTATATTATCTCATCTCTTAAAAAAAAACTAGGCTCATTTCTTATTATAAAATTTAATTTTGTTTGTATAAATTATTACTAAGTATGTATTTAGACGTTTTCTGTAGCAATTGTGATTGTATTTATATAATTCTAAATTTAAATGTGGTACTTATCGCTTTTTACGCGAAATTGTTAATATTTTTTTTGTTTTTCGCTTACTAACATTGATTTCATTTGCGCTAAACTGCCTAGGGCGCGGTCCCACCGTCAGCGATTGGCGATTAGCGAATAAAACTTCAAGAAACGAATTTTCACCAGTGTATGAACACAATGAACAACCAGTATTATCGCCTTTACTGACGCCACCTATCTCTTTCACGTTTCTTGACTGTTTTCTTGAATTCTTGCGATCTTAATTGGCAACAACTATGGAATAGAGATAGAATCGCCATAATACGACGATGGGACAGGGCCTTATATTTATGTGATGTTTTCTTAAACGTAAAGTATTCACTATTAATGTATTTCGATGTGTCGGTTACCGCATGTTTAATGTGATTTATGAATTTTTCAAAGTTAAATGTTACATCTCATAGGATGGTTTCGCAAAAATATTTGTGGCAATCTTGC
This sequence comes from Diarsia mendica, assembly GCA_949316265.1. Classification (NCBI taxonomy): domain Eukaryota; kingdom Metazoa; phylum Arthropoda; class Insecta; order Lepidoptera; family Noctuidae; genus Diarsia; species Diarsia mendica. The sequence goes on along the minus strand of OX438898.1, from coordinate 11,349,632 downwards.
TTTTTAAATAAACATTTGTGGAATGTGAACCGGTGTTTTTTTTCTTCCTTAATTAAGAATTAATCGTAATAAATGATAAAAATATAAATTCTTCTGCCTGGTTTATGTCATACATACCATATAACTGGCGAAATGTGGGTGTATTATTAGACTAGCTGACCCGTGCCCACTTCGTTAGGCATAATTAGTCGAAAGTGTGCTAATTACGTTTCGAAAAATTCAATTTCGGGGACGTCCGCTGCGTAAGGAGCCGACCACGCGACAGCCGCGCGGGTAAAAAAAAACTAAACTCTCAGATGTAAAAGGCCACGCCCCCTTCTCCCGAAGCGAGCACGAACGCGAACCGAATTAAACCCGAAACCATCGCGCGCCGTCCGCTGCTTTGGTTTTTTCTCCGATTCACTTTGCAAAACGGACTACCACGTAAAAGCCTTTTTATTTTTCGGTTTTTTTTATATTTATAACCTATAACACTCAGCAATAATGTGGCTTTCTATTGGTGAAAGAATTTTTAAAATCGGTTCAGTAGATCCCGAGATTACCCCTTACAATTTAACAAATATACAAACACACAAACTTTACTTCTTTATAATATTAGTACCTATAGATAAATTAAAAAAAAAATATTATTTGAAACATCATTATTTTATTTGCACTTGAATAAATTTTATGTTCCTGGTTCGTACAGTCAGTGAGTGATCTGAAATCTGAAAAATAAGAAAAGTTTATTTGCAAGGGGGCAAAGAAACTCCTTATTTTTCTTTGTAAGAGGAAAAATGTTATAGATTGGGATAAATGTAGCTTGCTGCTTCATGCTTAACAATCCTTGACGTATTTCTCCAAGAATGCTAGCCTTTCATTTTGTTCTTGAGTTCGATTATCAATTTTCAGAAGTTCTTTCATTTTATCCTCGTGGTATTGGCACATCATGAACATAGAAGGCCACCCAGCAACTGAAATGCGAAAATAAAGTACCTATCAATTAAAATGACAGAACAGGAATCGGGAATCCGAGTGTACGGTTCACTCCCGTGTAAGGCGCAGGCCACACATAAATGGCATCAGGCACGGACATGGTGCAACCTTCACCAGGTCATCGGTCCACCTAGTGAGAGGCCTTCCAACGCAACGTCTTCCGGTTTGCGGTCGCCACTCCAGAACTTTTCGGCCCAACAAACTGGAACTTTCGAACTTGTCGGTTCTGCGTTAACATATTTATTTATTTATATACTTTGGAAGACTTACAGCTATATACAATGGTGATAAATAACAGTACGATAATCAGACAGCCAATTACAAGTCTTCACGTCTAGAGCTTGTCTGGTATAAATAAACTGTGGAACAAAACATACACATTGCCAAATAAAAACAAAAACTAAATTATTAAATAAAACACTGTTTTAAGCTTTCACGGTTCTTAGCTATATTTAAAAGGTCACTCACAATCACGGAAGATATCTCATAGGTGACATTTTAAATAAATTATTAAAAACTTGCTAATAGCTCGTCACCTAATTATCTTAGAAATACTTAATACAATTATTATTACAACAGTCTTTTCAAAATGGGAACCAAGATGTTAAAATTTAATTATTTAAATAAGAAATAATAAAACTAAACTCCAAAGAAATTAAGCTTTAAAGAAATTCATAGCTAACCGCTTTTTTGCCGAGTTCACACTAGTTTCATATCATCATCATCATCGTCATCAAATAACCCATCCTGCTCTGGGCAGAGCGGAAGGGAGTGCCAGACTTCTACTGACTAAACCCACCCATGTTCCTTCTTAGCCCTTGTGTTGAGGCCGCGGTATCTCTGACGGGGTTACCTGACCCCTTGTTTAAAGATGAAGAGATCAAGTGTGAAGAGGTGTCAGGTAATGCTAGGTACTAACTGTACTTGAAAGGATTCGGATGATTGAAAAAAAAGAAATGAAATGAATGAATGATTTTTAAAGCAAAATAAATATCAACCTCTAGTCCCTTGCATTTTTGTTTTCAGATATCCTTTTGGCTTTTATATTCCACTAAACAGCTGAGGAAAGACCTCCCCCGAATCCTTTCAAGTACAGTCAGTACCTACCGTTACCTAAGTCCTCTTTACACACCACTTGCTCCTCGTCTTTTTCATACAAGGGGCCAGGTAAGAGAGGGAGAGAACCTATTGTCCCAGCAGCCGCGGGAGACGCTCCGGGCGTCGGGGGCCACGTGATGGCTTCTGGCCGCCGCAGACGCGGGCCTGTGGACGGTGAGTGATGGGCTAGCTCGCCGTCGTCCGTCTTATGACGACGACAGGCCGTGTCGACGGCGCGTTCGTGTTCAGTTCACGTGCGCCTCAGAGAGATGTCAAAAACACCTCACAAAAAAGGGGGTTAAACTTGTTTTGAAATTTGGTGAAAAAGTTATATTAGGTAGATATGTCAGCAACTTGGAAGGGGCCCGCAAGGGCCGACGCCTGTTGGGGCTGCGGGTTGTTCGAAAGAGATACCGCGGCCTCGATACAAAAGGCTAAGAAGGAACATGGGTGGTTTTTAGTCAGTAGAAGTCTGACACTCTCCCTTTTGCTCTGCACAGAGCGGGGTCATTTGATAATTTCCCACCACAAAAAAAAGGTCTCAGGTAATGCTGGGTACCTACTCGTACAGAATACTTCTCTTCCCGCGCCTTATGGTACGAGGCAAGTTGCATCATTTCTTTCTTAGCAAACCTCGAAGGCATCTTCTGGTCTTCGGCACACGATTGTGCGAAGACTTACCCAGAGGTCACTGGAATGTGCATGCGGCTGACGTGAACAGCCTAATCCTATTTTAGCCTGGCAGTACTACATAGTTATTAAAAACCTGTATATGTTAACGGGCAGGCCACATTACTCGTAGAACCGACAAGTTCAAAAGTTCAAGTTGGTTGGGTCGAAAAGTTCTGGAGTGGCGACCGCAAACCGGAAGACGTTGCGTTGGAAGGCCTCCCTCTAGGTGAACCGATGACCTGGTGAAGGTTGCGAGGATAACGAGGATTCACTGGATGCGAGATGCACGGGACCGGTCAATGTGGTGACGCTTGGGGGAGGCCTATGTCCAGCAGGGGTTCCCTTAACTTCGAAACACTATTGTGCGAAAATTGTTTCACCGAAAATTACTATTCATCGAAGCTTTCATACTGCGACGTTATGATTGTTCTACGACTTTTAGTTCACTGTTCAGTAAACGTTTTTTTAGCTGAAATGGTTATGATTATGATGATAAGTAAACTTACCTGTATGGACAAAAGAACAGAACAATAATAGTATCAACGTTACTTGAAATAACTTCATCTTGAGAGGACTAGGTTATAGTAGCACCGATAGTAAACTAACTAAAGTCAAATCGTTTAAACCTGACAATATAGGTAGGTAATTCACCCCTCCCTACCAATGTACTCCTATTTAAAGAAGAATTAGATGCCCTAGTTCGGCGAATCGTATGAAAGTACTGTCGCTCGAGTTTTGTGGTAGACGCCATCATTGCTTTCAAGGTCCTAGAAGAGCTGCTAAACGTAAAAAATAAAAGCGACTTCAAAAAAAAAACACAAAAAAGTGAAAAATAAACTTTAGGAGAAAAATCAGTTTCTGCAGTAGTCGGTGACTTTTGTTTGTTTGATTTCATTTTTTGCCACCGACTTCAGAAACTGATTTTTTGTTAAAAAGTTTTTATTTTTCACTTTTTAGTGGTTCACTTGTTCATGGGTCATAACTAATGTGGACAATGTAATTTTATTTTTGAGTTTTGTTGATTTTTCAAAATCCGCTTGTCCGATTTCGATAAAAAAATTATGGGACCATTTGGGAAGTAAGGTTACCCTTTCCAAAAAAAAGAATTTTTCAAATCGGTTAGCAAGTGATGGAGTTATGCCCGAACAAACATAATATATATATATATAAAGATCCGAATTGATAACCTCCTTCTTTTTTTTAGAAGTCGGTTAAAAAGATATTCTTCTTTTTCTTAGCCTGCTCTTTTCCACTCCTGAGCAAAACCTTTCGTTTCATCATCTGCCTAGCCTTTTCCCAACTATATTGGGGTTGGCTTCCAGTCTAACCGGATGCAGCTGAATACCACTATTTTACAAGGAGCGACTCCTATCTGACCTCCACAACCCAGTTATGCTGGGTTACCTTTGGTGAGACTGGTTGTCAGACTTTCAGGTCACTGACTACCTGTAACGACCGCCAAAGGTCGCCGCCGGCTACCTATATATATGGCAGCCGAGACCACGTGCTTCCCGAGGCGTGCTTTTCAAAGTTTAGGTATACCTACCTAAATACAGCCACGAAGCCTTCAAACTAAGTAACCCTACGCAAACATTATTGCTGGAAAGCGACTTTTTTAAGGGTGAAAAATCACGATTTGCGGTAAGTAAAACTCAAGCACCTCAAAACATTTTGCTGATGGATGCTTTGAATAGTACTAAACGGGGCGCAGAGAGGTAATCAAAGTGATCGTATTACCGGTAGAACAAAGTACCTTTCGGCTTAGTAAAGGCACAATATAAATATGGAAAAGGGTACCTACCTGTATTTACGAAGTTTTGAGACTTGATTGGCGATTTCATGTAGGTATGTCATAAGTCCCAGATTTCCTCACGATGTGTCCCTTTATAGAAAGTCGTCAATAGTTTTACCACAGTTTTACTCCGCACGGCCACAACCAAGTTATGTTGCGGACTCCTGGCGCGTCGCACCACTTAAATCGAAGAAGATGTTTATTTTTAGCTGACCTCCGCAGTAGGTTTTTGTATTCCTATTAGAAAGGCAACGATTTTTATTTTTTATTATTACGGGCTTACTCTTGACTTCAATCTTGCCAAGCTTTTTTCATTTCTCCAGGTAAACCTATTTCTCCGTATTATGAGATTATTTTCAATTGGTAAAGGAAGTTCCTTGTCGTCATCATCATCAATAGCCTATTAATGTTGCTCACAATTGCTGGGACACATGCCTCCTCAAAGGCCGGGATCAGGATCCTTATCGGGTCGTTTCGTAAATAATAAAGAAAAATAAAAAAATGTAGTTAAAAAACTAAAAAACCCGACTGAAAAAACGGAAAAGCAAAAAACAAGCACATTTTAAATTAAACAAAACTTGTAAGCAGGCGGGGTCCATTCTATTTTCATTTCATAATTTAATATTCAAATGAACCCCGCCTGCTTCCAAGTTTTGTTTAATTTAAAATGTGCTTGTTTTTTGCTTTTCCGTTTTTTCAGTCGGGTTTTTTAGTTTTTTAACTACATTTTTTTATTTAACACTTTTTAGTCAGTTTTCATTAACTTCGTTATTACTATTATAAGACGGTAGATTTCGATTCGATTTTATATTCATTCCGTACACGTAAAAAAATCCGGTTAAAAGTAAGAAATGCGATATTGTTTGTTCTAATAACTTTAAATCGTTATATATCCTAAACGGTTTTATAAAATGAAAAATGATAAAGGAAACCTAATATTCATTTTCAAATACCTATTCAACGATACCCCACTTGATGTGGTGCGTCAAATTTTTTTTTTTCATTTTGACAATATGGCGACTAGTTGTTACTTTAGTGAGTATTGTATAATGTAGGGTGATTATTTGAACATGTGCATATCACGCGGCCCTCCCCGAATAACTACTTAGTTAGATATAAAGTTATGTTTTTTTTAATTTCACGTAAAACATAGTTCGAGAACTATATACAGATGTACATAATATATTCCTATGGTTTTAAACAACTAAGTTATGTTCATAAACGTTTCTCAAATCTCATCACCATTCGTGTCCCAATTTCCAAATGTTAGTTCATGCTCTAAAAGTTATAAAAATACCCTAAAGATCGTATTTTTAAGAAGTAATTTAGATAGTACACAACATGCTTTACTAATTAGCAAAAATATACACATTAAAGAACACTTTTAGATAATTTGTAACGACTTTGAAAATTGTCCCAACACTTTATACTCACTACCATTTGTTCACACAGTCGCAGGGTAATTTTTTTCTACGTAGTGTATTGCTATCTGTAAGAGTAACTCGGCGGTCGCGCTCAGTTCTGCGTCTCGACTCGTGCGGGTCACACGTCAAAAAGTGTTTTGGCGTCAACTCTAGCCTACCTTAATCGCCCAGAAATCGTGTTTGGCAAACAAAAATCTCCTTACCGTTCGAGTTTCTCCTGGCTTGTCCAACATTTTTATTTATCATTTTTATGTATTGTAATAGTCGCCATAGGAGACTCTTTGGTTTGATTATGTTCCCAATTTTTTAAGTTCAACAAAGAACGTATAATGTGAAAAAGTGTACAAATACCTAATTACCATTTATATAATTACCATTTTTCCCGTTCGTATTTTGGCGAATGGTAATGAGCAATTTGAAATGGTAATTAGTACCAGTTTAAGCGGACCTCTTATTATATTGAAACTCCTTACTCCGCTAGGCCAGCCCAAGATCGAATTGTTACTACCAACGCCTGATCGATTGTTGATCGTTGTTCGGTAAGAACTGGCACTTCCGCAACAAAATTAACCTACATACCTAGGAAAAAAAAGAAAAAGAAAGGAAAAGAAAAATATATATTTAAAAACAGATAGAAAAAAAAATTGAAATTTAAAAAAATATTATTATTTAAAATTGAAATTTTATTCATTTCAATTTAATTTAAATTATTAAAAATTAAATTAAATTTAAATTAAATTAAAAAAAAATAGTAATTTAAAAAATTATTATTATTTAAAATTTAAATTTTATAAATTTCTTTTATAGAAACAGCAAATCTTTTGTATTTTTCTGTTTATCATTTGCCGATTGATGATTTTGCAGATATTCTTAAGACCAAATTATTTTATGATTTAGTACAGACGCCAAGCACATCGAGCTACCCGAAACTGTCAAATTTTCTCAATCAACTTTGAACCTAATGCTTTAGCGATAAAGTTGAGAATCTATTAAAGAAATTTGACAGATTGCTGTAGCTTGATGTGCTGGCGACGTACATGAGCAGTTTCTGGTCATGAAAGTGAGACTTATAAATATTTTTAAAGTTTTTATAAGGTCTCATCGAGTTGAAGAAATATCTTAGATGGAACTTATAAGGTTTAAGCTCTATTTACACTTAGTTTGATTTTATTTGAATTACTAGACAGATAATGTTATTGATTTTTTGGAAAACCGGTTCATTTTTGAGTTATTTTTTTTTATTTAATCACGTCGCTAAATAGCTAAGTTTGATGTCATATAATGTCACCTAAATCATTAATAAATATGTGATTCAAGTATATTGTTCATTATATTTCTAATTACCAATCACGAAGCATAATTACCATTTTTTAAATGCTAATTACCGTACGTTTCATATCTCATCACCGTTCGACGAAAATTTTCAGCTGTAAATTCAGACCTATAGAGCAGTTCAAATACTGTGCGTTTGATTTATTTGGTTAAGCTACACTATAAACTTTAGGTTAAATCCATAAAAGTTCTAATTGGAAGCATTATTTGACCTTAATTTATGAATCCTGAATATGCTTATCTTCAAATATTCACCCTGTAATGTTTTTAGTGACACTCGCGAGGTCAAGACGAATCGATTGACGTACGGATCATCAAAATCGGCCAAGGCGTTTGGCCTCTACAGTGCCACATAGGAACAAACATACATACATACATACATACATAGACTGATAAACACATAACCCTTCTTTGCTTTGCGCAGTCGGGTAAAAAGTTAAACATATTAAAAAATAATATTACTTCGTGCCGCGTAATCCCCGAAAGCTAAGGCAGAGGTGTGCCACAGTACCTACGTCCGATAATCGGTCCTACAAAAAGTTGTTCAGAAATAACGAACAAATTTAAATCGGCCCGATTATTATCTGTCCTACAAAAAGTCTGACGTGGGCGGGCAGCATAATAAGGGGCGAACTATATCATCAACCGACTACGAATTCAAACACCGGGCCGAATCATGCTTGTATCCCGGATTCGATCTCAGGACCTCATCTTGCGACCATGCACTAGATCATTGAGGCAATGAAATAAAACTAATAATGTAAAATAATAATTTTAATGCCAAACTAAAATATGGTAGGTATCGTAAAATATCTCATCATCATGAATGTCTCATCAACACGGCGCGAGAGAGAATCGGTGATGGAGAGGGCGGGAAGTCCTTGAGGCTTGGCGGTTCCTCCCGACTCACAAACTGAGATGCCCTCAGTGGATGAAGCTCCTTTAGCACGCAACTGTAATGAAACAATCTATAGTAAGCTTATTCCATAAATCCTAGAATTTATTGGTTGCTCGTATAATCATCATCATCATCAGCCATAAGAAGTCCACAGCTGGACAAAGACCTCTCCCATAGAACGCCAACTTGCCGCTTGCAACCACCGGTTGCCTGCGAATCTCGACGGTCCACCTGGTAGGAGGCCTACCAACGCTGCGTCTTCCGGTTCGTGGTCGCCACTCGAAAACCTTTCTTCCCCATCGGTTGTCGGTTCTTCGAGCGATGTTGTCTGCCCATTGCCCCTTCAACTTGCATATCCTGAGAGCTATGTAGGCTCGTAAATAACTAGGAGTAAACAGCGAGTTGAAAGGCAATCGGCTTTCTTAGTATGGACGTCAGTATGGACATATTATTTCATTTTATCTATGTGCACTTTCGTTTTTCAAAAAATGTTAATCCGATGAACTGCCTTTTTCATTTATGATGTCAACTAAATCCCCCCCCTCCCCAAAATCGTAGACTACGACCGCGCCTGCCTCAAGCGAAAGGTCCAAACACGCGCATCGTCTCCCCTTTTTTTTGTGGGGTGGGAAATCCTCAAATAATATAACCCGCTCCCGCTCTGGGCAGAGCGAAAGGGAGTGTCAGACTACTACTGACTAAAAACCACCCATGTTCCTTCTTAGCCCTTGTGCCGAGGCCGCGGTATCTCTTTCGAACAACCCGCAGCCCCGAAAGGACCCGCCTCCCCTGATATCCTGAATGGAACATTAAAGTTATACGCACGCAAGCTTCGCATCCACCGCAGGTCGAACAGTAGGCGCTGGGAAACCGTTGAAACGCGTCGACATGGGCAGGGTGTACGCGCCCATGTCGCGGAACACGAGCCAGTCTCCCACGGCTAATGCAGGCAGGCGCGCATTCGGTAACACGCAGTCCACACCGTCACAGGTGGGACCCCACACTGAACACGCTGATGGCGAAGAGCCGTTGTCCTGGATAAGGAAAAACCAAAAAAGTTACTGTCATTCTTCGATCTTTGAGTCATCATCATCAAATGATCATCAATTATAATTTTCCCACTGCTCCCTGCAGTGGGAAAATTAAAGGCTTCCCACTGCAGGGACTCAGGACTATACTCTCTAGGAGAGGGATGCGGGCCCAGTGCGGGTTGGTAGAATCAGTAGAATGTCACATAATAATATGTCTTCGAATTTTTTGGTTCAGACATGTTTCCTCACGATGGTTTCCTTCACCGTTTTGAGAGCAGTGGTGATGAAATAAATTACATAAAAATTAATAAGCATAAAACTGTAAACGAAATACGATACAATTTACAAACTGCACCGATTAACGTGTGGAAATAAAATGTAACGAACGAATTAGGCAAAGACATGTAAGTAACTTGTAGTGTCGTATCGTCGGCACCACCCTGTATGTATACAGTAAGTTCAAATGTTTGTAAACGTACCCACGAAACAGGAGATATTCCAATTGAGGGGCAACGTTTTTTTTTAAAGAGAAAAGAGAGCCGTACACTTTTCGCGTAGTGACTTACTTTGAGCGGCTCAGCGGGTATATACTGGTTGTAAGCTATCACGCAGTTGAAAGAGCCGTAGACGCCGTCGTTGATGAAGTACATCGTTTGCTTCTCTGCGTTTTCGTCGAACTCCTTAGGCGCCATCTAGCGGATGAACTTAATATACTGAGTAGTGAGTCGGATTGACTTACATTATGGGTGTAAAACGTAAAAGTACCCTTATCTCATCAACGCCCAGCCCAAACCCTTCGACCTAGAAAGCTGAAATTTTGCACAGAGGTTCCCTTTATAATGTAGTCAAAGAATAAGGAAGGATTTTTCGAAATTCAACCCCTAAGGGAGTTAAATAGGGAATGAAAGTTTGTATGGAAAATCGTCATTTTCACGCGGGCGAAGCCGCTGGCAAAAGCCGAAGCCAAAAGGCACTTTTATACTATGTAGATCTAGACATTTTAGACATTTTTTTTATACTAGATCATACCTGGGCTGGGAACCCCCTTGTTACGGAGATATTGGGGTCATAGTTTCAAATGTTTCATAGTTGTTTTTCAGGTTACATAAATTATCTTTTTTTTTTGTCGTATGAAAAATCATCAAATAAACCCTCCCGTTCTTGGGCAGAGCGAAAGGGAGTGTCAGACTTCTACTGACTAAAAACGACCCATGTTCCTGTTAGAGTGAAAACTCTTTGGACACAATGTGATACCTTGAATAAAAAAGGAAGAAGTCAAGTGTCATCTTGATGCTTGTCACCTTTCGTCTTGAACTGAAAAAATGTAAATGGACTAATATCCGTGATTTACTATTGTTTGTTATAAAATAAGTTTTATACGTGTTTATTAATTGTACAATACCAGTTTTGTTAAGTGTCTAGTTTCTGAATATTATTATACTAAATTCCTTGTGCCACCGTGTATCATTTCACCACTTGAACTCTGTTTTTCTCTTCAATTGGTTATGGGCCCAGACACGAAACATGGAGCTAAGTAAAATTCAAATTTCTAAACTTGACGGAAGTAACTGGGTATCATGGAAGTATCGGATGTCGGCGCTGCTGCGCGGCATGGACGGTATCATGGATATTGTGCAAGGCAAAACACGAAAGCCTGAGAAGCCTGCTGTAAGTGGTAGCACTGGTGATGCTGCTGCTGTAGAGGTATTGGCTGAGTATAAGAGAAACTTAGGAGAGTACATGAAGTTAGAAAGTACTGCTCTATTGCTAATAACGAACAATATTTCGGATGATGCTCTGGACAAGGTGCTCAGGTTCACCAATCCACGAGAAGTGTGGGATGAACTTCATCGATTATATGATGGTGTTAATGACGACCAGTTATATGGTGTATGCATGGAGTTTTTCCAATACAAGATGGATACTGGATCTGATATGGCGACTCACCTATCGAAAGTGAAAAATTTATGGCATAAAGTAAATCAAGAGATCATGAAGACGGACGAAGGAAGAGAATTGCCCGAGGTACTTCTGATATGCAAGATTTTGGGAACATTGCCCGAAGAATATTTTTCCTTTAAGTCAAGCTGGGTGCTCATGTCGAAGCAAGACAGAACAGTGGACAACCTGACAAGTCAGCTCTGCAGTCATGAGAAGGCTTTGACAGCCAAGGATAGTGGATCCGAGGCAAAGTCTGGCAGTATGCTGCTTGTAAAAGGCACTGAGAAAAGAAATGTCAAGAAAGGGAAAAGTCGTTCTGCTTTCAAATGTCACATATGCAAGGAAGTTGGACATTTTATGAAGAATTGTCCGAACAAGGAAAAGCATTTAGAAAAAGGAGCAAGCACTAACGCTATGATGGTGCACTTGAATGTAACAGATTGCGTAGATCGTGATGAATGGTACGTGGACAATGGGGCCACACACCATGTTACGATGAGAAGCGATTTGTTTCAAGACTTTGAGTGCTTTGCAGAACCGCATACAGTGACAACCGCGGATGGTAATAAAATTGAAGCCTTAGGAAAAGGAACAATTTTGATGAAAGCAAAGAAAGGAAATTTTGATTTGAGGAATGTGTGGTATGTTCCTACCGTTACAAAGAACCTCTTTTCAGTGCTGGCAGCACAGGATTTGAATCCAAACAGTTTGTTTGAGTCACGTGTCACTACTTGCTTAATGAAAATCAAGGGGAAATTGGCAGTGACTGGAAGCAGACAAAAACATGGTGGTTTATTTAAGCTGAACTGTAAGCCAATACAACCTAAAGGTAGTGTACTGAATACACTGGAGCTGGATACTGTTGTGAACAAAGTGGACAAGTTACAGCTGTACCATGAGCGTATGGGACACCAAGATAAACGCCATGTTAGGAGAATTATTGAGAAAGAACTGAATCTCAAAACCAAAGATGGTGGAAGTTTATGCGAAGGATGCATTTTCGGAAAAAGTCACAGAAGGAAATTTGGTGTTCGTGAAAAAGCAACCAGTCCAGGAGAACGCATACATTCGGACGTATGCGGTCCGTTTCCTCCATCTTGTTCCAAGTTCAGATATTTCGTACTCTTTAAGGATGAATACACTCGGTACCGTTACGTTTACTGTATGAAACAGAAATCAGAAGTCCCTGAGAAGATGAGTCAAATGTTAGCTGAAGCGAAATCGGCTGGACATACCATCAAAGAGATTTTAAGTGATAACGGAGGCGAGTTCGACAATGAGAAAGTCAGAAAAGAGTTGACAAAATATGGTATTCAACAGCGGTTAATTATGCCTTACACACCTGAACAGAATGGGTGTAGTGAGAGGGATAACCGGACTATCGTTGAGATGGCCAGAGCAATGATGCATGCTCATGAAGAGCTTCCTCAAGTTCTGTGGGCAGAGTTGGTTAATACTTCTACTTATATTTTAAATAGAACAGGTCCAACTACTGTAGAACACAAATCGCCGTTTGAGTTGTGGTATGGGAAGAAACCACAAATTAAGCATTTGAGGATCATAGGCTCAACTTGCTACGTGCATATTCCAAAACAGAGAAGGAAAAAGTTGCAGAAGAAGGCAAATAAATGCATATTGGTAGGCTATGACAATGACGATGGGTATAGGCTTTGGCATGAAGAGTCAAACTCTCTAATTAGGTCCAGAGATATCACTTTTGATGAAAGACCACTGGACTCAAAATTAGAAGATGAAGGCACACTCAAAGAGATACAAGAACTGGAAGTACCTTTGTATGTGAGGAAAACATATAATGAGACACATACACCTGTCACAGGAATACAGGAGGAATCACCTTTAGACAGAGGCGAAGGTGTTATAAATAGTCCTGTTGTAGGTTGTGATGAGTGTGATGACACCGAGTTTGAGGATGCAAGGCCAGACATGTCTGATCAAGAATCGGTTGAATTAGGGGGGGAGAATGAGGAAAATGAGAGTGAGGTCGTAGAAGAGTTGGCAAGACATGCCATGCAGCTCAGAGATCGGTCTCTCCTCAGACGCCCAGTAAAATTCAACGATTATGTGACTCATGTCGATACTAGCGTTGACAGTCACGCAGAACCGGTGACTTATAAGGACGCTGTTTCTTGCCCAGATAGAGATTTGTGGCGCAAGGCCATGAACACGGAGATAAAATCTCTGGAAGAAAATGGAACGTGGGTTCTTGAGAAATTACCCAAACATCGCAAAGCTATTCCTTGTAAATGGGTCTATAAGGTGAAATTAAACCCTGATGGGACAGTAGATAAGTTTAAAGCTCGATTGGTGGCAAAGGGCTTTCGCCAAAAGAAAGGGCAGGACTATGCCCAGACCTTCAGCCCTGTAGCCAGGTTGACAACTGTTCGAGCTGTACTTAGTGTAGCAGCTAGTGAAGGCATGAAGTTGAGTCAATTTGATGTTTCAACAGCTTTCTTGTATGGGTCTTTATCTGATGAAGAAATTTATTTGAGACAACCAGAGGGTTATGATGATGGAACAGGCCGAGTATGCCTTTTAAAGAAAAGTCTTTACGGCTTGAAGCAGGCTCCTCGTTGTTGGAACAAATGCATAATGGATTTCTTCAAGAAGATAGGCTTTAAGGTCAGTGAAGCAGACCCATGTCTGTTTACTAGAGAAAAGTCAACGGGAAAACTTATAATTGCCTTGTATGTGGATGATGGGCTCTTGGCTGGGACAAGTCAGGAACTTATTGATGAGTTTATCATTGAACTCAAAGGAAGGTTTGAAATAACCACCAAACCAATATCATATTATTTGGGTTTGGAGATTGATGCCAGAGAAGGTGACATCAGAGTACATCAGACCTCCTATGTGCAGAAAATCTTGAGAAGATTTGGAATGCAGGATTGCAGACCTGTAAGTACGCCGGTTGTAAAGGAAAGTGTTGTTTCTGAGAAAGCTGAAAACAACGATGATTACTTCCTCAGTAACTACCGACAAGTAGTTGGAGCACTTGCATACCTGATGGTCGGTACCCGACCTGATATCGCGTACGCAGTAAGTGTAGTCTCAAGAAGCTTAGAGAATCCAACTCAAGCAGATTGCGTGCGATTGAAGCGCATTCTTAGGTACTTACAATTTGCACCAGATATGTGCATCATATATAAGCGAAGCCACAAAAAGGGAATTTTGGAGTGCTACAGTGATGCGGACCATGGTGGCGATGTAGATACAGGAAGGTCAACGTCGGGAGTGTTATGTATGTTTGCTGGAGGTGCTGTATCGTGGCTAAGCCAGAGACAGCAATGCGTTGCTATTTCTACGACGGAAGCTGAAATTGTTGCAGCCAGCGAAGCAGCAAGAGAGAGTATATGGCTTGCTCGCCTTCTAAAGGGCATAACAAATTTGGACGATTTGCCAGTGCTTCATGTAGACAACGAAGCAGCTGTAAGACTGGCAGAAAACCCCGAGTTCCATCGCAGAACCAAACATATTAGGACCAGACACTTCTTTGTGAGAGAACTTGTTACAAATGGAGAACTACTTGTGAGTAGAATCAGTAGTGAGCTTCAGCTGGCAGATCTGCTCACTAAGCCAATGGCTAGGCCAAGGCTAATGAAGCTTGGAAAGCTAATAGGTCTTCACATTGAGAGAAGGTGTTAGAGTGAAAACTCTTTGGACACAATGTGATACCTTGAATAAAAAAGGAAGAAGTCAAGTGTCATCTTGATGCTTGTCACCTTTCGTCTTGAACTGAAAAAATGTAAATGGACTAATATCCGTGATTTACTATTGTTTGTTATAAAATAAGTTTTATACGTGTTTATTAATTGTACAATACCAGTTTTGTTAAGTGTCTAGTTTCTGAATATTATTATACTAAATTCCTTGTGCCACCGTGTATCATTTCACCACTTGAACTCTGTTTTTCTCTTCAATTGTTCCTTCTTAGCCCTTCATGTCGAGGCCGCGGTATCTCTTGCGAACAACCCGCATCCCTACTTAAATTACCTTTTCAACACACTTGCTCATAAAGTGGCTATAATTTCACCGCAATTAGGCACGTAATGACACCTATAATCAAACTGGGACTTTTTCATTGCTATTATTCACTAGTGAGTTATAGGTTTTTTTTTTAAATTTTGTTGGTTGAGTTGCTACGTTCATAAAAAAGTTTCGATACAAAAAAGATCGTGTTCAATAGTAAAAACAAATTAATGTACCTAGTGCTTCCCCATTTCATGCAACTTTGTATTTAAATAGATAATTTCAACTTATACGTTTTTAATAAATTAATCTTTCACTCAAATAATATAACTTTTGTTTTCTCTTTAAAGAAAAAAAATCCCCATTTTGTCCGTGGCTAAAACTCTATCCGCGAAAAGTCAAAAATAAAGAAACCACATTCTTTTAGTCTATGGCCGATCGTCATTGTTACAGTAGTGGCGCCACTGGTCAAGAAAAAATGCATCGCTACGTCAAACTTAGTACATTTATTTTAGTTCCGTGTTTTCCCGCCTGCATAGATAACTTGGTAGAACTGTAGATGCGCGCGCATTAATTTTTCCCGCTGTTGTGAAAAAAAAAAAACAGAACTTGTTTTAACTGTTGAAGTTGGTAGAACTGTAAATGCGCGGGCATTAATTTTTCCCGCTATTGTGAAAAAAAAAAAAACAACTTGTTTTAACTGTTGAAGATGACTTTTTAGTATTATTTTCTTCACAAGTGTGTTGAAAAACGGATACACGTGTGTATTGATGATTACCGTCCTCGGCTTTCTTAAGACCCTCACCTGACGGCTCGGGTCTCAATGGCGCCTCTGCGGTAATCACCAACGTTACACACTTGTACCATAATGTACTATTATGACCCGTTTACTATTCAAAGCATCCACTAGGACAATGTTTCAATGAGAGTGCAACATTGAGTTTTACCGTTACTTTTTAACCAAAAAAAAAGTCGTTTCCCAGCAATATTTTTTGCGTTGGGGTACCTACCAACTAACATTATCAATGTACTTACATAATGCTTGGTTGGTTCGTGAAGTGTTTGTTTGACACCTGTATAATACATACAGTCGATACCTACTACCTATGAAAATCTCAATATCTTTAAAATAACATGTATCGTACAAAAGAGCACTAATAGCTGGCCTTACCCTTATTGTACCAACAGGATAGTTCTTTAGGTCGCATGCAGATTTGTAGCCAGTATATTTTTCCATATGGACGCCCGGCAGATGAAAAACAAAAGTCATTTAAAAAAAAACTACCTAAAGATTTTGTTTTAATGACTTTTGTTTTTTCATTTGTCGGGTGTCGCGTGACGTCCAATTTTTGATTTTGAAGTCATGCGAAGCGACTCATTGGCGCCAGTTTGGTCACGTCCTCACGTTGATTATGAAGATATCATTAGAAATGTGCAAGTGGAAGTCTAAAAGTGGCGCTGCTCACTGAAAAGTTGTGTGGTAATCGGTTGTCGTGGTATGAACAAGTGATGCGGAGGAATAAGGAAAATCTTGTGAGGAAGGTTTTGAATATGAATGCACAGTAGAGGAAGACCAAAGAAACGATGGATGGAGGACTGTGTTATAAATGATATGGTAAGAAAGGAGTTGTCTCATGAGATGACGAGAAACATGAGAGACGTATGGAAGAGGAAGACATGCTGCCGACCCCAAATGAATTGGGATAAGGGCAGGAGAATGATGATCAGAAATGTGCAAGTACAAACCTCTCGCCGCCGCCGGGCATACACCATCGTAGCCAGTGTGAAGGCAGCCGCTGCGAAGTATGTTCCTGGCTCCGCTATCACACGCACTGAGGAGTCTGGGAAGTGCTCCTCCAACGAAGAGTTTATCACCCCGGCTACCTGGCGAAACAACACAGGGCAGGTGGGTTTTAAAGCTAGACTAGTGAATAGTTTTAAAAAAAAACATTACCCTACGCTAGGAATTTCTCCTGTATTGTGGGTGCGTGCGGTGCGTGCAAATGTTTGTAACATTTAGACTCACATGTAACCAAACACCCAGACCCGGAACAACTATCTGTAGGCCATACTTGAATATTTGTTCCGTGCGGGGATCGAACCCGCGACACGCAGCGCAGCAGTCAATGGGCTCAGCAGTCATTGTGTCAACCGTGCTGTCAGAATCTCATAGATTGCTTCTTCCTCTATCGTGTGGCTGTGGTTGGTTCATAACATGGTGTCACAGTTTGTATGTCGCCCATGAGCCGCTGACTTGGCTTTACATGCCGTTGAGAGATATATATACTCGAAAACAACAGAAGTCCGTGTCTTGGGTTCGCCAATCAACGAACGACTAAATCTGACCAATGAGGTCAGATTTTGAAGAATAAAATAACATTGACAAACTATATTTGCAACCAATGTTGAAGCTTGGAACTAGCTATCCTAGCGCTTTTGGTGTAGCTCTTTTGTCACGCGAAACAGCGCGAAGGCGCAGGAAGTGTTACCTCGCAGATGGAAGAGTGCGTCCCCCCCGGGAAGCCGCCCCCCACGTCCAGCAGCCGCATGCCCTTGTGGCCCACGTTGTGTCCCACGTGGAACAGCGCACGGGACAGCGCGATGGCGCAGGAAGTCTTACCTCGCAGATGGAAGAGTGCGTCCCCCCCGGGAAGCCGCCCCCCACGTCCAGCAGCCGCATGCCCTTGTGGCCCACGTTGTGTCCCACGTGGAACAGCGCACGGGACAGCGCGATGGCGCAGGAAGTCTTACCTCGCAGATGGAAGAGTGCGTCCCCCCCGGGAAGCCGCCCCCCACGTCCAGCAGCCGCATGCCCTTGTGGCCCACGTTGTGTCCCACGTGGAACAGCGCACGGGACAGCGCGATGGCGCAGGAAGTCTTACCTCGCAGATGGAAGAGTGCGTCCCCCCCGGGAAGCCGCCCCCCACGTCCAGCAGCCGCATGCCCTTGTGGCCCACGTTGTGTCCCACGTGGAACAGCGCACGGGACAGCGCGATGGCGCAGGAAGTCTTACCTCGCAGATGGAAGAGTGCGTCCCCCCCGGGAAGCCGCCCCCCACGTCCAGCAGCCGCATGCCCTTGTGGCCCACGTTGTGTCCCACGTGGAACAGCGCACGGGACAGCGCGATGGCGCAGGAAGTCTTACCTCGCAGATGGAAGAGTGCGTCCCCCCCGGGAAGCCGCCCCCCACGTCCAGCAGCCGCATGCCCTTGTGGCCCACGTTGTGTCCCACGTGGAACAGCGCACGGGACAGCGCGATGGCGCAGGAAGTCTTACCTCGCAGATGGAAGAGTGCGTCCCCCCCGGGAAGCCGCCCCCCACGTCCAGCAGCCGCATGCCCTTGTGGCCCACGTTGTGTCCCACGTGGAACAGCGCACGGGACAGCGCGATGGCGCGCGCGTACACTTCCGTCTCCATAGCGCCGCTGCCCACATGGAATGATACGCCGATCACCTGGGAGATGTTAAAAAAATAGATACGGAAATTACTCAATTTAAATTTACTGGGGATTTTTCCGCGGTACAGCTGATTATGGATTATTCCTAACCTGATCCGAAATCAATCAATCAGTGGCAAATAGACTAACACCCCACTATATTGGTAGCAAAAAGTGTGTAGTAGACACTTTTTGCTTGGGGTTTTTTCATGGGACAAGCCCACCACAGTATCCCAAATCACTGTACAACTCCTGAAAGCCAGAATCAACAATGGTGACCACCAGAAAAGTGCCGAGCCAGTGAAGCTCGTCGAAGTCCCAGAGAAACGATTAACTGTTTTGGATCCCGCAACGAAATTAGTCAAAGGAGAATAGCGAAGGTGTAAGATGGACGGGTGTGTTGCTTACGTCCAAGCCGAGCACGGCAGCCAACTTGAGCAGACGCGGCGCCTCGGTGACGGGGTCACAGCCGAACTTGATGCCCAGCGGATACAAGGCGGCCTTCGCGTCGCAGCGGATGCGGATCACCAGCCTGTAAACGTAAACATACAAAGAAAATTAGTAATAACTAGCTGACCCACGCAACTTCGTCTGCGACACATAAGTTTTAGAACTTTTAAATAGGAACAATTCCTTCATACATGATATTTGCGTAACTTAAACTGTTTTCGCAGCGCACGCAGCTAAAGCTCTCAAAAAGGAAATACCTTTTCCCGTTCTTGTAACATTTTTCATTTATGCTCCGCTCCTATTAGCCGCAGCGTGCGTGATGTTCTCTCTTCTTCTCTTCTTCTTCAACCTTTCACCACCCAATGCTGAGTGTAGGTCTCTTCTAATGCACGCCATTCTTCTCGGTTTTGTGCCTTTCGCATCCAGTCCTTACCGGCCACTCCAACAAGATCGTCGGTCCAACGCATCGGTTGCCTGCCTACATTTCTATGTCCTACTCTAGGCCTCCACTCAAGCGCCCGACTACCCCACCTTTGTCATGTCTACGGGATATATGGCCCGCCCACTTCCATTTTCTGCTAGCGATCACATGGGCTATGTCGATCAATTTTGTTCTCTTCCGGATCTCTGTGTTCCTGATTCGATCACGTAGAGAGATACCTAACATAGCCCGTTCCATGGCTCTTTGGGTGACTTGGAGCTTGTGCATCACCTGCTTTGTCAGCGTCCATGACTCGGCTCCGTAGACCATAACTGGTAGGACGCATTGTTCAAAGGTCCGACGCTTGAGGTTAATGGGAATACTCGTGCACTTGAACACTTCGGACAGTTTGCCAAAAGCTCCCCAGCCTAAGCGGATGCGGCGCTCAATCTCGCTATTTTGTCCGAATTTGGCAAGGTTCAAGGCTTGTCCCAAGTAGACATATTTCTCCACTCTTTCTATGGCATGCCCATGCACAGTAATGTGATTTATGTCGGGATTGTTGCACATAATTTTAGTCTTCGATGTGTTCATCTTTAGCCCAACAATCACTGATGCTTCATAAAGTTCTCCGATCATACCTGATAGGTCCTCCAGGTTTTCCGCAAAAATTACTATGTCATCCGCAAATCGAAGATGAGTTAGGCGCTCACCATTGATGTTGATACCTCTGTTTGACCAGTCAAGAAGCTTAAAGATGTCTTCCAAACATGAGGTAAATAGTTTTGGCGAAATAGTGTCCCCTTGCCTAACCCCTCTCTTGACTGGCACCGGCTCAGTGAGCTCGTGGAGTTTCACTTGTAGTGTTGCACTTTGGTAGACTCATCTTTGCAGAGATTGTATAACGGCCCAGTGCTCCACCGTATCAAACGCTTTTTCGTAGTCTATAAAGGCTACTACCAAAGGTCGATTGTATTCAGTACACTTCT
Organism: Diarsia mendica; assembly: GCA_949316265.1. Taxonomy (NCBI): domain Eukaryota; kingdom Metazoa; phylum Arthropoda; class Insecta; order Lepidoptera; family Noctuidae; genus Diarsia; species Diarsia mendica. Next base: position 11,329,187 of record OX438898.1, on the reverse strand, counting down.
CTACAACTTGCCTGACAGTGTGAATGTGATCAATAGTCGAAAAATTACATCGAAAGCCCGCCTGTTCCACTGACTGGGCAGAATCAAGTCTATTGGTCAAGCGTAGGGTGATCACTTTAGTGAAAAGTTTATACACTTGGCTTAGTAGAGAAATTGGTCGGTAGTTTTCAAGTTTTAACCAAACTTGAAAACTACAAGCAAGTCGGCAAGTCCTCAGTCCTATGCTTAACCAACGGCGCCCTGGGATCCCTCCGCCGCGAATCTGGCCCTGGTGTGCGGGAACTGTATAAATTGGAGTAGTAGTTTTCCACAACCTTCATTACGTCTTCACGATTAGTTGTAACCAAGTTATCCTCCGTACACAACTTATGAATTTGCTGGCTACCCCGCTTCAACTGTTTTCTGAAAACTTTCGGCCCTTTATGCTTTTCGATCGTCTCCAAAATAAGTTTATTCTTCCTCTGTCGCAACTGCTGTCGTATAAGGTGTCTGATACGTTTGTTGATTGTGGAAAGGTCTTTTTGATCTGTCGTTTCCTTTATTTTCCTACGTTCATCTGTTAGCAGTTTAATCTCCTGCGACAGCGGATTAGAATTCGGTTTCGACTTTGGTCTTATCTGTCTTACGATGTCATTTATAGAGTCCACCAGTTGATTATTGATCGCATCCGCATGCCACGACTCTGTTGCGTTTAGTCTTTCCGCCAATTTTTCCTCAAAATACTCTCTTTGGGCAGCGATATAATGGCAGTCATTCACTGAGCGCGTAGTGTCAACCATTCGTCTCCGCTCCAGCTTCAGGTTGAAAACTAGTCGTCCCCGCAGTATTCGGTGATCACTACCCGCTCCGGCTCCATTGATGACGTCTACGTCCTTAAAGATGTATTTCTTGTTGCTGAGGATAAAGTCGATCTGGTTCATGGTTTTCCCATCCGGGCTTTGCCATGTCCACAGTCTCTGGTTTTTCTTGCGAAAGAAGGTATTCATTGCATACAGCTTACGTTGAGCGAGATAGCTTGCCAGTGTGTGACCCCTTCTGTTTCTCTGCCCCAGTGCAAACCTGCCCACGAACTCCTCCCCCTCGACGGTAACGCCTAGCTTTGCGTTGAAGTCTCCGATAACTGTGGTATAGAAGCATGGGTCCGCATCCAGCGCGCTATTGATATCGTAGTGTATCGTCGTACAACTTTGAGGGTATACCGTTTATTGAGCTGAAATGTTGCGTAGATCACTCTCGGCGATATTGCGCGGATGTTTCGTAAATGTCGCGATATTGACGTATTAATAAGGAACCCCACACCTCCCTGGGGCCTATCTTCATAACCCTTGTAATATAGCAGTTGACCAGAATTAAGCTCTACGAGTTCTTCACCTCTTCGTCTAGTCTCACTCAGACCGATAATGTCCCACTTAATCTTATTGAGCACCTCAGACTCTAGTTCTTGGTAGCGATCCTCGGTGAGTAAGGTCCTAACATTATACGTAGCCAAATAAACGTCGTTTAGGCAGCCGTTATCTTTCCCCCAGAGATTCTTAGCACCCTCTGTTCTGCCGGTTCCCCTACCGCTGCCGTAGCCGGGCCTAGCAGAACCGCTGGGGACTGAGGGCCATTCTTTTGGTTTCCTGTGCATGAAGGTAAATGGCCATTAAAACGTCACGCAAGCCACTGCGGATTGACGAGTCTACTTGTTTGGGGGTATTTTAACTCCCCCCGGCTTGTAGTAGCCGCCCTGGTTGCCCAGGGGGTCAGGTTATTTACCGCCGCCTGATACTCGGCGTTGTTACTCGTTTAGCACCACCCGGGGGGCACGTGTAGGGTCTCGAGGGTAAAAACCTACGGACGCGAGTAACGAACACCCCCCTGCGTGATGTTATTATAGCCCAAAGCCTTCCACGATAAATGGACTATACAACACAAACATAATTTTTCAATTCCAACCAGTAGTTCCTGAGTTTACCGCGTTCAAACAAACAAACAAACTCTTCAGCTGTTTATTATTAAAAGTATAGATTAGTATAGATTTTCAGTTAATCTGGGGGCACGGCAGTGCCCCCGCCAAGTCGAGCAATAAAGCGGCACGGCCGTACCATCCTTTTCTCGAAGCAGTTCAGGCCATTTTCGACCTCTTATAACTTCGTTCTGGATAAAACTAGAAGCCTGAATTTTTAGTAACTAATTAGTCATTGTATAAACACGGTATATTTCAAATTTCATTCAATTTGAACCAGTAGTTTAGGAATTATAACTATTCAAAATGTCTTAGTTTTGTCACTCACTCACTGACTGACTGACTGGCTGACTGACTGACCGATCATCAAAAGTCTAAGGCACTTCTAGCTGACATAGAAGCTTCAAATTCAGAATACAATTAGCGTTTAGTGTATAAATCAAGGAAAAATTAAAATATTTTGAAATTTCAGTCTAGTTTTCAAGATACACTAACTGCATAAATAACTTTGTAATCCCATATAATTATATAGGATTACAAAGTTAAAGTTACATTTTCAGTGAATGAATTTTACGAGTTAAATTTAACACACTTCCTGGTTACCGATTGATCTGAAATTTTGCACGTATATGTATGTATATCACCTAACGATTCAATATTATGATGACATGGAACTGATCTGATGATGGAGCTGGAAGTTGGCCATAGGAACTCCATTTTAAAATGTCATAACCCCATCGAGTTTGGGCTCGTTTGATTTGTCTTGATGAGTACTCTGTCTTTGGATGATGTTCAGGGTCTGATGATGGAGCTGGAAGGTGGCCATAGGAATTCCGTTATATAACGACTTGACCCTGTCGAGTTTGGACTCGTTTAATTCAGCTTGTCGAGTACTTAGGTACTTTAGCAGTTCATCAAATCGATGAATAAGACTGCTGCAATCGATGAATAAGACTGCTGCAAGTTCGAATAAACCTATGTATTGTTGATTCATTGAACGAAATAGATAGAATGAAGGACGCTACAAAAAGAAATGAGATCCCACTAAAAACAAAACTTGTAAAAAAAGCCAAGCCGCGCAACGCAGTTCTTCTACCGTAAAAAGTAGTGAGATCCATGTAATACCAAGTCAGTTAATTTATTCAGTCCCTACTCCCTACTTACAAATATGTGATGTTTTAAATAAATAGATTGACTTGGCCATCGCATCGCATTTGCAAATGTTAAACAGGCCATTCTAATGGTTAATCGCCATCGCATTGGCCAATGTGATGCAGTGGCCAAGTCAATCTATTTATTTAAAACATCACATATTTGTAAGTAGGGAGTAGGGACTGAATAAATTAACTGACTTGGTATTACATGGATCTCACTACTTTTTACGGTAGAAGAACTGAGTTGCGCGGCTTGGCTTTTTTTACAAGTTTTGTTTTTAGTGGGATCTCATTTCTTTTTGTAGCGTCCTTCATTCTATCTATTTCGTTCAATGAATCAACAATACATAGGTTTATTCGAACTTGCAGCAGTCTTATTCATCGATTGCAGCAGTCTTATTCATCGATTTGATGAACTGCTAAAGTACCTAAGTACTCGACAAGCTGAATTAAACGAGTCCAAACTCGACAGGGTCAAGTCGTTATATAACGGAATTCCTATGGCCACCTTCCAGCTCCATCATCAGACCCTGAACATCATCCAAAGACAGAGTACTCATCAAGACAAATCAAACGAGCCCAAACTCGATGGGGTTATGACATTTTAAAATGGAGTTCCTATGGCCAACTTCCAGCTCCATCATCAGATCAGTTCCATGTCATCATAATATTGAATCGTTAGGTGATATACATACATATACGTGCAAAATTTCAGATCAATCGGTAACCAGGAAGTGTGTTAAATTTAACTCGTAAAATTCATTCACTGAAAATGTAACTTTAACTTTGTAATCCTATATAATTATATGGGATTACAAAGTTATTTATGCAGTTAGTGTATCTTGAAAACTAGACTGAAATTTCAAAATATTTTAATTTTTCCTTGATTTATACACTAAACGCTAATTGTATTCTGAATTTGAAGCTTCTATGTCAGCTAGAAGTGCCTTAGACTTTTGATGATCGGTCAGTCAGTCAGCCAGTCAGTCAGTCAGTGAGTGAGTGACAAAACTAAGACATTTTGAATAGTTATAATTCCTAAACTACTGGTTCAAATTGAATGAAATTTGAAATATACCGTGTTTATACAATGACTAATTAGTTACTAAAAATTCAGGCTTCTAGTTTTATCCAGAACGAAGTTATAAGAGGTCGAAAATGGCCTGAACTGCTTCGAGAAAAGGATGGTACGGCCGTGCCGCTTTATTGCTCGACTTGGCGGGGGCACTGCCGTGCCCCCAGATTAACTGAAAATCTATACTAATCTATACTTTTAATAATAAACAGCTGAAGAGTTTGTTTGTTTGTTTGAACGCGGTAAACTCAGGAACTACTGGTTGGAATTGAAAAATTATGTTTGTGTTGTATAGTCCATTTATCGTGGAAGGCTTTGGGCTATAATAACATCACGCAGGGGGGTGTTCGTTACTCGCGTCCGTAGGTTTTTACCCTCGAGACCCTACACGTGCCCCCCGGGTGGTGCTAAACGAGTAACAACGCCGAGTATCAGGCGGCGGTAAATAACCTGACCCCCTGGGCAACCAGGGCGGCTACTACAAGCCGGGGGGAGTTAAAATACCCCCAAACAAGTAGACTCGTCAATCCGCAGTGGCTTGCGTGACGTTTTAATGGCCATTTACCTTCATGCACAGGAAACCAAAAGAATGGCCCTCAGTCCCCAGCGGTTCTGCTAGGCCCGGCTACGGCAGCGGTAGGGGAACCGGCAGAACAGAGGGTGCTAAGAATCTCTGGGGGAAAGATAACGGCTGCCTAAACGACGTTTATTTGGCTACGTATAATGTTGGGACCTTACTCACCGAGGATCGCTACCAAGAACTAGAGTCTGAGGTGCTCAATAAGATTAAGTGGGACATTATCGGTCTGAGTGAGACTAGACGAAGAGGTGAAGAACTCGTAGAGCTTAATTCTGGTCAACTGCTATATTACAAGGGTTATGAAGATAGGCCCCAGGGAGGTGTGGGGTTCCTTATTAATACGTCAATATCGCGACATTTACGAAACATCCGCGCAATATCGCCGAGAGTGATCTACGCAACATTTCAGCTCAATAAACGGTATACCCTCAAAGTTGTACGACGATACACTACGATATCAATAGCGCGCTGGATGCGGACCCATGCTTCTATACCACAGTTATCGGAGACTTCAACGCAAAGCTAGGCGTTACCGTCGAGGGGGAGGAGTTCGTGGGCAGGTTTGCACTGGGGCAGAGAAACAGAAGGGGTCACACACTGGCAAGCTATCTCGCTCAACGTAAGCTGTATGCAATGAATACCTTCTTTCGCAAGAAAAACCAGAGACTGTGGACATGGCATGGCAAAGCCCGGATGGGAAAACCATGAACCAGATCGACTTTATCCTCAGCAACAAGAAATACATCTTTAAGGACGTAGACGTCATCAATGGAGCCGGAGCGGGTAGTGATCACCGAATACTGCGGGGACGACTAGTTTTCAACCTGAAGCTGGAGCGGAGACGAATGGTTGACACTACGCGCTCAGTGAATGACTGCCATTATATCGCTGCCCAAAGAGAGTATTTTGAGAAAAAATTGGCGGAAAGACTAAACGCAACAGAGTCGTGGCATGCGGATGCGATCAATAATCAACTGGTGGACTCTATAAATGACATCGTAAGACAGATAAGACCAAAGTCGAAACCGAATTCTAATCCGCTGTCGCAGGAGATTAAACTGCTAACAGATGAACGTAGGAAAATAAAGGAAACGACAGATCAAAAAGACCTTTCCACAATCAACAAACGTATCAGACACCTTATACGACAGCAGTTGCGACAGAGGAAGAATAAACTTATTTTGGAGACGATCGAAAAGCATAAAGGGCCGAAAGTTTTCAGAAAACAGTTGAAGCGGGGTAGCCAGCAAATTCATAAGTTGTGTACGGAGGATAACTTGGTTACAACTAATCGTGAAGACGTAATGAAGGTTGTGGAAAACTACTACTCCAATTTATACAGTTCCCGCACACCAGGGCCAGATTCGCGGCGGAGGGATCCCAGGGCGCCGTTGGTTAAGCATAGGACTGAGGACTTGCCGGAGATAAGTTTGTACGAAATCAAGCATGCACTTAAGCTCATGAAATCAGCGAAATCGCCAGGCAAGGACAAGATAACGTACGAATACCTGAAGTACGGTGGAAAGCCTGTGTTAAAGCAACTCAAATTGCTTTTCAATAAGGTGTTGTTTGAGGGTGTAGTACCAGATACATGGAAGAATGCGGTTGTGATACTTCTACATAAAAAAGGGCATATAACCAAACTTGAAAACTACCGACCAATTTCTCTACTAAGCCAAGTGTATAAACTTTTCACTAAAGTGATCACCCTACGCTTGACCAATAGACTTGATTCTGCCCAGTCAGTGGAACAGGCGGGCTTTCGATGTAATTTTTCGACTATTGATCACATTCACACTGTCAGGCAAGTTGTAGAGAAGTGTACTGAATACAATCGACCTTTGGTAGTAGCCTTTATAGACTACGAAAAAGCGTTTGATACGGTGGAGCACTGGGCCGTTATACAATCTCTGCAAAGATGCCAGGTCAACACGAGATATGTGGAAGCGATCAAAGCAGTCTACCAAAGTGCAACACTACAAGTGAAACTCCACGAGCTCACTGAGCCGGTGCCAGTCAAGAGAGGGGTTAGGCAAGGGGACACTATTTCGCCAAAACTATTTACCTCATGTTTGGAAGACATCTTTAAGCTTCTTGACTGGTCAAACAGAGGTATCAACATCAATGGTGAGCGCCTAACTCATCTTCGATTTGCGGATGACATAGTTAATCGCCATCGCATTGGCCAATGTGATGCAGTGGCCAAGTCAATCTATTTATTTAAAACATCACATATTTGTAAGTAGGGAGTAGGGACTGAATAAATTAACTGACTTGGTATTACATGGATCTCACTACTTTTTACGGTAGAAGAACTGAGTTGCGCGGCTTGGCTTTTTTTACAAGTTTTGTTTTTAGTGGGATCACATTTACCGTAACATCTAAACTCACTGTGCATGCGGCATGTATTGTTGGACCTTCAAGAGTTCATCCTCGCAGTCGAAGGTCATGACGTTGACGCCAACAGCCGACGCGTAGCGTAAGTGGGAAACCATCTTGGCTGGGTTCGCATAAATTATGCGCCTGTAACCAATAATATATCTCCGATTAGTACTGCCTACTCGCCTTGGAGGCGCAGTCGAAGCCGGTGCCCAGTATAACATAGAACATGTCGGGGTACTCACTCGGGCGCGACTCCGATGGAGGTGACGAGCTCGATCTCGACCTTGGAGGCGCAGTCGAAGCCGGTGCCCAGTATAACATAGAACATGTCGGGGTACTCACTCGGGCGCGACTCCGATGGAGGTGACGAGCTCGATCTCGACCTTGGAGGCGCAGTCGAAGCCGGTGCCCAGTATAACATAGAACATGTCGGGGTACTCACTCGGGCGCGACTCCGATGGAGGTGACGAGCTCGATCTCGACCTTGGAGGCGCAGTCGAAGCCGGTGCCCAGTATAACATAGAACATGTCGGGGTACTCACTCGGGCGCGACTCCGATGGAGGTGACGAGCTCGATCTCGACCTTGGAGGCGCAGTCGAAGCCGGTGCCCAGTATAACATAGAACATGTCGGGGTACTCACTCGGGCGCGACTCCGATGGAGGTGACGAGCTCGATCTCGACCTTGGAGGCGCAGTCGAAGCCGGTGCCCAGTATAACATAGAACATGTCGGGGTACTCACTCGGGCGCGACTCCGATGGAGGTGACGAGCTCGATCTCGACCCTGGAGGCGCAGTCGAAGCCGGTGCCCAGTATAACATAGAACATGTCGGGGTACTCACTCGGGCGCGACTCCGATGGAGGTGACGAGCTCGATCTCGACCTTGGAGGCGCAGTCGAAGCCGGTGCCCAGTATAACATAGAACATGTCGGGGTACTCACTCGGGCGCGACTCCGATGGAGGTGACGAGCTCGATCTCGACCTTGGAGGCGCAGTCGAAGCCGGTGCCCAGTATAACATAGAACATGTCGGGGTACTCACTCGGGCGCGACTCCGATGGAGGTGACGAGCTCGATCTCGACCTTGGAGGCGCAGTCGAAGCCGGTGCCCAGTATAACATAGAACATGTCGCGGTACTCACTCGGGCGCGACTCCGATGGAGGTGACGAGCTCGATCTCGACCTTGGAGGCGCAGTCGAAGCCGGTGCCCAGTATAACATAGAAGATGTCGGGGTACTCACTCGGGCGCGACTCCGATGGAGGTGACGAGCTCGATCTCGACCCTGGAGGCGCAGTCGAAGCCGGTGCCCAGTATAACATAGAACATGTCGATTGTCGAGGTACTCACTCGGGCGCGACTCCGATGGAGGTGACGAGCTCGATCTCGACCTTGGAGGCGCAGTCGAAGCCGGTGCCCAGTATAACATAGAACATGTCGGGGTACTCTCTCGGGCGCGACTCCGATGGAGGTGACGAGCTCGATCTCGACCTTGGAGGCGCAGTCGAAGCCGGTGCCCAGTATAACATAGAACATGTCGGGGTACTCACTCGGGCGCGACTCCGATGGAGGTGACGAGCTCGATCTCGATCTTGGAGGCGCAGTCGAAGCCGGTGCCCAGTATAACATAGAACATGTCGGGGTACTCACACTCGGGCGCGACTCCGATGGAGGTGACGAGCTCGATCTCGACCTTGGAGGCGCAGTCGAAGCCGGTGCTCAGTATAACATAGAACATGTCGGGGTACTCACTCGGGCGCGACTCCGATGGAGGTGACGAGCTCGATCTCGACCTTGGAGGCGCAGTCGAAGCCGGTGCCCAGTATAACATAGAACATGTCGGGGTACTCACTCGGGCGCGACTCCGATGGAGGTGACGAGCTCGATCTCGACCTTGGAGGCGCAGTCGAAGCCGGTGCCCAGTATAACATAGAACATGTCGGGGTACTCACTCGGGCGCGACTCCGATGGAGGTGACGAGCTCGATCTCGGCCTTGGAGGCGCAGTCGAAGCCGGTGCCCAGTATAACATAGAACATGTCGGGGTACTCACTCGGGCGCGACTCCGATGGAGGTGACGAGCTCGATCTCGGCCTTGGAGGCGCAGTCGAAGCCGGTGCCCAGCGCCGCCAGCGTGCTCACCAGCAACTTGTCGTCGTTGCACTTCACCGCTGAACATCACACAATGTTAGTTTTATATCAATATACAGAATTAAACATGTCTGGAAGACACGCCGGTGACCGCAAAGTTGTGTGGTTAGCGGTCATCATGGTATGACTGGTATGAGCATGTGATTCGGAGGAGTGAAGACAATGTGGCTAGGACAGTTTTGAATATGATTGTGGCGAGTTATAAGAGGAAGAGGAGAGGAACATCAGTCAGGACATTTTCATACTGGTACTTGTAAACTAAATTTTCATTACTCATACTCTGAAAGTAGGTCATAACATGCCTGCGGAGCGGGTTGAAAGTACTACTTTTCAGCCCTAGGGAGAATCGCTTTCTACTGACAGCTGCTCTGACAAATTATTTGATGTACCTAATTGGGAGCAAGTCTATTGCCATCAACTAATGTAATTAGGAGCAAGCTTATTGCCACCAACTGATGTGATTAGGTGCAAGACTATTGCGATCAACCAATCTAATTAGGAGCAATCCTATTGCCATCAACCGATGTAAATAGGAGCAAGCCTATTGCCATCCACCGATTAGATTTAACCGATTTTAAGTGTTTCTCTTATATTTACTTTTTTCATTTTTATGTCATTTTTTTTTGTCCTTTGTGAAACCAAAAAATACCTTTTCTTTCTTCATTCTTTCGATTTAGGTAATTGGGCGCAAGCCTATTCCCATCAACTTTCCTTGTATTCGTAATGAAAAGCACAGTGTTTACCTCGGGTTAAAGACTTATTTAGTCCCTCGAACTATTAGCGCCCTCGCTGCGCTCAGGCGCCAAACCCCGTCTCGGGGACTAAATAAGTTCCTTTCACCCCTAAGGTAACAATGTACTATTTTTACATAGGTATCCATAAAAAAATCTAACGCGCTTAGATCTGGGGATCGGCGGCCATCTTATCTGTCCATTTGTCCCGATCCAGGGAAAATGTCCACGAGCTACAAACAGAGCTTAGACGTATTATTCAAAATATCCACCACAAAGAGATCAAAAAATCGACAGGGAGTGAATTAATCTAAAGAGTGGGACTTCCTATCAACAGTATGGGACTCATTTTGAGCATTTGATAAATTAATTAATTTCATAATAAAATGTTAAAATTCATGGTCTTCCTTTCCTTTCTGACACTATGTTATTTAGCAAAAAATTACACTTCTGATGAAGTCTTTCGATCGGTATGATACAGGGTATTTTTTCCTCTTGTAGCGGGTTCGATACCCGGTTCAGCCATGTAATTATTTAAAAATCTTAAATTGTGTTTTAAATTAAAATAATGTCTTCTTTCAGTAAAATGTTCCATCTACAATATTCAAGGTACTTTCCGTCCATGTGGCATGGCCGTGGGACGCCCTGTATATTAAGTACATCCCATAGCCAAAGACTCAAAACCCGGCTTAAGGCTGCCTGTCCACTGAAGCGGAGCGAGGCTGCGGAGCGTAGAAACGGAGAAATATTAGCCAATAACATTGTACACTGGAACAGAGGGCAGATTTTATGCAATCCTATTGGTCAATATTTCTCTGCTTCTCCGCTCCGCAGTCTCGCTCCGCTGCAGTGGACAGGCAGCCTTAGAGTATGCCGAATGGAAACTGACGGGTGTGGCCGACTTTCGTTGTAGAATTTTTTTCGTAGCCCTCTACATACAGTTGGTATCTAATTCCAAAACCTGTATTTATGCTGGAGCCATGATTTTTAAATGTTGTAAATTTGATGTTATTTGATGATTCCAACCTTTCAACCCGCAGAGTTCAGTTTTGTGTAGTGATGCTGCCGAAACTAGTTTTAAATGATCAATTTTCGTTGTTATTCGGGAAACTAGTTTTTTAGCAATTTGACATTAGGCATCGTTCACTCCAAACGTATTGTCCGCCGCTGAATGTGAGCACGCGTTACGCAGTTTATCGCTTTTCAATATTTGTTTACACCGAACCGACTATAAGCTATCACGTAGATCCATAGAGACAGTGAGCATATTCACAGTCGGCGGAGGACAATACGTTTACGTTACGTTTGGTGTGAGTGAACGATGCCTTAAAGTTTCTACTACTTACTACTTCTGTTAACCTATTATTTAACTTAAAATGTTGTTAAACTAGAATCTCTTTAAGCGAAATAAATAATAATACCTATCGATAATTCATTTAGGTACATACACATTTAACATATTTTAAAATATTTCTGTCTACGTAAAATAATATAAAACTTTTTTAAACTTATTATTCTTATTAAAGCTATCATTCAAACCAATTTATAACTCTTAGTATAATGGTTTTACTAGCTGACCCGCGCTACTTTGCCTGTGTCACTTAATTTGAACCAGTAGTTCCAACAAACTAACACTCTTCACCTTTATAATAGTATGTATAGACTTTTATAAAATAATAAGAAATAAACCAGTACTTATACATAAATTAGTGTCATCTGTTTCGAATTTTCGATAAGCTATGGACGTCTTTTAACTTGACGTCTTTTGGCTGAAATGATGATGATGATGATGATGATTAATCGAAGTAATCACCCATGCATGCAATCAATGCATCTTTGCCAACGCAGTGGCAGTTTATTGATGCCCTTCTTAAAGAAATCAGCTGGTCGGGAGGCAACAAATTCTTCAAAGGCATTTTGTACTGCCTCTCGGGTACTGAATTTTTTTCCCGCCAAGAAGTTATCCAAATTCTGGAAAAAGTAGTACCTAGTCTGTAGGCGCAAGGACTGGTGAGTAGGGCGGATGACGGAGAGCTTCCAACCCCAGTTCTTGCAACTTGGAGACCGTCTGCTGTGCAGTATGAGGTCGCGCGTTGTCGTGCAGGAGCAGCGGAGACGAGCGATTGACCAATAACAGGTGGTGCGTTGGTTTAGTTTTTTTTTTTAGCTCCGTAAACGTCGTTGATGTTGCGTGCCGCTTTTGCCGCGTTGCTGCCACGACGGTACTCATATTCCATAAATTACTCGAATTTGTAACGTATCCATGATGACGAAAATGAAATGCGATGAAAATGTAACACTCAATCAATAAACAAATGACTACTTTTGGAAAAATAATCCATGTTTTTAAAATAAAATTAATTTGAAATTAGAATTCTTAGCCAAACAAAAATTATTTTGATTTGAAATGGCCAGTACTGCAGAACGGCAATTTATTTATTTATTAAAACTTTATGCACAAGTAATAAAACCGTAGGTATAGTCGACCAAGAAATTGGTTTACCACTCTAAGGTTGAATATTATCATTTGCACGTACAAAACATCAAGTGCTATTTTCACGTCAGAATCTGTCAATCTGTCATCCTTAGCGAATAATTATGTTACTGGGAGATGTCATCAATTTCTTGGTCGACTATACAAAGGCGGACTTAATGCCTTGGGCATTTTCTACCAGTCTACAATCTAGTCTGGGCAATCTAGTCTGGGCAATCTAGTCTGGGCAATTTCATAGCTAAAGACCAGGTAAAGATAGCTTGATTGAGTGTAAAAGTAGGGACACAATCTCACCATAGAAGGGCTCGACGCGCGGCATGAGTTCCTTCCAACGATGGTACCTCGCGACCACCTCCCCGAGATCCATCACGTAGAACGGGTCCTCCTGCGTGCCCGTCTCCACGATCTCGCGGATCAGCGCCGTGGGCGACCACGGCCCGTCCATCACAGTGATAAGCTGTTCTTCTTCTACGACCTTCATTGCGACTGGGGCTTTTATTTTGTTGGAATATTAACGGAAAAAATGAAACTACAAGACGCCGTTGACGTTACTTGGATTTACATTATACCTATACCCGAACGATAATCGGATAATGCCAACTGTTACAGATGCACGCTGGCGGTAAACTGATGAAAAATGGCAGACGTTTGTTTATTTATCCCGTGCTTTATCAAATTAAATCAAATAATTTATTCGCATAATATGGGTAGGTAAATAGATGGTAGGTACATAATCTATTACATAATATACAACAATAAAGATCCTCAGTTTTGCATACCAGAAATGGTTAATCCATTTCTGGTATGCAAAACTTAAAATAAAAGTTTATAATGAATTGGTAATTTGGTACCTAACACATAAATAGATAAGTAGGTACACATTTACATTTTGAACTACATACTAACTTAACGTTCTATATATTATAAGTACTTTTCACTTCTCATCCTCTGAAAGTGCTTATTTGTGCAGGTTAAAGGCTGCTCAAAATCGAATTTTGTGCACAAGGGCAATAACGTATCTAATCATATATTTATGTATCTTTAAGGCAAAGAAAATGAGCCATACAGCCAAACACAATAAGAAGTTCATAGATAGAATTTGTTATTTTATAATATTTACTTTAATCTATTTGCCGTGTTTTTTAAGACGTATAAGATATTAAAATTAAAATTCAAGTACTGTAAGTTATTTAATTAATTAATGAAAATATAGTTACAAAATTAATTTAATAGTAAGCTGTATAGGTCTGCAAGCCTAATATCAATTTCGTAAGATTAAAAAAAAACAATTTCCTTCAGTAGGTACCTACCTAGTCAAAACTGTACAAATTTTACTTTGAATTATTTTAATTAAAGAAATATGTTAATACTGTTTTATTACTTCGCATTCGAAGTGAAAAGCAGAGTTTATAACTCGTCCACAAAACCATTTTTATCCTCGACATTACTATCAGCCCTCGCCTTCGGGTCGGGCTGCTAAAAGTCTCGGATAAAAATGGTTCGTTTTGACGTTTTGTGCACTTGTTGTAAAATCTACTATAGTTGTTATTGCACTGATAGGAACATTAGGAACATAGTAATAAAAAGAGAATGCGGCACTCGGAGACTACCGCGGTAAAAAAAAAAAAAAATCTTTAATTCGGATAAGCAACATCCATAAGGGTTAGTAAAAAAACAAAAAGATAACTTATATCTATGTTAGTAATACTTCAAATCTATTTATTTAACAACAAGGCTGTTGTTCAGAATACATCTCTGAACAACATCACCTAACAAAGGAGAATCGTACCTCCCCGCAACGGTCTTCAGGATAGAGTTGGAGCTGCCCCGCACTCTGCAGAGCAAAGAGGCAGATCTCTGTCTGACGATGGCGTGGAAGCCATCAACGTGTGCTTGTGAAAACATGCCTGATGCACTGCAGAAACGGGGCAGCCCCATCAACATCCTGAACCCGTCATTATATTGGACCCGTAGGGCACTGATAGCCCGCTGAGTATAGTTAGTCCACAGGCAAAGCTATTGCATAGCATTTTTTATCAATTATTTAATTTGACAACCTTGTTATTTTCCGTAAGTAGAGCAACCTGCTTGAAAATTTCCGTTACGGAATTTCTGGATTCGCTCTCCACGCTCAAGACCCGCGATAGAAGGTATGCAATAGCTTAAAAAAAATCATGTCTTTTAATAGTACCTATTTAGGTATGTACAATTAGGAGTTGAAAGCATAGGGAAGCTTGATTGAATTGAAGGTTAAGGTTTATTGGCGGTGAGTAGTGGGCTAGCTCACCGTGTGACCTGTCCGTCTTGTGATGACAGGCCGTGCCGACTTGGTGCCGACGCGTTCAACGCACACCTCAAAGAGATGTCAGCAATAATGAAGGGGGGGCCCAAGGGCCCACGACGCCTGCCGGGGTTGCAGGTTGTTCGCAATAGATACCGTGGCACCGGAACAGAAAGAGCTAAGAAGGAACATGGGTGGGTTTTTTTTTAGTCAATAGAAATCTGACACTTCCATTCGAGCTGACAGTGCTGACACCCGTTCACTGACCTCTATAATTTCAGTGCACCCGTTACCTACATACGAATCTTTCTTACGCATTTCATTCTCTGGCTTGCCTTTTGTTCTGTTATTCTATCACCTGATGTCGCCGACATTAGCCTTTGTTCTAAATTGTTATTTTTACGCGACTACGGCGAAGCCAAAATGAAGGGTAATGATTTTGGCAGTCTATGTATGTATGTACACACGGCTACACATCAAGCTATACAAAACCAGTTAATCTTGGCCTCACTTTACTAGACCTTTTCGCACAATGAACTATCAGATTATACTGGTTTTGTATAGCTTGATGTGTAGCCGTGTGTACCTAATTACCTATGTTCTACCGTAGCGCCTTAAATTCTGAACGGATTTTATTAAATGAGGTGTCAATAGATTCGTAAGAATAACCTGGAGCTATAAATTTTGACAATCTTTTTGTAACGGAATTTAAATGTCAAATTCTGACCTCGAAAAACATTAAATTGAGATAACATGTTTGGTATTAAATGAAAGGTCTTGACCACATATATTACTGTTCTTAAATATGCGACTTTGGCTGTCCTCTATAATAATTTTACTAATAATACGTTAAATTGAGTTCTATAATAATAGGTACCTATTTATTATCAGACAAGAATTATTTACTCGTTTTCTACTTTTAAGACTGCGGTTTTAGTATAGTCGAGTTTTACTTTTTAGTTTTTCAAACTTATATTTATATACTTACTCACATCATTGACTCTATCCGCCTTATTAATAAAAAAAGTTAAACCTGGTTTAACTTACGCTTGGTTTATCTCGCATGCCGTCACTTTCTTTTGAATATTATTGAAGTGAGACGGCATGCGAGATTTAATAAGTAATTCTCTTAATTTATCAAGTCTAGAATCATGAAAAGTTATTTTAAAAATAGGTACTATAGGTTATTTACTAGCATGATAGTGTTTTGGATTTTTCAAATTTGATGTGATTTTAGAGTAAAAGAAATAAGATGTGGGTGGCGCTAGTTTCGGTGCTGATAGCGCCTTAATGCTTTTATGAGCATATTCAATTCAATTCAATTCAATTTATTTGTCCAAAACACGTGTAGGTTTACAATCAGTTGGAGTGATTACATAAAAAAAGAATGTTTCAACATGTTTTGCCTATAGAGGCGTACAAATACAATAAGTAATACAATCGTCACACAAAAAATTGTTAAAAAGTTACATGAAATTAAATACCTAATTAAATAATAAGAAATAAATTATTAAAAACAATGAAAGTTAAATGGTACACAAAAATAACAATAAAAATTATGAAAAATAAAATTTAAAAAAAAAAGAAATTCATTCAAAAAAAAATAGTAGAAATAATCAAAATTAAATTAATATAATAGTCAAAATCATATCAATATAGAAGTCAAAATCAAAATAAAGTAGTCAAAATCATATTAATATAACAGTCAAAATCAAATTTATATAATAGTCAAAATCAAAGTAAGTAATTTAATATACTAATCAAAACTAATTAAAAATAATCAAAATACATATTAAAAAAGGTCTAAATTGCATCATTCAAATAGCCGGCAACATTATAGTAGCATTTACTTATTTACTAAAAATTTCTTCATGCTTTGCTTATATCTATTAATATTTAAATCTTTGTATGCCTTTGGTACCTTGTTGTATAGTTTTGGAGCCATGCAGAATACACTCTTGCCCATGAGAGCTGTTTTAGAACTATGTAAACGAAGTCTCCGATTATCACGTTGACTTCTTTCGGAACCTTCTGAAGACTTCGGAAACAGTTGGGGATTATTTTTGACGAATAAAACCGTTTCCAGTATATACAAGGAAGGAAGTGAGAGAATTTGATGCTCAATTAAATATGGTTTGCAACTGTCTGTAATTTTAAGATCAAATATAGCTCTTATACATCGTTTTTGCATTTTAAATATAGCCTCTTTATGTGTAGAGTTTCCCCAGAAAATAATGCATATTCTTACGACTTCCATGACCTTAACCTAAGGATAATCTAAAGCGACTATTAATTTTATTGTAGGTTGTTCACGAAGCATTAGGTTGATTAAGATTTTAGGAATTATGAGATAAGATTATCAGTGTTGCATAATGTCGAGAATTCGAGATAGAAAAATATAAAAAGAGATTACCTAGCGCTTTCTATCATAAACTCGCGCCAAGACGTGGCCTTCTAATATCTTGTGTAGGTACCTATGTACACAGGGCAACACATCAAAATGTGCATTTGCAGTAAGGACCGGTTTCCACCAAAGCGGAGACGAGCAAAGCGGAGAAATATGCCAAATTCGACCAATCACAGGAAGGGATTTGCCGATTTCCGCATATCTCATCTCGTCTCCGCTCCTCTCTGCTTTGGCCTAAGGCTGCGGTTCCACTGAGGCCTAGCGAAGCAGAGCGGAGACGAACTGTGCCGCGATTCACCAATCACATGGCTTCAATACAATACACCTACCTCCTAAAAGAGATTTCAAGCTATGTGACTGGTGAATCGCGTCTCCGCTCCGCCTCAGTGGAACCGCAGCCTTAAGGCATATCGGTAGACGTTATCTGCGGATGCATCCGCCGATGTGTGGAGGGGGTGATTTGGTCGTCTGTGGTAGATATTGACCGTCGGCAGATGCGTCTGCCGCCAATCCGTTTGTTGTCGGTTGTCCACATCAAAGGGTTCTTGTTCTAGAAATCTGCCAAAACTAGATTTTGTATAGCTGGTCGGAGTGCGTTCCTGTGATGTTTTTAATGAAAAACATTATTTGACAAGAAGCGTTTATTATACAAAAAATACAGAGGTTACTTAAACAGTACAAAATAAACATTAAGATATCACTGCATTTGGAAACAATCAAAATGGCGACGCTCAGCGCTGCCCGCTACTAACGTAACATTAAGTTATAACAATCATACATCCTACTCCGCGCCACGAGAAGCTATAATTTTTGTAAACAAAGAATGTTTTCTAAGTTCATAATCATTTGTCACAAGACGTCCACTGCTGGATATAGGCCTCCCTTAGGTGGCGCCACATTGACCGGTCCCGTGCGTCTCGCATTTAACTCTCTAACTAACAACTCTTAAAAGTCGTACTCATAGATGTTCTTTGGTTACAAAACCGATAGTTCTCGTTGCGCGAAGTATATATATATTCAGACTTAGGGTTACGGCTCAACTATCAGCACGGAAGCGAGGAACACAATGGTACCGGTAGGGGCAGCATCAGCGATGCACTCGGCATGCAAAATGCGATTCCGTGCTAATAGATGAGGTGCAACCCTTTGAAGAAACAAAGCATACTACAGTATACAATAACATTATAGAGATTACAATATGTATTTTTACATGGACTCGTCAAAAGAAAATTGCTCATTTTAATTCCATGAAGGAAAAACCCAATAACACTTTTCCCGACCCAGGAATCGAACCCAGGACCTGAGAATCAAGCCGCCTTTTCACTATGGGATGTAATATTCCTTCAAATGACCTCTAAATATCGCTCGCCTACATTTTGTACGTGACCGTTCACACTGTGCTGCTATAATGTATATTACATCCCAAACTACAAAATGTATGTGAGCGATATTTAGAGGTCATTTGAAGGAATATTACATCTCATAGTGAAAAGGCGGCTTCAGTCGCGCTGAACACCAGACCAACGAAGCAGTCTATAATAATTTTCGTTTGACGATTACAAAATAATATTAACAATATGTTAATTGCATATTAAACAATTCTAAAAATACATTTATTAGACATTGTGGAATAATGTTAATGAATGTGAGACCAGTTCAATTATATTTATTTCAACATTTATTCTTCACCATTTTTACAGTCACGCGGTGATTCGTTCACCGATATTAATATCACTGTTGCACTCACTAATGCTAGTATTATTTTCTTGAATATAGCTCATAACAATTATTTTAGCCAGCCAAGGTTTTCAGACAAGAGTTGCAAGTGTAGAAGTCATCCGAAAGTCTGACAACCAGCCTTAACATAAAGTATCATAATAACCAGTGCTAAATAGGTTGCGGAGGTCAGAAAGGGAGTCGCTCCATGTAAAATACTGGTATTTAGCTGCAGCCAGTTAGACTGGAAGACGACCCTAACATAGTTGGGAAGATGCTATAGGCAGATGGTGATAACTTAGGACCCAGTAATATTAATGACATCTGTAGTGCCTATTGGCCTTGTTCTGTTCTGTCTCCTGCTGATATGGAGGGAAGTGGAAATTATGTTTTCCTACTACTCCGCAGTTATTTTCTGATTAATTTCGTTGCGGAATCCAAGACGGTTAAAATCGTTTCTCTGGGACTTCGTCGAGCTTCATTGTCTCGGCGCTTTTTTTGTGGTCGCCACTGTTGATTCTGGCTTACAGGAGTTACAGTGGTTTGGGAATAGAGTGGCAGGCTTCTCCAAAAAAAAATTGTCTTATTATCTTGGTTGGCTAGTTACTATCAAACATTCTTTACTTACTTACATACTTTTATCAACAGTTTTTTAGTTAACACAATTGTTCATATTCTTTCTTGATTCACTTTCAATAATATAAAGTTCACTTTACTCATTCCACATTGGAATTAAAACCACTTCACTGTTTGACGGAGTAATGTAACAATATGCGTGTTTGCCCCGGTGATTAGGGCAGAGATGTGTAGTTCATCCACACTTCACCATTTTTATGTATAAGTCCTATGTAATTGGGGGCGAGCCTATTACCATTATTATTTCCAAGAATTTATGTTCGCTTTCAATCACTGAGTTTGTGGTTTGTTTTGACTATTCCGTCTTGAGTAGCAGGCCATTTACTATTTCTCCCATCTTTCATACAACACTAGTATTTCATCTTTCATTAATTTTCTTCCTGAAACGTCACTCTCCAAAGTTTCATATATTCCGGTAGAGATGGCAGTTCATCTTGGTGAAGTGGTATCAGCAGAGTTGTACGCTGTTCATGTTGAGATAGGCCTGCAGCGCCTGGCGGTGCGGCGCGTCTAGCGCGGCCAGTCGTGTGGGCAACACTCCCGGCGAGCGAGCTGATAGCGCGCCCAGAGACACGGCTAGGTAGTTCACTGGAGACTCTATACCTGTAAACAGACGGTGAGATTGAAAAAAAAGCTATATTAATATTAGGAACAGATGAAAATCAAAATACAGACGCACACATATGGAACTCGGCCGAGGTGTATGTACTCATGGACATACACCACCAATTCGTATATTTCGCTTGGTGCAGTTGGTCCCCTTGGTCTTCAACACAAGCCCAACTTCGAGGCTGGCACTGCTCAGTTGGGCCAACATTAGGCCTAACTTGGCTGTCGTGGAGGGGAAAGTAACAATATCTTCGGCGAAGCGGAAATTTGTTAATTTTCGATTGCCCACGATGATGCCCTAGTCCCTTTGTAATGATCAATAATTTAGTTGTCAAGTCCAACAATAGATGGCGTTACTAGGCTCGCTACAGTAGTAATAATTAGTTATATTTTGACAATTTACAAGTGAGGGTAACGGCACAAGATTGGGACCGGAGAGTTGTCGAGAGATGACAGAACCAAAACGGTTGCTCCGCATCTAATTAAATCGATCTCTTTTGTTAAAGTCATCAATGTTTAATTAATCTACGACGGAACATAAATAAAAGTAGTTGGTGCAATGTCATAGGTGTGTGAGCGAGTGATAGAAGTAACGGGCCTACGGAAACGCCCTTCTCGCTCAGGCATGATATTTGGAGTCATTTCGGGATCAATAGATTGTTGAAGCAACATAGTGGAATTCTCGCTCAACAGATCGACATATTCGCCATAGTCGCCAAGAAGCCAACTGGTCTCGTGTCATAACAAGTCGACATACAAGACTGTGGTATCGAGTTCGAACCCAGCCACAAGTTACTCTTTTTGTTCGTCGTGACATTTAGTTTTAGATTTTATTTTGTTATTTTGGTTGTTTTTTTTCTTTTGTGTGCAACTTGTTTACTTTTATTTTATGTCTTCTTTAGTTATTAAGGTTTAGCGTTTAGATTACATGTAATTTGAAGTTCTGGCAAATAAGTAAATTCATTATACTACCTACTTAGGCTTTCTTTCATTTCTTAAAATCATACCTGGAACCCCGGTCATCACATTGGCGCCCACGGGTAAACTGAATGAAAGATAGGCAAGGTGTATGATGGATTTATGATTATGATCATTCAGCGTATTTAGTTATAATAATATACATATATTTCGTACAAACGTTCGTAACCTAGTCACTTTTGTTTACTTTTGCACGACTTTGCAAGTTCGTCGGTTTTGTTGCTTTAAGTTTTTTTATTATAGAATTGCTTTTGTTTACTAATTTGTATATCTGTACAACATCATGGATGTAAATGCACTGCATAAAGATGAGCTTGAGTTTGAATTGGCTTGTCGGGGGATTTCGGATTGTAAGACAGTGGCGACTATGCGAAAATTTTTGCGAGAAATTCTGGTTCGAGAACAATCGGGCGAGTCGACTATTTCCTTTAAAGTTCCTAAATTCTGCATTGACAATCCGCATAATGAAATATTGATTTGTGAAAAGAAATTATCGGCAATAGTTACACTTGTATCTGAAGTATCGCACAGTCCTGAACACTCGTTTCTTAGACGTATACACTCCCGTTTAACACATTTATCAAACCGTGCGAAACTAGTTATTGCTTCAGAGCCTAGTGACAATGAGAGACATTTGACATTACTAAAGAACATCCAGGATACCTTATCGTCGCTAAGGCAGCTTGAGCAAGAGGAAGATGAGGAAGAGGATATTATTTCCGAACATGATAAAGACATCTTACAGAAGTCTCTGGGCGAAGAGGCTATGCAAATAATGGAGCAATTGGAAAAGTGTCGGACCTCAGGAAAAACTTCCTTACCAAAGGATGGTGACGCGGAGATTCACCAGAATCGTGCCTCACAGTCTACAGTCGTCGCTGACATTCCTCGCGCAACCTTAGAGAGACCTAGTCCTTCCTCACGTCACCCAGGCTTACAAAGGTCTTCCACATTTGATGATGGTTTCTACAAACGGAAGTTGGTTCCCATAAAGGATTGGGGTGTCAAGTTTAGTGGTAAGGGCACTGTAAGTGTGAACGCGTTCTTGGAAAGGATAGAGGAACTTAAAGAGGCGCGGAATGCGGTCGATGAAGACTTATTTCGATATGCCATAGACTTCTTTGAAGAAGAAGCATTGATATGGTTTAGGGCCAATAAAGGTGCAGTAACAAATTGGGTTCAATTAGTGAGCCTACTGTTGGACACATTTCAGCGACCGTATTACCAAGAGGAGCTATTGGAGGAGATTAAACGGAGAACTCAAAGCAGCCAGGAGAACATTTTGGTTTATATTGCTATAATGCAAAATATGTTTAATCGACTACCCACTCTCATTCCTGAAACACAGAAATTGATGATACTCAGAAGGAATTTACAGCCCTATTTTCAAAAGGCCATATGTCGAGACACCTTTGATTCAGTGAGTGAATTAACATCAGTTCTAAGAATTATTGAACGCACCAAGTTAAGCTGCGATAATTTCAAGGAACCAACTCAAAGTGATCAATCTCTGGAAAGGGATTTAGCATACAAGGGAACTATTTCAACGATATCACGAAATGAAAACACGACTGAGCTGGCAGCCATGGATAATAAGGGAGTACTTTTAACAAAATGCTGGAACTGCAGAACTCCAGGGCATCGTTTCAAGGATTGGAAATTGCCAAAACAAAGACTCTTTTGCTACAAATGTGGACGCTTTGGGAAAACGACAAATAAATGTTCATGCAATGCTACAGATAAGGGAAACGACAATTCGGAGCCGATACCAGCCGATCGTGCCCCGAAAAAGTAAGTCATTCTACCACAGATGACTGGCAGCAATGGCTACTTACAGTCTCGAACTTTTTTAAAACAGGAAAAGTCTGTAATATTAACAGGCATAGTCGAGACAATCGGTATTTTGCTGAAATAAAAATTATGAACCAGCCGTTTGTGGGATTGTTAGACTCTGGAGCTACTGTCTCGGTGATTTCGCAGAAATTCGCAATTAAAATTATGAAATTGGGCTTTTCAGAACAAAAAGTCGCCAAAGAAATGATCTCAACGGCAGATGGCACAAACCATACAATGGATTCTATTGTTCATTTACCTATTGAGTTTATGGGAAGATACAAAGTGGTAGATTTTTATATCATGGACTGCCTAAAACATGATATGATATTAGGAATGAATTTTTTTGAGTCATTTAATTTAGCTATAGAAGCAGGGAGATCGATTGCTGACATTACGGAAATAAGCGTGTCACGACACTCACAACCAGTAATTTCGCGGGATGAACTTTCTGTTCAACAGAAAGAGCGCCTAGACAAATTGTTAGAGGAAATGGCAACAGAAATTGGTAAAGGATTAGGAAGAACATCGTTGATCGAACATAGAATTGACACCGGGGACAGTTTGCCCATCAAACATAGACAGTACCCTTTAGCCCCTCCAATTATGGCAGAACTTGAGAAGGAAATTCAGGATATGCTGGACAATGATGTTATAGAACCCTCCTTCAGTTCATGGCGTTCTCCTGTATTACTCGTGAAGAAATCTTCGGGAAAAAATCGATTGTGCCTCGACAGCCGCCAGTTAAATAAAGTAACAGTAAAAGACTCTTATCCTTTGCCTAGGGTTACCACAATCTTAGACAGTCTAAAAAATGCTCAGTTCCTGTCAACTATAGATCTACGATCAGCCTTCTGGCAGATACCACTCGAGGAAACAAGTAGGGAAAAGACTGCTTTCGGACTCGCTGGAAAAGGACTTTATCAGTTCAAAGTCATGCCATTTGGTCTGAGTAATGCATCTCAAACACAACAACGCTTAATGGATCGTTTGTTCACGCCAGAGTTTGAAAGTAGAGTGTTCACTTATCTGGATGATATCGTAATATGTGACGACAGTTTTGATGGCCATTTATCGTCACTGACACATGTTAAGAATCAGCTTAAGGAGGCAGGATTAACGATCAACCAGGAGAAATGCGTATTTGCGAGGTCGTCTTTAAAATACTTGGGCTACATTGTGGACAAAGAGGGGTTACGCACAGATCCGGATAAAGTAAAAGCCATACTCGAATATCCCAGGCCTACAACTTACACGGAGCTCAAGCGATTTATTGGGTTAGCTAGTTGGTACAGGCGGTTTGTAGAAAATTTTGCCATTGTCGCAGCACCACTACATGAACTCACCAAGGGAGGCAAGAAGACTAAATGCATTGTATGGAATAAGGAGGCTGAAGAGTCTTTCTTAAATCTAAAGACTGCCCTGACGTCAACACCAGTGTTAAGAGTGCCAGACTTCACAAAAGCCTTTTCTGTACAGTGTGACGCTTCTAACAGGGGGACTGGTGGAGTTTTAATTCAAATAGCGGATGGTCTGGAGGTTCCCATTGCTTACACGAGCAGGAAACTGTCAGAAAGAGAATGCAAGTACTCAGCATCAGAGCGAGAACTATTAAGTGTTTTGCACGCAGTAGAACAGTTTCGTCCATATATTGAAGGGAGTCATTTTAAAGTCATAACGGACCACAGTGCACTTCAGTGGCTACACCGGAATAAAGATCCTCACGGGCGTTTGGCAAGGTGGGCTATGCGCTTACAACAATTTGATTATGAAATAATTCATCGCAAAGGCAAATATAACACTGTGCCGGATGCTTTATCAAGAGCCATTGAAGAAGAAATTAACCTATTAGAGATAAAACCAGAAGATAAAGATGAATGGTATAAATCAAAAGAGGACTTGGTGCTTTCTGGAAAGAATGACTCAGAATGGGAAATCAGTCAAGGTCAACTATGGAAATACTTGAAATTAAAACAATTTCCGAATGAAAATGATAGTTGGAAACTTGTGATACCAGAAAAGCTTCGCCAAGAAATCCTAAAGGAATGTCATGATGATCCCACAGCTGGCCACTTTGGTGTTAAGAAATCGGTAAACCGCGCGAGACAGCAATATTTTTGGCCAACATTGATCCAGGACATCAAAAACTACGTACGGAAATGTGAAGTGTGTGCAAAATATAAGCACTCACAAACTAGACCGTCTGGTTTAATGGGAAAGCAAAGAAAGGTAACAGAACCCTTTCAAATCATTTCTATGGACCTAATGGGGCCTTTTCCAAAGTCTAAGCATGGCAATACTATGCTGCTAGTCATAACATGCTGGTTCAGTAAATTCTGTTTTCTATATCCACTCAGGAATGGAAAGTCGTCAACTATAGCTCAAATACTGGAGGAACAAATATTCTTAATGTATGGAACCCCTAGTGTAATAGTCTGTGACAATGGAAAACAATTTGTATCCAACCAGTTTAAGGATCTTGTATCAGGGTACGGTGTAAAGCTGTGGTATACCCCTTACTACCATCCTCAGGCCAACCCCACTGAGCGGGTAAATAAAGTCATTGGCTCGGCTATAGCTTCTTACGTTGAAGATAATCACAAGGAATGGGACAAGTATATACCACACATAGGACATGCAATCAGAACATCTGTTCATGAAGTGACGGGAAAAACACCAGCATATCTGTTTTTTGGACGCGAGACTATGGTCCAGGGCATGAAGCCCTATAGCTTTGAACCAGACGTACCGATTACCTTTGACAAAGGTAATTTTGAAAGAAATATAGCTTTTCGTAGTAAGATTTATGACGAGGTTGGTGAAAGGATACGGCAATCACATGAGACCAACAGCGAACACTACAACAAGAGACGGCGCATCTGCGATTATAAAGTTGGTGATCTGGTATGGAAACGCACTAAACTCCTGTCAAATGCTGATAAGGCTTTTATGTCTAAATTGGCCCCTAAGTTTGAAAAAGCGGTCATAGCAGAGAAGATATCAAGCGACGTTTACAGATTAACTAGTTTCAAAGGCAAAGATTTAGGGAAATGGCACTCTTGTGACCTTAAACGTTTGGTTTGAATCCGGTTGGATTCTTTAGAGGAGAGGGGATATTGTAATGATCAATAATTTAGTTGTCAAGTCCAACAATAGATGGCGTTACTAGGCTCGCTACAGTAGTAATAATTAGTTATATTTTGACAATTTACAAGTGAGGGTAACGGCACAAGATTGGGACCGGAGAGTTGTCGAGAGATGACAGAACCAAAACGGTTGCTCCGCATCTAATTAAATCGATCTCTTTTGTTAAAGTCATCAATGTTTAATTAATCTACGACGGAACATAAATAAAAGTAGTTGGTGCAATGTCATAGGTGTGTGAGCGAGTGATAGAAGTAACGGGCCTACGGAAACGCCCTTCTCGCTCAGGCATGATATTTGGAGTCATTTCGGGATCAATAGATTGTTGAAGCAACATAGTGGAATTCTCGCTCAACAGATCGACATATTCGCCATAGTCGCCAAGAAGCCAACTGGTCTCGTGTCATAACAAGTCGACATACAAGACTGTGGTATCGAGTTCGAACCCAGCCACAAGTTACTCTTTTTGTTCGTCGTGACATTTAGTTTTAGATTTTATTTTGTTATTTTGGTTGTTTTTTTTCTTTTGTGTGCAACTTGTTTACTTTTATTTTATGTCTTCTTTAGTTATTAAGGTTTAGCGTTTAGATTACATGTAATTTGAAGTTCTGGCAAATAAGTAAATTCATTATACTACCTACTTAGGCTTTCTTTCATTTCTTAAAATCATACCTGGAACCCCGGTCATCACACCTTCAATTGCTATTTAGTTTTCTAAAGACTTCTTCAAGCGTGAAAGGCCCAGAAAGAGACGGCAGGACGAACTCGATTCTTTTCGCAAGGATTGACGAACGACAGCATTGGATAAGGATAAGTGGAAAAAGGGAAGGGAGGCTTTTGCCTTGCAGTAGGACACAAATTGCTAATAATAATAGACCTACATGGACATTTGATAAAACGTCGAGAAAAGGTGTACGGTTCGGGTCGGCCGTTTCCTATGAAGAAGAACTGACAAGGAACCTTTTCAGCGGTGGGAAATCATCTTATAACCCCTTCCGCTCTTGGGCAGAGCGAAAGGGAGTGTCGGACTTCTACTGACTAAAAACCACCCATGTTCCTTCTTAGCCCTTGTGCCGACGCGCGGTATCTCTTTCGAACAACCCGCAGGCAAGGAACTCCTAGATTACTCCTTTAAAACGTTAGGAAGTGTCGATGGGTGGGCGTTTTTGGGGGACTGTCTTATAAAAATGTAAATACAGTGAAACTTGGTTAAATGTGTCTCAGATATCCAAATCTGTCTCATGGGACCCCAGTATGAGTTCCAGTTATAGAGGTTTCTCACTTATCCAAGTCCCAGTTAACCAAGTTTCACTGTAGTAAAGTAAAGTAAATTTTGACCTTCGAAAAGTGCTGATTATCAGCCTAGTTTGAATAAATGAATTTTGATTTTAATTTTTTTGATTTACAAATCAATCTGGTTTGTTGTCACAGTTTCTGCCGTCATACATACCAGCTAGCGGGTCCCCGGCAGCTCCCTTAGCGCAAGTGAGTTGTGCGTACTGCGCCTGGTAGCCCGGCGTGTCGTCTACTTCTATGAAGTGGTCGTCGGGTAACGCTGACTCGTCCGTAGGCAGCTCGAATAGGGAGATGAGAGCCTGTGGAATACGGCACGTGTGAGTTCAACATTGTCTAACTTTAGAAATACAAAAAAAAAGTGTCGGCTTGTAATGACAAAATAACAGCTTTTTACTGAATGCATATGAAAGAAAATACAGTAGTTATAAAGAAAAGGATGTTATTTAACGCAGACGAAGGTTGCGAAGAACAGCTAAAAAAATATAAATAAATCCTTACATAGTATAAAACAAAGTCGCTATTTTTGTCTGTTTGTCTGTATGCTTAAATCTTTAAAACTACGCAACGGATTTTGATGCGGTTTTTTTTAATAGATAGAGTGATTCAAGAGGAAGGTTTTAGTATATAATTTGAACGACATCCACGCGGGTGAAGCCGCGGGCATCAGCTAGTTATATTATATATTAACTGGCGAAGTGTGAGTGTACTATAAGGTGTACTCTATTTCTCTTCGGGGATTGCAAGCATGATGTATGGCTACACATGTAGGTACCTGCAGAAGCCTGGGCCACAGCGGCGCGAGCTCGCCTTGCAGGAAGTGCTGGCTGTCGGTGAGCAACTTGACGCAGCCCACCGCGGCCGCCTTGCGCTCCAGCGTACCCGACACGCGCTGCAGGTCCGCTATCAGCACGCGCTCCACGTACATGCCGAACATACTGTATGGCTACACATGTAGGTACCTGCAGAAGCCTGGGCCACAGCGGCGCGAGCTCGCCTTGCAGGAAGTGCTGGCTGTCGGTGAGCAAC
The DNA here is from genome assembly GCA_949316265.1 of Diarsia mendica. NCBI lineage: Eukaryota > Metazoa > Arthropoda > Insecta > Lepidoptera > Noctuidae > Diarsia > Diarsia mendica. The sequence continues at coordinate 11,300,748 of OX438898.1, read as the reverse complement.
TTGACGCAGCCCACCGCGGCCGCCTTGCGCTCCAGCGTACCCGACACGCGCTGCAGGTCCGCTATCAGCACGCGCTCCACGTACATGCCGAACATACTGTATGGCTACACATGTAGGTACCTGCAGAAGCCTGGGCCACAGCGGCGCGAGCTCGCCTTGCAGGAAGTGCTGGCTGTCGGTGAGCAACTTGACGCAGCCCACCGCGGCCGCCTTGCGCTCCAGCGTACCCGACACGCGCTGCAGGTCCGCTATCAGCACGCGCTCCACGTACATGCCGAACATACTGTATGGCTACACATGTAGGTACCTGCAGAAGCCTGGGCCACAGCGGCGCGAGCTCGCCTTGCAGGAAGTGCTGGCTGTCGGTGAGCAACTTGACGCAGCCCACCGCGGCCGCCTTGCGCTCCAGCGTACCCGACACGCGCTGCAGGTCCGCTATCAGCACGCGCTCCACGTACATGCCGAACATACTGTATGGCTACACATGTAGGTACCTGCAGAAGCCTGGGCCACAGCGGCGCGAGCTCGCCTTGCAGGAAGTGCTGGCTGTCGGTGAGCAACTTGACGCAGCCCACCGCGGCCGCCTTGCGCTCCAGCGTACCCGACACGCGCTGCAGGTCCGCTATCAGCACGCGCTCCACGTACATGCCGAACATACTGTATGGCTACACATGTAGGTACCTGCAGAAGCCTGGGCCACAGCGGCGCGAGCTCGCCTTGCAGGAAGTGCTGGCTGTCGGTGAGCAACTTGACGCAGCCCACCGCGGCCGCCTTGCGCTCCAGCGTACCCGACACGCGCTGCAGGTCCGCTATCAGCACGCGCTCCACGTACATGCCGAACATACTGCACATAAGGGAACACACAACTTATAATCAATATTATTTATTTAAGAACAAGCCACAGATATATATAGACCTAGATAACGCAAGAGCAACTACTTCGCGTGCCACATTTCGTGCCTAGCTTACGTACTAAAATTGTAAGTGGCCAGTTTCGCGCTCAGTTTGCATCGGTGTATAGCGCTAGTCGGACGTCAGCGCTGGTGCAAAAGGCGGGGGTTGGGGCGAAGGAGGCGCCATACGAAACAGCGTCTTTGAATCGATCTGATTTTCCGATTTACAGTGATGGTGACGTCATCACAAAAGGAAAAAAAAAAAAAAAGAAAGGAAAAAGGATAATAGGTAGTCAAAAAATGGCACGTTCGGTTTTCATACAGATCGTGATACTTGCGTTATCTAAGTCTATATCTGTGGAAACACACTTGTTATAATAAATATTATTTATTTAAGTAGAAGCACTTTTGGTAAGCATGGGTATAAGAGTAGAGAAAGACCAAAGAAACGATGGATGGACTGTGACTGATATGGTAAGAAAGGTAGGTGTCTCATGAGATGACGAGAAACAGAGACGGAAGGAAGAAGAAGAAAAGCTGCGCCACATCATACTCAAAGATTTCTTCACGACCAAAAGTGCTTCTAACTTATACTGCTACTATAGCTCCCGACACGTAACTTGGCAAGGTTTCGAAATTCGAATTCAAAGTTCGCGCATCGTTTAAATTTAAATTTAAAACAAAAACAACAAAAACTAAATTTAAAACAACAACACTCGTAACAAAAACTAAATTTAAAAGAACAAAATTTAAAACACAACGACAACTCAAATTCGTAACAAAAACAACACAACTTTCGTGCACCGCAAGTGTAATCGGGAGCGAACGGAACGTATGCATTTGAATGCACCAATCACACGCGCGGATGACGCTACCTCATACCCCGCGCCCCGCGCCACAAACAAAGAGACCTACAAAATGACTTCTGCGCAACTAACGACTCTTGCCAAGTTACAAATACAAATACAAATACAAATATTCTTTATTGTGGTACATAGGTAAGCAATAAGTTGTTAATGTTTCCGAAATTGTACACAGCTATGACCCGCCATAATGGCATACAATAATTTTACAGTAAGTAACATTTTAACAGCACAATCAAATAGAAAATTAAAATAATAACAATTTAAAATGCAGCACTTTAGAATTAACGAATATTTTTACATGTCAAGGCAACAATTAAAATAACGAGACATAAGTTATAAATTCAGTTAGAATTAAATTATACAAATTAAGAAATATACACATTTTACTTATCAGGGGAATAATTAAAATTAAATAACATCATCGAGATAATCTTTTAAATTATAGTAACATTTGTCTAACAGCAATTGAAATAATTTCTTTTTATAATTATGCAAATCTAAATCTCTAATTGTCTTTGGCAATTTATTATATATGTCAGGTATTAGATAAAAAACACTTTTGTGGAAAAGAGCAGTTTTGTGGGGTTCACGTGTCATTTTGTCTTTATGTCTGGGTCTATTACTAAATTTGAAACGGTGAATATTTAATTTTGCGAAAATGGCACATTCGTATATAAACATACAGGGAAGTGGTAGTATTTTCAGTTTCTTAAAATGTGGAACACAGGTGTCCGTTGAATCAATGTTCACGATTGATCGGATACACCGCTTTTGCGCCTTAAAAGCTAGGTTTTTGTTGGTTGAATTGCCCCAGAACATAAGACCGTACCTTAAAACGGAAGAGACATAACCATGATACGCACTAAGAACAGCAGATTTATCTGCTATTTTACTTAATTTATAAAGGGCATATGACTGTTGATTTAAGCGTTTACAGACATAACCTATGTGATTTTTCCAGTTAAGTCTTCTGTCAATATGTAGCCCCAAAAACTTAATTTCATCTATTTCTTCAATATTTGTATCTTTGAATGTTATATTTAAATTTGGCGATGCTAGAAAATTTTGTCTAAATTTCATAATTTTTGTTTTTGACAGATTTATGTTTAAATTATTAGATGATAGCCATTCAGTTGCCTTACTTAAAAACATATCAATCTCCACATTAATGCTAGAATGCAAATTGTCACCATCAAACAGAACTGTGCTGTCGTCCGCAAAAAGTGTCATTTGATGGTGCGTTATGGATGGTAAATCATTAATATATACAATAAAGAGTGGTGGGCCCAATACGCTACCTTGTGGTACCCCAAAACGGACATTAGTGAACTGAGATTTGTAAACTTTTTCTTCTTTCGATATTGGGCATACTCTATTTATTTGAGTAGCTTGGTGTCTATCGCTTAAATAGGATTTTATTAGATTATTAACATTACCCCTAACACCATAGTCATTTAATTTTTGGAGCAAAATGTCATGACGAACGTGGTCGAAAGCTTTTGACATGTCTAAGTACATGGCTACAGCCGGTTTTCTATTATCTAAATTGGTCATTACTGTATATATGAAATTATAAATCGCATTATTTATTGATTTACTTTTACGAAAGCCGTATTGTTCGCTGGCAAGGACGTTATTGGTTTCAAGAAAAGTATACAACGATGTATATATAACTTTTTCATAAATTTTCGAGAAGATGGGTATTAACGCTATAGGTCTGTAACAATTGAGATCTTCAACATCACCCTTCTTAAACATAGGTTTTATAATGGTGTACTTAAGTTTATCTGGGAAAACTCCGTGTTCTATACTCAGGTTAATAGTATAGCTTAAAACAGTAGAAATTATAGGAGCTACATCTTTCACAACTCCAACTGTAACCTCATCGTAACCAGTGCTGGATTTTTTAAAGAATTAATTATTTTAAAGATATCATTAGGAGTTACAGGTTTCATAAAAATAGAGTTAGGTTGACTTTTACCCGGTAAATGTGGTATTGTGTTTGCTCGTTCACAGTTAGCTACGTTTAAAAAGAAATCGTTAAATAATTGAGCTATCTCTTTCGGATTTGAAATTGTATTACCATTATCATTTTTCATTTTATTTATGTTCTCCTTGAGTACATTATTTTTGTTTTTGTTTATACGTGTTACGTGCCGGGGACTATAACACAGTTTGTAGTTTTTTTTTTTTTTTTTTTTTTATTTAATATGGGCTTACTCTTGACCTCAATCTTGCCCTAAGGGCAGAGATGAGGTCGACGATGGAACGAGCTTACCCAGAAGAAGCCTATTTACTCGCGACTTAAATAGATTGGGGTTATATGAACTCGGGAAAACCGACGCAGGCAGGGTGTTCCACTCTTTGGCTGTACGAATAATGAAAGACTTAGCAAAACGCTTCGTTCGTAGTTTGATAAATAACTAACAATAACTATAACATTGTGAGTTGTGACTTACCCAGCCTGTACGGAGTCAACAAGGTCGATCAGCGGGTCGGCACCGAAGTGCGCGGCATAGAAGCCGAGGAATGCGATCAGACCGCGCACGTACTTCGTGGTCTTAGACGAGGACAGGCGCTGGAACAGCAGCGTCATTATCTGCTTCGTGTATTGGGACATCACCTCGCTGAAATTAATATATAAAAAAAAATATTAAAAAGATCGTCTGCGGTAAAAAAAAATTATGAAAAGCAAGAAACAAGCACATTATCACACTAATATTGTAAAGGCGAAAGTTTGTGAGTGCGTGTGTATGTTTGATACTTCTTCACGCAAAAACTACTGAACGGATTTGTATACAATTTATTTATTTATTTATTTAGTACATGGAGGACTTACAGCTAACAAAAACAAACAAAAAAGAAACCATAGTCACCAGAGAGCCAATTACAAATCCTCACGTATAGTTATGTAATAATAGTAGATTATACAACAAGTGGATAAAAAGGGAATTTAATTCGAGGTACGAAGTTGGATCCCGAGAGCAGCGAAGGATTCTAGAGTAGAATCACGAGCGTAGCGAGGGATTCTATACTCTAGAATCCTGAACGGAGCGAGGGATACAAGTACCTACCGAGATAAATTTTTTATTCACGTGTTGTGTACTCTACTTTTTACCATTGACTGTGAGAAAATAAATAGGAGCATGGTATTTATTTTCGGAGCTAAGCACTCTAGATTTCTTTCTTTTTTCTTTTACGGATATACGTTTTAAGTATGTCACTAACTTTGAGTATTTTGAAATATCAATGTTGTGTTTGATTCTCACTGTGGCTTTTATCATAGAATATATATTATGCTCCAAAGTGCCGACGGCGGTCTTGGTTAATTCATTGAAATAGTTAAGAAATACGCACACAGAGAAGGAATTGGCGCCATTCATGGTTTTCCAGTCGCAGAACAAATTGTATGTTTTCAGGTACAACTCCCGAGATTTTGGCGGCAACAAATCATCTACTATAACTGCTGCTTTAGAACGAAATTATTCCGGAGTCAGTCTCTCATTTTCGTCATCGGAAGAACTCATTTTATTATAATTACTTACTTATGTTAATAGATTTTTCAATAACACAAAAGAACCACAATTAAAGACAGAAAAGAACGTAACTAAATTGGCGGGATATTAATTTTTTGGAATGGAATAGCTCCATTCAGCTACCCAGTACGTACTTTCAGCAGCAGCGATTTTTTTGTATAGTGCGCGCGGAACTAGTTGGCCGCGCCTTAGGCATGTTTTTGTTTTTTTTAAATAAGTAAGTATTCTTTTCAATAAATTGAACAATTATTGTTCACGATATCTCGAGATTGGTCATTACTGTCTAATTATAGTCTCCTGTGCATTGCGAGCTGTCAACCCGCCCCCTCACCCCTGTCGCCACCTAAGGCGCGGCCAACTAGTTCTGCGCGCACTATACGTAATTCGTGTTTGTTCCTAATTCAAAATGTTTTTATTCACTCAGTGATTAAAAGAGCGTTTTATTCACTGTTATCGATGAATAAAATGCCCTTTTTCGAGTGGCAATGGTAAAAAATTATTTATAGTGTGAGCACAAAGCAAAAACGCCTTATTGAAATTAATAAATAGGTACAATGTAAAAACTAAGTTTGCAATTTGAAATATGAAGAAAGAAATAAAAACAAATAAAATAACCTTACGCTATTTAAAAAATTTGAAAATTTACACAGATTATTTATAATCTGGATTAACACATAGGACACTTTTTATACCGATTTTATCTTCCCGTGGGATAATTTTCGAGTTGTAGCGGGTTGGGCGAAGCCGCTGGCAACAGCTAGTATTATATAAAAAATAATTAAAAAACTCGACTGCGGTAAAACAATATAATGAAAAGCAAGAAACCAGCACATTATGATAAATAATAATTTTATAAAAGTTGGAAGCAGGCGAGACCCATTTGAAAAAATAAATAAATGCCATCTTAAGATTCATCAACAGCCTATTAATGTTCCCACTGCTGGGACACAGGCCACCTCTCTTTGAGAAGGAATGGGCTATAATCTACCACGCAGTCCAGTGCGGATTGGCAGATGTTTTTATTTTTTATTTTTTTTATTTGGATCTAAGACATGTCATGCCTAAGACGGGGCCGCCACTAATTAAAATTATCGAGCTCAAAATAGCAAAATAAGGTTAGGACCATTAACATAAGTGATTTTTTTCTTTACATACTGAATTGTGTACAAACAGCGCCCTACATAGGGTACGAGTAGTTGACAAAAAAAACTAATCATTCCGTGTGATAGATTTCCAAAAAATATTGAACAAATTTTCTTTTTTATATCACGTACTAGCTGACCCGTGCCCACTTCGTTGGGCCTAATTAGTCGAAAGTGTGCTAATTACGTTTCGAAAAATTCAATTTCGGGGACGTCCGCTGCGTAAGGAGCCGACCACGCGACTGAGCCGCGCGGGTACCTACCTCTCAAATCAGATGTAAAAGGCCACGCCCCTTTCTCCCGAAGCGAGCACGAACGCGAACCGAATTAAACCCGAAACCATCGCGCGCCCTCCGCTGCTTTGGATTTTTCGCCGATTCACTTTGCAAAACGGACTACCACGTAAAAGCCTTTTTATTTTTCGGTTTTTTAACCTATGACACTCAGCAATAATGTGGCTTTCTATTGGTGAAAGAATTTTTAAAATCGGTTCAGTAGATCCCGAGATTACCCCTTACAATTTAACAAATATACAAACACACAAACTTTACCTCTTTATAATTAGTATAGAAGTATAGATAAAATGAACACGATACAGTGCTCCGACAAGTCGTGTGACGTCACAGTTTGGTAATTTTCTTTACCGGAAAGTGACGGCACAAGCCCCACTCATGATCTTTGACACGTTTTAGTTTCGTAATTTTTTATTAATTTGATAGAACAAAAAACACGTATCTAATATTTTTCGATAATCTGACAGACGGACTAAACAGAATCATATTTTTTTTAGTCAGGAAACATTCCTATTGTTGACAAACTTAGCAAAAGTTGATACATGCACTCATGACTTACCTTCCGAATTTGAACAGCATTGTCTGAATGAGGTAAAATCCTTCATGATCGTTCGTTTTCGATGCGATCAATTTCTGGAATACTCCCAACATTGCGTTCTAGAACAAAAATAGAACAGGTTGTAGCGTATTTAAGTCTTATATACTAAGGAGTTCGTCCCATCATCATCATCAACAGCCTATTAATGTTTCCACTGCTGGGACACACTGGGCCACCGCTGCTCTTTGGGCCACCGCAGCTCTTCAGAAGTGCCTCTAAGGTCTTCAAAAGACCATATCAGACACTAATCTGCGTAGTTTGTTTCGGATGTTTCTGCTCAGAGTAGTCAGGTACGAAACACCGGCCCCATGTACTTTAAAAAGTGACTTGTAAAGGTGTTTGTAAAAACTTATTTGCAAAATAAACATCATTTATCATCAATCGGCCACAAATACCGACTATAAAAATTCAAGAAATTGTTAGTCCTTTGTTGTACATAAAGATAAAACTTTTGAAAACAATTAGTAATATCGTTATTTCGTCAATAAAGAAATCAAACAAAACGGGCCCCAGATGAGATCCCTGTGGCACGCCAGACGAGATGTATCGTAGGGCGAACTGGAAACCGTTTATAACCACATAGTAAGATGTACTAAGAGAAACGAACTCAACCATGAATTAAAGTAACGACCCGGTGAAGCTAAATGCTCGTATTTGCTAACCAATAATACATGTGACACCTTACCGAAAGCTTTACATAAGTCTGTATCAATTACATTGGCTGCAAAACTCGTGCCTTCGTTAAGAGCGCTATTACAAACTCGAGTAACTTCGAAACGAGCGGCGACTGACGGTTCTTGCGCCTGTGTGCGTGATGTACGCTTCTTCATACACACACGTGCAGAGGCAGAGGTGCGTAACACGTTTCACTGCGGTTTACTTAGAATTGAATTGGGAAAAAATACAAGTTATGGAATGTTTTATTTTATGTGTGTGATAATGAAATACAAATATAAGTAATATAGAAAATTTTTAGTTTTCCATCATGGGTGTCGTTTTCATGGTTTTTGGGGTCGCTGATTACGAAAATGAGGTCAAATTAAAAATCAAAGATGGCGCTGACAAAAATTTTTGTTTTTCCGTCATGGGTGTCATTTTCATGGTTTTTGGGGTCGCTGATTACGAAAATGAGGTCAAAATGAAAATCCAAGATGGCGCCGACGAAAATTTTTGGTTTTTCCGTCATGGGTGTCGTTTTCATGGTTTTTGGGGTCGCTAATTACGAAAATAAGGTAAAAATAAAAATCCAAGATGGCGCCGACAAAAATTTTTGTTTTTTCGTCATGGGTGTCGTTTTCATGGTTTTTGGGGTCGCTGATTACGAAAATGAAGTCAAATTAGAAATCCAAGATAGCGCCGACAAAAATTTTTGTTTTTTCTGTCATGGGTGTCATTTTCATGGTTTTTGGGGTCGCTAATTACGAAAATAAGGTCAAAATAAAAATCCAAGATGGCGCCGACAAAAATTTTTGTTTTTTCGTCATGGGTGTCGTTTTCATGGTTTTTGGGGTCGCTGATTACGAAAATGAGGTCAAATTAAAAATCCAAGATGGCGCCGACAAAAATTTTTGTTTTTCCGTCATGGGTGTCATTTTCATGGTTTTTGGGGTCGCTGATTACGAAAATGAGGTCAAAATGAAAATCCAAGATGGCGCCGACAAAAATTTTTGTTTTTTCGTCATGGGTGTCGTTTTCATGGTTTTTGGGGTAGCTGATTACGAAAATGAGGTCAAAATGAAAATCCAAGATGGCGCCGACGAAAATTTTTGTTTTTTCCGTCATGGGTGTCATTTTCATGGTTTTTGGGGTCGTTGATTACGAAAATGAGGTCAAAATGAAAATCCAAGATGGCGCCGACGAAAATTTTTGGTTATTCCGTCACATGGGTGTCGTTTTCATGGTTTTTGGGGTAGCTGATTACGAAAATGAGGTCAAAATGAAAATCCAAGATGGCGCCGACGAAAATTTTTGGTTATTCCGTCACATGGGTGTCGTTTTCATGGTTTTTGGGGTAGCTGATTACGAAAATGAGGTCAAAATGAAAATCCAAGATGGCGCCGACGAAAATTTTTGTTTTTTCCGTCATGGGTGTCGTTTTCATGGTTTTTGGGGTCGCTAATTACGAAAATAAGGTTATAATAAAAATCCAAGATGGCGCCGACAAAAATTTTTGTTTTTTAGTCATGGGTGTCGTTTTCATGGTTTTTGGGGTCGCTGATTACGAAAATGAAGTCAAATTAGAAATCCAAGATGGCGCCGACAAAAATTTTTGTTTTTTCTGTCATGGGTGTCATTTTCATGGTTTTTGGGGTCGCTGATTACGAAAATGAGGTCCCCATACCCATGACGGAAAAAACAAAAAATTTTGTCGGCGCCATTTTGGATTTTCATTTTGACCTCATTTTCGTAATCAGCGATCCCAAAAACCATGAAAACGATACCCATGACGGAAAAACAAAAATTTTTGTCGGCGCCATTTTGGATTTTTATTTTGACCTCATTTTCGTAATCAGCGACCCCAAAAACCATGAAAACGATACCCATGACGGAAAAACAAAATTTTTCGTCGGCGCCATCTTTGATTTTTATTTTGACCTCATTTTCGTAATCAGCGACCCCAAAAACCATGAAAGCGACACCCATGACGGAAAAATCAAAAATTTTCGTCGGCGCCGTCTTGGATTTTCATTTTGACCTCATTTTCGTAATCAGCGACCCCAAAAACAATGAAATCGATACCCATGACGGAAAAACAAAATTTTTCGTCGGCGCCATCTTTGATTTTTATTTTGACCTCATTTTCGTAATCAGCTACCCCAAAAACCATGAAAACGATACCCATGACAGAAAAAACAAAAATTTTTGTCGGCGCCATCTTGGATTTCTAATTTGACCTCATTTTTGTAATCAGCGACCCCAAAAACCATGAAAGCGACACCCATGACGGAAAAATCAAAAAAATTTTGTCGGCGCCATCTTGGATTTTCATTTTGACCTCATTTTCGTAATCAGCGACCCCAAAAACCATGAAAATGACACCCATGACGGAAAAACAAAAATTTTTGTCAGCGCCATCTTGGATTTTTAATTTGACCTCATTTTCGTAATCAGCGACCCCAAAAACCATGAAAACGACACCCATGACGAAAAAACAAAAAATTTTGTCGGCGCCATCTTGGATTTTTATTTTGACCTTATTTTCGTAATTAGCGACCCCAAAAACCATGAAAACGACACCCATGACGGAAAAACCAAAAATTTTCGTCGGCGCCATCTTGGATTTTCATTTTGACCTCATTTTCGTAATCAGCTACCCCAAAAACCATGAAAACGACACCCATGACGGAAAAACCAAAAATTTTCGTCGGCGCCATCTTGGATTTTCATTTGACCTCATTTTCGTAATCAGCGACCCCAAAAACCATGAAAACGACACCCATGACGAAAAAACAAAAAATTTTGTCGGCGCCATCTTGGATTTTTATTTTGACCTTATTTTCGTAATTAGCGACCCCAAAAACCATGAAAACGACACCCATGACGGAAAAACCAAAAATTTTCGTCGGCGCCATCTTGGATTTTCAGTTTGACCTCATTTTCGTAATCAGCTACCCCAAAAACCATGAAAACGACACCCATGACGGAAAAACCAAAAATTTTCGTCGGCGCCATCTTGGATTTTCATTTTGACCTCATTTTCGTAATCAGCGACCCCAAAAACCATGAAAACGACACCCATGACGGAAAAGCCAAAAATTTTCGTCGGCGCCATCTTTGATTTTTATTTTGACCTCATTTTTGTAATCAGCGACCCCAAAAACCATGAAAGCGACACCCATGACGGAAAAATCAAAAATTTTTTGTCGGCGCCATCTTGGATTTTCATTTTGACCTCATTTTCGTAATCAGCGACCCCAAAAACCATGAAAATGACACCCATGACGGAAAAACAAAAATTTTTGTCAGCGCCATCTTGGATTTTTAATTTGACCTCATTTTCGTAATCAGCGACCCCAAAAACCATGAAAACGACACCCATGACGAAAAAACAAAAATTTTTGTCGGCGCCATCTTGGATTTTCATTTTGACCTCATTTTCGTAATCAGCGACCCCAAAAACCATGAAAACGAGACCCATGACGGAAAAATCAAAAATTTTCGTCGGTGCCATCTTGGATTTTCATTTTGATCTCATTTTCGTAATCAGCGACCCCAAAAACCATGAAAACGACACCCATGACGGAAAAACCAAAAATTTTCGTCGGCGCTATCTTGGATTTTCATTTTGACCTCATTTTCGTAATCAGCTACCCCAAAAACCATGAAAACGACACCCATGACGAAAAAACAAAAAAATTTGTCGGCGCCATCTTGGATTTTCATTTCGACCTCATTTTCGTAATCAGCGACCCCAAAAAATTATGAAAACGACACCCATGACGAAAAATCCAAAAATTTTCGTCAGCGCCATCTTTGATTTTTATTTTGACCTCATTTTCGTAATCAGCGACCCCAAAAACCATGAAAACGACACCCATCACGGAATAACCAAAAATTTTCCTGGCCGCCATCTTGGATTTTCATTTTGACCTCATTTTCGTAATCAGCGACCCCAAAAACCATGAAAACGACACCCATCACGGAATAACCAAAAATTTTCCTGGCCGCCATCTTGGATTTTCATTTTGACCTCATTTTCGTAATCAGCGACCCCAAAAACCATCAAAACGACACCCATGACGGAAACACCAAAAATTTTCCCAGCCGCCTTCTTGGATTTGTTTTTTCTCGAAAGATTCATAAAAGTGAATATTTCAATGCATCATTCGAAAGATTCCCCATTATTTCTAAAATAAAGATTTCTATGATTTTTTATCGACTAGTAAAGTATCATTTACGAATAAACTTTATAGCTTAGGTTGCGCAAAGCGTTCCTTTCCAACATAGAACATGACTACAATTTAATTTTATCATAATAAATTACAAGAATACTTACGTTTAAACTGTTGACAACCTCTGGTCTACCTGTATTCGTATACGTAACTCACACTAATGCGCGCGGGAGCGCGAGCGACATAGGTCCGTCCTCCACGAGCCCTCAGGCATTACTGAGCGTATGGCGGCCGTACATCTAGTAATAAGGCATTATTTTGGAAAATCGTAATAAAAAAATGAGACGGCGTAAAATTCCAAAAAAATATAATTAGGGAAGGTAAAGTGTTGTACTATAAGTATGACTATTTTTTTTTTTTTAATTTTGTCTCTATCCTATGTTTAAACCATATTTAAAACGCATAAATTTTAGCTCAGTATTGCTTTTGAATATCCTTTTTTTTTTGCTGCGATTCCATTTATATCTCAATTCTAATCAGGACAAAAACTTCAGGACTATATAACCAGTATTTTGACATTTTTTTCAGATTTTTCTGTGTAGCCAATTTGTCACAAGTAGCAGGGAAAAACCAGATGTTTTACGTTTGCTCGAAATTGGGTGTCGGAAAATTGCTATTTCTCGAAATATTAACATTCAAAACGAAATTCTAATCAGGACATAAACTAAAACAAAGTCAGATTTATAATTTTTCATTGAAATATTATGCCTTTATCTATAAATAAGACGTGTCCAGGACTTGTAAAAGTACGTATTTTCGGCAAATCGCCCAAAGTTTGTGACAGCGCTCTTAACATATCTTTGAACAGTATTAGGATGGTAGTTGTGGATCTAGATTTCACTAAGCCATGTTGCTGCATGCTGAATAAATGAAAGCTGACTTGTTCACTCAATAAAGTTGAGTGAAATAGATATAACAACAGTAGGTGTGCACTCACCAGACGGCCGGACTGCAGCACCTGCTGCTCGCGATGCGCCACGAAGGCACACAGCAGTCGCACGAGCGGGCGCACGTTGGCGCCGCGCTCCCACAGCGCCGGCGCCACCACGCACGGCAGTAGCGCTGCGTATGCGTCTCCGCCCGGGACGGTGGACGAGCCGCGCAGCTCCAGCAGGAGGGACAGCATTTGGAACACGTACGGCATGAATTCTAAGACAAAAACAAAAAGATAATGTCGCGGTGTCAGAACCAGATGAACGTATCTATCTACCAAAAAATCGAAAATAGTTTTTTTTTTTTCACAAATGGATCTTAAAAGTGGTCCTACACGATGTGCCAAAACGACGTACCTGTAAAGTCAATAGTTCACTAAATCAATAATAACGTAATAGTGCAACATAGTCTAGTCAACAAGTTCAAAAACGTGTTTAATAGAAGTAAAGCTCCTAAAAGTATGTGCGATAGCTCATTCGATTCGGAATGACGACTTCAATAAAAAAAAATTGCATAACTTTATTAAGTACCTCAACGAGAAGAGCTCCACGAAGCGGAAATTTTTTAGACCAATTATTAAAACTTTTATATTGTAATTTATAAAAATAGAGATTGGAAAATAATTAGTTAATTAACAATGGTGCAAAATCGAATTATTTTTTTTTTCAACGATTTTTTTTTTATTCAAGTGTCTAGATTACACCATAATTTATTCAAATTTTTAAATTGTTATTTAATACTGTTTTAAATTGGCCCAGAAGGCGATGGCGGGACGAACTGGATTCTTTTCGCAGAGATTGGAAAACCGGAGCACTGGATAGGGACAAGAGGAAAGAGGGAAGGGAGGCCTTTGCCCTGCAGTGGGACACAAATGGCTGATAATAATAATAATTTAATACTATAAAAAAAAATTTGGTGATATACCGGTTTTTTAGTCTTCACGCCTATGCCGTAACGACCTCGCGGAGCCATATGTTCAGCTTTAACCTTTTGATGAAATACTCATTCTTGACAGTTACATGAACTTGGAGGGTTGTAATGATGATTTTGATGATTATAATTCTGTAACTGCATACGTCTTACAGCCGCGAATCATATTTTCACTAACATACAACCTAGCACTGGCCTGCAAATCGCTAAAAACGTAAGAAAATTTGAATTTCGCGGGCTACCCTGGAACATCAGCCTTAAGGCAAAGAAAATGAGCCATACAGCCAAACACAATAAGAAGTTCATAGATAGAATTTGTTATTTTATTATTTACTTTAATTTATTTGCCTTATGTGTTTTTTAAGACTTAAAAGATATTAAAATTTAAATTCAAGTACGGTAAGTTATTTAATTAATTATTGAAAATTATTGTTACAAAATTAATTTAATAGTAGGCTGTATAGGTCTGCAAGCCTAATATCAATTTCGTAAGATTAAAAAAAAAAAACAATTTCCTTCAGTATTCAAAACTGTACAAATTTTACTTTGAATTTTAATTAAAGAAATATGTTATACTACTGTTTTATTTCCTTGCATTCGAAGTGAAAAGCAGAGTTTATAACTCGTCCACAAAACCATTTTTATCCTCGACATTACTATCAGCCCTCGCCTTCGGCTGCGGGCTGCTAAAAGTATCGGATAAAAATGGTTCGTTTTGTGCACTTGTTGTAAAATCTACTATTACGTGGTAGTCCGTTTTGCAAAGTGAATCGGAGAAAAAACCAAAGCAGCGGACGGCGCGCGATGGTTTAATTCGGGTCGCGTTCGTGCTCGCTTCGGGAGAAGGGGGCGTGGCCTTTTACATCTGAGAGGTAGGTACGCGCGCGGCTGTCGCGTGGACGGCTCCTTACGCAGCGGACGTCCCCAAAATTGAATTTTTCGAAACGTAATTAGCACACTTTCGACATTGTTTAAATAAAACGTTCTTATCAGAACTATATCTATCTTATTATTTCCTACCATGCTATTAAGAAACTTGAGCCCCCCCATGTGTAATGGGACAAGGCTGCTTACAAAAGAGTTACGGGACAATAAAATCGTGGCGACCATTCTCACAGGGCCAGCAGTGGGACAACTGACTTATATTCCGCGGATACCCATGATTCCCACTGATTTACCCATACCGTTTAAAAGGCTACAGTTTCCAGTGAAGATCTCTTTTGCCCTCACTATTAACAAGTCCCAAGGTCAAACATTCTCTCTGGTGGGCATTGACCTGAGAAAGCCGTGTTTTTCCCATGTTGGCTTATCTCGGGTTGGAACTCCTGATAGACAATATATTTTGCTACCAAGTGATAACATTACATCCAGATATAGTTTACAGAGAATGTTTGAACAATTAAAATTACCATAACCAAACTAACTTTTCCCGCGACTTGGTCCTCATGGAATTCGTTTATCGCAAATCCCGCAGAAAATGTTTTTTCTTTCGGACAGAGTTATTTTCGAATTTTGTATTAGCATGCAAATACAAACTATACCTACGTTAACCCTCCTTTTGGCAGTTAGAAATTAAAACATAACACTCTGTACTAAAAAAGGATTATTAACATTATGCCCAACGAAGTGGGCACGGGTCAGCTAGTCGCACATATTTTTAGTAGCTTTACTTGTATTTAACACGTTCTTGAACTTGTTGACTAGACTAAATAATGACTTTCTATTGAACTAGAAAAACGTAACTTGAATAACAGCAAAAAAAAAAAAATTAGTTGATAGTAGGTAGTGCAAAAATAACGTATTGACGTATGTACGTCTTTATTTGAATCGTAAAGTATTGCTTGGTTGACATTTTATGCGAACCGTAACAACGTAAAAGCTTAAGACGCAGTTAACGGGGGAACCGTAAAAACGACCTGTTTTTCGTCGCAGAGTTAGCCGTATTGCTACTTATTACAATTCCAAAAAAAATACAGTGTATAGTCAAATGTATAGGTAAAAGACTTATGCAAAAATATTTTCTAAAAGTAATCAAGAACCTCGAAAAAAAAAATCACAAAATCACAAAAAAATCACACGAAAAAACTTTTTCGTCTCGAAATGCTCAATATTTTGAGTGACAACTGTTATTTATTTTTTTACTATCAGAAAGGAAATTTAACCAACTAAAGACATATGTAAAAATATTTTAACATTACAGCGTATTTTTTTTTTAAATAAATTAAATCTGCGAACTATCGTTCATTTTGGCAGTCACGAGCATCAAACGCATCGCCATTTTCAACCTTATTTGTTAAGGCGATGAGTTAAACGCGCGCTCAAGGTCGCGGGCAGCTAATGTCGCCTTAAACGTTATTCTGCCTCTAAATAATATTCATATTCAATGTTTACTATAACGAGCATAAAAAAAATATGGCCTTTTACGTTTTATTGGCACTTACTAAAGTTGAAACCAGTTTAGAATAAGTAAGAGCCAAAATAACGTATGTCAACCAATTTTTGAAAAAATATTAATATTTCTAATAATAAGTGCACGTATATATGTATATTTTTTATACTTATGAACTGTCTAATAGTACGTGACAATTTCTGTACACTTCTTTCTGAACGAACCCGGGGGTCGACTTGGAGCGGGTAGTGTAAAAAACAAAACACTGGACTGGTAGTAAATCGCGTATAATTAAAACTTGTACCGAAATCACAGCGAATGCATAATGTACTGCTCACACCAAAAAATTAACCATCAAGCTACTTAGCTAAACGCATGTAACGTAACCATATCGACTTCTATTTCGACTACAACGCCATCTATCGAGCGAAGGGGTACTAATTTTCCAATATTAAATGAAATGAAGTTGCTATGATTCCGTTTGCTCTTAATTAACCTAAACATACCGCCCACCAAGGACATTATGACCGACTGTCCTTCCATACCGGCTACCGTTCTCAATAAAAAAATGTAAATGAATGTAATCTCGAACGCCTAAAATTTAAACCTTAATCCTTGGTGAGAAGTAATTACCAATATTAAAATACCCTTGACATGTTACAAGTTTAGATCCCTTAAACTATAAAAATACAATCTACTTGACAAATAGTTAACACAATAACTTCGACATTTTGCTTATAACTATAATAAAAACAAAACACTTTAATTGGATACAGGTAAAACACATAATTTTGACGTAGGTCTTTTTACAGTAGACAATTTTGTGCGTAGAGTCACGACACGAGTAAGACCGTCAGAACCAGGATGCTTTTGTTCAATTCTACCTAGTAACCACTTGCCGGGAGGCATGTCGTCCTCTTTAACTAAAACTATTTCCCCAACAGATGGTTCCGGAATTTTATAATGCCACTTATTTCGTTGCAAAAATTGGTGAAGGTAGTCGTGCGACCAACGTCTCCAGAAATCTTGCATCATTCTCTGATGAAGTTGCCATCGCTTTAAGTTACTAACACTTGCCCTTTCATAATTTGAATCGGGAGGTAAAACGAGTGGTTCTCCTACCAGGAAATGCCCAGGAGTTAGGATAGTAAATTTATGTTGATCTTCCACATACGATAAAGGTCTCGAATTAAGGCATGCCTCGATTTGAGCCAATACTGTGATCATCTCCTCAAAGGTAAGAGTCGAATTCCCTATCACCCTCTTTAGGTGATGCTTAGTGGACTTAATCCCTGCCTCCCACAGACCTCCGAAGTTTGGCGAATGAGGCGGGATGAAGTGCCACTCTGTACCATTATTTGCAAGTTCTTCTGCTAATTCAGGGTTACAGGCTGACCTTTCTTCGTTAAATAAATGAAGTAATTCGCGCGCTGCCCCCACGAAATTAGTCCCATTGTCGCTGTATAGTTCCGCGCATCGACCACGCCTTGACACAAACCGCTTGAAAGCAGCCAGAAATCCTCTGGTGCTTAGCTCACTAACTGCTTCTAAATGCACAGCCCTAGTGGCCATACATATAAATAAAGCAATATAGCCCTTGTACGACTTATTACCACGACCTTTAGACACTCGAATATTTATCGGGCCCGCGTAATCTACACCGCTACACAAAAATGGTTTGTTCGGGGTTACACGAGAGGAAGGTAGCTGCCCCATCAGTTGAGTCCTTACTTTAGCTGTGTATCGGATGCACCGCACACAGCTTCTTACATACTTTTTTGCCAAAGCCTTTACACCCATGATCCAATACTTGGAGCGCAAGTAGGTAATCATTAATTGCGGACCACCGTGCATAGTTTTCTCATGTGCATCCGCCATCAGAAGATTGGTTAAAAATGATTCTTTTGGTATTAGTATAGGATGCACTCTCTCATAAGTTAATTGTGACATTTCAAGCCGCCCACCAACTCGAATTATCCCCTTGGAATCTAGAAACATGGTTAACGAATCTAATTTTGTATTTTTTTTTTTCTTAACTTATGATTTTTTAATTCCTCCAATTCATTGGTAAATCCTTCTTCTTGACATCGTTTTACACATATTTCTGTTGCATCTTCGAGTTCCTGTTTAGATAACTGTCGTGACCTAGTACCAACACTTATCGCTTTATTTTTTCTCAAGTTAAGAAACCTACGGCAATAAGCCATAACTCGAATCAACCTTGACAACGATGAAAATCTGTTCCAAAATGAAATTTCTAAAATGCTTGTATGCACCTTAGTTTCTTCCAGACGTGTAACCAGATGTTTTGGTCTTTTGTATTCTATTACGGGTTCCCTTAGGAAATTCGGCCCTTCCCACCAAAGCGAAACCTCTTCAAGTTCAGATGGAGAAACCCCGCGTGAAGCACAATCTGCTGGATTTTGCTTGGATGCTACGTGCGCCCAGTGATGTGTATCCAAGGTGGTCAAAATTTCGGAAACTCTGTTAGCGACAAAGGTTTTCCACCGACTTGGATGACAATTCAACCAAGCTAACACGACTTCACTGTCTGTCCATGCGTGCCAGTCACTCCTTTGAATGGTCATGACCTCGCCTACTTCTGCAATCAACTTTGCTGTGAGAACCGCCCCACACAGTTCTAGCCTCGGGATGGACACCTGTTTAACGGGTGCCACCTTTGTCTTAGATGTGATTAAGGAGATATGAACATTACCCATGTCATCAATTACTCTAAGATAAACCACGCCTGCATATGCGTTTTTAGATGCATCGGAAAATCCGTGCAACTCCGACTTCACAACATTGGAACCTGTATGTAACCATCGTGGGAATTTAATGCTAACAAGAGAAGCTAAACTATTGCGGTAAGTATCCCATTCTTGTACTAAATTATTCGGAATTTCTTGATCCCATTCCAATCCTGCTAACCATAACCTTTGAATAAACATTTTAGCTAGAATTATACTTGGTGCTAACCAACCTAACGGATCAAATAATCGTGAAATGTCCGAGATAATTTTTCTTTTTGTTACAGGTCCAGTCATTGGCGTGAGTTCCAGAGAGTACTGAAAACAATCATCGCGAGAGTCCCAGGTAAGTCCTAATATTTTTGTAACATCATCTGTTTTTATTCTTAATTCTTCATCGTTTCCACATCTAATTTTTGTCAATAATTCTTTACAATTGCTTTTCCATTTTTGCAATTGAAACCCTCCTTTAGCTAGCACTTGAGATAATTCCATGTAAGTTTTAAACCCATCTTCTATATTTTCAGCCCCTGACATCAAATCGTCCATGTAAAAATCATTTAAAATTATTTTTGCTATGTCTGAATTATCTCCGCACTCATCATAAGCTAACTGTTGTAGCGCCCGTACGGCCAAGTATGGAGCCGAAGCAGTACCGAAGGTAACAGTTATCAATTCATACTCGAGTATTTTCCCTTCAGGAGTATCCCTCCAAAGTATCCGTTGATATGGAGTATCTCGCCTATCCACTAAAACTTGCCGATACATTTTGACGATATCAGCCACGATACAGATCCGATGTGCTCTCCAGCGCATCACGGTATGACGGAGCTCGTCTTGCAATGACGGACCTACCATTAGATCATCATTTAGTGACCTGCCATTAGTGCCTTTACAGGAAGCATCAAACACGACACGCACCTTGGTGGTGTCTTTATCCTCACGTATTACTGCGTGATGAGGTAAGTAAACAGCCTTTTTATTATATTTTTCTTGCTCTGTTACTTCTACCATGTGGTTAAGCCTTAAATATTCTTGAATGACATTCGCGTAGTCTGCTTTTAATTTAATGTTCTTACCTAACCTTGTTTCTAACCCATTTAACCTTTTTTCAGCAATCACTTTGGATTCACTGCACCTGCCAACCAGGTTTGGTTCGCGTAGCGGTAATCTTACGATGTACCTGCCATCTTTATTTCTTGTAGTGGAAGTTGTAAATAAACTTTCACATTTTGTTTCCTCCTCCGTTAGCATCCTTTTTGTTCCAGATGGCTCCTCTAACTCCCAGAATTTTCTTAACAATTCGTCATCATGGACGCTAGCATGCATCACGGTAATTTGTGGGTGAGTATATGTCCTATTGTCAACTTCAAATGCACCCGATAATATCCACCCTAAAGTGGTTTCTTGCGCTAAGAGAGTACCGCTAATATTCTTCTTAACTCCGTTCTGAATGACTTGGCTGTATATATCAGCACCCAATAACATATCAATTTTATTAGGCCTGAAATATTCTGGATCAGCCAAATCATTATCGCTCAAGTCTACCCATTCTACTCGACATACCTTTGAAGATGGGAGAAGAGCTGTAACCGACTTCAGAACGTGAGCATTGACTTTTATGTGAAAAGAAGGGTTAACTCTCGAGCGAAGTTTGATAACCACTACGGATTTCGAAGTTGTATCTTTATTTCCACCCACACCTAACACCGTATTTTTGGACGGTATTTTATTTAAACTTAAGTACTGAACCATGGATTCTGTAATAAATGAACCCTGAGATCCCTGGTCCAGTAAAGCCCTAACCACCCGATAAGTTCCATTCTTCGACTCAGCCTTTACTAAAGCTGTAGCTAATAATACAGTTTTCTTACTGTGTCCTGTCGCAAGACATGAAACTAGTGGTTTATCCTCCGCTTGATTAGCGGCCTTTATCCTCTCATTTTCTGCTGATGAGGTTTCCGCGCGAGCAGCACTACTACCTTCACCAATATCAGACCCTACAACACCCTGCGGGTGTAACAATGAATGGTGGCGGCGTTTACACACCTGGCATCTAAGAGTGTTTCTACAATTTTTTGCAGAGTGGTTACTATATAAACAAACAAAACATAACCCTTTCTCTTGGGCAAACTTACGGCGGGCATCATTGTTTTCCTTGCTAAACTTAGGACATGAACTAATTTTATGATCCGCTGAACAATATGCGCAGGATACCTTTTTATTTTCAACTACATGAAATGCCTGAGTACCCTTTGGGATCCTAGAGTCTGTTTTAGTTTCTAGGCTTTCTAAACCTCGATATCGACTCACTAAAAACTCCCTAAATTGATCAAAAGTAGATAGGTCATCCGTTTGTTCCGATGCTGTCATCAATTCCCAAGCCCTCCTAGTTTCTTTATCCAATTTAGCACTGACAATATGTATAACTAGGATGTCCCATGATGCCACATCTACTCCTAAATTTTTTATTGAGTCTAAAACAGTCGGAAGTTGTACTAATGAGTCTTTTTATGTCTGTCGCGGACTCGTTAGTTGTACTCTTTTGATTTAAGAAACGTTTTAAAATTCCGTTTGCAAGAAATCTTTTATTATTATACATCGACTCCAATTTATTCCAACTGGCCTTGTAATTTTCTGATGTCACGTCGACATTTCTCAATAACAATTCCGCATCTCCCGTTAGGTACCCTTTTAGGTAATACAGTTTTTGGGCCTCATCTAATCTACTATTATTA
This sequence comes from Diarsia mendica, assembly GCA_949316265.1. Taxonomy (NCBI): domain Eukaryota; kingdom Metazoa; phylum Arthropoda; class Insecta; order Lepidoptera; family Noctuidae; genus Diarsia; species Diarsia mendica. The sequence goes on along the minus strand of OX438898.1, from coordinate 11,278,788 downwards.
TGGATTAGTCCTACAAATAAATCTCTGAATGTTTTCCATTCGATATATTTTCCAGAGAAAACAGGTATTTTTACCTCTGGCAGTCTAAAATTTACAAATTCCTTACTGTTACCAGGCCCCGAATTACTGATTGGTTCACCTGATTGGTCATTAGCATTACATTTCCCTATTAGTTCTTTTATGTCACTTTTGAATTGTGTATATAATTCCTCCACATCATCATAAAGACAATTCTTATGATAGGTGGAACTATGTAGCTCTGCCCTTTTTATTTCACTAATTATTTTAATGTGCGTCTTACTAAACAACTGCCACTGTTGTTCCAAACTTTCTAAACGTGTTTCAAAATATGACAAAGTACGACGATCTTTAGGGCATTTCTTAAAATTAGCCATAGCCTTGGTCATATTGGCCATTACATCTTCTTGGATGTTATTTAATGCCTCCATTTTTAACGTAAACACAAAAATGCACAAAACAAATAAAACACAAGTAAAATATCAAGTACTCCACAATTAGAATACAACACACACAAAACAATAATTAAGAGTGGAAGAATATAAAAGTACTTATTTAACTTAATGTCCACTAACAACAATCTTCTTGCCTTTGTACCATTCACTTTATCACATGTCCCAAAACATTTTAAATTTTACAAGTCTTTTTCCGTTTTAATTTTATATGAAATCGGGCATAGATTCGACGTCTCAACCACTTTTTCTTTAAAATTTTGCAAGTTCAAAATCACTCAAGAATGGCTAAGTTATTTTATTAGTGTTAATAAAGTTCTAATTTAACTTCTTCAAATTAAATTCTTCCTGACAATAAGATTGAAAATTGTACTCACGATTTTCCACAATTCACTCACTGACACACTGACACCTCGTGACGCGCAGAATGCGTCTTGACGTAATGCACCACACCAGTGGCGCCCTCTGCTTGCCCACGATCTGCCGTCTTTTTCCTCCCTTGCGCCGTTCCTCCGGTTATAGTAGCCACCAGTAGTGCTGCACCACGCTCCACTGGCTGCTCCAACCGGTTCCACCTCCAGCTCCTGGTACCTCTCACCTGGTACCCCTCTTGAAGGGGATGCTCTGGACAGCGATCCACTGCCCAGTAACGACGCGAAGGGTGGTAATCTCTACCACCACCGGAGACCACCAACAAACACTCCCGACCAATCCGGCTCGAAGGACCATGAACGAACCCGGGGGTCGACTTGGAGCGGGTAGTGTAAAAACAAAACACTGGACTGGTAGTAAATCGCGTATAATTAAAACTTGTACCGAAATCACAGCGAATGCATAATGTACTGCTCACACCAAAAAATTAACCATCAAGCTACTTAGCTAAACGCATGTAACGTAACCATATCGACTTCTATTTCGACTACAACGCCATCTATCGAGCGAAGGGGTACTAATTTTCCAATATTAAATGAAATGAAGTTGCTATGATTCCGTTTGCTCGTGTTTCTTTCACTATGTGCAATTTATATTCTTTTTACATTATATAATATTCCTCTATATAACACTTCAAAGTTCAAAGAAGTAAAATAAACAGTTTTTTAGCTCTCCTGTAAAATTTACAAAAAGTAGATACGTCCATCTGGTTCTTACACCGCGATGTAGTCTCGTGCATAGCGTGTTGATGGCAGTTTTATTTGTCGACAAGTTTGGCATTTTCAGTAGCGTCCATCAGCTAATGGACTGTGAGCCCGCTCGGATATTCTGCGTACTTTCCAGTTTTTCTTTCAAAATTTTGTTGACAAAATTTCTGTATTAATAGACAGTAGAAAACCTCTCAAATTCAAACTGGGTGGTATATTTTATGAGCTCGCTACGCTCACTCTTGAATCCTGTTTTTCCCAATTGATAGGATTTTCTCATACGTCGACCAAATTATTCCTTGCATGAATCGACACACAAAGCCCAGCTCTTTTCGGGAATCTGGAGATGCATTCGCCCCCGGTGGTCGTTTTTGTGATTCACGAAGGCGCCCAAACATAAAAAGATGTAAAATAGGGGATGAGTTGTGTGGAAAAACATCTTCCGGAAAAACAATCTCATCGCCCTGTACACAGTTATAATGAACTAGCTTTTGCCAGCGGCTTCGCCCGCGTGAAAATGTCGATTTTCCATACAAACTTTCATCCCCTATTTAAATCCCTTTGGGGTTGAATTTCGAAAAATCCTTCCTTATTCCTTGTCTACATTATAAAGGGAACCTCTGTGCAAAATTTCAGCTTTCTAGGTCCAAGGGTTTGGGCTGGGCGTTGATGAGTGAGTCAGTCAGTCAGTCAGTCAGTCAGGACTTCTCTCTTTATTTATTAGATTAAATCCAAATTGTTACCTTGCACATCATTCTGTAAGATCTCTTGGAATATCGGGAACAGGGCGTCTTCGAACGCTGATATGGCATTGGGGTTGGATTTCGTCACCAAACTGTAAAAATAAGTTATGTTTGTAAGGTCCCGTGGTAGTTGTATTCCCGTAGTTTGAATAGGGGATCAGACAAAAAAAAAACTAATTAGTCCGTCAGATAGATTTCCAAAAATTATTGGACACGGATTTTTTATTTTTTCACGTAAACTTAAGAGCTTATGGTACCTCAAACGCGAGTTTTATAATGCGTAAAAGTATATGATTCACTGCAGTAATCAACATCAGAAAAATATATGATATTCTTCAGGATAATGCTAGTGCCATAGTGTTGTGAAAACATAATACAACTAACTTTGCTTGATAGAAAAAAATCGTGAAGATACCTCTAAAAATTTCTTTTAACGAGTAAAAACCATACTAAAATACATGTCATCGTTCTGATTTTTTTGCCAAATAATTCTACAAGCAACATACTAAAGTCATAGTGTTTTACTTTTTTAGTCCAATCAATAGTTTTTTTGTAAATCGCAAAATACCACTAATTTCGCACTATTCGGCCGCAGCGAAAGACGTAACAACCGCTTAGTGCAAGCTGATTAGAACTTTATTCTAACAGTATTTCAAGCGAAGTTTGAACCACCACAAATAGGGTTGCTAATCTGAGGTAGCATACGCTCTTAAAATAAAAAAATTAAGTTCAAAAATCTAAAACCCGACTACTAACAAAATCGCGGTCTTAAAAGTAGAAAATAACAAGAAAATAATTCTTGTCTGATATTCTTCGTAGTCGCATGCCACTGATACCTGATGCTCCTTCATGGCGTTCTCATTGATACAGAAGTCAGCTGCTAATTGCCATTAGCAAGGTGGCATGCGACTACGAAGAATATCAGACAAGAATTATTTTCTTGTTATTTTCTACTTTTAAGACCGCGATTTTGTTAGTAGTCGGGTTTTAGATTTTTGAACTTAATTTTTTTATTTGAATTTTATTTTTGTGTGTACTTAAACTATAATATAATACATATTTGTAATGTGCTTGCCAATACCTTTCATTTGATACCAAACTTGCTATGATTATCTCAATTTAATATTTATGAGGTAAGTTTTTGACATTTAAATTCCGTCATAAAAAGAATTTATAAAATTTATATAGCCTATGTCACCCGGGCTATTCTTACGAATCTATTGACACCTAATTTATTAAAATCCGTTCAGTAGTTTAGGCGCTACGGTGGAACATACATACATACATACATAGACTGCCAAAATCATTACCCTTCCTTTTGGCTTCGCCGTAGTCGGGTAATGAAGACGATACAGTGCTTCGAAAACTCGTGTGACGTCATATGATAGTACATTTTGACGACACAAGTGACGTTTCAACCCCCTCTCCAAGATCTTTGAGGCGTTTTATCTTCGTAATTTTTTATTGATTTGATAAAACAAAAAACACGTATTATAATATAATATTTTTCGATAATCTAACTTACGGACTAAACAGAATTATATTATTTTGACCCTGTCCGATCCCCTATTGTTGATTATATATTTTTGCTCGGGACGTTTTTAAGTTGCACGTTTTTCTACATCGTTCTCACTAAAATGAGAAATAAGTACATAAGAGGAACTCTGGAAGTATAGCACCGGTGAAACTTGTGTAGTAATGGGTTGATGGGCATGTGATGCGGAGGAATAAGCAAAATATCGTGAAGAAAGTTTGTGTGTATAAATGTAGAGGAAGACCAGGGAAACGATGGATGAACTTTGTAAAGAATGATATTATGGCAGAAAGGATGTGTCAGTTAAGATGATGAGTATTAAAAAAGTATGGAAGAAGAAGACATGCTGTGTCGACCCTAGATAATTTGGCAAGAGAATTATGCTAAGAAGAAATAATAGTCAAAGTACTCACGACACAGCCAGCGACAGTGTTTCAAACAGGTAGTGGTTGAAGTGTGGCTTGCAAGGGTTCTTCGCGACCACAGAGAGCATGTGCGCCAACTTGGGCAGCGCGTCGCCCAGGTACGACAGCGAGCCTTCCTGTAGGCACGACAACGTGCGCAGGACCGCTGGGAACCACACAAAAACAACTGTTAGTGTCAAATGACATATTTTTATTTTTTGTCACCGTAGCCTCGATAGATGGCGTTGTATGTTGATAAACGGAACATTTTGATACGAAATTAAATCACGGAAAATCTTAAAACACGGTGTGGTACGGTGTCAATTTTTGGTTATTTCATGACGCCCTTTAAACATTTGGATTTCAGCACGAAACACTGATGAGCGAGTAGATTGGGGCTTTATGAGAGATCTCCTTAACTATATTTGATAAATTAGCAAGCGAGGTAGTGTTTAGAAAGAAGTTCTTAGCGAGCACAGATAGCATGGGGGCCACCTTTGTACCTCTCTATGTACTAGTGTGGCACGTACCCTTCATGACGTACTCGTTGTGGTCGAGCGGCGAGTTCTGCTCGCCGAGCGCGGCGAACAGCGCGGCGAGCAGCGCGGCGGCGTGCGGCTGCAGCGCGGGGCGCGCCAGCATGCCGCCCGCGATCAGCTTCTCTATGTACTAGTGTGGCACGTACCCTTCATGACGTACTCGTTGTGGTCGAGCGGCGAGTTCTGCTCGCCGAGCGCGGCGAACAGCGCGGCGAGCAGCGCGGCGGCGTGCGGCTGCAGCGCGGGGCGCGCCAGCATGCCGCCCGCGATCAGCTTCTCTATGTACTAGTGTGGCACGTACCCTTCATGACGTACTCGTTGTGGTCGAGCGGCGAGTTCTGCTCGCCGAGCGCGGCGAACAGCGCGGCGAGCAGCGCGGCGGCGTGCGGCTGCAGCGCGGGGCGCGCCAGCATGCCGCCCGCGATCAGCTTCTCTATGTACTAGTGTGGCACGTACCCTTCATGACGTACTCGTTGTGGTCGAGCGGCGAGTTCTGCTCGCCGAGCGCGGCGAACAGCGCGGCGAGCAGCGCGGCGGCGTGCGGCTGCAGCGCGGGGCGCGCCAGCATGCCGCCCGCGATCAGCTTCTCTATGTACTAGTGTGGCACGTACCCTTCATGACGTACTCGTTGTGGTCGAGCGGCGAGTTCTGCTCGCCGAGCGCGGCGAACAGCGCGGCGAGCAGCGCGGCGGCGTGCGGCTGCAGCGCGGGGCGCGCCAGCATGCCGCCCGCGATCAGCTTCTCTATGTACTAGTGTGGCACGTACCCTTCATGACGTACTCGTTGTGGTCGAGCGGCGAGTTCTGCTCGCCGAGCGCGGCGAACAGCGCGGCGAGCAGCGCGGCGGCGTGCGGCTGCAGCGCGGCGGCGTGCGGCTGCAGCGCGGGGCGCGCCAGCATGCCGCCCGCGATCAGCTTCTCTATGTACTAGTGTGGCACGTACCCTTCATGACGTACTCGTTGTGGTCGAGCGGCGAGTTCTGCTCGCCGAGCGCGGCGAACAGCGCGGCGAGCAGCGCGGCGGCGTGCGGCTGCAGCGCGGGGCGCGCCAGCATGCCGCCCGCGATCAGCTTCTCTATGTACTAGTGTGGCACGTACCCTTCATGACGTACTCGTTGTGGTCGAGCGGCGAGTTCTGCTCGCCGAGCGCGGCGAACAGCGCGGCGAGCAGCGCGGCGGCGTGCGGCTGCAGCGCGGGGCGCGCCAGCATGCCGCCCGCGATCAGCTTCTCTATGTACTAGTGTGGCACGTACCCTTCATGACGTACTCGTTGTGGTCGAGCGGCGAGTTCTGCTCGCCGAGCGCGGCGAACAGCGCGGCGAGCAGCGCGGCGGCGTGCGGCTGCAGCGCGGGGCGCGCCAGCATGCCGCCCGCGATCAGCTTCTCTATGTACTAGTGTGGCACGTACCCTTCATGACGTACTCGTTGTGGTCGAGCGGCGAGTTCTGCTCGCCGAGCGCGGCGAACAGCGCGGCGAGCAGCGCGGCGGCGTGCGGCTGCAGCGCGGGGCGCGCCAGCATGCCGCCCGCGATCAGCTTCTCTATGGCGCACGCGCCGTACGTACACACCACGCCGCGCCCGCGGATGTGCGCGATCTACAAGCAAAACACAGACGTTCCTTTAGACACCTCCGTAAGCCTCGCCAGGCAGCAAAATTTCAGCCGAATGACTGCCAAGTTAATTTTTCTAAACCTTTTTCGTCATTCTCTCGAAGTCAGTCAAGATTCGACCGGAATTTCAGTGGTTTAGTGATGGTGAAAGGACATGGGTATCATGTCACAACAATCCGTTATAATAACCATTGTAGTTAATAAGAACTCTGGCCAATGACAGCTAAATTATCCTCTTGAACATACCGACCGAGTCAGAGATCGGGACCAAAGGGACGAGAGAAATGGTGTGGTTTCCAGCAATGTGATTGGTCGGTTTCTGTACGTCTCCTACCCGCTTCGGTTGTCTGTCTTTGCTTTGGTGGAGTACGGACCGCGCGGGGAGTATACCGGTCCGGTATATAGGTCTTAGTACCAACGTGATGCGTAACCGTTACGTAAATTGAAAGATTTTTTAATCAAAACCTCAAATAGTGTAGAGCATTTTATTTCAAATTATAGCGACAACTTTACGTTATACGAATATCACAAAATTATACGATTGTTTTAAAACGGCTTTACCTATGAAATTGGAGATTTGTATGAGAATTTTAAAATATAACAATTTTGGTATTTTTTTTATTTCAGCTAATCTAAGTACTGGCCCAAATGTACTATACAATTTTGCCATTTTGATGGCAGTTTGTTTATCCCTTTACTGTAGAAGTCTGCCGGACGGGAGGCGATGAAGTCAGCGAAAGCGTTTTGTACTGCCTCTCGGGTGACGAATTTTTTACCACTTAAAGAAATGTCTAAATTTTTAAAAAAGTAGAAATCTGCTGGGGCAAGGTCCGGTGAGTACGGTGGGTGACGGAGAGCTTCCAGCTGTAACTCTTGTAGCTTTGCGATGGTCTTTCGTGAAGTGTGAGCTCCCGCGTTGTCGTGGAGAAGCAATGGGAAAGAACAATTGACTAGTCTTGGTTGTTGAATTGCGAGCTTCTCCATCATTGTTTGCAATTCTTGGCAATAGACATATGCCGTCACTGTTGTGCCATTCCGTAAGAAGCTATGATGTACAAGTCCGGCACTGGTCCACCAGACAGTCACCATCATCTTCCTATGAGTAATCTTTTTTGTAGCGCACTGATTAGGTGATGTAACCGGGTCCACCCACTGAGACGAAAGCTTACGGTTGTCGTACAGGATCCACTTTTCACCGCAGGTAACAATTTGATTTAGAATTTCATCGTTTCTATGCCGATTCAGTAGTGCTATGCATGCTTCGACGCGTAAATCTCGCTGTTGGTCGCTCAGTTCGCGTGGCACGCACTTATCTAGCTTTTTTATCTTTCCAATTTGACGCAAGTGCCTCAATGTTGTTTTGACACTAACTCCAAGGCCTGCAGTAAGCTCAGCCTTAGATTGAGTTGGATCCGCTTCCACTATCGCCTTCAATTCGTCGTTGTCGACAATGTTTACCGGCCAACCGCGAGGCTCGTTCTTCGACTCAAAATTTCCAGATTGAAAACGATTGAACTAGTAATGGACCGTGTTTATGCAAGCAGTGTTAAGCCCGTACACGTCGTTAATGTTTCGTGTTGTTTGCGCAGCGGTATTTCCACGTGTGAACTCATATTCGAAAATTGTACGAATTTTCAGTATATCCATGGCGCCAAAAACTCCACAATTTCACAAAAACAAAAAAACTATCAATAACCCTTCTTTTGGGCTTCGCCGCAGTCGGGTAAAAAACAAATGACTGAATTTGAAATTGAATTTCTTTCGAATAAAATTTACTTGAATTTCGAATTACGCACCAATCCACAGATAATTAAATCTGAAAATGCCGGTTAGAGAATCTTCAATTACATAGGTAAAGACCTATTATTAAGTGCGAAACGAGGTTTATTTCTCTCAGTAGTATATAAATAATACATAGTACGCTACGCTTACTGTACCACGAGGTGGTGTGGTAAAGAGTTATTCAGCGTAAAAGTTAAATTACACTTTGCGGCGCTCGTACGTTGAAACTTTTAATTTTACGAAAAATTGGTCAGGATATAAATTGTAGAAATGCTTTTCTAGTTTAATTTAGTTTGACATATTTTTATCGTAGAACGAGACAGAAAGGAGATATCGTCAAAAAAACTGAACTAAGAAAACTGCTATTAGACGCCATTTTTCCAAGATGGCGGTGCGAGCAGGAAACTTACAAGGTGGCAAAGTTGAAATTCTAAAAGAGGCTATCCATCAGCCATCTGATTTCGATGTACGAAATCAGATAGCCGATGGAGCTAGGCTTTGACCGAGTGGTAGCCAAGGTTAGTATAAAACGTATAACAAAGTCATGGACTACATTACGAAAATCGTTTTTAAATGATTAAATAAATTTAATAAAAAAAAAAAAATTACTCGCAAGTCCTTCTCGTTATCTTCCTGCCATTCCCATTCTATTTGGGGTCGGCGCAACACATTTAATAACTGTAAGTCCTCCATGTTCTAAACAAAAAATCAATATTTGAAGGAAATTGTTGCCAATTAAATGATAGAAGAGAAATAAAATGTATACAAGTGTGTACAAATGTGTGGGTGTATGTGTACAAGTGCTTACCAATAGAGGCACGGCGGCAGTGATCAAATCCTTAGGCAGTAGAGACCGGAACGTCATCACGTACTTGATGGCGTCTGCCTTCAATACTGGCAGCTCGGTCACTGCAACAATACGTACACGTTATTATACCGATAACGTTATATTTCTAATAATGTGTGTCAACCCCAACGGGCTAGGCAGAGGCACGGGCCCTGTAACAAAATATTTTGTTGGGGGTCCCAAATGAGGCGCGCGTGACGTCACAGTACATACAGTATAACACGCTCACCGTCTGGTCTCCGCAGCTCGGGCAGTACATGCGCGAGCGCGAACTGCGCCAGGTCGACGAGCGGGGAGGCGCGCGTGACGCCGGCCGCCTGCGTGACGTCACAGTACATACAGTATAACACGCTCACCGTCTGGTCTCTGCAGCTCGGGCAGTACATGCGCGAGCGCGAACTGCGCCAGGTCGACGAGCGGGGAGGCGCGCGTGACGCCGGCCGCCTGCGTGACGTCACAGTACATACAGTATAACACGCTCACCGTCTGGTCTCTGCAGCTCGGGCAGTACATGCGCGAGCGCGAACTGCGCCAGGTCGACGAGCGGGGAGGCGCGCGTGACGCCGGCCGCCTGCGTGACGTCACAGTACATACAGTATAACACGCTCACCGTCTGGTCTCTGCAGCTCGGGCAGTACATGCGCGAGCGCGAACTGCGCCAGGTCGACGAGCGGGGAGGCGCGCGTGACGCCGGCCGCCTGCGTGACGTCACAGTACATACAGTATAACACGCTCACCGTCTGGTCTCTGCAGCTCGGGCAGTACATGCGCGAGCGCGAACTGCGCCAGGTCGACGAGCGGGGAGGCGCGCGTGACGCCGGCCGCCTGCGTGACGTCACAGTACATACAGTATAACACGCTCACCGTCTGGTCTCTGCAGCTCGGGCAGTACATGCGCGAGCGCGAACTGCGCCAGGTCGACGAGCGGGGAGGCGCGCGTGACGCCGGCCGCCTGCGTGACGTCACAGTACATACAGTATAACACGCTCACCGTCTGGTCTCTGCAGCTCGGGCAGTACATGCGCGAGCGCGAACTGCGCCAGGTCGACGAGCGGGGAGGCGCGCGTGACGCCGGCCGCCTGCGTGACGTCACAGTACATACAGTATAACACGCTCACCGTCTGGTCTCTGCAGCTCGGGCAGTACATGCGCGAGCGCGAACTGCGCCAGGTCGACGAGCGGGGAGGCGCGCGTGACGCCGGCCGCCTGCGTGACGTCACAGTACATACAGTATAACACGCTCACCGTCTGGTCTCTGCAGCTCGGGCAGTACATGCGCGAGCGCGAACTGCGCCAGGTCGACGAGCGGGGAGGCGCGCGTGACGCCGGCCGCCTGCGTGACGTCACAGTACATACAGTATAACACGCTCACCGTCTGGTCTCTGCAGCTCGGGCAGTACATGCGCGAGCGCGAACTGCGCCAGGTCGACGAGCGGGGAGGCGCGCGTGACGCCGGCCGCCTGCGTGACGTCACAGTACATACAGTATAACACGCTCACCGTCTGGTCTCTGCAGCTCGGGCAGTACATGCGCGAGCGCGAACTGCGCCAGGTCGACGAGCGGGGAGGCGCGCGTGACGCCGGCCGCCTGCGTGACGTCACAGTACATACAGTATAACACGCTCACCGTCTGGTCTCTGCAGCTCGGGCAGTACATGCGCGAGCGCGAACTGCGCCAGGTCGACGAGCGGGGAGGCGCGCGTGACGCCGGCCGCCTGCGTGACGTCACAGTACATACAGTATAACACGCTCACCGTCTGGTCTCTGCAGCTCGGGCAGTACATGCGCGAGCGCGAACTGCGCCAGGTCGACGAGCGGGGAGGCGCGCGTGACGCCGGCCGCCTGCGTGACGTCACAGTACATACAGTATAACACGCTCACCGTCTGGTCTCTGCAGCTCGGGCAGTACATGCGCGAGCGCGAACTGCGCCAGGTCGACGAGCGGGGAGGCGCGCGTGACGCCGGCCGCCTGCGTGACGTCACAGTACATACAGTATAACACGCTCACCGTCTGGTCTCTGCAGCTCGGGCAGTACATGCGCGAGCGCGAACTGCGCCAGGTCGACGAGCGGGGAGGCGCGCGTGACGCCGGCCGCCTGCGTGACGTCACAGTACATACAGTATAACACGCTCACCGTCTGGTCTCTGCAGCTCGGGCAGTACATGCGCGAGCGCGAACTGCGCCAGGTCGACGAGCGGGGAGGCGCGCGTGACGCCGGCCGCCTGCGTGACGTCACAGTACATACAGTATAACACGCTCACCGTCTGGTCTCTGCAGCTCGGGCAGTACATGCGCGAGCGCGAACTGCGCCAGGTCGACGAGCGGGGAGGCGCGCGTGACGCCGGCCGCCTGCGTGACGTCACAGTACATACAGTATAACACGCTCACCGTCTGGTCTCTGCAGCTCGGGCAGTACATGCGCGAGCGCGAACTGCGCCAGGTCGACGAGCGGGGAGGCGCGCGTGACGCCGGCCGCCTGCGTGACGTCACAGTACATACAGTATAACACGCTCACCGTCTGGTCTCTGCAGCTCGGGCAGTACATGCGCGAGCGCGAACTGCGCCAGGTCGACGAGCGGGGAGGCGCGCGTGACGCCGGCCGCCTGCGTGACGTCACAGTACATACAGTATAACACGCTCACCGTCTGGTCTCTGCAGCTCGGGCAGTACATGCGCGAGCGCGAACTGCGCCAGGTCGACGAGCGGGGAGGCGCGCGTGACGCCGGCCGCCTGCGTGACGTCACAGTACATACAGTATAACACGCTCACCGTCTGGTCTCTGCAGCTCGGGCAGTACATGCGCGAGCGCGAACTGCGCCAGGTCGACGAGCGGGGAGGCGCGCGTGACGCCGGCCGCCTGCGTGACGTCACAGTACATACAGTATAACACGCTCACCGTCTGGTCTCTGCAGCTCGGGCAGTACATGCGCGAGCGCGAACTGCGCCAGGTCGACGAGCGGGGAGGCGCGCGTGACGCCGGCCGCCTGCGTGACGTCACAGTACATACAGTATAACACGCTCACCGTCTGGTCTCTGCAGCTCGGGCAGTACATGCGCGAGCGCGAACTGCGCCAGGTCGACGAGCGGGGAGGCGCGCGTGACGCCGGCCGCCTGCGTGACGTCACAGTACATACAGTATAACACGCTCACCGTCTGGTCTCTGCAGCTCGGGCAGTACATGCGCGAGCGCGAACTGCGCCAGGTCGACGAGCGGGGAGGCGCGCGTGACGCCGGCCGCCTGCGTGCTGGCGCGCGATGCGAGTGACGTCACGAGGTACATGGCAGCGTCCTTGCCGCGCCACGCTGTCGGGCCCAACTCGGCGTACTTCGCGAGCATTAGCTGAGAAACAACATGAGAAATATAAGTTTTTAAACTAACATGGTCACTTTTTCTTAGCGTGTCGATGACAATTTAAATTCGGTCGGCCCAAAACTTGGCAACGAGATTGGCAACATACAACCTTTCACTGACCGGCAAATTGCAAACAACTTAAGAAAATTCGAATATTGTTTAAGCTTTATGGGGTAATATTTTGGAGAGTTGGCAATGCTGGGTGACTGCTAAGATGACGAGTAATAGAGGAACAAGAAGAAATGCTGCGCCGACTCTAAATAAACTGGAATAAGGGCAGGGGAATGATGATGATGAATAATGTACCTGAACGTATTGTCCGAAGATGTTCATCATCTTGTCCTCGTAGTGCACGGCGAGTGTCCGCACGAGGTCGCAGGCGGCGCGGCGGCGCGTGTCCACGTCGGAGCCCTCGATGTCGCGCCGGACGTACTCGTCCGGATTGTCCTCGAACAACTCCATGTCCGATTCTAATTTAATTAAAAATCCAGTATTATCCATTTAATAAAATCTATCTTCTATATATTTTTTTTTTTTTTATAAAATAAAAAAAATTATAAAAAAAAAAGTCCTGACTGTCTGACTGACTCATCAACGCCCAGCTGAAAACCTTGGACCTAGAAAGCTGAAATTTTGCACAGAGGTTCCCTTTATAATGTAGACAAGGAATAAGGAAGGATTTTTCGAAATTCAGCCCAGGGAGTTAAAACACCCGTCGGGGCCGCGGTATTATGTACTAGATTACGTGGCCTCGGCGCAAGGGCAAAGAAGGAACATGGGTTCGGTTTTTAGTCAGTAGAAGTCTGACACTCCCCTTCGCTCTGCCCAAGAGCGGGGGGGGTCATTCGATGATTTTCCACCCACCAAAAAAAAAAAAAAGGGAGGTAAAACAATGGGAAGAACAAGTTCATTTCGGTTTTGTTAAGGGTACTTTTACTCTATTTACGGGCGAAGTCGCTGGCAAAAGCTAGTAAAGTTTTTGCCAGCGGCTTCGCCCGCGTGAAAAAAAACGACTTTCCATACAAACTTTCATACCCTATTTAATTCCATAGGGGTTGAATTTCGAAAAATCTTTCCTTATTCCTTGTCTACATTATAAAGGGAACGTCTGTGCAAAATTTCAGCTTTCTAGGTCCAAGGGTTTGGGCTGGGCGTTGATGAGTCAGTCAGTCAGGACTTTTCTTTTTGGAAGGGTTCAGCAGAGGTAGGTACCTAATATAACACCCAGTTATGTTTAGGTCCCATGTAATAGGGGGCAAGCCTATCACCATCAACCGGCCACAAATCGAGACTCCGAGCCCGCTACTGAGAAATTCCAGATGGTAAAACTCAATAACACTTTGCCAGACCCGGGAATCGAACCCGGGTACTCAAGCCTTGCGACCACTAGACCAAAGACCTTGCGATTCAGTCAAACAATATGACATGGTAAGAAAGGTGGTGTCTCATGAGATGACGAACAATAGAGAGGTATGGAAGAGGAACCGGTTACTGACACCTTGCTATTGTATCGAGTCTGGTTCTTCTAACCAACCTAACAGACAGATGTGTGCTGGGGAGTTTGTTCCGCCACTTCTTCTTTCCAGCTAAACACTAGGAAGTGTCGATGGGGGCGTTTTGGGGGACTGTCTTATAAAAATGTAAATAGTAAAGTAAATTTTGACCTTCGAAAAGTGCTGATTATCAGTCTAGTTTGAATAAATGAGTTTTGTTTTTTTTTTTTTTGGAAGATATACTGCGCCGACCCTAAATGAACCTTTTGACCGCCACAGACGACACGCCAAAAAGTACCTTAAGTCTCCAGGCTTAAGGTACTTTTTTGCTTGTTCGGCTTGTCGTCTATACGTGACTGTGGCGCTCAAAAGGTGAATTGGGATAAGGGCAAGAGAATCATGATGATGATCAATAGAACAAATAAATACCTCTAAATTCCATGTTAGGTATGACGACTTTCTCACAAATACTGCTCAGCGTGGCGGGGTCCTCGAACAAACTCTTGTAATTATTCTTCTCCGCTACTTTCGCGAGGAAAGTCAGTGCGTTGGATACTAACTGAAAATAGTACATTGTTCACCGAGAGAAGAAAGTGACCGATTACCGTCGAGGGTGTCGTTTAAAGCCCGAAGCCGTAGGCAAGGGCTTTAAAACACCCGAGATCGGGAATCGCACTTTCTCTCGAGTGATACATAGTGCTTTATACTACACCTACGAAGAAAATAAAAAACTAAATTAAAATACAGGTATACAGGTATTATCGAGTCTCGGTCACGACGCGAGCGCGCGCGCACTGTTTTCGGAGATATTTTGTAATTATGGCATCAAATGTCGTAAAATGTATTAGTTGCAATATAGTGATAAACGAACTGTTATCGTTCATTCAAAATAAGATGGACGTTATGGATGCAGTGAGTTTGATCCGGATTTGTAATAGCGGATTCACAGAAGAAGACATTGTAACGGCCAAAAATCTCCTTTTTGAATCCGTTAAGACCTCTAAGAGGAAGATTCAAAGGAAAAAGGAGGGAAAATCACAAAAGGACTTAGAAGATATAGTGGGACTAATGAGACAGTTAGACACAGAGGAACTTCCTATATTTGTGGCAAGAAATCTGTATAAACTTCCTCCTGTAACTTTTGATCATGTAGATGTCACAAGATTACTCAAAGACATAGTAATACTACAACAGGAGATGAGTGATATCAAGCAAAACTATGCCAGGAAAGATGATTTATGTTCATTGAAAACGGATTTTGTCAACTTAAAAATCAACAAAGACAACAAAAATGAATCCGAGGGTAGTGTGACATTTATGGATGCTCGCGATAGTGACTGTGAACTTATAAATGCGGTGGATGACATGGTGACCACTGCTACATCACCTACCAATAATCAAAACGCAACGGCATCAATGTCGTTGATTGGAAATGCAAGTACACAAAGTGAGAACAAAGTGATGAATGATCCGCATATTGAAGGTAGTTCAAAAACTTTTTCTCAAACGAACGTTGAGCCGCAGAAACCGGTTGAGGTGCGAGCTATGTCATCGAGCGTTAGAGAGGATCACACCAATAACACAGTCCCCCATCCTGAGATAAAATCCTTTGCTCAAATTGCAAGTGAAGGAGGTGAATGGAAAATGGGAAATAAAGAAGAAGAATGGAAAATAAAGCAGAGAAAAAGGTACAGAAATAAATTTCTTAGTACCAGAGGAGAGGCAACCTTGCAAGCGGAAGAAAAATTCAAGGCGGCGGACATTAAGGTTCCGTTGTTCATTAATAATGTTGCCAAAGAAGTGTCATCAGAAGATATTTCTGGGTATATTCTGCAAAAAACTGGTGTACAGGTTTCCTTAGAGAAAATAAATGTCAGGAGACAAAGGGATTATAACGCGTATAAAGTGTTTGTTCCTAGACTAAAGTTAAATATCTTCATGGATGCAAGACTATGGCCCGATGGAATTTCATTCCGTCGGTTTGTAAACATTGTAACTAAAAGGATTAGCGATAACGAAATTACAACATGAGTACAATGCGAAATAAACAGTGTGTCATGGTTAGTTTTAACTGTAAATCGGTTAAACGATCGATAGATAGCGTGAGGTTATTATGTGGATCAGCAGATATCATAGCCCTGCAGGAAACTTGGCTTATGCCTCATGACCTGAATTGTCTTGGTGGAATTGATTCGAGCTTTAGTTACACCGGAACGTCGGCAGTGGACGCGTCAGCGGGCTTGCTGCATGGCAGGCCTTATGGAGGGGTCGCACTGCTATGGAAGAAAAGTGCGTTTTCGAATGTGTCTGTGATTGACTGTCAGTCAGTGCGTATATCGGCGATTAAAATTGTGCTATGTGATAGATCAATCTTAGTGTTCAGTGTTTATATGCCGACCAACTGTGCAGATAACCTGTGTGAGTTCACGAACTGTCTAAGTAGGATTCATGCTATTATTGAGGAACAGCAGGTAGGATCTGCATATATTCTTGGTGACTTTAATTCCCACCCCAGTGAACTGTTTGATGTCGAGTTGCGCAATTTTTGCGTAGAACAGAAGTGGATGTGTGCGGACATAAATATGTTAGGTTCTGACTCTGGCACATATACTTTCGTTAGCGAGGCTCATGGGTGTCAAAGATGGCTCGACCACTGTGTGGTGACGGAATCAGCCTATCAGTCAATTACTAGTGTCAATGTTAAATATGATGTGACTTGGTCTGACCACTATCCTTTATTTATAAATTGTAATTTAAATTTTATTAATCCAATTCTGAATTCTATAAATAATAAGAGTAAAAATAAAATATTATGGGGTAATAGACATTTGCAACAGCTGACTTTATTTAATGAATTATGTAATAATAATTTAAAATATATTGATTTTCCTGACGACTTCCGTAATTGTTGTGACATGAATTGTAATATATTAAAACATCGTTTAGTGATTGACAAATTATATAATAATTTAGTAATTATTCTGAGCAATGCTGCAATTGCTTCATTTGACGGACCGTATTGTAAGAGAAAAGGAGGTTATATCAGGGGCTGGAATCGGCATGTTAGCGGGGCTCATCGGGAGGCCAGACTAAGTTTTAGAGTATGGGTGTCAGCGGGTAAACCCTCTCACGGTGATGTGTACAATAGAATGGTAAACACTAGAAAAGAATTCAAAGCTAAAATTAAATGGTGCCAAGACCACCAGGACCAAATAGTTATGGATCGGATAGCCTCACAACATGACAAAAATAATTTTCGGGAATTTTGGAAAAGTACCAAAAACATGAACCATGCACCTGACCTCCCGGTGAGTGTCGATGGACTGTCTGACGCCACTGATATAGCCAACTTATTTAAAGATGTTTTTGTAGTTGATCCACCTCTGGGACCCTCGTCGTCGTCGGGTGACTCTGAGTTTAGTACCACGTCGCCAAAACTGACGAATCTAACCATAAGGTTTACGTCAAAAGAGGTAAAAAAGGCTATTAGTCAGATGAAACGTGGTAAGTCACCCGGTCACGATGGGCTTAGTGTGGAGCATTTAAGACATGCTGGTAAACATCTGCCCCGAGTATTAGCGTTACTGTTTAATTTTTGTATCTCGCATTCTTATCTGCCCAGTGACATGATGAAAACTGTAGTGGTCCCGATTATTAAAAATAAAACTGGTGACATGTCAGACAGGTCGAACTACAGACCGATCTCCCTCGCGACGATTATCGCAAAGGTTTTTGACAGTCTTTTAAACACCTTTCTAAGAAAGAACATTGTGTTGCATGATGCTCAGCACGGTTTCCGCCAGGGACTGTCAACAGAGACGGCCATCATGTGTCTAAAGAAGACTGTACGCTATTACGTAGACAATCAGAGTCCTGTCTTTTCTTGCTTCCTTGATATGTCAAAGGCTTTTGATCTGATTAATTATGACATATTATGGGGTAAATTACGCAAATCAAAAATGCCTTTAGAATTAATTAATGTTTATAGGTACTGGTATGGCCACCAAGTGAATTCTGTACGTTGGGCAAATGCTAGTTCTGATGAGTATAAATTGAAATGTGGGGTCAGACAGGGTGGTTTGTCTTCACCGATTTTATTTAATTTGTACATAGACGATCTCATTAGTGAGCTCAGTAGCTTGCAGGCCGGGTGCTACATAGATGGAGTGGCCTTTAATAACATCAGTTACGCCGACGATATGGCAATCTTGAGCCCATCAGTATCCGGCTTAAAAAAGCTCTTGGATGTTTGTGAGAGGTATGTTGTGGAACACGGTTTAAGATACAATGCCGATAAGAGCCAGGTTCTTGTTTTTGGAGCGAAGTCCTCAGACAGTTTTCCTCCAGTCAAGCTGGCAGGTAGTGTCTTGAATCGTGTTCAACAATTTAAGTACCACGGGCATATTGTTACGGCGGACATCAAAGATGACCTTGATGTGGAGAGGGAACGAAGAGCATTGGCGGTTCGATGCAACATGCTTGTGCGGAGGTTTGCTCGCTGTACATGTGAAGTTAAAGTGACGCTTTTTAAAGCATATTGTCAAACACTGTACACGAGTAGCCTCTGGACGGGCTGTACGCAGAAAGCCATCAATGCTCTTCGAGTCCAGTATAACAATGCATTCAGGATGCTGCTGGGGCTGCCACGCTTCTGCAGTGCGTCGGGAATGTTTGCTGATGCGCACACTGATGGCTTTGCAGCGATCAGACGTAAGCGTGCCGCGTCGCTGCTGCAGAGGGTCCGGGGCAGCTCGAATGGCCTCTTGAGTGTCATTGCGGGCAAATTTGATTGTCCAATTATAAATTCTCTGTCCAACCTACATGTGTTACTAACATAGATTTAAGTTTTATGTTTACTAACAAGCAATCTATGGATGTTTTAAGTCCGAAATAAATGATAAATAAAATTCTAATTCAAATTCAAAATGGCGCCAATGGCGTCTGCAATTGTCACATGTTCTTTTTTCAAATTGTAATCTGAGCGGGAGAGAAAAGTGTATGAAAATGAGTGTATGAAAATCCATTCTCTCCCGCTCAGATGCGTTTTCTCCCCGCATATTTGTTCGATATGCAATGACGTACTTTCTACCGTAAATTTGATAAAGTATCAAGGTACTTTCCAAGCAGGTGTAGTATAAATATTATTATTGCGTGAGTTTATGTATGTGTATTCCATTATATAACATGAATACTGCCACTACTAACGAATCCCAACATACACAAGTGTTGCTGGGGAGTTTGTTTGTTGTTGTTGTTGTAAAAGTAATAAAATCGATAAAAAAATGCCTTAGTTTTAACTGAAAAATGTGACGCCAATTATACTTAAATTATAAAAAGTTTACGAAAGAAAGAAATTCCTAGTACTGACCGCATCATATTTGGATTGCGGGCCGGTGGCCAGAAGTACGGTCCACACGCACGTCACAAAGGAAGGCGCGTGCGGCCCAAACTCTTCCTCATACTTCAAAGCGTACAACGCCGCACATTCGCACACCTCCGTACGAAGCTGCTCCATCACACCAGGTTTGTCTTCATCATCCTGTAAACACGTGGATAGGTCAAAGGTTACTTAGGGTGAATCCTTCAGCACTTCGGGGCTGCGGGTTGTTCGCAAGAGATACCGCGGCCTCGGCACAAAGGGCTAAGAAGGAACATGGGTGGTTTTTAGTCAATAGAAGTTTGACACTCGCTTTCGCTCTGCCCAAGAGCGAGATAGGTTATTTGATGATAACCCCTTCCGCTGTTGGTCTTGGGTGAATCCTTCAGGGTAGGGTAGCCCGCGAAATTCAAATTTTCTTTGGTTTTTTTGCAATTTGCAGGTCAGTGTAAGGTTGTATGTTAAATAAAATAGGATTCGCAACGATACGAAATGTGACTTTACTGAGTAATAATGATTAAAATCACCAATTCAACACCCTCAGTTTATTAATTTTCCTTGAGTGACTAATTGATGAAAAAAGTGTTCATGGAAGTTACCCAGTACTAACTGGGTTGTGGAGGACAGATAGGCAGTCTCTAAATGTAAAATAATGGTATTCAGCTTCACCCAGCTTGACTGGAAGCCTACCCCAACATATATATATATTTTTTTTTTTTAATAATATTCCACAACTATCACACAACGCCATCTAGTCCCAAGCTAAGCAGAGCTTGTGTTATGGGTACTAGACAACTGATAAACATACTTATATATTTCTAAATACATACATATTATAGATAAATTACACCCAGACACAGAACAAATGATCGTGCTCATCACACAAACATTTGTCCTGGGTGGGAATCGAACCCACGACCTCCGGCATAGCAGTTAGGGTCACTAACCACTAGACCAACAGGCCAGTCATTTGATAAAAGGCTAAGCAGATGATGATGAAACCCTAGTCGAAACTTAAAAAAATATTTAATTTATTAATTAATACTACATCTCTCATAAAGATACCTATTTACTTATATTTTATAGGGTTAATTTATCAAAGAAAGTACCTACCTACTATGTTATAAATGAAAAGTGCCTCCTCTCTCATAACTCACCTATTTCGCTGTGCCCGACAGGGTCCATATGATCTAATTATAAGTTTACCACCTAAGTTTACATGTGAAATGCAATAAAGTATTGAGTATGATGAGACTTCATCATCATCATCAGCCTATGTTTCCACTGCAGGGACTCAGGCCTCCTCTCTAGGAGAGGGATGGGCTATAATCCACCATACGGGCCCAGTGCGGATTGGCAGATGTCACATGTCTACGAATTTTTTGGTTCTAAGACATGCCGGTTTCCTCACGATGTTTTCCTACACTGTTTTGAGAGCAAAACGGTGATGAGACTTAGTTCAGTAAAATAATGGAAACATCAGATTATTCCCATTTGTTTAATACTCACATCAGTCTCCAAGCAAGGTACTTTGACTTGCAATAAATTGAGCAGGTTTGGCATCCATATAGGCATGTTATCTTCAAAGAATTCAGGCAAGTCTTGATAGTTCAGTGAGTAGAACACTTTGCAAATAAGTACCAGGGACCCATAGATCACACGTAGAGCTTGTGGGTTGTCAGCGTGTTTCGATGTCAGGTCTATTGTAGCCTGCAATATAAAAATAATAACATGAGGTTTACGTCATTACAAACAAAAATGTTTTTTCAACAAACCTATTCGTATGGGGTGTCTAATATATAGATCTTTAAAAATTACATTGAGGTTTCTAATTTTTACTCAAAGTCAATCGTTTATAAGATAGACACTTCCAAAGTGGTAACTTTTAAACAAAGAGTGTGAAAAATCTTAACAAAATATAATGCTGTAGATCGAAATAAAAACTTTCAACCAACATTAGTTTGAACGATATAGTATACAGTTTTTGAGACGCTTCTGGATGAGCCTGGATAAACCGGGCATAAACCCGTTTTGACTTGAGTACGGAGAGCTTACCAGGTTAACGTCTATCATGCTAATATTATATTACGCGAGTTTGTATGTATTTATGTTTGTTACTCTTTCACGCAAACACTACCGATCGGATTTGGATAAAATTTGGTACACAGATAGTTTATAACCTGGATTAACACATAGGATAGTTTTTATCCCGATTGTATCTTCCCGTGGGATAATTTTCGAGTTGTAGCGGGCGAAGCCGCTGGCAACACCTAGTTAAATATAAACAAAATATACTTACAACAAATAAGTCAGTGAGTGGTTTAGCAAAGTTCTCAAGGACATGCTTAATCTCTTCCCAAAGCTTTTGCGATTTAAACTCATACCGGTAACGCTTGAAAAGGGAATGGGCCGTTCTTAACACCCCATTGATCACATGGAAATCACCTGTAACAATCATATAGAGCCATGAGCTAGGGTAGACCAAAACATCATCATCCATCATCATTTCAGCCGAAAGACGTCCACTAGTGGACATAGGCCTCCCCCAAGGGTCACCACATTTCCATCGGGGCTGCGGGTT
This sequence comes from Diarsia mendica, assembly GCA_949316265.1. Classification (NCBI taxonomy): domain Eukaryota; kingdom Metazoa; phylum Arthropoda; class Insecta; order Lepidoptera; family Noctuidae; genus Diarsia; species Diarsia mendica. The sequence continues at coordinate 11,256,918 of OX438898.1, read as the reverse complement.
GTTCGAAAGAGAAACCGCGGCCTCGGCACAAGGACTAAGAATGAACATGGGTGGTTTTTAGTCAGTAGAAGTCTGACACTCCCTTCCTTGACGATTTCCCACCACCAAAAAAAAAAGGGTCGCCACATCGACCGGTCCCATGCGTCTCGCATCCAATGGATCCCCGCAATCTTCACTAGGTCATCGACCACAACATAATACACGGAATTTCTCTATCTCGGGAAGCATACAACCCACCATTGGTCCACGATGGTCATAAGCCACCATTTATAGGTCTTTGACAGCTTTAATAAGTAGTCAGATGTCTGAAACTATGACAAATCGACCTTACAAAAGGGCCACTTGCGTGCATCTCTAGAAATGTTGGACTACTGCTGAACTGGACAATCCTGTGGTCTTCTTTTTAGGGCAGTAAGGTCTTTAGACTCTTACACACCCTAGTGTTAGAGTTTTTAAACCACCTCAAGGGCGACCGCGGAAACCGCGGCTTCTACATAAAGGGCTAAGAAGGAACATGGGTGGTTTTTAGTCTTTCCACCCGCCCAAAAAGAAAGGACCCCTCAAACGAATTTAAGGCCCCCAACCAGGGTATGCATAGGGTTACTTAGTTCTGTACATCTGTAGAATATTCTTGGTTGACGGCTTTGAGAAGGATCCGTGAACACCATTTTTAGTTATTAAAGATACTTACCAGTTCCGAACTTCTCAACCATCTCTGGTATAAGGCTTGGCCACTTTTCAGGGAAATCACACTTTCCGATGATGGAGACGGCATCACTGAACTGCCTCTGGATGGCTTCAGGAGACTTCAGCATCAGTGACACTATCAAGGTCTTAATGGTGGCTCTGTCTGAGGCATGAATGCGATCCACGCCATCATCTTCCTGTTATTAAAACGAATAAAAACTTTTTATGCTATCTCGTTTGTCTAGTGACTGCGGAATAAGAAGTCCTGGGTTCAATTCCCAGATCAGGCAGAGTGATTAGGTTTTGGGAACCAAACGTCAAAAAAAAAACTAAAATTATTCCCAATGGACAGGCACCTTTCTAACCAGCTATGATGCAGGCAAAGCCGTGCACAGAAGCTAGTTACTTCTAAAAATAACAGTCTTTCATACTTACGACAGGCCAGTTTCGTTTGATGAGGTTTTTGAAAGCAATCGCAGCGGCCACCCTTATAGTGAGGTCCACAGTCTCTTTGTCAATCAGATGCAGCAACAAGATAGCATAATTCTGATTTACTTCTACGCTTTCCAAAAACTTTTCAGCTGCAAAACAGATTGATAGCATTAATTAATAACATTAATTATTTAAATATATCATTAAAGATTTGTGTTAAAGTGAAACTTCAAGGTACTCCGCAAAATTCGAATTTTCTTACGTTTCTACAATTAGCAGGTCAGTGGTCAGGTTTTAAGTTGATTCAAATATGATTCGCGCACATAATCCTTAAGTAATAGAGATAATAATAATATAATCATTAAAATCACAATCTCCTTGAGTTAATTTAATTCCATCAAGTGACTATTTGATGAAAAAGGTATACAAGGAAGATATATGAACTAAGAGGGTTGTATTGGTGATTTTAATCATTATTAGTCAGTTAAGTCACATTTGTTACAGTTGCAAATCCTATTTTATTTAACATTCAACCTGACTGCGACCAGCAAATTGCAAAAACACAGGCTATCCTGGAGGTTTACCATATTTAATTTTTTTGGTTATTGGGAAATCATCAAATGATGCCTCGTTGGGCAGAGAGGTAAGGAGTGTCAGACTTCTACTGACTAAAAACCACCCATGTACCTATTTAGCCCTTTGTGTTGAGGCAGTGGTATCTTTTTTGAATAACCCGCAGCCCTAGAGGTTTCATCTTAAGATACAGTCACAAACACTAATATTGTATACACTAAGCCAAGTACAATAGTGATTTTCTTGTAAAATTAAGGTTATAACATCACGCCTTTTATCCCTGAAGGGTAAGGCAGAGTTATACCTAATAGTACAGACAGCTACACATCAAGCTATACATTTCCAGTATAAGCTGGTCTTGCATTGTATAGGATTTCCGTACAGTGAGAGGCGAGCGTAAACTGGAAATGTATAGCTTGATGTGTAGCCGTGTGTACAGCCACATTTCACCAGTTATGTTCAAGTCCCATGTAAAAGACATATTTCATAATACCTCTCTCTCTCTCTTTCATAATCTCATTTTTGCCTCATCCTCTCCTGTAAGAAAACGACTTTTCGACTTCCGATTCAGCAGTGTATCAAAAAAGGCATTATAACTAAATTATAGTGATCGCAATACTTATTTATCATCAAATTACCTGTGAGTAATTTGATGATAAATAAGTATTGTGCAACTACAAGAAACACGGTGATCATGATAATTAATATTTGTGTTGCTGATGAACAGGCAATGCAATAGATAACCTTATTTTAATTGACAAAATTTAAATGTTCAAGAATGATTTGAATTTAAAAGACTTGAATTCCGAATGAAGACTTGAATTTAAGGAAATGTTGGGTTTAATAAAATATAATTAACTACTGTTTTATGCAGTTCAAAACTAAAACAAACAAAACATGTTTTATGGTCCTTTAAATATCATGTAGATGGCAATCTAAATAAAATTGACCCAGAACATTGTAAGTTTGTGAAAATGAAGTAAGTTATGTTGTAAAAACAATCATTAAAAACATTCAACAAAGAAAAGTCTCATTTAAGGGCATTTGGCATAATTTAATGTTTACAAATAAATAAAGGGTCAGTAGGTCGTCTAAGGGGCGAGTTCTTTGGATAAATAAAATATATACTTTAAAATTCAATAAAGAAAATAAAATAAAAAATCGTGAGATACTACTGAGTAAGGTTTTGAGGTTATCATTAAACAATATTACATTAAGGCACAAATTAGCGGGAATATTGTTGGTTCACATTGTTAACCTAACCAGTAAATGATATTAGAATTAAATCAGGACAATATTAGACACTTAGATCAGTTATTGAAAACAAATATTTATTACATACCCGGTCGTCTTAAGTTGGTGTCCGGGTTTAGCGTCTGTTGAAGGTAATTCGCTAGGGTAGCTAAGTTTTCATCAGTAACCTCCATACTTGTAAGTCACTTGTTGCAATTATTCTTTAGGCAGGTGGTTTTTATATAAATGTGACGAAGATTTGAGATAATTTTCAACGGCCAGAGCAAGACGAGCAATGAAAATAAATTTTAAATGACAATGACAGCAATCACCAATCAAAAGTTACGTCAAAAAAATATGAATGAACCAAATCTCACTAACGTGAAGATAACCGTAGACGATCAATGTGGCATCTAGTTCAATCAGTATTGTTAGGAATCAGAAGTGAAATACGTAAACAAAATAAAAAAGTGTAATTTCAAAGATATTAAAATCTTTGAAATTACACTTTTACAAAAATATCACGACGAACATTTTAAGGTTGATGTTCCACGGTAGCTCAATACGTCTTGCAGCCGCGAATCAATTTTCACTAACATACAACATACGAACAATCATAGCCGTCTCTATTAGAACAACACGTACTCTTTCTTACTTACACGGTTAGGTATACGACATGTATCTCGCTCGCTCGCTCGATCGGTTAGCAATGTGTCACGCAGATGGGGTAATTTGTAAAACTGATAAATCGGTTTTACTAAAAATACTAGAAAAAAAAAGAAACCGATAACAATGCACCACAAAGATGCGACGTACTTTTTATGATGGGTTTTTCAAGCTCCATGCATTCATTGAAAGTTGAAAGACGTTCCATCTATTTTCTACCCGGAAATTATATCAGGAAACTGGTGTATGTACTAACGGCATTGACTTATATATTACTGCTTACGGACTAGGCGGATCGCATGATAAAATGACGCCTCGAACTTGGTACCAAATAGGTCTTGACTAAACCGAAGTTAAAAAGAAAATGAAAATGAAAATTTAACATTTTTTTTTAAACATTTTAATGAAAGGTTTATTTAATTTCTTTATACCTCGTTATTACCACGCCACACCGCTCATACAAGGTTACGTTTACGAGCAGCCTGATTAGTTCTTTTTTAAGGCTTTATTGTTTCTCTTTATGGGGAACGCATCGAGCAAAATGTTCGGACGACCTTAACTTTAGTTTTTATATCACTAACGGTGAGACAACTGTACATTCTTCTGAGTGTCCTTGGACAACATAGGGATAAAGAAGCGTTTAATTAACCAGGAAATTAGTAACACAAGAAGGCACTACGCCGTTTGCAAGACCTCTAAAACTAAAACTAGATTTGCCCAAAAGTTTTATAACTTGCACCAAATTAAGCCTAAAAATATATTTGGTAATAACTCAAAGCAATGTAAGGAAGAAGTAACTTCATGGCTGTTGGGTTTCGACTATACAGGGACTGAGGAACTCCTGGAAATAAGCAGTAGTTTTTAAAATAAATTTAAATTTAATAGCACGTTTTTGTAGTATTTTAAACATATACATCACACAACACACAATGACCACACACCACACATAGTAGGTACACTCTTTCACAAACACACTCATACAACACAACTCACATAATGTCACATTATCACACACTCGTTTAGTCTTGTACTTTACCATAAATAATTTCTGTGTAGTTTTAGCAATTCTGATCAATACTATAAAATATTGCAATCTTTGGCACCACTTTTGTTGTATTTTCGAATAATATCATTGGGAACCTGGTGTCCTGAAATACAGGCTTCGGCTTAGTTTAGGCACCAGTCTCCCACAAATAAAATTGTCTGTATAAATATGTTAGTTTTTAAGTACTGTTTGTCTTTATTTTATTTGTGGAAGAGAAATAAAACAAATTTATAATTTATCTACATTTGGGAATATTTCGAAAAAACTTATTCAAATGTTCACTAAAAATAATGCGAAGATTATTAAAATAACATTCGATCGTTACTTTTCGCCGTCAATTAAAGATAACGAGCATTAACAGTATCGTATAAATGGCCCTGGATCAGGTTCGCCCTGCTAATTTTGCGAGTGAATTGAAAAATATTTATTTCAAAGCTGCCTTAGTCGAATTTCTTTGTGACGACTGGAATAGTAGTTTAAACGACTGTGCATAATGAAGGGCATTACAACACAAGTGTGGGTTTTATCCCGCTTGGTGGCGTCTAGGCAACCGTACCTTGCTTTGACATAAGAACTGTCAAATCCTATACATTTTTTTGTAAACAAGACCAAACTTCTCGTTTTTTATCAAGAATGCCTCAATGCAGTGCCTTAAATTGTAAAAACCGGGGAGTTCATCTGTTCCCCAAATGGGAAAGCGCTTTGCGAATTAAAAACTTCAGGGCAAGTGATACAGCAAGGTTATGTAGTTTGCACTTCAGAGAAAGTGATTATTTCGGAAGAAGTAATTATACAGGTAAATTAAATGTGACTTATTTATTCTCCAAATACATGTATAAATATTTACACCATAGTCATTCTTACACATATGTAAAATTTCAGGTAATGAACCTTTGTCAAAGTTCCTTTCCTAATCATATTATGAACTGTCTTCTTCAAGATCAAAGTGGACTCCAAAATTTTGATTTCGATCGTATGCCTCCAACCTAGAGGAACACAAAATATATAAGTTTGTTTTAACATAAAAATAAGAAGAAATATGAAAGATAACCTCAAATACTTAAAATGCCTACCTTTCAATCAAATCGACCTTTTTCCCAGCAGTCGACGCATTTCTTCGTCGTAGCTCAGTTCGAAGTTCTCTTAAAGATAACAGCGTGTACATTTTGTAAGGTAAATCACAAAATAAACACAGAAAATCGCAACCACACACTTGCTAAAAGACGTAAACAAGGTACAGTCGCTCGCAGCGCCATCTGTTCCTACCTTTTAGTGTGGCTCCCTATTGAAAGCGCCCAGTTACGCAGACGCAGCGCTGTATTCGCGCGACATAATGTTGATATCTCTCTCTCTCTCTCTCCATATCTCCCCATCTGTCAAATTTAGTTCCACAATACAGTCCGCGACTTCTTTCGTGAAATGGACTTTACTCTTCGCTACTCTTCGTTGTAGTTTGTGCTCATTCAGCTCATGTCTAAAGGCCCAGATTCAGAGACCACACTTTGACTTTACTACAACTTTACTACACTTTTCTTTTGTAGTGTTTATAATCTACCTTCAGATTTTTGATTTTCTCCGCCTCGGTGCGACAGAGGCGAAGGGGCGGAGGTAGAGGTCGAGCGCTGGGCTCGGCGTGAATAGTAGTTCGTATTGAGACGTGCTGGGCGTCGAACGAATATTATAGTAGCCATAGAATCACGGGTGAAAGCGCACGCGCATTGATTAAATCGACTTGTGGAGTCATTTCGCGGCACCCAATTATACTAGTTAAGCAGTACGGTTAGCGACGCTGTGAATGTCGAACGGGTTATTGATAATATCATTGGTTTGCCTTGTCACGGGAGTGCTATTGGGAAAGCACCGAGGCTTTTGTGGTTAGACTAATACGGAGTGAGTGTGGTGGCTCGCGTTAACGGCGTGGCTTGCAGCGACGTGGAAGAATCGTCCGGAACTACCAGCAAACCATCGCAAGGTCATATACACTCATTATACACATACACAGTTACACAACTTGCGAGGGGTCAAGGAAGTGAGACCGGCTCGAAGAAATGAGGTAAGGGTAGCTGTAAGTTCAGGAATTGTAATATTGTTCGGAGGCGCGTATCGCGTCTATTTGATCCCGTTAGGACGGCAGCTGTTCTGAGACCTGTCTCCCATGGGCCCGAGATAAGGTTCGGCTGAGTCCTGGCGCGATCAAAATCTGGTAGCAGAGCTTGGTTTATTTAAACCCACTTTGTAAAAATTAGTAGGTACTTGGTACCAATTTACTTTGTAAAAATTGTGTTCATGTACAAATTCAACTTGTAGGTAGTAGTACATTGACCTACATACCAGTGTACACCTCAAGTTGAGTTTGGAATTATTAATAATAAGTACATAAATGGAATGTGAATATTCGTTGATAAAATAATTTGTTATTTACGTTCGGTTACGCACAAATATAACCTCATCACAAATCGTGTTATGATTGTCAACATTTGAGACATAGAGGAATAACCTCTAGAGCACGTAGAGGAATAAGTTCAAGAGTTGGCATAGCGTCGTAGATTTATTCACTCAACGAATATATTATTATTGTTAGTTCCGGATACAATAATTGTTATTTTTTTTGGTTATTGTTATTTATTATTGCATAATCGCGTATTGAAGTTGGTACTATGGCTCCGTCAGTAACGAAAACTATCGCAGCCAGAATCGAAGCTGAATTGAGATGGTTTTCATCGGTTGTTACGTTGGTAGGTCGCACCGATCGTGAAGATGCGTTATTGTCACGCGCACGGCAAGTTGACGAACGATATGACGCCGTGTTAAAGTGTCACGCTGAGTATTTAGCATGTCTCGAATCGACGGATCTGTCGTCGGTGGACAAGGATGCTCAGGTGGTACGGGGCAATGTGGACCAGTGTGGGGAAATGTCCATGAGCATAATCCAGGCGGCGGCCGACATTGAGCGATCGCGCATGGGTGACGTCAGGGAATCATGTCGGCCAGCAGGCGTAGGAATTCAGGCGCCGTTGCCACCAGTACATGTACCCGAGTTTAGCGGCGAGTATGCCGATTGGCCGCGATTCCGCGATATTTTTAATAGTGTCGTGCATTCGCGTACGGATCTCTCGCCCGCCTACAAGATGGCTCAATTAATGGGTAGGCTTAACGGTGAGCCGCACGACATCTTGACCCACCTGGAGATTACGGACGCCAGTTATGAGACGGCATGGGGCCTATTAATCGACCGATATGATAATCGGCGATTAATAGTTGATGGCCTCATCGATAAGATTTTTGAAATCCCGAAGGTGTCTAACGTGTACGAAATAAGGGCGAAAATCCTTAATCCGGTCACGGTTGCGGTGAACACGTTAGATCGACTTAAGTTGTCGTTAGGGGACAATAAATATATCATCGTCAATAGGGTTTTACGGAAGTTGCCGATCGACGTGGTGGCGCGCTTTGAGCAGTCACATGGTGGCGAATCGACGGACCACCTCCCAAGTTACGATGACTTGAGGGTGTTTTTAGAAGGCGAGTGCCGGCGGGCGGATTGCCAAGGGGCATCCACGTCGCACCCTCCTCCGTCAACCCGACGTACGAGCGGGCCCAAGCCGGTTGAGCCCCGTCGGGGGGGGAAGAAATACCACGCCCTCCAATCGGAAGTGTGCGCCTTCTGTCGGAAGGAAGGGCACGGTCTCGCCGCATGCGCGGACTTTAAGGCGCAGCGGGTGCATAGACGAAGAGGGGTGGTCAAGCAGCGCTATTTGTGCTTCCGCTGCTTGGGGACTCACTTTGTACGTGAGTGCCACAGGACCACTAACTGTGGAACCTGCGGAGGAGCCCATCACGAGTTGCTATGCCTGGCGGAGAGTAGGGAGGTGCACGGAGCCTCGCCGGGAGGTCACCCCCCCTCTCCTAAGCCAGATTCGGGTGGTCGGTCACCCCCCCCTAGGGGGGGTGGGTCGGCCAGGAATCAGCGGTCGCCGCCCCCTCGGGGGGGTGGGCCAAGGGCTGATCCAGAGCACAACCCGATACCGTCGTCTTCCCCGCGGGGGGGGGATAGGCACCGAGACTCGGGCAGGGGCCCGGAGGTAGTACAGACGGGTTACGCGGCGTACTCGAATGCGTTGGGGGGCATGTTGCCACCCCCGAGTAGTCGCTTCTCCCCGCCTCTCGCAGAACGCCCTCGGCTGACGGCGCGCCCGCCACCGTTCGGAAGGATGCCAGTAGGCTACTTCCGACCGGCACGGATGTCACCGATGGGTCGGGAGGGTTACTACCCGGGTTGGGACCCGTATACTGGGACAGTATTTACTCCCCCTCCGGCAGGGGAGGAGGGAGGTGCCTCCTATTAGCAACTAGCAGCCTGTTCGTCAGTGGTGCCCACCCCGACAGTAACGGTATTATTACCGACGGCTAGGATTACTGTCAGGGGTACTGACGGACAGCCGGTGCACGTGCGAGCACTGTTAGATTCAGGGGCACAAGGTTGTATTGTGTCCAGCTGTTTAGTGAAAAAGCTGGGCCTTACATTAGAGCCATCACGGGATGGCGCCGTAGGTATAGGTGGCAATCGGGTGCCTCACCTCAGGGGTCAGACGACATTCCTGTTCGAGATGGGTGACACGGCATCGGTCACGCGGGTGTATGCCACGGCGATCGTTTTGGACGAAGTGGTTGGGGTCCTCCCTCAGACTCGGTTACCGTCTGCGGTAAAAGGGTTGACCAATGGATTGGAGTTAGCCGATCCCCACTTCGCGATCCCCGGACGGGTGGACGTCTTGCTTGGGTCTGACGTCCTCGGGAAGCTGCTCCGAAGCGGCAAACGGGAGCTGCAACCAAACGGGGTTGTGGCCATGCGTACCGCAGGTGGTTACGCGTTATTGGGCCCAGTACGGGAACCACAGCACTCAACGGATTATAGCTCCATATATTATGGCAGCGTGTTATCCGACGTCCTGCAACGGTTCTGGGCAACGGAAGAGCCACCCACCGCTCTTAGAAATAACCCACGTGATGAGGAGTGCGAAACATTCTATCGATTTAACACGGTGCGCCTCCCATCGGGTAGATTTATGACAAGGTTGCCATTTCTGTCAATTCGACCTCCGCTGGGGAGCTCATGGAGTCTGGCAGAAAAGCGGTTAGTGGCAATGGAAAGGCGCATGAAGCGGGACTCCAACTTCCGACAGAAGTATGTGGAGTTCATGCGCGAATACCTGACGTTGGGTCACATGTCGGTGTCCAGGGTTGACTATCGTCATGAGGAGCATTATGTGTTGCCTCATCATGCTGTTTTGAAGACACCTGACTCAAAGATTAGGGTCGTGTTCGACGGGAGCGCGGAGACGTCTAGCGGGGTGTCCCTGAATCAATGTCTCCATGCTGGTCCTAAGCTGACCAGAGACATTGCAGACATTCTCACGGACTTCAGGAGACACCAGGTTGTCTTCGTTACGGACGTACGGATGATGTTTCGTCAAACTGAGATTCATCCAGACGACCGTCGGTTCCAGCTGATATTGTGGCGAGAGAGCCCAGAAGAACCGATGGTCACGTACGAGCTCAACACAAACACGTACGGATTAAAGCCCAGCCCATATGTAGCCATGCGTACGCTACGAGAACTGGCTGATCAAGAACGGCTCCGCTTTCCCCGCGCGGCTGCTGTCATTGATAGGGACGTCTATGTAGACGACATTTGTACGGGCTCAGACAGTATTGAGCAGGCGCTCATCTTAAGGGATGAATTGGTGGCGCTCATGGCCTCCGGTGGCTATGAACTCAGGAAATGGCTGTCGAACTGCCCAGAGGTACTGGCAGGACTGCCAACTGAGTATCAACAAGACCCGCATTTGTTTGAGGATTCGGAGAATCTTCATGCGTTGGCCATTTTAGGGGTCCAGTATCGACCGAGTCAGGATGCCTTCACATACAGTTGTGAGGCCGAGTTGCTGTCGAAGACCTGGACCACGCGATCGGTCCTTTCGACTATCGCACGAACGTTCGATCCAACCGGTTGGATCGCGCCGGTCACCTTCATGGGAAAGTGCTTCATTCAGGAGCTTTGGTGAAGTTGTTGGTTAGGGACCGTCACACCAAGAATTCACACGCAGGCTGTAACACCCTTCTGGGCATTTTGCAGCGTGAATTTTGGATTTTATCGGCCCGCAGAATCATACGGAGCGTTGTGTTTCGTTGCTTGCCTTGTTACCGACTCAAGGCAGCCACAATGCAGCCACAAATGGGAGATCTCCCGGCCGATCGAGTCACGGAGGCTCGGCCATTTGCTGGCGTAGGGACAGATTTCGCGGGGCCTTTCATGGTCAAGACATCGCACCTTCGCAACGCGAAGTCGGTTAAGGCATATCTGTGTGTCTTCGTGTGTCTGGCGACCAAGGCCGTTCATTTGGAATTGGTGGCCGATCTCTCTACGGAGGCCTTTCTGGCGGCGTTAGATCGATTTGTTTCTAGACGGGGAGTACCGTCACTGATTCGGTCGGACTGTGGTACCAACTTCAAGGGCGCCGACCGGTGCTTAAAGGAAATTGTATTGTTTTTAAGTCAGAATGAGCGAGAGATTGGCACGGGCCTCGCCAGTCGGGGCATTTCGTGGTATTTTAGTCCACCTGGATGCCCCCACTGGGGTGGAATTTTCGAGGCAGTAGTCAAGTCTTCCAAGACTCACTTGTATCGGGTCATCGGCTCAACGATTCTCACCTTTGAGGAGTTGTCAACGGTGTTTTGCAGAATTGAGGCGGTCTTAAACTCGCGACCTTTGTGCCCGTTGAGCGCTGACCCGAATGACCTTGAGGCCATGACCCCAGGTCATTTTTTGATTGGCCAACCACTTAACGCCTTGCCGGAATATCCGTATACTGATGTCAAGTTGTACCGGTTGTCACGGTATCAGATGTTACGGCAAATGAGCCAAAATTTTTGGAAGCGATGGTCGCTGGAGTATTTGCATATTCTACAGCAACGCGTTAAGTGGACGGACAGGACGACCCCACCCTGCGTTGGAGACCTCGTTCTGGTTAAGGATGCTAACCTATCACCGTTGTGTTGGCGACGGGGGCGCATTGTTAACCTGATTACGGGCAAGGATGGGTTTCCAAGGATCGCAGACGTCCAGGTGAGGGACTCGATCCTTAGACGGGCAGTTTCAACTTTATCTCGACTCCCGGGAGTTTGAGCGGACCGACAACGGGTCGGTCCGGGGGGGGTGATTGTTTATAATCTACCTTCAGATTTTTGATTTTCTCCGCCTCGGTGCGACAGAGGCGAAGGGGCGGAGGTAGAGGTCGAGCGCTGGGCTCGGCGTGAATAGTAGTTCGTATTGAGACGTGCTGGGCGTCGAACGAATATTATAGTAGCCATAGAATCACGGGTGAAAGCGCACGCGCATTGATTAAATCGACTTGTGGAGTCATTTCGCGGCACCCAATTATACTAGTTAAGCAGTACGGTTAGCGACGCTGTGAATGTCGAACGGGTTATTGATAATATCATTGGTTTGCCTTGTCACGGGAGTGCTATTGGGAAAGCACCGAGGCTTTTGTGGTTAGACTAATACGGAGTGAGTGTGGTGGCTCGCGTTAACGGCGTGGCTTGCAGCGACGTGGAAGAATCGTCCGGAACTACCAGCAAACCATCGCAAGGTCATATACACTCATTATACACATACACAGTTACACAACTTGCGAGGGGTCAAGGAAGTGAGACCGGCTCGAAGAAATGAGGTAAGGGTAGCTGTAAGTTCAGGAATTGTAATATTGTTCGGAGGCGCGTATCGCGTCTATTTGATCCCGTTAGGACGGCAGCTGTTCTGAGACCTGTCTCCCATGGGCCCGAGATAAGGTTCGGCTGAGTCCTGGCGCGATCATGTAGGAAATTAGTATAACACGAAGGACTACATTATTTAAACGCAATAATGCAAAGTTTACTTTGAGGCCAAAGTCATGATTATCGACTACTTCGCCTTTACTAAAGAACAGCTTGAAGTAGATCTTTCCATCAAAGTAAAGTCAAAGTGTGGTCTCTGAACCTGGGCCTCTCTATAGTCTGTCATAGACTCTTTGAAATACAAAGTTTTCTCTGTAAGTTTTCATTTATTTTTTCTACTCTAGCTACTATTACATAATCTGTGGTTGGTCTGTACCAAAGAGTACAGTATATATTATGGTCTTTACTCTTTGGTCTGTGCGTCGGCGTCTGTCACGTCTGTGAGTGAGGTGCAAAAAAACTTTGCTTGAGCAATGAAAAAATCTCAATCACAATTTATTCTTGCTCTTTTCTCGGTTCGATTTCGATTATTCTGTGTCCATTCCAATAACCATAGTCTAAACTTTTTGTAATGTACTAATGTACTTCATCTCATCTGTGGGCTTTATTTTCTTGAATTCTTGTCGTGACGTGATTTCTGTTTCTTCAATGGTTGCTAGAGTTGGTTAATATCCCTTTCAAAATGTTTCAAGGGTAGAAAGATTTTCTATTCGTTGATGGCTACAAAATTTACATAGTTTATGTTTGGTTTGGTATTTCGTTTCTGCAAGGAATATAAATCATGTCTTGGTTCTAACTGGATAACGTTGAGGTGGTGCATAGATAGAGATGTTTTTAATTTTTCTTTGAATTATTGTAGGTACCTAAGTTTAGGGTCGTCTTAGTTATTTCGCAGAAGCCAGAATCCAACAAAATATTCGTTCTAGGGATTGTCGTTAGTGATCTATGTATATAATTATTTAATATTTCTATGAATTTTAATGGCGGTATAAAGTTTTTATCGTAGGTTCTAAAAAAATGCTTTCGTAAAACCTGCTTGTAACTTGGCCCCTTTTTTTGTATCAAAAAGTTTGCCAATGGGTTGCTTCCAACTCGTCAAAGTGAAACTACTGGATTCAATAGATAAAGACAAATTTCATCACCCTGATGAGATTTATTTTGTTTTGATGTTTCCAAAACATTTTTGGGTGGTGCAGTAAACTACTGACTCATTTGGGCTCCTTAGGTTGTCTGACAACCCCTTACTGCATGGATTGGTATCGTGTCAATGTAGTTGTCCGTCAGATCCCATCCATGATACTGTCCAGCCTGAAGGAATGGAGGACCCATCCCAGGCTATAAATTCATTTCAGGACAGTATTCTCAACCAAGAAACAGCTGAAATTGCACAAGAATATTTAGAAGTGGTACAGCCGGAGATTTATGATGGTCATGATTCTTACTCAATAATGTTCTCAGATAGTATAGGAAGAGGTGTAGGTAAATTAATAAGTAATAACCTGAGTTATTCCCATCAAAATCATTGTATGCCAGGGTCAACATACCAACAGATAGTGGCCTCAGTAACTAAAAATGTTTATGATATAAATACTGATATACCGTAAAACGGGGTGAATAGATACAGTTTGGAACTTTGCAATTGACATTCATATTGTTTTCGATTCGTTTCTTTGTATCTAATGCAATTATATTATGAGTCAAGGTTGGTTTTAAACTTTATAATGCTCCAAAGCTATTTTTAATATGTATTTTGAACAAGAAACGCATAAATATAAGCCATCTCTATTTACCCAGGAGTTGGGGTCAATAGATACGATATATGGGGTTAATAGAAAAATTCTGTAGGTTTGTCTCATTTTAAACAATTATTACAGTAGCTACGTTCAAAGTTATTATGCTATAGTGTAGGTAGATGAATAGATTTTTTGAAGGTGCTTAAAATATATAAGTGTTTTAAGACAGAAAATAAAAACAAATTTTACTTTCTAATCAGCCTTTTAATTGCACAATATATTTTGCCAATTTAGTTACTGAACAATTCAATGGATGTTTATAAATAATTAGACAAGAAGAGCCCTTTTATGTAATTAATCCGAATCACTCATTAAATCCTTAAGTATTTCTGAATCGTTTTTGTAATAAGATGGTCTCCGCGACTTCGTTTGCATTTTCAAACCACTTGTGCTTGGTTGGTCAATTGCAGTCTTCAAAATGTGTAAACGAGTATTTTTAGAAACAGGTTTCAATCGTAATGGTATTTTCTTTTTCATGGTAATAAAATACTCCTGCGATAATTTTCGTTGGCGATAATTTTTATCTTCTCTCTCCTATCTTCAGGACATAAAGCTATAAGTTTAGACAAAGCCTCTTCATGTATCGTATTATCAATCAATCGATTAAATTCTAAGTTCTCGCTGAAATATAAATCGTCAAATTGTGAATTGTCGTCTCGCGGCATCTCAACTTCTTCCCCGAATAACGTAATGTCTTCAAACACTACGGGCATCGTTTCTATATCTGCAACTTCTATTCTAGGCATTGTTTGTGTATCTGCAACTTCTATTCTAGGCATTGTTTCTGTATCTGCAACTTCTATTCTAGGCATTGTTTCTGTATCTGCAACTTCTATTCTAGGTATTGTTTCTGTATCTGCAACTTCTATTTCAGGCATTGTTTCTGTATCTGCAACTTCTATTTTATCTTCTTCGGTTCCATTTATGTCTTTGTCTCGTCTTTTAGTTTTTTTTCCTCTCCCCTTGCCTTTCTTAGTCTTTATGCATGTTATTGTAGTGGTTACAGCAGTTGTTATTTTCTTGGTATTTTCCAAATTATCCTCCTCTGTGTCCACATACTCTTCAGTCTCAGTGCCAACGCTTCTTCCTGGAATCATATCTCATTTCCTTAAGAATATCAAGGACGGATTTTTCCACAGCATCTTCTTTGTTTTCATTATTATTTTCCTCAGGTAATCTACCCAAAACCTGATTTTCATTAATGGGCCATATGCCTGTTTTTCTGAAACCAGCCAAAATATTATCTTTGGCATTTTGGTTGAGATCAATAATAAGTTTTTTCAAAAGTTTTGGAAAGCATCCTTTTGGAACCGATGCTTGTGTCTTTCCATCGGTTTTTTTCCATTTTAAAAGAATGTTGCGCCACGCAATCTTCATCGGACGGAAAAAGGCCACATCTAATGGTTGTGTCAGATGCGTACTATTTGCAGGTAAAAAAACAAACGTAATGTTCTCTTCGTGACACAACTTAATCACATCTAATGACAGATGCGAGGATAGGTTATCACCTATGAGGCACTTCTTCTCCTCTTTACCTCTAAAATAAGGCAATGCGATTGATTTAACCCAATCCTCGAAAATAGTTGCATCAAACCATCCGCTTGTCGACCGATTATATCGTGTTCCTGGTGGCCCATTTTCGGTCCAAGTATCATAAAGGTTTTGAGCCTTGTAGACTACATTATGGTGGCAACAATTCACCGGCGGCGCTAGCAGCTATCATCACAGAAGTTGATACCTTTGAATGATTCATTACCCTCTCGGGGTACTTTGTTCCCCGTTTTGTTAGAATTTTCTTGCGACCTGGATCGTCGGTTAAATTGGTCTCGTCGTAATTAACAATATTACGGGGTTCAATATTTGCCACTGAAATTTCTAACTCCCGAAAGTAAACTCTAATCGAGTCCGGTGAGACAGCTGCCCTGTTTTTTTTAATGTTCTGGCAATTTCTTTGTGAGATTATATCCTTATGTCTTTTATGAAAGCTTGCAACAAAATCTGGTCCCGGAAAATTATTTTTAAATTTCAGTACAGTCCTCCCTTGTTTGTCCAAATAACTTTTCACCAGGTATCTTAAATCTACAGAATCTAGAGGATAGCCCCACTCTGCACATACATTTATATATTTTATCATATTCTTTTCTTCCTCTTCCGAAAAAATAGTTTGTCCACCTTGTTTTCGCATTGTCCTTGTACTATGCCTATACAAGACTGACTTATCTATATTGTACTTTTCAGCTACAATCTTTAATGAAACTTTAGATTTTCTATATTCTTCAACAGCTTGTTGTATTATAGATTCATCATACTTTTTGTATCTTTTTCCTCTTGGGTCTGGCTTATACAAACGAGGCATTTCGTACCTACCTATAACAAAAAAATATTTAATGTAAATTGTGCGCTGTGCGTGCGTTGTAAACTTATACGTATAAAATAAGTACCTCCATTATTAGTAGGGATTAAGCAATGTGACAACCCTAGTCAGACTTTTTCTAATCACCCCTTTTTTGTTTTCATTAAACCCTTTCCCGTGTCTATTAACCCCATTCGTCGTATCTATTGAACCCGTACTACGTATCTATTCACCCCTTTCCCGTTTCTATTAACCTCAAACCTAAGTAAAATCAAACAATAATTAAATTTTCTTCAATATATCAATGAATTCAAATCAAAATTATACTTACTTGTATAAAAACTTGATCCTGATAAACTAGGGAACACTTTATATAACTTATATCACACAATATTTTGTATTTCCTATATAAAATCACCAACTTTATGAGAAGCTAAATTGTCACCGAAGGCCGGTTGATATCCTTGGGGCTCTGCCGGTAGATATACTCATGCCGGAAAGGTCCAAGGCGAGAGACCAGACAAAGAGGGACACGCGGGGGGCGCGCCGCCGGGAGACGTGAACAGTGTTCGGGTCCTCGGGCGGCGCGCCTGTCGCAGGAGGAAACCCTACTCGCTGCTCTCTGGTTCGCGTCTGCTCATCAGACGTGACTGTGAGAGCAGTGAGTAGGCGGAGGGAGAGACGGCGGCGCCGACCTCTCGCGTCCGGCCCTGGTACAAGCCATGGTCCGGGGCGAGGAGGAATGGGACGCCGTCGCCTCCTTCTGCGAAGCAGTGATGCTAGCGAAGGAGGTGGCGGAACGAGAGAGGGAGAGAACCTCTCAACGTCCCAGCCGCCGCGGAAGGCGCTCCGGGCGTCGGGGGCCACGTGATGGCTTCCGGCCACCGTATACGCGGGCCTGTGGACGGTGAGTAATGGGCTAGCTCGCCGTCCGGCCGTCGTCATGACGGTAACAGACTGTGTCGGCGGCGCGTTCGTGTTCCACGCGCGCCTCAAAGAGATGTCAGCAAGGAGGGGCCCGCAAGGGCCGACGCCCGTCGGGGCCGCGGATTTTTGTACTAGATAACGTGGCCTCGGCGCAAGGGCAAAGAAGGAATATGGGTTCGGTTTTTAGTCAGTAGAAGTCTGACACTCCCCTTCGCTCTGCCCAAGAGCGGAGGGGGTCATTTGATGATTTTCCACCCACCAAAAAAAAAAAAAAAAGGCCGGTTGATATTTAAACGTATTTTTTTTAACTTTCGCCTAACTTCACGGTGAACTGGAATTGCCATCTTATAAAAAATGTTGCCGTTTTAAAAAAAAAATTGAACATAGTAACAGTTTTATTTGAAAAGACTGGAGGTCGGGGCAAAAAAACTTTCTTGGTTTTGTCTCCATTCACCCCGCGATTTCTATTCACCCCGTTTTACGGTAACTATATTTGTAGGAAATAGCTCAAAAATTAAAATAGAAGACATCACAAACTATGTAACTGAGTTGTTAAAGTTGAAGTGTCGGAAAATAATTTTGTGTGCTTTTCCATACCTCAAAAAATTGTCAAGCAGGAAAAATAATTATATTCACATGCTAAACAGGCATGTTCATTTCTTAGTTGGTCACTATAGTGACAAACTTATTTACTTTGATACCAACAGTTTTGTTGATAGACTTAAGTTGACTCGGGGTAATGTGTATCTACCTATTAGTTGTAGACACAAAATAGCTAGGCTATTAGTTTATAATATTCACTCAGACATAAGTAGTATGTCAATGCGTAGTTCCATAATTAAGAGTTAGTATGATGCTGTTTTGGTGATATTGGGCGATCTAGATCTCGGTATCTAGATGACCTAAGAATTCAGTATTTGGACACCATTAAACTTGGACTTATAATCTTTAAATCTGTACGAGCGAAAACACGATTGGATGAAAAAACCTCGATAGAAAAAAAATACTAAAACAACCACTTATTTAGAGTTGGATCTCTGAAACCTTAAGGAATTTAGTGACGATTTTTACATAATACACTTCTGGACACATCTATTGGCCCACCTTCGCGTTTAGGTTTCGATGGCCCCTACCGAAATATGATTGCTAGATTGAACAAAAACTGTTGATGCAGTTTTAAACCTGATACATTTTACCATCTTTTTCGATCGTATTGTTTTAAATTTGAATTCAGAATACCATACGACATGGAGCTACGCCTAACAAGTCGGATATGCGCCTTGTTAAAGGCAATTGATTTTTGAATAAAAAACATGTTTTATCAAATAAAGGTTTAATTTAATAACGCGTGTTGCCTCCATGGGCATCTACCACAGCTCTCATACGATCAGGCATAGAGTTTATCAACCGCTCTATGAAATTTTGAGGGATTATCTCCCATTCCTCTTCTATGGCAGTTTTCAACTCCTGCATCGTCTGGGCAACTGGCTGACGAGCCCTAACACGTCTTTTTAGCTCGTCCCACATGTGCTCAATGGGGTTCATGTCTGGGCTTCTGGCTGGCCAGTCCATAACTGTGATGTTCACATCCCGAAGATATTCCCTGACGATGCCGGCCGCATGGGCTCTTGCATTATCATGCATAAAAAGGAAATTTGGGCCCACATAGTCCGCGTATGGTATCACGTGAGGTTCTAAGCACTCACGAATGTACCTTTCAGCATTTAATGTTGGCAGCCGTGGTCCTGTAACAACCTCAAGTTGAATTTTGCCGCTCGCGGATATACTGCCCCAGACAGTCCATGAGCCACCGCCATAAGCAACCCTCTCTTCAAAGCAGCATTGTGCGAAACGCTCACCCTTACGTCGGTAGACCTTCTTCCTTCCATCATTGCCATGTAACACTAGTCATGAGTCTAAAATTAGACTCATCAGAAAAGAGTACACGGCTCCAATCTTGCTGTGTCCAATTTAAATGACTGCGTGCGAAATGAAGGCGCGCTGTTCGGTGGGCTCGCGTTAGTTTGGGCCCATTAGCTGGCTTGTGTGGTACCATATCGCGTTCTTTTAACCTTCTCCGAACAGTTCGAGCGCTCACAGATACTCCGTGGAAGTCGCGAAGTTGGTTTTGTATCTCAATGGAGGTAAGGTGACGATTTCTCAAGCTGGTCGTCACGATGAATCGATCCTGCCTTTCAGTTGTGACCCGAGATCGTGGCCTTCCTTGGCGACGAATAAAGCCGCCAGTCTCTAGGTACCTCCGATAAACATTTCGGACCGCAGATCGACTTAAATTAAGTTGAGCACTCACGTTTCTTTGGCTGTGTCCGGCCTGAATAAGTGCCACAGCTTGGGCAGCGACTTCAGGTGAAGTATCCATAGATTATTGATAGAACCTCACCTTAATGTTAAGAATAAGTAATGTTTGTTGCAAAACCAAAGATATCAATCACTTTTTCAAGAATTAAATCCAAGTAAACCAATAAAACCAAGTTTTCATAATATTCGATTGTTTGATATCAACAAACAGGCTCCAAATTGTCTTTTGTTTCTTTAAATTCTGTGTTCGAAATTCAAAAAAAGACTATTGAATGAAATTGTGAATGTGCCAGGTTCAAAACTGCATAAACACTTGTTGCTCGACCTAATATAAAATTTTAGCTAGGACCAAACGAAACTGAAAATACAAGGTGGGCCAATAGATGTGTCCAGAAGTGTAGATAGGTAACTATATTATCTCAAATCTAGCACATTTTTTTTATTAATTTTCTACGTGGTTTTCTCGTAATTAGCATTCCTGTGATTGGCGCTTACGTTATTTTATTCTATGCGAGCGCACATTCTTTCTGTCTCACGTTTGGAACGCGGTAGTAACAGCGCTATCCTTTTCAATTTGTTCTTCAGTCTGATACGGCATCTGTCGCGGGACGGACCTATGTTTGGCGACATTACAGACAGCGGATTATTTTCTACGCAATTATTTTGAATTATTTTGTTTAGTGGTAGGCAATATAGGTACCTATAATAAAGTTTAGGGACAGTATTTACTGTAAAAAGGAGTTGAAAACGTTTTGTGTAAATATAATATATCCCTATATTTTATTAAAGTAAGAAGGTATACAAAAAGATGGTTAAAAAGAAAACTCTCGGAAAAAGGAAACAATTAGAACGTTTGCGGGAACAAATTCGTATTACCTATGAACGAAAGAAAAAACAGTAAGGATTCCTTTATTTATTAGTTAGTAGTTAGTTCGTAGTTATTTCGAATACCTATGTCTAGGGACGAACACGAAGGTTCGTTTTGTGAACCACTTTTTGAGTTAAATTTTTACTAAATACTTCTAAAACTATAAAATATAGAAACATCTTACTATGAGTTGTCAGTTCGAATACGCTTTGTTTATTCGACCATTATTGCAACTGCTACAACAGCGTGTTTGATAGACGTATGGATTGGCATGCGACAGTGCTCTGGATCGAATCCTAAGTCTAATTTTATTTTTGTGACATTGTATTTTCTTTTTGTTCAAAGTACTGTGATGTAGATAATATTTATCAAATACTTCTTTGAATAATTAATAAAAAGTTACAATATAAATATTTTTTACAGGAAAAAGAAAGCTATTTTCAATGCGTAAGTATCTACACACTAGTGGTGGTTAATATAACGGATAACACCAAAACATAACATGTTATTGATTCATAACGAATAACGTATGTTATACCGACACTGCCTACGTGTTATCATTATAATGTCTAACTCAACAACACGCCCAACGAATACAGCGGGGCCAGAACGGGGTAATATAATAAGTATAACAACGTAGCAAGCGGTGGCGCGCGGCGGTCCTACGATGCACCGTTCCCGAGATATGGGCGCTAAAAGTTTCTGTTAAAAAAAACTTGAAATTGAAATATCTCTAAAACGGAGCGTCCTAGGCAAAAAAGGACTAAAATTTTGACCCCCCCTCTGCCACCCACGTGATATGTAAGTGAGAATCACATAACACCAAAAAAAAAAAAAAAAAATTTTTTACACTGATCCAACTTTACTTAATAATAACATTTTATTAGTCCTAAAACTGTGCAGTATGAAGGAAAGTTCACTGATAATTTAAAACTACATAATAATATTCGTTTTTAATATTAATAATAAAGATATTATTATATTCGTTCGTATTCCGTCCACTACGTGATAACATTCACAGTGCATCATTGCGCCCGTTTAACGTGTTGTCGAATAAAACGACAACGTCTCCGCGTTCATATTGCTGCCGCGTTTTGTTTCAACTCGTTATAATGATAACGTATAAAATAACATGTTATAAAAATATATTCAATAGTCATGATAATTATTTATAGCGGAATTGCACACCACTACTACACACCATAACTTGGCTTGTTTAGATTTGGGCAGACTAGTTGGCCGACTACTTGGCACATTTTTTTTTTTTAATATTATTATTGTTATTTTATGGAAATGTTGTTATTTTTTTAGGAGTATACCTCCTAAAAAAATAACAACATTTCCATAAAATAACATAGATCCGCGCCTCGAAAATGCAGAGACGAGGTGAGTATTGAAATGTAATGTAACCATACTACAGCGTAGTAAGGACAGTCCGGATTAGAGTTTCAAAAAAAAAAAATTGAGAGCTGATATTGACATAGTTGTAGGTAAAGACACAGTATAAATATGGACAGTACCGAAACTAAGCCTAGTTGATGCGATAACTACCTACGCTCCATTGAAGCCATAGGGTTGTCCCTTTTAATGTTGATGATATTTTCTTTTTTTATTAAATATTTTTATTCTGTTGTGATCAATGAATCGAATTAGCGATGGGCGATTGTTACTGATTCCAACAATCGAATAATTTGATACTACTAATATTAACAATCGAATACAAAAACAATCGATCGCTAGTTCTCATATTCGAATAAAACCGCTAGTTCATTCATTTACTGTACCCGTGCCATACAAAATTGGGCTGTTTAGACGTACAATAAAGTCTACTTTCAATTGATATTCGTAGCAACAAACCACTATTTTGCGAACCACTACTTCATTCATTCAGTTTGCCATACAAAATTGAGCTTTTTTCTCGTAGTATAGAGATTACTTTTTAATGATCAATGATTCCTCATTTCATTCCGAGTAAAATGTTGTCACGTTTAAGTACTGTCGCGAAGCCCTTTTCTCTTATCGCGCACACACACACATTTCATCGGTAAGTTAATGGTTCCTTAATCTAAATAAAATTAATTTTCTGACATTATTTTTCGGAGTTCATCTTATACTGGTCATACTTGTATGCAGTGCACATTCTTGGAGCGCGCGTTGATGTCTTTTATGATTGCATCTCTTTCTTTTGAGAGTATTTTTTTTGCCATCTCTTTTCCTCGATTTTAAGTAAAAATAATTAGTGATGCTCCAAATCGCATGACCACCCCTGTTATCGATAAAGCAAAAAAACCTAACTATTTAAGTAAAAAATATATTGTTAGTAATTAAAAATTACAACAGGATACATCTAACAAATTGTGAAACTTTAACGATTAATTTTAGATACCCACACGATCCAGATTTAAAAAAAAATGGGCAATTGCAACCAAGCGATTTTTGAATGTTCTTACATGATTCAATCATATTCAGAATAAAGAAGGTACTTAAATGCAAGTTATTTATGTAAAATGTAAATACATATTTTATTAAATACAATTAAAAAATATCGATACGTTCTTGTTTGATTTAAACCTGTCTCATCCCTATGAAATGCAATGACCTTGAAAGGGCCAATCAGAATGCAGTACCCCGTTCCCCCGCACCTCAGCGAGTTGACAGAATTTGTTTCGTGCGTTAGATCAAGTATTAGGCGTCTAGTGGCTGTATGGTCGTTGGACAGGAACAACTAGAAATAATAATCCAGCTCGTGTTAACACCAGGCGTCCTACTGGATCAACATTATGGGCTCATTTTGACGAAAAAGTTGCCCAAAATCACGAAGTCCAGTCAACTACAACGTCGGCAATTATAATGGTTAAGCAATATTTAGAAACTACCTTGATAAATAGGAACGAAGACCCTCTTAATTACTGGCGAGAGCATGCGAAAAATTTTCCGGGGCTATACACTCTTGCAAAAAAATATTTGGCTATTCCAGCAACATCCGTTCCATCGGAAAGACTGTTTTCAAAAGCAGGTTACGTATTGAGTGATCGCCGTAATCGTTTAGGCTCTCAAAAATTGGACCAAATTATGTTCCTTAATGGTAATATGTAATATAGCCTGACATTTTATTGTTCTATTTACGTAGTATTTTATTATTATTTT
This sequence comes from Diarsia mendica, assembly GCA_949316265.1. Classification (NCBI taxonomy): domain Eukaryota; kingdom Metazoa; phylum Arthropoda; class Insecta; order Lepidoptera; family Noctuidae; genus Diarsia; species Diarsia mendica. Next base: position 11,233,099 of record OX438898.1, on the reverse strand, counting down.
GTCCAAAGAAAAATTGTTTTATCTAAGTGATGTTCCTTTTTTTATAATTCAGCATTACGTCTTAAATGTACGTTACCTACTTATATTATTATGCTTAAATGTTAAATAAACTTAAGGGTTGTTAAAGACTTTTGTCGAATTGCATTTCATTTTTATTTTAGTTGTGTGCCTATATAACTCACATTGAAATTTTCTTTATTTGTATTTTTCGTAGGTATTTTGTTAGCTTATATTATCAAATAGGTATATTTGTTAAAAATAGTGTAGTTATAAAAAAAAAACATATTATTTTTTGTATTGTTGACGAGTTGAGTAATTTTATGTTAACTTAAGACTGAGAGAAAAAGCATTTTTCACAGATTCGTATGTTTTATTTTACAATTTTACCGTTACCTTCTTATCTACGTAACTCAACACTTCAACTCGACACTCGTAACTTCGTAAGTGCCCAAGGCCAAGCCAAGTGCTCCCAACTAAAATAGTTTCTTATCAAAACTGTTACTATGAATGAATATTCGAATTAGTAATGTTCATTAAATTCGATGGTTGAATGATTCAATTTGCCACACGAAATTGATTACTTTTTCTCAGAGCATAGAGTTTACTTTTTGGTGAGGTAACTGCTATTCGAATAAGAACTAGTAAATTCGATGGTTCAATGATTCAATTTGCCACACGAAATTGAGTATTTTTTCTCAGAGTATAGAGTTCACTTTTAGATGAGATTACTGATATTCGAATGAACTAGTACATTCTTAGTTACTTTTCAACATCAAAACTCACATTATACCGTTCTGAAACAGCTATAGACATCATATATTGAATATTCACATACTCATAATAATATATAGAAGTCAAATCAACAAGAGAACGTCTTTACTCTTCAGCGTGTTCGTAGTTCGCTAAGTCACTACGCCCTAACTTCACTAATAATTTTATCGGATCAGGAACGATAAACCATTGATAACCATCGTGCACGAAATATTTTGAACAAAAATATATAGACCTATTATATTTGAAAAATTTAGATTCTAAATTAATTAATGTGGCACACCAAGAGTTCATATCTCTAAATTCTGATTTAGTTAACAACCAACTATCATCACCTGCGAACATTCCGAAATGTACGTCTTCCATGTTGAACATTGTTGCGGTTACGGCCATTAAAAATCTAGTATTTTGGCAAAAAGTTGACGCGTCACCTGATTTTCGCTGGTAATCTACCCTATATCTAATACCATTTTCTGAATCTATTAAGGACGTGTGAGCATGTGATTTGAACCATAAACCTACATAAAACTGAGGAACTCCCATTTTTTCCATTAATAAACAATCGAAAACTAGTGCTGCTAAACCCTGACTTTTGTCATACTTGGATATATCTATTTCTAACATCGCAGCTCCTTGATTAATTAATTTCTCAAATTTCCATGGTGGAATTTCTTTATTCATATCAACTGAAAATTCTTCATTAGTGGTTCTTGTAAAAACTTTAAAGTTACTTTTGTATAATAATTCGATCCTCCTATCAATTTCTCGGAATATGGGACAGAATATTGCATTTTGATACTTCTCCTGACAAGCGATTGTCTGAAGAGCATTGTTTACGAAAGGTGCAGTTAAATCTAATGTGGGTTTTACGGTTGGTTTAATCATAAACTTATAAGCTTCCCATTTCCACTCTAAAATATCCTTATCGGGTGCTTCTAATAACTTGCGTACTGTAGGAGCCTGAGTCTCTAACCAAGATTCCAATGCATCAGTGTTAGGAGTTATGGGAGTATTGGCGAATTCGTTCAACATCCATTTTTTATCCTCACGAATGTAAGAGTTAAAAAATTGAGTTGTCAGCCTCTCACCCAAAGCATGAGGATCAACTTGACCATCAAGTTCGGGAACCGCCATATTACGTTTATTCAATGCCATAGCGGATTGAATCTGACTAGGTCTTCTCGCCGCAGGCATCATAACTTCTAACACAGGTCTTAATTTGTCAAAATTTGCTCTTTTAGGAACTCTTTTACTCTCTGTAACTACTACACCTTCCAAGTCCAAGTCGAGTTCGTTGTTTAACATATTCTCGGAGTCTAACCTATGTTCATGCATTGAATTTCCTGGGAGGACGAGATCATGGTTACACATTAAAGCAGTAATATCGGGTGAAGATACGTTCTTTACAATTTGGTGATACACATTATTATCGATTATACCCTCAGATTCTATTATATCAATCTTTAACTCTGTTTTTTCTGTTAATTTGTCTAAAAGTGAATTTACGTATTGACAATCGGAAAGGAGAATGGGCAAAATCGTACGGCACTTGGTCTATCAGCGGCCAGGAACATTTTATTTATTTTTGGTTTAATATCACCCTACAATAACGGGTTCAAGAAGTTTTATATCTGTAGTGTCATTATTAATGGAACTAAATACATTTTTATTTTAGATATGTAAGCCTGTGATTTAGCGTATTAATTACTAAGATTTAGTCTTAAAAATAAGGAAATAAAATAAAATGACTTGTTTACTTCAATACATTTATTTTACATACATTTACATACATAAACTCACGCCCTTTTCCCATGGGGGTAGGCAGAAACCACAGAACGCCACTTGCTACGATCCTTACATACTCCTTTTGCCTCGTCCACATTCATACATTTAATGTACAATAATAGCACTGAGTTCTGATGCCGGTAATAAAATATCCTCGTCTTGATGTCTAGCCCATGCCAGATACCACACTACACACATAACGTGTGCGCAACAACCGATTGTGCGCCTTCCACTCAAACAACTGCAATAATAATGAGCAATTGCTTCTCTATTTTGTCTTTGTCGGTTAATTACAATATAAGAATAATATATTCTGGACCTTACATGTCTAGATTGTATTCGCACACGTAATAACCAAATATCTTCTTCTTCAATAAAATCTCTGAGCTGACTTATTTGTCGCTCCCGGTATACTTCGATATTGTATAAGCCTTCAATTAAGTGTTCAGCGTAGTAGCTGCGAGCCAACTTGATTTGGTATGTGCCAAGTGCAAACAGAATTGGTCTTCTTCAGAAAAAACCGGAAAGTCTTCAAAAATAGGTTGGTCGCTGCTGAGTCTTTCAAATGATGCCCTGTCTATTTATGTTATGACGGATAACATAGTCCGCTAAGAGGTTCGGTATTTCAAAACGTTCATTAATTATATTTACGAACGATGATGCATGAATACTATCTTGTATTGGTGTTTGGAACGCATTGATGAGTGCCGCTGCGTTTTGAAAGTCCTCAAACATGTGACTTAAGGCGCGATTAAAATATTCTTGCCTAAACAATTTGAAATCTCGCTTGAACCTGCCATTTATAACTTCCACTACCCAGCGGCATAGAGTTACCAGCCTAGTTCTATTGGCCTGTTCAGTAGTAAGCTGGTCTGCACCGCGGTCTTTGGTTTCTGGCATATAGGCACTGTAGTTGCATCGCTCCAAATCGCCACAGACGTCTCTAAACCCACGATCTAAAATGAATATGTCGCCAGCCCGGTAAAACCAGTGAAATGTGCCTTCTTCGTCAAATACTGGCATCTGAGTCGGTAGCAGCATAGGGCCCGCAAACATCAATTATATGCCCATCGGAACACACCATTAAGAACGGTTTTAATAGATTTTCGTATTTGTGTAGACTGTAGGTCTGTCGCTGGAACGAAAAGTTGGAGCTCTTCTGTATATAAATATATGTTCCATCCATGATTGTTACTGCCTTCCTTTCTTCTGGAGAAGACTCGGGATTTCCAAATAACGCGTTTGGTACAATAAGATTACGGTCAGCGACCATTCTTCTATTTAAATGGTCGAGTCCCAGGTGTCGTGGCTTAAAATCCAGAGATATAGCATCACGCGCGGTTTTTAAATGCCTTTCTAGAGTCCTTCTACTTATGTTAAAGAGCGTGGCTAATCTCTCGTTGCTATCACCAGTTCGCAACTTCATTAAATAAATGGCTAGTTTTGTTTTGGCGTTTGACTCAGACAAAGAAGGCGTTTGTTCCAAGATTGTATTGAATTGATCTCTGCTAACGCCCAATCGAATATGAATCTCATTAGGATCCATATTTGCAATATCTTCAAAGTCCAGAATATTTTTATTTAAAACAGCTTTTTTAAAAAGCTCTAGTATTTGCACAAAATGAGAGCTGTTAAAATCATGTCTGAGATTTGGACTATCAATGAGCTCTTCCCAATCATTTGATGTTAAATGTGCATCACATATTCTGGCACTGTCTGGTATGAATAAGTTAGAATGTAACATAAGAGTAATCCTTACATTCTCAGGCATTCGACGACGTGAAACACTACGGCATCTGTCAAACATACAGTTTGCCGAGGTGCTAGGCACTCGTGAATATTCTTCCACTTGAAGAACACATTCGTGCGGGGCAGGGTTATTGTTTGGCTGCACAGCCCGTTGAGCTCGTTGCCAACAGGGTCGACAAACGTATTCTCGGCCGTTGTATTCAACCTGAAAAGGAAAATAGTTTATAACATAGTATTTAAAACTCACAGCAGTTTCAGTTAAATCATGTGTTGTATAGTAGAACATGCCGAGCTCTTTTTCAACGTGACGAATGAGTCATGCTCATACGCATTGTTAATGAGTGGTTGGCCTCTATTATATTTCGAAGCTAGATAACGTTGGCTCTGTTTCCATATGCACCATGTGTGTAAAAGAGAGAGAAGATCTGTTTTGACTATAACTTAAGTATTGTTAGAAAAGAACCATACGCTTAAGGAAATAACATAATTCACTAAAAGGACGTACATAAAAATACAATCAAAACTGTAACGTGGACTTTCAATAAAGAGCCCACACTTCACCCAACGATGTGTCGCATATGCACATCGTGACACAATATTATGAGGCCATCACCGCTATAGGGTGCGTACATGGGCCATTATTTTTTTCCAGGGCCCAAATTGACTAACTATGTCGTAAAAAATATTTTATAACAAATTAGTTTTTTTTTAATTTTTTAGGTTAATTTAGTTTTATCAATATTTAAAGTATACAGTACAGGCATTAGCAGTGATGTTTTTTTACTATTTATTGTTTTGTTTGATATATATACAAGGAAAGGAGTAGAAAAACAACAACTGTGTTACTTACTTAGAATAATCAATTTTATTATAGGAACCTTTACCTCAATTTTAAAAACCTATCAAACATAAACTTAGACAAGAATTACAATAATCTTTTAATGTAAAATCACAATCATCTCAGTAAATTAATTTAATTAATCTTATTTTCTAATTAAGTTTACCACTGCGTTACGTTATTTTAATTTAAGCTACTGTAATTTCTCAAAATATGCCTTAATAATAGCAATTTAATCTCAATCTTTATAGTATAGGTTGAAATATGGTAGATAAACAAAAAAATATAAAATTTGTGCTGGTTCAAAATTGAATTAAAATCTTTATAGCCCCTAACGTATTCAGAAAAAGAGGGACAAAAAGTAACGCAGTAGCTGGATAAGTAACACAGTGGTAATCTTATCACAGCACTAGGTGTTTTTTTTTCGCTTTAACTAATAGAAACGCTCTAAAAACAATAATAAAGTATTTGAAATAAAATAAAACCTTCTTAAAAACAAAAACAAAACAAAATCCTCTCAAATTAACATTTTTAAACATAAACCGCCTTATTACAAAAGATAGTTAAACCTGGTTTAACTTAGACTTGGTTTATCTCGCATGCCGTCACTTTCATTTGAATATTTTTGAAGTGAGACGTCATGCGAGATAAACCAAGTCTAAGTTAAACCAGGTTTAACTACTTTTTGTAATAAGGCGGAAAATCTTTGTCTCATCAGTCTTATTTCTCAAATATATTTAATGGAACATCAAATTCGTAATATACACGTTTACCCTTCTTAATGATTTTAGGGTTACAAGTTTTTTAGTAGCATAATATCTCTGAAGATGTTTTCTTTTAGCCTCAGCATTTTTCACAGGATCCTGTTTCAATTTTTCCTTAAACCGCCGTTGTTTTTCTGCCGGTGTTAACGCCATTATATTGAAAATAATATGCTGTAACAAAATAACCCAATATTATTAACTAAGTGAACTGTAAAATAGATAAATACACTTCGAAAACTGTTTACTTTGCAACTGCGTTACTGCACCTACAACTGCGTTACTCTCGTGGTAACGCAGTGTAGTGGTAACGCAGTTGTAAAAATAACGTGTATTCTAACATTTCGGTCATATGATAATAAATACCTAATTATTTTTGAGTGCATGCAAATGTTTACTTATTCTATTACAAAACGCAAAAGAAAAACAATCAAATATCTAAAAAACTCACCGTTTGTCGTCGGTAACTCAGTGGCCACACAATTAACACACGCGCCTCTCCGGACGACTCGAGCTCGACTGACACGGCCAGCGTCAACGCCACGAACACCCGCCTCACCCCGCCAGCAATTCACATTAAATCAAACGACTTAGTCGAAAATGCACGAAAAAAGCCGAATGTAAGACTCATTTTTGCTTGGTAACATAGAGTACTTACGTTTTCTTACTTCAACAGGGACGAGACAAGAAATATTTCGTAAATAATATACGGTTAAAGAAAAGATAAACTTATTAGCCTGTTAATAAAGTTCATACTTACCTTAATTTCCGTAGATATTTTAATTTAATAGTGCCGTGAAGAGTTTTAATGTAATGTCAATGTATTTGAAGCGAGTTGCTTGCTGGGACAGCCGGATTTTGTATGAGATACGACTGCGTTACCGAGAAAAGCGACTGAGTTACCGTCATTTACGTCAAATTATACCATTTTTCACTAATGTTTATGTCTTGTTAGAGGGATATTATTATTACGTTTCTACCAATAGCGATTTTATTTTACTAATCATATTTTTTTTTAATTTTTTTAGGCTCTATTCTTGAGAGACCGCTTACGGGCCCTGGAAAAAAATAATGGCCCACATACGGGTAAAAACAACCAAAAAATAGTCTAAAAATACTTACTTGCTGTGGAGCTATAGCTTCAATAATATATTGAGCATTGGCAGCATTTTCCTCAAAAAGAGCATGGGTTATTTCTAACCTTCTTCTATTAACCACTGATCGATTGCACAAAACACATATAGGTCGATTTTCTGCCATTTTTCAATAATGTTCCGTTGGCGTACACAAGTCCAGAGTCCAAGTACACAAGCACAAACGTACAGAAGTTCAGAGTTAATAGCCAGGTTATCAGGTTAGGAAGAAACACAGTCCAGAGGGTAGCCAGGGTCAAAACGTTTGAAAAAGAATCCGTAGATGAGCGCACAGTACACAACGTCACAAGGGTAAGCGAAGGACTGCGCCGAGTGACGCACACGCACCCCACACCTCGGCTCTTTTGTTTGCACTCGAAGCTGATTGGGCCGTTCGAACTCAGGTAGTCCATGTAGTAAACCCATTGTTGAGCTGAGTCTTGTAAACGGTATGCTGACAACGTTTTGAAATACTTTTGAAGACATAAACTAATGTTAAGTATTTTATCAAATGGGTTTGCACATTTTCTTGCACTTATTATCTAAGTATTTTACCTATATGTATTTTTTTTTCTAAATGAGCTGCAATGTTACGTTCATAGTAAAAGTTAGTCCTTAGTAATAGTACTTTCATTTAATACCTATTTCGTTGTTGGCCGCTCATAGACCATTTTGCTCTTTCTCCTTTCTGTCGGTTTAAGTACCAAACCTTCAACATACCCACCGCGCAAATTGGTTTTAACTTTATTGATAGATTCGGTGGGAATTCTTGTTTCTATTATCTGTTTTAAATTGTCTCTAACTGGAGTGTAGTACAGAAGCGAAATTGTATGCCTACTAATCGCTACCAAAATATCGACTTATCCGTAGAACAGAGTCCGATGTGATCATGGAGCAAAAACGAGTTAAATAGCTAGACGAGTTAAGGAATACGAACTCTACAGACGTGCGTTTTTAGAATTTTCGTATCTTATTTAGTTTCGGAAATATATAATCGAATAACGTTCAATCTGAAATTAGTTCCGAATAAAAACGCACTAAGTGATCAACAGACGGCGCGCGGGGTGCGGCCACGGCGCGGGCGCCACGTCCGTTCGTCAGTTAGGCCGCTGTTTGTTGGAGGGAGGGCATTTTTATGACGTGCGCTTAGTTTTTTTTCTGTTTGATGTAAAAAATAATTTATCAATTGTTTTGCATGCAACACATATTTATTAAGATGTCACGATCACAAAAAAAATTGGGTATGCTTGAAGAAGATGCAGAAAGGCCTGAGCTTAGTTCATCAGTTTCAGAAGTTCCTCATGTTTATATGAATAAAAGTGTAAATGCTGGTAAGTTGACGATTCATTAGTTGTCTTATTTCGTAAGACGCACTATTAAGTTTTAAAATTATTAACATTATTTCTATATTAATTTTTGCCTCATTATACAGTTGCGGGCGATCGATTTTCTTAAAGGACGTTTTTTGACGGAGAGATATAGAAACGCCTTTTTAGTGCGAAAATGCGATTAGTGTAATGTTTATTCAAAGGGTAATCATTCTTTCATTAATAATAAGCAATAAAAAGTAGAGGTCTTATGAAATATTAGGACAATTTAATACGAACATTATTGAATTTTTAAGCGCCTGATGTGAATTTAGGACGTTTTTCAACGGAATCTGTGATACGATTTGTTGGTTCAATGTTAAGATAAGACGTTGTTACTGGGATAATGGAATCAGTTAGGACGTTGTTCAACTAAAAAAATCGTTAAATTTACGGATTTTTTATTTTAAATTTGTTAATTAATAGCAAGTTATATTTGTATTGCAATATACATTATTATAGTTGGTATTTTATGAATACATCTAACAAAACATAGTTATTTTTTAAATTTCGGTTGTGAATGTTGATGACAACCTCATGATACGACAAACATCACCTTTGCCTCTTGGTGCAGAAGAAATCAGTCAGGAACTATCCCACATAATATCTTCTTCTTATCGTGTGGGTAGTATGGTTTAACGACCCTACACACCCTAGTGTCACAGTTCCTAAACTAGTTTGCCGGGACCACCGGCTTATACGTGCCTTCCGAAGCACGGAATCATCGTTTTATCAGACAATCAGGTGATTCAAGCCTGCAATATTGTAGCCAAACTGGAAACAGCTTCACAAAGTATACTTCCCGTGGGAATCGAACCCATGATCACCGGGTCACAAGGCAAACGCCTAAACCATTTGACATCTGCCGAGGATGTTAACAGCAATCAGCCTAGTACATTTTCATTGGAAGCGCCTTCTATTTTCGAAAATTCACCAATAATACAGCTTTAAGAGTAAGAAACTATCAATGCCAGCTCCTATGCCGTTTCCTACTAATGTCCATTCGATCTGCGATAGCATATTCTACCCTAATCATGTAGACAGTTTCTTTGCGATTTCTTCATCGTCATATAGCACAACGAATTCGCCTGCTACTTCGCACTTATGCAGTGGAATTTCATCATCAAATTTTTAGGTAATATGAAGAAAATAAGATGCCAAAACTATATTATATACTCCTCATGAATGGGAATTTTATTAGTAAGATGGGCCAAGAACGAAGGAGAACCCTATGCTGTACGCAACGGAACACAGACGTGTTTAACTTTAAATGTCTTGTCAATAATGAGGTCTGGATGAAAGACATTAAGGTGAATACGATAAGGTAGCCCAAGAAATTAGTTTTTTTTACGTTTTTTGCAATCTACCGCTCAGTGTCCGGTTGAATGTTAAATAAAGTGACTATTTGATGAAAAAGACAATCAAGAGACTTAAATGAACTGACACGGTTGTATTGGTGATTTTAATCATTACTAAACAGTAAAGTCTATATAAATAAATAAATAAATAAAGTCATATTTGTTACGGTCGTGATTTCTATTTTGTTTAACAAACAACTTGATACTGATCGGTAAATTGCAAAAAACGTAAAAAAATACCGAATTTTGTCGCGAGCTACCTAGTCGCATTCACCATAAAGGCAAGAAGATTAACTGGAGTAACATACGAGAAGTTCATGCAGTCAGATGGCAGTGATCCCAACAAATTTGGTTTTTAAATATGACCTGACTCAACCTGATTATAATATTTTTTGATTCACGGTAACATGAGGAACTCTGTACAAACTGGACTAAAACCTGCATATTCTGAAACTATTATGGTTCCTGCTGCTGAATATAAAGACTTGATAAATATGTGCACTTGTGCAGGACAGAAGTAATTCCCTTAGAGTATAATCAGTACTTTTACTCTTTACCACATCACACCACTGTTGATGTTTCTGAAGAATCCGATTCTTCACAAACATCAAAAATGTGATGATCAATTCTAACTCATTTTGAGCGGCAGCTATCCATTCCATCCATCAGAATAAGAAATATTTTAGATTTATATTTTTTCTTTCTATTTAAACAGTTTTTTTTGGTGTTACGTACAGTTTAATTGTTGTTAATACGTATGAAACCTCGTCTTGGCCACTATGCTTCTGATTGGTACCTAACTGTGATGTGATTGCTGCTCAAACTGATGCCATCTAATGGTTTTGCTATCTATTTTAAGTATTTTTTTAAATTAATAAACAATTTTAATTCGTAATTTCATTTTTTATTTAGTTATCTTGCGGGGTAGTCATAATATGGCTAACATTATTTTTAAATATTTGAAGGTAAGGAACAAAAAATGACCCATGTTAATATAGAACGTCATTTAATTCTGACATCTCCGTAAAACAACGTATGATGTTCATTACGGACCCCCGCTCTTACGGTACAAAACGTCTTATGTTTATATGGAACTCACTATCTCGTTAAATAAAAGGATAAGAAATAAACACTACATAGCATTTAACTAGGCTGGGGCGTTACTATAACATACCAAAAAATCTAGAAGTCAAGTCTCACCGTTTAAGACTTACACGAGTCAACAACTTCTATTGCGTCTACTGAAAACTATCAACCCTGCAGATCGGACTTTATTCTTCGGATGAGTCGATATGGGTCTTAGAATTATAAATTTCTTCCTTACTTTTGGTGGAAGTGCGAACTATAACTATGTGCTCAGCTTGCTTCCCTTGGAATTCGTGGATCGTTGATGCATTGTAACCTGCCTTTAGTAGTAAATCTTTCTCTGATTGCTTGAAAACTAAATATTTATATAATTTGTTATCTAAAGGAACATTATTGAGAGCAGTGTATAATTTACAACTCATACTTCTGTTCACCTTCGAAGCTGAAAATACCCCTCCTTCATATTTGTCTTGAATTGTCGCCATTACGTCTACGGGACAGCGGTAAGACGTCAAAATCTACAAATGTTACACCATTAAAAGCGAAACCATATTTGGTATCTTTGTTATTATTAAGCAACCACTTCTTTTCGTAAGTGTCATATACGGAAAACCCTTCTTTGTGTGATGTTAAATATCTTTTGGTGTCTAATGAGAGAGGATTTGATAATTTTCTATAAGCTTCACCATAAGTGCACATTGCAGTTCCAACGATCGTCTTCATCAGTGATATTTCTCAAATCTATCACGATCTCTCTAATTTCAGATTTGATCATGTCGAATACATACCTAATGATGGTCATTGCATTACCTATGTCGCAAAAGTTTAAAACTAAATTACCGTTAATAATTTCGTACTCAATGTTTGCCGGAATATCACCGTGTCTTACAAAATTCTCAGCTTCTTTACTACTAACTACTACTAAGTTCTGATCCTCACTCTCAAGTCTCGATCGTGATACCAATTTATTTACAAAATTCTCTCTAAGATCCTGAATTTTATCTTTATTTCTATCTATAGGATCTGACACACTATCTTCCTCAATTATTGACTTTAATTTAGATTTGACTAGAGGAAATTTCGAGAGTGCGCCGGACGTATACTGAACTACTATACGTCCGGCGCACCCTGGGCAGTCAGCGAGTCCCCACGCTGACTGGCTAATCCTTTCACCACGATGACAATCCCAAGTCCTCCTACAAAACCGGCTTTGTGCGTAGTTTCGATTAACATCGAAGGGTTCTCTCAAGATAAATCAGAGATACTTTCCGATTTATGCCGCAAAACATACTGCGACATTCTTTGTGTGCAAGAGACCCATCGAGATGAAACCCAAAGCCGGCCACACATCGATGGACTCACGCTTATCGCCGAGATCTGTCACCCAAAACACGGTAACGCAGTGTTTGCTGCTCCCGGCGTAAGTATACTTTCCACCAAATGCTCAAACGAGAATGGCATAGAAATTATAACAGTAGATGTTGGCAACTGCTCCATCACTTCCATTTATAAACCTCCCGGCACCACATTTAATTTCGTACCACCAGAGAACTTTAACAGCCAGCCAACTAAAGTTGTAATCGGTGACTTTAACAGCCGCTGTACCAACTGGGGCTACAACGACACGGACATAAGCGGAGATGCAGTCGAAGAATGGGCTGAGGCGAATGATTTAGCACTAATACATGACGCTAAACAACCGGCCTCTTTTAACAGTGGTCGCTGGAAACGCGGGTACAATCCAGACCTAATATTTGTCAGCTCTTCTATCGGCGCTCAGTGCACCAAGAGCGTGTGTTCGCCTATCCCTCGCACTCAACATAGACCAATTATGTGTTGCATCGAACCCGTGGTCCGACCTATAAACGTCCCCTTTAAACGCCGATTCAACTACAACAAGGCAGATTGGAAATCGTTCAAACAATCCATTGATGACGCCCTCTTCAATCTTTTGCCGACCCCGCAGAATTACGACCGGTTTGTTGAGATTGTGTCTACTAATTCCCGAAGACACATCCCAAGAGGCTGCAGGACTTCTTACATCCCAGGGCTGTCGACAGAGTCCAGTGAATTGCTGAGCCGATACCAATCACTGTTCCGATCTGATCCCTTCTCAGAGGAAACCACACTTGCTGGAGAAATGTTGTTATCACAGCTAGGCGAAAATAGACGGGAGAGGTGGATGAACACTGTTACTAGCATAGACATGACCCATAACAGTAAAAAGGCTTGGAGCACAGTTCGAAAGCTGACCGGTGAGTCCCCTAAACCCGCACCGCCAAGCCAAGTCACCGCCAACCAGATAGCACATCAAATAATTCTAAATGGCAGACCGACACGCCGTTCCAGTAAGATCCCTAAGCCACAAAAACCTGATGGCGTCTGTGACGATATCAGTAAATTATTCAACATTACTGATATCGTTACAGCAATTATAGTGGCCTAAAGTGTGGTAAAGCCTCTGGAGTCGACGATATCTCAGTCGAGCAGCTAAAACAGCTTGGCCCAGTTGCTGTGTCGTGGTTGCTGCAACTTTTCAACAATTGTCTGGAATCAGCTTCAATTCCCCGTCTCTGGAGGAAATCTAAGGTCATCGCAATTCCTAAGCCAGGTAAAGCAGCAGACGATCCTAGAAACTTTCGCCCTATCTCTCTACTATGTCACACATATAAACTCTTCGAGAGACTGTTGCTGAACCGTCTTACGGGCGTCATTGACCCGAAATTAATCCCCGAGCAAGCTGGTTTCAGACCTATCAAGTCTTGCAGTAACCAAACCCTTAAAGTTGTTCAACATATCGAGGATGGTTTCGAGAGGTGAATGGTCACTGGTGCTGTATTCGTGGACTTATCAGCTGCCTACGATACAGTTAACCTCAAACGGCTGTTGTGGAAGGTGGAAACCTTGATCAATGATCACAATTTCATCCGTATACTTCGAGAACTTCTCCACAACCGCCGATTTCAAGTCCACCTTCTCTCTGAAAAAAGTCGTTGGAGAGCACAATCCGGCTACCGTAGACGCGGGCCTGTGGAAGGCGAGTAATGGGCTAGCTCGCCATCCGTCCGTCTTATGACGACGACAGGCCGTGTGGACGGCGCGTCCTTGTTCCACGCGCGCCTCAAAGAAATGTCAGTTTATGTAAGTTTAGGCACGGGTGCAAAAGTAGTATCTAATGTACCTTTAATAGATCTCCGCATTCAAGGTCAAGCTACTTTCGTACTCATCTTTACCTACAACTATGTCGATAACAGCTCTCAAGTATTTTTTTTTGTAACTCTAATCCGGACTGTCCTTACTACGCTGTAGTATGGTTACATTACATTTCAATACTCACCTCGTCTCTGCATTTTCGAGGCGAGGATCTATGTTATTTTGTATGTATACTCCTAAAAAAATAACATCATTTCCATAAAATAAAAGTATTATGTGCAATTAGTCTGCCCAAATCTAAACAAGCCAAGTTATGGTGTGTAGATACTTACGCATTGAAAATAGCTTTCTTTTTCCTGTAAAAAATATTTATAATGTAACTTTTTATTTATTATTCAAAAAAGTATTTGGTAAATATTATCTGCATCACAGTACTTTGAATAAAAAGAAAATACAATGTCACAAAAATAAAAACTAGACTTAGGATTTGATCCAGGGCACTGTTGTATGCCAGTCCATATCTCTAACAAACACGTTGTTGTAGCAGTTGAAATGGTGGTCGAAAAAACTGAGCGTATTCGAACTGACAACCTCATGGGTATTTCTCTAATTTATAGTTTTTTAGAAATAAATACATGTTATTAATAATTATTATTCTTATTTTTTTTACTTACTCGTACTCGACTCACACTCGATCGCGGCCTGTGCGCGGAGCGCCGCGCTGCCGCGCCGGGCGTCATGCCACCGCGTATTATGGAAGAGGGGGCGCGGGTGAGAGGTACGAACTCGCTCGCGTTGGGCTGTAATGCGCGCTCTTAACACGGCCAATATTAGTAATTATACTAATAATTCTTTTTACAATGTTTTAAATTTTTCTTTGGACAATCCTTGTGTAACTTTAGACGATTCTCGAGTGGGTTCCAATAGTAGTAGGATTTCATTGCCTGATAGCATGGGAGTTTTGGGACGCACTCCGGATAATTTAAACTAGTTAGTAAGACAACAGAAGATACTAGTACCATTAGTGTTATACCAAAATTACCAAACCATAACAATGTACCTTCTCGCTCTCAAAGACCTAAATGTAAAAAAGGGGCTAAGCAGAATGACTTGCAATTATTTCATCAAAATATTCAAGGTTTCTCTTCAAAGCAACTTAAAATTGAATTGTTTTTAGAAAGAACAAAGTTTGAAATTGTTTGTTTTACTGAGCATTGGTTAAGAGACTATGAGATGCTAATTAATTACGCAAATTACAGTGTGGGAAGTTGCTTTAACCGTAAATCTAAGATTCGTGGGGGTTCATTAATCTTAATTAAAAATTGTATTAAATTTAAAACTCGTAGTGATATTGTTAATCTATCGGTTGAATATAATATTGAACTGTCTTGTGTTGAGCTCGATAAGCATATAATAGTGTGCGTTTACAGACCCCCAAATTATCAAAACTACTCTATATTTGAGTCAGTAATAATAATAATAATAATAATTCTTTATTTATCAGACAACGTGATCCATAGTGTTAGTAAACAATAAAATTACTTATATCTAGTGTTAGTAATTGAAATATTATATAACAGAGAACACAGACTAAAGTACTGTGAAAAGGACATCCCCAAACTAATGTTCAGTGATTGTCCTTCTCACAAAACTTTTAATTATCGGAGAGTCGACACTCTCCGCCACAGTTTTTAAGATGCTGTTGCCACTCGCCCGCAACCTTGACAGCAACGAGGCGGTTTTCTTGCGAACGACGGCGTGGAAGCCGTCAGTTCGGTTTTGCGCAAACATAGCAGAAGCACTGCACCATCGCGGTAGTCCCAACAGCATCCTAAAGATGTTATTATATTGTACGCGTAGGTCATCCAGCGTTCTTTTAGTATAGTTGACCCAAAGATTCCCCGTGTAAAAGCACTGGCAATATGCCTTAAACAGTGTTATTTTCACTAACGTGCTACACCGGGCGAATCTTCGGGCCAACATGTTACCTCGGACCGCCAGAGCCCTACGCTCCCTTTCAATATCAACATTGTCCTTAAGGTCGTCAGTGAGAATATGCCCTAGATATTTAAATGTTGTCACTCTTTTGACGTTCAAGCCATTTAGGGTAATATCAGGTGTAGTATCTGGGCATTCACTGCCGGCCTTAAAGACAATGTATTCACACTTCTTAATATTATAGATAAGCCCGTGTGAGGCAGCATACGTCTGACAAACCCGCAGCATTTTGTTATTTTGTTTTGTAATGGAAGATGCTTTAGCAAAACTTGCTACTAGTCATAAATCTCTAGTTGTCTGTGGTGATTTCAATGTTAATATTTTAGACAAAAATTCGAATACCAAAAGAATTTTTACATCTTTTTAAATCATTTAACCTGATAACGTGTTCTCAGAACCAACCCGAATTACTGCAAATTCTGCTACATGTATTGATAATGTTTTTTGTGGTTGTGAATACTTGGATAAATCCATTGTAAATTACCTACCTTCTGATCACAGCGGTCAATCCGTAGTTTTCGAGTCCTACACACCAGTACAAAAAATACAAATGACATCTAGACAAATAACACCCAGCAATTTAAATAAGTTTAATGATAATTTAATTAGTAATTTAGGCATTCCAAGCCTTCTTCTTCAATTCTTTTCGGTGATTCACACCGAGTTCAATAATACCATAAAAACGAAAACTAAATCAATTTGCCCTAAGTTTATGTTCAGTGACTGGGCAACAAAGGGCATTAGGAAAAGTAGGGAGCGATTGTTTGAGCTGTACGGTCTTAAGCCTTACATTAACTCTGAAACTTTTAATAAATATGTTGCAACATACTCTAAAATCTTCAAAAACGCTTGCAAAGTAGCTAAAGCCTTATTCATTAGCAACAAGATTAAATCCGCCGATAATAAAATAAAGACGGTTTGGAAAATTATCAACAGTGAAACAAATAGAAATAAAAAAATTAACAATGATATCACTCTAGAGACTTCACGTGGCTTTTTAAATTCTAAAAACGAAGTTGCTCAAGAATTTGTAGATTTCTTCACTAGTATCCCACTTAAAACTACTGAAACCTTAAATTCATCACCCTTGCTTTCTATTGAGTTACTTAGAGCGAACGTTTCAGCCTGCCCGGTTGAGTTTCAATTTAAACATATAAACCCCATAGCAGTCATTAAAGCTTTTAAGGAAATTAAAGTCAAATTAACCGAAGATCTATGGGGACTGTCGATTAAAGTTTGTCAAGCTATTATTGAGACTGTAGCTCCGTATTTAGCCTTAATATTTAATTTGTGTGTGGACCAGGGAGTCTTCCCGGACCTTATGAAATACAGCAAGGTAATACCACTTTTCAAATCCGGTGACAGTAAAGACACTAATAACTATAGACCCGTATCCGTTTTGCCAGTTTTCAGCAAGGTGTTTGAAAAGGTAATGCTTAATCAAATGCTCATCCACTTTAACACCAATAAAATCTTACATGAGAAACAGTATGGTTTCACCAAAGGACGTTGTACGACTGACGCCGGTGTCACCTTATTAAAACATATATTTACTGCTTGGGAAGAGTCACAAGATGCCATAGGGATCTTCTGTGACCTCTCGAAAGCATTTGATTGCGTCAACCACGAAACCCTTCTCATAAAGCTTGAACATTACGGTTTAGGGAAACTTGCGCTCAGTTTAATGAAATCGTATTTAAACGATAGACATCAGCAAGTACAAATAAATGGTGTCAATTCAACGGGCTTAAAAGTAAGTATGGGTGTGCCACAAGGTTCGATATTAGGTCCCTTTCTCTTTTTAGTCTATATTAATGATCTACCCCATTTATTTAAAAACCAACCTGAAATGGTGTTGTTTGCCGACGATACTTCTTTAATATTTAAGGTAAGCAGACGTGCCACAAATCTTGATGACGTAAATAACGCCCTACTGCAGGTTCATAATTGGTTCACTGTCAATAATTTGGTCTTGAATGGGAAAAAAACGAAGTGCATAAGATTTGCTCTACCAAATGTCAAAAGTACTGATTGTGGCATAGTATTGAATCAAGAGACACTAGAATTTGTCGATGAAACTGTTTTCTTGGGGATAACGATTGACTCGAGGCTACAGTGGGGTCCGCATTTAACATCTCTTGCAGAACGGCTGAGTTCAGCAGCATATGCTGTTAGGAAAATCCGCCAATTTACTGACGTAGATACCGCGAGACTAGTCTATTTTAGCTATTTTCATAGTGTTATGTCATACGGTATTTTACTATGGGGACGGGCTGCAGACATCGAGTCTATATTTATTCTGCAGAAAAGAGCTATTAGAGCCATATATGGTCTACGAAGGCGCGATTCAGAGAGCTGTTTAAGGAAATTAACATCATGACAGTACCTTGTCAATACATCTATGAAAACTTCATGTACGTTAGGAAAAATCTGCATTTGTTTAGTAAAAGAGGTGATAGACACCACTATTATACGAGAAATAGGGACCAACTAGTTCAGCCAGGTTTCAGGCTAGCTAAAGTAGACTCATGTTTCATGGGGTACTGTTTAAAATGTTACAATAAAATACCCCCTCACATTCTTCAACTGAGTGAGACGAAATTTAAAACTTGTGTAAAACGCACACTATGTAGGCAAGCATACTATAAGTTGGGGGATTACATTGATGATAAAAATGCTCGGCTCAATGCTGGTCCTGCTCCACAACCTTAGGGGCAAATAAATCGACTATCATGTGAAGTTAGTGTAAAAGGCTGCAGAAGATTGAAAAATATCTTTGCATTGTATAGATTCAATGTCTTAATATTGTATAATTTCATGGCACATGTGTGAGTACTATGTACCTACTATAACACCACTTTTTACATTTAGTTATATTTTATTGACGTTGCCCTGGTGGCTGGGAGAATGTCATGCTCACTCAAATGTCTCGCTGATGGTGGCGGGTGTGTCGGATCATTTAGTTCCCTTCAAAATGGTTGAGTTAGATGGTGCTGATCCATGCGTCATGTTCGTGAACGGGCGCTGTCAATGGAGACTGGTCATCTCTTAGCTGCCATGGTTTATATATTTTTCTTTGATTTGTTTTTTATATCTTTTTACTCTGGACGCTCTTAACTTGCACGTCTTGCTACATAGTTCTCACATAATATACCATCTCAACATGAATGATATAATGTACCAAGATTTTGTAACAAATTCTGTTTTAAAAGAGTGTCCATGAAGTTTCTTGCCCGTTCTTCTTCATGAGATCTACGTTAGGGAACTGGCAACTACAGTAGTTTCACAAGTTATTATGCCTTGTGATTGTGACTGTAGCGTAGGAGTGCAATGCGTCGTTTCGGGAGTTGCTGCGTCGGGCTGCGCGGCGCCGGATGTTACCGGCGGCGAGTGCTGTGGGTGCGGGGGCGCGCGGCGGCGTGTGCCGTGGCGGCGGGTGTGCGGGGCTCCGGGTCGCGGGGCGGCGGTTGCACGTTGCGGCGTGCATTCGTTGTTCCGTGATTCGGGGTCTCGAGCATTCGTTGTTGCGGTTTGCGTCGCTGCGTGCTTTTGTGCTCGCAGTGTTCGTTGTTGCGGGCATTCGGTGGCGTGTGGTTCGGCGTGGTGACTTTCGGAATGACGTATTGCACTCGTAGTTTCGTTCTTCTTCCGTCCTTCTGACATTCAAAAGTGCCTGTAATGGCTTAATTGAAATAAAATATTTGAGTTTTTTTTTTTTTTTTGATTTTTTGGTGATGAAAAAAATTATTTAGTATGACCCCAAGAAACACTAAACAAAAAGTTTGCTTTAGTATTTTTGAAAAAAAATATTAAAATCTTTTTCTACCAAAAATGGCATTGTATGCAGTTCTAGGTTTAAGGTCAAGTTTGCCAAATGTCATTGTATGTAGAATTAGCTGGAAAATTAAAAATTTAAGTTCAGTTGAGAATTTACACATAATATTATCAGGTATAAGAATTCTCACATAGGGTGGTGACAGATTGGATAATATGTAAAGGGGAAGATGGAATTAAATGAGATAAACATGTATAATAATATGTATTGTGCCGCCATGCTCATGTTGATGACTGTCTACGTTTGCCAAGTAACAAACCCGCCCACCATTTTTTGTGGATTGGTGGAGAGTTTTGGCAGTTTCATGGAGATTGTTCTAGACTTCTCTTCCTACACTAATAATTGTTGATGAGACCACGGGCCAAACACAACCTAAAATGCCCTTGTGATTGTGCATTGTGTACGCTCTTGATTCTAGAGTAGAGCAAAAAATTAATTTGTAATATCCAAGTCCACACTAAAATAGAAAATTCGCAACCAGCACCTCTTGCTCCTCCTCCCAACTTCGTAAGTGCTCCGTTTCTGATCAAATCGGTCTACTCCACGTGTGCTCTGTATACTGGAGTATGGTTAGTGGACACTAAATAGCCTTATTAGAAACATCTTTCCGAGTTTGGTCATGGAATGTTTTATTTACTTTTGGTGAAAGGCAGTGGTCAGACGTGCAACAATGTGTCTTTCCACATCACAAATTGCATCCCACTGCATCCTTCTGGTAGCCAGCCTGGTAATACTATTAACAACCTCCAAATATTTTCGAAGTTGTAAGAACGCACTAAATGTTCTTAGCTTTTGATGGCGGTTGTCGAGGACTTCCAATTTTCATTGTTTAAAAAAATCCTTTTATTTTCTTTAAAAATTCTGAGTATGGCCCTGTTGAGGACCAATTGGTAGAATGAGGTTATACCTTAATGAGGAGTGTTAGGCCTTAAGTCTGGGTTGTCAGCGTTCATTAAATCAAATAGCTTGTCCATGACTGCCACCAGACTAGCTCTCACAGCAGCGGCAGTACCAATAAAATCTATTTTTTTTTTAAATATAATTTAAAAGAGGCGGTGAGGCTAGGAAACAGGTACACCCCAGGAACAGAAACAGGTACAGGGTAGGGTACAGGTAGGTGAGGGTAGGTAACAGGTGTGGGGGGTTAGAGTAATAATGCACCCCAGTTGTTCAAATAACTCGAAGTTGTTCCCATTAAATGGTTCTATTCTTCCATAATTAATGTTCATCGTGACGTGTATTGGTATTTCCGGTTTATCTTTGTCACTATCACTTTCACTTTTCGATTTGTCCCGGTTCCAAAACTGTCCACAATTGACCGCTTTTGGTTGTCTCTAAGGTTCTGTCTTAAAGATTCGATTCGATTCTGTGTGCGGGAATTTAAGTTCTTGATGAATGTTTAAAAGTTGTTCTTTCTTCAAATTTTGTATCCAAGCAGTTTTTTTGACTTTTATTTGATTTTTAAACTGCAGTAAAGACATCTGTTATGCTTGAAGTTGATTATCATTTGTATTGTACACAACTTTGAATAAAGCCACGAACGATTTGCCAGATGAATGTGTATAACACTGACACTGACGTTTAACTATAAATACAAAACTTATTTATTTCTCTTTTAAAGGTGTTTTGTTGGTTTAATTATCTAATCTATTCTATATCTAACTAGCCCTTTGTGTCCCACTGCTGGGCAAAGGCCTTTCTGGTAGGAGTCAAGATCGTCCCTCCACCTTTGTCTTAGCCTGCTGTGATTTAATGGGACCCAATACCTATGTGATTTCTCTAGGCCATCTGGAATGCGGCATTTTTAATATAAGAAATTTGTCAAATCATGATTTGGATATATTTGATAGCTTGAACAGTAATTGCAAAATAAAATAAGTAGGAATGTGTTGACCTGTAACTATCTGGAGTGGCCATGATCCTTATTGCTACTAAGAGTTGTTCTCTGGCAGGTATAGGTTTGCGGCCAGGTAAGTAGTTAGTTTCCTGAATATCCTTGCCAATTTGACTCAGGACAAATTCAAATGTTTCAGGATATAATCTAAAAAAAAATATATATTTACATTTCATGTTATGCACAATATTGGCAAAGACTACCCACTGATCAATTTAATGTTTTGAATTCTAATATCAGATGCTGACGGGGGAGCAGGTCAAAGTCAGTAAGCAACAGCAAAAAAGTGACCAATAATAATCAACAGTAGGACAATTAATAAGACTTAAGATTTTAAATAAAATTTCATTCAGTATTTACCTGAAATGTGACTTGAATTCTTCACGAGTATAGCCAGGAATGGTTTTATATACTGCTTGGTACGAACTCTGTTGGATACAGCTCGCCGATTCAAAGATATAATAAATTTATTTTCAAAATCATCTTCACCTGACGACGATGATGACGAAGAACTTTCAGCACTTTCATCTATACTGTCGTCTGTTTCGAAAACAAGGTCTAAAACCATTATTTCATTCATTTTGAATGATTAAATTTAAAAACCGAAATGAAAAAGAGTAGATTTAAGTCTTGGGCGGTACGTAAATAAATAATTCCGAGAGGGGTATAATATTATGTTCTGTGCTTTCGGCTTAGTTCCGAGCACAGAGTACATTATATATTATATAGGGCATAGAGTATTCAGCTGACCTCTACGTCATGCGCCATCTGGTGGCTAACGACAAAACAACTTGCAATTACCTATACAGCGTACCCAGCATGCTATAGCTATATTTATATATGGCATTCCTTATTGTTTCTTCACTGTTATTGTTTATTTCGTTCAAATAAAACAAAATCGAATATTACAAAGCTTTTATTAGAGAAACAATGCTTAACATAGGTACTTTGAATTACATAAATCAAAGTTGTGGATAGTTACCGAAACTAACCTATGCAAAATCAATGCAACTCACATTATGAATAATATTTTGAACACGTTGTCTATTGGTCAAAATATTAGTCTTATTTTGCGTACCATAAAACAATATAATTACAAACAGAAAACTATTATATAAATAATTTTTAAGCCATGTTTTTCAAATTGGTAGGAGGAAATGATTGCAGCAAAGAATGCCTTCTTTGCTGCAATAGTTTCCTCCAAACAATGTGCCACATTGTCTTCCAAACAAATACATAAAACGAAAAGAATATTATTTATTTATATTACTTATTTACTTTAATATCTGTTTATTTTTTCGTCTCTTGGTGTAATATTAAAGCCTGATTCTGAATTTCATCAGTCGAATCAACATCTTTCGTTGTGCTGGTACCATTTAATAACTTATTGGTCCACTTACACCAATTGTGGGCAAAGAATCTACTTGAGAAATCGAATATAAATTCTATTAAGTCTTTTCTATGGCAACTGCACTGAATAAATTTTGTATTTACATTTATATACAATATTGTTTTCAAATAGTTTTTTAAATTTTCGATATGACTTTTATTTTTTATTATATGGTGCAGAATATCTTGGATCTCAGAAAAACTTTTTGTTAAATTTTCACTTGGGTAGCATAGGTATTTTTTACCTTTTTTTATATTCTCTGTGTTGCAGGTACCTGTTTTTAGATGGGTCATCGGTATACAAAGATACTTTGCAGTCTTTGCAATTTTTGTAATTTTTTTTTGCTTTACGCAATATGTAACCTGTTACGTATTCGAGCTGAGCAATTATTCTAGGGTCCTTTTTTTGGTTTCAAAATTAGTAATTATATTATGATTCAGATCGTTGAAATCAACTTCGCAGTATTGTTCTTCTTTATTTTTATTCTGTGAAAAAAATAGTTCATCAAAAGATTCAAATACTGAACAGAAATCTTCACAATTGGACCCTGGAGAATAATTGCTGCTCATATTATTTACTAGCAAAGAAGCAAATGCAGCTTCAAACCCAGCACAGGTGGGAGAGTTATTTCTCACCCCATGACTACGTATGCTCCCAAAAAAGTTTTCAAGAGGATCTTGATTAAAATGTCTGCACCAAAATGATTTAATTTTAAACTCATTAAATAATTTGTCTCTTAAAATGCCCACATTCTCAACAGTTTTTATCCAATTATTTATTGATGGTACAGTACCAGCACTCCCTTTTGTCGTCATAAATGTCATAGACTTTAAAATAACTTTCGCTTGCACCCAAATATCTTTGTGATTTGAATAAGGTGTTACATTTCTTAACAAATCTTTTCCTGATCGGACACCTGCGTTTTTCATGCTTCCATTTAGGGAGTCAAATAAATTGTCAATAAAAATAATAAAATCAGCAGTATCCTTTGTTTCTTCTGGTAGAATGCCATTCTCTGAAAAGTAAAAACAAAAATATTAATTATTTATCCCAAACTTTATTTCATCACAGTTTTGCAACACAAATTAAGTGCATTGTGGAATTTATTTGGTCCTAGTTTTCAGTATTAATTATACATAAATAATAGTACATTGTTCACCGAGAGAAGAAAGTGACCGATTACCGTCGAGGGTGTCGTTTAAAGCCCGAAGCCGTAGGCAAGGGCTTTAAAACACCCGAGATCGGGAATCGCACTTTCTCTCGAGTGATACATAGTGCTTTATACTACACCTACGAAGAAAATAAAAAACTAAATTAAAATTCTAATTGAAATTCAAAATGGCGCCAATGGCGTCTGCAATTGTCACATGTTCTTTTTTCAAATTGTAATCTGAGCGGGAGAGAAAAGTGTATGAAAATCCATTCTCTCCCGCTCAGATGCGTTTTCTCCCCGCATATTTGTTCGATATGCAATGACGTACTTTCTACCGTAAATTTGATAAAGTATCAAGGTACTTTCCAAGCAGGTGTAGTATAAAAGATTTGCCTCCAGCACTACACCATTATGTAACTAATAAAACAAATTATAGGTGATGTTTGTAATAAAAAGGCAAATAATTATGAAATTATGTTATTGACTTACCAGCTAAATATCAAAATATCTTACCACAGTTCGGTACACAGCATATTTTTTCTGACGACATTATAGAAAATCGAAGTCCAATAAAAGTTGCCGGGGTCCACGGAAAAATAGTATGTATATCGGAGTCCAGGAGCGAGCACGGGTAAACAGAACAGAAAGTCACAAAAATCCAAAAAACATAGCCAGGTCGTAAATAAAATCCACAGTTAAAAATTCCAAAACGCATTTTAAGTTCGAAAAAACACCAAGAATGACAAACAAATTATTATTGTGAATAGGAATGGCCGACAATGACGTTCCTTTACCAAAACAGTTTTCGAAGTGCCAACATTTCACTTAAATTATAATTTGCAAACCATATAATACATTTACAGTAAATATTCAACTGAGAAAAAAGTATTAATTATAGCTCAACTTTTTCTTTCCGAGGTGTAGGAACAAAAATAATTTCAATAAACAATGTCACTTTTCTTTGGCGTTATTTTGAAATACGTGAAATGTTGTGGTTTCTAGGGTCGAGTAAATCAGACAACCAACTAGATCGAATGTGCTTTAATCACTGTACGAAAGGAATATATTTTACAATGCATTAAAGTAAAGTGCTTACTTAGCTTAAATGGATACTTATATTCTAAAGGAGCGTACTTACTACGTTATACACTGTTAGGGAGCATACATACACTTCACCTCCGGGGGCGAAGGAAAAAAAAAAATTCGATTAAATGTTTTTTTTTATACGTAAGTACAAACCAACTCTACTATATCAATCTAATAGTATATTAATCTTGTCTATCCAACTAATTTTAATATTTATTATAATATACGTATTAATTACTTACTACATTGCAATGTATATAACTATTACACCTTATCTTTAGTTAATGCTAGTCTTAACTATACGAATACTATACCTAAACATTACAACATAATTTTTATTGGTAGTACGGTCTTGTCCTATTTTTATGAACTAAATCTACCTTATTGTTTTTAAATATCCTAACGTTACACCCTAAATCTTCTTTTAATATAAAAGGTCCTTCATATATAGCATCTAGTTTCCGACCTGTTTCATTTTTTATCAAAATTAAGTCATTTTCCTGATATACTATTGAATTTACTGATTTATCGTACAATTTCTTGCGTTTATATTTGTTACACAATAAATTATTTTTTGCGTCGGCATGGACTAACTGTAAACGATATTTCAACTGCATTGGATAATTATCCCTATTATTTCTGAATGGACTGTATTGTTGAAACTAAAACACCAATATGGTAACCAGTAGCTCCATGTATCTGTATGGTTTTCACATTGGATCCTTAAAAATGCACCCAAACCTTTGTGAGCATTTTCAAGAGCTCCTATCGATTGGTGATGATAGGCAGTTGACGATAATTTTTGAATATCAAGAAGTTTACATACCTGCTCCATAGTTGCGGAGATGAACTCGGTCCCTCGATCTGTAGCTATTATTTCTGGTATTCCAAATATTAAAATAAAATGTCTCACAAATGCATTAGCTTAAAAATTCGCATTGAATGGTCAATATATAACAGTTCCCATCTGTGTCTCTATCTAACGGTCCCACTACATCTAAATATATCTTTTGAAAAGCTGAGGACGCCGTAGTAGTAATTACCATCGGTTCTTTTATGTAACGGATATACTTTGACTTCTGACACTTCGTACACTTTTTTACAAATGTTTGTACGTCCTTTTCTATGCTCGGCCAGTAATATCTTTTCTTTATTGTATTTACCATTCTGCGCACTCCAGCATGACCACTGGATGGCAATAAATGAAAGTCATTCATTATTATGGTTTTTTCTTTGTCATCACTTATTCTTTTTACTCCTCTTAGTATGCATATTCGCGGTCCTGACCAATTTTCTAACTTTGATATCTCATCACAAACGTTTTTAATAAAATCTTTATTATCTTTATTTTTAATGATACACACTTCTTCAATGTGTAAGTTTTTACAAAACAAACTTAATTTCTGCACAAATTAGGCTCGCATAAAATGTGTCTTGAAATCAAGATTGATGTAAATAATCTTTCTTTTTGCTAAATATACAAAACATTTACAGACATCTGTTATCATGTCATTGTCTCTCAATCTATTTAATTCGCTACTTTCAATGAAACTCATTTCGACTGAGTCGCACGGTTTTCTTAATATATCCACAACCCTTGGTTGGCCAGACCAATTGTCAGGAGATTTATTAAGATCCGCCTTCTCATTGTCATCCTTATTTTTAATTAACTCATCATCAATCTTTCGCTTTTGTGCCCTAGTCATAACAGCAACGACTTGTGCTTGCATTTCTTTTAGTTCGTCTGATGTTATACATATCCTAGACAAAGCATCTGCAACTACATTTTCTTTTCCTCGTACATAAATTATTTTGAATTTATATTCTTCTAATGTCAAACGGAACTTTAGAAGTCTACTTGAAGGATCTCTCATGCCAAAAAGATATACTAAAGGTTTATGATCAGTCATAATTGTAAATTCTCTACCATATAAATACGGTCTAAAATATTTCACTGACCAAACTATCGCTAAAAGCTCTTTCTGTATTGTAGGGTAATTCTTTTCCGCTTTATTCAAAGGTCTACTTGCATACGCTATTGGTCTGAGATCTTTATTGCACAGCACAGCACCAACTGCAGTGTTTGAAGCATCTGTTTGTAATATGAATTCATTATTTTCTGTAAAATCAGGATATTGTAAAATAGGTGACGTAATTAATGCATTTTTTAGATGCTCAAAGGCATGTTTACAATCATCAGTCCAAATAAAGGGTTCACTTTTTCTGCATAATTTGTTTAATGGCAAAGCTATGTCTGAAAAATGTTTTATAAATTTACGGTAATAATTACAAAATGCGACGAAACGCTTAACTTCATCTGCTGTTTTGGGTATAGGGTAATTTTTCAATACGTTAGTTTTTTCGGGATCAGGTAATACACCTTTCTCTATAATAATAATAATAATAATAATATAATATTCCACAACTATCACACAACGCCATCTAGTCCCAAGCTAAGCAGAGCTTGTGTTATGGGTACTAGACAACTGATAAACATACTTATATATTTCTAAATACATACATATTATAGATAAATTACACCCAGACACAGAACAAATGATCGTGCTCATCACACAAACATTTGTCCTGGGTGGGAATCGAACCCACGACCTCCGGCATAGCAGTTAGGGTCACTAACCACTAGACCAACAGGCAAGTCAGTCTCTGACACAACGTGACCTAGATAAAGAATTGCTTTCTTTAGAAATTCGCATTTCTGGGGATTTAATTTTAAATTGACCTTTCTCAATCTTTCCATTATGTTTATTAAGTTTTGATTATGAATTTGCAAATTTCTACCAAATACTATTAGATCATCCTGATATACTAAGCATTTCTCGTAAGTTAATCCAGACATTGCTACTGACATCATGCGACTAAATGCGCTCGGACGTATCTTGAGACCCATAGGTAACCGCTTCATTTGATACTGACCTGTATTGGTAGTAAAAGCTGTTAATTTACGACTGTTTGGTTCCAAGGTCACTTGATAATATCCTTGGTGAAGGTCAAGGTGAGTGAAATATACTGCTCCAGAAAGAGAATCTAAAATTTCATTGATGTTAGGTAAAGGGAACTTGTCACAAACCGTCTCATTTAATTTTCTGTAGTCTACAACTAATCGCCATTTTTTATCTGATCCTTCTTTACTCTTTTTCGGTACTAATAAAATCGGGCTTGACCATTCACTGTTCGCTTCTTCAATAATATCATCTTCTATCATTTTTTTAATCTGTTTAGCTATCTCTGATTTTAACGCTTGCGGTAATCTATATGGCTTAACATATACAGGAGTTGTATTTTGTTTTATGGTAATGGATTGCTTATAAATATTTGTAGTACTTAATTTATCTCCATCTATGTAAAAATTATCGGAATATTTTGCGCAAATTGCTTCAATAGAACGTCTCTCTTCTTCGTTTAAATAATCTAATTTTAAGGGGATCACTTGGGACCGAATTTCAGTTTTTACAAAATTAATCTTTTAGACAATTTACACATATATATGATTCATAGCGAATTGGACCACTACACGATATGCAGTTCCATGCCTTACTGGTAAGACAGTTAATCATTTCATGTAATTTAAACGCCTTTCGTGTTTTGCATAAGACACAGTAAAATGTTCTAGTACTCATTTTATTTATGTTTATAGGTTTAAGGGGATCACTTGGGACCGAATTTCAGTTTTTACAAAATTAATCTTTTAGACAATTTACACATATATAATAATATGATTCATAGCGAATTGGACCACTACACGATAATTATGCAGTTCCATGCCTTACAGGTAAGACAGTTAATCATTTCATGTAATTTAAACGCCTTTCGTGTTTTGCATAAGACACAGTAAAATGTTCTAGTACTCATTTTATTTATGTTTATAGGTTTAAGGGGATCACTTGGGACCGAATTTCAGTTTTTACAAAATTAATCTTTTAGACAATTTACACATATATAATAATATGATTCATAGCGAATTGGACCACTACACGATAATTATGCAGTTCCATGCCTTACAGGTAAGACAGTTAATTAATCATTTCATGTAATTTAAACGCCTTTCGTGTTTTGCATAAGACACAGTAAAATGTTCTAGTACTCATTTTATTTATGTTTATAGGTTTAAGGGGATCACTTGGGACCAAATTCAATGTTTTAACCCTTTTTTTAGGCAAGTAGGTAATATCATCCAAAATTTTGATACGCTTAGTCGAAGGAATAGCTTTATCGGTACCAGTTGTGAATTTTTGTTGAATCTTAAAGGTTGTAGTGTTTTTGTTTTCAGATTTTTTGGGCGAATTAGGAGCGAGATCACAATTAGGAGCTTCAGCTAGGTAAGTTACTTGTTTTTTTGTGTTTTCAGAGACATCAACAGACACAATTTGAGGAAACTCGCGGTCATGAGACAAAGTGTCGTCATTAGATGTTGTTTCAGTCATTAAAGACTCCAGTTTATAATTTTTGGGTGTGTCAGAAGCAAGGTCACAGCTCGGAGTTTCAGAGAAGTAAATATCAGTTGTAAGGTCCTCAGAGATAGGCATTTGGGAATGAAAGACGCCACTAAAATTTTGAATAATAGAGTCGATGTCAGTTGTAGTCACAGGCTGAATACTTTCAGTTGCAGACTTATCGAACTCTGGGGCCCAGTTGAGGCTGGTATTTTGGGCAATTTCACTTAATTGTTCCTCGAGTGGTGCAGTGGCAAAATCATTGCTGAGTATACTCAATAATTGAGATGGTTCTTTTGAAATAAGGGGCTCTACAGAACATTCGTCGGCAAATTCAATGAAATCAGTCATAGGTGTGGTATTAATGATTTCCTGTGTAGTGTTATCAAAATGGACATCAAAATTATCAAGAACATCAATAGACTCTGTTTCGAAAATATTTGGATCATCTGAATGGCGCAATATTGAACTAGAACCCGAGTTTGGTTTTTCCAGAAAGCAATGTTTGATTGGGCTGAGGCAGGCGCACCGTCCTCGCTTACAAAAACAACTTAACTGCCGGTGAAAAATTTCGTTTTGCACTTTTGATATTATTTGGTGAATTTGCATGGTTCCTACAATAGTCTTTATGTTACTTGGCACCAAAGTTTTAATATTGTCAATAGCAGAATTATTTATGAGAAACGGTTTTACTGACTTCATGCACGTTTTTAAATTGTTAAATGCATCTGTGGCATTGACAATGCCACAGACGGCGTGTTTACTATGGGCATGATCCATAGTAAACACGCCTATCTAATGCTCTTTTTGTGGCACCCCCAATGCCATCGGCTACCCCTTTTCCATGCCCACTTTCTGAAAAAGACCAAGTCGTAAGAGAAAGGTTCAGTTTTGTGGTAAAGAGGTTAAGCAGGAAGAAATTTTTTTTTGCCGCTATTGGCTGCTCGGGCCGTCGGAAAAAAAATGGATAACTGATAATTCTGGACACATTTGTTTGGTTAACTTAATAATTGGAATAAGGTGTGCCCAAATGGCGTGGGGTTCATGGCAGTTGCTGTCTGATAACGTCACAAAAGATTGACATCGTGTGTGCGCGTAAATCATGCCCGTATGAAGGGTTATAGAATTTTTTGATCCACCGAAATGCAATGCCTGGATTTCTTCTGACAACTTGCAGTCGTAGTTTTCCGAAAAATCCATTAGAATTGCGCATTCACATGGTTTCAAATTTTCAACACACATTCTATACTGACGCCGTTGCTCTTGGAAGTTAAAAAAATGCTTTTTGAATAAAGGCAATTGTTTTTCATACGCGCCTATTAATTTCTGTAACGTTCCTGTTATTTTTACTTTTTTTGTTACATTGGCTGTCATGTCTTCATTGTTTTTTTTTATACGTTTTTTTTGCGCGCTCCCACTGCCACCATTCGACTTCAGTGTAGTTATTATTAGCTTCAAAACTATAATTTTTATTTTTGCATTTATCACACAAACCGTACATACATTTAAATGACTTTATGTCACAAGAAGTTAATTCTATAAGATCCTTGGTGCCCTTGAATACAACAGCAGGAAATAGTAGATTATACAACAAGTGAATAAAAAGGGAATTTAATTCGAGGTACGAAGTTGGATCCCGAGAGCAGCGAAGGATTCTATACTCTAGAATCCTGAACGGAGCGAGGGATACAAGTACCTACCGAGATAATTTTTTTATTCACGTGTTGTGTACTCTACTTTTTACCATTGACTGTGAGAAAATAATTAGGATGGTATTTATTTTCGGAGCTAAGCACTCTAGATTTCTTTGGCTTATTACCCACGGATAGACGTACTTTAAGTATGTCACTAACTTTGAGTATTTTGAAATATCAATGTTGTGTTTGATTCTCACTGTGGCTTTTATCATAGAATATATGCTCCAAAGTGTCGACGGCGGTCTTGGTTAATTCATTGAAATAGTTAAGAAATATGCACTCAGAGATGGAAATTGGCGCCATTCATGGTTTTCCAGTCTCAGAATAAATTGTATGTTTTCAGGTACAACTCCCGAGATTTTGGCGGCAACAAATCATCTACTATAACTGCTGCTTTAGAACGAAATTATTCCGGAGTCAGTCTCTCATTTTCGTCATCGGAAGAACTAATTTTATTATAATTACTTACTTATGTAAATAGATTTTCCAATAACACAAAACAACCACAATTAAAGACAGAAAAGAACGTAACTAAATTGGCGGGATATTATTTTAAAATTTGGAATGGAATAGCTCCATTCAGCCACCCAGTACGT
The DNA here is from genome assembly GCA_949316265.1 of Diarsia mendica. Lineage (NCBI taxonomy): Eukaryota > Metazoa > Arthropoda > Insecta > Lepidoptera > Noctuidae > Diarsia > Diarsia mendica. Next base: position 11,200,998 of record OX438898.1, on the reverse strand, counting down.
ACTATTTCAGCAGCAACGATTTTTTTGTATAGTGCGCGCGGAACTAGTTGGCCGCGCCTTAGGCATGTTTTTGTTTTTTTATTTAAGTATTCTTTTCAATAAATTGAACAATTAATATCTCGAGATTGGTCATCACTGTCTAATTATAGTCTCCTGTGCATTGCGAGCCGTATAAGGCAACCCGCCCCCTCATCCCTGTCGCCACCTAAGGCGCGGCCAACTAGTTCCGCGCGCACTATACGTAATTCGTGTTTGTTCCTAATTCAAAATGTCTTTATTCACTCAGTGAATAAAAGAGCGTTTTATTCACTGTTATCGATGAAAAAAATGCCCTTTTTCGAGTGGCAATGGTAAAATAGTACATTATGGTACAAGTGTGTAACGTTGGTGATTACCGCAGAGGCGCCATTGAGACCCGAGCCGCCAGGTGAGGGTCTTAAGAAAGCCGAGGACGGTAATCATCAATACACACGTGTATCATACGACGTTTTTCAACACACTTGTGAAGAAAATAATACTAAAAAGTCATCTTCAACAGTAGCGGGAAAAATTAATGCGCGCGCATCTACAGTTCTACCAACTTCAACAATTAAAACAAGTTTTGTTTTTTTTTCACAATAGCGGGAAAAATTAACGCGCGCGCATCTACAGTACTACCAAGTTATCTATGCAGGCGGGAAAACACGGAACTAAAATAAATGTACTAAGTTTGACGTAGCGATGCATTTTTTCTTGACCAGTGGCGCCACTACTGTAACAATGACGATCGACCATAGACTAAAAAAATGTGGTTTCTTTATTTTTGACATTTCGCGGATAGAGTTTTAGCCACAGACAAAATGGGGTTTTTTTTTTCTTTATTACAGAGAAAACAAAAGTTAAGAGTGAAAGATTAATTTATTAAAAACGTATACGTTCAAATTATCTATTTAAATTCAAAGTTGCATGAAATGGGGAAGCACTAGGTACATTAATTTATTTTTACTATTGAACACGATCTTTTTTGTATCGAAACTTTTTTATGAACGTAGCAACTCAACCAATAAAATTAAAAAAAAAAACCTATAACTCACTAGTGAATAATAGCAATGAAAAAGTCACAGTTTGATTATAGGTGTCATTACGTGCTTAATTGCAGTGAAATTATAGCCACTTTATGAGCAAGTGTGTTGAAAAGTATATTTTTTCAGAACTGTTACTAAATATTCAAAATTACTGTGTTTCACGCATAGACACGTGTCTCGCGAAGCACGTGTCGGCGACAAGACATAGAATGGTTTGTATTTACAAAACGTTGACAAACTACACTGGACGGCAAATAAACCGAGCCACCCGCTACCTAGGCACTCTAATTCGATTTTCTCAAAAACTAAAAAACCTACAATTATCAAAGTTGTACCTACAGAAAGTGCGTTTCATGGTGATTAAAATGAAAGGAAACTCATTGGGTTTAATCAATATTTCAGTGTTTATTAAGGATTTTACAAAGAAGAGTCGTTTTCCAGTCGTGACAATCGTTAGTAATGATAAAGTGAAAAAAAAAATCAAAGCCAAAAACAAAGATAAAATCAAAAAAAAGTTTTTGATCAATATTCCGCCAGCATCCTTGTATTCATCGACCTTACGAGCCTGACGATAAAATCTTGAGGAATTGTATTCCACTCCTCTTCAATTGCGATTCGCAGCTCTGGAAGCCTTGTTGGAGCAGGTACCCGGGCTCGAACCCGACGTTTCAGCTCATCCCATAAGTGTTCTATCGGATTCAACTCCGGGCTTCGAGCTAACCAGTCCATCGTACGAATGCTGACGTCGCGTAGATACTGGGTCACCACATGAGCAACATGAGGCCGTGCATTATCATGCATCAATTGCATATCCTGTCCGATATATCCTGCGTAAGGTACCACATGGTCTGCGAGGATTTCAGTAATGTAGCGATGAGAAGTCAGTCCACGTGTACGGCCCGTCGGTTCGATGAAAACTAACGCTGTATGTGCTGTTAACGAGATGCCGCCCCAGACCATTACAGATCCTCCTCCATAAGCAACAGTTTCCTCGATGCAACACTGAGAATAACGTTCTCCAGGGCGACGATATACTCTCTGACGTCGATCACTTCCATGTAGACTCAGCCTGGTCTCATCAGTGAAGAGTACATTACTCCACTGCTCTAATGTCCAATCCCTATGCTCTCGAGCAAATTCAAGTCGTGCTCGACGGTGTGCTACCGTTAATGCTGGGCCTGTTGCAGCTCTTTTTGGGGTCAGGTTCCGTTCAGCAAGTCTCCTTCTGACGGTATCTGAACTTATGACCACTTGGCGTTCGTCACGCAGACTTTGTTGGACTTGAACTGCGTTGAGGTGGCGATTTCGCAGAACAGTAAGGTGGATATAACGATCATCTGCTGCTGATGTAGCCCTAGGTCTGCCCGTACCTGGACGGCGATCGAATGCTCCAGTCTCTAGGTATCGTCTGTAAACTCGTTGCACCGAAGATCTGCTGATTCGAAGCCTTCGAGCAACTTCACGTTGCGCAATGCCTGCTTGAAGTAATGCTACAGCTTGAGCTGCTTCCTGAGGTGTTGTATCCATTATTAATCGAAAAAAGTAGCAAAAACACACGCGTCTGAGCAAACGATGGACAAAAACTAAAGAAATGATAAGAAATATCCGACTACCCTCATTGTAGAGAAAAAGAACGCTAATTTCAAACTCTGGTGAAAACAGAGCAAAGCTCTGGTGAAAAAGAGCTAGCATTGTGTTTGTTGCTTGATTACAATGTGAGTTGACGGTACTTTCGAATTAATTTTTAGTCATTTTAATCACCATGAAACGCACTTTTTATAGGTATAACTTTGATAGTTGTAAGTTTTATACTTTTTGATGAGAAAATCGAATCAGAGTTCCTAGGTAGCGGGTGGCTCGGTTTATTTGCTGACCAGTGTATATTTCCCTCCTTCGTTTTTATATATTTGGTATAGGTTAATTAAAGTATCGGTTAAATACCGTATTTGCATCTTTTTCTTACATTTCGTTTTACACTCACGTTTTCCGGATGTAGATCTACTAATTTCATCCCGGTTGTAAAAAACTTCCATTTCTTCTTCTATCTTCTTGCTTACATTATATTTCTTATTGCTTGTAAATCTGATGCCACCTTTAAGCCCTAAACATTTTGATACCAGTGCCTTTGCTCCTCTTTTTTGGAGTACAGTCTTGGACATTCCAATCGAACGCAATAGCTTTTTTTGTTTGTGTGTTTTACAGTCTTTATATTTCTTGCCTAATGATACTTCTAGCAGTTCATGTCTCATTTTCAGCTTATCATTCTCTTCTGTTTTTAGATTGATTTCTTTCTGGTATTTTTCTTTGGTTCGACTTAAAGTTTTACGTAAGTTTACATTGAGGGTTCTTATTTTTTTCAATTGCTTTAAAACAGTTCTGTACTTATTAGCTAAGTTATTATATTTCCTTTTATGGTCAACCGTTCTTTGATTTTGACTTGTTGAAGGTACCTCTACAGCTTGTTTTTTGGCATTCCTTTGTTTTTTTTTCTGTTCTCTCCAAATTTTTCTTCGCTCCTCTTTTTCCCGGTCGCTCAACTCCCTTATTTTTTTTTGGCTCTTCTTAACTCGTTCTATTTGTTTCTTTCTTTGTTCCTCATATTTTTCTTTATTTAGTTTTAGATTTTCACGGTATCGTTTAGCCCGTTCAACAGGTGTTAGTGCCATCATATAAAAAATAAACTGGAACGACAAGAAATATAATTTACAAACTTCTCATCAATGACTATCACAAAGTCAACCGATACACGGCTTTGACTTTAGAGCCATGCATTGACCGACTACCGGTTAAGCTATACTTTTTCCGTGGATCACTCGTGGATGTCTGACCATCCCTTACATAATCTAGCGGGAGGCTTTCCTTTACAAAATAATCTAAGCCTTGATCAAAATAATAAAATATTGTCGTTGCGATTGTAAGTTCCGTCGTGTAAACCGTTCTTTAAAATCATTAAAATAATTGTTAGTCACAACACAACTTACTATATAACAAATTCAAATGAAACATTTTAATTTTCCTTAAATAAACTGAATGTGTGTTGTACAGACGCCAGCAGGTCAATCTACCCAAAAAGTACACCAAATGTGTGGCGATTTCAATAAAAACTGAATATCTTGTCTATTCATAGCTAAAGAGAAATGTATCAATCGTGAACGTTCAGCAGCAATTGTGTTTTTGCATACAAAACACTTCTTTGCCAAAATAAAATGGGTTTTTTCCCAAGGCCATTGAAGTCCATCATCAAAGCATTTTATAAGATCATTAATAGATAAAACTTTGTCAATGTCCACCAATATTCCCATTATTAATAAGATCTCGTAGTTACTCTGAAAGGGAAATACACACATCAAAAGTGTCTAGGGATCAACATATATTTTTGCAATAACTTTTCTCCTGATTGATATTAATTAAAATTTTCTTTAAGGATTCATCAAATAAAGTGTTTTCGTTTGTCACAGTAACGATAAACCAAGTCACCTTTGCATTAATAAAGAAATTTGCCATTTTCCTAATAAAGGGATTTTTGACATTTGAACCACTAACATTAAAGTTCGAAAAAAAGACTGAAATAACAGTTTTCTTTAAAATTTTATTGGGTAACTTAAACAATTAATAATCCGTGTTTCTACCGCGAACACTAACACCACGATGGTTCGTTTGCTTTTCGTGGCGTTTCGTGTGCTTTTCTGATGAGTCTCGTTTTGGTATGAGACCGGATACAAGACGTATACGACACTGGAGAACCCCTGGACGCCAACAGCGATTAAAATCCTGCCAGGAAGTCCATCCTTATAGTGGTGGAACCATCATGGTATGGGCGGGTATTTGAATCGGCGGAAGAACTGAGTTGATTTGGATCAGAGGCAACCTCAACGCTCAAATTTATGCTGAGACGATTGTATCAGACGTCATCGTTCCTCTACAAGTGCAAATCGGTCCCTTATTTCAGTTAATGCATGATAATGCACGACCGCACACCGCAAGAGTTGTAAGACAGACTCTCGCCGCAGCTAACATGTTTAGCTAACATAGGTAGGTCGGCGTAAGCAGCAGTTGCTCGCACGCCGACGACTAAGCAAGACTTAGTCTCTGGTACAAGTTGACCTCCCACGGCTAATATGGTAGGCAGTCGTGGGTGTGTATTCCCTTGGCATCGTGTGACCCAGTATTGGGTCAAACACTAGCAAGCTAGGCCTACGGGATTACGGTGGACTGTTTCGCCTTAAATTTAGTAAAATAGTTAGGTTATTTCAGTCACTAAGTTTTAAAATATTTACCACACCGTAGATGGGTGTGAAACATGCCACTAGGATAGCTAGAACGAGTTTAGCTAACATAGGTAGGTCGGCGTAAGCAGCAGTTGCTCGCACGCCGAAGACTAAGCAAGACTTAGTCTCTGGTACAAGTTGACCTCCCACGGCTAATATGGTAGGCAGTCGTGGGTGTGTATTCCCTTGGCATCGTGTGACCCAGTATTGGGTCAAACACTAGCAAGCTAGGCCTACGGGATTACGGTGGACTGTTTCGCCTTAAATCCTTGGCGTGCCACTGACCCAAAGGCTTCCCCTGCATGTCTACCAGCTCGTAAACGATAGGGGAAAGTTTGGCAGATATTTTACACTTTACAAATTTTAGTGCTATCTTTTTGCTGCAATACTTTTCCTTATCATTCTGGTAATAAGTACGTTTCCAGACTGCATCACCTACATTGTATTCTACATTTTTGCGTCGCAAGTTGTAGTCAGTAGCATTTCTAGAGTGAGCCTTTAGTAAGAAGTTTTCTGCATATTGATCCCTAGGTTGGAATATTATTTCCTTTATGTCAGCGTTTTGGTAGATTGAACCGTCAGCTGGTAATTCCCTACCAAATACAAGGAATGCTGGGGTGAAACCAGTAACTTCACTAGTTAACTAATAATGAAATTCGGGCGCCAGCAACACACTTTAAATACAATGTCCGGATTACTCACCATAAGCACCAGCAATACTTTTAATCTTAGGGCGGGGGGTGTCAATAAAAATCAACCCATGAAGTTTAGACTGGTTTTATTTACCCGTAGGGTTCCAAGGCACATATAATAATTATGCAAGAAAATTCCTTTTTACATTCTAAGGGAAATTAAAATTAAATTTACTTAATATTATTATTAAGGTTAATAATATGATCATTACTATGGTCATCATTGCACTTTTTCTGCTCTAAAATCTATTGTAAAGAAAACATACCTCTAGGTGGATTAAACAAAATTATTTAAAGGTGGTCTCTGGGAGAGAAATCAACCCCAAAACAGACGCACACACTCTTCGTCCTACCACGGGCTTCTTGCCAGGAAAATTACGGGAACTCGAGTAGGTAGCGGCGATTTGGAATTTAATCCCGTGAGAAAAAGTGCCTGTTCATCAAGCGTTTTTCTCACATGACGGACACCAATAACTCCCATTATAGGGTTGGATCCAATACAAACGATCTGTTTTCCGAAAAAATTGAAACGAAACTAAATGGACTCTGCCATCAGGACTGGAACATAGTCCCATTTGGGTCCCGCAGCCATGAGATTAAGCAGCAAAACACAGATTTTAAATTATTAAATTAGGTCATGTTTTTCTATGACTTTTTGAAGGGGGCTCCAGTCGAAAAAGTGGAGTGTCAAACGGAAACGTCAAAACCGTCAATTTCGATTGTTGCCACAAAAAATCCTCGAAATTTATCGAAGTGAATTTTTTGAATGGCAACACCCAAACATTGCAGTGAAGATTATCGTCTAGAGTTGACAACCATGTAACGAGCTAAAAAGCCTCGTTACATTACATCCCTCCCCGAAAATAAAAGAAAGGAACTTTCTTTTATTAAAAAAAGAAATTGTCAACCAAATAAACCAGTCTTAACAATTGACTAATTCCAAAAAAAGGAAATGAATTCTGAAAATGTCAAGCGACAAAGTCTCAAGAATTTAAAAAATAAAAAATGCAAATGACAAGAAGTCAAAAACTAAATCTGTGAAGAACAGAAAAAATTGTAAGTTATAAAAACTTTACCAAATAACCGAAAGAAAGAAGCTTCCCAATACTCCTAAACTCCAAAGCAGTACAGCTAGGCACTATAGCCGCTGTCTACAAATTCGAACAATTTACCAATATAAACCACAATTTTTTGTGCAGTTAGGCACCATCGCCACTGACAAAAAAATTTCAAACCACTTGGAACAGTACAACCTTGAGTGCAGTTAGGCTCTATCGCCACTGACTACTGTGTCAACCGCTTCCAACTCTACCATTTCCTTGAGTGCAGTTAGGCTTTATTGCCACTAACTCCGTATCCAACAATCCAAAAGAATTTAAAATCCAAACAAAAGTTTTTAAATAAAGCTGAAAGACCTTATTTAAAATATTGTTACAGGCAACCTGCAACAAGACAAAAGAAAGCGTATTGTGATCGACTCATCACCACCGACTTCCCGAGCACAATAGCTGTAAAAGAACGCGAATGCTGTGACTGGCTCAACACTACCAATGCAGCAAACAAAGCAGGAGCGTGAGATTGAACAAAACTTCTTCTCCACACCGTATCACCCACATCAAAAGAAATGACTTTTCGACCCTTATTAAAATAAGCGGCATTTCGCTTATACCCCTTCAACAAGTAAGCTTGAACTTTAACAAAAATATCACTAAGTGAATTAAGAGAAACTGCATAAGCATTTCTGTTTGAAATTTCTAGTTGAGTTAAATTATCAACCGAATTACTAAAATGATGTAAGGAAGCATCTAGAACAAGTTCCCTACCAAACATAAGAAAGTTAGGTGTAAACTCTGTAGCGAGGTTTACACTACTATTTAAAGCTAATTGAACATTGGGCAAAAAAGTTGACCAAGTCCTGATCATATTTAACAAAACACGATATGCAGGTTTCGACCGTTTTGTTGTATCTCTCAACAGGATTATTTTGAGGTGTATACAAATAATAATAATAATTTCTTTATTGGGAACAACATAGGAACCATTTTCATACAAAGTGTTATAAAATATTTTAGATATATTAAAACCCTTCAGAAAATCTACAAAATGGACCTGGTTGTTCGAAATAAAAATTATATTATTATTATATTATTATTATAAAATGTTTTGAAGTGAATTGAGTTCCATTGTCACAAACTATTATTTTTGGACAACCAAATTTAAGAAATATTTCTTTTTCAAAATGTTTACAGATTACTCTAGTGGTGGCATTAATCATTGGGAAGAACCAGCAATACTTAGTGAAAACATCTACTACCGACAGTATGAATCTATGACCAGAATAAGTTTTGGGTAAAATTCCTATAATATCAACGGACAGCATAAGCATGGGGCGATCAACTTTTTTAGGATTAATCATAGTACCAAAAGGAGGAGAAGTAGTATGTTTATAAGCTTTACAAGTGTCAGACAAAATGTATTTGTGAACATCATTAAACATTCCTTTCCAAAAATAATGTTGTTTTAATTTCTTTACAGTTTTATGAATTCCTAAGTGCCCAGAATTTACATCATCATGATTTGCTCTAATAGTATCTAAAATATGCTCTTTTGGTATAACAATTTTCCAATCTAAAAGGCTACGAGGGTTAAACTTATTTCTACAAAATTTATACAAAGTACTATTTTCAACTCTAAAATTTTTTTATTTTCTAGGATATTTCTGACATTGGGTGAATACTTTTCTATACCATGGGTCAGTAATATCATCGTCAGGAGAGACTAAATTATCCTGAGCGTTTGTAGCAGTGACTTCTATACGTGACAGAGCATCTGGAACTAAATGTAACGAACCTTTTTTATGAATAATATTGAACGTAAATTGAGAAATTCTGGCTGCCCAACGAGCTAAACGTCCACTAGGGTTACTAAGATTTAAAAGCCACTTCAAACAAGCGTGGTCAGTTATGACGGTAAATTTCATTCCCTCAATATAGGGTCTAAAATGTTCTATTGAATCTAAAATAGCCAATAATTCACGTTCAGTGGTACTATAATTTCTTTCACATTTATTAAGTGATCTAGAATAAAAAGCAATGGGATGTTGATTTCCTTCTTCATCTTCTTGACTCAAAACACTACCCAGGCCTACAGAACTGGCGTCACAATGCAAAAAGAAAGGTTTTTGAAAGTTAGGACATTGTAAAACAGGAGAAGTTATTAAAGTTTGTTTTAATTCTTGGAAGGTGATTTCTGCTTCGTCATTCCAGACAAGTGACTTTTTTGAATTTTTACTACCTGCTGTCAATTTAGTTAAAGGTGAAGCTATATCAGCGAATTTATTAATGAATCTACGATAATAGGAACATAAACCAAGGAAACTACGGAGTTGTTTTACTGTTTCTGGACGAGGGAAATTTTCTATTGTCTCTAATTTAGAGAATCAGTGTGTAAACCATTACTATCAACAATAAAACCAAGGTAGCGAAGTCTATCCTTGCAAAAATGACATTTCTTTAAATTTACAGTTAGTCTTGGAAGTGACCCCTGACTTACACTTAAAACAAACAATACCGGGTACAGACTTACAACTCTTGTACGTATGTCCAGGTTTTTTACATTTTAAACAAGTTACATCTTTAGAAACGGCATTAGACCTAACAGATGGCTTACTGGATTCTTTGACAGGCTTTCTGTCAACAACAACTTCCAATTCCTTTGAAAGTTCCAAAAACTGTTCAACGGAATCAATCTGTTTAAGAAACAAAAAAGGTGTATAAATTGGCAACATATTGTGTTTTATCGTATTAACTAAAGTTCTATCAAATAAAGGTTCTGAAAGACGACTAGCCATGTCAGAGATTTCTGTGATGAAGTCAGGAAGTGACTCAGACTGTTTCTGTTTCCTAGTACGGAGTTCATTTTCCAAAAAATAATCAAAATCGGGTTTATCAAAACGTTTCAAAAGAGCTAACTTAAGTGCTGCCCAAGAAGGAATCCGAATTCGAACAGACCTAAACCATTTGAGTGCTATCCCGTCAAGTAAATCCGAAAAAGAACCAACAAGCAAAGTTTCATTGAAATTTTTATAAAGAAAATATTCTTCTATTTGAGTAATAAACTCTCTAACACAAGTTTTACCATTAAAAATTATTCTGCTTTTCTTTAAATCAGGAAGCTTTGTAAAAGGTGGGAAATTTTTCCGAATATTTTCATTCACAAGAGCATTCAGTGAATTAAATGAAGGCATAACATTGGCTGTGAAAGCCGAAGAAGAATGGGCAATCCTGGATTCAAATGGGTTATCTACCTCGGGGGCATTGACCATTTCATGTTCCACTTCCGCAACATTCTGTTCAACAACAACAACCTTACCTGGTTCCTCCAGTTGTGGGCACTGAACTCCCTTGTCCATGTTTAGCACGTACTAAAATAACCAGACTGAAAAGCAACAAGGCCAAAAGGGCAAAGTCAAAAAAACAAGTTGTAAAAATAAAAGGTTTGAGGTTAAGTATGAATGTCAAGGTGGTATTTTAATATTCTAATACTCATTGTTGAGAACAACAAAACGCGGTCTACGTTATACAGTTTGTTGGTTTTGCTAAGGAAAAAAATAGGTTAACAAACAAGGAATACAAAATTATCAATTGTAAAAACTAGACATTGTTTACAAAAGATTAACCAAAGTAAATTGAGTCAAACAATAAAGTTACAAAGTCATGACATTAACAATGACAATACTCAATATGTTAAAATACTAATTATTTAATAGTGCAATGATGATCATGTACCTTAGAATGACCCACTTCAAGTCCCTGTTCGCTAGGCGACAAATGTAACGTATTAATTGGTTTAAGACATTTTGGTGTTTGTGATAGGATAGGTGAAAATAGAATAGATGTCTAACAAAAATGTGTTCCATATAAAAGAAAAACTAACTAATAATGAAATTCGGACGCCAGCAACACACTTTAAATACAATGTCCGGATTACTCACCATAAGCACCAGCAATACTTTTAATCTTAGGGCGGGGGGTGTCAATAAAAATCAACCCATGAAGTTTAGACTGGTTTTATTTACCCGTAGGGTTCCAAGGCACATATAATAATTATGCAAGAAAATTCCTTTTTACATTCTAAGGGAAATTAAATTTACTTAATATTATTATTAAGGTTAATAATATGATCATTACTATGGTCATCATTGCACTTTTTCTGCTCTAAAATCTATTGTAAAGAAAACATACCTCTAGGTGGATTAAACAATAGTAGATTATTAACCAATTAGGCTGTGTGACATCAATTGCATACGAGGTTTTTGGCGCCTGAGCGAAGCGAAGGCGCTAATTAACCCGAGTATGCAATTGATGCTTACGCCCGAGATAAATACTCTGCTTTACATATCGATTGTGAGGTAAGTAAACAACAAGACAGCAGGTTTCAATGAACATTTATTAAGAAGAAAAAAATGTGTATTTAATTAAGTTTGAATATGAGTTTGTGATGATAAGACTTGAGTTTGAGTGACTTGAGGTTCTTGCATCGTAAATGGCGGCAGTTGACTGGTACTATTTTCTTCATTAAAAATGGCTCAGATGATGTGCTTTGACGTGGTGATTTTAAGTTTATATTTTCTGTTATTTTAGAAGTAATTTTGCTTTTGTTTGCCATCGAATCTTCGATATAACCTTCGGCCACTTTGCTGGACTTCCAGCCGCCGTGCCTTTTTAACAGAGTGAGGTTGGCTCCCGAATCAGCCAATAGAGTCGCTGATGTTCTGCGAAAGCAATGCCCGGTGTATAACTCTACGTTACTCAGTTTTAAATATGTGGCTATTTGCTTTGGCATGCCTGTAAATTTGTTTTTTCCTATTACTTGTCTGTGGCATTTTCCTTTACTGTAATTAAGAAAAAAACGATTTGTATCCACGTTTTCAGGCCGAAGAGCTTGATATTTTTCAACATAATTTGCAAATTCTTCATGCACAACAATTAATGACCGGTCAATTTTAGTTTTCGTGTTAGGCAGTTTTATGAGTAGTAATTTGTTATGTTTTTCTACATTTTCTATTGTCAAGTTTGTCAATTCCACGGTTCTGCAGGCTCCCGATATCCCAAAAATTAGAACAACCTGTAAAAAAGACATAAGTTGTATTAAAGGCACCAAATTCGCATAGTATTTTTGTGAAATATTTTGGTAACTTATTAAAAAGGGCAAGTAAATACGTAGGTACCTTTATTGCTAAATAAAGGACATTGCTCAAGTTTGTATGAGGTTTGGTCCAAATGCTGCCCAGGATTAAGAGTACCTGCGTTAGGTTCCTGGCACTAAACTATGTCGTTAGACAAAATATTTTTAGAATCTATCCCGGGGTTCCCACTTTTTTTTACCTATTTACTCTGATGAATTCATTTTTTTCACATGGTGTTTTTGACGCCTTTTGAAGATTTATACACCCTTTAAGACCACAACTAAAGACATTTTGTATAAATGGACAGTTTTAATACTTATTCCGTATTGGAAGTGATAGAAAGGAACAAAAAAAACTGAAATGGCTTGTATTATTCATTTCAAATTCAATCATCATCATTTTCATCAATGTCTCTGTATGTACTGTCTAAAGAGAGGGCAGAGGTCTGATAGCAACTTGGTGCCTATTTTTTTCTTTTATTAAGTAGTGTAAAATGCCTAACGCATACCGCACCGTCCGCATCCGGAGAGACGGTTTGGTTACATGGGGCTTGTAAAAACACCGCCGTAAGCTTACTGTCGCTTTGGCGGATGACCCATCCAGCGTAGCCTGCCTCCGGGACTCCAGAATCCTGTAGCGATGTCATGGGCTCACCTAAAACCGCCACTACTCATGAGCGCCGTACAATGCGGCGACGACAGATTCCCCGATCTATCGCCCGCTGGCACCTCCTAGGGTGGCATCAGGATATCATGGCGGCTCCTCCACCACCCTGTCCTTCTGCGACTGATCACGGAGGCGGTGGAGCGCGTCAGGATGGAATGCACTCCGCCACCTTCATCTGCGAGATGACATCCTCGCAGAAGGACGGCAATGTCTCCCATGCCTCGCTATTGTCAACTGGCCTTGGCCACGGCCGGTAAAGCGCACGCGAGAGCACGGCACTTCACCACCCATGCAGAGCAATGCTCAAGAGTGCGAAGCACCATGTCCTCGCTGCAGTCGTACTGGTGACACACGGGAATCGCCTCCAGTCTGCGCTTCTTTGTGCAGGTATTTGCCAAAGCAGCCATGCCCTGGCAACACTTGCACTAGACGGAAGGTTAACGTCCCATGTCACTTCCGTAGCCACTCCTCCAGGAAAGGCTAGCCAGCCTTCAGTGACCTGCACTAGGCGTCTCCTGCCTCACCCGCCATTTTCCCAGGGTATGGGTTTGGTCCTCCCTACACCACTTCATGACCACCTTCAGGCATCGGACGCCTGCCGCTCTCCACCTGCAGGTCTGCGTCACGCCGGTAGACTTCAGTGAGCACTTACGCCTCCGAATCCCACGAGGGTGTACCCATACCGGGGCTCTGTAGAGCGCCGTCAAGCGAATCACCCCCGTTTGCAGCCGTCTCAGACCACGTTTGGTCCGGTGCAAGCTGAGCAAAGAGCTCGCCGAAATATGTAACCAGGCCCAAGTATTTAATGCTTGCCCACACCGGTATCGTTGCAACACGATGGTGAGGTGTACGCAAGCCGGAAGCTGGCGTCGGATCACAAGAAATACCAGAGCCTCCATCTTCTTGAGAGCCACCTTGAGGCCCAGTACCCACGCCTCGATTTGTTTTTGACATATTATGTCAAAAAATGAACATATAAAACTGTCCATTTACACAAATTGTCTTTAGTTGGGGTCCAAAAAGCGTAAAAAATGTTAAAATACCGTAAAAAAATAAACATGTATAAACAATAATTTCATCAAAATAAATCTGTAAAAAAAATAGGAACCCCAGGATGGATTTTCAAAATATTTAGTATAATGACATAGAGTAGTGCCAGGAACCCAGCGCAGGTACTCCCATTCCTGGGCAGCATTTGGACCAAAGTTGGGCAATGTCCTTTCATCCGGAGCTTCATTTAAGAATTTCTGTACTTCTTCTGCAGTAAATACCTTCGATTTCTTGCTTTTAAAGCCGTCAGACTGCCTTTTCAAGAAAGCAGTAAGTTTAGAAAAATCTTTCAAATTCACGTCATGTTTTGTCATCATTGTAGATTTTAGCATGGAATAAAAGCACCATAAACTGGAAGGTTGTAGCCTCATAGATAATTCATCAAAATATGATATAAAAACACTTTCAGAAAGAGATTTCACTTTTTTTTCTGACCGCCATTTCATAAATTCGTCGTATGCCTTTACATATCTTTCTTTCGAGTTCGGCGGTAATAAATTTTCGACAACTGTTTTTGCCCTTTCTTTAATAAAATCGGGCGTTAGATCTATGTCTTCGTCACTAGACATGTTTAAAACTTTTGAAAAAGAACTCAAACAAGAAAATTAATTATTTTCGCGATGCTTTCGCGCCTACTAGTAGACTGCCTTTTTTTTTTCACGCACGCATGCGCGTCAAATCTTGCTGGCCAGTTTGATTTTTAAATCGATTCCATCTAACATACGATGTGGAAACAAATAGTTCCATATTTAAAATAAAATCTTTATAAAATAAATTGTCTAGATTCCGATTCGAGTAATTAATCGATACCGAGAAAAAAAAATTAACTTTTTAAAAATATTCTTCGTGCAGTATGAGTATGACAGTTCTTTTTTCAAATTCCAAAACCTATGCTGTAATGATAGTCATACACCCCGGCATTCAGGGGTGTAAGGGTGTACTTACAGAGCAAGAGATATGTAATAGTACATTATGATATAAGTGCGGTAAGTTGAAAATTACAGCCGAGGCGATATTGCTAGCCCGAGCTGTAGGCGAGGGCTACAAGAGAGCAGAGGCTGTAATTATCAAAGCGCACGTATGTCATACGACGTTTTATAACACATTTGCGAGGAAATAAATAAAACTCAGACTTTCTTAAACGAATAAATCTTTTATTTGTTCACAAATTAGCGATGCGCGGGCATCAGTGCTTTTTTTTTTAAGGCAACGGTACAAAAACAGCCAGTATTACTAATAAAGTAAATAAATATTTTTTCTTCCAACTATGCTTTAATTTCATCATAATCACACAAAAAACTCAGCACAAAGCGAGTCTTTAGTGCTCTAGAGCAATAAAAATGTATGAAATTTCATTATTGCACAGTTTATTTTTTTTAATCGCACCGATGCCAATCTCAATGGATTAGCTCTATTCAGCCAGCCGATATCAATACTTTTTTTTTACATAAGTATTATTCGTTTCTATCCTACTACTTGTTCCAAATTTAAAAAATGATTGTTGCTAACTAGTTACTATAAAATGAAAGAAATTTAAAAAAGTAATTTGGCGGGAACTTTTGGGGAACAATATTTTTGGAAACGATAAAGTGTGATACTATCTGATTTTGAGTGCTTCGGCTTCGAATTAAAATGGAATCATTTAGCGACACATTAACTCCGGAAAACATTCTAAATGAAGACGACAGTGTTAAGTATAGAAAATCTTTTAACTGTTTGATATGAGTTTCTTTTATCTACTATTCCTTTATGTAATAGTTGAAAGAAAAGTAGATTATGCACCTCGCCTTAAGTAATTTATATTGCCCTCGTGCCTGTTAGATTAGAGCCCTCGCTAACGCTCAGGCTCTAAATCAGGCACTCGGTGCAATAATAAATTACTTTGTGCTCGATGCAATAATCTACTATTTTGTTTCTGTTACAGATGTAATTTACTGTCAAAATGAATTAAATTAAGGAATTAAATGTTTATTTTTTATCTCCCAAAGTTAATTTTATTCATAAAATATTGACCACTTTTCTGACATAAAAACTTTTTGATTTGCTTTCTTTGCTTTTTTTTTCTTAAGATTTAAAAAAGTACCGTTGGTTTTAGACGGAGCATGATAAACCGTACGTGTTACCTTATTAGAAAGAAACTCGTGCGTTTTACTTTACGATTACGCACAAGTACGTAATGACATACATTACGATATTGAAATTGGTGAAATAAGAGGCCCTTTACGAGCAAATGTGTTATAAAATTATTTAAAGGTGGTCTCTGGGAGAGAAATCAACCCCAAAACAGACGCACACACTCTTCGTCCTACCACGGGCTTCTTGCCCGGAAAATTACGGGAACTCGAGTAGGTAGCGGCGATTTGGAATTTAATCCCGTGAGAAAAGTGCCTGTTCATCAAGCGTTTTTCTCACATGACGGACACCAATAACTCCCATTATAGGGTTGGATCCAATACAAACGATCTGTTTTCCGAAAAAATTGAAACGAAACTAAATGGACTCTGCCATCAGGACTGGAACATAGTCCCATTTGGGTCCCGCAGCCATGAGATTAAGCAGCAAAACACAGATTTTAAATTATTAAATTAGGTCATGTTTTTCTATGACTTTTTGAAGGGGGCTCCAGTCGAAAAAGTGGAGTGTCAAACGGAAACGTCAAAACCGTCAATTTCGATTGTTGCCACAAAAAATCCTCGAAAGAACATCGGGCATTTTTGTATGGGACACTTACCTACGGCGAACAAAAATAAAATTAGGTACGGTGGATAGGCAATTAAATCTAGTTTGCAATGGTATAGTTCCCATATCTGTGGGTCGTGGCAATAAGGAGAAAATGGACATTTAAAAAATATTTATAAATGTTTTTGGGCAATAATTGAAGAGGAAAAAGGGAATCAAAAATAATTAAAACAACATATTTTTCTCTTAACTTTTATTCTGCTGCATCTAAATCTAAAATAGTATCGTCTAAAAACGCCGCAGGTGTGTGAAATTCGTCTTGATATACAGCCCAAGATAAAAAGTATACCACACTGGCGATGTGCGCGCAACTCCCAACAGTGCGGCGGCCGTGTATACAGGAACAGTAATAGCCCTCGAGGCTTTGTCTTCCCTGCAATGCCGGATTTATTAGTAGATATGTATAATAGCGTTTTGCTCTTATGTGACGGGACTGTATTCTGCCTCGTATTAATATTTTATTTTCGATCAACTCTCTGCGATGGTATAATTCCATTATATACACTCCGTTTGGCCGCATGTGTTCGTGGCAATAAGATTTGGCCAGTTTCAAATGGTATATTCCCAAGGTAAATAAAAGTAGCTCGTCGTAAGTCAATTGTGGGAAATCTCTTAATTCGGGATTGTTTGCATCTAGCGGCATGAATGCGACTCTTTGTCTGTTTAAATTGTTTCGAATCACGTAATCAGCCAATTCGTTTTCTCTATTTATGTTCTCATTTATTATATTTATAAACTGTGCGGCATGAGCGTTATCTCTATATGGTCGATAAGTGGCATTGATGAGTGCTGCAGTTATTTTAAATAAAATAGGTCATCATATTTGTCAACGCTACATTTAAAATAAACATGGCGGAATATCTTACCTAACCTAACCTTTTTTTTTTTTTTTGCGCTGGGAAAACATGCATTACGCATACCCTCCCATCGGGGGATGGGGGGCTATGTGGGACTCCCCGGTCTGACCCGGTATACCCACTAAAAAGACCCAGCGGAATTCCCGCTTCGTCTGAGTGGCGAGGGACTGGGAAACTGGCACAGCCTTAACGACCAGTCCCCCGCCGACGATGGCCCCTCAGGGCGGACCCCTCACGCCCTCACCCCACGCCCGTAGGGGGGGGGGGGAGGACGGGTCCGGAAATGACTGACGAAGGTGGTGATGGGTGCAATGCGGGCGCAGGCACCCCCGTTTCTGCCACCCGCCCATCGCCACCATAAGGAGGGAGAGGATGGCGCCTTCTCCGACCCCTTCTTCGTCTGCGGAGTGGCGCAGCGAGAGGGTCGTCCTCCCGCGCGCGCTCCGCCTCCTCCTTTTGCGAGATTACATCCTCGCAAAAGGAGGCAACCGCTGTCCAGGCCTCCTCGCTCCCCAGCATGGCGTTGACTACGCCGGGAAGTGAGAGGTCCTGTCCAACTACCGCGGTCAGACCGCGGCGCAGCTCGGACCAAGCCGGGCACACCTCGAGGGTGTGCTGCGCCGTGTCCTCCGCCGCGCCACAGTCGTGGCACGCCGGGGTCTCCTCCCTTCGGATCCGGTGCAGGTACGATCCGAAACACCCATGGCCGGACAACACCTGCACTAGACGGAAAAAGAGGAAACCGTGGGACCGCTCAAGCCAATCCTTCAGGACTGTCCCGAGCGCGTCCACAGTTCGGCGGCCAAAAGCGGCAGAGGCGAGGTCCTTCGTCCAATGATGGACGATTGCGTCCTTCGCCTCTTGCCGCACGGCCTCTCGCTCTTCTGCGGCGGGGAGCTCCCCGAGCGCCTTACGCCGCGCCGTCCATTCGTACACTCTGGTCAGCACCCATGCCTCGAGCTCCCAAGGAGGGGTCCCGGCCAGAGCGCACGCCGCCGAGAACCCCACCGATCGGTAGGCCCTCGCCACCCGCAGTGCAATGGCCCTTTGTGGCCTGCGGATGGCAGTGGCGTTCTCCCTCCTGTGGAGGGAGTCCGCCCAGATTGGGGCCCCGTAAAGGGCCATGCTCTTAAGGATGCCGGCATACAAGCGCCGGCATCGCGCCTTCGGGCCTCCCAGGTTCGGGAGGAGCCAGGACAGGGCGTTCGCGGTCTTCAGCAGGCGCGTCGACAGCCCGCTGAAGTGTGGGCCGAAGCGCCACCTGCTGTCGAGTACAAGGCCCAAATATTTCATCTGGGCCTTGACCGCGATCCTGACGCCCTCCACCACAATGTGGCCGTCAGGAGGGATGCGCTGCCGAGGCCCGTGGAAGTACACGGCCTCGGTTTTGTGCAGCGCAACCTTCAGCCCAAGGCGGCGGAACCTTCCCGCCACTAAGGATCCGCCAGCAGAGGCCAGACTGGCCGCCTCCCTGAAGTCCCTCCCCCGGGCAATGAGGAGGGTATCATCTGCGTAGCAGATGATGCTCGTGCCTTGGAGGAGGTTCCCCCGCAGGAGCCAGTCGAATCCAATGTTCCACAGCGGTGGTCCTAAGACCGACCCCTGTGGAACACCGGACTCTGCGCCATATCGCCTCACTCTGGCCGTCTTGTCCTCAAGGAGGACCACCCGGTCCTCCAAGTAGCTGGCCAAGAGTTGGCGCAAGTACTGAGGCACGCTGTGGTACCGGAGTGCCTTCAAGATTGTCGAGTGGGGGACAGAGTTGAAGGCGTTTGCTATGTCGAATGACACCGCCAACACTCCGTCACCCGCCTCGACTGCCTCCCTCACCTGGCCCTTGAGTAGGGCCAACGCGTCGACCGTCGAACCCGAATTGGGCGGCCGACAGGTCCGGCCCCACCGTCCCCAGCAGGCTATTCAGTCGGTCGGCGATTATCCCCTCGAATAACTTACCGACCTCGTCGAGCAAAACGATGGGCCGGTAAGCCGAGGGGGAGTCCGCCGGGCGTCCCTCCTTCTGGAGGAGGCATAACCGCCCCTCCTTCCAAGGTTTCGGGAACCTTCCAGTCGTGAAACACGCGCTAAAGAGGTCCCGAAACCTCTCCTCCATCAGTGAGGCGGCGATAGCCACCACCCGTGCGGGAACGCCGTCCGGCCCTGGGGCCGTGTTCTTAGCGCGGAGGCGAAGAGTCCCCGCGTAAAGTTCCGACGCCGTAACCGCGGGGACCTCCTCCTCCGCTTCCTCCGGCGGAATCGCCTCCCGCGGAGGGTCCATCGCTGGCGGGGTGAAGTCGGCCCTGGGCGGGAACAGGGACCGGACCACCCCATCCAGCAATGCCGGCTCGAGGGACTCCGTCAGTGGAGGACCACAGAGGCGCAGTTTATTCCGCGCCGCCTTGTATGGTCTACCATAGGGGTCCCTGTCGAGACCCTCCAGCATCTCGGCTCTCGCCGAGTCCTCGGCCGCGCGCATTGCCGCCTTGAGGACCGTCTTTGCCTCGACGTAAGAGGCATAGAGGCCCTCCTCGTTGGTGGGGTCTCGGGTCCTGCGCCTCCGACTCCGCGTGTAGGCCCTCCTGGCCGCTACGCAGGCGGATCGGAGCCCCGCCAGTTCCTCCGACCACCAATAGACGGCGCGGCGGGGAGGTGGGCGGCGAGACCGGGGCATGCTGGAGTTGCACACCGAGACCGGGGCATGCTGGAGTTGCACACCTCGGTCAGGGACCCCCTCAGCTGGATCGCCGCGGCGTCCACGTCAAGGGCCTCAACAGGAGGCGCGAGCCAGTCTTGGACGAAAGCCGCCTCCTCCGCAGCCTCTCGGTCCAGGCGGGTGAGAGCCCACCGTGGAAACCTGGATTGGCCCAAGCGGACCGTCCCCAGGGAGCTCTGGGTGGAGATGTCGAACCGCACATATCGGTGGTCCGACAAGGTCTCCACCATCTCCACCCGCCAGTTCGCGACGTGCGCGGCTAGCACGGGGGTGGCAAACGAGACGTCGACCACCGACCCTCCCCGCTGCCGCACACATGTGTGGACGGTCCCTCTGTTTAAGAGGGACACACCGCACGACGCCGCCCAAAATTCCACGGCGCGGCCCCGGACGTTGCAGGAAACGGCCGGGTTGCCCCAGGCCGTCGACTTGGCGTTCAGGTCGCCCAATATTGCGACCTGGCGTGGCGCCGCCCTCCCGACCACTGCGGTGAGGATTTCCAGAAAATTCTCGAAATCCGAGAGAGGGCGGTTTGGTGAGAAATATACTCCCACCAGTGCCACATCCGCCCACGCGGCGGCCACGTATCCCGGTCCCCTCTCTAAGAGCGAGAGGGGAGGGGAGTCCGTGGAAGACCGCGAAACCAATGCCACCGAGCCATCCCGGTCACCCAGCCAACGGCCAGGGACCGAGTACGGCTCGGCAACCACCGCCACGTCCACCAACCACTCAGCCATGGTCTGCATCAGCAGATCCTGGGCTGCTCTGCAGTGGTTGGTGTTCACCTGGAGGATGCGATGTCTGACCCTATCCATCAATCAGACATCGCATCACCCTCCACGGCCGCCGAAGTCCCAGCCTCAGGGATGGCGGCGGCAGCGACAGGCCGGATCGACGCCTGCACTTTGCCCTTCTTTGGGGGGGGGATTGCACTTCCTCCCCATCGTCACGTGGCCCGCCGGGCAGCCACTGGCGGCACACACCGCGCAGTGCGGCGTGGCGGCCTCGCAGGAGGCGGACTTGTGCCCGTCCTTGCCACATCGGAAACAATTATCCGCCCTGTCGACCTCGGACGGACAAAGGGCCCGAGTGTGTCCGACTCCTAAGCACTTATAGCAGCGCAGGGGCTTGGCTGCGAGTGCCCGGACTACACCCGAGCTGAATCCGACAGAAAGCCGTCCCTTGGCGAGGACGGCTATAGCTGCGGCGACTGGGCACTCAAGGCGAATGGTGCCCATGCATCCCCAGTTGGGTAGGATCGGCGTTGGTACGCGCCCGCATCATTACGGACGCGTACGTCTCCCCCCGTTCCACGGCCTCCGGGGTGATGGTCACCACGACGGCCGCGGTTTTGGGAGGAACCAGTTTTCTCCCGCCGGCTGGAGCCTTTTTGCCTGCTGGAGCAGTCGCAGCGGGCTTGGGCTTTTTCCCCTTTCCCCCCTTGACCACTTTTGTCCAGGGCTGGTTGGACGGGGTGTTGGAGGGAAGAAGGGCGTCTTCCCCTGCGAGTTCCGGGGGTCGGCTGGGGCGTCAGACGCTGCCTCCGCGCTCGTGGAGGGCGTTTGAGAGGCCCCCTTGGTCCTCTTGCCCTTGCCCTTCCCTTTGCCCTTGGAGGGCTTCGAGGCCTGGGGCTGCGCACCCGATGCCGGGCCTCCCAAAGGCGCAGGTTCCGGCTCCAGCTCGCGTGGCCTATTGTCCGCCGCGAGCGGCGGTCGGAGGCGCTTTTCAGGCAAGAGCCTGTCCTCTATGCCCGCAAGACAGGCTCTCGTGAAGGCCCTCTCCTCCATGATGACCTTGCGGATTATATCCTCAAGGTTGGAGGGAGGGACCTCAGCCGCTGGTCTCGGCTCGGCTTGGTTTGGCCGGGCCGTGGCATCAGCCAGCTTCTGGTGCAGCTGGCTGACCTCTGACTGCAGGCGATCGACTTTCGCCTGCAGTTGCCGCGTTTCGTCGGTCGCCTTCCGCTGCACCAGCTCCCCGACGATGCCGCGCATGCTCGCGGCCCTGCATTTAAGGGACTTTTGAAAAGTCCCTTTTAAATTAGAGGACTTAGAGGCGACTTCCACTATCTCCTCTTCGTCCTCCTCAGCCATCCGCTCCAGCTCCACCAGTGAGTGGTCCGCATAGAGAACGCGGAACGCGCCGTATCCGGACTTGGCCCGGGCGGCGCGCGTCCGTTGCTCGTTGGCCGCAACCCGCTCCTCCAGGTCTTGCTGGAGCTGCGCCCGCCGAGACAGGTCCAACTGGTGTTGGGCCTCTGCCAGACCCACGTCGTGGGTGTCCGACACCGGCTTCCTGGCCTTCGCGTAGGATGGCCGCCTCGAGTCTGAGGAACCCCCGGACCCATTTCTGTGACGGGCCCGCTTCTCCGGCTCCCGGCGACCAATCCCCGAACTTGCGTCCGACTCGCAAATAATGGACTCGTTGTCGGAGTCCAACAACTCGCCCGCTAAGCTATAGATGCTAGCCGCAGACACCGCGCGGCTAGCCTCCGACGCCGATGCGCCCTCACATTGGCCCTGAGAAGGGCCTTTTGGTTGGCCCTGAGAAGGGCCTTTTGGTTGGCCCTGAGAAGGGCCTTTGGGTGGGCCCTGAGAAGGGCCTTTTGGCTGGCCCTGAGAAGGGCCTTTGGGTTGGCCCTGAGAAGGGCCTTTGGGTTGGCCCTGAGAAGGGCCTTTTTGTTTTAAAAACCGCCCGCAGGCGTCCCGCGTAGAGCTCGACATTTCCACAGGTTCGTAGTAAGCAAGGCAAAAGATAAAATTTAGCTACGAAGGCACAGTGCACTTTGGCCAACCCAGTCTGCCACTCCGTTACGATGACAAAGGACTGCGATGTAGTAAGATAAGCTAGCTACCTGCGCGAGCGCAACATAAACCAGTTTTAGGACTATGGGCGAGAGTGAGAACGAAACATGCACATCAACTTGACGGATTTAGTCTGATTGGGTTTACAAAAATACCACGGAGTGATATTTTAACTTACTGAGCGGTCGTTTAGTAATTAGGAAAAATAGTCAACTTAAAATATGATTTTCATTTTACTAATTATTTCCATTTTCCTATTATTGTGAATCAAAATAACTACACAATATTAAATATGATTGCAAACACTATCATTTAAAAATGTTTTGGTTTATGTTCGCGACTTTTAAAAAATCGGGTAAAAAACGCCCGATGTCCTTTATCGAAGTGAATTTTTTGAATCGCAACACCCAAACATTGCAGTGAAGATTATCGTCTAGAGTTGACAACCATGTAACGAGCTAAAAAGCCTCGTTACATTATCTATGTAGGTAGAAACAGCTGTTATGATTGTCTTATTGTATCTTTCAACAGTGTTGATCTGTGGTGCATACCTTGGAGTGTAGTGTATGCTAGGAATGTTATATTTACTGAATAAGTTCTTAGTTTCGTTGGAAGTAAACTGCGTACCATTGTCTAAAATTATACATTGTGGTATACCATGTACCAAGAATACATTATCCTCCATTAGTTAACAGATAGTTAATACTTAGAGAAACAGCATGTTACTACAAAAAGATATGCATTTTGGCGTCTAGAGACAGGCGAGGGCCAACAATGTCAATGCTTAGCATCTGGAATGGGCGAGAGCATTCTTTAGACTTACCCATAATGCCAAGTGGTGCATGGTTTACTTGTTTATGAGCCAGACAGATTTCAAATGAAGTTACAGCCTTCACTACATCACTGTGCATTCCTGGCCAAATGCCTAAATGACCTGCCGTGGGTTCTGCATGGTTGTCAGCAACAACCTTAGACCTAGATTCAGACGGTATTACTTCCTTCCAGTCGTACTCATTAAATATAGCGAATTTACTTTTCATGTGACGGAATAATTTGTTATTTTTAATTAGATAGTTAGGATAAGAAATTGGGTTCTGTAGACATCCATTATAGATTTTTAGGTACAAGTATCGTCGGTTACCGGAGGGGTGGACTGGGTAGATATTTCCGCCACTGGGAGAGCGCGGGATAAAGCGTCAGGGAGTGTTTTCGGAACCACGGCGGTGTTTAATATCGAAGTTAAATGCAGAGAGTCTAATTCCCCAGCGGGCCAGTCTACCTGCGGGGCGAGCACGGGCGTACCCAAGACGTTGGTGACAAGACGTTATAAATTATGTCATGTCTTAGAATTTGTCTTAAATGCTAGCACGGGTACCACATGTGATAAAATTTAAGACGCGACTTGTCTTTCTTGTTGCTGACTTCATAGTGTGACCTAGTATATTAAAAATGTCTATGAGTTATGACCATCTGAATAGGCGACCAAATAAAATAATACGTATAAAAGAGCACAGTTCATACAGTTAAACAACTTTTTAATTTTCTTGGGTACTAATTCATTTTTGACGTACGCGGCACGTCTTTCATTTTCTTTTTTGATTTATTATTTGATAACTTGCTACTAACTAAAAGTTCTGTTTTTCTTTTAAAAGTTTGATGTGATTTGTTTTGAAATATATTGTGAAAGTTTTGAAGTGAAATAAGAGTAATGGAACGAAATTGATGTGAACGGGTAAACCATCCACCTGATTTAGAGGCTGCAAGTCCACGCGCAGTTCTTCTCATAAATAAACCACCATAGGCTTTGTCAGGCGGAAAATCCGTTGGAACTCCCTGTCAAAAGTCAAAGTCAAAATTCATTTATTCAAACTAGGCTGATAATCAGCACTTTTCTGTTGTGATAATTTTAATTGTAAAAGAATATACAAGCAGCAGAATGTTGAACAGACTTTTATTAGAAGAACAAGTGACAAGTATAGACTAAAGACCAGTCATAACCATAACTTTTTAAACATAAAGAGTATTAATATACAACATGCCCCCTCAAAAAGTTAATTAAAAGGCACTCGTAAAACAAAGTCATAGAAATAAATAAACAAAACCATACCAAATACTAAATCACACTTAGTGTTATAAATAGTACAGCCTTCTTTATAAAAAACACAGAGTAACTTCTTTACTACTGTATTCACTGTAAGTAATCTACAGTTCAAATCAGGAACATGAACTACATTCTCTATTTTGTTCGCCAACGTAGGTATCTATTCGTATCAATGCTTATATCACCAATACCAACAGCCGCCACTTTTTGTTCATTAGCCACAGTAATCGTTACACCTTGTACTGGCCGATAACTGCTGAACCACTCGTTGTCCATTAGCCACAGTAATCGTTCCACTTTTTACTGGCCGAGAACTGCTGAACCACTAGCGATGCGGAGTCATATGAATGGTTGCACCGGAATCAATATAATCCATCTCCCTTCATTTGGAGCTGGTGTAGAGAGAGCCATTTCCTCCAAGACAGCCTGTTCAACCTCCTTATTATGATGGCAATCCGTTTCTTTGATAACCTTTCCCGACACACTCATAGCCTTCCTATCCTTCTTATTGGGACATGCGGGGCTTTTATGTCCTGGTTGTCTACATTTAAAGCAGATTATGGGCTTCGTCCTTTTTGCTTGTAGAACCTGTTGAACGTAGCGCAGCCACCGTCCTGGTGTTGTGATTAGAAAGCTCGTTTAATAGCTTTGCCCTAACCAACTCACTCGTTACTTCAACATTCAAATTCTCTTGTAGAACCTGTTGAACGTAGCGCAGCCACCGTCCTGGTGTTGTGATTAGAAAGCTCGTTTATTAGCTTTGCCCTAACCAACTCACTCGTTACTTCAACATTCAAATTCTCTTGTAGAACCTGTTGAACGTAGCGCAGCCACCGTCCTGGTGTTGTGATTAGAAAGCTCGTTTAATAGCTTTGCCCTAACCAACTCACTGGTTACTTCAACAATCAAGTTCTCTTGTAGAACCTGTTGAACGTAGCGCAGCCACCGTCCTGGTGTTGTGATAAGAAAGCTCGTTTAATAGCTTTGCCCTAACCAACTCACTCGTTACTTCAACAATCAAATTCTCTTGTATAGAACCTCATTCAAGTTCTCAAAAGCCATGATCAGCGGTTCATAGCATGATGTCAAACCTCCGAGAATAATCAGATCCATAGTCGATCTTCTTATACATATCTTCAAGATCCTGATCAATACTCATAATGGCGTTGATATATGATTCTATGTCTTGGAAATCGATCAAGGTATATTTGTATAGTCTACGCTCTAAAATAGTCTACCCATACCTTTATCTTCGTAATTCGTATGCCTTCAGTAAAGCACTCCAAGCTTCCTTAGCGTTTTTCGCACTTCTCACATGCGTAATTGCAACTCCGTCTTCCGTAAGGCATATTTTTGACAACGCCTTCTGGTCATTACGAGAGCGCACATCCTCCGCCGTTTTATTAGAATCATCGTACCCAGTCATGGATGTCCACAGCTCCTCATGAATGAGAAGCCTGAGAAGCATTCTCATTTTGAATTTCCATGTTGGGTAATTTTCTCGGTTTCATAACATTTGTATTCCATGAAAATTCGCATTATATCCTGCCATTATATTTCTTATTACTTCGTGCTGATAACGTGTTGTGATAATTTTAATTGTAAAAGAATATAAAAGCAGCAGAATGTTGAACAGACTTTTATTAGAAGAACAAGTGACAAGTATAGACTAAAGACCAGTCATAACCATAACTTTTTAAACATAAAGAGTATTAATATACAACATTTTCGAAGGTCAAAATTTACTTTACTTATCTTTACTACAGTGAAATTTGGCTAACTGGGACCTGGATAAGTGAGAAACTTCTATAACTTTACTGGAACTCATACTGAGACATGAGACAGATTTGGATATCTGAGACACATTTAACCAGGTTTCACTGTATTTACTGTATTGTCTGGCAACTCGAACGGATTAGAGGAGTCCCAAAGGTTTCTTCAGAATATTTTCCTACTTTGGACCTCTTGCCTTCGGGCAAGAACATAATTATAATAATTTACTGCCATTTGATGCAGTAGTAAGCAGAAAAATATACTTATATTTTTAATTTACTTTTATCACCACCTCCGAACGAACGTGATATAAACGAGCATATTCATCTGTCAAAATGTGACATTTGTTACAAAATGGGTGCGCCCATATTAGCAAATAAGACATAGGAGTCCCAACTAGACGTCAAGAAGTTGTATCACATAACAAGAAATTATCTTACGCCGCCGTGCTAGCATTTAAGACAAAACGGTTTTATCGCCCAAACTGTGATAAAATGTGTGACTCATGCCATGTCACTGTAGGCCGTGCTCGCCGGGCTGTAGGGTTTTGCAGTTTTAGGAACCACTT
Source organism: Diarsia mendica (assembly GCA_949316265.1). Lineage (NCBI taxonomy): Eukaryota > Metazoa > Arthropoda > Insecta > Lepidoptera > Noctuidae > Diarsia > Diarsia mendica. The sequence continues at coordinate 11,173,519 of OX438898.1, read as the reverse complement.
TATTGCAGAGTGATCTGTGTAGACTGTGAATTTTAGACCGTTCTCAAGATAACAGCGCCAGTGCTCTAGAGCCAATAATACCGCTAGTGTCTCCCTTTCCGTAATACTGTAATTTTGTTCTGGTTTTGACAGTGACTTACTCATATATGCTATAGGATGCTCGACTCCATTTTTAGTTTGTGTGAGCAATGCACCAATTCCATAGTTGCTGGCATCTGTATGTACCTCAAAAGGTAGACTATAATCTGGACATGACAAGACCGTTGCTGTAATGAGTATATCTATGAGTTTGTCAAATGATTCTTGACACTCTTTGGTCCAAGCAAAAGGTGGAGCCTTTTTGCTAGAACTGGTGAGTTTATTTAGAGGTGCTGCTAGTGTACTAAAGTTTAGAACAAACCGTCTGTACCAGGAGGCTGTACCCAAAAATCACTTGACTTCTTTTGGATTTGTTGGAATTGGAAAATTTGAAATTGCCTCAACCTTCTCTGGGTCTGGGTGCAGGCCCTTAGAATTTACGATGTAACCCAGGTATTTCAGCTCATCCCGGAAGAATTGGCATTTATTTAAGTTAATAGTTTATTAAGTACTTTTAATAAAAGGGATATACACACATCAACACGGTCTATAGTCTAGGCAACAAGTGCCTTTTTGATGAACTTTTTTCAGCAGTCTCCGAAAATTATGATTGAGGTGTCATTCGATTCGGAAAGGCATCCCGATGATTTTTGAAAAAATTGAAGTTCCGCTTGCAAAAATTGCAAAAGTTATTAATAATTAACTAAAAAATTTAAAATGGGTTTAGTGTTTTGCAAATATCTCAAAACCTAATTAAAATTTTTCAAATTTGAAATAAGATTCAAAAAGGGGAGGAAATTTCCTAAAGAATGTTCTAACTTTCGGAATTGTAGGACCAATATTAATAACTTTCCGATCGGGTTGAAAATACGCCCGAAAACTGGTACTCCGTCTTGCGCAAGCTACGCTTCATTCGGACCTTTAATGAATAAATGTTATTTAAACTTATTAAATATGAAAATTAAAAATTGAAAAAATTCAGGCGCCTGCAGGATAGATCAATACACAATAATCTGTGATCTAAAAATTTTTATCGCGAATTTTCAATAAGTTATCCATTAATTAATTAACAATTTTTTGTAGCACGAACACTGACATTGCAAGTGCGATAAATAAAACACTATTCATCTGAGATTTTTTTCCTTTCGTGGAGCTATTTTTCAAAGGTCTTAGAATAGGCTCTCGTTGGAAAAATTAAAAAAATGTTAATTTTCGTTTTTTTATTAACAATTTACTGAAATGAAAAATTTCAAACCTTCATTAGACATTTAAAAAATCTTTTTTTTTTATTATATTATTATTGAACCGTTTTTGTATAATCAGAAGCTACTTAAAAATGTTTTTTTATATTTTTTCTATCCTGTTTTTTAAAATATTTTTATAAACAAATGCGTTGTTTATGAGATAATTTAATGTTTTTTTTTAATATCGTAATCTTTGATAATAATCATGATTTTTTTTTAAAAAACCGTTGCTTAAAAAAAATGTTTTATTGCTTAAAACGCATTTGTTGATTAACAATTATTTTCTACCACTTCTAATTAATATTAAGGTATAATTTTTTTTAAATCACCATTATTTGTTTTTTCTTTTCAATATATAAAAAAAAAAATTGTTTTATTAAAACTTTCATTGTTTATGTAATAAACAATTTGTAAAAAACAAATAAATTTTTACTTTATATTTTTTTTCTTGTTTTACTTATTGTCACAAAAACAGAATGATTATTTTTTTTTCATTTAATTTTTTTTCAAGTTTTTTTTTTAATTTGAAAAAAACAAAATCATATCTGTTTTTGTGACAATATTTACTTACTGTCACAAAAACAGATATGATTTTGTTTTTTTTTCATTTCATTTTTTTTTCAACTTTTTTTTTAATTTGAAAAAAAAAAACCATATCTGTTTTTGTGACAATAAGTAAAACAAGAAAAAAAATATAAAGTAAAAATTTATTTGTTTTTAACAAATTGTTTATTACATAAACAATGAAAGTTTTAATAAAACAATATTTTTTTTTTTAAATCGAAAAGAAAAAACAAATAATAGTGATTTAAAAAAAATTATACCTTAATATTAATTAGAAGTGGGAGAAAATAATTGTTAATCAACAAATGCGTTTTTAAGCAATAAAACATTTTTTTTAAGAAACGGTTTTTTAAAAAAAAAACATGATTATTATCAAAGATTACGATATTAAAAAAAAAACATTAAATTATCTCATAAACAACGCATTTGTTTATAAAAATATTTTAAAAAACAGGATAGAAAAAATATAAAAAATCATTTTTAAGTAGCTTCTGATTATACAAAAACGGTTCAATAATAATATAATAAAAAAAAAGATTTTTTTAATGTCTAATGAAGGTTTGAAATTTTTCATTTCAGTAAATTGTTAATAAAAAAACGAAAATTAACATTTTTTTAATTTTTCCAACAAGAGCCTATTCTAAGACCTTTGAAAAATAGCTCCACGAAAGGAAAAAAATCTCAGATGAATAGTGTTATAATTATCGCACTTGCAATGTCAGTGTTCGTGCTACAAAAAATTGTTAATTAATTAATGGATAACTTATTGAAAATTCGCGATAAAATTTTTTAGATCACAGATTATTGTGTATTGATCTATCCTGCAGGCGCCTGAATTTTTTCAATTTTTAATTTTCATATTTAATAAGTTTAAATAACATTTATTCATTAAAGGTCCGAATGGAGCGTAGCTTGCGCAAGACGGAGTACCAGTTTTCGGGCGTATTTTCAACCCGATCGGAAAGTTATTAATATTGGTCCTACAATTTCGAAAGTTAGAACATTCTTTAGGAAATTTCCTCCCCTTTTTGAATCTTATTTCAAATTTGAAAAATTTTAATTAGGTTTTGAGATATTTGCAAAAAACTAAAACCATTTTAAATTTTTTAGTTAATTGTTAATAACTTTTGCAATTTTTGCAAGCGGAACTTCAATTTTTTCAAAAATCATCGGGATGCCATTCCGAATCGAATGACACCTCAATCATAATTTTCGGAGACTGCTGAAAAAAGTTGATCAAAAAAGCACTTGTTGACTAGACTACTAGGGATATTTTTAAAAAAGCGAATTACTATCAATGTGTTAATTATTTATATGACATGTATATATTTAAAATATGCGTTATTTAATATTATACCATTTTTTAATAATGGTTAAGGTACTGATTAAAATTTCAGGATTTTATGGAAAAAAAATGAAGCATAGACGGAAACCGTATATGAATTAACTTTTAATTTGTGAGTAAAAACTGAAAAAAATAGAATAATCATTTAATTTGTGTTTATAAACTTGAAGTTAGTAGTCTGAGAAAGCGCCCATGATGTTCATAACACATCGGCAACGATTCGGCATGCTCAGAACAGGGTTGTCAATGTCTTGCTGCGGAATATTGTCCCATGTCCTTCTGAGGTGCGCAAAAAGTTGATCTTCTGTAGCCAAATTTTCAGGAACTTCCTTCAGAGCTCTTCTTTGCAGCATATCCCACGCATGCTCAATGGGATTTAGATCTGGCGATTGAGCAGGCCAGTCTAAGGCCCTAACATTATGTGTATGTAACCAAGCTGCTACCGTTCTCGTCGTGTGTGCCCGGGCATTGTGGTGCATGAGCAGGAAATCTTGCCCCATTTGTGTTCTGTGGGGCAAGATTACGGGCCCCAGCACCTGTTGGACGTATCGTTCTGCCGTCATATTGCCCCGCACCCAAACGAGATCCGTCCGTCCTCCAAGACGAATTCCTGCCCAAACCATAATTGTTCCTCCTTGGTATAGGTGAACTTCCTGAGGGTTCTGGAGACGGCTCCATCGTCCAGGAACTCGCCAAACACGCGTCCTTCGTGAATCTGGATGGAAGCCGAACCTGGATTCATCCGTGAACAGCACATTGGACCATTGCCCACGGCCCCAGTCCACGTGGTTCCGAACCCATTCTAATCGTCGTCCACGATTGCCTCTCCGTAAAGGTGGGACCCGGAGTGGTCTACGAGAGCGTAGATTGCTTTCATGCAGTCGCCTTCTTACAGTTTGGTCACTCACAAGCACTTGGTATTCCACTCGCAGCCTTTGGACCAATTGAGTCGCCGTTGCATTTGGTTGAGCTCGCGCAGTAATTTGCAAAAATCGGTCTTGTCTGGGGGTAGTGATGCGACTTGGCCCCCGGTGCCTCTCCGCTACTTCACCTGTGGCACGATAGCGTGTCCACAATCTTGAAATTACATTTTGATGGGTCCCTATGGCCTCAGCAACATTACGCTGAACAGATCCAGCTTCCAGCATTCCCACAGCTCGTAACATCTCCGCCCTCGTCAAATGTCGGCGTTGCATGGCTACAATACCTCAATTTTAACTTTATCTTTCGTTTAAAAATGAAAAAAAACTGTAACTAAACGTAATTCGTATTGTTTTCTAAATTTCGCACAAATGAAAATTCCCTCTCCTATACATCAAGACATTTTTATGCCACCGAAACAAAAGAATTTTCAAAAATTTGAATTTGGAATTAGTCTGAGATAAATTACAAACAAATCGGTGTATTAAAGATTCCAATGCGGCCAGTACTTTTCGAGTTATTTAATTGAGTATGAAATATCCCTAGACCGTGTTGAGGTGTGTATATTGGTCAAAATCAGAAGAAACCAGAACAATGTCGTCTAAGAATGCAAAAACCCTGCTTTCCAATTCCGGGCCATATAATAGTTTATCCACCAGCCTCTGTTGAGTAGCTGGGGCATTTGTCAAACCAAAAGGTGTAGTTTTGAACCTGAAGGTTCCACGGCCAGGAATGTAAAAAGCAGTCTTGTTTTTGTCCTCTTCATTCAAGGGTAGCTGCCAGAAACTTTTATATAGGTCTAGACTTGTCAGGTATTTCGCGTCCTTTATTTAGGTTATCTAGTATTTCAGAGATTTGGTAAATTATAAGCATCCTTTTTAGTTACTGAGTTTAACTTACGACTGTCTAGACAGAACCGCAATTTGCCATCTTTTTTAGGTGTTAGAAGTACTGGTGATGACCAAGGACTTTCACAAGGCTCAACAACACCCAGCTTTAGCATTTCGTCTAACTCGTCACTCAAAATTCGCTGTTTTTCAGGCGACATTCTGTAGTAACGCTGCCCGATAGGAGGTGAGTCACCTGTGTCAATGCACTGTGTGACGTGGTTGGTACGACTTTTTTCTGAAGATATAGTTTCAAATTGTTTAATAATACTATCAGCTGTTATTTGTTGCGTTTCCGAAAGTTGCGCGAAGGAATGTAGGTGCAAGTCCGTTGTTTGTTTTACGACTTGTTTATTATGACTCATTAGAAAGATTGATTTAGTATTTTTAGGAAATAGTTCGAAAAGATTCCAGAAGTCGATGCCCAGTAGAATGGGTATGTCAACTGAAGGTATTACATAGGCCTTAAGCATGTGGTGTTTACTTTCAAATTTTGACTTTTTGATTTAAAATTAACGGTTTTAACTTTTTTGATCCTTTATCAAAGTACTTTTTCTGCTGTGTTTGACGTTTCTCTAATTTATTTGAAACGTTTTTCTGCAACTTTGGTTGAAGAAAATGAGGTGAGCACGGAATTATACTTCGTATTTTTCTGTTGTATAACAGCTCGGCAGGTGAACTTAACTCATTACTTATTGGCGTATTCAAATATTCTAACAATCCTAAACTGAATTCCGTTTTTTGAAAGTAGTTTTTTTTTTTTTTTTTTTTTCGAAAAACACAAAGACCGGTGTAATTAAATTTAAAACTAATAGCTAAAAACTTGATTCTAACAAAGGGATACACGACACCGGTCGTTGTGCCAAATGGAATTGCAGATACTGCAATCCCATTTGTGCAATATAAGATTGATTATAATATAACATGCATGATTAAACCTATACACAAAATTTAAATTCAAAACCAGTAACACACGTAAATAAAAAAATGATCCAAATGATAACCTAACTACATAAAACTATATTAAAACTAAAACTAAACTAAAACTAAACTATACTAAAATATGCTGAACACTTTAATTTGTGTTCAGTGGTCCAATCATTACACACACTAAGAATAATCCTAAGACTAGTCAATCTAGCTCAGATATGTTATCCTGATCTGGATCATCCTCAGTCAGATGTAGGGCCCCCTGCAGCCTCCGAGCAGCGCTGAATGCTGCGCTGAACAGGTGCCGGAAAGCCCCCTCTTCCTGTTCAGTCTGCGCTGCCTCCGGTATACCCATACTGACAGGCCTAACGTCAGCATCCGGAGGCGCAGGGCCATCTAGTTTAAATCACTAGATGGTCCAGCTCCCGAAGTCCGATCAGCAATTAGCATTTCCACCACCCTTTGATATGGGTGGCGAGAGTGCCTCTTGATGTTGTTGAGTTCCCCAACCATAATTCGGACAAGTGGATTTAAGGAAACAGCGCCATCTGAAAGCTGCAGGACGTTAGCCTTCACAAGCATTCGGGTTCTGATCTCATCGGAGATTAGATTGCCATTGATTGCGGCATCCACGTACTGAATTGAAGACTCCATGAGGTCCTCCAGCGAGCGAACAGCCATCTTCCTCTTGTCCTTTGGGGAGGCCAAGGTTAACGTCATTTCAACGTTCAGCAGAAGTGCTATGTCCCTCAGGTCGTCAGTAAAGGCACCTGATGAGGGTAGATTTACATCTACCTACACTAGGGTCTCTAAGGATTTCCTTCACTGATAAGGTAGAATGGTACTGCCCTGGGCTTTAGGTCACAACGCACGAGGCCGGCGAGGGCCTTCGAAGCAGGGCTGCGCGGTGACGGGATGACCGCAGGGGGCCGCAGCAGTGATGAAGGCGACCGCGTCTCGGTCGCGGCAGCTGGCAGGCGTGCGTGAACACGTGTCAGGCACGTGGCTGGAGAAGTGGCCGGTATCGCGGCCGGCGGCGTGCTGTAGGCACGGCAGGTGCTAGGCAGCAGGGACCCTCCACGTCTGCCACGTGGAAGGCGGCTAGCAGTGTGCGGAGGCACGAAGTATGAGGCCGTGACGGGATCGTCGCTCAGCGAGTAGGGCGCGGAGGCAGCTACGACGCCCGTCAGCGGTGTCTCAGTAGTTCATGGTAGTGTGAAGCTCTAGCTTTATATGTCTCATAGTTTTTGCAAACTTGTTGTAATTGGTCTAATGTTTGCACAGTACTTAAGGCTAGCACCTCAGCATAGATTGGTTTAACATTATGGAAGATAATGTCAATCATTTCCTCATCTGTTGGTTTTTTATTGAGACGGTTGAAGAGACCGCTCATAATGGAAATGTAAATAGTAATATTTTCAGAGTCACCCTGTGTACGCTGTCTGATTTCAGAGAGGAGTCTATAATCATAGTCCTCACTGTCAAAGGCTGACTTTAGTTGCTCAAGTAACTGGTCCCAGGACAATATGTTTGATTGTATGAGTCTGTTACCTTAGCTGAGCTATCAGACGTACTGGGGCTGAACTTACTCGAGAGAGTTATGTACTGAGTGTCTAAGGTAAGAAATAGTGAGTCAAGATCTTTCTTCAACCGAACAGTGTCTTGTGTGGTTGGAGTTATTTTTCCTAACCTATAGTATATGTGATGCCTATACGACGTAGCTACACTTAGAGAACGGTCAGAGTTTACGTTTTTGTTAAATAAGACACGGCCACGGCGGCGGGGTTTTTTAAATAGTTTTCAAAATCTGCTATTGTTTGACTCACACTATTCAAATCATCAGTCTCATCCACTCCGGACAGCAAAATGTCCTCACTTTCATAATGTCTAGCTAGCTTGTTAATTTGTTTTCTAAGGTCTATGACTGTGCCCTTTTCGCCACCCCTAATAATGACCTCATATTCGAGCTCGGCCTTCCTTAGGTGGATAAAATTGATTGGGTGAGAGCTCATTGTAACTTGATGTTTTACAATTAGTTTACAAAAACCCTAGCAGTAGTATAACAAATTAAATCGGACTGACTGATGACGGCAACGGTACACAAAAGAAATAATAAATCGAATCGAAGGAATAGTTACGCGACACACATTAATAGTTGTAACACAATATTATTAAATACACGGTACTTACCACCACGATGAAAGATGAGTATAGGAGAATAGTGATCAGTGAAAGAATCCCTGAGAACCTTACCGAGTGGGCGCCACTGTGGCGTTCAGTGGTCTCGAACCTACCGATTTTTCGGTATTTCTACCGATATGGGCTCTGTTCTACCGAAATACCCGATTTTTCTACCGATTTTACACTTTTGAGTTGGCAACCCTTTTCATTCATGGGGAAGCCCTCAATAGTATGGACCTAGTGCAGAATGTAGTTCATATATTTTGGGGAATACCCTTGACACCCTTGTGTCCTACAATTCGATGTTTTATGGGGTTTCCCGCTCGGGAATTTACCTGTCTAGTATATTAAACAGTAATTCGGTTTTATTTTTTCAATAATTTTCTTAACTTTGAAGAGTGAGCTAACCGAAAGAGTCCCTACAAAATCAGATAATTAAGTTCTAGGTCTAGGTACATTCAAAACGACTCTTTAATACAGCTAATTGTTACGATTTTGAAATTAATTCGAAGATGACCGCGGCTATGGCCAAAGAATATTGGTATAAAAAATAATTATGATTGTTACAAATTAGTCTGTAAGTTTTTTTTTAAATAAATAAACGGAGTTTATTGAATATTGTATTTTTTTTTTGTCAAGTACCGATTTCGGGTACAAATATACCGATTTTAGCTGGCAATTCTACCGATCTCGCTCTATGACGTTCGAGACCACTGGTGGCGTTGTACCTTGGTAGGGTTGAGAAGTAGAGAAACCACAATAGTTTAATACATATATTTTGGAACAAAGAGCTTACAGAATAATTAACAGGGGGTAGGTTCTAGGTGTTATGTTTAGGGTGAGGGGCAGCATTCAAACACGGTGGTCGGGCTATGACTGCTTTAATTAGCTTCGAACACAATATAATATACTTACATTATCTTAGGACTACCTTCACATTCGTTATTATTTAATATCAAGATGAAATGATTTACATCTACCTACAACCCCTTTCTTTATTAATTTTAAAACAGTTGTATACGTTACTATATGGATGGTAATGGAAAAACAAATAATAATTTATTCTTATGAAACAATAATTTAATCTACCTACAACCCCTTTCTTTATTAATTTTAAAACAGTTATATATGTCATATGTTACTATGGATGGTACTGGTAAAACAAATATTAATTTATTCTTATGAAACAATAATTTAGAATATTGAAACAAGAATTGTTGAGAGTGACTAGTTTCAGCTACAGTACAACATTACATTTAATTTTAATACATTATATTTTATCATTTTACAATCATTTGAATAACCTATTTTAATATAAAAATAATAGCATATTTTAATTTAGTACAACAATATTATCAACAATAATAATGTATCATTCTAATCATATAATTAAATTAGTTATAAATATAATAAGTAAATTAAATTAATTTAGTACAACAATATTATCAACAATAATAATGTATCATTCTAATCATATAATAATCATAATAATCATCACCTTTTCTTCATTACGAAGAATTTTATTTAATTAACTAATTTATTACATTTTATTCACATACATAATAAAATTTATTGACATTACATAAATTATAGTTGTTTACTTATTTATTCAATTTAATTTAATATTAATTTGCCATTCCATAAACAGTAATTTTACATGCTTTAAACTTATTTTAATATAATTTATTTTTATTTTTAAAAAACTTAACTTATATATCTTACATGCACATAAATCCAAACCCACTTGTTGATCATACAAAATACTGTTCTGTGATACAGAGTATTTGCTCCTTGCGGGAATCGAACCCGTAACACGCAGCGAAGCGGTCCGATCACTCAGCCACTGCGCCCAACGTGCAACGTTGTTGTCTAATCAGCGTCTTGTGGTTTGCTTGAGAATTGTCCCCAGCGATCAGGTGGTCTCACTATCCTGCCAGAACGAGTTTTATAATAATTAGTGGTGCCGTTATTTGTGTGTCGTTGTCGGTACACTGGAGCCACCGCGTGACACATCTACCGGCATTGCATTATTTTGTGACTCGTCTATATGTATGTCGTCGTATGTATTTCTACAGTAATTATCGTGTGGTAGTTCGCAATTTTGTCTATCTGAGTCTATAATAATATGTTTTCTATTTCTTCTTAATGTTTGTCCTGAATTCATTTTGATTAAATACGATCTATTAGGTAACAAACGTTGAATAATTCCAGAAGTCCAATGATCACTTAGTTTTATTTTGACTTTTTGATTTAAAATTAACGGTTTTAACTTTTTTGATCCTTTATCAAAGTACTTTTTCTGCTGTGTTTGACGTTTCTCTAATTTATTTGAAACGTTTTTCTGCAACTTTGGTTGAAGAAAATGAGGTGAGCACGGAATTATACTTCGTATTTTTCTGTTGTATAACAGCTCGGCAGGTGAACTTAACTCATTACTTATTGGCGTATTCAAATATTCTAACAATCCTAAACTGAATTCCGTTTTTTGAAAGTTGTTTTTTTTTTTTTTTTTTTTTTCGAAAAACACAAAGACCGGTGTAATTAAATTTAAAACTAATAGCTAAAAACTTGATTCTAACAAAGGGATACACGACACCGGTCGTTGTGCCAAATGGAATTGCAGATACTGCAATCCCATTTGTGCAATATAAGATTGATTATAATATAACATGCATGATTAAACCTATACACAAAATTTAAATTCAAAACCAGTAACACACGTAAATAAAAAAATGATCCAAATGATAACCTAACTACATAAAACTATATTAAAACTAAAACTAAACTAAAACTAAACTATACTAAAATATGCTGAACACTTTAATTTGTGTTCAGTGGTCCAATCATTACACACACTAAGAATAATCCTAAGACTAGTCAATCTAGCTCAGATATGTTATCCTGATCTGGATCATCCTCAGTCAGATGTAGGGCCCCCTGCAGCCTCCGAGCAGCGCTGAATGCTGCGCTGAACAGGTGCCGGAAAGCCCCCTCTTCCTGTTCAGTCTGCGCTGCCTCCGGTATACCCATACTGACAGGCCTAACGTCAGCATCCGGAGGCGCAGGGCCATCTAGTTTAAATCACTAGATGGTCCAGCTCCCGAAGTCCGATCAGCAATTAGCATTTCCACCACCCTTTGATATGGGTGGCGAGAGTGCCTCTTGATGTTGTTGAGTTCCCCAACCATAATTCGGACAAGTGGATTTAAGGAAACAGCGCCATCTGAAAGCTGCAGGACGTTAGCCTTCACAAGCATTCGGGTTCTGATCTCATCGGAGATTAGATTGCCATTGATTGCGGCATCCACGTACTGAATTGAAGACTCCATGAGGTCCTCCAGCGAGCGAACAGCCATCTTCCTCTTGTCCTTTGGGGAGGCCAAGGTTAACGTCATTTCAACGTTCAGCAGAAGTGCTATGTCCCTCAGGTCGTCAGTAAAGGCACCTGATGAGGGTAGATTTACATCTACCTACACTAGGGTCTCTAAGGATTTCCTTCACTGATAAGGTAGAATGGTACTGCCCTGGGCTTTAGGTCACAACGCACGAGGCCGGCGAGGGCCTTCGAAGCAGGGCTGCGCGGTGACGGGATGACCGCAGGGGGCCGCAGCAGTGATGAAGGCGACCGCGTCTCGGTCGCGGCAGCTGGCAGGCGTGCGTGAACACGTGTCAGGCACGTGGCTGGAGAAGTGGCCGGTATCGCGGCCGGCGGCGTGCTGTAGGCACGGCAGGTGCTAGGCAGCAGGGACCCTCCACGTCTGCCACGTGGAAGGCGGCTAGCAGTGTACGTTTTTCTGCAACTTTGGTTGAAGAAAATGAGGTGAGCACGGAATTATACTTTGTATTTTTCTGTTGTATAACAGCTCGGCAGGTGAACTTAACTCATTACTTATTGGCGTATTCAAATATTCTAACAATCCTAAACTGAATTCCGTTTTTTGAAAGTTGTGTTTTTCGTGTAATTAAATTTAAAACTAATAGCTAAAAACTTGATTCTAACAAAGGGATACACGACACCGGTCGTTGTGCCAAATGGAATTGCAGATACTGCAATCCCATTTGTGCAATATAAGATTGATTATAATATAACATGCATGATTAAACCTATACACAAAATTTAAATTCAAAACCAGTAACACACGTAAATAAAAAAATGATCCAAATGATAACCTAACTACATAAAACTATATTAAAACTAAAACTAAACTAAAACTAAACTAAAACTAAACTATACTAAAATATGCTGAACACTTTAATTTGTGTTCAGTGGTCCAATCATTACACACACTAAGAATAATCCTAAGACTAGTCAATCTAGCTCAGATATGTTATCCTGATCTGGATCATCCTCAGTCAGATGTAGGGCCCCCTGCAGCCTCCGAGCAGCGCTGAATGCTGCGCTGAACAGGTGCCGGAAAGCCCCCTCTTCCTGTTCAGTCTGCGCTGCCTCCGGTATACCCATACTGACAGGCCTAACGTCAGCATCCGGAGGCGCAGGGCCATCTAGTTTAAATCACTAGATGGTCCAGCTCCCGAAGTCCGATCAGCAATTAGCATTTCCACCACCCTTTGATATGGGTGGCGAGAGTGCCTCTTGATGTTGTTGAGTTCCCCAACCATAATTCGGACAAGTGGATTTAAGGAAACAGCGCCATCTGAAAGCTGCAGGACGTTAGCCTTCACAAGCATTCGGGTTCTGATCTCATCGGAGATTAGATTGCCATTGATTGCGGCATCCACGTACTGAATTGAAGACTCCATGAGGTCCTCCAGCGAGCGAACAGCCATCTTCCTCTTGTCCTTTGGGGAGGCCAAGGTTAACGTCATTTCAACGTTCAGCAGAAGTGCTATGTCCCTCAGGTCGTCAGTAAAGGCACCTGATGAGGGTAGATTTACATCTACCTACACTAGGGTCTCTAAGGATTTCCTTCACTGATAAGGTAGAATGGTACTGCCCTGGGCTTTAGGTCACAACGCACGAGGCCGGCGAGGGCCTTCGAAGCAGGGCTGCGCGGTGACGGGATGACCGCAGGGGGCCGCAGCAGTGATGAAGGCGACCGCGTCTCGGTCGCGGCAGCTGGCAGGCGTGCGTGAACACGTGTCAGGCACGTGGCTGGAGAAGTGGCCGGTATCGCGGCCGGCGGCGTGCTGTAGGCACGGCAGGTGCTAGGCAGCAGGGACCCTCCACGTCTGCCACGTGGAAGGCGGCTAGCAGTGTGCGGAGGCACGAAGTATGAGGCCGTGACGGGATCGTCGCTCAGCGAGTAGGGCGCGGAGGCAGCTACGACGCCCGTCAGCGGTGTCTCAGTAGTTCATGGTAGTGTGAAGCTCTAGCTTTATATGTCTCATAGTTTTTGCAAACTTGTTGTAATTGGTCTAATGTTTGCACAGTACTTAAGGCTAGCACCTCAGCATAGATTGGTTTAACATTATGGAAGATAATGTCAATCATTTCCTCATCTGTTGGTTTTTTATTGAGACGGTTGAAGAGACCGCTCATAATGGAAATGTAAATAGTAATATTTTCAGAGTCACCCTGTGTACGCTGTCTGATTTCAGAGAGGAGTCTATAATCATAGTCCTCACTGTCAAAGGCTGACTTTAGTTGCTCAAGTAACTGGTCCCAGGACAATATGTTTGATTGTATGAGTCTGTTACCTTAGCTGAGCTATCAGACGTACTGGGGCTGAACTTACTCGAGAGAGTTATGTACTGAGTGTCTAAGGTAAGAAATAGTGAGTCAAGATCTTTCTTCAACCGAACAGTGTCTTGTGTGGTTGGAGTTATTTTTCCTAACCTATAGTATATGTGATGCCTATACGACGTAGCTACACTTAGAGAACGGTCAGAGTTTACGTTTTTGTTAAATAAGACACGGCCACGGCGGCGGGGTTTTTTAAATAGTTTTCAAAATCTGCTATTGTTTGACTCACACTATTCAAATCATCAGTCTCATCCACTCCGGACAGCAAAATGTCCTCACTTTCATAATGTCTAGCTAGCTTGTTAATTTGTTTTCTAAGGTCTATGACTGTGCCCTTTTCGCCACCCCTAATAATGACCTCATATTCGAGCTCGGCCTTCCTTAGGTGGATAAAATTGATTGGGTGAGAGCTCATTGTAACTTGATGTTTTACAATTAGTTTACAAAAACCCTAGCAGTAGTATAACAAATTAAATCGGACTGACTGATGACGGCAACGGTACACAAAAGAAATAATAAATCGAATCGAAGGAATAGTTACGCGACACACATTAATAGTTGTAACACAATATTATTAAATACACGGTACTTACCACCACGATGAAAGATGAGTATAGGAGAATAGTGATCAGTGAAAGAATCCCTGAGAACCTTACCGAGTGGGCGCCACTGTGGCGTTGTACCTTGGTAGGGTTGAGAAGTAGAGACACCACAATAGTTTAATACATATATTTTGGAACAAAGAGCTTACAGAATAATTAACAGGGGGTAGGTTCTAGGTGTTATGTTTAGGGTGAGGGGCAGCATTCAAACACGGTGGTCGGGCTATGACTGCTTTAATTAGCTTCGAACACAATATAATATACTTACATTATCTTAGGACTACCTTCACATTCGTTATTATTTAATATCAAGATGAAATGATTTACATCTACCTACAACCCCTTTCTTTATTAATTTTAAAACAGTTGTATACGTTACTATATGGATGGTAATGGAAAAACAAATAATAATTTATTCTTATGAAATAATAATTTATTCTTATGAAACAATAATTTAATCTACCTACAACCCCTTTCTTTATTAATTTTAAAACAGTTATATATGTCATATGTTACTATGGATGGTACTGGTAAAACAAATATTAATTTATTCTTATGAAACAATAATTTAATCTACCTACAACCCCTTTCTTTATTAATTTTAAAACAGTTATATATGTCATATGTTACTATGGATGGTACTGGTAAAACAAATATTAATTTATTCTTATGAAACAATAATTTAGAATATTGAAACAAGAATTGTTGAGAGTGACTAGTTTCAGCTACAGTACAACATTACATTTAATACATTATATTTTATCATTTTACAATCATTTGAATAACCTATTTTAATATAAAAATAATAGCATATTTTAATTTAGTACAACAATATTATCAACAAAAATAATGTATCATTCTAATCATATAATTAAATTAGTTATAAATATAATAAGTAAATTAAATTAATTTAGTACAACAATATTATCAACAATAATAATGTATCATTCTAATCATATAATAATCATCACCTTTTCTTCATTACGAAGAATTTTATTTAATTAACTAATTTATTACATTTTATTCACATACATAATAAAATTTATTGACATTACATAAATTATAGTTGTTTACTTATTTATTCAATTTAATTTAATATTAATTTGCCATTCCATAAACAGTAATTTTACATGCTTTAAACTTATTTTAATATAATTTATTTTTATTTTTAAAAAACTTAACTTATATATCTTACATGCACATAAATCCAAACCCACTTGTTGATCATACAAAATACTGTTCTGTGATACAGAGTATTTGCTCCTTGCGGGAATCGAACCCGTAACACGCAGCGAAGCGGTCCGATCACTCAGCCACTGCGCCCAACGTGCAACGTTGTTGTCTAATCAGCGTCTTGTGGTTTGCTTGAGAATTGTCCCCAGCGATCAGGTGGTCTCACTATCCTGCCAGAACGAGTTTTATAATAATTAGTGGTGCCGTTATTTGTGTGTGTCGTTGTCGGTACACTGGAGCCACCGCGTGACACATCTACCGGCATTGCATTATTTTGTGACTCGTCTATATGTATTTCTACAGTAATTATCGTGTGGTAGTTCGCAATTTTGTCTATCTGAGTCTATAATAATATGTTTTCTATTTCTTCTTAATGTTTGTCCTGAATTCATTTTGATTAAATACGATCTATTAGGTAACAAACGTTGAATAATTCCAGAAGTCCAATGATTACTTAGTTTTATTTTGACTTTTTGATTTAAAATTAACGGTTTTAACTTTTTTGATCCTTTATCAAAGTACTTTTTCTGCTGTGTTTGACGTTTCTCTAATTTATTTGAAACGTTTTTCTGCAACTTTGGTTGAAGAAAATGAGGTGAGCACGGAATTATACTTCGTATTTTTCTGTTGTATAACAGCTCGGCAGGTGAACTTAACTCATTACTTATTGGCGTATTCAAATATTCTAACAATCCTAAACTGAATTCCGTTTTTTGAAAGTAGTTTTTTTTTTTTTTTTTTTTTTTCGAAAAACACAAAGACCGGTGTAATTAAATTTAAAACTAATAGCTAAAAACTTGATTCTAACAAAGGGATACACGACACCGGTCGTTGTGCCAAATGGAATTGCAGATACTGCAATCCCATTTGTGCAATATAAGATTGATTATAATATAACATGCATGATTAAACCTATACACAAAATTTAAATTCAAAACCAGTAACACACGTAATTAAAAAAATTATCCAAATGATAACCTAACTACATAAAACTATATTAAAACTAAAACTAAACTAAAACTAAACTATACTAAAATATGCTGAACACTTTAATTTGTGTTCAGTGGTCCAATCATTACACACACTAAGAATAATCCTAAGACTAGTCAATCTAGCTCAGATATGTTATCCTGATCTGGATCATCCTCAGTCAGATGTAGGGCCCCCTGCAGCCTCCGAGCAGCGCTGAATGCTGCGCTGAACAGGTGCCGGAAAGCCCCCTCTTCCTGTTCAGTCTGCGCTGCCTCCGGTATACCCATACTGACAGGCCTAACGTCAGCATCCGGAGGCGCAGGGCCATCTAGTTTAAATCACTAGATGGTCCAGCTCCCGAAGTCCGATCAGCAATTAGCATTTCCACCACCCTTTGATATGGGTGGCGAGAGTGCCTCTTGATGTTGTTGAGTTCCCCAACCATAATTCGGACAAGTGGATTTAAGGAAACAGCGCCATCTGAAAGCTGCAGGACGTTAGCCTTCACAAGCATTCGGGTTCTGATCTCATCGGAGATTAGATTGCCATTGATTGCGGCATCCACGTACTGAATTGAAGACTCCATGAGGTCCTCCAGCGAGCGAACAGCCATCTTCCTCTTGTCCTTTGGGGAGGCCAAGGTTAACGTCATTTCAACGTTCAGCAGAAGTGCTATGTCCCTCAGGTCGTCAGTAAAGGCACCTGATGAGGGTAGATTTACATCTACCTACACTAGGGTCTCTAAGGATTTCCTTCACTGATAAGGTAGAATGGTACTGCCCTGGGCTTTAGGTCACAACGCACGAGGCCGGCGAGGGCCTTCGAAGCAGGGCTGCGCGGTGACGGGATGACCGCAGGGGGCCGCAGCAGTGATGAAGGCGACCGCGTCTCGGTCGCGGCAGCTGGCAGGCGTGCGTGAACACGTGTCAGGCACGTGGCTGGAGAAGTGGCCGGTATCGCGGCCGGCGGCGTGCTGTAGGCACGGCAGGTGCTAGGCAGCAGGGACCCTCCACGTCTGCCACGTGGAAGGCGGCTAGCAGTGTGCGGAGGCACGAAGTATGAGGCCGTGACGGGATCGTCGCTCAGCGAGTAGGGCGCGGAGGCAGCTACGACGCCCGTCAGCGGTGTCTCAGTAGTTTTTAACTCTACAAGTAGAACCCTGGAATCAGGCACGTGGCAGGGTGGGCCCGTAAGCGTGGTGCCAGGATCGGTGAGCGCCTACGATGCGTGTGTCTCCCAGCCATAAGCCCAAGCAGTGGTTTCAGGGGAAGCAAGGAAACTCACCCATCGTGGCAGCTCACAAAGGTTAGAACAAGCCAGCACATGTCGCGATAGTGGGCTCCCGCCGCGCTTCAAAGCAGGTTAAGCGAATTGCGGCGAGGCCATGCAGCGGAGGGTGAACGAGGCATGTGCGGTCTTCACAAAGGCAGTATGACAAGTGAAAGATTAGATAGATGATACGCAATTAGCTGACGTAGCACCTGTACAACACGGTAGCCATTATTGACAACCGACACAATTTCATTGCAGACAATCACCGCAGAATACAGATATACAATAGAATGCGGTGTATGTATCCAGAGTTCCAGACATAAGAGAATTAGCTGATTACTCAAAACACTCACCCAGATCACTGAGGTTTAACTTTCGAAGGCGTTCAGGACAAAAGGAAGGTTTGCAGCTCGGAGACAGTATTTATAGTCTCATAGACCGAGTGTCTATGGATGACTCGTAGTGTTGCTGCTCCGTTGAACCGTAACTAGGTATGTGCGTGAATCGATTTTAGTTAGTCGATTACCACGCTACACAACACCCCAACATTGCAGTGAGGATAAACGTCTAGTGTTGGCATCCATGTGACGAGCTAAAAAGCCTCGTTACAACCGTTAGCCGTACACTTTCAAAAACTTTTTGAAGAATTAGTGGTCGAGGAATACTCCTGATTTTTTCTTCAATCTGTCAAAATTTCGTGGATTATTCTCGTAGACTACGCTCTTAAGATAACCTCACAAGAAAAATCGTGTGACTAAATAAAACCACGAACCCTGGTCAACATAAAAATATATATATTAAAAAGAGAATTGGGTACGTTCACTAATCACACACTCAGTAGGCTTTCCTGTGGGGTGCACGTTACTGCCCTGTTAGCTGGCGTGGCGATGACCGCAGCGAGGTGCCACGCTGGATGTCAGGGGTGAAGGCCGACAGGTGGTCGCGTCGACCCGGTGATCTGCTCGGCGAGGCCCACGTGGCAAATATGGCCAAGGTGGGGAAGTCTGCGCCGAACTCAATGGCGCGCACGACGGAGCCAAGACGGGCTCGTGCTGTGCCGGCGCGCAGTAAGTTGTGTGAGTTCCTTCAACCGGAACTTTGGACCCTGGAACATGACGTCCAGCGTGTCACGAGATGACCAAAGGTCAACCCCGCTGATTGCGACACCAAGCTAAGCAAAGCGAGCAGCAATAACAGTGCGCTAATGAAGGTGCTGGTGGATTGTCACAATCAGACGGAGTTTACAAGATGAAAATGAGAATTTAGGCATGATAGCACATTTTGATGTGTCATCGAAACACTGTCAAAATGTTTATTAGCTGAAGGCGATTAGAATTGAAAATACATGAAATTAGCGTAGAACAAAGTCAGATCAAACAAGCATACATGCCAAGTTAACCTAGAAAGATAAAGAACAGAAAATATACACATGAACATGCTATCAAACGCTTACCCTTTATGCGGGGTTCCAATACACCGAATTTAGATGCTCGATGGCAGAGAATTATGTAGATTAGGTAATTGTTCTAGGACCGGATAATGGCGAGTTAAGACGCGTGTGAAATCACTGATATTAAGATTAAAATCAGATGAGACGAGTGACCGCTCCGATCCGGACCAAATTTCCTAATGTCAAAAAGCTAGGTCGCGTTCGCCGCGTTGGAAGTAATAGAGCAGGGCATGCGCGAGCCCATAGACAAATCCTCACTCGCGCGCCCGTTTGTTCATGAATCGTATACATTTAGTGATACTAATTTCTACCGCACTACATGTTGTTAATATCTGTGGTTATTAAGTTTGACGTTTCTACGTTCTGTCATTGTCAGTGAATGTAAACAAACAATGAATCGTGATGTTCTTAATGTTAATTTAGGAAATATGTGTGAATTGATCAAAAATGTAACGTACAACGTTACAATCGGGTGGGGTCAAGTCACGGCTCCGAGATGGCCATTCAGTATCACCTTTTCGTGAAATCACCTTTTCTCGGAACAACTCGTGCAATGCAGCTAAAGAGGTGTTAGTGACGTGCGATGCGGCCCTATTCTGTTGAAACCATGTCAGCCGGTTATAATGCTCAAATTATTGCAGTTAAGGCCCGAAGAAATTGCGTATCATGTCGACAAAGCCTGCAGAAGTTGGTCACTGCATGTCCTCTGTTATCTTCATAAAAGTACGGCCCAATAATGCAGTTCACTGACAGCCATTGAGACGGTCACTTTGGGGCTATGCAACGGGCGTTTATGATTCTGTGGATTCGTTTCTACCCAAAAACGTCAATTTTGACGATTGACGTATCCGTCCAAATGAAAATGTGCTTCATCGCTAAAGTACATGTTGTTGAAATTGTTAAATCAGAACGTCAGAACGCAGAGGTGTAAATCAGATCGCATTATGCGGTGAATTGTCGCTCTTGATAATTCCAGCTGAGACTCGCGCTTTCTAACGCTGAGTCGGAGCTGTCGGCTTACAGAATCTGCAACTGACTGAATGTTTCCAGGCGTTCTCGCTGTCCTTGGACGGCCGTGATGTGTAACTATATAGGTCATGCAGCAAACGGCGGAACCTAGCAGCCTCTGAGCGTAGGCTTTTTCGAATATTTTGCTGGTACATGTATTCACCCATGTACCACTTAAACCGCCGCTGACTCGTACAGGTGCGCCATTGGCGTTCTAATTCTAGCCATTGCCGCTCTATCGTATTTGTATGAAATATGCACCGAACATTATTGGTGCCTGGTACTGGGATCCCAAGACTGGGATCCACAGGTATACTCAGTCCCTGCCGTAAATTGTTGGCTGTGGTTGACACTAAAATATTGGTACTCCACCTGCCGGAATCATCACCGCTGGGAGGGGTGGTACTTCAGCATCTCCGTGCATTCTACGGGAATTGAGAACTCTGTTCATAGTTACCAAAGGTGATATGTAACATTCGTAAACGTTATGGTTCTCAGGAGTAACTACGCCAAATGAGCCCGCGGGTATATCCTCCGCTTGGGGCTGTGGGACAGCAATATCGGGGATGTTGATTTTAATTTCTTCCCCGTTGACTGTTGTGGTGTTTCCGACGTTCGCCAAGTAATGATATAGATTATCTGGTATACATAGGTCCTCAGGTAACAAGTCCTGGCATTTCCCTGTGCCCAGCTTCCTCTCACCATTTTCCTGTGCTAGGTCCATTAAATAACAGTTCAAAATAGTACACATCGAATGTTGGTACATGGAGAACGGTAATCGGCGGTCAAGCCGGGGGTCAATACCCCTCATCGTCTCGTAGGAGCGCTCGATCTGGTCAATGTAACCCGCAAATTCAAAATTCTGCGAGTAGTTTTCCTGCACCGGAATGGAGCTCGTGTGCGGCCCAAGATCGTATAGCGGCTCATCGATGGGTGCAGTCTCCTGGACTGCTCGGAAGTCGTAAGCTGCTGAGGCATCGTCCTTCTTCTCTGGCTTGCTTAGCTTCTTTTCTTGCTGTTTTGTCTTCCACTGTTGGCTTCGGTTCGTCTGGCCTCTTGGTTTTGGCGGCCTTTCTTCAAACTCACGAGCCTCGGACCAATCCGTCTCAGCTGCTCGTTGCTGCTGGAAATCGTATGCCCTTCGTTGGCTTCGTGTTCCGGGATTTGTTCTTCGGTTTGTTTGATCGCTTCCGCTAGCGGGATTACCACGCTGGAGTCGGTTAGCGTTTCTTCCATTAAAATGGGTAGACATCCTGTCTGAGTATAAGTTCAACTTTTAAATTTTTAAGTCATAAAAACGACACACAAATTTTTAAGTCATAAATTTTTAAGTCACTGGAATGTCCACGCATGCCTAGTCTCATATTGCACGCCCATGTATGATCGGTGCCGGTCAGACATAATGTAGGAGTCAGGAACATGGGTTCGGTTTTTAGTCAGTAGAAGTCTGACACTCCCCTTCGCTCTGCCCAAGAGCGGGGGGGGTCATTCGATGATTTTCCACCCACCAAAAAAAAAAAAAAAAAAAAAAAGGTCTAACATTTTGCTGGATTATTCGGTCCAATGGGGTCCATTTTTGTTCGGTATTAGCTCCACTTGAATTTAATTCGCGAGTCTGGTTATGCATTCGAATCTGCTTACCCCCCCCCCCCCCCCCCCCTGTGGTACTTGTTTGTGTATAGATGGGTTTCGTTGACCTCCACTATGTCGTTGTCCCCGCCGATTCTTCTTCTTATCGTGTGGGCAGTAAGGTCTAACGATCCTACACACCCTAGTGTCAGAGTTTCTATACCGCCGCAAGGGCCTCTGACATGGTTTGACGAACGCCATCTGGCGGCCGGGACCACCGGCTTATATAGGAAGCGGAATTGCGCGTGGTTGTACTGAAATAGCTAAAGATTTGAGGCTTTGTTCTAATGAAGCCGAATCTTGATTGAATACGCCTAAGCGTTTCATTGCTGCTTCGCGTATGGGAGCCATAAACTTTTTATTCGCATTGGTAACGAATGAAGCTGTTGACTTTGCTTTTGCGCCCTTTCCACGGGATTTCTTCTTATACGTTGGTTTGGTTGGTTCTTGGACTGGTGCGAGCGGTTGCTCAGATACATTGCTTATATGTTGTGAAGACATATTAACGACAAAAACTTCTTTTCTGATTAATTTCGTTGCGGGATCCAAGACAGTTAAATCGCTTCTCTGGGACTTCGTCGAGCTTCATTGTCTCGGCGCTTTTCTTGTGGTCGCCACTGTTGATTCTGGCTAACAGGAGTTACAGTGGTTTGGGAATAGTGTGGCGGGCTTGTCCCAATTTTAACCATTCTTCCGATAGCCTGCCTGTGTCGGATGATCGGGGCTCCGACAATAACAAGCAGCGAACGTATTTTGCCTGAGTTAATTTATTTCCGTTATTCTACTTTGTTCGGATACCAACCCGCATCACCCTCAGGATAAAGTAACGGATACTGAAAATTTTCATACAACGGATGCATTATATCTACAGTGTGTGGTTTCCTATCACCGATTTTCCAAACTGCTATGCAATGAGGTATGAAATTTTCGCGTTCTGTTCTAATAATGGCCGCAACTTCTTTACCAACATGTTAATCTCCTAAAATGCTACCGTGGGTTGAGCGAGACGTGTGCTGAAATTTAATAAAGGCCTGATCGGATGGTTCCCTACTTAATCGTTTAAAACATTCGGATTGACGTTATGTAAAAAGTTAGTTATGCAACTAATTACCTGCCTATCAAGGTTCATATTTGCGGCTATTTGTTCGCGTTCGTTTGTATCGTTAATGTATAGTCCTAAATTATTTACGCTACCAGTGTAAGCTAAATCAAAAACTCTATGATAGACTCGACCTTAAATTTATAAAAAAGATATTCCCGTTGGTTGTTGGTACCCGTGAGAAACGCCTAAGGCACTGAAGGCAAATAAATTATTGTACGCTCGCGGCCTACTCAGAAACGACGGGTGAGAGTAAAACTCCTCGTTTAACGGCATGAAATTTTGTATGTTGTTGACGCCCGATCCACAACACCATTGTTTTCTAGGTTTTTCTTCTTCTAACAGGACGCGCATTACAAGTTGGACACCTAAAAGTGTTTAAAGAAGGCAAGGACGTTTTCATCCAAATGGACGTTTTCTTTCATTCACATTCGAAGGCGATTATGGACTCGACTAAATTCAATTCAGGGGTTTTTTTTTATATCCAAGCAATATAGATTGTGATTCTAATTCTGATAATTGACTATATTTTGTTGATGGCATTCGAAGGCGATTATGGACTCGACTAAATTCAATTCAGGGGTTTTTTTTGATATCCAAGCAATATAGATTGTGATTCTAATTCTGATAATTGACTATTTTATGTTGATGGGCATTCGAAGGCGATTATGGACTCGACTAAATTCAATTTAGGGGTTTTTTGATATCCAAGCAATATAGATTGTGATTCTAATTCTGACAATTGACTATATTCTGTTGATGGACATTCGAAGGCGATTATGGACTCTACTAAATTTTCTGTTGTATTATGATCGATAACGCGCGATCCCCACCGATCATATCGCGGTCATGAGCTTCGGCCTCCTCGCAGACCTCGCGTAGGTAGTGGTACACTTGTATGGCCGTTTTACGTGTAACCCCTACGTTTCTAGCAGCCTGTGACACTTTGTCCTTCCGGAAGAAATGGAGCAAAAGCCTGAGCGTATTTAATATTGAAACATTGCTGCGTTCAAAAAAGGTCCCCTTTAAAGGAGACTTAATGACATTGCAGGCTTGCAGCCTGCCCTTCTGCAACGCCATCTAAACCCCATCTTGTAATTAACATTGCGTTCCGCATTCATAGGACGCATGCATGTTAGGTGCGCGGTGTCTGCGACGGAATGTAGTATTTGGAAAAGCGTCAGGCTAGGACGGATATAAAGCCAAGAGCATTCGTAAGTAAAATTGTTCACCCCTATTTGGCGCTACCCAAAAAAGACGCACTACATTTTATCCCCGCTGCCTTTTTGTGACGAATTTGTTTTTTAATTGGTGGACTTCCACATTTTTTGTTGTTGGGCGTTTTGAATGTACGATATATTTTTCGTAAAAGTCCATATATTTGTTAGGTTTTCGAATTCGTCTCCGGCCGGTTAAAATAATCTAGCAGAGCTGAACTACTGCTCTGAGCGGCGTCAGCTACCGAGTCTTGCCTAAAGAATACGCATTGGTAGTTTTCGAGGTGGACTGGCAGTTGTTAGACAGCGGGTTCGCGCATCGTTAAATCGTACTCAAGAACTCGCCACGCGGCATCGCAAGCCTACCTTCGTAGCCTATCGTCGCGTAGTCGGGAACAAAACTCCAGTTGAGGAACAGTTTTTAACAAATAAGTCGCCGCTTGAAAAACCTAAAACTTCTGCTCCGGCGAAATCAAAACTAACTATTCTGAAGAGAGAGGTAAACGAAAGAAAGCCAGAAAAGAGAAACGACGACGATTTGCAGGCAAAAGATAAGGGTCCTCTGAGATTGGAAGTTACAATTCTGAATTGCCAGTCACCTTCACTAATATGATAAAATCAAAGGTCGGCCTACCTTCGTCGTGTAGTCGGGGACTACTTGACCGACAGGACGGTCATCTACCCTGGTTAAAACGGAGAATGGAACCGGCGAGAGATGTCGTGCGGTGTTCCACAGGTTCCGCAAGAGGCGCTCGACGGTGGACGCCATCATGCGCGTGAGAGCCCTCACGACGGGGGATGCGGTCTCTCGGGGCGGTGTGGTCTTGGCGGTGTCTCTCGACATCGCCAACGCCTTCAACACCATGTACTGGAGCTGCATCAGGGAGGCACTCCGGTATCACCGGGTGCCGGCCTACCTTCGTCGTGTAGTCGGGAACAAAACTCCAGTTGAGGAACAGTTTTTAACAAATAAGTCGCCGCTTGAAAAACCTAAAACTTCTGCTCCGGCGAAATCAAAACTAACTATTCTGAAGAGAGGGGTAAACGAAAGAAAGCCAGAAAAGAGAAACGACGACGATTTTCAGGCAAAAGATAAGGGTCCTCTGAGATTGGAAGTTACAATTCTGAATTGCCAGTCACCTTCACTAATACTGAAGTTTCTGAATTTAATTATTGCCTCGTTGTTACTACTTCGACGTAGGTGGATGAACCCCTTGTCGTCATGGTGCGTTGTTTCGGTTTCGCGTTTTGGAAAGTACTCGGAGCACTTCTCCTTCGTACTATCCCAACATGGAAGGTCAGTCCTGTGAAGCGGCCCACAGGGACCGTGTATCATATGATTCTGGACCATTTGGCGCAACTTGCCTTCGGCTTCGTTCGGGATATCGGCCCTGACAAAATTGTCTATGTCTGAATTCTGTACGGGTCCCCCACCATTCACGCGGAAACATATATGTGCGTGGGGTAACCCTCGTTTTTGAAATTCTATCACATAAATAATATACATGTGCTTACCGAACCATGCGCCCGATCGCAGGTCTTTCGGTAGCTGTGCTAATTTTAAAGTAAATACTCGTGCGCATAGAATCTCATGTGGCTTTTGCCCCGGTAACAAGGATTGTTGAATTTCTTTCCATTTTGGATTACAAGTGATCGTTAAGAAAAATGATGGGGTACCTAGTCTGTTAACTAACGCGATCGCATCCATATCGACCTGGAACTACGCCACCCTCTCCTTGTATTGTACAGTTTCGTCTGCGTTTATTTGGCGCGCCGATGTTTCGACATTGTCTTGCAGTTCATGCAGAGGTGCCAACAGCCAATCTCATCGAAGATTGTTTTTGCATATTACTAATGTAACGTAATCGTTCTTCCTCGATACGACAATACATATCCACTAACACTTCCTCTGACAGTCAACCGAAATTATGAAAACGCGGCTCAGACAACAGCAAACAGCGAACGTATTTGTTTTGAGTCAATTTCGCGTTTTTGTTGTCAACTTTGTTTATGTACCACCCCGGGGTGGCGTGCGGGTACAATAGCGGGTATTGAAACGTTTCATACAATGGATGAAAGACGTCGACCGTGTGGGGTTTATTCGCGCCCGTTTTCCAAATGGCAATACACGGTGGAAGAAACCGTTCCCTTTCTGTGCTGATAATCGCAGCAATCTCGTTTCCTAATGGCATATCACCGAGGATATTACCGTGAGTTTGACGCGTAAACGTTGAAACCTTAAATGCGCTTCTTGAGATGTTTCATTATGCAACTGATTGAAACAGTCAATCAAGGGATTGACTTCGTGCAAGAAATGATTGATTTTCGTGACGATTTGACGGTCTAACCGCAGACCTGCCGCGAGTGGCGTTCTTCGTTGTCCTCTATATAAAGACCGATAGGATTAGTGGTGTCCGTGTAACCCAAATAAAAAACGCGCTTGTATATTCTACCTTGAATTTTGGTAAACGCCAGTCCGGTATCGGGATGTTGGAAACCGTGAGAGACTCCTAACGTGCTGAAGGCAAACAAGTTATTGTACGCGCGAGGACACTTGTTGAAAGAGTCACTGTTATAAAAACTTTCCGTCAACGGGGGAAAGTTTTGAACCTTATAAGACCCGCTGCCACAACACCACTGGGTTCGCGTTTTTCTTCGAAAAACAGACAAGTGCAACAATGCAAACATTTAAAAACGTCATCGGCTTTTAAAGACTGTGTTCGCAAACCATACAAACGTACCGCATTTAATTCGACCCCACTTTTAACCGCAATTAAATTTTCTGAATTTCGCAACGATGGCTCGATATTTCGAACAGCTCGATGACGTTCAGTGGCAAGTCTATTGACATCTGGGTTAGTTAGCGCGTATCTGGCGACCGATTGTCGGTTTATTTCCGGATGAAGAGCACTATGACGCTTAACGGCTTGTCTGTGCACTTCCGGATGTAGAGCCGTATAACGCTCAACGGCTTGTCTGTTCACTTCCGGCTGTAGAGCCGTATAACGCTCAACGGCTCGTGTGTGCACTTCCGGATGTAGAGCCGTATAACGCTCAACGGCTTGTCTGTGCACTTCCGGATGTGTTTTATAGTATTTTTCGACCGGTTTATGATGTGAATTATCATTTGCCCTGATTTCTTTTTTAGGTCGTCCAACCAATTTTTTTTTGTAACCGCGGATTTGCAGCGATTTTCTCAATGACAACCACAGGCCTTTTCGCGTTTAATTTTGGGTCGCTTTCGATTATTTTTCTTTTCAATGTCGAATTTAGCGGCATTTTTTCTATAACAACAACCGGTTTTAACGTGGATAATTTGGGGTAATTTTGGGCTACGCTGGGAACCGATGCAATTACAAATGGGGGAATTTGTTGGTTTTCGATATTGAGTACTGTAAGTCGATGTATGCTGTATTGGCGTTGATCGAATTGAGCGCTTACCAACAAAAGTTGTGCTAAAACATTTATACCGAGACATTGAAATAAACGTGCTACATTTATATTTGGATTTAGGTGGTTGTTTTTTTTCCGGTCGCGTCAACGGCATGACTATTAAATAGGATATACCTATTATTGCTCTTCCAAAATGACACGGTGGAATTTTGACCAGTGAACAGGAAATTCATGGTATCTTCGATGTATTCCGGATTAAAACACGTTAACAAATTAATTTTAAGATTTTCGATGGCATCAAAAAAAATGTGGATTTGATGGATAAAGCCCATTTGCTACCCATGTTATATTTATATTTGCCGAATAATTTTGAATTTCAACATGGGGAGGCAACTCCTCGGGGTCCAAAAAAACCTCTCCCGCCGGACGGTGGGGTATTGCAATAAAGAATATCGCCACATGGGAGGATAATATTGTCAATATCAGACGTTGTGAATGTCTCGCGGTTCTTAGCACAGGAATAAATGGACGCAACCAACGACGAAAAAATTATAACAAAATGCGTAATCGACGCACTGGACGCCCTTACCCTTGAACCTTATTCCACCTTGATGAGTTGTCCCTGCTGCAATGCACTTCACTCCCGACGCTTCATCGGCAGCATACGCCGAGGGCGGAATGAGATTAGCACTTACCTGACCCGATGTGGAGGCGCTGCTAGTGCGTCTTCCACGACGTACCTTCTTCGGACGACCGATGTAGCGAAGCATGACTAAGAATCAGTTGGTTGGCATTTATAATTACTTAGGTCCATGTTCATCGAAAAGTAACTGTTTATAACACATTTCCATGTTCACCAAAGCAATTAAAGGATGTCTATAGTCCCGGTTACTATTTATAAATAACACGAATATCTTCTGTCCCCGAAGTGCCGGGCCTCCCGCCGGCCTCCTTCGTCGGCCTACGGCCCGGTGCCCATGCCGCCCTCCTTCGTCGGCCTACGGCCCGGTGCCCATGCCGCCCATAAAGGATACTGTCGCAAGACGGTCGTATTATAGGAACACGAAGAAAAAACTTAGCGGACGACTAGCAACAGCCATTCGAAGTGTCTAGTCGTCCGATTAACAGATAAATAAAATGGTTAGGTTAGGTAAAAGAAAACATTGTAAATATGTATTTGCATTTTTTATTTTGAAAAAGTAATCATTTAGACTAATCTTAAATTTAATGCGATCGCTTTGAGTAAATCTAATTCTGTGTAAGTTTCAAAATTACGTAATATGTTCTGAATGTTGACATCCTTCTTAGTACAAATCTTGTTCTGTTTTGCACTAGGTTCTCCATTCAAAATACACTCTATTTTTCCATCAACTATATTCATTTTGGCAAGTCTATCCTAGGCTATCTAGGCTATCGATTTCCAACCACTCCCCCATGATGCCGGCGTATCGGTTGTCGTTAACACCTGCGAAAAATGCGACACACATATTTTATATGATATCATTCAGTGCCGTATGAAGCTTATAGTATACCAGTCATTAATAAAAATTACCTATTTGGGACGGCCTCGCGTTTGTGGAGGAGGATGTGGCGATCACTACTTCGTTGTCGGGTTCGTCGGGCCAATCTCCGACTGTAAAAAAAAACACAATCGTATTGCAAAAAAATACATTTTAGACTTATTAGACTTATGACACCGACAAAACCATAACTTACCATACTCGACTATCGGGCTAGTTCCCAGTACGCCCGAGGCTGCGGCAAAGGTGCCCGCGCCAAGTTCTGTAACAAACAAGTTATTATATAGCATGGATTAAACAGAAAAGTGCTAAACCATCTACATTAACAAAATAAAAGACGAGACTCAAATAACGATCTTACCCGAAGAGAACGAGGCGGCAGACGTCGACGCTACGGCGACGTCTGCCGCCGTCTGTCGTCTTCCAGAACGGCACTGGAAACAATTATTTTAGTTGTGAAATTTTAAAGATATTTTTTTAAATTAACTGGAATATTAAATAATTGAAAATTTGGTAGGTATGACAAAAAAAACACGTACGCTTGTTCTACTCCTCGTCCCCGACCTCTACCACGCCCTCGTCCGCGCCCAATCGCGGTACTTGCACTTCTAAAATAAATTTTAGCACTTTGTACATTCCATTTTCAAGAAATAAAATATTAATACTATACTTAATTATATTATAATCACGGTTCGCCTGGCGGCGCACTACTACCACGTCCTCCACCTCGGCCCCCAGTCACAGATGACATTAGTAGAGATTGTTGTTCAGACCTAGAATGTTATCCTAATTTAGATTCCGCACTTACCAAATAACCCGACTGAAAAAACTGAAAAGCAAAAAACAAGCACATTTTAAATTAAACAAAACTTGGAAGCAGGCGGGGTTCATTTGAATATTAAATTGAGAGATGTCGTGCGGTGTTCCACAGGTTCCGCAAAAGGCGCTCGACGGTGGACGCCATCATGCGCGTGAGAGCCCTCACGACGGGGGATGCGGTCTCTCGGGGCGGTGTGGTCTTGGCGGTGTCTCTCGACATCGCCAACAATTCAAAATTACAAACAATTTTGTTTTAAAACACCTTTTGAAGAAAGGTTGTACTAAAGTTTGAATCTAAGGGTAATTGCTACTGAACTTAGTCTGCTATAAATTAAATATCCACCTACTTACACTAAATTCAAGTACAATGCCAATACAATTTTTGAATCTAAGGGTAATGCCATGCTTAGAATTAAATAAATTACAAACAATTTTGTTTTAAAACACCTTTTGAAGAAAGGTTGTACTAAAGTTTGAATCTAAGGGTAATTGCTACTGAACTTAGTCTGCTATAAATTAAATATGCACCTACTTACACTAAATTCAAGTACAATGCCAATACAATTTTTGAGTCTAAGGGTAATGCCATGCTTAGAATTAAATAAATTAAAAACAATTTTGTTTTAAAACACCTTTTGAAGAAAGGTTGTACTAAAGTTTGCATCTAAGGGTAATTGCTACTGAACTTAGTCTGCTATAAATTAAATATCCACCTACTTACACAAAATTCAAGTACAATGCCAATACAATATTAATAGGATTGCTCTGCTAGCACTCAAGTAGAGCGGACGTGTGTATAAGCGAATTTATATTTATTACTTATATGACGTAAAAATAATATTCGAGTAATCTGTGACCTAGATAGGTAGGACATGGCGTTTCGCAAATGGCAGTTTACTACCAGGAATTAAGGCTCAAGGTCAAAGAATTTCAAAATTCTACTCTAGAGTTGAAAGAAAAACGGGACATCGCGAATTGCCTTGAAAATTTCCAGCAAACAATTCAAGCTAGCATTCAAAAAAACTTACAAAACAACTCCGTCCGAAAAAGTTACGTTTGCGGACATGGTTAAAACAAATAAGAACAATTACTTGCGCCCAAATAACCTCAGCTCTATTGCAATTTATCCAACAGATACATTGAAATCAAGTGACGACACTAAATCTTTGGTACAAAAACTAATATGCCCAGAACAAATGAAATTGCACGTGAGAGGATTACGTAAAACAAAAAACGGAGGCGTTATTATTAGCACGGAGACGAAAGACGATATTGAAAAACTAAAACAGTCATCACAGCTAACTTGTTCCTGCCTGAAAATGGAAGAACCCTATAAGAAAAGACCAAGAATTGCTGTCATAGGAGTACCAACCGTTTTAACTGATCAGGAAGTCTACGATTGCATTTATGAGCAGAATTTAGCTGACAAGCTGCCTAATTTACCTCGGGACTCTTTTTTATCTTCTATAAAATTGAGTCGCAAGTCGGGTAAAAAGAAAGGACCTACTTGTAACTTTATTCTTGAAGTTACTGCCAGCATAAGAAAGGCCCTTATAAACCAGAACCGAGTTTACATCAATTGGACATCCTGCCCAGTGAGAGACTTTACACTAGTGACCAGGTGCTATAAATGTCATCAGTATGGACATGCTGCAAAGACTTGTCGGGAAGCTACATATACGTGTGGACATTGTGGACAACAAGGTCATCAGTCTAACGAGTGCACTAAAAATGCAGAACTGCCACAGTGTGCAACATGCTTGCGTTTTAAAAACCGAGCCACCACAAAACAGGCGATCTAGAATGCCCCGCTAAGAAATTAGCTGAGGCAAGATATATCAATTCCATTGATTACAATGACACGTGAGAGTGCCTACTTTATTTAATAAGTTTTTTCTTAGTAATTTGTGTTATAGTTTACCCATTAGTATATTGACCTTTACCAATGTTCGCACTTAAAATAATTTTAGATTTTAGTATTTATAAATTACAATACAGTGTTTATATACATTTTAGTGACATAGCATTTTTCGCTGTAGATAGGTACTAAGTAAACGTGACCTGAATTTGTGTGTTATGCTTCATTTGTAAAATAATGCTATGTCTCAGAGAAGTTGGCTAAAACGTATTTTTCTTACGTTGAATAGATCTATATATTAAAATTTTTATGTACTTATTATATTTATAGCTAAGTTATTTAATAGTAATTTGTTTAAGGAATATTTAGATAATATTTAGGTATAAGCACTCGAGTGAGTTACCTGAGATACAGGTTATTCCTAGTTCAGGTACCCAATATACTGTATACCTATAGTTTTTAAGGCCTTAATGTAAATGTTTGTATTTTAATTATTTCAATAAACAATTTCAAAAAAATAGGCTAACGCCCAAATACTCAATCGTCACTCAATTATAAGTTGCACTTAAATCTCGTGCTGTCTTTGTTACTTTAACGCAGAGTGACAGAGATAGCATTAGTTTTGAGGGTTACTTATAATTGAGTGACGTTTGAGTATTTGGGCATAAGACTCTAAGTTCAACCACTGCTATTTATTAATATTTTAACTTTAACCAGATGAACTGCTAGTAGACCTAACGAGATAAAACTCCTGATGTCTTAAGAGCCAGTTCACAAAATTCTGCGGAAAAGCAGTATTTTTGCAAAACTCTATATTTATAGAACAAATCAATAATAAATGTTAAATAAAAGTACTACTGTACAGCTGAAGTTAATCTCTACATATTATTAATTAGAACATCTTAGTTTGTTATAATTGAACTTTCATGTCTTCTTTTCTTATGCGGAAAATTCTCCATGGGTAGTTGGCAGAATAGTTTTCCACAAAACCGCTAATAGAGTGAAGTTCCTGATAGGCTATCAGGGACTTTATCAGCAAGTGGTGAAACCGGCCCTAAGAATATTTTGTGAGAAGGTTTACACATGGATTAAATAAGTTATGTGTGGACTTATGTATATTGTCACTTTCATCATGAAGATGCTAAGTATTCCATTAGTCGCCTCTTACGACACCCGCTGGATGAGACGGGGTGGTGGCATTCTTTAAGCATCGCCGCGGCGGCTCCTACGCCCTGCGCGGTCCGAACTCAACGAAAGGATTACGCCAGCGTCACCGCTAGCCTTAGTGACGCTTCCAGTAAAAAGCCTGTGCCTGAAAAGGCACCGTCTAAGACTGATAATGATGGAGGATTCGTGACGGTACAGCGAAGGAAACGCCGTTCGCGAATATCCAAGAACCTCTGCGGCAAGGCTCCTGTGAGCCCTGAAGTGAGCCTGCGTGCCGCCAAACCGAATACACCGGTGTACATTTCCCGCTTGCATTACACCACTGAAGCGGAAAACATCGTGGAGTACGTGCGCCAAAAGATAAGGTACACACCGAGGGTGCATTTACTGGAGTCGCGCCGTAATGTTAACTTCAAGGCGTTCGTGGTGCGAGTACCGAATTGTTATCTGCCCCAGGTGATGAAGGAAGACTTTTGGCCTCAGGACGTGGTGTTCCGTCGCTTCCGCGGACAAATTCCACTGGACAGCCTGCACAAGTGATGTGGTTACAAGTGAAGTGCTACTAACATAGTCTTAAGTCTTATTTATTAACAAGAGTTTTGTATTTAATTTATATGTGTTAGTTTATAAGGTATATATCTATGGGCCATTGTAGCCTGCAATAAAATGATTATTATTATTATTATTATTATTATTATTATTATTATTATTATTAAGCCCGGCACCACACGGGGCCAATACAACATGTAATATCCAAAATGTTTAGAATTAAATAAATTAAAAACAAAATTACCATCACCTTTTCTGGATCCGTTCGCAACCCATTCGCATCAACCACATAGCCTAAATACTTCAGTTGACTTCGGAAAAACTCACACTTTTCCAAGTTGACAGATAGACCTGCTTTACGCAATTTGTCGAGGACACGAAGTAGAAGAGACACATGCTCATCAAACGTATCACTAACAACAATGATATCATCTAAATAAGCGAATATACGATGATCCACATTACCTAGCAGCTTATCTACAAGACGCTGTTGTGTTGCGGGAGCATTTGTCAAGCCAAAGGCTGTGGTCTTAAATCTAAGAGTACCACGACCTGGGACGTAGAAAGCCGTCTTATCCCTGTCCTCCTCTGCAATAGGTATTTGCCAAAAGGCCTTGGACAAATCAAGGCTAGTTAGGAAACGGGCGTCGCGCAGATTATCCAGAATTTCGGAAATGTACGGTAAGTTGTAGGCATCTCGCTTTGTGACGGAATTAAGCTTCCTACTGTCAAGACAAAAACGAGGCTGACCATTTTTTTTTGTAACGAGGAGAACCGGGGACTGCCAGGCACTTTCGCAGTGCTCCACCACATCTAAATTTAACATCTCATCCACCTGTTCGACGAGGATTCTCTGTTTCTCTGGAGACAGCCTATAATATCTCTGTCGAATAGGAGGAGAATCGCCGGTATCGATGCGATGAGACAGAACGTGCGTACGGCCCAGACCTCTGCGCTCGAACGAAATTTCCCTAAACTGCTCAACAATGTTATCAGCTATAGCGCGCTGAGACTCATCCAAACTATCGTAAGAATGAATAAAAGTTTGATGATTGATGACTATTTAAGTCTACTAGAAGAGTAGACGACAAATTAACTGTACCTAAATACTTCGGACACAATTGAAAGGCTCGCCAGAAGTCAATACCTAAAATAAGCGATGATTGTACTTCCGGAACTACATAACACCTAATTATATGAAATCGTTCCTCTAAATGTATTGGAACATTAATGTAGCCCGTACACTTAAGTGTCTGACCACCGGCTGCTACTATCGGAGGTGTATCATCAGTGCATAGCTTAAGACCACGACTGAGTAACACGTTATGCGCATTATTCCCCAATATTGTAACAGCAGACCCGGAGTCCAGTAAGCCTGACGCTGTAATATCGTTGATTTTAATATTTAAATATGGTCGCGAATCACCCAATGGTTTAGCTTGCAGAATTGAAGATGAGTGAATTTTGTAACCGGTAAAGAATAAACGGATAGTTCTCAACCAATTATCCCAATCCTCCTTACTGAAGCGACCTTCTAATGACGAAGAGTTATGACAATTCTGCAAACCTAGTTTTTTGGTTTCTGATCCTTTCTACAATTTGGACAATCGGGCTTATTTACACCTTTATGACCACACTTGAAACATAAGACTTCTTTACTTTTACAATCCCTGAAGGCATGCGAATTGTCACGACACCTTGGACAAAATGGCGGTTTCGCATCAGGCACTGATTTATTTGGAACCATCGCGTGTAAATATTTTTCATTAATATTATTAACAACTGTATTCGGTCTGTTGTTGTCTATGTTGGTTTTACCGTTAACAACCTTAGTATTAGCATATTGATTTTGTTTATTCACACTCTCGGTTCTCTGTTTGTAAGCAAATTCTGGTGCTAATGTGTCAGAAGTAGCAGCGGAAGGCTCTCGGAATAGTAACATGCGTGATTGAACGTTTTCGAAATTCCTACAAAGACACCTCAACTGTTCAATCGATGTGATTTGAGGAACAGAAGCCAAAGTGCTTGCATAACAAGGTCTTATGTTGTGTAATATTATTTCCAATTTGTCCTCTTCCCCCAAAGGTTTCGACAGACGTGAAAACATTCCCGAAATAATGGATAAGAATATTATAGTTTTCCGTTGCTCCCTGAGTCCTAGCCCGAATTTCAGACAAGAGTCGGTAATCGTAATCAGCCTTGTCGAAATCTTGAAGCAAAAGAACGACCAATTCCTCCCACGATGATACCTGCCGCCTGCCTGCTGCCTGCCGCTGCTGCTTCACGCCTCTATACCAATGGAGAGCATCGTCTACAAATATCTCGGTTGCAAATGTTAGAAACCTAGCGTTTGATATATTACGAGCCATATTCGTTAACCCTCTGAATAAAAGCACGCACACAAGACTTGCCATCGTATCTTAATTTAGCTAACTCAGAAAGTTTAGAATTACCCTCACAAGACACCGAGACATTTATCCTCTCAGCCGGCTTAGCATGAACACCGAAGAAACGGGTTTTATCTACGGAAGAATCGACAAAATGACAGATTGTAGACAGATTTCTATCGTCCTTAGCATGGCGATGTAGAAAGAAATGTTTCTATTCTTCAATCGACAAGAGTCTTCTATGTCGACTAATGCCGAGCATGGCGACAGTTTTTTCTTGACTTTTGACATTTGAGAGTAGAAATATTTCTTCTCAACAACTGTCAAATAGTCTACATCGCAAGGGACCTAGAGAAGTTTCTTCATATCAATTTTAATCCCAACAAAAACATTCTGTAAAAAACTAGCCAAGTCTCGATGGAGCTGCTT
Organism: Diarsia mendica; assembly: GCA_949316265.1. NCBI lineage: Eukaryota > Metazoa > Arthropoda > Insecta > Lepidoptera > Noctuidae > Diarsia > Diarsia mendica. The sequence continues at coordinate 11,137,061 of OX438898.1, read as the reverse complement.
GTTTATCTCTAAAAAGTAATGAAATCTAGACAAAGTCGTGCCAAGTCTAAGGTTCCTTATTGCAATTTCTTTATTATTATAGTTATTGTTGTGTGTCTTGGCCGTTGAACATTCTTTATACGTTAGTTAGTCAATTTAGTTTATACGTAATGTTATATCTGTTGTAACTACCTATGATTGTTAAGCGAGATAATAACCCATACTGGTATTGGTAATTGGATGCCAAGAAGAAAAATGATCGAACTAAACGAAACGAACAACGGCCAAGTCACACAACATTAACTATAATAATAAAGAAATTGCAATAAGGAACCTTAGACTTGGCACGACTTTGTCTAGATTTCATTACTTTTTAGAGATAAACAAGCAGCTCCATCGAGACTTGGCTAGTTTTTTACAGAATGTTTTTGTTGGGATTTCACTTCTTTTTGTAGAAACGTGGGCATATTGATTTATTTTATTAGATTTTCTTATTTAAAACATTTTTTTTTTGTAGTTTTATTTTTATTTTTTTCGATTTTCCCACTTTTTATAGTTTTCCCTTTATGTGGCCATTAAACTCTAACTCTGTACCAAATTTCAGCTCTCTGAGTTTATGGGAAGTACTAGTTCTATTTTGATGATCATGAGTGAGTGAGTGAGTGAGTTTCATAAATGGGAAACTTTGCTTTCGCTTAACTTCGGAACTAAATGACCTACAGACTTGAAACTTTTTATTTTAAGTGTGATTGTATAGCTTACTGGATGACGAAAATTTCAGCGTTCTGGTCTTATCCAGAGGTTCTCAAATAGGGGCCTGAAAATGCGGCGAAATGGTTCCAGTAAAGGATGGTACGGCAGTGTTTGCTTCGCGCTCGACTCGGCGGGGGCACTGCCGTGCCCCCAGATTGATCATAATGAGATATTTTGATTTGAAAACATGTCGGAGTCCTACCGACGTCATATCTTCAGTTTTCATGCCGTGAAAAACGTAAGGAAGTCCAAAAGGAACACTACACGAGTGCTAACCGGGGCTTTCGCTCTACATGAATACGAGTGCCTCGGGAATTACAAAATTACTCTAGAGATGGTGCAGTATTTGTGCCATGAGCTAAGTGATGAAGGTGTACCTGTTCTCGTTAAAGTAAGTACAATACAGTTTATGTACGCCCCCAAACTTGCTTCTAAATAGCAATACGCAACCTTATTAATGAATCTAAATAAGACATTTTTAGAGATGTGTTAGGATGGTAATAAAACTCACTGCCTTAGGTACTCACAGTCTATTTGAGCAAGGTCCACATACACAACACAAAACACAAGAAGGAGAACAGAGATGATAGATAACAGTCACAATAGTTACGGCACAGATAATAGTTTAGACACACAAAACACGGAAGAACAGTTATTGTCACAGAGATAAACCGAACAATTATAACGTTTCGAGTACTTTCGAGGCGACACAAGTAGGTGCGCGTGCGCGTGTTGTCGTGCTAGGAACCGACTGAAGGTCACGAGTAAATCGGCCATCGCTCGCGCGCAGGGTTCACTTAATCGTTCCCTCAGCCGTTCGCTATACGTCACTATGACGTAGGCTGTTGGTTGCGCGGTTCCGATATACTACGTAAGTCTCCCGACATCGTCCGGCATTATATTGTCGTAGCAATATAAGTTGCCGGTGATGTGTAATTAAGTGATAATTATATATACATATAAATAAATCTGTTTGTGTGTAAATGTGTTGTGTTGTTTTGTGTAGTTATGTAATATAAATACATAAACTATATATTTGGTGTAATCCCTACATATGTATATATAATTATCACTTAATTACACATCACCGGCAACTTATATTGCTACGACAATATAATGCCGGACGATGTCGGGAGACTTACGTAGTATATCGGAACCGCGCAACCAACAGCCTACGTCATAGTGACGTATAGCGAACGGCTGAGGGAACGATTAAGTGAACCCTGCGCGCGAGCGATGGCCGATTTACTCGTGACCTTCAGTCGGTTCCTAGCACGACAACACGCGCACGCGCACCTACTTGTGTCGCCTCGAATCCGCATATTATTGTTCTGTTTTATCGCCGTTATAATAACTGTTCTTCCGTATTTCGTGTGTGTCTGAACTGTAATCTGTGTTGTGACAATCGTGACTGTGAACTATCAGCTCTGTACTCCTTCTTGTGTCAATTGTGTTTTGTGTTGTGTATGTGGACTTTGTTCAAATATACTGTGAGTACCTAAGGCATTAACTTTTATTATCATCCTGCCTACCACACACCGTAACACATCTCTAAACTGGTGACCCCGAGTCGAACACATTTAAATAAAGATAAGCGATAGTGAATCCACGCACACCGCTTCGTCACAACCGACGGACAACGTGTCACGGAGACCGCGCAAGGCAAAGCGCGTTTCCATTGTGGCTTCGAACGAGATTTACCAGGCACCGATAAAGTTGCCACCATTTTGGCCTGAAGAGCCAGATATATGGTTTGCCCAAATCGAGGCGCAATTTGAGAACGCAGGGGTGACGAATGACGCCACGAAATTTAATTACGTGGTCGGCCATCTTGACCCCCAAATTTGTAAGGAGGTCAAAGACATTTTAATGTCCCCACCCGACACCAACCGATACGAGAAGCTGAAGACCGAATTGGTGAAGCGTCTCTCAGTATCGCAGGAGAAGAAGGTCCAGCAGTTGCTGATGCACGAGGAACTGGGAGACCGGAAGCCATCGCAGTTTCTACGCCACCTGCGGAGTCTGGCTGGACCGACCATACCAGACGACTTCGTGCGCACCATCTGGAGCAGCCGACTACCCAGCAACGTCCAATCCCTGCTGGCATCCCAGCCTGATAGCACTCTGGAAGCATTGGCCAACCTGGCCGACCGCGTCCAAGACATCGTGGCACCGAGCCACGTAGCTTCAACTTCGGCAGCAGGACCCACCGTGAGTGAGATGGCCGCCGAAATAGCGGAGCTGAAGCGTGCTATGAAGGACCTGACGGTGCAGCTGCGTGACAGTCGTTCGCGTCAACGCTCCCACAGCCGTGGTCGAGACACGCGACGCCACTCACGACATCGATCGTCGTCCCGCTCCGACTCCAGCTACCGGAGACACCCGTTGTGCTGGTACCACTCCGTGCATGGCGAGAAGGCCAAATACTGTATAAAGCCATGCGACTACAAGCAGGGAAACTCCGCGGGCAGTCGGTAATGGCGACAGACGATTGCCCCGCCTCTACTGGTCGTCTATTCGTCGCGGACCGACGGACGAACACGCAGTTCCTGGTCGATACTGTAAGCGACCTCTGCGTGTACCCTCGTCGTCTGCTCAGCGAGCGTCGTGCGCCCACCAACTACCAACTTGTGGCCGCGAATGGGACGCCCATTCCAACGTTTGGTTTCTTGGAACTCAACTTAAATTTAGGACTCCGTAGAGACTTTAAGTGGCGTTTTGTGGTCGCGGAAGTGACAAAACCAATTATAGGTGTCGATTTTTTATGTTTTTACTCGTTAACCGTTGATTGTAGGAATCAACGGTTAATCGACAGTAGCACCAATGTGTCGTGTATAGCTTCGAATCCTTCAGATTCCTCTTTATTCTCTGTAAAGGTGACTTCTGGCGATTCGAGGTACCACAGGATACTCGATAAGTTTCCCGACATCACCCGACCTGCCGGAACACTACGCACCACACCACATAACACGGTACACCATATCCGCACGACCCCAGGCCCTCCAGTATCATCTTCGTTCCGGCGATTAGCGCCGGATAAATTAAAAATCGCCCAGCAGGAGTTCCAGCAGATGCTGTCCAGCGGAACCGCCAGACCCTCAGAGAGTCCCTGGTCATCTCCACTTCATCTAGCTCCTAAAAAGGACAACGGTTGGCGACCATGCGGTGACTATCGCATGCTCAACGCGCGGACAGTCCCTGACAGGTATCCGATTAGGCACATTCACGATTTTGCTCACAGCATTACAGGGTGTCGCATTTTCAGCACTATCGACCTCGTGAAAGCCTACAACCAGATTCCTGTCAGCCCAGACGACATTCCGAAGACCGCGATCACCACACCGTTCGGCCTGTACGAATTTCCGTACATGACGTTTGGTCTACGTAACGCAGGCCAAACTTTTCAACGTTTTGTCGACGAGATGACCAGAGGGCTCGACTTCTGCTACTGTTATCTGGACGATTTTTTAATATTTTCCAGGTCTGAAGCAGAACACGAGCAACATCTTCAAATTATTTTTGACAGGCTTAAGGACTTCGGCATGTTAGTCAACACGTCCAAGTGTGTTTTCGGTGTCCCGGAGGTAACCTTCTTGGGTTACCATATCTCCGAAAAGGGCACAAAACCACTGGACGCCAAGGTTGAGGCCATCCAAACCTTCCCACAGCCGAAAGATGTTCGTCAGTTACGCCGATTTCTCGGCATGATTAATTTTTATAGGCGTTTCATCCCCCACGCCGCTCAGATACAGGCGCCACTTCACAACCTTTTGATTGGCAACGTAAAGGGCTCGCACCCCATATGTTTGGCGGAGAGTACTTTACGTGCATTCGAGGACTGCAAAGAAAGCCTAGCTAACGCTGCTTTATTAGCTCACCCCGATTGTAGTGCCAAACTAGCATTGGTTACAGATGCGTCTGACACTGCAATCGGCGCGGTGTTACAGCAGCTTAGCGACGACGGCTGGCAGCCATTAGCTTTCTTCTCGCGGAAGCTCAGCCCTTCGCAAGTGAAGTACTCTCCCTATGACAGGGAGCTTGCTGGCCATTTACGAGGCCATCAAGTACTTTCGCCACATGCTGGAGGCGAGGCACTTCGTCGTGTACACGGACCACAAGCCGATCAGTTTCGCATTCCACGAACGGAAGAGAAACTGTTCGCCTAGGCAATTCCGACACCTCGACTTCATAGCCCAGTTCACCACCGAGATAAGGCACATTTCTGGCAAAGACAATGTCGTTGCCGATCCCTTATCTCGCGTGGAGGAGCTACAGTTGCCGGTCAGCCTCAACGCCCTCGCAGATTCTCAGGCATCAGATCCAGAACTGAAGAAACTTCTTCAGGACGGATCTTCACTGGTGCTTGAGAGGGTGCAGGTCCCTGGGGAGCGTACGTCCGTGTACTGCGACGTAAGTACAGCGTCTCCCAGACCTTATGTGCCCAAAATGCTGCGAAAGCAAGCTTTCGACAGCTTGCACTCCCTCAGCCACCCAGGCGTCTCAGCGACTGCCAAACTGGTTGCAGAGCGCTTTGTTTGGCCAGGCGTCAGGAAGGACTGCAGGGAGTGGGCACGAGCATGTCTTGCATGCCAGCGGGCTTAAGTGAGCCGCCATGTCTCTGCGCCTTTAGGGAATTATCATCTCCCACGCGCCAGGTTCACCACGATCCACATTGACCTTGTGGGCCCGCTCCCAATTTCACAAGGCTTCAGGTACTGTCTGACGGCAGTCGACCGTTTTACCAGGTGGCCAGAGGTCGTACCTATCGTCGACATCACTGCCGAGACAGTAGCTAAAGCACTGCTCTCTGGATGGATTGCCCGGTTTGGCTGTCCCACGGACATTGTTACGGACAGAGGCCGTCAGTTCGAGTCGGCTCTGTTCGAACAATTGTCCAAGATTGCTGGCTTCCAGCACAAACGGACAACGGCATACCATCCAGCGTGCAATGGCATGGTGGAGCGATTTCACAGGCAACTCAAGGCGTCCATCACGTGCCATGCCAATGACAAATGGACCGAGTCCCTGCCGTGGGTATTGCTTGGCATAAGGAGCGCATTCAAAATGGATGTCCAAGCGTCTTCTGCCGAACTTGTATACGGCGAACCGCTAAGGCTCCCTGGAGAATTCTTCTCTCCCAGTGATGACGGAACGACCGACATCACGGACTTCACCGCACGCATTCGCAAGTTTGCTCACGACTTGCAGCCAACTCCAGCTTCCCGTCATACTAAACCTAGCATTTTTATATTTAAGGATCTGCAGACCACTGATCACGTGTTCCTTCGTGAAGACGCATTACGTGGCTCGCTGCAAGCAGCATACACAGGTCCTCACAAAGTTCTGCATAGGGGTGATAAAATCTTTAAAATTTTATTTAAGGGCAAAGAGGTCACGGTCTCAATTGACCGCCTAAAACCAGCCTACATACTGGCTGACAAAACTGACCCTCATGAGGATACCCCATCTGGCGACCAAACAGAGTATACTACTCGTTCTGGTCGTCGGGTCAGGTTTCCTGATTTTTATCGCCCTTGACGGTCTCTGGAAGGGGGTGGTGTAGGGATTACACCAAATATATAGTTTATGTATTTATATTACATAACTACACAAAACTTTGAAAAAGAGGTCAATCGTCGAATCCGACTCGGCTGGGCAGCGTTTGGGAAGTTGAGAAGTATCTTCTCGTCCAACTTACCCCAGTGTCTCAAGACGAAAGTCTATGACCAGTGTGTGTTGCCAGTGATTACATATGGGACCGAAACGTGGTCGCTCACAATGGGCCTCATCAGAAGGCTTAAGGTCACCCAAAGAGCAATGGAGAGGGCTATGCTCGGAGTTTCCTTGCGTGATCGAATCAGAAATGAGGACATCCGCATGAGAACCAAGGTTGCCGACATAGCCCGAAGAATTGCCAAGCTTAAGTGGCAGTGGGCAGGGCACATTGCTCGCAGGACGGATGGCCGATGGGGCCGGAAGGTTCTGGAGTGGCGACCGCGAACCGGAAGACGTTGCGTTGGAAGGCCTCCCACTAGGTGGACCGATGACCTGGTGAAGGTTGCGGGGATCCGCTGGATGCGAGACGCACGGGACCGGTCAATGTGGCGACACTTAGGGGAGGCCTATGTCCAGCAGTGGACGTCTTTCGGCTGAAATGATGATGATGATGATGAACTACACAAAACAACACAACACATTTACACACAAACAGATTTATTTATATGTATATATAATTATCACTTAATTACACATCACCGGCAACTTATATTGCTACGACAATATAATGCCGGACGATGTCGGGAGACTTACGTAGTATATCGGAACCGCGCAACCAACAGCCTACGTCATAGTGACGTATAGCGAACGGCTGAGGGAACGATTAAGTGAACCCTGCGCGCGAGCGATGGCCGATTTACTCGTGACCTTCAGTCGGTTCCTAGCACGACAACACGCGCACGCGCACCTACTTGTGTCGCCTCGAATCCGCATATTATTGTTCTGTTTTATCGCCGTTATAATAACTGTTCTTCCGTATTTCGTGTGTGTCTGAACTGTAATCTGTGTTGTGACAATCGTGACTGTGAACTATCAGCTCTGTACTCCTTCTTGTGTCAATTGTGTTTTGTGTTGTGTATGTGGACTTTGTTCAAATATACTGTGAGTACCTAAGGCATTAACTTTTATTATCATCCTGCCTACCACACACCGTAACACATCTCTAAACATATAAATAAATCTGTTTGTGTGTAAATGTGTTGTGTTGTTTTGTGTAGTTATGTAATATAAATACATAAACTATATATTTGGTGTAATCCCTACACATTATAATTTTCAGGTTCTTTGATCGATGAGTCTTGCTTACAAGACTTTTACAAAAATATTTCTACTGACCTACCCACAGCAAATTTTAAAATTAATTGGATATTGCACTAAATACAAGGTCATTACCCTCTTAAAATACCCGAGTTTGAGTGGCCTGTAAGAAGCTAGTGTTAGCTAGATGAATAGATATGCAACTTCTGCTGTTTTAAATAAATGAAACTGCAATGGATTGTGTTCTCAAACACTGAGGCGAGGATGGTAGGTAGATAGTGGCATCTGGCTACCACAGGAAATTCAGCCTCCCAAATAAATTGGGAGCCATTGACTGTACCCATTTAGGTACAATTGTTTCCACTGCCAAGGCACCTCAAGCTAAATTTCAGAAATAGACTTTACCTCTGTTAATGTTCAGTATCATGTTGGTAAGAAAATGGAGAAACAATTTTGATACATGAAACTGGATAAATAACATATTAAAATAAAAATCATTACAATGTTTAAATATGTAAGAGATTACAGCTAGGTAAGGGAGAAGTCTTATGCTTTTATATTGATGAACATAAAATCAATTAAAAACAAGAAATATACCTAATCAATTCTATTACTTCTAGATTGCAGAATACAATGTAAATGTCAATTTTCCAAGCAAGGGTTCATGACCAATTTATATCTATTGGTTCTATGGACAGAAATATGCAGACATATGATCCAGAATTAGGCAATATTATTTACTTGGTAATAGGTACCTATATTATATAGTACAAGGAGTAACAATACACATAATAATAACAGTAATTCTATATTAGTTATTTATTAATAATTTTCATATCAAATGAGTAACACAATATCTTAATTTTCCGGGGCTGATACATAAATATGTTCTTCTAAGAATAATCCTAGTTGTAATCTGAAACACAACATTAATGTATTGTTGATTTGCAGGAGATCCGGGTTTGTTTGGAGCTTTGGTTCATGACAACAATTAGAAATGCTTAGCATGGTATCGGTGTGCAGAAGATGTTGAGCTGAGCGGTATGTTCAAGTGGTATTGCCAAACGCACAATGTCATGGAGTATACCAATGGCTACCTCAAGGGTAATTGGTCGGTGTCTAGGCATTGACACACAGGAGTCTCCACTATGCGCCTGAGAAGGCATCAGCGCTGGTGTATGCCTGCTGTACATTATATTATTATGACATACTTAATGCGACATTATTTTGTATGAATAAAAACTGAATATTTCTGATTGGTGTTGTCTCATTTTTCTTTCCACCAGAGTATTCCTCTCCCAAAGGTTTCCATACTGAAACAATAACAACAATTATGTTTACTTACATATTTTTAGAACAAAGCAGTGCCGAGTAATGCCTGTAACAACTGAATTATTATGTTGTTTTGAACATCACATAATATTTTCTTTCACAAATATATTTATTTAACACATAAAGTACAGAGGCACATTGCACATTATTACATAGATTAATATGATCGATATACACTTACTATTAGATGATTAGAACATTTCTTGTCTGAGCATCGGAAACACGAAACTCATTTCGTTCGTTGCGTGCTCGCAAACCTCTTCTTTGGGTATGCAGCGTTTATTTTTGCATTGTCACAATGCACTAACATAACAAACTACATCTTTCCAATGTGTAATTATTGTTTTATTAATAAAAATAGTACACAAAGTTTGTCAACAATCAAAACTCAACGTCGCGTCGTCCGCGGTTCGACACAGATGAAAAATAAATACGAGTAATACGTTTTGTTGTTGCTTTGAGTTACGTTCAAAGTGATTTTATAAATTATAGTTCTGTAAATTGTAAGTGGTTAATATTGTAAATAAAATGTAATTTTTCAATTCCATTCAAAAGGTTTAAAAATTCGTGCATGAGACATATTTTTTTGGTTAACTAAACGCAAAATTATCGTAGGCTTCTTAGAATAACGACATCACTATCTACTTCTCCGTTGCTATGGAAATCATTCGTATGTCTATCTCTTGGAAGAAATACGAGTCTACGGGTTGCGCCATGCTCGGGAGGAAGACTTGTCAAGTAGAATAGAAAGAGCTTTGTCGATTCTTGGAAGAATAGAGATAGAAACGCCATGCTAAGGGGGCCCCTTCGCTCTGCCCAAGAGCGCGGGGGGTCATTCGATGATTTTCCACCCACAAAAAAAAAAAAAAAAAGGACAGAACATATTAGTTTTGACCCTCTTCCTCTCTTGTCCGTGTGACTTGGGAGTCCGAAACCGAGGTAGAAGCAATTAGGGGGTCCATACCCTTCGCTTTAAGTGAAACGAATTTTTCATAATATTGTTTAAATAATTTCGTGCATTCCGCATGCACATCCCCGATTTTCTCGTCCATACTAATTCGGTTTAACCTATGATAAAGGAGATGGAAAAGATTCTCCATACGCCCCAGAACATTCTTGTCCTCAACGTCCCCTTCCAGCATCGTTTTAATTTTGTCTAATATTTCTAATGTATTGTTCAAATCATCAAGAGGATTGAGATGGGAGCACAGTATATCCTCAGACAAGAAGGCCTGACTGAGCCTACATATTTGCCGCCTAAGTTCCGCCACAGTACTAGCCGGGGTTTCGCCTCGGACGGCAACCTCATATTCAAGCTCCGCTTTTTGTAATGATAAAAATTTAATAGGATATGACATTTTAAAAGAGTGTGAAATCCCACTAAATAAATGTTAACCAATATGAGGAAGTTGAAAGTAGCACACAACGTCAATACTAGCAATGTCGAAAATACTCCGTTCGGTTACAAATGCACTAACCGAACGCTATGTTATATTAATAATGTGAAGTTGAACTATAATCTGAAAAGGCAAAAAAACCAGTAACGAAAATAATTCCGCAACGGGTATAACAAGAAAAGAAATAAACGTTTAAAATTTAAGAATGCTTTGCAACTGGTGTGAGGGTAGTTTTACAAAATGTTTGAAAAAATATTAACTGAATTTACATAAGATGACCAACCGAATGTTAAACCAAATTAAACCTAGGATGGTAAAATAAAAAATGTTGACACTAAAGGAACACTAAAGTGACACTAATGGATCCTAAGTGTTCTATAGGACAAAAGGTGTTGATGTCCTAAAAGTAGCCAGTAATTATTACCCGGCACCCAAACCCTTCAACCAGCACACGGTAAAATCCGCCGGGAGAAAAAGGAATGAGGGTAGTACCTACCCGGGGCGAGCCGCTACAATTGGCCCTACTACCACAATGAAGTTCTAAAGTAAAATAAAATTCCGTTGGTCAACTCAAAAACAGAAGAGAAAAAAAAAAAAAAACGTAACACCCACTATCCTAGAAAACTAACTGAAACGCACTAAACAAACACCTCACACCAGTTGCTGAAAAAAACACAGCGTTTTACACATAAAAAAAAAAAACCACACAACGTACAACACAAACTACCTACCACTACAGAGCAACAACAGACAAAAAACCACGTAAAAGGGCGCCAGTGTAGCCTCCACCCGCCTGATTCCCCACCCTAATAGGGGGTATGAATAAAAGACGAGTGTCCACTATTGATATTTATAATTTAACGAAAATAACGTTACAAATAACGGAAAAAAAACATAAACGTTATAACGTTAGAAACTAAAAATAACTAAATTGTTATGATGAGAAACATTAACCCGGTTAGACTTAAGTCGAAGGCACACGAAATTTATAAGGTCGTAGGTTATTATTTTGTCTGTCGTTACTACTGCGGGGAAAAACACCTCCCTGTAGCTGCAGTCGAGTCCCCGCAGCTGGCCGAGGATGGAAGGTGGCCGACGAGCTGAGCAGCGCGGTACGGTGATGTCGCACGAGGGAAGATGGAATAACAATATAAGAAATTTTAAATCTGTTAACAATCTCTTCAATATTTGTTATACAACCAATAATTTCTACAATAACGATTTTGAATACAATCAATAAAATTCATAAAAAAATATCAGATTACAATTTAGATTAATAATATTATTCAAATTAGTCAAGTTTGTTCTTACTTTTATTTGACAAAATTTTATTTATTCTATAAATATCAAGTTTTAAAAATATACTGCTTTTCTGTCATGTTTTGTAAACTGGCTCTTAAAATACTCGTAGTTAATTATTTATTTGGCAACTTACAGGCATTAAGGAATGTTTTTTATGGAAAAAATAATAATAATATAATTTTTATTTCGAACAACCAGGTCCATATGGGTTAGTAAACAATACACTTACAGACTATGTTAGTGGTAATACATTTGATTAGCAAATTGCTATTTTCTCACAGAGGTTAACATAGTTATATTAGTAGTAATAAGATCACGAAGATACCTGCTAAATAAATAAGTACTTATCCGAAAACGAAACACAGTTTATTCATTATCAAATTGGCATGACGCACTTCGGGCCGGCCGATGCAGCATCGACCTAAGCATTTTTAAATTGCAATACCACCATGACATTTCAGTGAGAGTGCGACTATTGCCTAGTTAATATTATTTTATTGAGCTAAAAAAACGAAACAAAAATGATTCCGAGAATGTGTATAGTGCCATTAGACTAATAATGCTGATCATTGAGTTCAAAAACAAGATTAGTTTTTACATCAATGGTTTTTACAATGAAATTTGGAATTACGATGGAAGTCGTAGCAAAAGGATGATTGTACAAATTGTTTGGGTGTGAATTTATGTGTGATTCACACACATCGATTCTGGCGATCGCAGACAACGGATTTACCACCGCCGCGCATCTACCCACAATATTTGCCGGTAAGTTTCTATGAAATAAATTCAAAATACAAGTTAAAAAATTCACATATTATACTTAATTTAAAATTTGGTGATTTTGTGTTATGGTGATAAATAATTCAAAATAAAAATTTAAAATATCGTAAAATAGTAAATAATAGCTAGATAATAATTAGATTGTTAAATTAGATAAACGATGTTCTTTCTATTAGATGAAGCTCTAGCAGATGTCTTTGCTAACCTGTGTTTTGCTTCGTATCGCATAGATGAAAAAAAAAGCGGGCCAAAATTAATCATGGCATTATGATAGTGCGTAAGATGGTGAAACTTTGGCTTCAGTGCTTTACTAGAGAGAAGCAAATACATTTCATTCAGTTGACTAACACAGTCTTGCATGACCATATGAAGACCTTCCCAAACCGAAGTTAACATAGCAAGCTCTAAAACTTCCCTTAACTTTAGGTAAAGTGCCCAGTATCTGTCGCCACGTCGCCACCAGGAATCTTGTCTCCTATTAAAATGGAAAAATACCGTATAAAGGTTAACATTTCTGACGCACTCGGGCGAATATTACAGTTTTTGATGTGGACCATAGATAATTCAACAGGATTGATTGATTTTGATTGCCAATTAAAGTAAACGTAGTGGAAATTAGGTTTAGTAAAATATATTGCGTGCTTTATCAAAGATACAAAGAATAACAAGTAATCACCTAGCAACCACATCACAGATCTTATTTTAATCTAGAAGGGAAGACTTCAAAGAATTACGCTGGAAGTGCTTTCCTAACACTTATTGCGTGAATCTTGCCCGTACTCAAATGTTTTCAACCTAGTGTTAAGCAGTTCTAAGGTAAAATATCCAAAACGATTAATGTACTTGTTAAGAACCAGTCCCATGACATATTTACCAACACCTTCAAGAATATCATGCATAACATCTACTCCAACTTGTTTGAATAGTCTGAAGCCGTCCACCTTTAACCAAACACACCTTTCTTTAACACCAGAATTTGCTGGAATACATTCTAAAATATCAGCTTCATAATCGGTATCACATCTTAGGAGGACATCATCCGCTTGTAATTGAACTTTCATGTCTTCTTTTCTTACGCGGCAAATTCTACATGGGTAGTTGGCAGAAAAGCTTTCCACAAAACCGGTAATAGAATGAATGCCTAAATTGTCTCCGATAATTAAAGCCAGTTCAAAGTACACAACTCCATCAAAATTTGGAATAACAAATGAGATGCCAGTAGAACTCAGATAATTAAGCTCATCTATTACAGGCTGGAAGATTATATTATTGCCGAATTTTAATCTGTCAGAAGAATGGAATAGCAATGTTAACAAAATATGAGATAGAACACTACAACGCCAAGGAGGCAGACAAGGGACTGACACATACACAGCACCTAATTTGTGAATCCCGGAATGACTTCCTAAAGCATTTGAAGTCTCATAGTCGTCAAAAAATAAATACAACGGTATTACATGTTTGCCTGCGTGAGCTCTTCTTTTTGATTGCCAATAGCGCCCTTGAATAAAATTTCGAATAACGTTAACATCTTTGTTAAGATCCGCCATGGAATGCAATGTATCAACCAAGACTGTTTCGATGGAAAAAAAAACTATATAAGACGTCTCTTAATGGAATCAACTGCATAGTGCAAGTAAGCGAAGAAAGTACCTGACTGCCTCGTAAAGTACTCGACTTGTGACGTTCACCCACTACTACTGCTTTAGGTGGAATATAAGGCCCAGATTCAAAGACCACACTTTGACTTTACTTTGATGGAAAGATCTACTTTCACGCAAAAATATATTTCTTAGGCCCAGATTCACAGACCACACTTTGACTTTACTTTGATAGAAAGATCTACTTTCACGCAAAAATATATTTCTTAGTCCTGTCAAGCTGTTCTTTACTTTCCAAAAATCATACTTTACTTAGTAAAGTCAAAGTGTGGTCTGTGAATCTGGGCCTAAGTCTGAAAGTATTTCAATCTACGATACTCCGATAAAAACGGATTGAAGCACGAAGCGATTGCAGTAGACATTGTATGTAGCACTTCTGAAACGGGACTGTTACAAAAAATTTCACCATTATCAGCCATATTCTGCAAGAAGTCTCCTATCAATTGAACTACCGAAGACGACAAAATGCTTAAAATATTTTTTATAATTATTTGGACATCCGCTTTCTTGGCAAGTTCACAGACCCATACAAGGATGCTACTAGCGAAGCTAGAGAGTCTGGTGTGATCGAAGTAATAAAATACTTAATATCACTTTAAACTGAATTTAATCGTGGGAAGGCGAGTTAGACCATTTGACAACTATTTGACACTTGCTAGCGATGACAGTTCTACGATGCTAGCCACAGATAACATAGATATACTGTATGTTCGTAACATAAGTTGGGCCGGCCTAAAATCCCTATAACTTAAACATAAAATAATTATGTACTTAATATTTAAATAAAAGCTACTTAATTAACATTATTTTTTAATACTAATTGCTAAAACTATTTATTTTAATAAACTTATTTACTTATACTTATTAGTTTTTTTTTTTTTTACTTAATATAGTTAGCTAGAATAGCTGAAGACTAATCCTCAATGGGCAAAGGAGACACTTTGGAGACCGCTCTGGTGTGAAACTTGCCATCAGCTGTTCTGACCTCAATTACACGAACTTTTGCATCTAATCCAGTAAATACTTTAGAAATTCTACCTATAGGCCATTTGAAAGGTGGTGTGTTTGGATTACGCAGTAGCACCAACATACCTTCTTTTAGATTAGGATATTCCATTTGCCATTTAGTGCGCTTGTTTAACAATGACAAATATTCATTTGACCATGCCTTCCAGAAATGCTGTCGTACTTGCTCACAACACCTCCATAGTCGAAGCCTATTAGCAGGAATATTTGTTAAATCTTGTTCCGGTTAAGAGGTTGGCGGGCAACCAATGAGAAAATGTCCTGGTGTTAAGTAGGAGTAGTCAGAGGTATCAAGAGACAAAGGGACTAGTGGTCTTGAATTAAGGATAGACTCAATCTGGCATAGAACTGTATGATATTGCTCATAGGTAAATATTTTAGACCCAGTGACTCTTTTTAGGTGATATTTTGCTGACTTAACCGCTGACTCCCACAGACCACCATGGTTGGGACTGTAAGCTGGAATGAATTTGAACTGTATACCTTTTGATGCTGCAAAATCCTGAACTTTATCTTGAAAATTTGAATGGTTATGTAATTGGTAGAGTTCGCGCAATTTATTATTGGCCCCTTTAAATGTTGAAGCATTATCACAATTTATAACCGAAGGTAAGCCTCTACGAGATATAAACCTTTTTAGAGCAGCTAGAAAAGCCTCTGTTGTGAGGTCTGAAACTATTTCTAAATGAAGCGCCTTGGTGGTGAAGCAAGCAAATACGACAACATAACCTTTCGACACTACACTTCGTCTTAGAGTTGATTGTTTAACTTCGAACGGGCCGCAATAGTCCAAACCTACCCTTTCAAAGGCTCTAGCAGGTGTAACTCTACCACGAGGTAGAGACCCCATAAGCTGTTCAGCTCCTTGCGTTTTGTGTCTTAAGCATAATACACATTTATGCAATACACTTTTTACTTCACGTATACCATTTACAATATGATATTTTTGAGACAAGCTACTAAACAAAAGTTTGAGTCCACCATGTAATAATGATAGATGCTCATTATATATTATTATACTAGTTAAGTGACATTTATTTGGCAGAATAACAGGAAACTTTCTTGCAAAGGAAAGGGTTGAGTTTTGGAGTCTACCCCCTACGCGTAGTAGTCCTTCAGCATCAATGAAGGGATGTAACGATTTTAAATTTGAATTTATTTGCTTGTTTTGTTTTAAAAGTTTTATTTCTTCGTGAAAATGGAAAGTTTGAACACCTTTGATTGCAATATTTAGCGCGTATTTTAATTCCTTTGCAGTAAAGCTTCCGGCATTGGTTACCTTACCCTTACATTTATTAATAAACCTTATTATATAGCAAATCACTCTTTGCATTTTGTACACGCTTGAATATTTAGTAAATAACGGTGAGATACATTCTGCTTTAATTTCAGCAGTGTGACTGACATTTTCGATACAATTAAGTTGAATTGGATATTCAATGTTTGAAGAGTAAAAGTTAGAATTACTTTCACAGTGCAAATAATCGGGGCCCTGCCACCATAGTCTATTGTTATGCAACTCATAAGGACTTGCACCCCTAGATAAAATATCTGCTGGGTTGAACACACCCGGCGTGTGATACCACTTCATACCCACTGTGCAGCCAGTGATCTCTTTGGCTCTATTGGCAACATAAGCTGGTAAATTATGTAAATTTGAGTTTAACCATCCTAAAACAATTTTTGAGTCTGAGAATAGATTTATCATTTGTATGTTTGGTAATACTTTGGATACCTTGTGTATTAGCTTGGCAAGAAGTAAGGCACCATTAAGTTCGAGTTTTGGAACTGTTAATTTTGAATTTAAGGGGGCTACCCTAGATTTAGAGCACAGTAGGTATGCGCGGTATACACCAGCTATTTTTATTTTTACATATATACAGCAACCATAAGCTTCCGTAGAAGCGTCGCAATAACCAAATAAAGCACACTCATCCGCCTCTGATATCTGCAAGTTGCGCGGTATTATGAGATCAGGTACACTTGAAATCTCGTTTTGAAATTCTGACCATACTTTGCGTAATGCTAGAGGTAAAGGAGTGTCCCATTCCAGGTTGTATTGCCAAATCTGTTGAAGTATCAATTTTGCCCTCACTATGATAGGACCAGCGAAACCTAGTGGGTCAAAGAATTTACTGACTGAGCTTAGGACACTTCTCTTCGTAGGTATTTCAGGAGAGGTTACCATGGTCCCACTCATTTTGAATACATCATCTCGTGTGTCGTACGCAAGACCTAACGTTTTTTTGACAGGCTTGTCCTGATCTAGATCACGTTGAGAAACACCTAGTTTTTCCTTGGGAATGTCTGATAGTAATTTATTGTCGTTTGAACACCACTTATGTAATTGAAAGCCTCCTAGACTCATCAACTGAACAAGCTCATTTTTTATCTGCAAGGTTAACTCATAACTAGAGCCTCCACATATTATGTCATCGCAGTAACTCGATGATATAATAGCTTGGCTGGCTAAGGGAAATTCATGCTCATACCTTTTAGCTAACTCAACTAAACATCTTGTCGCTAAAAAGGCAGAACTCTTTAAACCATATGTTATGGTTTGAAGTTGCAGACATTGAATAGGAAGTTCTGGTTTGTCTCTCCACAAAATATTCTGGAGCACCCTGTATTGAGGTTTTACTAAAATCTGTCTGAACATATGGCGAATGTCGCACATTAGAATTAATTTATGTGTTCGAAACTGTATTAAAATATCAAATAATTGATTTTGTACAACTGGGCCGTTGCATTGTATATCATTTAGACTAGGATAGTCACGACCCTTGGCGCTAGCATCGAATACTACACGCAATTTGTTTGTGATTTTATCATTGCGTATAACTGCATGATGTGGAAGGAAATTAATTGGTTGAATATTAGGTGAGTCATTATCATCAACATTGATTATTTTTGCATGACCCAATTTTAAATATTCATGTATGAACTCAATATATAATTGATGGTATAATTGATCCTTAGAAAATCGTTTTTCCAAGTTGTAAAAACGCTGCAAAGCAATAGCAAACGAATTTGATGTATTAATGTCACTTGGACTCATTTTGAGTGGTAAGCCTACTTCAAAACGATTATTTTGTAGAGTGACAGACTCTTGAAACACCCTCTCACTTTGAGCATGTTCAGGTAATGACTCCAGGAAGACCTCTGGAACCTTTTCTGTCTCCCAGAATTTCTTAACAATGTGATCCAAATCAGTACTTACTACTGTATGCAAACTAGTTGCTACGTTACAACAAGGAAAAGAGTCACCTGAGATGATGTATCCAAACCTCGTGTTGAGCATGATCGGATCTGATGGACCTCCTTCAATCTTTCCATCCTGAATAACCCGGAAGAAGATGTCAGCTCCCAGCAGCACATCAATTACTCCTGGAATGTTATATTCATTATCAGCCAATATAATATTTTGAGGCATCATAAAACTGGAAAAATCAAATTTTCTTTGTGGCATAGGTGCAGTGATTTGATTTACAATGGAGCATGTAATATTTGCATTGAAATTCTGAGTCATGGAATGAATAGTGATATTTATGGCTTTCTCTATTTTATTTAACCTTTCACCTAGTGTTAATATATTCTTTTCATGCTGGAAGGGCTGAATATCTAACCTGTCAGCTAGTCTGCTTGTGCACAATGATGCTTGACTGCCTGAGTCAAGCAGCCCTCGCACGACAATTTTCTTACCATTTGCATCAGATACTAAAAATTTAACTGTTGGTAACAAAACCTTAGTTTGGGGCACTTTATAAGAGTATAGACTCACCGACTGATCCTCCTTTTTCTCATCTTGCTTGCCCTCTACATGAAGCAAAGTATTATGATCCTTTGATTTGCAAATGGTGCACTTAAATTGATAGCGACACTTCTGTGAGTGCAGGCCTAAACATATAACACAATGTTTATGTTTATTAACATGAGCAAGTTTTTTGTCAATTGACATTAGAACAAATTTAGGACATTTATACAGGCGATGTGAATCATTACAGACAGTGCAATTTGAAGAAGTTGCTGTGTGCTTCGGGTCAATGACCCCTGCTAAGGTTACACTCTTTGACTTTGATTTATCATTATACATAGGACTGACCTCGAGTGCAACTGCACGCTTGTCTAAAAATTCTAATAACTCATATAATGATGGCATTATGGTGGCATAGTCCTTTTCAGAGTGAAACAGACGAACAGTTAAAGGGTCCAGCTTGCGTGTTACAATGCACATCAAAATGGCATCCCATTTATCAGTGGGCTGCTTTAGATTTTCAAGTGCAGAGAGCTGCTGCCTTATTTTTGCTGTCATTTCCCGCAGTTGTTGGGCTGTTCCACGCTGAATAGATGGCATGTCTAACAAAGTGTTAATGTGTGTTGTAATTACTAAAGATGGATTACAGTACCTCTTAGTTAATAGCTCAATGGCAGAATTAAATGATCCATTGCTTACTGGCAGTCCCTCGATTATTTGCAAAGGCTCCCCCTTGAGCAAGGTCTTTAAATAGTACAGTTTTTCAATTGAACTCAGCTTGGCATCGTCTCCGATAATAGCACCAAATAAGTCCATAAATGGCTGGAAACCGCTAATGTCCCGTCCGTCATAGGGTTGTATATTTATTTTTGGTAATTTTATAGATTTAGCATCACTTTTTAAACTTATTTTATCACTCTCACTAACTGCAGCTTGTTTAAGTCTCTTGAGCGAAGCGCAGAGACGAAAATACCGGTCCTCCAAAGGTCCGGACTCATCATCCTTTTCATCTAGGCATAGTAGTTGGACTTGTATATCCTGGAATCTTCTATACTGCTCATGAAGCTGGAGCTCCCTGGCCTCGAGCTCATCCTGGTCGAGGTCCTGTTTTTCTATAAAATAAGATTCCATTCTCGTGATGAACGATTTGCATTGTCCCCGTGCCGCTCTTAGGCGTTTTATTTCCTCTGTGCTTGACATCTTGTCCGTGTCGACTGTATCTAGCCCTTCGTCGTATTCGTTGTCGCAGATCTCATACAATTCTGAGTCACTTGTTGTTGACATAGGATTTCTTCAGTCATATAAGGACAAAGTTTGCATAAAAGTCTCGAAAGTTCTAGTAGAATGTCTGTCGGATGGAGCGAGAGCGAGTGAGACAGATAGCTTGCAATCCAATGGCGAGCGATAAGGACGCAATATTTGTTGCCGCCTCCGCCTCGTGTCGTGGTGCCTTTGTTTTAAGGTTATGTTGTATGGAGAAAAATGTTTTAATTTAATTGTTTTTGTATTTGAGTCGATTTTATTTTTGCCTCGCCTTCCCACTGTATTTTTAAATTGATTTATTGTATGGTTGGTATTGTATGATTGATGATTGACGCGTGGTTAAACTCTTCGCGTTACGTGAAGCATGCGGCCGGCAATGTCAACGTGGATGATTGATGTTATACACTATTTCCGACGCACTGATTATGTATTACTTAGACTGCTCTAATTTTCGGCACCAATTTGATGTTAAACAGAGTCATTTCTAAAGAAACGTGAGGTAAATCTTGTCTTAAAGGTACTTCTGGTGTTACAACAAAGTTACAAGGATGAGTTTGATTACTAGATTGTTCAGAAGACGAATGATCATTCACGGGCCCAATAAGATCAGAGTGGCTAAATAGTTCTTGAGAAGGGGAACCGTCAGTCTCGACCAAAATTTCCTGATCTGTTGCATGATATTGTTCGTTTTGACTTGAATGCTCCCGAAAGTAATGTCTACGAAAAGAATTAAAGAGGTGATACGACCGGAAACAATTGCCTTCTACGCAGTGATATTGTTCAAACCTGTGGTGCTGATGAAAAACTTGGAAATGGACTTTTAACGCTCGTACGTTTATGACAACAGTATTACAAATAAAACAGGTAACCATTTTTACTCAGCAGACATACTACAATCACTCAATAAACTTAGGACAGACGATGAAAGTCAGTTTTTTTGAAATAAAATTTGCAGGAAACTTGTAAATGGCCCTTTCTAAGAATTGCCAGATGGGAAAACATTCACTATGATACTCTAAATTAAGAGCCCATATAATTTTAAAACATGTATCAACAGTTTTGCAGATGTTTGGCAATTCGTAGAGAATAAACACTGTTTTAAGCTTTCACGGCTTTCGTAGAGAATATCATCAACAACAACGTAACGTGCTATTATATTTTTCAATGGACCTGCAACTATCATATAAGGTTGGATGGTCAATCCCAAAGACTTGTACCTGTCGTGTCGCTTCAATCGCTCTTCCAAGACTTGTATTTCCTCTTCAACGTGTAAAATAAAGCTTTGACGCACTTCTGCAGCGGAGATTCTCTTCTTTTTTAAGTGAACTGGGCCAATTATGTGGGGAATAAGGAGTAATACAGCGAGAATGCTCGTTTCAGGATCTTGTTCTGTCAAGTGTCAAGCAAGAAGAAAAAAAATTAGTTACTGTCATTTTGAATAATCATTTTTAGTAATCCATGAATTTCATTGATATTTTTAAGTGTCTGGAAATGTATGTTAAATCAACATTACACTATAACATCTACTATCATGAAAATCAATAAATATATTGAACTAGCTTTTGCCAGCGGCTTCGCCCGCGTGATAATAACGATTTTCCATACAAACTTTCATCCCCTATTTAACTCCCTTAGGGGTTGAATTTCGAAAATTCCTTCCTTATTCCTTGTTGTAGCGTTGTAATCGACTAAACTATAATCGATTCACGCACATAACTAGTTACGGTTCACCGGAGCAACTACACTACGAGTCAACCATAGACGCTCGGTCTATGAGACTATAAATACTAGCTCCGAGCTGCAAATCTTTCCTTTTGTCCTGAACGCCTTCGAATAAGTAAACCTCAGTGATCTGGGTGAGTGTTTTGAGTAATCAGCTAATTCTCTTATGTCTGGATACATACACCGCATTCTATTGTATATCTGTATTCTGCGGTGATTGTCTGCAATGTAATTGTGTCGGTTGTCAATAATGGCTACCGTGTTTGTATAGATGCTACGTCAGCTAATTGCGTATCATCCATCTAATCTTGCACTTGTTATACTGCCTTTGTAAAGCCCGCACATGCCTCGTTCACCCTCCGCTGCATGGCCTCGCCGCATTCGCTTAACCTGCTTTGAAGCACGGCGAGAGCACACTATCGCGACATGTGCCGGCTTGTTCTAACCTTTGTGAACTGCCACGATGGGGTGAGTCTCCTTGCTTCCCCTGAAACCACTGCTTGGGCTTATGGCTGTGAGACACACGCATCGTAGGCGCTCACCGATCCTGGCACCACGCTTACGGGCCCACCCTGCCACGTGCTTGATTCCAGGGTTCTACTTGAAGACTTAAATACTGCTGGGACACCGCTGACGGGCGTCGTAGCTGCCTCCGTGCCCTACCCGCTGAGCGACGATCCCGTCACGGCCTCCTACTACGTGCCTCCGCACACCGCTAGCCGCCTTCCACGTCTGCCACGTGGAGGGTCCCTGCTGCTTAGCACCTGCCGTGCCTACAGCACGCCGCCGGCCGCTATACCGGCCACTTCTCCAGCCACGTGCCTGACACGTGGGCACCAGCCGTGCTCACGCACGCCTGCCTGCTGCCGCGACCGAGACGCGGTCGCTGCCTTCACTGCTGCAGCCCTGCGGTCATCCCGTCACCGCGCAGCCCTCGCCGGCCTCGTGCGTGTCGACCTAAAGCCCAGGGCAGTACCCTTCTAACTAAGTGCAGTATTCAGTGAAAGAAATTCTAGAGACTCTAAGACCTACCCCCTGTTAACTATTCTTATGCTCTAGTTCTAAAATATATGTATTAAACTATTGTGGTTTCTTTGCTTCTCAACCCTACCTAAAGCACTACGCCACATTGTCTACACTATAAAGGAAACCTCTGTGCAAAATTTCAGCTTTCTAGGTCCAAGGGTTTGGGCTGGGCGTTGATGAGTCAGTCAGTCAGTCAGTCAGGACTTCTCTTTTTATTTATATATACTAGCTTCTGCCAGCGGCTTCGCCCGCGTGAAAATGACGATTTGCCATACAAATTTTCATCCCCTATTTAACTCCCTTAGGGGTTGAATTTCGAATAATCCTTCCTTATTCCTTGTCTACATTGTTAAGGGAACCTCTGTGCAAAATTTCAGCTTTCTAGGTCCAAAGTTTGGGCTGGGCGTTGATGAGTCAGTCAGTCAGTCAGGACTTCTCTTTTTATTTATATAGATAGATTGAATTGATTATTTTGACTTTGAAATTGGCAGGGCTCCGAATGATTCTTTTAATTGAAGCATGGTACTGAAAGAGGTGTATATGTCGCAGGTTTTTCATAAAATTAGGTTTTTGATCAAAAACCTAGGTTTTTCATCAAAAACCGGAAGATGACACATTTTAAACTCAATTTCATCATAAACTTGTAACAATCCAGACTAGTTCAGATTTTTGATCAAAAACCTGAACTAGTTTGGGTTTATGATAAAGTTCTTGTCAAAACATATGTCGCAGGTTTTTCATAAAATTAGGTTTTTGATCAAAAACCTAGGTTTTTCATCAAAAACCGGAAGATGACACATTTTATATCCTTTATGGGCGGCATGGGCACCGGGCCGTAGGCCGACGAAGGAGGCCGGCGGAGGCCCGGCACTTTGGGGACAGAAGATATTAGTATAATATGCGAGCGAAGCGAGCGCGCGTCACGGAGTACTACTGGGATTTGTTCAATTCACTAGATTTGTTTAGGGAAATGATAAAACCGTGTTGTTATTTTATCTTCCTCCGTGGTTTGATCAAATCCCTTAGGGAATTGACCAAATACCTGTGTTTATCATATCCCTGCGACATATACACAATTACACATGTCCGCAGCCAACTGGTTGAAACCGCAACTCTTTTGGGCGGTTATACAGTTATACGACGTGGATTTATTAAGCGGCTTGAAATAGTCCAGCCAAATATTAAACTATACTACAAGTATAGCAAACTCACCTTGCGCTAGTTTCTTAAGTTCCTCTTCAAATGGTGATCGTCTTGATAAGGTTTTAGATATATTGAGTAATTTGCTCTTTAGTAACGGTAGTTTATCATCTAATGAATGTTCATTTTCAGGATTAAGTTCCTCTTCAAATGGTGATCGTCTTGATAAGGTTTTAGATATATTGAGTAATTTGCTCTTTAGTAACGGTAGTTTATCATCTAATGAATGTTCATTTTCAGGATACCAGTGATTAAAGTCAGCAGTCAGCTGAAATAAAGAGATGTAGTTTGTGAAACCTTAAAAGTTTACGACTAAAGTAATACATTAAAAACTCAGAGAAGTGAAAAAAAATACCAATTCATGTCCCCAAGAGCGCTTCAAACATGGGAATTTTTGGATATAAGACTCTTTTTCATTTGAGAGAACACGTTGCTTCCGATACTGGTTGGTGCTTTGCCACTTTTCTGCACACAAGGCATAATTATCAGAAGAGCAACGTAACCACTCCAGAAACTCCTCTTCCTCTTGCGTGATGGATATTTTATTATTATGTTAACTAACACTGTTACATGTACTTAGATGTAGACGGTTCTGGAGTTAACGTCTTCTCTAAAGAGCGTCGTGCTCGCGGTTGATACACTTTGCTTTTAAATTTACCACTGCGTCGTAGAGCCGGCCGTGAGCTCGTTGTATTCCAGCTTTTGGTTTGGTGTAATAACAATGAAGATTTTCTGAAGGAAATAACCGTTCTGAAAAGAAAAACAACAACAACAAAATAAATATAAAAACATAATACCGTGAAACCTGGCTACTTTGCCACTTTTTGCTGGCTAAAAAAGTTTGCAAACATTTTTCTTAAACAATCTCTATGAGGTTACACAAAACAACCAATCAGCCAAATAGTAAATTTTATGCATCATTGAAATAAAGTATAATATGTTATCAGTTTTCTCATACATTAAGATAATTTAGTCCAAAAAACGAATATGGCAAAGTTAACCATCACTTATGGTAAGATTGCCATACCAAATTGTTGGATAAAATAAATCGAATTATCAAAAATTATGATAGTCATCTTTGCACAAACACAACATATTTACAGTTAAAATATACTAAAATTGAGTAATATTTTGAATTGGCAATACAAATTTGCTCAATGTGGCAAATTTACCCACCTTTTTACGATTTTTTCAAACAAAATAGAAATATCTGTCAGGGTTGTCGAAAAATTAAAAAGTCAAAAGAATATTTTTTTCTTAAAATATTTTAATTAAAACTTCAATAGGTTACATTAAAGTACCTATTCAAAATAAACAAATAGGTACTTATAAAGAAAGTTTAGGAACATAAAATCTTTGAACAATTGCGCTAAGCCTTTTTTTATTTGCTTAACAGTAAGTAAACCTAAGAGGTCAATAAATCACAATAGACCACAATAATAATAATTAAAAAGTTAAAAGATTAGGTACAGACGCTAGCACATCAAGCTCCCCGAAACTGTAAAATTTTCCCAATCAACCTCAAGAACCTAACGCTTTAGCGATTAAGTTGAAAATGTGTTAAAGAAATTTGACAGTACATACATCAAGCTACTACAATCTGTCAAATTTCTTATTAGATTTTCAACTTTAGCGCCAAAACATTAGGTTCAAGGTTGGTTGGGGAAATCGGACAGTTTCGGGTAGCTTGACCTGCTGCCGTCTGTACATTTTTCTTATAATTTCTTATATTTTTTTACTATTGTCCTTATTTTAGCGGTCTGAATGATTTCAAAAATTTTGTCCACCTATTTTAATGGGACCTTATATACTTATTTATTTAAATGAAATCTTCAAAACAACGTAATAAAGAAAGGTTACATCAAAGTAGGTAGCTTTGGTAGGTAACAATCAATATAAAAAGTATAAAAATATTTAGACACAAACTCTTTGAACAATGTTGCGTTAAGTTTTTTTTTTATTTGCTTAACAGTAAATCTAATCTAACAGATCAACAAATCACAATAATAATAATCAACAGGCAAGTGTTTTTTTCTGAGATCACAATACAATACACAATACTATTACAATATTTAAAATTAACCCAAATTAGGTTCTTAGAATCAATCAACAACAACTTATGAGTGGTCAACGAGTGGTGACAAAGCACTTTACTGAACATTATATTTAAAAAAGTCGATACAGTCAAATTTTAACGTACCTCTACGACCCTCACGAGGTATTCCTAAAATAATTTCTATGTCACTTTTTATTATGAAACTATTATCATCAATATGGGGCCAATAAAATTCTCCCTTTCTTTTCCTCATTATACATACCAGAATCATCGTTTATTTCCAAAACTTTTCCAACATAGTATTTGTTAGTTTTTGGCCCACAAAATTTAACCAAAACGTAACTATTAACCCGGATAGACGAAGTTTCACATTTTTCCACTATTTCTTGGTCAGTCATTTCTTTGATATCTTCACATGATTCGGAGTCAGATGGTATAAAGCACTCATCTTCAGAAGTATCTCTTAGGGAATAATTGTCGTCTTCGCTATTACTGTCGTCACTTTTCCTGTCGTCAAGTTTCTTCTTTCTTGCATTACATGGTTTAGTTTCAAGTAACACCTTTTTGTTGTTTATAATTAAATTATCTGTAGACGTTGATGGTACTGGGTTTTCATAGTCTATGTACTCAAGCTCTTCTTCTTCAGGTTGAGCGACGAGCAAGTTCTGTTTACTATGCGATGCAAATATATTAAAGTTTTTATCTTTTTTTTTAAGGTTTCGCGTATGCATCTTTTTTAAATCGGCGTAAGCGTAATTATATGGATTTAATTTTACTTCTGATAGAATAGTTACCTTTTGTCTAGTTTCTGAATAAGGCGCATCGGTCACTCGCACTGTTTTAAAACTCTCTTCTGGATCAAGTAAAGTCTGCTCTTCAGGATCAAGTAAAGTCTGCTCTTCTTGATCAAGTAAAGTCAGCTCTTCAGGATCAAGTAAAGTCTGCTGAGCTCCGGATATATTTTTTCTATTTTTTTCACTTATCTTAGATTTTTTTTCGTCATCAATAATTGAACTTCTTGGGATGAAACAGACTTACCTGGAGCAATATTTACCTTTTTATTTCTTATCTTTTGTACTGGGTTCGTTGCCCGATTTGTTTTCAAATAGTCTAAGAGTGCGGTATCAATTGTATAGTGGTTTTGCTCTTCATAATCCGGTAGCTTTCGTAATATTTTCTGGGGATTAAAAGGTGCTATACCTGTTGCCTTAAATCCAGAGCAAATATTTGCTTTATTAGTTATTTCTATAACCTCTAATAAAGATTTTAACAGCATCGGGAAATGTGCCTTATTAATTTGTGTTTCTGCCGGATTATCTATTTTATACTGCGTCTAAATCTGGCGCCATTTCTTTTTTAAAGGGCCGAAGAACGCCACATCCAACGGTTGAGATATGTAAGTTGAGTTTGGTGGTAAGAAAGTAAATCTTATGTTTCGTTCTTCACATTTACGCACTATGTCAACATTAAGATGGCTGGAAAGATTGTCACCTATTATTAGTTTTGGACCATCTAGTTTGTCAGCCCATGGTATGATAACTGAATTAAACCAGTCTTGGAAAACTGTCGAGTCGAACCAACCAGATTTACTCCTATTATATCGGGCGTTGTGTAACGTTGTACGTTACCTTTTTACCACATTAAAATATAATAACTTAATTAAACATTAAAACAGTAATGATCCAAGTCTGTTTACATTCAACTGACAATGACAGAAACCTTAAACGTCAAACTCAATAACCACAGATACTAACAACTAGTAGTGTGGTAGTAATTAGTATTACTAAATGCATACGATCTATGAACAAACAGGCATAATATGACATCACGCACGCGCCTCACTAGTTGCGAGTGAATGACCAATAGTGGTTCGTTCCCCACAGTGACGTTAAATACAGCGTGCGTTGATGCCACAGCCTTTTCGTAATTCGATGTTCGGCGCGGGCGCTTCGCCCCTAGCGGGTGAGCGCTCGCGTCCGTGACACGTGCTCACCTCTCGCCGTGTTTCGAGCCTAATGTTTTAACATTTTGATATTTTCTCCGCCATCACTTTTAAAATCAGTGACTACATAACCCCAATACTGGGTAAGTTTGAACAGCATAAACATGTGTGTATTTTTGTGTTTCTTAGCCTTATAGGTTATGTTAGCATGTATCCCTATTTCTCTTGTCTTTTTGCTACGCCTAATTATATTGTATTTAACTTCCTAATTGCCTTCAGCTCAACACATTTTGACATTTTGTGCTTCACACTCAAAATGTGCTATCATGCCTTTTGCACTCTCTCCATCATGTGAACTCCGTCTGATTGTGACAATCCACCAGCACTTTCATTAGCGCACTGTTGCTCGCTTTGCTTAGCTTGGTGTCGCAATCAGCGGAGATGGCTTTACCATCTCTTGACACGCTGGACGTCACGTTCCAGGGTCCCAGGTTCCGGCTGGAGGAACATCTTTCAAGTTCGGGTTGGAATGACGCCTACCCGCTCACTGCGCGCCTACACCTCAGGGCCCGTATTGGCTCTGTTGTGCGCGCCATAACTGACTTCCCACGTTGGCCATATTTGCCACGTGGGCCTCGCCGTGATCTCTCCGGGTCGACGCGACCACCTGTCGGCCTACACCCCTGGCATCCAGCGTGGCACCTCGCTGCGGTCATCGCCACGCCAGCTATCAGGGCAGTAACGTGCACCTCACAAGTGAAACGCAATAGGGTGCGCCATGAACCTACCCACACCCATAGTCGGTGACTTTATTTATTTATTAATTATATTTTTTTATGATGACAAGTTTCGTGGTCTTATTTCATTATAACCTGCGCCACGCAAACCTTTTCTGTCACAGTTGGTAGGCCCATTTTCACACCACGTTATCCATAAATGTTCGGCTTTGTAAACTGTGTAAGTAGGCAACAGGGTACCATCCGCAGCCGCTGCAAACAATCGAAATATTTCCTTTGGTAGTATTCATTACACGTTCCGGATACTTAACCTTGCGTTTTAAAATGCACTTTGTAGACCCTGGATTATCCGAAAGATTTGTCTCATCATAATTTAAAATGTTTTTTGACGGAATATTATGAAGAGAACTTCTTAAGTTTTCAAAATAAATTTCATAGTCTCCAGCATTGGTAGCGGCGCGAACCCTTTTTATAATTTGCACGGCTCTAATCGTTAGCATGTCCTTATGGCGGGTCAAAAAAGTTTTGATCCACCACTTTCCAGGCCGTTTTCCGTCAAACAAGTGCTCCATACTGTTATTTTTCAAATAATTGAAAACGACTAAGCTCAATTCAAATCGTGTTATAGGTGACCCAAAATCTGCTGCGGCGACGACGACCTTCACCATTTCGCGCTCTTCAGCAACGGTAAGCCGGTGCTGGGCTAGTTCTATAGATAGATAGCTAGTTCTATAGATAGGCACGTGGATCCCTGATCCTGATACAAAGACCAGTCGGTGGACAAAAACTTTGTCGTTATCTACGGTCCATCTAACGACCCGAATTAAATATTCTTCTCCATTGGAATGCTCGAAGTTATAGGTATGGGTATAGAATAGTTTTGCCTTCGTTGCAGGCTCCGTGTATAAACTCACTGTACACGCTCCTTTTGATTTTCTGCCGTCATTTTCCGATGTTGATCTTGATTATCGCTCTTGTACCTTGGTTGTCCCTACACGGATGCGTACAAATTTTCACATACAACTACTACTCCGTGTAAGTTACCGCGTACGTAAGCAGAAATAACTTTTAACAATAACGTTTTACCGGTACCCGCGGGACCATCAACGAAAATCGCGGTATCATTAACGTCACGGAAATCAGTATCGTTACAAAGTTTTACAACGTAATCAAAAATATTTTTTTGCTCTCGAGACAAGCGAGGAATCCATTCGTCTGCAAAATGTTCCAATCGGTAGTGGTATCTTCGATTTCTGGCAAACCGTGTTGTTTTAACGTGGATCCGTGTTTCCGAAGCATCCTATTTATTTGAATGAGACACAAAGTGTGTACTCTTTCGGTGTCCGCATCACCACCTAACCTATGTGAAATCTTCACCGAGTTGATTTTTAAAAGTGTCCCAGAAAGACGCGACTGGGACACCGTTTACAGCCAAACAAACGAAGAAGCTACGCAGGCAGCGTTGGGAAATAGTTGGTGCGAAATTATGGTGTTGCCAAGTTAGAAAATATTGTATTTTTTTTTGCTATAGATTTTTTATTATAATTAATCCGATGCGTCTGAATCCAAATTTAATAGGTTATAACTATTTATTTTTGCATAAATTAAAAACATGTTATTAATTATTTTTTTATTAAAATAATAAAACTTAGGCATAGAGGAGCGATTAAACGCTCCTAGTTTTTGGAAACCTAACTAGAAAATCGATTGTTTTGTTTCGGTCTTCGTCGTTAAGAGCATAAAGTTGATATATACTTATCGATTTTCTAGTTAGGTTTCCCAACTAGACAACGAAATAGGAACGTTTAATAGTTTCTTAAACTGGAATGGAAAATTCGAAGTCGTCTTCTTCGACTTCGGAATCTTGACGTGTAGCTGTAGATGAAGACGGATTGGATTGCACAGAAGTATATAGGACATTGGAGACCATTTTATTTGCCATTTGTTTCGTGGGTTCAAACGTTATACATCCCTTTTCAAGACGTTTTGCGCTGTCAGAAGCGATAACCACATTATTAATAGTGTTAGTCAAAAGTCTTCCGGCTTTTCGTTTTAATGAGATTTATCTTGCTAAAGATGCGCTCGCAATCTGCATTGGCGTGAGGGAGGCATAAAGCGTCAAGAGCGAACTGTGCGAGAACAGTAAATTCTTTCTCGCCGCAAAGGTTTTCAAAATTTAACAATTTATACCAAAACAGGTCGACTTCTTTTTCTTGAGTTATGTCGTCCGGTAGACATCTTAGGGGGAGATTTCGCCACTGGTCATCTAAGGATTGCAGTAAACTGCCATCAGCTGTTGCAGTATTATGAGTAATTATTCTGGGCAATAATGTGGCCAATGGCACGATGGAAGGTTTATTCTGTCTGTGGCCGCTAGAAAGAGCCAACTTAGGATTTAAAGAGCTTATTTCCGACATCACTTTATTGGTGAAGTCCCAGCGTTTTTTTATTTCAGAGGCAGCTACTATGAGGAAGTTCCTACACCTATTGCGAAAATCTGTTATTCCGGTAGAATTTCTTTGGACGTCTTCATTACTAAGATGAGTTAATACACCTACTCCCAGATATAATTGTTGTGTAAGGAGAAATTGTGATTGATTCGTGGGATCTATATTCGCCAGGGGTGTTTTTGAGACATAATCAGTTTTCATATAACAAAGTAATATTTCTTTATAAAGCTCTTCCACTTTTTCATTTAGTTCAGTTACAACCACTTTAGTTGACTGAAAGTATGTATTAAAATTTGTAAATTTTGGCAATATCCACTGCAAGAAGTAAAAATATAATTTTAAGAAAGGATCATGGAGCCAGTCCATAATAAATTTCCCAGAAATTAATCTCTCTGAAATGGCCATATCTGTAAAAAATAATGTGAGCGCGCTCCACTGCTCTAGAATTCTGTTTACCACTGATACAAGAGACAACCAGCGAGTTTGTGAAGGATGCAGCATTTTGTGCGGTTTAAGATTAAGAAAAGTTTGAAACTGCACTAATTGTGCAGTTCTTTTGGAGCTTCCTTTAAAGAAATTGTAAATAGATCGCGCCAATTCCTCACACCGGTTAGGCAGGCTTTTGCATGCCTCACTTGCACACAAATGTGCAGAGTGGCAAATACACTTTACTATTATAATACCAGGGCAATCGGATCTAAAGCGACTTGCGACTGAATTATTAGACCCCATCATGGTGTTGCATCCGTCGGAACCGAATCCAAGAATATTTGCATCTGGAATGTCGTGCTCTTTAAAACTTTTCTTTATTTCATTATACAGTCTCTCTGCAGTAGCACCTTCGTTAGCAGCTTCGGAATCTCCTTTGAATACAGACCGCAACTCCCAAAACCGGCTCTCAATATGGCCACTCTCCTTATTGAAGTATCGAACCATTATACAAGTATTCTTCTCACATCCAATGTCAGTAGATTCATCAGTCAAAATCGAGAACTTAGAGTTTCTTAATGTATTTGCTAAATCCAGCTTTATATCGGGTCCAATTACTTTCGTAAGTATGTTTGTAACTTTTTTTTTATTAATAGTCATTTTTCTGTATGACCTCTGATTCAGGCACACAATCTTTTAATAACTTTCCCAAATGTTCGGCAGTGTTGAATGAAATATTGTGTTCCGCAAAGAACATGGCCAATTTTAGTTCCATTCTCCTACTTTTGTCAATCGTGACATTCTGCTGAATCTGTTCAGTTGTTTGAATAAAACCACGAAGAGTATTTCCCCCGCTTACTTGTCTCATGCTTGCTTCATGCTTCTTACTGTTTGCGTGAAGTTTAAGCACATTTTTATCAGCTGTTATAACTGAGTTGCAAACCCTGCACGTAGCCTTTGTAGTGTCAGTATCGGGCATAATCCATTTTTTAAACAAGGGTTCTTTTTCCCACTCGGGTCTATAATTTTGCGGGTTACGCTTTTTTTTAATTTTACGCGGTTGACTTGTTGATGGATCTGTTTGGGATGACGATACCTCTGTAGACCTTCGCTTAAGATTTATTGGTGGCGTCCTATCTGGATCGGACGAACTCATTGTGCTTGCTCAACTGCAATATAAATAACAAACAACATGTTCACCACCACCACCACCACCAAAACAACAGCTTACAACAGTTTTAGCTGCTGGAATATGACCAAGAAGGTCTTAGTACAGCAGCTAAAAACCATCACCGTTAGATTTAAATGTAAAATGTCAAAAGCTGTAGCTATTTTCATTAGGATCTAGTAAAACAGCTGTGCCTCGGTTATATTAGTTATACAAACTTATTGTTCTTTTCCTGCCACAAAAACTATCCACACAAATGCAGAAAAAAATATTTTAATACAAATATGACTAAAGAAAAATAATATCTGGCAACACTCAACTGAAATGAAATGGAGCCGGCCGAATGAATGAAATCGAATCGAATCGCGGCGCGCGCGAGAGGTTCGAGCCTATTATTGACAGATATATCCAGATACCATTTCAAATGAGTAAATCACTTGTACTCAATTCTGTTGGGCAGCGGGCTCTCTTTCACACTCGGATCAGACAAAGTCAAACACAAAACACTTCATAACCTATTTATAACTTGTCGATCTCTAGCCACAGAACAGAATACTAAACAAAACAAATACAACTATAGCATACCATTCAATTCATTCATTCATGAATACCATTTCAAATTATTAGGAAAATCACTGTTGTTGGGTGGACGCTCTCACAGAGTATGACTGTTATTGTTTAGATTAGATGCATGCTAATTGCTAGCCATAGCCAGTTGGCCACAGACTACACATAGACTTCAGACTTTATTTTAATTTTCACAATGGGAAAGGCAAACGGAGCGCAGCCCATACAGCCTAGTAAGGCAAGGTAGGTAGATACAAAAGATATATTGATACGTATGTTCATACGTTTGTACATTTTAGAGTTGCGTGAAATATTGAACCTATATTGTGTAAAATAGGGAAAATATTGTATAAAAGCGTACAATAGTGAGAAAGCTATGTTTTATGGTACAATTTACTTTCGTGTAGCAAATTATTGTAAGAATCCAATAATTATTGTACATTTCCCAACACTGTACGCAGGCGTGGTCCCGTTAAAAAGTTTGATGCTTCCAACATAGCTCTTTCGTATTCGACTTCGTCATCGGCAAGACCAACTTTTTTAGCAGGTTCCTGAAAAGTTTTACAATCGGGACCACCAAGAGATTTAAGATCGGTGTAACTACGACACGGGAATGTTTTCAATAGAATTTTAAGATAAAACTGTTCACCCAAACAGGTGTGTTCTGTAGGTGCGACCCAAAATAGACGCGCGACAAGCTCACCCCTTTGTCTTTTAGTAATGAATTTATGATTTAATGTTTCAAGAATTTCCGTATTTTTTGTTAAGGGACGCTTGGAATGGACAAAGTACTGTTCGTAAAAGTCCAAGTAGGTTATTGAGTTAAATTCGTCTCTTACTGGTCGGTTAAAATAGGTAATAAGGTCCGAACCAGCTTGTTGCGCGGCTTCTACTTCAGTGCCTGGTTTAAAATATTGTTGTTTAACAATGGGTTCCCTTGTGGTCACATCGATTTCTAACGTCCTCCACGCGGCGTCGCTGGAGCCTATATAACGTTTTGTGACATACTGCTCTATTTCGTTATTTTCATGTTCTTCCGGTACGACAGCTACGCGCGATTCGTCAGGACCCTTAGTGACAACCGTGCGTTGCGAGGAGACTTCCAAGTTGATGTGAGCATCGTATTTTAACGGAAGATTTACTTAGGAGACACAGACAAATTGATTTAACGACTGAATGCGGCTTACTCGAAACGATGAAGCCGGAGACCTGATGACGGTGCGAAGTGGGCCAATTTTGGTAAGCAGAACTGGCGCTGTGGGATGAACCAAACGTAGTGTTAAGGCGCCTAAAAAACGCTCATGGGACACCATGAAAGGCGTTGGTCGCTCATGACAGCAGGACGGTGGCCATGGAAGTCGGAATCCGATAAGGAGTGTGCAACGACTCACAGGAGACACAGACAAATTGATTTAACGACTGAATGCGGCTTACTCGAACGATGAAGCCGGACACTTGATGACGGTGCCAAGTGGGCCAATTTTGATAAGCAGAACTGGCGCTGTGGGATGAACCAAACGTAGTGTAAAGGCGCCTAAAAAACGCTCATGGGACACCATGAAAGGCGTTGGTCGCTCATGACAGCAGGACGGTGGTCATGGAAGTCGGAATCCGCTAAGTAGTGTGCAACGACTCACAGGAGACACAGACAAATTGATTTAACGACTGAATGCGGCTTACTCAAAATGATGAAGCCGGAGACCTGATGACGGTGCCAATTGGGCCAATTTTGGTAAGCAGAACTGGCGCTGTGGGATTAACCAAACGTAGTGTTAAGGCGCCTTAAAAAACGCTCATTGGACACCATGAAAGGCGTTGGTCGCTCATGACAGCAGGACGGTGGCCATGGAAGTCGGAATCCGCTAAGGAGTGTGCAACGACTCACAGGAGACACAGACAAATTGATTTAACGACTGAATGCGGCTTACTCGAAACGATGAAGCCGGAGACCTGATGACGGTGCCAAGTGGGCCAATTTTGGTAAGCAGAAATAATAATAATAATATAAAATGAGGTTAAGCCAATGATACATAGAAAACTTTAAAAAAACCGCAGGGTTGCGGACTTGCGCGAAATTCGCGAAATCCAATACAACCCCTTTCAGTTCATGTATTGTCCTTGAATGCCTAGTCCACTCAAGGAAGTTAACCTTCGGCATGCCTGGTGACTAAAAGTTACACGGTATGCCTGGTGGGTCTATCAGACCCGGATTTTTAACTTGTTAATTCTAAAATATTTATTGATAAATAAGTTATTTAAATGTACTAATATGTTGACTAGAGGTGTATGTTAGAAAATAAAATAAAAAAATATTGCAAATCACCAACTTTTAATAATTATAATGCCAATTTAACTAAGTAGTGTTTTTTTTAGTCTTATACACACTTTGCTTATTAAAAACTAAAGAGATCTCAATCAGACTATATAAACATATAAGGCATTTCTATGTACTTATAAATAACTTAAGAATATTCAGTCTATAAACATTTTCCAGACTTCTGGTCCGAAAGGAAATTGCACATTGGATAACTTTACGCACATCCTACTACCACGAGAGTGCGTTCTGGTCTCAGGTAGTGGGCTGCGGGTGCCTAGCAATTCATAACGGCCAGCTACTAAGTGCGGTTAGGCGAGAAATTCGAATTTAAAGGAAATACAATGGTTCATGTACACAGGTGGGTCTGGCGGACCCTACCAGGCATGCCGAAGGTTAAATGAACTGAGAGTTGTCTTGGTGATGTAAATGATTATTACTCAGTAAAGTCATATTTCTTAGGGTCGCGTATTTAACATACAACCTGACATTGATCGGCGAATTACAAAAAACGTAAAAAAAAACAATTTAAAACATTACAGGCACTTTTGAAAGGCAGGAATTCAAATAAAATGAAGCTAAGCCAATTATACATAAAACTTAAAAAAACCGCAGGGTCACATCATCATCACTATTCACCTTGAATAGTGATGTGCAATTCCGCTATAAATAATTATCATGTTATAGACTATTGAATATATTTTTATAACATGTTATTTTATACGTTATCATTATAACGAGTTGTAACAAAACGCGGCAGCAATATGAACGCGGAGACGTTGTCGTTTTATTCGGCAACACGTTAAACGGGCGCAATGATGCGCTGTGAATGTTAACCAATGCAATGCAACGCAATGCAATGTTAATTGTTAAGCTGTTTGTTGTTATTTGTTTATGTATGTGCTGCTCTTTTGTGTTGCTGCTGTCCATTAGCGAATAAATACATATTCTATTCAATGCCAACTAACATTTCGACACGAAGTCCATCTTCTTGCAGAGTGGAGCAAATTAAATTGTAAAGAGAGATGTAGCATCGCAATCTGTAACTTTGACTATTCTATAAAAGGTTGTTTAGTGTTTAGCCACTAATAGCTTTGTGTTTGCGTGTTCTACTTGGTTCATGAGTTCCTGTGACTTTATAGATAGGTGGTGACCATGAAATCAAATCACTTGTTGCGAAATATATACGGGGTTTATTTCATTAAGGACAATACATGTTTCGTGTACTGCGATGGGAGACCGACTGTCGTGACGCGAAGCGGTGTGTCGTGGCCTGTGGCCAACTTGCTGACTTGACTTAACGTTGCTAAGTATCGGGTCGCCACAGTAGTAACCAAATCATTCTTCTTCTTTTAAAAAAAAAGCGAATCATCATACATAAACGTTAGTAGTAGCTTTGTGGTAGTTATATCAGTAGTCTCATCAACAATTATGGAATAAGGAGAGTTTCCGATTTCTTCCAGTAGATCTTGAAACATACATAGACCCAGAAAATTTTTTATTAACATAGTGCATTTAGTTCTATGCAGTTTTATATTATTTATAATTTCGGATTTGGGGTCCAGTTTGGGGAGCATTTCATCCAAATGGTCAACATTTGTTGTTGAAGAATGTTCGACAATGTATGCGGCTATCTTCAATTCGGCAATTTTCCTTTCAGCTGGTACTACCTTTTGAAATGTGATTTGTTTACATGATTTTGCTGTCTTATTAAGAGAAACAGTTTTTTCATGTTTTTTACTCTGAGCGTGATATAGTAGGCTCTTTTTATGCGTTTAGTATTTGCAGTATGCACTATTTTCTCCAGCAGGATCCGGAGCAATCCAATCTAAAAAAACAGGCTTTTAACATCAAATAGTAAATTTTCTCCATATTTGGGTAAATTTCATTTACTTGGTAACATTCCAAAATGGGTGTGTGTGACTGATTGACAGAAGTCAGAGTGACGCTTTATATGTGTGTGTGTCTGAGCGAGCCATGGAATTAATAGGTATAAGCCGAAGCATTAAAGAAAGGAATCTGCAATGGCGGCTTGTACTTGCGTTGACAGATAGTACAGTTAGCAAATTCAATTTCAAGTCACAGTTTTTTTTCAAATTATTATAAGTACACATAATAAAAACGAGACCGGGTCGTATTAATTTCAAACTAGCTTCTGCCAGCGACTTAGCCCGCGTGAATGTTGAAAATTTGAAAGACACGTGGCCCCATCTATTATCATTAAACGTTGCCGTTGTTGTTGTTTTGTCCACTTTTCTTCAAATGCAATATTATTCTCCTCCATATATTTTTTTATTTCCTCCTTTGGGGTGGCTGATGTTGGCGCTTTTTGAACTTGCATACTGTGATATGACGCGTTATCCATAACTAAGATGCTCTCTGCCGGCAGATTAGGAATAAGTTTTTCCTTTTAATATTTAAGGAAATTGTTTCCATCCATCTCATCATGATAATCGCCTTTCTTTGATTTTGCTTTAAATAGCAGGTCAGCGCCTTTATCGAATCCATTTTCGCCACCGGCGTGCACCATTACCCAGCGTTGGCCTGGGCTATCATTTTTTTTTTATTCCTTTATCTTTAGAGCTCTGCCAGCACTTACTTACAGTATAGTGGGCATGAATCCAGGACTCATCCATATATATTACAGGTTTCTTGTTAGCCCCCAGTGCGTCATTTTGTCTTATTCGTCTTAAATAGCGTGTACGCCATGCCTTTATGTTGTCTCTTTCTATTAACACGCTTCGGTTTTGACGACACTTTTTAAACCGGTATCCCAGCTTATGTTTTAGGATACGGCCCAATGTTGTTTTCGATCCTTTGAAATTCAAATCCTGTTTGGCGGTTGCCAATATTTTATTGAGTGTAGGCACTTGTTTGCGCACATCATAAATAGAGTTAACTATGTTTCCGATTGCGCAGATATCAAAATTGTCGACAGGAACACGTGTGTTATTCTGTCCCCGTTTTCCTTTCTTGGGCGTCCGTATTTTTGTCGATGTTTGCTCTGCGAGCTTACCTGCAATGTAAAGCTATTCATTAATAAATTAGAAATGGTATGATGTGCGAAAAGGAACTCCGTTCCAAAACATCAAATATTCAGGTTTTCTCACATTTTAAATATACTGATTAACGAT
This sequence comes from Diarsia mendica, assembly GCA_949316265.1. Taxonomy (NCBI): domain Eukaryota; kingdom Metazoa; phylum Arthropoda; class Insecta; order Lepidoptera; family Noctuidae; genus Diarsia; species Diarsia mendica. The sequence continues at coordinate 11,098,256 of OX438898.1, read as the reverse complement.
TATCTCGTAAGCACGTGGACCGATTTACATAATTTAAACGAATAAAATGGTTGAAGACCTGTACCTTTCATTTGACACCAAAATCGTTAAGATATCTCAACAAACAAAACATCACGTTTTCAAGTTCCTCTCGTAATTATATTATACGACATATTGTTTGAACGCGTAAAATTTTGTATCATAGCTTCATACAAACATACCTTTTTTTTTTTATCTTCACTATTGTGCTAACTGGTAATCCCGTGGCCATGGAAGCTCGAGCATTACTATGCTCGAGTGGATGATAACGCAGATTTTTTTCTTCTTCAAAATACTTGATGACATTATACACTATTTGACGTGTATAATCTTCCCTCGCTTTCGAGGAGACATAATAACTGTCTCCGCACAGTCCACACGTCCAAATAACAAAACTTAACAATCAAACAAAAAACAACAACAATAACAAACAGGTAACAACGGAAAAATAACAAAAAACTGTAACAAGGAATTCGTAGAAAGGATCACTGAGCGCGTCAAGACAGCGTGAAAGCAAATCAAGACTATTTTTTTTCTGCTAACGGTACGCGCGAGAGTGAGTATAGACGGCACTAGTGTGCGAGCGAGAAAACATGATAAGCGCCGCCATTTAAGATTCCTTTCTTTAATGAACCGGGTTATACTACGTACAACTGGAAAGCTTACTACGAAATGAAACTCGCTCGCATATTGACTATTGACAAAGATTCGTAGAACCACGACGATCCCCGTATTAGATTTTATGAAATGAAACTGCCTGCACGTTCTTTTAGTTCTTGTATAACATCGTACTTGCCTTATAATTAGGTATTACAATAATGCAACACGACAGTTATTGGAATCCGATCACGATTACTACTAAACGGATGCTACTAAGAAAGAATACTAGAATCTTACTAGAATATTTTTATATTAGCACTTACACTTACCTTTCAGTACAGGGTCTGTTTCCCATTGGCGGCTATATTTTTGCTTGTATTTCGTGCTTTCAGGAAGCATCTCTCTACTAATTTCTTTTGTTTCGCTCCTAGGAATGCTCTAAACGCGTACGCAATGTAAACAAACAAAGATGGTGGATGGTGGTGGGTGGCAGTAACATGAATAAACCGGTTTCTCTCACTCCGCAGTCCGCACACGATACCTATCTCTCTTTCGCGTATATACAAACCTCGAGTGTGAAAGAGAAAAATAGATTGTTGTCTATTGCTAGAGGAATAGAACGGTATAGCTTTTTTTTTGTATTCATCCATTCTGGACAGGCAATGATCAAGGACCATACAGCCTAGTCTTTAGTAAAGAACGGTACAGAGTCACGACAAGTTAGTACGTTCGGAAACACGCGTTCTCTAAAAATTCTCTATATATTTATTTTACCCTGAAAAATTACCCTAAACAATTTTCTACCCTAAGAAATACCCAAAGTAATTTTCTACCCTAAAAATACCCTAAACGCGAAAAAATGCCCTAAATTTAGGGTAAAATACCCTAAGGGGTAATATTATTACCCCGTTCTGGCCCCACTGTTATTGCCGTGTTGTTGAATTAGACAGTATAATGATAACACGTAGGCAGCGTCGGTATAACAAACGTTATTCGTTATGAATCAATAACATGTTATGTTTTGGTGTTATACGTTATATTAACCACCACTAAAGGTGAAGCCTTCAAGATCTAACTAAACTTACAAAAAAAAGTGATTTTAACCTGTTGGACGTCATAGCAAGTCTGGAATAACCAAACTGATGTTTATATCATCAGAACATTACCATCAAGTCTAAGTCTTTACCGCACTATATTCATTTAAGTATGAATTGCCAGCGAGCCTTAATTATGTGGCCTGAACAAAAGAAGTTACTTGGAATCCTCACGGATTTGGAATTATCGTACTCCGAAGCGTTGGAAGTTATTGGGCATCTTAATTCTTTTAAACCCTACCTATTACAGGTTGAATACACCACGCAGTTCGACTTTCTATATGTCCTCAATGGATTAATAACCAGGTTAGTCTTTACCCCACGGGAAGAGTGGTCACTAACACAACCGCAACGCAACGCTATTGATGCACCTGGCAACAAAAAAAAGAACAACCAATAATTCATACATGTGTTACATGTATTCATTCAATATTGTGATTTGTATGCATGTTTAATGGTTTGTGTTGGCTGCCAGACAGCGAAGTCAGGACTTTACGGAGCAGGAGGAGACGTCTGCCTTTATCTCGATGTCGCCCTAACCAACATGGCTTCGGATTCCAATGACCAGGAACCTAACTATAATATCGCATCAGCACTTCTTGATGTGTCGATTGAGGCGAGAGTTCATTTTCGTGAATATGATGAAGGTGTAATGGTCAGAACAGGCCCTGTTGCACTCACTAATGCAACGAAGGTTGGAGTATTTTCAAGCTACAAGACTACTCCAGTGAGCGTTGACGATCTACACGTCCACAGACACCTTATGTTGTTCGAGCGCAACGATAATGATCTATCCTTAGATCAGATGGCACTAGAATAGTGCACCCGATGAAAGCCGGGGGATATAAATAGCAAAACTATATATCCAAGAATAGGTGATTAAGGGAAGTCCCCAGCTAAATGTTATGGCTAACTGTCCTATTTATATACCCCGGGAAATCTGGTCGGATACCAGTGAACTAAGTCATGTAGACGTGTGCCACGACTCGTGACACGGACCGTAGATCTGAAGGTCTCAAATTGCTAAGCGCGTGTAGCAGCACCTTCTGCGCCGCTAAACACTGCAGTCCAGATGACTGGAGAGCTGCTCTGACGACGAATGGAAGATGAAGCCGTCTCTTGAACTCGTCCTTGACGTTAGTCCAAACTCCATAGTAAACATGCCTATGTTGCAGTGTTGGTAGTCTGCTATTCCAAAATGCGACTGATGCGGGTGTCGCTCTGAATCCAGGTCGCTGCACGACGGCTTCTCCCTCGCGGACAGGGACTTGGACCTCCTCCCAATCAACATTGGGTAAATCATCTATGGCTCTAGCTGCTACTACGTGAGCGTTGTCCGCTGCGACGGGCGCTGCAAGAGCGTTAAGTACTTCTCTAATATGCGATGGAGCGCTACCTGTCTGACGCACAAACGATACGAATAACGCCGTGTCTGTGGACGTGTAGATCGTCAACGCTCACTGGAGTAGTCTTGTAGCTTGAAAATACTCCAACCTTCATCAAACCCCATAGATTTTCTATAGGGTTGAGGTCGGGTGATCACGATGGCCATGGGATTGCAATTATTTCTGGGTGATTGTGAAACCACTCACGCACAACGCTCGCCCGGTGAATAGGACAGTTGTCCTGGACAAATGTCACTTGTGGCAACTCATGAGTTGGGTAAATGTTGCGCACAATCGGTAACATATCTTCTAACACTTCTACATAAGTGGAACTGTTGACGCGTGGAGGAATAAAAGCCAGTTCTCCTGGCCCTGCTGCACTCATCCATCCCCACATATTAATCGTTATACGACCTGATTCTGTATTAGGGATAACGTTTTTTTCAGACCAGCGAGTTTTATCCTTGCGACATAAATGAAGCCTACCCTTTTGACTTGATTTGAAAGTCTTCGTCTGAAAATACGGTAGTACTCCAGTCCAAATCTAAATAATCCTGTGCGAAACGCAGTCGTTCTTCTTTGTCTTTCCGTTAAGAAAGGCTTTTTAGCTGGCCTTCTGTGATGCAAACCTTCAGCATGGAGGGCACGCCGAACAGTTTGCACTGAGGTGTCAAACATCTCCGCAAAGCGTCTCGTAGGCGTGAAACCATTAGTCTCATACTCGTCCACCATTCGTCGTCGTTTCACTTCGCTAATAAGCGACCGCCTTCCACTTCGCTTTCGACTAGCAAGGCTACCATCTTCCTCGTATCGTTTTACCCAGAGGCTTACAGTATTCCTCTAAAACAAAAACAAAAGTGATGTTAGGCAGCTGTAATAAAATACTAAAAGGACTTCATTCACGCTGCATTTAAAAATCCAATAAAATACACTATTTATTTTTTAGGCCTCATAATTGAATAAAAAAAAAAAAAAAACAATCAATGTCACTACATAATATTAAGTCGCAATCTCTAATAAAAGTTTAAGTTAAAAATAATAACTATAGTACTCACATTAAGTCCGGTTTCTTCAGCTATTTGTGTTCTATTAAGACCACTTTTATGCAGTGCAACAATAGTCGCCCTCGTCTCAATATCAATATTTGCCTGCATTTTGAAAAATACCAACAACAATATCGCAAAATTTTAAACCACACGTCACTAACCAATAACTACAACTAAACGACAACTTTCATTGCGATAAAGTTGAATATTCATAAAACTCATGTCTACCTCACCTCACATAAATTATAATTCTTAACTTATTTTTCTATGATCTACCTTTCAAACTTTACGAAATGTGTGAACAAAGCCAACAAGTTAATAGTAGATTGTATCATAAGGGAGCAAAATAATATTTTTACGGCGAGGGCGCTTTTTTGAATCCAGAGCGAAGTGAGGGATTCTAGAGTAGAATCCCGAACGTAGTGAGGGATTCTTTAGTAGAATCCTGAACGTAGCGAGGGATTCAAAGTACGTCGCCCGACCCCAAAATATATTTTGCACCCGAGTGATACACTCGACTTTTCATCACCCTCTATGAAAAAATAAAAGGCGCCTCATATTTTATTGTAATATTCTTATTTAATAAAAACGGGGTGAGCTAAATAAAACCGTTTAAAAATAGAGTGACGACACGTTTAAATCCATTACACATTAATTACGAATATGTGTCCAGTTTTACGTCCTTATTAAGACAACACGTTACTAAACAACCTTCTACTCCATATTAAGAAATTGTCGTATGCCTTTAAATATTTCTCCCGGGATTTCGTAGGGATTAAGTTTTGTATGACGTTATTAGCTTCTATTTTTATTGTTTCAGGAGTTAATGCACTATCACTTTCATAACTCGACGTAGAGCTCATTTTTTTGCACAAAATACAATAAAGTTGTCGCGACGTTCAGTCTGCGAATAAAACAGGTAACGAAAGTACAATCATTGTCTAAGCGAAACGTGTAGCAAACTAGTCAGGCATAATAGCATAGGTAATATACTGACAACACCGAACCCATAAAGAGTTCACTATAGATAAATAGTATCTATGGTTTATGGTAATGACGTTTTCATAGTATCTGTAAACGTGGTTCCTTTACCGCCCTTAAGCCGACATGTGTAGACTGGAAAATGTCGGTCGTTTGGCTTGATAGTATATCCAGTGAATAAGTACAAGTGGTTCGTGTTGGCAGAGGTTTCCGGCCCAGTCAGCCCACCTGAGAGATATAAAGCTAAGTGGTTAACGCTAATAAATAGCGTAGTGATTCCTTACCTAATTGCTCAATTCTAGATTTCAAACTCAACTAACATTCTAGTGGTCGAAGGAGTCGGTTACATGAGGAGACCTTCGTGTTGCAAGTCGTGTGACGAAGCAACGCGAAGCGTCAACAAGTAGACTGGGCGAAAGGCCATGATCAGTTGGTTGGGAGAATGTCGGTACTGCGGTACGAATTGTCCCAATATTCAGAGCTATCTGCCGTTGTGTGTATTTGAGGATGCATGGAATGGGGATATGTATGTATAACATAAATCGGTACATACAAGAGACCTGCGGTGCACCCAGGCAATACTAAGTGGTTAAATATAAATTAAACCACTCACTTCCTTGCTAATCAACCAATTAGCATACTGCGTGGGCGCAGTCCCGCAGTACATGTAACTAAATTATCATCACCCGGCCAGATCTGTGAGGCATTTCTGTGCTGGGACCCAAATTCTTAACCTAAGACACCGGAATAATATGTATTTGTATGTCAAATTATATAGAATGGTAGGAATCAATTTAAACTTAATCAACAGATGGTGGACTACGGGGCGCGACCAGTAAGAACGAACAGCTGATATAGTATGCGGAGCAGATCTCCTTAACCATTGAAGATTGTTCTCGGAAAACCAAATCCATTACAACAGACCCAGGTATATCTCCTTTGACCCACAAATTTAAATAATTAAAAATAAAAACTTAAATGTCGCGGCGAGCGGCCGCGCCGCGACAAAAGTCCGTACCGATTATTAGAACAGGGAAGTAAATCGCGCGCTTTTGTTTTTTTTTTATTTAGTTACCGCGTCTCCTCGCACCGTACAGCCAACACAATACAATTTGCGTTCAATTTCAATGAACGATTCATGTTCTAAATTCAAATCTCATTACTGCCCGCTAAAAAGTCTAATGGAGAAAAGAGCTACTTTGCTCGCACTTAAAGAGGAACAAAACGACACTTTTCGAATTGAAGGGATGAAAAGAATATAATATTTTATGTTTCATTACTTCCAATCGAGTAAAAACTTACAAAAAGTCTATAAGTAACAGAGTGAGATTAGAACGCACGACTTTCTGATTAGCGCATATTCTATCCGCACACAACAACCACTAGGCCATCTGGACTTATAGTTTAAATGTTGAAATTATGAACAACAATAATTTGTGGACGACAATGTCTATTTTCTTAGAAGTAAAAGGTCGTAAGTCAAACTAAACGTAAAAAGTGATGTAAGTAAAACAGTAGACTGTGTCGATCTACCTGAGCAGTTTTGAATATGAGGCTAATTTAAATAACAGTATATTTTAAAAACATTATGTGTGTGTGTTTTTGTATGTGTGTGTGTATGTGTGAGTGTGTGTGTGTGTATGTGTGTGGGTGTGTGTGAGTGTGCTGATTGGGGATATGTAGGTAGTTAGGAGACGTATTTAAGTAAGGATTCTGTTTATAGATAGTCCTGATCCAGTAGCCATTCCGTTAATTTAGATTTTATTTCATATTTATTTAGATCTACAATATTTAGTTTTTTGTGAATTTGTGTGTATAGGTATGTGCTTATTGTGTAGTATTGGTGTTGAGCGAAGGCGGTTTTGTGAGGGGTACTTAAGGGTAGTTTTTTCTTTTTTTTAGGGTCAGATGGGGGAACGCTGGCGTGTTTTCTAACAGTAGACTGTAATACAAAAAGCTGACGCACTGAAAGTACTTTAGAATCAGCGTATAGTTGCGCAGTGGGATAGCGATAGGGTCTGCGCGACATCACCTTCAGTACGGCTCTCTGCGCTCTCTCAACCTTCAGAAAACTGGTTTTATTGGCACCACCCCATACTGTGATGCAATAAACGATTACGGACTGGCATAATGCATAGTACACCATCTTCAGGGTATCAGGCGCAGCCGAGTCTCTAAGGGATTTGAAGATATGTAAGAGCTTTAAACATCTAGTGGTAGTGGCGTCAACCTGTTTGTCCCTTCGTAATCCTTCGTCTATTTGGATACCCAGATATTTCACGTTATCAGTTCTTACAAGCGTCGGACATGAGCATTGTGGGGATTGTTTGGAGCAGGTGTGTGCTGTTATGCAGAAGGATTTGTCGGGCAAGTTGTTACGCCGGATAGCGAAGGGAATGAACGATGTTTTGTCGCAGTTTAGGGTGAGCAAGTTTAGGTCAAGCCATTTCTTTATGGTTATCATTGCCGCTTCTGCGTAGCACTTAACGCTATCCCAGGTTGGTCCGTGAACTATAACTGCGGTGTCGTCGGCATACGCAAAGATCTTGGAGTTGGGGATGGTCATTCTGCACAACTCATTGACGTATATAAGGAAGAGGGTGGGGCCAAGAATGCTTCCCTGAGGAACACCGTAAGTGGTCTTTACCTCTTTACTTATATACTGTCCAATTTTAACTCTTTGGGTCCGGTTGTTAAGGTAGTCTTTGAAAATTTCGAGGGTGTTTCCTCGTACCCCTATGAGTTCCAATTTAGTTATAAGTTTGGGAACAGAGACTGTGTCAAATGCTTTAGAAAGGTCTAAAAAGATCCCTAGACTCTTAACTCTACTGTCAAGATTCCTAGCAGCCAATTGTGTCAGCTCAAGAACTGCATCTTCAGTAGAGATGCCTGTGCGAAAACCATACTGATTATCAGCTATGAGCTGATGTTTGTTGAGAAATTTATTTAAACCGTTATTTAGAATCCTTTCTAATATCTTAGAGAGTGCCGATAGGACCGATATGGGTCTGTAATTGTTGACACAGTTTCTGATTGTCTTCAAGTTAAGGTTTTCAACTAGATAGTGTTCGTTGTTAATCACAACGCAACGTTTATCGCCGTAACGTCAACGTTTAACGTTTATTCTTTATTTAGCTCTTCGAGGTCTAAATCGTTTTTTACATTTGGGAATCTATAAACGACAAAAATAAGGTCTTTTGTCTCAAATGATTGAGTTTTTTGAGGATCTGTTATTGGAATATGGGTTTGGGAAACGAAAACAATGTATGTATTCTAATATTTCTTCTATTAATAAGATGCACATTACATTGACTGGCCTGTTGGTCTAGTGGTTAGTGACCCTAACTGCTATGCCGGAGGTCGTGGGTTCGATTCCCACCCAGGACAAATGTTTGTGTGATGAGCACGATCATTTGTTCTGTGTCTGGGTGTAATTTATCTATAATACGAGGGCGGGTCAATAAGTCCGTGACTTTTTTAATTTCTTGTGTTTTAACTGAAAGGGCAACACTGCAGCTGTCAGCAGGCTACTATCAGGTGACTTCTGTCAAAATTTGAACAAGCAGCGTCTATAAGTTTGTCTTTGACAGCCATTGATAGCAGACTGCCGCGTACTTTGAGAAGAAAATGGAAAAAAGTGAATTTCGTGTGCTCATTGAGCATTATTTTTTGAGGTAAAAAACCATCACTCAAACCAAAGCTAGGCGTGATAAACACTATGGGGACTCTGCACTACCAATTTCATTGGTAAAGAAGTGGTTCACAGAACTTTGTTGCGGCCGTACAAGCACGGAAGATGCCGAACGTTCTGGACACCCAGTTGAAGTCTCTATACCCGAAACAATTAAAAAAAATCACGATTTGGTGTTGGCCGATCGCAGATTGAAAGTGAGAGAGATTGTGGAAGCCATAAGCATCTCACATGGCTCAGTGGTTACAATTTTAAATGATCACTTGGGTATGAAAAAGCTTTCCGCAAGATGGGTGCCGCGGTTCTTTTCCACCAGGGCAATGCAAGGGTGCACACATGTGCAGTTTCCATGTCAAAAATTCATGAATTGTGCTACGAATTGCTCCCTCATCCGCCCTATTCTCCGGATTTAGCCCCGACTGACTATTTCCTGTTCCCAAACTTGAAGAAATGGCTTGGTAGAATGGGATTTGACTCCAATGATGAAATCATCTCACAAACAAATAGCCATTTTGATGACTTCGACAAATCTTATTTTTTGGAAGGGATAAAAAAATTGGAGAAACGTTGGACAAAGTGTATAGAGCTCAAAGGAGAGTACGTTGAAAAATAAAAATAGAACGTATCCGAAAACCTGTGTTGGATTCAAAAAGTCACGGACTTATTGACCCGCCCTCGTATGTATGTATTTAGAAATATATAAGTATGTTTATCAGTTGTCTAGTACCCATAACACAAGCTCTGCTTAGCTTGGGACTAGATGGCGTTGTGTGATAGTTGTGGAATATTATTATTATTATTATTATTATTTGTTACTTTACTTAACATTCAGCAAGACCGGAAAAAGCACACATGGCACAGATTACAAAACCAAACAGAAGGCGCCATCAGGTGGCAACAGAATAAATACTAATCGATAACTTTTGTGTGACCAGAGTTAAATTTTTCTAATTGTAACATCTGTGACTTGTTCTATTATTTCGTAAAGTGGGTCGGAAAAGTTAAAACGTTGTGTGATCTGTAGCTCTACCATGAGTTTACACAGCAAAAACTCGCTAGCGTCTCCGTAAATTAGTTGTATGAAATATTGTACAGCGCCCCTAGCGGTCACAGAAAGAATTAAAATTCATACCATGAGCACTATAGATTACGATAGGTTAAACACCTAGCGTAATCTATTCGATAGTCACTAACGTTCTTCAGCTGTCACCGTACAAAACGGTACCATGAGTCACTAATTTCACTGAACCTATCGAGTAAGACGCTTACTTTAGTAGTTACGTAGCTCACTAGCCTTTTGGCGTGTGAAACATAATATGTTTACATTAAAATTATATACGTTTTTGACTCTAATTTAATCAAAATAATGTCTGCAAGTGGTTATTTAATATGAAATGTCAGTGGTCGCTAAATTTGAAGATCAACGACTTGAATAACATGAATTTCAAGCCAAAATGTTAGATACCAATTGGAAAATATACTTTTGAGAAAAGTTCAAACTTACCTTTCTATAAACTCTACCAACAATTGGAACTGTGTGACACTGGTCCTCATTGTATTAAATAATCTGTTTGAATCTATAGTAAACTTTTAAACTACACAACGCAGCTCTCACAAGCACGCAACACTCAAGGTCAACTATCAAAATTACAAATTGAATACACGACAGTGACATATTATAAGGAATAAAAATTCAAAAACCACTTAACACTATGTGTAGTCTACTATCTGTCAACTTTTCAATTTCGTCGGTTTATTTGTGTAGATACCGTTCTCTCTTCTTAATAGTGGGAAAGAAAGAAACAAAACATGAATAGAGTGAAGTTAGCTAGACGACACAATCTATCGAGCTTACCTTAGCGCCTGCGTAAGACTCCGTAAATCTCATGGTGCAAACATAATCGTAATCTATTTGATCCACGTTAGCACGCTAGCGAGTACAACGCTAGTGATTAAGTTTTCGATGACAACTCATGGTAGAGCTACTGTTTGATTGCCTCGATATAAAATGACAAACATGATTTTCTAAAATCAGTTATCTGCGTTTTGGGTGCTGGAACTTCTTTTTCAATCTCAACAATAGATTCTTGAGTTGACACGCCTAGGTACATTTTCTCAATCGGTGTGAAAAACCGTGGATTACAGTACTCTAATTTGTAGGCGTTAGTGGTTTTGCAATATTGAAGCTGCATATAATTACAGGCTATTGTTTTAATTAGCTTATAGACCTCAGGTTTTACCTGGTGCAACAATGGTTTATCAGACTGAAATAATTTGTTAAAATCGTTGAAAAGGCTCAAAACATATATGACATGAATTCCATGTACATTTTAGTGAATTTGTTGTTTGAAGTTGTTAAAATATCTTCAGTTATTTTACTTGGGTCATCAAAAACACAAACTTTGAAATACTCTGTGAGAACTTCATATTGTTCTAACGTTCTGTTAACGCACGCTTCTAGTGACAACCATCGTGTTACGGATGGACTCAAAATTTTATGTATTTCTACTTTGAAATTTTCTTGAAATTCTTTTAGCTGATCTTGTCTTGAAGAACTGCGACTAAAATGAGGAGCCCACGCTTCTTAGTAAATCCTCGACAGATCGTGGCAGCTTGAGGCACGCTTTGGACGCGACCAGATAAATCATGTGACAACTGCATTTGACACATGCTATATGTGGAACTTTTATATTCAAGTGACTAAATACAGAGTTATTTTGGCCAACCATGCTATTAGTTGTGTCTGAAGCAAAGCCTACAAATTGTTTTAATGGAATCTGTCGATCTTGAAGCCAAGATAATAAACTGTTAGTGAGATCTTCAGCTTTTTCAGATCTCACTTCATATATATCGAGAAACTGTGTGCGAACAGAATCTTGATCATCATCATAATATATGACTGTGAGTGCACATTGTTTTTTCACACTGATATCAGTTGTCTCATCCATTATAATACTGAACGGTGTTTCTTTCAACTTATTTACGAGTACTTGAGTTAATATGGGACCAAGTACAGTCTTTTTGTGTTTGTTGCTTTCGTCCTACCTAAATTAATCGATTTTATCATTTCAGAATCAGTAAAAGTATTTGCCAAAAATGGGATTAAATGATCTGCCAAGGAGAACGATAAATTGTGTTTAAGAGAGCAGAGCTTAAAAGCACAAATTTTAAACTCTGCTCTTTTTTTTAATTTGTCTTCTTTTGTTGGTTTCAGCATTACATCAATAGGCCTAGTTTTACTTTTTGAGTTAATATTTTGAATGTGCTTCACAGTGTGCATGTGCTTAACAAGTGCAGGTTTATGGTTCATAACAGCACAATCGCAAACACTGCAATATGCAGTTATACTACCACATTCTTGCTCTCTTTTATAATAAATCCAATTTTTAAATGAAATATTTGTGAGCCATTTTTCATTAAAGATTTAGTTTAAAATCAATTTAGTGTTAGTAATTACAAAATAAAACTAAAATCATTTAATTCAAGTATCACTGACTCATAATAGAAATAATAATACATTCATACAGTTACATTACATACACAACATTCAATTCTACTCAATAATAATTTTATTTAGCACGGCGGGAACAAGCTAACTTAAACCTTATTATGCATTTAACTTTTATTCCACCTTTATTTATTTAATAATTATTTTTCTGTTCAATTAATACTACTTAAGCACCTTTATGCAAAAGGTAATTTTTCATTAAATAACACACTAAAAACCATTTTTCACTCCTTTTGCTCAAAAAGAACGTCATAATAGCATACCAGAGCGGGCGTAAAATTGCATATATTGCCCTAGGGCTAAAAGTAAATCTCGTACGACAACTTGTTCAGCCAGCTGGTGCGTGATTTAGTTTCAAGTAAAAAAAATGTTTAATTTTTAAAAATGGAACTAAACGCGCTGAATGCCGAACTCTTTGGTAGAATGTGTGCGTTGCATTGCAGCTACAGAAGAAATAAAAAAAAGGCATTGGCGCGAAATTTTTGGAATTGTATTATTAAATCAGGTTATCTCTCGCAGGTCTGCTGGAAGAAATTTCTTTTGAAATAAGCAGTACCTTTGTGCTCTTCTATTTGTTATGTTTCTATCCTTTTTAGGGTTCCGTAGTCAACTAGGAACCCTTATAGTTTCGCCATGTCTGTCTGTCCGTCTGGCCGTCTGTCCGTCTGTCCGTCTGTCCGTCCTCGCTTAATCTCTGTGACCGTTAGCACTAGAAAGCTGAAATTTGGTACCAATATGTGTATCAACTATCAATTACGCCGACAAAGTGGTAAAATAAAAATTGGAAAAAATGTTTTATTAGGGTAGCCCCCCTATGTGTAAAGTGGGAAGTGATTTTTTTTTTAATTTCAACCCTAACGTGTGATATATTGTTGGAAAGGTATTTAAAAATGAATAGGGGTTTACTAAAATCATTTTTTGATAATGTCAATAATTTCGGAAATAATCGCTACAAAAGTAAAAAACAATGTGTCCCCCCCCCTCTAACTTTTGAACCATAAGTTTAGAAAATATGAAAAAAATCTGAAAAGTAGAATTTTATAAGGACTTTCTAGGAAAATCATTTTGAACTTGAATGGAAACAACAGATGGAAACAGCAGTTACCAATATAATTTGGTCCTTGAATCGTATGAGTGCCTATACAATCCAGAGGTCAAGTTTCATTGGCCGTAGAAGAAATTGTATAAATTATAGCATACCGTTTTGGTACGGAACCCTTCATGTGCGAGTCCGACTCGCACTTGGCCAGTTTTTGTATTTTGTGTGTGCATAAATATATAAATTGAATTTAATTTTTAATAAAATAAACTCATATTGAACATGGTTATTTTATTTTCTCGCAATCGTAGTGAAAAGTACAGTGTAACACACGGCGCCAAAATCCCATTATAACTCGGTTCCTATTTACTACGTCGCTAAAGCTCGGTAGTAAAACTACCTCGTATATAATGGGTCATTTTAGGCCCTTGTATTTCAATGTACTATTAAACCAGTTTAGCCTACAAGGACCAAGGAACCTAATTGACTAGCTGTTTAAGTTGTTGTCATACCGTATGCATGCAGGCATGCCAACGAAATCTTTTAAGATTGCTAGGAATTCGCAAAGTTACAATACTAAAATAAAACCTACGTAGCACCTTTGCCAGCAGCACGCACCAACGCAGCGCTAAAATGAAATTTACCAACACTATTCTCATTTCTTACCTATATCCGCATCTACCCATTGAAAATAGCTAATAATCATATTGACAAGGATAATTATGATGGATTATTATCTTACGGAATAGTTTCGCAAGAGTTAAAGTTTTATCAACAACATAATTAGGTAAACAGGCACATACCAAAATTAAATCAACGGACAAAAATCTGACAAACAAAATCATTAGCAGAGTGCTTATGATTTATTAATTAGTTAGGTACAGAACAATAAAACCACCTACCTAATTAGTATCAATACTCGCCTCGAATTTCCGTTTAACGTTATGTTCATTTACTCCATTCAAAAAACCCGATAGAAATCCATAAATCATCCAACACTCGGGTCCGTTAGGGTAGCTACCTGCACTCAACCCTTCCTCCGGGGGTGGTCACTTAGGCTCCGCCTCTTTTAAACGACAGTCGCCCGCCAAAACAGACGGACATTCGTGAGTTGCACGTCAAGTAGACAAGTTGTCAGCATGGCCTTGTGGACTCCTTACGCGCAGGAAACTGCTTTGGACTTGAGCAAACACGCGGTGAAGGTGGAGAGAGCGTCTCCGCCTCCCGCGTCCAGTGCTCTAGAATCTCCACCGCTGTCAGGAGTGTACCCATCATACTCGGAGACACAGTACTACGCCACGTATCCGTACCAGCCAGCGACGTATGCAGTGTCATCAACAATGTCTCCAGACTCGATCGGGAGTTGGTCGCACAGCAAGCCGACCGCTCCCTCTCCACCAGAGTCACCGGAGTTCTACGACTCAAAATCCCTGTCTGACGACGTGGAATATCAAGCCTTTGAACGAGATGCCCTAAGAGCGATGGCGGAGAGGAACGGAGGAACTTTACTGGGTAACAACCCGAGGATGCGACGGGCAGTGCAGACGAGTCAGACCGCTGACGACTCGTACAGGAAACAACGCGAGAGGAATAACTACGCCGCCAAGCAGAGCAGAGATAGAAGGAAGCTGAGGGAGGTAAGACTTGCTTTCCAAGTGACCTATCTGAAGAAGAAGATGGCGGACTTAAGATCGAGGTTGACAGCCGGCGTGTGTGGACGCTGTCGACAGATCTGCGAGTGTTGATTATCAAGTGATTCAGTGACCGGACCTTAAAAGTGTGTGTATCTAGCTATACTGTCAATGATCTTGTAAATAGTTGTAAATATACAATATCGCATTCGTGCCTAGATAAGTCTCTCGGATAATTGATTTAATTAAAGTAGATTTTAAATTTTGTAATCCACTTTTTATTAAATTGTTTGTAGACCAAATTGGATTAAATTATTAGATTGGTATTGAATGGATTGTATTTATTTTTGTGCAATTGTGTGAACAATATATTGTAAAAAATTAATGATAGACTAACTAAAAGAGATTAAATAAAATTTATAAGTAGACGAAAATAATGATTTTTTTTCTTGGTACCTCTTTACTACTTACCTATCTCATGCAACATAAAATATAACATTAAACAACTGAAACAAGTAACCTTATGATGACCTAAAGCCCTTACAGAGGAGAAGTTCTTATTTAATTACATAGGTACTGCGGAACAAAAAAACAGGCCTAGTTTTAAATCAGGACTGTTTTTATTTTATTTTCCGCACTGTCCTACTGCTGGGCAAAGGCTTCCTACGCTTCTTTCATCCATATTTCATACACTGCGTATTCGTTTATACTTAGTTTAACAACATACCTACAGTCACTCTATTTCTAACTAAAAACACAAAAATGGAGTCAACAAAAATTAATCTCTAACACCATAATATTCTAGACCCTAAAAGTTATTTTATTGCCAAGTTGCTAGAAAGATTATAATCCGCAATAAAAGTTATTGAGTTAAAGGATTAAGACCGGTGACGTTTATTCTCACCGCTACTCCTTACTGCAATTGTTTTAAAGTTAGTAAAAAAAAGCCTGCCAATTGTGACCATTTTATGACCAGCCGCCGTCCAGCGGATTAACTTGGCAGTCGTAGGGTTAAGGATTTATTTTATAGCTTTTACCTGTTATTTCAATAATGTTCGTAGTTTGTACTAGAACTTCTTAAAAACCGTCCAATTGTAATATTTTAGGTTTTATTGGTCTTTTATTTTGAATGCTCTGTAGTCGGTAGGTACTTACTACCTACTTAGTTATGTTACCCATCTATAAATATGATGTCTGCTGTATCCTGCCTTTTCGCCGAAAATTATTGTTTGCCAGATTATCACTTGCCAACCAACGTTTCGCCGATGTGTCACTTTGACAACTAACGATTACCAATTTTTTGTATGACAACCTTTCATTTGGTAGAATTATTGTTAAGCTGATTATTATAATGACACAAAACTTTTGGGACATTTATCATTTGCCAAACATTTCATTAGGCCACACAACCGGGTGCGCCAAAGTTCACCTAAATTTTCAACTCCGATAATTGGAAGTCCGAAAATGTTGATCCTAACAATCATTCAATTCAATATCAATTGGCTACCTAATAAAAAAGTTTTTAAACTTAGAGAGTAACTTTACTAAATAAGTACCTACTTAATTAAGACCTATATATTTTGTGTACGTGTTTTTTAATAATTACTTTGATAGTAAATTGATATCACCTTACCTACCTATCCCTACCAAAGTAGGTAATAGTATAGTCAAATTATAGTACTTGAGGTTGGCGCACATTTTCCCAAAACGGAAACAGCATCATTAACCCAGCACATGCTGACAGATCGGCACGTGCACCGGCAACCAATAGGCATATGAACAGGGAAAATCCACGAAACCCCATAACATCCCATCGGCCATCTCGTTAGGAAAACATTTGGCACGAGGACCGAACTCCCAGAACTGTGGTGGTGAGTTGAAGTTATGTGTCACACGGCACACCGCACGTTGCCCTGCGAAAGGATTGTTTTTATAGATTTTGGTGAGATAGGTACCTACATTTTCAGCTGCACAATTCGGCTAAGGCATAAAGAGGTCTCCTAGAGAGGAGGCTTGAGTCCCTATAGTGGGAACATTATAGATTGATGATGAGTATTTAGTAGGTAGGTAATTACGAGTGCATTTTGGTTTTAGCTGAACCCCTACGTCCTCTAGTTTCCATTATAAAACTCCACAGCAAGATCTACCTAATACCTATCAATACCCCAAAGGACAGTCTGATGCAGATACCTAAAGGGTGTAAAAGTACCCGTATCGCAAACGAAGGGCACCACTGCGATAATTTCTTTGTTCTAGACCATACCTGGGAACCCCCTAGTTACGGCGATATTAGGGGGCAAAGTTCCAAGTTTTTCACAGCTGTTTTTGTAAATACTAGTTTTTCAGGTTATAACTTTGCTTAAATTACCTCCCGTTTACTATTCAAACTGTGATTTCCAGAATGCTTGGTTGACGGCTGTGTGATGGGTTAATTTACACACTGGATGTGTGTGTGACTTCACGGTCGTAAAGAAATTTATTTCACTGCTCTTTTGGCAACCAAAAGTTCCTCATAACCGATCGATCAATGCTCACGTAGCAGGCAATATATTGCGCCTACAGTAATTGTACACGCAAGGGTTTATGTATTGCGCTGGATAAGGGAGCACCCCTCCGACCCTTACTTAATTAGTATTGCACCCTCCGTACAACGTGACCAGGGGTCTAACTCTAAACTTCATCAGCCATGGAAGAATGTTCGCTTCGAAGTAGATTTTGGATTTTCGCTTAAGATATAATAGTTCAGTTAAATTGTATTTTTGCTAGGAAAGTTTTGGGTTAGTTCTGATTTTTTCATTCCATATGTGTTTTGGGGTGCTAAATCTGAATCTGAGGTTTGCGGACAAAATTTCGTGACGCAACATTAAATAAAAACAGAAAAGACAGTTTTATTCTTGCTTTTTTGCTTAAAACTCGAAAACTATTAACTTTTGGTAAATGGTCTGTTTACAGAAATTAAAGTACTTGAAATTCTCTATAAATACCAGTATTTAGTTTTTTTTTTTCAGACGAATCGTTCGGTTTCTAGTGCGAGTTGAAAATTGTAAATTTTTAGCAGTTTATGCAAAACCCACTTTTTACATTTCAATATAAAATTTTTATGGATGCTGTCATTTGATAAATGTCACCTGGTTTTCCACACAAGTAATTAAAAAGAAAAAAGGCAAAAATTATGCAAATTCAGTAGGTATCAAAAAAAGGTAGAACTGATGAAAAAAAAAAAAAACTGAAACTATAAATGCCGATTGCCATCCAGTTTATAGTGCGCTAGTGTGCGCTACACGTACACACGTATACTACAACGTCTACAACAGTTTAGCACATTGTTTCCGATTGGAATGTAAAGCGGCTTTAACTGCTTTTTAACTAAGTTATTTTGCTTTTTTGCAATCTAGCTATAATATTAGAGTCAAAACGTGAATTATCCGTGTGACTCGGTCTTTATTTTAATTAACTTAAAAACCTTTCAATACAAATTTATAAAGTGGGTTTTGCAGTCACACCGGTACAAATTGCCAATTTTCAACTTGCACTTGAGACCGAACGTTTCGTCTGTACAATAACCAAAATAGTGATATTTGTAGAGAACTTTAAGTACTTTAATTTCTGTAAACAGACCATTTACTAAAAGTTAACAGTTTTCGAGTTTTAAGCAAAGAACCGGAAAAAAGCAAAAAAAACCGGTTTATTCTAGTTTTTTTAATGTTGCGTCACGAAATTTTGTCCGCAAACCTCAGATTCAGATTTAGCACCCCAAAACACATATGAAATCAAAAAATCAGAACTAACCCAAAACTTTCCTACTAGGATCACTTTACAGAACAAATTTCCTGAATTATAATGAAAGGATCAAGTTTTTGATCAGAGCATTCCTTGTACTAGCTTCTAGAATTTATAATCTATTTTATAACTAGAATGTGAAGGTAGAAGGTGGTTGAAAGTCTAGATAAGACAGCTATAGATATCTATCCGATTAGGTATAAGTAGGTACCTAGTTACATGTCGCCATAGCACCGTAAAGGCAGCGGAAGTCGAAAGACATAAAGACGCAAAAAACGCTTTTGGATACCCCTATTTGCTTCTGTCCCGACTTCTAATTTATACAGCCTTCTTAAAAAAGGTAGGTAGGTTCTACCTACCGATCCGTGCCTCGTGCATTGGTTGCACAAGTTCCATTCATGCCGCCTCTCACATAGCCGGGGGTGGTGCGTTGCACAATGAGCACATCATTCGAGGCATGTGATTGGTCGGGAGATTGTTGTTAAGTTTATTTTGTGTTTTGGCTACAATCTATTTAATTCCACTTAATTGCCTTGATATGGGTTCAATATTTGCTAGATGAATACCTACCTATATATTTAGTGTTTATACACATTTGAACACATCAGTTTCTCATTTTGCGCCGACCACAAAAAAAAAACGACGAGTATCGGATTAGCTCTAGACCTTCCAACGAATGTCTTCCCTAAACCCGTATACTGACTTCTCAATACTGTTAAAATCCTCGTTGCAATACATTTCAGTCAAATAATGGTGCTAATTCCACCATTCACGGGGGTACCGTTGTCTTTCGCAAGCTACGTAGAAGGCTATTGTTTCAGCCTTGCGTTAATCCTTTACAAATGCTCCACAACGCAGTTTGCACGTTGTACAGTTCCAATAAAACTTTGTTTATGGTCGTAAGCGCCTTTTGAAGGGAGCTTATTTTTATAGCAGCCTGTAGATTTCGCTTTCGGTTGTTATTAGAAAACAATAACTTGCTAAAACATTTATGGCCGTTTTTACTTCAGGTGACACCTGAGTTGACTTAGATTTAGATGAAAGCTCACTGATGCATTTCCACCGCTCGGGCTTAGCCACAGTACTAATCTCCGAGAGTTATAATTATACGATACCATCAGTTGGTACAGCCCAGGAGTATTTAATAGTCATTCATTCAAGTGAGACATAGAAACGCGGAAAAAGCGTGGAATTGTTACTAACACTAATGATTCTGTCCGAAATAAATCTTCTATCTATTTAAATAAAAAGAGAAGTCCTGACTGACTGACTCATCAACGCCCAGCCCAAACGCTTGGATCTAGAAAGCTGAAATTTTGCACAGAGGATCCCTTTATAATGTAGACAAGGAATAAGGAAGGATTTTTCTAAATTCAACCCCTAAAAATAGATATATGTTATATAGGGGATGAAAGTTTGTATGGAAAATCGTCATTTTCACGCGGGCGAAGCCGCTGGCAAAAGCTAGTGGTTAATAATAATAGAGTTAGTGAAAACTGGCATTACCTAAGTATGAAACTCTGACTGAATTGAATTGGATGGATTTGATATTAACAGTATAGGTAAGTCGCCTACCTACTAGCTTTTCCAAGGCTCAAGCTCAAGGGTGTAAAACTTGTATAAAAGTAAAACTTCAAGTGCCTGTAAATACTGGATAACTGGCTACTTACCTAAATTCTTCGTTGACATAGTTTAGCTGTGTAAACATCCCCGTCTTCAGCGGTAAGTACCTACATCACACCTTGCAGGATCCCGTTTACGTCGTCCTATAAAAGGCGTAAGCCACACGTGACACACGTGACAATAACATTAAATTGTCGAATTTCGCTTTGTCACCGGTTAATGGGTAAATATTGTGGATTGCCGGGTTGTCAGCATGCTGTCAATAGTTGCGACACCCCTCATCGAAGGGGTGCAGCTTATTTATGTAATAACTGGCATAGGGGCGATTGAGTTTACTGTTATTCTTCTATGTAGTATTATTTTGTTTTGTTTCTCGTGTAGGTATAGGAACTAATGGTAGGCCTTTCTCACCTCACCTTTCTGGCAAGCTTAGGACCTAAGAATAAGGTAGCTGTAGAGATTACTGTACTATATAGAGCTGAACCTGATAATATTTTTTTTTTTTTTTAATTCATTTATTCAAAATCTGTTTCACAATACAACATAAAAAGTCTGCCAAACTGTAAAACAGTTTGTCGGCAGTTATTCTCGTTTCACAATAATATGATTACAACAAATTTCGATTTTTATTACAAAATAACTAAGAAAAAAAACAAAAGAAGGTGAGTTTACAGTAATAACATTTACAAAAAATGGCTATGGACATAATGACAGGTAGTGTTTTTTAAGAACCTTTTTAAGTTGGTGTTTATATTTGACATTCGATATCAACTGTGGGGGTAACTTATTCACTAACGATGGTACTACATACTTTCTTGTGCGCATACCAAAGTAGTTTGTGACTTTAGGAACAACAAGCGTCTTCTTTTTAGATAAACGAGTTGGGTACATATGCTTACGTTCCTTCTTGTGAAGTTCATTATTAAATTGTTCAGTTAAGATTTTTACGTTACTTTTTAAATTAACCGGGAGTATTTTACAAATTTTAAAGAGTTTCTCATAATTTTTATTCAAGCTATTTTTTGTTTTTTCATCTACAAGTAGTTTAAGTAGCCTTATCTGCAACATTTTGATTTTATTTATATGTGTCGGGAACGTAAACCCATATCCACCCAACCCATATTCAATTACTGAGTCAGCCAGTGCATAATACAAGGTATACAATACTCTTCTGTTGACAGCATGTTTAAGTGTTTTTAATTTACCCAAAATGGATCGTAGCTTATTGCAAACGTTGTTGACATGCAGATTCCAAGTGAACGTGTTATCTATGACTAATCCTAGGTACTTGTATGAAGTTACTGTTTCTAAATATGAGCATTGACAATTCAGTTTGTTGGCATGCAGACATTCGTACGAATGACCTTTCACTCCCACTGTCAGCGAATTATGTTTGTTTTTATGATACGGCGAGTGAATAAGCATGCACTTAGTTTTACTAATATTAATTATAATGCCATTGTCATGTGCCCACTGAACTATGTTGTCGAAATCGTTTTGCATATCCAGCTGCATTAGGTCAATATTATTATGACTATATACCAGGCAAGTATCATCAGCGTACATGAATGCCTTACATTTTTTTAACACATTAGACATACTGTTAACATGCATGATATATCCCAATGGCCCGTACACTGAACCGGTTGGAACGCCAAATTTAATGTCGCCCCGTACACTTTCAGTTCCACTAACACATACTTTCAGTGATCTTTGGTCTAAGTACTTCCTGAACCATGCATTCATGGGGCCCCGAATACCACATTCATTCATAGCCTGCAGCAAGCCACCGTGGTCTAAAGTATCAAAAGCTTTTTTGAAGTCTATAAATATAACCATAACTAGTTTTTTTTCATTAAGATGATTATTGACTTCATCTGTGAATTTCTCAAGAGCAGTGTCAGTACTTCTATTAATTCTAAAACCGTGTTGGACCTCGTTTAAAATGTTGTTGTTTTCTAAAAAGTTTGTGAGTTGCTTAACTATAATTTTTTTCGACAATTTTATTTAATGTATTAAGAATTGCTATAGGTCTATAATTGCTATAATCCTAGCATATAGAACATTGATATTATATGATAGGCAGCAGCCATTAAGGTGGTACCGGGAGTTGATGAATACGACGTTATTAAATTTCGGCCGAAACAAGATTTTGTGTAAACTGAACTAAACCTTTTTTTTTTTTGGTGCTGGAAAATCATCGAATGACCCCCCCCCCCCCGCTCTTGGGCAGAGCGAAGGGGAGTGTCAGACTTCTACTGACTAAAAACTGAACCCATGTAACATGTGCCTTCTTTGCCCTTGCGCCGAGGCCACTTCATCTAGTACAAAAATCCGCGGCCCCGACGGGCAACTGAGTCTGAACTAAACCTTAATTCCTATTCCACCTGAATGTTTTTTCTCGTAGCATCCTGCCCTATTTATTGAATACTCTATAATGATTAAAAACAAATTCTAACGCTCAATCAATACTTCGATCAAGCTGTGTCCGGAACTGAAACTTCATCAATCTCCCACACAATGGTGCTGTATGGACCAGTGATGGCCAGTGAATGGGTTGTGTTACAACATCCATCTGACAGCCACCTGACAGCGAGCCACGCCAACGACAGCCATGCCAACCACTGAGCCAAGCCATAATACCGGACGCCTCCGGTGGGGATAAAGCTTTATAATGCCCTGCAAGCTCTTTTTCGCGGTCTTGTCGCACTCGATTGTAATAGTTGTAAGGGGAAGCTCTGCCCGAATAAAGTTATAAATCAGTTCCTGTTTATTTTTTACCACTGTCGTTACACTCAGAAGTGGTATCGAAAACAATAAACCTACGATTAAACGACGCTCTGATACATTTAAAAGTCAACGGTCACCAAGTACAAAGGACGAGGTCTGAAAATTCAAACGAAGAACGTTGATGCACACCGCCTACAAGGAAAATATTGAAGAGTCGCCCATCCCAGAATCACAAGGCACAAATTGAAAAAGCAGTCTACGATCTGGATGGAACACGAAGCGCCTGCCCTCAGTACCGCATCATTGATTCCATAATTTGACCCTGAAAACGAAGACTGCGGCCAGTAACCACCTGTGAGACACTTCGAGTTACAAGAAGTATCCATTTCTCTGCCAGTAACGCTGCTACGGTAAATGAAGGCTACCTCAAGGTCGTCAACAGCGAGCCCAAGGACATGGAAGGGAGGAACCGTCCTACTTCACGCTGAGAGCTGCCAGGAACCATGCATAAATAACAAGGTCAGTTAACATGCCAGATAACAGATATTTGCAAAATATTAGCCAAATGCCATTAGCCAAATATATTAGCCAAATGTGTTTTACAATGAAGTGCCCTATGTGTTGATAATAATTATGCCAATCGTAGACAAAATTAGGTAATTTGGTAGGCCCGATAAGTAAATCTTTAGATATAGGTAAATAACTACAATAATTTCATCGAACTATTGTCAGTGGTTTATAGCATTCCTAGGCAATCTCTTGCTACCGTCAGTCGATATTCAAACAGGTATAAACTTATTGCATAAAGTTCTTGACAAATTGCAAACGAGGATCTTAAAATTAAATATGAGAAACCGTTAATTTTTACATATTTCATAGGTAAAATAAGCATGTGATGGCATTCAACCGGTTGAATTTAAGTTGATACATGTGTCTTAATTTCCCGTCTCGAGTAAGGTAAACGAAGTGCGTCAATTTATTCCATCTAGTTCTATGTAGTTATTTATGAGGCCAACAGGAGTAAAACGCGAGTTTTATAATGCGTAAAAGTATATGATTCACTGCAGTAAACAAAATCAGTGTTTTACTTTTTTTTAGTCCAATCAATAGTTTTGTTGTAAATCGCAAAATACCACTAATTTCGCACTATTCGGCCGCAGCGAAAGACGTAACAACCGCTTTGTAGTGCAAGCTGATTAGAACTTTATTTTAACAGTATTTCAATCGAAGTTTGAACCACCACAAATAGTGTTGCTAATTTGAGGTAGTATAGGCTCCTACGACAGTTCAATAGTAACTTTGCAATAATAGCTCGATTGTTTATCAAACTAACAAAAAATAATACGATGTGGGTATGACTTAAGAGGCAAGTCACATAAATCTTGTTAAGGAAGAAAAAAAAAAATGTGATTATTATAATAAACGATCCTAGTTTCCCAACAGAAATTCACACGTATGCAGCAAGGTATCTTTTATAAAAGCAGATTGACGGTAGTTTGCGCCCAGTCCTTTAGTTTAGTCGCGTTACCAGTCGGAAAGAGTGTTAATCATGATTTTGGGCTTTAATCCCTTGCAGTAATGAAGTTGTTGCGAAGATATTATCGTATAAATGTGTTATGTAAAAATGTCCATGTAATTTCGGACTGTACTGCAGTGCGCGATATAATGACTAAACGTGATCTTATGCTATGCATTGCTCGATATTACAAACAAAAGCCAAGCAAAATCCAGCAAGCCAAAACCGAAGCTAAAGTTAAATTCTATGCCTGCCTTTGCTTCAGCCATATGTAAGTAGATCGTTTGATGAATGCCGTTTAATGTGTACCATTTAGAGGTTAACGATTAGTTCAGTACAGTGCAATGACAAGATGAAAAGCCAAAAAGTTGTATTGTTTTGCTATAGTGAATAATTGTAGTATTGATAGTAGCCTGTAACGTAGACAAACCTTTACGGTACCCGATTAGTTGTGTCAAACTTCGCGCGATGGAAAATATTACAAAATGCATCATGACGATGTTGGCCAAGGCGTAAAGTTCGTAAAGAACGAAGTTCTGAACTTATAAATAAGAACAAAATTTCTGGTTTCCATATATAAATTACCCGATTTATACGTAAACATTATTATGTGACGTCATGTTTACATTGTGCTTACGGGAAAGCGGATACGGTAGGAAAAAGGGCCAATGACATTCAATTCCTAAATCTACTGAACCAATGAAAATGGTAAATATCGATAGTTTGAGCCCTTCTGGCTAAACAAAAAAGGAGTACCAGTGGGTACATGTTTATATTGATACATGCTTTCACAAAATTCGTTGTTTCGTACAGTGCAATGACAAGATGAAAAGCCAAAAAGTTGTATTGTTTTGCTATAGTGAATAATTGTAGTATTGATAGTAGCCTGTAACGTAGACAAACCTTTACGGTACCCGATTAGTTGTGTCAAACTTCGCGCGATGGAAAATATTACAAAATGCATCATGACGATGTTGGCCAAGGCGTAAAGTTCGTAAAGAACGAAGTTCTGAACTTATAAATAAGAACAAAATTTCTGGTTTCCATAATATAAATTACCCGATTTATACGTAAACATTATTATGTGACGTCATGTTTACATTGTGCTTACGGGAAAGCGGATACGGTAGGAAAAAGGGCCAATGACATTCAATTCCTAAATCTACTGAACCAATGAAAATGGTAAATATCGATAGTTTGAGCCCTTCTGGCTAAACAAAAAAGGAGTACCAGTGGGTACATGTTTATATTGATACATGCTTTCACAAAATTCGTTGTTTCTGAACCAACGCGTACTGTCAATAATTCTGTGGTGACAATTAGTTTAGATCGCAATTATTTATTCAGATCACATTGTTTCCGACCATGGCAAGGTCTTTATGAGTAGATATTTCAAGAAGTTTGTAACGGAACAGCAGTTTAAAAATACGTTAACTGTTTGCGTGTCTTACCTAGGTTTGCTAAGAAGAATAATATTAATTAAGTCTATTTACAATCATTTTTGTTAATCTAACTTAGCGCTAATAATACATGTAGCAAGTTTAATTTTAATTTGAATATGGTGATAAAACCGAGGTCTCGAAACTAGGCTACGCCTGTAGGTATCTTGGGGGCCAGAGTAGCATTATCTTAGCGTTGATGAGTTGAGCATTATCTTAGTGTTCATGGGGTTAAATGGTGTTGTGTGTAAAAGTAATGAAGTTTTGCCATCAACACGCTAAGAAGCATGTCATTGTGTGTTAGTACCTACATGTGTGTGTGCGTGTGTCATATTGGTATGGTTTATAGTTAACTTAAATTGTTTCTTCAGTTTCTTTATACGATAGTTTGGCAAACTTAGTTTTTTTAGTAATCTTTTCTTATATGAAAAGTGTTTCATGTTTTTAATGTCTCTGATTCTACGTTTAATGAGTAGGTCGAAGTGTGGAAGGCACTAATCGCACAATTCACGGAACTTATGGAAGCATCTCAATATGGGGACAATAGGTTACCAAACATAATTTGGAGTTTTAATAATACTGTTAATAATACAACAGGGTACCTATAAGCCTATGAGACTTACGATTTATCCTAGACCGGGTTTCTAATCCAGTGCAATTTAGAAGCGATAGGGTTATCTACTACTCGAATTAGAAAAGCTGGAAAGAAAATGAGACGTAACTAATTAGATACAAGGCGAAAAATAATAATAGCTGATAATAGTGATTACGCACATTGGCGCCAGGCGCTGACTACCAGCAGCAACAAGATCAATGCTGGTAACATCACGCTTGTAATGCCCGAAGGGTTAGGTAGAGGTGTACCCATGAGTACACACACATAGTAGTATACAGTAAAGTTTAAGTCCCATGCAATAGGGGGCGAGCCTGTTGCCAAGTTAATTCTTGTATGTTAGAGGATTTATATTCTGGCCCACATTAAGTGATATTGAGGAGTTAGGTAATGATTGACATAAACTAAGAAGTACAAAAGGTCATAAAATAATTATGATACAACGGGTTTACAGGCTTAGTATCCGTTGATTCCTTATGACTATATCGTAGCGATGCTTATATGTCTGATAGCACCAGTAGTCTGGATGAACAATTGAGCACCGAAGATTTCATAAATCTTCTTGAGAGATCAAAGTTTATTGCCCCATTTTAACTTGGTTTTTTTGAGCTGACTTGTAATCGTTGTTTTTCTGGTTCCCATTGCGGGAGCAATTGTTTCAGGACGGCCGAATGTTACAACAGCCCACTGACAGCCATCTGACAGCCATCTGACAGCCACCTGACAGCGAGCCACGCCAACGACAGCCATGCCAACCACTGAGCCAAGCCATAATACCGGACGCCTCCGGTGGGGATAAAGCTTTATAATGCCCTGCAAGCTCTTTTTCGCGGTCTTGTCGCACTCGATTGTAATAGTTGTAAGGGGAAGCTCTGCCCGAATAAAGTTATAAATCAGTTCCTGTTTATTTTTTACCACTGTCGTTACAGTTGCCATCCCACGTAGACCACTGTTGGACCACATGATCGATCGATCAGTCAACGAATAGCGGGAATTGGTGCAGTTGTAACGTAATTATGTGTATTTCCTGTGACTGACGGGACTGACCTATTACTAAGTATCATTAAACCAAAGCTATGAAGGACGACGTTGTTAGTAAACATTTTTGCTCTAATTGTTACTAACGCTGTCTTGTCTTGTGTCCGCCTTGTTTCTAAATTATTACTGCCTACTAACATCGTTTATAAGTTAAAATTGTTACTAACCATTATGGGTCATTATGTTATCTGAATAAATAAATGTATTATTAAATGCGGAAGAATTAAAAAAAGTGCAGTTTCGCTTGTGCAACTATGACACATTTTGTATTACAGGCGTGATGTTATGTTATGTTTATTTCCACCTATATCGATAAACTAGACGGAAATATGGAAATTTTGTTAGATTTTGTTATGCAGCCTATGCAGGAAACATTGGACGATACATCTAACATTGTCAATGTCAATGATGATATGATGTCAAAGATGATGATGATGATGAAACTGCTCGAGATAAATCTCGAGCAGTTTCATCATCATCATCATCTTTCTGCCATTGTCGGCGCAAGACGCAATACGCATATTTCTCGAGCAGATTATGATCGAGAAATTATCTGAGCCAGTGAGCAAGTTGATCATTACTTTATGCCAGTGGACCTTCGATCAATAATAGCTGTTATCGTTTTATCCCTTCGAAATGACTGTAAACCCACCGGTAAAATAGCCTAAAAACAAGGGGAAAGAAGGAATACAAGATGGGTACTCACGTGGCCGTGGAGCTGTTGTTCTTATTCACTTCACCCCGTTTTTTGTGTTTATTTCGCAGTGCACTACGTTAATGATAGTCTGGGACGTCCCTTGATTGATAATTATCACTTTCTTGAATGTTTCTGGAGGTTTTCACGGAGCCGGCTCGAGCCGTCGTTTTGATTCGAAGTTTTTAGCGGAAGAGTGACGATATGCGTGTTGGGCGCTAGTGAGCCTGCGCAGGATCCGGAAATAGAGACGGGAAGGGAAATAGGGATGTGGTAACTTGTGCAAAAAGACTAAGTTACCGGTTTTGTGATGATGTGTTTTTAATACTTTAACAATAGCAGTGGACCCACTAAAGTTAGGCAACACTTATGTACCTACCTATGCCTAAATGGAAGTGCAGTTTAGGATGTTCAAACACTCAGTCGCGAGTTGAATCTAAAGGTACAAGTTGGTAGCCGACTGCACGCAACAGCAGCAGACGACATGTCGCAGCGACACTACTGGTTTCTACATATTTTTATGAAATTCCCTCCGTAGTTAGCGACATGAAGCTAGCGACGCGGCGTCGAGCGGCAGGCGTTGGTGTCGTCCGACCGCAGATCAGTAGTGCCCATAGATAACAGAAACAACAGGAGATATAATAATATGCCCTTTAGTGAAACGACATGACGCGACGACGTGTCGTGACGACATGAAGCGACGACATGTCGTCTGCTGCTGCTGCGTGCAGTCGGCTACCAACTTGTACCTTAAATCAGAGTAGGATCTATTTTATCGGTACCGCTATTATTATGTCAATGATTTTTCATCTTTTACCTAAAAAATAAAGGTTTGTGTGACGAGAATGACTAGTCAAGTAGTTGCCAAATGCTTCCCAAACAATACATAACCCGGACACCAGATTTTCAATAAGACGGCGCGCCGCGAACACCAACAGTGAAGCCACAAAACCACACGCCTATAGCAAGTAAACATACAAGCTCACGCACACACCTACACTAAAACCACACGCATTTCTCCTAGAACGTCACGACTTCACGAGACATTGTCTACACACATAGATAAAAAGTTGGCTTCACTTTTGATGTTCGTGGCGCGTCGTCTTCCTTTTTTTGTTGGTCTGAGTAGCCGACAGACAGTCAAAGCTATTATATCAATAACAATATTCATACAAATCATTTCCGTAACATCTCAGATGTCCACTCACGCGCATGTCCACTGCGAAGTCGGCCATGCGACTATAATGTCGCAACTGTCGTCCGGCAGTCGCATTGTGCATGTAACTCTTTACTAGGATTATGATGTCACGGTGGTCCAGTGAATGGGATCTATGTTACTTAGATTATTCAATAGATTTTTTTTTCAGTGAATATGACGTTTTTAAATTGTTTGGAAGTTTAAGAGAAGCTAACTGTCCAGTGTGTATTGTTAATTGTTAAAGCTGCGCATTGAAATTGGTCCAGCTATCACTAATATATTATAGGAGGGCTGTTTAGCAGTTAGATTTAGATATAATATAATATTTTGGAACGGGATTCACACGCACATTATCGTTCCGATTTGTTTTCGGGTCCTCTGCCCGGCACCGAAATAATGTTGCTTCGTTGTCACTAGTACCATTAACAGTTCCATGATGGAACTACTGATTGTTTTTTTTTTATATGTGTAACCTAATAACAATAAAAACGATATCAAAATCTAGGAAACTAAAACTCTTTCAATAGATTCAGCTTGCCGATAATTTTGAGAATTTGCAAAATTTTTAATCCAACCTGAAAATGAGCCTGAAAACTTGAACTTAAATTTGCGTTACCTCAAGTTTGATTGTTGCCTTGCTGAAGGTATCTAAGAGAAAACTTCTCTATGGCGCTAACAGCACCGAAACTAGCGCCACTCACATCTTATTGCTTTTACTCTAAAATCACATCAAATTTGAAAAATCCAAACTCTATCATGCTAGTAAAAAACCTGTTCTATTTTTAATTTTAAAATCACTTCTTGAGATTTGATGAATTAAGAGAATTACTGGTTAAAGATAAAAGTGGCTACTTTTGGCGGTGTATAAAACACTACAGGTTATTTACTAGCGTGATAGGGTTTTGGATTTTTCAAATTAGAAGTGATTTTAGAGTAAAATAAATAAGATGTGGGTGGCGCTATAGTTTCGGTGCTGTTAGCGCCATAATATCAGTTTTTTTTTTTATTGGGACAAGCCCGCCACACTATTCCCAAACCACTGTAACTCCTGTTAGCCAGAATCAACAGCGGCGACCACAAGAAAAGCGCCGAGACAATGAAGCTCGACGAAGTCTCAGAGAAGCAATTTAACTGTCTTGGATCCCGCAACGAAATTAATCAGAAAAGAATAGCGGAGGAGTAGGAAAAAACGAAATTTTCACTTCCCTCCATATCAGCAGGAGACAGAACAGAACAATAATATCAGTAAGTCATAGTAGAAGAAAACTTGCAACTGTTAGGTAGTAGCGTTACTGGACTTACAACTTTCTAGTAAAATTCTAAATGCCAATTTAATCCCCAAACTAAACGTAAGATTAGTTACACTGAAGCCTAAAATATTGGACATCGATATTATGCGGGCCTTACCTAATTGTTAGAATAATACGAACCTTATCTACTTATCTTCTAAATAACTAAAACAAAGCACAGGATTATTTTGCCGCCTTCGAAGCGGAGACAATAAAACAATACAATTTACATTTGAGCAAACTTTTAATCCTCCGGTGGTACTTTCCTAATCCTCAAAAATGTACGGAGAAGTTTTAAAAATGGCTACTTTTTTACAGTACCGTGTAAAAGAATGCACCCGTATTGTAAAACGGTGTTTATGGCCGCAGACAATAGGGTGTAGTTTGGCGTTCGGCAGGTAGATGTAGTCGGCGCGTGCCTTTGTATATTTGTGACTTGTTACTTGTTAGGTAATATACGAGGTGTTGGTACTCTTACCTAAATGTTTGTTGGTATTGCATGTTATTGTTTAGGTACTTTCATTGCGCATGTATGTGTGGGAATTTGGCGTTGCATAAATTTGACTATACCTATTCATTTTGAAGACCTGGGGGTATGAAATGACCACTTTACCAGATTATAAAATTACCACTTTAGCAGACAGATTATAATATGAATTAGGTTACCTATAATTCGTGAAATAGTCACAGACCACTGCTGCACCACTGCTCTCAAAACGACGAAGGAAAATATCGCGAGGAAATGTCTTAGAAACTAAAAACCCGCACTGTGGGCCCGCGTGGTGGATTAGAGCCCATCCCTCTCTTAGAGAGGAGGCCCGAATCACTGCAGTAGGAACACTAGGAACGTTATAGGCTGTTGATGATGATGATAATGATGGTCACAGACGCAGTTCCACAGTTTCGCAGACCATTTTACGAATTTTAACATAATTCATATTATGATCCTATTATAATCTGCTAAAGTAGCCATTTTAGAACCCCTGTGCTGTGCATCTATATATTTGGCTGTTCATTTCATCATGATTAATTACACAGCGAGTTTAAGATCAACATTGATATTATCGGTATCCGCCTACATAACATCACGCCTGCAAATTGCAATATATAATTATACAGAATACCAGGCTTTATATTGTGCCGTCCTTACGAAAAGTGCAATAACTCGAGTTTCGCGCCGAATTGCTACAGAATTTGCAGAACGAGATGTACCTATATATTCGTTTTAGACAGTTTTTTACGGATCTATGACGTAGCCGGTTTTAATACTAAGCCTAACTAATATCTAGGTCATAACAAAATAATAATAATTCTTGAAAGGCGTTTTTCTCGAAATCCGGTTTAACCTAGTTATTGCACTTTTCGTAAGGACGCACAGTGTTTTAGAAACCCCAATATTGTTACATGCTTTTTATTGTTATAATCATTAGTTTTTCTTTCCAAGCACTACATTAAAATTGCGCCATCGATACGACCTTTAGTTTTTATGGAAATAAAATCTGAAGTTTGCGTAAATCCGAGTCATGAAAATCGAAAGAAAGTTCCCTTTGGCCTATGGTTATTTTACGAATTTCTAAGCTCTACTACTAATCACTAATCAACATTGATCACTCATTTGGTTAGTGACTAACTAGTAACTACGCGACATGTCAAACATAATAAATTAGAATGGCATCTGCAAAGCTCATTACAAAATTGTTGACATCAAAAAGTTGTTTACGTCTTCAGATGTAAACAACAAGGGATCATTAAGTAATCATTAAGGGATTTAAAAGATATTATTTATTATAACTTTTTAGTCATTAGACAGATATCTAAACATGAGGTGAAAACAAAGTGATTACCTAATTAATGACCTACGAAATATCATTAAGATTTATCTTGTTTACTACTGCAAAGTTTAAGTAAATAGATACCTAAAAATAAAGTAGGTAGGTATCATTGATTTTCTCAATTTATTTAGGTTCCTTTTTAATAAGGCTAAGTATAAGAAAAAATTACTTATTTCGGTGTACTATTTAGGCGCAGTAGCGTCGTTTCTCATACAATTATTTATTCTTCCTCAAGTAGGTAAACTATAACTAAAATAATAATTATATTTGAAAATTGCAATTAGTGATACTTTTTAATTAGTTGAAACGTTTGGTAGCGACTTTGCGACATAGTAGGTTTATTTAAACCTGTCTTTCAGACATTAATTTAAATAATCGGAAGCTAATATTTTTTACCCGTTAATAATTAATTATTTTGATTAACAGAAGATAGCACTATTTAAGTCAGACCAAATAGCTCTCAATTATTAGGTATAAGTCGAGTCATGGTATTGCCTATTGTTAAGATTTTCGTTTTTTATTTTGGTATTTGTAAAATATTTATTAGTTTATTCTATATTTTTATATTTATGTATTAATATAATTATATAAGTATACAGTTTAGTTTTTTAGAGTTGATGCTGTTTTTTAGATATTTTGTACCCTACCACAATGTTGTCTTATTTAACCCTAAGGTTGACTGGTAGAGAATGCCTTGTGGCATTAAGTCCGCCTATGTACCACTATTGTGCATGAAGTTTTAATAAATAAATAAGATAGCACTTATTCCCATACCTATGTACATACTTCCTAGTATTGAACAATAACAAACGCAACGAACATTTTGAATAACAGTAGTCATACCTAAATAAACCACAATACATTGCACCACTACTATATTCGCACACAAATTAATATTCACCCCATTGTTTTCTCACCACAGTTCCGTTACCCCGCAGTGTCCCACCCCTCGCGCCCCACCACTGCGCTCCGCCCCTTCTGCATAAAACCCCGAAATTTCGTCACTACGCATCATTCTCATCACTCCGCTAGGTGGCGCTGTTGTGTAAACAAAGTATTAGATTGTGCTCTCGGAAATTATATCTTTTAAAAATATTAAAAGTGCTCAAAAGACCATGAACTGTGCATAAAAGTGAAAAACGACACTAAAATCAAGTATAGCAGTGTTATCAAAGACGTCCGTGGAGCGAAAATCTACAAAAGTGACTTAAAACTGGTAAACAAATGACTTGCAGATTCAATGTGCTAATCAGTGAGAAACGCATATAAACAGTGATCAGAGTTGTGTGAAGAATTCAAACCAGTATAATAAAACAAATATAAAGTGAACAAACGATTTATCCAAGAACTCAACCACAAAATCAAATTTTCAACATAGATCCGTTTTTTATTTGAAAGCTAAGTACTTAAAACCACGCCATCTGTCGATTATCTTGCGAACTGACCTGTCAACGATCGATGCCATCGATATCAATACTGCTACCATCACAAGTTACATTCATTACATACGCCTCAACTAGCGACATCTATTGACAAAGAAATAAAATACTGAACCAACAGAATACGACCTGCGTTTTTCGATACAAATCAAACTGAACACGTAGCGAGTTGGCTTACACATGAGACTTTGATGCCAAGAGCCCCTGGTTCGAATCTCACCGCATAGGTAAGATTATTTTGTTAAAAACATGAACAGCTTTCTGGAGAATATTACATTCCGTCGCACGCGTACCCGCTCTGAACCAGAAGACGACAGTAGTATATCTCAAAATGTTACAATAAATAGCATGCCTGAGATGTCTGAGGACGACGATGACTCACAACTAAAATCATTAAAAACCACAATCGAACGACTTACATCGCAACTAAACAGTGCGCATAATGAAATTGAATCGCTATCACTGGAGAATAGCAAATTGAAGAAACAAAACGACGAACTAGCAAAAAGAAATGAACTCCTTAAAAAAATCAATAGCCCCGCCGCCAAACCAAGATCTACACCAAAGAAAACTTCAAGCAAACAGACAAGTACAAATAACAAAGAGACCCAAACAGAGATTTTAAATATTGTATCTGAAAACATAAATTATGACACTAATACTAGTGAGTTAACACAAAAATGTTTTAGTACTACTCGAGTATCACCGCTGAGCAGAACCCACAACAAGCAGACCACTACCTTAGCTAAACCAAAAATATGTTTAATAAGCAGCGAAACTACAAATATATTATACACTGCTTTAGAGGAAACTAACCCACGAAGCTACGAGATTTGCCACTATCGCAAACCAAAATGTGGACTGAAACAAATACTTGAGGGTATTGACGTAAAAGTGCAAAACCTAACAAGTAAGGACTTTTGTATTATTTTCATCGGCGAAGAGGACTTCCGAAGAACGCAAAACTATGTAGAACTAGTAATATTTATTCGAGAAAAATTAGTTTCTTTAACCCATACTAATATCATTATTTGTGTACCAACTTATAAATTTAAATTTAACAATAACTATTATATAAAACAGCAAAATTATGGCAATACCCTGTATAATAGTAGAATAGAAACTTTTAATAACCTTTTATATATTGATACACATACATTTAATTATGCATACCTACTGGACTCTAATCTTAATCTCTCTTATAACTACGATATGTATAATCAACGCACGGGCGCATTGAATAGCAATGGCACGAAAATTGTGGTATCCGACCTACGGGATCTTGTCATGACGATAGGTAACCTTAACAATGAAGATTCTGGGGTGGAGTATTCACAGTCGGACGAAACAGAAATATCTGACTCACAACCACAAGCCAGCCTTAAGTTTTTTCTCTAACAACGACACACCAAAAAATAGTACACAGACATATACATGCAACAATACAACCATCCTATACCAAAACGTACAAAGCATAAAAAATAAACGTTACCTATTAGAAGCAATCACGGAGGAATATAAAATAGAAGCACTTTGTTTTACGGAAACATGGATTACGGAATTTAAAAAAGACCTACTAAGTTTGGAAGGGTATAGTGTAGCTGCTAAATACTGCCGCCCCAACTACGCGGGAGGTGGTGTGTGCATATTCTTAAAAGACGATATCGAATCCAAAGAAAGACAAGATTTAACGGAAACGACAATCGAATTTATATTTGAAACGTGTGCAGTTGAAATTCCAAAAATGAATCTTTTACTCATAGTTATATATTGGCCACAAAAAAATAGGGAAACTGAAATATTTTATACATCCTTGGAAAAACTGTTGGTTAAAATCAATAAAAAGGACAAAAATAAACACATAATTATAGGTGGGGATTTCAACGTAAATATCCTAGAGAAAAATCGTAATTCATTCAATCTTCTAAATACCATGACCAAGTACAACTTTCGACAACTAGTGACGGAACCTACCAGAATAACAACCTCAAGCACCACGTGTATTGACCTAATATTTACAAATGCAAACGACAAATTACATCTAGAAGTAGTCGAGCTTGGACTCTCAGACCATAGAGGAATAGTAATCAAATTACCTACCCACGATCCAATAACTAATAATAGAAAACAAATAGGAACCCTAAAGAGGAACTTTAACAAACAAAACATAGACTCATTTAAAAAAGAACTAAAAAAGCTTGACTGGAGTAAAATAATAAACGAAAACCAAAATGTAAATACTAACTATGTGTCATTTCATAACACCTTACAAAACATATTAAATCAGTGTATACCAAAGAAAATCGTAAAAAATAAAAAGAAATCATCTAAATCTTGGCTAACCACTGGATTGAGAGTGGCATGTAAGCATAAAAGACAACTGAAAGCATTATTAACTACAACCAATAACAATATATTGGAAGGGTATTATAAGCGTTACGAAAAATTACTTAAGAGAACAGTAGCCCACTCTAAAAAACTAAACTACATAAGAATGATGAGCAAATCAGAAAACAAAACTAAAACAATGTGGCAAATAATAAAAGAACGTACAAATAAGAATAGCAAAAAGTCATTAAAGAACATAAAATTGCGTGTACAGAATAATGTGACAGAAAACGCGACTACCATTGCCAACGCCTTCAATGATTATTTTGTGTCAGTGGGAAAAACTGGCGGGAACTTTTGTACAACTGGTAGTCCTACCTCCTTCCAAAGCGAAAACTCCATTTTCCTAAGACCTGTTGACCCTACCGAAATTAAGTATATTATTAAAAAAATGAAGAACAAGCGAAGTTATGGGCATGACGAGCTACCGCCTATACTTATAAAAGCATGCGCTGAAGAATTGACGTTACCGCTGACTTTTTTAACAAATCAGTCTTTAGATGAAGGCTCAGTCCCTGACCTACTGAAAGTATCTATAGTAAAACCAATTTTCAAAAAGGGAGACCAGACTGACGCAAGTAATTATCGACCAATAGCATTGCTACCAACTTTCTCAAAAATATTGGAGACTGCGATGTCAAAACGACTTTATTCTTATTGTGAAAGATACAAAATTTTCAATGAGAGCCAGAATGGGTTCCGAAAAAATAGATCCACGACATTAGCCGCATTTAAGTATATCCAGGAAGCTTTAAATATAATAAATAATAAAAATTACGCAGTAGGGATTTTACTGGATATGAGCAAAGCGTACGACAGAGTCTCATACGAAATTTTACTCAATAAATTATATGCAATAGGTGTTAGAGGAACAGCACACAAGTGGTTCTGCTCGTACCTAGATAATAGGGAACAATACGTAGAGGTAGAACATATCGATCCCCACACTGGCCAAATAACACGCGTAAGATCCGATAAAGCAAAAATAACAATGTCGATTCCACAAGGCAGCGTGTTAGGATGCTTATTATTTTTAGTTTATATTAATGACCTCCCTAAAGAAATTGACGCTCAAAGTATTTTATTTGCTGACGATATCTCTATAATTTTCCCTTATACTGACCAAGAAAACCTAAACTTAAGTCTAGACGATAAGCTATCCAAAATAATAGCATGGTTGAAACATCATAACTTAGAATTAAATTTTGACAAAACAAAACTAATGCAATATAGACCATACCAAAAACGCAAACTGGACATAAACTACTCATATAACAACATAAAGCTGCAATGTATTAACGAGTTTAAACTGTTAGGATTGACCATAGATACCAATATTAACTGGAAAGCCCATATGGACACATTGGCAAATAAACTAGCCAGCTTTATTTATGCCTTAGCGGAGCTTAAAAGAGCTACCGATTTTAAAACTGCTCTCACAGCATACTATGCTTACGCATACTCCTGGTTAAGCTATGGAATCGTGTTGTGGGGAAATGGCGTAGATAAAGAAAGAATTTTTGTTCTACAAAAGAAATGTTTAAGAATTCTAGCCAATATAGATAGCACAGAAAGCTGTAGGAATTTCTTTGTAGAATACAAGATCCTTACACTAACTGGTATCTACATTTTGGAAGTTAGCAAATTTGTGAGAAAACACCAGGCACTGTTTCCACTCACTAAGGACCTTCGCCCACAGCAACGCAGTATTAGACGTCAAAACAAAAATGAATTAGCCTTACCAAGCTCAAAACTAACTATGTTTCATTCAGGGCCTTTAGCCATGTGCGTTAAAATATATAATAAACTTCCAAATTCAATTAAGGACTTGGAGTTCGAAAACCAATTTAAAAACAGTCTCCAAAAATTCCTTAAATTAAAATCTTATTATACTCTAAAGGAATTCTTTGACGATAAGTAAGTTTTTGACACCCATTTGACATTCATACCTGTACCTACAATACACACAACACCAAAAATGTTGACTATTTTATGTCATATTATTTTTTATCTTGATTATTATTATTTTCGCTATACTTGTATTAATCCAATTTTATCGTATTCGAATTTTATGAATGGACATGTTGACCAATTAATGGTACTCTTATTATTCATGACAGTTACTTAATTAAATAACTTATGATGTACATAATATTATTATGATGAGCATGTTAACATTGAAATTATTATTCGTACAAGCACAGTGATTTGTTTATAATGTGACACTGTAGCACTTTAAATTAATATGTATATTGCTGTGCCCTAGCAGGGTTCATGTATGAAACCTATATACCTGTAACAACCTGTAAACTACATGAATGCAATAAATGATGATTATGATTATGATTATGATTTCTCCGCTCGCCCTTCGAACACTGCACACGTAAACATGGCTCTGTGGACCCCGTACGCTGAAGACGCCGCTCTGGACTTGTCGAAGAGTGCCGGCCAAGACACGCAGTTCCCGTACTCGAGAGAGTATTTCGCGCCGCAGCTGACATTACCACCGGAGTATCTACCTCACAATGGATACTACGCGCCTGTTGGACATATATCACCAGGAGGAAGTTCTTCGGGATACGATTCAGTGTCCCTCTGCCCGACGACGACCGGTTCTTCGGGATACGATTCAGTGTCATACTACCCGATGACGAACGGCCCCGTCGCATTATCACCACCCGAATCACCGACAGAAGTCCCAGCGAAGAGGCCGCATCACATGATTGACGCTGACTCGCTATCCGACGATCCAGACTTTCAAGAGTTCGAAAGGAACGCCATGAGAGTGATGGCGGAGAAAAATGGCGGCGCATTGCTTGGTAACAACCCGCGCATGCGTCGCACTGTGCGCTCCAGCAACTGCGACGCGGGAGACGACACGTATCGCCGACAGCGGGAGAGGAACAACTACGCCGCCAAGCAGAGCAGAGACAGAAGGAAGCTGCGTGAGATTCACTTGGCTCTCAAAGTGAGCTACCTCAGGAAAGAAGTTGCTGCGCTAAAGTCAGCCTTAAGTACAAGAGTTTGTGGTCGCTGTCAGCAATCGTGTCTTTGCTGATGACATAAGACTTTTTAGAATAAGTTTGTAATGTTAAGTTCCTATGAAGACTGTGCAATGTCAATAGATTTAAGTTAGTTTAAGTATGTTTGTAAAACTAGTATCTACCTCTGTAGTAGTATTGTGCAATTTTATAAATTAAGTTAAAGATATGTAGGTACCTACAAATTGTGTATGTATGTTGGTAATGATTGTAATATAAAAATAACTTAATGTTAAGAGTACAAGACTGCCTTAATTTAATAACACGAATTAAAATGCCTTAAACATACCTACTTTTTTCTTTTTATGACCCCCATAAAAATAAACACTAAGGTCTTTTAGACTGCCCGTCGGGGCCGCGGATTTTTGTACTAGATTACGTGGCCTCGGCGCAAGGGCAAAGAAGGAACATGGGTTCGGTTTTTGTCAGTAGAAGTCTGACACTCCCCTTCGCTCTGCCCAAGAGCGGGATCATTCGATGATTTTCCACCCACAAAAAAAAAAAAGGTCTTTTAGACTACTTACTAAATACTTACTTACTTTTAGTTCAAAGCAATAAAGGTATTAAGTTCCACGAAACACAGAACTCTCAATAAATCAAAAAAATATTTAACAGATAAGAAAGTCCGCGCATGAGGCGTAGCTTGCGCAAGCGCCGCTTAGCGAGCGAGTGATATCCACCAATAGAATCAGAGTAGCCGTGAATAAAAGCGCGGATCCCTTTATTCTTTATTTACTTTGTTAACTATTGCGATACCCATATAGATAGAGTTGCTTTCCTCACTTATTTAGACTTCTTGTACCTACTTAGGCGGCCTTAAAGCCACAATATATTCACTTCTTTTATCAGAATGATATTCTTTCTCAATTTTGTAGATTTATGACTGAACTCATAAATCTAAGAAACTGAAGGGTGAGCGTTTTCACAAAAAAGTGTACCCTGACCGAATTTATTGTCAGATTTTAAATGTGATATTTTCGATGTTTTTTTTTTTAGAATATAACGTAGACGTATTGTAATTTATTAAATGATATTTATTTTCTTCATTAATATGCTATTTTACGAGAAAACGTAAAATTAAACTGACTCTGTGGAAAAAAATGTCAGTTTTGCGACTATCTTAAAAGCTACATATCTTGCAACTTTGAGAAAACACACAAATTCTAATAATTGTATTTTAAAGATAGTTATTATCATACATTATAACATTAAGATAAGATAACATTTTTTTGCTAAACCATGTGTTCAATATAAGAACAATGAATGAAGTAACTCAACAGGGGGCTTTTTGAGTAGTTCTTATAATGCCTTCTTGATCACTACTACTAATATACGTCTATCGTAAGTAGTTTTGAAAATATCTATTTTGAAATATGCTGTTCCAAATATCGCTACTATGGGGTTATTTGGTATCCACAGTTTATTGGACCTGTTTTTCTTAATTTATCAAACATACACTAAATAAAACCATCGAAGCGATATTTGGAAATATTGTAGGGTAACATGGTTTTAAGTTTATGGCAATTTGACTGTTTTTGGTCAAGAAAATACCGAATTATTTGAAGGTAGTTACATAATCGAAATTATATATGCTGAAAAATTGGGGTTATTTGGAATTTTATGTAAGTATGACAAAGATTTGCGTATTATAAGTAAAGCGATATTTGGATTTCTTAAGGGTAAGCTATTTTTTACGTGGGTAAATGCGGGCTGAATATTATGAATTTTTCACTAAGGAAATAAAACCCAATTATCTTATTTAAATTGTTTTTTTTTTTAATATTCTCATTAAGAAACGGTGAATAAAGAAAAAGGTAAGAACCTACTAAATAAAATGTCACAACAATTAATTATCCAATACAAAATTAACATGAAATTATTCGACAAGAGGTAGTACTAACCATTTTACGAGTACCTATTGCCGATAACCGAGGGTAATAATTCTGCCCGTCGGGGCCGCGGATTTTTGTACTAGATTACGTGGCCTCGGCGCAAGGGCAAAGAAGGAACATGGGTTCGGTTTTTAGTCAGTAGAAGTCTGACACTCCCCCTCGCTCTGCCCAAGAACGGGGGGGGGGTCATTCGATGATTTTCCACACACCAAAAAAAAAAGAAAAAAAAAAGGGTAATAGTTCTAGAAAAATAAAATTAAAGTAAGTAGGTATCTCAAAAATACATCTCATCGCTTTTTTCAGCGAGTATGAATTCTTCGGCCTTTATAGGATTTTTCTCAAAAATGGTATGTAATGTTGCCATAACATCTCTAAAAAGTATCCAGAAAGTGAACTTTACCGGAGACTTATTCACAACTGTCCAGTAAGAAGCGAGATTTTAAATTTGGAATCTCCTACTGTCCAGTAAGTAAGTATGTAATTTACTTACTGGACACTAGGTCATCCTCTTTAGATCTGCTTAGAAAAAAAAACATAGTACCAGAAAAGAATAAATTATTAATTATAATTATACACAGCTTAGAGTTTAGCCATTATAACATGGTTATAGAAGGGAGGTTCCAAATATATATCTATCTCTCTTTTTGGTATGACATTTTATGAGATACATATATTTTTGGAACCTTAAACAGCCATATTTTTGGAACCTATATTAATATAACCTATATTTGGAACCTTAAACAGCCGTATTACAACGATAACATTTGATATGCGTTTTATCTGTTTTCTTCTTGGACTCTTGCATAGACAATCCGCCATGTTGACTCGAACTGTCATTTTTTGCATTGCTGCCAACTTTAGTTCGTTTGTGCTGCCCTCTACCTGTAGTCCAGAAAGCACTTCCTTTTTCTGAGTCATCATGATTACCAGCAATATCGATCAACTTCATTTTGATTACGCGTCGGCAGTAATTGCAATCCCCGAATGCTCTATCGCCATCATCATAGGTAAATATTTTTCAGGTAAACCTGCCAGCATTATACAGCCAATCCACTCATCGTTCACAGCAAAACCTGTTCCTGATAATTTCTGTGCCGTTTCGATAATTTGCGTCACATAGCTCGTCATCGAATCGCAATTATCGAGACGAATTGATATCAGGTTCCGCAACAGTGTGATTCTTCGTGAAAACCCGGAATCATCGAACATAGTCCGCAACTGTTTCCACAAATCCTTCGTACTTCTTGCATCTTTGACATGAACGTACAATGACGGGTCAATTGTAAGGATTAACTTAGCTTTCGTTTTTGCATCGTCTGCGGCTGCTTCCTTTGCACTTTCTTTTCTTGCTTGGTGAAATTTGCTGTGCCTTCTAAGATAAGCAAATTCTCCGCTGCGAACGCCCACTCGTGATAATTCTCACGTCCTTTTAGCTTAGGAACGTTAGCTAAGAACGACGTGTTGGAAGCCATTTTCGTTACGATTTGAAAATTCGCAACAACGTCAATAGACTTCACTTATTCGACGCTTACACCTATGCTAGCTTATTCTAACCAAAATATTCACTTATTATACTTTTACTAGTCCCTAAAGAGCATGCCTGAGCCCATAACCTAATAAAACGACAGTATTCGGTGTAGCACAATGAACGGTTTTATTTCCAATGCAATGTTAAAGCATAAACCATACAGACCACAGACAACATATAATAGACCAAAGAGTACCATAGAGTTAGTTAATGGCGCTAGTGTGTTTATTTGATGTTAACAGTTATACACAGAGATAATATTTCTAACAGTAAAAAATATCAGTTCTATCTAGTCAAATAACCATGCTGTCAGGACTAGGACTTCAATCTGAAAAAAAAAAATGAATAAAGTCAGTAAAGGTGCAATAAATATTACGCTATCAAACCTTGTTTTAAATCGATACCACATTAGAATATAGGGAACTGCAAAGATGCTTAAAATTTGGATAGGATTGCTTTAGAATTGAGAAAGAAATTTTCATGGAAGTAATTTCATACTAGGCACTGAAGAAATTAATACCTACATTATTTTTTAGCTTTCTAGACATGGATCGCATATAAAATCAGGATATATTTGCTGACCAATACATTAGCTGCAATATTTGTTTTTCCAAACCATACATGTCCCTTTTCGTCCCGAGATGGTCGTAAGACATTTCTGACATTGGATACCCTTTGTTTGAATTTTGCTACATTGAGTGCTTGGAACGATATTGTCGACGGAATTATAAATTTCAGTTAAGACCTTTTTTGATTTTGGAAAGAACCTCCTCTCTTCTAATATCTTTATTTTAGGTTAATTTGTGGAACTACTCTCATTTGTTGGTAAATATTCTTCCAATTGTTGTACGCTAATTATTGGAAGCTTCATCGTATCAATTATTTCAACAGTATCAATTATTTCATTGATACTGCAGCGAGCAGTTAGATCCAATATCTGCTGTCGCTTGATCGTCATTAATACGAGTATCTACAGGTTGATCAAAGGGTAGATTCATCACAGCTGAAGACAATAAAAACGAATCAACTGGATTTATACCATCCATACCATCAAGAGTTATTCTAGGATCTGTGATAGATCCTAGAATAACTCTATAATGAGGTTTTGGAGAAAAACACTCACACTGTCCTCTTTGTTCTCCACAAAAGCAGCTTACATCTCTACAATATGCTATTTTGAATTTGTCATTTTTGTCTGTTATTATCTGATGCAATTGCATAGTTCCTTTGAGAACTGGAACTTTAGCTGGCAATATTTTTGATATGTTGTCAATATCGCTTTTTAAGATAAGGAACACTTTGGTTTTTTTCAAACACTCTTTGCACACTTCATAAGCATCTTTTGCATCTACTATATCGGTTCCAAGACATACTTTTTTATCTAGACTCCGTTTCACGCTGCCACCGATTCCGTCAGCTACACTTTTGCCATGATGCGCTTTAAAAAACGACCAAGTTGAATACTTGAACTCGTAAGTCTTTGTGAAATAT
Source organism: Diarsia mendica (assembly GCA_949316265.1). Lineage (NCBI taxonomy): Eukaryota > Metazoa > Arthropoda > Insecta > Lepidoptera > Noctuidae > Diarsia > Diarsia mendica. The sequence goes on along the minus strand of OX438898.1, from coordinate 11,053,732 downwards.
GCAAGTTTTGTGCGTTTCTTCTTTTCTCTTACTTTGCCTTGTAAACCTAGCATTTTTGTTATAATCTTTTTGTTTTCGGAATTTTTCACGAGCTTTTTTAAAGTCTGTTTTTCTGTTCGCTTAGTGCAATTTTGATACGTTTTTTTCAGTGTATGTTCTAACATTTCATTCCTTGCTTTCATTTTTAATAACTCTGTTTCCAAATAATTTACTTCGTCTTTGTTCTGTTTCAAAAGCCTTTGGTTACGTTTTTTATAAGCCTCTTTCTGTCTTTTTAGTTTTATATTGTATGTCATGAAACGTCTGCATTTATTCGCCAGGTATGTATTTTTCTTTTTGTATTGAATAGATTTTATACAATAAATTTGAGATGCTGATGCTATATCTTCTAGATGCGATGCTAGATCTTCGGATTGTAAATTGTCGTTAGGTACCACGCTGTCACTATCCTGAACACTTTTCCTTTTTTTCTGTCTACTAGCTTGTTTTTCTTTTCGCCAAACATTTCTCCTGTTCTCAGCTTCTTCCTGAGTCATTTCTGAAACTTTTTTGTTTTTTGTTTTATTCTTTGTAAATTTTTTAGTCTTTGTGCCTCAAGCTTTTCAGGATTTTCCTTTTTCAACTTTTCTCTATACCACCTAGACCTTTCTGCACTAGTGAGTGGCATCGTGTAACCTAAAATGTATATTTAACGATTTTTAAATAATAAGAACTTTAAAGAATAGAGTAAAAAATCTTTAAAAAAAAATAGTGCTGATTTGTATGAACCTACCGATGATGAATAAACTTAGCACTGTATGACATAACTTCATACTGTATAACTAGCTTTTGCCCGCGCGGCTTCGCTCCCGTTCTTCCCTACCCAACCCTACTCTACCCTACCCAACTTCACATAAACCATCTTACTAAATAGTTCGAACATAGCCTAAACATTGTGTTTGGATAGGTGAGCCCGTTCTTGAGTTATAAAATCACAACGAAAAGTGGCATTGATTTTTATATATATGTATAGATAAACCTAAACAAATAAACGATACCTACTTGTTATAAAAAATAACCCACTATTCAAACAGACCGACAGACATAATAAAAAACAGGAAATAAAAAAGAACCGTAAATTATCGTAATGTAAACCTTGCTTTATGGTGTCGGTTTTGCGACTTTGCTGGTCAGCCTGGTAGGTCACGGGATAAAATGTCGCAAACCTGACGTGACGCTTATTCCCTTAAAATATTTCTGAACTGTATTCTAATATAAACATTTACACTAAATTTGTTATTAACTATATTACGATTACATTATTAATCTCTTAAATATCGTGGAATGATGTAAACTTACCGGAATCAGCAGTTATTGTGTCTCAAATCCGACACAAGAAATCTTGACGTTCGTGGCGCAACAAAATAACACGTTGTTTTACTCGGATTCGTGTCACAACTGGTTCTTTTTTATTTCGAACGGTGGATTGTAAGGTTAATGTTGCCAGTTTAGAAATTAAAAAGTCCTTATTTATAATTTAAATAGCAGTTTTAGCCGTGACAAACCTGTCATGTCCGGTCGGCATCACTTTTTACATGTTTGTTGGAAATTAAATTGTGGTAGTGTGTTTAAGGTTTTAATTAAAAAGTACCGGAGACGACAGAAGACTCAAAGTTCTTTCAAACCGTACCAAAAAGTCAATAGTCGCCATTACAAAAAAAAATCAGAATAGCTTTTATCATCGAGAAATTCGAGTGGGGGACATGTCAAAAACTGACTTCTTGCTGATTAAAATTGGTCATTATTTTAATTGCTCTATTTTTTTTCATATTTGTGGCATTTCATTTACTAGTTTATAATGTGTTTAGTGCTTACAGTTATGAAAATATTCACCAGATCATATCATATTTTGTTAGTAATACTTCAAACACAAGGGACAACCGAAAAGTGGGGGGTACACTTTTTTGTGAAAACGCTCGGGTGTGAACTCTTAAAAGGTACGCGCTTATAGGTGAATATTAAAGAAGTGACGTTTTTATGGTACCTATAGGCTTTATTCTACCATAAAAAGGTATATCTATCTTTATTTTTACCCGTTTTATTGTTATCTACCTCATTAAGTAAGTATGGGTTTGTAATCTCTACCGGTTAGTTATCAGAGATTTTAATTTAAGCCCCACTAATTATCATGAATTTCAACACTGAGGTAGTCTTTTATTCTTTTCTACGGTTAAATTGCAGAAACCTAATAATATAGGCGCATAGCTTCTTCTTCGAATCAAAGAGATTTAGGATCTGTTATCTATTTATGATATTTAGAAAACTATAATCAAGAATGCCATAAAAAAGGGTGATCCTACTTCTCAGCGGCGCCTTAATTGATGACACTAAAACTTCGGTTTGGTGTTGCAAGCAAATTATGATTAAGTTTGCGTTTTCTGACCATCGTGTGTGCGTTTAAATGTATTTCATGTTAAATATCTATCAAAATATTGTCTACCCGCCCGGATTCGCACGGGTGCAAAAAAGGTGTTAAAACCTTCCTCTTGAATGTATCTATTAAAAAAATCCGCATCAAAATCCGTTGCGTAGTTTTTTAAGATTAAGCATACATAGGGACAGACAGTGGAAAGTGACTTTGTTTTATACTACTCGTATGTAGTGAAGTGGTGAATTAGTTGGGTAGTAGGTAGGGTAGTACTAGTACGTAGGGTAGTAGGTAGGGTAGTACGTAGGGTAGTAGGTAGCGTAGTAGATAGGTAGGTAGGAAAAACGCATTGCAACGCATCCGCGGGTTCAGCTAGTTGGTTCATAAACGACGAAGCTATTCGCGAACACACATTAACGAAAAATGTTCATAAATTAAGAAAATTCTTCATAAAATGAAAAGTACTGGGCCAAACTATACATGGCAACTATTCCGCATCAAACTAAAAAAGGATCACGTAAATCGGATCATAAATCGCAGCGTAATCGGTGTACATACATAGAAACAAAAAACATACCAATCGAATTGAGAACCTCCTCCTTTTGGGAAGTCGGTTAAAAACTTGAAAGTGATAAGTAACAAAATCAAACTCAAATATCAAGTACTTAGGTACTTATTTGTTAATCAGATTTTGTTAACAATTTCTAGCAAACTAGCAACTTGGAATCAGGCAAGTAAACTGCTACTTGTACTCAACAATATTGTGAGCATACTGAGCAGTCAATTGTTTTACATCACACACCAAGCCTCCTAAAATCATATCATTTATATAAAACATCATCATCATAGAAAACTCTAAAGGGAGGGTTCCCTTTTAGAGTTTTTTTATATATTTTTTTTCAAACTGTAAAAAGGTTAACTTTAAAAGTTTTTTTTTTATAAAAAAATGGTCAAGTATTAAAAAATAACAGCTGTTTCCCAGAAAAGTACAATTCCCACACGGTCAACATGTATGGTACACCTGATTTTATAAAGGCTTGTGTTTAAACGCCTACCAGAAAAGAACCTAAATATTTTACTACCAAAAAAAAGTCGAAATGCCGGCCAAAATGGATTAATGCTCACCAAATTGTGTTTCTTAAAGTATTGTAGGAATGAACCTATTTTCCTTTTTATTCTATACCATAAAGATTTATAAACGCCTTTAAAGTTAACTGCAGACCAAATATTAAAATAATAAATATTTATATTATCACTAAATAGATGTCACCAATATTGTATTTCACGAATCTTCTGTCCCCGAAGTGCCGGGCCTCCGCCGGCCTCCTTCGTCGGCCTTCGGCCCGGTGCTCATGCCGCCCATAAAGGATACTGTCGCGAGACGATCGTATTATAATTTTGGATAAGTAATTGATTTGGTGAGCATTTATCCATTTTGGTAGGCAAAAAGAATATAAATACAACACGTACCTACAATTATTCTGATGAGTGTCTAATTATTTTGAAACGTAAAACGTTGTTCTTTAGGCACCTCACTAAAGAGTGGGTTTATTTTATTTGAAGTTAAAATATTTTATTTAGTACTTTACTGTACTTTAATCTAGGGTCTAAAAATCTTTAATTTTTTGGTGAGCATTTATGGTGGATGTTCACGGTAGCCCGCGAAATTCAAATTTTCTTACGTTTTTAGCGATTTGCAGGCCAGTGGCCGGTTGTATGTTAGTGAAAATATGATTCGCGGCTGTAAGACGTATGCAGTTACAGAATTATAATCATCAAAATCATCATTACAACCCTCCAAGTTCATGTAACTGTCAAGAATGAGTATTTCATCAAAAGGTCATTCTTGAGAGTTCAAAAATTCAATGTGGAAGAGTTCTTCAGCAACCTTCTGTACATCAGGGTTCCTTCTGCCCTGTATTAACTTCTACTGTAGATAACTTTACAAATATTTATGACTCTTCCTGTGCCACCGCTAAAAATAAAAGCAAATAAGTAAATATTATTCTATTCACTTTGTTAAAGTCTTGCTCCATCGGCCATCTCTGCATCTAGCCAGTTGTCCCGCCCAGGTCTTCTTAATGTGGTCATAGGGTTGTCCAGCAAACATTATTCAGCATGAAAACTTGATAGCTGACTAGGTATGGCATGGCATGATGAGAGAATGTTAAAATTATACTATAAGATGTTTCAGACCCTTCTGGCCAAAATCAACAAGCAGGCTGTTCAGCAATGTTGATTTTCATTGTATGGGGCCAAACCCAAACAACTTAAACAGGCAACTTCCATTAAATCAAAAAAATCTTGTTGTGTGGCTTCTTTTTTTAAGTGTACCTTTTCCCCAGTAGTACGAAGTATTATAATATCTGTGCCAGGAGTAATATTTGTTGTATTATTATAGACATATACTTTAAAAAATATCTAAATTAAAATTTTAAAACTTCAGATTCTAAGTACAGTTTCACTGAATTAATTAATAGTAGTTTATGCGACTGTGCATAATGAAGGGCATTACAACACAAGTGTGGGTTTAAGAAACGAGCCGCAGGCGAGTTTCTTAATAGCATCACACGAGTGTTGTAATGCCTAATTATGTATAGTTGCATACACTAATTTATCTACCCGAATATCTTAAGGGCTCTATGATGGGCTCAGGAACCATAGGGAAATGACCAGCATTGTTACCATAATGCAATAAAAAATAAACAGGTTATTAGTTGCATTCGTCGCTGCATTTACGATATCTGGCGGAGTGTTCATGTTAGTTTCTGAGTCACTATCACTCATTTTCGACAGAAATAAAGAACTTATCAGAAAATTTGTCTACTCAATGAAAGGGAATAAAAAGCTAACGAACAAATGACAGCTCGAAATGGCGGCGTTTCGGATATCTGTATTTTTTTTTAAATCATAGGCAAACGAACAAAGTCACTATTCTTGTCACTCGAGATCAAAATGTCGTGCGATTTATAATTAAAATCATACTGAATTGGGGTTTCGTATCGATAGGTATCTGTTTTCATGTAGATACTATAGTGCGCGCGGAACTAGTTGGCCGCGCTTTAAAAAGCATGTTTTTGTTTTTTATTAAGTATTCTTTTCAATAAATTTAACAATTATTGTTCACGATATCTCGAGATTGGTCATTACTGTCTAATTATAGTCTCCTGTGCATTGCGAGCTGTAGGCAACCCGCCCCCTCACCCCTGTCGCCACCTAAGGCGCGGCCAACTAGTTCCGCGCGCACTATAGAATAGCACACTCACTTGAATTTGACACCTGTTCCAAATTTAAACTCATAACCTACTGTTTTCAGTAGGTTATGAGCTCATTACAGTTCTGTTAATTTCTGCTGGTTGGTAATGCTGGTCATTGCCTATGGTTTTTGAACGCATTATAGAGGGTTTATGATATTTGGGTAGATAAAAATATCAAAATCAAAATTATTTATTTGCAAGAAAATACATAAAAATAACAAGGAAAGATCTTATGTCCCAAAAGTCAATGTATACTGCCTGCATGCAAGCGTGCAAATGTTTTTCTTACAATTATTTGTGTCAAATTATCAAATTAACATGCAATTAGAATCATTATTAAATTATTATAACATCAATCATTCATATTCAATTATATCATTAACATTATTTTTTAAGTTCCATAAATTCCTTGATGCTATAGAAACAATAATTATGTAGCCACTCTGTCAATTTTTTTTTAAATACATTACCCTGCAACAATTTCAATTCATTTGGAATGTTATTATAAATTACAATACACATGTTAAACACATTTTTGTTATAAATATCTTTATGACTAGAGGTGGCTGATATAATAAGTTGTGAAACTTAGCCCTTTTTTGTCTTGGTAGGACTTCACTACGTTGCTTAAAGTAATGCATGTGAGTTTTAGTAAAAATGCAAATATCTCTTATATACATGCAGGGAAGCGGAAGAATCTTACATTTTTGGAAGAGAGGTTTACAACTATCCAAAAACCAAGCCTTATTTATAACACGGATGCAACGTTTTTGAAGCTTGAATATTCTGTCGGCATCGGTCGAGTTGCCCCACATAATAAGTCCATAACTTAGGACAGATGACACATAGCCGTGATAAGCCGAAAGGGCTGCTTCTACTGATACATTTTGCCTTAACTTTTTCAATGCAAACACAAACCTATCAAGTTTTTGACAAATATGTTCCACATGAGATTTCCAATTTAGATGTTTATCTACATTTAGTCCTAAAAACTTTAATTCATTCACTTGATTAAGTTTTTCTTCTTTGCAGATAATGTCTAAAGCTAATTGTTTGGTATTATAGGAGTTAAATTGTATTAATCTTGTCTTACTTATGTTTATATTCAAATTATTACTTTCCAACCAAGTTATTATGTCTGATAGGGTCTTTTCGATGACTGATTTGTAATCTTCTTTATTCTGACATTTTATTACAACTGTAGTATCATCTGCAAAAAGGATACATTTCTGCAAAGTGGCCTCCGGAAGATCATTTATATAAAGCAGAAAAAGTAAAGGGCCAAGAATGCTACCCTGAGGCACACCACACTTATTTATTATTGCAATTGATGTAAATTTCTCTTGGGTATATAATTTGTCATTTTTTTTTACAACCTTGGTTATCTCGGTACACTGTTTCCTGTTTTTTAGATAGCTAGATAACCATTCATGTGCTTTTCCCCTTATGCCGTAGAAGTCTAGTTTGTTTAAGAGCTTCGAATGATTCACAAAATCAAAGGCTTTGCTCATATCTAAAAACAGACACACTGGTGGATTACCATTGTTAATGCTTTCTGTTACAATTTTCATTAAGTTAAAGACTGCAAGAGCAGTTGAACAACCTTTACGGAAACCAAATTGCTCTTTACATAATATGTTGTGTGTAAAAAGAAAATTATTTAGCCGGCTAAGCATTGCCTTTTCAAAAATTTTTGACAAGATGGGTACTATGGTGATAGGACGATAGTTATTAGGGTCAGACTTATTTCCCGTTTTAAAAAGTGGTTTCACAGTAGACATTTTTAGCTGCTCAGGAAATACACCTTCCAAAAAAGACAAGTTTATTATGCGCAATTGGATGGCATATATAAGTAGCGCACGCTTTTAAAACTTAAGTGGCGATGCCGTCATACCCACTCGTCTTGCTATTATTTAGGGACATTATAATTTTATGTACTTCGATTGCATCTACAGGGTTCAGGAAAATTGTATTTAAATTTTTTTTATTTTCATTTAACTTAATATTACTGGAATGAATTGGCTGATTGGATGTCAAATTTATGAAATAGTTATTAAATATATTGGAGATGTCTAATGGATTTTTATATGTCACATTATTTAAATTTATTTCGTCAATGTCATTTTTAAATAAGTCATTATTATTTATAGTCGAAGAGATAGCGTTCCAAGTAGCTTTACACTTGTTTTTATGCTTTTGTATACGCTTAGTCATCATAATTTTATGTGCTTTCTGTGCACATCGTTTAAACACATTAGAATAAAGTTTATATTTTGTTTCATTATGTTTTTTATTAATTTTATTACCTATGAATTTAAGATATAGCTGACGTTTCGTTTTACTAGACCTTTTAATGCCTTTAGTTATCCAGATTTGTGTCACTGGTTTATTATTAACTTTAACCTTAATTACCGGAAAGCACAGTTCGTAAAATAAAGTAAAAGTTTCATAAAACAAATTAAAAGCTTCTGCTAGAGTGTCAGATTTAAGAGTTTCCGAAAATGAAAGAGAAGACATACATTCGCAAAATTTATCAATGTTGTCCGAACAGTAGTCACGTTTGAACTCAGACCAACTAGATATTGTTTTGTGTTTTTTCGCTTTTATAGTAATCGTTTGTGCTGTTTCGTGATCTGACAGGCCCAAGTGATGAGTTTCTGACAGAACATTCTTTATGTTGCTGGCGATTTGATCAATGCAAGAGTTTGCTCGAGTTGGTGATTTTATGTGAGCTTCAAAATTGTAGTTATTAAGTATGCTTAAAAGTTCTTTCGTCACAGAGTTATCTTTCAAAATGTCGATATTCCAGTCACCACAAATAACAATTTTCTTTCTTTTGTATTGGTCCGTCAAGTAGTTCAACAAAATGTCAAGTTTATGAAGAAAGACGCCCACTTGAGCCTTTCTCTGATCTGGTATTCTATATATATTAACAACTACCAGGCAAACTCAAACCAATAATTTCTACGCCACAGCATTCAAAATAAAATTTGGTAGCTAGATTTGATGGAATACTCAATGTTTTGGTGTCAAATATCTTACTGGTTAAAATACAAGTTCCCCCTCTACATTTATCTCGACTAAATGATGCAGCTAATTTAAAATGATTAAGATTAATATTATCTTCCGAGCCTTTTTTAACAAAAGTTTCACTAAAACATAGTATATCAACCTCCTTGTTGTTTTCTACTAATTCAGATAAAGTTACTTCTAACATGGCTAGTTTGTTACAGATGCCAGCAATATTTTGGTGTAAGATCCGCACTTTACCCTGTCGGCAATCCTGTTTTGAGAAATCATTATCTACTGAAATTTTAGTAAGGGGGGAGTTAGGAACGAAAAAATTGATTGTTGTTTCTACTCGTATCATGAAGTGAGTTTCGATCACATACACTTAATTTTGAGAAACTCTTTTCATATTGCATACAGTCAATTTCTATATTTAGCTTATAAGTAATTAAATCTAATTCTGATAGCTTCCTTTGATAATTTACATCCAACTCATTAACTTCTATGAACTTGCAATTTTTAAAGTTTTTTGTAAACAATCTTAGTTCATTATTAAGTTTTTTAACATTAAGATGCCTATTTTGAGTTACATTCAACAACAATATTGTACAATTGCTTAGACTACACAGAGTACTACATATATTGGTTAACAACATATAGGGATTTTTGTCATGTTTACCAACTGAGAGTATGACGCGGAGTATCTTGAAGAAGTTTTTGCCTTGTGTGACTGTGTATGGCTATCATTAGACATTTAAACACTAGGCTATTAAGTAGCTGTTCAGGAACCCTTGGAACCTTAAAGTTTTAGGATCATAATTATTATTGAAAATGCATACTAAATAGTGCTTGGATCTCCACTTTAACAAACATGTCAATGTCTTGTGCCAGCGTCTTCCTTTTTCTTTTGACCGAAGCTAACCGGGATAAAAAGTAGTATATTATTATGTCTTCCCCTTTGATCTTTGGATAGCTATCTGCCATTTGATCGAATTTGTAAAGGCATGAAATGGCAATGGAGAGACAGTTACTTTCGTATTTCTAATAATACTATGGACGCAAACCGCAGTTGGCACTCACGCAAATGACACCCAAAAAGATTGAATACGCCGATTATAGTGACACATTTCGCCAAATTCCGAACCCGTTCGATAGCATCACAAATAAGTATATAGGAAATTGCACATAACTGTCAAATATAGCGGACTATCGACATCTGCATCTCAGTGCAGCTGCGGCTGCTATCCCACAAAATTGAACTTAAAAACTTCCTGCCCAAGTCCTATATTTGCTCGATGCGTGTACAATAATATTTGCAAGGGTTTGTCGCGCGCCTGTCATTTGGACCCCTTCCGCGTGGACACGGATTAAGTCTCCAGGGATCAGTACGATCCGCAAAAAAGATATTGTGTTACATATTTTGAGGAAAGATAACTGTACTTTTGTTTCGGAGTGTTTGAGTAAGTGATTAAGTGTTCAAATTGTTGGCGGAGGTCGAAACGCAACACTTGGGCTTGTAATCTTGGGATGGTGTTATGTTTCAATTTACATACTCCGCTCTGTACCGCATATACCGCATAATATCGCATATATGGCCTGAATCACTTTTCGATATCTTCGCCATTGCTAGGGCGAGAAAAATCGTTATCTTCAATCAGTTATGGGTTCGGGTTTAATTGGTGCATGTTCTTAGATAGGTGTTACGGTGACAACTCACCAGGGGGCGCTACAGCAAACATTTTTTGTGCAAATCAAAGTTGCCATTTTTCTCCAAAACTACAAGTCCGATTTTGATTCAGTTTTCAGTTATGGGTTTAGGTTTGATTGGTGCATGTTCTTAGATAAAAAAATAAAAATAAAAGTAAAAAGTTTGAAAAAAGTTTAAAATAAAAAGCAAAATTAAAAATTTTGAACCACCTTAAAAAAACCCAAGAATGTCCGTCGGGAGCTGAACATTGCAAAACTAGTTCATTTAATGGCAGCCCCCGACGGACATTCTTGGGTTTTTTTAAGGTGGGTGTTTTATGTTATTTTATCCTTTTTTCAACTATTTTTTAGCAGTCGTGGGTTTTTTCAAAATTTTTAATTTTTTTAGTTTTACTTCTAGCTTAGAACTTTTCTTCCTATAACAGAGAGCCTGAAAGAACGGTGCCAGGGTCTGAAGGAAACCGATACCCAGATTTTACCCACATCAAAAAACTCAGACTTCCTTTACTTTTCTGCCAACCACACGCGTCAAAAGTGCGAAGGGTTGCGGTGACTCAGCGGATCCCGCGCTGACCGCAACTGCGATCGGTTCCCGTAATCGCGACCATTCGGCCATCCCCATTCACATTGCCGACCATTGTATACCTTGCGTGACTTGATGTTTCTATTTACTCCTTTAACGCTTTCAAATCAAATCTGACTGAAATTGTATGGATTCTGGAATTGACTGTCTGAAGAATTGATTTGAATAAAGATACGACAGCCCCGCTAAATGCTCCTTGTAGCCGCAATTTGTTTAACTTACAAAAGAAATTGGTAAATGGAGTGAAATGATAAATGGTTGCCAAATATCTACATAACCAAATAGAAGCTATATAAATATTATCCTTCGCTTGAATAATTCAACTGCAATGTTCATTTCGAGAGCACTATGGAATCTAAAAGTTAGTACACGAATAATGAAATAGGTCGTTTATAGGCTAGGTTAATTTTCTTCTTATTGTAAAAATACCTGACGGTTCTCATATTATAAATTAACCAAAGCGTTTAAAAATGTGATTAAAATTCGAAAAATATTCTCTCCACAATATATGTAACTGTACATCAGTTTGCAATCCTTTGACACAACTGTCTAATGACAATAACCACAATGCGCCATGCAGGCGTAACGTGGGACCTCCCTGTGGGAGACTTTCTCATAGAAAGTGTCCGGGAATCAATGCCCCATCCTCGATCGCCTCACTTAAGACCGCTCTAGCAAACATTACCTTTTTATTTGCGTCTCTACGGAAGTCGCTATCAACAATGTCTAATGATTCTGGGACGGCTTAATCTGCGATGTTTTCGGATGCTACACCTATTTTTCATTTCTTTGGGTCAAGTTTTCGTAAGATACCGTTTTTGGAATCCTTTCACGATTACGGATCAATTCGCATACGGCTGAAATGAATGCTTTAGATCCTCGTAAATATACAAGGATCTAAAGCATTGAGTTTATACATATAGTTATTCCAGTGGTCAGCTCTATAAAAATTAAATCTAAAGAAAACATGTCCCAACAAGCAAATTAGTCATATAAGGTTGAGTTTATTCAGCTATTTGGTGTTATAAAAGTCGAGTAAGTGTGAATTATTCAGCACGTGTCGTTTAAAAGCATCATATGTAGCATTTTAGTTATTCAGCATTTTGGTCACATAATGATGCTGAGTAAACGTATACTCAGCATCCTTATATGACTTAAAGTGTCATATAAGATTTTGCTGAATAAGTCGCTAGTATACGACGTTTATGTCGAGTAAAAGCATAATATATAGTGCTATTATGTTGTATAAGTTCCATTTATATATTATTATTTTTTTTACACTAAAGATAATGCTACGATCAAAAGATAAGAAATAAAGGATGCAAAAATATGCAATTTGTTGATTTCACAAAATAATAGATTTGAAAACCTACAATTAGGCACAAACTCCATGATTATTTAATATTTATCAAAAGCCACTTGATTGTATTTACAATTAGTTCTAAATAATTATGAATTGGCAAAAAATAACTTTAACAAAGTATCAACATATTCGAGATTTTTGTATATTAAATAATAACAGCTAAGAGCTAGAGTAAGTGATGAATAAAATCCAATCAAATAAAGACATTGTACTAAAAAATATATTGGGTAGACACACGTATAAAAATGATAATTGAGGAATTCATGATTACAAAAAGGATGGTTATCCCTAAAGGTATTATCTTGTGCGGGCTCTTATAGTGGTCATTTATAACTTTTCTAAGATTTTCATTTTTCCTCTCCCATGAATTCTTCTGTATGAAATGCAATGAAATGCATTTGGAACATTTTAAGGGTGCACCATTTCTACCAAAACATTTCAATGGACCCTTTTCCATTATGTGCTCCAGCTCCTCACAAATTTTGTTTGGATCAGTATTTTGATGTAGTCCTTCAACACTGAAATTATTATCTTTGTCTATGGAACAATCAGAGGTTGCTAGCATGCATTGGTTTATTGGTGAGCCTTCTAGTATTTGCATTGTAGCGATTATAACGAGAAGATTTTTCTTAAACATAGTTTTTTGTTTTTAGTCAATATATTTTATAATTACTTCTGTTCTTGCAATGAATGAATGATATACGACTATTACAAGCCTAAAATGTCGTTTATTTTATTCCATTACACTGCTCAGATTGTTTTGTGTAATTTGCTGTGAGTAGTTTAAAGTTATCGAAAATGGACTGGAATAAATGGAAAAACTTGAAAAAAAGTGGTGGATACAAGAGGAAAGTGAAAAGAAAGTATCAATCGTTAATGGGTAAATCAAATATTATTATTGAGCAAGGAACCTCTTGTTTAAGCAGTGAAGTGAGAAATAGCATTTTAGTAAGTGGTTCCGCAGGTGAAATAATTACCTCAGAGAAAAATCATGATTTGGAATTTGAAAATCCGTGTTTGGAAAATGAATTGAGAGATTTAGAAAATAGTGGTTCCGTACACGAAATAGATTTAGACGACAGCTGCAGTGCTTCAGAAAACTTAGACAATTTTGGAACATATTGCCACAATATTGACAAAGACTGTGAGTTGCGTAATAATATTGCAGAATGGGCGTTAGAGTTTAACATTTCGCATACAGCGCTGAAAGGACTGTGTGGTATATTAAATAAAAGAATACCCCACGTTTTACCTTCTGACCCTAGAACATTATTGCTTACCAACAACAAAAGGATACATATCACTTCAGTGGATACGGGACACTACTGGCACAATGGTCTTATACACTCGCGAGCAACCAAATCGACTCAAGCCTTGACGGCGCACATATACATTGATTTTCCTAAAACGATAAATGGTAATTATAAAAGTGATATGTCATTCGAAAGCTGAAGAATTATGCTTTCAATTAACATCAATACCTTAAAAAAAAACTAAGCGCTGATTTATTGACGCATTTTAATTGGCCGTCAGCGTAAATTACCTCATTAGGAATCCACGACTTGCGCTACCTGCTCCCGCTATAAAACCCCTCCACATCCGGTTTACCTTATCAGTCGCTTGTTACAAGTTGACCGGTACACATCTCCGTAAATTGCATTCCTTGTTTTCGCTAAACCATGGATACCACACCAGAAGAAGCCGCTCAAGTGGTTGCCTTGTTGCAACAAGGGTTAAGTCAGCGAGCAGTCGCTTCCCAGCTCCACTTGAGCCAGTCTTCTGTATCCCGAGTATACAGACGGTTCCAAAAGACTGGTGCCTTCAATCGGAGACCAAGAACGAGCCGCCACCGGTGCACTTCAGAGAGAGACGACCGCTTCATTGTCTCAACCTCTCTGCGCAATCGACACCTTACGGGCGTTGATGTGCAGCAAGAACTGAGACGTGTACGACAAGTATCTGTCAGCGAGTGGACAGTGAGAAGACGCTTGAAGGAAGCCAGCTTGACGCCAAAAAGACCTGCGACGGGCCCTAAATTGACTGCAGGCCACCGACAAGCGCGCCTTCAATTTGCTCGAGAGCATCTCAATTGGAGCGTTGCGCAATGGCGATCGGTCCTGTTTACTGATGAGTGCAGAATGTGTCTACATGGCAGTGACAGGAGAGGCCGAGTCTACAGGCGTCCGGGGGAACGATTTGCCCAATGTTGTTTCGCTGAAACAGTGGCATATGGCGGCGGTTCCTGCATGATGTGGGCTGGTATTTCTTTAGAGGGAAAAACCGAACTTGTTTTCGTGCCTGGGGGCGGCCGAGGAGGCGGGCTAACAGCTGATCGGTACATCACCGACATTCTACTAAATCATGTTGTGCCCTACGCAGGGTTTGTCGGTGCAGACTTCGTGTTAATGCACGACAATGCCCGCTGCCACACGGCACGAGTCACTCGACAGTTTCTGGAAGAGGTCGAATTACGCACGATGGACTGGCCTGCGCTCAGTCCTGACATGAATCCCATCGAGCACTTATGGGACGAGCTTAAAAGAAGAGTTCGGGCCAGGAATCCAGTCCCTTCAACCGTAGACGAGCTAAAGACAGCATTATTAGAGGAGTGGGACGGCATTCCTCAAGAAAATGTCAAAAAATTGATAAGGTCAATGAAAAACAGACTGCAGGCTGTAATTAGGGCAAGAGGGGGCAATACGAAGTATTGATTTAAATTTATTAATTTTATTTTTAACAAATTTGTAAAATACGAGACCCATACCCTTTTCCCTAAATTCCTGTTTTTCCTACTCTTGCGTTCAGACACCATTTATTTAAAAAAATATGGATGGATTTCAATGATAAAGATATCAAATTAAAGCTGACATCTTAAGCTTTCGAATGACATATCATTTTTATAATTTCCATTCATATTTTTAGTTTTATCAATGTATGTGTGCGCCTACAAGGCTTGAGTCGATTTGCTTGCTCGCGAGTGTAGATCCATTAAGAAATTTTTTAGAAAATGTCCCAAATGTGCCGCATAATATTTCTCTGAATATTAATATTGACGGACTTCCAATATACAAAAGTTCTAAGCAACAATTTTGGCCGATATTATTTAATATATCAGAATTACCTCATATTTCGCCATTGGTGATTGGAATTTATGGCGGTCAGAATAAGCCCTCAGACTTGGATGGATTTTTAGGTCCTTTTGTGACAGAGATGAAACAATTAGAGAGCGAATTATTAGTAAATACACAAGAAAAATCTGAAATACTTATTGGTGTAAAAATCAGAGCATTTATTTGCGATTCACCGGCAAGAGCTTTGTTAAAAGGTGGGTGGTATAACTTTAACACTTTAACCCATTCCCTGTCCCATGAGCCACATGTGGTTCAGGTTAATTGTTTAACTATTGTGTCTACTTCGCGGTTACAACTAATAAAGTCAATTCTACTGATCATACGAAAGGTTGCTTTATTGGAATTTTGTTACTTTTTCATACTTATTATTCTTCTTCGAGTCAATAGTTCAAATTATATTTTATCATCCAGAACTCGGCCACAGATAGTAAAATCCGTTACAGCTTAACGGATTTGAATATAGTAGGTGATGGAAAACGGAATGGTAGTTGATGGGCTGGAAAACATGTGAACGTTGATATTAGTGGATGGAAAACAGAACGGAACTGAATGAAACGGTGTTTTAAGGGACGTAACTGGACAGAATAAGCAATAAATAATCATGATTACCGTTTGTTTCGCTATAATATAATCTTAAAATATAACTCATTCAATTGCAGGAGTGTGCAACTTTAACGGCAAACATGGATGCCTAAAATGCACAGTTGTAGGGGAATATTCGCACTTATCACATACCGTAACATTCCCTACATATTATTGTGCAAGAAGAAATAACGACGACTTCCGTGCAAAAAAATATGGCCTACACCACAAGAATGACACACCACTATTGAAATTATCTATTGACATGGTAGATATTTTTCCTGTCTGTGATTCGTTACACCTGATCGATCTTGGAGTAATGAAACGACTCTTACATGGATGGCGAGATGGTAATTTTGGAACTTTTGTTACAAAATGGAGTGCTCGTGAAATTCTAAATGTGTCAGGATTTTTATTAAACTGTAAACTTCCAAAAGAAATACACCGGTCAATGAGAGGTTTGGACGTTTTAAGTTACTGGAAAGGAACTGAATTTCGAACCTTTTTATATTACATAAGTTTTGTAATTTTAAAAGAGGCATTTTGCATCGATGCTTATCAGCATTTTCTAACCTTCTTTGTTTCGATTACAATATGTTCCAACGAAAAATATTTTCGTTTCTTATCTCTCGGTGAAAGTCTTATGAATTTTTTCACTGAGCATTTTAGAGATTATTACGGGGAACAATATATTACCAGTAATATTCACAATCTATCTCATATTTTCGAAGAGGTGAGACGCTTTGGAATACTTCAAAGTTTCAATGCTTACCCATTTGAAAATAAATTGCAATTTTTAAAAAACATGGTGAGAAATGGAAACAAACCTCTTGCTCAGATTGCTAAACGATTGAGTGAACGAAGTATTATCGAATTAGAAGCAATAAATAACAGGCGAATAGAATATCCTTTTCTAAAAACTAGTAGACATGTTACAGCTTTATATTTAGAAAGTTTTATGCTATCATCACAACCGCAGAATAAATGGTTCTTGAATTCTGATAATCATATTGTTGAAATAACAACTATCTATACTAATGATCAAAAAGAAGTACGTCTACGAGGAAACTGCATTAAACATTTGGAAGATGTTTTTGAAATTCCCATAAAATCGTCTTTGTTAAATATATACAAATGCTCATTAGCCAACGTCACTAAACATGAAGCTACTTTTAAAATAGAAGATATTAAAGCCAAACTTGTATCTATAAATTACCAATCTGATATTTTCTTCGCGCCTTTACTGCATACACTATAATTGAGAACTTTGTGTTGTTAAATAAAAGATTAGTTGTAATAATTATAAGCGTTTTATTTTTTTAATCAGTCTTGATGATTTTTACATTAATATTAAGGTTTAAACAGTAGATGCTATAGCGTTACCACAAACAAAAAACTTGCACTTGCTTGCCATTTTTTCAAAGTAACTGAAGAAAAAACATGGATCTGAAAACGACCATTATATCATTTATCGTGATAGTTGAAAATTTCTTTAATCAGTAGGTAACATTCTTTGTTACAACATTTTTTATGGCCCTAACTTATTTCTTATGGCAAAATCAACCCTAGTTTGCACTGTTTTCACAAAATATACCTAAATGTAACGAGATACTATAGAGCTAATTATTTGTAAGATTTTCAGAATTATTAGATAAATTAAAATATGTTATGTGAAAACGCTTAATTTGACAGAACTAAATTAAAATTAAGTCATCTGTCTCTTTTGTTTACAAAAGAGGGAAAGTGACAGCTCTAATCTTAAATTTAAGTTTAGGAATATTTGCCAGAATTGACGCCATGATATAACTAAAAAATAACCGTCAAGTCAAAGCAAGCTTTCTTCTTCGTCATCGACAGCATCACCACCTTTTTCTTCATTATCAGCCATAGCATCGCGTATTGGGACATTTTCATTACTTTTTTCTGGTTCTTTAGTATTTTCTGCTTTTTTCTTGATATTTTTTGGTCTTTTTTTGGGTGCTGATTGTCGCGAGTCTGTCATCAGACTTCTTTTTTTTTAATTCCTCATAACATTTTAAAAAAATGTTTCGCACTCTTTTAATGTAAAAGAGTTATCTGTAGCTCTAACCATATTAAAAAACAAATCAATCGTACGCTGAAACGCTTTAAAACAATTTTTTTTTTCTTCAACGCGTGATCCTCCAGCCCACGAACACTGTGTCATGAAGTCTCTTTTGAAAATCAAATCCACAAGCTTATACGCAGCATTTAAGCCTTTTCCACTGGTTTTGCAAATCACAGAAAACTTTTGCTCGAGTTCCGTTTGTACTTTATATTTTTTAATTTATTTTCAACTGGATTATCCTTAGTCGAAAAACCTTTAATAAATTCTTCAAAACGCACATTCAATTTAGCTAATTCCAATATAATATTTTGCTGGTTTTGACTTAAAATTATTTGGTTATCGAGTACAGATTGTAATTTGTCTGAAAAATCGTCTATTATTTTGGTTGTCAAATTCTGTGTCTCTTGCAACATCTTCGTCGGTGCCTCGTCGGATTGTGCTAAAATAAATACATCTTCACTAAGATTGTTATAGTCTGCAAAAAATGAATCAGTTTGGATTTCATTGTCATTGATTATCTGTAAATCCACAGTTGTTTTTTTCGCTGGAACTTCGATGGGTTGTGAATTTGTTTTAGTTATAGCAAGAGGCACTAGTGGAGATGAAGTTGACTCATCATTTTTATGAGATTCTGTTATGCATTTTTCTGAATTTGTCTGTTTGCCAAAGTTCTGAAAATAAAAGATTAAAGTTAATTTCATCATCATCAGCCTACTTCAGTCCACTGCTGGGCATAGGCCTCTCCTATGGCACGCCAAAGTTAATTTAAATTAGATTAAATTGAAGAATCATATTTAGAAAATTGCAGCTAGGCTTGTAAGTTTAAAATGATTAAATAGGTACCTACTCAAAAATTAATTTATTTTAGGTAAGTCGTTTTAAATTTGTTTTAAATTGAGCATATTATAAACAACAAGAAATTACTTACTTTTATACATTCTTGTGCCTGATCATTAAAATCTGGTTGAGTAGAAGAAATACTCATTTTCCCTTTTTTTTTCTTTAATCTTTTTTTTGATGGCATCTCATCTGCAGTTTCGATATATTCTGTGTCTGAATGTTCACACATTCTATCAATTTCCTCCTCTGCATTTTCAAAAGTCACAATATTTTTTCTTTTTACCACACAATTAATTGATTTCCAGTCATCCTTAGGATAGGCTCCCTGTTTAATTTTTTCAGTTGTATTTTTTGGAGGCCAAAAGAGAATGCCATCTTTTTCCCATGATTCTGGAACACTGGTTAGTACTGATTTTCCCTTCTCTATGGTAAGAACTACTTTGTACGGCATGACTGAAATAAGATTTAGGCACATTAGTTAATATTAAGGAAGTATACCTAATATTATATCTGTTAGGTTAATAAAACCTAGTAGTAGTAGTAGCAGTCTCTTCTAATGGAACTATTATAAGTAAGTAGCACATTGTTAATTGAGGGAAGAATAGCACTTTCTTCAGAGTGATATTAACATACCTATCAGAAAACAAAAAGACTCGACAAATAAAAAATATATTAAAATCATACTTCACCGATGGTATCTATATAACAGAGGAAGGGCATATGTGTGGACCCACTTCCTGACAAAAGACTGTTAGCGAGTAACCCATTTAATATTATTTTAATTAATTAATATTATTTAACCAATAGCGCACATAATCTTGAGCCAAAGATTGAGCCTTATTGTTGCTGTATTATTGAATGCTTAATGTAATAAATAGTTTCAAATTTTTTTTTTTTTTTTTTTTATCAAAAATAATAATCTATTTTATAATCTGCAATATTATAACCTTCAGTAAAACAATACTAGAGAATATTAAACTGTACTTCACTAGACTTGTTTACATTTTGTATAGATACTTGATACAATGTATGTAGGTAACCTAAAAGTAATAAACAAAGATCGCATTATACATGTCATCAAGTGCGCTGTAGGTGCAGGTAAGTACCTAAATAATTAATTTAGTTATAAATTAAACAATTCATAGCTGCGTCCGTCAAAAGACCCTAGACCCTATTTATACTTTGTTTGTTTAGGTAAGTAATTAAAAACGTAATTAATATTGATACGACTAATTATTGAAATATGCATTTAACTTTAAAAGTATTATCCGTGGAAACAATAGAATACTATGTCTTTTAAGCATAGGTAGGTATAATTGTAACGGTATATCCGTTACATTTATACCTACCTCGGGTAATTTATTTTTTTAGATACTTTTTATTACCCAAACAAAAAGTATTAGTAATTAATAACACAGCAGGTAAATAGTATTTAAGTAGTACCTACTATCTATTAATCGTATCGTAGGTACGTACCTAGCTGTCTGCTCACATCCAATAACAGTAATGCGTGAGTGAAATGTATTAATTTCACACTACGACAACTTTGGCGGGCTACCACAAAGGTTCGGTGTTAGCTCTCTTTCTGAACCACGAAGAAAGAAAGAGCTAACACCGAACCTTCGCCGTAGCCCGCCAATGTGGCCGTAAAGACATACCTAAACCTCATTGAAGTATACTTACCTCATTGAAGTATACTTAAAATTTATTTCGAATGGTAAGGATGACTGTTATTATTCGCAAAATGTACATTCATCTGATGGATAATGATCATAATTATATAGCAAAGACTGAACAGTTTCGGCACCAGAAAAAATCAGTGTTAGAGTCTGTCAAGCGAGTCTAGTCCCATGAAAAAGGCGGCAAATTCAAAAATCACTGATATAAAACACTGATATAGCACGCTGAAAACTTATTGATACTTGAATTTTAAAGTAAAAGGGTTGTGGACTCGACTCGCTTGACAGACTTCTATCAATAAGTTTTCAGCGTGCTATATCAGTGTTTTATATCAGTGATTTTTGAATTTGCCGCCTTTTTCATGGGACTAGACTCGCTTGACAGACTCTATGTAGCTTTTTTATATTTTTGTCCGATATTATAAAATGTTTGAGTTGAAATATCATAGGCGATACCAAGTATCCGCATCCAATACAAGTCTGAGACAAAATAAAATAAGTAATTTTCCAAGGCCACTGTTCATCACCACTCCACAATAAATCATCTTTTTTTTTAAAAACGGTCAACTTCAGCTACAACAACCATTTCAGGTTATGATTATTTCTAGAAAAAAAAGAAAAGATCTCTTCAGAAATTTCTTTTCAGAAATAAAGCATTTCCTGTTGTGTCATTTCTTTAAATGCAATCACTTGTTTTAGTTTTCTTGTGTACAATAAATGGTTAAATAAATAAATAAACAAAAGATCTTTTTTAGAAAACTTTTTAGGAAGGTCTAAGGAACCCTAAAATATAATAAGCGTGGTATCATGGCGGTTATACTGCTAATTTTCTGTATAAGAAGCTATTATACCGCCTGTTAGCAGTGAAAATGGTGTACAAATGAATATTGATATAAAAATATTTGTTATTATATTCATATTACTAAGAATTAAAGGGGGGCGTTAAATATTTATGATATAACCTAGTATATTTCATCAGAAAACTTACCTTCGCAATACTTAGCAAACCTATGCGTGAGTTTACGAACCTACATTTGGTGCAACCTACAAATTAACATGTCTGCTAAATAAATTGTACTTACCGATGTATTATAATTTTTTATAATTTTTAAAACACAACACGACGACGCACTTGATTAATTTACTTTAAAATTATTCAGCTGGTTTGTATTCCAGGTCGCTTTAATAAGACAAACATGACATATTAAAGTCATATAAGTTACAGTTATAGCGCAACTTAAGCTTGTAACAGTCACTCCGGCGACAATTACGTGACGATTTAGCTGAATAAGTTGCTTTTATGTCTATGCTACGATGTCTATGTGACTGAATTGCTGAATATAATGGGCCCAAATCGCGTTGTATAAACGTTTTCATTACGTTTATACGACTTCTATTAGGAGCCAAAATGCTGAATAATTTGCGTTGCCGCGACTACTACACGACATATTTTTGCTAGTTGGGGTATGCCTTACAAGAAGCCTAGCCCTTTACAATTCCTCTACAAATTCAATATTTTGAACAAATACGGCAGAACTGAAGCAAATCATAACAGATCCTTCTGAGAAAAATATGATTTTAGTATGAAAGGCAAACAGACGCTGCGTAATAGTCGCGAGGGATTAGCGAATAATAAATTCCTGTTATTTGTTACAACTGAGCTTTCTTTGTCGACTGGATAAATGACAATTGCGAAAGGCTTGGGATTGGGATGGTCACAATGGATCTTGGCCGTGGATGTATTATCATTTATCAGTTTTGTGATAGAATTGTGTGGATTTTCCAAATCTTCGAAACTTGAGATTAGCTTGAGACAGTTTTGTTTAATCCGGGCCTTGCCACACTTGTGTTTACCCACACTTCTTTGCGTAATTTTAAAGTCTCGTTTGGAGCACTTTTTGATAATAGAAATGACAAAATCACTAAACCAACGTTATGAAGAAACTTCTGGTTACAATTTTCATTATTGTAACTTTTTTAAATTATGCTTATGATACTCGTAAGTACAAAAGCTAACGGTATTTTTCACAATCTTGTTTTGTGCATTTTACGTTCTCTAACCGAAAATAAGTCTCTGAGGAATCGTTCCATTTCTATTCTTTTCCTGAAACAAGATGTCATTTTTTGCATCCTTTTGGTGCCTTAGCCAAACGCACATCAATGCCATTTACAATTAAAGAATGTCTTTCTCCCAATTCAGAATCTTGCACATTTTGCTGATTGTTATCATCACCACCTGTTATTAATGTTATTCTTACACAAATATGATTTACAGCATTTCCCAGAACAACAAAGCTGGTTGGTTTGGTAACTCTTGCCCATTGTATTTGCTGTCCTCGGTTTTTTCTTTGCGCCTGTGATTGTAACAAGAGTCATGCTGTTAGAAAGGAATCGCTTTAAGTCCGTGTGTCCGTCATCTGTGGACAATGCCCACTATTAGCGGATTATAATCCGCAAAAAGAGCAGGTACTGTCGTGTGGACCACGGACTGTGGTCCAAGTGATGCCCTGATTGCGAGTGATGTGACATTGGTTGCGTATGATATATATTTACATTCGATGTACTTACTATTCGTTCTCATAAAAGTTTTTCGGTTATAAAAGTCAGTTGTTCAATCAGTGTTCTAGCTATTAAATTCATTGGTCATCTTTCTTTAGATTACGTCTGACCTCTTGGAATCGGTCCATATTAATACGAACACTGAAGCGTAAGATGGTTTTACAAACTATGTTAGTGCGATCCCTGAAATTAAAAATGTCCCAACTCCAGTAAGGTATACACGCAGACACGCACACACATCGCTACCTCCTATTCCTTACGTCGTAATATTTGCTTGCATTAGCAGATGCAAGGTTGTCAATGCTCGTCATACTCCCACGGGATCTGTCGATTATCCCAAACAATAACATGTAGTGCTGACCGAAACGTGTCCACCGTCCAGTCTTCACCAACTCACTGTTGGTGTTGCGTTTGTTATTCTAAGCTGCGCACAAATACTACCAATTTCTGCTCCTTTAACTTCCCAGAAAGTACACAATTAATTCAGAAATGTGGTCAAAGAATGTAATGATTCCTTCCGTTTGTGGTTTAAATTAAAATTTCTGTCTTCGCCTTTGTGCGTATAAAATGGGCGAAAGGATTTGGCTAGTGATATTCTTTCTGGGCGCTTAAATAAACTAAAATTGTTCCATTTAACATTCCTAGGTTAACTTCTATAATGACACAATAGCTAAGACCAACAAATTCAATATGCCAATGCTTACTTATAAGGAAACTAGCTTTTGCCCGCGACTCCGTTCGCGTGGAATAGTGACTTCCGGCAGATTTTTGGTTTATCTCGGGGGAAAAAAAAAAAAACCTATGTCCTTTCTCAAGTTCCAAACTATGTCTGTACCAAATTTCATCAAAATCCGTTCAGCCGTTTAGGCGTGAAAGAGTAACAGACAGACAGAGTTACTTTCGCATTTAAAATATTAGTATGGATCGTAACATTATTTACATTGAGCTTGTCTTATAATGTTTTTAAGCAAGACCAGTCTAACCATTGAAAATTAGTCGTGCTTCTTGGTTCTCGCAAGTCTCAAACTTAGGACCCAATATTTGAGCCCAAAAGAAAATGTCTTGTGGAGGCATCTCGGTCTAACCGGCACTAGCTTCTCGAAAATTTTTCTTTTAGGCTGCACCAAAAGTCATCATTAAAAGTGATCTCATTTAAAGTGATTATGGCTTTTATGTTGTCGTGTTTGGAACGAAATTCTCTCAAGAAATTCTAAACAAACTGAAACTTTATTGTAATATTCCATTTACCGTTGAGTCCTCATGCATCCACAGAAGTTTCCCACATTTCGCCACAAACTCTTCCGCACAAAGGCTTACAAACTGGCCAGCTACATTGACATGTCAATCAAATCTCACTAGCTGCACGATGCACCACGCAAATCGCAGGCGTATGCGAATCGAATCGCGAGCCTCCACAATGCCTACAATTGATACAATGTATTACGGGAACGCCTCGAAACCTTTGTCAATACCAAATAACTGTTTTATTTTAGCCCTTTTTGGTCCTTCAAATTGTGGTAAAATTTTTGCGGGATCTGCAAACTCTATTAACGCCAGATAAGACTCAAAGTCGTATAGCATAGAAGCTGGTTTGCGGAGTTTCGGAACAAATCTTCATTGAAAGGTTAATCCCGTATGACAATGCGTCCTTAGCACCTGCTTTTTATTGTGAAATTTGGGCATTTTGAGTTTGTAACGGTATGCAAAGATGGTTTCGATAATTTCGACAATGCTGCACTCTTGTGCATAAAATTAATTTTAGGAAGGCACATGTCTTTAGAAAGAACTAGGTTGGGGATTTCCAGCAAGGGTTTCCATATTCTATGAAATATTTTTATCAATTCATATTTCAGCATAACTTTGCAACTTTGAAGAAACTTTTCGCGTTTCCTAAAATATCATGAAAACCTTTTGTTATTCGTAGCGTGAAACTAAAACTAAGACATGAATGAAGGATTTACGAGAGACAACTGTTCAGTACAGCAGTCCAAAGTTAGTTTTGGTGATAAAAAAAAATATAACAAACAAAAAAACAAATGAAATTAATTAATTATTACTTGCATAGTATCCCACTAATTGAACACCGTTATTGCAGAACTTAAATAATTCTGGTAATTCAGTGGGAGGTACTATCCACAACATTTTCTTTCCTACTTCCATGAAGTTTAGGCAAAAGCAGTCTACCATTTCCGATTTCTATTATAATAACACTAGCACTTTGCCCACGGCTTCGCCCGCGTGGATGTCGGTTCAACTACAAAAGTGACGATTGTCCATACCAACTTTCATCCCCCTTTTCACCCCCTTAAAGGTTAAATTTTCAAAAACCCCTTCGTAGTGCTCCCCTACATTATAATAGGAAGCCGTGTGCAAAATTTCACATTCCTTGCCCCAGTAGTTTCGGCTGTACGTTGCTATGTCAGTCAGTCAGTTCTCCTTTTATATATTATTATTATTTACTCAATAGTTTTACATTGAATAAAATTGATTTATTATGACTAATTTTATGTAGATATGTATTCGTTAGTACCATTCTGGCCCAATAGATGTCGTTTCATGTATCTAAATTCTTCTATACAAATTTTCACACCCCCTCAACCCCTCTCAGGAGGTAATTTGGAAAAACAAAAAATGCCAAACTTCATAATTTACTTAGATAGATGTTCGTGCCAAGTTTCATGTTTATTAACACAAGTAATAAGATTTTCCATACAAACTTTCATCCCCCTTTTCACCCCCTTAAAGGTTAAATTTCCAAAAACCCCTTAGTGCTCTCCTACATTATAATAGGAAGCCGTGTGCAAAATTTCACATTCCTAAACACAAGTAATAAGATTTTCCATACAAACTTTCATCCCCCTTTTCACCCCCTTAAAGGTTAAATTTCCAAAAACCCCTTCTTAGTGCTCCCCTACATTATAATAGGAACCCGTGTGCAAAATTTCACATTCCTAGCCCCAGTAGTTTCGGCTGTACGTTGATATGTATGTCCATAAGTTCCAGCAATCCAGGCTGTCCCCATCGCGGCCCTAGCGCCCGTCCAGCCGATGGGCCTGCTAGCCAGGGCCATGGCCTCGCTCAACCGCACAGGACCGGACCACACATCAAGTCACGCAAGTCTAGAAATCAAATTGCTTTTCGTTTACTATAGAGTTTAACTCGCACTTGCCGGGTTTATATATTTACACTGAATGGCATCCAAGAACGGGAAAAAGAAATGGCCCACATTTCTTTTCGGTCATCCGGCGGTGAGGTAGGCAGATGATATAGTTGCCATTGAGGGAAAAACCTAGATGAGGCTGGCACAGGAACGTGCCACCAGAAAAGAGAGGGTTTATACCTACACTGGGTGAATTCGGACTGTGAATGATGATACTTTTTAAATTAAATTGCAATGCAAGATAAGAGGTAGTTACGGCTTACGAAATCATAGTTAAGTATTATGATTTTTATCATCGTGTGGCTCTCGAAACGGTGAAAATACATTGTCTGAAACAGAAAATTCGGAAACGTGGTAGATTCTAGTCCACTCCCTCACAAAGAGGAGACTTATATCCCAGCATTGGAAATATTCAAAGCTTTTTCATTTATACAAGTATTCTTACCTCATTGTGTCACAATTCCAGGGCGTAGTACTAAAGACAGTAATAAAGAAACCAAAGAAGCCCAACTCCGCGAACCGCAAGTGCGTGTTGGTGCGCTTGTCCAACGGTAAGGAGATGGTGGCCTACGTCGTGCCCGGCATAGGACACAACCTGCAGGAGCACAATATTGTACTCGTCAGGGTCGGCAGGTGAGGCTGCAGCCATAGTTTATCTCCAATTGTCCAACGAGATTAGATTAGAATGTGTGAACCGACTGCGGGCTCGCTAAGGTGTTATCGACCAATCCCAAACAGTGTTAGTACCTACAGTGTGCAATCATAGAGTTTCCAGGAATCTAATCAGGCAAACGACATAGCTGTCCACCTTTCACCAAACAAAATGTAACTCATCAACTCAACAAAAATAGGAAAAAACAAATTGAATTTCGCTTTTGGAGAACATTCTACTCTTCTACTGAAGTATAAATCATCGATGTGTTAACATCAAACCAGCCACCGGCTAAGTGGGAATCGCTTTCAAAATCAAAGCATTTATTTTAAGTAGGCCAGTTATAGGCAGTTTTGAATTGTCGAAACAAATACATCAATGAAATGTAGCTAAGCTACAGTTCCAGTCACAATGCATAAAAACTGCGACAGTACCTACCTACTGTAGTTGTCCATTTGATATAAAATATTATACTTTTCTTTTTCTTTCTATTTTTCTTTCTCTTTTTTCTTTTTCTTTTTTTTCTTTCAGCACAATGATCAATGTAGCCAGAGATCGGAATAGGTAGAGCTATTTAGGTTCATTGACCGCAAACATTGATGTTAATAATATTAACATCAATATTACCATAATAAGGTAATATTCCACGGTATTCTGACTGATACTACGGGATTTTATTGAATTTCATTATTTTTGTCAATATGTATAAAAATGGTTTAAGTGAACCAATAAGCGCATGAGCGACGTTTTAAATTTCGCGTCAACTGCACCATAAAACTTTTTGCCAAGCGCGCGACGTTGCCGCTTTGTTGAGACGCGTAATGTCGCCGCGCTATTTAAACAAAAGTGAACAATAGCGGGATGTTAGTTAGTTTATGATTTTACTACTTAACAAGTTTAAAAATCTAAAACCCGACTACGAATAAAATATTGCTTTTTGCTCTCCAAGACCTTTCATTTGATACCAAACATGTTATGATTATCTCAATTTAATATTTTTGAGGTAAGTTTTTGACATTTAAATTCCGTCATAAAAAGAATTTATAAAATTTATATAGTCTATGTCACCCGGGCTATTCTTACGAATCTATTGACACCTCATTTATTAAAATCCGTTCAGTATTTTAGGCGCTACGGTGGAACATACATACATACATACCTACATACATAGACTGCCAAAATCATTACCCTTCCTTTTGGCTTCGCCGTAGTCGGGTAAAAACCAAATCCCGGGACTCGGGGATTATATCCATAATTTTTTTTTGTTTTCTTACCTATGGCAAGTACATAAAACAGCTCTACCTATTCCGATCTATACTTACCTATGACAGTCTGTCTTATCCATCTTCGTTATCGCATATGACAATGTTTCTGTTCCTAATATCCTTGTGATCACATTCCAGGTTGAAGGACTGTCCGGGAGTGAAGCTGAAGTGCGTGCGCCTCAAGTACGACCTGCCGCAAGTTATCAAACAGAAAGTGTAGTCTCTAGTGTTAGTGTCCTTACGCCTTAGTACAATATAGTCATAGATTAAGAATAACACGACGTTTTATTCAAAACATACAAATACAATGGGCTCATAACCAGGTGAAAACTATAAGGGCACCTTCAAATATGCCGCGCTGCAGCGCTGCTTTGTTAATCCATTTAAATAAAACAAAACGACTGCAGCGCTAACGCAGCGGCAT